>OY968836.1:9262046-11853850 GCA_963695495.1 Hololepta plana
GAGAAACGGAGGCGGCGCGTTAGTGTGCGAAAGGGGTGAAAGGGATGGAAAATAAAATGGGGAAAAAGTGGGAAAAGGTCAGATGCGTTCCCTTAAAATGCGATGGGAACTCGTTATGTAAGAATATTATCTGCAGGTGTATAACGTAACGCGCACGTTGTTGCCTCGGCTCGGCGTTATCTTTTTCCATTCTTCCCTTGCCACGGAACGAAGAGATGGAGGTGGGTGTTTGCCGTGGCCATTCGAAGAGTTTTGTGGCCACATAAATAAGATTGATGGGCGGATGGTCTCGGGCGAAAGAGAGAATTTGCGGAGACGAAAGAAACGATTCCCGTTTTCAATGGAATGATTTATCGCTTGGAAATATCGCGCGTACGGAATTTAATTTTTATCCTTTTCGCAAAATTCGCACCCCGCACGGACCGCATAAAATTTAACCGAAAATCAATACATAAATTAAGGAATAATGGCAACATCTGCGATCGACTGAAAATGACAGGGAATGTGTGGGTGCAACGGACTCTAATTTCTCACGTTACCACTAACACACGCATCGCTCGTGCTATTTCCAGTCGCTTTCTCCGTTCGTTCCATTCCAACGGCAGCCTATCGGAACGAGATGAAACGACACGGACTGAAGACCGTGGGCCTAATTTTCTAGAATTACAGTACGGGGAAAACATTGACCACTGGTCAGCAGCAGCGGCAGCAACGGGAAATAGTAATAGTAACCATTCGTTTACTATCCCCCTAATAATACTGACGTTCATTTGAAGCCAGAAACCGTCCTCATCATTATCATCCCCCGGACTCGCCCCGGCCGAATATTCATCTAAACTTATTGCTTAATCTCCCACACACAACAATAACTATTGATAATTGCCCTCGTGCGTACGTGCGGCTCGCAAAAATTAACAATTGGTCATTGTGTCCGGTACAACGTTTCGAGTGGACCGGCAAATAACATTTATGACGATGATATTTTATGTTCTACGGATGACGAATGCTGCGAATATTGCGATTAATCGTACATTTAATGGCACCGTTGATTACATCGAATTCCGCTGTGTATATTTTGCACGTCGTGATAATACTGAATATTGTAAATTGCATTCGCAAATTTACCATTCGATTATATCCATATCATGATTAATGGATTAATGGATAAAAGAGGGAATTTGATTTGGATTTAAAAACATGGTCTAAAAAGTTGTGCAAACGTCTTAAACAATTCGTAAATTAAAGTTGATTATTTGCAAAAAGGAGGTACAGTGCAAGAAGTGAGCAGGATAATCCGAGTCGATAAAGCTGGAATAATGGGAGGATTCGTTCGTTCTGCGGACTGACCGTCGTATAAATATCGGAATAGCGGAGAAGAAATGGGAAAAGTCCGTAAAACGGACATCAATCTTAATGAAGAATCGATCTGCAGCCGTACAAGGACGATTTGTTACACGCTCATAAACGCTGCATGTGCCAAGAATTATAATTACGCGATCGCTCTCGGTTCCCTCTCCACGCCGTTCTCGTCTCTTTCGCTCTTCGGCCGACGCAATTGTTAAAACATGGAGAGACCGTCGTCAAATGAAGAAAAAGGAGCGTCATCTTCTTCTTTCACGTGCCGATGAAAGAGAGACCGAGGGGACAGTAAAAACGTTTATTGATTGTAAAAAGTGGATGGCCTTTCGGAATACCTTCCTCTCGCTATTACTATTGCTGCTGCTGCTGCTGGTATCCGTACATGTTCTAATTTGTAACTTCAATATTTAACGTGATAAGCATAAGGTATGAACTGTTTGATAGAATGTCGCACCACCACGACGAAGAAGAAGACGCCGATGATGACTCGGTAGAGTTTCACGTTTAGCGAAACTTTTATTCCGATTCTTTCCATTCGGGTTTCTTTTTTCATTAGAAAAAGGAGCGGATGGGGGAATACCATCGAGGATACGATCGAGGATCCGAGTATAAAAGCGAAGCGCTCTTTATTTATTTTTTGCTTTCGTTCCTTTTCCCATTCCCGCTCCGGCGTTTATTTGAAGTTTCGTGCAAAGTCCGGTAGAGTTTTTCATAAAACGCCTCCGGTAATAATACGGCCGGAAAAAAGGAGCAACAACAACAACGGCGGGGTCGGGGAGAAGGAGACGGTTGTTGTAGTTGGTAGTCCTGCACGTGGTTCGTTTTTAATACTCTGCACGTCCACTCGGGCTTAATATATGGCCCTCGCATCTCCACACACACACACACACACCGAAACAAGTGGAGTGAGAGAGGACGAAGAGGCAGGACGGGGGGGAGGAAGAAGATGGGAATAGAAGGACGTCGTTATATGCTGGCGCGTTGTAATTAATGCATTGCGCGCAATTTATCTGCCGGTGATACAATTAGACATAAGGTATGGTATGACCGGACCGCTCCGGTTGGTTACTAAAATTAATAGCCGTAATATAAGTTGGAGTTGTAGTTTGTTCCGGGAGGGCGGCGGCGACGCCGGGGCACGGGCGTCGGATTAATTTGCAATACATCCATATAATACCCGAAACATATTTGCGGTGCGAGCTTCTTCGCCGGCCGTACGCAAAAAGAAATCCTCCTCGACGCACCGACGAGCGAGACAAAAAACGTTGCGCCCTTTTATTTGCTTTTTCGCCCGCTTCTTCTCCGTTCTTTTAACGTCTCGTGGTCTCGTGATGAAAATAATAAATTGCTATAGGGTGTATATACACGGGGGCGGCGGTGTAGATGGGGGGCCGTATAATATGCGGTAACGTTCGTGTCCGAAGAGGGTGCAGAGGGTCGAGAAGAACAAAAAAAAACGAAGCAGAGTCGGAGAGAGAGAGAGAGAGCCGGAAGAATCGGGATGATTTGTGGACCGCATATAGCGCATCCGCCGACGCGCAGAGAAACGGACCGTTGTCCACTGCTGCTGATGTTGCCGTTCCGTGGCGTCTTTCCCTCTTGCACTTCGGCGGCGGGGGCGAGAGGAAAATATTGACGAGTCGTTCACGTCGGCCAGCGTGGAAGACAACGACGTCGGTCCGCTTTTCGCAAAACGTCGTCCATCTGACCGGAATTTATATGACGACGATGTCCGCCGCCGCCGCCGCCGCCGCCGCGCGTCCCTCGCTCCCTCGGCGAAAGCACGCAACTACTAGCGGTAAGTATTGGTCGACGCCGGCATCCAATAATAACCGGCGCCATTTCACTGTCGAACCGAGCGAAGAAAACCGCACAAACGATAAAACATGACATTCCGAAAATGGACAGCAGGAATCTATACGTATGAGCATTTCGGCCGCTTCCTCTTCGTCCCTTGCGCCCTTTTATTCTTGCCGCCCCTTCTGGGAAACCGAGCAATATTGCATGCCATCGCGTTCCGGTAATCACGGTTTAAATATAAATCAAAATATTTCCTTCGTTTGTACGTCAAGGAATAAGAGTCGCCATAATCATTATTTCGGCTTCGGATTAAACAATTCGGATTTTTTTTATTATTATTATTGCAAAAATGCGATGGGTTAGATGGATTGCCAAAAAAAGAAGCGGATTAAATGCCGGCAGGTGGTCCGTCACTTGTCACGACGCATTAAAAGGGCCGACGCGCGGAACGGAATAATCTGTCGCCAGGAAAATGAAATTTGCATTCCGAATTGGAAATGCTGGCCCCTAAAAAGAATCGCAAATCGAACGGCTTTTAATAATGCTAACAAATACGCAACAACAACAGCAAAAAAAGAGAAGATAGAACGACCCTGCAAATCCGTCATATGTTTTAATTTAAAACTGAAAACTTTCCATCCCTCATCCCTCTTTCGCGTTTGTTTTTTTTTTGCGTTTCATTAATGCTTGTTCCGCTGATACACGCTCTGTTGGCACGTGGAGACTTTTTTCACGAGGAGGTTTATAAACGGTTTGCAAAAAGAATTAAAAGAATTTTTGCTAGCTAAAGATGGAAATTAGCAGTTGCGATGGGGTGACATTAACTGCATTTATCCGGTCGCTGTTGCGAATTAACCCCCGCTACGTCGGCACGCTTATCGTCCCTTGCTCTCGGAGCATTCCGCCCTTCTTTGCGAAGACAAAAAGGACGAGGAAACATGCATCTACATTGTCATATATGTGGGTCTTAACGATCATCATTAAGGGAGAGTAAAAGTTGGAAACAACACGAAACCGAGGGACGGATGCACCAGCACCACGATCATTATTATCATCATTTCGATTTAGGACCGAGCACGGGAAACAAAGAGCGAGACGACCGCAACGGTTACATTAAGTATTAAAAGGAGACGGTCGTCTGTGCAATCAAGACGAGGTTTTAAGGAATTAGTTATTAGATTTTCCGCCCGGACCTTATCGTCGTCTACGCAAATAGCGGACGGACATTTGTCCACGGAGGGTGCGACGAACCGGCCGCACTGCGAAGAACACCCCCATCGAAAACTGCTCGGCTTATAAAATCTAACGTAAAGATATAAGGATCAGGTGGCGGCCGTTCGACCGGAAAATGCCCACCTAATCAAATCGTCTCCGTTTGATCAATGTTACATTAGGAGGTCCGCGTTACGAAACTCACCGATTCGTGTGATGGACTTTAAGTCGGTGGAAAATTGCCAGCCAGATGACCAAGGAAATCATAACGATTTGTTGTCTATTAAATAATCGATCAGCAGAAAACTGGTGCAAACGTTTCAACGCAAGTTTCTTTTGCGGAAATTTAAAAGCATATTTTTTAATGTCAGCGAGCGATTTTTCAACTTAATAGGAGTTTTATAGGTAGATTGCCACAACACGTTATCGTTCGCTATCAGTTTCGCGTGTCGGGATGAGCGAACATCAATCAACTAGGAACGGCCATCCATTCATCCATTAATCCATTTTCTTCGCTATGATGGAACCATCAGCGATACGAAAGAAAAAAGAATCGCGGCGCAAAAAAATCGTCAAACAAAAAGAGCGAGATAACAAAAAAGTTGACGCGAAACGTCTAGTCGCTGCTATAGATATCCGCACTTTATGGGGGTTGTGTGTGCGCGCAAAAGAAACGTATTGTATCAGAAGAAGAACTGGTATCACATCGTCTTAGGATCGTAGCCAAAAAGCTTCACATTTATAACTAACCTCATCCATCTTATTTTACGCGAAGAAGAAAAAGGGAAATTGTTACGGGAGATGGAAAGGAAGGCGAAGGGGAACGCGAGGGGGCGAAAACTCAAATGCAAGCTCAATTTGTCAGAAAATCTAACGTCCCTTCCTTTTTATTATCATTTCTTCGTCTCTATCTACCGCCACCAGCAAATCGCAACAAGATTTCCACTGTCCAGTGCAAAAGCAACCAGCTTCATACCGATGCGAATGCATTAAGAGAAAAAGTTTGCAAAAAACGTATAATGGAAACACGGTCTTACGATTCACGTGGAATCGATTTAAAACGAACAAACTCAAATTATTATTTATGCTTTATTGGCAGACATCACGAAACGATTTTAATGGGAAGCGCATTTTATGGGAAAGTTTTTTGTGGAAACCCCTTTATTATTAATAACGATCAAATTTTTAGTAGCAAGTGCCTCTTACATCGTTTTAATTAAAGAAAAAAGCGAATGGTTTGGGCTGGAAGGTCTACAAATTAAAAAAATAAAATAAACGATTACGTTGTGGTTGTTTCGTTTGGCGAGCACATCAAAGCGAAAAAGGGGGGGGCCGAAACAATTTATACGGGGGATTTTCTTCGATCCCCCGCACGCTGTTTTCATCGTAGCAAGCGCCTTAACGCAAATTTTCCACGTGGAAAACCGTAAAATCCTTTTTAGTACAAGGCAAAGCACGTGCAATAAATGGTGGATGCGCCGGGCAAAACGCTTTTTGCAAACGTACGATAGCCGATGGGTTTGAGATGGTTACATCCTGTATAATAACAATCGAATCGTAATGGTGCACCGGATGGAGCTGGATTGTAGCCGTTAAAACAATGGAAGGCGTACGAATTTTAGCGTGTCGATGGCGAAGTTATAACTTCCGGTCACGTAAACGGTTTCATATCAATTCATAATCAACGTTATTATCGTTATGATCGTCGGTTATGTATTGCATGCATACAATTGTCTCGCTCTTTCGCGCTTTAATTTCTTGCAGTCGTTCCGCTTGTTCGAGTTGTAAATGATTTAGATTTTGATTTACAGCAACAGCGTGCGGGGCAAATAACTGTTAAACTTTTCCAATTTAATCACGACCCGGCAGCACTGTTTACTACTAATATCAATATGTGTTGGAAACGATGACGATGATGATGGTAATGGCGATAGTGGTGGTGGTAGTTTTAATAATACGCCCATCGCCTTTTATCTTTAATTCATCCGCATTTTCATCGAACCTTAATGTTTTATTCAATATATTCGGCGACCGATGATATAAACTTTATGGTAGATGATCATGCACATTTCGCACCGCAAAAAACGAAGAGGAAATAGTGAAATGGAAACGCCATAAAATTTTCAATTGCATCCACTATACGCGAGCGATGAAGAAGAATGAAGTGGCAGAAGAGCGATCGATCGAATAATAAAATTCCCTTATTACTATATCGCTTTTATTTATAAAGTTTTTGTTTGCTCTTGCACAAAGAGCCGGAGACTGTTTGCCGGCGAAAAGAAACCTCATTCGCTCTTTTTCCCTTTCTTTTAATCGCTCTCTTAATTGCAAATTAAGAAGGAAGATGTAAAATAAATCGAGATATTGTAATCGGAAGAAGATCGGTGCGGTGGCAATTTCACGCGGATAGACCGAGCGACGAGGAGCGAGCGAGCGAGAGGTGCAAAGAGATTGCAGACAACGTCGTTATCTCCAACGGAGGCAATATCGGTATTATTACGTTGTAAATATTCATGGGAAACGGCCAAACCGTGCCGGGCCACTATCATCATCATCACCAACAGTTTAGCGACTCGTTCATTAAGCAAGTGCCGCGCCTCCATCACATCGCAAAAACGGACACGATCATTACCATGTCAAAAGGTTCATATCGCCCACGATTTTCGAATCACTATTAAACCGAACCGACTTGTACAATTTTTAATTAAAATATTTCCCTCCCTCTCGCTCCTTAATTTTATGTCCCTTTTTCACTCGCTCAATCCATTTAACCATCGCTTTATTCTGCCGTCCACTCCGATAATCAAAAGAGATGCTGATTATAATTATTCATTCGGCAAATTTTACGCTATTAAAATAGTTCCCGATGCAGAAATTCGTTGCTCGCATGGGCAACAGATTCTTCTTCCCTCTGATCCATCTCAATCACGTTTTATACGAATACGAAAAGAACTGGGAGTAAAGAGTTAAGCTAAAACAAAACATTTCGAATTTGCGAAGGTATAACATGCTAAAAGTTCAGCCCTGCATTATTGTATTGGATAACGGAAAGAAACAGCGAAATACGGGGGGCGAACGGAAAAAAAGCGGCGAGAAAGCGGAAAGAAAAGAGACGACGTTAATTTAAACCGAAGAGATGTATGGCGGCAAGAAAACAAGGAGTTATAAAATAAAATCGTTCGACTCTCTCTCTCTCTCTCTCGCCTTTGTCCTCTCCTATTTCGTCCTTTTGCATCAATCTGCATGTATATGTTTTATAAGCTGGAGCGCGGTTCAACGCGTCTCTTCCACTTCTTCCGTTGTATATTATATTGTGCTGCTGGAAGCAGAAGAATAAGTAACGGCATCACCCGCGCTATTTGTATCGCTCGCTCGCTCGCTCGCAATCCTCCATCTCGTTCTGGCTCGTTTTTCGGTGGGCCGAGACGTAGCGCCATAAATTAGGAGATATCTAATAAAGTCGCTGGGATTTATTATACTCGATACTCGAATAAATTCCAATCACATCTTATGCATGTATATATATTTATTTATTATTCGCAATCTTCCCGCCGCTATTGCCTCGCGTCGCTCCTCCACTTCTTTTATCAACATTGCACGGTCCCCTTTCGCTTTGCAATCGCTTTACGTGTCGAATCGTTTCGATTCGATGTCGCTTGTATTAAATTCGATACGTTTATCAAATTTGCTCACCTGCTGGATTGCGCGAAATTCATTAAAACTAACATTGATGATTTACGCTTTGGCGAATCTTTGCTTTGTATAAATCGCAAAAGACGTTTATGGAGTTTTGTTAAAAATTGCAATTGTTGCCAACTGAATTAGGGAACGACAGCGGCGATATAATAAATAATGCGGCACCATCGCTCTTTCTGTGCCATTAACCAAATTTCAAATTAAATTACTGACATCAGTATAATTTTCCTTAATAACCAATTATGCATAAATAATAATGATAATGCTCTTTCCTCATTCGGCGCCTTCCTCTCCAGTCGCCGCTGCCGTTGCTGCCTCCGTTTAGGGATGGAAATCCCTCGATCCCTCCGCGCGCAATATGCAGAAATACACAATGAACAAATGACATGAATTAAGCATTATATCAATTTCGCGCCTGAGAAGCTAGCGAAAATGACAGAAGGTCAAATAATGACGATAATAATGGGGAAGCGAAAGGGGGACGATCGGTTTGGAAAAAAGAAAAAAAAATCGAAAAACGTAGCCACACAATTCGAGGGTTTAGAGTTTGGTTTCTTGAGAGAGAGAGAGAGAGAGAGAAAAAAATGGAAACTTGAAACTAGCAATTCCTTATTTGATTTCACTTGGCGGCAAAACGGTGCCGATAAAAACACTTGCCAATATTCGTCGTTTGCGAAGGGGGATCCCCCTCGCCGTATATACATGCGTGGAGTATATTTAGATATGTACATAAATAAATAAATCCCTAAAGGGATATATAAGTAACGCACTGATTTCTCTTATTATATTCCGGCCAGGATGGCAGCGGAAAGAAATGAAATAAGGCGGGGAGAGCGAGATGGATGGCGGGATCCGGAATCGAAGTGCCATATGCATATCATCCGGTCCGTCAAACATCGACCGAAAACTTTGCTTTAATAATGTAACACGCACTCACACATGATTCATAGACGCTCCGTGGGTATTAACATGTTTACTCACTTGATTTGTTTACACGGTGTTCGTTTCTGCATTTGATATTTATTTAATAGATGGAAGAGCGTGAAAGTGAGACGGACAGAATGGAAATTTGTCGGAGATAAAAAGGGAGGAACCGGCAGAGAATCGGGGGCGAAGAGACTTCGTTGCGGCACCAACAACTTTGAAACTGATATCCATAATAATATTTAAGAGTTGGCGCAAAAGCGAATCAGAAATTTGAGAGTTCTTCGTTTGCGCCTATTCCAATGTTTGTTTTGCTAACGATGAATTTGCTTTTTCGTTTTCGTTCTTCAAATATCATTTTTTATGTTTGTTTTATTACCGTTTGGACGAAAGTAATAGGATACGGAGCGGGGAGGAATAAAATTGTCGCAATTAAATCCACCAACAATTGCAATTGATTCGAACGACTTTCTTTGTTTTCGATATGAACAAAAGCTTTCGCTTTTTTGGTGCCAATCACCATAAAAACTTTCCATTCGATTCGACCCTTTTCGCTCGCTTATCCATCCCTCTTTCTTATATTATTATGCGGATGTATTGGGAGAAACTTTCCTCATCACTTTTCGGTTATCATCGTCGTTATTATTGCGGGGAGATTGGAAAACTTTTGGACGCCTCAGAAATTCGCTCCGATATGCATTCAAATGGCGTAGTGCCGGGTCAAAGAATATGACTTGCGGTATCCTCGTTTTCCACGTTCAATTCGCCGCTCGAGTACGACATAGTGTGTGCAAGTTTATGAACGATTCCAATAAAAGTTTGCCATTCGATTTCAATCAATTTTTCCCCGCTTCGAAGTTTTCCAAATCGCTTTTTTTTTGCATACATTTAAATTTGTTTTTTATTCGCTGTTACAGCATTCAACAGGTAAAATGACATTAATATAATGATGATCAATTAATTAATCGATTCGTTAACTTCTCTCCATTCTGGGCAAAATGTAAAATAGCGAGCAAAATCTATTTTAACAAAACAGAATCCGATAAATTTCCAAGAAGAAAAGGAACGTTGAGGCAAATGGAAGGAAGAAAACTAGCGGCGATGAGGGAGGGAATATTTGAGTGAATGCCTGACCTGACGAACGTAAGATTACATAAAATAGCGAATGGTGTGAGTGTGGAGATCGGGAAAGTCGATGATGAAGGAAGAGGCGGAGGAAAGGCCAGCGAAAAGGTCAGAACGTGATTCGGTTTAGAACAATATCATTACGTGCCGGTTGCAAAAAGTAAACGAAGCAAAAATGGCGAGAAATGAGAAGTTGGAGCGGAGAACGAAAGAGAACGAAAAACGAACTAAAATAACTATAATTGTTGGTATTTTCAATTCGAACGGGAATCCGGAACGATTCCTATCTTATAAAAACGCTTCCACATGAAAATGCACGCCGCTCCCCGCCGCCGCCGCCGCCATAAAACACGTCTCTCTTCTTTTCTCTTTTCAGTTCGCAAATATTTCGCTCGTTTCATCACTCGACGATACTTTTAATTAACAACGCCGAATGGTAATTCCGATACTTATCGATATGAACGACGGCTTCCTCCTGTTAGAAGGCGAGACCTTTAACCATATAGCGAATCGTTTAATTCCCACCGTTAAGCGGTTGAATGTGCACGTTCTTCTTGAACATAATCACGTCAACAATTGATTTTTTTGGGGAAAACGGATTGTTTCATTTGCGCAAATAAAAGCGAAAACAGTTTGGTTATTCAATTTCTTCATTTACACGCGGAGTGCTTTTTTTGAACTAAAACTAACAATAAATATTGTCGAAGAGGCTAGAAGCGTTTTAATGCACTGTTATTTTTACTTTGCCAATCTCATCCTCTCTTCGTTGGGACGCCTTTTTGCATTGTTATCGCCACTTTAAGTTGCTTAAATAGCAAATGAAGAAGTGCGCAAAAGAAAGTTTCAAATTGCAGTAAATTCAGTAAAATTCTGCAGTAAGAGTTGTGTTTATGTGTTATAGGAAAGAAATTGTTGTAATAAACCGTTTGCGGTTGGTTCCTGAAGAGTTCAATCGAAGAGGAGGATTCGATTGATTCGATGTGGAATAATAAATACTCGGCAGTTGAGTAGGATTCCTTAAATCAATATTACATTACTTATCGTAGTCCATTCACGACCAGCAAGCAGCAGTTTCTTATTATTCTTTAAGCTCTATTCCATTTCCATTATTACCATCAGTTCTTTTGTTGATGTTGCTGCCGTTGTTGTTATTCAACGTTATTTACCATCTCTCGTTTTCTCTCCTCAGTTTATTTTCTTTAATTCTTTTCGCTTCTTCGACTTTACGTTTCTTTTAATTTCTTCCACAAAAGAGGATGGAATGAGAATGTGAGGAAGAGAGTAAAAGGGATCATCATCATAAAGCAACATCTGAAGAGCAATCGCCAGCAAGAAAGAAGTTCCTTTTAATATTCTCTATGATGTTATGATGGCTGAAGAAGAAGTAGCTGGAGGATGGAAAAGTGGAGGTTTTTTGCATTAATAGGAACAAAAAAATAAGGACGAAGAAGGGAACCGTTCAATTTAATTTAACGATTATGTAAAATAGGCATTCGAAAATGTAAATATGTAATAATCGTTAGACATGAACGTAAAAAAAGAGAGGAGAGCGCCTACTTGCAAGGGCTCCTTCACGACCCCGAGGAAGATGTATTTTTTATGAAAATCACGAAGATGATGATGATGATCAATTATTTCAGGTACATTGGCTCCCATTTTTCTTCGATGCAAACTTTATCCCCGTTCATTTTCCTCACGAGGAACTTCGCTACGGAATTGATCATCATTAATAAGGCGGATCTTTTGGATTATAGTGGATTTCCCTATGATAAAACGTCGGATGGATTTAATTAACTCGAGTTTCCGTCGTGTTATAAATCACTTCTTGTAGTATCATCGTGGAAAATGGAATAGAAGAATATTACGTAATTGACGGAAAAAAAGCGCAGCAATAAAAGGGCGAAAATAAAAACGAGCGAAATTTTTGCATGGCACTTTATGCGAATTTTATTTATACAAGTGCAATCGCGTACATTATGACCGTCGTCATCATCATTATTATTCCATATGTTCCATTCGGATATGTGTAATAAAAGCACGAAAAAATAGTGGCCATCAACAAACGTCTGGTTTATTATTATTTTTTGTTGTTGTTGCGAGACTCGGACCCGGAGTAAATGGCGTGTGCGAAACGTTCCGGGTAAAGCGGCGGGACCGAGGATTATAAACTGCGTCCTTATGCATGAGCCTCGTTAATAAAGTGACGGTGTCAGCTTTTTGGAAATTGATCGACCACTTTTCCACGCACAAAAAAAAGTCAAACCACCCCTTTTGCGGCCCAATCTCCCTTCTATTATCATCGTCAAAAAAGCAATGGCTAGAAATGATGAAAAAGTCCGAATTCCCCTCACCCGCCGGCCGGTTCTTCGTTTCATCTTCGGGGAGGGTTGTTAAAGGAACGCAATAAAACGAAACAGTCCGCATCTTTGTCCGATCGCACGTTCGCTAACGGTATTTCCATCGAATGGGGAGTTAAAAATGCTTTTCAAGTTTGGGGGAAAAATTGCACAAAAAGACGACGGCAACGACTGACCGGCGAATGAAAAAAATCATCATCTTAAGGGCGGCGGACGATTTTACGGCGTTATTGTCCATTCGCGTCCGGTGGGGCGCGCGAGGGCAAAGGGGGAGACGAAGCCGCGGCGCCCCCCCCGATGATCATTGTGCGATGGTGCCGGCGGTGGCGATGATGTTTTATCTGGATTGGGCGCGGTCTCATCTTTCTCTCCCCCCGGCTCGCACCGCTCTCTCTCTCTCTTTCTAACCTCTCACTCATCCTCTTTGTTATTTTATATTATGTACCGCCGGTTGCGCCTTGTTCCAATCCCGGCCGACTGCGTCAGCGGAACGACTACGGCGACGACGGTGGCGGCGGGAGTTGAGGTGACCCGGGATTATGATAGCCCCGGTAATACGCGGGAGAGGGAAAGTGACGACGATTCCGAGCGAAGTTGAGGGAGGAAGGAGAAGACGGGGACCGTCAATGGACAAAAATGGGCGAAGAGTTATTCCACGTGCTCTAACATCTACCGGCTACCACTACCCTCACTGTTATCAACGGACTCGTCTTTAGTACTTATGATTTTCTTCCCTCCCGTCCTCTGCCTCCGAGAAGATCCTTTTCCCACCGAACCCTTGTTCTTCTTCCTTATCCGTGTCGTTTATTTCGTTGTATTATTAAGTTTTCACGAGACAAGCGAGTGGAAGACGTACAAGAAGAATTTATATTCCGGCGGATAAGGTTAGATAAATATTTATCGAGTGTTAAGGGGGCGGCCGGAGTTGGGGAGAACGAAATAGTAAAGGCCGGTCGTCACGATCGCGTCTGATTGTTGTCGTCCTCGATGCCGTCCACGTCCGATGTTAGCTAAACGAAACCGTCGACCAAGAAATGTTTGAATCCAAACATGGAACGCATCTTCGGCGGTATTTTTTGTGTGTTAAAAATCATATTTTTTTTCAATTTTGTTAAAGTATAATTGGATCCGGCTCATTTACCTCCTTCGATCGTTTCCTTATTAATCGCGCTCCTCGGCCGGCACGACGGCCTTTATCTTATCGTTGGATTAAGCTGAGGGCGAGAGAAGAGGAGAAGAGCCTGATTGAGGGAGGAATAGAGTTCGGTTCGTTTCGAATAACCACCACCACCGCCGCCGCCAATACCGGAATCAAGCAGGGTCATCATCATCATCATCATCGCCATCGCCATCGTGGGCCGCTGATTGTTGTTTTGCCCTTTGTCATAATGGAAGGAATCGAAAGAGAAAGAAATGAAGAGGGAAGAGAAAAAAGAGCGCGCACACACGAACGCGAAGGAAAATCAAACGGACGACGAAGGGCGCCCGAGAGATTGCGTGATGGCCGCCGCCGCCGTCGTAGCGTCGCGACGCCCTCGCCGCACCTGCTGACCGCCGCCCGGTCCTGCCCAGTGCCCGCCGTCGGCATGGCAACCACCTCGTCATTAAAGCATCGCCTTATCATAACCGTTGCCAGCCATCTTTGGCCGACCGCATGCGGACACGGCGCAAGCCCGACCCCGATTATGATAAATTCAATTTCTGGGGAATAATTCCTATTGCCGTTCCCTCGCAAACAGAAGGAAGAAAAATGGGAAACCGGGAGGGAAAAAGTGTGGAAGAAGCCGGGAGGTGGAAAGGAGAGACGAGGAAGAAGGAGAGAGAGAGCGACTCGCATTTTGCTGTGTTCCGCTGCAGAAAAGAAAAGCAATTTTTTGTTCTCGTTTGCGATTTTTTTTCTTTCTTCGTTCTCCTCATCTTCCGTTTCTTATCGAGGAGCTCCCACGTGGCCGTGAGCTATTCGTTCTTCCTCTAATACACGCGAGACTTGAAACACGGATTATGGTGGAGGCGCCGGGCAATTGGAATATAACAAACTTTTCGCACTAAATTAGTTCCGATGTTGTACCGGACAAAATCACACATCAACGTCTCTTTCGATGTTGCTGTACCTTTGCGAATCTATAAAAGAACTGCCAACTTGGGCGAAAGCAACCCTAATTTTTCACCGAGTCTTTGCAACAACTTCATTAAGGTTGCGACGTAATTTACCCCACGTGTACGTACACATAATTGTATGAATAAATGATTTTGTTTTTGTCGCCGTTTCGAAATGAATCCGGATTGCGATCGCAGTGAATAACGCCGTTTTAAATAATTAATGATCCTCGTTGGCGAAAATGCCAAATGCCAAAGATCCCGAATATATAAATGGTAGACGGGCGCTTTCACTCTCCGCTTCTCTCTCCCGCATTCGCCTTTATTCGGTCCATTGTATATTTTGATATATATATATATATATGTACAACCGGAACGACCAAGAATAATCGCTCCGGATGTGTAACGTCGGATGAAAAGTACGAATCTAATAAATCACTTATTAATGTACAGGTGATTGAACGAACGAAACGAACTGCGGCCGGCATTGTGCGGGCGAACGAAACGCGGTCGTCATTTGAAACCCCGAACGGATACTAATGACGTACAACGATTCGTACTCAACGGTTCTTGTGCCGTTCGAACGGGAGACGCGAGAGGATTTAACGCGTGTCACGGACCCACCAAAGGCGGAAGTCACCTTGTGCGAAATAAAATTTATATGCACGTTGCTTCCTGCGGAGGGCGAACGACGCGTTTCGAGTGTAATGATATAAAAGCGGTAAATGATAAATGGCAATCGTTGCTCGCCGTCCTTCGTCTGCCCTTCTTTTTCGCGCTCTACTGTTAGTGGCCCGGTAGAGTTAAACCGTCGAATTAATCCCTTTCATAACATTGAGGGAAAAAATCACCGCCCATCAAGCCTTATTCCTGGCCGATTTTATTTTTACCGCAAAAACTTTGAGAATAGTTTGGATCGGAAGCAACGTAATTGCAAAAAGGAGCAACTAACAATTGGCGCAAAGGCGAGCGTGGACGTGGAGGTGGAAGAATAACAGAACGTAAAAAAGACGCATTTAACCCGTCACCGGATCCGGCGATAAACATCCGGTACCGGCAACAGGTATTTGTGTATATACATGCGGCGTGCCGCGCAACTTTCCCCTCTCATTAGAGAGACAAAAAAAGGAGAGCGAGAGAGAAGAAGAGCCACCGGGAGAAGGCGATCGAAGGATCGGACAGATTAGATAAAGAGAACGTAAAAAGCACGACGGACCGACGTAAAAGGGTTGCGAAAGCTTCTTGGCGGCCGATTTCGCTCGAAACCGGTCGCAATCGATAATTGGCGAAGGGAGAAAGTGCGCGATCGGCAGCGAATTCTCCAGCTGTTCAAAGTTTCTCGCTGTCGATCCATTCGTCGTTTTCACAATTCTTTTGCTTCGGTTCGTAGCCTAAAACCGATTATAAATGTAATGCCGGCATAAACAAGCGATGGAGCCGAGTCCGGGGATAAGCGAGGCGTCGAGATATGCAAAAAGCGATCGTCCCCTTAACGCTAACATTATTATTATCGTTATTATTATAATCCGCGCGATATTCCAATGTAATTCACGGCCTTAGATAGCGCGTCGGGACGCTTTCTCTATCGCACGACCACAAATTCCCGAATCTTTCTCTCTCCTACCCTCGCAACCGAATCCCGTTTCATTCGAATGGCGAGGCGATAGTAGTAAATTGGAACAATATGGAAATTGCTCGCGTTATCAGCACAATAAAAGCGGGGAAAGGAGTTTCTCTCGTTGATACGACGTAGCGAAATTTATGAATATGAATGTACGTTTTCGTTGGATGTTAGGAGCGATAAAATTAACTAACGATGGCGCTATCCATTTGGAACGCGTGCCGAGATTTACCATTACGATCGTGGATCATCTTACAATTCGTCCGGTCGCGATGGGGGCGACAAATTTGCCGTAACACGAGCGAAAGTCGGACCTTTAAACACAACGGCGATCACGTGTATTGGATTATGTTACGCTTCTTCGTTCGTAACGAGGGTCCGAAAGAGCGGAGAAATCAGCAAATAGCCGAGATTAGCGAGCTAATAAACTCGAATTCTTCCGGATTATCGTTTAACCTTCTAATCACTGCCATTTTTATTTACAACTCTGAAGCAACTCTTAAGCAAAAAATATATAATTAGCGGATAAATCGCTGGAAGGAACAAAGTCCATCGGACAATGCGAGATAATAAACCCGGCAAACTGTGCGAGCGGAATGAATTCGATCGGTCATCAATAGAATTCCTCGTTCTTCGGCGAGCGCAATTGCAAGTGGCACGCAAATAATCGTGCAACATAAGCGGTCGGCGCGATTAAGTCGCCGGTTATTATTGGACGGACAAGATGATTGCGAACGTTGGAATAACTTCGCCAATTTCAATCGTTTGCAACGACGATCGGTCGGTCGCTAAATTAAATTAATGCTGCAATCAATTGCGAAATAAATTATTGCAAAATCCGTGTGCGCGCATGTTGGTTACTAAACGACGATGCGGAATTCACTTGTTTCGCATAATTGGACTTAATTCAATGATAAATTTCGCGAAATCGCCAAAAGAAACCGAGCGAAATCACGCATTAAATCTGCATTCGTTTCGTTTTTTAACGAGATTTATAATTGTGAGCCGGCATCGAGGAGACGTTAACGTTAATTAATGGGATTTGTTTCTTTGCTCATCGCTGGAGCTTCAAACAAATCGCGCAAAAAGTAGTTCTGGCGAAAATGTTAAACGCCAATCAGCGTTCGATATGTACAATAAGGGGTGCCGAATGATTTTTTTGGTTAATTTTCCGGGCACGTATCCGTTAGTCGAAGCCATCGCGCGATGATATTACATTGGAAGCGAAAGAACAAGAGGACGGCGCGCGAAGAAAAACAAAACGGGGCAAATTTAACATCAGTCGCTTTTTATGACTGCTTAAAATGCAGGATGCTAATGCGGGAAGAGAGGTGCCGAAAAGCAATATCATCGGACTCCGCAGGAGCGCGAAAAAGAGAAAGCAGAAACGGCGAGAGCAATTGCAGATGAACAACAAACAGCGAAAGTCTCCTGTTGTTGTTCGTTGTTGTTGGTGTTAGCGTCACGAATGGGAAATGGGGGGGCATAATTTTTTTCGCCGAGCGAGAAACGGAACGATTTTCCATCCAGCCCTAACCTGTTTCTTTTTTCTTGCTTCCCGTTCAAACGCGCGTCGCTTTTAATTTAAACAATCCATTCCCGATACCGGGGGACCGGGATCACTCCATATGCAAATCACGCGTGTCGCTCGCCGACAGAGCGCGGGGCGAGGCGGAGGGCGAACGACGACACTTTTGCTGCTGCTTCGGATCGCGATGGAAATAAAATAGTCGACGTGGATGGAACATCGACACATAAGGAGATGCTGGGAGTGGTGGGTTTGAGGGAAATATAATAAAAGGGAAGGAAAACAAACGTGCGGGAGAGGAACACGAAATTGTTGTGGGAGAGAGCGAGAAGAGAAGGCGAGAGGCAGGAGAGGAATCTTTTTTCGGAAGTCTTCCGTGGTGCGTGCAGGTAACCAATATAAAATAAAGGAAGCGGACGAGGGCGCAATTCATTTCTTCTTCGGCTGTTGTTGCCCACCCATCCCCCGCGCGCCTTATTACTATTCAATGGTGCAGGCAAATGGTTATCGGCTTGCGAAGAGGATGGAGAACCAAGAAGATCTTCGCCATATAAACATTTCTTTGCCTTGCCACCATTCGCCGCCTCCCCCGTCGTTTCACTTTTCCTCCGTCTATTTGTATTATATGCACATGAACTCCACCTTCTACTGTTTCGATGATATGATGATGATGATGATGAGGAGGAGGAAGTCGAAGAATATTTCCAACGCAACGTCGAGGAATATTATTCGATTGCGCGAGGGTAGAGCCGAAACCGAATCAAGAGCGACGCAGAAAAAACCGCCTCCGCTCGCATTTGCATTTAAATGTTCCCCGATTTATGGTCGCCTTTTTCACTTTTACCCGTACAATTTTCGCGAAAGCAAATAAAACGTGTTCGCGGCCGTAGCCGAACGAAAACTTTAAGTTATCGCTCTTAATTGCCCCGGTCTCATCTTTTGCTCCGCCAATTTATCTTAATAGAAGTGGGCGGTAAAGGTGGCGAAGAATCTAATATTCATATGCAGGGCGATCGGGAATATTTACGAAGCAGTAAATTCATCGATGTTTAATGGAACGAATGGAATGAAAAATTGCTACGTTCCATCCATTCAAATGGCGCGTATTTGTGTTTATGGCGGCTGTAAAAGAATAAAAATGCGAAGAAAGAGCAAGGTGATTGTATTATATGCGAAAGTGAATAATTCAGCAGACGTAGAAGAAAGTAAATTTTGTCGGGGCCCCGAAATAAAGGCTCGCAAAAAGAACGGCAATGAGCGAGGGAGGAGAATAAACGGATTGACCGACCGACAAAGCGCTCCTTTTTTTTAAACGTTTCTTCCTCTACTCTTTGCCCCCGTTCCTCAATCTATACAGTTTCAATTTCGCAATCCGGACGACACGGTCGACGGGGGGGGGGGGGGGGGGGGCGAGCGGTGGGTCTTTCCTCCTGTCACTGTATTGTACACGCATCGAGTCTTTCGAAAATATTGATTGCCGGCTCAAAACTCCATTAAAACCCATTCTATCCCGCGCGGCGAACGGGACGGGAGAGTGCGATAATATATATGGCGAGGACCGGAGCAATCTGGCTAGAAGAAATACTAGCTCCGACTAACGCCAATTAATTAACGGTTAATTGAATTAATTGCTCTCGTTATTTCGCAATCTCGCATTTCTCCTCCGCCTGGCAAGACGTCCATTTGTAAAACCGACCGATACCAACGATCGCGACGAACTTTAACCGAACGAAAATAAAGCCAAATTAGGGATCGTTTCCATCAGGAGTAGCTGCAGGAGTTAACGTCACGGTCTATCAATTTATTTTTATTTCAAACGAATCGACTCTTTGGTCCGTTTCCGGTATCCGTCTTCCGCTTTCATTTCTGTTTGCTCGTTTATCTTCTCTTTTCGTTATCCTACGGCCCGGCGCATCCACCAAAAATTCGCTTGTTCCGCCATAAATTCAAAAACGAAAAAAAAAACAAAAAACGGGCGTCACTTGCAAGAATTATTATTATCACAATTAGTTGGAGGATTTTGGCTCTCGATTCGGGAATCAATTAATTTCAACTCCACTTTTTCGTTCTCCGCTCTCCGTCGATCTCTCTCGCTCAAATTGCAAGTCACACGCGTTACTTACTTACCGGAAATCTTCCGCAACGTTAAACCCGTTACACATGTTTTAATTACCGAGAGATCGATGGCTTCGGCGTGTCTTCCGTTTGCGAGATTTGTGTACCCATATCGGGGACGCGGGAGCGCGATCGTACTATATTCCTGCGGGGGTTTTTGGGCAAATAGCGTCGGGCGACGGCGGCGTCGGCGTTTGTTGGACGAGATTAGCGGGCGGCGTTCATTAAAGTTGTGTAATAGCTTTCGCGCTACTCGCCGTTTCGCTCGCTCTCCCGCACCGTCGTCAATAGCGAATCCTTTGCGTTGCCGACGATTAAAAACGTTATTGGATTCGTGCGAATTTCATAATCGACGGATTCAAATCGAAATATTAACTTGCGGTAATCCCGGGCGCGGGAGGCGAAAAGGAAAAGAAGGTATCTGGTCTGTGGACGGTAGTTAATTCGCATTATACTATTCTCGAATACCTGCGCAAATCGGCGAGGGCGTCTTTCTTTTTTTTTTTTTGGACCGTTCTTCTTTTCGTTCTTGTTGATCTGACCGGGGGCACTTTATTTCACTTCATCGGCCGTAATAAATTGAGCCCCGGCCGAGGTGGACCGGTTATAAAAACACCTTCTTCTTCTTCTTTACGCCGTTCTCTCCACTTCTTCTTCGCCAGCCATTTAACTCGGCGAACCCCGGCGAGAACGGCGTCCAAAATGAATCTTATCGAGTATCCCATAAGTCTTGACATCACCTATTTCTTTTTATTTTTCCGCTGCTCCTTTTTTTTTATTATTTTTTTGTCCGTACGGTTGGCTCGTTCGCTTTTTCTCGCTCGTTCTGCTCTCCTCTTTTATTTTATTCTTCATCTTGTTCGGATCTAGGGAGGAGACTTGTATAAATATACGTGCCCAGGGAAAAAGTTTCCCATTATATACTTATATATATTGAGAGAGACAGAGAGAGAATGGGAGAGAGAGAGAGAGAGAGGAATAAACCAAACCGGCAAACCGGTCTTCTGCGCTCCGGTAATGAATGCCGCGCCATCAATAATTCCTGAAAAACTTATCACACCGAAGACTTATACTTTATTGTTCTTCTCCCTCTCTCTCTCTCTCTCCGTCTCACTCGTTTTGTTAAATATATTTCTCTTCGCCGGTTCTTTTACGGCGCAAGCAATTCGAAAGTTTTCCACGACGAAAATTTATTAAATTTTTCCGCAACTTTCCGCCCGAAAAGAAAAGATTTCGCTTTCGGCACAATAAAAAATGGGCACTGAAAGAACAATAAAGTCATCGTCGGAGATAAAATTTATGCGAAGCAAAAAACGATAACTTGCAGTGGTTGGAAAATGAATTGGCCCCAATATTTGTGCCTATTCGAATCTCCTCTTGTTCTTCGACGACCGGAAACTACTCTTCAAATCCCTCGCCCTTATCTTTTTCTTTTCGTACTTACGGAAGGAAACTGTCAATCATGAGACGAACCGATGCGCAATTACTGCAAAAATATCGTGTGTGTGTGTGTGTGTGTGTGTGTGTCTGTAAGTTGGAGTTCTTTAAGGAAGATTACTTGCACGACTGACACGTTCTTCTCACTTGACATTGTAATTGTTGTAAAGACTCTTCGGATGGATTTTATACGACCATCTTGCTCGTTCTCTCTCCCGATTTCGTACATTTTGATTCGAGTATGAAAAGGCGGAAGACCATAATTTAACAATACAACCATATAATATTTAATTCGATCTCGCATTTACGCTCTAACTTCAACGTTAATTTCCATTCGTCCGACGTTTCGCATGGTATAACTCGGCGAAAAAGATTCTTATTTGCAGATTATTCCTAACAAAAAAGGACTAAAGGAGAATAAAGTATAGAGAAAGTTGAACATCGAGGAGGAGCGTATGTCTTTAGGGAACGCGAAATAACAGCAACAACAAAAATCTAATTGCACGCGAAAATTGCACGGTTTATTGCTATTGTTCGTTACAAGAGCCGGAACGGACGGAATTGCTATGAGAATTGCAATCATATCGGTTAAAACCGTAAAGTGAGAGAAAGAGAAAAAGTCGATTAAGATGATATTATTCGATAAGGCGTTGTTGAGCAACACTCGCAAACGAAAAAAGAATGAAGAGATTGCAAAACGGAACGGCGAAAAATGGGGGGAAACGTGTGTGTGTTAACATGAAAATGTACAAGGATATGATTCAGATAAACAGTTTTTTAGCGGATCCTCGCTGAAAATTCCTATTATTAGCCCTATAACGCCGGCGAAAAGAATAACAAAAAATGCCGAAATGAAAGAACGAAAGAGAGCGAAAGAGCGAGAAGGGCCGTTAAAAAAGTGGCATGTTATTCCCCTTATCAAAACATAAAACCGTCGTGCCGTTTGAAAATGTCCATTTTTACAGTTTCTCATTATGCGAGTCTATGAATAAATTCGCACTTTTCACTTGGTGGTGTTGCCGTTGATCCTTCTTCTTCTTCTTCATCATTGCCTCCTCCTCCTCCTCCTCCTGCTCCTCCACGAAGGGCACGACCGCATCTCGCTCTTGCACCTCTTCCGCCGTATGGAATGGCAGAAGAAGAAGATGAGGATGGAAGGAAAAAGAAGAAACGTGGAATTTAAGATAAGAAGCCACCATTGGCGTTAACCATTTTCCACATCTCACTCTTTCCCGCACACACACACACACACTTTTCCACTCTTCCTTTATTATACGTTTTTATTATACCACGACGTACACGGGATATTTGCAAATAACAAACTGGGCCTGTCGCAAATACGGCGCTTTTTTGTTATTCATTCATTCATCCACACTCAATCACTTTTATTGCCATTTTTATATGGAAAATTCCAGCATCGACCAACAAAAAAAAGAACGAGAAGCAACATTTTTTTTACTGCCTCGGCGTTAATGCCGCACACTTTTCTGTATGCTGGGTAACACTTTGCGAATAAATTTATAGTTTCAATAACCATCAGCTTCTGTTATTTTTTTCTGCTCTCCGCAGACAGGATGCAAATGCCACGTTATCGTAAAAAATTGGTATGGTAATTCGCCAGTTTAAAAGTCATCTTTTCTCGCCAAAAAAAGAAGCGAAAATAAAAGAATAAATCGCAGTAATCAATTATTTATAAAGGAAAACGTTTATTAACGTTAAGAATGAAAAAAGTTTGTTCGAAAAAGTTTGACTTCTTCGCCTCGTCGCGATTGATTGATGGGATTAATTGCTGGCGATGATTTATTAGACCGTGTCGAACGAAATAATGAAATTCCATTAATAAACGATGGTTAGTTAAATTTTTTATTCGAAATTAATTCGTTTTCTTTTATATTAATATTTTAAAAAGGGGCCCCTGATAATACGTGGAACATATGTCGCTTTCGAATGGACTTCTAAAAATATGTGCCATAAAGAAGAGGCAACGAGAGCGACGACAACAACAACAAACATAATAAAAGAATGGAAATTGAAGGGGGCGCCGTCCTCTTTTTGCGATCGTTCATTTAGAGGGACAGAATGCGAAAAAGGGATGAAAATTATTCGATAAATTATAACCGGAAACGTGGGCGCACGTCACAAATAAAAACGGAACGTTTCCGTAGGCGCAATAGCGACTTCCTCTCCGCTTTTCCGGGCGAAACTTCAACAAACGTCCCATCAACATTTATCATTTACGTCGACGATTGCCGTCGCGTTTGGCCCTCCTCAATTTAATAACCATTCGATTATACAATATTTAGTAGCTTAAATAGCGGAATCGTTTATACGGCGAAATCGCTGAAAGTACGCTCGTTGCTTCCGGTCGCGTTCGCGAACACGCCGGAAACGCTATCCGCCTGATTAAGCAGCGATTTTCTAAATTAACCGGCATCGATCCATTCCAGTTTCCTTTTGTTGTATGACGATGTCGAATAAGGAACGATGATGTACGCTATTAATAAATTATTTCGACAATAATAAAATAAATAAAGTAATATAATTTTTTTTAATGTTCGCGTAGAGCAATATTCGATTGGCATGCGGGCCGTAACGTCGGCATAAATACGAATCATACATATTTTATGATACCGTATGGGAAAACAATTTTGTAAATGTGATGGAATACGGCGACGCAGCGAGAAGGAGAATTATGATTACGTGTTCGTATACACGCATATATCTGCATGTGTATCGTTACGATATTAACGGTTTATTATTTATTCAAATTAAACTATGATACGAGAAATAAACGAATAAAACTTTCCATACACAAACTTTTTTATGGATATTTCTTGCGTCAAATTGTGGAAAAACAGTCAAAAGAATGGATTCTTTACCATTTTGTTTTTTGGAACATCGATCACGTTTCAGGAATTAATCTAACGTCGCACGTACGTGGATTGACTATTTTTCTGATCATTTTTCGACACTCATTTTAATCGATTCAACAACAATTCCTCCTGTGCACAAACGAAACAAAAACTTCAGTAATAATCGACTAATAGCCGACAATTAATTAGTTAATTAAACAAACAGCCTTTATCATCGTCGTCATCATAATGGAATTAAACGAGACGGAATGCGAGCAATGCGAACAAAATTCCACGAGAAGGCCGCGTTCCGCTCTCTGATATTAAAATTAATTAAGAAATTATTAATTTCGAAACCTAACGACCGTAATGATATTAATAACACACGGAAACGACCACCCAGGTGAACAGCAACCGCATAGCGAAAGGAAGCCGTAATTATAATAATCATAATTGTTGCTGCATATTTTAGCTAGTGAATTACCGTGTAATTAATCTAAATTAAAACGTCGTCGATCATCGCTTACGATTATGACGCGCGAGCAATTAGAATCGCTTTAATCCGCCGACGAGAGCGAGGAAAAACGAGGGAAAAATGTTAACAAAAAAAGGAGATAAACGCTTCCTCTTACATAAATTTCGTCAGCTTTACATTGCGCCGAAATGTTCATAAATCGAGCGCACTTCGCTCGTTCTCCTTCCTCGTGGTTCAACGAGCGTGTAAAATGTCTCTCCGTCGCTCATACTGAAATTATTAAAAAGCAAATGAACAGCTGGTTAACGGCGTCGCACATCTGAGAGGCCGCTCTTCAACTCCTCGTAAACGTGTCATAATTTAATCTTCTCGACGTCTTGCAGTAACCCAAAAGCGAAAAGAAAAGCAACTTAAAAGCGGCGCTCGGATGGAAATTAATAAAGGGTTAACGCTCGACATTCGATCATCTAACTGTCATAACACGATCGGGATCTTATCTCCGAAGCGGGTTTATTTTCGTCGCGGCTAAATCATCTCCTCGAAGGAGCCTAATCGATGTTACTTATGCTCGGTCGCCCTCCAGTGAATCAAAAGGGTCCCGCCATTCAATTTTCATAAATTCAATCGCACAGAAGAGGTGCTGACAAGTTGAATAAATCAAATAAATACAATCGACCATTGGAATCGCAAGTTTACTCCGCTTCGATTTTATTTAGGGTTATAACGTGCATTATTCTTTCTGCAACGACAATACAGGGCGTTTAAAACAAAGCGCCGCAAATTTCAAGATAAGCAGGAAGGTCTTAGTTAACATGGGTCTGGAAATGCTTCGAAGATGCGAAACATTTTGCTACTGTTATTATACTTAAAATGATTTGCAAACAATGCAAACTACGAGCAAAAAGGAAAGGATCAACAACTGATATAAGATGGTCAAAGTGCCCTCCTTCCATCCAAGGACTTTCGAACTCTTTCCAAAGTTTTTGGCTTTCATTCGGCGGCATCATTGATCTATTCGCTGTTTCAGTTCCTCGAGTTCATTTGCAAGTGGGAGCTTTTTAAACAGCGCCAAACAAAGAAATCTAGGGGGTTTACGTCTGGTGATTTTGCAAATTGTGGTACACCCTGTATAGGGAAAGAAGTACCCCGGAAAGAGTGACTCCATATAGTCGTACTATTTGCGAGGTACTTTTAAAACACGATCGCCACTCAATCGTGCACATGTACGATTTTAGATTCAATGTACGCACATTTCGACAATAATAATTGTAGTTACGGCTATTGTTCGGCATTAGAGCGAGGGTGTGCCGGCATTGTCCCTTCCTCATCGAGGGACAATCGCCGTATAATGTTGTCGAAATGTATTAATATTAATTTATCATAGAGCGCAATTCAT
Organism: Hololepta plana; assembly: GCA_963695495.1. Taxonomy (NCBI): domain Eukaryota; kingdom Metazoa; phylum Arthropoda; class Insecta; order Coleoptera; family Histeridae; genus Hololepta; species Hololepta plana. The sequence goes on from OY968836.1 coordinate 9,288,041, forward strand.
ATATTTGTGTATGCATTATTTCGATATGCACTCTACGTCGCAATTTCGACCCCACGTTTATCATTTTAATTATTATTGCACGTCGAGGAGTGCAATTTTCAGTTGACGCCCATTCGATACGATCGAGCAATGAAAAGTTGAAAATTCCGCTGTTCATCGATTAAGAGTTCTAAAACGAATTTTGCTGCAGTTAATATTCCAAGAAGCGTACGTGTCTTGAAGTCCGGGGGCAAAAAGAAAACAGTAAAGAAATCCATCTAGTATATCAAAGGAAAGCAATATTTACCTCTTGTAAGAAAATGGAACACGGCGAAAGCGGAGCACGTGAGCGATTGTAGAGGGTCCATCGCAAAGAATATCTATTTACAACGGATCGAGACGGAAGGAAAGTGCGTCCTTTAAGAATGGTCAGCGGAATCCTCCGGAGAGTTGCACCGTGAAAGAGACGAAGAGCCGGAATCGCCCTTCCTTTGGTATAATGGGAAAAATTGATTGCATACACACGTACGAAACTACTGCCTTCACGATTCCGTCCAAATAAACATATATCTTGTATATGTGTGTGTCGCACGAAATTGTGTTCCTCCGCCAATTCGAAGCGTTCCACTCGAGAGGACACCGGTACTGCCGGTACCTTGAACATCGACACAAAAAAGAAATAACAACAACAACAAAGTTGCACGACCTTTTTCGGTCATCCCTGTCGCGCTGCATCCCCCCGACTATCGCGGGCCCGTCACTCTATTCGGCGTTCAATTATTCACCCGGCTTCTCGCTTAAACCGACCGGTTTAATAATGAAAGAAGGGCACAATTTTGTACTACACGCGTAAAATAACATGTTGACAAGCGGATTTTTATTAGGTTAAACAAGAAGAGAAAGCGAACTCCGCTTTTCACTTGAGGGTCGAAGAGCGCGACGTACAAGTGGATCATTAACATATCCTAATCATAAGGACTCCGGGATCTTTCGAGGGAAACCGTGGGAGCGATTGGGAGAGCGGGAAATTTTCCGGTTAATTAGCGATCGATTTTTCCCTCCTCGAGTCCGTTTGCAGAGACGGATCGTGAACGAGAGAGAGAGAGAGAGATAAATAATTCCTTCTGCACATTTGATAAATGTAGCGTTAAATCAATCGTTCATTTCGACTAAATAAAAATATGTCAGACATAACGTTAAATACGTGCAGGGAATCGTTCTTATGAACGGCAACGAATCGCAATCATCGCACTGATCAACTCCGAATTTATTTCGTCCCTTGGCGCCCTACGCGACGCGTCATAATCGTGTACTTGATCGTGAATCGAACGCTTTTTACGTGCTCGTTCCATAAGAACACCATTCGACCGCCCTTCCTCTTTAATAACATAATGGAACAATTGCACATTCAATTTAGATTCCGCTCGTTCATCCGATCCGTCTCACTTTTATTCCCCCGCGCCGAACTATCTCTCTCGCATTGTTCCACGAGGCCGAAGCCCTTTTGGCAACAACAACAAAAAAAAGAAAGAAGGAAATCGTTGCGACCGGTTTCGTTCGCCGGGTAGAGGGTAGGTGTGACGATTATTTGACGCCTATTTTATTGTTGCACAACAAAGAAAAAACAATTCGCCCTCCGCACTTTTTCCATTTCGCACTCTTCATTTTTTCCCCGTTACTTCGATAATGAAATATGTACGGACAGACCCTGAGGGAATTTCGTGCACTGGGGACCGTTGCTAACGCGTATAATAAGTGTTGGAATATAAATATGGTAAGTGAGAGAAATTTCGTAGCGAGCGAGGGTGCGTTCGGGAAATTAAATCGTTCTAACTCCTCGATCGCTATTAGCGCACGCATATTCTTCGAGCACTCGCTCATCATCGACCCCCGTTCTTCAGCGTCTATCGTCCACTTTACGAAGCCCGATTATCGTTATGATGAGCGCTAAGTGATAATTACATCCGATTAGTTTCGCGCTCCGACGACGACGTTATTGAATTTCTCTCCTGATAAAAATTGAATTAATTTATTAACGACCGTTAATGATTCGATCATTAATTGGCAACGATATCGAATTAAGTATTCGATCAATGTCGACATCGAGTTGAAAATCTTTGCGGAAAAAGGTGCGTTACCTATCGCGATCGACGGTTGAAACGGTTGCAAGTCGACGAGATTCGCTGTTGTTGTTGTTGTTGTTGTTTGCTATCATCATCATTATTGTTGTCGTCGTTTGTTGTTCGCCTTTGTATTATTATGTTCTGCCGTATTCGACGTCAAATGAATGATTGAAAGCCTGTCAAAGAGACGCTCGCTGTAGTTGTAGTAGTTTAAACAGAAGCATTCGCTCGCTCGCTCACTCACTTTAACCTTGCTCCACGACTAGTTTGTATTCCGTATCATTTATATTAACACGAAATGTGAACTGTATTCGTAATAGATTATTATTGAAAAGCCGAATATTAATGACTTTCAACAAGTTTTAGTTTCGTTGCTATTGCCGTTCGAATAGAAAGAGCCTCAGAGTGAGGGAGAGAGAGTGAGAGATTCGTGGAATGCGTTTCGATTTGATTGAACGTCAGGGTAATGATTGATCGTGATAGAGAGATTAATTAAGATCGAGGAATTAAAAAGAAACTGAAAATTATTGTTATTACAACTGGAGGGAAATGCGGCGCAAAAAGGGGTACAGAATAAACAATAAGTGCGCGCATTGAATGGGGGTTCGTGAAATGAAAAGGGGCGCATTAAGAGAAGTCGATTAATATCCGAATTTAAACTATTGTTAAACCGTATGGAGAAATGAAAATATTCGGGGACTTGCTCTTTACATATACGCAAAACATCGCCCACTCCCATCAATTGCTTTGTGTGTTAACAATCGAAAAAGAACATTAACCTGCAATTTTGGCGGATGCGCCGGGCGAATCAGTTTCGATGCAGTAATTTTATTCGTCTGTCGATCCTCCACTGAAACCCATTAAGTACAATAAGAAAGGCACGGAGATGAACGATAATTCCATCAATGAGCGGATCGCACTGAAAGGGATGTTTCATAAAAGTGGAATTATTCATTTAATCGAACGCATTTTCCAATAATGGCGTTGACCCTCCGTTAAAAAAAGACCGGGTGAAGACGAAGAAAGAAGGACGAGGAAGTGATCGAATAAGATGAGAATGAGGGGGCCGACCATCGCAGTCATTACATTATCCCCAGAGTTACAATAGGACACGCTGGCCCCCATAGATTTTCAAGTACCTGTTCATCTATAATGCACCAGATCCAATCTACGAGTTGCATTTGTAACGACCGTTGTGAATCACCCGGCCGTTCAACGTCGGACCATGCCGAAGAGCTGCTGGTCATCATTCGATCGACGAAGAAATAGTTTATCGAAGGATTTCAAACAGCTTCTCATAGATGGTGCCCAACGGTCGATTTTGCTACCGCTTGAATCGTAAGCGATACATTTTTATATTGGTGAAGATTACGCGTATGAAATTTTAATTTATTCATATTGATTCGTGCACGAGTAATAATAACCGGCGGATTTCGTGGAGAAGAAGTCCTTCGCCGATCGTGTGAACGAAACGCTTCGGGTTTAAATTTAAATCGTTAATGGCCAATTAAAAACGGAAACGATAAAATATTATTTACGTCTATTGTAAATTTCCGTTCCTTCAATTCATCCCCATCTCACTCGCTCGCTCGTACTTCATTCGCGTAATAACAATTTCCGAATCTTTAATTCTCATTACGTCTCGTGTTTCCATCTCGCTTTCCCTTCGAAATCCTGCCACACACACACACATAAAGTGCTAAAAAGGTATATTAGTATGTAAGATGTTATCTTAGCCGTTCCGTTTCTCATATTATTTTATAGGGTGTCGGTTCTTAGTGGCAGCAACTAAGCAGCCAGTGTGTATTCGAACGAGTGTAAATGTTTATTATCCTGTCCGTGGAAGAGTACGAAGACGTTATTAAAAACGGGGGAAGAAGATCCGTCCGCTGGTACGTGACGGAATTCCATCGACTGCCATCGATAATAATATTAAATAAGACAAAAACGGAATCCCCTACCGCACGTATACAGTGCGATTCTTGTTCGCTTCTTTTACCAACTTGAAATGCATTTCGTCGAGCTAATAATTTGACGTGGCGGTAAATTCAAACAATCGTTATTGCTCGCACTGTAGATGTCCGATGAATTGGAGGACGTCTTATAATAACATTTATAAAATTTAATTATCTCCGAGAGAATGGGAAATAATAAACGTTTCTTTTTCTCTCTTTTAATCTCACTTGTTTGGTTTGTTGGGTTATTGGATTCGGATTTATATTAAAGAGAGCAACATAAATTTTAATCATAATAATGGTATGAAAGAAGGGGGTGAATGTGAAAATTCAATCGAGTATGAACCGTGCTTCTTCTTCGTTCATCGCGCGGAGAAATTTATTACAAGTCATCATAATAATAATTGTGAAGGAATAATGGTCGAGGAGAGGTAGAGGAGATTGTGGAGGATGTACAGTATAATTCACGAATGGGTTTTATTGTCTTCTCAATTTTATTTAACCTCTTTTTTAATTTCCATCGTCAACACCTGTTAAAAAGGTTGTTTCGCTCCCCCCACGATATTTTGAATGCGGCGAGACGTTGAAAAGTGCCTCTGCCGAAGATGTATCGAATAAAATGTTATTTTGTTTCTCTTGAGGGGTAAAACTAAAAATATTCGGTAGTCTAAACACGAATCTACGTTTGGCTCTCATAAACGATTCCCACGGGCGAAATTGTTGTCAAAAATAAACCTGCCCGTAGACATTATCGTTAGGGTACGTTCATAATTATTCGAACAATAATAATTCCGAAAGATAAAGACGAACTTATTAAAAGAGGACGTGACATTCTTGAAATTATTATTTTCCAGAAATCGTCATTTCGAGTAAGAATGCCAACAATTTGTGATTCCATTAGAGGGCGAAAGAATAACAACGAAACCGAATAACCGAAAGGCAAACGAAAAAATAAAGACGAGAATTGAGAGAAGTAGAATTTATAGATACCACTTCCCTCAAGCAGGGCCGTACAAAAGTCTTTGAATATTTTAGCACTTCTCTCTCGCCACTTAATATCACAATCGCGTTTCTTTCTCGATCGGATGAGGAACGGAAAATTTCTGAAAACGTATAACGCGATTTAAATTATTGCCACGTTTACCCGTCTCGCTCTCATTCCTCGTCCCGCTCATCAACATCTTCGAAAAGTTGATTTAACTTCTATATGCAAATAAGCAGAGAGATGAGCAAACGCCGCGGCTTCTACGGCTACGACGATGACGACGAAACACGGTTTGCGTCTTAATCTCATCAAACATTTACGGATTCCCATCCTCGTTCGAATCCTGGTTAGTCGTCGGCGGCGGCGGCTAAAGAACTTTAATACCGAGCCACATAACGTCAGATTTTCTTTAACTTATTTACATACACGTGTGTGTGTGTGTGTGTGTTTCTGGTTTACTATGGATTCGCATATGTAAATTCGAACATTGATAAATTATTTATTGCAATAACAAGCTCCCCAAAAAGCTTCGCCACAAATCTTGATAAAATTTTCATTCAAGACGAAGAAGAGATAAAACGTGCAGGTGGCGGTTGGAATTGGGGCAATGACGCGGCGAATAATCCGGGGACGGAAAAAATGGGCCCTTAATTGGACGACGTTTCAATAGAAAGCAACGGCGCATCATCTCGATGTATAAATCAAAGAGCGACAATACGACGACCGTGCGAGCAAGCGGCCGTGCAGACTTTCGATTAGAGGATTCAAGCAGTCAGGTTGTGTACGTTCGCAGAACAGTAAGATGACGATAGGGTAAGTAGTAACAATGAAAAGGAAGAAGGAGAGGAATGCGAATTTATGTCGCATGCATATTTAGTAAGTAAGAGTGGCGCTTGTTTCATTATCAACATTAAAAGATCATCGTACAAATGCAAATGGACGATGAACTGAAAGAGGCAACAAGTTGTCGTCTCTCTCGCGCTGGAAACCAAACACACACACACACGTCGGATCGTATAAATAAAAGTTTGCTCATTTAAATTGGCTCTTTGTTTTCAATTAAGCGAGGAGTAAAAGGAGAAAACCGAAGAAGCGAGTAGTGCAAAAAAATGTAAGTCCGAGGGAACGAGCGGAACTTGCAAGAAAGATGGATAAGGATATAATTAAATCGTAATAATAAATAATTTAACTGATTCCAACTGGAGATATCATTGTGATAACTTGCCCCTTTTTTCTTATCCCCCGTTCGCAACGGAGCAGAAGTGGAGGAAGGAAAAGAAAAAAGTAAAGGTCGGAGGCAAGTTGGCCAAATGAAAATTTATCCTCGCAATTTCGTCCCTTTTCCCGCTTTAATTTGCGTTTAACTTTTTCCTTTTTAATAAGGATCACATTATACGAGATTGAAACTTTTTCCGCCGCTCCTCGGCCATTTTTTCCCCGGCGAGCTTCCTTCTTTTTGTTATTCGGCAATTAAAGCGGGCGCAATAATTTCGCAAACATTCGCAGCCGTACAATACCAGAACTTTTCTTCTTCGTCGTCTTCTTCATCATCGACTTTTCAACTTTTTCTTGCGCACATTCCGATGCCAAAAAGGAGGATGGCAAAACAGGAGACGAGGATGACGTCGGATGGCGACTATATCCGGCGACAATTAATTAAACTTCTTCAGCGACCCGGAGAATGTCCGAGCACTTTTTTCGGTGATAAATCAGATAGCTCAGTGACACCACCACCGAGCGGGGGAAACCGAAGGAAAACTATGCGTGCATGAGCGAAAGAGACGGCAACTGTCGCCAAATGCCATAATAATCCGTCACAATAGGCAATTTCATTGCGGCCGTCTATCACGTAATTTCGCAGAACTGCTGCTTTTGTTTCATCTGCGTCGTCGTCGTCGTCATCATCATCTTCGGCACCAGTATATAGATATAAAAGTGAACATTAAGGCGAGACAAAAGGAGCAAGAGTCGATGGAGGAATTAAAAGAAATTAAAGTTGATACGATGCCGCCCCGGTCTTTGGCATCTCTAATATGTTTCGGAGGCGGACCGCCCTAAGAGACACACGACAACATTATTATTCCTTATAATTGATCCGCAGCAGGATGACAAAGAGAAAATAACGGTCAACCGAAGAAAAGCGAATGATACCCAACGGAAGTTTGGCGTTTAAAAAATATTGGATATCTCCTGCTGATAATCAAGCGATAGAGGAGCAACTATTTTCCATTTAACACGAATTATATCGTAGCAAGTTTAAATTGCATTATGTGGGATTTACTCGGTGAAAATTGGCTGACGGTGATGGACCCCTCGTCAAAAATTGATTTCGATCGAATTTGTTTCGATTTTAATTCGAAACGGCCATCAATCAGGAGGCGGAAAGAGCGAAGAAGAGAAAGGAATCGACTATTCAAATAACAAAAATGCAATAACAAAGAGTGACGACGACGACGACAATGACGAGGCGGAGGAAGGAATGAAATTTATTGGAGACGGACTAAATTAATTTCTAAAAAAGGCAATTTATTGCCATCTCGTTCATTTTCGTTTCGCCTTCTTTTTTCACAATCTGCCTCATCATCATTTTTCTCGTTCTTCTATATTTAATTTGACGATTTATAAACATCGTTTGTAATTTTCGTCTTGATCGCCTTCGAATTGTATATCTTTGATATAATTAAAACGAAGTTTATATTAAAATGTATTAAATCGAACGACCACCCGCACGCTAAGAACACGTCGAGAGTGATCCAATAATAATCATTCGAATGAAATAATTTGCGAGGATCCAATGAGTATGATTAACCTCGAAGCAAAATCGAAATTTCGACCGAAACCATTAGTCAGGCTTCTCGACTGAACGTTTCTTATTTACCAATAACTTACATAGAATTTTTCTTTCATTAATTCCGATTTATTTTTTATAGTTTTCTCATCTTCGGCTCCCTTTTAATCTTCGCCCTCCGTTCGTCCGCTGTTTGTGCGATGTGTGAACTGTGTAATAGCGTAAAATTAAATGAAATGTGCCAATTCATCATTATCCATTCAAGTCAAACCGATTATTGTTACCATAAATTTATTATTTATTCTTTCATCGCTTGAAAGATCAAATTATTATTGCGTGAAGGAAAGAAAAAACGTTGTTTCGGAATTCGTTTCACTTACCTTTCAGAAATCCCTTTTTTGTAAAGGGCGAAGCGTTGATGAAATATCCCTAAGTTTTATATGCTTTTTAATGATTCTTAAATAAAACTCCCACACGGAAAAAAAACGAAAGCATTCGGAAAAAAGATTGGAATTAGACGAACAAGATTGTGAAGGAAACTAATCTCGTTTTGCGAAATTAAGTAAAATCGAATGCGATACGAATTTATAGCGAATGTTTTATTTTCGCTCGCTCCGGGGATTGACAATTTTCCATTCGGTCCCCGGTACCGAACAAATTAGTGGATTATTACGCTGCCACGGGGGGGTGGTGGTCGTCTTCGTCGTCGATGGTTGGCGGAGGTTGATCAATTGATACGGTGTTAATTCCGCGAAAAGTACGAGGAGTATATAGGTACGAGCGAAAGCGATGGAAAAAGAAGGAGGATCGCGTTCGGGGAGGATGGAGGCGGAGGAGGAGAGAAGAAAATAGGCGACACGTACTGTTGCGATCCAATTTGGTGCTCTAATAAAACTGCCAGAGTTAAGCCCCGTCGATGTCGTTAAGTGACATGAATTATCCAAACTCATCCAGCAGAAGCAGCAGCAGCAGCAGTTTTCGTCCCTCCGCCAAATAATACAACCCCATACTGCGTCCATGCTGATCTATGACCGTGAACGACATGAAAAATTTAACGTCTATCAGTAAACAAGCCGAAGAAACTAATTCCTTTCCATCGTCTCCGTAGCGTTGTTTCCCTCGCTCGCTTTCTCTTTTAATTTCCATTCATTTTCATTTAAAAATTTCGCGATGGAAAATCGTCGACGTCGCAGCTGATTTATCGATTACGGACGCTCTTCGTTTTCACGTTTTATGCAAAAAGAATGAGACGATTGTCGATCAGCGGTCCTTATTCGATTGAAATTGCGTAGGTTTAATCAGAAAATCGGATTGCTTTTTGCGGTGGCCAACGCCAGAAATGGAACCGTTCTTGGTTGTGTTTCGGTCTTAACGATCGAGTTCCGTGAAAAAATCCAAAACATTATTGCAATAACTGAACGACGTTCGGCAAAGAAATTCCGGTAGCCCGAAATCGCTGTTACATCTAAATGTCATAGATGTGTAAGAATGGAATGTCTACGTAATAAATTATGGCAGTTGCTAATTAAGAGGAATACGAACTGAAGACGAAAAAATACGGAAAAAATCAGCCGGCAAAGAGAGGGAGAGAGAGAGAGTGAGTTTGGTCAATTACGTTTCTTGTCTGAATGCCATTCGTATATAAAACCATCATGACGATGACGATGGAAAAAGAAGAAAAATATCGGCGGTTGTTAATAATGCAACAATTAAAAGCGAGCCTTCTTTTTCTACCGGTTTCATTCTTCGATTCCAATATAATTCAAATAAATTTCTACCTTTCTTCTTCTTCGGCCTCCGCCTCCAATAAAACGAAACGACTCGCTCCTTTAAATGAGCAATATCTATTCGACGACGAATCTTCGTATTGACGTCCATGCGTCATAGTCCGAACCGATATATCGTAGGATTTGCTGCCGAAGAAAAAGAAAACAGACTTATAATTTATATACACCCTCTTTGCCTTTCATCATTGCCATCGTCTTATTAGTTAAAAGGAGTGCGTTTTTCTTCGTCATTCCCTCTTCTGCACTCCATCGGACCACTTGTTTTATCGGCTCGGAAAGACGACGGCGTTCCGTCAAAGGGACATGAAACGTTATAAATATTGTGACATGGTCTTGACCGGCGTCGCCTACCACCCACGAAGAACCGACCAGAAATATTCGTGACTCTTTCATTCCTCCTGTTGCATCTTGTTTTGTTTTTTTGCGTTTCGTTCGTCTTTAACGGCACACACCGGTACTTAACCACTTTTCGCATGCTGCCAGATCGTCAATCCGTTTAATCGACAATCACCATCGCAGACATGACTTTAAAAACGTACATAAATTTCCTGCGGCCTTACTTCTGCTTCTCCTCCTCCACTTGCGTCGCATTCCGTCTTTGTCCATTTCACTTTGACACGAGCGTATCTTGTGAATTAGAAAAGAATGTCGACGGTTTGGAATCCGCGAACGTGATCATAATTCGGTGCTCGTCTTGAGTGACCTAGAGACTAACCTTGAACCTGAAGGAAATTTACGAGAATCGTACGCACACACACGCTTCGAATGAACCACTCCTATTCGTTTACAATTAATAGACACCACCGTGACAATATGCAATTCCTTGCTCTTCTCTTCGTTCACCCATTCACCTCTATTAACAAGTCGATCGGTCTCTCTTCGACCAAAGGCTGCCCGTCTCTCTCGCTAACCGTTTGAAACGGTTAGTTGAATTTTTATTGTTATTGTTATGGCCATCATCATCATCATCATCATCTTCATCGAACGAAATTCGTACCTTTTAGGTGCGTTGCGTTATGAAAATAAAATGCATTTTGCACGTATGACATAGAAATGGTACGATCGTCGTGGAATGCGGAATCGATTCTTCTATGCTTCATAACGATAACTGCCACATATGTATACGTATTGATGATCCGTCCATTTCTATCTCGTTCCATTGCGATCGGTGCGGTCACGTAAAAATCATCAAATAATTACTGGAAGTTGTTACGTTATTAAAATAGCGTTCGTGCCGTTTATGGGCGAAGAAGAAGAAAAACCGTTCAAATAAACGTCGAGATTAATGCTTAATATGAAATTGATTTATCTAATTTAACATCATCTTCTAAGCTGGTATGTTTCATCGTCACGTTCGATGCTGATGCTTCTTCTTTCTCTTCTTCTTTCGCGTGATTATCCAACTAACAAAAGTGTCCTCAGCCATCATATGTAACATCTGCATTTTATTTAATAATTTCCTGTAATCTTTACCGAGAAACGAGCTGTCTTCGCCATTATGCAGCGTAGATTAACATCATTTCTTCACCGGAGAACGCTTAATAACAGAGAAGAAGAAACTGATAAGTAGCCTACATTAAAAAAAAAAATAAGTAGAGAATTGATCGGAAGAAACGTGCGAGATTAATTATTGGAAATCTTTAGTTTTATAATAGCAACGGTTCTTATTTTATGAACGCTTCTGCTACTTCTTCGACCTGCAGAGGACACTTTAATCGAAACTTATGTTAAAAATTAATTGGAATTGATAGGTAAATGAAGCTTCGGGGAAGGCTTTGAGTATATTTTATTATCAAAAATTAAGTTTAAGTCTTCCAAGTATCAACTGATAAAATCTTAATTTAATATTTGCCATCGAAAAATTATATTCGGATTAATCAAAGTTTCAGATAACAACCACCTGAACGTACGATGGCTTTTAGTACAAGGTGCAGTGAAGGCTATAGTTTTTGGACAGAAAATAATAAATGGGTCTTGTCGTGCCGTCATAAAAGTTATAGTCCACGTAAATCAGAATTTTAGTGGTCGAATAGAGGGACATTTCAAAATTATTGTCTCTATAAGTATAATCAAGATAACCATTTACAAGTGGCAAATTTCGTGGAAAAGCTTTATTATCGTTGCCAAAAAATCTCGCCAAATTAATTTAAACAAAAAGCCATGATCAACGAAATATGAGGAACAATTAAAGTTTGTCGCCGACTTAATGGCCTCAAACGGCAAATGACAAAATAGAAACAAAGATTGCTACTATTAAATATTGTTAAATACATTGTAAGTAAGTGCAATTCTTATTCAGCAGAAGTATGTGGCGCCTGTTTGTTCATAAGAAAAAAATGTTTATTACAATTGTAATATCTGTTCATAATAATAAATGTTATGCCTAATAATAAATATTATTCATAAATATATTATGAATAGGAAGAGGTACGAGGTTTCGAGAAATAAAGTAAAAGATATTGACGTATGTAAATTGTTCATAATAACCAGACGATTATCCGCTGAATATCAATGACGGTCACGTATGGAAAATAATTTCATAGGCAAAGAAAGAGTCCTCCGCAGTGGCGTAGGAATCGATTTTTCTGCGTCGTTAAATCATATGGTCATACAAATCAAATATTCTATTGGCATCATAATAATAACGATGATGAAAAAGTTGTAATGAATCCTTCACACAATACAATTTTCCAATTGGTGTAAAATGTGTGTCGTGCCCTTTATTTTCGCCTTACGCATCAAATTTCGCACGGCCCTTCTGCAGCACTTTAACACACTTTACAACAATCGCATATTTCGAATTAATAATTTATTATTATTATCAATCATCATCCTGCGAATTGTGTCAGTTGTTATTGGATTGTACAGTTATAACAAATTCTTTGAACATTGAATTATTGCATTAGACGTGATATTATTATTTAATTACGCAAAATTTCGATTGATAATTTACATCTGAGTCCGTATCTGCGAAATTAATTGTACATTGCACGCTCATCCCTTATTTAATTCGGTTCAATAATTAACCGCCATTATTTAATAAGCGATAGTAAAATTGGTCGATTCTTATCGACGATTTAGTTTTAATCGCGAATTATTAATTGACGCCGAACGACATCTGAAACCGTCCGGAAATTTAATGAAAATGTATCGTATATTATTTCCGAATAAGGCATCGCTATACAATGTGTTGATTATTCAGCTAGTATGGGTTCGGTTTTAATTTGAATAGTTGCATATCCTGTCTAAATCCTCGTAGTATTTATGCAGACACGTTTATACCGTGTCCCCTAAAACAGTTCAATCACTACCACTACCCACCTGATGTACTTCAACATTACTGCGCATTTATGCAAATTAATGTCAATATTGATGCCAATTTTCCACCAAGCGAATCCCCATCCCTCCGACGTTATACATAGACATTTGCACAATTTACGTGATTCGTTGTGTATGAGACGTAAAGCAGCAATAGCAGTTACACCATTTTAACGGTGTCCCTCCGATATTAAATAAAATCCAATATACAAATCGGTTTTCGCAACGATCCCCCATCGCCATTGTCTGCGATGGCCGAAAATACGCAACAAGAAAATGGCAAAGAGGATTTTAAATTTAACGATATTTTGTTTAGGCGTACGTATAAATAAAAGGAAACAACAACAGCAAAAAAAGGAACCGTGCAAAAAGAAGGAGGAAATAAATAAACAAGAGAAAAGAGTTTTTGCCGGCCAAAAAGTTACTGATTGGCAGCCGTGGGACTGGCGCGTCGAATAAATCTGGAAAAAAGAAGACGAAAATCAAAGCGAAATGGAGAACGAGACCAGAGAAGAAAAAACGGTAAACGAGACCAAGAGAATCTCATTGTCGCGGTTCCCAAAAGGCGGCCACATAAACCATGTCCGAGGAGGGACGCTCACGGGACGTCACTACTAAATCAAAGCAGGCGCCAGTCACCTGGGAGAAAATTGCATCAAGATATATAAATTTCGCTGCGTCCTTCGCCTGAACATCTCCAACCGCACTGTTTTCGTTGTTGCTTATATTCGCATTCGCAATTGTTCTCGCACTCCGCCCTTTCACTTTCCAGCTATTTTTTTTCGGTTACTTACCTGTAGACACCCCAAAAATTTTATTTTTACATCCTTGTCTTCGCTATCTATGAAATAAATCATTTTATATTGCGTTTCCGAGGAAAGGGAACTTGAAAGCTCGACGAATATTGAATACGTTGTCGCAAACAATGGGATCATTATCTTATCGGATTAGCAAAATCGAGGCACGCAATAATTCATTATTCCGTGCCACAAAACCAAACAAATGCACCCACAAAAATTTGGCTTGAGCAAAATTTGAAACTAATTAAAAGTCGATTAAATCCTTCTTTTTGGCAATCTCTCAAAAGCAAAGGAAAATCATGTTTAGCAATTTAAGAATAGAACGTAAGATACCTTTATTATTATTCATTCACTACGGCCTTTACGTTATACTCTTTCAACCATGAAATAACTTTCCCTCTCGCACTCTTCATTCTTCTGTTGTCGATCGTTCGAGACGTCTTCCTTTGCCTCCTTTCTTTCGCGTATATTCTTATTCGTGTTTTTTTTTGCAAAGAACAGATTGGGGATCATCCCTAAGTTTATTTCGATTTTTTTTGCAAACGGATTTCTAACCCGCCAGCACGAGAGAGTGAGAGCGAAATAACAATTTTTCGACAGGAAACATGAAGTTGAATAGAATGATTCAAAGCAAATAAAAAAAAGGGAGATCATGGAAGGATGAATGTTTTGTCTTTAGGAATTGGCATCGATTTTTACAATCCCTCATCCTATCAGCTTGCTTTTTTCTCTTTGCTCGGAAAATCGGAAACCTCTCCCGTTTTCTCGTGGAACGAACAGCGCTTTGAAATTGATAAATCTAGTTTTAAACGCTTCGAGCGCTTAAAGTCGAACGATACAAGTGTTAATGTATCTATTTAAAATAGAGCCATCTTAATGTAAACAAATGAAACGTAAAAGCCAAGCCGTGGATGAGGTTGGAATAAAAGTTGCTTCAGCCACGTAAACGAAAGAAATTCCTTTTCTCGGTTAATAAAAGTAGTTAAACATGCCCGATTTACACAATAAATCCGCGTTAACAGATAGCGAAATACGGGAAAAGGAAAGAAATTAATTTCTTCGGTTCGGATTCACGGTCGAAGAGGAGGAATAATAATAAGTACGTAAGTAGTTAGTAAAGTATCATATCTATGCGCGATGGCGAAGGCATAATATGCATTAGAGTCAAGTGTCGTGGGAAATAATAGCCGTTCCACTCGATCGACGGTGCGTGTGCAGCCATTGTGTCGCATGCAGAACGGCTATCGGCCCGTCATCGTCGTCGTCGTCATCGGTGTCTTCTTCATTTATGCCGTGTACCGCGGCGAAGAGCAGCAAAACTGCAATCCCTAAATAGTATGGCACATCTTCAGGCCACCATCAATTCTATTCGAATAAGAAAGAAACGAGGAAGATAACCGAACTGGTAGGTGAAGAAGGTTCACTTGCTCCTACTCCTCCGACACGACTCTCGTTGCTGTTGGTTGTTTTGAAGACGTTTAATTAAATGCGACAGCTTCGCCTCGTTCCCCTAGGAATTCTCGCGGCCTGTAATTAAACTATTAATTGTAATCAATATTTTATCGATGGGTTCGTATGTGGAATAATTGTGAAGACTGTCTCGCTTTAATGGCGCCTGGTGTCCCAGATCTAATCCGTTGTTTCAACATTTCAAGTACTAATCGCCCGCTCGTCTTTATTTTCTTCGATGATTAACATTCAATTTATTTCTTCGCCGAATCAACACATCTCACATGTTAATTAGCTTCGTTTTAATTCCCAATCAAGATTTGTTCAATCGGTCATCATCATACCAATTGCTTTATTAATTCCTGCTGGGATATTCTTAAAGTGCAATTTTGTGAGAGGGAGCTTTTTATGAATGGCACAATAAATTATTGATATTATCTAAAAGATTACTCCTTTTCCACGCATAACAAAAACTGAAAAGGTGTATTCTTATCGGAAACGTCTTTGGAAAACCACAAATCAATCCGCGCGTATATTAATTGAAATTCCCTTGATAACTTTAATTAAAATTACTAAATATTCTCATACGACGATAAAACAAACGGAAAATAAAGAGTTATATTTTTGAATTACCATTAAACGTCCATTAAAATTTCTTATTTGGACATAATCAAATACAATTTAATATTCGTTTCCTTTTTTTGTCGCATTCAAAGGGGTCGCTTATAAACTCTGGCTTCGTTTTCCACTACCGAAATTTAAATTATGGAAAACGATTAGAAGAAACGTGCAACGATGATGCCGATGGTAATAATAAAGACCGTTTCGGTGACCACGAAATTTACATGTAGCCAACGTACTTTCGGGCCACTTCATAATTGATTTTATTATTATTGTTAATGGCCACGATCATTGCCATCAACATTATTGTCGTTTACGTATGGAAATTTCGGAACCACGCGTGCGAATCAAATTGAAACGTTTAATTCGAAAAGGAACAATTTCTACGGTAAATATTTTTTATCGAATTTCCCGAGTAATAACGTAAAAATAAAGGCTTTTTTACGTGTGGTTATTCTTCTCGAAGATCGGAATGGATAGCTGCAATTAAATGTTTCCAGACGTGGAAACTACCAAAAATAATACCAAAATAACGAAAACAAAAAGGGAGAGTGATGGTAATAATAAAAAAGGGGGACGAGAAATAGAAGTATTAAAGAAAAATATGGACGCACTTATAAAGATTTGTTTTCGTTTCCCTGCTTTCACGAATATAATGGAGCATAACTTTGTATCTTCTTTCTCCATATCCCACAATAACAATAATAACAAGTAAAAAGAATTACAAAAAAGAACAAGAGAATTGGAGGAATAAAAAAAAATGGGGCCGTTGTTGTTTCTTTTCCATCTTCGTAGTAATTAAGAAGACTACTAAACCGTGCTACACCAAATAAAGCGCACCTATGTTCGAAGATATTTTTGGACGGTTTTTAGATTTGTGCGTTTTAATTATAAAAGAAACAAATATGCTCGTTAAGACGAAGATGAGAGCCTATATTACGCCGAAAGCTATTTTCCTTTTTTTCCCCAGTTGTTATTCAAATCCCACCCTAAAGGAATACGCACATAAATTTTAATAAGATTCATTGCGATTTTCGAAAAACCTCTCTTTAACGTGCAGCAACAATAACAGTAAGGAAGAATCCGAAGAATAAATAAAATTCTCTCGTTTCCTCCAAACACACTAAAAGAGAGGTCTTTAGTTTCGTTCATCCTCATATTCGGTGTTATATCTATTTTTAATATCAACGTACGAACGCTGAGTCGAGCCAAAGGAATATTTTTTGCATTAGCTGTTAAAGAATAATATCAAATTTCATATTGTGAAATTTACTGCACCTGCAAGAGAAACGAAATGCGAAGAAGAGTTTTAAATTGCTCGTAAATTAATTTTAATTTTCATTCGGTTTATTACCGGTCCTATAAAAGACAATAATATCCCTCGTAGTGGTTGATGATACTTGACTTTTTTATGTCGTACCCCTTTTCGCCTTTTAGTCTTTACTAAATTTCTTTAGTCATTTTGCTGAATTATTGTCATACATTAGAAGATATCCTTTACGTTTCTTTTCTCATTCAAGCAACAAAAAAGCTAAGAAAGGAAGAGAGATAGAGGACGGCAGAAACAATAAAATCAAGCTCGGTGAGCCGTCGAGGAATTATTTTAGACGAGGGAATTTAAGTTGTCAGGCTACGTCGTACCCGTTTCCGCAATAAATCATACGGCGATGCGATTTTCGGACCGGGTTTTCTCCCTCGGCTACCACCATTTCTTTTCTTCTGCCACTTCTTCTTCTTTCCTCTTTTTTCTGGCGGGCTTTATTATTGGCCAGTCGTAGGAGGAACAATTTCTGGCGCCCATGAGGGTCGTTGTAAAGAGAAACTTTTCCACATAAGAGAAGTAAAACTCTTTTGTAGTTATTTCTTTTTTTCTTTTGTTGTTTTTTTGGAATAGGAAAAGTTGGATTAATATTGGTTAATTAAGGGATGTGGAGTAAGAAGGAGATAAAGTGACGAAAGAACACGTTTCTCGCCTCTCATTTATTCGGGTTGGTGGAATTAAAGAATGAAGAAGACCGAATGGAGAGGGTCACATTTTATTTTCTTAATGAGAGAATATATTTCAATATTCTTTAAATATCTGGAAGAAGAACAACAACAGCAACTAGAAGAATTATTATAAGGATTCGTTCAGAGCGAAAGGAAAAGGAGACGGAAGTAAACAAGAATAAGGGAGAAAGAGACGATGATTAGGAATGTTTATCGGTTTTAAACATTTTCAAAGTTGGATATATTATACGAAATAATTGTCGATGCAGTAAATCTTACCAGGTTTTCGATACCTGTACCTGTCAGACTCTTCGACAATATATATATAAAGACACGGACACATTTGACGTAAACGCATGTCACTTAAGTAGAAAAACTCGACTCTTCTTCGCTCTTTGTTTCTTCTCCCTCAACAACCGATTTTTGTAAATCCACGCTGCAAACGGATACACCATTCGAAATGAAATACTTTTCCACGCGGATTTAAACGGCCAAAAATTTCCGTTCATCCAATAATAAATCATTTACTGGACGCAGTGAGTGTTTATAAAAAAGTAGACCATGGGGAATATTTTAAGGGGGTTGTTCTATTCAATGTTTCTCTCCTCTCTGTTGTTGTTGTTGTTGATAAGGGGTGGACTCGAATAACGCTTATTCATTTGATAATTTCCATGTCGAATGGATTAATGAAAAATTGATGCTAATTTTATTAAGCTCGCGTTTAATAAATCACTCGAACTTTTCCAGCCATTCCTCGATCCACAAAAGCCAACTGCCTAACATTATGTTAATTAACTTGCCATTAATTTCGGGCTAATATTTAGATTGATGTTGCCAGAAGGAAAAGGAAAAAGAGAGAAGTCGATGGTATGTTACGACAATCGTAGCAATAAAACCGCCTCTCCATTTAATTAGCTAAAGTTAATTAATATAATTAATACCTGTCTATCTGTAGTTGTATACCCACCTATACGTATATGAAAACTAAAACTGATTTGTTAATTTAGTTTCAAATTACATATCGCCATAACGTTGATAACGTTAATAAATTTTACGATCGCTAGCTTAATAGTTACGTTTATATTTTAATAGTCGGAGGCCTCCAGTCTCCTAGTCGTCAGATTACCGACTCCTCGTCTACCCAAAAGCAACTCCCAATCCAGCGAAAGCGATCGTTTGGCCCCCGAAAGCATCTCCGTGGCCCCTTAAAGTGATTCCCTGGTCCCCCCGTGGATCGTACTCTAATTATAAACGCATATTTAAACTTTACGACGATAATTTCACGGTAGCTTTTATTAATACGTATAAATACGACGTATAACCTGCATCCATAAATTATATTGTCGTTTACCCTTTATTTCATACAATATTATTTGCCTCGCTCTTAACATTCATAACGAATCCAATTTTTTTTTTCGTTTCGTTCCTCCTTCGGTAGCTGTTTCATATTATTCACATGATGGCATTATTTAAATTTATGCGCGCTCCTCATTTTTTCTTTCTGTCGTGAATTATTTAACATGTACGGTACGTTCAATATTCCAATTAGTTTCACGTTTAACGTTATCATTATCGTTCGCTGTCGATTCGGTTTAATTAAATTTATCGTCGCTGACAATATTCATAATTCAATTGAATCGAAATGATCGAGAACGGTTCGTAAATAATAGCGAGCACTTCCTGGAAGCTGGAAAGCGTTTCTGTTTGTATGAACTGATTTAATTAACGACGACAAAAAATCGTCGGACGATGACATCGAAATTAATGGATTAATTAATGACGAGGGATTCGAGGGTTTCGCGGAATTGGCTTCGGAGCGAAAAAATCTTTCAAAATCTTCGATTCGATCGTCGGCCCCTCTTGTTATTATTATGATACCATAATTTTGTTGCCTTTGTACCTGGTCCAATGGGGAAACCGTGCATGTGTGGTATTCCTGCGTATTCTTTTCTTCCGTTTGTACGTATACGGTGTGGTTTATTATTATCGTAATGTCCATAATGGTGTGGGACCCCCGTTGTTCGACAAAGCGGCCAAACGTGCCCCGTCATGCCGTCTGCTACCGTAACACATAAGAAGCCTCCTTCATTCATAACGAAAAATTAACTATTTCTCGTTCGTAATAAACCATAACGATTATTAATAAGATGGGGAATATAATAAAGAAGATCGACTCGAAGTCAATATTGTCGACTCATCCTTCAACTTTGCGTAGCCAGATATCATAAATATTCGCGGGTTATCTAATTAGAATCGCGTTTCGATTAAAAAAGATAAACGGTTGGAAAATTGAACGATAGACAAGCAAGAAGTTTGAGAGTTCGACAAATTGAAGGTAATTTGAATGCTTCGAATCGTTCGTTATTTAATTTATATAGGCATCCATACGTGTACGTGTAATAATAACAATAAACCGAAAAGAAACGTAAAGAAAAAGGTAAAGGATTGGGAATAGGAATAAATAAATAAAAGAAGAGGAATTGACGTTACTTTAAATAGACCATCAAAATGAACGTTTAATAATAATGCATTAAAAAATGCTTATCGTTCGGCATGTGACGGGCATACCGAATTTTTCATTATAAGAATCTCACAGTAATTTCCCTTTATTTCAATTCCAACTGCTCCTTTTCGACTCCCTTTACCTCCTCCTCCATCATCATCATACGTTTGAATACGTGACGTTAATAATTTTACCTAATATCTTTTATTTCTTATTTCTCTCCCATTCGTCTTCGTATCATTGTTAACACGAAATTGTATCCCATTGTCGAGCAAACACACCATTTGAAATGGGTATCGAATCGGATTCGAAACCGAATTACGAAATAAGCAAAGAAGCTTTCTATTTTTGAGAAGACCACGTCAATTTGTCGTCACCATTTATTAATTGACGCACCAATATGAATGAAAAACTCATCATCGGCAATTAATTGTGCGAGGACAAAAGGCATTTTGTTCAGTTTGGGTTTCGATTTATTTTTCTCTCAGTTTAGATTTTTTCTTGAATTAATAATTAATGGTAGGCTTGTGTATATGTGTGTACGTCGAAAAGTAAAGAATGGAAAACCATTAAGAACCCTCTACATTATTAACGAAAAAGAGAAGGAATGGAGCAAAAAGAGAAGAAGAGGAACGTCTCATTCTCCGGAGTTAAATATGGTCGGTATTAATAATATTAAGTTAGGTAGAAATCGGTGTTTGGGTGCGAGCGAGATGAAGGATATTCGATTTTATTATAACAAACTTCCACCGTACATAACGTTCAGATGAACGGGTTAACTATAAATTAGGCTTGTCCCGGCATCTTATTACCTTATAACTCAAGACAAGGGCGTGGTGGAAATCTAATTATCGCCCGGATCCATATAAGCTTTCGGACAGTTATTTCAAACAAAAACGCCCACTCACCCATCATCGTCACTCGCCGAACCACCGAAGATTATAAGGAATAAACAAGGAACTTTTCGAGTAATCGAGTAATTGTCTGAAATTATATTATAAACTCGTTAACCGTATCGTAAATATTGAAATTCTCGATGGAAGACAAACGTTGTCGAGCAAAGGCGTTTCGCAAGGTGAGACT
This sequence comes from Hololepta plana, assembly GCA_963695495.1. Lineage (NCBI taxonomy): Eukaryota > Metazoa > Arthropoda > Insecta > Coleoptera > Histeridae > Hololepta > Hololepta plana. The sequence goes on from OY968836.1 coordinate 9,309,421, forward strand.
TAAAGTTGTTGCCATTCTTGTTGATGATGGTGAGATATTGTGTTAGCTTTTTGGTCTTCTTAAAGGCCATCAGTTCCGGTCTGCATGATGGTCAGGCCACCTTAAACCGGGGGCACTTCTAATTCCCATAGAGAGACGGCAAACTTTCCGCCTAATGTATATAACGGCTTCGTTAGCAAACATAGGAAAACTTGTCCTTTGACGCCGTCTCATTAACTTGACATTTGACGCTAATTATACGTGATGTGCACGGGTCGAAATTTTACACGATTACTTTATTAGTTTGGCCAAAATTAATAGACGCAAAATTTCACTCCGGATGGAAACTTGCAATGAATTTATGTTATGCTAGATTAAATGCTTCTTAACATAGAAGTTTGATTTAACGCCGCATTCAAACAAAGATCTACCGGAGAATTCTTTCGTAGCTATTTTTCCCATCGTTAGCGATACAAATACCTGGTGACATATTTTTATTAATATTTATCGTCCCATTTATTAATATAATATCAACGAATGGAAACGGAAAATATTTTCTTAAGGCCAAAATCGACGACTCATTGTTTCATATGTTAATCGACGAAGAGGGAAGACCATCAAATCGTGCCGAAAGGAGATAAGGCGATTTTTTTTTGTCAAAGTCCAACAAGAATATTTTTAAAGAAATCTCTTTTGTGTCCATACCGACAGCAAGAGAAAGATGACCACAGAAGAAAAAATCGAAAATGAAATTTATTTGAATAAGAACAAGAGGTTTTATTAAAATGTGAAGAACATGGTATTCGTTCCATCATCGTTCGCTTTTTTCTTTTTTTGGTGCGATGAAAGAATTCCTCTACGTTTTCCAATAAAATCATATTAAATTCGGTTGGTATTAATTAAATATTTTATTGCGTTCAAAGAGCGGTTTTCGTATAAAACTTTTTCGACTTCTCGGAAACAACGACAACACGATGATGATGGCGTATTGATGGACGCTGGTGGAGGAATTCGATTCCGTTCCTCATCTTTTTTCCTTCTATTGAATCAAATTAAAAATGTAAAACACACAAATTTTTTATTTTAATGTCATACGTATGAGAAATTTGTAATAAAATAAATAGGATTTAATGCTTATGCCTTTTTATCTCATTTACATGGGTGGGCATCCACTAAAATGAATCAAATCATAAATTTTTGTCGTGGTTTGTTTGCCTTTTGGTCTGGATATAATAAAATTCACTTCGTAATTTCGTTTTTATATTCTTTATACGACCCTCGTACATTATTTTCCTACCTAATTGTAGATTAATAAAAGAAATCGTGTCTCTTCTCTTAGAGAGGAAAGTAACTCGCATTGGAATGTTAGAAGATGAAAAATTGCTTGAATAAACTTTAACGTGGAGTATTAAGTAACACTTCCGGTTGTAGTCGTTATTAAATATAATACGAAGGAAACGGTGATAAAGTGCGATCGAAATGAAAGTGGGCATAAAATTGCTCGTGCACACCCTCTTTCATTGTTATTTCTTTCTCCGACAATGCACATCCATCATAATTCCCATCCCTCTTCCTCCTTCGACTTCTTGTCGATGTTATTGTTGTTGTCGCTGATGTTTATCGTGAAATGCTTATTAGAAGTAACCCTTTGCAATAAACATAACTCCGATAAAGATCTACCACCGCCGCTTGCTGCTGGTGCTGCTGCCATTCTCACATCCTCGGACGTTTCCCCTCTTTTGACATGTTATCATCGTCGTCGACGGCGTTCGTCTGTTATGTTTACACAAGGATTTTATTGCATTATCTCGTACGCCATTATATTTTAATATAAATTTTACCATCGGTTATCTGATTATATTATACGCGTTAAATTACCATGCATTAAACCGTCGACAATGAGAATTATCTACGAAGAAAAGCGGGAAGAAGAAGAAGAAGGAGGCGGAACTGAAATTATCCGAAAAAGGGCGATAAAAAGATTAGGAAAAACGTGGACGAGAACGGGATTATAATGCAATAATTTATGGTGTTTAATATGATAATGATAGGGTTTCGGCTCCTTTCCTTTCACATTTTAATGAACGTCGAAGGGTCCCTTTGGAAATGCAATAATACGACGATGATGACCTATCTTCTAGTGTTAATTGTACGAGTAAGTTGCGTCGTGGCAATCGAATTGAATTTTGCAATTTGCTCTAGTTCCATTCTTCGCTTCAACATTTATCGAACGACCTCTTTCCGTCTCGCTCTTTTACATTCGATCTCGCGGTATTATTTATTTACGACCACTTCAACAACCGGTGACATAATGACAGTTATTAACTCTTTCATAAAAGACTATTTGATTTAATGGCATTCCTACCATCGACCATCGACGCGCAAATCGTAATTATTAAGGCCAGAAGCGTTATTTAATCTCGATTCGATTTTTCTTCAAGTTATTAATATCAGCTTGCAGATCCGGCGATTTAATAACGATCAGCGACGCAAGCAATTTCATTGAATCCTTTTTGGTATGTCACGGAGAGCAACGTCGAGAGGCGAAGAAGAGAGATGAAAATCGACCGATTGTCGGGACGTAGTTGATGTCGGTGTATCATTCCCATCATAAGAAGTCGATGTGCTAAACGGTGTCAAGTGCCAAAGATGAGCAGACGGTCGTCCATCAACATCATCAGGTATAAAAGGTAGGCGCTGTCAGGTGTCCAACACACGCATACGAGAAGGAAAGTAAAAGGAAAGAGAAATAAAATCGCCTTCAGAGAGAGAGAGAGAGAGATCCATAATGATGATGATGATGGCGTTGGCTGACTGTTTCTGTTTCTCTTCCTTTCTACGTCCTCCTTCTCTACCACGTGGTTTACTTATCGACCAATTTAAATCGGAAACAAGCACGACGTATACGTGCCAATTTTTCAAATGTTTGCATTGATTCGAATTAATACGATTGATTGCTACGTGTGAGGTATAAAAGGATGGAAGTCGCAAAAAGAATTACGGGAAAAAAGAGGAAGGATTAAACGAGACCAAATGAAAGGATGCTGCAAAACAAAAAAATATTTTGCTCTTTCGTCCGCGTACGTTTCGGCTTTGCAATCTGCAAAAAAAGATTCCTGACAAACACTCGTACATATTACTTTTATATGAACGTGTCGATGTCATCATCATAAAAGTACCGGTTTCCCGGTTTTTCTCCGAAGAAAGTTCTTCTCTTTCCCCATCTTACGCATCTCGTGTCGTTCTTCGTCCTCGTCTTTCCCTCCCATAGCAATGGAATTGGCAAACGTATTCTCCTAATTAAAACTGAAATATGAAGTTAGCAGTTTTCTTTCTTGTAGATTTTATTTCGCTCCGCTGTAATATGTTTCGTATGGCACAAATCTATAATATATCTTTCAGCGTGGATCGGGATCAAGAGGAAAGAAAGAGAGAGGAAGATGTTAATAAAATGGTGGAAATTTAAAATATATTGTCACAATTTTAACGAGTGTTCCACGATAATAAATATCAGGGCGATTATTCTTTTCTTGAAATCAAAATATTTCACTCGAAGAGAGGAATCAATTTCGTTATTTTTTCTTCTCAATTTTCAATTAAATTTCTTACACCAATACGCTCTTAATTAATTATTCAATGAATTGAATAAATAGTTTAGGGTTAATTGGCTCGCTCCCTCTCTCTCTTTCATCATTCCATTCGGCGCTTTAATTACTTTTAATTATATGGACATTATAAAATCTGGTTTATTATTTCTTTGAAGAACTGAAATAACGAGAAATTGTTGACTAATCCATATCCATCTAATTCTCTCATTTCGAAAACTTCTATGAACGATTATAAAACGAAATTAGTGATTGATTAATTATCGATACGGGAATTTAATGAGGCAATCTTATCGGCAACTTTAATACAACATACATCCACAAAGTTCGGTGCCACGCGGATAATAATCGAAACGCAAATGGAAACGAAACCGTAGCGTGTAGCGCACAAGTGCGGTCATTTTTGCCGTTTGTTTGTTACAGTTTTTCGCCGCATTATTCCGGTTTATTGGCTAAAAAAGTGTGCACTTTGTTTGGTCAGTTTGCACACAGATGGCTGGTGCGATTCCTTTTCCACTGGAAAAACCAGTTTCATAACGCGTAGCACGTAGACCGAAAGTGAGCGAGCGAGAAGGACGGGAGCGTGCAGGACGGATTCACCCGTTTTCCGGAGGGTCACATTCGACGCCTCGAGATCGATTTCGCTCTCGTGGAAGCAGAAGAACGCCGGCAAAGTGCGTTTTTTTTGTTTTTTAATTTTACGATTCCGCTCTTCATACGCGGCTTCCGGTCTTTAAGAACTAATTAATCAATTAGCTAATTAATCGATTTCTATTGCGGCTTAAGAAGGACGAGCGGCCTCTCCGCGGGATCCCGTTGGACCGCGCGGCAGGTAGCCGAGAGGGAATGAGTTATCATTAAGATTAATTCTCGTAATACTCCGCCTCTTTTGTTGTTAAAATTATAACGCATTAAAAAAAAAGGCAGAAACGAAGAAGGACGGCGAGCGAGATAAACCGGGGAGCGAGCTGTCTAACGGAAGTGATTGTCTGAAATTATTATGGTGTTGAACGTAATTACGGATCCTATAAACGGCGGGGAGTTTATAGGAACGACGTATAACAGGTTTAAATGTCTGCGTGTGTGTGTGTGTGTGGGTAAAAGGGAAAACTGGAAGCTGAGCATCCCGCTGCGTCCTAACGGACCCCCCGAAGGGAAGAACAAATCATTGCCGATGCCTCCTCCTTTGCCGCGGACCCGGCGAACTACACGATATCGACAAATAACGCGCTACAAGTCGATGTTTGTGTTTTATTTTATGCGAGGACGAGCAAAACAAATAAGACGGAAGACGTTATAATGCGCGATTGAGATGGAGACGCAGAGAGATTGTTTCAAGGCGATTTGTTAATTAATATTCGGTTGTGCTTCGCAGACGTATCGCATAAACTTTGAGGTCAGAGGCTGCTATAAAGAAGATAACTAGTTCAGAAGCCAAAAATTCGCAGTTTTGAAACATTTCTTCCTCGATGTTTGCATTTCTAGAGAGGAGTCTAGCATTGGACCACCTTCTGTCTTCTTGGTGAATGCGAGACTCGAGGAGACGAAAAATTATAAAAAGAACACAGAGTTTTAGTTCTTGTTTAGATTCTTGCAGAGGAATCGATCAAAGTTTACTAAAAGAAAAAGTTGCTGCGAAAGGGCGATGTATTTATTAAAAGATAATAACTATTGGTGAAGTAAACGATCGTCGACCCCCGTAGCTCCGTTGAAACGGTAACGCTGAAAATTGGGGTAGCAATTATTATCATCATCATCATCACTATTAGGAATTCCAGTATCGTGTTGAATTCTAATTTTCATCTTAATTCGCATAAAAGCCTTTTGTACACCGTACACGTACAAATAAACGTATTACAACTTTGCCTAATTCAACCCGTTTTCAAACTCAATTTCATTAAGCTGCATTGTTTAATATTAAAGCCCCCGGGAAGATTGGTTAATTTATCATGTAATTTGCTTTTATTTGTTATATGCTACTTCTGCTCGCAGCAACGGCAGCAGCGACGACGAATTGTACGTATCCCACCTTCACTCTTATAACCTCGATAAAATACCCGCCTTGTTATTCTTTTTATTCCGCTTATAATTAAATTTCAACCCTCACTCGCGCTCATCCCGAAGAAAAATCGCTCAAACACGAATTAATTGCCATTGTTCGCGAAATAAGGTAATTTTGAACAAATTTATGGCGCAGACTTTTATTTAACAAAATAAAACTTTTAGCAATAAATCATCGATTAAGGCCTCGACGATCTGATTGCTTATCAATTAACTTAATGCACCCGCTTGCAATTTGCGGGTGATTCATTCATCGCTTATTTTCGCAAAGGGTCGATCCTGAAATCCTTCAAGATTGATCGCCGATCGTTTTAATTTCAAAGCATCTTCCTTTAATATAACAAATAAAATTTGCATCTCTATTGACGAGAATTTAATAGGAAGTGCAAAATTATCCATCAAAAGGTAAAAATGACAATAAACAATTAAATGTGCGTTTAAAACGGAACGTATTGTTTATGTATTAACGAGGGCAGATGACGATGATGCGAAGTTGTAACCGTGGAGCGAAACTATCGGTTCGTCTATTTGCATGTAGAGTTTAAATGGGAAATGGACGTACGCGATGCAAAATCTAATCAAAACCAATTGCTATGATGTTTCGACCGAACTGAAAATGTTTGTCAGGGCGCACACATTGTACAAGCACGTGATTAAATCCTTTGTGCATTAAACACAGAAGAGAGCCCGGCCGGAGTCCCCGATAGGTCGCCCGTTACACGGGCCGCCCGAAGTCCACAAGGCAAACACAACGGGTACGATTATGTAACGTTAACATCGAGAGATGATTATTGCATTAAATTTGCGCTACAAACTGCCGAATGGACATTTTAGCCGTTTTCGCACACGCAATATCGCATCACGGATTATCCGGACGAGTCTGTGTGGAATCAACCGTGAGGAAATTGTTGGGAAGTTGGAAAAATCGAGATTGGTACTACGCAGAATAGGAAAGTGTCTTAATTAACGGTACGCATTCTTGTTTGGTTATTTCCTCGCAATTATTTTTGCTATTCTTCTGCGTACGAATAAGTTAATAATTATCTAATTAAGACATTTTCGGAATCTATCTTCGAGTAACGAGAAAAATGGGGTAATTATTTGCTGCAAAAGAGACGTAGCTGCGGGACTGATTTCTCGAAATTTTCTAAGCGGATGAAAAAAGAAAAAGGAAGGAAGGAATAGCGCGACGTTCGATTCACAATAATTAACAAACCACATTTGTTTGTACTATTTATGGTGACAATTAAAATTAATCAAAAGGATAGGAATCGACAACGATCGCCTTGCGTTCGTGGAAAGCAGGAAACCTAATTAAAGGCCCCATAATAATTAGATTTAAATATGACAATTACTTGATGGCGAAAAGACGAACAATTGGATTTAATCTTTTACGAGAACTTAACTTTTTGAGCTTTTCGAAAAATCTCCAAACAGTCCCATCATATGCAACGAAGAGTGAGGACGCTTTAAGGTGTTTGATTAAAGAAACAAAGATGGAAACAGTGAAAGATTGTTACGGATACCTACGGTTTTTCCTTCTTCTTCCTCTTCCAAACTGTATATTTAAATGAAACGTGTTTTTCCGTCTCAATTTAATATATTACGGGGCGAGTGTGTGTGTATAATAAATAGAGAAATACGGGTATAGGTGCTTGTTTATAAAAGGAATGATGGTTCGCTATAAAAACGTGTACGTTACAGGTAATGATGTCAATAAAATAGCAGAAGAACGACGGAGTCGAACGAATGGAAATGCACCGAAGATAGAAACAGGAACTTTCGGGTGGTTAATGATTGATTCGGTTCACAAACGAAAGACTTGCAAATGGGAGTTATGAAGTTAATCTTCCATCGCCGTCAAAACGTGGTTGAAGATTCTAATCATCCAATCTCGATGAGCGGTTTTGCAATTATATTTGCATCGCGTCCTAGAGATAATGATGAGAGACGACGTGGAAATAATAAAACAATCATTTACCAATAATGAATTATAATTGTCTTATTGCAAATCCTCTCTCTCTCTCTCTTGCTCGGTTCTTTTATAACATTTTCCCATATGAATTATTATGGTTACTAATTTTATTTCACATATTTATGTGTTATTGTATTGGAATTCACTTGATATTAATAAATTATTCATAACAGCTAAACACACATATAAATATTATGTGGTGGATATACTCACGTTTTTATTGTAATAAGTTCTGACTATTGAACGTAATAAACATAAAAACTCTTTATTTTCTTCAGTTTCACTGACGATTTTAACGGAAATTTCTTGATCATAAACGAAATCATTTCGTTTGCCTCATTTACAACAAATTGCCAAAATTCGTTGTTTTATTTGATCGAACAGTTGCACACGAAGTATAATTTCTCAATGCTTCTCGGTGAATCATTTCGAAACGACGATCATCATTAGAGCAATTTTACTCATCTCTCGGCTTCCCTACATCTCTTATTTACTAATGATAATCACTTACAATGAATGAGAGAGAGAGAGAGATACAACAAGTTAGGGAAAGAGGGCTCTTATTGCTATTGCCATTATGCTCTCATCATTAGCAATCGTTTTAATTTTTAGCTTTTACTATTATTTTCTGGAAAGTATGAATCATCTCTTGTTGCTGAACGTTTCTCTTCAACTTTTTGTAAAAAATTAATCTTCCTGCGCTATACGTATTATAATCAAATGTAAATGGATACTCGTCGAAGAGTGTCGTTGGTGAATGAGTAATATAACTTATTATTATTAAAAAACGGAGAGAAGCCATAATTTACATTGCCGAGGATATGAAACGATGATATCGTGTGAGAGGAAACGGTCACGGAGGCAATTGATATTTATTATAGCTTCGTCCTTTGTCTTCGGGTGTGTTTCTTCGCCAAAGGAAGGAAGGATGTGATCATATTAAAATGAATGATTCCCCTTTTCTTTCAATCTCCTCGGCCGTTTAATGTGGGAATTAACGATCGAACTCCGGCTCATCCCGTCGATAAATTAATGGCATCGAATTTTGTTTATTTTGCGGCCACGTTCGTTTACGAGTCATAATAAAAATTATACCTGCCAGAAATTTATAGAGTCGAAGAACAACAAACATCCACGTTAATTTTTATTTTTCGTTAAACTCCTTCGATTCCATTCTTAATATCGAATGGTGCTGAAGAAATTAAGCTCAAAGATGAAACTAAACGCCCTAATCTTTTCCCCTTTTATCTCTTATCTCCTTCATTTAGCCCGGCATTACCATCTTCTACTTCCACTTCGTCGTGTCGATTCGTCGGCAATGGGGTTTTAATTGAAAAGTACAGTAGACAATAGCAGTTTCAAGTTACGTTGGTGTATGTTAATTGTTTGTTTTCGAATTGTTAAACTCTAATAAATATAAGTCTTTAACGATATTTATTGTTCGATTGCACCTTAGCTTCGTATTCTTCGCGTCCTCCTTTTTTTTTTTCGGGACACTCCGTATAAGAATGCGAGAGGGAAAAAAAGGATAATAATGATGACTTGCTATCACAAGATCTTCACTTCGCTTTGTCTCTTTCACATCTGTACGCCGGTTAATATATTCATACGGTCCTAAACGTAGGTGGTTTTTCGTAAAACGTCGAAGAACGTTTTATGATTTTTCTTCTTCGTTCATTGATATCGTCTTCTCACGTTGGCATTGTCTTCTCTCATTGTCACCTATAGATCCGTGTGTTTGGCTCGAGACGTACACACACCGACCCTTTTTTTTACGGCGCGTTCTTCTATTTTTAGTCGGAACCCTCGGTTTTTAGAAATGGATATTTATATTATTAACATAACACCATAACTTTGGATTTGTAGTTATTCGACTTTAAAGCCCCCAAATAATAAAACGGAATAGAGCGAGACCGAATCAAATGAGAATTTATTCTTGCCATGCGGACGACGACGACGACGAGCGAGGACGAGGAGGAAGAGCGAGAAGGTTGCTTTATGAGGAACCTTAATTAAATGTTTATTCTTCGAATGCTACTTCCTGAATAAATATCGCCTCGCGTTTCTGGACAATTTTACTTCTGTCAGTGTTTTTAAACTCCCCCCGTTATTAGAATAAATATTACTTTATCCGATACCGCCGCACGTATCCTTCAGTAATAATAATATTAATAGAAAGGGGTGAATGGAAACATGTGTTAGGGGTTAATATTATGACGAACGTGCGGGAGAAGAAGTGATGATGATGATAATTGTAATAATAAACAGGAAACCGGTAGACATCTTCATTCCGAAGACGGCCCCCGCGCCGAACTTCTTCTCCGTCATCTTATTATTTACAAATGCTCGTTTTAATATTCAACGCCAAACTTTCGGCTCCATCTTATTCCCAAAATTAGTTAATTATATTTATATAAAAAGGCAGAAGAACGAGGCGGGGGCTGCTAAAGGGTTGAACCGAAGACATTTATAAGACGAAGAATTTAAAAGAAATTATACGGGTCCAAGAAGGGAAAAAAGTAAAAAAAAAGGGTAAACTTTCCTTGAGGGAGAAACGCATAATTGCTTAATCAAGATAACAATTTAAATATCTCTTTTGTTACGCTCCCTTTTTTATGTGTATAATTCAGTCGGAAAAAGTTGGCCCTTAAATTTTTTTCTGTTCGTTTTGCATTAAGACTAGCGACGATAATTGCTTTTCAACGTTTTAATTGGCCCAAAAAAGGGTTTTCGTTATTAGATTGGTGCTTCTCTTTTTCTTAAGAAATGAAATAACAAGCTTTTTTCTATTTCTTATTCGATAAAATGTGGATTCTAAATAAACAATAGTCATGGTAAATTAATAAAATATCGAATAACCTTCAAGAGGTATAATGTTAATAATAATCGTGGAAATATCGTGTCGTGTTATTTACAACAATCGTACGTGATTCCAGATGGAATTATTATGATATAATGGTAAACGATTGGCACATCTACGAGTATTTTATATTGATTTCTTTTATAAGTAAGAGACATTTAAATGGACTTCGATAAGGACCTTATAATAATACAAAGAGGTAATAATTCATAATTACCTGGTAATAAAATTGATAAAGTTATGCGGTTACAAAATGTACCGTTCTGACATTTTCTAACCGATGTACACGTGTATAAACTTCATTAAGTACAAACTGAAAAGAGAAAGAAATTAATAAGGAATCGTTAATGGGAATGTGTATTGGCAGTAATTCATAATATCCAATCCAATCCAATAACAATCATAAGAATGATAACGAGTTGCAAAGTATTAAATCTTCGACTTGTACGCTTTTGCAATGAGGTCAAAATAATAATGGATAATAAGATAATAAATTGCAGAAACTACGGCGGCAAATCATTACGTTATTTATTGCCATTAAGGAATCTCTTCTTGTCGTTTATTTTTCCTTTTTTTAATAATTCCCATAATCTCTCTCATATTAATGTTAGTTAACGTAAATGAATATGATGATGGAAGCAAATTTACTATTAACTCGAATGCACCTGACTCGCTTACTTTGGTTCGTTGAGGATTTACACTAAAGGAAATAGCGAAAGGATAAATTACCATTTCTATATTAAAAGACAATCGCGGTAATCGATTCGTATTAATTTATGCCTCCATTTGATTTTCCTTTTATATTTGAATCATAACCGAACAGAAATTTATTTTTAACGCAATTCACCGTTCCTTTCATACTTATTAATGTTTTCGCTGTATTTTTTTTTGCACTTTTATTAACGAGCCAAACGTCGGCAATAATTTTCTTCTACGTTCATCGTTAATCATCGATTCGACGATTGTATTTAAATTCGTTTGGAAATTCGCTAAAAGAAACTAAACGCTTGCAATCCATTTTAACACATTTATTTGTTCACTTATTTATAAACAATTGCAGGATTATTCTAATTAGATTTTTTGATTAAAAAACTCCTAAAGTCAGGAATTTAAAAGCAAATTGGATTTTTCTAAAACTCATTCTGGTTTGGGATTATATTAAAAGTGGTTTCGTTTAAAGTGAATGGTAAAATTATGGGAACCACCTTGAGAATTATTGATATGAACGTTGTGCAAATTTCTTATCAAGATTTTTTTGCAAGAACAAATTATGCAAAATATTGCAGAGCGAAAGGAAAATTGTTAATTTCTTGAACGTATCCAGTACTTCGTGTAATAATCGTGTGGTCGTTTTTCTTTTATCGAAAAAAATCATATGGACTTGAGGTAATGTTAAAATGATATTATAATAATGATGATGATGGTTGGTGATGGCGATGATAGTAATAGTAATATTTGAATAAAATATAAATGTGCAAAAGATGTTAATGCGAATGCTGAGAGAGATGAAGAGCGAAAAAAGGGATTTAAATGGAAAGAAAATATGAAGAGGATCAAATAGGATGAGGATGATAAAGAAGAAGAAAATGTTAAGTTAAGCAGATCGTTTGGATGAGTGTTTAATAAGAAAATTAACTTGGAAAAAATGCGAAAATTATGCAAATTATTGTTTATAATAAAGATGGTTTCTTCTCCTGCTTGTTATTACGATTATCGTTCCACGATTCTCGTTCTTTTAATTTTATAAAATATAAATGCAAAAATGATTGGCAAAAAAAGGTAAGACGAAGAACGGTGTATGTATAAACAAACAGAAAACAGCAGAGATAATCTAAATATAATCTCAGAATTTATTTCAATTAAGCAAGCAGTTTATTGAATGAGCGAACTGGATGGAAAAATCATTTCTTATTCGCCTCGCTCATTTTCGTTCATAATTTCTTTTGTAGTCGTTTAAAGCGGAACAAATGCCAGGGAGAGGAACAAAAAACTCCTTTTCAGTCGTCGCAAAAACGCGAAGAAACGCAAGGAAAAACAAGAAGAAGAAAGACATTATTATAAAATGGAAACTGTTACCGGACTCTTTTTTTTTGCAATTTATTCTCTTGCTCGTTGATTTTCTTCTCTTTTTTTAAATATGGTAAATTCAGTTGCGTATTTATTAGTTTTGCCAATGCTGCTTTCGCTGCTGCTTATTATTGTATATTCTTTATATGCTCATATCAGGCCACTCTTTATTATTTACTCTTAATTCCTTCCAATCGATTTTCTTTTGCATTGGAATGTTAACCAATTTATTTACATGACGAAAGAATTTATGACAATATGGTAAATGTCCTTTTACCATTTTTAATACGAAACGAATGGAAATTGAAGAGAAATAACGAGAGAGATTTATCTGCTTTATAAATTCTATTGGATATTTAATTAAACCATCGCACCAAAACGAGAATAATACATCCGCAATTTTAATCCATCTTACTTTCTATCCTTACCATCATCTTTGCTGCAGACCTTAATTTTGCGCTAAAGAACTAAAAGGATGCCAAAAGATGGCAAAAGAAGGGAAAAAATATCAAAAGAGAGTCTTATAAACAAAAGGTTATAAATTTCTATTAAGATATCGTACCAAAGGTCCTATTTTTCTTTTATTTCGTATAAAGATGTTTTGTACACGTGTGTGTGTGTGTGTGTGTAATGCGTGTGTGTGCGTGGTGAGATCTGGGCAGCTGGTCAAGCAATTGATTGTGGAGCCTGATGACTATAGAGTGCCGCTACATCTGCTAACTTCGCTCTTCTTCGTTTAGGTCAGAGCTAAAAAGGGCTAAACACTATTAGAGTGTATACGCTCGGCTACGACCCTTAAAACACTCGCTATAGTTAGAATCCTCGCCCTTTTTTCGTTCGCTCTTCTTTTAACGCTTTGTTGTTCTTTTGCGCCCCTTTCTTCCTTATCTTCTAATTGATCTGCGAGTAATGAAGAGACGGACGAAGATTCGCCATTTCCTCGTTCTTTCGGGTTCTTATGAGGAAAAGTTATGCTGGACGGTTGGCGAATTATTTATGGAAAGATTTCGTGTTAAATAATTACTGGTTGACTTCGCGTCCCTCCAGAATGGAATGATGATAACCAATAAGGTTATATGAAGGCGGAATGATGGAAAAGTAGTAATTACCGACTCCTGCACCATCGTCTTGTTCGTTCTCGCAAAAGCGGTTATATTTATTTATTTACTCGATTTCGCTTCTTCTTCTTCCTCCTCTTCATCCACGTTCCCTTACCAATCTGTTTCTCATGTCCATTATCGTTTGTACCAAAAGATAAATAAAAGGAAAAGAAGTGTAAGAGGAAAAGGATATTTATTTCGCTCTTTCGCTGTGTGTGCAAGAAACGAGCGAGCAGTCAGGCAAAAAGAATTCTACGTCGAAATTGACAGGTACAATGCGAACGGAGTTTCGCAATTATCATTTCCATTCCGCCAACGGGAAATAAATCAATTGTTCGCTCGCAAACGAACAATCAAACTAGTCGCTTTACCATTATTAAATAAATTATAGATATTCCTATTGTAACGTCGATTTGAAAGTGACTGCGCGAGAGGAGCAATTTAAGGATCTCCGTTGCGTTCGTGCTGGAAAAATGGTCGAACGCTGTTATTTCGTCGGACGTCGTGCTCGTGGAAATAGATAAATTTAAGTTATAGAAATGAAAACAATGATATCCGGTAACATGGAAGTGCTTTACGGCCGGACCGTAAACGGGACTCTTTCAGGATTAATGAGGACGTATGCGGACCGTACCGAAAATGGGGATTTATCGCCGCACATATCTGCCGGTTTATTAAGATTTATTTATATACAGGGCGAACACACGTACAGAACTATCGGCGGCGGCCTTTGGAATGCCGTCCGTTCGCTATATCGCAAACACTCGCATCTGCACGTAGGAAGGTAGCAAGGTCGCAGACGCCCGCAATTTTTAATTTTTCTCTCTACTTCGCCGTCTTCACGTTGGTTCAATTAACGCCAAATGGATTTTTATTCCTTTTTCTTGGTGAAAATTTTATGGGTCGTGGTGACCGAGCCCAAAAGATATTCGGGATGACAATTATTATTATATCTCCACCCATTCATCCTGCCATTCCTATAAATATATGGCCATAACAAAAATGTGAAGAAGAAGACAATTCGAGTATAAAAAAGGGAGGAAAAAAAAGAAAGAAAAGGATTGTTACATATAGAGGAGAGGACCCAAAAGGAAATAAATAAGGAATCCAAGAGAAATAAAGTACGTTTCTTCTCTCGTGTTTGTTTAAGGCAGACCACTTTCGGTTTCGGTTAATGGCCAAAAACAAGATAAGGTCCGTGCGTTGTACAATAACGATTTTCGTTTTCTCCTTTTTATTCAATTTTAGAAGAATCTTTTAATGTCCCGCTTTAATTTTAATGATACACGAAAATATCGACGATTTTGAACAAATATTTCCCGTTTATTAAGAAAGAGAAACTTTGAAAGGTAAAACAGGAACCCAAAAAGAAACCGATTAAATCTCTTCTTTTTTTGTTTGTTATCTCGCAACGTAAAAAAGCATGAAGGAAAGGCAAAAAGTGCCTTAATTAAGAATCGACGGCTGACAGTGGCGGAAATTTATGAATCATTTTAACCCTGGCAATTGAGAGCGGTGAATTGTGTGGCACTTCCTTCTGAGCAACTCTTTGATCTTCCAAACAAAAAGCGAGGCGACCTTGAGCGTACGCGAACTTTAACCGCAATTCCCATGCATGTGGCAAAGGAAATCTGCAATTGGCACGAAGAGTATCGTGCAATCGTCTAATAAATGTCAATTTTTTCCCCTTCATTTCATGCCAATACCTTTCAATTAAGAAATTATTACGTTGACGTGTTGAAGGGCAATTAATAATTTTCCTGCAAAAAGCAACGAATGATAAATTGATCCTCAAGTGAAATTAGAGGCAGAGAGAAGGCAAAAATTGGAAATGTCAAGGATTTCCCATCGCCGAACGATAATCATTAATTACGTTAATTCTAATTAATCCTAATATTATTATAATAACAATAACGTAAGTATACGCGGTAGCGCATTTCTACAAACTAATGGATCAATTAAAACCACAGACTAAGAGCAAATAAACGAAGGATTATTAATCGTCGCAAGAAAAAGCTTCCAAGAACACTCATTTCTATCATATCTAATTAATTTTGATTGGCGTTAAACGGCCGGCGTCCAACGACAACGCTTTATTAGCAGCTATCGCAAGAACAACGAAACGTAGGCAAACTAAATAAACCTGCAGCGAATTGAAAAGAAAAATAAGAGAATCGTATGAATTCCTCGAACGATACCGAAGAAAAACCTGTGAAGAACGTGCTCGACTCGTCTCTTCCTGTCTGAAAATAGCAAAAAGAATCGAGTAAGAAAACGACCGCATCGATGCGAGAGAAGAAGTGGGTATTCTCGAGAATAAGGAGTTGTAGTTTAGTCGTTATAGTCATAAACAAACGCGAGGAATAGTAATAATAGCGCTTTGCGATCTATCTAAATGTGGACGTAATAAACTACTTGCGTATAACGGACCCGTTTCAGTTTCGAATAAGGATTGGAAATGAGCAAGACACACGAGAGAGAAGAAAAGCGAGCGAACAAGAGCGCGAATCTTCTTCATTTCATTCTGCCGATCCTATCCGTGAACGAATCAAACGGTCGGTCGAGTTTTTGAATTTTTACTGCGAGAGGTTTTTTTTCAACTCGACCGATAATGATGTCTTCGAGTGCGAGGATGACGATCGTTGGTTAAAATAATAACAAACGAAAATTTTGCACTCCGAATGATCGCGATCTCGAACTAATCGCAGTTTATGCGAGGTATTGCTGCACTTAAAAAACGGGGTCGTTGGGTAAGTTAAACGGAACGAGCGACCGACGATGATAATAAGTTTTATAAATTTATCGATTTTACGTTTCCGTCCTCGCCGTCGAGACGACTTTATCACAGAAATTATTATTTCGCTTCAGTTTCCTCCACTCATAAATTCAACTTAATTATTGCTCCAATCGCTTGAATCGATTTGATGGCCCTGCTTCGAGAATCTCGCCTAAAGCGTTCGCAAACGTCCGACGATTTCTGCGAAATTCAATTAATCATCGCGATTGCAATTAATCCGCTGACTTAAAGGACTTGATTAAAATCGGTGCGATAACCCTCGATCGTTTCCAAACGATTCGACGCATTGTTAAAGGGTTAAAGCAACGCGAGAAAGGAGAAGTTAACCGAAAGGATCGCGCGAAAATTGATTTGAAGCGCGCTGTTAATTCGAAATTAGTCGCAATTGCTTGCTACTGAAATTTCGCTATAAGCAAATGGCTTTTTTAAGGGATCCAACCCTATTTTGCGCTCGTATGTGCTTTAGGTGGCGGCCAATTGCCATTAGGGATGATGGATTCAACCCTTTGGAAACTCGAAAAAAAAATCTTTTTGCAAATCAATTGCGATCCCTTATATTGAAAAATGTTGCATTCGTTTCTGTGAACTATACGAATTTGCGCTTCGGTGATTTCGATTTGGTCCTCAATAACTTCTGATGAGGATAATGGAGTTATTTTATTAATTAAAACGCCATTAATTAAACGCAGCTATAATTTGCTACGTCTCTTTGAATCGAAATTTATTAAAGCACAATATATGCTAATCCATGTATCCTGTTTTTAATATAATAAATAATAGGGAATAAAAATTAAAATAAAAGAACCAAATCCATTATGTTATTCGAATATTGTCGTTATTAAAGTCGATTTCTGGGTCGTTGCGATATAAACGCGTACAACTAAACAATGGGAATGGAAATAAAAAATAATAAATTTTGTACCGTACGATTATTATTATTACGCTACATCCAAAGGTGCGGCACAATCATCATGATCATAATAATAATCGTTACCATTTAGCATAACAATAACTGAGAATAGTAATAACAAAAAAAATTATTTAACAATCCCACACTTTATAATAATAATCGTCATCATAATGTGTGTGTGTTTAAATTTGAAAGAGCGATCTGCGTTATTATTAAATCGAAAATTAAATCATTCTTTTATATTCCTACCGGATATCCATGCTAGTATTTTATAATGATACAAAAATAATACCGGAACTTGAACGGGACCAATTTTGCTCGCCCCCCGAACGCCACTGCGTCCCTTTTTGTTCCATATTAATGCGTTTCTGATTTTTCTTTATTAGCAACGAAGGACGTTTTGTCAAGTGTAATGCTTGAAATTTGTGGTTAACTACAGGCTGTCTTCTGGAACCACCAAAATTCTTCGATATCTACGATCCATCAGCGCATATTGCTTAGGTGGCAAGCTATAGGCAAAAGATTCTTTCAGTGGTTATCAAACGCAGCTATTCTTCGATTGATGTGGAGTTAACAGCGTTACTCATCGTCGTGGACGATCTGTATATCGATTTAATAACGTATCAGCTTCTGGTCGGTTTTATTGCATTATTGTTCTCTGCTGATGATAATTTGTTTAAATAATGGTTAATAATAATCATAATGGAAGAGATGTGTGTAATTGTCACAAACGAATGATTCCTATTTTATAAAAGGTTATTATAATAACGTTTTATGTATTATTATAATGTATTCCGCTCCCATCCGTTGTACGATTTACAAAACAAATCTGATTAGAATTATTATTATACGATGTTGGACGTTAAATTAATTTTTTTCCGTCCGTTGTAATTGAATTTTCCATTTTACTCATCCCATTTCGGTCATCAATTTACGTCAAACGATGATCAATATGCATGATGAGTAGCTTTTGGAAGAGATTGTAATTGATTGATTTTTTGGTGAATATTTATTATTTTATAATAGTTATAAGTAAGTTGCTGTCATTTATCCGCTGGAAAGTTTAGTTTAGTTTTGTTGAAATCAAATCCAGATTACTGAATTTATTGAAAGATTATTATGTTTACGCCGTTGGATTATTATAAATCGTGTAAAATGGGATTGTATTTATTTAAAATAGCACAATTTCTTCGTCTGATATCTCCTTTTTTCTTGATGAACCGATAAATAACTCGCTGCTCGTGGAATTTTAATATAACAGTTTAAAGGAGAAATGTTTAAATTTTGAAATGTTTTTCATAAACATAGAGAACGCCGATAGAGATGGAATAGAAAGGCCATATGTTTCGTTTTAAATTATTCGACCGATTCCATACACATCTTTATCCAAATAATAATCTCCTTTGATTTCGTGCCTCATTTTACACCGGCCCTGAACAATCTCCGATCTCTTTCTTGTACAATTTTCCCTAACACTTTACACTTATGATAGTACATTTAAATTATTATTATTAACTCCAGGGATAATAATAAATGGTTTCGGATAATTATTTATAAATCGCATCGCGAGAAAGAACGTGGAAGACGAAGGCGGAATAGCTGAAAAAGTCTCGCAGTTAAGTGGCTCACGCTCGGCTTTATTAAAAGAAATAAACGCGAACGAAGGAAACCTCAAACGTAAACATCATAACTTCGTTATTATATAAATATTTATCGTCTCTTTTGCGGTGCAGATTAATTAACGCCTGATTTATTATTCGAAACAATAATAGAATTAGATGCAAAACGAAAATGATTTATTATTAGCAAATACGAGCTATTAATTAATAACAATCACGAGATTAAAAGTTTCCCATTGTTTACGTGAATTATTATGGTTATCTAACAAGAAAATTATAATCTTATTCGAATTATTTGAGGAACGCCTTATCGGTCTTCAACATCGAGACAAGAGAACAAAGTGAAACAAGTCGAGCAGATCGACCAACAGCAACAACAAGAAGAAGACCGCCGAAGAGCAATTTCTTTTTGCGTGTGTTGAAATAAGCAGCAACAACAACAAAAGATTGGTCTTTGCTTGGGCACATGAGCACGCACTAGCAACAATCTACTAAACCAACTGTTCCTATCTCCTTTTGGCTTTGTTCGCCTTTTTCCTACGTTGTTACACGTGAAACAACAGAACAAAAGCCTTTATCACTGCACAATTATGTTTCGTGTCAGATTATAACATGCGGAATAAAGCCAATTAGTGACGGGAGCAGTCGTACGGAACACACGGCATTAGAACGAGTTGGAGAACCGGCTCTCGACATTACAAATTGTTCATAACGACTCTTTGCGTAGGGCAAAGCAAAAAATCGCACGACGAGCAAAAAACATTATTACCAAATCGATGCAAACGGAATCAAAGCGATTGCTAAAATGGTACAAGGGACGATTTGTTCGTCGAGCTTCAAATCCCAGAAGGTTGCTGATATTTACAGAATTGCACCGGAAAAAAAGGAGAAAGAAAAAGTGGCAGAAAGCAATGGTCAAATGGATCAGTTTTCATCCACCCGTTCCTCCTACCGAATCTCCCCGTTTCCCTTCGCTCTCTCTCCCCCCTTTCTCATTTCATTCCAATCGAAATGCATGCAAGCCCATCTTAACACACACGGAACGTCTTTGTTGTAAACACAACTTTGTCGGTTTGAATTATTGAAAAGCACTCGGTCATGGTCCAGAGTTAGGTAATAAGAGCAACGTGCACAGCGAGTCATGCAGGACAACCACTCTGCTCTTAGGCGACAAATTATATTTTATTATTATGGGCAAAAGAGAAACGGGGAGTGAAGTTGGCAACTTTATTTAGCGAAAAAAAAAAGGGGGGAAGTAAGGAATCGACTTTGTGCATTTTTAAGTAACAACACCGGATGAAAACGCTGGGCCCGGAGACTGATGAATAATTAGTAGGAAGATGCGAAGTGATTAATGATGATAACCTCGCCGCTCGCCCCCGAAGAATGTTAAGGAGTTATATGAGCGGTGATTTTGCGAAGGAAATTTCCCGCGTGGAGGAAACGAAAACTTCGTCAACCGCTTTTGCACGTGAAAATGAAAATTGGGTGTTGCAAACGATCGGTTTTGTGGCGCAGAGAGAGAGAGAGAGAGGAAATTACGTGCCAAATATTAACCTCTTTCATTTTAATGCAAATCGTATTAGCAAATTTTACTCTTAAAAGAATCGCTCCCTCTCTTATATTCGAGTATTAAATTTAGAATTACACATAAAGTGAATATATGTGCGAAACTCGCTCTTTTTTTAGCACTCCATCTCCGTTGTCGTTGTTATTGCTACGGCCACTGTGTAACGTTCTCTCGCTTTTTTTAATGCGGATTATCTTGGTCTTCTTTTGCGAATGTGTGAAACGTGTAGCTGGGAGATTTTGCCATTTGTACTGCTAATGGGAAAACACGTAAGGGTCGGGAAACGTACTGCGAGCGTAGTAGTAAAGTCCACTGCACAAATCCTATTTATAAATAGAGCGAAAGGGCCGAAGAGACGAACCGAAAGGAAAAAATTGCAAACGTCCATCTGTTTTTTTTTTCCATCTTGCAGATCTACGTGGAGCACTTTTTCTCTTCGAGGTAACCTAATTTCCTCAGATTATCCTTTAGCAAACATTCGAAGCTTGCAATGAAGAAAGCTTCGGTCACTGGGAAATTGTTCGTTAATCAAAAAATATTCTTGGCGTTCGATTAAGTTTGAGAGGTGCCAAATAATGGAGGGAAAATTTGCAAGAACAGATTGCAATACGAGTTTATTTCGCTTTTTTTTTTCTATTGCCAATATTCGATGTCCCCTTCCGATTGTTAGATTTATGTCCGATGTCATACGGTAAGCCTTTGCAATCTCGGATAATGGGTAGGAAACCCCCCTCAACTTATTTCTATTACCCCCATCGCCTCCCCCCGAATTATCTTTTTACTTCCTCGTCCTCATCATCATCTTGTTCTTCTTCTGCATTTATAACGTAACACGGGGCATAACATTAATATATGCGGGAGTCAGCCGTTGTTCCTGTCGTTCCACCGCTGTTAGAGGTACAAGAACAACAACTTCTGGATTCTGCACGCGCTATTATTCCTGTCATTTACATTTTCACTCGTTTATTATAAGGTCTAAAGTACGACGGAATCGTAAGTTGTGTTTCCGTATCTCTTGCCTATTTCTTCGTTCTTTTTTGCGCGCGCGAAGAACAGCCTCGGAAAATGGCGGACGACGCGCATTAATTAATTGGCTCGCAAAATAAAGGGTCATAAATTTCGCGAGGGCGTCACAAATTATGGGGACCGTAGAGATTGTATGTCTTTGTGTACGAAGAACGACTGTCTAAATGAATAAATGCAAATCAACTAAATGCTGAAGAAGTTTTTTGTTTAAAATTTTCATTAATCGCTGGAAAATCTGCCGCAAGCGTAAATGTTGAAGGCGGGAAAATTGTTTTTCCGACTTGCACAAATGGATTTGATGGTTTGAAGGGGAGGAGGCGCAGGATGAAAACTTTTTTGCGGTAAATATTTCTTCTTTATTATATTGCCTCCAGCTAACAGCAGGCGGCGCCGGGCAAGAAAGAGGAATAAGGATAAAAAAGGCAAAGCGAAGAGGAAAAGAATACGTTCCTATACATTTAAGATAATAAGCAGTAAAATGACACATGAAAAGCATCAGAGTAAAGTAGCTATACGGCGCTGACAGGCCAGATTGAAATGTATGGCCTCTCCGGGTCCACTCTTTGCAGACGAAAGAGAGCCCGCTTGTGTGATGTATCACGGTCACTGCTATGACCACGCCGAGGGACCCTCTTACTTTATTCCCGAAAAGAAAAAGTCACCACGCAAGCAAAAAATAAGTGCAGAAAAGCAACTAACATAATAATAGATTTACGGCGAGTCGGGATGAACTTCTATTCGCAGGAAAATAATTCCTTTTTCGGGTTATTATTCATCGTCATGTGGTTTAGTTTACGAATGGTTTAAGAGTTTTTTTTGCGGTGGCACAAGAAAGCACGTGGCAGTTTGTAGTAGTACATAACTAAATGATAAAAGAACGAGGTGAAATGGATATCGATGGAAGAAGAATCTTGAACCGTTTGAATGCGACGGCTACGACGACGACGACATCGACTAAAGTCCCGGTTTGTTTAACACTAAATCAATAATCCATCTGAAAACGTGGTGTATAGAGTACGATTACGGCTCCAACTGGATACGAAATCGTATCCCGCAGTGGATGGAAGACGGAGCGAGAGAACGAGGTTTTAAAAGAGGTGAGCGAAGTAAGCATTTCGAGAGAGAGAGAGAGTGAGCGTGTTTTTGTGTTTCCCTTCGCGCACTCTTTTAATTATATTGCCATTCATTTCAGGGTTGCCCGGATAAAAATAATTACATTGTAGGGATTTTCGGGGCGAGATTTACAGTTATTACTTCCGAATAAATATATATATATGCAGGAGACGGGGATGGAGAGAGTTGGAGACGCAGGGAAGGAGAGAGAGAGAGAGAGAGAGAGAATTGTGAATTTTATTTCACTTTTATCGTTCGTTTCCTAATTTAACCGGTCGCAATTATGCAATTTAAATATTTTATCGTTACTCCTCCATCTCGTTCGCCCATTTTTACCGTTCGCTTTTTCTTTCCTTTTTTCTTATCGCCATCATTCTTCTTCCCTCCCTTTATCTCCTCTTACACAGCATTCGAATTTTCTTTTTCGCCAAATCAAATTATAAATCTCTTATATTCCCCATAAAACTGATAATAACTTTCGCGATCGACTTTCAATTAAAACATTACCAAATTAAGAATTGAGTTTGTGAGTCGCAAAGATCTTCCAAAAAAGAATTACTAATATTTTACGAACGCTTCAATTAGCATAATTAACGGAAATGAGCGCCTTTTAATGTATAGAATTTGCATCCGCTCATCTGTTGATTAATGCCGAAGTGGCTGACTGGTTGGTTCTCTGGATGGCTGCCTATAATCAATTACGTCTTAGTTCGGGTTCACGAAAATGAAATGAGAGTTGAAACAGTTTGATGATGATGATGATGATAAAGATGGATTATTCGATATACAAACACGATGAAACGAATCAAAACGAACGAACTAACTGCTGAAATAATTCGCAAAATTGTTTCTGCATTGAATATGATTCTCCGTCCCGCTCTTGCGTACATATTTCGCCATCCGCTGCGAACCCCTCGTCTTTTTAATGATCGCCCCCCGACCCAGGACGTGGATGCAAAACGTTCATTTGCAAATGACTTCATCTGGAGTAACGAGTTTTCGCGCATCTATATGTATCTGCTACCAATTCGAAGCAATCTTCATATTAAAACGCACCCTTCCTTCATATTTAGCCCTCCCCCGCACTCATCCGTTCCATTTCTTCCCTCATCATCGGCGTAGACATCATCTTGAATATAATGAATGTTTAATTGAAAGGCAAGGAGAAATCTTCTTGCAAAATTTACACTAATATATTTGGGCATAATAATATTTAGGGAACTGAAGAAGAAATCTCTAAGAGCGAATTTTGCTCCCAGCTTTCATTTTCCATATTGGAATTGTTGGATAAGGTACTGAAAAGAAGTAATTCAATCATTCTAAAAAATCTTTATTAATACTCATTTAATTTTAATTAAGAGAAAGAGATTAATTTAGGGACCAACATATGGTCAACAGCGAATGAATAATCAATAAAAATAAAAACAAATCAATGAAATAAAATCAGACAAAACGCACATATTTTCAAAACAATCAAAGTTATAAAATCTCAAATTTGTTGAATGCTGATCGAGAACTTTGGCGCATTCACTCTTAATATTTTGTAGTATCTAATTTTCGCATCGAAAGTCGCCAGCAAATTCGAATTGAATCGACCGAAGTCCGTGCATTGGAAGGCGACTTTTACCACGTTGTTGGAGCTATACAAAGTAACCTGGAAATGAAAAGTTATCATCGGCGTCTAAATGAATTTTCGCCAACCGCACGCACCTCACACTTATATTTGATATTGTTGTACAAGACGTTCGTCACTTTCCAATGGCAAGAACATTTCTCGTATTTTCTGTAGACGTAGAACAAGTTGCCGTCGAAGCGAATCACCTGAAATCGATTTCAAATAATTTCCACAAACATCAACATCTTTTCCTAGTGCGTACTCACGTTTAACTCGTTTGGAGTGAACAATTGTAGGTTCGCCTTTTGATTCACCTCGATGATTGCCGCTTTGTGTACGGCCTCAAAATGCCGATAAACCTCATCCACGGTCGCATTTGTCGAAAACGTGCAGCATTTCCTCTGGCTTCGCCATGAGTACGGGCATTCGGTTAAGCCGCACCTGAGGATTATTAGTTTTTAATTATTCGCACGTGTACACCGCGAATTCATATTCACTTTAGCGCCAAATGACGAGGCGCTGCCAGTAACTGTGCCGGCGACCTTTGCAGACACGTGCACGGGTACGTAGCCCGATGGGCCGCCAATTGTAGCTTAGTATTGTTCTTTCTTTCGATCATGCTGACCCGGCACTGGGGACATCTGAATCTAAAATAACCAATGCCGAGGTTACGGTAGCATGGAGAGCAAATATTATGACCTGTAAAGGCAAAATAACTGCTAGAAATTGCTTATGACAATGCAATAATTAGTAAAAATCTAATCTTACCATTCGTACACACGACTATACGCTTCTCCATGTAAAATTCAAAGCAAACGGGACACTCCAAGTCACGGTGAAAGTCGCATAAAGTTTCCATGATTGT
Source organism: Hololepta plana (assembly GCA_963695495.1). Lineage (NCBI taxonomy): Eukaryota > Metazoa > Arthropoda > Insecta > Coleoptera > Histeridae > Hololepta > Hololepta plana. The sequence continues at coordinate 9,334,583 of OY968836.1, forward strand.
TCTTAAAATATTTTATAATTTCACGTCGGCTAACGTGCGGCAACTGAAGAGAATTTTGCATATCGCTTAGTTATCGCTCGACCTTTTTTACGAACTTATCGAGGATTTCCAAAGTACCGAAGGTCGTTTTAGAATTCAAGTACAAAGCGATTTGTTGGAAATTATTTAACAACTCGAATAAAGAGGTTTTAGCTTCACGAAATTCAATTTTTCAATTGCGATTCTGCTTTCACCAGAAACAATTAAACAATGCAAATATTTTTGTATTATCTTGCAGCAAGTTTTAAACAAATCCTCATTGTTGTTAAATTAATAAGCGAGACTCGTTTCTTTTTTCTGGACCGTGTGGACCAAACCTTAAAGAGAAAGCCTGAAATAACTGTCGATTATAGGTATCCAAAAGGCATTCAACTGCTTGCAACTGAAGAAGTGTACCTTAATTAATATTTGAAGAAGGAGAACAGATAGGCGATTCCTCGGAGAGGCGTAACGGAATTATTTGCAAAAGTGGCTTTTTATTAGAATACGTGAATTAATAATAAAAAAGATTGGACCTAAATGGATGTGGTTCTTTTTCCTCGGCTTCTTTCTCTCCTTTTTCGCGTCGTCTCTTTAGTAAGTGGTAGTCGCAGATACGTGAGGTCTGCGTCCCAGGGAGACGTAATTTTGTCGAGGCACTCCGATGTCCAAATCAGTATATTCCCACGCGAGTCCTCGTCAAAGCTTCGCTCCTATAAAAATAAACACATATTCTTCCGTGCGACAGTTTCTTCTTATGTCACTTCCTTTTTTTGCCGCCCTCCTCCTCCCACGATCCCATCGCAATCCCCATAACATTTTATAGAGAGATGCAGAACAGGAGAAACGTGAAAACTGCACGGAAAAAAATTGATATAACTGCAAAGTGAGCAAACTTTTGACGGATCACATCTTTTAACGTCGCCACGACCGCCAGTAACGGAGTCATCGGCATCGCTCTTTTCCGTTCGTTTTTTTATATATGTGTGTGTATATATAAAAAGAATATTAGTATACGTTCTCCGGGGTGGCATCAATAAGTCCGGCAGAAATGGATTTTTCATCCGTTTTCGTGATCATAGACAAATGGCTCTCGGACCCGTGCACCCCCCCGAGAACGATTCGACAACCCCTACTTAATATATCTATAAGAACCGAAGAAATAATATAAAAAGCAACAGTGAAGAGCGAAGAAATTATTGTAGAAAAAGGAAACGGCGATGATATAAAAAGTTATTGCTGCCACATATTGAATCGACTCCTATAAGTTTTAAATAAAAATGATAAAAGATAATAAAAGTGGATTTTTTAATTAGTAATTCTTGGAATGAGTCGATTTCTTAATTGCATCCAGGTGGTTAGAATCGAGGGAGGTTAATAATAAATGTCGGTTGCTTCGAAAGTGTGTACAAGAGACGCGAAGCGTAATTTCGTGCAATAATTAAAATTTTCGTTCACGGTTTTCAGGTCGAAATAAATTTCTCGAGTTTAATTTGAATTTGTTATATTTCGCCTCCAATTCTTCTTCGTCTCGTCACGGAGAGGGATAAAAGTTGGGATCGAGCGAGAGGATAGGGTCGGTCCGAAAAATATTCATCCAGACGGTAAAGTTATTTTCCGGTATGCGCATAATATAAATTTACAATATCCATTAATCTTGGAGGTTAATTAATCAAGTCGCGAGAGTGAGCGAGCGAGAGAGAGAGAGAGAGTTTAAGTACAAATTATAAAATTGTTGTAATTAAAAGTAATTTATATGTTTTGGCGGCTCACTCACTCTAACTCACGCCAACTCACTCTTGTGCTATCCGAAGTGCCCGGTTATGCACTCGTGCTCGAGGAACTTTAATTAGTTTGGTTTTTGGCGGGAGTCGGGTTAGTTTTTATTTCATTTTTTGTCCTAGCGAAGAGCCGAAGAGGTAGAGGAGAGAGTGAGCGAGAGCGCGCATTAAAGTAAAATGTTAAATAGATAGATGGGATGGGTAAGAGTGAGCGAGGGAGCGAGGGAGGAGGATGGAGAGAGATGATGCTTTTTAGAAATTCAGCTTCTTCAAACTTGAGGCGAGCGGCAAAGAAGGGCTGAACAGCGGCGGGTCCCGATGAAATATTGAATAAGTAGGTTACCGATCCCCGAGGGCGGCTCACGTTGAAACGATCGTTCTTTCACTTACACCGCTTCCACCTCATCCATCGCCATCCGCCGTTTCATCCACAACGCACGGGCGAATGTGCGGGAGATATGAGCGAGGGGGAGGAGGGCGGCCTTTTGAAATTTTAAAATCCAACGAAAACCGCCCGCACTTAAATATTCCATTTTGCAATTCGGTCGACCGATCTTCTTACTTACCTATTTCACCCGCAGCCTCCACCAATTCCGTACGTCTTCGTTTGCCGCCGCACGGCGGATGGAAAAGTTCAATTTTTTTCCTTTCGGTGAGTGGCGGAAGGAAATTATTACCCGCCACATCGCGTGATAATCGTAAATAATAAATTGATAGATTTGGTACAAAAGATTGTTTGAAAAAATGCACCGAACTTGGTGTATGATCTAATTTTAATTAACTCTTCTCTAACGTCTTGGGCGCATTCGTAAACCACGGTTTTCCATTAAGTTCTTAACCCGTTTATTGCCCAATAACAACGTCCGCAAGATTGCAGCTCGTGTCTATTATTATCCATCGAACGTGCACTAATAACTATTAAATTCGAACCAAAGGAACCGAAGAAGTGTTCAACCATTTCCGCTTTACAATACTATTCAATTATCAACTTGTCTTTGATCATCATCTGCGCAATTTCAAAATTCGTTCTTGTTTTGCTCCAAATCAAGCCAATCCCATCAAAAAAGAATTAGATAATAATTGAGAGAGGAGATAACTTTGATTCCGTTTGCTCCCTTTCAATTCCTGGTTTGTAGTTAATAGAATTAAAGAAAATCGTTTTTCTTTCTTTTGGCGTTCGCGTACGGAAGATGTGGCGGTGAATGATAGCTGCGGATGGCGAGATAGATGGCACAAAATTGAACCGCGCGAATAAGAAAGAGAATAAGTTGCAGCGAAGAGATTAAGCAGGAGAACGCCGGGGGGCAGATGGAGATAACGGCCGAGGCGTTATTACAATTGCCGGTGGGTTTGCCGTCGTTGTTGTTATAGTTGTTTTGTAGTCTGTAGTAAGTAGTTTGTAGTAATCCGTATAACAGCATTAAATACGAGTCCAATTTGCCGCCCGTTGGATCCCCCGGAATCATTTCGGAATGGAGACGACCTCAGAACAAGCCGCGAATATACATCTCGGATAACCTCAGAGTTATCTTTACTACGGCCCCTGCGGCATGACGATCGCTTCATTTAAATCTCTCTCCGTCTCGCACTCGACGAAGCGTTCGGTTTCGTAAGCGCATAAAAATTAAATTAGAATAATGCGTTTAATACGAAGCAGCGGCAAATCTCGTCCGGTTTGACCGATATTAATAACGAGTTAATTCAATTCCTGAACTTTCTTGAATATTGCCCACTATTTATTTGGGGAAAGGAGATACGTGCGAAAGAGTAATAAATCAGCGTTTATTTGGTTAAGTTCCAGTGCGACGTTTATTTATAAGCCGTTCGCTTTTAAAAATAGCAATCCTCCAGTTGCCACAAACCATTTTCTGTGTTCTGTGCGTATGATAAACCAAAGTATGTATCGGGATTCTTTTCGAAAAAAATCTGGAGACAGACGAATGCGCTTTTTTTTGTGTAAGAAATAAAAAGTAAATGAGACAATCTTTGTTCGCTATATTTACTCGAATTTTAAGCAACAACTGCGTCGCGTCAAATGAAATAATGGCTTGTCGTTTAAGGCCGAAAGGAAAAAGACACGATTCCATGTCTTTCCCTTTTCCCGTTTTAATATTCCGCCGAAGAGAAAAAGTTGGAGAGTTGCGGGAAAGAAGACGGAAAATAATTCAGTCGTAATAAATTGTTTGACACTTCTCGCGACGAGAAATTAATGCCGGTTATTAAGATGACGATTTATTGTCATCATCATCAACATCAACATCATTCTTTTCCTCTCCGTCTTCTATGCGCTTTAGAAATTTCGATTTCTGGCAAAGTTTACCTCTTTCTTTTCCTCTTCTTGCGGAGCGAACTTACAAAACCCAGACTACCAACATTAAACGCTACGGAAATAGATACGAAAATGTTTCGAACGGAAAAACTTGAAGAGAATAAGCGAGACATTCGTTTATTTTACATTACCGATTAATAAAACTCTTTAACGAGTAGGCATGATGGCGTTTGTAATCCATCAACGAAGAGGAAGAAAAAACAGGGAATTTGAAAAATAAAAAAAGCAAACTATTTCCCTTTTACCATTTGAATTGTTAATGACGTCCTTATTAATGCGCCATAAATCAAAAGTGAGTAACGGACGAATTGCGAAAGGGACGCGAGCGAAATTCATTTCGCATCTTCTCCCGAATTCGGACATGTGCGAAATGAAAAATTTAAAGAACCCGCAACGGTTTACGGTCTTTAAAACTTTTCTCCCCGGTTATTCTCCGGTATAAATAACGTAGATTGGGCGAAGAAAAAAGGTCAAATGGCAATGCGTCATATGGATTTTCGCGGAAAAGGAATCACCTTTGCGGAGGCGAAATAATTTATCTTGCGAGAGATCGAAAAGTGAAATTGAAAATGAGGAAAATCCGTGTTGTACAACATCGTTTTCGGCGAGTGTGCTACCAGTACCTGTACCCCAGGTGTTTGTCGATTTCTAGAGACCGTACGAACAATATCGTGGCCGCAAACGTCCGGGGCCGACATGTTTAATGATACGGCCCCGTGGCCCATGTCATCACCGTCAACATGATTAATCGCCCCGCCGTGATGCTCTTTCTTTTTAACAAACGCACCGTCTGACCGTAATACGCGGCAGAGTTATGCGAGCAATTATAAAACTATTAATCAAAACGAGAAACATGTGCGACCTGAAGCTGAGCGAATGGGAGACGAAGAGGGACGGAAAAATAAACGCGTCGCGATCATTAATTATATTTATCGTCGAGCGGATTGCCAAATTGTCAGCAAAATTTTTGCCACCTTAATCCCCAACGGTTCAACCTTCGTTCAAATCGTCGCCCATCTTTTGATGAATTTCGTATTAATCAGAACGAAATCGTCCATTAATACGACTCAATTTCAGCACCTAGGAATGGGGAGGGAAATTGGGGTGGTTTAATGAAATTTATTTTCTAATCGGATTATTTAGTCGACGCTGGAAAATGTTGTTCGCACAGGACGGCGAAAGGGCTCTAAACGGAGCGGAGGGACCGTTTAAAATATAACAAACCTTTAAAGTCCCGCACTGCGAAACGCCGCACATTCCATACGCAGATTTACGAGCCGCGATTGGCCGAGGACGAAAGTTTTTAATTTGGCAAATGATGGATTTCAAGCGATTGCAATTTTATAACGCAATCCTTCCTCTCGTCGGGAGTGCAAATTAGGAGGGAGAAAAATTATCCACTTTCGAACAATAAAGTTTCTAATTCTGCTGGAAACCGTTTAATTGCGAAATTCGTAATTGGCGTAGGCGCGTTTCCTGGTTCCGCCAGTTAAATTTCGAACGATTTCTACAGCATTTTAATGCATAAAATGCCGAGATAACGCAATAATAATAACGATAGTAATGCATATAATAATAATAATAATGGTTGAATTAAATTGGAAGGATTATCTTGGAAATAATACGAAATAAAGTTGGTTAGATTATAATAACGATAATTACCATACACACACCGTACACGTGTAATAGCATTGTAATTTATTGTTATTATTATAATTAGATTCTCGTCTTTCTGTTTTTTTTTCTGTTCTAACACCAGACAGTCTTATTATTATAACAAATTCCATTTAGATACAAGATCATGCATTTTAATTGCTTAAGATTGTTCTCATTGTCTTCGAAGGAAAATGAAAGAAGCGAACGAATCGATCATCTAGTTTACAAACAAATCCATCCAGAAGTAATTTATTAGCGGCGAGAATGAATTAATTGCCCAAAAACAAAGGAGAGATATGAAGAAGCAGAGTACGAAAGAGGGCGTTTTGCTGTTACTTTTATTATGAAAATTTATATCTGAAACTGTCCAACATCTGCTAAAATAATACGTTCAGTTTGAGAAACGCGTTTGTGTTCCTCGTTTTGCTTTTCTTTCCTTTCCTTCTCTATTCCTTTTATAACGATAATATCTAAGTTATGGTCGACACTGACGCACACCCACACACATACACACACAGCAAGGGAGCCTTTCCGGTCGCCATCATTGTTTCCAACTTGAAATTCATGACTCTTTTACTCTACTAATTACAGATATGTATATGAGTATCTAACATTTATTCCTCTGATACGTTCATAAATTATAATGGTTCGTTAAAGAAATGGGTTTGAGAATAATTCATTCGTACGTAGAAACTTTAGAAACCGACGAATCGTCTTCGCGTCGGGTCGAAGATTTAAGAGGGCAAAATCAATTTTTATTTCAATTAGAATCAACCCAAAAAAATTATTTTCAAAGAGATTCGCTTTAGTTTGCGTGGTGGAAGAAAAGGTAAAACAATCGGGATAAAAATATTGCTCGATGGGAAAATGGGAAAAGGGAAATGAGAAACAAACCGGCATAAAAAAAGCAGAAAGAAGGAAGCTGGAAATAAGTGGGAATACTATTGAGTTTGTGTAGGTTAAAAAGGTGGAAAAAGAAGTTTGCAAACTCTCCCAATACACTACACACACGTATCCGTGTGCACCTGACTCTGATTTATGTCCGCCAGAGTCCCCGCGTGTATGTGTTTGTGGACCATAAAGCGGATATATGTAGGGTAGGGGGATGGTTTTTATTGTCGATGCTCAGGATATACACTAACTCAATGAAAATATTTCACAATATACAACAACGATTTTATTTTCCGTTGCATTTACATTTGGCCGGAGAAGAAGAACGAGAGAGAGAGAGAGGCGAAACAAAAAACGCCTTTTTGCGAACGTCGAAATACGTAAAATATACTGCCCGTACTCATTTAGTTAATGGAAAAGAGCCGATACATATAAAATACACGTCTAAGCGTATAAATATACATCTTCGAACGGTTAATAACGCGACGACGATGATGACTCCTTTACACGACCAACTTTATTCTTCTTCCGGAGGTAGAAACGCTTACAATTGAATACGAAAAAGTTTACGTCGATGCCAGAAAATCCGAGTTTTTCAAAAAGAGACACGATTCACGTGCATTAAATAGCAAAAAATTACTTGCCCATCAATCAAATTAAATGTTATCCAGTTTTTTTTTTCTTCGAAAGGATAAAGGATATAGTAAGAAATGCATGTATAAAATAGAGATTGACTTGTTTTTATTTACAAAATCCACACTCACAGCGTATAATATAACTTTATGATGGCCCCCTTCCAGTCTGCGAATCCCTTGACAAATGGTCCGTGGCCAGTTGCGAAACGATCCCGGTTCCCTACGTATCGGATAGATGGATGGATGGATACCATATATGGGTTATATTGAATCAGCAAGCTATCCTGGATAGATAGCTGGAATATAAACATCTATATCTTCGACTGACCATATCATAATTCAACCTCGCCGCCGGGGCGGCTTCTTATTTTTTCCGTTCGTTCCCCGTACATTACCTCTTACGTGATTAGGACCGTAGATCAAATAAATGGCATACCTGTCAAATATGAACGCAGAACGATATTCTCCTCGATCAATTTAATTTTTTCTAAAGCCTCCGCGGTGGAAGAGATATTTCCACTCTGTTAATTAAAAAGAGGACTTTGCATCGAGGCATCATCTGCTCGTATCAAGTTTCGTCCAATTTTCCGTCTTCGTGCCATTATTCAAGAAACACGCTCTCTGAATTTCACTTTAATTAAAAATTCAAAACGAAAATAATACGCTTATTCTAATTTGTACGCATTAAATGATAAAGTAGAGGAAACAAATGTTTTCTCACTGAAATTTATTACACGGCCGGGGTATTCTTTAACGTGCCGTAATATGCAAATAACATTTTAATTTACTATTATGTCTTCTATCTCTCTCGCGCGCAATAAACCTTCTGCATACGTGTATGCTGCTGCTGCTGGTTGGGTACTTCGAGAAATATGGCGTTTTTGGTGCCATTGTTAACAATTATTCTTCCATTTCACATAAAGTTACAATCTCTTTAACAGTACGAATATTCTTCTTCTTCGACCGGCCGCCTTCTGCCGCAACATTGGCCGGTCGCATCGATCCGCGATCCGAACTGGAAATAGATCGGTAATTGTTTGCGTGCGAACGTCACAATAAAACGAAGAAATAAAATTAATATATTTTTATATGCGTAGAAAATAATAGGAGATAGAATAATTTATGCGGGTGGGTAGGTGAGCAAGGAGTAAGATTAATCGTCCGAAGAACTCCCTGACACCTGGCTTAAAATGTTAATTATCGTACGGTTATTATTATTATTTTGGGCAAACTTGACCGGAATCGTATTAAATAATTGAAAAAAGAAAAGCAGAAAGCTGCGGGGGGTGTACAGGTGACTTAACAATTCATCCACCCACACGAATGCGCATACGACGACTTCCTTCGTTTCTTTTCTTTTCCTTTCTTTCCGTTTGTTTGTTTGTTTACCATTCATACGGTTGATATTTTCTTATTAAAGTAAGGAGAAAACTGCTTTTATGGGCGTTTAGATTATTGTATGCAAATCTTTGAAAATATGCATAAGGAAATTACAATGGAGGCATTAGAGTAGAGTCGAGTGGACAAAGAACTAATGGCATAACGTTGTCGTTTTACGCGAAACAACAGCAATAATCGGATAAAAAATAGAAAGAAACGAAGAGGTTAATGATAACAAACGGAAAGTGGCGTTAACCGAAAAGAGGTACAAACTCAACGAACCTTGATTACGTTTGTTTAATTTCATTATGAATAATGGAAAAATTAAGGAAAACTCCACGAGTGTAAGCAATCGGTTAACGGACCAGAAAATTATACGCACGTAGAGTTAATCTTGACACCTCTGACAAATTGCTAATGTTTTATTTCGAAGAATTTAAATTCCATCATTATCATACGAAAATTTAGATCATTATTCTTGCTAGAGCTACGAGCAAAACTTTCCTGAAGAGATGAAACTAAAGGAAAAACTAGACTTTCCAAAACAAATTAATTAATTATTTTTTTAAGATTTCAAGGAAAATATGAATGAATCTGAAGACGAATAGAAACAATTAACAACACCGGTACATTCAAACCAAAATATTTAAGGTGAAGACTAAAGTCAGAGATTAATAAAACTCTTCAGGTAGATTAACGAAAGGATAATAATAATAAAAAATAAGAGAGAAACATGTTGATTTCATCCATTCTTATTTCCACGTGTATTTCGGTCTTGAAGAATTTATTAAATCGAAAGGGGTTTCTTTGTATAAGCACGCCGATGCCGAAAACGTAAAAAATAAAATACAGAAACGGGGGTGTCAAATGAACGTAGAGGCGTCCCTTTATTATTTCAAATTTTCTCTCTCCCTCGTTCGATACTTAACATTTCTGTTCTCCTTCGTGTTTGATGATGTTTGTTTTGGTGTTGTTGTTGTTGCTGTTTTAAATTGAGAGAACATTTATAAAAATCTCGAAGAAAAAACAAAGGTTTTTAGGTTGGTAATATAAGGAACATAGGAAATAAATAGATGAGAAGGAACGATGTGTTTATGATGATGACTGCCTATAATGCTTTTCGTGTCTTTTTCTCTTCCTTTCGTTTTCGTAAAGCATCAACGTGAATGTACGAGAAAGAGCGAGAGAACGGGTCAAACGTTTTTAATGTAGCAATTAATAATCCGAACATATCTGTCATTTATAATACCTTTAAGTTAGATGAATATCAAATGATAAGGACTTTTACCTGTTTCAACTAAAAAATAAAGAGGAAAGCACAAACAAGAAAAAATTGAGGAGGAGATTTAGGAAACGACCAGAAATACCAAAGAAAATGTTTTAAAGAAAATGAGAGAGAGATGAAAAAAGAATCCATTTATTTGCCCTTAAATATATTTATAATTCCCATAAGAAACTATACGACGGGAATAAGAAACGTTATTGACAACATCTCTTGTAATAATAAGTACCTCATTAAAATATAATTAAAAGCGAAAGAAGACACTCTTTTACACGATATTCCGAACAATTTTTATTCATTAATAAATCTTGTACTACCTGAACGCACTTTCAATCGCATCGATTCACAGAAATCGTTACAATGGATTAATTAACATACAAGCGAAATAAATTAGTCATATTAGGGAGATTAATGATCGGTACGCGAAGTGAATTTATCATTAAGTACTTTTATAATGTTTTTAAAACTTCAGTTTCCTGTTGGAATCTCATTCCAGTCATAAAAGGAAATATTTCTTCTTCTGCGCGGGGGGATGTATGTTGCGAAATATCGGAAACGACATGTAAATTTGCCTATTACAAATTCGCAAATTTGTAAATGTATGGTGGAGGCGAAATGGAAGGGCGCGCGGTAAATCCATTCATAAATAAGTATCAAGTTCTGTCCTTTTTTTTCCTCGTGCTGCGCCCTCATGAAAATAGAATAAAAATGGGGAAGAAGTAACGGTAGGAAAACCCACTTCATAAATTTCATATTTGCCATTCGATATCAATAACGTATAAGTCAAAAGCGCATAAAACCTCTAAACGTAACATATAGGTTATATTCTTCGGTCGGGGCCCTTCAGCTTCCCCTGCACGAAGAATGTTCAAGAAGGAAGAAGGCAGTTGAAGGAAGAGCGAGAGAAGAAGAATATGTAAGATGTTTAGATGGGAAGCCAAAGAACAAATTTCGCCTCGTTCCCAATTGATATTTTCCCTCTTCGGTTCTTCGGCTTCTCGTGCCCCCCTCGCCTTCTTCTTCTTCTTCTTCTTTTTTTATGCGATACGTTTCGCGTTATTTAACGCCGGCACCGTGTTTCTCACTTCAACTTATTGATATAAAAAATCATATAACATTATATCCATCTCCGTCGAACAGGTTTATTCCCCATAAAAGTCCCGCAACAGGACGGGACGGAGAAAGAGATAAAGGTATAGGGGGATGATTGAGTGCAGTGGCGGGCTATAACATCATATTAGGGTTGTCGGTGGGGCGAAAGGGGGACCGTGAGAGATGATATGTTGTGCGGTGACGGTGGCATGAGTGGAGACGACGACGATGATGATGATGGTGATGCGGGAAACTAACGTCACTTTTGACTTATGGTACAGGTGCTTGTGGTCGTGATTGCCTTTTATGCGTTCGACGTGTTATAATTTATCGGTTTCAAGGGGCGGCGGAAGGTACGAAAGGAAAGAGGGCGCTTGGCGTGTATCGGAGGCGAAGGACCGGACGGAAATATCAAACTTTTATGCTTCATAATTATTCATCGACGAACGGCGAGCGTAAATTTCCTTCCGCGCGATTTGCACTCGACGATCCGTTCGCTTTAGCTGTTTGGCGGTCGAACAATCGGCAGCAAGTAGTGGCGATGGGTGGCAGTTGACCGCGGTCAATCGGACTACATGATATTCACATTTGCCCATAGCGATTATGGGGTATACATATGCCATAATGTGAGAGAGGAAGTATTTTAGTAGGCGAACGATTTCCATCCGACACGATTGCACCATTACAGCCTACGAATGATGTGTAAAACACGATTAATAACTTAATTTCGCTTGTATTGCGGAAACGGCGCAATTACGTGGGGAAAGGAGAAGAGCGAAGAAAGGGAGGCAAAACACTTTTAAAGAATTATACACGAACCATCCTCGATTCGTTATTGTTCTTTATCCGTTCCTTATTTATGCACCGCGTTTCTTTACTGAATTTTCCATCATCATTATCGTTCCATTTATGACTGATAATAATAATAAAAGAAGCGTGTAACGTGAAATTAAAGCAGCAAATAAGCGAAAAGAAAAATCATACAGGAAACGAGCGAATGGGAGGACGATTTCCGGGCTTGGAAAAAATAAATAAAAGTACCGTACGTTTGTTCGCTTATAATCTACGACATGCTAATCTATCGCTTGCCACTAGAGATTCGCAAAAATCAACAATTTTATAATCCATTGTTCGATTTCGATCTCTATCATTTTTCTTTTCCTTTCGCTACGCTAAGAAGAAATTACGGATTGAACCAAATTGAACAAAAAAAAAACGGAAAAAATAAAATAGCGCAGCAATAAATCTAAATTGCCTCTTATTACTTATATAAAAGATTCTAGAGAAGAAAGTCGCAAGAAGAAACGGCAGCAATAGCGATGTGAAAGTCGTAACCCGTGTACACCCGATGCTTCTATTATATTGATACACGATTCATTTATGGCCGGGGCCCTTCATTCAATCTATGGATATGATTGGAAATGTAGCCGAAAGAGACGGGAAGAGAGAGTTGGGGGTCATAATATAACCTTTTCAACTTTGTCCATTCAAAGAAAGATTGTTGCAATAAAAATCACCTTTTCGTTTAGTATCAAAGAGCCATCGATCATGCGATAATATCTATCTCTACAACGGGCGGAAAGGGAAGGGAAAAAAACGGGAAAAGTATAAGAGATTGGGATGACCGTCGAGTAAAAGAGAGCTGGAATCCCATCGATTCTTAATGTGCCATAAATATGTGCAATAAAAAAATCGAGCTGAAATATATTTGCCCGAAATGATAATAATAATGAAAGCAACGGCAATACATCATCGTGCCACATTTATCTTTTGATAAATCCATTTATGGATTCCTTTAAGGGCCGAACGAAAAAAGCGAAGAAGAAGAAAGCGACATCCCTCGTTATTATCAATCTTTGTACTTTAAAACATTTAAAGTCGAACGCAAGGTGTCTTCGATTCCTAGAAATTCCGGTGTCGATGGGGGCGCAATAATAATGATTCTGGCATAAATTTGTCGGCGTCGTAATTAATCATTTGGCGCAGGAATTGAAATGATTAAAATGTATAAATTTGTCACTTTTTGTTGGGGGGCAAATGCATAATAGCACAAACTGACATTAAAGCTCACAAAATATCCCTATAAGCATGGCTAATTGAGAATTAATGGCTTTGGAACGAAAAGATTTCCATATAATCGATACGAACGCTTTAAAGGATTAATAAGCGTAGGAAAAATAATATTTAAAATGCACGTGCCGGATTATTCCCTTTGCGTTTATGGATTAATTCCAATCAAATTTCCCAATATTCTTTAATATCGTCCGTAAGCGAATTTCAAAGACGTTAATGTTATTCACGTATTCAATAATAAAGTTGTTAAATAATTAAATTACGAAAATTAAAAGAGGGCAAATTGATTATGAAAGTGGAGGGGTCAATTTGCGAATAAATAAATCGACGGGGTGCACTGCTTCCTTTTTGTTGGCTCTTTTCTAATATTAATGAGGGCACGTCTACCGTGAAATGACGGCGTACGACCCTATTAAAGGATTAGGGATAATAATGAAAAGCGAGCGCGCAATCCGATCCTATTCACTCCAACTTTTTGCATATCGCACACATACGCGTATGTATATATTGGAGTCTGAAGATCGGCTTAAATGCAAAAAGGGCAAATTGCCTTTTATCTCCTCGCACTTTCTCGCCACCCTCTCTATTATACACATCTTATAAACGTCCTTATAATATTTATATCGAAGTATTATATCACTTCTCCAGCGACCAACCCCTCGCATTCATCTCTTAATATGTTAGCAGTCCATATTAAATCAATTTGCGAGCGTGAAATCCGAGTAAAGCGACACCACCGCCATCGATTCGGCACCCTTCGTCCGACTAATGCCTTTACGTTCGTTAAATTTACAAAGAGGTTCCTTTATTAATTGAAATATTGAATAAATCACTACAAAGAAAGGCAATCAATTCGCGTTCCCTTAACACACCGATTCCTCATATTTAAAAAGAAGACGAGCTTTTCTTGCTTTAATCCACGATTCTACCTTGCGTTTGCTCTCCTTTTTTTAACTTGCCCGGTTTCAATTTAGGTTTATGGACACGCCGACATTCATTTTAATTAAAGACGCCCTGAAATATTGGTACGTTCATTCGATTTTAATTTGCAATTAGCCTATGCCGTTACCTTTTTTTGTTACGCTCATTCTTTTTCGCTTCCTTTTTTATTTAGAATTTTATAAGGGCCGTTTCTTTTTTAATTAAAACGCCACCGAATCAATAACAAACACGCCAATGTTACGTATAATAAAAGTTTTCTAATTTTCCTCCTCTACGCTTCCATCTTCTTCCTGTTATTGCCTCCACTCTGAGTTTCATTATTCGCCCATCGATACGTTCCAGTAATCGAATTAACCATTTATTCCAATAATTTTTGCACTTCTACAAGAAGTCGTTTAATAAAAATGTTAAAATGAATGGAATAGCAGATTGTTTTCGATTGCGTAGAAACTGAAATGGTTTCGCATTCGAGTGCGAGCTAGTTGAAACGAATAATCACCTTTTCTATCGAGCGGTTTTTTGGTGGAGGCGCCGCGCTCGAATGCAAAATTTAATTAATCGACTGTTTTTTCTTCCGTTAGCGCACGAAGATTTTCACGTAAATGGATGGTAAAATGGGGGAGGAAAATAATAATAATGATACGGAAAATCTACATTCCTTATTATATTATCCAATAAAAGCATTAACTCGTTCGTCTGGAATTTAATTGTTATGTAAATTAAGATAATATTGTAGATGATTAAAAAGAGGAACGGGGACGAGGGAGGGCGAGACGTTTAGAGCCGAGACGGAAACGGAGAAAAAGAAAAAACTTCCTCGTGGAGGAGCGAGAGGAAAGCTAAACGGCAGAAGAACAGGGAAAATCGTTAAATGCAATAATATGATAAAGTGGCGTGAAACGATGTAGAAATAAAAAAAAAGACGGAGACGTGGAAGGACGGCCGGATTTAATTTGTAAATTAATTGATTGGATCTAATAATAAAATTTATGTGTAAATATGCAGATTGAATTCGGGTAATGATAATGCGACGCTGTGTGCAAGGGCGATGTTATGGGATAGATAGGGAAATAAGGAGACACATAAACAGCGGAATATGCCGATGTGTGGCAATATCCCGGAGAGATTGAGCCGGTTTCATTATCGGGAGAGCTCATCATATTTTAAAAGGGGGAAACGTTAGTAATTTCATTTGCCCCATAAAATCTAAGCTGCACTAAATCTCGCCCTCTCGCTCTCTTTACGTCCATATACATACGGAAATATACAGCGAGAAGAGGGGTAGCATATGGGGAAGAGACCGATACGGCAGAAGGGTAAGATGCCATTAAATATGAGCTTACCGAAATGTAAAGCAGTCGCGGAGTTTTGCATTTCCTCGACGCAAACTGCCGACGACGAAACGACAATTCGACAAAAGCAAGAAAGAAACCCTCGCTCACCTACCACCTTTTTCTTCGGCATAATCGTTCCCATCTAACCATTTTCCTGTTAATATTCCTCGCTAAAGTACGGTGCGCCTTAATATGCATATTCCTCAAGTACAATTCCTAATCCGGCTTAACATTGGTCCGCTGCGAGCCGAAGACGGTCTCGCTCGAAGACCGGCAGCTCGAGAGGCAAAACGCCCGCTCGCTCGTTCTTTCGCTCGCTCGCTTTACGATGAGTCTCGTGTTTACTGCATATTTAATTAATAGACGCTACGCCTATCATCTCGCTACCGGGCGAATCAACTCGCCGAACGGTGAGCGAGTTTCGCTTTATTATTACCGAACTGCTTTTCCAACGGCGGCTTAAATATGGTATTATTAACGCCATAAAGCGGCATTAAGTTTTCGCTTGTCGGAAAATGACGGTCGGTAAGGGGGGAAAATTAGATCGAAATGCGAACATTTATTTATTCTTTCAGCTAATCGCCAATTTATTCGAGCAGAAAGGAGAAAAAAATGACGATAATAAAACGTAAATGGAAGAAGTTGCCCATTTAGATAAAGTTATTTGCATGGAAATTTCAATTAAATTTTCATCTTCGTCCGCTTCCTACTCCTACTCTCCCTTCGCATTGTTTTGTTTCTTTTTTGCAATTTTTCGCGTAAACGAAACTTTACGCAAACAATCGTACGGACCTTGTATTTGGTTAATAAAGTGTGCCAAAAATAATTCATCCTATTGTTTTCGCGTGGTTCCGCTCATTTATTATCCAATTTTATTTATCGTTGCGAATATTTTCAGCTGTTGAAAATATTTATAAGACTTTTATGACGGCGAGGCAAAAGTGACAGGAAAAATTCATATTGCCATACATTAAACCGTGCCAATTTCTTTTAATAATTTCAGCGACGAGTTATTTTTTCGTTTTCGCAATAAGCGTTTGTTTAGGCCCTTAAGGAGCCAATTTGCAGCGAGTTCCTTTCGCATCGGAGTCCGGGCATTATTTTTAACGACCGTCAGTGCGACGAGGAATAATATTAGAGGCGCAACCGTATAAATAAATTATTCAATTTACGTATTCGATAGCATTTTATTATTCTCATAACTGGTTCTTTTCTGCGAGAATTTCATATTCTATTCGGACGAAAGGGGGAAAATTGCACGCGCAAAACAAAGAATAAGTTTTTTATATGCGTGAGATATCTAGCACCAAGTTGACAGCCGCATGCAATTGATAACCATCAATTAAAATCTCTTGCTAATTCACCTTGCGTCCGTGCGAATTCATTCGAATTTTTGCTATTTTCTTCGGTACATCATCGAGTTTAACGCCGTAACAGAAATAATGATTCTGATTCGTAGGACAACGATTCTCCTTTTTTTTTTTTAGCTTTAATAACTTTTAATAGTTTCAGAATTGGATGTCGACGAGCATCAAAGAGGTCGAACGACCAACGATCGACTGTTAGTCAAAAGAAATTGAAGAAGTCGAAGAAGAAGTGGCAAATGAAAAAAGTCCATATATATATCGTTCGGACACGACTGATTGACATGATACATGACTCTTAACAAATTCCTCCACGGTGTCTCTTTGTCTCTTTCGCTCGGACTGCTCGTGCGTTTGAGTGCACGTCTAGTTTCTTTTTTAGGCACCGTTTGCGTTTATTTGTCCGTTTGTTTGTTTGCTTGTATACCGGGGATGTTGTTGTACTACTACACGCCGAACACACGTATATGCGTACACTTTGGCCATAACAAGCCGACGTGCGATTGCGATTCTCGGCATGCACCCGACTTGACTACAAACAACAGCTGTTTATTTGATTCCCTCCGTTCTCTCGCTCACTTTCCAGTGTTTCTCTCTCTCTCTCTCCTCGTTTTTCGATTGCATTATTATATTTTATTTTATTGCCTCGAACCTATGTTATACACCGCTCTCGTTAAACTAATAATAATAATGCCAGATAGCAGAAGGGCAAAGATGATGATGATGATGATGATGAAGAAAAAGATTCCTTTTACTGTTATTTATTATTATTACGTCTATGACGACGCTCTCTATCCGCCAAGCTGATGGTAATTTACAATCGATGCGACGAGGCGAGAGAAATTGTCAACGACCATCATCGGCTGGCAGCAAGAAGAAAGCAGATCTTCAAACCGAACCGAGCGGCGTTCTTCAAAATTAATTAACAGCTTCTGGATGGTCGAACGTGCATTGATTGAAAATGGGGGCCGCGGCGCAACAAAAAGTCACCACGCTCTTAGGAAAAATGAAAATAATCGATAAAGACCACTTTTTCGCCTCCTCCTTCTTCTCGTAGCACTAACATCGGCGGTTGCACTTGACGCGCGTTATCCATCTAGCTTTATACCGTTCGATCGCGAGATAACCTGCAGGCAGTACTCATATTTCCGGAAATCCTCCGGAGTAATATTCCCAGCCACAGTTTTCCGTTCGCTCGCTCGCCCCCTCGACTTCTTTTTATCTACGGCTAGGTACAGTCCGTTATCGATGATTATAGCCTGTCGATGCCGTCTGTTCGGGAATATATTCGTTACGCGAGCGAATTATTAACTCATAACTCCACGCCGATGGATGGCGGATTGGATTTTCTTCTTCGTGCCCGTGTAATAACGTTCGTCGATTTACGGGCCGTGCGATTAATTATTAAATCCGATATAATTATTACCACCGTCGAATCCCTCGAGCCATTCTTTCCCGTTTTCGCTTGCGTTCCATCTCCTTCTCGGCGGAAATTAATTCGTATTAATTTGTAATTAATATCCCCGCCGCTCGCTGACGCCGCTGCCTTCCGGTTATTTTGTACGTCTTCCCTTTAAAGTATAACGTTATACTTTTATGACGAGGCGCGTAAACAAAGAGAGTTAATTAGATTGCGACGATAATAAACGGGGGAAATATTGTTATGACGTGATTTCGTAGTGAATGGGATCCGAGGATGTGACAATGACATCCTGCGAGGCAACCTTGACGTGCAGACCTCCGGCGACGGCCAGATGCTATCAAGCGCCGAAGAATCTAACCGTACTGCGGAGGACGAGAAGAAAGTGAGAGTGCGAAACGTCGCCGCTCATATTAATGTCAATCGCGAACAATGCGGCGGACGGGAATCGCAAGATATCTTCGGCGAAACGGTCGTTTCATTCATCTCGATTGGATAATGTTATGCGTTAATAAAAAAATTGAAAAGGGGAACTGGCGAAGGTCGTTTTCGATTGCACGGTGCGTCCGCGGAGCTAATTTATTCCGAATTAATCGTCGCATTTAATCGACGGTTTCTACTTAATTGTCGTGCGTTATTCGAATAAAGAGTGAAGAAAGGACATCGGACGATTTCAATATTCCGCAGTGGCAACGACGAATAACAATATAAAGACAAGAAATCAATTTACAATAAAATGTTTGATTTACGTGGGCGAATTGCATCGATTAGCATTTATTTTTCTTCGTTCTTCACATCAACGCCATAACTGTACATGTTATCTTTCGCTCGTACGATTGCTAATTTAATTATCATAAAACGGATACTTTATATCCATGTGGCGCTCTTGAATAATTATTACGAATTTGTTCGGTTTATTTTTTTCGGTTAATTATCGCCACAATTTCCCTTTTTAATGCCATTAATTTTATTATTTAATTATGGTGTTCAAGTCGAACGATACGTCAGATTATCAAAGTTCGTTGTACTTTTCCCACTTGCGTTAGAACAAGAGAAATTTGCATGAGACTTACAGTTGGTTAGCTAAAAAGTTACATTGCAATAAATTCAATTTTATTTTTAGGCAATCTCTTACGGACTTGATTAGTATTACCTAATTAACATTTTAAAGATAATTAATTAATTTTTGTTATGGCTGCAATGGATCTTCGTGGAAAGGAACGAACTTTACGAAAAAAATAATGTCTTAATTTACATCACGCTGTTATTCCAACTTTATATATTTCATTCGTGTAGGAATAATAAATAAAATAGCGATTGTTGGAGATAATATAAATAAAGCGGTCGAGTTCTTTCCCCTTTTGTTGTTCGCAACGTTTTGTAATATAATACATAATAATCTCATTATTAAAATTACGAATTACCAAGACTAATTATAATGATTACGTTATAATGATTAATTTGTGTTTTATTTCAAATCCCCTTCCTTCCTTTTCCCTCTCGCAGTGAAAACTTACGTTTTTTTATGCTAAATAATTACAAAGCTTTATATTAAAATAAAATGGTGAGGAATGGAAATAAAGATATTGACTAGTAGAGGAAGAAGATTCCATTGCATCGTGTTAAACGAAAGACCGTGTCTTAACCACAATAACAACGATGGAACGAGGTAAAAACTATAAAATTATATACGTGTACGTACACCTAAAAAGCGAAAAAATGATATGAAAAGGAAATAAATGTGTGTACGTATCACGTGAATATGTTAGTGCTAGTGAGTGGCAGCCATTGTAATTATGGTAATAAGCAAATCACTGGCATGAAGTCGACATGCATAATCATTTAACATTAAAATTACTTAAATATAATACATTTTTTCTTTGCCGGAACCAAGTGAGAGCGTTGCGTACGTGAAAGAAAAAAACTGACCGCTTATCCATACATAAAAAGCTCCACTTATAAGCCATCATTTAGTGAACGTAGTAACCATTCCTTTTATTACGTTAGAAAAGAAAAGAAACGCCTTTGTTTTGAATTTTTATTCGACTCATTATTGAATTAAATTACGAAAATGTGCTCTTTATCATCGTCATTATTGTTGTTATTCTACCCACAACTTTCTCATAACAAATAATTACTTAATGTTTACCTAACACGTAACTTCTTTAATTATCATTGTTTATGGTTGTGAGACGAATGGACAGTTACAATCACTTCCTCCTCGCAATTGTTTGTGGTTCATGGAATTGAGGAAATTCACGAGAACTTTTCAACGTCAGAAGAAGATTATTGATCCTTGATTAAAGACAAATTTACAATTATTAACGTTTGTGAGTTGAGAAGGAAATGCTTCAATGCAGACTCACTTTTCCCAATGATTTCTCAACTGCGCCAAATAAATAAATTCAATCGTTCTCCAACAAAAGTCTTTTCGCGTTGTTAGAATGAAAAGAAGTCGCTGTAAGCTTTTGCGTTGTCCTCACATTCAAATCGAGAGCGATATGATTAAATGGGAAGTATATTTTTTTTTGGCACTGGAATTTAATATTTGCAAATGAACGTTATCGACGATGAACAAAATAAAACTTAACCGAATGGCATTACGTTTTCGAAGAGGCTCTTTCTTAAATGAATATTAACAGTTAAACGATATGGAAACTCGATCGGCGAGGTACGATATTCGCAGCGAAACTTAAACGAATGCGAAACCAACAAAAAGGAACAGAAGAACGGTAGAGGCGACGGAATAAATTCTTGCATATCTGTCCAATTAGCAAAGTGGCGACTTGTTTCCATTAATTAAAAACAAACCAACTGAAATGCAAAGAGAGCGAGCAAAGGAATAAAATAATATAATGAAACGAGAATAAGAAGAACGATAATCGAGTGCGACAGTGGCCGTTTGTTTTGCGCAAAAATATTCGCTGCGACTCCCCTTTTTTTTCTACGCTCTTCATTTAATCTTTTTTTTATTGTCTTCTCTTCTTCGCCACTAAAATAAGTAAGACCGTACGTTACCTGTAACTACACGGCCGAAGGAAAAAAAACCGTGTTACAATCCAATCATAAATAAAACCCTCTACATACATGCGGACTTGTACTTACACAACCCCATGTATATATTACTTCTTCGTGGCCTTTCTTTGTGCTCTTCCTCCGTGGTCCTTCTTCGTTTTCGTATTGTAATTGCCCTCACCACCATTCTTGCCTCTATCGTCATCATACACGATCCTCTCTAACACGACGCATTATTCTATTTATAAATACATAGACGTGCAAGAGAAGGTAAATTAAAATGAGTAAAAGAGTTGACCACGTGAAGAAATCAATGTTAAAGAGCATAAGAAAGAGATGGAACCTTAACAAGTCTCTGTGTGTGTGCATAAAAAATGAATCGCTTATTGAGTAAAAAACGTCGTAAAGCACGTCCAGTGACACCTGGAAGGTCGATCGGCTCCCACGGAGTCTGCCCCACATTTTATGGTATGGAAACGATCGAACGTCGACCGGCGACCGGCCGAAGACAGCGAACGTATTCGGAGAAAAAAGAAACGAATCGAAATGATAATAACGTATATATAGGCGTGAATTTGCTTGTTATTTGTATGCAGACTTGTTTGTTATACGTACCGAAGTGAAGAAGAAGGCGAAGAAGAGGAACGCAAGGAACGGGTGAAAAAATGTAATACGTCAATGGACGTACGTACAATATATAAAAGTGTGTGTGTATATCCACCAGGGAAATATTATACTCGGTGCCCCGGGTCGTTCCCGCTGCTCCTCGGTCAACCGATCGCGCCATACGTACATATATTTATTGTTTCCCCAATTTAGTGGACGATACTCTTCTACGCCATAACTCCCGAGAACCGTATCACTATTTTATACGTGTCGCCGAAAAGATTTGTATGCAATTTTCGCTTTTGCACTCCATACGAAAGACGAACTTTTCTCTTTTTTCACAATCCCACTCTTAAGCAAAGAAAAACGTTATCGAAACCACTTTAAATTAAGCGAGGAGTATAAGAATGAAACAATGTAACAGTTTAAATCTTAATTTTAAACTTCTTGCGGGGATTCCTTAAGAGTTCAAACCGAATTTTCTCGTTTCACTAAGGCCGTAAGTTGATTTTGGATGAATCTTTGTTTTGTATTCAACCGTTTTTCGCATTTTTTTTTGGGTGAATTTTGATCGATTAATAAGAGTTTAAGTGTGAATTTTATAATGAGATTGTTTCATTTGTTCTTTCTCACTTTTTGCATCTCTAAGAGGATCCATTTTTCGGTTCCTTTTTGTGTGACGATTCTGCCTTCTTCGTGAACGCGAGACTCGAGGAGATGGAGAATAAATGGTAAAAACTATGTACAAAAAGGGGGATGGAAGTAAGTTGAAGAGACAGAATGCGAGATGGGAAATAATAATAAAATAAACGGAAGAATATTTATTTCGATTCGCATAGTTTTATTTTTATTGGATATTGGATTCTGGACCCCTTGCGCCTCTTATTGCGATCGGTCTCCTATTCCCATATCCGTTGTCCTTACCATTTTTGCTACTTCTTTCGCTTCCTCTATTATTATTTTTTGCGCTCGTCTTTTTTTTGCTATGCTTCGCTCGTACCGGATTATCGTGCGGACGCTTTAATCTTTGTCACTCCGGAACGTCTAATAAAATTATAGTTTTACTATAGAATTTCCCACTTTTTCTTCGTCGACTCTCTTCCCTTCCCGGTATCTTGTTGATGTTTCCTTTCCGTTTTCGTTTTTCTCTCATCGTGGAAAACAAATTGATAAATTTTCCAATTTTGTACGACCATATCATCAGACATTCCCGTCTATATTATTTTTCTTAGCGAGATTCCATAAAGTGATCGAAATTGGAATTTGCATTGTCCTTTTTTTTTCGTATTTGCTGGAAACGAAATTTATAGCGAAAAATGTAATAAAGCGAACGGGCGAATAATAAAAATCCTGGAGGCTAATTGCTTAATTAATTCGTATACGGTAGATTATCCGGGGCGGCAGTTCTGCTTCTTCTTTCGTAATGAAATGATGTAACGCTACATTTAAGCACCATTAAGCTTTCTTAATTAGAAATCAACATTGTCGATGATGGCCTTCGGCGGCGTATTAACGTTCCTTCCTTCTTTTCCCTTTTCCTCGACCGTGCATAAAAGTGATACCAGCCAAATGAAAATTTGTTTACATTTTAATTCCCGCTTAAATTAAAGCAGAGCGAGTTCGAAGATGGGAAAAAAAGTAAAATGAACGCAAATTATCCAATTAAATTGGTTAATTAATTTCGTGCCGGCAAATTGCGAAACGGCCGTTAACTTGGCAGAGATTGAGAAATACGTCGATGGAAGGTAGACGAAGGGCGGAATAATATAAAGAAATATTCTGCAATCGCACTGTAATAAAGTTAAGCTCCGGCTCTTCTCTTCGGCAGTTGTTGTATGCAGTGGACGACAGAGAATCATCGGACGTGATACGGCGGCGTTCGTGTCGGCGATGGAGTGAAAGAAAGTGCTTTGAAACCGTTTGCCAAGCGAAAAGAAGGAGACGGAGAGAGCGAGAGGAAAAATAAAAAGGCATAAGGCATATAATTTCGTCGACGGCACATAAAGAGAATACGCTGATGTCCAGCGGTCCGGGCCTCCCTCCGTCCGTATTCCCGAAGGAACCTTAAAGAAATTGCCGATGTACACGTATACGTGAGCTCTATGATGCCGAGGCCCCGATTTGTTACGGCAGCGATAGACGGTCGTCCAGATTTTTATTCGGCTTTCGCCAAAATTGCACAATCGCTATTATCATATCCAATATCCATATATTGTAATTCGACGTCTCTTGATTTCCACGACACCCCATCAATTTTTTCTCAACTGCCCCCACACACAATTTCCCTTTTTTTCCTCTGTACGAGGGTAACCTAAAAAGGAAATCTGCCTAAGTACGAAAGAACACACTTCATTCAAAGTTCCTTTAACGATGATTTTCGCAAAAGGAAATAATTCTCAAAAGAATGAATGACAGAAACAAGCAATAAATTTACAGTTTATTCAGTAAATAATTACAGCAAGCAAATTTCTCAATTGCCATTGTATTTCAGCAAATCATAATTCGTTCTACCGTTACTGTTTTTGCTGTGTTATTTTGGCAATAATCCCTCTCTAGTGATGCGGCCTGGTGAAAGTAGACGTCCATTCGGTGATAAAAGGGACGGATCATCTAATTGTTCCCATCACGCCGTGATTGCATTCGATAACCTGACTAAGACGTATCCGGTTTTATTATGAGATGTTCGTTAGGTCTAGGGGAATCGACAGATTCCTTCTTCTTTTCTGTTTCGTTAATGCCCATCCCGTGCGACCCATGGGAATCCGATAATTGTTGACTTATATGCCTGTCCGTTTCATCCGATTCGACTTAATTTTTCTCTTCTCTCTGCCCCTTCGCCCTCCAACATGTTTACCAATCTAACGTCTAAATGTTGTTCTTCCATTAGCATTAATTGTCTTCTTAATAATAATAACTGCAAGAGAAGGAGAGAATAAGGTCGAGCGAAATAATTAAGAGCATTTGCCGTTCCTTTTATCCCATCAAATCCGTCGGAATAATTATTTTTCGGCCGTTCTCCACGCTTCATTGTGCGCGCTTTAGCAAATTGATGCAAAATAATAAATAGGTTCGCGTTGTAAAGGGGGTAAATGAAAAATAATCTCGCTTCGCTTTATGTTTTTTATTCGTGAAAAAAGAATGCCGAAGATCGACACAACCCTCCGCTGACTTTAAGCAACGTCGGCCGGCGTTCCTTCGATCGTCCCCCATGCAAAAAGAAAAACTAGCCGACTGAATGAACCGAATGCCGTCCCTTTCCCCGAGTATTATTAGTCTTTTCAAGCTCTTTATTTCTCCACGAATTCCTTCTAATTTTTTTTTTCTTGCTCGCTTACAGATGCTCACATTTGCGGCCCTTAATTATGGCTTTCAATCTTTCCGTACCCCGAAAATTATTCCACCAGTTTAATTTTCGCAACGTCCGATTCTTTATCGACCCTTCCCTTCGCCCGTTTATATTCTATGAAATGATGAACGCAATAAATGAATTAATTCACCGCCTCCATCGTCATCATCATTGGGCTTCGTCGAAACACACTTCGCCTCCTCTTTCCTCGTTTTCGTTGTCGAAAAAAAAAATTGGGCAAGATTTGCATTTATTTAAATGTAAAACAATAAAGACGCGAACGTTTGTTGGGAATGTAATCGAGGCAACGATCTCATCACTTAACAAAACGGCTAATTAAATCATGGCTTCATTTTAATTTTCATTTTCCACCCGAAATAATGAAGAAATTTACATATTTTTATATAAAAGAATGAGAGAATATGTTTAAAGTTGGGGCGTTCGTAAGGCAATTAAAAAAAGAAGAAAAAGGAAACGCACAAACAAAGGAGCAAACAAAGAGAGACGGCGTAGAGGGACCTGCATAAATAAATCCAGAATAAGAAGATGGAGATACGAAATAAAGGCAGGAAAAAATTTTATACCCGACCCGAAAAGAATGGAAAAAGAACGGGCGAAATAAATAAAAGGGAGAAAGAGGAAAAGAGGCAGAAGCTTATCTTAATTTAATACGTTTTAATTAATACTCAAATTACCCAAAACATTCGGCTAATTATGAAGAAATATTCTTCTTCTTCCTCCTCCATCGCCATCATCATCATCGTCGAGAAAAAAAAAGGAGAAATCCTAATCCTCGCCCTTTAATTACCGGCATTATTTTAAGTAATCTACAACCCTCTGTTTAAGAGAAACGAAAGGGCCGAATTTCGGCATGCTTTTTATCTTCTTGCCCCCCCCCCCCCCTCCCCTTTTTATATATCTGCAGGCACATTTTCCTCTTTATTAAATGCGACCGAGAAAAGATTTTCGTTACAATTTTTCGCCGTCGAGGAAGGAAAATCGTTGCCTCGCTTCTCTCCTCTTTTTTGCCTTCCGACACTTTACAAAATAAGATTATGAAAAGCTTTATGAAAGTCGTCGTACAATAAAGATGCCAACTGTCAAATCCATCGCGCACAGATCAAATGGGAAAAACACGATAAGTATAATGCAGCGAAACAACGTAAATCCATAAAATATTTATGCGCTACCGTCCCGAGAGGATCAGATTATGACGGGCAGCAGCAGCAGCAGTAGCTCGTAGAACTGGATTTATTCCAACGTTCGCGAGCTAGATGGCCTCCACGACACTTTGCCTTCTCTTTTCCTTCCATTTCTTCGACTGCACAACGGCAGCATTCACGAAGGCACTTTATATTTTCCTCTTTATCAAATCATCAAACGACAGCAACAATAATAGCAACGAAAACGAACGAAAGCGAGATCCTTCTCCGCAAACTCCGCAGACATAGTATACCACTTTATGAAGTCATCTCTTCATTACGCTTAGAGAAATGTTATCTTATTGGGAAATTGTCGATCGTTTAAGAGACCGTCGAAAACCTCACTAAGTACGATCGATTTAGCTTTCGAAAAGCAACGACTATCAAGTTTTAATTTGAGCTCATTGTCGCTCTTATTCTCGCTGTTTTGGTTGCCTTTAAAGATGCACGTGCCACGCGATTCGAGCGAACAATTAAAGTTTGCGAACGAGCAAAAGACGACGAGGAAAAAGGGGCGCGGACCAGTTAACTACTTGGCGAATATAAAATTGCAAATAAACGTACGCAATAACAATAATAATCGATAATTAGAAAAGAAAAATACGAAAAACCGGAGGGAAAGGTATCGATTCAAATGTTTTCTTGCATGTTTACTTAAGGGAGTATTGGGGAGATGGTGGTAGATTGTTGGTGAAGAAGAAGCGAGGGAGGCGAAAAAAATTGTGTGTGTGAGCGAGAGAGAGATAAAAATATTCGGAGACAATTCGAAATCGACATTAAAAACATTATTAACGTTGCTTGTCTCGTCCGGCCATTAGCGTCCGTATAGCCCGATAGAGTCTCTTGTACACGCAGACACCGGGGCCGGCAAACGTCAAAGGACATCGGAACGAGGAATTTACAATTTTATTGTTTTGGATATATTCATTATTGCCCGCTTTGGATTTTATCCCGTATTTAGAAAAATTGCTTCTTCTCTTATTTCTTCTTCTCCTTCATCGTGCCATCCCCGTTCATCTCGCAGGCTCCTTTAAAATACTCTCTCTTTCGCATTTAATTCGTTTTGTATAATGCAACGAATTCGTATTCAACGTGAATAAATGATAATTACTGTTTAGTTAAGTGATGCAAACATTATTTTATAAATAAATTGAATAAGAAGAAAGGACTGTTAATGGCTAACTATCAAGGACGAATGTGCGGCGGAAAAAAGGACGAAGACAATACTAAATCGATTCTTAATCCGTGCGATTTGAACGTTAATAGGGCAACGATTAATTTCCTAAACAATAACACACGAACGAATCCTTACAATTATGGGTAGATTATAGATTTACACAACTCGCACCAAATCCCTTAACGCCCACGCGGATACGATGGAACTTTAACAAGTTAAGCGAAGGAGTCGAACAAACGGCTATCGGGTGCCCGGAAACAAGTGACTTAGGGTGGTTGGTTCAGATAGTTGACGATACACACTGTTCGATAATCGCTTTTGATTGTCTTCGGCAATCAACGGCGGCGCACCAGCAGCGTCTTTATTGCCCAGGAAAAAATCGCCGCAAAGTGGTAACAAAATGTGCTCTTAGTGAGGGATCAAGCGGACGCGAACTTGGCCACCGACTTTCAGTTGTAAAACAACGACGTACCGTCTATGCGGAGGAAATTGTTCCCGTCTATAAGACTCTATCATTATATAAATACACCAGTGGGAACTGTAGCAGACGATCCGAAACCTGTCACTCATTTATCTAAGACACCCCAAAAACATTTAATCACCGACCGACCGAACGTTGTACGTTATTATTATTATTGCCCTTTTCCAACTTTATTTCTTTCCATTTCGTACGTTACTCCATTCCCGATGATGATGATGATGATTATTATGGTCGCTGCAATCATCGTTGAGAGTTGATCACTTTGATGGACACCAAAATTGCCCTCGAGCGTCTCTAATTTAATGCGCGCATACAACGTAACCACGTGTATATATTTCCAGGTTTAATGGTCTCGACAAGAAGGAAACGGATAAAATAAAAAGAACGAGTCGAACGGTTTTAATTGGTATCGAATATGATTTTAATTGAAATTGGTGGGAGATTGAGGGATACGGGGATAAAGTAAAAGGCGAGAGGCAAGGATCGGATCGGGATTAATCGAAATTCCCCGATATTTTATGCGATGCGTTTCACGAATAATCCCGCATCTCTCTTAAACATTTACAATCGATTAAACTTAAAACTGATTATTGTTGTCTATAAGTAGTTGAACTTATAATTAATTTAACGATTAGATAGGCTTGGACGACGACAATGACGGTGCCACTGGAAGGACGACGAAGAACCAAACAAAGTGGACGAGGAAGCGAACAACGAGGTTGAGGAGATTGAATGAGGAAGGATGAGGAAATTGAAGAAGATGAGTCGTTCTTCTACATATAACTAGTGCCAACAAACAACAACTAATGCTATGTAGTAGTATCTATTAGGAATAAATATGGTAAAGTTCGAAACTGTGACGACCAAAGTTGTACGAGTCCGAAGGGAACTTCATTAATCCGTTCGATGCAATTAATGGGCGACCGGGAAAACGCTTAGTTGCTCATTTAATTGGAAATTCCCTGTCCCTCTTCAGCAAATCCATCCACCGATACCGAACCAAATAATAAACCAGTACAAAGAAAATTCGTAGAAAATTATGATTGGCACGATGATACTTTTTATCTGCTTTAATACGACACATAAAGGATAATAATAGGTGTCGAAACCGGCGGTATTTCCTTTTCTGGCGGTCGCTTACAGAATGAATAATACACACGAAGGATCGCTTTTAATCCCTGTTGCATTTTCGGAGGGCGACACTATTGAAAGACAACTTGTTTGTAAACGTAAATGCGCCGATACCGATCGGGATACTTTTAATCGCCCACAACGCACCAGTCCATCATCTTCTTCATATCTTACTTATCGCAGTTGCTAACATGTTATTACCGTCAAATTATAGGGGTATTATTCCTTTCGGTCGAGGATTTTAAAGATGTTTGTCGTGTTTCCTCGAGCGAAAGCATTTTTGTCGTCGGTCGGCAAAAATTTCGTGTAATCCTACCATTGTACCTAGCTAGCGCAGAAAATATTAATATCCGAATTGGCGAAGAAGAAGTCCTTCGGATGACGCTCTAGGAATCTTGCAACGAATCATATAAATTCCTCGCGTCTTATTGCCTATTATTGCTACCGTTTTTCGAACGGCAACAGAAGACCCATTAGGAATTTATTAAACCCATTCGAATCGAAACGTGTACGCAATTAAAACGAATTAATTAAGAAATAAGACGGTGAAGAATGAGAGCTGAAGAACGATTGGATAACAAAAAGACAGAGAATTGAATCTAAAGTTATGTAGACAAATAAAATTACCATTGTCTGAATTAAAGCTCTCTCTCTTTCGCTCTCCACTTTTCTCTTTTTTGGTTATTCACGTAATGATCATTCTAATTTTATTTTTATTGGTCCGTGGAGGGCACCAAAAAAAACAAACGAGAAAGACCAAGAAGATGAATACCTACTAGTTACCGAAGGAGAAGGAGCGTATTCCAATCGGTGGACCACCGAGTAGAGGAGTAGTAACCGAGAGTGTGGTGGTGCACCACCCAGTGCATTAATGACCATTCGATGTTTGCCATAATTTATGTGCCCGTGTTACGAAGAGACGTGAGTGGGAAGCAAACTCAACAGACACACACACGTATATTGGAATCAACCACCGCCAGATTCCTATTATATTATCTTATTCACAAACGGCATTAGATATGGTTCGGGTGGAACAGCTCTTTGCCACGGTTACTCTGGCGTTTTGTAAAATTGTAACCTTTGTAATATCGTTACCAACCTTATCTCTTCACTGTTATCCTTCTCCGTCTTCCAGCCGTTCGTTCCGTTTTACACTTCGTAAAGTGTATCGCTTGAAAGGTGAGACTCTTAAGTTAACTTCGCTTTATTGATTCCCTTTCTCCTGAATTTACTTAACATCTAATTAAAGACGATTAACAATTGATTTCGAACTCGTTATTTGGATCCTTTCGTTGCGTTCAACAGCCGTCAGGCTACCGTTTGCTACCTCTTCGCTTATTGGAAGATAACTTTTATTATTTCTCTTGCGTCCCTATCGCAACTGACGTATATTAAAAGAGATATTATTGGTGTGTAAACGTATGCAGATCTAAAAGAGATTTCGAACAAAAAAGAGACAATAGAATGGCCCCTTGGTGTTAAAAAACAAACAGGGAATATTTTAATTTAGTACATTCTGAAATATATTCCATTAATCTTCTGTTCGTTGCCGAATAGACAAGTGTTAAAAAACAAACAAGGGTCGTTCAGGGTAAATATGGCACTAAATTATTTCCTGAACATATAAAAGGTGTAACCAATCTAAATATTAAAATCGCGTCGGTCCCCCTAAGCGGGGCGCTTTCGTGGGGGAGATTAGGCGGCAAGAAAAAGGACGTGCAGAGATGACGATGTCGATGATGATGACGATGAGGACGACGACGGGACGGAGAAGGACGACGAGCGAAGGGATGACAGATATAAAACGAATAAAAGCTTTGTCATAGCCGTCGTCCCAATAATTGTAACACTTTATTCATCTGCGTGTCGGGCTGCAAAAAAGAAATTAAAACAGAATCGCCTCATCCTCTTTGCGACTTTTTTTGCGATTTTCAATTATCCTCTAGGAGGGTCAATCTGTCTGTCACACAAACATACCGTACCTCAATCAATTTATTAGTTGCAGCCCCGGGTTTATTATAAATCGTATTCCTCCTCGCCATTTATTTTTTTAATGCGTTTTCTTTCCTTTTCCAACCCATCCAACCGGCGGTGCAAAGCGAACGCATCGAAATTATTACTTCTTAAACGAGTTGTCGACTTGATTCTTCCCGATATCTCTCCCCCTCGTCTGTTCTCTCTCTTCTTGTTGTTATTATTCTTCGCGCGTTCGTTCCCATTGTTGTTTTTCCATTCCCTCGCAATCCCATCGTCTTGCGCTTTTGTTATTTGTTTGCTTGTTGTTTTTATTCGCCCGTTTCTCTCGCTTGTATTTCCGGGGACTTGGCAAAATGATAATCCGGTCAAGAAATCCGCGGCTCTACTAACAATCTAGAAACTCCGTTAAGCCTCCTAAAACTTGATCCTTCTTACCAGTTGGCGGCCGAGATAACCATTCCCAATGGCTCTGTGTGTGTTCTTTTCTTTTCTCTGTTTTTTTTTTTAGTGTAATAGTTTCATTTGCCCAACAATTCTCGTTCGTTGATTTTCTCTTTTCCTTTTCAATTATTTTCCCTCTAATAATCAATTTTCCACTATATTTATTATAGTGATTGACAGCTCCAGACAATGGCCAGAGATAATTACGGGCAGATAATGAAATCGATCGAATGAACGAAGGAAGAAGCAATTTCGTCGTGAGAATCAGATAACAAAAAATCAAATAAATGTAGCGGACGATGACTCAAATTAAGAAGAAGAGATTATGCGACTGGAAATTATTAATACGTTGGATTAGGATTAAAAATGGATCAACTTAATCCCATCCGCACGAACACAATAAATCGGAGTGATTCGCAGCAAAATGTTTCGTCTGTTATTTAAAAAAATTATAATGTAAATAGGAGGCAATCCAAATTAGCAATAAAATAATTGCGATTGTGATTCGTGGTGACGTTAAAGTAACCAATTTTGCGCACGAAACTTTAAAGAATCTTAAGTATGTTAATTAATTTACGAACATCAAACGGGCTAGTTGGGTGACGTTCAGAGGAAAAAGGAGAAGAAACGGATTTAAATGTTAAGGAAACTTATATTATAAACAAATTTATTTAAAATGGTTCCAATTAATTCTCTGTACCCGTGTGACTATAATTAAACTGGTAAAGATTTCGGTCGGATCGAGGAAGGACTTTAAAATATGCGCCTTGTCGACGGTAAAAGTAAGAAATAATTTCGTTCACGTATCACGTTATAACAATGTTATAATAAAGTAGCGTTATTTTGTTCTTCGTCGTCGTAATAACACAATATTTTACATGGAATATGAATTAATATTCAAATCGCCGATTCGTACGCATTACGGTGCAGTTATAAGCCATCGATAAAGTTTGCGTTATGGGAATTTGCTACTCAAGGATCGATGTTTGCAATGTGAATTAATGAAATAAGCAGACACAATCAATCGTTTAGAAAGTTACTTAAGCCTTAATAAACGAAAATTATTTTCGGACAACTTCTTCGAGAAACTACCTCATTATTCCCTATAAATATAATTTGTAGTCGTAAATAAATGAAATGAAACCGTACGTCTTCTTCGTCCGCCCCACTTGCCAGTCGCTTCTTCGTCGGTTTCTTCGAGTTTATTCATTTTAGTTCGAAATTAGAAAATTTCGTAGAGTAAAAAGCGCATTATTATGTACACAAACGATCCTTCTTGCTGCCTCTTTCAGTTCGTTCTAATACCCATTCGACTTTAACCGCAATCCACATTAAATACAAAATAGATTACTTTATATAACATCTCGGAATTCGGGCCGTAATTCTCGAAAAAAAAAACTATTGTTTATTCACTCCGGAATATACGCGTACGATGTGTTAACTTGTGTTCAAGTCTTAAGGTCAATGTCTTATTTCCACTCTTTTTTGGTTTGTAATACACGATTTTCATTTTCTAAAAGACTTCCATTAAATCTCGTTTAATTCATTATCTCTAAGCCCTTCCACATCGTTTTCCAATTTGTTTAACACAATCGTATTTTTAGATGGCATTTTTAATTTACTTCTTAAGCAGAATGAAAAGGTAGCGTTCATTCTCTATTCTAATTTTATGATTGTGACTCGATCGAAGGCCAAGTTCATTGATACGCACCGAAATAAATTGAAATCCGATCGAAACAACCGTCGCTTATTAGATAGAGTAGACTTTAGAACCTGAAAACATGCAATTTTTTTTGGGCGAAATTTTCGCTACAAACATAAATTGCCGCGAGAGCAACAACGACGACGATGACCGTAAAAAAATCTAAAAACAAATAAATGAAGCGTATGAAATGGATTCGCAACAAGAAAAAAAATCACATAATGAAATATTTACAACTTCGGTATCAGCAATAACAGCAGCAACAACAAAAAATATTTTTTATATCAGCAAAAAAAGTCGACTAACCTATAGGTTCGTGTTCGAATAAATCCAATTTATTTATTTTTTCCCCGGCCCTGCCAGGAATAAATTTTTTTCCAATAAAATTGGGGGATGCAAAAATACATAGCGAAATATATGTAGAATATGCGGAGAATAACCCCTTATACGTATCCATTATAAAACATGTCAATATTGTTCGGTTTATTTTGTGCGTCTGCAAAAAAGTGGCAGAGAGAAATCTCGCTGTCACTTTTATCGATTGGCGTTAGCTATCGGTTTTCTGCCATAAAGATTTAACATTAACGAAGAGGAAAAAACTTGAACTGAAATTACGTTCAATCATATTGTCCACCGAATTTAGTACTAATGAATATTGGGAGTTTTTGTATGCAGTTTTGGTGAAAACAATTTTTTTTGCAGCTTTATTAAATCGATCGACTTTTTCCGCAGGTTTATCTCTAAATGATTCAAATCGGCCAAAAGGAAAAATCAATCTCGCTTCGTTCCACTCATTTTTGCTTATTATTTTGATGGAAACTGTTGGAAATCCAACCCGGGGGAGAAAATGTTATGGTCGGTAAACGGGTTTGGATGTTACATAGAGAGGAAAGTAAATGAAATAATAAAAATGAAAGAGATAATAAACCGATGGGAATAAATGAAAATGTATTCTTATTTTTTATGCGACTGTTTTCTGCTGGTGCCTTCTTTTTCTTCGTGATATCCATAAAGAATTTCCATCTTCTGGTTTCCTCGCATTATTTCTTTTTTTTTTCCTTTCGAGAAATTTTACTACACGATCCTATTGCCATCACATGCGGGATGGTAAAAGAGAAAAGCGAAGAAGAGCGAGAAAAACCGTCATCATCGTGGTATATGTATTTATGTTACGTTTACCATTTCTTATTTTTCTTTTGTTGCCTTACCATCTATCCTTCACCCTTTTTCTTCATTCTGGTTCTCTGGCAAAATCTATAAAACGAATCTAAGGAGGAAAACCATACGGAGACGAAGAATGGGAGGATGGCAAAAAGAAGAAAGCAAAATAAACGAACATCATTTCTACGTTTTTGGTTATAAAAGCTGATACTACGCACGTCACGCAGTTCGAATATAAAATTCGCAATTTTCCTTTCATTTCCATCTTCCTTTCGCCCGCTCATCCTACCTCCGCAATAACATGTCTTTGTATTTCCACCAAATCGTTACCTCTTCTTCCTCCGCCCTCGCCAATCTTCCTTTTTCCACGCTCTTTCATCCTTTATATTCATCTGTTACCATTATCAGATGTCATATGTGCTGATGCTGGTGCGTGGAACTTTAGCCCTTCGTCAATATATGGCAGTGATAGTAATAATATATACAGAACGATTCCGGTTATTTTTTGCTGTTTGTTCCCGGATCCTTCTTTTTTTTTGCTCTTTTACTTCGCCCCCCGTTATATCCAGTAAATCACCGTCATCTGACGTTTAGTATATTGATGATTTTCGGAGATCCGCTGACAGCGATTTCAGATGCGATATGTAAATTCTGTCATGACGTAAACGAGTGTCATTTACTTTGAAAGATCAACCGGGAACGGATGAACGCACGGGAGGGAAAAAATCCGTGCAAAAAGGTGGGATGTGGCTGAATTTTAAACTTTCCATCCCCATTCTTTTCCGCGTTAAACGAAAGCTTTTGGTATAAAATAATTAAGACTCCTTAAAACCCCTTTCTCGAGGATGGAGACGTTTAAATGCGGACAGGTGTGAAGTTTGTTTGACGATTAGATAAAACCGCCAAATAATAATTGTCTCTTGGTTTGAAGAAATTAATTGTTAAGTTTCGAACTCAAAAGTGCCGCTTCCCTTTCGGTGTTAATAGTAGATCAAACTTTGTCGTTAGAGAAAGTTTCGTATCAAAATCGTATTACTCTGACGTTCGGCCATCAATCTCGGGCGTAGTTTTGGTAATGAATGAAATAAGATCAGGTTCCAAACGGAGAAAAAAATGAGATGAAAGAATGAGAGAAAAGAGAGAAGAAGGATATTGATTAAATTTATAATAAAAAGACGGTTTCTTTTTATTTTTTCGATTATCTATCTAAATATAGACTTTGATGGAACAAAAAGATGTTTCTTTAAAGGTCGGAAAAGAATGATGATGGTTCGTTTTGTTTAACTTTTCTTCCTTCTTTTTGTGGTGGACGATCGTGTGGGAATCTCTTCGGTTTGTATGTGTGTTATGTTAAATGTGCTATTAATAAAATCGGTATAACAACGTATAAGTTAAAAACGTTGACACGTTCCTTTTCATTCCTCGTCTTCCACGCATCCGAACCGAAAGAACTGTCATCCATCGTGAACGAAATTAAAAATTACAGTCATTATATCGCGGATAATTGAAGTACGATCAACATCATCAAAAGATTTTCGTTGATGTTTGCTGTTGTTGCGTTCTTCGTTCCCTTTGATTCGATTTGACTGATATTAAATTATAAATCGAGACGGTTAATTTCGGTGCACGTATTATTAATTCTAGCCTCGTAATTTTTATATCAAAATACTTTTAACGCAATAATAGTTTAATAATAATTCTCGACGCTCGCATCCTAATGCAAGTACAATAATTATTCCATCAAAAAAATAATCTCTCTTAATATACGGTTACCTTTAACAATCCTTTTCCTTCTTCTTGCTGCGAACTTTAACTTTGTTGAAGTACGTTTCAAGAAGTCGATGGTAACTTTACGGTCGTGCATCAATGGTATTGTCGTTTGATATTTACAAGGGGCGGCTTCGAGAGCGAAAAAAGCGAAAAAATAATGGAAATCACCATCTACGTCTTCGTTCTTCTCCTCCTCCTCCTCCTCCCCATCCGCGTTCAGTTCCCTCGCATTCTTTTAACTTAAAGGCTTTATGTAACGCTCCATCCCATACATATATATGGCCTGACAGTAGTGTGACACGCGCTCGGGAAAAAGATTATTGCCCGTCTTTCTTGTAAAATGTCCATATTTTGCTACTTACCTCTGCGGCCCGTCGTCGCCTTTAAAAACGTATAACAAACTGGATGGAAAAGGAAATAAATAGCGGCGTAACTATCTGGAGAAAAAAGATGAAACGCAGCGAGAGAGAGAGAGAGAGAGAAATTGCGAAATGTTTAAATAAAGCGTGCACCCCTCGTTATGGTATCACGATATCGTTACTCTTTGTACCAATTTAATAAAACTCACCATGTGTATACGCATGCAGACGTGTCTAGTTGTTTGGTAATGGAAAGAGAGTGAAGGTGGATGGAATTAATAAAAGAACGACGAAATGAGAATGAAGAGAATAACATTTTCCACTCTTTCAATGCCTGTTTCTCGGGCAAATCGTTTGATTTTGGCGCTAGACAAATTTTTGGAAAATGTATTCTCTCCTCCTTTCGTGGAGACTTTGAATTGCTAAGCACGAATTTGAATCTTGGGACCGCTTTTGTTTTACGCAATCGCTACCGACTGGTCTCGCAGAAAATATTATTACCATTTGAAATTCCTCATCGACGTGTGTTAATAGAAGTGACATAATAAAATATTAAGAATGTCGCATTCTTTTTTGCTTTTACCATCCTTCTTCCACTCGTTCTTCTTTTGCGTCGGAGCTACCGGTAATATTTATGATTCCATTGTTTCGATGGTACCCTTATTATTCATAATTGTATATATTGAAAGTCAAACGGCAGTAGTTTTTCTTCGAATTGATTATACGTGTGTGTGTTTGTTGGTTGTAAAATATAGTGATAAAAGACGTGAAGATGGACCGGAGCGAGAGAGAAGAAGGGCCTCGGTCGCACAAGACAAACCGAACAACCCGTTTCTTATTCTTATTTATAATAATAACAACAACAACGCAAAAGGAAGAAGGCGAAGAGTTCCTCCAACTATTTATTGTCCTCGCGTTGAATATAACACGGAATACCAGCCCGACTATCGGAGTGTCGGTGACGAAAAAATCGCTTACATATAATTTGAATTCTTTTTCGTTTCGTTTTCCAGCGAGGAATAATATCGCGAATAGTTTGCACAAAAATTCACACCGACCGGTCGCTTTCTTCTGCCTCGTCTCATTGTTTTCCCAAACGAATCCGATTTCAATTCGGCACTTTTTCTTTTTCGTTCTTACATTTTACAGAAAATTCTTTCACATCAAACTTATGCCTTTCAATTTAAACAAGTTTTCGAACTTATAGCCAATTAGCATTATTCCTTTTTTTTTTTTCTCTCGCAGTAAGTTCTTCGTTTCCTGTCTTTCCCTCATTGCTGTTGGAAAAAAAACAACAACTACTGAAAGGTGTGATAATTGATGAGCGAACGATTATTTTTGCTGATAAATTCATTACATTTTAATTACAAAGGAAATAGGAACCACCTTCGGACCGAACGGAGCAAAAAGTGAAATACGAATAAAAAAGGGCCTTATTGCCGTATGATTAATTAATTGTAATTTAAGCGTAGGTGTTCGTTTCCCATCCGTAGTTTCTTAGCGGTTATCGATGATTTACAGGTGTAAGTGGGTAAAGAAAGTGGAAGAAGGATGTTAAAGTGGAAGAAGAATGTAGATGTGGAAGAATCGAAAGGAAATATTCAATTAAACAAGAGGTAAAAGGGGGAAGAATCGGACAAGTGGTTGCTGATGTTGTTCGGTGGTGTCGCTCTTGTAATTTAAATTTTCTTTGCCTTTTAGCCGTTGAAATTAATGTGCAAACAAAGAAACCGCACCTGCATATAATAAAAATTAAATATAAGTGTTTATTTTATTTTTCCATTTTTTTGGCGATGGTGTCCCTCTGAAACTTTATAAATTTTCAGATAGCACCAACGACCATTATTATAAACTTGTAGCGGCGTTATCGTAGTTTATAAGATGAAGAAGAAGTGGAGGTTGGTGTTGCGAAGAGACGAAGAATTATAATTATAATAAAGCAACAAGAACGACAACAATAAAGCAACAACAAAAAAAAGCGGCGAGCGAAATAAAAGCAACAATATAAAGAGAGAAAAGTGCGAATAAGTCGAGATCAGAATGGCGGAGAGAGAATTAAAAGAGATGAATACGAAGATTTTAACAATAATTCACTGTTAAGGGATATTATTTTTCCTCTTCTCTCGCCATTTCGCTCGCCCGCTCTCTTCGCCTTCGTTCTTGCGCGTTATTTTCTGGCATAAAGTAAGTTTTGCGAAAGAAAAATAAATTTTGCAAAAAACGTTGCTTTAAATATTATTAAATTACTTTCGAAACTAATGTACGGTGATAAGAGGTTATTAAGTGCTATTCCGTGTAATTATCATTTGCAAAATGCATAAATATGCGTCTCGATGCAAAAACCTAACAATAACGTACGACGCAAAAATTATAAAAAATAAATAAATGGCACACAAGAAGAAAATGCGACAATGGAATAGAAAAACAAAATGAAAAAGAATCTTTTATTACGTTAATTTACAGCGAAAGAACTTGTAATATCGTGCACGGGTTGATATTAAATGCAATAATTGCATACAGTACAATTTATTTGCCATCCTCTAATTTTAATGCGTTTTTTTCCATGAGGATTTACAATTATTTTTAGCTAATCAAACAACAAAATTACCAACAATAATCGTCATGCATACGATTTAACACCCTGGCAATTATTGAAAATTGCAAAATTATAACAACTACCATCGGATAATCGAATTCATTTCAGAATATAAAGTTCCGTCGAAGATTTATTCGGCTTGTTTAGAAAGTACGAAGACTAAAAATCTATTACCTACCTTACATTTCTGCACAATATTCTTCGTGCTTTCTTTATGTATTCAAATGATTGAGCGGCAATAAACAACAATTTAATTAACATTAAAATTATGTAAATATTGCAATAGAACGGTTGTTTCATTTACTTCTCGTTTTTCTTTGCAACTGATTTATTATGGATAAATTGTCAATGTGAACGTTAATAAGTTAAGATAGGAATATTTAAATCTCTTTTTCCGCGCAGTTCGCGAATTGCGTTATAACAATCTATTGGCGTTGTTTATTGAGAGTCCAAATTTGTTCATTTATACACGTATACATTTTCATGTACTTGTATGAGAAAATTCATTGAATAACGTATATGGTGACATTTAATGATGGTTGCAAAATATTTTTATTATGAAGAGAGAGAATGCAATTTTTTTATATTCGCACTAAAATAACATCTCGTTCCTGCTTGGTCTCTCACTTTTGCTCATTTGTTAGCTGCGCTTCTTTTAAACGCAAGAAATTTTAAACAGAAAAAAGAAGAAATTAAATGAAATAAGCGGAACGTCCTTCATTCATACACACACACACACACACATAAATGTGTACTTCTTCGTTTCGCGTTGTTCTTGAGGAATAATAATGATAATAATACGTGCAGGTGTTTAACAGTCATTCACTGTTAATGTTTAACAACATACTTTATGTTATGTTACTGATGATGATGATGATGATGGTTTTGCATTTTATTATTTATATTTATACGTATACCAAAAAGGTATAATAATGAAAATAAATCAGTACGTTTTCTTTTTTTGCGAAATCGATTTATTCTCTCTCTGCGAGCCGCATATGGGCAGTGGTGACATTATTATTGCCAACAATGCACATTCTAATAACAATAATATACAAAAGCAATGGGAAATATTGGTTCTCTTATTGCGAATGCTAATGATAATTTGAAACTGAAACGATACCTTCGACGTGTGCGCTTTTATAATTCGTTTTAATTATTGCCCACATAATGCGCCGTGTAAAGCGTCACGATATTTAACCGCAATGGCAAAAATAATAAAGTTCCCAACGAGTGTACGGAACAATCATAATTTATGTTCGATATAATTCAACGATATGCACAATAAAAATGCATAAACGTTCGATATTGTTTAT
The DNA here is from genome assembly GCA_963695495.1 of Hololepta plana. Classification (NCBI taxonomy): domain Eukaryota; kingdom Metazoa; phylum Arthropoda; class Insecta; order Coleoptera; family Histeridae; genus Hololepta; species Hololepta plana. Next base: position 9,375,060 of record OY968836.1, read on the forward strand.
CTCCTCCGGGCCAACAGCTGTATGGATGACATATATCTGCAACAATTGCAAAACCCCACGTGGAAAAATGTTCTCTACAACTTGAGCTACACGTTTCAACTGAAAAAGTTTCAAAAAAAATTAAACTTCAGATCCTCGCTTAAAAGTGCGTATTATTAACTGTAGGTAGTTTTTGTTAAAGACAAAGCGGATTTAAAATAAAAAACACGCAGTGCAATAGTAGATAATAATATTCCCATCTAATTTAATTCGAATGTAAATTGCATCGTACATAAATTTCATGGTAATAAGTGAAGATTGTATTTTATCGAGTTTAAACTTATATTGTGCACGTTTGTGTGCGTTGGATATTGTAACAAGATGGCGACAACACACCCTCTGAAATGTATTGGGGATAATTAATCCCGGTGTTTCACATAATATTGTTTCGGTATAATTACTGCGCTTGTAGTTTCTGACTGGGCTGTCTCCTAACTATACTCACTTATTATACGTGTGTACCTACTATTGCTTGGCTCGAACTGAAACAGCTACAACCACTATTTGCTCCGGTATTACTCGGTGGTAATGCCAAACGAAGAAGGAGACGAAGAGGAACAGGAACACGTTACAAATACTTATTATTATTATTGCTTTATGTTCGTTACAATTTACTTCTCTTCGGTTTTCGCCTACTACCCGACCATTTTCCTAACGCAATAATGGTCATGTAGTCTCATTAATATTATAAATAAAGGATTATTATTGGAGAAGGAAAAAATCCCATAATCCTTAATGCTCAGTTTGAAACTTGGTATTGGATTACTCATTGTGTCCATTAAAGCAACGATACAATATAAATTAGATATCTAAGAGATAATCTGCGAATCTATTATATTACTCTCAATAACTTTTTTCTTTTCTTATTTTAACTCCAATTTATTCAATTAATTTACATTCTATTAACGATAATCTGATGTTATCGCAACGCTCGCTTATGTTTCTGTTTCCATTCGTTTTCCATTTCTGCAAATAGTTTATGAATTATAGTTTTTCGTTTTCAAACAAACCATATTATAAGCGACGTTAGAGTAAACAACAATTTGCAAACTGCTGGTCGTACTAATAATAATGATATCGATGTAATACAATCTGCACACACGCAAACTGGCGAATCTGTTACACGAAATATGCTTGTAAACACAATAACAAACAAGCAATGTTAAACGGTACAGATGGCTTATTAATTAACCATCAATCAGTTAATTTCTTCAAGAAATTCGATGAAGAACAAACTTTCCTTAAGAGCTAAGCCAAGCCAGGAAGCTTCTAAGAGGCATAAGGCAAGAGATATTTAGGGTTTGAAGAATCAATGAGCGTTTAGAAAAGTTTAATCTCCAATCGATCTGGACATCTACATGAATTCTTATCAAATCAAATCAAATTCTAATCATAAGCTTATAGTCATAGGAAGGGAAAGGAAAAAAGCGTGGATTGCGTGAAATAATAAATAAAATAAAGAATAACTGGACATAAAAGTAAGTAAGTGGCAGTGATGGCAATAATAATGGTGATAATACGAACAGCAGCAGCAGAAGGATGTTGTTCTTGTAATAGTAGCATTCGATATACCGAAATAGGTATGTAAGAACACGTGCGTTTGTAACAACGCTGGTCGGTCGCTTTATTATTATTACCAATACCATCATCATCGTCGTCGTCGTGATCGTCATTGTCGCATAAAGAATTCTTTTTATCTAATAAAACTTTATCTGCCCATCATTTGACAGTTAGCCAACGGTTGGCAAGACGTTCGTCGTCCGTTGATTACGGCAACGTACCGAGAATTAATTACAATCAAGCATATTTCAATTATAATTATGATTGCGATTATTTCGCAAACGGCCATTTCTAGCGACGGTTAATTTTGCGAACGAGAAGAAAACAGGTCTAATTAAACGTGTGCGTGTAACGCGTGAATATAGATGGGCATAAATTTATAATATTCAAGGATCCGCTTATGTTTCGCTTAATTAGGAGCACCGTCTATATGGGAATCCGCGCGAATGCAAACATAAATCCATCTCTATGCGAGTGCAGCAAGAGAAAAAGAAGTACGATTTTTATATTAATACTATATATAGCGCGGCAATAATCTAAAAATGTATTTAGAAAGAGCAAAAGAATCGATGGCAAACAAAGAGATGGAAAGATCGAAGACGGAGCGCTGTTTTCGCAATAACATTTCGCCTTTTAATAAATGCGATCTCGATCCATTTACGTTATTAATTCATCGATAACGAACGTAATTAACATTTTCTCTCTTATTTTATTCTTTTTAACGATTTTACATCAATCAGATCTCCATGTTTGGCTCGTGCACCTCGTTTATTTCTCCGGTCCTACCATAATAAAGCTTATCATTGCTGTTTCGTCGTCGAAGAACGAATCTCCTAAACCGTTCACGCATTCCTGCGTACGGTTCCGAGAAGAATTAACGGCAACGCAATTAATTACACGAAATTATGACAGTTATGAAACCGGCGAACATGCACAGATAACAATTTGTTCGTAGGTAGACGAGAGCTTCGTGTTAATAATAAAGGAAAATTTGTTGTTGATTTCAGATAAGCATCTCGCCGTCCTTCTAATTATACATTTCCTTTTTTCTTCGTCATAGTTTCTTTTTTCATAATAATATTCATATTATATTAAACACCTCGACCGGTGCCGGCGTTCTTTTTGTGAAGATTGACCAGATAACGCTCGGAAACGAAAGGAAAGGCGTTTAGTAGAAGACGATTTTTATTGTTCGATTAAACAAATCGGACGGCTGCGCGCTGTAAAATTATCGGTTTAAATTTAGCTCGAGAATTTTTGCTGAAGAGATTTAAATTGCGAAAGTGCGAAAAAAGAATAGCGAAAAACTGAAAGACTGCGAGAGGGGCGAAAGGGTACATGGACATTAAGTTGGGAAAAAGAAAGCGTTCCAGCAAGCGGCAGGAAAGAAGAATGGGGCCGAAAGTAGAGGCGAATGGATGCGGAATGTTGGACGAGATGGCGAGCAGCGAGAGTTTCATGGATGACACAACGTTCGAATTTAAATGATCGTTCGGGCAAGAAGGCAATAAACCTGTCAGACCCGTCCGTTCCTACGGGATGATACGTCAGAAAATATCGCCGGTCTCATTGTTATTATTCATCGCCGTTTAAAAGAGATCCACTGCCGAAGGAATCACAGAAATAGATGGCGAAAAAGAGATTTGCAAAAAGAGGAGCGGACGAGGGCACGAAACGGAGAAGAAGCTATTTGCAAATGTATTATCATCATCATCATCACTATTATTGTGCGACTGTTGCCACTAGAATTAAATTCTATTATTATACGTCCAACGAATCGAGAGAGAAGATTCTTGTTCAAGGTTGGAACCTAATTAGTTAATTATACGTTAACGAGTTAATTAGTATTCTTCTTCGCGTCTAGCCACTAATTTTAGATTATTAAATTCGATTTGGTAGTTGACCTGTTTCTGAAGAAGAGTTATTGCCATTTGCCCTCCATCAAACCGAACAAAATTCGATTATTAAGCCTTCATCAATGGCGACATTTTCCATTCAAGCTTTTTCCGACCAAAACGCTCTGTACTACTGGCACACAAACGTGCGTTTAATTTTAATTTCATTTTTATTTCATTTTATACATTTTTTGTTTCAATTCGGCCCTCTGCTTTAACGAACGGTAGGCATCCAAATCGGTTGTCGATGATGATGATGATGATGATACTATTACAAATAGCCTACCACTATTCCTGCGGTTTGTCGGCTTTTATAAATAAAACACAATGGTTAAACCCTCCATCTCTCTGTGTGTACGTGTATTTTATCACATTGTTTCAGGACTATTTATTTATTATTATGCCTCGCGGTAGTATTTTTAGTTAAACAATTTTCAATTTCGTTTATACTATTTTACCACTTTGTATCGCATTAAATCGCTTTTCACTTTCGGTTTCTCTTCAGCCACGCACAACAATAACAAACAAAAAAACATCAAATACAACAACAAATAACCTAAATAACAACAAAAACATTGGCCGCTATTTCATCGTCCTATTTTTTCCCCCAAAGGGTAATTGTTGCAATCAATTTATTTATTTATTTATAACGGCACTAATCAAATGGAATTTTGCGTTTTTCATTGATAGAAGCACTTATTTTGAGGGAAAACTAATTCAAAGGAAGCTTGAAAATTGCCTGGAAACTCTTCAATTCGATTAATATCGACATTCCAAGATCTTCATACGTTTATCGTTAAAACATGAAGTTGATCCTGATTTCGGTACAAAAATTGAGAACTAAGAAACTGGCAGAAAACGAAGTAGAAAAGAATATTTAGTGGGTGAAGAGAGCGTAGAATTAAATGGGAACTAATAAAGGATAGTTGTGAATGGTGAAAGGAAGACTAATAATAACGAAAGGGAAAAGAAAGGTATAAAACTAAATGGATGGAGGAAAAAAGGAGAGAGAGATTGGTTGAAACAAAGGGTTCATATATGTTTATTAGGGCCGACCGCTATAAATAACGATTGATTAGGACCGTTCCTCTCTCTGTGTGTGTATAATGTGTGTGTGATTATATCAGATTGTCTCCAGGATGAGCAATAAATAATGACATCTCTCCTCTTTGTACCTGAATTTTTGTAACCAAAAACAAAATAAAAAGCTTCCCCCTCGAAACAAAAAGCGAAAAATAAAATTAAAAGGAAACGTGAACCACGTTTAATGTTGACAATGGTTTTATTTTTAAATCCGGCTAAAAATAAAGATAAGGATACAATTTTTAGTTAACGATCATAATAATTCATTAAGGGAACGAAGATGGCAACAGGAGGATTTTTTCGAATCAAATTCCGGCGTTATTAGTGGGAAAATTATGAAAGAGGCGCAAGAAAAGGTAAGAGGAAATTGTCGTTGAGATTCGTGCTAAAAACCACAAATTCAAATACAAAGAATAGCGAGCAGAAATGAAGTTAAAAGTTGGTAATGGATGCAGTAAATCATCGGAACAAAAATAAAAGGGCGAAAGCTTGTCCTCGTTCATTACTTTTAAGACCACCTATATCACTTATTATTATGTATCCATATTCAGGTAAGCTCTCCCAAAAAAAAAATAATGATAAAAAAGATCATAAATAAATTGCTGCCATAGATAAAAGCAAATATTTCACTTCTTCCTTGACAAAACAGTGGAAATGATAATAAATATTTGTTGCAAAAATTGTCTTCCTTCCACAGAGGGATGCATCCCCATTATTGTCATCCACTTGCACCCCGTTCTTCATTATTCCATCCTCATTCCTACGCCGTAAACTCAACAATGTAAGTGGGTCAGATGTATTACGACGACAACGGAAAAAAGGAAACGAGGTAGATTGTGCTGTTGGAAGAACCCTTGCAGAGTTAACGATCCTTTAACACCTTTAATATGCAGATTACATTCACCTACTCACCCCGTATATATTCGTCAATAAATTAGATGTTTTTATTGCCCCTTCACTAAATACAAATTACAATGTTACCGTATTGCAAACAATCGATTTATTAATTTCGCTCGCGAAGATTTCTAATCAAAATTCCATCGATCGATATCGGTTTTTATTTAGGTTAATTACCTGGTACTTCTAGAAATGAAAAAGTGCCAATCAATTCTAATGGCGTTGAAAATAATAAGAGATGGAGAGAAAATACTCCGTTCGGCGTTATTGTGCGAATTGCAAAATTTTCGCCTAACGAGTCGCATTCATTAAAGATGACTATTTACGAGGACGATATCGCAGAAATAAGTGAAACGTGTTCGTAGTTGTTAAGTCGTTAACGGCGAGAAAGATGGCATGCGAAAAAGCGAAATAAAAGAAATAGAAGATTTAACACGAGTTGTTTTTTTTTTCCTTCGCTTCTTGTAATTCGCATACGGCCGCATAAAATATCATAAGAAGTTAGTTAATTAGTCGGTTAAAAAGGTACATTATTATTGGTAAAGTGTATAATGTAATAAATACAGAGAGACGTCAACGGATCCATTAAAACGGAGATATGATGTTGTCCGTTGATTTGCGAACGCCGTTGAAGAAGAAGAAGTCGAGGGAAAAAATTCATTTCATTCATTCTCGCATGTTTTTTCGTCTTCTGTGGAGTATCGAATTTGTTTCCATTATAATTCACCGGAGGGAAAAGGGACGAAAAAAGATCGGATGGCACGAAAACAAAAGCAAGGGGACCGAAGAGAATGCTTTTTCGTAGCCAAAATTAATTGTCCGGCCGAAAAAAAAGTATATGCCCCGATAAATATTTGAAAATGCATATCCTTATAAATAATTGGCGAAACTGGGGGGACCGGCCAAACAAATATATATACGAATAAACGCACGGCATAAAATTGTAAAAGCAAGAGCGAGATAGATGGGAAACGCAAACGAGTAACAGCGACCAACGACAAGAAGAACGTCTGGGTCTTCTGCCGTTGCTGTTGTTGGTACGGTTGAACGTCCCACAAATCACGGCGGATCCAGTTTTTGGGGGCTAAAACTGGACATAAATCTATATTATATCGGGGGTACCATCCAATTAGACGTGGCATTCTCGGGCTCTGGTGACAAGCGCGGTCTCTGCCGTCGTCCTCTTCTTATTCTTATTCTTCGCCTGCCAGCGGCACTACCGCGACTACCACCACTACTTCGGCCGAAGCTTTATAGGAGACCTCTCTTGCTTTCCCTATTAAAACCCCATTCGGTTTTCCGCACACACACGCAAACATTCGCATATATAAGGATGCTTGTGGATTCTGTTGGTCCTCCTGTCAACGCGAGACCACTTGTTCCGTTCTTACTACAAGAATTACTTTTGTCTTCATTCTATCGTCTTCTTTATTTCTCTGCTCAAAGAACGAATATTGTATTATAGACGAAATTGGCTGCCAACAAGAAGAAAATCTGCACATACGTATGTAATGAATTAAATGCACAATAAACAGAATGAGAATTGGCGAAGAGTACGAAGGAATCGAAACCGAATTTGGTTCGTTGGGCGGAAAGACAAAGAATCCCCGGGGGAGGGAGACGCGCGGAATTTTATTTGTACGTCGCGTCGGCCCCTTTTGTATGCGAAAAAATGCAAAATTGTTACTTGCACAAACGAAACAGAATCGCCTTTATTTGATTTAAGAATACCCATTATATTATTTCGCTCGTCATAAATATCGAACGCGAAAGTGTACAGAAAAATCTTGTACACATCCAATTAGTTTCACCACGTTCGCACTTAATTTATTGCGAATGCTACACTTTCGCACTCTTAATAATTGAAAAAATTCGCTATTTATCTCGACGCCCGAAAAGCAACGCAGCGTATTTCAAGAAGAGAGAACAAAGCAGTTGAGGATGGTTTGGTGAAATGAATAATAAATAATTCATGCGAAACAGCGGTATAGGTGATACAACTTGTCCTTCTTGTTAGAAGTTATGCGTCCACTTTTATGTCGTACCCATCATCATCATCGCGATTAAAATTTCGTGTAACCGAAAGAAACGGTTTTTAACACACGTAGCCGTCATAACATGTTATGAAATTTAATAAGAAGGCAAAAAGAAAGTCGCCGTGCGAAGAGCAAAAAAATATTTAATAACGACGATTTGTAAGACAACGACGTTAAGCAAGCAAATAAAAGATGGGCGAGAATCGATTTTCGGCGGACGATGGCGATAAAGAATTCGTTTCTTCTTCTCATTCCTCTCGATGCTCATCATCAAAGTCATCAATATATCTCGGTGTTGCGATTCACGCGGGACGAGCAACTATTCGATCCGTGTTCTTCTTGCACTTCTTTAACGACACCCTTAACAACATTTTTGACAACGAATAAAATGAAATATTCATTAACATCGAATAAATACACGACAAAGAAGTAGTTTAACAACGACAACAGCTGGAACGGAATCGACGAAAGAAGCGGCCGCATCGGGATGACGAAGATCATTACCAATGGTGGCATTTTAATAGAACCGAGCCGTTGCGCTTTTTTGCGCGAAGAAATGCCAGAATCCGTTCGACGAGTGGCAAGAAATGCCAATCAAAAATTCAAGCAATATGTATTTTGAAGACGTTTTCAAAAGACAGTCGAAAAAGAGCCATCGACCGGAGAGCAAAAGCGCACGTTTTTCCCAAAAACTTAAAAATTCTCCGACAATAATCGCCTCTCTCTCACTTTTCTTCGGACTCTTTTCTCTGCTTTTAGTTTACCCACTTTGTTGTTGCTGATGGCCGCTTATTAGTAGTTAAAAGCGACTAAGAATACTTTATGCTCGCCCGCGTGTGTGCATTTTATCCGGTCTAAACGACCGGTCTCCGGTGACAGTTTGATTGCCGCGTACAATGTGCATGAGAGACCTATTTGCTAATAAGAAGTTTGCGAAAGAGAAGCGGTCGACTTAAATTATGCATTAACATCGTCTCGCGCTTGAATCGTACCGAAATATTCTAATTATTTAATTCGATTGTTAGGCGGTAGATTTGCGCTAAAACTCGGCAATTTATTCGCGTTTATTTCATATTTTACGATCATCATCGTAATCATCGTTCGCTTATGAAAACGTTCACACACTCTTCTCGCCGGCAATAATAAAGTAGTTCCTCGCAAGATCGGGGATAAAGCGAGACGGCAAACGCGGAGTGGATTGAGGAGGCGAAGTCGATAATATTTACGAGCAATAAAATCGTGGTAATCATAAAATTACACGTGTAATTGGCGAATTTCGCCGTCGTTTACTGTCCGAATTGCGCTTGTTGTTAATACCAACCGAATTAACTCAATTAATTAGGTATCAATGACAAACAAGATTAAAATCTCCGCTTTGAAAAGAATCTTCCATTCACATTACCGATTCCTAAGCAGCGTTCGAGCTTTTGACCGATTCTAAACGGTCGTAACTCTGCGGACTACAAATCGCTTCGGAGCCGCGGCCGCTTTATGAATTTTTCATAACCGTTTCGGTGGCGTACAGCGCGATCGAATTAACATAAACGACAATCGAAATTGAAATCGTACGAATTGTTCATCATCGTCATCGTAATCATTGTCAACTTGTGCCATGTTGAGATGCTGAATATAAAATGCGCGATATAAAATAAGTCTCTCTCCGTCGCAGTCTGCGGCTTTGCTTTTCATTTTGTCTACCTTTCATCTATTCTTTTGCGAAATTTATACGTCCTTTCTTCTCATTCGCTTATTAATAATTCCATAACGATATTGTGTTTACCTGTCAGGCCGTGCAAAAGAAGGCGCACATTTTTCGGTTCCACTTGTGAACCGACCGCTCCTGCGACTTCTTCGTATTCTTCGCCTCCATTCCTCATTCATTCTCTTTCAACGTCCGTCCGTCCATCCGTCTTTCCATCGGGAGTGATTTAAGAGATCATACGAATAAGCGAAACGAATATAGAATCGACTTTTTTCCTTTTCTTCGCTGCCAACTCGTGGAGGATGGCGAAACGTAAAAATGAAATGAAAGAGGACGAGAGAGAATGAAAGTTAAATAACGTGCATAATATCATCATCTCATATTAAAATTTGCATGTCGCGACGTTGTCTGTCAACGTCCATTCATTTTCCTCTCGGTTATATTGTTGTCGCGTGACAGATTTATTGGTAAAGTAGCGAAAGAGAGAATAAAAGAATTTCGCTAAGTGAGGGCGAAATATTAAATGCCGATGGAAGGGTCGTCGCCGTCGACACGCTTGACGCGATGGATATTATTTTAAAGTAGCCCTTCGCAAACGCTAACGTTATGACGGAGCTTCCGGACGGAAATCATATTGTAAGCGTGTGTAAACAGGAGGAAATCCCCCTCGTAAAAGTAAGAGCCAACGCGAATGGATTATGACGATTTATCAATTTGATCAAGAAACTATTTAGCTCATCGATTCGTGGTCTTTCGACGATCAGAAATAGAAACAGATTTTTTTTGTAATTTATGAATGAAATTGTTGCATTAACTGATTTAGTAATTAAGGTTTTATTGCGAATTAAAAAGATTAGCAACAATATTTTCATGCAAATCGATTAACATTAGAATATACTTAAGTAGGAAGAACGAGTAGCGAACAAATTGCAAATCAAATTGTCCACCATTTGCGCGTGTAATTATGATAAATTTTAATTAGCTAAATGGAATATTACGATTATTAATTTACAATCGTTTCTTTTATTGCACTTTTTTTCATATTTTAACATATCGTTTGGAAAAAAATTAATTGAATATACATGTTTGCAAAAATAATAATCGTTTATAATTAATTTAATTGGAATGTCTTTGGAACATAAACTGCAAAAGAAAGAATTAGCTATAAACGTATATATGGCGAAAGGAGATGGAATAAAGAAGAAGCGTTGCGAGCAAAAAAGTAAGCAACAGCAAGAAAAAATCGCCACTTATAAGACGGACTCCTTTTATCCTTTCTGGCGAGTCTCCACCTTTCTTTATTATTATAGTTTTAAAGCGATGACACATTTCGTGTTAGAATAAAACGATTATATTTTTTTCTCTTCGCCTTATTATTATTATTCGCCAAACGAAATTTATTTATCGATCCTCCTCCTCTACACATATACACGTTGGTGTGGACGAAACCAGACGCAAGAAGGAGACGACGTAAAATTCTTTTATTCCTCTCGCTCTCGTACTTTTTCTCGGCTTATTTAATCTGCAAGCAAGTACCACGCCGAACGAAGAACAAAGGGAAAATATTTTAACCACGGCGAAGATGAGCGCTGGTATTTGGAAGGAGGCATTCTCACTCACACACACACACACACTTTTTCCCTTTTTTATCCCCTTTTTCCTTTTCTTCGTTCCCAACCCAGTCCAACTCTTGTACGTTCTATTTTTATTTCAGCTTTTCATTATTATCATCATCATTGTTGTCCTTGTTGGTACACGTAAAGCTAGCAGAAACTTTTGGTATTAACCACAAGAACAAAACGCCCAATACTTTTATTGTAAACGTATAAACGCCCCGAAGAACAGTCGAAATTTCCACGCGTTTTCCACCTGTCAATAAACCCATACGGCCAAGACTGAAAACGAGGAACAAATCTTCGGCGACTGAAGAGAAACGTGAACGTTAATAACAATAAGAATCCAATTAGTCGCACTTTAATTAGATTCCGTTTAATTGATCCGGAAATCGAATTCGATGTGTGGAAAGTAATTCGATTCTTTATTTATGTATGGAAAATGATGCAGAATTGTAAGAGTATGGTAAGTGCAAGAAGGGGCGAGGGGGATGAATGAGATGAAACGTTGGGAAATCGATCAATTGCGTTCGAATGCCGAAATGGTAATGCGACCGAGCGCTGGCCGTTTATGATGGCGTAAATACATAAAGAGACGATTTCTTCCCGCTTTCGATATCCCTTTTTCCACCGGGGAGCGAGTCTTCGGTCCCATTGGGAAAACAGCGTCATCGAAAGTGTCATCGAGACCGGAATACCGATAGATTCTTGTAAATCGAGAAATAAATGCTCGTTGCTTAATTAGAAGTGTTCGCTAATATAGTAGAGGCACACTGATTGGTACACAACTTTATGAAATTGTCAAGGTTTTAATAATTTTTAAAAAAGCTTAAAAGCAAGAGGGAGAAATATTTCAGAAACAGTTTACATTGTAGGATGCAATTGCAGTAGTTAACTTTTGTTCACTAAGAAGCTCGCCTCTAGTATAACCTATTCCTAAGCAAAGCTAAAGCTAGCCTAGATTTTGTTTTCCTGCGAAAACTAGTAAAGATTTATCCGAATCATTTCCAACTTTTGGCGACAAACTTTCGGCAAAAACGGGACGAACGTGAGCTGATCAAACGGCAATTAGACGTCCATTAAATTATCGTCGCAATTGTAACAGTTCCTGTTTCATGCATGAACCGGCGAGTATTCTCTATTTTTTTTTTCGTTAACCAATTGCCGCACTTTCAGCAACAATTTGCACCATTTCCCTTAGCAAAATTTGCTTGTTTTGCATCGCGAAAAGTGACAGGCGCGAAAGGAAAACTCGAATCGATCGTTTTCTAAATATAAGCGAAGAGATTTCTTTAATGTAAGCTCTTAGATATGGGTTCGGAGCTTTATGGGTGAATAAAGCGCGTGGAAAATTGTTAATGCCCCACGGTTTATTGAGCGAACGGGGGAAAGGGTTGGCACGGAATCGCTCGCGATAACATTTTATATCGTTATTTAAGATCGGCGTCCGTCCACATACTACGACAACAAACAACTAAGCGATGGAGACGGAGCGCGATGCGACGAGAGGTAAATAAAGACGCGAACGGGCGAGCGAGCGAAAGAGATTCAGTTCAAGCTCGCATTAATCCGTGCCAGAATATCATTAAGATATACCTTTAAAGTTTCGAGTAATATCATCGTGATTTATGAATTGGTCCGTCCCCTCTCTTGCTCGCTCGGCCACTTTCTCTCCCTCGCTCCATATTGTATACGTTTCTCTTTTCTTTTTACCCCAAAACAGCATAAACACTATTGTGTATAGTAGAACTAGTTGTAGAATGAGAAGAGCGAGGAAAGTTGACCGAACGAGCGAGAGAACGTGGACGAGCGGAGCGAGAGACCGATATTGCGTTCTGCGTTGAGACAACGTCGGCATACGATGTTGAATGAGGTGCCCCTACTAGAAGAGAGAAAAAAATGAGTCGTCGGCCGTCTCGCTCGCACTCGCACGCTCCGCGGCGATAGCTGTTAAAAACCAGGTGAGCAGGAGGCGTGTACTGGGGCCGGCCTGGGTTTTCTCTAGTCATTTAGTCAAATGCCGCCGGGAACGTTGGCCGCGTCAGTCCGTCACTTAGATTCATAACAATCGCCCACGCAACAACAACAACAACAACAACGAGAGACAGTGATAGTAGTTATCGTTTGCGGAGCGGATTTCGTGTTGGTGATCCGGTTAACGCGCGCGAAGTCCGGTAGTTATTGTCGTGGTGAAGATGACGAGAGTGCGCCAAGTTCGGTGATTGCCAAGCGTCGACCTAGAGGAACCGCGGCGATCGTAATCGGGCAAAACAAAGGAGGAAGGCGACGCGGTGCGCCTCGCCGCGAGTGTTGCGCGAGTGACGCTGATCTACCCTGTTCCTTTTTGTTTGATTTTTTGTTAATTCTTCGTCGTCGTCGTCGTCGTTACCACCGACCCCTCTATCGAAAGGGTAGCGTCGGCGCAGCCCGCCCCGAGCGTCGGCCCCCCCCACCAAGAGCGCCGGTCGCGACAGACAGCATCACGGCGCCGTCGAGGTCGCACGTCATCTGCAGCCAATCATAAACCGAACCATGCAACAAACAGGCACATCATAACTTGTCGCCAATATTTTTTTTTAAATAATAATAATAATAATTTAATAATAAACAATAATAAGAAAACAATAATTTCGTTCTTCCTCCGTTTCTATTTAAACATCCGGTTCGTTTGCTGCACTGTTTCTGTTGTTATTTGTTAAACGATTGATTAAAACGAAAGTTACGGTACCGGCGTCGGCGAAGAGTTCCCGTTTTGTTCCCTCGGTTTGGTTACAAGTGAACGAAAAGTTGGTTGTTGGAGACCGTCGAAGACGCTCTCTTCGAACGCAACCGGACAAAATGTGTTACTCAAGCGGCAGCTAGCGAGAGTTCGATGATTAAGAAAGAAGACTTCGACGACAATTCAATGAAATCTCTTTCTTTCGCTTCAAGTTCGACGTTGTTCAGTTGTTTATTTTTTAAGTTCTAGTTTTAGTTGAAACGATTCCCGACGAAATGCTCGTCAAATGATTTGATCGCTAGTTTTGACTGTGATTCGACGAAGGAAGAAATATTTAATTTGGTGTGTGAAGATTGGTGAAGTGCGAGAAAAATTTGTAAAAGAAATGTCGCGAAGGAAGCAAGCGAGGCCAATCAGGCACCTGGAGGACGACGGATCGCCGCACGTCGAATCGCCGGCACTCGGTAAGTGATTCTATCGCCAAAAAGTGCTTTAGTGCTTAATGTAGGAGTATCGAGAGTGGTTAAAAACAAACGAACGCGTCGCAATCTGCATCGAAAACGGAAAATCGCGACGATTTAACTAAAACGCTTGGTCGCAGACAAAAAGAAGCTCGGTAATCTTGAACTTGACACTTATTTCCAAAATTCTCACCTACATTTTTTTTGTCTTCGTCATCTTCGAATCGAATTCTGTTTCAAATAAAAAAGAGAGGCATCGAAAGTGCAAGTAGTGTTATAAATAGAAATCTTCTCTGATACCTAACCGAAAAAAAAAAAATCGAACTGGAGATGGAAAAAAAAGGAAAGTGTTTCGGATCGATTCGATGGGACAGAATTTCCCAGATTTTTTCCCGTTCGAATAAATTAGAGTCGAAAGTCGTTCGCATGTTAATGGCGGCTATTTCTTAATTTATTAAGTGCCCAATAGTTGCATTATTATTGGAAAATTATACGATATTCCAAAATTGTTGAAAATCGAATCGTTATTTATTGACGACAACAAATATTTGTTGATGAAAAACTAGTTTTTTCCTCTTTTTTTGCTAAAATTTTATTGAAACAAACTTACACGCGAGAACGCAACTGACTTGCACCAGATAATGCAAATTTCGTTTAAAGGCGCGAAGAAAATTCTTGTTGTTGGTCGCGGCTTAAGAGGCGATCATTTCGATGCGATAACCTCCGGCTACTCCACAATACAATTGTGTTACCCGATTGGCGATTATAAAATTATTTATTAGGAAATAAACGTAACGTAATACTTTCACGTTTATTTTGCGCTTTTATTTTCTTCGGATGGTAACCATGATAAGGAAGCTTTTAGCTGACGAGTTTGCCCACACAACCAAACGAAATTCAGTTTGTTCTTAAGAATGGGTTTATGCGACGGATTATGATTTGATGAAGAAAAAGTTTTTCTGACTTTTTAACTTTTTGTAAGAGCAAATTGTGAAAATTGCACGAATTTCTCTAACCGGTTAATAGTGTGGCAAGAAGGATTAATAACGTTCAGAAAAATGGATGGTGGACGAAGGAATGGCATTGCGGGGATTCTTCCAGTGACAGTTGTTGGGTGTAATGTACATCATACAGTTAATAACGAATCGGTTTGACTAAGTCCGAAACGGTTGGCTACTTTAAAATATCGCAAAGAATGATGATGATGATGATGGAGAATAAAAAAAAAGCCGAAGAAGATGGGCAAAAAGCGAGATAAAGTATAAAACAACAAGTTGATTTCCACTCATGATGGATGTTACGATACCGAACAAAGAACCATAATTTGTTGTCAATTTCTGTACGTATTGACGTACATAATTGGTTTATATGACTCGGCGGTTCTTTTTGATCTCGTTTAGTGTACGAAACACCGTCGTTTTTTTCTTCTTCTCCCCTCGCGGCCAATCTTGACTCTCTTTTAATTCCATCGCCCTTTTTGCTCACGTGTGAATTGCTTAAAACAACTTTTCGGATTTTCATGCTTAAGTCGTGAAAATCGCTCGAAAACTTCAAACGAATTGTGACCTTATGATTGTTTATAATCGATGGGCGAATTAATCGAGGAAGACGTCGACTTTAAATGTTTAAAAAACGATAACCGATATGCGATGCAAATTGTAATCGGGTTCGGATGAAAATTTGCAATTTAATATTTATTCTGGCCGTATAAAATGCATAAATTTATTTATATGAAAATCGTACCAATAAAATGAGCGAATGCTAAAACGTGAAAAAAAAAATAATCGGATTTTATTATACCGTCCGGATTCGTTTCGTTTTGTTGACGGTGACAAATTACTCGCTTTTTAACCAATAAATTTATTTGCTAAAACACGAAACGAAACGGTTTTGTATTATTATTATTATTATTACATATTTTATATTTTTTCTGGAACCAACAATTTTTATTCTGCATCAACAATGTTATTATTATTTTCGGTTGTTGTAACGTGCGCTTCGACTCACAAACGATGTTATAAATTATATATAAAAGCGTTTCGTGATCGGATTTTTGTAGTTTTCATTTAAAAACCTCCAAGATTCTTAAGTGACCAAACTTGTTGAACGTTTTACAGTTCAAAAGGTGCGAAATTCTAAGAAGCACCTTTTCCTAGCTCCTAACATAATTGCAACAGCGAAAAAGGAACGAATTGTAACGCAAATTAAAAGAAGCCTAAAGTTACATGCAGAGGAATTTAATTACGACGATATTCTTGTTGTTTGCAATTGCAAAAAAGTAGTAATAATAATACTTCTTCTACTCGTTCTATTACAACATTGCAAATTTTAATACGGGCACTAAACTTTCGTAAAGTATTTTAAATGCCACGAAACGTGGTTAAAGTTTAAATAGTGGCGAACGAACGAACGAAACAACACAAAAAAAAACGAGTAAAAATAGCAAAAATAAAATTAGTTTCTTATTATTAGTATTTTGTTGTTGTAAAACTCCAACGACAACGTTCATTATCCGCATTAAATAACACAATTTTTCTTGCACTTTTCTGCTGTTGAGGAATGATTTCCAACAAAAGAGTAATTTTTCCAACGAGTTTTCCTTAAACAATCAGCATTTATATTCAAAATTTATTATAACAACAACAAACATTTATTTCTCGTTTGTGTTTAACCTATTTTTAATGCGAAATTAAATCCGGTTGTTTTACGCGTTTATTTTTTTAATTTATAATATTGACAATCTGACTTTCCTACATTTCTTTCCATCTTCCATATCTGCAATCGTTACACTATAAACAGAATGAGAGAGATGCGGAGAGATTGCAGTTGAAGATGATCGCAAACCTGGTACAAACGGTTCTTTTAACGATATTATTGTTATGGGTGGGCAGTGTAATTGATTTTATGGCCCCATTTCAAATTAAACAAATAGATTTTTTCGGGGGGGCACGATGGCAAAATAATGAACGGAAGAACAATAAACTGGACAAGTTAAAGGATTCTGTTTCAATTTTAAGTGTCCATAAACATATTTGGGCTACAATGCGTAAAATTAAAACGTAGAAAGAGTGGTTTGCAAAAATTGAATTAATTCGATAAACTGAAGAACGAAATTCCTCATACTAGTACGAATCCTTATCACACTGTATTTAATGTTAAAAGTTTCGTATTATGACGGAGCTTTTAAACACGTCGGTTTTGCGCCGCCCGAGCATAATTCCTCGTTATTATTTCCTTTTTTCTCTTTCGCCTATCCATTATTCCATCTACGTTTTTTCTTGTTCCTTTTAATCCAAACTTACTCGGCCGCTATTTGTAATGGTTTAGTGCCACGATAAATGACTATTAAAACTCGAGGCCAATCATGCGTTTATTATTTCCTCCGTTTGTTTTGGCATTTAATATGTATTAGACGCAGGAAAATAATGCTCCCATTTTACAAGTGTAACAACGAAATTAAATATTAATCTTCGTGTTATTGTTATTAAACGATTATTTTCATTAATTTCCACAAAATTAACCTGTTTTGGTTAATTCCACTTGTTTCTTAGTTTTCCTTTGTCCAAACGAAGCATAAAAGAAGAATGCGTTTTATAGATTTTTGTTAAAAAAAAATCAATTTAATAATGGACGAAATAAATGAATCGAAAGTTGAGATTCTTCGTGCCAACTCTGCTGGAACGAGGGTTAAAGTCCCCGGAACGATTATGACGAAACTGGAAGCTTCTGCAAACGTTCAACCATCGAAACTTGCAACTCTGCCCAGACTAGTTTGGTAACTGAGTCAGAAATCAAATTCGAAACGAGCGCAAAAGGGGTGCAAGGAGGAGGGCCGCGCGATTTAATTGCAATTGGCCTTACTATTATTATTACATATGTACTTTTAAATTATAATAATAACCGTATGGCTTTGATCGTTGCAACATCTCTCTTTTTTTTTCTCTCTTCGTGGGGAAAGCCCCCCTTTTTTCGTGTTGCTGCATTCACGACCGTTTGCACCCCGGTTATTTGCTTATGCATCGCTGCGTTCGGCAGACGACACCCTTTCGCCTAATGAGATTATGATAGAGAACCGGCTCTTCGTGTACCAGTGAAATGGTAATAATAATGATGAGGATGATGGTAATAAAATGGCGACGACGACGACCGTGTAGCGGGGTGTTTTTCTTTTTCGAAATAAAATTAAAGTTGCCCGTGTTGGTACAGCCCATCTTTTAAATTTCGTGAACAATGGCCGAACTAACCGACCGACAAAACAACCCCTTTTCGATTTAATTAATCGCCATTTTTCGCAAAAATTTAAGCGGGTTGTAGTTTTACAGAAGAAGAGTAATTTTTGAAGATTTCACAATGGAGATGAGGCTGAAAAAATGAATGCCGAGTTTGTTATTTGGGCATGGGAATGGAATAAACGTGACCAACGGCCGGAACGTATTCTTTAATAAATTCCGCCCGTGGTAAACCTGTTCTTCCTTGGTCGACGTCCATTAACACCTCTCTTAATATCGAAACGCCGAATTATTCTCTTTTATCCAAATTATCAACATTCGTCCCATTTTTTATTATTCCTCCAAACGGCCCGTGCTTAAAGCTATGAAAAATCTGAATCCTTCACCACGAATTTCATATTGCTATTTAATTTTTTGTAATCGAATGAAAAATTACGTTTAAAAATGCTTATTGATGGAGTTTTAATGGAAACCAACAAAATGCAACGAGGATAATCGCCGTATGAAAGCAAAAAAAAACAGAAAAGGAAAGAGTTAACATAAAGATCTTGTTTAACGCAATTAATTGGATCGTAAAATCCATAAACCGAAGCATAAAATATTAATAATAAATAATTCGTTCGTAATAACAATTAAACGGGAACGACGTTTAATAACGAATAATTATTATCGTAAACAATTTATCGTTTTGTGCCCATTTAGAAAATTGCAGAGAGCAGACAAGTAGCAAAATGAAAGAAAGCTTTCGCACAGAACAAAGAATTCGGTTGGCTTAGAGACCTTTAAAATCTCGCCGTACTTGTATCGATTCCGTTTCGGAACGTGCTCAGCAAGAATAAAAGGGAAAAAAAGGAATCCTTATCACCTGAAAGACGATGGCAAAGAAAAAATGGCAGGTGCCAAAATGATAATGGCAAGAGTTATGACGTACGCTTTCGAGATGCGAAGATAATCTTTCTTATTCCCGAGCCTTTGGGCCGATAAGTTAAGGAGCATCTGGCTTTAAGTAAAGAATCTAGTAGAATAAGCATGTCTTTTGCCTTCTATTTTTTATTTTTTAGTCGTTGACATTATTTTCTTCTCGGCGAATAATTTATTTTTATTGAAAAGGCGCCCGTCTGAAGGCCGATCGGCGAATTTTAATTGGCGAATTTTCATTATTAATAATTAATTAATCGATTATTATCCGGCAAACGAATAAATTGCGTTAAGGTGTGCTACATATAAAGATAAATAAATTAAAATGTTTAATTATTGCAATTTAATGTAAAAAAATAAATATTTATTTTCAGCATTATCTCGCAGTCAAGGTCCTTTTACTTCTCTGTCACCCAAAAAAAAAGAAGGAAAGGAAAGCGATCGGTTCTCAACCGTGAAATCGCTACAAAACGACCGTTTTGTCAACAAGAAAGAAAGAAGTTACCGGTAAATATTTGTCTATTGAAATTAGTCACGGTTGCAATTCTTCACGGCAGACGTTCATTCGAATTTTACATAAATATGACACCGGTCGAGGAAAACAGAATCAAAGATCGTACAGGTGCCCGACGACATTAAGTCATAACTTATCGAGAAATATAGCAATTTATTGCAATTCTGCTTTTATTTGCATTAGACTCAAGAGCAACTTCTTCCCTTCTTGCAATAACCATAAATCAAAATTTAATTACGACCGTTTAGCAATTTATTCCTCGTGTCACTCCTATGCGAAACTAACGTCATTATTAATAAACTACTTCAAATATTAATTTTAATTAATTACCGTTGAATATTTATGATAATGTTCCACACGGCAAACACGTCGACTTACATCAGAAGGAAGTCGAATGCGATTTAATCACTGCAATCGCAATCGATTTGAAAAACGAAGCGCTCGAGCATTCGAAACGGATTTTTCCTTTGCGGTTAATCCCATCTTTAAAGATCTTCGTGGCCGTTAAAGTAAACCCGATTCGATTTGGAACTAAACAAACTTTATCTGCCCACAGAAATAGACTTGACGTTTCGATTGTTCTAAATATACGCGCGTGTTCAATCTAAATGCAACTCGAAATATCATCGTCACCCGTAACACACATTAGAATTAATTATATCGATGCGTTCAATTACGCGCATCATTAAATTACAAAGCCGAAAATAAAAATATTGCTCGCCTAATACGTACACCAAAAGTTAGCAATTCGTTTGGCGCGATCGATTCGTCAAGAACTTTGGCTAATTGTTAAACGAATGCAATCGAAGATATTGTTTCGATTTTTTAACGGTCGGCCAAAGACGACATATGCCCAAACGGAGAGAGATGAGCACGTTGCCGATGGAGATCGTTATCGAGAGACGAGCAGCAGCTGGGATTTTGTCCGTTGCACAAAAGGAAATGTTATTATATTCTTTCAGTTCCACTCTGATACGGATCAAATTGGTTATCTGTTACCGTTGAAGAGGCCGTTCGGATCCGCTTCATTTCCCCGGCCAAAACTCCTATGCTTTTTCCAAAAATTAAAAGTCAAATCGTACCGATTTTGATCGAACCAAGGGAAATCTCGTTAAGCCGAATCGAAGAACGTCCTTTCGGCGATTTTCGTTGACGTGTGACTCAATTTCTTTCGGGGTGCCTCTTTTGTCACTTCTTGTTCGTAAAGTGGATGTTGATTAATTGGTAATGTACAAGTTGGAAGTCTGAAGTTTGATACAAATGGTCTTAACGCAGATGATTAATGGATTATGGCGCGTATGGTAAACGATACGACACGGAAAAAGTGTCGTTTACACACTTAATATTACCGATAATAAATTAAACGGTCTTTTTGATATTTGGGATAATAACAACGGCGAGTTGAAGAGGAAAAAATTCGAGGAGAAATCCTCGCCGAGGTGTTTAAAAGATAAATTAACGAAGTCTCTCTCTCTCTCTCCCTCTGTTTCCTTTTTTATTTCTCTTAGTATTTCCTCTTCTTCCTCGTTGTTTGGTTCGGTTAATTAAGAAAGATTTCAGGGGGGAAAAAACCTTTTTATTCCATTCTGGTGCATTAAATCTTGTTACAAATCCCGGTATATTTCATTGGACGAAGAAGGCGTATTCTAGTGTTACTTATCTTAAATCAGCGAACGTTATTTTCTTACCGAGTCCCAGATGAAAAAAATAAATAAAAGCGAAAGAATCGCGTAAATGCATCGCTATTTATGTATGTATAATATTTATGTAAGTAGTTTCCCATATTGTAAATCATTTTGAGTTCGTATGTTAAGTAATGTAACCCCTTTTTTGCTTGGTGATCGTCGAAAATGAGAAGAGAAGAGAAGAAACAAACGGCTATTTTCGCGTGAGAAGATGAATGGAAGGCTTTAACACCTTAAGAGAAACCTTACACCAAAACGGTTTAAAACTCTGAAGAGAGACCACCAAAAATGCAATCGATTGAATGAAGCAGAGTGAAGAGGTTAATTTCTTCTAGACGTTCTATTTATTATTAGATCAAAAAACGTCTTCATTTCGTCTGTATTGTCATTTTAAAAATAGACCGACCAGCTTTTGTATCATTCGATAAAATGGAAAAACGGAGAGAACGTCTAAAATTAGTCAAATTAATTAATTCTAATCGTATAAACGCAAACACGATTTTAATTTGCCTCTTTTTTACGTAAATTATTTCAATTTCCCATCGTCAACTGTTGCGTTTTAATAGGACTTAAATTATTTCGCAGTAATTGATTTAACCAATTAATTGCAGTTTAATTAACAGACAAATCTTCTCCGATGTATCTTAAAGTCGTTTATTAATTTATATATTCGAATTGGACGCTAACTGTGGCAGAATTTATTCGTTTGGAAAAACAAAATATTTTCAGAGAAATATTTGTAAATTTGCCAAATGGGAAGTGAGATCTTTTGTTCGAGCGGGATTCATTTGATACTTTGAATCGCTTTCTCACGGACTAGTTTAATAAAAAATCAATTTCCTTCAAGTTACGAGCGTTATCATTAACACCTAATTTTTCCGTGTAGGTTGGCTGGCTGGTTGGAAAATTTTAATTGGGACGTTGTTTTCAAGGGGAGAATCGTGAAATGGAACGCAGAGTAATTGGCCGGTGCGAGTTGAAAGGGCGCGAAAATGTCGCGGAATCTTGCAGATTTCGCGGCTAATTCTGAATAAAAAATTCATTTTTCAATCGACCTTCAGCGTACACGTCGAGAATTTCGTGATTTGCATACGGTTGCACATTCGTATCGGATTTCAAATCGATAAATTTTAAATTAGGATTATCTCTTAATTAAATTTTTCGTTTTGATTGCAACAATAAAGTTTATTTTGAAGCTACAACAATAAAAACGCTTTTTTGTTATCATATGAATATTCATAAAGTTATACAAATTTGTGTTTGATCACCAATTTTTTTTTGTTCTTGTCTTTGCGGTGGATTAATTTATGAATATTCATCGAGTGGACGGTAAAATAGCATGGAAGAAGATGCATTTGGAAATGTAATATTAATAACGTCGTAAATAAATTTGGTTAGATATCAATCAGAAATGTATATCTTCACCTATTAAGGATTAAGCTTCTTACTGTTTTCTTCTTTCCTTTGCCTTTTCTTCTGCGGCCACGTTTTAATGTTGTTATTAAAGAAATGATCGTTAAATTTCCTGATTTATATGTCGTCAATTAACAAACGATATAATGGATATTATTAAAAATGGCTCAATAAAAGATGAGATAGCAATATTATTTTATTTATGATAAATTGTTTTTACGAACCAGTTGGGAATTCTGTTTGCTTGTCTCTCATTTTCTGAAAGCAGAAAATTATGAAAGAGAAATAAATTATGGGCCATAATAAAAACAAAAAGAAACGAAAAAGGAATTCTTGTCGGTATATTTTTTATCCAATCTTTTGGTATCTAATTTCAATAACAGTAATAATAATAGTCGTACCATTTGACAAAATAAATAATGAATGTACCATTACAAGTATGACCCATTTGTAAATGCTACATCTGGCCTTTCTCTGTTACGTTTTCTTTTTCTTTAACATTTTTATTCAATTTCACTTGAAAGAAACAATTATGATCACCACAAAAAAAACAAGGACCTGAACAAAAAAGAACATTATACACTGACAAATTTTATTTTTCAACAATTTATTTTACTCTTAAAGAATTTAATTAAACAATCCCGCTTGTAATTAATTAATTTCAAATATTAACAATAATGGCCCATAAAATTATCGATAAACATGAGCATAAAGTTATCTCCAAGAAGTAAAGTAAAAACAAACGGCTGAAGTTCGCCTGGGTAGAGTTAAATATTAAATTACTTAAAATCGAGATCGGGATAAATAAATAATAAAATATTAATGTGAATATTTTGACATTTTGAAATGGAATATTTATATTTTGTACACACATTTCGTAATTTAACCAGAAGAAATAACAACAACAACGGATTGGTGAATAATCTTGAAAAATATTATTTATGACTTTACCAGGAAGTCTTTGAAATTTACGATCGCATTCGTAACGTATTAATTAAATGTTTGTTTGAAATCTCGTTTTTTTTTCCTTTGAATTCCCTCTTCGACGATGAGAAAAATTATTAATTTCTATAGGACCGCGAGCAGCAGCTGAAGATATTTTTATTAGACGCTTTGATTAATCGATTAATTAATTTTTCCTTCGGTGACTGAAAAGTTAAGTATTTTTTTTTTTAAGAAATCGACAAAAATAAAACGTGAGAATTCAATTCAATTAATTAATCGTAGGTTTCATGCGAAATTCATTTAGCAAACGCATAAAATTCGTGTCGTTCCAAACAGCGAATTGCAACCGTTTTTCCCATTTGCCATTGTCGAATCGAAAACACAGATGTGTATGCAGTCAAGTTGAATTAATGCGGATCAAGCATAACCGTTGACAATATTTTATATAAATATTTCGTACTTTTAATACTAAGACCCCCGTACAATGGGGGGACACAAAGAAAACGAGAGAAAGAAATAGTGATCATTATCATAATAATGATAATAGAGAAGTTATAATCCTTAATTTGTAACAATACCGCATACGACCCTACCAAAAGGAAAGAAAAGCAAAATGAGGAAACGTGCGACCGATTTATTACTATCGAATATATTATTATGTCGCTAAATAATGGTTAATCTTCGCCATAAATAAGGATGGTGCTAATATTTAATAGGCCTTCTTTCGGCTTATTCAAATACAACATTTGCCAATCACGCAATGTTGTCGCACGATAAGAGCCATGTCATAATATTGATGTTATTATTAATAGAAACGCTAATAAAAGGTGGGACCGCGCCGCAGAATTTATATCAATCAAAACCGCTGCATTTCTTCTTTTCGACGCCCAGTAATTTACCAATTTCCCACTGAACAAACGGCCCAATCACTCTCAACGATATAATTACGTATGAAAAATGTTAGGACAATTCTCACAGGACTTTTTTCGTTTTGTGCAAGAGGGGCCAAAATGATTTATTGTTGCGGAACAGTATTAGCAGTGAGTTTAAATTCTATTAAAAAAAAGGAGAAGAGTAACCGTTCTATTGACATAACGCTAAATCCGTTCGCACAAAGGCGGCAATTGTTTCCTGATACGGTTACAATTACGACCAAGATGATGATGTCTCAATATAAACTGGTAGCCGCTGCAATAGTACCAACCGACCAACACAAATTCGTACGGTCTACGGGTAGCTTATACCGCGGCAGAAGATAGTGTAAACAATATGACAGGCGGCTAATTCGCTGCGAACGAGGAGGGTTTATTTCCTTCTTTCATCCTCCATTATTGCCATTCATCCTTTACTTTTGGGGACATCTCCTTTATTCGCCATAGAAAATCTGCAGCGATAGTTGTTGTTGTCGTTAGCGGTGGTGCGTCCGATTTCACGGGCCGAAGACCTCGAATTGATACGAGAGATTTTTTATTTGCTCCCCGCACGGCGACATCGCTTCGAGCCACTGCGAACCGTACAAAAGGACGTAGGATAACATTTTATAAGGCGAACGAAACGAAAAAATAAACGATTATAATAATAGCGGAGCGAGCGACATATGTTGTAACAGTTTAAATGAAAGCAGTAAAAAAATCGTCCACTTTTTCTCGGGCCAATATTGTTTAGTATTCCAGTTGTTTAATTCATTCGATATGGCGTATTAATGAACGAACAAACGTATACGGGCAAAGCCCACCTGCGCCGGTAAAAAAGCGTCAGCGGCAGAAAGAACGGAAAGGTAAATGAAGAGGAGGCGAACTGACAAAAGTCGGCGGCAGCGAAATTTAATAACGCGCGGCGAGTCGGTTTGAATAAATAAACGGAGCCTTCTAATTGCTGTCGCGCTTGTCATAAGCGCATGTTTTTGGTAATTTGTCCCCGTGACGCCCGGCTCCGTGAAATAATAAGCCACGATCCGGTGTCGTCGTCCGGAGGGTGGGCGCTTCGTTAGCAAAACTGCCAGCAATTTATTATTACGTGCACTTTTTATCCTACGCCCCTTTCTCCCGTCTTTTTTTTTTTTTTTTTGGGGGAGAATTGTCAAACATTACTCTTGCCTTTAACTCATTGTTGAATCCTAAATTAGCCGTGCGCTTAAGAACGAGTAAAAGACGATAAAGAAGATGATGAACCGACTTGAGGAGAGTGGCAATAAATTAATCGCTCAATCTATCGTGTAACGTACACTCGGGATTATTACGGAAGGAATATTATTTATTCTTTTTAATCAAAACGTTCGACAAAATTAGTCGGAGGAGTTTACAGGCCATTAAATTAGTTTCTGGATCCACGTCTTCGTCTCCCCATATTTTTGTCGTCTCCTTTTTTTTGTTGTTGTTGTCGAGTTTTTTTTCCTCCGAGGGAAATCTCTCTCTAGAGCTTTCGAGTAAGTTGTGAGTTGGAGATGCGATGGAGAAAGTAGTAAAAACGTAAACAGAGCAGTAAAAATTAGGGACATATGGTAATCTAAATATGACCAGGAAATTAAAAATCCGTGTTCGTCGACGTCCTCGCCTTGTTTCTCTCCTTTTTCACCGGCACGAGTCAAGTAATAATCCTTGCGTTTACGTTTACGAGGCGAAACATAATATTCGTGGAGAAAACGAAAAAGAAGTGGAGAAATTTCAAGTCTGACGAGTGCCACATGTGCAATGAACGTTTGTGCCACGAAAATATTGTCAGAAATACATAATTTTCGGAGGGTGAACAGCAGACGCGCTCTTATTATTTACTTCATAAATAAAAATTAACGGAAGAGGAATTACTTCTTTTTTTCCTAGCGCAATCCCTCTCTTTCCAGAATACAGGAAAAACTATGTGATTTAAGTGACTGGAACCCAAAAATAACTCGAAAATAGAGTTTCAATCATACGGAATACGTTGGATTGCCAGACTGCTACTGTTACTAAAAGCTCTTAAGTATGATGTATCGTCGTCGGTTTACAATTTATTGTCATTTTGAAGTTGTAGTCGAACTACGAAATGACGGATTGTCGATGTGGATTAATTTATTATCAGCGGATGCTCGTGGCGGAAAAAGGGAACAAATCGAATTAAATTAATTTAATTAAAATAACTCCGTAATACAGGGAAAAATTAATATCTAATCACCCGTATTGCGACAATTTGTCGATGGAAACTTGTCAAACGTGCGACGAATATAAATAAGCTCGGACAGGAACTTTTTGTTTCGCCCCAACTGAAGCTATCAATTTTCCACGATCTAATTGTAAAATTAACCTGAAAACTTAGAAACGTTGATATAATAGGATGTCGCATACAATGCCGTTTAGAAAATTATTGAGGCCCGTTGACATATTATTTTTCCATTCTCATTCGTAATACGATATCGGTTATTGAATGGGGAAAATAGACCCCCCCTTACTCGACGATAAGCCGCCCGTTTCCTATTGGATTTTTTCCTTTCTTTTACCTAAATGACAAATATAAAGAAATCCGTCTCTTTTTATGAGCGCATTTTGTCTTCTTACTACTGCTAGATACCCATTCATCTTCTATTACTATTATACCACAAAAGCATATGCGTGTGTATGTACAAGTGTCCTACTAATGTCCCTTTTATTAAAAAGCATTTCTTCTGCAACTGCACAATAACACAAATGCGGGCCATTCGTATTATTTGTGTCATTACACGGACTTGCGATCAAATTGACCGAAAATTTGTCCTTTAAAAAAGAATCTTTCTTTCTTTCTTCTTTCTTTCCATAAATAATATAATGGCAATCTAACAACACGATGATTCAATATTGTCTAAACGTTATTGTGGATGGGTCTCTTCGTATTATCCCGCTCCCTATACAAACACGAGTGGAAGTTACTGATGGAAGAACGACAAGAGAAGACGAAGGGGGTTTAATAAAGAAAAAAAGGACAGATTCGAAATCCGGAACGAACTTTTTATGGGACGAAGAGACATAAATATTTGAAACTTCAATAAACATGGGACAAAATGGTACGGATAAACAAATATTAGAGCGAAGTAGCGTGAAACGGATAGGAAATTGTTGGAGATGAAAGTATGGGTTTCAATTTGTGCACGAAATTAATTCGAAACTTGAAGACGTTTAGCTTAAGTTCGTGGAATTATTTCGCTATTATTGCAAAGTTGTTGCTTAACGATAACGAAAAAGCTACCAAAGCGAATAACATCCTATTCATCGATACCGTGCAAATTGTTTGCATGTGTGCAATAACGTAATCGAAAATTGTCATGCAAAACAGATAAACGATAATAACGAAAAAACGCATTAGAATGTAAAGAAGCACCCCCCAGGAACCGGGGAGAACCGTCGCAAAGGCGAATTCGTTGCTTTACGCTTAATATTAGGTGGCAAATAAAATATTGACTTCTCGCAAATATATCTCCTCGCCCGCCACAAAAATTCTTCACTTTTTTCCATAAACATATTCTTAATGTTGCCGCTTAAACAAATAGTTCAGATGGATGGTTGTGTTATTGCTGCGGAGATATATTAAATTGGCTCTTGCGGAATATAATATCGCAATGTAAACGAAACTCCGGCCGGCGGCGCAACGAAACGGCGGCAGGCGGCGTCGCGAATATTGCAATCGCTTCTTTGTACTAAATCCCCAATAGGAAAAAGAAATCGCGTCAAACTTTTACCGCTCGCAAAAAAAAAATCATTCGGTCATTCAAATAACGCGCGAATTTTAACGCGTGGCTTCAGAACAGCTTCACGACATAGAAGATTGATTTCTTCGACGTTATCTACAAGAATAATTGTGACCCACCAATAATGAAGACATCTAAACGTAACGAATCGATACCTAATTTCATGGCTCGATCCAACGTTTCGATAGAAAGAGACGAGTCATTTCGATGTGGAATTTTAGCGATTGGCTGCGGAGTCCGGAGGGCCTTAAAGAAAACGAATCGGACGTTGTTTGTTTTTTGTCCTAAAGGAAAGTAAATATGTGTTTGTGTGTGCCATAAAAGTCCGGCGTGCATAATAGTGTGATTAAGACCGGTACAGGTTGTGTGTTAATAGTCCTGTCGGCCACCGCGTCGAAGTAGTTCTTCATACGGTCTTCGGAGGTGGTCGCGCGTCTCCAAGAATCTCGATTCGAACCCGACGAGAGAGATAGAGATGAGTTGGTTCGTTTGTCGTCTTCTTTTGTGCAGACCTAAATTAACGTTTTGTTTGGAAGTAATAAACATTTACATTGATAACTTCTTCGTTTATTGCAAACGCAATCATCCTCCTTTCTTTTCTTCCTTTTTATCGCCATTATTGTTATGAAGTTTGCAATTTTCAATTGCTGAATGGACGTGAATCTGAAATATTTCAATAAAAATGTCTTTCGATTTCTGAGTAGCTTTCAGCCACTGCTATTCTATCCGTTTTATTTCCACGAACAATGGACGATATTGATTAATAATGAAGCCATCATCGTCATTATGGAGCTAAATCCTAACCATTGAAACGCTAGTCACCATCGTAAACAGTTTCGCGTTTGCTTAAATTATCCTTTTCTTCTTTATGTTTATCATTTATTAATAGCGTTTAAAGTAGAAATAAATAAATGTATCTTATCTGGGGTTTCAGGATCGCTCGGCTCCTTTTTTACGAGCGAAATTGCTCGTTATTATTCCTCGTAAATAATAAAGAGAAATAAGAGAATCGAGTGAAATCGTGACATATGTTCAACAGCCGCATCCAAACATTGCACTCATAACTGCTAACAATAATACAAATCATTTTATGATTCCATCATCCACCACTTAAACTGCACGCTTTGTTGATAATATTGACAATTATAATTAACATTAAATCCATCTTTTACGATTCGTTCTTTCACGAAAATGAAAATAAAAAACATCTTCCTGCCTACAACATCTCGTTTAATATTTCTCGGAGAAAAATTTAATTCTTTCGTTTCGTGTAAATATTATGATTAAACGTTTCGAATGGACCCCTCTTATGCTCGTTTATGAAATATGGTTGGCTTCCACTCTTTCTTTTGCCATCCATTAAACGCAATTTTTATTTTTTATTTTCGTGCACGTTTTTTACGTTCGATGCCGCTCTTTTTGGCCCATATGGTTCGTACTTTCTAACAGAGTAAGAGGGGAAGTTGAAAAGTTATGTATACGGTATGATGATACTTAATGAGATGTTAAATTAATCTAATGACATTTATTACCGCTACTACTACCTACTTAATAGTGCTGGAAGTATTTAAAGAGCGAATTTCCTCTCCGACTTTTTTGTACGCTATCGAACGAACGTTACGTATGAAATAATGCAAGAAATAAACATGTGTTACTTGTAACTGGTTAATTGAAGAGGAAGATCTAATTGTAAAAGAATAATTGTAAAATGACGGATATTGTAGGATTTTAGTTTGGTGACGAAGAGAATTTTGGTGTTTTGAAAAAGATAAACTCGTCGATTAAAATAGTAATAAATTCGTTAAAAACAAATAAGGTCCCATCTAAAAGCTTCAAGATAAATCCTTTGAAATACGTGTAAATTATACGATTATTAAATGAGCCTTAATGTGAAATTTTATGGTAAATAATCTGTGGTATTTTATCTGCTTTTTTTCTCTAAAAGCTAATCCTTTCCTTTTTCAGTTTGATTTTTTTGTATGTGATTATTGAAAATGATTTTTTTTCCACGCGTAGTTTCAAGTTCAATTCTTTTAAATTCAAAATTATTCACACACACGAAAAATAAATCATTTGCTAGTCATAAATCTCGACACACACACTTTTCGAGAATTAAGTAATATTTCTTATTTATTTATATTTCCTATTGATTTACGAGCTTAACGGAGTCACGATGGGCGGATTTTCGCTATTAAAATTCGTAATTTCCAAATTTATTAAACAATATTCGAAAATTATACGAAAACGAGCCAAAATGGGTTCAATTAACTTGATAGAGTTTGTCCATCTCTGTTTCGCGTTGTTTCCTCCTCGTTCACCAAATTATAATTTAGGGTGTGTTCGCTATAAATGTCATAAACCAATTCCACGATCCATACAAATGGGATTGGAATTGGATTTTTTGCTAATTCACACACATCTAGTTTAACGAATTGTGTTCAATATCATATTTTATTCATAGGCCTAAAACGATACGTGTCTTAACGGTGTGAAGTAATGAACGTGTCTATAATAAATCTAAACAAAAATAAACGTTATTATAATTAGTTATTAATATTCTTTATGCGATATCCGTTATTGGAGCGGTTTTTTTCTGCCTTCGGTTCGATTGTCCTTGTGAAAAATAAAAATAACGTCGATGGACGTATACGTCCAATTAGTATGGTATTTTTTTGTGTGCTTAAGAAGTATTAAATCTCCTTCATATACACACATATATTTCATGCATATACATACATATAAATTCTTTACAGATTTCGATCTTCTTCTCCTTTATACTTCTTTATACCATTGTCCTTTCAATCACGTTTGTTTCCTTCTTCTTCTCGTTTTTAATTCTAGCTGAAATAAGCAACAGAGAGAATCGGAATGAAAAGAGGGAAACAATCTGTGTAAAGGATCCATGCAAATTTTTTGGGCGAAATTTACATAATAAAAATAAATCTTCGCTTAAACGAGATGGAGGAACAGAGGAAGGTGGTGGTGGCGGTGGTGGCTGCCTTTTTGGATTATTTCCAGTTTCGCCCCGGTTTGATTTAAATCCTTCAAACTTTTTCCCAAGGTTTCGTCGTCGTCTCAGCTCGTTCGCATTTATAAATTTCGTCTTTACCATTTTATATTTATGGCCTCTTTACGCTGGATCTCGACGAACGAAAATGGCTTTCTGCTTGACATTCGCAGTCGAATTTCCGTATCGATGGAGGAGGAATTATGATTATTTGAAAATCATATCATATTTATTTAGAAAAGAACGAGATAGTTGACGTAAACGACAATATGATGATGGTATTCACGTTTTTTTGTCGTAACACAAAAGAAACTACTATGTTATTGCTAACGAAAAGGAGGAGAAATAAAGAGCTTTTTCGTCGTTGAGAGATATAATACGAAAACAATTTATTTACATTTATATGTATATTTATTAATATAAGATTCGCGAAAAAAGGAAAAACTTTGAAATTGCATTCGTGATCCGGTAAAGAGTAATATTACCAAAGCATGATACGCAAATATAGCTTAAAGTTGATGCCATCTAAACATCCACTCTTTCTCATTCTTCGACTCCACAACAAACTCCTTCATTCTCTCGAGGGAAAAAGTAGTTTGCGAAGTCGAAGAGCAAAAAAGATAGGAACACGTTTTTATTTATTATAATCATTTCTGCATAACTTTCAACATTTTAATTTCACTGTATGTATATGTAAAGAGATAGCGTAGGTCGACATACCAGTTCCTCTTACATATATTCTTGGTTTTTATTTTCTACAAGAAAGCTTTATTCTCTTTTCACGTATTTTCTTTTCCTCTTTCGCTCAATCCTCTTCGTCGATGTTCTTCATTTCGCTCATTTCGCGATTATAATTTCAATAATTTTCGCAATTTTATTATGATAATGACCATAATAATAATGCTGATAATACCTTTCAGCAAGAGAGACAACTAAAGAAGAGTTTCTTTAAGCATTGGCTTTTTGTATACGTGCGTCAACAACTGTTTTATCTTCATCTGTATTCCATCGTCATTATTATATTTAAATATTAACACCAAACGAATTAATTCCTCTTTTTCGTTTAAAGTACTACCACGTTAATATGCTTTATTATATTCCATCCATTCAGTATTAAATTCGATAAAACATGTGGGCTACGTGTATGTGACAGCATAACGATTTATTAACGAGTTTTTTTTCCTTTAACATAAAATTATTTATTTATAAACGTTATTATACGCATTTTAATTAATAACGTTCATTCATTTGGAACACAAAAAAGAATGTAAGAGCGAACGTTATCAATGTACGTATAATTGAATTTCAACGTCGTTCTATTACGATTAGATAAGGAAACGAGGCAATTTCCATAAGGAAATTGTTGGGAGAAAGTCGAAAAAAAAAAAATGGAAACGATTCAAGTGCGATCCAACGAACGGCCTTTGTTAAGTTTCAATAAGACCATTGAGTTCGGCCTTGTCTTGCTTTATCTTCAGTTTTAAATTGACCTTATTAGCGACCGGATAAAAATTATATCAGATTCTATAGGTTCTCTTTTTTCTACAAGATTTTCTGTGTCGATATTAATAACGACAATCGCTTCCATTCAATCGAGTTTTTCCTCTTCGTAACGAGTCTCGTTGTCGGCGTCTTTTGAGGAAATGTGAAATCGATAATAAATCTAACGAATAAATTATAATTTCCTCTCTCGGTTCGTTTCTATATATGCCAATATTTTATGCGATTTTTTCCCCAATCGGATATAGGGAGAAAGCTAATCAAAAATGTTATTATTATTAAATCAAGTGGAAGCCAAAACAAAGTTGATGAATGAAGAATGAGAGTTTGGATATTAATACAAAAAGTCATAATTAGTTGCAAAATTGGTGTTTATTTTCACACGAAATCGAACATAATAAACGGAATCACGTATCTGTTAATGAGGCTCGAGATTTCCTTTATACCTCGAATTCTGCATCATTTCCGGTTCCGTTTAATGGGTACTTTAAAAATGAATCCACTTTCTCCAACTTTATGTCAATTAGATAACGTTGGAATGGCATTAAATCAATCAGTTTTTAGTCCGACAGTAAAGAGTAAAAGGTTGCGGTTTTACTTAATTCTTAATTCCGCTCGTGGCCTCCTTTTCCTGTGGTCAATTATGTAAACTCTTCTTTCGTTTTAAAGCATTTTAATGACCACGACCTAAGACAATTCGGAATTCATTCATTCTCCAAGTATCTACACTCATTCAAAATGATTGGGACGACCCAAGGCTTTATTAATAATTGATTGTTGCCAAAGAATGAAGTATTAAAGACAAGAAGAATTGAGGAATGATTATTTGCAAATTTTGTACAAAGAATTGGCAAATATC
Organism: Hololepta plana; assembly: GCA_963695495.1. Classification (NCBI taxonomy): domain Eukaryota; kingdom Metazoa; phylum Arthropoda; class Insecta; order Coleoptera; family Histeridae; genus Hololepta; species Hololepta plana. The sequence goes on from OY968836.1 coordinate 9,408,828, forward strand.
GGTTGTAAAATGATATCTTTTGAGGGGAAGGTTACTCGTTGGCAAAGTGAAAAAAATAAAATAAGCGATGCATATTAAATTAAAATAATTACTTTTAATGTACTTAGCAATAATAATTAGATTTAAGTGGACATTATTGCGATACATATTTACGATTACCATTTCAGATAGACAATTTTTTGTTCGTATAACGTCTACATGTTCCAATAACAATCATAATAATAATAATTTTAATTATTATTATAAACATATAAATTGTTTTTATTTCTTGTATGGACGTACAATAAACAATTCCGATAAAACGAAATGTTTAAACATTCGTTTCGGGCCCCCATACCAATTAATTATAAATTTATTGTTACTTTTTTATTCGTAATTCAAATTATTTTTTCTTTAATGGTACATCCATTAAATTTCGAGAATAAAAACAACAACAAAGGAGAGACTGGAAGAATGGACGAAGATTATTTTTATTTTCGATATAATTCAATTAAAAACAAGATGAGATCGGGACAGAGAGCGAGGTAGGTAAGTATATGAAAGTGGAAGAAGAAGCGAAATAATTAGGGACAGGATTACCCAATTAAAAGACCCAAAATATATAAGAAAGGAGCAAAAAATAAATCGAAATAAAATAAGAACAGAATGGAGGCAAATGAAGAGACAAAAAACATTTTATTCTCTTTCCCTTTCGATCTTTTTCTTTCTTCCTTACTTTTGGATGCCCGTAATATAAATCGCCATAACTTTCGTTGAATTAATGAAGGTATCCATACGATTTATACCTGTCGAAAAATATACCCACACACACACACAGGGAGAGGAACACGATCGTCGTATATACTTGCATACAATTTAAGTAATGTAAATGTAACAACCTAACCAGATGAACGAATACAAGAAGTAGAAGGAAGATGGATAGAGCGGCGGAGAAAATGGTGAAAGAGGGAGAGGAATTAGATAATATCAATGGAGGATGGATGCATAATAAAATGCAAACATATTTAGAACTTCGGTTAATACCGATGAACGTTCACGATAATAACTACTTCCACCAATATCTATCTATTTCTAAATGCGATATATACAGCATAAACTGATAATAATCTATCCTAACTACTAATGCACATGCATTAGACAAACAGACACTTCACATAAACACGCCTAAAATAGCACTGATTTATTAACAATATACATATGAATCTATTTCTCTTTTTCAAATAACCATTTTCATTTCAACCTCTCTTTCTCTCCTTCGCGCTCTTCCTCTTTCTCTCTGCTGTTATGCATGTATGTATAAAAAATTTTATGTTAAGAGTTACTTTACCCTCGAAAAGAAATTTATCGGATTAAAATAACATTATTACTCTTTAACACGATATTAAATACGTAACAATGTTGATGGCTGTTAAAGTCGACGTAAATCATTTGATTCAATAATAACATTATGTTTAGAGCTATTTGCTTTTTATGGCAACATTTTTCGAAAAAAAAAACGCGCACAGTTTTTAATTTACGCGCGAGGATGAGTCGTTTCCGGTTTGTAACATGTGATCGAGCTTTTAAATAATGGAAAAGCTCTTTCCATTTCGCATCCTGCGTTCGTAAAGAATAAAGTTCATCATTTTCCAGTTGTTATTTTTGAGTAATAATTTATGGATCCGAAGAGGGAGAAACTGTTGTCGTGCGTAGGTGACAAAATTATAATTTTATAAGAAATGTCTGAATATATTTTTTAATTTTATTGTTACTAATATTAAAATGTGGAATAGCAATAAATCAATGAGATTATAAACCCATTATTATACACGTGAGATGTGTTTATGTTGTTTAAGAAGGAAGAGAGGAAAAGAGGTCAGACAATAGCGAGAGGAAGAAGAACAACAGAAATAACACGAAAACAATAAGAGGGGCATTTGTGATGGTAATTTCGTTTTGGACATTAAAAATTTAAATTTAATCGTTGACTCTCGGGGACGAAGTCTAAGCAGAAGATGATGGAGCGCGCTAATAAATTATTAAATGGGCCAAAAATAAAATTAGAAAAAAAATGCGACAAAAATAGTCACTCGAGATGATGATGATGATGGCATTTGTTGTCGAATCACGATAGGTTACGAATAGCATTTCCTGTTCAAGTAGTTGGTATAAGTTCTAAGAAGAATTTATTTATTGTACGAAGAGAAAATTCGAACGATTACCAAGAGGAGAATCAATCGCAGAAATAATAAACAAAATTCGGTTTTGAATCGCGTTCAACCGCAAAACAATCGTTTCGCAACGTTTTTTATTGTCTTCGCGAAAGATTAAACACATGTTAAACACGTGCCAAATTCTCTCTCGAGAATAGAATTAAATCACACTCAAATGAGGGACGATTGTCATAAATCGGAATGAAAATTTGAGATGGTTTTTTTTTATTGTTATAATTTTGCAGTCTACACAAATTTTGCAAATGCGACGCGTTTAATTTAAAACGTCACTCTTGTTTTGCTTTTTTTTTTATTCGTGTTTGTAGTTTACAAAGTGAATTATATTTTATTGGGATTAATTTAATATGAAATTATAAAGGGCATTTCATTCTTGTCAGTGTAAATTACAATTAAAGTGAAAACGGTGTTATAAAATCGATATGGATTTTATTTTGTTAGCGTATCAACTTTTTTGTTGTTGTTTTTGTTTTGCGTTCCACGTGTACGATAATAATAAATTGGATAAAGGACTAAATGGGCGAACGGAGGGCTGGAGGATGAAAAAGCGACGGGATAGGATTTTAGTTAAATACAATATAATGGAACAATGGTAATGATAATTACGAAACTTTTTGATCCATTTTCTAAATTGTTTATGAGCGTACAATTAACGATTCGATCATTAATCCTCGACAACGAATACGGTAATAACTCCACTTAATTAATTTCTTTTCTAACGTTAATCGATGGAACATTGTTTGTATTTTCTATGATACAAACATTTTTAATGCCCATTTCGTATAGTTTTCGTTTTGTGTGGAGAATCCTTCATTTGATATCGATCTGTCACTTAATTCTCGGCCAAATTAACGGATTGGAATTAAAATCGGAGTTTTTTTGTTGAAATTTATCTGCGAAATGCAAAATTATAATAGCGGAGATCGATGAATTAGATTAGCGAATGGCATTTACAACGTTGTTATAATGTCTTTTAATAAATCCCACAGCAAAATGCACATTTTCCTCCATCTCTTTTCCTATTTTAACGTAATTATAAGTTGTTTTTGTTGTATTTTTAGAATGATTTATCGATTCTGTTCGACGGCATAACAGTATAATAATAATAGTTGTACGGTTAATGAAAACAATTTGATTTAATAATGACGATTTTAATTTTTTCCATTCGCCCATTATTTATTTTATACCCCTGCAATTCAATTAATTGAAATAAATATAGTAATAATAAAAAATAATAATAATACGTGTAAGATAGTTTATTTTATTTTCTCTCTCTTCGCGTCTGCTTAACGTTCAAGGCGACTTTTAATGTATATACTTGATGTAAACGATTATTAGTTGGCATTAAATTCCATTCGAATGAACCTTTTTTTCATATTTTCATACCTGTCATATAAATGTTAATATTAATTAGTTTAATGATAACAGATTGGCCTTAAGTTAATTTGTTGTTTGATAAGAATTTTGAAATCGATAGGAAATTAGTACCAAAGCGACATTGACACATCGATAATAATTGGCGAATAAAAGTTGTAAAAGTGGACCGAAATCTGTGCGAAAAGGAATAAAGTATAATATCGTAATAATAATAAAAACAAAGGCTTTAAACGGTCACTTTTAAAGTCTCTTAACTAGTAGTAAACGACTTATTAAGTTGCACTTTAATATCGCGCGCGCACTTTTTGCTTTATTATTATATTCAAAATGAACGCAATAAAAAGTTATTATTATTCTTTAATCTTACGATTGTATTTTACGAGCGTTATTACCGTTAAAAATAATAATAATAAACGTAAAATAAACCCCATATATACGCTATTTAATTAAAGTGGACATGTAATATTTATGTAACGCGTGCAAATAAATGATAATATTGCCATTAAATTTTTTTGCGAGGCTTGAAAAACGAACCAGAACGAAGATGTGAAAAATCGACTATCAAAAGCTCGAAGCTCTTTAAGGAAAACAAACGGAATTATTTCGTGGTCGTGGCAGAAAAAAATGAAATCTTTTGGAAGTGTTGAATGGTAACTGTACCATTGGAGGAGTGTTTTCATTAAACACTTAGCGACTTCTCACTACTATTACTACAAGAACCAGCCATCAAGGTACGCTGCTTACTACGCGCTCTGTTAAAACTCTTTTGTCACGCCATTTTTCCACGGCACATCGACACGCGAGCTCATTCCGAAAATCATTGGCGATGAAGTCGTAAAAGCGACGAAATCATTCCGCTTTTCCCCCCGCGTTAAGCTTTATTACTTCGGTCTTCCACAGACAAACATCGTCGACCGAAGAGTTGAGGTCTAATCGATACGGGCCATTTCACTCGCCAAATCATATTTTTTAGCAAAATTGCGAATGGCAAATTGAATTAAAATTAGAATCAAACGAAAATTTTCGCTATTCGAGCTGATGAAATTAAATTTTGGTCTCTTATTCGAGTTTATCGCCCCTTGATTTTTGCGAACGTTCGAGATTATTTAAATCTTGTAATACTACGTGTTTGCATTAAGAGGGAACGAGCGACAGGAAAAAAGTCCCCGTATTAAAGAGATGGATATGTAAGTAGATGAAGCGATAAAGATGAGCGTGGATGATGGAAAGATGATAATGAAAGGAGGAGGTGGAGTCGGAGGCGACGGCGTGCTCAAATTAATGAGATTTTTCCATTCGAATAAGAGCGACGAGGAAAAATAAATCATTTTCCTCGTCTCGAATGAATTTATTCTCGATCAAGAAGCGAGACGAGAATGGAAGGACGGCGCGTTAAGAGACCAAAGGGAAAGCGTTAAAATGATTATTAAGATTACACGTGTCGCGCACGATTCGAATAAACGAAAACGTTTACGTGTAAAACGCTTTAATCATAATTAACGAGGCGGCAATTAATTATAACGAGCCCGCGCAAGAAGTGACGATTTCATAATAATAATTGACATAATTATGATGTTAATATTAATTTAAGCGAGCGTCCCATTTTCGAGTTCTTCCTCTCGCTCGCGTATTTATAAAACGCCGGCTTGCTTATGGCCATCGTCATCCTCATAACGCCACTCGTATGATGATGATGAAGAAGTTACTCGAACACATACAGAAATAAACAAACTAATCAATTAAACTTGAAGAGAAATGCGATGGCGTGTGGCTTATTATTAATCCGGCATCATCGTCAGCTATATTTTTTAATTCTTTTTCCAGTAGCTCATTTATAACCGAGCAGTTATTATATTAAGAAAAGAGTGAGATGAGTTTATTTTCAGAATGGGAAAACGCACGGACGCTGATGAATATTAAGATTTCTTTCTTCGTCGCGATGATAAAGTGTCTCCTCGCTGGCATTCGTTTCTTTTTGTAACGTCTCGTAATTCCTCGTCTCTGTGTCTCTTTCCAATCGCAGCTTCGCTGCTTTAACTTCCTTTTATCGTCAAACGAGATGGTAAAAATGCAGTAATTAACGCCGTAATTAATACGAGACCATTAGTAAATATGAATTCTTTTTCTGCTTAATTATTATACTTTTTTTTAAATCAGTACATAAGGAAATGATTATTATATTATTTCAGCGAAGGATATTGTTTGTTAAGTAATGACTTTTTGCAATTAGAACAATAACAGGATATCGATCCATGTTTGAACAATTGGTTATTCAAACAAGATTTCAAAGTCTTCCTTAGCGGAGACCGTTATTTGATTCTTAAAAAAAATTAATTGCTGTTAATCGATTAATTAATAACTGTTTATCATTCGTCTTTTTTCAGGTAAGTCGCGCTCAACTGAAGACATAATCATTAAACCTCATCCTCATAGCCCACATTGCCATCCGACGTAAGTAGCGGCAATTAAATAAATAATTATAAATAAATATTAATGAATAATTTAACTAATTATCGATATTAAATTTAATATTTAATGATACCCTTCGCAATGGCGTGCAATTAAATGTGCAAAAATTTTTAATCTCGTCCATAAAAATTAATTGCGTCTTCTTTTTTCAACGGTAATTAAATTTAAAGGTAAAAACGAAACGGCGAAAACGCGAAGGATGTTAATTAAACAATTTTATTATTCATAAAGGAAGGATAAGTGACGGTAAAAAATATTATAATTAATTAACGAAGCGTTGATGAGCTTATTTGACATCAATCAATCAATATCTGCACTTGTCTTTACGATTTTGGAATCTACGCTAAATGTTGTCGCCTTCGCAATTTCTGATTGTTGACCGCGTGTTAAATCAAAATTGATGTGTTACAATTGAAAGAAATGCATCGAATGCCGCAGCAAAAATGATTAATTAAATGTGTAGCTGAAGGAGAAAAGATTAATTAAGCCCGTTCCTGATCCCGTGGCATTATTGCTCTCTTGCTAACTTGCAAAGTGCACTGCACGTACCTATAATAAATTACGTTTTATTTAATTATTGCATTTTAACGATAAATACATGGAATTCGCATACTAATATTAACGCAAATTGATTAATTTAAAACATAAACTCATTTAGCGAATAATTTGCATAAGTAAAGTGTTCGTAAGTAAATATAAATGAATTTGCCATGAGCGTGGAAATTAATATAAACTTTTTTGCCGTTGCTTTTATTTCGTTTTTCTGTTAAATAATTCCTATCAACAAGCTAATAGTAACAATTTGAAGTGAAACGATTATCGCTGAGAACCACCTGGTTTCGGTGCGCTCGTTGGCTGTCTTATTACCGCCGAAGACATTGAAACAAATTGCGAGCGCAGTTTGTAGAGAAGGGTGGCTCGCGTACACATAACGAGAGCTAAACGGATATTATCATTATTAAATTCAACCTTTAGGGCATATCATGTTTTGGCGAGAGGAAAAAATAAACGAAAACAACACGAAGTGACACGCAGAAGGCGTATAAACAGCAATTAATCAAAAAGCGTTTCCTTAACCGGGAGAAATAATCGAATGAATATTTTAAAGTTTAAAGTCGTGGGTGCTTTTATCGAAGAAGTTAAGCAGAAAAAAAGCGAGAGGAAATGAGATTAAACGTATTAATAAGCGAACGAGCGAACAAACAGTATTTTTCGTGCAGGTGCTAATGACGTTAGTTACGTATAATTTAACCAATGCTCGTATGCGTTATGAACAATAAAAGTTTCGGGAAAAGGATTAAAACGACGCAGCCCGCGAAGGCCTTTAACATTCCGAACTATAAATTTTCCATTTGGATGACAGGTGCTCGAACATGTGATGTAATCGGTTAAGACGTATGTAGCAGACAACACGACGACAACGGCTTCGATATGAAGACGAAGGAGAAGAAGCAGAAGACGGATTCGGACCATTACTTCTCTTTCTCTCTCCGTTTCATTCGTGTGTGTGTGCATCTTCTTCTTGCCTACACAAAGAGTGAAAAGATTTCATCCGTTCTCATGGAAAACGGAAACTGATCGAGACATGTCACGAACACGTCCATGAAAAAGAGCAAGAGTTGCGAAAGGGACTGAAGGAAAAAAGAATTGGAAACGGAATAGCAATAACAATAATAATAGTAACGTGACTACGATACCTTAACTATCGTCGCTCCATCTCGCTCTTCTCTCTTTCGGCTTCGATTCTACGGCCGAAGAAGAATGTTAATTTCGAGACCGTTTCAATTAACAAATAGGAGCAACTACAACAAACGAATAACAAGAGCATTATTGCCTCCGGAGGGCAATATAAATTACCATTCACTTTTTCCTTCAAAGAACCAAAAAACGAAATGGTAAAAAGCTCGAGTAAGGAGTTAATTTATTAATTTACCCAGTGGTCATAGGCTGCGAAGAATTTCAAATAACGAGACAAGGAAAACCAGGTGTGATTCCGGAAACGACGCGGGGGTGGTACGCGCCTTATTCAAATGAGGCAACTGACCAAATCGAGCAGCTGATCGCCGAGTTTTTCGGCGACAGGTGAAACGAAGGAAAGTGAAAATTAAAAAAAAAAAAACTCATTTCCCTCCGGAGAAGATTCGCCGATTCGCTCAACTCTCACGGTCTTTCAGCGCGTCTCTCGATGCAAAAGGTCGTGATTTCGAGTTAAATCCAGCAGAAGAAGAGGCAGAAAAAGTACGAAGAAAATTTACATGCCGCCTTATAAGGACGACCGAGTCGCAATCAGATTTAATTTAAATTAACTTATCGATGAACGAATGCGACGGGTACGACGAAGTTTATGTCGACGAGTGAGTTAATAAAGATACAGAACGGACACGAAAAAATAAAATGATCGTCTACGTATAAAAGTTACTAAAAACGAAACTATCGCTACATTGAAACAATACCAACATTAAAAGATACACGCAGAGGTAAACCCAAAGGCAGACGAAGCAAGAGGAGGGTGCGGTTTTATGGCTCACATTATGGCCTCGAGAAAGAGAGAATCTAATAAAGCAATATAAATATACCGTCCTCTCTTTTATAAGATATCATAAATAGACCAAACACACGTCGGCATTAAATCGTACCTATCGATGGACGTTCCCCCATCGACTTCCTGCTCGCTTTCGTTCTTTTAATATTCAATTAATTAGTCCTTCTCGCACGCCGAAGGAATTAATGGTACGGGAAAAAGAAGTTTTCGTTCAAGGTCCCGCTGGTATTTAATCAATCCGTTACCAATTAAAACGCTTCCATAACGAACCCAATTTGTGTGGAGATTGTACCAATTAAATCCGTAAGCGCGAAGAAGCATTCGATTAACAAAATTCCACGTTATGACGAAGGTTAATTAAATCGCCTGGAAACTTCCTCCAAAACCACGACGAAATCCGGAAAGAAAACTTGAAAAAGTAAAAGAGGACTTTTTAATCATACAAGCGCCATCCAGACCATTATCTTTAAACCTCTACTAATTAAACGCGTATTGGTCGGTTGGAACGGTCGATAGAACAGAGAAAGAGGCGATTTCCTCGACTTCTTCCACCTCTTCGAATGGTTGGTGTATTACAACGTAGTTAAACGTTAAGTAATCGTTACAATAAAGTTGGTGGGCAGTAAAAGAAGATTTTTCTTAACATTCAAGCACCGTGAATTAGCTTATAGGACATAAACAACGTTGACCGTGCGACTAGAGCTACTGTGTTTAGTGCACTCGAATTGGTTTAGATGATAAAACAAAAACCGTTTTCTAATTAACCATTAAACGCAACTAATTAGTGGTGAAATTAATTTCCAATCGGGCGACTCGTAATTTCACGTCTTCGCCTTCGTTCCTACGAATCGTGACCGACAGAGAATTCCTCTTCCCTCTTGTCGAGCTCGTTAAGCTTAATCTAATTTAATCGATGAATTTTTCGGAATTAACGCCCATCCATTGATAATGGGCAAAGATATGGAGTTGAAATAGGGACATATGTACGATAATTCGCAAAAAGAAATTGGACTAGGGGGATTGAATGGAACTTAACAATATGTACCGTAACAGAATCGCCAAATTTCACACCCCTCTGCCATAAATACCCCCGGCACAATGCGAAACAAGTAAGGGTCACGAAATGGGAAGCGTCTTAATTAAGAAATAATCATGCCAAACCCTCAGACACGGGCTCTATTTGAAATCTGCGAAAAGAGCAGAATTTTCGCTTTAAAAAAGCTTCTGGTAACGTCAAGTCAAAAAAGCTCATCAACTTTCTTAATCTTCCATCGAGTTAATATTGCGCGATGGAATTTCTCGTTCTTTTCACTTGTTTAACAGTAAAATAAACCATCCGAACGAATTTCTGACGTTTAACAGGAAACATGCCATCGTAAGTTGAATAATTGAACGAAATATCCAGTTGTCAATTTGTATAGTTGGAATCGTGTCGCTCTCTGGCGAATGCAAGGCAGATATAACATCATTAAATCGAACCGTACGTCGACTCTACTTTGAGTTGTTAATGAAGACAGGAGCAGGAAACTGAAGCGAATGAAGAACAGCCAGCAGCAATGGCAGAAGCGAGAGAATGTGTTGATGAAGCGAGTCGAACGTATCGCCTTATATTCATCATCGAGTAGGATATTTTATTAAAAGAAGAACGAGTTTGGAATCATGGAAAAGAAAAGCAGGGGAATTTCCACGAGAAAAGTCTAAGAATCGGAGCTTGAGAGAAGGAGAAAAAATTGTAGTGATGGTTGGAGGAATTTCGCACATAAATAGCAATTTCCCTTCTGCTGAATTGTGTTTATTACAAAGACTTCGTCATCCTCTCGCTCTCGCATCGTTTTTTCCTTCCATTGGCACAAAAGATTGTTGTAGGCAATTAAAATTTATTACGTCTTCGACTGTAGAAACCCTTCTTCGCCAAACGTACAAAAAGAGAAAAGAAATGCGTCCTCTGCGCTCGTTCTAAATCCTAGAAAGAAGTTTATTATGCTGCGTATTGTGCGTGATCTCCTGCGTGTTCAATTCTCGTCTTCGTACTCTATTTTACTCTTTTAACAACAAACAACAATAACCCAACGGGACGCAATAATGCAATAAACCAGATCTTTTCGGGAAACAGGTGTAGGGACGTAACAATAAAATAAAAATCCGTCTCTCGTTCTCTCCTACTTGTTCATCATCATCTCCATTCGTCCATCATTTATCACTTGTTAAATGCACATCTTCTTCTTCTGCGAAACGTTCCGAGAATTAGCATCTCTAACAAACGTTTTTGCAATGATTTACTGCCTATATTATTTAGAATATTAACAATGACGTTGACGATGAATAACTAGAGATGGATAATAATAAGCATGGTTGCAAAACATCTTTGGTAATTGTCGTTTTTTGTGCGATTAAGAACAAGGTCTTCCTGCAAAACTGATTGAAAATGAATGAAGATTTGCGTTTGCGAGGGAACCGAAATTTCTTTGCAGACACTTTAAATTGCAACAAATAAAAAACGAATTTTAGTTCTATTTCCGTATAGTCTAGTCGCGATTTGTAAGCGTTTTATTAATTCGTATACGCGCGTAGAAGAAATTCTTTCTTTCTCGGCGTCTCCCAACAATTCCTTAACCGTCCACTTTGTTTTTCTGCAGATGAAATAATGTGAGTGTTGCCGAGAAGGGAAAAAAACGAAAACGGTGGAGCATAATGAATAATACGCGAAGACGCTTCTTTCATTTCAATTTTCGCAAGGGAAAAAGAGCAAAAATGAGATTTCTCGAAATATACGTTCGGACGGTTACGAATACGTTATAAGTAAAATGCCAACATTTTAAGTAGAAATGATAATTCCCGTCGAAATATTAGACGCAGATGTGTGAAATTAACAAAACGGCGAGTTACTCTCTTGCGTTGTTGGTAATAATAATAAAGCACTTTGTATATGAAATATGGTGCAGCAAAAGGCACTAAAGCTTCCACTTAAATCTCTCCAATTTATTTCGTTTATTTGATTTTTTTCGTGTGCTCTGTTCGAACGACAAAACGGCCTCTTTAAATTGGCACCTCTGAATGCCGTTGAGAATTTAATGCGAACGTCCGTGTTATTACTATTAAATGTGCGTGGGCGACAATTTGGGGGGTTCGTAAACTTTTCGCAGCTGTTAGCAATAATAATAACAACAATAATCCAAGAACGGTCAAATGTCGTAGTGGACATTGGGGTCCGTTTCGGGCAGCACGCGACGCCCCCGCATAACGACAATTGAATTTGGCAAATACGAAAAATTTGCGCTTAACAATGCGAAAGGAAGAAACGTTCAAGGGGGGACTTTTCGATTTTAGTTCCGGATAATAAACGTTTCATTTAAATGGACGAAGAATGGGATTTCCAAATGGTCCCTCATTAATGAATGGCTTGTGAAGCGAAGATTTGCATCGCCATGGGCAAAACGGTTAATTAGGTAAAATAATAATCGTCGACGTGCAATTCTGCGGGCAAAAAAATCAACTAATTTAAATGCTAATCGTACGCTGATTATGGCCATTTAAAAGTTAATTAAAACAAGCGTTTAACGACTGACCAATTACTTAAATGCCCACTAACTATTCGATGGCAGACGGAATGTTGGAATCGATCAAAAATTCTGCACGAAACAAAAACGAAAAGAAATTTGATCAATTCGATCTCGTTCATTAAATCACATTAAACCGAAAGCGACAGGATAGTAACGTAATAAAATGTAAAAGTGTCGATTCCTTCCTCTCTCTTCCTTTTTCCTCCGTCCTCTTGTACTTCTTGGTTCTTTTTATTTCGTGGCTTCTTAACAGAACAAACCTAGGATGTACACATCTATACGATATCTAAAGAGAGTGCGGTGTATACAAATCTGCCGTGTTTAAGAACCTACATGCAGATAATGGCGAAGAAAAAGAAGTTGAGGACGACGACGACGACGAAAGAGTAGGATGGCAAAAGGTTTCGCTTATTTTATACCCGTGTTCGCGCTTCTAATGTATTTATATGCAATTTTGTTTGGTGGTAGTTAGAAGAAGAAGTAAAAAAAGGCAGCGAGTATAAACGTGGATGTAGAGAGACCGAAGGTATCGGAGTTTATTAATATTTATTGCGCTATACGTCGCTGACTCAAAGCGACGGTAAATCGCTTTATGGAGCCATCTCCGTCGTATAATATTCCTTAACATGCACCTCTTACGATATTCCAACACATTAACGCAGAAGAATGAGAGGAAGACGAGGAAAAAGTAAAAAGTCTGACCAATGTGTATCTATCTATACATCTAAAACCTCTTTCTTTCCCGTCGTTGCTCTCGTATTCGTTAACATTGAAACCTATCGGTTGTGCCTTCAGTTTCTTGTACGTTCCAACCAGCAAAAATTCCTCTCGCTCGACGATGTTCGGCCCTCCATCGTACATTAAAAAAAAGTCTTCGCTCATTTCTTCTTCTATTTGGTATATTCGCATCCACCACACCATTGTCATTCACTCGAATTCTTAACAGTGATTAGTGCGATGATATCGGCTTAAGAGAAAATTTACATCGCTTATAAGCAAATCTTCGCTCCATCGATTTTAATTCCTTTTTCTTTCTCGTCTACGTACGATTTTCTATTTATTTCGTATCGATTGAACTTCCTCTTCGCGATCTTATAGCCTCAACTTCTTGCTCACTTGCTGTTGTTGCAGTTCTTCTTATAAACCATTTTTCACTTAACGATCGTTAAATAAATTTTATGCGGGGACGTGGAGGCTTCACATCAGAAGAAGCGTAGCCAAAGAATACCTCATAATGATAAAAATAATTCTTTTCCTCCGTAACCAAATATGGTAATATTACCACTAGGTTCAATACGATTATATATTTATTTTGCCATCCTATGTCCCATTAATCTCGATCATACGATTGCCAATTAATTAAAATATCCACTATTTGCTGCTACATAAACAATTGAATCCTGTTAGACCGTTAGAAAGCGTCTTAAGCTTCGAGCTTTACGGCCGCGAACGGAAAAGGTTGGAATGAAATTGGGATGTTAACATCGTTAACAAAATAAATAAAAGGCAATATTTGTCAGTAAAGACCACCGCGAATTTGGCTTTATTTCTGCTTAATTCCATCTTCACCGCGCCAGGATACAATGCAAGACTTTCGTCGACTCGTCCGCTTTCGTTTCTTTTTTTAATTAAACTCGATCATCATTAAAACGTAGTCGATCCTCTCTCTCTTCCAGCGTCTCCTCTGCATCTTTCTTACTCCACATATATTGATCGAATAAATGAGATTACCTTGAGCTGGTACAATGCCACCAACGAAATAAGAAGACGCGAGAAGCGGCGAAGAAGAGGAAGAAGAAAACGGTGCCAACTGAAACGCCAAAATCCAAATAAATATCGTGAATATGACGGCGAATAAACCAGATGCCATCGTTACTGTTATTATTACGGACTTCTTCGTTGGATCGGTGGCCGACAATCCGAAGTAACAATACGATTTTATTAGGTTTAAACGCTTTATCGTTTTATTATCGGTAACTAATATAACGTTGATAATACGTGTATTCCGTATTATTGTACAAATGGGTAATTTCTCTATGGGACACGGTTATCTGGTCGGACGATCCGAAGAGTGGAAGAAGAGCGCGGAGATGGGAAGAAGTTAAAGGCAATAACGCGATATTTATTTATTTTTATCACTCCGTCCCGGCGATATATCGCGGTTTACTACTTGTTAAATGCGGACATTACAATGCAGGAGTACCCGTCGTTATCTTGCCCGGTCTCATTTCCTCTCTTCTTCTTCCTCCGCAGTCATCAGCATCCCGGGCGTTTTTGTTTCACTTACGCCTGGTTTCGTTTCTCTCTCTCTCTCTCTCTCTCTCTTTTGCCTTCTTTTTTGGCCTCTTTCTTCTGTGCCATCGATATAGGAGCGAATCTACATCAACATTTATTGCGAAATCGTGAATAGTCGCGTTGTCGCTGCCCACGCAGGACATCGGAACGGCGCCCCTGGACCTCACGATTCTTTCGTTCACCCACAATTATTATCAGCTACGGTTTTGTTTCTAATTCCCGACTCGATTCGATTCGATTCGGAATCGATTCGCTTTCGAATTGAAATCATGCGACGGTTATTAAAACGCATCGTTGCGAGGAGTGGAAACTTTGGAGCCGAAGACCACTAGAATCGATTATCGGAATTAATTTAATTCAAACGGATCTTTGGGGTATTTGTTGTCGCGGTCGCGACCGGTCCTCGGTGGCCATGTTTACCCCGAATTTACACCCAGAACTGGTTCTTCATTACAACTCCTCGATGGTCTTTAAACAAACTTATAGAAAAAGATTCTTCTGCGGCGATGGTAATGTTATCACCGTAGTTTGCTCCTCTCTTATTATTCTCCTGCTTCGTCTGGTTGTTGTTGCTGTTGTTGTTGTTATTATTATTATTATTATCGTCGTTATCCTTTATTTATTTCTACCTGGGAACGAGGAAAAAAGTACGAGGGCGGTACCACCGGTTACAGGTAGAGCCAATCTCACTTCATCATAACTCTATCTGCAAGCCAATCGTGAACGAGGTATAATAATATACCTAGTTGACCCTCGACGAGAAATTATAATGATGAGGATACCTATTTTGCATATACTCATTTCAATAAAATTGCATATACGGGATAGGATAATTCAATATTTTCTCATATGAAGGCCATAAACTTGTCTCCTTATCCTGTAATAAAGTACGTTCGTTCCCTCATTTTCTTCTTCTTCGTCTCTCTATCAGCTTATATCCATTATTACTTCTTTGCATTCCCTCTTCTTCTTCTTCTTCTTCTTCCACATTTATATTTTGCAATTATAATTATTACTCTTCCTCTTCTTTTAACAGTTAATTAATCGAGCTCTTTCTCTTTGCCTTTCGTGCAGACCCAACGCACGCCCAATTTTTCCGAATAATCTACCAGAAAATATCAGTATTGGAGTATAAATAATAAACAAACGAACGAAACGAATATGTACAGAGTGAGAAAGAAAGAAAGAAAGAGAGACTTCAACAATGTCGATGCTGTTGTTGTTGTTGGTTGTTCGGTTGGTGGTGATGCTGTTCTTGAGACGTGTATGAAATAATCTAGATATCGTACATGCAACTCGAAACTTGTGGATTTCAAATGGATATCAATGTTTCACGTTGGTATTACTAGCCTTATACCATAATAGCTCCTTAGTTTATTTCGATTCTTTTTTCTGCTCAACCACTAGCTGTTCGTCTCGTCTCTTATGGTATGCCCTCGTTCCTCTTTTTCTTGTTCCGTGGTATTCAGCAAGGCGAACCTTTCATTGGCACGTCCTCTTTAACTTTACAGTATCGTACTTATTAAGATTCGCCTAATTCATTTACACGTGGGGTTTTCAATAAACATTACCGAAACGATTAAGTGTCAGTTGGAATTTGGCGCGATCGTTTGAAATAGATGACGTTCCGTCCTTCGTCTGGCTTGATTGTTGCAGAAGAGACGCAAGGAGCAAAAGAAAGCTGGATGGAACGAAGGAGAAATCGTTATTTCGCTCTGTCCCTTCAGTTTCATCTGAAATGCAGCAATATGCGCGTATAAAATACGTCCCTGTGCAAGTACGCTGTCACATGATCTGAGTTATAAGGCAACCGTACTGCCAAGTACGCACAAACACAAGCAGAGTCGCTTTCAATGTACGTGTATGCAAGAAAAATAAATATCATTCTGCCCTGCCTCCGTTTTTCTTCTTTTGCTATTCATTTTAATTCGTTCGCTCTTCCTTTTCCTTTTGGCTTTGTCTTTTATAATTAGCAAAACCTCTCCTTCGTTCTGTGCCTCTTCTTTATTATTATTGTTATATACACGTACAACTTCTCTTTCTTGCAAAAGTTGAAAAAAACAAGACAATTCAGTAAAAGTTACAAGAACGATCGGGCAGAAATCTCGCGAGCAATTTCGACGAACGAAAAGGAAACGACGTTATCGAAGGGAATAAATTAAATCTTTAATTTAATTAGTTAATCTGTAAATTACGGGGGCCCACAAATCGAGTAATTTATTGCATGTAAGTCGCGTTTTCAGTGACGTATCGCGGAATAACAATGGATGGTCGATATGAAAATAGCGCAAAACAAATTGTTCGCATATCGCGCGAAAACGTTGTTATGCGGGGACGATGATGTTCGCAATGTTAGCGAGTCAAGGGTAAAATGTTTCATTAATATTTCAGATATGATAACGTGCTAAATTGCTATACCTAAGAATAAACCAACAGCTGAGCGATAAGAATTGAAAGGTTTAGATTGCGTATAGAAGACTTTTTTGCGAGGATCTTTGACCTAAGACGCGCGAAAAAGAAATGCGCACGATGTTCTAATTAACGATTGAATGGGCTTGGAAGGCAGCAGAAATCCTAGCATGTCTTTGAAAATTTTCGAATGAAGAAATAGATGAGATTCATCGTGCACGTTTTATAAATAAAATTTGATTAAATAAAAATAAATCCTCGCATTCCGTTTAACTTACGTTCATTTAATATAACGTATACACATGGGTACATAATAGCGGGTACCGTACGGAGAGCGATGACGATGATGGTCGGGTAAATGCGAAAGAGCGAGTGGAACAGAGAACCGAAGCAAAAAGCCGAAATGCATTAGCTCATTAAATAAACGTGAAGGAGACTTTCTATTTTTCTTCTTCCTTTCTTTTCCGTCCCTCGTTTGTTATTTGGATCTTTTCTTGAATTCGTCTCCGCACTATTTTCACCTCTTTGTATTCCTAAATGTCATCCCAAGTTGGATGGATGAATCTCATTCTTCTCTTTTACCGAAAATATTTCTCCATCACGATTTTTTCTGCTCCATTCCCGCACATAAATTTAAATGATACGTATTATTTTCTAGCCTTTTCACGAAAGCAAAACTATTTTAAAAAGTGGAGAAAGTTTCTTTTTCTTCACAGTAAGCACGTTTTTATGAATAAAAAACGAATACCCCCGAGAATTATTTTTGGAAACTGATTACACTTTTTTGTTCCCCGTTAAATCGCCCGTTTTTGGGAAACGTTTCGGTTGCGTTAGGTTATGTATCTGTCTTCCGGTTTCCACCGGGTGCGAACGCCGTGTATTTTTAAAGTTTCCTCCTCGCTCTTGACGCCTAAAACGGGGAAATGTTTTGGGTGGAAATAAGTGAAATTTATTGCCAGATTATGTACGTCTGACTAACAGCGAGACAGCACGAGGATGGACAAAAAAGAAGTTTGTAACTGTATATGAAGAAGTGAAGAAGAGGGAAAAAAACGACGAACGTTTAAGATAATTCCGGTATAATAGAAAAAGTAATGCCACGTGTTCCATCAGCGTCTTTTTTCACATCTTTTTAGTTCTTCTTTTGGTGTTTTTACTGAAGAATAATAACGTTTCTTCGGCTCCAATTATGAGCGAAGAAATGAAGGAAACGGGCTTAATTATTTATAGAAATCAATGACAAATTGAGTTCGTTAATTAGATAATTAATTGAGCGAAGAATAAAAAGCGATCGACTGAATCGCATTAAGCATCATTTCTGCGCTTATTAAATTCAATTGCCGCAAGAGAATCGCAACATTCCCATCAAAATATTAATCTAAGGAAAGTTTGAGATATTTAAAAAGATATTTTACTTGGTATTGTTCGTTGCAAAGAACTTCTGCCGTTAAATTAACAGCAATAAATTCTGAGAACCAGGAGTTGTGAAGATGCTACATTTTTTCCTCTCCATTGTACCCATTATACCAAAAATAATTTTTATTATTCGACTGCAATAAAATCATAAAAATGTTTTGCTTTTATTTGCAAAAGAAATAATTTACGACCGGCATAGATGTTTTGGGAAAAATTGAAAAAAAAATGTGAAAATGACTTTCTGCATTGTAAACCGACCAACTGACCATCAACTTCGATGCCCAATTTATCTGTCTTCTTCGACACTTTGTTTGGACTTTTTAACTTCATTAACGCAGGTATCCCACCTACAAACGAAAATTGTCGAAAGGCGAGACGATGAAGAATAAGCGTTTACAACTTTCGAAATTATAAACCTTTATGGCACTTTTAACAGTTCGACAATTTTATTATTCCTCGATGGCTTTATTAAAAAAATTCAACGCGAAAATGGTTTTGAGTGATAGGAATAAACCAAAATGAAAAGAAAAACGTGACAGGTTAATTAAATTGACTTATCATAATTTTATTGCAATTTTCGCTCATGCATATTTTTCATTCTTGTAATTATAATTAAAATTATCTACTTTTTCGTTTCGGTGAGCCGTTATCACTCGTAAAAAATAGCGCTATCAAGTAGGAAAGGCACAATGACAAATATTAAAACCTACCTTTATGTAAATGAACGTAATTTGTACGTGTAAAGTTTACGATTTCATTGTTGTCTTAATTAGATTGAGACTTCGAATTAAAAAAAAATTATTGATAAAATTCAAAAATCGACTTTTATAATGACCTTTAGGGAACGAAGAAATGCGAAGAGGTGACGTAAAAGGGAACAAGTGACCGAATAAGGTATCATTGAATAATTTCAGATAGAGTCACGACGATCGGTAGGAAAGTAGACAATTTTGCATGATTGCAACAAAGACATTCGCCAATTTTCTGCCATTGAAAGAATAAACGGATCGGACACGAATAATAGTACCGAGAGGAATGTTCGGAACGTAACAACAAAGATTGCGAACGACGGTATCGATCGGATTCTTCTATTGGGAATTGTACCGAGGGGCTTTTCTTATGGTTATAGTCGGTGCTTCTTAAAAATAAATTATAACCTATCGATGTCCCGCATTGTAGCACGAAATTTTTCCTTCGTCGGCCCACGCACGAACAAACCAAATTACCGCAAGCAATTTGTCCTCATAGTATTCGCACAATATGATGAACGTAACACGAGATGTTTATCCTACGAAGAGATCTTCGCAATTATGACGTGGGGCCGCATATAGGCACAATTCCAAATTGGACAAATCTATATTTGTGTCATTGTAATGTCATCGTACAATAATAACGCTGATACGAGTCCCGGCCGAAAAGGAGACGAGGATTAAGTTCAGGTACCAGGAGTTTTCGAAATTTTGCACCAACTTTCAAACGATTCGCAAATCCCCGACGATTCCATTGATCGAGCAACAATTAGACGGACGAAAAGGACGAAAACGGATAGACAATCGGGATTAATGGATCGAAACGCAGCTGCGACGCCGAGTTCCACCTACGCAAAGCGACGAAACGTTTCGCTCTCTGTCGCATTTTTCGACGTGCAATTAACTTTAAACCCCTCGTTCGAGAAAAAAAAAACAAACGATAGGGCGAGGATCGGAAACGAGGGGTCGGGAAATACTTTTATTACGCAACTGACCTCTGGCTATTAAATATCATACACCCACGCATTTATTGTAATTTATTACCTTATCCGACCCCCTCATCTTCGCATGGACGTCCGAAGACATAAAAAAAATTAATGGGGGAGAGAATGGTTACATAATGGAAAAGACTGACCCTCGAACATTCATTTCTCGGACGTTAAACGGGACAGTTTGCCGTCAAAGCGAGGAGGGCAAATATGAGAAGCGAGATGTCGAGGAGTCGAAACGGATTGAGGCCATGTGCCGCGTCGAATGTGCGTTCGAATTCAAGCGCCTAATCTAATTAATTAATACTTATTCGCAACAATCTATAATTGTTTATAACGATTAATAATGGCGTTTTGTGCCGGACGTCGGGCGCAATTAATTTTTGCAAAAATATGCATTCAATTAAACGCGACAAGATAATTATCTCGTTAACGGTAATGGTATTCACGAATGAAAAATGTCTACGTACATTAATAACACTAACCGACGCTTTTATTATTCGCATTTTAATCTGCAAAGATTGAATTTAGCGGAACTTTCATAACAGTCAGGCTCGGTAATCAAAATTAATTCCCATTAATTTTTCGGCAATATTGCTGGAACATCGCGTGAATGAATGTTACTGAATACGTACAAGAACGATTCCAATAAGAGAATTAATTGTTTAGCATTTTCGAAGGCAGAGTCGCTCTCGCAAACATACAAATCGATACGAATTTCCGTCGCTTATTTCAGCTGAAATGAAATAATAATTCCGAAAGCGAAGGAGCGAAACGAAAAATGGAATCGAAAGCGACGAGAAGGAATAAATTTTTTTATGTACACGAACCCAGCGAACCCTCAATTTATTACCGAACGTCGGTTGTTCTTTTTCTTTTCCTTTTTCTTTAGATATTCCTCCACATATACACACCCAATTTTTAAAATAATTATAGCAAGGAGCAACAATTTCGATCAGCCATTAATTAAAACAACGTTTGTACAGATTTTTGCATAGACCTTATAAGAGAAAATAGGAATTGCGCAAAAATCTTGAGAGAAATGGCTCGTGCCTCACGTGTAGTAATAATTAGATGAGTCTCTTGCGGATTCCGCGCACATTTAAACATCGCTTCCTGTTTCCTTTGTCTCTTTATTATAATTAGAAGGAAGTTTTTATTGAATACAAACCCAAATAACGCTTACCATCATCTCATCGTAAGCAGAAGGGGAGAGTCGAATGTTAAACACGTGAGAAGAGTCTTTTTTCTTTCGTTCTTCTCGAAGTTGAGATAATGATGGAAGGAAATCAATTAAAGACACCACGAAATCTCCTCCTAAAACCCAGAACATACCTCGTTCGTTATTATTCGTATACCTGCGATTGGGGACTTTCGGGGGTAATTAGGTCCTCTTCCCCATTACGTGAAGGTTATAATTAACCACGGAATTCCGTAAATTATTTCCAATAGTTTCAGAGATGTTAATCTAGAGAACTTCTTTAACCCAAATTTCCCTCCTCCTCGCTTTATTATTTACTCTTCTCTGGGTGGACTTTGATAAAACTAAGCTGAAAATAAGGGTTTTTGAGTCTTTGTGGACTTTTTGTTTGTCTTTTGCGTCTTATACCTTCTCTTAACGGATTATAGGTTTCTATAAGCGACAATAACAATTGTTGAAATTGGAGATTGTGGCTGGTAAAAGAAGAAAGAGGGAGTGCCATTAAACCGATACCAATTTTAGAATTTTATTGATCGTTGGGCCCTTTTTCTTATCTCTCTCTCTCTCTCTCTGCCGTTCACTCTCCGTTCCGTTAAACATCGATCTATTATTGGTCGCGGACGAGCAAGAAGTGAAAAAAAGCGAACAAGACCTGGATGGCGACAAATGAAATCGAAAACGTTTAATTCGATTTAAGAATCGAGTGAAAGCATTAAGAAATTTAACCAGAAAAACCCGATCGTTATTTCTTCTTCTTCTGTTGTCTTCGTGGTTATTGTAGCGAGTACGTAGTAGTTGCTGATAGTCGAATTAAGGAGCGATAAATAAGGAGGAAACAAAAAATAAAGCTGTTTGTAGGAACGAGAGGACGGAGGGCGAGCGTTTTCTTTCCTCTCGGTTGAAACGCGGTTAAAGAAGCACGTCTCGGGGAACTGTTAAAGGAAAAGCGGTGGATATATATATATATATATATATATATATATATATACGTCGGAATCGATACGACGTACCCCCACGTTATGCTTACCGTATTGGAGCCGCCGGTTTTTGCTTCTTTCTTTCTTCTACCTCCAAGTCCGTCGTCGATTCTCTATTCTTTGCTTCGTATAGAACGCACTTCAAAGGCCTACGTACCGTCGTTCCGTTTGTTGTTGCCTTCTTGGACGGGTCTCGGTTAACATTCTTTTATATTGCGTTTTCTTTGTAGCAATGCAAGAATCATCGCCGTGTGTGTGTGTGTGTGTGTTCAGTCTTGGTTATGAGCACTTCTTTTGTATTATCATCATCATCATCGTCATTATTGTATTATGGATATATGGGAATCTGGGCGTATCTCTAGAAGGCGGAGAATAATATGACTGAGCAACAAGTGCGTTTTATTTATGAATACCCAGTCCGGCCCTGCTGTCATAACCGGCTACGTGACTGGTTGAGAGCCGGGGGGGCCCCCGTTCATCATCTCTTTTGCGCTTGCTCTCGATCTCCTGGAAATATTACCACCACCAACATCGACATCAACCACCCATCTCCATTTTATTTATGATAACTTATGTAACTTAATAACGCGAGCGCGCCACTGGTGTACGTCGCCGTCGGTTATACCGCCGGTTCTTCACAGTCATATGACGACGCCGGTCCCTGCCTAATCCACGTATACACGTAGTAAGTTATGTCGGTCGACGTTTGAAACGGCGCTATCCCGACCACGTTCCCGGTTTCGATATCGATTTCCCGACGCCCTCACTTCCGAAATCGACGCATTCTGATCGCGCGTCTCTTGTTGCAGGCGACGCGACCGTGACCGCATCCAGTGAGGAAGACGTAAGAATAGCAACCGAAGAATTGGCACTAAACGGAGCCCTAATGTGTCCTAGGTGTCAAGAACAGTTCACCGATGTGCAAGAGTTTCTCACGCATAAAGAGGAGTGCGCACGTAAAGCGAAGAAGCACGAGGAACCGGCTCATTCCGACCCGGAGGACATGGTAGTGTCCGAAGACGACGACTACGACGAGGACAGCGGCAGCGTCGGCGGCGGCGGCGGCAAGCGATTGGAACGGATGCGACGGCATCGGCAGGACGCGGCGAATAACAACAACAGCGTCGACGACAATTCGCCGGAAGAGAACGAGAACAGCGGGCAACGCATGGATTTTCCGTTCCCCGTGGCCGGCTCGGCTAGCCACGTGACGCTGGAAGCGTTGCAAAACACGAAAGTCGCCGTGGCGCAGTTTGCCGCGACGGCGATGGCGAACAACACCGACAACGAGACGGCCCTGCAAGAGTTGGCCGTGCTGCAATCGACGTTGTTCACGTTGCAGCACCAGCAAGTGCTCCAGTTGCAATTGATCAATCAACTGCAGCAGCAATTGTCGATAAACCGATCGAAAACGAGCAGTCCGGTGTCGCCGAATCCGGAAAACGACGCGGAACCGCTTCAGCCGGAGACGCCGCCACCGTTACCTCTACAACTACAATTGCAGACGCCGCACCATCCGCAACTGCATAGCCAACAAGCGATGTCGCGCGAACCGACGCCCGACGTCCCAATCGTGCCGTTACCGCCGCCACCGCCCACGTCGCAGCCGTTGCCGCAAACGCGAACGCCGCCCGGACCGTTGCCGGAAGTGACCAGTGTGCCGTCGTGCTTACCGCCGCAAATCCAACCGCCGCTATGTTCGATATCGTCGTCGCTGGCAGAGACAATTATCACGCACAGTAACGATCCGCCGTCTTTGGACGAACCGAACACGTTGGAGATGTTGCAGAAACGCGCGCAAGAAGTGTTAGATAACGCGAGTCAAGGCCTCCTGGCCACGAACTTAGCGGACGAATTGGCCTTTCGCAAGTCGAAAGGTTCGATGTCGCCGTACGATTCCAAAGGTAGGAACGAGCCGTTCTTCAAGCACCGCTGCCGCTACTGCGGCAAAGTGTTCGGCTCCGATTCCGCACTGCAAATACATATCCGATCTCACACCGGCGAGCGGCCGTACAAGTGCAACGTGTGCGGCAGCAGGTTTACGACGAAAGGTAACTTGAAGGTCCACTTTCAGAGGCACAGCGCCAAATTTCCGCATATCAAAATGAACCCGAACCCCGTGCCGGAACATTTAGACAAGTATCATCCGCCGCTGTTGGCCCAACTGGGCCAGCAGCAGCCGGCGTTGTCGCCGGGCGGGCCGCCGCCCGGCCATCCGCCGCACATCGGCTTCCCCGGCGGCCACCATTCGTTCCCGCCGACGACGATACCGTTGTACAGGCCGCCGGGGCCGCCGCCGCCGCCGCCCCCGCCCGAAATCGTCAACAATCGATTGCCGCCGTCGCCGCATCGGCCGCCCGAACCGCGCATCTTCCCGCCGCATCCGTTCGCGTTGATGAAGCGCGAGGAACAGGAGGTGCCGGAGAATTTGAGCAAAATGCCGCGTTCGTCGCCCGCGACGCCCGTGCCCCACGAGCAGCGGATTAAGACGGAAGTGAACGAGGAGAAGCGCGACGCGCTCGGCGACGAGGCGAAAGTGTTGGCGTTGAACGTGCCGCAGATCACGCCCAAGCAGGAGATGGACACCGACAACGAGCCGGAACAGGAGCCGGAACGCTTCCCGTCGCCGAACCCGTACGACGAGTGCGAGAGCATCGACAGTAAGTACAGCAACGAGGACTTGCGCAGTCCGATGGACCATCAGTCGGAGAACATGCAGGACGAGCCGGAGAATTTGTCGAACAAGAGCAATTCGGCGACCGGGCCGCTCACGATATCGACCGGGCAACGTTTGCCGGCGAACTTTCCATTCGCGCACGCCTCGTCGCCGCCGAGCAGCGCCTCGTCCGGCAGCCTCGGTCCGTTTCCGTCGACGCCGCTCCAAGATCCGGCCCGCGATCCGGCCATTTACACGAACCTCCTGCCGCGGCCGGGCAGCAACGACAACTCGTGGGAGAGTCTGATCGAGGTGACGAAAACGTCCGAGACGAGTAAACTCCAGCAGCTGGTCGACAACATCGAGCACAAACTGTCCGATCCGAATCAGTGCGTCATCTGCCATCGCGTGCTGTCGTGCAAGAGCGCGCTGCAAATGCACTATCGCACGCACACCGGCGAGCGGCCGTTCAAGTGCAAGATATGCGGCCGCGCGTTCACCACGAAGGGCAACCTGAAGACGCACATGGGCGTGCACAGGGCGAAACCGCCGATGCGCGTGCTCCACCAGTGTCCGGTGTGTCACAAGAAGTTCGCGAACGCGCTCGTGCTGCAGCAGCACATCCGCTTGCACACGGGCGAGCCGACCGATCTGACGCCGGAGCAGATCCAAGCGGCGGAGGTGAAGGATTTCCCGTCGCCGGGCGGTTTCCCGCCGCTGCCGAACTCGATGAACCCGTTCATCGGGCAAGGCTTCCACGTGCCCGGCCTGTCGCCGTTGGGCCACGGCGGCGGGTTTCCGATCAACATGAAGCTGGGCGACGAGAGCAAATCCGAACAGGACTACATGGACGACGACGACGACGACGACGACGACATGAGCACGTCGGAGCCGCACTTGCAGCCGTACAACTCGTCGCTGATGGACCTGCATCATCATCACCATCAGAGCAACATGAACAACGCGATGCCATCGAATCTGTCCACGTCCGGTCTGAGCTGTTCGGCGGAGGACCTCTGCTCGAACCGCACCAGTCAGAACATGTCGCCGATGCAGAACGGCGAGAAGTCGCCGGCGCGATCCGGGATCACGAGTCCGGGCAGCTCGGATATCGTGCGATCGTCGCCGAACCAAATGTCCACACCCGTCCAGGTTAGTCGCGATCGATTGTTTCGACTGCGGAAACCGATCTTGGGTCCCTTAACTCGATCCGAATAACGATTAGAACGTGCTCCTGTTGAAGGTCCCGCGGCCGCCGTCCTCGCAGCAGCCCGGCAGTCCGACGCCGTCGGAATCGAATTCGCTCGGCGCGCTCGACCTGACGCCGAGGACCGCCCAGCCGCCGCTGTCGAGTCCCGGCCAGCCGGGCAACAACCCGGGGCCGCCGTCGCTCTTCCAATCGTTCGGCCTGTTGCCGCCCTCGCAAGCGGCGGCCGGCAGTCCGCTGATCTCGTCGGCGCTCTCGTCGCTCACCTCCTCCGTGCTCACGTCGACCGCTTTCAGTCCGTTGCGATTAGCCGTCGGGCCAGCAGGTAATAACGATTAATGACGACTCCGGATATTTGCATTCTAAATTTTCGTTAATTTAGATTTCTCTTATTCAGTGAGAGGTAACACGACGTGCAATTTGTGTTTTAAAACGTTCGCTTGCAATTCGGCCTTAGAAATACATTATAGGAGCCACACGAAGGAGCGGCCGTTCAAATGCACCATCTGCGATCGGGGCTTCTCGACGAAGGTGAGTTTGGTCTTTGTTCGGTTCTCGGTTTAAGTGAAAGTGAAAGACGATGGAATTAGAAAAGGTGTAACAAAGAGAGAGAGAGAGAGATGCATGGATTCGAATGAATTGAGAAGAATTTTCGTTCGTACAATAGAGAAAAGTTGGCGACACGAGGTGTCTCATCTCAAATTAGCTGTTGGCTCTCCGCCAGCAATAAGTTATGTCAAATGTCTAAGTGGTCTATTTTTGATTAAGAATCTCATTTTTATATATCGGCCTATATGCGTGCGTGTGCGTGTGTGTGTGTGTAGTTTTTTTTTAAATATTTCCATATGACTGATTGTCGCGAGTGTTCGCAATTTTTTCTTGCTTCTCCATTCTTCTTTTGCATTTTCCTTTTCGGTCGCCGATTTTGCCATTTTATTTTTTTTGTAGTTCTATCGTAAGACGTTTCATATACTAAGCGCCAGTTTAAATTTAACCGACTATCCGCGAACGGTAAAATGCTAAACGTTTTGCGAAGAAACATGAGAAATTTAAGAAAAAGCAGCCCCCCGCCCCGTCGAAGCGATTAAGTGGAGGCCCTGTATTGAATAATTAATTTCAGACTGGCGAAGAGTGCATGTGTGGTCAGAGGCGTATCCAGGATGAAGCGGAGCTGCCGTGGGTGCATAATAATAGAAAACCGCCCAGGTCGCGACGCAAGAAAATCCCATCGTCAGCAGCATTGCCGATGAGCCCTGGATACGCCACTGGCATGAATTGGCCCGCGCTAGCGGTAAGGAACCGCGGCGATTACTTTTCTTTCTTTTCCGTTCCACCGACAAAACTGATCGTTTGCATTTTTTGTTTCTGTTCTCTTTCTCACTTTGCATTTCCCTCGCGCGGCGACACGATCAGGGCAACATGAAGCAACACATGCTGACGCACAAGATACGCGACATGCCGCAACACATGTTCGACAAGCCGCCGCCATCGGAAGACAGCCAACAACAACAGCAGCAGCAACAACATCTGCAGCAACAGAAACAACAACAACCGCCTCCGCCGCCACAACAGCAACAATTACCGCCATCGCAACAGCAACAACAGCAGCAACCGCCGCCGCCACTTCCGTCGATTGCCCAGCAGTTGCACAGTTCGCGAGACTCGACGCCGCATCACGAGATCAGCAACGATCAGTCGCCCTCGCAGATGTTGCCATCGCTCCATGAGCCCAACAACGAGCCGACGGTGAAGAGGGCGCCCAGCGAAAGCGAACTGCCCTTACCGAAACGACCGCCGAGTAAGTGTGACTTTATTCCATCTAAATTTTTTTCAAAAAGTCTTTTATTCATTGTGTCTCGATCGAATAAAGTCAGCATCAGATTTCGGACGTAGATTAACGCTATCCATTTTATTGCCTGCCGCAGTTATTTGGCTTCATCAGAATCATGCAATAGAAGAGCACTTTTAATTAATCACTCGCAAGGGGACAAGTTGTATGTAAATGCACGCTTTTGCAATCATTTTCGTAAGTTTGCAGAGGGAGTCTCGCCGAATTTACGTACGCTATCTCACGATCGGCATCGAATAATCGCACTGGGGGAAACAAGTTAGTTGGCAGTAGTTGAAGCAAATCCAAACTATTGATGGAGCATGATTTACGATAGACTTCAAACGGCGCATTTAAATGGAAAAAGACCGTCAGATCGGTTCAGATTCCATTTAAATGCCGCACCTTGAGCTTCGATTGTTTTGCCTTTAAGCGTTGAAACTTTCGGTCTGCGAGAGAACTCGATAACGGATTGTTATTAATTTTAATCGTCACTTTGAGCGATAAATCAAATATTCGATGCACCGATATCGTTGTGTACGTGTCGTGCAATTAGAGTCCTTAACTTAATTAGCCAAGTAAAGTCATTTAGTGCTGGAATAGAGTTTACACTGGGGACCAATATTAATCAATGTGCAGTTAGTAATAACGACCTAATATAATACTAAACTGGCATCAGTATTACATTGCCTGTGTGTGTGTGTACAATACAACTTGTTCGTGATATCATTAGCTAATAATAACTATTTTGCTTTGAAAGCGTGCCGTAATCGAGATTCTACGGACCTCCCGCTCTATCTCATCGCCTAATTGTGATTTCTTTTCTCTATGCCCCCGCTTTAATTGAATTCAATTTTTTCCTCCCATTAGTTTCGTTTTTCCATCTCGCTAATTGCAGTTCGTCCTCTCATATTTCTTCCCCGTCAAGTACTTTTTTCACGAATTATTATGGAATGTTCTTTCGCTATCATTTTTAATCTTTAGTTGTTGCTTAATTAAACATGCTGCTGCTGATGCTAATGGGGTTGTTGAACGGCAATAAAATGTTTCCCTTTAGATACTGACGAATTGTCGTCGAACGCCTAAACAAATTAACTGATGCTGATTCTTACTTGAAACCGTTGTAAATAACTAAGGCATTTGAATTAACCATAACAATATTAAGAGTCGCAAATAAAGAGCAAAGAGTTGTTATCGATAACAGTCGCAAATTGGCAACAATTTCGCCGCAGTCGGTTCGCGATTTTTGTTTTGTTTGTTTTTTGTTCGTTTATTATCACTTTCGACTATCCGATTTTGTTTTCGTTGATCAAAATTAATGCTTGCACTAACCTAAGCCGGTTGTGGGGCTCACGTGTGTTGTGTGTGTGTTTGCAGGCTTGCAGGCCAATAAACACTTATGCCACGTATGTAATAAGAACTTCTCGTCCAGTTCGGCCTTGCAGATACACATGCGAACCCACACGGGGGACAAACCATTCAGATGCACCGTCTGTCAGAAGGCATTCACCACGAAAGGAAACCTTAAGGTAGGTACGCTTAACGGCTTAACTAACGCACAAACTAACAAGTCACTTAACCCGATGGAGAATAAATCAGTCTCAGCCACGAGCGAGTCAAATTGTTTATATTTTCCTTTGTTGCCGCTGAAATTGGTTCTTTTTCATTTTCCTTTCTTTCTTTCGGTTAAATTGAAATTTGATTGAACGCAAGCGAATGGGAAAGAGCTTTTGCCAAAAAGAAAACGAATAAACGCAGCGAGCTGAACGTGCGCCGACTTAACGCCGACGAGTGTTTTACTTAAACCGGGCTCTCCCTACGATTCTCTTCTTCTCTCGCTTCAGGTTCACATGGGCACACATATGTGGAGCAACGGGGCATCGCGACGCGGCCGACGCATGTCCCTAGACCTGCCGCCCATTCCCATGACGCCCAAGGATTCCGAATTTCTGCAGCGGAGGCCCGACCTCTTCTACCCGTACCTCCCGGCTCCGTTCCTTAATGGCATGCAACAGAAGGTAAACGCGCGCAAACCGCCCGTCGCCGAGCGCGATTCTAATCGGCCCGTCTCGCTTCCTCCACAGTTGAACGAGATCTCAGTGGTACAAGCGCCGCCGAACGGTCTCGGTAATCCGGGCAAGTACGGCGGCTTATTGGGCTTCGGCTATCCGCCGCCGGAGACGTTGCGCTCGCAGGCCGACGACTCGCCGGAGCGGCCGGCGTCGCGTCCGCCAAGTCGCGAACCGGACCGGATATGGGACATACACTTCGATCGGAAGTCGAGCGGCGACGCGCCGTCGAGGGACGAACTGATGCCGCCCGGACGCGAAGGCCTAGCGGCCTAATCGATGCTCGAACGGCGAGGAGACTACTGCGAGGCGGCGAAGAAGCGTGAGACGCGGATCGTACCCGTTTCTCGACCTCGAAGAACGAGAGATTCGGATCGAACGGTTCGTCGACGAAATTGAGATGACGACTAAAATGTTCCTATTTGAATACTAGTCTACGAGTGGATCGGGGCAATTTTTGACACTGTGATACACACCCAGCTGTAGGAGCGGCACGTGCCCGCCACTGCTGTGTTTATTTTTTTTTATTTTTTTTTTATTATTGTTTAGTTTCCTTTCGGTTTACGTTATCATTAATTGAGTATGATGAAATGATAATTTTAATCGAATAAAAGTATATATATAGAGTAGAAGGAGGAGATCACTTTTGGTGCGAGAGGAAACGCGTTTCTTTCGATTTTGTACCATATTTAAGATTAGCCTGAATGTGCGATTAAAACGAGACGAAAATTAGTTTCCCTAAAACTCTCTATCTCTCTCTTTACGTATATCGTTTGCTGTGTTATATAAATAATTATAAATATATATATAAATATAAATAAATTTAAAGAGGTAACAAGCAGAAACGTGTAAATTAATGAGTATTATCAATTGGAAACGAGAGTCGAATGAGCATTGGCTATTTGGAGGAGACCACTTTCTTTTCGCTCTTACGAAGATTCGTTGATCCGTTTTGATTTGTCCTTGCATAATTAGCTTTATATTCGTATGAAACATTTTGTAAATATAAAATTAAGAAGAGATAATAAAGGACGACTGAGGAGAATTGAAATGATAAAAGGCTAAATGAAAATGTGTAACGATGCATTTGAAATAATCATTAATGATAAACTTAAATATTGTTTTTAGATGTCGTTTTGATGAGTACGTCGAGAGAAAGTGTTATCACACGCAAAGACACGCAGAGAATGACTTGTTTTTCAATTTAAATGAACAATCGAACTTGTATTATATAATTATTAATGTACATTATTAAAGTTAGAGGAGCAAAGAGAAAGCATTTCATTCTTTTTTTTTTATTATTAATTTATTTTAATTTCTTCTTCTTCCAAAACGTTGTAAATACCATGAAGAAAGTGTTCAAGATAAGAATCATAATCATCATTATCGCCTACAACAAACATCAACAATAATAATACGAATCATCAGCGATTATTTTTCTTATTGGAAAATTTGCCAAGAGATTGACTATTAATTAATCGATTCCAAGTTTGTATACCCATCCTTCGCAGTACAAAGTCTCATCCAGACGAAGTAAATTAAATTAATTGAAGATGCCCCTTATTCTACTTAATCAATAACTGATTGAAGCGAAATCAAATTAATATTAATTTTAGTAGGAAGAATTTCTGAGACGTATCGAAACGAATTGAAATACAAAGATTTTAGGTGAGGATTATTGAAGAGAAAAAAATTTAAACTAAACGATTTAACTGAACAGATTTATAATAATTAATTGATTATTATATATTGTGTAAATGTAAGTAAATTTAAATTTGAAGAAAAGAAAAACGATAATTAATGATAATTATATGCAGAAAAAGGTGGGAAAATGAGGAGAAATTACAAAAAATAAGAAACTATATATGAGACGAATAATAATGATAATAAATAAGTGAAGAAGAGAAAAAAGAAAGGAAATGTTTTTATTTCGAAATGAATGTACAAATATTTTTAACTGGTGTATATCGGAATCATGTCTGTATTTATAACTCTCTCTCATACGAGCCAGTTAACTCTGTTTAATTATAAAAATATAAATATTTATCACAATCAATTACATTTGGTTTTATTTCAAAACCACAAAACACACATTTTCTTTTTATACATTCTTCTTACTCTTTATTTTTATTTCATCTTCTGCTGCTTCTTCTTCTTCTTCGCCCGTTGGTTTGGCTTTTCATCCATGTCTTAAGGACACGTGCTTCTAATGGCTACCGTTTTACAGTTGCACGTATTATTACCATCATCATCATCGTTTTATAACGCTAATTTAATTTTATTATTGAGAGAAAAGAGAATCTTAAAAAAGAAAAGAAGGAAATAAACTATTTTTGTACCGTAAAACGCTAAAAGTGCAAGACGCTGAAATCAAAGCTGGTAACGATTACAATAGGAAAAGAAACATTCGTCTGTTCCCATTTAAATAAAGTTAAAAATTACAAGAATACGTATGGAAATCCCTAATATGTGTTGATATCAAGCAAATGGAATACTTGCTATTCATTTCCCTTTTCGCGTGCACTAATTTAATTAAAACGCATCCATAAAAGTGCGTTCAACATCGAACAGAAAATCATTAGTAAGTTGTTTCCACATACAGCCGGTTATTAATTAAATTTTAATCGTACAAATGAGAAAGTCGATCGTTTTCGTCCACTGCATCATATTTTTATCAACAGCGAATGTAATTAATCAAAAGTATTTGACTACAGATCGATTGACGATTCGTTTGCAGGGATTTAAGCACGAAGTAACCGACCAAATTTATTTCAAGATATCGATAGATGGTCAATACGAAGGCGATGTCGTGATTGGACTATTTGGTACCGTGGTACCGATGACAGTGGAGAATTTCAAAACGATTGCCACTAAAGGCATAAATGGAAAAAGTTATAATGGTACGCAATTTCACAGGGTGATCAAACGCTTTATGATACAAGGTAACATTGAATTGTTGAACGTTACGCAATTTGCAAAACTTCCCTTCCTCGCCTCTCAGGAGGCGACATTTTATTCAACAACGGAAGCGGTTCTATTAGCATTTATGGCAAACATTTTGGCGACGAGAATTTCGACATTAAGCACGCTGCTCCCGGTTATATTAGCATGGCGAATTCCGGTAACTCCGTGCGTTTCTAGCGATAACTATTTAAAAAATAATAATTTCTCCATAAAGGTCCTGACACAAACGGATGCCAATTTTTCATTACGACAATGCCCACACCGTGGCTGGACAATCGTCATACAGTCTTCGGAAAGGTCTATTTGCATATTTGTGAAAGTAGTATCTCGATATCTTCTTTCGTTTCGTTGTAGGTTTTGAGAGGACAACGTCTCGTGCATAAAATCGAGCAGATGAAAACCGATGCATCTGATAGGCCGGTTGTTAAAGCGGAAATTATTGAAAGTGGTCTTTTGGAAGAGCGACCATCGTTTTATATCGAAGAATCAATTAGTTATGGGTATGTTGTACGATGGATTCAGGCTGCCTTTAAAGGAATGATTTATCGTTTCAGATTAAAGGATTGGCTTCAAGCGGGCATGTTGCCATTATCGTTCTCTTTTGCCATCTTACTCTTTTTCCACTGGGTCCTCAGGAAATTGGATCATTGTAAATTAAAGAACGATTAAAAATGGCGGGCAATTCTTTTCAACCAATGCAATGATGGTTGTCTATATGTACACTTGTTTTAATTCAATAATGTTGCTATTTTCAAGTCATAATCTTTGAAGTATAAAGCATGTTTAGATTATTATTTCTTAACGTGAATGAAATTGTGAATTAAAATTGGTAATCTAATTAGGTATCGTTTTGTATTTGTGCATCAATTAATTACCAAACCCAACCAAATACCACATTATTGATTTTAGATTAAATGGAAGTAAACGATTTATTATTAACCTCGTGCCAGAGTGGTCAGCAGTTTACGGCATGTTTATGGGATTATAAAACTGGAAACGCTTTAACTTTATATAAAAACGGCGGCAGTACTTCACGTAATTCAATAGCGAGGATCGGTAATGATTATCTTGTATCAATTGAACAACAGAAACCATTGCTACGTTTGTGGTGCATAAATGGCAAGGAACAACCACAAAATTTCAAAATGGTATTACCTGAGCCAGCAAGTAATCTAGTAGTTAGCCCAGATAATTGCTATTTGGCTCTAAGTTTTGGCACAAAATTGGGTGTATGGCAATTAAATTCTGGTAATTTGTTATACTTTAATCAAAAGCATTTTCAACCAATATCAGTAATTAAGTTTTGTAATGAAGGCAGTTTTCTATCCACTGGTGGTAAAGATGGTATGCTTGTGACATATAATTTTGGGAACTTGGTAGATTTACAAAACAATTATTTCCCACAAAGTAACACAAATTTGGTAGAACCACTTTATTGTAGAACTGATCATACATCAAGTATAACAGACATGTTTATTGGCAATTTTGAATCAAAATCTAGATTAATAACAGTGTCTGATGATAAAACTGCTATTATGTACAATTTAATAGAAGGTCAACCAATTTTGAGATTGATTTTCAGTCAGATCCTCACAGCAGTTGTTGTAAATCATTCTTTTTTAAATATATGTGTTGGTATGAGTAATGGACTAATTCAAATTATAAGTACTATGAGTACACCAAGAACTTTAGTGGATCATGTAAATGATGATAAAGCTTGTCAATTTATTGGCCATGAAAAAAGAATAACTTGCTTATCACTGAATCTGACAAACACTATTCTAGCTTCAGGATCTGATGATTGTAAGGTCTATTTGTGGGATGTTGTAAGTAGGACTCCACTGCGGACAATAGAACATAAAACGGGAATCACAAATGTAATGTTTACATTTAGACACATTAACATTTTTAATGATGCTTATAAGCCAGAAATTGTAATTGGTGCTATGCAAAAGACATTTAATGATAGTAATTTGAATTCAGAAGTCTCAATTTTACAAACTAATGACATTCATTTTAGTGATGAAGAGGAATCAGACTCAAAGGTTGATATTAAGTTACAAGAACAATGTACTAATTTGAAAATAATTAACAAACAGTTATATGATAAACTAATAGATTTTAATATGAAATAAATTGATTCAAATATAATAATACATATTTATAAAATAACTAAACAAACATATATTTGATATTACAGAGAAAAATGATTATAACATCATGATATGTAATTTACTTGTAGATTCTTGACTTAATGCAGCATCACGTAAAATCTTCATGTGCACTTCCAATTCCAACAAAGCCTTATCAATCCATTGAAAAGATTTATTTTTTGATTGACATTCATATTTGGCAATTAGTGCTAAATGGACTACAGCCAGTGTTAAAGCAGCTGCTCTAGCTTCTAATAGTCTTGTGTCTAATGGTGGATACATACTGCTTACCATATCATCAACTCTACTTGATATACGTCTTGCACTCTAAAAATTATCACATTATTATCAAGGAAGAGAACATTCATGAATAACACTTACTTCTATGATTCTATCTAAACCATTTCCTCCATTATTTAAAACACCTAATGTTAAAGCTGTTAGTTTTTCTGTCAGGCTTCTGCAAGTTTTTAAAATAGATAAACAGTGTGGCACAAGACCAGTAGCATCATCTATCCACTGTTCATCAGTTAAAATATCTTCAAGTGAGGGATTAGATTGTACTTCACCCAATTCTACTTCCCCTTTTTCAGAGTTTATGAGTGTTAGATCAGATCTTGTATATTCTTCAAAGTGTTGACATAATGCCTTCTTGTATATTCGATGTTTTCGGCAAATTAATATTAAAATGAGGAAAGCACTAATAAAAATTGCTGATAGTACACCAATGCTAACTGCAGCAATAACTTCCGCTATTTCTGCTGTGGTCATTCTGATTATCTACAATAAGATGGTTTTGTAGTGTAAAATATCTATGAAAGACGAATTGCCGATTAATAAATTACCTGTTTATTGAAATACCAAAACTAAATCCATTATAACATTTTAAAACACCATGTCCGTAAACAAAGATGAAGCAACAGGTGTCAAATTATCACATGAAGTTGTTACGTATGGGAATATTTAGAATCCTAACAACAAGCAGCTCATTTCAGTACAATAGCCAGTGTGGTTTGTCAGTTCGCTATTATTATTAAAATAATGAGTTAAATGGTAATAATTAATTTGATAAAAAAGTAAATTATACAAAAATGGATAATGAAATTAAGACTGAGGGTATTGACAACCCAGAAGGAGACGCAATTACCGGGTATAAATCTGTTGACGACTTTACAAAGGTAATATTGGACCATATAAGGTTATGTTTATAGACATGTGTTTTTGAATTCTCAGGATGGTTTTAAAATTCTAATAGAATCGACGAAGAACGCCAATGGATTACCGTCAGAGAAAGCCTGGAATTTCCACAGCACTAACCCAAGATTTTCATCACTAATGAGTGAACAAGGAAATAAGGTTTTGGGTTTAATAAACACCATTATGCGTAAATATGGAAAGAATGACAATATCAAGCTTAGAAATCTGGATGAGAAAATAGATTTGATAATAGATACAAATGATTCAATCCTGGAAAATGTTGCAAATCACATTGATGAAATTAATGGAATTAGAAAAGTAAATAATGAACCAATAGAAATACAAACAGTTACAGCACAATTACCTATTATCAATGGCTCATGGAACAAGATTAATAAAGCAAAGTTCACTGTAAATCCATCACTAACTAACAAGGTATTATTCTGAATCTTGCTAATTTTTTCACATGAAATTTTGGCTACTGTTTACAAGAGCTACTTGATTTTATTTTCAGGATAATTCTGACAAATTAGATACAACATCAATTAATCTTTTAACAGCAAAGAATATCACGAGACCACAAAAGTTTTTCAAGGATAAGATAGATAATAGTAACAAATATCCATGGGAACCTAGGATAAAAGAAAAGCCAAATTCTATAAAACCACTTGCACTTTATTTAGAGGAAACACCATTTGGTGAAAGGTATGATTATTCCAAATTTATTACTACAAGTTTTAATTTGTGCTATCCTTAGCTTTTGTCATCCATATGAAGTGGAATTGGAAAAATTTGCACCAACTGAAGATCAGTTAAAATTGGAAATTCCAAAACAACCAAAGCCACTTGAAGAAACACCATATCACGAAATAAGCACACCAGAACA
This sequence comes from Hololepta plana, assembly GCA_963695495.1. Taxonomy (NCBI): domain Eukaryota; kingdom Metazoa; phylum Arthropoda; class Insecta; order Coleoptera; family Histeridae; genus Hololepta; species Hololepta plana. Next base: position 9,445,982 of record OY968836.1, read on the forward strand.
ATTGAATGAGCTAGTAAATGAACTGCAGAATTATAAGGAAATTGCAGTAGATTTAGAACATCATTCTTATCGTTCATTTATGGGAATAACGTGTTTAATGCAAATAAGTACTATTGATGCTGACTACATAATTGATACTTTGGCTTTAAGAGATAAACTCTACATTTTGAATGAAGTTTTTACAAAACCCACTATTGTTAAGGTAGTAAAGTTCAAGTTAAACTACTTCAGTTTATGAATGGTTTTTTATTGTAGGTTTTTCATGGAGCAGACAATGACATTCAGTGGTTACAAAGAGATTTATCACTTTATGTAGTCAACATGTTTGACACCCATCAAGCAGTTAAACTATTAGGATATTCAAGATTATCCTTATCATTCTTATTAAGTAAGTTTTGCAATTTCAAGCCTAATAAACAGTTTCAATTGGCTGATTGGAGAATAAGGTAAAGAAACCATTCACTTTAATTAAAAGAAACTTAGTCCGTTCCTTTTGTAGACCACTTCCAGATCAATTGAAATATTATGCGAGAGATGATACTCATTATCTACTGTATTTATATCATTGTTTAAAGAAGGAGCTACTAGAAAAGTCTAACAATCAAGACAATATGTTGAGAAGTGTAATTAATCTTAGTACCGAAGTTTGTAAGAAGGTAACTTATCAGAAATAGCTGCTTAGAATCAGCTTTCAATAATTTCATACATTTTGTACTTTACACAGGTATACTTTAAACCAATATTAACAGAGTATAGTCACCTCAATGTTTATAGGAAATGTAATAGACTGTTTGATAATAGACAAATGTATGCCTTGAAACATTTGCATGCCTGGCGAGATAAGATTGCAAGAGAAGAGGATGAAAGTTTAGGGTAAAGCCAAAAATAATATTATCAGTTAATAATGTGCAATACTCAAGTTGATTATTTATTTAGATATGTGTTGCCCAATCATATGTTATTACAAATAGCAGAAACTATACCTAGAGAAATCCAAGGAATATTGGCTTGTTGTAATCCGATACCGCCACTGATAAGGAGTAATTTGCTAGAGTTGCATAAAATTATATTAAAAGCCAGAGACCAACCATTGCAAAAGGTACAACTGAGTATAGAACAAAGTAAGTCATACTTATAATTTTTCGTTTCTAGGCCATAATGAATGAAGAGAACCGAAGTAGCGGCAGTACGCAACAATTAGTAAAAATAAACGTTAACAACCCATTATTCTGTCCACACGACCTAACAGCTATGAACGAATTTCGTGACGACCTTCCGACACTTCTGAGTGGATCTTTTACAAACACTCTAATTGAGGACGTTAAATTGAACTTGGATTGTGTAACATCCAAAATAAAAGCATTCAATATAAGCAGCGACAAGGTTCGAGTTCATATATTATCAATTGTCCACTTCTCAATTGTTTATTTTCAGATTAATGCCATTACAAATAAAACAAAATTAAATTTTTTGGGCCCATATGAAAGATACAAACTTGTGAAACCTTACATACAAGCTGAAGAGGAGAAGAATAAAAAGAAGAAGGTAGAGGAGAAAGCAGTTCCAGAGGAAGAGGATAAAGTTGCTAAAGTAATGCAAACTGAAATTGTTTGTGTATCATATTTTAAATAATGTTGAATCCATTTTCAGTTGCATAACTTCGAAACGTTAACAGTGAAAGAAGAGGAAGTAGAAATATCGACGCAAGATGAAATTGAGAAGGTAATAGAAATTATTATCGACATATAACATCGATAATTTCTTCTGCATATAAATTAATAATGTACATTCAACAGTTACAAAGCCATATCAGAGAAGAGATGCAAATGAGGCAAAATGGAATTAAATCGTTGGTCGAAATGGGTGGAAACAAGAAACGGAAACGTCAACAGAGCGACGAAGCGGATTGCAGTAATTCGAATAAAGTGGCTAGATTCGAAGATAATCTTCAGACTACCGCACCCAAACAAACTAGGAATCGCAAAAGAAAAGCTAAACATACTAGTAAAGGAACAGAATATGGCTCCGAAATGCATCATTATACTGGTAAACAGCCAAAAGTGGATTTTCGGCGGAGAACGCGACAGTGGACAAGAGACAATACAAGACCTTTCGATTATTCTGCCGTGGATTATAAACAGTTTCAAGGTGGTGCGGAAGGAATTAATACGAATAAAAAGAATGCTAATAGTAATTTCAAACCAAAGGTTCGTATAAGCGTCAATTGACTTACGACAAGTCAATAACATCCTTTTTCTGCACGTTTCAGCAAAAGCGTAATAACAGGACCAACAAATCGCAAAATCGATCGGCGACGTTCACAAATAATTCAAAAGCTAAGCAGTAACCGCAGTAAGTAATAATAAATACATTTCAGTTTAATTTTTTAAACACCTTTATTTTTATCCGCGAATTATAAACGACTTAAATAATCACAATTTAATAATTCGTTGATGCTAAGATACTTCTAAATCAAACGATTGAAATTACACCATAAAAAAATATAATATGTAATATATGGAAATTGTTACTAGCATAAAGTAACAAATTAAATTAAAAATCACAGTTTGTTTATTAAAAAAAGAATATTAAATTAATAATTTGATTCGACACTTTTACATAAAGGAAATACCAGACGAATATTAAACGTTTTTGTTTTCTGAATAACGTTATTATCAAGAACTTGTATATATGTAATATCAAAATGCTTACAGATCTAAATTTAAAATATTTTATATGAATGAAATATCAACATGTTTAAATATTAACATCCTGAAACGAAAATAAAATAGAAAATCTCATTCGAGATTCAAAATAAATCACCTCGGCATCACTCATTTAGGATATCTAAACAAAAAGAGATTCTTTTCCTATCTGAATGTAAAATATGTTTGCTAAATGAGACATTGTTAACAATTTAATACAGTTGATATTTTTTCTTTAAATAGATGCAAGTAGTATTGAAAAAAGCGAAATCTTTGGTAGACAGAGTAGATAAATTAATGTTTAAATTCGAAAAAAGTCTTTTCTCCTCCATTGACACGTCTCTCGAAAGGAAACTCTTTTGGCATTTTACAACGAGTGCGTGTATAATCCCTGATTCGATTAATAATCATTTTTAGTTAGTTTTCTTCTTGTTTACTGTCAAGCATTTATAAAAAATACTTTGTTAACTATTTAACGTAAAAAAAACGTCCTTCTTCACTTAATCATAATATATCCAATACTCTTGCATTTGTTTTCAATTTTTACTTTCGTGCATTAAACATCTTAATATATAGGAATTTTCTTCGTAATCGCTTTTCTACACATGTGACACGTTTTCAAGGTGTCGGCGCATTTCGAGCAAGTACCGTGGCCGCATAAGAAAACTACGTTACGTTTCCTCTCCATGCAAATACTACAAGCGTGACTCTCTTCGATTTCCGCAATCTTGCATTCCAAATATCTCATCCTTTCCGCGCTCGGTTGACGACTCTTCGCCGGTATAACGCGGCCATCTTTCGTGACCCGTTTCTGGACGAGTTTGCCGCATTGCAAGCACTTCTTCATTCTCGACGAACAGTCCTCGCACGCCGGCTTATGATTGCACGGTTCCAATCGTACGTTCTCTTCGGATAAATCCGAACACACCAAACATTCGACGGGTTTATTGGTGACCATCTCGTTTTGGTACAATTGATTCTTGTGTATCGGCGAATTCTCTTGGGAACTGCTACCCACATCCAATATTTTGTCTTGCTTCTGTTCGCGTCGACTTTTTCTCGCAGCTTTATATTCGTCGCTGCTCGCCGGGTTTCTTGCCGGGCTATTTCTTGGATTGTTTTCCGTCAAATTGAATCCTTCTATCGATTGCGATGGCTCGTTTACCGTTAACGGTTCGAACGATAATTCTAAACTACTTTGCTGATTACTGTCTACGGCAGGTTTGTAGCTTTTCAATAACTCTTGGAGGGACGTATCGTCTAACAGGCTCAATGCCGTTTGATTTTTGGCGTTCGTGGCATCGATGTCGATGCCCATTTTGATTAGATAACAACCTATAGCTATCGCGACTTTGTGCTCCGTAACGTGATTAATACTCTGATAAATCTCGTACATCTCTTGGCTGTCCTCTTGGCGTATCTCGTTATTTAAATGAGACTTCTTTATCAATACTATGTGTAAAGCGGAATCCCCATCCTCGTCCTTGGCATTTATGTCGGCTTTCAATTTTATAAGATTCTCTATTACACCGCAATGCCCTAAAAGTTATGATAATGTGGTGTTAATTAATTGGCAAAAAGTGTAATGAACAGATTTTTTGTACCTTGACTAACGGCCAATAATAATGCGGATTGATTTCTATTATTTCTCAAATCAATATCGGCTTGACCTACTCTAACCAGTGTAACGACGACATCCTTGTGTCCGTTCAGAGCTGCCAAATGCAAAGCGGAAAATCCATCGTCTTTCTTCACGTCGACCAATTGTCTCGCCTTCGTTAGCAATGTGGTTGTAGCTAAATTTTTCCCTTTCAAAGCAGCATGATGAAGCACGTTGAATCCACGCTTATTTTTAATCGTAAAATCTATTCCTGCGAATTGTGCACAAATTTAATGCGTGACAATTGTTACAGATTTTACGTATAAGTACCTGGAGCGGAGCATAGTAAATCTATAACTTGGTAGCTGTCTTTTCCTATTGCATCGTGTAGGGCCGTGTCACCGTACAAATCGCGACAATTCGGATCAGCGCCCGCAGTTAATAGGATTTGCACGGATATAGCGGGCTGCTTGTGCGCGGCAATGTGAAGGGCCGTGCATCCGCTACGATTGGCCGCATTTAAATCGGCGTTCGCTTTAATTAAAACGTCCAATACCTTAAATGGCAAAAATCGCGCGTTACAAAAGTAACACAAGAAATATTGAAATTGGCTACTTCTGGTTGATTCCCGAATGCGGCATAATGTAGACACGTGTCGCCGTCGTTATCGCTCGCGTTCACGTTGGCGCACGACCTCAAGAGCAGCTTCACTATTCGCATGTGTCCCTGATGAGCGGATACTTGCAAAGCGGTCTTTCCGCCGCTACGCACATCGACCATATCACTCGGTAACTCTTCTAATATGCGAGCGACCGCTTCCAAATTGCCGTGCGTCGCCGCTCTAATCAATTGATCTGCTATGCCGTTCGTTTGATTATTCGTTGGTAACCATTGCACTAAAAGACACGTAGGATTAGACAAACAGGTGACGAGTATAAATGCCATAAATACTTGACGGCTCTTGTCTTTGATTTTGACTAGCGTGCATGGTGTTCGCCAATTCGGCTGCACTGCCGGGGACGATGCGAACGCATTGCGGATTCAATGTCCAAGCGTGGCCATCTAATTGAACCCGCAAATCGCCATCGGAGTAGACCTTTAATACTTTCCCTAGTTTTCCCAGAGCCTTAAAACAAAGGAGAGACACTTGTGAATTATATCGCGTGATGTAAAGAAGCGACTTACGTTCTTCATAATATCGATCCATTCTCCGTGCCCTTTTTGTAATTCTTTCACTTTCTCGACGTCGCCAATGACGCTGACTATGTCGCCCACAGCAAAACTATTTACTTTGCACAATGTCGCCGGATTAAATGTCCATCTATTATTACAACCTTCAAACTGAACTCTTATGTCGCCTTTATCCGTTACCCTATGTACGGATCCAATTTTTCCAATGTACTAAAAGAAATGAATTAATATTGAACATCGAATGTGCTCGTGAATAATATAAAACCTCTGCCATTTTGGGATTCCATCCTCCATGCCCTTGTTGCATAGGTTTCAATTCATCAACACCCACATTGACTTGCACTTTATCGCCTACACTGAAAGGCGGTGGACCACTTCTGTTTGGTCTAGACACTGGCTGATCAATAGTTTGACCTAATATTGGCAAATGTTCTGGATAATAACATTCTCCACTGGCAGATTCTACAAACTTAATGTCACAATTGCCTTTGTGGCCTATTCTATAAACATTTGTGGAGCCTGTAAACCATTTTACATTAGCAACAGATCTGCACGTTTCTTTATCCCATCCTCTAATTTCTATAACTCTGCCCATCTTTCCTTCACCACCATCTTGATTTCCCCATTCCCAATTAAATCCCCTTACAACTTTTGCACCTATAAATATGCCTCTTAGCTCACATTTCCTGCCATTTTTCCTCACAGGTAGATCGACACTAAAAATGAAAACACTGTTAATCAAAAGCAGCATTTATATGTGAATTATACCCTGAGGATGTTGCAAAATCAAATCTCTTGAATGGATGTGTTAAATCATGTTTGTCTCCATGATAACACATGTAACATAAGTCATAATCATAGCATATTGAACATTTGTACCGCATTCCAGCAATTCCTTGACTTTTGCAACCATCACAAACAATGTTGGGATGTTTTACACCTAGAAAGAGACATTTTGTGTGACCAAACATCAAAAGCATTGTAATGCAATACCAATTTGTGCATTGTCAATGACTCTCAAGTCATACTTTCCCCAGTATCCAACCCTATAATTTGTGCGTGTCCCATTATCCCATTGTACAACAACAGTTTTATCTGGAGAACCAACAGCACTTGATTTACCAATCTCACAAACTGTACCAACATGGCCCTCTCCAGCATCTAAAACAATCAATATGTTCTTAGTGTATGCATGAGGATTAATTGAAAACATTTGAGATTCTACCTTGATTTTCCCATGACCAGTCAGGTCCTCTCACAATTCTAACACCAGGCGTCAACATATTTGTATTATTACTAATTCTCCAGGCAACAGTAAGACTCTTGAAGACATTACAAAGAGAAATCTTTCCAAATTTTGAAACACATATTTTTAAAAATAGGATTTAGATTGACTTTTTACAGTTATTGCAACAGTGATAAACACTGTCATTTGATCGCTTTCTTTTTCATCAAACCAAAGATAATACACTCAACTATAAACGCTTAAACTGTAGACACAACCCGTGTTCAATCGGATAGCCGACTTTTCGGTGTCCGCCGCTGGCAAGCTTTTGAACTAACAGTGGTTCCTTTCCTTACTGTAGAGAAAATAGGTTCTTCGAATAACTAAACTTAGTTTATTAAGCGCAAAAAAAAATGTATATGGAAAATCCACGCACATATTTATTATTCTTACCATTCAAGTATTTAGGGTAAAATTGCAGGTAGAAATTCTCAACAGTGTTCACTCTTAAGCTACAAAAGCATGCCATCGTGGGAGTCACAGGTGCAATTTTAAAATTGCCGCTAGAAAATTAAATTCACTTTACTGCCATCGGCGGCACTGTAGTCGTTCATATTTTTAGTTCCGAAAATTGGGCTGGAAGTGGTGTCGTCTTGAGGGAATTTTTTTATATGGAATTGATACATCTCCATATATATTATCTTTGTGTAGACAGGCCTCCCATTTTACAAGAATGTGTGCGCATTCTCACCAATGGATCTTGAAATTATGACCCGGATAACTCAAAATAGTGATATTAAATCAAAATTGTTCTTATCATTATACAATTAACAGAATAATTGGACATATTGTACAGATGCTGGCGAACAATGGTATAATGTGTCGCAAAACATAATAATATAAAACTGACGTGTTTTATAAAAAATAGTCTAAAATACAATATTCAGCTATTTTTCGATTGTATGTAGTATATTCATAAAATGTGTGCTGACAGATTTAATTTTTGCTATAATAAGGCACAATTTATGCATATTGCTAAATTTAAAGGTGTATTAATAACCCCAATTTTAAATTTCTTGCCATTGTACAGTGCCAACTGCTTTCCACTTGTTGAACTACGGCTAGTTTGGTGCTTCATTCAAGGATGGCGCAAATTTGAAATGTCTTCTCGGCAAGTGTTAGCTAATAACTTCATTGTTTACAAGTCAAATTCAAAGGATATAAAAATATTACACGAAATATTAATTGGAAATTAATTAATTAAAACAAGTTTCAAAGGAATTTGAAGCGGTTAAGAGGAAAGGTAAGTGACAATTTTGTAAATGAAAACAAATTATGGAAAGTGAGCTGTTTCGAAATTGAATATAATGTATTTTATGTGTTTTAGGATGGAACAAAGTACGAAGATCCAGTGAAAGGAGTCCAAAAGCCTATGATAAGAAGAAATTCCGCCGGGAACAGGGAAGAAACCCAAATTAAGGAAACGGTTGAAACCCGCTAATGCGCAAGTGCGCAGTCTGTCAACATATTTCGAACTGTGCTAGCGCAAAATATTAATTTCAAATGTGGTTCGTAATATTTATCATTTATATTTAAAAGAAGTAACAAAAAGAGAAGAATAATCAGTTTACTTTTACGAACTGAGCTGACGATTGTGATACGTGCTTCATCTTATATTTGATGTCGAGCACTTGGAGCGACGGAGAATACAATCTATCTCTCTTTTCGTCGGGAGCACGCGGTTGGCATGTAAACAGAGAGATTTTTAAAATATGGACAGATCTTCATTTTAAATATCAAATTATTGTTGGCAATTAACCGTATCTAATGGCACACCCAAATTAAATGTATTAATTGTTTAAAACAAAAATCCCTCGATTCTTATAAATGTGAGCGAATTATAATCAATAAAAAAAACATTGCTTTCGTAAGAAATGAGATCTGTCAATTGTAATTAATAAACATTTACAAACGACACTTTAAAAAGCCCTCTGTTTACAAGTCAATCGCGTGTTCCGAAGAAAGAAGAGACAAATTGCTGCATTCTCCGTCGCACGAAGTGCTCGACATCAAACATACGATAAAGCACCTAATCACAATAGTCAACTGACTTCTTAAAATTAAATCCGTAAAATATTTCAAATGTAATGTTATCTTTTGTATAATATTTTTCTCGAAATTCAAAATTTCGCACCGTAGCTGTTGGTATATCACCTGTAACCATCCTGTAGCCCAACTAAACACACTTCATCACTTCGGCTAAAGATGGCTCGCTAGTCAACTATTTCCGTTGATCACATCTTCATTATTTATATGTATAATCTTTGCGTTTTCACTTCATACTTAGTGTGGTCTTTGGCCGAATGCCAAATTAATTTTTGATTGTATTGTACCGAGTTTGAAATCAGTGTGACTTTAAATGTTGCTTAAAATATGTATTTAGTGTTGAATGGACATAGTGGATGAGTATTATCTACAAATTAACCTTATTTAATTAAATTTCATTATAAATTAAATTACTTTGCTGTTACTTAATATTAATTCTGTGTATAATTTCTGTTTTAGAGAATAACAAATTCATAATAAATGGATAGAAAATATGTGCAGTTCAGGAAACACGAAATTCAAATGGATTTTGCTGGCACAAATCACCACATCTTGCAAGCAATAGTGCAAGATGAAATAAAAGGATTTTATTTAGTTGCACTGGATAGAAAATCATCATGTAAAAAGAAAAAGCTTTGTTTTTATAAAATTTATTACCAATTTAACAATCATTGTTAAATCTTTAAATATTTTTAATGAAGGCAAGGTAACAATGTAAACTTTGTTTTTATAAAATATATTGATTTAACACTTAGTGTTAAGTCTTAAAAAACAATTATGAAAGCAAAGGTGAAATACAATTTTTAAGTAGAATAAGTTTTGTTTTCAACGAAATATTTAAAATCTTTAAAAAAATTATGTAATCAAGGTAAGAAATAATATTGTAATGAAAATAAGCTTTGTTTTTATAAAAATAATATTGATTTAACACTCGTTGTTAAATCTTTAAATATTTTTATGAAAGCAAGGTTGAAATACAATTATACTGTAGAATGAACTTTGTTTTCATAAAAATTGTTAATGATTTAACACCCATTGTTAAATCTTTTAAAGTATATTAGAGTATACTTTGCTTTTATAAAAATTAATGAAGATTTAACACTTATTGTTAAATCATTACATGTTTTTATGAAAGCAAGGTAAAAATACAACTGTAAGATAAAAGATACTTTGTTTTTATAAAAGCTATTCATAATTTAACTTTTAAATCTTTGCTTTTGGAAATATTAACTAAATGAATTTGCCATCGAAAACATCTCATCAAAACAATGTTAACATAAAAGCATATAATACTGTAATTGTATTTATTTTAATATTATTACAACATTCAAATATACTTCAATAAACAATTTTAAAATACAAGCAAAATCTTTAATTTACAAAGCTCCTTCAATTAAACGTCCCCTTAGATTAGAATTCACCATGAAAAAAAAAGTGAGAAAGAAAAAAAAATCGAGTTAGATTCTCAAATTTCTCGACCTTTTAATTCGAGAAATATTAGGAGAACATGAGGACCGAAGAGGTCGATGATCCTGATATTTTGGCGGGAAAAATTTTGGCGAAAAAAAAAACGGGGATATGCTCTCGAATTTCTCGGACTTTTAATTCGAGAAATATTAGGAGAACATGAGGACCGAGGAGGTCGGCGATCCTGATATTTGGCGGGAAAAATTCTCGACGAGAAATCCTAATATTTCTCCGAGAATTTCGCGAGCATATCGTCGAGCATTTTTTCCCGCCAAAATATCAGGATCGCCGACCTCCTCGGTCCTCATGTTCTCCTAATATTTCTCGAATTAAAAGTCCGAGAAATTCGAGAGCATATCGTCGAGATTTTTTCCCGCCAAAATATCAGGATCAACGACCTCTTCGGTCCTCATGTTCTCCTAATATTTCTCGAATTAAAAGGTCGAGAAATTTGAGAATCTAATTCGATTTTTTTTCTTTCTCACTTTTTTTTTCATAGTGAATTCTAATCTAAGGAGACGTTTAATTGAAGGAGCTTTGTAAATTAAAGATTTTGCTTGTATTTTAAAATTGTTTATTGAAGTATATTTGAATGTTGTAATAATAAAATAAACACAATTACAGTATTATAAGCTTTTATGTTAACATTGTTGAGATGTATTAAGGTATTTCTCTCTTCATTTGCCTGTTTGTATGACGTGTCGAATTCATTTTTCCTTCACATGCTTCATGTAATTTGAATATTTCCAATATGATAACACCTGAAAAGAATATAATGCGCATACTTAATAATACTGTTTATGAACACAAAGTTTAATTTAGATAATATTACTTGCTTACAAATATTTAAAGATTTAACAGATAGATAGAATAGATCCTTTAATTAATGTTTTCAGATTAATTTTTTAGACATGCATGTGTTGCCATCTATTGCCTAAGAGCTGTAACTCAATTATGGAAGCAGTTGAAGGTTTTCTACTTCTGTGGATTGCGCCCTCTACGAACGAGGGCTGAAACAGTAGTGTTCCTGTTTCTTAAGGGAAAATTTGAAATCAATTATTGCAGAAGGAAATTGCTACATTGGAAACCTTTTATCTAGCTATGAAAATTATATGATAATTAGAAACGGACTGTAATCCGAAAAAGTTGAACGAAGATTCAACTAAAATAGCGCATAAAACAACCCAATTTACAAATAAAGGCTAGAATGTTGCAATCAAGAATTTAATAAATAGAAAATCCAATTATCTTTGTTTCACATATAAAATTTTTTCTGTATAATAATGTCACATTATTTGAAATATACTATTTGTAAATTATATATTAATTCATGGTCACAGTAGTACGCTTAAATAATGTACGATAATTAAATTACATCTATTTATCACTTTAAATAGAAGTCAGTCAATGTACAATTAATAAAACTGAATATTTATAAGTGAAATTATAACAATATTGTTGTTGAATTAATCTACATTCTGTTTAAAATCATTCCTTCGTCACTGAAGGATTCGCTATAATTAAAATACCTAATAGGACGACGTACACACATTTAGAGTAATAGATAATAGACCTTTCTTCTTCCTTTTCGTTTTAATCCATCTTATACGACAAAAACATGGTCAAATAATCTCGTTTTCTTCTCACATATCGCTGCATCTATTTACAAATTATCTACAAAATAATTTCGTAAGTAATCGTCTTCATTAAAATTAAATAATAATTAGGTAATCATATTAAAAACTCGACAAAACTTTCAACCAAATGTAACATTGTAAGTTTGTATATGCATCGGCTTTACATAAATAACGGAGAAGTCATCGAAACTGTCACCGATTTTATCAAGCGCCGTTAAACTAGTTTGTTGTATCTGCCTGATATTGATCGAATTGAATTTGGTGTTCCTATTAAAACTGGACACTTTACACTTGAAAGCATCGTTGACCGAACAATCGTATCCTTGTCTGTGGAGGAGCATCAGTGCACTGTTCGACGGGAACTGATAGTAAACCGGATCCGGTTGCGTTCTGATCATCATCAAGTGTAGATCGCACGGAAACCGATCGTTGAACAATCGGAATTGCGTCTTCACCCTGAGGTCCGTGTGGCCGTCCTCGACGATATAAACGCCGAGCGGGTAATTTAACGCGTTCGACATGCGATTGGCGTACAACGACGGTCTCGAGAACGACGTCGTCGTCTTTTGCGAATCGCCCGAACCGGTCGGCATGTTGAACGTGCGTAACACGTCCTCCTTTTCGAACCGTTCGGCTTCCTGCACGGCCTCTTTCCTACCGTTGTTCTCTGTTACAAACGTGACATCTTCTAACAGGAGCCAGCACTTGTTCACCGTCTTCCTGTTATCGACGACACCTTCGCCCATGCCCCGCGAATCGTCGTACAACGTGCGCCGTTCCACCATTATCTCCAAGTAACCAGGTTGCCAGCTGGCCGCGCCCTGCGCGTGATTCGTCAACAGGCTCAATCGACTGCTCTCGTCTTCTATGTAGGCCATCGTCGTGATGGGGAAATAATTGCCCTCGATGCCGATGCGTTCGATTTTGACGCGCTTCTGCATTTGAAAACCGTTTGCGTCCGTGTAGAATTCCGGCGGATCGCCGTTCTGCACGTCCGACACTATTCGCATGAAAAGTTCGGTCTCACGGTTCTTCGGCGGCGATTCGAAATCGATCTCGTTCTCGACATAGATGCCGTCCGATAAAATGCTCTCTTCGACGTGATAGATACGGACCGTGTGCACGAGGAAAACCCCGTAGATGACGGTGATCTCGCTGGAGACCGGGCCGGACGTGATGATGATGCTCATCTGATCCTTGTACTGTTGAAGCACGTCCTTTTCGATCTCTCGCTCGTTCGGATCGGGCATGAAGAGGTACGCGCCCGAATGGAACTGGGCACTACGATACGCGGCGAACTGGATCTCGCATTGTCGCCGTTTGTTGTCGTGACGGCGCGTAATAGTTTTCATGAAGCCCGTGTTGCCGTCGAATAGCAATTTAAATTTATGATTCTCCAACTGGATGTCGCCCAGTTTCGTGTTCTTCACTTTGAATTTCGATTCGAGGAATTCCGGTGCCGTTTGCGGCACATTGTCGCCGTTCAGCCTCGAGCCCGACGACTTCCTGTGACAGCTGGTGCAATACAATGTCGCAAGTTTCTGCGCGTCCTCTTTGTCCGTATGGGTGATGTTGTAGGTGAGAACGCTTAATCCGGGCAGTCGTGCGATAAAGACCAGTTCGTACTCTTCGTCCGAGATGCGCATCTTCGTATTCGACTCGGTACTGTTCCATACGGGATTCAATTGGTACGGTACTTCGGTTCCCGTACTTGCATCCGTCACTCTAACGTTCAACGTCGTCACGCGCACCTGCACGAGATAATCTTGCTCTTGGGCCAACGAGTTGAACAACAAAATTTGCCGACTACGTTCCGGTTCGACAGAGATCGGCGTCTTACGCGGCAACTTCTCGTACGATTCCCGTTCGATGTCGCTGAGCACCAGGTTGCGATCGTGCTTTAATGGTGCGTTACTAGTCAGCAACAAGCTTTGCAGTGCGTTTTGTTGCACGTCGACCGTGTCGTGGAGGCTGTCGAACAATTTCAGACCGTAATCGCGCATCACGAACGATTTACTCGTGCCGGTGATGGCGTCGTGATGCTGAAACAGACCCAAGTTCCGTCTGGCCTGCACCAGTTTCTCGAAATCGCGCTCGAACACCTTCAAGTACGGCAACATGTTGTTCTGGCGTGCGGCGTTCAACGCGACGGTGTATAGAATCTCCGCGCTACGTAAGTTCGCCTCGAGTTCCCGATCCAAAATCTTCATGAACGGCCGCGTGGTAAAGTAGCCGGACCAATAGGCCGGGCGACCCTCCGAGAAAATGTCCGAATAAACGAAGAAATCCCCTCTCAACGTGGGATACTGATCGTAACGATCCATTATGGCGTCGAAGTAATCTTTCGGCGTGCCGAAACCGATCTCCGTCTTGTACGTGTCACGATTCTCGTTAATGTAATTGATCAGTTTCATGTAATTCGTATACTGCTGGTCCCATTCCTCTATGACGTTGTAACGGAAATCGTCGCCCAACGGCATCAGGACGACGTTGTGCGGAAACAGCGAACCGGTCCGAGCGTATTGATCGAGCAACAATTCGCTCTTCTCCTTCACGTTCTTGTCCGTGATCGTTTTCGCACGTATCGAGTATTCCGTGTATTCGCCCGGCACTTTGCGAAAATCGAAGTTCAAGCAGACGTACGGATGCGGACCGCAACTGTGCTTGATCGAGTAGATGTCGAACGGTTGATTGTGCGTCAACAACGTCGACGATGAGCCGCCGGCCGGCGACCAATTCGGTATCCATCTGAAATCGCCGTACTGCTTCAGCGCCAGCCACTGTTTCCACGCGTAATGTATCCTCTGGATGACCGTGCCTTTGATACCGGACGACGACAGTAGGTACGGCACGGTAGCGCCGTGGCCGAACGGATCGATCGACCAGCCGGATTTCGGTTTGATTTCTAAATTCGTTAGAACCCATTGATGACCTAAAAGTGAAAATTCAATCGATTAATTGATTTGCACGTTTTCAATGCTACGATGGCGGATTGATGAATAACTTGTTTCGACATATATTAAATGGCAGACACCAATTTCGGTTTTAATGACTGTTCCTTTCGAAGTCCAAAGCGTCTGTACTAGCGTTCCTCAAGCATTCTGATTCTTTTACAGAAGTGGATTTCTTGGAGGTAATTCAATGCCTTACATCATCTTTTCCATCCATGCGTTGTGAGGGTGAAATCTCCTTTTTTCATTGGAATAATGGGAAACGCGGCACCCATCTTTCACAAGGCTTTTTCGTCTGCAATTCATAATGCAAAATAATATAAACGCGTTCATTTCAAGTGCTCGTGGTCTGTACTATCTCGCCCAATATCTATCGTATATCGGTTAAGACCATTTCATGCACTTTATTGTCGATTTCAAAGGTGATTGTCCTCTTTGAATCTCTGGGACATGATGCATTTCGAATGCTTCTTGTACCGCTTCTAGACTCGTTCAGCCAAAGTTAAACGGTTTCATAGGAAGAGCATGAGTGACCCAATGTGGACAGAATTCGTTCATCGATTTCATTCGCTGTTTGCCCATCCAAAAACGCAGAATCGAATGACATTTCGAATTCCAATTTTATCCACATTGTTCATCACTCGAAGCACTTAAATGGAAATGAACTTTTAAGCAACTTACTATTGCCGGAATTACGTGCAAAAGTAAATTTGCCATTTAAAAATGTGAGATACGAAACAAGTTGTACATCAATCCGCCCTCGTACAAACGTTGGCATTCACCTTCGATCAATTGATCGATCATCGCGTAGACGTGAGAATTGGCCTCGTCGGTCATCACCCATCCGCCGGTGGTAATTTCCAATCGGCCGGAATGCGCCAACGATTTCAACGCTCGCTGCTTACTCGGATGGGCGCTTTCCCACCACGCGTTCAAAAAGGCAATCTCCGACCAGATGAACGTCAAATTCTTGTACTGCTGCATCTTGGTCACCATGTGGTTCATTATCTGACGCGACTGATAGTGGAAATAATTCTCGAACGTCTTCAACCAACCGGGGTCGTTATGCGAGTGCGGCACAATGATTACCTAAAATCAACAACGAAATGATTAGCGTTTGAATTTCGTTTGGCGGGTGAAATGTAACGGGTGTTATTAACCGATTGATTAATTAAAATTCTTCCAGTATTACTTTTTTTCGTTCGAACGCTTTTGTAAAGTTCGTTTAAAACTCATTTGCATCGTGGGCAATTCTGAGCGATACGCGCATAAGATAAGCCGCGGTGCAGCCGGCGGTTGGGGATCGGTGCCGTGGAAATAAGTCATACGTTCGCACTTGCGATTAATACAGGAAATTGTAGAATTGCACGACACGATTTTAACGGTTACATGTAGTGCAAAGAAGAAAGAAAAGAAAAACGAGAATTTCCCATATAAACAGTAACAGTAATCTCGTTTTATTGCGATGGAACGAGTGTAACTTTTACCTTTAAAGCATCGACTTAATTTCTCCGTTTCCCCCATTTCTTTGTTCGTTACTTTTCTTTCCTTCAAATGTCTTGATTAAATTTCGCGTAATTAACGTTAGTAAAACTTTCACGTTCAATTTATAACGTGCGCTTTTAATTTTTTCCCTTTTCCAGCTTAAAAAGAAGTTTTTCATTATGTAACGCGTTCCGTTCGTTTGAAGTACTAAAAGCATTATTTCATTCTTTGTGTGCTTTTGTTTTCTTATTCTATACCGCCTTCCCTTATAAATTCCTCGCGCAACAAAAATCTCTTCACTTTAATATCTTCTAATCTTAACTCGTTCTTCGTTCGCCGCCGAGAATTCTTTTACGTTATTATTGCGGCTAAAAGAAAACGTTATATAAGTACAAAAATAATTCAATTGAATTAAGGAAAAACTTTACTACGGAAAAATCTCTTTCATTTGCTTCATTTAAAAAAAAGGTGATGGTAACCTCGTTCCTTTCTTTCTTTCTTTTTCTTAACTCCTTCCTCTTCATTTTCCTATAACACAATTGGAATTCGAATCGTTCCCATCAGTCGACAGAATAGTTGTTTTCCACAAGAATAATCTTCCACTTATTTTCCTACTTCTCCTCATATAATCACAAACGTGCACGACAGCTTAAAGGCGATTCTTTATTATTATTTTTTTTTGCTCGTTCCTTCTTTCATCATTAACTTCTCTCTCTCTTTCACCTCATCCTCGAACTAAATTTATTCAGGAAATTGGTTTTTCTTTATTGCTTGTATTATTTCCTCTTCCTCTCTCGACGGCAATTCGTTCTCACAAGAATTACGGCATTATCATCATATCGTTTAAATAAGATTTTCCCTCGTTCCCTTTAACGTACCTTTAAAGGCGGCCGTTCCGGATCCATCTTTTGCCGTTCGTATCGATCTTCGAACGATTTATCCCAATATTCTTTGCTCTTCATCCACGCCGGCTGAAATAGAAAGAGAAAAAAGGCTATAAACATAATTACGTGTCAATAATTTCTAGACGGTTTAACACGGGGAAAAAGTGCGATGGTGGTAATATGGAGGAAGTGGAAAGCAGTAAGAGGAAATACTTTCGGCGATGAAGGACGTGTAAGCGTATCGAAGAGGACACTGATCGATAATATCGTTTAGCGAAGGCGGTAAAAGCTTACAGCGCTTTGTTGGCCGTGGTGGTAATAGTTGGGTAAGTAGAACTAGTAAGGGTTTGTCGTAATAGAACGTGTGCACTTATTCGAACCCTCTTCTTGTACCGCTTCTCCTCTAGTAGGGTTTCATCTCACGGTCTCTCCGTTTCCTTTTTTTTATGGAACATCTTGCGAAACGCGAGCCTTTCTTCACGTCTGGGAAATCTTAGCGAACGCGCTTGAATTATTTACATCGACGAAAACCCGGTTGCCAAATTGGTTTTTTACATCCCCGCGGTTAATAGACGCGGAAGGGGAAATTCGCGGTGGCGCAACAAAAAAGCTCTTTTTGTTTCTTGGTGAAAACAGCCCTTTTCTATTCGGGCACGTGTAAAAGTGAATGGAAAATGAACTTCTTTTCCCGGAATTAAATTCCATTCGTCCCCCGCAATTCTCCCTCGGCTTGCCTTCCTATTATTCCATTTCGCGAACGCTCATCCCCGTAATTTAATTCGTCGTGTGCGCGCGAGAACTAAATTAAAATCGAGTTCGGTTGTGACTAAGTGTAAGTCCTTCCGAACAAAAACGGCGCGGGGTGTGTGAGTTGAGCGAGAGAGCGAGGGGAAAAATAAAAACTCTAGGACTTGCAACCATTTTTTCGCCGTTTGGAGAGGGTTAACTAGAGTACTAGCGGCGAACTCGAGTTTTTATTTGTTTCTGGTGGATGCGCCGGGGACCGAGTGTCTCCCTTTAATATTAACCGAATGGCACGACGGCGACAAGTGCTTGAGGGTTATGACGGGCAAGGGGATCATATCTGGTCGAGCATTCTCTGTGTTTGTCACCTGTTTCCTTCTATTTTTTGCCAGCTTTTGTCTCTGTTTTTGCTACTAATTTTACTAGCAATTTTGCTGGCTTTCTTTTGCGTTTTATAAAATAAATTATGGTGTCATTCTGTGTTGCCAATGTTGTGAAATCTTGTTTATTTTTATATTTTTCGAAGGGGGTTTCTTTCGAGTTGAAGATGGTTCGAAACGAATTAAAGTTGAAGCTTTCATCTGGGACGAATCGATTATTATTATTTCTAGTTGGTTGGGGGCAAATTTTCGCAATAACCAGCCCGTTTCCATTCCAATATTATACGAGGCTACCCATATTACAGGCTGTTAAAAAAAGCGTCACAAACTTCAAAGGGCGATAGTATGGCCCAAGATAAGCAGAAACGTCTCAATGAACGTGGGTCCGGAAATGCACGGTTTTGGGGATACGAAACATTTTGCAACTTTTAGATTATTTACAATGCAAATTTGAAAAACAACAAAGGATAGATAACTCAAATAAGATGTTCAAAGTGTCCTCCATCCATTTAACGGCAGCCACGACTTCTTTGCCTCAAGGAACCTCGAACTCTTTCGAAAACCATTGGCAAGCAAGCATTACCTTTTATTCGATGATATTATTGATCTATTCGTTGTTTCAGTTCCTCGAGACATTCAGAAGGTTTAAATCTGGCGATTTTGCAAATAACGATACAGATCACATCTTACTTTAAAAAGTCTGCGTAAATGTCCTCTAAGAAGACGACGATTGGGATCAGTATCAACATATAGCCGTCGCGCTTCTCTGGCATTTCCCAGTAGCACGACCATAAGTGAAATGCATGATGGGCTAATTTAGAATTAAAGCAAATAGGCAGAGCGTAGATTCTCCAAACTCTCGCAAACGACTTAATATCAGCTACAAGCTCTATATATGACCAAACATCAGTTAAATACGACACGAAAATGCAAGTTTTCTAAATCTAAAATGCGAAAAACGAAGATATGCTACAAAAATGAATAATCCTCCATATCTTTGAAATCGTCCATTTCCGGACCCATGTCCATTAAGACTTTTCTGCTTATCTTGGACCATATTATCGCCCCTAAAAGTTTGTGCCACTCTTTTTAGCACCCTGTATAGATGTATATTTCATAAATTTCGTTTAGATAAGCACACTTGAACAACAACAACAATAATCCAGCTAACTAGAGTCGTTTATGCAGGGGGACCATGGATGAGTTTATAATTTCTGCATGCCAATGTGAAAGGAGGAAATTTGCATTCGCAGAATCACGAACCTCATCAACTTCCCATCCATTCATATACTTTCGCAGATTCGTAATGGAATTGATTTATCATCACTACTATCACGAGCGTGCGATAATAAATGGAAATCGAATAACACACTCATAAATGCATACGTTCCTTTTGTGATGGGTGTAACGAAGAGGAAAAAGAGAAGAAGCAAAAGAAAAAAACGGGGAAGAGTGGTCCCCGAAAACCGGAAACGTTTGTTTGTTCGCCGGTTCTTTTTTGTACCCTCCGTTCTTCGGCGAAACGTGTCGACAAATAACTTTACAACATACACAAAACCGGGGCACCGGACAAATTAATGGGACGGGATTCTGGTTGTTGGGTCCATCGTGCGGCCGACGCAATAATTGTTAGGTCCGATGGTAAATGTTTACGTTTAAAATCATTTAGCGATTTGCGTTTCGCGTCCAGGACCTTCCCGCTCCTGCAAGTTTTTCTTCTAACCCGAAGGACGAGCATTTTAAAAACGGTTTAGTATCGATTGCAAAAATAATTAGATAATAATGGGGATCAATAAAATTAATAGTATTTACGTCGGGTATAAACGAAGGTGGGAAAAAGCCGTTACGTAACGCATTAATTTCCGTAAGAAGGTCGTTCGGTTTGTTTGTTTTCTGTTCGCTACTACTTCTGCATCGTTATTATTCTCGCCCGTCGCGAAATTTATTTAACAAATTGCCTCGTCGCGAAAAACAAATTTCAATAACGAGAGCGAAAGATTCGAGCGCAAAAAACTTCTCGCAAGGCGAACCGCTCGGATGACGACGCTGATTAGACATAATCCGAAATTTCTTCCACCCGCCGGATTTATTTATGGCGAAAAAGCTCGCGGAAAATGTTTATCTCCATTTTCGCGGAACAGGAAAAACTATTAATATCAAAAACGGGGACGACTTCATTAATCTTCATAATTCCTTTTGCTTCTTCGCCAATGTCAATTCGTTAACGGTTTATATTAACGCAGACGCCGAGTGATTCTTTCTAGTTGCGATTCGATATGCAAATCATCCCGTTTAAGAGAAAGGAATTGAGAAATGTAGCGATTTTTAAACGAAACTCATTCGATATTCATCAATTGAAGTGTAACGAGTCCATACGTTCTATCGCACGCAGCCTCCTCTTCCAGTTTTTATTGGCGAGGATTATCGTTTAATTATATTTTGTTTGTTTTTGCATAATAATTTATGCAAAATCACGCGCAAAAAGAAGTGCGAATCGCTGCTGAATATTTAACAACCGTCCAGAGCTTTTTTGCCAGCACTGATTTCGCTTCTTTTTTTTTTCTTGCCTCGCCATCACTCCCGGTAATACCGTTGGAACGCAGAACGAAAAGAAGAGCCGAAGGGAGGCGATTGCGTTCCAGTCGAATCCACGAGGTTCGTTTCGATTTTTTCTTTCCTTCGGCTGCCTCGACCGTCGTACACTATCATTAAGTATAAATTTATCTTGAAAGCGCCCTATCTCGACGCCGTCCCATCCATCTAAGATAAAGACGGACCGCTTTTTTCAACGGGACCCGATTCCATCGCTTTATTATTGATGATGCACGTTGTTTTTCGCAATCACGCTTATCGCTTCGTTTTTGTTTGGCGGATTTGCTAGTCGCTTCTTCCTTGCAAGCAGCTAATCACACTAAATCGGCGATTGCTCATCGATTTTTTTTACGTATCGCCATAATTACGCAAAACACGGGCGAAAGGTGAAAAAATCGATGGATGTTTAATGCATACGGGAGGAAATTAAAAGCTTTTAACCGCCCGCTATTGCCAATCTTAATGCGTAACAGGGAACGTTTTAAACCGGAAATTAGCAGAGACGGTTGGCAAATTGGACGTCTTTGCGAGGAGCGAAGGCAATTAATTACGTTAACAAATTCGCTTTCAAGTCAAGTCAGGTCCGCACTCCAATTTGCCGAATGCTAGCAACCTTCCAAAGTTCGTTAAAAAAATGTGCGAATCGAATTTCCCTTTGTTGACGTACCTGAAACTCGAAGTCCTTGTAAACGTCCACGGTGTCGATGTCGGCCTCGGCGGCCGTCAGCGACGGGCACGTGTCGTAAACGATCGGTTTCTTCTTGCTAATTTGCTGCCGTTGTCGCGGATCCTGCTGTTTTACAATATCGGCGGTCGGCTGCTGTTGCTGTTGTTGCTGGGGCTGCGGCTGTTCCAACATCATCATCTCCGATCGCCGTTCGTCGTTTTGATTATTAATGTTTTGATTAACGTTCGACGTGTAACTCGCATAGTAGATGCACAGCAAGATCGTTAGGACGATCGCGCAATAAGCTAAACCGCGCGGCGTCAGTCGTCTGAATAATTTCGCGACCATCTTCTTCTGCTTTCGGTCCAATCGATCTGCAATTGTCGCCTTATCTATCGTTCGACAGCATCTAACTGTGCGTTATTTAAACAGTAATTTAATGGCCTCGTGTAATATTCGTAAGTGCATCGATAATTCATGCGAAATCCATTCGAATGCTTGCGATGTTTCCTTCTTCGCGCGTCCGCCGATTAATTAATGGGCGCGTTGAAAGTAGTCATCGAGTGTTAATTGGCGTCCCTTTGATTTGCGGATTCGCCGCGGCTCGATGCATATCTGTAACAAAATTAATCGAATCAGAATGGTGAAGGTTCTTCGATTATTTTAATCGAATCGTTCGTAACAAAAGCGGAATTGATGTAGAATAAACGATACCAAAGATACGACATCGTCAATAGTCAACACTCGACATCGATTGGATATAATTACAACAGGCGAAATCTAATTAGTACAACAAAACGTACGTCGAAATCGATTTGCATTGTTGACAGTGTTAAATTATAGTTTAAACAAAACAATTCCAATTAATTTTATAGTAATTAATTGATTTTTAAAAGTAATTAGCGAGAGGTGTGTCGGATCAGTTGTTGAAGCACGTGTTCAACTACTTTTTGCAAATTGTTTGGATTAATATTTATTCCCATCCTCCTGCGCTGAATCGTTTCTTTGGCAATTTCAAATTGCGACATTATCAAAAAGTCTGCTAGTTGAACGACTGCATAGATAATCCGGTTAATATTTAATTCGAAATCCGATCGATTTCCCATTTTCTTAGAGAGTCATTAATTTCCAACGTTGATAATTACATAACCGTTGGCACAATATAAATTCCGCGAGCCAGTCTTCTCTCTTTCCTTCCCCTTCACTGTTTCTTTCCACTAGAGCCGAGCTTTTGCGTTTTATCTCCGCGTCGAAATCTATATTTAAATGAATTTAATAACGCTTTCCCTACTTCTTACTTTTTTCCTTTTTGCTTTCCAAATAAGTGCCATAAACTACGTAAATATAAGTATACGCTTGTAGGTAATGTAAATTGTAATAAATTAATGTTAAAAAGTACAATTAACGAGTTTAAAACTCGAAGAGCCTTTTCTTCTATCGCATTATTATCGCCAGCAGCGTCAACAGCGAACACAACATCGACGATATAAAAGTCATTAACGTGTAAAAGTTTTAGTAGGTAATTAAACCGAATTAAAAAACAACCCTATCGACTCCTGAATTCGATACGATTCCCTTTGAGTCCATAATTTGCTCTCTTTTTTTTTGTTCATTTTCCATTTTCGATGAATACATTAAAGAATCTGGAATAATAATAACGAGGACGACGATGTTCAAAGGGACGTGCTTTTAAAATATTCATAATACGCCATGTAAAAAAACGAAGAAGACGAAGAAGTCGAATGAAGACATCTTCTTCCACGGTGTTTCGTCCGAAAATTAAAGAGGTCCCTCTTTCGCAAATGACAAACATATTTAAAAAGGAATTAATTTCGAATAAAGCCGAGGAAATAGCAGAAAAGGAAGGAATCTCATTAGCATATTTAACGATAATGATCGCTGCAACTACAACAACATACAACAACTGCCATCACCATCATCATTATCATCGAGCAACAAACAACAAGCTGCAATATCGTTGACCGTTATAATTTGAAGTGAACCTATGATGGCACGGAGTCATTCTGCTATATTACCACTTCTTCTTCCTCATTACGACTGAAAGTTTGCAATTCCTCGTTCCCTTATCGCCCACATCCAATCGCGGAATAGTCGCAAATAAATCGAAAGAGGTTGCTGAAGAATTATTGGCAACGATCAATTTAATTTCGACTCTAATTACTTCGGAACGCTTTTGCAAACTCTAAACAATGAAATGCTAGCAAAAAATTCTCTCCACCATTGATCATCCTCTCTATTGTCGAGCAGGTGTGCATTTATTCGTCGTTCTTATATCTTAGATTAACAATAATCAAACGAACAATAGAACTCGATACGTAGGATGAAAAGTTATTATTCTTAAGCCGCAATGACGATGATGATGATGATGATAATAGGAAAATGTTTAATTTAACAACAAACCTAAGAACGCAAAGAGGAGAAGATGGAATAGAAAAGCGATCGTTAATCGTGCAATAAGGAGAGTAAAAAAAAGAGGTTGATGATGAAGAAGACCACAAACGTAACGAATAAAAGACGTTCGACGAGTGTTCTTATTGTATTCGTTCGTATGACTGGCAATGACCTCAACGAAGTTGAGTGAGCAATAATAAGGTTTATTATTGTCATCATTATTAAATACAATGTCACGAACTGCTCAACATTCGTTAAGAACAAATAAAAAGTAAGCGGACGAGCGAAAGCGTGCACTTTGGTGTCAGTTTCGTGCGTGATTGGATAATTAAGTGAATTAAATCGAAACGAATTATACGAAATTATGTTCAATGAATGAATTGAATAAAATGAAATTAAATTAAACAACTGTCAGGGCTAATGGACAAAAATCATCTCGTTTGCGTAATTGGGTACAAACTCGATTCACTCAAAGCCATTGGTGAAGTAATTAATTAATATTCCAGTACAACTAAATTTAGATGTTAATTAGTGCGAATGTCAATTGAAATTTGCAATAGTTGTTGGTAGACCGCAACTGTAAAAACGAAACGGTTGTCGGAGAAACGTGAAAATGATCGAAAACGGGACGGAAAAACGGGCTCGAATGAATTCTGCTTTTGCCGATTCTAATTAATCTCTTGCAAATGGTTTAAAGGCAAATTATTCCTCGATATTTCATAAGGTTTTCAACGGGAACACAACGATTGCAGCATGCATTATTCTAACGGGAACAATAAGTTTCATTTTGCTCCGGATCCATCGAGATGGAAATCCAATTTTTTGTTATAGGAACAAATAAAGTTTTTGCGTCCTTCTTTTTTGCACAACAACAAAAGCGATGTTATTTTTGTTTCGCGATTCGAATAAACGCCGACGTACTTTTCATTTCAGATTTACAATTACGAGTGGATTTTATTTTATACGGAAAAAAATCTCCTCTTCGCAATAACAATAAAGTAGGAGAGAGACGATAACGATGAAAATTTGATTACGAAAGAATTATTTTAAAATAATTATCCTTCGACAACGGCAATAATAACCACAGAAAACTGCTGTTAACAATATAAATACAAAAAAAAACGGATATGAGAATTTAATTTGCAATTTTCCTAATGTAAAAAATCTCAAAGGGATTCTGAAATTTTTCTCACTAACATGATTTCGGCCCTTCAAAAAAATTGGCAAAATTATGCTCGGAACAATATCGTTAATTAATAATCGCACCTTGATTATTACCCCTCATTTTTAATTATCGTCCGTGGTAAAGCAAACAAACGCACGAGATTTGCAATATCATTTAATTGGGATTCAAACAGAACAAAATATCAATTATCATTATTGTGGACACCGATAAAACAAAAGGAAGCAAGAAATTGATCAAACGAAAAATTAATTTTCGCAAATTGAATTGCTCTCGTATTCGATTAATTCCTATTTGCGAACGATCGAAAAATAAATACAAATTGCAAATTGAATAATTCGCTAACCCCCGTTGTATTATACACAGCAGCAGCAGCAGCGCCGATGGAAACGTTAATTAAGTTGAGAAGGAGGGCAGAAAAAGAAATAAATTGAAATGAGCGCGTATAATATTGTTTTAATTAAAACCAACGAAGAATAATTATTTATTTAAATAAGGCGTCGTTAATTCGCTTGCATTTTATTGCCCCGCATCTCCACTGCGTGTGCGTGTTTCTTTTTCCAAATGCAACATTAGACTTTATTCAAATCATAAAACTGCTGAACTAAATATTAAACAGAATTCGCTCCGCTACTGCATGGAATAATGATAATAACCATAATCGTTATTATCATTATTATTCGTACGTTCAACTTTCTCACGGAAGCTGCAAAATGAAATTGCACTTATTTAATACGCAATCTCTTTTAACGTCATTCAATAAGAGCAACTTTCAAAGAGACGTAATCACAAAGGTCCCATTCGATTCTATTGCTACACTCCAATTTCTAATTGCAAATTGATACTCGCCGTGGCATAAGACCCACTTTAATTTCTAATTAAAATAAATAATCCACGAAGCACGTTGTCGAGAATCGTTTAATAACAACGTCCTACATATTCCGCACGAATTCGAATAGAAAACGACAAAATGCGACCCAGAAATGTTGCTCGCAACAAATCTGCAGGATATCGACGAATCCCGCATGAACTAATTTCAATTTGCAGAGGGAATTATTAATGCGCGAAGAGCGAGGTGTTCGATTACCTTGGATTCTTTCGATGATGCGAATTATATTTCAATTGCTGTTATCTTTTCTTTTGCAAAATTAATAATGCACGATAATGCGGTTCGATAAATGAGTAATTAAACGTTACGTTTTAAACTAGTTTAAGCGATTATTGTTAATTAAAGTCAAGCAGAATAATGAGGCTAATGAATCAATTAGTGGAGATTCTACGCACCAAATTGCAGTTATTCATTAACTACGAAGTTTTAATTTTAATTGACGGGAATTACTATTAATGCTTTAACCTATAATCCAAATTTGAAACAGACAGAATTAGGCTAATGAGAAAATGACCGTGGAAATTCTATTGTTCGCTTGCGTTTTAATTGATCTTAATGGCTTTCAAACAACCGAAAAATAAAATAGAACGGTTCCAAATCGTAAACTATGCAGAATAAGGTGGAACCCATTCGAATGGATTATCACACACTTTTGCGCCGACTTGTGGAAAATTGATGTTAAAAAGACAATTGTTTCTTCACGTATAAGAAAGTTGATGTAAGGCTAAAAGAAAGTGGCATATTGTTAAGCAAAGAATAGTTAATGCACAAAATGATGGCCATTAACGCGTTTACAGTTAAATGATCGAATTGAAATTCTCGACGATTGTTCACCCAGAAAGAATCGATGAATTGTTTAAAACGCATGTGTTTACGAACGAACAATTTGCAAGGAAAACATCAATTTCCTACCTTCTTGCTCGCTGGCATTAAATTAGTCGAATGACGAAATAAATTCATTTGACTCGATTAACGTGTAACTTAATTAAAAACAAAAGCGGTGTGCAATAATTGATTGATAAGGAAATCGCACGTATCATGAAGGCTTATAATTCCCGATAACAAGAACGTAATTAATCCTGTTGTATTTCATTTAATCGCTGCATTAAGCCCTTATCATTTTAGTGCTAAGATCAAATATTTGGTTTGATTAACAAAACTTTGCATTTTATTTAATAATGATTCACATCCTTTACCCATTATTTAACTGCATACGGACAAAAAATGAGATTTCAAATCGAAAATAAGTCGAGCATAAATATTTCGGCAGACCTCATTAATGAGGATTTACGTGCGGTTTATTAATGATGTGCATGTTATTAATGATTTTATGCTTGTAATAACAAATTTATTATGATTATTTCTCGTCGATTGGCCTTTTCGATAACAATAAATAACAATTCCGATTCGAGTCGGTCGGTGCAGTAATTTTCTCTTTATGACGAAATAGTCATTATTGAAGTTGGATAACATTCATTTTGCCGTTAAAATTGAAGAGGAAAAATCGTTTTGAAGTTTCATTGGTCGCTTTTCTAGCATAAAGAGGCTTTAACATGGCCATTTGTTGATGATGCTGCTGCTGCTGCAATAGATCATGCTATTATTTAGAATGTTTAACGTAAAGGTAAATCTTCTTATTTCGTTTTTCTTCATTCTTATTATTTCCTTCCCTGACCCTACGATGCCGTTTATAATATTTCTTTCCCCATTGCCCGCACTCTCTCGTTCTTTTTTCTTCTTCATCTCCAACAACTTACTGCTACGTGCTTACTTATTTAAAATGTATTACAGTCTGGCTCTTTTATTATTTTTGCTCTTTTTGCTCGATATAAATCAAAAGTACCATATTATATGCGGAAAAATGCGACAGGGAGAAAGAGAGTACAAAATGGGCGAACCTTGTTAACATTACAAAAGCAAATGCAGTTGAATGACACCGGACAACTGAAGGAATATAATGGGTGCAGGAATTTGCGTCACGCACGATTTCAAAAATTTCCCCAATAATTTCGCACAAAATCCGCGTGTTATGCTAATTAATTGGCTTGCAAAAGGAATACAGTTCTAGGGACGAAATGCTAATCAAAAGTAATTAATAATTGAATGCCGAACGAATTATAAATTGGCATTTACCTACGAGATAGAATTATTAAAACACGATGATAATTAATTTTTTCTCTATGTATCAGTCTGACTCGGCGCGACCTTTAAATGGAACCCATTATTCATCAACGCATTTTGTTGTTATTAAAGATAACTATTATATTATGAAATTGTCAGTATCGAGCGACCCAATTTCGCTTATTTTGAGTTTATAAATTATTAATTAATAAATTCGTTCAACAACAAAGCGATCTACTTACAATTAAATGCGAAACTCTCAACTTATTCCCATTTCGCGATCGTGAAAGTCAAAAATGTCCCTCAGTGGCTGTCGATCGCAACACATACGATGCTCTCATAATCTAACGTTCGCACATTTTGTTTGGTCTAGCTAAATATCTTATCTCAAATAGAAACGTTTAATGAATATTTATGATACGGCAAATATTTATCGCTTGCTATTTGGCGATTGTTGATTTACGTGTTTTTAATTGTTTTTGCAAAAACCAAGCAATTTTGGCCGGAATTTTACCTTGAATCGTTTGCCACGACGGCGAATCGTTTCGAAAAATTCCGCCTGTTTTGAGAATATGCTCAAACTAAATGTGGACGTGGTCTCTTATTTCCCTAAAAAAAAAGCTAATCGCTTTTTGATTAGATTGTGATAAAAATTGCGGTTTACATCTGTACCAAGAGCAAACAATTTAAAGCTCCGAAATCGGAAGAGTGAAGGTTGAAGAAGGTGGATTACCATTTTGCCAGTTTCAGTCTAAGTTTTTAATTAGTCCTTATCCGTCTAATTACCTTATCGGCATTAATTAGTACGGAAAAAAGTGTACGGTAAAGTAACGAGAATTTTCATGGTTAATTAGAAGAAAAATAAGCCGTAAAAAGCGACTAACAAGAGGAATTGCGAAACAGCTCTGGTAACTTGTTATTATTTATAGTTAGCGAAAAAGTTTTAATGAAGAATTGTTCCGAACGACGACGTCGACGCGGAATACGGCGGCTAAGAAAAAGTTGGGAAAGCTGATACAACGCTGATAGAGGAGAAAAAGGAGAACAGGCGGATGGCATTGTTAATTAATTAATTCCTTGCAAAATCTATTTTTATAGCTAATGGCGAACAAGTAATAATGCTTTGGATTGATTAAATCAAACAAAAAACGAATATAATAATAAGTCGACTTCACGGTAAAACTAATTAATCTCGGACTAAAGAGAGAGAGAGGGAGGGAGAGAGAGAGGACGCGCTGGAAATCAATTAATTTAATTATAAGATCGTAGAGAAGAGGAAATAATTCCGTTTACTTATTGCGCTCGACAAAGTGAATTGCATAAGTGGCGACCTTCTGCTTCTACGTCGTTTTATCGGGACGCTTTATTCCTGCATAAAAAAGCGAATTATTTTCTATAACAAAAGAAGTTATTGCGAAAAAAATGACGTAAATGAAACAAAAGGAATCGCGAACCAAGTCAAGGAATCCTTTTCGCTTCGATCTCGTAGAAATTCCTTCGCAAGAAGCTGACCTTCTTCGACAACAACCAACGATCTCGCCTAAACAATAGCCCGTTGCAATTCGATGTTTGTCTTACGAATGACCGACGTAAATCCAGGACGTTTATAATTAAACCGTCTAATTGATGAATGATTAATTAACTATCGATCGTGTGTTGGTTCGAACGCGATCCGCAGTAAAGTACAATGAAACCCTGACAAAAGGGAAAAATCGAGAAGTTTTCCCACGAAAATGGATCCGTACGAGCGTACGAGAATTCGGTTTCTCCAAAAATAAACTATCGATTTACCCCGACGATGATATTGTGCATTGCGATAATAACAGCGAGCCAGCATGTGGTAGTTAGCACTGGGCAGAATAATAACACAATAATAATGATTCTTTATCTAAGCTTCCATTATTGCGCACGGTTTACTAAACATTTTACAAATTGAATGGCGAACAACGTCGATGTCCCGACTTCGAAACGATCCGAAAACTTTTGACCCGAACCGACTTTAAACTCGATCAATTGAAGTCGATTCTCTCGATGCGATCTCGCCCTCGCACGCACACTTTTTTTCCCACTTAACAACGTGCTTCCTGTTCATTTTAATGAACGATGAATAACAACGATAATAACAGCAACATTGCAGCCAGCAACAATCGCGCGAAAGACAATGATTTGTTTTCCTATTAGATACGATCAATTGCCTTTTTCCTCTGGACTAATCGATTTTAATGGCGAACGGAAAAGAATGAAGGCGAAGGACTTACCTAAGAATGATTCAGTTCAATTGCCCTCGAGGAACACCTGAAGCGAAAAATGTCGGGATTAGTTTAGTTCGAATCGCACAAATTCTGCGACATAAATTTTGCATATTATCCGATTTCTCTTGGCGGTTTCGTTTTTAAATAGATATTGCAAACGTTCTAATTCCAGCGAGATAACCATCGAATATAGTCGTTGTTGCAATTTCGAAATGGAAAAGTAAACTTAATTGGATGTAATAATCCAATGAGCGGGAATGAATTTCTCAAACGGCTAATTGACTTTCGCAATAAATGTTGTCTTGCTCTTAATTTTTCAGTAATAAAAAAAAAACGAGGCAAATTTCCGCAATTTTCAAACGTTCTCTTTCATTGCAACAGCTGGTGTGTAATAAGCCAAAGGTCATTCGTGTAGTTTGTTTTAATTTCCCGAATAATTACCTATTATTTAATCCGAGAAAAAATTGTTTCTTATCTTATTATTACCTTTACTTTTTTAATTGCAACAAGAGCGGATTGTTTTCGTGCTCGAATGGTAATTAGATAGGTATCAATTTCATCCGTTCAAACAATGTAAATTGTGTTCGCATAATAATACGCGACAGCAATCACAATATTTGCAATCTCTAAACCGTATTGTTTGTTGCCGATGCAAATTCAATTAAGCGGAAAGAAATATTATGCAAAACATAAACGCGATCTGTCACCGGCAGCAAATGAATTTCCGCCGCGATGATGACGGACTTTTGCGCAAAAGTCGATCGACTGAAGCTTTCATGATTGCGATTCACCTCGTACGAGCGATTGTAATTAAATTTTCGCTTGAACGTTATGCGAAATCGTTTTATAGAATAAAATTTCTAATAACAGGCAGATAGACGAATTCAATTAGGGAAGCGGTTAACGACTTTCGCACGAGTTTAAAGGGGAAAGTTTGGATCTCGTACGACACGATTTGCCGACCGGTCGTCCTTTTATTAACCAGATAGAGACCAACGGTTTTCCCACTCGACTTTATAATTTGCAAAGTTTCGCAGCGAAAATCCGCATTCTGCAAAGTTTCGTCGTCAAAACTCTAATTTTCTAAAGTCGCATAAACAAGATTATGATTGTCAGTTGATAGAAATTTATGTGGGTCTTTCAAAAAATGAACAATTTTCGTTGGTAATCGTCGCACGATTCCGAGGATCAATTAACATGCTTTATGTAGTTAATTGGTTACGTGGAATTACTCTAATTAAGGATGAATTCGTCTGCGTTTGATTCGTACGTCTCTCCCGAAGAGCGGAGCGAAAGACGGGAAATAATATCAAAAGAGACCGACGACATCTTCGAGGGGCATTATGACAGTCGAAACAATAAAAAAATAAAATAAAGAAATAAGAACGAGGAGAATAATACTTTACCACTTTCGTGTAGGTATAGCTTCTTAATGGACGCAGATTATTTATATATGTTAAAGTTCCAATTCGTCGTTCGCCGTTCTTTTTATTCGCTTGGAAGATCCATTATTAAATTATTTTTAAATAAAAATTCTTTTCGTCCTTCTCCTGCTGTTCCTTTTTTCCTCGACGATCTCGTTATTCATGTTACGATTCCTCATCTTACATTCTTCAAATTGTTATTCGTATTTTTGCAAAG
Source organism: Hololepta plana (assembly GCA_963695495.1). NCBI lineage: Eukaryota > Metazoa > Arthropoda > Insecta > Coleoptera > Histeridae > Hololepta > Hololepta plana. The sequence goes on from OY968836.1 coordinate 9,478,114, forward strand.
ACGACAAAGCGAAAATAGAGAGTAGACGCTAATTAAAATATTCTGATTAAAGTCCAAAAGGCAATTATCATCGGGATGAAATTAATTTCTCATTAAAAATTAATGAGATTCCCTTAAGAAAATCGATACGGTTTCGTCTACGCGTAATTTTTGCAAAGCTCGAAAACGTTGCGCCGGTTGTTATAAGGAGCTTCTAGCAATCATGACGTTACAACGAGACGTCCAGGTGAGTTAGGACACGTTTCTGCGGAGAAAAGTAAATCCACAGTTGATGTGGACGAGGTAAAAAAAGGAGAGCAAATTCCAACTGCCAACTTGCGTCTGGGCTAATCCATTCAAACGCGCCGTGAAAAATTAGGAGACGAACGGATTAAAGTACAAAGGGCTTTAAACCTCTTTGTTCGAGGCAAAATTGAAATACAATTCGATGACTAACTGCGTTTTTTTTTTGCTTAACGTTTAGTCTTCGGTTTAAAGCTTTAGAACAACAAACGGAACTTTTTGGTGGATCCGCTTAGTTTCGAAATTCACATCGATTCATGTCTTGTCTTTTACCACACAACACAATAAATTCCTGTGCCTGTTTAATGTTAATTGCCCGATGGAACTGTTAATGTACAACTTCTAGCTAAAAGTTTCCAAGCGGCGTTTGAATGCACGCTGATTATTACTCGTCGTACCGTAAGATGTTAGAAAATGTTGGCGCGCTTTCTGCACAAACACACGTGTAAAACGATTACGATCATTTGGAAATTTGCATAATAAAATTGCACGAGGCTAATCGTTCCTAATGATTAAACACCGTTTCCATCATCGCGAAGAACGCCATCGAGTTTGCCTCTAAGCTGCTTACACACGCTAACGATAACAACAATAATTCTACCATTGTTCTTCCAGATTTGACGCATATTAATTTGCAAGAGCAATTTTGCCATTTGTTTCGTTTAGGAGAAAACGAAAACGTTGAATTTGCGCTTCATTGCGTTCACGTGTAATTAATCGCGTTTACATTCCGCCGGTATGCGTACGAGATTTGCATCTTTCTCCCGTTTTTTTTTCCCTTATTATTTCAAAGCACAACAATTATTATTAAAGGCTATTAAGAATGCGGCAGAATAAAAAATAAAATAAAAAGCTTAATTAGCTCGAAGGAGTTACGCTCGAGTTACGTGCAGAGAATTATTGCAGACTTCGTGCAATGACGGAGAAATAAAAACAGTGAATTAGAGTTCGCCAATTTTTTATCACGTACGGCACGGTCCAATAACATTATAATATAGAATACAAGATAGTAAATTAAAGGTGGGACCCGACGTTCTCCGTGCCAAAGAATTCTTATTTCGACCGGTGAAATTGGCTGAAGAAGTTTTGCTCGTTTTCTCCTCGTAATGCGAATTTCCTAATTGAACGTTTTCGCAACAACAAACGGAGCTTGGATATAAGTAAGTGCCGGTGATGTAGTGGAAAGAAATCTTCGTTTCGGCAAGGAAAAGGTATGAAAAAGAAACGAGGGAATGAAAGAAGAAGAAGGATTAAAGTTTAAAAGGGAACAAGAACGGATTACGTTTCCTTCCGGCAACAAGAAACAGAAGGGTAAGTCGAAAAAATAAAAGGAGGAGGATCGAGTTGGGGAATTTGTGAGGGTAGAAGAAGGCTTCCTTTGTACCAGAGGGCGAACGAAATTATCGACTATTAACATTTTACTGCTAGCAGGATTTCTTTCGAGGATGAGGAATCAATTTACAAGGAGAAACAAAAGGAAAAGAACTGAGGGCAGGAGGGTAAAATGTCAGCCGGATAAATTGCAGTTGCTTTAGTATGATGAATTTTCAATTAACTTTTAAAAGGGAATTCGAACGTTTTTGCATTTCTTTTTTCCTTTACCATAAGAAGTCTCCTAAGGTCCCGGCAAAAACCTAATCCATAGTTGTTTCTTTTAATTAACAGAAATTATTTAGCCGGAGGTTCTTTCCTTTTATTGTCGTCCATCATCAACTTGTTTTCCTTCCTTCACTCGCAGAATATTTCAATTATGTTATTTCGTTCTTTACTTTCTTCTGTTGTGGATGGAATTTCTTCAGTTTCACTTATTTCAGATTTCTTTCGATCCCCAATCTCATTTTGTTCTTTCTAAATTATAAACAATTTCCGGAGGGCAAAAAAAAATTTGCTTTTTTAATCTTGTACATTTCGCAAGAAACATTTATGTACTCGTATATGGCAAAAAATATAATCAATTTCAATTTGGTTTACGCCTACCCATCGAAGCTTCGTGCTAATTAAACCGTGCAAACTGTTTTCGACAAATTACAACAAAAGAAAACCCACGGTTCTCTTCCTTTTTTTAAGTTCGATTACAAAGTCAATTTGTAATACAATATTTATCATTAAATTCGCTTCTTTCGGTTCAATAATCATCGACATGCACCCCCCTCTGACGACGGTATATGCAATTATAATAACGATGGGTTCGTTTATTTTCAAAGAAATTCTCGTCTCTTACACTTTAAACGTGGGAGTCTCTTATACCGCTTTTCGTTTTTTTTTTCTTGTGCCATAATAAAATCCAATATGATGATCGTAAAAATGCGAAGCCAAAAGAGATAGAGACAGCGGCTAAGAGGTTTGATGATGGGAAGAGAGAAAGAGATTATCTTACTTTTATTAGTTAGCCAACGGCCCAGAATTTTACGACTGCCAACGCGAAGACGACGGCAAAGAGGATGACAAAAAAAAGTGTTAATTTTGCGGACTACACGTCCCCCCGGTAAAACATAACGAAAATTAAATATTACGGGGTGAAAGTGGGCACAAAAATGGCGAGGAGACGGACCGAGAGGCGAATTTGAAGGTTCGAGTGCCGTTAAAGATGAATTACAACGCCGAACCATTTATTCGCAAGCACATAAATTGCCTCCACTTATTTTCCCTTCCCCTCGCTCGTTTCTCCCGCACTTTTTCGTTTCTTTTTACGAGTTATAATAAATTTGCGAAATGTTAAGAATTTTATTTCGATCATCAATTCGCTTTTTTACTCATATTCTGCGGACCGTCTGCAGTATGCGAATCATTTCGAAAACGATCGGACTCTCGTTAACCACCGTTGGTACACGACCATGATGATGATGATGATGGTACGTCTCTTCTTCTTTCGCATCGTGCAACCACCTTTGTCAATAACATGCCCGAAAACCGAAAGGTATACGCAAGAAAAAGCAACAACAATACCGTACAATACCGGTTTTTTCCCAGCACGGGCATATGCAGGTAAATTAATTTTTCGAAGTCTCCGTACCTTCGATATGTTACCGCGTTTGAATGCTCCGAATTGAATTTAAGAATTGCGTTTCGAAAAATATCGAAATTTACCCAACGTTAATAATCTTCTTGGAGCTTTGGTTTGGCGATGATAAATCTTAAATTGCACAGCGGGAAAGCTTTCCTTCTTCATCGAGCTCGCTTTGATTCGTGAATAAAAAGGCACATTGCGAACAAAAATAACGAATTAGAATGCAAATACGAAGCGAAAGGGAAAAACCGGTAATCGATTAGCAATAAAACGCAAACGGAAAATAATAATCGAAGCGCACGCTTTTCTTTCGGTGCCCTATAAAGAATCCCATATCTCTCGGCCGTTCTTTTCCTCCACGTCTGCCCAACTCTTCTTGCGCCCGTTGTTGTATAATATAAATAAATGATTATAAACGTGTGTGCACTTTAGGGAATGCTTATACTATCCTGTACCGGCGTACGCTCGTATAAGGGCCACACCTATCTTATCTGTTGTGTAGTGGCAAGAAAAAAGCGCGTTTTTTTTTTTGTTGCTCCGCACGGTTCTCGTTGCTCCGGCGCCTCTTCCTCTCACTCTGCAAATTTCACGTAGGTCTCGCTACATTATTTACAACACGAACCGTGTAAAGCAACAAAACGCTGATGATATTACCGCCGCCTCCTTCAGCGTCGTCTCGCTCCGTCCATTTCGCCTCTTTACATATAACTTTTCTCCTGCGAAGAAGAAGAAGCGAGCGAGACCCTCCCACCGTCCGCAAAAAAGCGTCGAAAGCTTTGCTTTTTAGATACATGCGAGATTTCTTTCGTTTCTTCTTTCTTTTACTTTCGTTAATTAAATTGCATTTTAATCTGTTTATGGAACGAACGAGGATGAGCGGGGAAAGATGGACCGAAGATTGAAAAGTTTGCGCGTTGAGAAGATTTTTTCTTAAGTTAAAAGCGTCCTCTTCTTACGAACAATTCCTTCGTAAATATTTGTACGTCATTCGTAATAATTTACCAGTCAAACAACTAAAAGTCAATATCAAATGGACGGTTTCGACGAGATGAAGTTTAGTGACCTCTCTCTTCGTACTCATACAAAAGTTTGTTCGCTAGCACCATGGAATTGTTCTTAACCAGAGAGGAGAAAAGAAAAAAATTGAAATAAACCGAACGCGAACGTGCTCGTGTAATTTGTTATGTAAAAATATAATAAAGAGGATTATGGAAAAATTGCCCGAACACTTAAGAAAAGTTCAGTGATTGCAACAGTTAAACAAGGGAAGCAATTCGCGAGGAAACTGAACATTTCCCTATCCCCGTGAGCGTTTGAAACGGTTTAATTGAATTTGCTATTGGCAATAATTAAGTATTTAAAAAAGCCTCCATATATTGGCTTTTTTTGTAATCGACTACGTTTCGTTAATCAATTCATTAATCAATGTGCAAAGCGCTTTTGAAAAGCGTGCAACGAATTACCGAATTCAATTTAATTATTACAAAAAGTTGTAATAACAAGGTTAAATGAATTAAGGATAGTGAAGTACCCGAACCGTGGGCCGTTTAGTAATAATGGTAACATTGTTTTTTTAAATTATTGTCTCGTGTCGTTACGTTAGAAAATTAAAAGCAGAGAACCGTGCAAAATGCGAGAGAGGATAAAGTAATTTTCAAGATCACGGTTACAATTGCAAGAAGAATGACGTTTTCGTTTGCCGAGAAATCGCGCAATAAAGTTTTTGCATAAGGTTTAATTAAAGTTAGAAAAAAGCCTGCGAAACTGAACAATACTCGTTATCATTTGATTGCAATTTAAATGAGAATCCTATTTCTCGAACTCTCGGAATGATTCTTATTCCGATTCCTGTTCGTTTTTCATTTCGTTGGAAATTTAGCACAATCTCCAACTTATTAAACCGGTTCCCTCGCTTCTTTTAATCCTTTTTACTTTTCAAATAATTAACTTAAATACCAGTTTAAAACGTTATAACTCTTACTGTTCCCCGTTTCTTCTTTATTGTTCCTACAACTCGATGCAGTTCGTTCTCTTTTGTTGCTCCTTGCTGCCTTTAAACGCGAAAAAGTGTAACGTTCTCTTTGTGCCTCCCTCTTAAGCTTCGGCCGACGGTAAAGTATTACACCGGCATTGTATGAAGGTATAATAATAATGGTGGGTTACCTAAGAAGTAACCCGAGCCGGGGGAATAAAGGCAAAGAGCTCGAATTGATTTAACACGTCCACGGTAATACGTTTAAAAGCGTTTTGCATGCACGAGGAATTCCATAAATCGCAAAAGAGAAAGGTAGCCGTTTGATTTTTTTTACGTGCAGACAAAAACAAACTTTTGCTCGTTGAAATCGGCTGGATTTAGTGTTAGCAACGGATTCTTTGCGCGAAAGTCGAAGGCGCAAAAATTAAACTGATCAAATATTAAGTTTGACACCGTTCGACAATACGAGGGATAATAAAGAAAGAAGGAAGGTGGTAGTGGAGGTTTTACGGCTTCTACTCTTATAATAATATAAAGTATATCTGGGTGTGCGAAAGGTACTTTTGTTGGCACTCCTCCACTTTTCTGGTACATAAAAAGTACGTTTTAGGTTCAATTTTTATACACAACGCAGCGAGTCTTTTGCCTATGCGATGAACATAAAGAAATTTATTTCGGCCCTAAACACACACTCACACAAAAGAAAAGTCCGCGCTTTATGGGCAAGCCTAAATAGTTTAGCACTAGCGCTCGACTTTGCTAAAATGAAAAACGGAGAAAGTAATCGATGGTTTCGAAACATCGAACGCTTTGTTATCACGACAGTGTGCGTTCGGAGATGAACGGAAATTGTTTATCAATGATCTCGTTGCACAATTGAAATGCATTTTTCCTCTCATTTAAATTTAATTTGCCTTATCCAGCAAACGCTATACTTCTTCCTCTCGCACACAAACAAGCTCTTGATTACCGGGAGGCTTGTTATCGTTCGATTATTCTTTTCGGAACAGAAACAACAGTTTTGTCGAAAAAAAAAACGTACAACAACAACCGAATAAAGTAAAAAACGCAAGGAAACTATTTCCACCTTCTCCTCCTCTCTCTAACAACTTTCTTGCTTATTTTCTCTCTTTATGATGCCTGTCATGGTCGGTCTTCGTATTATTTATAGTTGAAATAACTTATGGGAAAGTTTACAGAAGAATAGTACGTAGGTAGCAGCAGAAAAGAATCTAATCTTGGAGCGGAGAAGAAGCGGAAAGGATATAAGTAAAACGGTCACGAGCGTTATATAATAATATACTGTTTAGACATGATGAAATTCGGTGGTAAACAATAATAACGGATGGATATCAAATAAATTGATGAACAGAACAAAAGGAGGGCGAGAGGGAATGAAAGAGCGCAGAAGGAAATACGAAAAGAATGCGGGACGAAGATTTATTAACGGTTTTAAATGTCTTTAGGGTTGGCAAAAAAGGAAGGCGTTTCTCGTGTTATCCTTATTTCTTGAAGCGAGCAAATAATCTTCCATTAAGAGCGAGGGGAAGAAATAAGAACCGGCAGAGCCCATAATATTAATTGATTGTAAACGAAAGCTAATACCTATTGATTACAGCTAATGAGTTTCACTTTCCAATTCGCATCATTTCGTGCAAAAACAAAATTGCACACACCGCGACGAATTGATCGCGAAACAATGGCTATAATAAATTGCTGTGGCAATGTTAAATAATAATTGACCGCTCGCAATATCCGTGCGCAAGTAATTGAAATCAAACGCGCGGTTTCCAGCGGGTTGCCGAAGAATAAACTAACAATGGGATGATTCGTTATTCTCGAATTGCATGCAAATTGGAAAACGTACGAATATTAAAGCCGAGATGGCGACAAAATGAAAGGAAATCTTTTTGCCTTAGGATTTAAATATTTAAATCTCTTTGGACGTCAACATCATCATCGTCATCAAGAGGCGCGAAGGGAATTAACAAGAAAGTTGCTGATGATGATGCATGTACCACACTTTTTGCAACTTTCGTGTGGTAGATGAGTTTTACTAGAATTTGCATGCAAATTTGACTGACGATTGGAATTACGCTCAAAACGTTGCGTTCGAGTGGAAACGGAAGGACAAACAGAAAAAGACTTTATTCCGGAATGTCGAAAGACTGGAAAATATTCGCCCAATTAAAGAATTCCCCGTGAGAAGGTGTTAATTAATGTCGACTGCAGGTGAATGGTTTTGTTTGGAAGATTGTTCACAATTTGAATGCACTTTGAGGAGGCCCTAAGCAAACGGAAGAACTCGGCGGCATCTGGCCGCTGTTGGTTTGTTTATTATTATTGAACCGGCTCTCGTTTTATTATTCCGAAATGGGAGCAAATATTTACTTTCACGCACGCATAAACAAGGGGCGAAATGAATCAATTTGCGAGAGACGATAATCAAATGCCGATGCGAAAGGCGTTGTTCGCTTGCATTTTCTATTTCTGGCCGTTTAGCTCGACGCGTTTCCAATATCTCGAAATAAAATGTTTATTAAAGCTCGCGCTTAGTCGCACGCTGGGCATTCGAATAAATTATTATGATAAGTAGTTAAACGACTTTTGGTTTTTCATTCCAAGTTACACGCACACAACACAAGGACGACCGGTTCATTTCTCTTTTCCACTTCGAAAAAAAATATCATTTTGGATACGTTTCTGGATATTAATTTTTGTCTCTTTATGTTCAAACTGTTCGTGGCAACTTCGTGCTCGTAGATTTTTATGAAGGACCTTTGAAACGAGCGTTTCTTAAGGGATCTTCAAGAGGGACAATTATTTGTTAGATAAAGCAATTGTCGAGGAAAACTTTTTAAACCAGTTTTCAATGCTAAAGATCAAATTTCCAATTTTTTTTGCTATAACTTTTGCTTCTAATATGAAGACGAAATGGAATGCAAGCGAAGTACAAAAAAATGGAAAATTGGCAAAGGTGATGATGATGATAATTATTACGTGAAAACTAGTGTTTACATTATTATTAATAGAGTCGACGGGCAACAATTAAATAAAATACGAGCCAAATTTACACTTTCCCGTATAATTTAACAGCGAGTGCAATTTTAACGTGGACTCGCTCGTTAATTTAATCGCATCCAATGCGTTTTAACGGCAAATTGCAAAACGTAGATGGGAAGCATTTTCTGCATTGCGAGGCATAATTTTGGTGCTTTTATATCTAATTTAATACAACTCTTTTTTGCCGCGTGCATGGAACCAACAACAAACATCGTCATCCAAAGGGCCATAATTTCTTTCGTAATAAACTGCCGTTACAAACGAAATTCTAGTTTAGTCGGAAATTATTATTAAAGTTGTCCGTGCTAATTAAAATTTTACCACCAAATTTATTGCTAGAAAAAAAATTATTTACATAATTCCGTCGACTCTTCAGTAAAAATTACTAGACACCTAATTACTGTAAATTTATGAGTAGTTTATTTGCCAACTGTCGAACCGTTTATGGCAATTATTTTAATTAAGCTGGGAAATTGAAACCCAACAAGCAACGGCAACAAAATTTAAATAAGCACACCTTAGTCGCGTCTAGACAATATTTCGTTTCAATCGCTCGAATCTAAATAAAATGTAAGCGAAATTGTTACCGATTTCAAAGACCCAGCAAATTAACGAGAACGTTTGAATTCCAAGCCAAACGTTATCAAAATAATTGTAATTTCATTGGGGCCGAACAAACGATTTGGCTCGTTTCAAATGAAACGCCTCAGAAAAGGTAGAAGGCTTCATATTTCTGCGTCGATGAAATTTCAATTATAAATAATTATTTAAATCGCTTGAATTCGATGCATTTTATCATTTTGAATCCTATATTCCATATTTTATTGATGGGAAATTGAAGAGATAAAGAAATAGACCGAGTGACTTCGAAGAGACGGTTTAAAGTTTAAACGTGCGCATAATTTACTCATCTTAATAGTGACGAAGAAGGCAGTCGAAACCGCGCGCGAAAGTTTAATATAACGCAAGAGATTCATCGCCGGGGCCCTAACAAATAATAAATTTCAACCGTTGAATAATTCAATTACCTCAGTCTAGACGTGCACGTATCTATTCCCTTTCGATCCCATTCGATTCTTACTCTTGTTAATTCTCCTTTTTAAGTTGCGGGTTTCTTAAGGCGTCGGACGTTGAAATAAAAGCCAGCCAGCAATAAACGCCACTTTCTCCGAGGAATTGCAATAACTAAAGAAACGTTTACGATTCAATCGAGAAAACCGCTCACTTATCATTTGCCGCGATCGCTTGATACGTGTATTGTTCTTAATATAGGGCAGAAAAACTTTTTCTGCAAAAGCGCGCACGTTACGCTAAACGGGGGAGACCGTCGTGTCGCGAATGCCAAATATTGTTATTCCTCTATTTGCCGTTCTTGACGATAACGAATTATACGTGTGGTAATACCAAGAGGAAGAAGTAGGGCCTTAATAAAGTGTATGTGTGCGATAATAATGCGAAAGTTAAAAAGGGCGAACGACTTGAATAGCAAATGAGCGGGTTTTAAAACGGTGCCAATGAAGAAGACGACGGTCGTGGTAATCGCTTTCCTTTCCCGTCTTCCTCTTCAGAATAATGTTAAAGTTTCCTCTTGCTTTTTTTTTTGGTTTAAACAAGAACGATACACGTGGGACATGTTACTGCTTAAGAGAACTTGGAAAGATGGGAGAGCGCGAGTGGGCTTTTCCGTTTTGAAAGAGGAAAATTAATTTCCACCCATTATCAAACCTAAAAGGAGATAAGCGGATTTCTTTAAAACGTTTAAATTGTTTTAAAATGGAATTAAGAAGTGTTTAATTCTTCGTTCGCGTTCGCTTTTCTTTTCGCTTTTGTTAACGTTATCTTTTCTTAAAGAACGGTGGGGATTATTAATTTTGCAGATTTTTCTCGCTATTCAAATGAAAATTGCCATTTATTTAGCCGTTCCTTAATCGTTGACTAGTGTTTAAATAAATATTCTGCGTTATTCTCTAACGAGAGAGGTGTGCAATTAAATTGCACCTTTCCTGGAAATTAAACGTACATAATCAAATTGGAATGTTCGTTACATCACTAAAGAAAGAGTGCAGTAAACGTTTCGTTACATATTAAAAAGCCATTAGAGAGACGAATGGAAATTCCTTAAACTGAATTTTCGCGAATAGTGTTAAATAACATTTGCCGTCTATCTAGCGGTGTTAATTAATAAGTTGACAAAAAAAGCGACAGGGCGGAGGATATGGTCGTAATCTAGGGGCCACGGCGCTATTTGAATGAAAATCCTTTTTAATAAATTTATTATGGGCAGATAAGGGACATTAAAATTTACGCTACACGAACAATTTTAAAAGGGCGATACGTGCCATTTCTCTGAAAAGATGAGCAAAGCGATGGCTGCGAAAGAAAAGAGCCTATGAAAGCATTTTATTTGTCCATCTTTTCGTACGAGATAAATTAATTTCGAGGTTTCCTTTTTTCTGCGTCTGCACGGTGTTACAAATTGATTGATCAAAAAATCAATGCATTTTTACTGCTTCATGCTGATAAAATTCCGATGTTAATTTCGACGTTATTACGATTCGTTTGGCAAAGAAAAATGTGCAACTTGAAATTAAAATATTTCGCTCGAAGCTTAAATTGATTTTGAAAACGTGAGTTCATAAAAGTCACGCTGTCACAATATAATAACAAGAAGCGGAAGAAGTATTTTTGCGAGCGTGGTTGTGACTTTGCAATAAAACTTTCTTTCCATTTGCAGAAACCTTTCACTGGTACAAATACTTTTTTCTTCCATTAAATTCTCGTCTATTTGCTTAGGTTTCCCAAAAGAAGGAACGGAATTGGCGACAATTAAAAGAAGCCCAAGTCGCTATTTCGGCAAACTCAGTTTAAACTTAATCGTGGACACGGTCAATAGATTTGATTTTTACCTTTTTCCAGTCATCGAATCCAATTTGAAGCTCACCTCTGCTGCTCCCAAATAGATTCCAATGAATGGCTGGTAAAAGAAGTCTTTCTTATACGAGGAATAACCATTTTTCTAACGTTAATTGAAGAGTTGCTTTAATTATCCCAAGAAAAATTCCTCATTTTGAATTGAATTGACATTTCTCGTAATTAATTTTGCTTTCAGCAGCGAACGCGAAAAGAAACGTTGCTGTTTGCCGTACTAATTAAAGCATAAAATCAAATTAATTGGAAGGGAAAGGAACGGATAATTAAAAGGTAAAATATCGGCGAGTAATTAAAAGAGCTAAACAATTTCCTCTTGCTTTCTTTTTGCAGACGACGTTAAGAAAATCGTCCGTGTCCTCTCTCGCTAAACCAGAATTAATTACAAAGTGGGCATTCATTGAATACGCGGCGACATAATTAAGGTTTCGGGGTCTCGCCGAATCGAAGAAGCGCAAAAAAGGTTCGTCCGAAATTATTTATGAGGGCGCAAGGTAAAAATAAATAAATCACCCACAATTTCCTTTCGTTTTGCGTCCAGCTGTTCGCCAATTAATTAAGCTCATTGTTTATTTAAATAAGATAATTTAATGGATGGAAAAAAAGCAATTGTTCTCGCGTACGTGAACGAAATGTTTCGACAACATTAATTTATATTTGTACGTGTAGAACAATATTATTTTATTTTATGATGAAGCAAAAATAAATGCATTGTCGTGTATTTGATATTGATAATTTCACGTTTCATTAGCGCGATATTATTCATTAAAATACCGTCCGATTCCATAATTGGCAACGATTATCTGCACAATGAAAGTAATTTGGACCCGAAATTATTTTTGAATTACGGTCGCGGTCGAGGAAGCACCATCATCATTATCATTGCCTTCATCGACCTATCATTTACCGTAGAGATATTAATTAACTTGCAGGATGAATGTTTTTTTTTTGTTAATTGATTCGCAAAACTTTACCAGTGGAAATTTCCGTCGAAACATGTTTTCGAGATCGAAATTTAAAATCCCAATTAAATTGTTTTATTTCTTTCGGAATGAATTGCGAAACTTTCGTCATCGAAACGGAAACTTATTTAAATATTAAGTAATCTCTGACTAGGTCAAAGAGGCAAAAAAAAAAATAATTTATTCGAGTCGAATTAAAATAAAAGGAAATTATGAAGCGGGAAGGTGCAAGAAGGAACTTTTGCGAATAACAGAATAGAAGACTAAGTTAACGCACTAATTAATTAACTACCGTTCGATGGGCGTTACGTAACGCAGAAGAACAGCAATAATTCTATTAATGTTAACTCTTAATGTTGTTATTGTTATTAAACAATTTAGCTGAACAACGAGAAATAATTAATGAATATCTATCAGTTATATAGTTGGATGGTGGCCAATGTATTTTAGTAGCATCTACTGTATGGACGAAGGCATATTAAAATACAATTTACGCAAAAAGAATTGTATTCTGGTTCTCGATCTCGACCAGATGGCAAACGATTTATTAAGATTTCCTCGTTAAATCAAGTGCGATTTGTTTATTATCTATCTATCCCTCACGTCAAATAGGGTTAGATTGTTGTCCATCAAGAATTTTCCACCTTGTCAAGCTTATCATAATTCATTTCAATCGCGTCAAAAATGAATGAATAGTTTAATTCAGACAATAAATAAATAAGAAATTCTAGTGGTCCTACCTTTTTTCGCCATTCACGAATAATGATTTCTGCAGACACAAGAATCTTCTTCCAATCATGAAAATTATCTATCGAAAATGATTTTGATTAATTAAAAGAGCACACGCGTTATCGAAACATGCCGAGTGATTCGCCAGTTTAATTTATACATGAACGATTAATTAATACTTTCTAATTAAACGAAAATAATGCAAAATTTTGTGTATTAAATGGACAACATTAAATTCAATCACGTAACACACTCGTCGCCATCTCGGCAGCCACTGTTCTTCTGTTTTTCACTCTAGATACATTTTCAAATATCGTCGCACAGAGAAGGGAGAAGGAGTTCCTTCTACTTTATTAATCAATATAGATGACGAGCGCCAAATTTAAAATGTCCCATTATTTCAAATTTATTCATAATTTACATTAAAAATGGTATAATAAAAAAGGATGCGCATCAAAGAATAAACTATTATAAAAATTACAATGTAAAAGAAAATGTTGACCAATTATGCTAAGAATTTTTCCTGGAAGCTATGCAACCAACTTTACGCGCTTAACGCGTTCTAAACGGACGGTATAAATGAAGCAAAAGAATTCCATTTTGCAACAAAATTCATCAGTATGGCGAATTTCGTTGTGTTCGATTAAATAGAGACTTTTCCCCATCCGCTCATTCCATATCACCAGCATGTTTGTATTCGAACAAAGTCCTATACAAGACCGCACCGATGAAGCCGCCGCACAGTGGGCCGGCAATGAAAAGCCACAATTCGTGAAAATCCAAGGCGAGCAGAGCGGGTCCGATGGATCTGGCCGGATTCAACGAGGCCGACGTGAACGGTATCTAAAAATCGTTCGGGAAAACTTCGACATTCTGCGACGATCTCGCTCGCATTACTTACGGCAGCAATTGCAATACCGGCGACGATCAGGCCGAACTTGATCGGCACGGAATCGTGGCGTTCGCGATTACGATAGTCCCATACGCCGCATGCGGACAACATGAGGATCATCGTGCAGAACATTTCGACGACGAACCCTTGCGCTTCGTTCAAGTCCTTACTGATGTGGTTGACGCAGAACGCGGCCTGCGTGGCGTTCGGTTGCATGCCGCCGGACAAAAGCTGCGAATTGTTTAGCGAAGGTAAATAATAAGAATGAACCAATGGATTGATAGTTACCATCAAAGAACCGTAAGCAACTATCGAGCCGAGGATTTGTGCGATCCAATACAGCGGCATATTGATCAGCGGCATGTAGCCGAGCATGACGGCGCCGAGGGAAATCGCGGGGTTGATGTGGGAGCCGGAGATGTGCCCGACGCACTAGGAAATCGAAACGAACGGACGTTTATAAACGGCGCGGGCGACGACGCTTTCGATTGCGGTTACCGTAACAGATACGCAGACGGCGATGCCGAAGCCTAAAGCGATCGTCTCCGTCAAGACCGGCTCGGGCATCAAGCTCTCCGTGCAGCTCATGCATCCGAGGAAGACTAAGATGAATGTGCCGAGGAATTCGGAGGCCATCAATCGGACGCGGTTCAGTATCGTGTCGTCGTCGGTTAATTTGATGTAAGCTGAAATGATCATTGCGTTGGGGTGATTATTTTATTGTTACGATTGTTGGAAGGAACTTACTGCACTTTTTCCCCATGTTGGAAATGTTCTAATCGATCATATGGATGCGTTCGTTAAGCTCGATGCCTAAAAATTAGAAGCAAAGCAAAAATTATTTAAAACAATCGTATAATTATAAAATGTGCGATGAGTGACACGAGTCACATTCGATGTTATGAAATAACGTGCGGTTGTTATGGACGTGTTTTGCAATGTCTGTCTGTGTCGAGAAGCTGCGGAATCTTCGTAAAGATTAATTGATTCTTGAACATTTTATTGATTAATTAATTAATAATTATATACAGTCGTACAATGTACAAACGTCTAACGCTCCGATCCACTGATGACGGTATTGATAACAAATACTAAAAAGTTTTAATAAAATATGTAATTAATTAACAATAATTTGTTCGCGCGTTTGTCGACGATTTTCCTTGCGGACTTTCCGAAAATTGTACGAAAATAAGGCTTTTCTTTGTTATTTTGCAATGCGTTTCCCTACATTTACATTTATTTGGCTCGTATTCAAGAAACGATGAAAATAGAATCCGCACTATTCGACGCTTTGTTCTTTATGTGCAACTCATCGCGGCGCAACGACGATAGCATTCTATTCGTCGTCGCGCTTCTTGTACTCGAACAGCACCCTATAAGATAAAGCAGCGAACGCCGCTCCCAATAGGGGACCAACGCAAAACACCTACAACAGAAACGAAGAGACGTTAGAAGATTGCTTTTGGTCCAAGAATCTCCGCCGCACTCACCCACAAATGCCGAAACTGCAAGCCGATGATGGCCGGCGCCAGACTCCTCGCCGGATTCATGCTGGCGGAAGAAAACGGAATCTAAAACAAACATGCGGAATTGTAGCGCGAAAATTGATTAGCACGCAAAATGAATCGCGTACAGCGATGGCAGCGAGTCCGGTGATCGCCAGGCCCAAACGGATCGAGACCGAGTCGTGCTTGTCCGCGTTCCTCGGGTCCCAGACGCCGCAACAGGTCCATATCAAAATGGCGGTGATGATGAACTCGACGCCGAAGCCTTGCAACTCGCTGATGTTGCCGTTCACTTGGCTCACGCAGTAAGCGGTCCCGTTGCCGGCCGGCCACATGTCGTTAGCCAGACCCTAAAAGCACGATAACAATTGCACATTGCCGCACGCGGAACGGATGGTCAATCGCATTACAAAGAGGACGCCGTAGCCGAGGAACGCGCCGAGCAATTGCGAGATCCAGTAGAATGGCAAATTGATTAGCGGCATGTAACCCAACAGGACGGCGGCCAGCGTCACGGCCGGATTAATGTGGGCGCCGGAGATGTGGCCGAAACTCTGAAATGTTCAAAAGTAATTGAAACGCTCGCGATCGAATCGGCAACGGGTTACTTGTATCGCCATGATGACGCCGATGCCGAAGGCGAAGGATATCATCAGGATGTCGAGCGGTTTCGGCACCATCGACAACACGCACGACATGCAGCCGACGAAGACGAGTATGAACGTGCCCAAGAACTCCGCCGCGCAACATCTTATCCGATGCGATATGGTATCTTCGGCTCGTAGCTTGATGTAATCTAAAAACATGAAAATCGTTTTTGTAAAGCGATTTGAATGCGTGCCAGGCCCGTGGTTTAAAAGAAAGTTGCTCCTTTTTTTTTCGCGTTTGGCGCTCTCACTTTTGCCAAATTTAATGCGAATTTGACCTTGATCAAGGTAAGTAAAGTGAAATTTGATTGATTTTTTTTCTTTGTAAGCGACGCGAACATTCAAGGAAGGAAGTTTAACGCGGAAGAGCGATTGGAAGTGTGAAAGAAAAATTACCACCTGGGACAGCTTTAATTGATCCTTTGGCATTTCTTTTGCAAGCACGCTCCGGCAAATTACTCGCCGATTGTTTATTTTCTTTTGCTTCTTTCCGTCAGCTAAAACTTACTTCTTGTTTTATAGATTTTAGATTAATTTTGGATCGTCGCGCGATCTGATAAACAGCGAAAACGAATCACGAGGAAAACATCTTTCGATCAACTAGAACCAAAACGATCTCTAATAATAAAACAGGTTGTATAATATCTAAATATAAGTCTCCTTTTGTTATGTATATCCATTTCAAATCGCGTTCGCTAAGTTTTTTTTTGCGCAGACGAACGTCCGAAAAGAAAATCTGTTATTTGCTTTGAAAAAACAATGTTTATTTCAATCGGCGAAACGCCTATTTCGCTAATGGTCCAAAATGAAAGCAAATGCTCCACCTTGAAGTCGGTTCCAATATCGTCGTTTTATTATTAGTTATTATTATTCGTCGACCTTTGCAATTTGGATTTGGGTGATAATAACGACCATTTGAATACAATGACCGGAGCGATTGGCTAATAAAAAGGGTTCATTAGTTATTTTTAATTTTCGTTTTAATTATGGATTCGCGTATGAATAAACAAATCAATATTATGCACGTTTTGAAATAATCATGAATTGAATTGGAATAAATTTTATTATTTATAAAGTCTTGCGCCGTTTCGCATTTTTAAATAGATTTTTCTATCATTTCAATGTTGCTGATTAATGACAGAGAATAAAATGCAAAAAGGATGGAATATTAATATTAAACAATGCGGTAATTGTTAGGTGGTGGAAAATTGCACAGTTTTCCCGTGCAATTTTTCATCCCACGCGATTACAATGCAACTTGCCGATTAATAACAACGTTAATGTAATTGTTGTGTTTGTCTCCGAAACGCAAACGGATTTGGTAATTGTTTTTTTTTTGTAATTGCAGATTACACATAATTCGCATGCAATTTGGTGCATAATTACAATACAATTAAATGCATAAACGCTGCATTCGGTCTTGCAAATGAACTTCAGAGCGAAAAACTGTTAAATACTACTTACGACACTTGGGCATCTTGGCTTCGATTATTATCTCTTCGTCTTATTGCAATTTCTTTCTTTTGCAGGTTGGCCTTTGTCCAAAATTATTAATTAACTTCAATCGCCTTTAGTTCGTTAACGATTTAATGCAACGAGGCACGCACGTTATCGTAACCGAACGTTTTAGACGACTGACTGACAATCCTCCTGATTTTCTTGGCAAGACTCCTTTTCGAAAAGTTGCCTTTTCTCTTTCCTTTTTAACTCTTAGTTTGCCACTCTTCTATCCTTCGATTATAACACACGAAACACCGCTAATTTGTTTCGATTTCCCGTGCACTATGCCCGATGACAGTGTAATAAAACGCGGAATCTTCGCAATAAAAGTCCTTTCGTTCGACAATCTAATTCACTTTCGTAATTAATCTAAAATTATAATAATCCGTCCCCCACTGTTTTTGCTTCGCCCGTCACAAACGCAATTATTAGTTTTATCCCAAATCTTGAATGCAACTTGTCCAACCGATCACACACAAATATGTTCACGTAATAATTAAATGCCAGCAGGCATGCTAATAGCGTTTCGTCCATTAGAACGACTTTAATATTAAGTTTCTAACATACGTTCGTATAAAAAAAAATAGACGTTCGTATGCTAATGATAATCTATTTCTCTCTTTCGATTTTATTATTCTCTTTTCTGTCGTGTAATTAATATTCAAACAGGTTTATTACTTTAATTGAAACTAAAATAAAACTCTTTTACCCGTATATGTGCCGTAAAAAGGAGTATTAACGGTACACACTTGAAAATAAAAATATATTTCATTTCGACCGCTTTTCTGCATTCTTATGTACGTATTTATTACGAAAAAAAAAAAAATAGCCGAAACGCAGAGGAAGTCTGCATTTTAATGAATTGTGCCAGATTTTAAAGACCATCAAAATAAGCCGACGCATAAAGCGTTTTGTTTCGCTTTGAACTTTTGCATTTCATTCGAAACTTTCAAAACTTCTCGGAGAACTTCGTATCATCTCCCGAGGAATAATTTAATAATTAATTAATAAAATTAATAAAGTCAAAAGCTTCCCAGTCATGAAGCTTCCCCGTGAACCATGCAGAAAACGCTCTTTCTTTTACGATTTTGTTTCGAGTTAATCGACTTAACGTTTTTTTTGGCAAGAGACAGGCTATATATTTTTTATTATGCCTCTCCGAATGTGTTTTTGACTCATAAACCGCCGTAATCATCGCTATTTATTTTTGCGCCACGCGAAATTAAAAGTACCTATAATTTTTCATTTGCAACCTTTCGCAGAAGTTTTCACTCACAGTAAAAATAACTGAATCAACTGACTTAAAATGAAAATGAATAAATACGTTTGCCAGAAACGAAAATGTAATATTTTTTATTTTTATAAATAAATAACATCAATATAGGTCGTTAACTTCTTCGCCGCACGATTTCAATCGATATCGCATTTGTTACGAGAGCAATCTTTTTGCAATTTGACTAACAATAGTTGATTAATTTCACTTTTTGCACATGAATCGTTGAGTGAAAGCAAATTTTGCGAAAAAAAAAAGTCTGTCAGAAGTGGGATTCGAACCCACGCCCTCAGAGAGGACCAGAATTCCCAGTTTCATCCGTTCTATTATTAACGGACAAGGATATGAACCTTGAGTCTGGCGCCTTAGACCGCTCGGCCATCCTGACATATGAAATATCAGGCGTTAAAGAGTTGATGAATTATCCACCAGCATCCAGAATTTAATTAGCAAACTCTTATTAAGCAATTCTAATTGTTTTTGCAATATTTGCAGTTTTGCAAAAATGCAGGTCTTATTAATTCGTATATGTAGATTAATTTTCTTTTATGGATGAGTGTGCAAAAGAAGAGAAATCATCAGGAAACGTAATAAAGTTATCATTAATTATTTCAGTTGGTTGTTTGGTGCTAATTCTCATTTAATGTTTGCTCTTTTGCAAAAATTCCTACTACAACGTTGATCCTTTCGATTTCAAAAAATCGTTCGATTGTTTTTCAAATTTTGCAAAAATAGAGTCTGTCAGAAGTGGGATTCGAACCCACGCCCTCAGAGAGGACCAGAATTCCCAGCTTAATCCGTTCTAACGGACAAGGAATGAACCTTGAGTCTGGCGCCTTAGACCGCTCGGCCATCCTGACATATGAGCGTCGAGGTACAAAAATTCTGGAGGAATCAATACGAGCACCAAAAATCCAATTAAAAAACTATTACTAACAAATCTAGATGTTCTTTTGCGTAAATATTGCTGCTATTTTTAATTAAAAAATTGTTATTCGCTAAATGAATTACTTCAGAGTTGTAAATAATTTCTTTTATGATTCCTTTCGAGATTGTGCGAAAAAATAGAGTCTGTCAGAAGTGGGATTCGAACCCACGCCCTCAGAGAGGACCAGAATTCCCAGCTTAATCCGCTCTAACGGACAAGGAATGAACCTTGAGTCTGGCGCCTTAGACCGCTCGGCCATCCTGACATATGAGTTATCAGGCGTTAAATTATTGGAGGAATCATCACCAACAACCAATCAATCTTCATGAAAGAAATAATTATATGTTAAAGCTGTTCCTCAGCAATTGATTAATTATAGAAATAAACATTAAAGATCGGTTAATGTGAGTTTTACATCGAGATTCAATCATTTGTTGAGATTTTTTCCTTCATATTTTGCAGTTTTATAGAGGCATTGCATTTTTGCACCAATTGAAATAAACTCATTTTGGAACTCAGATTGTTGGTTCTTGGGTAGGACCTTTTTCGCAAAACTTGAAGAGACCAAAAATGTTAAAACACAGAAACAGACACCGGAAAACTTTCATGTACCAAATACGACGCGCCAAGTGTGTGTTATTATGATTAAATTTGCTGGTTTGCGAGAGAAAATAATACTTTTTTCCTTTTTTTGCACGAATCGGCATTAGCTTCTAAGAGATTGCACAAAACGCGATTTCATTTCCAAATTTTGTACGTTGTTATTAATTAATTGCATCACGCATTAGATGCGATCATCCGAGATTGTTATAAATTTTGTCATTACAAAATTGCATATTTTATGAAATGCCAAATTTCTTTTTTTGCGTATTTATGGCTAATAATGCGTGGACGTTCACCAGGAAAGCAGTTTCTTTGTTTTTTTTCCATTCCCATAAGAAACGGCAATAAATTTACTGCAAATCGTTATTTACATAACTATCGTGTGTCTGCTGATGTTTATGCTTTTCACTGCAAAATAGACGATTTTGCGATTACGTAAGCGCCCTTTTAGCTGCGTACGAAAAAGAAGCGAATAAAATTCGTCACTTTCACCTGGTGACTATTTGAGAGGTCGACTTATTTATCGATTCCTTTCGCAATTCGATGCCAACAAATTGGCATTGTCGTGTGGGCCAGTTTCGCAAAGTTATGGCACTACTCACATTTGGTCTTCGCCTGTTGGTCATCCTCCGTTGCGGACGGTGCGACGACGGCCACCGAAACTTTGTTGCCGTTCTGCCTCGATTGTTGTTCCTCCGTCATAATGATACCATTCAGTCGATAGTGATGATGGTGGTCTTCGTGTATGCTAACATTGATTGACCGACAATAATATGGTTAATAACAAATAAATTGCAATCTTAACGGTAATAATTAATTGCTAATAACATATGGCGGATGAACATGATAAATTTCGCTAGATAACATAAATAGAAATTGCACGTGTTTTCGCGAATGCGCTTATTAAAACGCAGCTAAATAATCGTAATTTGTGCAAAACGGAATTAGCAAGACATCTGCTAAACAAACAATGCAATTATATGAAAAAAATAATTACATCAAAAACAAAAGCAGCGAAAATTCGCTATTATGAATAATATCGTGATTCAGTACAAACTTAATTACTTTCATTAGAACGCAATAATGCAAGATTATGAAGGATTCAAGGTGAAGGAAGGATCCTGCTGAAATTATGCAATTAACGTAAATCATTCCGTTCGCAAGAGGAACGTGTTTCTAATTGCAACGTGATTAATTAAAAAAAATACGAACCGTCTGGTAATTAAGTTATAATTAAGAAAATTGCTTTTGCACTCTTTGGGAAAATTTCCGACGCGCTAATAATCGTCGATGAATTTCCTGAATTCGTAACCGCACGATTCGCAACAATCGTCCTTAGGCCAATTGCAAATTAACAATTCCTTTTCCTCGACATCGCTCACACAGAACTTACAAACAAATTCAAGAAGACTGGTTTAAATGCAGCAGAGAAAATATGTTTTATCGAGGTTTGGCGAGATTGTGAAGTTAAAATTGCACTTTTGCTAGAGTTTAAATGTTGACATCTTCCATCCTAGCGCCGTAGATGAAGGGAGAAATTTCATCAACGTCTTTTACTTGCATAAAAAGCTAAATCATAACAGATAAGCGAATTTGCAATGGTTAGCACTTGCACAATAAATTTAGCAAAGTTGCTTTGAAAATTCTTGAAGAAAAGGCCCTTTTTGGCACCAAAACCGAAGAAAAGAAATTTGCGCGCGTTGTTGTAAGCGGGAAAAATTCACACGTGCCGATTTCCTTGCCGGTTTCCTTGAAGCATCACCGGCCGCTTGTAACGACAATTTCCAATAACGCGATTTGAATTTCATGGGAAAATAATTTGAATAATTTGCGGGCGGAATTGGCTTTCGCAAAATTTCCGCTACGCTCTTTATTTCGGGCCGGATTATCTAATAGGCAAATCGGTCGAGCGTAACGATTATCCATTGCATAATACGAAACCGAACATTTAATCATCGGATCGAACGTTATTATTATAAAGTAAAATAAATAGAACTTTTTTTCGTGCGGGCGATGATGGAAAATGATGAATTAGCGGCCGTTAATAACAATTAACCTTGCGAGGCTTTGCAGCGAAGAAATCGGTTACATTCGATCCTACTTATCGATTAAACTACGGTCTTCTTCACCAATTTGCCGCACGCACATTTATAAATATATATGCGAGCTTGTTAAATTCTTAGCGAAGACGTTTAAACGAAAGGATAACTTTTCAATAAAGCTCGAGCCATTCGAAGACCGTCAGCTCGGTGAAGGAATCGGGACGAAGAAAAATTCGAGACTTTTCCAGTTTCACTTGCGTTTAAATCTGAACGTTTTTCCTCTTCCTCTCTCGATACGTATTAATTAACAATCTAATATGGACGAAACACTTAAAGAAATTAATCGCGAGCGACAAATTCGATTGAACGGGCACGTGATCGCGGATGATCGTTTAGGGAGAATTGAACGACGGTTTGATTGTTATGACGGTAATTAAATTTAATCGATTCCCTTTTCTAATTTATATTTTCACTTCGACCGTCCCTCGTGCGATCCTCACATCGAATCGAGCCGCAGAAGACTTGTGGTCGGTTGGGCAGTGTTTGCGCGGAAATGAAACCGATTGACAAGTGATTTTTGCGAAAAGATCTTCGAGCATCCGAAAACAAAGCGAAAGGTAAAACACAGCAGTTTATAATTAAAAAAGCTCCATACTCACGTTTAAGTCGCTCTCGTTCTTCGCACTATAACAACAATCGCGCGTTTCGTCGCCTATTCGGTCCCCTTTGTTTTTGCAATCGTTTGCACGCGTAACGCTATTAGCGAAAACTTAACGTGAAATGGAGAAATTTATACGAAACGGTCGCAATAGTAGGTAATAAAACGGTTTTGTGAATAGGAAAAAGACCGAAACCGTCCGCTTTTTCGTTCTCCTACACGTTAGCTTCCCCGCACGGATTATTCGTTTTGCAAACGAGCGAATTTTGCGGAACCTTTAATTATTATTATACGCCATCGACTTTGGGAGCACGCGAATGGCTCCCTTTTAAAAGAATAACGATGAAGAGAGAAAGGAAACTGTTTATGTTTGTTTAAATTGATTCCTATTATTTTCCTATTGAAATTTCCTTTATTTTTTCGCGAATCCTTGCTGTCATACGCATATTTAATGGATTATTAGGTACAATTTTCCGCTATTGTCGACGATAAAGCATTAAAAAAATTGTTTAATTGGACGGTTGGAAATGTAGCGAATAAAATGATGGAGGAAGACATGCAACAATTTTTTTTGGTTTAATTTTGTTGCCATTATTATTACGTAACACACGACGAATCTTCTTGTTCCTATTTCTTCGCATGCCTCATTATTTTACAATAAAAGTACGTTCGTGACCTGAACGTGCTTATGGTAATGTATTCTTTTTTTCAGTTACTAGTCTAACGTTACTCGTTAAAATATGATCTGTTATTATGCCAGTTTTGGTTCTGTTTTCGTTGGTCTCTTATAAAATTGCACATCATCGATTATTATTAAGCTAAAAATAGATAGGAAAACGAGCTTAAAGAATGTTATCCGCTCCTCGCGTCATTTTATAGGCGTTATCAATCAATCAGCTGAACGTGAGAACGTATATGAATTAGCATTAATTAAATGCCGCATATTAGAAACTTATGAAACGAAATATGCTAATAGGACGACTAGAATTCATTGCTGAGGGACGGACAAGTAGGTCGAAGGAGTAAAAGGTTAATTATTGCGAGTTTGAAAAAGTTTTTGGACGAATTTAGTTTCGTGCAGGACATCTTGCTCTTGCAATTATTTAATTGATCCAAACTTTAAAGACGCAACAGTTTCCTGTTATCGTTTCGTTTCTGGTCGATTATTATTGCGACAATCGTCAAATAGAGTAAATACGTATAATCACTCTTTCATTATACCAATTACGACATGTAATTGAATTTAGACTCGTTGATATTTATTTATGGAATTTCATTGTTCTGTTTGTTTAATCAACTCTATTCGTTTTCAATTATCTAATGAATTAATCGACCGGCACTTTCAAAGGAACGAAACAAAATTTGGAAACGAGTTCGACGTTAATGAATTCGTCCGCAAAGCGATTTTGTTAAATGCCATTTAGTACACATAGCATGTTCCGAAAATATTCCTCTTCTTTATCGTTTCCGGTCATTTATTTCGCGAGAAGGTAAATAATTGGGTTGGTGCCATAAGAATGAGAAAGGAAGACGATTTAAACGATGCATTGTTTTTTTTTTTGGTGTTGGGGTAAAAATTAAGGAAGTCGTAAATAAATTAAAATTTGCATGGATTTGTACGACGTGCGAACGATTCATTTTCCATTTCGTTTTCTTCTTGTTTTCTAATTTTGTGAATTTGCGTGTTCGAATGCAAAATTGTAAATATTTGCATACGTTTATGTTTCGAGCAAGTGATAATACATCGAAAATAATTTTGTGTTTTATAGAAATCCAATAAACCTTGAATTTAACACTTTGTACAACCGTATGCTAATTTCAATCTTCGGAAACGTCAAAGAATCAAATAATTTGGAAATTTAGTAATGTTGAATGGATTGAATTAACAATAACAAATAATTACAAAATCCTCAAAGGACTTTAATTAAATTTAAGTATTGATGAAAACTTACCCTCATGATTACTGCAATTTAGCTAATTCACTTAATTTCACAATTAAATTTTAATTAAATTTAAGCACGAATTTAATTAATCACTTCTTCAATTTTATAAACCAACTTGAAGATAGATACATCACCATTGGTTTCATCTAACGCGTAATAGATGGCAGAATCCACATCAAAACAAAGTGATTCGCAGGTCCAATTGAATTTCTATTGCCAAATACTTCTTCCTTATTATTTGTATAAAAGTAAACAATAAAATAATCAATAATGTAAAATGCAACAATAAGGTATTATTATAATTAACGAACGTTTTGTTTTATTTGTTAAGTGAAGAATACCTTTTGTTAAATATTTACACATCCACATTAATGATGTAAAGGCATGTGTATTTACACTACATTTACTTCTGACGTTCATGAATCTTCCTGTGTTTACCTATTGGAAAATTTACATAAATAACGAAAGAAGAAGCCAGCGCCAATATATGCCTTTCTTTTCTATCGCGCTGCTTCATATCACGCATAAATGGATAAAGAAGCATCTATAAATATTCAGGATATATAATATACATGCAAAAGTCAGGTAGTATGTTTTTCTGTGTAACAGTCATGATAAAGGTGACGGGAATGATTGATTTTAATTTAATTATGTGGAACATTACGTATTCGGTGGTTTTTTAATTATTAAATGCACTTTAACTGTTTTTATTTTATTATCCATTGCTTTTAGATAAAGTCATATGGACCACTTGAGCTAATTCAATGAAGGAAAAGTTGATGCAGAGAGAGATAATATTTAAAGGTAAACAGTTTTGCTCAGTTCTTGGATGATGATTTGCCACTGATAAGGGAACCGTTATTGTAATAATAATAATGGAACATAATATGGATTATGTAATAACTGAATCCAATTCAAATACAATGGGAACAGTTGGCAGTTAAGTAAATTAATGACATTACTATGGATAAATAATATTATTATGAATAATATTTAAGTTTGATTATCTGGCCTTTATCTAATCTCAAAATTATTGTTTGTAGATAATGATCAAAATTTACCGTTTATTATTATATCATATTTAATAAGAGAAAATGGAAAATGTCACAGTGTATAAGCTGCCGAGAAGACCGAAGCCGAAACTGTTGCTGCCGCCACTGTACTGTAGAAAGTATCGACGTTTTGCACCGAAGCCATCACCAAATTTAAGAATGGAAGTCAGTGATCCAGCAAACATCCTGTTACTGATCGAATCTCTTAATGATACCGCATCGGCCGGACTAGAAGCTAAGATTAACGCATATGTGAGCGCATACGATTGCGACACGTTCAATATTAATCTGTAAATTTGTAGCTACAAACCGAAGTGGAAGCTGAAACGGTGCTGATGATAACGTTTCTACCGAAATCCGAGGAAGCGGTCGTAAAAGCCGTCGGCGATAAACAGTTGGAAGCACAACATCGAATCACGGTTTCGAAAACGGTAGTGGACATTATAGCAGAGAAGGCCGAATCGGAAATTGACGATGACAATTTGCATCCGGAAATAAAATCGATCGTTCACGCAGTGTTAAATGCTGAATCAGAAATTATATACACAGTGCCCATAATAGACAGTCGGACAGGTACGAAATGTCTTCAGTTAGAATTGAGAGAAACTTATTAATTTGTTGTAGGTAAACAGAATTCAGAAACGACGCCCATCCTGATATGTGTAATAAACACAAAGACCGAATTCGATCGAATCAGTAAATACGTTAGAGAAACGTTTCGTTTCTGTTTGCCAATAGTGTTGAATACGGCATTCGGAGAGGAAGAGAACAGATTGAAGAACCAGTGCCTGTCGTTGTTACAAATAGCTAAGAAATTGTTCTCGTCGTTGGGCAACTTGGACGACTTGTTGAGACACATTATGGGCGAAGCAAGGAAATTAACGAACGCCGAGAGATGTTCGTTGTTCTTATTAGACCCGGATAACATGTATTTGGTGGCGAAAGTGTTCGACGAAGGTGCGGTAAGCGACGCGTCGAAAGTGATGAGGATCAGTAAAGATCAAGGAATCGCCGGTCACGTCGTTGCAACCGGAAAGTTATTAAACATTAAGAACGCCTATAGGCATCCGTTATTTTATAAAGGCGTCGACGAGGCGACCGGTTTCCGCACTAGGAACATTTTATGTTTCCCGATCAAAGATGAAAAGGGCATTATCGGCGTCGCGCAATTGTGTAACAAGAAAACCGGTAGTTTTAGTACGTTCGATGAGCAAGCCTCGATGGCGTTCAGTATTTATTGCGGTTTAAGTATAATGCATAGTATGGTTTATAAGAAGATCGAGGACGCTCAAAAACGTAGCCAATTATCGAGCGAATTGATGCTCTATCATATGAAGGTAAACGTTCATTGATATCCTACAATTCGAGGGTGTGATTTTTATGTTTTTTTTTTCTTCAGGTCGGCTTTAAAGATGTTACTGCCGTGTCGCTGTGTCCGCGATTACACGATTACATCGGTTTCGACGATTTAACATTTTCGCCGCGCGAAATCTACTTCAAAGAGACACCGTGTTACGTATTGAAAATGTTCATCGAGTTGGACATGTTGAAGAAGTTCTCGATTAAACGCGACAAACTCGTGCGGTTCATATTGCACGTGCAAAAAGGATATCGTACGACGCCATATCACAATTGGGCCCACGCTTTCACCGTCATACATTTCGTTTATTTGATCATTAAGAATGCTAAACTAATTGAAGAGGGATACATTAGGTAATTGAAAGTTGATTACTCTTAAGTACTATTTGCATGAGAATTAATTTTGGTAATTGTTTCGTTGAGATCAGAAATGTAAATTAATATTGTTATTTTAGCGACTTAGAAGCGTTATCGTTACTAATTGGCTCCTTGTGTCACGATATCGATCACAGAGGTACGACAAATAGTTTCCAACTGCAGACGGATAATGTTTTAGCGCGATTATACTCGAGCGAGGGATCCGTCATGGAAAGACATCATTTATCCCAAACACTTT
Organism: Hololepta plana; assembly: GCA_963695495.1. NCBI lineage: Eukaryota > Metazoa > Arthropoda > Insecta > Coleoptera > Histeridae > Hololepta > Hololepta plana. The sequence goes on from OY968836.1 coordinate 9,506,078, forward strand.
GCATATTAAATAGCGATGTAAGTTTCGCATTCATAATTATCACATTGTAATTTGTAAATTTCAGAATTGCAATTTTCTTGAAAACATGGATAATGCATGTTATACGAGAGTGATTGATTTATTAAGGGATAATATATTGGCAACGGATTTGGCGATACATCTGAAGATTTTACCAAAAATGGGAGCAATGGTTGCCGTACGTTTTATTGCATTTATATAAATTTTCCGTCGTTTAATTCAGTTCAATTATCATTTTAGAATGGATATAATTCTGAAGAACCGGAACACAAGCACTTGCTCCTATCGATGTTAATGACTTGTGCCGATCTTTCTGATCAAACTAAAGTATAATTAATTCGCGATAAGATAGCTAACGTTCTAATATGGATTGATTACAGCAATGGAGAATAACAAGAGGCGTAGCTGTATTAATATACGACGAGTTCTTCAAGCAAGGCGATTTGGAGAAGCAATTGGGCAAAAAGCCGGAAACGATGATGGACAGAGAGAAAGCGAATATACCTGAACTTCAGATACATTTTTTGCAACACATATGTTTGCCCGTTTTCGAGTATAAGCGAATTTTATTTTGTCGTTTTGCAAATTAATTAACATTTCGTTTAATTTTAGATTGTTGTGCGGTCTGTTTCCCACTACGGACATTTTATTGCAAAATGTTAAGACTAATATTCGTTTCTGGGAGACATCCAGGCCGATATTCGATAAGTTTATGGAAGAAGGCAAAACGTCGTTTGACATTCTGAAAGATTTATCGTTCGAAACGGAGGTGGAAGATAAAGTGATGGAAGATGAAAATCAAGCTGAAGAAGAAGGTGAAGAAGAGGAACAAGAAGAGGAGAAAGCCAATGAAGAGGGCAGTATAATATCAGAGACATAAATTAAATGATGGCAATTAATTTCATTCAAAAAAGACATGTCGCAATATGTATTAATTATGATTACCGTTCATGAAATGTAATTTTTAATCATATCAATCAACAAATTGGATGTTTGCTTGTTATTTATTATATATACAGGAATAATTTGTACAGTGTTATGACGGTGTAATTAATATTTGTTAATACGCAATTTATATATTTTAGATATATATTTATTGACCAAAATAATTGTTTTAAAATTAATACGCAATTTTTATTCATTTATCCCGTATCCGTAAGAATATAAGAAACGCACCAGGTCGTAATAGAGATGGAGAAATGAAAGGATGGACGACATCCTCAAATTCTCTAGAAGTTTATTTCTTTATTCTTTTCTCATCAAATAAAAATCTCATACAAATCAATAAAAAATAAAAACGCAAGAAATGGTGGCGTATAAATTACAAAGTAACACAGAGGAAATGAGAAGAACATTTTACAAATGAGTGAAAAATGCTTAAATATTATTTAATGATACAATTTATGTATATTATATATAAAAATCATCACTAGAAAACACACATTTAAAGGAAATTTAACCTTCTTCATATTTTGTTATGTAAATAATTTCTTCTCTAATTAGGACATTATCATCAAATCTCCTTTTCATTATTATTAATCATAATTTAATTCCTATATAATGATAATTTATACGTACCATAAATAGTTAAAAGAGTCGTTGAATCGTTAATTATGCTCTTCATCGCTTTTTTTTTAGAAATGATTGATTACACAATACAAAAAGAGTACGCTTTAGATTAACGAATGTTAAATGAAGGAAAGAAACTTTTCGCAAAACTAAATGAGAACGTTTTAAAGAAACTGGTGCTTGGATGGTGTGAGAGTTTTCTTTTCATTAATAATAATAATAATAAATCTATCATATACGTTATGTATGAAATATACATTCTTCATTAAAACGAACACAGTGCAAACACATAATTTTTTTCCATATTTTTTTTGTGGATTTTCTCCTTTTTCTCTTAAGTTACCATTTTTTTTGCTTTAATTATTAATTATTATTATTCTTAAATTTTAGATACACAGCATTCAAGAAATACATGTATATATAATTGTTTCTTTTCGTCCTCTCTATCTCTCTCTCGTTTTAATTAATTTTTATTAAGATAATTATTTAAATTGGCACTGACTCCCGTGTCTGTGTGTTGTGTGTGTGTACGTGTGTTTCGTGTTCATCTTCCATTCGATCATTTAAATTCATCCTTCTATATATACACGCAAGACTACAATGATTGAAAAGAAATAAAATTATACATATTATAAATAAACGAATTAACAACAAAACTAATCAATATAATGGTGAGCTGAAGACCGAAAATAAAATACGTAATTTTATTTATTGTTTAATTAATTATTTAAATATTATATATATATGGCAACGTGGTATGCTTCTTAAGTGCTATATAAAACGATGTGATCATTATCTCTCCGTGAACTATTTACAATTATATACTTCGCATTCGTACTCATACAAATTATTAACGTTCATTCAAATACACATTTCTTTAAATTTATTCTCTTATTTCGGTTTTCTTGTTTTCTTTTTAATTAAAATACTCTCGTCGGCACATATGCCGTGTGCCGTCATTTAATTAATTATTAACTCTTATCCTTGCCTAAGATTCTATTATTATTTTTTTTTCATTTAAATAATCTACACCTGTAGTTGCATTTCTCGTCTGCCTAGAGATTCTCTCTTTTCTTAGTGACTCGAACGACCTAAAGGACTACACGTTTCGTAGGAATACTGGCTTAAGATTACGAAATTTTCTCCCATCATGTTAAATTAAACGTGCTTTACAAATAAGTTTATTATTATTAATACGGTTTGCGTACATCAAAATTCCCTATTCGTTTCATCTTTTAATTATTTAATTAATTGCTGTAGGTAATTAATTATTAGTTTTATTCATTATCAAACGTCATCGACTATTTATCGCTTTCTTCCTCTATTCCTTCGTGTTTTGCTAATAGTTTGATCTAGAGAAGGGTTCATTCGCGAAAGGATAATTAGATACTAATATTATCATTATTAAACTATTTAATAATTATTAATATTACAACTACCTTTGGTTAAAATTCACTTAATTAATAATTAATTTGCGAGATGTTTAACAACCCATTGCTTACTGACCATCCACCTTTCGCTCTTTGGATCAAAATTATCTAATTTTTACCTTTTTCGCCCTTAACAAATAAGTAAACCTTCGGCAATAATGTAAATTTTAAACATCTCAATTCAGCTACGCAAGAGACTAAATATCCTTTCAGCAAAACAAAATTCGAAAGTGTTCGAACAACCCTTCATATATTATTGTTATTATTATAATCATCTTTATTTTCTCTCTGTACGGGATTCAAATCTGGCAGTGGATTCGATGAGTGAAAACAATCAAAGTACATATAATTTAATTGAAAATAGAAAATTTTGAAGGACCGGTTTAGCCAATCGAAGATCATTTTCGCCTTCGCAATTTTCCCTAAGTTAACAAATCGTTTCTCTCTTTTTTTTAAATAATTTGCAGTATACAAAAAAGGAAACTGCAACAGTCTTATTTCATAAAATGGAAAAAACACACACGCCATCATTCTCAATCGTTTTCCATCACGTGTACTTCTCTAATTATCGTATCCCTTTTGCAATGCGACTCTCGTCGATTATCGGAGGAATGTTTGTCAATTTCTTTTCGCTCTTACTTCTAGTTGCTGTCGCCGTGGCAGTACTCTTTCCCAAAACAAAAATTAAATTAAACGCTCACTACATATTTAGGGATGGACGCCGTCGAACACAATTTTATTCCTCGTCGTGTTCGGTATCCTCGCCCGGACCGTACATGTCCGCCAACTTATCGAACCGCGGTCCCCACGCACCTAAATAATCGTAGTCCTGAGCCTCATCGTCAGTCCCTTAAATATGCGAACAAATTACTCTCTATCCAATACGCAATAATTTCGATTGCTCCCCGGCATCGAGGAGTTCTAACGCAAGCAGCAATTTAAACGTGACTGTTAATCGATTCGTTTACCTGAAGCCAAGGAACTAAGCGACCCGGCCGTACTGCCGCCGCCTTCGTACGCGTAATTCCGCAAGTCGTCGAACGGCGGCGCGTTCGGATCGCTGTCCGCCCGCTTCTTGTGGTCCTCGATGAAGACGCCCACGTTTTGCTCTTGGCCCATGCTCATTATGTTGACTACAACGTGATAAAGGAACGTTAATCGTACCGTCGAGCGGAGGACAGAGTTTAAATGGCTCACATCCGATCTTCGGCGGTGCCAGTTCGGGCAACGGTCCGCCGATCGGGATCTGCAACGGCGTGATGTCGAACGCGGTCATGTCGTCCTCGCCGCCGCCCTCGTCGTCGTAGTTGATGATGTTCTCGCGGACGTCGTCGTCCGGCCCGGGATACTTGATGTGAGCCTCCCGGCGACGGTTGTAGACGACGAACACCAGCACCAGAACTGGATGACGGGAGAGCGAGAGAGTTATAGCGTTAATAAATTGCCTGCCACCGTCAAAGTTTCTTTGCGTTTTCGAATTGGTGCAACAGCGATACGTCAAACAAAACGGCGAGGATCGAAAGCGGTGTCTACGTACCGAGTAGGGCGATAAAACAGATAATTACGGCTAGAATGAAATCGCGCGACGGCATAATGGCGCCGGCCGATAACAGTTCGAGCTCGCAATGCAATCCGGTGTAACCTAGCGGGCAAACGCACTCGTACCGCGCCGGCGGTTCCAAGTCTTTGCAGATGCCGCCGTTTATGCACGGCAGCCACATGCACTCGTTCTCGTTGACGCACGTATTGTCCAAGAATCTGTATCCTAACGGGCAACTAAAAAGACAAGAACGCATAAACGGTTACTCACCCGAATCGCCCGGAGAATAGAGATAAATACGATACGAAGAGAGAGGCATTCGTTTCAATTCTTTTCAATCATAACGGCGCTTCCGACACTGACGTTGAAACGGTTCCCGCGTCTGCCTTTGTGCTAGAGATCTCTAATCCGTACAAATTGCTCGCATGCGTTTCTATTTAAAGGCTCGGGTACAAAAGAGTGGCGAATGGGGTTCGAACGGGTGAAAAGCTAGCTAAAGCGACAAATTAAAAATGGTGAAGAACGAAAAAAGGCGAAGAATAAATGTGCTGGCGGCGGCGGAGATTTACTCTAAAACGCTCAACTATTTCTCTGTGCTCGATAAAAAAACAACACCAAAACTAAGTGGATAAACATGTGTGCTCACTCAAGATGATGAGCAAACAGACGAGTATGGCGGCGAGGGCGCCCATACTGAGCTTGAGCGTTTGCCCTTCCTGTATCAGTTCGCAATTCTCGCCCCAGAAGCCGTCCGGACAGATGCACCGATACCGTAAGCGTGGCTCCTGATTGATACAAGTGCCGCCGTTCAGACACGGCAAGTCCAAGCACTCGTCCTTGTCCATGCAATCCTTACTGTCCGGCGACATTATGCGTCCTTCGCCGCATCTAATTGCGTTTCGCATCGATACGGTTTTCAATTACAAATTGTGATTGTTGGTTAGTTGTTTGCGAGTTTGTGTTGGTATTTTTCTTTGTCTAGGGGGGCTTTATGCTGCTCATCCACTATGATGTCGTTAAGTTATCAGCATATACAAGAAGTGGTGGTAGTGGGCGTGATGATGGAATATTGATAAAGTTTAATAAAGAAAAGTTATTTGCAAAGTGGTTTTGTTTGCGAGCGTTATTAATTAATTAATTAAAGTAGTCGAGTGATTAACAGTTTGCTCGACGGGGAAGAAGAAAAAAATTGATGTAAAATCCTGACTTGAAAGATTTCGCTTCTGCAGTTTATGCAAACTCGTTTATTTCGCTTTTTGCGTCAATTTGCTATCATCAACGGTCCACCTTTTTGTCGCTTGCTAATGCCGGCGTTGTTAATGTTAAGAATTTTGCTTGTTAAAGATTGTCGTGTAGTTAGTTTTAATTATGTTGATTTTATTTAATTTTTATAGGGGAGAAAGAATGAAAAATCAACAGAAAAGGAAAATTAAATAATAAAAGCAAATCAAATTGATGGAAAAGATTAGAAAATGATTTCAACACAGTGTCGTAGCGGCCGTAATAAAATTAAGTGTGGACCAATTATGTAATTAATTTAGCGTTTGCACTTCTTTCGTAAAGCTCAGTTTGAGGATTTGCACACTATAGAGTTATACGTCTGAATCTGTAAGGAATCGTTTAGAATTCGATTTATATTTTTGTAATAGCGAAAAAAGAAGTTTAATTGATTTTACTTTCGCGTATAATGTTTCGGCTCGTTTATAACCCTCATATTGCTTCGTCCATAATAATAATAATGTTATTGATGGACGAAGAAACTGAAAAGGAACGAAGTAGCGCGATATATTAAATCAATAATATTGTTTCGGCGAAAGAAGCGCTCTCCCTTTTTCCTTTTTTCGGGTAAAGCAAAATATAAATTTTTGGATTACTATTCCCCGTTGGAATAAATAATATTGGCATATTTATTATTTATAATACACAATAGGATCCAATGTATAATACATGTTTGCTTTATGTACGTTATAGCATTAATTTCTTCTTCTTCGAGAGCAATAACTATTTATCATTTATATGCTGTGGCGGTTGTCCTGCTTCACTTTGTGCTTTCGTTTTTGCGCGATCTCTTCTTCCTACTCCTTATTACGATTTTTTTACTTTATGAAACTATACTTTTGCTCACAGTCTTTGATTTACTATCGCAATTTTAACAATTTCAACTTAGAGTACTCTAGCCATCATTATTATTATTACCGAAGAAATATTTTTAAAGAAGTAGGTTAACGGTAACTAGGTATTGCAACGAAAGCATAATAAAAGCACCCGCTTTATTTTTACTTTTAATCTACGCGAAAATAGGAATTTCCATAGTTAAAAGAAAGACGCTCAAAAAAACAGCGATTTTTATTCCAATTTCCCCGAGTAAATTGGTTATTTTTCGATTCTATTTAACCGCAAAACGATTACAAGAAAGTCGATAGTGTATGATAGCGCCGAGAAAAAGTGCGAAAAACGATCAATTTGGATTAGATCCGCGGTGTTAGTTACGCGATGAACCGTTTAAAATTTAGTGGTTTCACACTAAAGAACCGTCTTTTCGCAGACTTTAAATTTATATGGATAATCACGGTGGATTCGATTTGATCGTTATCAATTCACGTCTTCGCGAATGTGCAAATCCTCAAATGTAAATTTATGCTTTCGAAAGGTGGCGAGACGCACGTACGAAACGAAATAAGGATTAAACAATTGGAAAATCGAAAATAAAATTTAATAAAAAGTGAGCGTTTGAACGAGTACCTCGATTTTAACAACGTTGAAGCTCCTCTTTCTCTCTCATAGCTTTACGCAGCTTTCACTGATTTTTCCTCTTTAGTACATTTTAAAAGCAAGCATTGAAGAGCTTAAATGGCTCGTCCATTACGAAGCGACTCACTTCGTCCAATCGACATTGAAACGCGAAAGCGCGCTTCGGATTGGTAATGTTTTCCTTAAGATAAATGCGAAACGCAAACTGTTCCCCCTCACGTTCATTTCGCATAATTAATCAACATTTTCAGGATTCTAATTAATTACTGTTTAGCTTAAAGAAAATGATTCTTGAGAGAGATGGAAAGCAAACAGGTCTTTTTCGAAACGTGCAAAATCGAGATACGCTTCAATTAATCTCGTTTCCACAATGTAACTCTTTATCTTTCGGAAATAAAAAAAAAGTAATCCCGAAGTCTCCTACACATAAAATCCTTATTATTGGGGGTTGTAGTGAGTGGCGTGTTTATATTTGTTGTGGCTGTTTGTTATTGTTGTCGTATTCTTTGTGCCCGTTTGTTTAACTTACGTGCATTCGTAATCGTTCCACAAATCGACGCACTCGAACGGCTCCGGGCAAATAACGTTCGCGCACGGTTTATTCGACGGACAGTTACGCTCCAAATTCCTCGCCATCGTCGCTTGACCCCATTGGGTGCCGTTCATCGCCGGCGGCAACGGAAGATGTTTACCTTCCAGTCGAATATCGTCCAAACAACCTGTAAGAAATTGCAGGAAAAACGCGTTCGTTGATTTGTTGCATTGGGAAATCGATGGCGTTTACCTTTCTGATAATCCGCGTACACTTCGAACGTTCGCACGCCGGTATATTCGGCTTTACCGCCGGCGTAGACGCCCTCCTGCTTATCGACCAGCAGCCACTGATGCCCGACGAAATCGAACGTCTCGTTGTAACGTCTGCCCTCGCCGCCGTCCAATTCTAACGTTGCCGCCGAACCGTATCTACTCACCCTGGCCACGTGCCACTGTCCGTCATCGACGGCGACGGCACTCAACCAGATGTCTTTCTCCTCCGTACGCAGCGAGTTCAAGTTGTAGCGGAAATGCAGCCGGGAATCCTTTATCTCCAATATGCCGTACTCGCGATTGTGCTGATCGGAGACGCGGAACAGTTCGCCGTGTTCTTCGCGCGTACGAAACCGCAATTGCATCTGCGTCGAGAAGCGATCCGGTTCGAAACTCAAAGCGTACTTTACGTACGATTGCGGCTTGAACGAGGTCGGTATCGTGGGCACGGTGCAAGCGGGGCCGGTCCAACCGGGTCTGCACTGGCATTTCGCCTCGTTGAAACTGCCGATACACGTGCCGTGCTCCCAACAACGCGACGTCGCGTCCGAACGGCCGCAAACCTAAATTCGAATGTGTTCAATTCGTTAGGACATTAGTAAAATTGGTGGTGGAACAAAGAACGTGTACCTCTTCGGTTTGCGGACAACCGGCCACGCTGTTCCGCGACAAACCGGGATGCGCCAGGTCGTAGAGTTTCGAATTGTGAAACAGGTTCCGTATGCAACCGTCGAAACCTTTGCCCACCGGCATGTATTGCCAATGGTAGTGCGTCGGATCGAATTGCTCGACGTACAAACCGCCCAATTGCAGCGGCGCGTTGACGTTGAGGTACTCGTTGAACGGCGGTATCGTGCCCTGCGCTTGACAACTGCTATCGTCGAACTCCGGCGGCGTGCCGTCTTCCAATTCCGCAACGTCCGCCGACTTGCAATAATCGATCACCATGCGCACGTTCTCCGTGTCCCAGAAAACGTCCAAACGGTGCCACTCGCCGTCGTCTAAACTCTTCTTCGTCTTCACCCGCAGCTCGAGCGTGCCGGAACCGAAGTCTAACAGTAGACGCGGATAGCCGCGTTCCAATTCGACCGCTAGGAAATCGGACACCATCACCTAAAAAAAAAAAAAAACGACGTAAAACGAATTTGTTTCAATTCGATGCGAATTAAATTCGTTTACTTCTTCGGGTTCCGGTGGTACAATTGGTCCGTTGTAAATGAGCAAGCCGTCCGATTTCCGCGTGATGAATTCGAAATGCAAATGCGACTTGTCGCACATCTCGAGCGGCGGATACCAGGCCCAACCGTTGCCGCGAAAACTGCGCGACGTCTGTTGACACCGCGGCCCGTTGTAACCGGCCGGACACGAACAGCCCAGCGAGTAGCGGTTCTCGATGCAGCGGCCGCCGTTGTAGCACGGCGTGTTGCGGCAGTTCTCCTCCTTGCTGAAATTCCGCGCGCCGCACGTGCATTCGGCGAGAACGTCCACGCGCACGCCGACCAGCGACGTTTTGTTCGCGTTCACCATGTACGGCAAGGCACTAATGTCCAGCGTGTTCGTGCACGAGCCCTCGCACATTTGGTTCTCGTACAGGCACTCGTCGATGCCGACCATCGTGATATTGATGTCGACGTCCTTCTCGATGTCCTCGCGATGCATCAGCACGATGCCGTTCAATCGTACCGGTTTGTAATACGGCGAACCGTGCGCGGCGAAACGCACGTCCGTGACGGGCGGATGCTTCCGGCGCAATTGCACGCTGAACACGTCGACGTTCTCGCGCTCGATGTTCAACAAATCCGCGATTTTCTCTTTGAACTTTTCCGCTTTGCTCTTCGCCAGATTCTGCATGCGATAGTTCCATATGCGTATGAAGTCCTCGTCGGTGATGCCGGCTATCCGCACCGAGCCGGAATTGACGACCGCCTCGTGCGGTATCTCTTTCACGGTGACCGTCACGTTCGCCGGCACGTCCGTCTGCGTGTGCTTACGGTCGTAGACTTTGAAGCGTAGATGGTATTTGCCGTCGCGCGTGCCGTGCTTCATCGATATCATGCCGGTGTCTTCGTTCAATTTGAATCGCGGATGTTCGCTACCTTCCCAATAGAATTTCTTGTCGGGTAGATCCCAATCGTCCAGATCGTACACGTACACGCGGCCGATCTCCGTTTCGGGCGCTTGTCCTTGGTAGTTGTAAACGAATATCTCCTTCGAGCCCGGCTGCATTTTGTTATCGTTCACGTCGCCGATCACGACCGTTAACGTACTCGTACCGGTCATCGCCGGATTGCCGTGGTCTTTGATCACGATCGGTATCAGGTACTCTTTCTGTTGTTCCCTATCGAACGATCGTAACGAAGACACGATCGCCATGCCATCACCGTTTGCACCCTCTGGAAAGAATGATATTTGTCGAAATTAAATTATGTTGCTGGGAACTTAAGACACTAATATTGATTTTTTTAAGTAAAACGTGATAATAAACTCGTTAAAAGAGTTTTATTAGAGTAGAAATGTGTTCGTTAAAAAAGTATTTAACCGTTTGCCCGGCGCATCCACCATAAATTATTCAATTTGTTTACGCTCGATTTTAATAGAATTGAAAGGGCGAAAATTTGCTAATATTTGCAAATACCTTTGCACATCAATACGAAATTTATTACGATCAAGTGAATCAAGTGAAAAGGCCTCCTGCATGATTTGCCCTTATGAAATTATTGAAAAAATAATAATTGATTCAGTATTTGCAAAACGTCCAAGTGGCAATTTATGAATTTATTAAAACGCTACATGTGATGTTTAAGGCAACCGTTCAACATCGAATTTTACATTAAATTTTCGCCAAACGAAAATGGCGACTAATAAAATTCGAACGAACGAAATGTTACAAAACGAGAGAAAAGTGTTTGCCTCTCTTTGTTTCCATTATGAAAATATAATTAAAATTCGAAATATCGCAACAACAGAAACAAATTTCATTAGAGAAGAATAAGAGCGCAGTAGTGGCGGAGTAATGGAACGGATTATTTTTCAAAAAAAAATCATATTTAAATTTTTGCAAAAAAATATAAATAAACGTGAAGTGGAATTGAAAACATCCTAGATTAATTTTTTTTGTTAACAAGGTCGTCCCCCATTTTCGTTCGCGAAATTTTATTAGAAATTCGTTGCACGTTAATCTGCTTTTAAAAGTATTATCACACAAGTTTTACCGCACTTCTTTGCGCTTGTCCTTTATTATAATACAGTTTAATTAATTCAAAACTTGCCCTTCTTCTTTTGTTTGCTGCTAAGTACTTTTAACACAAAAAATTAATCAAATACATTTAATTAAGAAACTCATCTCTCTCCATCGCAGAAATCTCATAATATGTTTACTAACATCGAATTTATAAGCAGATTTTGTGATTAAAACAATTCCAATATTGTCGCTTAAGACGTTATATGTGGCATATTTGCCCCTAATCGAATTACTCGACGATAATCCGGATGAACGGAACGAAAGCCAAATGAATTAAGGCCAAAGTGAAATATGATATTTTGGCAAACGATACGCGAAGAAGCTATTAAATGCAAGAAATGTACTCTTTTGGCATTTAAGTCTGTCTCGCGCAGGCAATTCGTTTCCGCAAGAATGTTATTCATTATTTAATATAACTGGAGGAAAAAATAAAGAGAGTTTTTCAAATCTGTTTAGCAAACGCTCATTTTCGAGTCGATGAAACAATTCAATCTGCAAGCAAGAGAATGGCAGCGACAAATGTCCTTCTACATGCGAGACTTTTGAATACGCCATAAAAATGGTCGGTTTACATTAACGCTAAATTAAACGCGTACATTAATCATTCTCGTAGAGAAATAACCCTTTTCTCCTCTTAGTTTTATCCTTTCCTCCGTGCTTCTTTTGATTCCTTTCTTCTGGAATGGAATTGTCCCACAAAATTCAAATGCAGTTTAACACGACGGAAATTTCCTCCAAGTACTTGCTTTGGAAAAGGGAAGCTTTGTGAACTTACTTTGATCCTGCTCGACTTTGAACGAAGCCCGTATGACATCGTCCGCTCCGGGATCCAGCCGGAACTGGAACGGCGGTCCGTTACTCTTCGATCGATCGTCATCGTCCGTCGCCAAGATTTCCACCACCTTCCGCGGCGGCACGTGTTCCGGCAGGACCGGCCTGTAATCCTTAAGGAACGTCGGCGCGTTATCGTTAATATCCTGCACGATCACCGTGAGCGTGGCGGTGGCCGTCTTCGGCGGCACGCCGTCGTCGATCGCCAGTATCTTCACTTGGTGCCGCGGCGTGTCTTCGCGGTCCAGCGATCTCTGTATGCTGACGGTGCCCTCTTGGTTAATCGAGAATTGCCGTTTGCGGTCGGACGTGCGATCGATCGCGTACGACACTTTACTTTTACCGCCCTGATCGGGATCGGTTGCCTTGAACGTCTCCAAACTCTTGCCGACCTCCGCGTTCTCGTACACCGCGACCTCGATGTTCGGCCGCTCGAACTGCGGCTTATTGTCGTTGATGTCGCGCAATTTGACGATCACCCAGGAGTACGCGACGTGATACTTGTCGTTATCGTTGTCCTCGCCCTTATCGTTCACCTGTATGCGGAAGCGGAAGCCGTTACTTTGCAGGAGATCCTCGTAATCGAGCGGCTGCACGATCTTCAGCGACCCCGTGCCATCGTTGTTCCGCACCATCGTGAACTTGTCCGCGCCGTAGCCGCTGTTCTCGATCACCTTGTACTGGAACTTGTTCGTCTCGTCCTCGTCGTGCACGGTCACCGTGAGGATCGGCATCTCCGGCAAACTGGTGCCGTCCGTTTCGTCCACCTCGGTGAACCATTCGTCCTTCGTGAACTGCGGCGGCATGTCGTTGATGTCTTTCACGCGGATCGACGCCGTCCCGGTGCCTTTCAGACCGCCGCCGTCCATCGCGACCACTTGTATCGAATAGTCCGGCGTGCGTTCGCGATCCAAACAGCAGACGGCCGTTTTGATCACGCCCGTCTCGGACTCGATCTCGAATATCGGCGAGCCGGTCTCCTCCTCGATCACGTTCTTCTCGATCGAATAGACCAATCGGGCGTTCGTTCCTTCGGACGGATCGTCGTAATCGACGGCCGTCATCGTCATCACGACCATGCCGGCCGTGCCGTTTTCCGTTACGTTACCGAAGTAGACGCCTTGCGGGAAGATCGGCGCGTTATCGTTGATGTCTTTGAGGTTGACCTGAACGTCCGCGTAACCGACTAGACCTTCGCCGCCCTCGTCTTGTGCGAACACGGTGAACCGCCATTGAGGTCTGCCGTTCGGCTGATCGCGATCTAAAGGCTGGGAAAAATTATAAAGAACGATAATGAAAGCGTTTTTCATAATACTGGTGATGTGAAACTAATTTTTGAGCTTTTCGGTTATTTTCTGGAAGGATTTAATGCTTCTGAGATTGAAGTGACGTTTAAGCGTGCGATGATGAATAAGAAACTTGATGGGAAGATAATTTGTGGATTTAAGAATCTTAAAGTGATTTTTGGATTATTTCTTTATAAAGTAGGATTTTGCAGTTGCTCTTTTTTGTGTGAAGACCGTGCTTAAATAATCAGCAACGGAAATGGGTCACGTAGAAATGTGAATAATTTGCAAAAATAAAAGAGAAAGAAAAAACTATAATGTAGAGATGGAATAGCATTTGAAGAATACAAAAAATGAAATAAAAAGAAGGAATTTGCCATTTATGTGAATTAATGCTATTCCGTTGGCTCTATCCGTTTTACAATATAGTACCATAAAGGGATTAGGCAATTTTTGTATGTCGGCCATATCTCATTGTTATATCCCTATTAGATGTTACAATCTAAAAACCTAACGTGTTCCTTTTTTGCAAAAAGAAGGAGGAAAAACGTGGCAAAAAAGTAATAGGGCTGTGTATAGTGGCTGCTATTATTTCATTCCATCCGGAGAAATATAAAAAAGGGATAATATCTCTTCCACACACGGGCACATACACGCATATTTATATAATTATCGCGGGTCTCCCTTCGACTTAAAACTGACCCGGTTTGATTTATGCACGTTAAGTAGACGATTTTTCAGCGCGGTCCCTTCGCCAAATCACGAAACGGTCCGTTGGCGATATAGAATTCCCATTCGTTTTTTTTTTCATTCCCTCAATTTTCTTTCGCACGTAAAATGGGCCATTTCCAGTTTGGTCCTTTGACAATCCGAAAAGAAAAATTAAAGCTCAAAAAAGGTCTTTGCCTTAACGAAGGGAATCCGCTGTCTCAACGGGGACGCGACGTAGCGATTTGATTGATTAATTACAATTCGCAATTTGTCATTTCGGCACGACTCGACGGGTTTTGCTGGTGGAGTTAATCGACAAGCTAGTTGACATGCGATAAGGAGGAAGGAACAACGTGCCGATGGCTGAATAATAATCGATAATGACGTTTCCGGTTCCGTGGAGGAAGTGCTGTGGCAAATGAAATTTCGATGAAAAGTAAAGGAAGCAAGACGAAAAGGAAGATGAAGAGGAGCAAGGAAAATGTGTATCGTTGCGAAAAAACATTGCTTTTCTTTACCTTGAGAACGAATATTTCGCCGGTGGTGCGATTAATGTCAAATTTACTGTTGGCCGGATTATCGGGATCTATACCCTGTCCCGTTAGGAAGTAGACGATGTTTTGAGGTCTGTCCTTGTCGCCGTCAGTTGCGGTTACCTGTGAACACACGTAGAATGTTAGATGTGGAAGAACGAAATTAAATCAACTGTCGCCCTTAAGACGACGTCTTCAGCCTGAAGGAATACTACCAATACTAAGCTAAAGAGCAAAAAAAAAACGAATTCATTTTCATTTACGTGCACAGAAAAGACAATTTTATTCAAATCAATTTGGTGGTAATGGCGAAACCATCATGTTGTTTAATTGTACATAGAATTCGTGCAGCAAACAATGCTAAAGCTAACACACAAAGCTTCAGCTTACATGCATCGCGAAATGCAAACATCACATCCAGTTTTCGTGCATACAAACCCGTTTTAGATCTTCCATTTAACGAACGTGATATTTTAGGGAAACTAATCCATTAATCGTTAAACATTATAGCATTTTTTATAAGCCTATTAGAAGAAGACGTACTCGTTGCGTAAAAAGCTCGCTGCTCTAACGGCCATTGTACGTTTATATACGAAACTTTCATCTGGCGTCTACGTCTCATATAATTGGATTTGTTTGTACGTCGAGGTAATCAGATTAAATCGACAATTATAAAATAACCTAAAGATAATCCGAGGCAATCGGCAAAAAAATTGTATTCAAGCGAGGAATTTAATTAAACCCACAGAAAAAATAAAAACTGAACCGTATAAGAAACCACTTTTATTCCTCTTGTTAAGCAGTTTTCTTAGCGTTTATCCGCCTCTCTCGTGCTGTTATTTGTTATTAATATTAGCGACGAAAAATTGCAAGACGGAAGTCCTCCTCGTCGGCGTCCGTTCGTTTGGGAAGTGATTGTTGTTTGCGTCGAAGAGCGTTTAAGAAAATAGAGGAATTTTTACGTACGTGACGTGCAGTTTAATCTAACGAAACTTTCGTCTAGTTTCATTGCGAGTATACGAGGTAATTGCTGAAAGTTTTTAATTAAAAGTTCCGTTCGACGGTTCGCCAACGAAGACGAGGAACGGTGACAGTTGCAAAATGAACCGATAGAAGAAAGTGGATAATTGTCAGACAATCATATCGATTTTAAACCATCGTTTTACGTTTTAAAGTCACTCATCCACTTCGTTGGTAGTGTTCAAGATATAAATTTAACTGCCTATAATCCAAATCCTAATTATTGTTCTCACAGTATTAACACGTAAAGGAGCTCTTGAAGGATTTCGATAAGAATTAACTCTTTCAAGAAATCGATAGCAATCAAAAACTTGTTTAACTGAGAATATATTTGCTTGCATTGAATAAACTTCTTTGCCTTCGAATGGAGTGTTGAAGCGCTTTAGCTATTTTATGTTCACACCAATCTCTTTCCGTGTCAGATCTCTCCACCAACTTAGTTTTAAGCTCGTAAAAGTTGAGAATTTCTGATTTTATTACTATTCAATGATGATCTTTCAACTAGAAAAGAAATTTCTTCCTCATTTTATAGGTAGTACGGTAACAAAAAGCCTGGAGATTAATTACGTGGACGCTTAATATATTTTTATCCGTTTCGTTTGGGGAAATCATTAAAATGTATTCATTTCCATTTATCCCGGCCCGCATAATGCTAAATAAAATTATTATTTATGTCTGAAGGAATAATGGCGTTATAATAAAAAGCAGACAACAAGGGAGATTGCGAGAAAGCGTTGTAAGTAATGGAACGAGCGAAATTTAAAATCCGCCGTTGAAAGTGATGATAATAATGAAACATCTAAAACCATTCATCACGGGCAATATAATAACGCTAACTGTTTAATAAATGTTGAGACCGCATAATCTACGGCCGGGAAATAAACGTGTAAAGGCGAACGTTCTCATTCCCGTCATCTTTTCCTTTTTTTTTTTATCACTTCCTCGCGCCTCCACCAATTTTCTACGTGGAGGAAATAGTTTAATATTTTGTCTTTAATAATGATAAAATCAATTAAAAACATATTGATAATTGTCATCGAGTTGTTATGACATGTTCTCGAGGATTAGAAATGTGCAAACTCGGCAAGAATAATGTTAAGTTCTTGGAATGGGCGAATTGAATCGATGCCTTGTGTATATCAAAGGGACCCGAAAATTCTATTACCGGACGTCACTATCTCTTGCGCGACACAGACAACCACATACACATTTATTGTTAACAGACAATCCGCAATTTAAATTGTAATTTAGTCAGTCAGTCGCTGGCGCAAATTGTAAATTAATTTCTTTGTTTACTTAATTGTTAATTATATTCGAAGACGAATTGACAGTGTTTTGAAAAGTTTCTGTTTTTTTAACGAGCGGTTGGGAAACTTTGCGAAAATGTTGTTGCAATAAAGAGTTTCGAATAAATGATGAGTTTAATTAATATCACTATGAACGTTATGATAAAGTTGCAACAAGAACAAATTCGTGATGATCGAAGTTTTGAAAACTATTATTTCTTTTCGGTTTCTCTTGACCTCTTGCTTCTTTAAATAAATTATCTCTTGTCGGTTCTCTAGCTTTCTACCATTAACGTTGGAACAATTGAGAGGAAATCGCCGGAATATTCGGTTTGTTATTTATTAATGGTGAAAAATCAGCCGAGGATAATTTCTTTTCCCTTTTATTTGCTGGCCTTTATTCTCCCATTATTTCACTCGCATTTTTTTCCTTCTTCGGATAACAAAGAGTTCGAACGGGAAGAAAAAGGAATAAGAAGGGAAAAATAATTATAATAAAAGGAGAAAGGTCACAGTCGTTTTTTATTTCCTTTAACCATCGCTTCTCCTTGTTCTCTCATTTCTTTCGTTTTGTTCCAGAATAAACAACGAATAATATTGCTGACTTTTTATATCTGTATATTACGGAGAATAGAATGGAGAAGTTATTATTTCTTAAACAACCCGTTTCATTAAGATAAATAATTGATTTGTTGCTGTTATACCATTCGCCACGGCAAAAATAACGAAGGAATAATGGCATGGCAAAATAAAGATTCTTAATTGTTTTTTACGCTCTTCTTCTTCGTCCAGTATATTCCATTAAAGGCAATCGAATACGAATTACATATAACGAACGGAGAAGGAATTTTTGCTAGATTTATTAAAAGAGGATTAAATGAGACAGAAATTAATTTCAAGTGTTAAATGATTAAGGTTAAAACAGACTTCATTAACTTTGTCGGTGAGACGAAAAAGTTTTTCAATGAGAATTTTTTTGCTGTTTTTCGTTATTAACTTTTCCATTACACAAGGAACGACTTAGATCCTTTGTTTGAATGAATCGTATGGATCTTTAAATTCAATTCTCTCTCTATCACACAAAATGAGAAACCGGTATCAATTAATAAATCTTTGCTTCTTTCATTATTAAGTGGCAAAAAGTTTTTTTTTATTAAAGGAATTATTAATACTTTTCTTCGTTTTTAAGTTCAACAACTTCAAACCACAAAATAAAAAGGGAACATAAG
The DNA here is from genome assembly GCA_963695495.1 of Hololepta plana. Classification (NCBI taxonomy): domain Eukaryota; kingdom Metazoa; phylum Arthropoda; class Insecta; order Coleoptera; family Histeridae; genus Hololepta; species Hololepta plana. The sequence continues at coordinate 9,524,330 of OY968836.1, forward strand.
TTTTCAAGTTGCCGCCTACAAAGCTGATGAATTTCCTTTTTAATGAATTCAATTTCCCTTTTTATCTTTTCCATTTTGTTATTCGCAATACGTTTTATTTATGATGTTACTTAATAGAATTGAGACCTTTTCTCATTTTTTTTATTTTTACGTCTAAACACGGTTAGAGAAGTGAAAGGAGACGGAAAATCAAAAAAGTCATTCAACTAGATTACAAACACAGAGAACAAAGTCTCTTTTAAACAATTTACTCTTCTGAAGAAACGTGATGTACAAAGAACCGGAGAAAAAGGAAGCTCTTGATAGACATACGCAACATCAATACTATTAAATTCATGTATATCGAATTGTGGGAACTGCAATAGAATAAAATCTCTAACAGATAGAAACACGAAACCTAAAGACACCCTAAAATGTAGCAGCGCGTTTTTGGTGGATGCGCCGGGTAGAGTGTTGTTTTTTTTTTCTCTTCTGATTTCTGATTAGATTTGGAATTATCGCATGGACTTAAAAGCTTTTTTGTGTATGGATTCCTGTAGAGACATAAATCAAAATCTGTAATAAAAATCCTTTTTGATTGATTCGAATTGCTTCCGAACCAAACTAACAAACGTTGGTTTAAGATTTAGTTTTGGTCATATCCCATAAACTAACTCTCTATCATTACATTGTGTGGATTTTCATTTTGATGCTTTCAACGTGAAAATATAAAAACTGAAATTTAGTTAAAAATTATGCCAGCTTATGAGCAAAATTTTAAAAGGCACATAGAGACAGAAAGTGGTTATATACGAAGCTTCCTCTCCAACATATTTATATGCAAATGTAATAGAGTGTCTGGTTTAGGAATAGAACTACCAGCAACACCGTCTGATCATCATCATCATTGCTATCGTTAGAGAACTTTACACGTTTTTTCCTTTTTAGCAAGAAGACTGTTTCCTTATCGTTAAGCTTGTTTGTTATATATTGTATTTAGAAAGTGAACGGCGAAAAAGTTGCCGAAATTCGTTCGCAAGAATGGCGTTAAGAATTTCAAATTGTAAAGGATCAGCGAGTCGCGCAAAGTCTTTAAAGAGAAAATCCACCTCTCGTTTTCCATTCGATCAATTTAATTTTGAACACAAACAAACTTCAATCTCTCTATTTTCATTACTTAGAGTTTACATGCATCTTGTTTTTCTTTTGCATTTTCCATACAGATTGCAGATAATTTAAAAAAACGGACGGTAGATTACACACTAATAAATTTAAACTTGGATTACCGGCAGCTTGCTTCCTTGTGAAAGAACAAAAAAGAAATTGATAAGATTTAACACTAGTTGAATTAGTGACAGGGGGAAAATGTGATTAAAAAATAATTCGTTGCCCTCCGTTTAAATGGAAAACGTTTCGTAATTTTAATTTAAAATTAAGAAGATAACAAGCGGGAAGGATCACAACAACAAGGAAGAGGAAAAAAATGAAATTATGCAAATTTTAATTTGTACATTGTTATGGTAATTAAGATTCGCAACGATAAGAATAATAATAATACTATTTGGGTTCGCGATTTATGGAGGGAACGATTTCCTTTGACATCAGGCAATTAAAATTGGTGGTCACGGACGAATTGCAAGAAGTAAGCAAAAAAATTGCCTCCTCTCGCTAAAATCATCCAGATAAAGTAAAGTTCTTTAAAAGTTTAATTTAAAATTCTCCGGGCACGTCGAATCGGTTCGAGAATTATCTTGAAGAACGGTAAAAAAGTCGTGGACTCAACGTCCCCATTTATACGACTTATATTCGCTATGCTAATGCTATTATTAAGTCTTAATGAAGAATCAAGTGTAAAAAAACTGAATTTAAATTAATTTCTATAAAAATTAATCGAAGAAAAAAGTGTTGTAGAAGAGGAAGAATTTTCATCAAAAGTTTGCGGAAACCTTTGCATACGCGTTTAAGAAATAATTTATGTTGTTGCAATCGTCCCTCGAATACCAAAGGATCGTCGGTATGACAGTTATTTCAAAGGACATACACACTTTGTTGTAGAACGTCAATTACACAGCAAAATAGCGAAGACTAATGAATTCTTGTAAACGTTAAAAGCCGTATATAAACAATTTTCCATGTAATGTAAACGAATTAAATTCACGAAAATGAAAAGGCTTTCCCTTTTAACGCCCTGGAAATCATAACAAATCTCCATCCTTTTATTATATTGAATACAGAAGAGAAGCTTTTTTGGAATATAAAAAATAATTTGATAAGATGACAGAACGGTATCCCTAACATTCTTTTTTGTACCTTCGAGGGTACTTTTATAAATCGTATGCGATGGTCGCAAGAAGATGAAATGTGTATTTTATTATGATAAACGAACCGAAGCAAAAAATTCCCATGCTCTTCACGGTCATCAATTGCCGAAAGAAAAAGTATAACCATCACGCGGAGAAATTTATAATAAACTTATGGCATTAATAAAGACGTCCCTCTTCAACGACAAAGAAAAAAATAAATTTTTCTTCATCATCATCAGCTAACGCGCACTTTCCCATTGGAAAACGATGCGCAATAAATCAGTCATAATCTGAATAATTTGCAAAAGGAAATGCCAACGCAAAAAACTTTATTACCATCAGTTACATTTCTGTTGTTGGCGATGCCGAGAGATAAATGGTAAAGAAAGAACTGTTATATTTATACGAGTTTTTTCTTGCGTCTTCGTTGTAGGCGTTTCCGTTTTAAGCAACGACAAAAAAGACGCCGGAGAGCAAGAAACCGAGATTAATTTCTTTTTATAATAATAATATTTCCGTCCATTTATCCTTCAGTCGAATTTCTCGATCTCGTCGTCGTAACATTTTTATTGCTGGCCATCAATTTTAAAGTTGGAATGCAAAAAGAAAGGACGATGAAGAAGCAAAAGAGACTGTTGTTGCCGAAATTGTTTCCAGAACTATTCCGCTGGTCATCAATAATTTACGACGCGCTCATTACGGAATTCAATGTCCTTCCTGCTTAACCCAGTATACTGAAGACAATAATGTATTGCATGGTTGATTGCTTCAGGTCCCGCAAAAAATTAATATTAATCCATTTAAATTAAGTTGCAAAAAATCTCCAGAGATAATATATGTGGGAGGAAAATGCTAATAAAATGGGAGAAGAATGTTTGCGAGGAAAAGAATGAGGCATACCATTGGGGAGAATAACGATAATAGTCCATTACACCGAGGCTTATACTCCATATAATATATATGAGGATATTCTTTTTTTGCATACCTTCTGGGAACGGTAACGGGAATTTCTTGTTGCAGGATTCCTTTATGAATGTAATACCTTACAAAGGATTTATTATTTCGTTCAATTTTGCAAATGCATTCGTTTCCATACACAGAAGACTACCGCAGAAATTAATCATAAACCACGAACAAAAAAGAAACTAAATAAGAAAAAAAAAAACGGAAAATGAGGAAGAGCAAAAAAATTAAGTGCAAATTACAACGCGAAATACGCTCGCTTACGTCGTATGAATAAATCTAATAAGGATATGCAATATATCCAGTATCTTTCCATATATTTTGATATACGCGCCTGGTGTGAGGAGGCATTTGAATAGGTTTAAATGGATGATATACACCGGGAATACGATTTATGGCTTGGAATTTGATCGTATACAAAACGATTTGGCAAAGAGAAAAAAGTACAAAAAATGAACAGAGATGGAAATGGAGCAAGAAAAACCTGTACGAAAATCAGCATCTTCTGCATTAATCTCTTCGGATGGAGCTGGAAGGCGTGCGAGCGTGTCACACACTTTGATACGGGTCGTTTGCCTGATTATACCCGCGATACACAACAAACAACGAACCGTCGATGAAGACAAAGAGGACGGAGAAGAAAAGAAAGAGAAAATCATCCGGATCGAGCTGTATCAGTAAAATGTAACGATTCCGATTCAACCGTGATGAAATAAAGAGACATTTTTTTTCTTTGCGCCTTAAGACAGATAGAGGGAAATTTAAATAACTCTCAAGAAAAAGACTTCGCAGAAGTTATAAATAACAGGGAAACATTTAAATGTACGTAAAATATCGTTTGCGTTACGTGATTATTTATCATACAATTAACAATATCATTAACTAATTTGCATTGTACGTAATTAATTCCTCTTATTCGAAATCTAATCGGCGAAGTTGGTGGATGGTGTCGAGAAAGAAATTATATAGCGTTAGAACCGGTTGGAAATAGAAGGCTAGCGATAATAATAAAACGGGTGCTTAAAGGGTTAGAAAAGGGTTTATACATACGCGTATAAATTTTGTGTCGCCGTTCAAAGTGGTTGAGTTATTATTATTGTCCCTAAATAAAACAATAAGCTTTTACTGTTAATGCAAAATGCGAACTTTTTACTCGCTCAACATTTTATTCGCTATGAATAAGCGAATTTTCCTAGCAATTTAGTATTAACAATAAGTTCTATTGTTATTTGCTTATTATTGCGATTTCGTTAAAGAATTTAAGAATTATGGAAGTGTGAAATTTTTCAACTTATCCCCCGAAGAACAACAGCAGCGGCAACTTTGTGCTCTTTCGCTCTCGGTTATACGGTTTAGTTGCTTTAACGCATTATATTAAGTCACTTACCGCTGATAAATTTAATAATACAAAAGTTAAATAAAAAAAATATTGTGTTTATTTCTCTCGCCTTTTCCCTTTTTTCGCTTTTCGCCCTCGAGATATTTATTCTTGTAAACTATTAAACTTTATTCAAAGTCGAAACGACTTTTGAATTCGTGCAATTAACAAAATACGTTAAAAAAAGGAAACTAATCGCACATTAACTCCGAACAACGACACATTTCAGTCCGTACGTGCAGGAGTAGTTTGGCGAAAGAAGAAGATTCATTAGCGAGGATTAAACCGCAATCGAGTTAGAGCGCGTGCAAATTCGTGCAATAATGGGCATGTGTAAACGTTTTTTTTTGTTCTTTTTTAACTCCTACGATAACTCACGTTGGCGTACGACAACGGGCCATCAATTTCCACGTGGAAAAAGGAATCGGTTTAAAGTTTGAACGGGGGACGCTGCAATTTTCCTTCGACTTTTTCGCTTCACTTTAAAGCTCAATTTATTTTGCATTTTGGTTGTTTCGGAGAAAAAACAAATAATGGATGGAACTTAAGAGCGTCTCTTTTATCGGGAAGCAGCTATTAAATTGACAAGATTATTATGTTGCCAATTTGAAAGGGAGGTAACGAGCTGTTGTAACGGAAAATTTTGTATTACAATGACTTTCTTGTGCAATTTCATTTTTTTCCTCTATCCGGAAGTTTCTGCATTATATGAAAGATGAGAAATTGCTATAAGCAAACAGCAACCTGACGATGATATTAAAAGTCATTTTTCTGTCGTCATATCCGAAGGCAATTGATTTCCAATTAGTTTATTAAAAAACATGAATATGCATCAGAGCATATATAATAAACAAATCGTTATATTTTCGCGCAAAAGTGATCGATTTAAACGGAAAAGTCAAATAAAATTGGCCTCGACTTTTTTGTTGCTCCTATTAATCCCTCTTTGTTTATATTTTATTCCGGGGTTTCAAAATAAGTGTTTTAAATTGATTGCCGCTTTATTTATTGCAATTGTACTCGTCGAAAATAATAGAAGCATTTATTTGTTGGCGGTTTTCTAAAACAAGAATAAAATTGCTATCAATTGAAAAAGGTACGAGAGTCAAATATATATCAATTTTATTATTATTATTATTTTTAATTAAACTAACATTTCGTGTTTTCGCTTTGTTACGTTGTTTTTTCATCCACAAAACATGCATAGACAATTCGGCTAATGGCGCGGCCGTTGATTCCTTTTCCAGATAGAAAAATCGTTTGGTCATCAATCAAAACGGTAGTAGTACTCTAAATAATAATGATTACATGAACGTGCGTTGCGAGGGAGTTGTTTTATATTCAATCAAATTTCCAATAGATGTAATAATGCACAACGTTACATGTTAACACGTTAAATCGTTATTATATTCATTGTTATCCGTACAAAATAATATATCCGCACAATGCAACAACATCCATTCACATTATTATCATTACTATGATTAAACACAGGGCCTTATATTATTATTGTGCATTATAAATTTTCCCATATATATGGACATTTCAAACGCATTCATAATATTAATGCTCATAAAATAATATATTCCAGATTTGTAGATTGATTTAAAACGTGTTTCGCGAAATTAAATGCAATTCCTGATTTATTATGAAAATTACTTTCCATGCGGACAACTGGAAATAATAGCAGCAAACGTAGAATTCGAACGAGCAGCGATGACATATCAGAATTGAAAATCGTTCGGATTCCTTTTTACGCTAAATTCAAATTTGCATTTAAATTCTGTCACATTATAAACGGGGAAAAAAAGATAAAAATGATTCGAAAGCCATTTATAAATCTGCCAATTACGCATTGCGAATAGGAATTTTTTCGCCGACTCACTGTGCAACGCAATTTCGAGTGGCAGCTAGCGTTTAGAAAAATGATCGAAGCTTCAACAAATTCGTGGCAAGGAAGAATGTCTATTTTCAGTGCAACAGGGTGTCATCAATAAACCGAAAAATAAAGAAGGAAACGATTCATTTTTGCACGTTTTATTTTATCCCCCGCCCCCTTTTTTTTAGACTCTTTGTTTGTACATAAAAATTGTATTGTGTTTTGCAACGCACGAAAATATGTTTATTCAAGCTAACTTTTCGCAATATTTTCCTTTTGCCAGCAATGTTTTTCTTCTTTCCGGTATAAATAAACATTCAAAGAATGGTTAGCGGATGGAAGAAAGACAAAGAGAACCATGGTTTATTTGTTTCTTGTGGTTTATACCCTTACTGCAACCCCATCACACTTGTGCAAGACGTACAACAACAAAATGTTTGCGAAAATTTCCATTATTCGAATCACGATCCCCGCGCTAAAAAAATCCTAGTCCAAACAAACTGGTTTCCATTGATAAAACGATAAAAATGAAGACGAAGGAAACGTGGTGCAGCGAGAGAGAAAGAGATGAAGAAATATGTTTGGCCCTGTTCTTCCTTTTCCATCATTCTTTCAGGTTTTTACTTTATGTACTTCGAGGATCTCATCGTACCATCAAGTTCCTTTCCTACAGTCTGAACATAATACTTTCATGTTCTTCGACAACCTTAATCTCTCCAGCAGTAAGAGAAAAGTGAAAAGGCAGGTATAAATCCGGTAAAAGTACGGTGAAACTTGATGGAAGTCTTGTAATTATATAAATTTAATGACGAACGTTATGAAAAAGGGGTGAAATTATTTTCTTGTTATGGCTGTTGTGAAAATAGAAAATTTTAATCCTCCAAGTCCTTATTGTTGTTCCTTCAGAACAATGGGTCGCATGATTAGTTTCTTTTCGTCGGATTGTAAACCATTCTTCAAACTTAACGCCGAGATAATTAGCATGAGATGAGAATTGTTAAGGAATTTTTTTCTCCTTTTCCGAGAGGAGCAATTAATCTCCACGGACAATGTACTTTTGCACTTGGAAATTAAATGACTATTGGACAAATTTTGGTCGCGAATAATGCAAATTATTATTGCCTCGACTTACGAAGCCTCGAAACGAACCATTTGTCTGTAGAAAAAGTTGCTGTTTACGTCTGAAAACTTTATAAAACATTAAATTCGAACATATTAGAGGTTTTTTGTTTGGTCCTTTCTTTCGCCCAGGACAAATGTACTTGGAAACTTTGCTCGTTAATGTTATTTATTACAATCCATCATCATTACTATTACGCTGGTTGCCACGCGAATCTAGATGAATGTTATTTAGATCCAGAGAAATTCTTCGTTTAAAATTATTCCCAACCAAAGATAAACGCATAAAAAGCATATTGACTTTTCAAATATTTAAATGACAATTTTTCCGTTAGTGCCTATAAAACTGAAGTACAAGTAGAATATGCTATTAATTATAAATGTGTACACTAAAGAGGTCTCTCTAACATGACCCATGTGAATAATTGAAAACCGTTTCCATTCTATCATGCATACACGGTATTATTTAACAATAAGTTTCCTCGTAATAGAAGCGCACTTATTTGGTTGTTGTATAAAGATAAGAGCAAATATTTTCAAAGCCGAGAATGTAGGAGTAAACAGCAAAGAAGTTTTAGCATAAATCACTCGCTAAAAGTGGAAGTTGTTTGTGCATTTTTGCAATCGTTACTACCATCTAAAAATAAGTCTTAAGATGCCTTTTAAGGAGGACAATTGATTTTTTAATTCCAATGTGATGCATAAATTCGAATCGTACAATTTGAGCCGATAATGATAATGGGCAACTAATTGTTTACCCCGCAACTTGTAATTGTTCGATAACAATAACCGGATATTCTAATTAGATGCAACTGAATTGGATAACCACCTAATAGTAATAACAATAAGGTAGATCCGCGCGCTTACCAACCATTATCTAATCAATTAATTCGATTTTTGCGCTCGCTTTAATCGTAATCATCAATTCCAACCGACTGAAGTAACCGTGACCGGGGGAAAAAGTTGTAAAGTTATTATAAATTCGGGCGATTAGAAGTGGAATCCGTGCGGGCGATTAAGATAACCGTTTTAATTAGCATAAGCTTTAAACGGCGAACGAATTTCGTTAAAATGAAGTGGAGAGATTTCGCCGCGAGAAATTATCGCGAGAATAACGATTCGCAAAAGAATCGGGTCTCGAGTGTGAAATTTCGACGATTTATCATCGTTATTATCAAACTTATCCAATATAATTACCCGTCGAATCTATAGTTGGCCCATCAAAATATTAACACACCTTTCTATAACGGATCCCTTCGTATATTAATATTTATTATAAACTCATAAATAAACAACCATTAATCCTCTTTTTTTTTTTGGCACAATCGACTCCCCACACCCCGTGGATGGTATAAATAAAATTGTAAACAACTGGATGAAGGTAATAAATCTATAAAGCTTTCAACCCTGCGTATGTTTGTACACATAAAACCGACGGAAACGTCCAATATATTTGGTTTCGGTTGCAAAGAGAAGAAAGTCGGCGGAAAAACAAGAAGCGCCGAGGTGTTACAATAACACCTACAGCAAGAACGTTAGAAGGAGGAAGAAGATAAAGTAAATCTTCGAACAATTTAGATTGTATCGTTGCGACGATTCGCACAAACTCGCGCTTTATTGTTTATCGCATTTTTCGCATAACGATCAAGCGAAGCGTTTATCGCGAGGCTAATTAACAGATATAACGACTAATTTCCCCTTCGTCCGCACCAATTTCAGGTGGATGGCGCCATTGTGCTCGGGCCCTTTACAACACCGTTGCGTATTCGTTATTTGAGCGCAGATTGCAAATTAAAAAAAAAAGAGAGAAATTCGCTTACAAAGACGATAATGGCCCTTCACAACAATGTTGGTGTTGTTTAGTTAAAATGTTTGCCAAACACACTACGCTCGATCATTATTAAATCTATTGCAAACAAATCCCTTTATTTTTTGCTAATTGCGGATCGATCGTGTTGCGTTAGCGCTCTAATTGAGATTAAAACTGCTTTCTGCCCGTAACATTACGTCGGATTACTTTCAGCAGCGATGATCGTCAACATACTGAAGAAATGCAAAAAAAAAGTTGTTCGATACAGATCAAAGATCAATGATAAGAGTGATAAAGGTCGAATCCTTTTTGTCATGAAAATTATATTGTTGAATTGGTGAATTATACGTGTACGTTCATGAAAAAGATTTATTGCATTCAATTCAGCTAGACCGTGAACAGTGCAAAAAAACACGGCATAACGAGTCTGGTGATGTGATGTGATTTTTTTTGCAAACTAAAGCTGCCCCGGTTTCTAAAAAGGTGCTTTTTGTTCTCTATGAAATTTAGTGTGGCTACATGGAATTAAAAGGGCGTTTTAAATATTGGATTTAATGGAATAATATTTGTTATTATAACACTCTTCAATTCCAAACACACACACAATGGTATCATTAGGTGGCGGATGAGTAAATCGATTTGTTTTATGTTTTCGATAAATATTTGAATATTTACGCACACCGATAATACGCTGGGACTTTGGCAATTTGCAAAACTAATAGAATATTAAATGAAGTAGTATATAACATGCAAGAAAAAAAAGAGAAATAAAATTCATACAAAAAAATTGTAGGCTATAAACAATTTATTTGAATAAATAAATTGGATTTGTCAATTTCAATGGATTCTTTCTTTGCCCCGGAGCCGATTCCCTCCCGTCCATCACCGATTAATTGTCCCGTAAAAAATCATTTCACAAACGATTGGTACTCGATCATGCGAAACGTTTGGTTTCAAAAATTCACAAGTAAAAATCGACTGCGGAACCAAAAAACGCAAATTCAAAAGCTTTTCCTCTCAAAACGAACATGATTCAGACCGTGAATAGGCGAGATCAAATCGGCAGGTAACTAAACCAGTTTCATCCAGGTTTTGGTTAAGTTAATGTTAGGGATTTTGCGAGAAAATTATTGGAATCCGTTAAGATAAAGAAGATAACTAAACCACTTTCCATACACACACACACATACACACACACACGTCTATCGTTTATATTGTACACGTGAAGGTTTATTGAAAAGGAAATCCTCGTAATGGTAGATTGGATGGATGGATTTCCATTTCCACCCATTATACTTTGTTCAATGGGCTAAAATTCGAAATACGTTAAGTATTTTCGCTATTGTTGTAATTCGCTCGGAATCGATATTAAAACAGATCGCGCAACAGACGTTCGCTAAGGCCCTAAACAACCTGGCGTCTTCACCCGATAAATTGAATAATTCAATCCATTATCGACGAATGCAAAAGGCGATTTCGTTTGAATTTATTTTGCGGTACCTAATTGCCTCATTGTCCTGTATAGATTAATTCCCATCGAAGTTATAAGCAATATCGATTTCAGAAATGGCGGATAAGCGTCGAAGAAGAGGGTTTTCATCTCGATTTTCATAAATATTTAAACTATATATTCTAGAATATGTAGGGCGAAAGAAGTTGGTTATTGTTTGGAGGAAGAATAACGCTAATAATAAAAGAACCTGTTTCGTATTTATCTTGCCTTTCTGCACTTATATATTGGCGGAATTTCTTTTTCTTCGTTTCATTATTCGTCACGAAAATTCTCTTAAACATTGTTACTATCGCGCTCTCCCTTACATGTCGTTCACATACATCTACATAATAATATAAGTAAAGGGAGAAATTTAATAAATTCAATGTATTTTTCCTTCTATTTCACATGTTAATCATATAAGGGACGACGACGGCAAAAGAAACCAGCGAAAAAAACCGAGTGAGAGAACGAAGGAAAAAATTTGCAATAAGCAAATTTGTCAATGTAAATCCCTATTGGGGATTTATTTATTTATTTATTCCTGTTGCCATCGCCGCTATTCACTTCAATCTTATTTCGTTGAATTCAATCCATTAAATTAACAATCGTCTCCCTCAACTTTTCTTTTTCTTGCCTGTTTCTTATTAGTTCCTGTGATGTTGGACTGTATCATCGCGATGCGAACGAGAGAACGTCATATCTAATTATCGTCCGATCGATTCTTCTTTCGAACGAATCCATTTAAATTCCTTTTTTTGCAATCTTATTTAACAAAAGGAGGCCGATAATTCTTTTTTCCCAAATTTGTCACGTAGCAATTTATACGTTTTTTGCTTCTTTTCTTTACGACCTAATAAAATTCCCAACAACAGATTTACGAGTACCATTCGCTCAAATTAGGTAGAATCGAATCGAGTGGATTTTGGAAATGGAGTTTACGCGGATTATTTTTTAGACAATTTGCGCATTAATCATTTTGAATGACATAAAAAGTTTGTTCGTTTATTGTAAATTCGCGAGAGATCGCAAAAAATGAATGCATCTAATTAAAGTTTAAATTAGTTCGAATGTTGATGGATGCGTCGGAATTGAACCGCAGCCAAGAGACGATCGAACTGTTTTGCGAAATAGTTAGCGAAACGGTTTGATTATTAATTTATCTATTGTTCAAACGTGAAAGATGGAAATTGATGCAATTTATAATTCCCCAACTAAATCGAAACTTTTAAGCATGTTGCTGCGTACAATATCGTCGCCTGCAGCGAGCGAGACTCCTCCGCTAATATCGCATGCATTCTTAATAACTTATCCGCATGTACCGGAAATTTTGATTAAAACGAACCGAGGAACCGTTTCCAATTAGAAATTTTTAATTGAAATAAGATATAAGCTGCTCCCTTTTAAAACGGCAAGTTTCTACTAATTAAAAAGTTTCGCTTTGTTCTTCGTCACTAATTATCAAAACAATGGCAATTAATATCTGAAAATACACGGAATTTGCGCATCTTCAGCTACTCAAATTAAATTCATTTTTCTCTTCCCGCTGAAATTACCCACATAAGTCTCTTTGCATATTTAATAACCGCAGAAAAATAGTTAACATTCGAATGGATGTCTTAATGTATTTCGGTAATTTACTCGCTCGAGTACCTTGGCAATTATTTAGCGCGGCCTCTTCTCTACTTTTGCTCCACCATCATCATCATCATCGCATTTAATTTTATTAATATACGTGAAACGTTTTAAATGAGCTACATATTAAACTACTACCAACACGAAACAGCATTCAACTCTGCCCCTTCTCCTACACAAATAATCGTGCTCTACCTTCGTTTAGACTTTTAGACGTATTAAGATTATTAGAATTTTCGCCCCTTTTTTTCTTCGTCATCCGCCAAATATATGAGTCAACGGTTGAGAATGATGGAGATTAAGTGGAAGGCGAGCGCGCCAGAAAGAGCGAGTTGGGGATTTTAAAGAAAATTAGATTAGAACACATCCCGGGCAAGAGTAGTGGTGGTAATGATGAGAATAAATCACATTTAAATTAGCTCACTTTAGATTTTAATTTATAACCGTTTAATGGCAGCGATTTGTTATAAAATAAAACATTTCTTTAGCATTTATGATGGCAATTTTATTAATCGCCGTGCGTCTAGACTGCAGAGCGCAGCAAGAAGAAATGGTCAATTATTTATTATATTACGGCGAGGAAAAACCAGGACGAGGCGTTGGTGCAGAATTAATTAAAAATCATCACTGAGGGATAAACGAGTCGGATTCCTGTCAATTATAACCGCTATCGACATGGGGAATTTATTTAGCTGCATCTCCTATTATTATTTTAATCCAACTACATGATATTTTCGACAGTTACAATCCCACCGCGGGCAAGAATGAAATACATGATGACATTAAAATCCCACCCTTCGTTAATATAGATATAATAAATACCACGGAACCGTCTAAATCGAAAGCCTCGCCCTTAACAATAACACAAATCATATTAAAACCGAACAGTTCGTGATTTATACGAACGCAACAACCGATCGATCGGCATTAACTAATTGTAAACTTTTGAAGGAACGAAGCTAAGAGTGAATTGGACTCGATGAATAATTAGGAATCTCTGAGTGCAATTTATTCGATAGAGTAACGAATTCTTAGAGCGGAATATTTCAAAGTCCACAAACGAGAGACATGATATGTGGGTGCTATTTAAATAACTCAAATACTAGCTGGAGTCACGTGAAGTGATGCAAGTCTTTAAAAATTTATTTAGTAATAAACCGTTCATTCCTCAAATTTTGGATGGTACGTACACAATATAAGATGGGCATCGAATGGAAAATTGCACGTTTTCGTTTATGTTAAGCACGTCTATTGAGTCACGTAATCTCGTAGTATCGAATAGAGGCAAAAAGACATTTCCACTTGCACTAAGAGATTTTCGGTGATGGAAATTAATGCAACCTCACGCCGATTCCTCTTATTTTCAGCATTATTTCGAATGATAAATGGGCAACAAAATTCTGACGGTAACGATATCGAATGGAAGCATCCACAAAAAAGGGAAATGCATTCGATAACGATAAAATATTAACGAGCCACACAATCATGTTCTTTCAGGATTTTTTTTCAGTGTTCAGTGGTCTGTAGTAGGCATTAATATTCCGCATTCATAATCAACGTTTTCATATCCGAATATGAAAAATGAAGTAATTCGTTGTTGTTTTTTTTTTGTTGCAAAAAATGGTCCTCATTCCTTCACGATTTTTTTTTGCAAAGCGAACGCGTGACACCCCAAAACAGGAATAAATAAAAGAACAGGAAGGACTTTGAATATGAGATAAATTGAAATACTATTGTTTGATGATGGAACATCGGTGCAAAACATCGGGGATGCAAAAAAGCACGTTGGTAGAGATTTTTTGTTCTAGCAAAAAAAATTAACATTTTTCTGTGCCGATTAAATTGCATCGGACATTTTAATTCGGTTTTACTTTAATGATTTATGCAATAACGAGTTTTATACGTGATTTGGAAATGAGCGAATCATTTTAACCGTCCGGATTAGCGCAGAAACGCTCACAAATAATTTATTTGGAATGCACGAAAGAATTTTATTTTTGCAAAGGTTTCCTATAACGTAGAATTGTTTAAATTGAATGATACAATCCGTTTGACAAATTGTGGTTCCTCCTATCAAAAAGTTCCCTTCTAATCATTTTAAATTTTATTACAATCCACCAAGAGGTAAATCCTGAATAGGATAAAGGGTAATCCTTCGTTACTTTTTTGAACCCCGCAGAAACCAGAAATACATAAACAAACGTCTTTTACTTTAGTTTTAAGTTTTCTTCCCTCTATCGTAAAAATTTTTATTGAATGTTTCAAGTTTGTATAGTCAAGCCAAAAAAGAAATTCGACCCTCTTCGACATGTTTCCATTGTAATGAAGCCAAAGTATGGGTGGAAAAAGAAGAAAGAAGAGAATGAAAGGAAATTGCGAATGGAAACCGTACGTAAATGGCAAAAACATAAGAATTCAATTACGACAATTTTACGACGGCATTTTATTTATAGAAATATGTTGCATTGTATGGCGAGGTTTCTTTTTGTTTCAAGTAATAACATTTCTTCGACTAATCCTTTTTAATTGTATTACGGCCCGTCATAACGTTACGCGCAACGAAAGAAATTGAACGAGCGAAAAAAGTAAACGGGGAAATGGATAAATTGTAAAGGAAATTAAATTGTTTATGGCACGGTATTACACTGTTAAAACTGATGAAACAATATGAAAATTCGCATATAATAAACGGATAATCTCGTTGTCTGAACCAATATTTATACAAAAGTACGCAAAATTGGTTTGTTTTTATTGGTTTTGCGGATAAATTGGATCCAGTCAATAACAATCATCATTGTCATCGGACATATCGGTTAATTGTGGCGTGTAATTAATTGGTTTGCAATTTATTAAATTATTTAACACGACTATTGTTAGTTATTACGAACCACAATAACTTTTTGCGAAAAATCTTTCGCTGTAAATCGATTGCAAATTTTGTACGGGTTTCGTAAATAATAAACAACAAAAAAAGGGACTCGACACAATAAAATGTTGAATAAAAAGTAGAAAAAAAAAATAGGAAGAGCGTTACACGATTAAATCGTAAATTTCAAATGAAACGTATTTTACATCTACGTGCAGTTTCCGCCATTTTCCAACGAATTTCCTCTCACTATTTGTTATTCTATCTATACCTATATATATGTTATCCATATCCTTCCTCTCTAACTCAGTGTTTTAATCCGATTCCTTTTGTTATAATATGGCCCTTTTCCACTGAGCCTTCCCTTTTGCAAAATAATATTCTTTCTATCTACTATTATATACTTTTTTTGCCCTTTTCCTTTATATTTACGATCGGTTCAAATGGCAAACTCGTCGTTGTCGTATTTCTTCTTTTATTTTGTTGCCCTCTCGTATGCAAGCAACTGCATCCAGCAAATCAAACAATAAAAGAATAACGGTTTACGGTCTAGAAGATTTATGATCTGTCGTTCCTTATATACATAGAACAAACATATTCAAGGACTGAGCGAAATGGGGACAGAAAAAGGATTGCCCCAATGCAACTGGCTATCAAATTCTATTTTGCATTATGGAAAAAAAAATGTTAATTAAGAAAAAAAAAAACAGCGAGGAAACTAATAAAAGTTTTTCAGTGACCATTTGGCTAGTTTAAGCTGGAATTTGATTCGTGCCACGCTTTTTATTTAATGGACTTTTGATAGAGGAAGAAGATAAGATTAATAACGACCTCCTGTTAAAGAAAATAAATAGTAATTGAGCGGCGTGAGAGTTTTAATTAGAATTAAAAGTTTTTGTTGTATGGATGATTTTATTGAAAGGAACGAAAAATCTTTAAAATTGCGGCTGGTTAATGAGAGAGAAAAACCATAACAAAATAACTAATGTAGTAGTAATTGCAAATTCATTAATTACATTTAGTGCAAACAAAGTTTTGGAGTTTAGAAGTAATTAATTGTCATTGTAACGAAAATAATATGCGAAGAAACACAAACAACGAGAATCGAAAAAAAAAGGAAAACTGTTAGACGAACTATTAATTAATTAGTACAAAAGGGTTCTTTGGATGGATGGGACACGTCCATCCGATATGATGAGGATCGTTGCGTTTTCAATTATTTATTATTTGTCGCGCCTTCTCGTGCAAACAAGAAGAAATTTATTCCGTCTAGACGTGACTATTTTTTCCCCTTGCCAAATTCTGGCGACGATGATTAATTAAATGGCATTTGCTGACGAAGAAATGTGCGAAAGCAATTCCTAGAATGCATCGGTTCGCATAATTACTCAAAACGTCCTTAATAATCCGCATAAATTGCAATAAAAACGCTAAGCAAAAAAGATATATGCAAAATAAATTTCTTCACGATCGATTAATGTGCTTCGTCGATGCTTATTTAGCAACTTTTCCCCTGCGGTTGCCTTTACCTAATTAATTAAATATTTTAATTGGCTTTCATTTGACTTTTCGCCGACGATTCGCCGTGCAATCGAACTCGATCAATTAGAAAATTCGACCAATTAGAAAACTCGATAAACTAGAAAACTCGATAAACGCTATAAAATTCAATCAAAGTTTCGAACCGAATGGCGCTGATTACAATTTGCGTTGCTGTATAAATTTTTGAATCGATTCCCCGCCTATTTAACATTCTAATTATTCCGCAGTGCTAATTGTTCCTTGCGTTAATTAATTGCTAAATAGCACTCGTTGTTGTTGAAGTACCTCAATGAAATTCGCAAATCTTACCTGCATCAGTAGTTGCGGATAAGTGCCGGGTTGTTCTTCGTCGATGTCGGCCGTATAGTGACCGCGATTAAAGACTGGCGGCAAATCGTTCGCGTCTTTTATATGGACGACGATCGTTGTATAATTCTCGTTCAGGCTATCGGATGCTACCAATGTTAGCTCGTACTATGCAAGAAACAAGGCAAAAATAATAAAAAAAAAACATGCAAATAAGTGCAAGCCAATTAACAATTAACGAAAACAAAAATCGAAAAAATATTACAAGCTATTATTGTACAAAACGAAATAAAAACGAAACGGCATTCCTCCTGGTAGGTTAACTAAGAATAATGCAAAGGGAAAACGCAAAGGGTCGAAAACAATAAAATAAAACGGTGGTAGATTTAATGAAAGTCATGCGACACCCGCCTGTAAGACGCGCTTCGGTAGATTGCGATCGTCCTCTTCGGTGATCTGCGTCCTGTAAGTCGGTCTTTCGAAAACAGGCGGATTATCGTTAACGTCCTTCACGTGTATCACGACCGTCGTGTAATTTTCCTTCAGGTTGTCCGATGCGGCTAAACGTAACTCGTACTGAAAGGAACAAACGAGCATTGAAGTTGATTTAACACGAAGAACCGACAGCACGTTGTTCGTCGCTCGATCAGAATTATTTCTTTTAATAATCTCGATTGCGACAGAGTCAAAACGAGAAGGAAAAAAAAGGACTATGTCCTTTTAATAAAGCGAAGAAATCGTTGGTTGAGTGTCGTTGGTGTATAATCTGGACCTTGGATAAACAATGATATTAATAACTGTGCTGCTTTTGGGATCCTTATTTCTTTTTGCTCCTACTTTATTAGACACTTTCATATTCAGCAATAACAAATCGAAACGGTCGCATTTATTTGCCACGGTTCGCGAAACGACGGTGTAACATCCCACTTTTATTTTATCGCCAAAACTCTCTTGTGTCCTTCGCCTTTTTTGTTCTTCTCCATCAATAATATTATTACCGTTATACAATCAATTTTGAAACGTGACACATTTATTATACCGAACGTGAATAATAAATTGTCATTATTATTGTTATTGCGAAAGAACTAGTTTAATGCGTGGCATCCATGACTCGAACGGTTATTTTAAAATTGCAAAAATTTCGGTATTATTACCGCTATCATTATTATTGATTCGCTGAGTTTAATAGGATTTCGTTTAGCGAGAACGAGTCGCAATTGATTGATTTCGCTTCTTAAAATTGGGCAATAATAACTTTTGTCTCATTATATTCTACTAGATTATACGTCAAAAATTCGCAATTTTGGATGAATCTTTGTTTTGCGTTCAACCTCGTTTTACAATTTTTAAATTTTTGCATATCTCTCTACTCTTGCATTTTTGCACAAACTGTAATATACTCATTTTAGAGCTCTTAAATAAATATTGCAAATAAACATTAAAGATCGATTAATAAGTGTTCAAATGTGAATTTTCATTAAAATTCATTCATTTTCTTCAGAATTTTTTTCTCTACTTTTGCATTTGTGGAAGATGATTATATTAAGCTCAAGATGGGAATAAAATGTCGATGTTACGATCTCTTTTGATAGAGAAAACTAAGAAGAAACATGATTTTATTAAAGAAAAAAGCCTAAAGTTAAAATTGTCGAGAACCTTTTGGGATTTACGTTGGGGAATATTACATGGAAACTTATCATTTTCGTGGGGAGGTTTATTAATAATTATCATTAATTAAGAACTTTTAACCTCGTCAAAATTTCATGGGAAAAAGTTGTATAATTAAATGTAATTTGAATGTGTAAATGGTCCTGTTGTTTCCTTTCAATTAATTCTTAATGGATTAATTAAAAATTGAATGAACTTTCAGAAGAAAAATGTAACGCGAAGGTTTGCTTTCTTACACTTCTTCGCGAAATTTGTTAAAGTACATGAAAGTTTAATTTAACGGAAACTAAGTTTTATCACAATCGTCGACTACGATGACGATGATTCCATTCCTCTTCATTTGATTGTTTGTATTTCGTTTAATAATATCCCTTTCTTATCGTTCGTTGGAGGACTCCTCAAGAAAGGAAAAAGTTTACGAAGCAAATTATTCGTGGATAAAATTGGAAAAGATTAATGTGTCCTTATTCTTACTATTGAGTAAGTACACAGTGATCCTTGTGAAGAAGTAGGACAGAGGAGGAAGAATTTAATAAAGATGAATTTAAAATAATTTTTATTGCCAGTTGATGGTGGGTCGTTTCGCTAAAGTTAGGATAAATAAACTTTTAGTTCGTAATAAAAAACCTAGTTTTCCTCCTTGTTCTTTTTTATACGTTGGAATAGATTTCACTAGCAGTTAATGCGGATGAGTAAATTTGCGAACCGTTCAGGGAATTTCGAATTGGGATTCAATTAGTCAATAAAAAATTTATTTACTTCGTACTAAATCGAAATCTAAATGTCGAATTAACTTCTTTCTCTCCTCTTCCTTTCATTTTCCATTTAATTACATTAATGAATTGTTAAAAAGCAATATTCATATTACAAGAAAGAGAAAAAAAGGGGAAACCTTGACCCACGCATTAGCAATAATTTGCATTTCCATTTCAAATACGTATTTTAAATTGAAAGGGACGACAAATTTTCGACGGGCGAGTTGATGCTTAAATTGACCCAAACAAAAATCTACATGAGATACAAGAAGAAAATTAGGGTCGATAATAAAAAGAAGTTTAATATTTTACATCAGAAAAAAAAAGGGTTCATAATTTTGAATGCCTTTAATAAAAGAAGGGAAGATATTCGGTATTTAAATTTGAACAAGATTTAACAATTTACCTTCTGTTCAGCAAATTATTTATTCTCTCAAATGAACAAATATGTGCGGCGATAGGACGAAAAATTTGCATTTAAAGTGCATCCGCTTCCGTTAAAATAACTACTTTTTTATTTGCTTCTTCAGCTTTCCTGCGGATACAAAAATAGAAGCAAGTACTTTGAAGATTGATTTATTTACTCGTCGCCACTTAATATGCATTCACCTGCAGGAAACTTTATTATATTTCCCTCACTTTTGTCGTCCACTTAGCAGTTTAGCGTTTCCGACAATCAAGCCCTTATTTAAATAAACTTCGATAAGGAGCGAACGGATCGTTTCAATAAGTTGCAGCCGGTTATCGCTAGAGAAAAGAAACTTTTCCATCTCTAACAGTTTAAAGATAAATACTAGGAAAATTGTTTAGATGTAGCAGATGGTTCCATTTCCTCGTAATAATATATATTTCCTAGGATAACAATATTATACACTTCGTATTCACAGTTGTTGTTAATAAGAAGGAATCGGTTCAGTTGGAAGGATTGTTCGAAATTTTTCTGCAAAAGTCTTTTTATTATCGATCGTTCAATTCAATTTTGCGCCTGGTTTTGATGGTACTGAATTACGACCGTACGCTCGATTATAAATAATCAATTTCGGACGTTTCGAAATTATAAAAATAAATTTGCGGGCTAACAATTTATGTGGTACGTGCCAACCGTTATGAGATAATGCGAATTTAAGGGACGCACGTTTAAATTGGCAGCAATAACCGAATGAACTGGACCAAAAACCGCAAACGTTTTGAGGACACAGAGAATGGAAGAAACGAGCAAGACAATAGTTTTTGCGAGTAGAGCTTTTCGCGCAAGAGTTCCTTAAATTTTGATTTTCTCTCTCGTGTATAATTTCCAATGTCGAGTAAATAATATTCCAGTGATCGATGAAACCGCTAAATTACATTAAAACAAACCAGACAGACATCGGATGAACGTATCAATCAATCGGTTGTTAGTTAACATCAAAGCTAGCAGAAAAACCGAATAAGAATTGGCGAGGAGTGTTCTAATTTTGCGGATAATTGATTTAATTTGCGGTATTATGGTTGGATATATCTGTGTAAGCGTTTAATTCCATTTTACTGCAGTTCCCACTATCATCATCGATTCCTGTTTGTATTATTTGTTGGGCCAGTTTAAAATTTTCAGCTCGCCGAACTAGTCGAACGGTCAATATCGATTAGATTCGCTGATAACCATGGGAAAAAATTGTCGGCGCTCGCCAAATATTTATTGGCCAACTAAATTCGTCACCGGTACCATTATTATCTATAACGGCACTTCCCGGTTTTTTGCAAAATCGAGATAAATCTGGTACAAATGATGTTACACTTTGCGGCCCCTTCACATGATTTTAATTAAATTCATTTTGTTTTTAACGACGATATTAAATATGATTTTATGACGATTTCGCATGTGAAATTGCAAATATTAATCTTCTATACTCTTCTCTAACGTTAAAACATCCAGCTTCGTTTAAGTCAAAGCGGCACTCTTTCCCTTTAATCAACCCCCGACAATTTAATCCCTCCGTACTTCTAACCAGTATATATACCGGTGGTAATCCTTCGAACGTAGGACTTGTCAATTCTTAATTAATTCCTAAATGCTAAAATCTTTTGGCGAGTCGCTTTATTTAAACCGCTGTTGCTGCTCTTGTTCGACTAAGAAAGTGATGACCCAAATAGCCGAAAGGGATGTTTGCAAAAGGGAAAAGAAAATCAAACCGTCCCCTAATCTTTATTGATTTTAATACCACGTGCCAAGAAGTCTGTTTGCTTTGGGTGGCGAAATGGTAAACACGTGTATACGTGATTTGTGTTTATGGTAAATAAAAGGTAAACCGCATACGTAGATATCTACCTTACAGGTTATGATTAAATTATGGCGTTATTATATAATCAGGACGGTCCATTCAAGGAACCCACCATAATTTAGTCACTGACAAGGGGACAAAAGGTATCGCCATTCGATCATTAATATTATTATGGCCATCGTCATCGTTATTAGAGGCAAATATGTTAGTTCGAAATTAATGGAAGGGCCACGTCAATTATACGAGGGTGATGCATTCTTAGCTAAGCAGGGAAGCAACGTAAATTTGGAATTGAGAATATTTTATTGTCCTTCATAGTTTCCTCGTAACCCAACATACTTTTTACAACGAAAATTAAAGTTTCTCTTGGTTCGTAAATCTATAACATGTTCTTTGAAACTGTCCCAAAAGTAGTTTTCAATAAGAATAAATAATAATTTTGAGTCAAACTTCAATGATATTGATTTGATTAAAATTCAATTAAACTCCATAATTTTGTGATAAATTGCTGTTAAGAAATGGACGGAATTTTCGCAACGTTTATTAATTTTCGCTTTAGTTCGAAATTATTCAACTTTATTGCATTATTGCCATTTTCGCATACCTGTGTGTGGGTACGTGTACAATGGAAATTAGCATAACGTAATGTCGTTTACTTTGATAATTATTACACAAACAGGTGTATTTTGCGAGAGAGAATAATGCATCTGCACAGTTGCAATGATAATAATAGGGAAAGCGCCACGTTTCCCTTATAACTTGGGCAAAATTATTTTATTGCACTTTGCACAAATGGAATAAATCCAATTTTATTGGCTCCATATTATCTGGCTTATTATTATTGTTAAACGTAAACACGAACTAAAGTCTATATGAGCTTGAAATCACGTTATTAATATATTTGATAAACCCTTTGGCGATGAAATTTTTCTTTCTGGACCGTAAACGAAATAATAGGTACGTAGACAATACGATAATAAACAATCAATAAATTGAACGTTTCATAAAATTCGTTCGTTAAGAACAATAGAGTTCGGTGGCTGTCCGACTTTTTGCCTGAAATCCGATACAACGGTTTCGGTCATTTTCATCCTTTTCGGCGCTCGTTGTTTTCAAGTTTGGAAGTGCAAAAAAAAGGGAACAAACAAATCGTTTGTATAGCACAAATACGTTTCGGAATATTCCTTCTGTAGAAACAAATAACCGTTTTATGTGTTGGCCTTTTGAATTATTGCACCCGTCGACCATTACCGGGGTACGTGTTGCAAACGGTTCGAAATATTTTTGCAAAACGCGTCGTTGCTTTTATTTCAATGCTCGCACACATATGAAGAAGTTGCGGCTGCGAATTCGATTCGTTCACATCCATTGCAATATTCTTATTTATTCGCTTCGAGAAACAACGCGGAATTGTAGTAGCAATAATAAAATTGTTTGTTAGGTTGAATGCATTTGAATCCTTTTGAATCGCGGTTTATTGTGACAGGAACATGTGTTTACGTTTTGAGCATAACTGCAAGGATTTCACTCGCATCCAATGCACACATTTCCTAATAATATCCTGGATAGAGAACAGCAACAGCGCCTTTAGGTCCTTTATACTTATAGTTAACATAAAATATCATTCGGATGGATGATAGTGAATAAATTCTTTTTCGCATTCGCACTCGGTAACAATTTCATTAATTTTCAATTTAATTTTGGTTTAATAATACGAAAACAATCTCTTAATTAAAAATTTGTTTCCACCACGGAATTTATTACCCGTAGTGTCTTTCTTTTTAATTTTTATATAAATCATCAATCAATTTACGTATTTTCAAAGTTTAGCGTTCTCGTTATTTCTCTGCTTTCGATCCAAACGTAATAGCGTTCAGTTTTACCATCAATTACGAACAAAAGTTGCGAACGTACCGCGAATAATTGCAAATAATCCAACTGAAATTGATCGGAATACTAATCTAACGGATATCCGTGTACGTTAATCCTTAACACTTATGCACTCTTATTTTATATATGTATATGACGCGATTCAGCCCGGCATCGAATTAAATTACCGCAAATAAATACCCAACGGGATTCGCGTAACGTTTATTTTCATTTCGGGGGAGCGAGCAAACGACGCGAAAATTTATTCGCCGCCTTTGCGGACGCTAAAGAAATAAGCAAGAACATTTTCCATATGCCACGGCAATTATTCGAACGATAACATTACATCTGTGCCATTGTATATTATTGTTTGGAAAGTAGGGAAAATTTCGAAAATAGATCCTCTTCACGGAACAGAAGGTAAATTCTTTGTCGCCCGTTTTCAGCCTAATAAATTTCAATGCAAAATTCACACAATAGCATTATTATTCGCTTTAAGTATTCCAGTTTCGTTGCGTAAATCAAGTAATTTTTTAATTCAGTAGATTCTATTATACATTATTTAATTTAGATGATTGTAAATTTGAAAAAGGATCCCATATTGCACTCTTACTTTACACACCTGCCCTTACGACTTTTGAAAAAAGCTTCTTAAATGTATTCACCCGAAAAGAAATGGAATAA
This sequence comes from Hololepta plana, assembly GCA_963695495.1. Classification (NCBI taxonomy): domain Eukaryota; kingdom Metazoa; phylum Arthropoda; class Insecta; order Coleoptera; family Histeridae; genus Hololepta; species Hololepta plana. The sequence continues at coordinate 9,548,836 of OY968836.1, forward strand.
TATTATAATAAATGTGCTATGATAGCAAAATAGTACGGAGAAAATGTAAAAACTCACCCGTTTCCTCGTCTCGTAATCTAATGCTCCAGCCACATAAATGGCGCCAGTCATATTTTTGACGGCGAAAGCACCTCCTATGTTACCGCTCGTGATCTCGTATCGAATACGAGAGGCTGCAAAAGAAAATGAAAGAAACTATAAAAACCAGTTGGAAGAGTCCGTGTAATGCAATTTCGAAAATTAAAATAATTTCTGCAAGAGTAAGTTGTGGTTCGATAACGACTATTTCGCGCAGTTTCAATTTGCAACAACAAGTTAAATAACGCGAAAAGCATCGCGTACAATGAGAATTGATGTTCGTAATTGAAAATATTCCAAAGAAGTTCATTAAGCAAACAGCGTCGTGTTGATTTTCAATTAGAGAACGTTCAATAGTTTCTGTCAATTTTATAGTGTCACAACGGCGGATTTTAAAGTTTTATTTGACTCGCTAAAAACCCTTCGACTTTCGCAAACACGTATCCCGCAATTTAAATAACAATCGTGCGGTTCTATGCGTCTCGCCAATTTCCTTAATTGACCATAAATCAAATTGGTAATACATTATTGGAAAATCGACTTCGACACATAAGACACAGAGAGAGAGAGAAAACTTTGAAATCGTAGCACATTTCTCAGCGATTTTTTATCATTTTCCCTGGCGAGAATCATTCTTCTTATATACGATTGTTAATCTGGCCACGTGATTTATAACGTTTTCTCATAATGATTGATTCTATGCAATGCAAAAAGCGATAACAAAAAATTGAATAAAACGATTTGCAATGGCGTCGCACGTATGCGAAACTTTTTAGATTAATGTCCAGATCGGTTCGTTCGAGCTTTAAATTAAAAGAAAAAGCAACAGTGGCAAACGAAGAAAATTGATTTTTATATGGAAGAAAAGCTCCATCTCAAACACGAAGCTACATCATCTACGCCAGATAGCGAAAGATTTAAATCTTAGACGATTATCTTCTTGGCCTCTTGCAATATTTTAACATCTCTTCAGCAACTTTTTCCATTTTTATCAGCTTTTATGCTAATTTAATTAAGCAGCTTATCGCCTGATATCCAAAATGTGGCAGTATATTTTGGCAGACGTTAAAAGCAACACCACCAGCAGATATCCTCTTATCAAACCAAAGAGATGGAGTCCGCATTCGTCTCGAGTGTAAGCAAAATAAGATCGTTTGCGTCTAAAATTAATTAATCGAATAGAGGGATCGACGTACACTTTGCGGCGAATCGATTCGGCTAAAACGCGACTTCAATAATAACAATAATTAGGAATAACACCGGGTACGGTTTATTGGCGATGGGGCGAAATCTTGAGGGACCGGTTCATTACACGACTCCAGTTTGATATTCCATAACCGAAATGTAAACATGGGATAATGACGACCGTATCAATTAGATGATGCTGCGCGTACATGGATAATGATAATTAATCGCAGCGAATGTTAATAATTAACTTGATGTATCGCGTTTCTGGGTCGATTTTTCTTTCTTCGAGCCGTTTTTTTGTCTCTCGTACGAGATCGTGTAAGACGCCAAGGAAACCGTTCGAATCGATTAAGAATTAATGGGAAGTTGTCGTGGTGCGTCGTGGGACATAAATCTTGTGGAGCCCGTCACAACAATAAGAAGTAATAAACGTTGAGGGAAGTTCCAAGTGTCGTTATAAACAATATTTTATAAGATTTCTCGATAAAAGCGAACTCCGACTTAAAGAGTATAAAATGGCTAGAACAATTCGTGTTGTTAGCTGGCAAAGTTTAATTTCAAGCGTTCAAATAACAAAACTGATTTCGTTGCACAAAATTTTGTTATAGTTGTTGGAAGAATCGATTTATCATTTCGCGCAAAAAGTAAATCTCGCGATAAATAATGCAACGAGCGTATAAATTTCGGCTAGAGGTAATACGTTTCTGGTGGCATTTTAATTTTCTAGCTCTAATCCGGCGAGAAGCCTTTTCTATTCGCACGAGACCGCTTTTGAAAAATCTAATGCGAAACCTAATGTCAAGGAGCTGACTCGAAGTGAAAGAAAACTTTTTGCAAAAAAAAATATTTAAACTTATGCCACATCTATCAAGATAAGTTTGCAAACGATGCAATAACAACGACATCATCAGTATCAACCGTATTAGATATGCAATTTTAATCTTGAAGTATGTCGAGATCGTTTACGTTAAATCGAATTTAACAACGTCTACTTTCCAGTGAAAATAATATAAATGATAACATGAAGAAAGAAGCGAAATAGTTGATGCAGGAACGAGGAAATTTACGGAATCCCAACCACATATCAATTTCCGCTGACTGAAATAATAATGAAAATTTATTAGGTTCGAATGGGAGCTGGAAAACTATTCCGCTGAAAATTTTCTTTAAATTAATTTTCTTATCAAATACTGCACGCCGCTCATTTCGCGTGTATTATTTTTACTGCCATCAATTGATTTATCTTGAACGTTCATTGAAAACGGTGTAGTAGGTGCGGGCAATTTCTTTTCCTCTTTGGATTCTAACACATTTCTGATTTATTAATTCCCTATATTGCCTTCAATTTAAACCACAACCAAACGAAAAATAATAAGGAATCGACTAAAATAAACCTATCGAGAGAGTGAGATAGGGAGTTTTCTAAAAGTTTCCCGAAAAACCTGATCGTTTAATTTATAATTTAATTAAGTCGGATTCTCTTTCAAGCATTTCCCTTTCGTATCCAAAACGAAATTGTATAAATTCCATTAGAAGCAAATGCATAAATATTATTCGTAAATAAAATTATAAACTTTAAAAGACGAAAATAAATCAAAGAAGTAAAAAGATTTCTGTCGGCGAGAGGGACCGAAGAAAATATTATGAAAGCGGAGTTGGGCGATGGGCGTGGACGATGACGTATTTTTTCTTCTTCCCTCTTTCCGTCCATAATTAATCGCGTGCTCGCAAAATAAATGTACAGCAAATTTTCCCCATCGCGAAGAAGTGCCGGGGACAAGAGAGTCATCGCGAAGGACGCCACTCCAAGTTTCCAAGCAATTAAACAAAAACTCTATCTCTGCCTCGCAATGAAATATTCAGTAACAAATATGAATTATGTCGCAAAAGATTGTGTGCTAGAGAGATCGCTCGTTCCCACTCCGGAGAGGTATCAGATGGAACGCAAGCGAAGAGGATGGAAATCATAGTTAAAAGGAAACGGTTGTTAGCACAAATTCCGCTTTTCCCTCTTTCCCCATTCGGCTTTTTTTTCATTTTCGGCAATGCATAATCTAAAATCCGGACGAAGGAATTAACATTGCGGAAATTTGGAATAATTTTCGCGTTTCTCGTTTTTCCTTTTTCTTAAAGAAAAGAAATCAAAAGAAATTCGAAACGAATGATAATAATGATAATGGTGATGGACGAAATGGAAAATTTACTTTTTAAATGAAAAGCAAAAGAGGCGAAAGAGATTGAAGAAACAGAGAGAGAGAGAGAGAGAGAGAGAGGGAAAATGTGATTTTCCTGATGAATTTAATCAGTTTTCGACCAGAATGAAATTGGCGAATGGACAGAAACTAGAACGGCGAATAAATTTTACAGATTATAATCGAATATAAATAATTAGTTTTTATTCGATGCGGGAAAAAATCAGAATCGATTTAATAATCCGGCGAAAAGGCAAACAAAAAATGCGCAATATTTCTATGTTAATTTCGTTAATTGAGAGCAGCTAGTGTTAATGCATATTAAATTAACATAAAAATAATCAAATTTGATGAAAATTTAATTTTAATTCGCGCCATACACAACCGAATATTTTAAATTCAATTATTTAAAAACAAATTTCAATTAAATTTATTTCATGTGTAACAAAACAACTTTCGGTGAGCTTATGCAGTAAGTTTGCACGATTTAAAAGGGACAATTTCGAATTCGCACTATTCGAATAATCGTCAATTGGCACCGATTTACCGTTAAGAAATGAAAAACGTTTGCGACTTTAACTTTCTGCGAATGTGTAACTGAATTGTTAATAAATTAGTTCCTCTTATTCCAAATAGCTGGTGATAATTTCGAAGACAAGTCCTAAGTAATTAACTTTGCTTTATTAATCACATTATTCGTAACCGAAAAGTGGGAATACGTTGTGTGTGTGTGTATATGCAAATATGTTTATGCCGTATTAGGGAAACTTTGCCGGATGCCCGCAAGTAGTTATCCAAGTAATTAGTCTTAGCGTCGCAGGCCTCACCAAACTTCAATATTGTTGTTATAAACGCAACAGTTTTCCCACTTTTTTTTTATCTCTATAGACATATAACAGCGATAGATGTAGAGGACCGAGTGTCGGGAGGAAAAACGAGGAGTGAGATTGAAAAAGATTTATTTTTTTCTTCGCGCGCGACATCAAAATATATTTGTTGATATTATTCTTATGAAAGCTTTTATTATTACAAGAAAGGCTTTATCCCCATATCCGTGTCTCCAAGACGATAAGTAAGTAAGGGTCTTTGTACACAAGCGAAAGCCTAAAATAAAGAAACCCGCCTGGGATCCGTTTATCCGCACTTTTTCTCTGTCGCTCGCATTTTCCTTCATCATACACGGGAAAAAAGCAAACATTTTCCGCATATTTGCATACGTAAGAAAACAGTAGCGCGCGAAAAAGGAGCCTCTTATTTTATGCAGCTTACAGACGCGTTAAGACGGTTTTCGTCGCGAGTCTTTCATTAAATAAGAAAAAGCGATTTAGTCGTTAATTTCATTAATTTGTTATATTTAATAAACGAAAGTTAAATGCGAAAACGAAAGTTCACGCTTCGCGTAGCGAAAAAAGTTAAATGAATGAAATCCAAAAATAATAAACGGCGAAAACCTTTAGCAGCGAAAGTTAATCAAATTATCAGTTGTCTAACTCGATTATTGTATCGCAGCGAACGTGAGCAACAACAGATAAAATATCTTTCACTTCTTAACAAGAAAATTTTGACAATCTCCCATCAGATAGCGAACGTTTTAATTTAAATTGACGAGCACGACGACGGTGATGATGATGGCGACGGAAAACTTAATGAAAACATTTGTAATTGTTCAAACTTTCGACCATTTTCCTCGCAAATTACCGTAAATAACTAACCAAACATCATCTTATCCACTTTCGGTTTGTTTGCAAGAAGTCAACGGATGTATTACCTGAAGATGTTCCCCCCAGAAAGTTTGCAGTTATTCACTAATTAAATTTCAGGAAGTCTTTCCATCGATTGCTGAATTTATACGTAACATCACTTTCCGTTAGGTCGAAGATCTTTATTGCCCGTCAACTCAATATAAATATCGGTTATAACGCGATTAAATTCACTCAAATTTTTATATTGATCATAATCCACGAGAAGACCAAACACGTCCATCGTATTTAAATTTGGCCGCATTTGAAAGAATTTAACCGGATGAAAGAGGTGACGTTATTTGTGTCCATTGGGAACGGACTACATTTCCTTAAATTTCCCATCCCGTTACTTTACTTTATAACTGTCGCTGTCCTTTCTTGTACCGGGGAGAATGCGGAAGAAACATTTACAAGAAATTTCTCATGGGTCCCAACAAACAATAACAACAGCAGCAACAAGAACATCATCAGCACGGAAGAGCAGAAAAATTCTAAATTAAAATGAATGTTTCATAAACTTAATTAATGCCGGAGCGTCCACTGCCCTAATGTCATCAACATTAATTACAATATTTTAAAGAATTAAAGCTTTCGCAAGAGTAAAAAAATAAAGGAAAAAGTGGGATAGACGTAGTATTAAATTGGATACGGTTCTTCTTTGGCACTATTCGCTAAATAATTAAAGCGAAGTTCCAAACGAAGTGACGGAAGATGAAAATTTCGCGTTAACATCGGCAACACACACACACACATATTTCCTTTTTAATTTTACGCTGTTTCACTAAATACAAGAACAACTACAACATTTTCTGTTGTTGTTTGCTGCTATTCTTTTAATTTTGTTTGCCAGATTACTGCTACTGCTGGTAATGGTAGTAGTAGCCAGTTTCCGGTTCAAGCAAGATAGAAAATTGCCAGTTTGCTCGTTTAATTCTTACCAATATTAACTGTAAACGTACACCATTTATAGAAGAATAGTTGCAACGGGAAGGACGTACTTTTCCTCTAAATGAGCAAACAATAATAAAACTGAAGCAGAAAATGCAAGAGAAAATTAAAAAAACTTAAATGGACAGCAGAAACTAATAAAAACCGACGAGAATCTCGGCAACATTTGCGCTCTCTCGCTGCTTTTCCTACCAATAATTCTCAATTTATTTTATTTACAGTTAACTAATTAAAAAGGTTTATTTTTTTAGAAACAGTTCAATTCGTAGTTCTAAATAGACATTTCATTTTAGAATTCAATTTTCCGCGGAAAAATATAAACAGAAACAAGCAGCAAAGGATTTAACATCAATTTCCAATAAAAGTGCTTTACACATTCGCCATTGCGGGAAAGTAAGGGGAAACCGAGTACGAAGGAAAGAATGCGACGAGTGAAATTTTAATTGCGAGGGATGAAACAAATATAATCAAATTTTAACCAGCAAAACAAATTTTTAAATGAAAAACCAAAACCTTCGCTCCTTCCTTCGGCAAGTCTTCGATGAAATACAAAACTCCGAATCAATTTGATCAATCATACTCGTGTTATCGGTTTAGAGAAAAATCGACTTTCAAGCCGTTAAAACACGTGACTTGCACTTCAACGGCAATAACCATTATTCATTCTAATTGATACACTTTTTTCCCCAGTACTTTATGTTAAGCTCCACTTGTTATCAGCAATTATCGTTTATGGTACCTACACACCGTTATATTCGCTTCAAATTGCAAATATACTATAAAATTTGGCTTATTTTGTTCCTGCAAACGATTTCGTTAATTATTATAATTGCATTAGTTAAATTGAACAAGATATCTTTTTCTACTGAAGACTTACAAAGTATTGAGTTTCCCAAGAGTTTTAATTAAAAACTCATGCGTAATTGTGCTGAAGCATGATTTCAGTTACATTTTCGCCTGAAATCTATATAAAACTTCGTATTAAACGATATGATCGTCGTGCTAAACAAAGGGATCGTTTCCATGCGCCATTTAACGTCCGTTGCAAGAAGTATAAATGGGAAATTATTTATGCATTCCGTACGTTCATTCGCGCATTGCTTTATGCTGCGAAACTTATTAAATTTTATGAAGTTGCATAAAAAAGCAAAACAAACAAAAAACATACAAACACAGCGTACAAACGCTAAATTGTCATTATTCGCGAAAATGAAAAATCTATTCGATAGAATGGAAGCATCTGACTACGTGAATAAATTGATGGAAATTTGATCAAGATGATGCGATATCTATTTGATTCTCCTTTTTTCGTAAAGATGATTGAGGATTAATGAATAATCCGATGCCATCGACCGCATAGCAATAGCGTTATATTCTCGAACGTACATTGCAAATAATTCGCCCTTTTGACGGTCCAATTAAACGAGACTGCGGACTAACCCCTTTGATATTATTAACACAATGCAGTCGATGCTTATAATGTATAAAGTGCTAATCACGATGTTGTTGATGGCAATATGCATGATAAAGGTGGTTTTGCGAGCTTTGCACGAGTCATTTTTTCGCTATTGCAAATATTCGACGTTCGGTTGTTGTTAAGAAATTGCCAAAATTATCATAAAACGTTACGCTAGAACGATTTATAGCGATCATTAATCTGCGAAAAGTTATAGTTCGTAATCGTGCATATTATCAACGTTTCACATCATCCTATCGTATTCGAGTAAATGAGCTCGCTGTATATTCATATATACCTATTAAACCATCATCATCATCAACAACAACAGCTACACGCATCTGCATAGTGGCGAATGTGGATCGATAGCTCTAAAACGTCGATGATAATGATGCGAAATGATGATGAGGGCGATGTAACTTTACGCCAATTCGACCAGCATTTGCCGAAGAAGTAGCGACGCAATCAACTCACTATAAATTGTTTTATACGTAAACCAAAGAAGGAAAAATAGAAGGGCGATGGAGAAAAGGTATGGAAAGTATTCGAAAGGGATTCTGAAATGTGGCACGAAAAATAAAAAAATAAGTGGTTAAACTGAAAGGGATTTCATATAATGGCAGACGAAGGGAGAAACTTTTCGATACGGTTATTGCGTATATTTTCAAATCCATTTAAAATGTATATTTCACCAAATGGAGTTGGGACGAAGGAGATTGCTATAGAAATTGATAGGAAGAAGATAGGTGAGCGAAGAAGCGAGGGGAAGGCAAGAAGAAAAGGATCCCATGTATATGGAAAGTAAGGGAAGCGATCGAAAAGAAATAGATAGTGTGTGCTGTATGGCAATGTTTTATAATTTAACGATTACGACGTACATATGTGTAGGAGACCTTTAAGAGAGTCTGAAAATCGACTCCGCAAGAAAGAATAACATTGACATAAGAGAAGACCGTAAAAAAATAGACCGTTATGGCATTAACAAAATGAATGATTGAAGTTTCATAAATATTAGATTAAAAGTGAATTGCACGAGGCACGGAGACGGAAAGAATTGCGAGATGAAAGAAAGCCGTTACTGCCGCCGACGATGCTGATGGGTGTCGGTTGGTTAGATTGTTCGCGCAAAACCGTAATGAATTTCGTTCGGGAATAATAATAAAATCCGCGACGGCAAACGATACAAATTAAACTCCTAATTGATATTGCTATCAAGACGAAATTTCGTTTTCTCTTTACATAATTTAAATTTAATTTGCATCGTTGTTGTTGTTATTATTATTATTATCGTCCTGCTTTTTGTCTTATTCGAACGGAATCGAGCTTTTCCCTTTGCAGTACGCATTTTTATAATAATTTCGGGTACGTTCAACATATTTTTGGTAGAATTTATTTATTTATTACAGCCTCTATCAAAAAGAGAAATTGAGAGAGGGAACATAAATCAAATATTAGCTTTGTTAATTAAAATGTTGATGTTTAAAGTGGATTTTTTTGCGAAATAAAAAATTAATGGCCACGCAGTGGAGAACTTTTTGCGTTCGCTGTTAGGATTTGTTATGCAATTGTGAAAGCGAGAAAAAAAAAACAGCAGGATTTGCTAATAAGCCCCACCTAAAAATACACACTACTACTACATGCGATAAAATAATTTAACTCGAATCCTTTTATTCTTTCGGCCGCATAAAATAGATTTGCCCCCGAAAAGTTTGGTGCGTTATGGGGAAACAAACAAGTTGCTAAAAGAAAGTTGTTCCTATCAAAGAACCTACCAAAGAGTCGACAACAAATCAATTTTTATGGTACGATACCCGATTTATATTAATGCCTATTCGATACATTCCTTTCCGTGTTATACATTTTTCTGACAAGCCATTCTCTCTCTCTTCCTCTCCCTCTCTCAGTCTCTTTCAGTCCTTACGTTCACAAACACATTTTCCTTTAACATTTGCGATGTTTTATTTGATTCCCAACATATTTTCCTTCTCGTCCCCTACCAAACGCGATTCTTCATCCTTATTTCCACGCACCAAAAAATAAATTCGTTTGAAAGGATGTCGTTATCGATACCTAAAGACTACACACACACACACACACTGCGCTTCTTGCGAGCATATTTTATTTATCATCCTTCTTCTAGCCCGTCGTTTGCTTTCAATCCGAAAAGTGACAAATTCTTGATGATAAATCAAACGCAACACCAAAAGATTTATACAATGAAATTCGAACCAGAAAATAAGAAAGAATTTGCCTTAAAATTAGGTTGACCGAAACTAAGAATTTTTACTTCGAGCTCGCACGCAATCCTCTTGCAATTCAATTAGAACCGTGTCGGCTCTTTACACTTGAATTGCAAATACGACTTCAGAAGGAGAAGAAAAATCGCACGAATCCAATTTAAATAACAAAGCGATTTATGCGCAATATGTTGGTGTATTTATTTCGTTATTATTATATTAGAGAGAGAACGTTCAGGTTTTCTGTTAATATAATTAGCGAGCCAATAAGTTTAATTTTTGCATATTATTCGCAGGGATAAGCAGTCGAAATGTTAATTGGACGAAATATAAAGAAGCGGCGCGCCAATTTATTCAAATTCGTATTCGCTTCGTCATCGGTCCTTTCGCATGGAAAACTGATGCAACCACCACTTATTCCCCGTAGGAAAATAGTTTTCAATTAAATTTGAATCAACAATAAGCGTGCGAATATTGTTATCATTTGCATACACTAGTTTTGTCGCTATTTTTGTCGTCACGTCGGAATTGCTGCACAAAGTTCTAACCATCTTCTCGCAACTCGAGCAGCGACTTTCAAGTAAAAGTGTGCATCGCGCGCGAATGTTGATGTTATTAATTAAGAAAATAGGACGTGGGTAAAAGCTTTCCTACGTAAATACACCTACAGCGCTAATAATTATTATACGTCGCATCAATTAACAATAAATTGCCAACTAAACAGGTAAATTTTCCATAAAGTTTTAAGCCGCTTCTTTTTTGAAGGAAAGAATTAAAAGTTCGTCTATACCATTAAATCCCTGCGCGCACGATGGATTAAGTCGTATAAAAAATTCAATACTAAGAGGAAATATTATACATACGTTTTCCTTTGGACTGAACATTTTCTTCTTTTTTAACCTCTTAAACAAAAAATGTTCGAGATCTACATGTGTGTTAGCGAAAACAAAAAGCTTTTTATTTAGATTAAAAGTATATCTTCTTCCACGAACGAAAAGAAAAGTAAAGTTACATCTTTGTTAATCCATCTCGTTTCTCTATCCTGAAGGAAAAAAGTTTTTGACGTTTAATTTTTCCTCTCTTAATGTTGTTATTTTGGATTTAATGGAATTTTATTTACGTTGAAACAAAAATGAAGTGTTGTCGAGTAAATATTATCATTCACAGAGAAGACTGTACAAGTTGGAACAAATTTTCAATTTGTAAACGAAATAAGCATCGAATGGTTCACGAATGAATTTCTTTTACAGAAACGTTCTCCTCGACAACGATTAAAATGCAACGAATTTAATCCCCGACAGAATACAATTCCATGGACTTATCTTATAGTTTAATAATTAAAATATTCCAATTAATTCCTTAAAAGCAGTAACGATATAAACGGAAATGTATTGCAAAAGCAATTTCGTTTAAGAAATAGAAATTTATATTATCATCTCTTCTATTTTTTTATTCGAATGGAAAATTAAAAGGGAACGTTAAAAGAAAACAATGGTACTATCATTATTAAACAAATTAATTTAAATTTATCATCTTCATATTAATGACGCTAATTCCACTTTGTTCCCCTACATCATAATCATCATCATTACAATTATTGCAGTTTTATTGTTACATTCTAGCAGAAAAAAAAAACGCGAAGAACGGAATGAAAGAGGAACAATTTTAAAACGTAATTAACCCGAAAAATTTACGAGCATAATTAACTAATTAATTCGTTGTAATCTATTTAAAGCGAACAAATTACCGGTGATTAAGTAACGGGATTTTTATCCAACATTCATTTTCCAGTGACATACATAAATGATGATGATGACGAATCGTATTTGGCGACAAAAAATTATGCTTTTACACTTTAGATTTTGCCGAAAACTTGCTAGAGTTAAGATTCTCTATTGATAAGAGAACTATACGTTTTCCTTTGACAACAACTTTTCCATTACCGCTGATACAATGCAAGAAAAGAATCCTGCGTAAGCGCTTTCTCCTTTATTCCCGTTTTTATTATACCTGTAGGTACGAAACAAAGATGATAAAAGACACAAAAACCAGATCCCTTAAACGCTTGTTGTTTGGAATCCTCAGTCCTCAATTTGTCTCCCTCATTGTCGAGCAATCAAGTTGCGAAAATATCTGTTTAAACTATTTTCCTATACATCAACGCTCCTAAAACCCAAACTTGCTTTGAAGTTAAAAAAAAAACGATGAGGCTGGATGGAATTTAAATATCGAATAATTTCTGCTTGACCTACGAGCACTTTTTGTCCAAAAATAGAAATAATCGGTTTCTTATTTTTCTCGTCTTTTTGTTCCATCGAACCCAAAAAAGTCACATATTGAATTTCAAGAAGTTTGTCTCCAGACTGCCGATATTTACGTGGAATAGGATAAATCGAATTAGATTTACTTTATTTTTTCTTGTCTCCCCTACACCAGCAATATAATTCCATCAAAATTTTCGTTTCAAATGGCCAACGAGCCGTCGTTGGAAATTCGTTCATAACGCAATAGTTTCAAGTTTACCAATGACAATTTAAAATTAGATTATCCCGATGTAATATAGCCTTTTGCAGGTCGCTAAAACAACACCTTGTTTAAGAAACTGCAACTATTATTCCGCAAATTAAAATTGAAATTTTAATAAGTGAACAGTAAAGTAACGAGCAACAGTTTCTCTCCGTAATGACAAAGTTTACAAGATGATAAAGTGTGGATAATGAGGAATCCTTGTTCCTTTCAAAACGCCCGTTTTGTACGGTCGAAGCGCAAATCGATTCGACACCGAATACAAAACGTGGTTGACCGCACCTGAAGAGCGAAGATGTTCGCTTTAACGTCGTGTTTATTATCTTTCGAAAATGGGTTTTAGGATTCTTCGAAGTGTCGATGGCCGTTGCATTATTCATTGCGGGCCAAAGGCCACAAGAAACCGTATTTGAAACCGATTTAGATGAATGAACTGTTCTGATACTCGAATAAGGACCGAAAATGTCGCTGGAAAACTAGCAATTTTTTTTTGACTAAGCAACTCGAAATCCTCAGCATTATATAATCACTTCACGAATCCTATTAGCACATCCGATCGGTTGTTAAATTGCGGCCGAGGATTTAATTACTTCCTATGAGTGTCCCTTTCTAATCCTCGTCCCGTTTAATAGGGACTTTCATTTCCAAGTAAAATTTCCTGCTGTTTATGTATTTTTTTCCTGTTCTGTTAACGCTATTCGAGTTAAATTAACTCTGAATTTGGAAAAAAATAAAAATAAAGGGACCTAATAACGGCATTTACACACGATAAGAGGCGAGGGAAATGTAAATTTAATTAAGCGTAAAAGAATGAATATTAAATAGACTGTGGGCTATTAAAAGCAATTAAACCGAAGGAAATTCGAACGACGTTAAGTATTGTTCGAGACGAACAAACTGGAGCAGAAGAAGCAAGAGAATCAACGAACCCAACAACGCCATAAATCGAATTTAAACGTATACTATGTTTCCTCAATATTTTTAAACTTCTTATAACGGTCGCGATGGCAGTAAATAGAATCCGGTAGCACAAACATAAGGACCGTTTTCGACTTTGTCGACGAGATTAAAGCTCCATTGGTTTTCTCCTTTTTCACGGTGTCTACACTATTCTCTTCCCTTTTATATTTATGCGCTGCGATAGAAATATTTTACCTCTTTCCTTTCGCACTCTACTTTTTACACTTCAAATATTTGCAAAAGTGGCATCGATGATGTGAACGAATGAAAGACGAAGAAAAATCGGTGACGGATGATATTCAGCTCGGGATAATACATGTTTACCTTAAAAGTTTACAACCAAACAGGGAGCCAGGTGAGGAAGCGAAGAAGAAAAAATCGCAATATTGTTATCGAATTTGTTCACCTTTTGCCATACGATGCGAGCAAAATCGAAATGCATTGAAGTGGATGACGGTATTCGAAGAACTATTTTATTCCTAGCAGAATTAAAAAGCTATTGAAATTCAAATGATTTCTAATTTGTAAAGCAAATCATTCGCTATAGGAATTGCTGTCGAATTCGCAAATAACTTTGCAATAAATACCAACCAATTTCGAGCAGCTGTACTATTGCATTATTACCTCGAACAGGTGAAACGTTTGTTGTTATTAATGGTTATTAATTAACTCACATACAAGAGTTGGCAAGTTAGTTTAAGTTTATTAGGAAACTGCTCTTTAGTCAATTAATTTTTGCTTTAATTAAAAGTGCTTAGTGTAGCTCTCTCTCCGGCGCGCAGCCAAGTTGGTAAAGAATCGAAATAATTTGACGGATAAGTTTCTTAAGTAAGCAATTCTAACGCCTCAAGATGCCTTCGCGTAATCCCCGCAAGCGACTTTACTCTCTAGTCGGTGTTATAAATCAATCGAGTGTAGCCGTATAAAGCGGCGGCAAGTGTCAGGACTTAATAAAATAATAGCCCGAACATTAATACTGAAATTGTGGCGTTTTAGCACGTAATAATGTCGCAAGTGTCACGGATAAACGATTCCATCAAAATCATGGCGGCAATAAGTCAAATTCGCATATATAACGGTTGCAAACTTTTCCGCTGGTAATATCTGTACCGCAAAAAAAAATGAGGCGCGACTATTAAACGAGAAGCGCGTTCGATGCACTTTTTTAAGCCAACATTTTGATATCTGGCGATCATTAACTGGCGGCGAAGTGGGCTACAAAAAAAGTGATTGAATCGACACTTTTAGAAAATTTGAAAAAGCTACCAATCGTTTTTATTGCCAAATTCCACATAGGATAATAGTGCACAATTTATATCGACCAATACAGGAATTATTGCAATTTGCGATTGTTATCATCAGAGGGAAAGTAATTAAAATGTGAGGGAAAAGGTTCGGACAAAAAAGTCGATAAAACGTTCGATTGCATACGTAAAAAGAATGGCCAGAGGGTGGTTTGTTCGTTTTCCTTCGCCGCAATAAAAATTATTTTTAATTAAACGTACACAATAGAGAGCGTCCTTCGCGTTAATAGCCTTTTTTATATTAACCATATTTCCACCTTAAAGAGAGAAATAAAAACGCACATTTATTGTGTGCAAAAATTCGTTTGAATTGCAAATACTTTTTCTTCGTATTAACGTACTTATGCTAATCATTTAATTACGTCCACATGTATACACGAAGGATTCCATTTTGCATTATCACGACGAACCGTAAAAATTTTTACGTCACTTTTATTGAATTCCCTCCGTCTTTTCAGCATAATGTTTACATATTTTTATTATGTATAATAGGAACATGTGCCCTTTATCTAACAATGTAAACCTCACATTTTTCGCGGAAACTTGAAGGATATTTTCGATATTATAAACCGAACAGGATCATAAAGGACGTCGACACCCTCATATACGTGCATATAATTACAATATAACCGAAATTTGAAAGCAAAAGCGTGAAGAAATGAGGGCGAAAGAAAGAGACATTATAATATAGAGGCGAAGTGTTTGATGGAAGTTTCTTGAAAGTTTTCTTCGATTAATAATTTAAAGGGACCCCCGGTACCGGGATTATTAGTTCCCGAAGTCACTTTGAGGACGAAGACGCCGAAGAAGAAGATGTCGGTGGTTTACCGTAATGTTTTGTAATTATAAATTATTAATCTTGAAGGTATTTCCTCCATCTAGTTTTCTTTTCATTCCGGCCAAAACTTTAGATTATTGATTATGGTAATTAAATTCAATTGAATCCGGTGTCGAGTAAATTAACTGGGATACATTAGAAATTTATGGCTATACCGTAGAATAATTGTTATCGTCCGAGGAATCGTTTGTCTGTTATCTTTTACACATTAGCATTGCTGTAATATGATAATAGGGACACACAACCGCAGTGAGAATATACTGTAGAATTATCGGTGGTAATCTTATGATAATGATGATTCTTATCGTCCGTTTGCAGGGTTACTATTTACTAACTAGTTCATATACCAAAAATTCGCATTATTGGATGAATCTTTGTTTTGTGTTCAACCTCGTTGTAGAATTGAACGCATTTTTGGTAAAGTTTGAGAAATAAACATTAGAGATCTATTAATTAGATTTTAGAAGCGAGTTTTACATTGAGATTCATTCGGTTTTAAGAATTTAGTTTGCTTAAAATTTTGGATGTTTACAGAAGGGGGGACCCTTCTCTATTTATTTTTTTAGCATTTTTGCTAAAATTGCAATAAACTCATTTTGGAACTCAGATTCAGCTGTGTTATCGCAAACATACAACAAGCAAAACCTTAGAATTAAATATCGCTAAAATTTGATAACCCTTTAAAATTTTCAACCGAAACTACTTCAATTTAGATTAATTTGTTATCATAATCCTCAGCGAGCAAATAAAAATCGGGAATTTGGTTTTCTGCTTTAAAGTGCTAACGCCATAATCCCTAACATAAATAGTGTGGGTGGACGAAAAAGAAATATTTCGCAAGTTTTCGCAAAAACAGCAACCCGGACGAAATCCATGAGAAATTATTATAATCCGTTATAAATAATTTTTAATTCAAATGAATATTACAACGGCCATTACACGTGTTCGACATATCAAATTTCGTGCCAATCACGCAGGGAATTTTGCAAATAAAAATAATTACAAAAAGATTCAATTTCGTACTGGGGAATAAATCAAAAAATATTTATAATGGATTTTCAAAAATTTATAACGCAAAATATTAAAAGTGTGACAAACAGAAAAATAAAAAGCGCGATTGGAAATAAATTCGTGTTCTATAATTTTATCGTTAAAATTCATCATCGAAATTAAAAATATGAATAGTTATTTTATACCAATCAATTCGATGATAAATAACCATTTTTTCGCCCTCAATATCTATCATGTTCAAAAAGTTGAATCCGGTTTTATTTCGGGGTAATTTATTGAAAGGATTGGAGACATTGTGATCAATTCTAGAGGATCCTTTGTATAAATGACGAGGAAATTACTCGTTAAAATCTCGTATTAATTGTTCTATTAGAATTTAACGAATATAATAACGTTTTTTGCGAGCATTCTCCGAGAAATCGTTTACCTAATTGCACACATAAATATTATTTAAGTTAAGAGGCATTAAGGGAAAACTATTGCAAATTCGATAGGACTCCAGTATTTTAACGAAATGAAAACTCGCTCGCGCTGCTAATGAATTTCAAATGGAACCTCTTCTGAAATCGATATAAAGTGAAGTGGGTTTAATTCGTTTTCTTTCCGTTTTCTATTTCTCGTTTTGCAAAAATCTACGTGTAGGATTATTTGTCCTTGCCATTTACCTGAATACCGTTTGTTTATTAAAGAACAAGTTTAAACTTATTAGCCGAAGAAGCAGGAGACAATTAAAGAAAGTTAATTGGATTTCGTCTCTCTTTTCCATTATTTTTTCTCTTTGGTTCCACGGGTTTCCTTTAACAATTTTGTATAAGGAAGTCGATCAATTTTGTTTAATTTAATGGGAAATGGAATGAAGAGAGCGAAAGAAGAAAAGAGAGAAGATATCTATCATATCGGGCAATTTTTTTTTTATATCGGATGCTTTCATCTACTCACATTCATCGTGATCTTTGGCGGTGACAGTAAGGACGGTGTGTTGGATGTCTTCATTCTCGTCCACTTCCGCTTCGTAAAGTGCTTTGTCGAAGTACGGTGGATTGTCATTCTTGTCCGCAATTCCAATACGGATAAACTTTGTTACTGAAAAAGAAAATAAACACAAAAATTTAGATTCTCTTCTCTAACATCTTCTTTTATGGTAAAGTGTTAAACATTTATCAAAGGCTATCGGCAATATGTTGTGGTAAATTTAAATTTTGTTGCTGTCAGTGATCCCTCGAGGCTCGAATTGTTCTTTCTGCTGGCTGACATAATGTTAATCTACAAAAATGATTGTAACCTCATTAGAAATCTTGTTGTTGATGTTATTATGCCAAAAGTTTTAGGAAACCCTCATTCGTTCGTTTTACCACCACTAGCGTATGACATGGATATTAAAACGTGTAAAACTCCGCTAAACTCACGAACACACATATGTATACGTATATAGAACAACATTACATTTAATTAATTAAAATACAGGTTTCCGTAATTTGTCTTTATTATCATTACGAAAATATGCTATGAATTTTAATTGAAATTAATACTGAATATATGTCCCAACTTGTTTTTGGTGTAATTGGAATAAAAATAACGTGCAAATATTATCTTTAACACGCTAGTTATTTACTAATTAATATTATGCAAAAAAAGCCGGCAAACAATAATAATCTTCAATTATAGTAATTGGAAAACTTCCGATTTAATTAAATTTGAAAAGGCTTTATGTAAGGTCATTAGACGCAGGCGAAAATAGCCTAAAACCTTCGTCCCGCACATTGGCGCTGCTTATGGCACAAGCCTTATGTTAGGTCCCTTAAAAAATAACAATAAGAACAGTTTAATTGGAATCTATTGTAATTATGGCGTTAACAACGGGTTAATTAGTCAATTATCACTTGTTCACTTTAATAAACGCCAATTTACATTCGCAAACACCGGATTCTATTTCTATTCCCAAATGGTCGTATATTATTGTTCCATAAATTGTAATCGTTTTCGCCGAACGAATTCGATTATCATTCGATTACCGTTCAACTTTTATGCTGCAAGATTTTTTCAATGTTCCCATACGGATATCAGGAAGGAAACTGCTTCGATTAACGTTCGGTGTTCCCGATCCGACCGAAAAGAAGTGGATAATTATATTATATCATGTGTTAATATCAAGTACGGTACGGTCAATTTAATTTTATTACGGGGCGTTTCGTTCGAAAGCACGTATTATAAAATTTCCAATGTGAAGAAAAACGATGATCCACTTTAATAAAAAAGATTAAAAGTGCCAATTAGGCGAGGAAATATTGTTAACACGTTCAATGTGTTGCGAGAGTTAATCAAATGCCATCCGGCTTCAAATAATAAACTCGGGTAAGAAACAACGTAATAAAATCAAAATTTATTTAGTACGAATGATTTGTGCGCTTCTCCATATACGCGATGTACCGATAATAGAGTGGAATAAATGGGACGTAACATAAATCCAACGAAATCGAAAAAAAAAACTCAGCAGAAGCATACCGAAATAAAAGTTTTGGAAATCCATTCTAATCATGTCGGCCCTATCTATCTGCTTATCTGAATATTCAAAGCAACCGTTTATATTAATCCAAATCCGAATGTAAGCAAGCACGTCAAAAAAAAACATCATTTGCTACATCATCCTGAAAGTTGTATAATTTAAATTATTTTATTTTATGCCGAAGCCCCTAAAAACAAATAGAAATTATTTGCATTAAGCGAAACAGAAACCGTCCAGGAACTTTCCTCTTTATTTTTAATTATATTTTTTGTTTTATAAAAGAGGCCGAAATAAAATTTATTTGAAATGATGATAATATAACCTGCGTTATTTGAATAACACACCTTAGATAAACAAGAATGGACTTTTAATTAAAAAAACTAGGTAGGTGGAGGAAATGGATGGGGCTCATTTGCCAACAAAAAAAATCTGCTTAGTATTAATTCGAAATTTGCCTTCGTCCAGTTTCATGCAAAAAAATTATAAATAAATACAGAAAGAACGAAGGAAATTAACCGACTGATGAAGGAAGAAAAACGAGGAATTTTCCACGGAAAAGCTGCTACTTTGAAGTACAAACAAAAAGTGCCATGAAAGTAACGAAAAAAAGAGCGAAGATGAGCTGACTCTTTTTATTCATTTTTTTTGCGAATGTTTGAACTTTTTGCAAAGTCCTTTCGTTTCATTCACTTTCTCATTTTCTCGCATTTTTTTCCAACATAAAAGTAAATGATATTCGCTCGGCAAGGATGTGGTTGATCTGCTTTTGGAGGTTTTTTGAAGGTCAGGCACGTTTCGCAAAATCCTTTTTGTCACTGTTACTGTATGTGAATTATTATATTTAATTACTTATATACCTACTTAAGAAGGAAATTTTAGAGTTAGAAGAGCCGATAAATATATATGGGTCATGGCAAATAATTATACAAGAGGCACAAAAAATTAATGGAAAACGCGAGGGGCTTGAAAAAACAATCTAATGCCGGAAAATTAATGAAGTAATTCAGTTAGAATATATATTTAAGTGGAAAGTAATTAAAGTTGGTGGGGCTGTTCAAATGAATCAATCAAAGTTAGCAAAAAAGAACTGGGGGTTAGATAAAGTAAAGACCGGAAATAAAAATTAAGTTCCGTCTTAAAACTCTACAAAAAACGATTTTTTTTTGCTTTTTTCCTTCGCCTGCCTTCAGTTTATTATTCAACTTTCAGTCCATTTAATTCGTTCGTTGTCGTTTGCGAATCAAGCGAAATCGATTAATAACACTAACGAAGACGATTGAATCCTTTTCTTCGCTTTCAATTGATTCACGTAACGAAAAAAAAACACGTAAGAAAGTTTAATAATGCCAACAATAACGGTATAACAATGGGATAAGCCGCATGAAGGGAATAATATTTGAGCGATAATATTTTTAAATAATATGCGGGTCCAATCTTCTGCACCGTATCGTTCTCGCGCGTCCCTTTATTTTCGTCCAGGTTTTGGTATTATTAAATTAGCAACCGTTTTCGTTGTCCCTCGTTTTTGCACGAGCGCAAATTTTTCGAATGAAAACGTAACAAAACGCGCAATGATAATATATAACAATAACAAACAAACATATATGTAAATTAACGTATTAAAATAACAGGCGAACGAACGTTTCGGCTTGCTTTTTTTCGTCCACGAGCAAAAACGTTCCTTAGACATCACCCCAACTCATTATGAATTTTGTATAATTTAACATTGTAAATATAACCGGGCACAACAGCGAGGCATCGACTTGATGAGATTCGCTTTTTAACATATTCAAACTTTATCCTGCCGTTCGTTTCACGGTCTGTTTTTTGGTGATGAGCTTATTGTTAGTGGGAGCGTCGGTTGGAATCCTTTAAAAAATTCAGTGGAAAAAGGACGTCGTTCGGCAATTTATATACGGGAAACCTCTCTCGATATTTTATTGCGATTGCCCTTAATGCTAGGTGTTATTAGTTGCTTCGGCTAAATGAGGGAATAAAGTCCCCGTATATGTACGATACACAACATTAACGGTTTTATTCTACCACTTCTTTTTCATTGTGCCGTCCAAACGTAGCAGAACGTTTGTCGTAATTCTTGTTGTTAACAATTTCGCAAACGGTATTGTAAAATTGGAGTTTTATTAGAACAAAGCGCGTTGAATAAATGTAAAAATATAGCTTTTTCTCCTGAGCTTTTTGTACGCGAGAACGAAGAGTTTAACAATTACTTTCGCAAATTGTAATAGAAAGGATGCTGCAATTCATGAAATCCGTTTTCGCATAAAAGCTCGACCTCTCCATGCATTTAATTTTTTTTTCAAATTCGTTTCATATTCTGCAGAAAATAGGACAAAAAACAATTAAAAGTAGATGTCAGTGTTGTTGTGTTATTCGAGACGATTTAGAGCTTCTCCCATCGTCGCTTCTTAATTAATTAATTGAAGGAACTTTTCTTATTGTTAACGGCGACGCATTTTATTATCCGTATTTACTTGTTTTGCTCGCATTTACTAATTAGGAAATGCAAGTGAGTGCGAAGACAGTTTTAACTAACTTAACAAACGCAGTGTTCGCATTTACACATTTAATACGAAATGTATTCCCTTTGGCCCTATTTTTTTCCATCCATTTAAACCGCTTTGTTTCTCTAAACATGCAATTTTTTCTTGTATAATAAGCGGATTTTTTGCATTCAGAGAGCTTTCGCACATGCTGTTTTTCAAAACCAACTTTTCCCAGCGGTTGTCTGTTTTCGAATAACAAAATCCCGTTTGATTTCTTTTACACTTTGAATATGATTTCCTTTTGCGTGGGAATATGCGACAACTATCCCGTTTATTTTTTAATATCGTCAAATACCATTTAAAAGCGGAATAATATCGGGACGTTTTGGGTTTAATCAGAAATTTAACTGGAAAAATAGACAACTTTTGGAAAACCCAATCAGTTTTTTGTAGGGCAATTTCCCTGTTCTGCTATGTGTTAAAAGAAAAGTTAGACAGGTTAGTTATTAGCGATTCGCCGTCTTCAACTTTTCCCCTTCGCTTTTCTAATATTTCATTCGGCTTAAACGAAAGTTGTTGGCGTTGTCTCGTAAAGTTTTTCCCGGACGTTTTATTGACAGTCGCGTGCGATTGAATTAAATAGTTTTGCGTTGAAATTGGAAAATTATCGCATCGAAATCGATCGCATTAATTTATTATTATTCCAATAAACGGTTCGTTCCACTTGTTTAAATTAATGCTAATCATTAATTTTGTATCTATTTTGTAAGGTAAACGGCACTTTATTATGGAGATTGGAATATTGTCTATTAAAATAGCGGAAAATGCGCAACAGTAACAATAACGTTCAAGTCTCGATGCAGTTCACTAATAAAAGGTTATACAGAGAGTAAATATATTCACTCGTGCTACGTGCATTCTCCAAACAAAATTATATTACCCAATAAACATTCCGATGCAAATTGACCGTGCCATAAACGCGAAAATGGAATTATCTTACTTGCTCGAATATTACAAGAACAAGTGGAAGATCAATTGCATTAGCGCGGTCGGTTGGCATGAAAAATTGATTCATTCGCATAAAAATGACGACGAATCGCATTGGAAGGCGACAATTTAGAAGCAAAAAGCCCTTCGTGCAGATTCTCTTTAATTAAAGTCATCTTTCGAATCGCAAAAATCCTTTTTATCATATCGAACGGCGCTCGTATATAATAAAATTGGGTTAAAGTTTCGCAAGCGTAATCAGAATGAAAAAAGTGAATTACTTTAATCCATAGAATTAATTTTATATGTAACGTAAAGCGAGAGACGCGGAAAGCCGTAAAAAAGCGTCGACGCGAATCCATGCACTATTATTCCAATCAAAAGGTAAAAAAGAATATCGATCGAAACGAACGGAATATTTTACGATTTTTGCCCTGTAATTACGACTGTCAAAAAAAGAACAAGGAACGCGGGTTTAATTACATAATCCTTTGAGTCGTGTAAAGGAATTCATTTAATTACCCACGTTAATTAACGTTTATTATACGATTAACACGTATTTACAACGCAAACAACAAGTGTAAAAAAAAAACAAATATTGGGAATCGGTTTTCAATTATTTAGAGCCAGTTTCGAATTATTTTCGTTTAAATTGGATCCTTTTCAAGATTCAAGCGATATCGAAGGCGTGGAAATAAATGCGAAAGATGGGAAGCGAATTTAATTAAGCCCAATTCATTTATAAGCCATTAGATGGCAAAAAAAGCAATCGGGGAAAGTTACAGCTAAATAAATCAGTTGGTGATGGCTTTTAAATCAAGAAATGTTTCGAAATGGCGCAAGCATCAACAACAATGAACGGTAGAGAGAAATAGGGCACTATTTAATGTCGTTAATGCATTTGCAAATGCGTGGGAGAAAATATGAATCGAAAAACGATAAAAAAATCATATTTTTTTTTGCGTCGATATACTTTTATAAATTGGAAAATGTTTACATTTGTAAATGTCAGATATTTGTGTGCCCGGTATCAAAAGAAAAATTACATTCAAATTCGCGATAGGAACTGCGTGAGCGAGAGCGAGAGAGGGCGAAATATTTTGAGGATAAATGATTTTCCCTGCTGTTGTAAAATATCGAATGTTCAATATTATTGCGAAATTGTATCCAAAAAAAGGAGCAGAAATATATGTAGGCACACTTTACAAAAAATCTGTATCCGCGTACAATAAATATCGAAAATTAAATGTAATTCAATGAAAATAATAACGGAAAAATTGTTCTTGTACAGCGAGAGAGACGAAATGAGGGAAATTCCATTGAAAATTTAACGAATTATTTCAATAACATTCACATGTTCCGCGATAATAATAATAGAAGCAGGAAAAATGCGAACTTCGCATACGTAATAGCAATAATAAAGCAAATTTTGGAAAAAAATCCACATAAAATGTTATTAAATAATCAGCAAAAATGAATCTTTTTTCAAGGGGGACAAAATTTTATATAATACAAAATATGTTTCCTTTCAGATCAAATAGAGCGCATTAAATAACTTTATGGAATATAATGCGGAAAGCATAGAGAAATTTATATTGCGAGCGCATTTAATATACAAGGAAACACTTTTACGTCTCCCATTTCACAGGACCCTCCTCCTCAATTCTTAATATCCGGTTTTGTTCTTGTTAATAACATGGAAGAAGAAGGACCGTCGACAGCTGCCAACCTTCTACATACGGTTTAGAAAATTACGGACAACGTTATAATGTACCGATATTCAGTCGTTAATTTTCGGGATCCCCGGATTTCAATACGCAAAATCCATTCCTCGATGGGCAGCTTTGTCCCCTTTTAAGACACGACGGGACTTTTACGTATAAAAATAATAATCCATCGGGACCAACAACATCTATCCAATCCGGCTGACCTACATTTCGCGGTTTGATTTGCACCGTATTCATCGTTTTAAATTGCGTAGGAGTCGCAAATTGAATTCCTTACTAATTGCACGTGGTACGATGATTATTTGTCGCCGCGAATTAAAAAGAATCAAATTAACAACCATCGATAATGTGAGGTGAACGGCCTGAATAAAGTTAAGATTTACCTTTACACTTTCTATAATAATCATAATGACGCTAATCTGTATTCATGCTTTATGCGAAATAATGACATTTTACGCGACGAACTTTCTATGGCTTTTCATCTGAATAAAACCGAACGTTTCGCTCCTTTTGTTTTATTAACGGGCTGCGAGCTTTAAAAACGAAAAGCTCTCCGCCCTCTATATGTGTGCACGTATAAAAGATGTAAAAGAATGTCTCGCAAAAGGAAACTGTTTTCCAGGAAATATGGCTAGAAGAAGCGGGCAATATTTCATAACAAGGGTTGAACGCGAAGAATTTCCCTTTTTCGCAGTATTCCCTTCATTTATGAAAGAGCTATGCGATATCTTTTTTTTTAATTTATTGCACATTTATTAATTAACTTTTTGTTCGCATAGCGATGGTTGTAACGACATTTTCACACTTCACACCTTCCCTCTCGGCAAAATATCTGCAACAGTATCTCTTTACTAGCATATTTTGTATGGCTGGGCATTACATTTTAATTCGACGGTGTAAAAAAGAATGTTTGGGAAGTGCTCGAAAGCTTTATTATTCATCGTGTAATAAATAGACTTTGATAGGCACATGTGTGAACGGAAAATGTAATTTTTTCGCTGTATCATTGAAAACGACTGAAACCGAACGACATTTTTTTTTTTGAGACGAAGGAATTGCCAATATTCATTTGGAATTGATTAATTAATTGCTTCCATTCAAGTTTAAGTTTAGTTTTCGCCGGGCTCCTCTACATAAAAGTTAATCAACGGCTAAATCAACTTAAAATTGAATATTTTTATTGTTTGATTAAAGGGAGAATTAATGAATGTTAGGAAGTCGGAGTCGAGGAAAAACGAAAAATCGCTATCAAGAAGAAATATAAAAGTTAAAAGATGTAGATAATTCCATTCAAATTCAAATGCAGTGGGACACAATGGGCGCAGAACGAGCACGAGGAAAATTGAAAATGTTCCAACAAACAGTGATTTCCTGCTACAAAAAAATTAACTGGTCATTTTACTCCATTCGCCAGTTCTTCCGGCTCATTTACCATGGAAATATTAAAAACATTACTGGATTCCTTCTGGTAGAATTAGCGATGGTAATAGTAACAGCTTCTAATGTAAGCAGAACCCACCACCACCATCATCATCATAGCACAATCGTTCCATTATGTACGTTATATTAATTTGTTTCGTGTTACTAAAAGTTCTTCCCCCAACTGACACTGCTCTACCACCGTTAACATCGTATCGCTGCTACCGAACACATTTTCCTGCTGAAACTTGAAGGCTACAACGGCACGAATCCACCGAAGTACTTAACTTGAATTTATAACGTTTAAAGCATTAACCTAGTGAAGTTTAGTTGTCTTCTCAACTATCGCGGTCTCAGTCACGGCGCCAAACTGAAACCCCATTCTCGTCCACCCATCCACTAAAAGCCCATCCTTTATGGGTACGTAAAATTTCACTTAATCAGCACGCCCTCTCATTTGCAGTTTCAAATCGTTCATTTGCCATCAACGCCCAACGATTTATTATTAAATGTAATTAGTGAAGGATTTAGTTATTTTTGCCCGGCGCATCCACCATAATTCGCTTCAATTTTAGTTACTCGGCTGTATGTGGGAAAGTTATTTTTTATTTATTTACCTCGCGAACGTGGTAAAAATACTCATTTTCGTAAAAGTAGTTGTCAAGTTTCCTTGTGAGAAAGGTTAACATCGAGACGTACAATAATAATGATGCAGTTACAAGAAGGAAATCTGACATTGTTCCATTTTGAAGGAGACACATTGAAGATGACGTTGAAGAATGTGCATTTTTCGCGAGTTGGAAACGTTCTAACAATAAGAGCTCCGCAAGAAAATCTGCGGTTTTATATATAAGAGCAATGAAATTCCAATTTTTCCCATTGAGAGAGAAGTTTAACTGCATTTCTTAATGATACGAGAGGACAGAAGATAAGGAAAGACTCTCGGATGCTGTTCACAAATTCAATTCGTTGCATCTTCTCATTGTATATGCTGATGATACTCCTTCTTAGCGGGAGGAATAAGAGAAACACATCAAAAGCTCTTAGCGAACATATTTTCTAACGTTAAACATGCTTGTATATCACAAGATTCATGAGGATGAAAGAAATTACGTTGAAATACGCTTGGCTTTGATGCGAAAGGTCGCAAAAGTTTCTTGAACGTATTTTATGCATCCGGTCTACTTTTTATGCCCTAATTGAATTAATAGCATATTAACAAGCGGGATTTCCCTCCCCAGATTGATTTCACCACCACGAAATGAACAAAAAAAAAAGGGAAATCAATCGTGATGGACGTACAAAAAAAGGGATCGATCGGTCATCGAGCCTTTTATATATTAGTGAAGATTAGTAAAAGGCCGCAACAGAGAATCGGTTCGAGTGAAATAAATGAAATAGTCGCTAGACTAAACAAAAAAAGATACATTCGCTTTTCTCCCCATTCAATATTCCCCGAAGGTTTTCTATTATCTCGTAATACGTCCTTTTAGCTCCAGTTAATTACAAACAGCGCGCCCTTTTCCCCCTCCTTCGCATCGGTACGGATTTAATCTTGTCCACTTCCGGCTCGGTGACGACACGGATAATTGTATCTTTCTGTGTGTCTTCTAGCGTTCAACCTTTTTATTTATCCTGTTTCCCCCATTTATTGCCATTCTTTCTTCATTTATATCCTTTATTTATATCGTGTTCGCCTTTCCCTCGGGATCTCTTTCTTTTATGTTTCTTGTTTGTTGTTGTTAGATCCTTGTGAATACTTTCAGGACGAACCATTAACTAAGTTCGCGTTCAAGCCGGACTAAATAATCTGACATTATCTTAGGTCAAGAGACTCAGTTTATCTACCGTTAATAAAAAGAAGATTTACCTCGTGCTGACCCTTAAACCGCAGATGTCTAAGGTTATAACGATACGTGAGGATAATTTAGGTGAAATAATAAACCTGTCTTTGCCTTTCTCCTTTTCGATGGTAACTTTTCGGGGGAATTAATGAGTTTCGCACCGAATTCAAAGCTATTAGAAAACGTTCTACTGGGTTTCATGTGTTAATTGGACTTGCATAATGAGGGAAAAGCTGCATCTTTTGACAAATAAACCGCAACAAAAGCAGGAGATCCGATATGGGAAAGCATAAAATGGGATTGATACCCTTTAATAACCACTCTACACGCATGAAGAGCTTAAAAGGAATAACAGCCAGAAAGTGGTACAAAAAAGGAGAGGAGGCTTTTTCATAAATATTAAAATAAGGCCAATATTGGAACGCATCAAGTTGGCAAATTTATGTAGCAAAAAAAAAAACAGTAGAGAGGCAAATAATAAAAACATTCATTCGCAAATGCGTGCGGTTCCATTTTCAATTTAGAAAAGTGCAAAACGTTTAAGGGCAACAGCAACAACAATAATAACCGCAAAGAAATAAAAGAAATCAAGTGTTGTTTGTGAATCCTTAACGAAAAAGGATTCTCTTAACGGGGACCTTAAAGGGAAATAAAGGTCGTGAAGAAAGAGGAAAATCTTTTAGGGATAGGACAATGCTCGAAAGAGGAAAGGAAAATCTTTGAAAGGGAATGGAAAATATTTAATCGAAGGAAAAGAGAAATGGTAAGGAAGGAGTTATTTATATGGACCAGAAGTAAAGGGAACTTTTGGCATTTTATAAATTTTTAACGATTCGCTCGTAGCTAATTCAACAAAGCTTCTAACGGGTAACAGTTTTCTTTCTGAGGGCGTTTCTTTTGTGGTCGGAATCGTGAATAAGATCCTGATGGAAAAGGAAAAAATAGAATAGGAAAGTGGAACTTTCTGGCAATGAGAAATGCGAGTGGGAACAAAGAAATTTTGCAAGAGAGAGAGAGAGAGAGAGAAAAGTGTAATATTTTGGTCGCCGACAGATAGACAGACCGAGTGTCTGTTAAATTTCCATCTACATCTCCGTAGCTCTTGGTACGTGCACGTACGTTTATTAACTTTCCTTTTAAGAAAACGATAAAAAAAAGACGAGACTCGCTTGCATGTACACAAGAATATTTATAATAGCTGGAGTGTCTTATTTACTAACCGTGTTAAAATTTATGTTAACCGTTCAACTACTACTGCTAGAGGAAGCGGATGGAAAATTCTTTTCAAGTGAAAGAGTAGTACAAAAGGAGCCGACTGTTTACCTTGCACCAAAATAAAACTACTCGGAGAAGAACTTTGCCGACAGCTTCGAGCAACAGACAGTTCGAAAATTTATATAACGCGGTTACGCAAATAAAGCCCCGGCGCTGCGAGGAAGAGGCAAAGTTATTTTTAAAGCTGTCTACGCGTCTCCTCGATGTCTAGATAATATAAATTATATTTTCATATATAAACCTAATAAATTGATCGATTTCCTTCTTGTTATACGCGAATCTCTCTCATTCTTTCGCAATATTAATCTCCCTTGTTTCATTTTTTCTTCTCCCTCTTCTATTTTGGCTCGTTCTTTCATTCGTTGGCATCACATTACTTAGACAATTGGCTTTCGAATGGCAAATACTAGTAGTAGCAATTCCTACGGACATATATAGCAAAAAAAGAAGTGAAATTGTCCCGAAGGACATATAAGAATCTAATCCGTTCACGTATCCCGAGGGACTTCAGATAAAGAAGTATAAAAAAGAAACGGAATGTAATCAGTGAAAGAGAGCGCAAAAAACGAATAGAGGAAATATAGAAATTACCGGTTCTTACAGCATCCTTCCTTTCTTTTTGCTACCTTCACTTTTCTTCTCCATTTTCCGCTATAGCTACACACATCATTTTTCAATATACATTTTCTTTCCATCTAATAAGACGCTTTTTTTGCGAAGGCAAATTCTATAATAAATGTATGGGTTTGGGGAAAGCGCGCAAATTCGTAAAATATTGTATTACATATTGGAAATTTAATAATAAACGGGAACATTTGTATTTTCATATTTTATCGGAAGTTGTAATGGCAATTTGCGAAATAGGTCCTTATCGAACCGAAAAATCTAAATTAACGCGAGAATTAAAGTGTTATCCAACAACAACAAGGTTAACTTACACGAAGATCAGGCTGCATCTTGGAGCAACGCCAATTTGTATATGCGAATTTATTGGCCGCAAGGAAGTGCTTACATTACCGAACTTTATATTAAAATCCCATGAAAACTAAATCGAACCTGTTGACTTATTTGCAAACGTTCCAAAACCGAAATAAATATTAGTAAAACGGGAGGGTGGCACCCCGACATTTCTCATTTAGTTCGAGATCGTTCAATTTGCTCGTAGAAGAAGGACGACGACGACGACGACCTTTAAATCAATTTTATTCGTAACCCTTTTATAATAACCCAATTAAAATTTTAATTAAAATGTAGTCTATCTACATTAATTGTTGTGGCCTCAAATTAAAATTTCTCCTCGTCGTCCTCCTTGCAAAATTGCGGTTCGAAATGTTTGGCACGAATTTGCGGTCCGTAACATTATTAAAATATACCAAATTGATTTTTATTACCATCGAAAGGAGCCCTTCTTTAGGGGATGATTTTAAGTGTTATTGTTGATGGCGAGGGTTAGAGATTCGGTGGAATAAAATGCTAATTGCAATAACAAAGTACTTTTTGGTGATTTTGCAAATTAGTTCCTGTTTGGAACGAAGCTTGATGTGTTTTTAAATAAACATTACCATCGGCATCGATGTTTTTTTGTCGAATGGAAACGTCATTTGGTTAAAAAAGGAATCAGGTAAAGTGCTCAATGGAAAATTGTATAAAAGGCCAATTGGAATACCTACACATTCGTAATAATTGCAATTTGTTTGTTTTGCATGAATTGAATGAATTATTAAATAGAATTACATCGATAAAAGAAATGTGGCAGCAATTGTTCCCAATAGTACTTCTATTTATAATTCTAATTGTGGCAAATAGAAACCGATGAATCCGTAGAACAATTATTTAACGATCGGTATTGAACGGTTCCGTTTTAATTGTGAGTTGAAAATGGTGAGCGAATGGAAGAAAAACGAGCACCGAAAGAATGACATTTTTATGAACGTTACGTGCACGGAAACACTAAAGCAATTTTTTTTATACATATAAACGGTTGGTTGGCCAGAAATTATATTATTATGACTGCAGATTTGTTTCATGAATTACAATCTTTAACGGCGCCGAGAGAAAAAGAAATAATAAAAACAACGGAGAAGAAAATTGTGAAATTGCAACTAAAATTTAATGCTTGTAAACTGGAAATAAGGAGGCAATAAAGTGCTTTAAGTGGCTATTAATTAAGCGAATGGCTTTATTTGCATTTAGCTTTCTCTTAAAAAGCTATTCAACCGAATGCATAGACGGAAATGGGTCATCTTCCATTTTATCGTGCCATTTTTGCTTTCTAATAAATTTAATTCAAAGAGAGAAAAAGTAACTGTCGTACGAGCAGTTTAAATTGAAAATGGCAATGTTTAGAATTTAATATTAAGCTTCCAGAATGTGTTACTAAGGACGATCGAGAAATAACGCAATATACTGAATGTAAGTGGATGGAACAGCTAAGGCCGTTATTACCATCAGCGAATGGATATTAACAACAGTAACAGAATAAAGAATCGGGTAAACGGGAGAAAAAGGGGGAAGAGTCCCGGACAGACGTCAATTGCTAGATGGAAATATATTTCCAATCGCCCCTTATTATTATTTTTGCAACTTCTGCGTAGAAATCCATCCATTTCACTCAGGCGTTGTTTTCATGGATAAAAAACGAATTGACCTTCATCGTTTTCTTATTATATTAGAACGTTTGCTTTCTGATACTTTTTTCTTTCTTCTTATTACATTACATTTATTTCGATTACCTTCTGTTACCATTATTTACGGAATCCTTTTCCCCTCTAACCAATGATTTCATTCAATTTGCGTTGTACTCTTTTTTGTTGTGTGGCTGTGCAAAATAAACCTAACTACCCGCAACAAAAGCTCGGCAAAGTGGTAAGGTTTCATTCTCGACTAGCGTTCGCAAAAGCCCAACTTTTCGCTTGATTAAAATCACACACTGCCACCAATAACATAACTGTTTATTATTATTTTGTTCTGAAATAAAAATTTTATGCAAATTGTTCATGACGATGATAATAATAATGAATATGCAATTACATGAATTATTTATACAAAGATTATATGCAATTAATATAATAAACAGGGAAACAATAACTATGATTAAATTTCGGGTTAATAATAATGTTTTGAAAAGCAAATGGAAATTCGAGCGAGTCTCAATTGCGCAAAAAAGCTTCCTATATACGAAAACTTGGATAAAAATAATAGACGCATTCACCTCGCCCCCGACATTAATTCACAAGTTGGGAAATATTCGATGGAAGTTATTCAAGAAAATTGCTTTACAAGAAAACCGAAATTAAAAACGAAAATAAAACTTCTTTTCCCTACTACTTCAGCGCAATATTTCCCAATTTATGTAGAATATTGCGGATGCCTCCATAATAAAATCGGGTCGGTCTAATTGAATTAAAAAAATCGACCGAAAATGGAATCGGAGAAGTGAAAGAATGGACTTCAAATAAAATGTAAATCATTCAATTACAGTTTGTTGTTGTTTACTTCTCTCTTTTCGTAATTTTCTTTTTGTCATCTCTTTTCCCAGGCGACAGAAGAGAAATCCACGTTAAATTCGCGAAAGCGACACGCAGATAACAAATCATTTAGACAGGTGGTAAGCAGATTTTATCCAACGGTACAATGGACCTTCATTTATTTCAGCTTATTTTCAAATCTCTTTTGTGCCATTCCTCTACGTAAATGTACCGTCCCAAAATGGTATGGGTATGTGAACAGAAGAGAATTTTATTACGTTAAAAAAGAGGAGCAAAGAACCAATAAATTCCAATTGAATGCCAAATCATCCGAGTCTAAAGGATGGAAAACTCGCAAGTTAAAAATGAAATAAAACATTTTTTTAATGAAGAGAACTGAAAAAAAATCTCGAAAATTTGCAATCTCTTATTCGTCTCTCTACTTTTTTTTTACTGGGAAATTTTATTTTCTCAGCGTGCTCTATCTGGAATATTCTAATACGGAATTAAGCGCAATTTTAAATGCCTAATTTAAAAGGTAAAGTTAAATGTATGGAAAAAATTGTGCCCCTTTTATTATATTTCGCAAGTGGATTATTTCGAAACGACAAATTGTATATTAGCGACTCCGAAAAGGTTGTTTACTCTCAAAAGCTGATGAGTACGATTATGAAGTCGAAACTTTTTTGATGGATGCGTGCAAAATGAAGGTTTTTTTTCAGAGAAATATCTTCTTTAATGTTGTCATAAATGGCTTTGCTAATATCTGGTTCTTTTATTCGAGAATTAATATGAATTGACGTCCGACATAAAACATCTTTAATTCTTCGGATTCCAAATTCCAAAACAAATTTTTTTAGGTGCATATTACAATAAAATACTTTTCTTTTGATCCTCGATTCCATTGACAAATCTATGTCTCTAGAAAGGAAAAAAAGCTCCAGACTCTTAAACCGCCCGCATAAACAACATTCCAAACCCGCTATTATTATAACCATCAGTCGTTCCCAGTTGAAAAAGCGACTCCTTCTCAATTTTCTTTCTCTCAAACCACTCGCTCCTTCTCTTCCTGTGATTAAGATTTATGTATTCAACTTCTTTCTACGCACACATTTTTTTCATCGCTCGTTTTTCTTCACATCATCACCCCCCATATAACTTTTTAACTTTCTGACTTTTCGAATTAAATTTGTAATTCATAAAAAAAAGTGGAGGAGAAAGTTTTTTTTTCTTCTTCGTTTTGGGAAATGTGTTGAGAGTTTAAAGTTCGGCAAGATGTGCTATAATAATAATAATGTAAAAGGAGGATGAAGAAGTCGAGGGCAACGAAAGAAAAGCCTCGATAATTTGAATGTGGAGGGAATTTTTAATGTGAATGCGTAGATGTGTGTTTGTGTGTATGGCGGAAAATTTAAATAATTTCTTGCTTAATATTCATCATAACATATTCCTTCCCTTCTTTGTTTCCGTTTTTCCTTCTTCCTTTCATTCAACTTCTATTAAGCAAGTGTTTGTACTTTTTCGGTGAAAGAAGTTGAGAAAGAATACCTTCTTTTCTTTTTAAATTTCTGTAATTTTTCCCCGAAACACAAGAGATGAAGGCAGCGACAACAATGATAATAAAAAAAAACGAAAGAAAGGGCCGAAATATTGTGGGATAAAGGGGCAAAAAGCGTAATAACTTTTTAACACCACTTTTTCTTCTTTTCTTTTCGTTATTCTCAATAAGAACACAAAGTTAAACTTTAGCTTTGTTGTTGTTTGGCTACTGTTGTCGGTTCCTTTTTCCGCTGGCGCATATTTAAAATTCCAAGTTCCTCGCTCTTAAGAATATTACACAAACGGTGACACTTGTAATAAATAATAAGGGAGAATTTGCGAATTTAAATGGATTTCATTATGCAATAGTAGGTAGGAAATATTTCCATTCCTCAAACGATTCTATTCTCTATCCTTCGCTCTTTTACATTCTTGTATTAAGTGCCATTATTAAAATCTAAATCAATTCCTTTTGTTGAAAATTAATTAATCTCGTAACAAAGAGGCAACTGTAGAAGAAAAGGAATATTCGCCGTTCTTTAGAAATTGCGGAAAAAAAGAAAACTAAAAGATTTCAAGTTCACGGGAGGATGAAATGAAGAAAGATGGCGAATAGCAAACAAAGATGGGAATTGAAGGGCAAAAAAATGCAGAAAATATACGTGACTTTTATGCAAAATAAGTACATGTACGTTTTCAATGGTTTGTAATATTAACTTTGGGGTCTCTCGCCATCCATCTCATTCACCCTCATGTGTATCAAAATGCATTAAAAAGATTGATTTTTCTTTTTCTCTCTTGGATTTTGCTCATGGCGTGAAATGCATTTTCAACAGACGAGGGATTCGCATCTTCTTTTTCCTCTCTCTCACTTTTTGGTAGTTTCATATATTTAATTTAGATAAATATAAAAATTGCATTCAATTTTTAAAAAGGAAAATATTTTCAGTCCATCTTCCACGAGGAGCTACGAAATTATTTCCATTTAGAAACGGTTCTGGAATTCGTTTAATGCAAACGAGAACGTGCAATTCATTTCCGTTTTTACTTTAAATTTAATTTAGATTTTGCATATTTGGTAAATTTTCACGGCATTAAGTCAGCGAAAATCTCATACGTATGCAAAAATGGGCAAATTGTTATAGAATTGAAAAAAAATTGTCACATGCAAAATTGTTCCACTTTTGTTTGGCAACTGCGAAATAGTTTACAAACAAATTACGTGCGTTATAAATTAATAAAATGAGCAAACCTAATTTAGTTAGGGCCCTCGCGAAAAGTAACGCAAACAAGTGTGAGCACGAAAAAGAAACGGTTTCCAAATGAAATTCAATTATGACAAAAATGAATTCGCGAATTTAAATTAAATTAATATGAGCGTGGAGTGAAGAAGAGGCAGAGGCGGATTGAAACGATTCCGTTTTTTTTGCCTCTTGGAGAGTTTTCCAAAACGAGGAACTTGAAATGAAAACCATCATCATCTCTTATACGTACATAACAAACACACCTGTTGAAAGTTAACTAAACGTTCGCAAATTAAATTAAATATTACCTACGGAATAAGAGGGGAAAAAAACGCGAAACGGAAAATAAAAAAAAAACGGAAACGGTTCGCTTTCCCTTTTTCAATTCGATTTTCATGGCATTCATTCATTTTCCTTAAAATCAAATTTAATTTCTCTTGGGACGCACACACGTATTTCGCTCGAAACAATTCAATAATTTAGCCAATTTACCCAAACTTCATCATCGAATGGCATAATTTAAAAGCGTAACCGAATCTTTGACGTCTAATTGTCTTGCAAATAACATTGATTTAAGTATCAAATTTCAATTAAAAAAATTATAACAAACTCCTTCCTGTCCTCGTTATTTAGGTAATGTAAATCGAAAGCTATGTAAGATGATATTTAACGAACGTTAATCACCCATTTTTAAAATCTTCTCCTGCAATTTATTCAAACGGATAAGTAGCAAAAAAAGTCCGGAATTCTTGCATATTTATAGAATCCGCCAGCAGATTACGGGCCGGATTACGCGGACACTCAACTCGAAATGGTTTTTGGCCGTCTTATTGTTATTCTAACACGCGGTGCTTTTGATCCGCGCCAAATAATTTCCATATTCTCTTAACAACATTAATGCACCACTTGCCTTTTTAATTAAAACGAAAGGGATTTCTCAGCCGGTGAAACGCCTATCACATAACATACATTCGTGTCATTTGAAGTATGAATAAAGGGAAGGCAAACAAAAATTAGTCGGCATTCGTTGTCATCTTGAGCCGATGCTCGACGTTACTACCGCAAGGATTGTTCGCATTTACATTCGTGTCATACGAACTCGCATGCGAAAATCGGACACGTACGGCGGAGTTACACACGTACAGATTATTACGCACTCAAACTACTTCAATTACATGTGCAAATAGTGCGAATGTTGTAATTGACAAACGATATTTAATTTAAATTTATTACGTACGCCTTTAAATTCGCGACTCTCTCTCATCCGAAAATTCTAGTAACACTTCAATTATTAGGAGGCGCGAAAAAAATGATGAATTCCCTCCGAGCTTACCGGCGAATCGTTTAATAAATCCTCGAGGAAATGTTGAGAGCGCAAATAATAATGGCTTCGAAGACGGTCGAAAATAAAAACATTCGATCTTTAATACATTTTCCGGGAGAACTTCGAACGGAAAGTCATCAATCACGCCCGCAACACAGTAAAGTTGGCGAACGAAGAATGATCGTTTATTACACGCATTGTCACTGTTAAAGGGCCGGACGAGGAAAATTAGGTGCGCGAATAAATTAATTTCGTCCAGCTCGAAGTCCGATTCGTAACAATGATACCAAACGAAGTTTGAAATTTGGTTTTACGTTTGAATGCTCGCCTAATTGGAACGAAACCGTTCGTACGTTATCAGCGACGGATTGTTGATCATGCAGAAAACACCGAGAGGACGACCGCCTTACATAAATATTTACCATCGGAGGATAACAGTTGCATTCATTTGTGCGTATTCGAGTTTAATAATTATAATAGAAAGACATGTTCGACTTTTGTCTGGGGAAATTAATGTCGAAAGAATAAAACGAAACGCTATTCGGTGCATAACACAGGATTAAACTTGAACGTCGAGGAAGACTGAAAGAGAACAAACAGTGAGATATAGAGGAAATGAAATAATATACAATGTACGAATGTAATCGAGTCGAAAGACAAAACCGCAGCAACTAGCTGAAGCTAGATGAGAGCGAGATAGCCGAACGAACTTAAGAGTTTAAAGCTAACGTACTTGGCTTTCATATTAACAATTTCATACCAGCAAACACACACAGAGACGCACGTATATATATAAACATCCATCCGAGTAATATGAGATCATAAAAATTTCAAAGATCCATTTTACTTCGTGTACCACCGAAACGAATGAACTACCACGAAAGACTGGTTTCTTATTTTCCTCGTCTCTTAGAAATCGTAATAAGAAGACGTTGGAATCGAGGTTTCTTTTCTCTCTTTAGCGAAATGACATGTGCTGCTTGCTGATTTTGACCTGTTAAATAAAGAAAGCCAAAAGAGTTATCGAGGAAGTTAAAAAGACGTTGCTACGGTTCGCCTCTTTTCGTACACACTTTTATGAAACTTAAATTAAGTGTACTTTGTACATACATTTTCCACTTAATAATAATCGACTGCTTCTTTTTAGCTTATAACCGAATATACGCAAAAAAGTTGTGCAATTTATTTGTTGTTTAAGTGCCGCAGAAGCGGTTGCAAATTTCTTTCTTTTTGCGAGTTTAAATTGGAAATTCTTAAAAGCTTTCCTTGCAACTTTACGATAATTACAACGGGAGCAACTTTTAAGAAACTCCATTATCGAGCGCACATATCGATGCTTCCTAATCATCACAAACAATCTAATTGCAACTAAGTAATTTATTAATTTAGCGCCATCATCATCATCGTCGTCGTTATACACATCATCTATCTGTATTTACACTCTGCAATAATAATTAATAGCCCATTGCATTTGCTAGATTAAATTTAAAGTCCGTTGTTACCTCAAACCACGATCCGAATGGCAATTATAAATTTATTAGGCTCGGTATAATTTTAATATCAATTAACAATTAAATTGGTTTATAGTCGCCCCATAATGTTTAATATGAATCGATTTAATTAAATATTCGTACGAACGTATCAAACCCGCTGATTAACCAGTTCTTTTATTTGCAATTCCAAAGAGGTGAGTTAATGCCTTTTCGCGAAGTACGTACCATCATTTGAGGGTATTATTAATATAAAGAGAGAGACAAGCGATCCGATTCGCAGATTATGCAGATGCGAATGCATAATCCGTACGCGCAGTAACTAAGGATTTTAACGAACACCTTTATATATTACGTATGCAACTTTCGGCACGAGTGTCATCAAAAGCATCAAAGGTGCATATATTAAAAATATCCCCCGAAGAATAATGAAGCGACTTGAAGGAAGTGCCATGGAAAGCATTCCAAGAAAACACACGGGATAGAATAAAAGTGGGTTAATTCGAGTTGCTCGACACGTAGCGACTATTCATTTAGACCCGATTAGTCCGAGAAGAAGGAGCTTTTCTTAACGATCTCGGTCTACTCTTAATGGGAAACGCGCGCCTTTATTTATTATTTAACATTAGCGAAATAAGCCTTCCACTTCCGGCTGCCCATTTAAATACGACACGAAGGATTTTGGAAAATTGAACGGTTGAAGATCATCAGTTTGAGTGCTTATCGTATCAAAATCGTTGGCAGTTCCTTTATTTTGGTTGAAAATCGCAGAAAATAGCGAGCTTTTAAAGATGAACGAAGCTAGAGATAGAACGAACGGAAAAAATTGTTTACATTAAAGATTGACTTAAACGTAAAAGTAGATTCTTATTCCTTTGGCAACTTACTATCTGAACGGCGGCTTTTTTTATTCTTTCTGCTCGTCTGGCAAATGTGCAGACGTTTCGTTCATTTTTCCCCCTTCATTCCATCGCATAAAGACCGAGTATTACCTACACGGAGACGAAGAAAGTAAAGTCTCTTAATTGACGTCTCGGTTCGATAAACACAAGAGAAAGCGAGTTGAATTTGGAATCGAATGGAGACATAGGCGGCAAAAAATCGATTTATACCACCTTCAAACGCAACTGAAGAGAGGAAAATTCGTACCGCAAAAAATTTATTTTAAATTCCATCAAAACACTTTGAAAGTTTAAAAACCTATTAATTTTTGATATGAAAAAGTTCGGTGACGTTTAAAATCACGAAATATGCACGTGTCGACAAAAGCGAAATTAGTTTGTCTTTGGAAGCTTTGAAGCCTCCGACTTCGGAAAATGAATTAAAAAAAAAAACAACTCAAACTGCACTTTAATTGAATAAAAAACAAACTTTTGATCTTCCTGTACCAAATGACTCTAGGTCGTTTTCCAAAGGGACATACTTTAATCTCCCACCTTGACGCTTAATCCCGAAAATCCTTACAAACTGTTCCCCGTTGTTTCGCCCAGATAAATCTGGGCTGGAAAGCGTCGTTTGACATAAAACTTATGACGTGCTATAAAAAGATGTAAGCGGGAGGAAGAAGTGAATTTGAAGAAAGGCAGTATTAAAATTTATTGGACGGTTGAGATAAATGGGCTTTTTGATAAAACCCGCAATTTATCCAAAATTTCGGCTTTAAAAACTGTTTCAAGAAAAACAAAAAAGTTAGTTTATTGTTAACGAGAATCACTTGATTCTCACCGAAGCAAATGTTATCAAAACCTTTAATTCTCTTAATAATTATATTCTTTTAACAATTGCGTGACCGTCGATCTCTTTCGTTTCGCCCGTTTTAAGTGATTTGCACAACATTTTTTGCCGGATAAATTCACGGCAATTTATTACACACCAGAAAAAAGAGGAACAACAACGAGACAAGGAGGAATAAATAAAAACGAAAGGGAAAAGGTAACAACCAAGCGAATGGCAAACGATCTTTTCCATGTTACGGGCTTTTTTAATTAATGATACGGTTGTAAAGGTGGATGGAAGTGAGGGGAAAAAAGTCGAACGAAAGCGAAAACGGAAACTCGTTTGCCTTTATTATTATTTACTCTTCATTTTTATTTCGTTATATCGAAAAATGCGAGTCGGACGTGGGAGAATCGAGGATCGAAAATAAAAATTAATGAAGAAAGTGAAATTATGAAATTAATTGAATGACGTTGCGGCAATAGGAAAATCAAATTTGCACAACTCATTTAATCTTATCCAAATGTTTGCGTTCGTATTAGGAAACCGGGTGGAAGAAAGGAAACGTTTT
This sequence comes from Hololepta plana, assembly GCA_963695495.1. NCBI lineage: Eukaryota > Metazoa > Arthropoda > Insecta > Coleoptera > Histeridae > Hololepta > Hololepta plana. Next base: position 9,588,926 of record OY968836.1, read on the forward strand.
TAACTTAATCGCTTTAAACGGAGATCAAATTTTCTAGGAACAAAAATCGTTCTCGATGTGTCTATAGAGATTTATTTACCGTTTGGATCCGATTAACAGCAAATTTTGTTTGAAGATAATGGAAGAGAACGAGAAAATAAGTCGATTTTCGTATTATTCCATTGTTAATTCGTCACTTTTTCCTTATCCTCAATTAGCCCCATGACGCTCTCGCATACTAATTATCATAAATTAATGAATGTACGCTTAATTAAATCCTAATTAAGTTAGTATAACATTTCTTTTTGTTAATTTAGGCGACACGCGAACAATGTATCATCGTTAATATATTTAAAACGTTTAAAACATTAATTTTAAACGGCTATACGAGAAAAAAGAACGACCATTATGAACAGGGAGAATTAATAATTTATCCCTCGTACACTTTTTGCGAAAATATTTACGTATACATTTCTATATGCCGGTAAAGTACCATTTATAAAAGAGAGTTTAATAACCACTGGAATCGACAATAAAAAATTGGCATGAAGAGGTAAATAAATGAGCGTGTATGTAACGTTTTTTTTTTCTCTCTCTCTCCGCAATTTATAAGCTTCGATCACTCGCAAAATTATTATTGTGTATTTATTTTTGTCACAAGCACTAATTTAAACGGCAAGTTTTTTCGCTTTTATTCGTTGTAGCTGACAGTTGAGGGGTTGCCTTAGCGAAAGGATTTATGCGAAGCTACAAACTTAACAGTTCTTCAGCCCCATTATCCTTCATCAGGATATGCTTTTTGTTGAAACCTTTCAAATTGCCATCATAAAAACAGTTCGCCTTTTTTGTTGTTGTTGTTGCTCTTGCGAAAGGACAAATATTTAGAACGGAAGTCCTGCTCGTAAAGCTCATTATGAAAAATAGGTTCCTGTTTTTTTCCGATTTCTACAGACTTCGTACCAAAAGGATTTTAATTGAAGAATGTAATTACCTCAACTCGAAAGGCTCGTCTTTCTGTGTCTCTCATCAAAAGGGAAATGTTAATTGCAGAATGAAATAGGCAGGGAGAAGAAGGCGATGATGACTCCAAATTGAAACAGTATTCTACGATAAAAAGATTTTAATCTTGATTTAATGGGAGGATCGTGGCAATAACTTACAAAAAAATTATTGAACCGTTACTTTTACCGAATTTATGTTCAAATATATGATTTTATGGCTCGCAATTTTTACGCCATTCCCTCACTAATTACTCTAATTGTAACGTAACAATTAAGTTAATGAAGGTACGGGGAGACAATTAATATCGACTAAAGTTTCACGGCGGTAAATAATAATAATAACGAACGGGGTAAACAGGTTTCGATTCTAACGAAGTTATTAATGTTGTTAATTCCATTACGGCCATGAATATTATTATGAATGCCCGACGAAGTGAGGGCGAAAAATAAAAACGTTGGGGCAGCAATGGCCGAGCGATCTTTATCAAAAGTCGTTGTTGCGAAAATTTCGCCTGAAATTAGATGAAAACAAACAGAGAAAGGAATAAATGAATGGAATAAATAAATTCAGTAATAAAAGCATGAATTCCGATCTCGATTCACGTACTTTCTAACCCCTCGATCTACAAACGGCGGACATCATTTACCTACAGTTTGGCCTAAAATGGATTACTTCGTTTTTATGGACTTCTTCATAATGATAATAAAACTAAACAGGAATTTATACTGAACGCGTCCTTCTCCTCGATGCCCGTCTGTTTATGATCATTTCGGGCTCGGCTTTTGATGACGGTCCCTCCATATTCAAATCGTAAATCATTTCGTCAACGACAACAGCAGCAAAAGTTATTATTATGAATCATATAATGAAGAAGTTGTACGATATTTTTTTATCTCCACAACTTGCAACAAAAGGATGCTGATACCGTACGAAGTGGAAGATTAACATTATAATAGAGAGAGTGGTTGTAAAGTTTGAGATCATTTTCTTGTAAGTTTTATAAAAAAGCACAACTTTTGCGAGTCTTCATCAAGCACTTTCTTTTTATGATGCGTCATCATCAACTTTCCCTCTGGTCCATCATTTTATTGCTCTATTAACTCGTAAATATTATTCAAAACATTTATATTAATAAATATATCGAGATGATCAGAGAGATAAAGTTTGCGCGGTCCATTAACCGTCAGCAGTTTCCCGATAGTTTTCCCACAACTTTTCATTCGCAAAAATGTACAACCCGTAAAATAAAAAGTAATAAAACTATTTCAAACTATCGCGGGTAAAAGAGCGGACGATTGGCAAGTGTTAACCTACGACGACAAAGTTAAGAGAAAATGTCACCGGATGTGCGCGACAAAGTTATTCAAAACGACGAGAATTTGGCTTTGATGAGTTTCCATCGCCAGAAAACTGGCGAGGATTATAATCGAATCCGGCTTAAATTTAAATATGATTCAATTGATGCATTTTTTTGCGATGCAAATTGGTTCTGGTCCATTCGACGGATTCGGAATGTTGATTATTAAAAGTGGAAAGCTCAAAAAAGGTTCAATTAAAATTGCGTTTGCCTCGAATTTTTATAAATTTTTGCGAGTTTTCCTGAACTTTTTATTAAGTATTGCAAAGATCTAGAGCAAACTCGAGAAGCAAAGACTTGTGTGCGAATTGTAATACATTAATTTTAATTCACAAACAGTTGATAAATTACAAAAGCACTTTTCTTTAACGGTAACTTCCAGGAGAGCTTTCCCATGGTTTTGCCGTCAAAGTGTTGCCATAAATTTTTTCGTTCTTTTACCTAGATATGTGCTGTTCGTCAACACCCAAAAAACTTTTAATGGGTCAACCATATCACAACAAAGATCACACGTATATTATTAGTGTTGTTACGGTGAGGATAGTACTACACATGGTTGATTTTTTTAAATTGTTTAGTCTGTTTTGTGCGGGTCCCGCGATTTAATTATTCGCACTTTTTAGTAAGATCCTTCTTTTCGCACTTTCGCGCGCTCCTTTACCGGACCGGATCGAGTACGGTACTGGCATATAGGAGAGCGCGTCCTGGAGACCCAGTGCACTTGCGCTCTTGTTTTGATATTATGAACCCCCCATTTATATATATATATTTTTTTTCCGAAAGATATAGTCGAATAAACAACAACAACAAACCCCCCAATAAAGTATTAATAATAATTGCAGGATAAAAGTGGACATTATTTTTGTTTCTGCATGCTGGAGATTAATATTGAAAACGAAATAAAAATCAATGGGTTTTCGTTCGAAATGACGCAAAAGTCCACGAGTCTTCTTTTTGCAAATTTGTTCAGTCTGTAGCGCGATGACAAAGAAAACCTTCCTCTTGTTTCTTGTTCGTGCGGATAAAGAAGGAAAAAAAGAAGTTCTCTGCAAATTCTCATCTTCATTAAGTACAATGTTACGTTTTATTATCGCTAAACACCCCGTAATTTCTTTCGCTTTTTTCTTTTCATCCCCCCGTTTTTCCTGCAGCTTTTTTCCTTTATCCTTCCAGACTATCTCCACTTTACAAACACACATACATCGGCCATTCAATTTAATACGAAATTACTTTATCTCAACTACAATCTTCCTCTCTCGCTGGCACTTCTTCCAGCTAGTTACTGTTTATTACCATCACCATTTCTTGTACTGTTCCCCTCGCATTAAAGGAGGAACATTTGAATTTAATCTGGAACCAGTTTGCGAAGAAGGACGGCATTTAAAGCAGTCGTAGCAATAGCAGTTCCTCATTGGTATATAACCAAATTACCGGCAATCTTATAATATGTATGCCTACAGTTTAAGATGAAATTATACATGTGCAAAAGCGGATGGGTTAAAGTGAAAATTTGGTGGAAGCGTCGAACGAATCGTAAAAATCGATTAGTTAATTAATTTGAGAGCGAGTTGTTAATTAAATGGCGTGCAAACTTTAAACTACGATGCGAAAATATACTCGTGTTAAAAGACGGGAAATACAATAGTTGAATGTGACCCCTAGCGAATCGGAAATGAAGCCAAACAATAACGGAAATCGATTATTAATTTTATTTATTCGTCCTTTTCGTCATCGACGAGGAGAGAGAATGAAAATATAAATCATTTTTCTTGAGAACGAAGAAGTTAAAATTGTTCGTACGGAAATGGTATTATAGTTCTCTTATTTTTGTTCCTCTTCAAGTATTTGTCAAATACTTACAGAAAATATAAGAAGTGGACTGAAAAGCAACGAAACTAAATAAATGTGAAACAGTCGATTGGAGAAGCGAGTACTTCTTGTTAAGAGTCTGCAAGAGGGACATTTATATTTTAAAGGATTGATTTTATTCCCCCAAAAAAGAAACCGAAACATATTTTTCTTTCTCTATAGAATAACCGCAAATATTGGAAACAATCTTCTAAAGATCGTCCATCGAAATCAATCGCTTAATGCAAGCGGTTAAAGTGACTCCTTAATACGGTTTAAGCACATCTCATCTCCCCAACTATTGTTGTTGCCGTTATAAGAAACTTTATTAACAATACCGCAATTTCAACGACTTTGCTGGGGTTAACGCGAGGTTGCAGCTCGATGCCTTTATCATTTACGTGCATTTTGATATAAATTAACTGCGAATATGCATAGATCACGTATAAGGCTAAAACGCTTTGTCTTAATAAATAGCAAATTTAAGCAAATTGTAACTAACTTAACGTCAAACGTTGAAGCCTACGGGCGATCGTTAGAGAGTCGCTCCAAAGACAAATAGCGAGAACACGGAAAATATGTATTATTCGCACGCATTTCCACGCACGACAAATGACGGTCTGGAGTAATAATTTTAAATTTTCGAGGAAAAATGATTGGATAGAAGAAGAAAAATATAATGGAATCTCTTGGAAAATCAATAGTCCGACGACATCGACCTCGTATAATCCTACCCCGAACACTTATAAGTATTAATATTATTTTGAATTCTACGAGATTTATGAGTAGCATTAAGTCGATTAATCGCTGATCGCGAAGGGAAAAAAGCTTCTCCACTTTTAATCCGTCAAATAATCTTTATACGACGGTGAACACGTGCGACGAAAACGTGAACGTTGCCTTTTTAATAAAACGATGATATAAACGGTCGACCGTCAAAGGATAAAAAATATAGCAGCAGGAAGAGCCCTTTGGCTTTGTCGGTTGAATCTTTTCGCTTGGAATTCCGACGAAATTGTCGAAATTACTGCGGAATTAAACGGGCTTCGAGGAATTGTAACGCTTCACGACATTGAAACATAGAGGATTTAATACATCGCCAAGTACGACCAGTAGACAATTACATATATACGCCCCCATTTATTACCAATTGCCAATTGTAACTCACTCAACAAGTTGTTAAATTGTAAAAGGGACACGGATTTTATTGCTTTGGAGCGACGAAATACGAAAAGAAAACACGAATTGAGAAATTTTGAAAATTACTACAGGAAAGGACTAGCCGAAGAAAGTTCCTAAAGGAAAATCCGTACAAGTAGTATCGTCTAAAATAGGAGTGGAATAAATAATGGCAAGCAGAAATAGAAAACCGCAAGATCATTTTTATTGGTTTCCTATTGAACCGTTATAATATTTGATATGATAGTCTTCTCAGTTATTTTCCAATAAATTGCTGGGTTTTCCTTTTTCGCAATATCAACTTGACGAAGACAACAACAACGTGGAAACAAATAGTTTACCATCGCGGAGAAATAAAACGAAAATAAATTGGGACAAAGTGTAAAAGAAGAAAAGTGTGGAAAAACAAAAACAATTTCCCTCCGCTGCCGCTTCATAAGCAATATCCCCGCGAAGATGGATGTATATGTGTGGGGAAGGATTACTCGCCGGATTTTCTTTAGTTTTTATTCTTTTCAAACGGCATTCCGCCATCGATATTTCAATGAAATTCTTCGGATTGATTCCGATATTTATGAATTATGACAATGAAAGGAAAATAAATTCTTCCTCGATTATTGTTATTGAGACGATCAAAGTCGTTTCGATTATTTTCCTGCTCAAAAATTTCCCTTAAATATCCAACCTTCTTCATTTATAAACGATAAGAGCAGATTGATATTTTTGAAGCAACACAAACAATAACGAAAATTGGCAACAGTTTTCCCTTCCTCCGTGTATAATTAGCAATGTTTATTGTTCTCGTACATAACCGGAAAAACGTTGTTTAACAAGATGAACAAGAGAAATAAGCAGCTTTTCGTTGGGGAAATATTTTTTTAATTTTTTTTCTTTGGTTTTGGAAGCACAAAGACACGAGCAAAAAAAGGCTTTTTTTTATTTCGTTAAAAAAGAATGCGAATTTGTTTGTTAAAGGCACTATTGTTGCGTGTTCAATAGCTTCTGCATTCAACAACGGTCGGATAAAGTAATAATGAATGTTAATGAAAAGCTTGTAAAGTTATTTTAAAAGGGATTCGAACAACACAACAAATATGGACTTTAATAAAATAATAATAATGAAAACATAAAAATAAACGTAAATCCAAAGACAAAGTTGCAGTTTTTTATAATTAACCAAATGAAACGTATGGCAATTTGCAAAAAAAGTTGATTATGACCCATAAAAACAGTACGAACTCGAGGGTCAATCTTTTATTGGCACTTTTTTTAGTGGTAGCAATTGATTGCGTACGAAAAAAGTATCTTTCACAGAAGAGGGCCCTCACAAATGGCCAATAAAACGACCTAATTAATTTCACGTACCTTCTTGCCCTTCAAACCAAGAAAAAAAAAACGTTTTGTTCGCAAATTACGAGCGGATTTTTCACTCACCTGAAACAAAGAGAAAAAATAATTAATAAAGGCCGAGGGTGTTAAGCAAGGGACGTTTATTAAATTAATTAAAAATGGATGCAAGCAAGGTAGGTTGGGTTTGTTTATATCTTTTTTAGGTAGTTTGCAAAATAAAACAGCGATTTTTTTTTGTTAAACAGGGATCTATAAGCAATTAACTTTGGCACATAAACCATCTCTGTTATTCACTGCAAATTATTCAAATTAACAATAACGAAACAATCGCGAAAAATAAAAAAAGCAAAGACAATTTCCGCTGCTTTCCTATTCCAATTTGGCAAGTAGATTAAAAAACAATTAAACAATTATTAATCGTTAATTAATTCATCGCGCCGCATTGAGCTTAATTATTAATCAATTATTTAGTTGAGTGAATGAATAATAATGGGGGCAATTGAAACATTTAACAGCAAGTGCTAATTCAATTAGAAACGGATTCCGGAATCGATTGCCACTTTAACATATCATTTGATTGCCACGAAGCCGAAGTCGACGAAGAAAAGTTCACTATTCGAGTTTTCCAAAATCAAACTTTTAAGCCCTTCTAGCTGATTGATGATTAAGTTACCGTCGAAGTAGGATGATGAAAGTGAAGAAGTTTTTTCAAATTAAATACTGACCTAATAGAAAGTTGGAATTCTATTCTATTGAACCATTTAAACAAAGTTCTATTCTTTAAACGGACCGGCCTTTAAACTTGCCTAGATGATTTGTCCTATGTATTCTATAGGGAAAATTTAGGCATACAAAATTCGCCATTCATCGCAGTATGAGAAAAGCAAAATCATTTTCATTTCTCTAACATTTTTATTTGTCTTGTAGAATTTTAATTAGATTTTAATGTAACATTTCTTTTGCTCTTTACCACTTCCTATAATGTTCGAGCGAAACTTAAGCCCTTTGAAATAAAGTTCGCGTAGCAAGGAAAACGAAGTAGGAGCGAGAAGGAGGAATTATAATATAATAAAAAGAGATTCCATTAAAATAATGAAAGAAACTTTTATGCTAGAAATAAAAAGAGGTAGCAGCATTAAAAATTATATATACGTATACATTAAGATACTTAATGTAAATAACGTAAATTGCTTCATGCTTAATTATTATCCGAAATATAAATAGATTTAAAAGTGCAGAAAACGAGGAAAGAAAAACCCGGTGGGGAAATTGCGAGGGAGAGTCTGATAAGCATCACGTGTACCGATTACCCGATGAGTGTGTGGTGTAATTAATTTTGTTAAGGATCTTTTCTTTTTGCTGCTTTCAAACTCCGACAAACGATGAAGATCGTTCGCGTGTATTTCTTTTTACTTATTCCGTTGGGTAGACTGTTGTTGTCGGTTGTTGCTTTTTTATGTTTAAGTTGTTAAATATTTAAAGAGTAAACTTTTCTAATAACTTTAATAACGCGGAATATACAAGAGGAAAATGCGAGGAACAACAACGACGGCGACGATGTACGAATAGAATTTTAAATTAAACAATCTACATAATTCCGGCCCGCAACGTTTTCAGGACTCGGGGAATTTTGTGTGTAGCCTGGTAAAGGGACCCCGTTGAGATTTTGCCATTGATAACGATTGTGTTTTATAAGGGAATCTCTATCATATCGATAGGGTACCTGTTAAAAACTGTACATGGGGAAAACTTTAAATTACATTATCGAATTTGCGGCGTTTAAATAAGCAATACAAGTGTATTATCTCAAAAAAACTCCAGGAAACTCAGGAAAAGTTTTAAAAATCAGTAATAGACCTTTGACGATCGGGTTTTGTTCAAAACGTCTCTGTTGTCGTACTGCGTCAAAACTTTTGCATCGAATTATTATTGCAAAATTATACCAAAAAAGTTTGTCAAATGATAAAAATACTGCAATCGCATTATGTAACTATAACGTCAGCATTTCCATCGCTGCTGTTATCACACGATGCACGAGCGAAATTCGCACGACTGTTAGAGAGTTATGAAAAGTTGCAAGTAAACACAATGTAAATTGTTGTAAATTTCCTCGTTGCGGCACGACAAAACTGCGACCGATTTGTTTATCTTTGTGCAACTGAACTTTGATTAAAGGGACCGACAATCTGATGTTAACAACAGCCAACATTTGATGGGACAAAAAGAATTTTAAACAAGTCGCGGCAAATGAGCAGATAACCGCGACATCATTATGGTACTTTACTTTTTACTTTTTGCAATTAATTCAACAAGAAGTCAAATGTAATGCAACGTAGTTACCATCAGTGCTGCCATTCGGAAAGCCTTTGTAATAATAATACCCGACCCGCGCTGAAGTTTTCCTACTTTACATACGTAATCGCCTCGGCCAGTGTTTGGTTTATGTTGTTTAACAATTTAAAGGATTAAAATGTGTAAAGGGATCTAACAGAAGCAAAGCGAAAAAAAAAACACGAGTTTTCAGGAGAGAACGCTGAAATTATTGTACGAGCATTTCCTTTCAAATTTGCACAATCGCAACAAATTGAGATAATAGCATCCTCGAAGTTCACGAGATGAAGTAAAATTAAAATCCAACTCCGGGTGGAGTGCGCGAAAATCGCTTAGATCGTTTGCCCAAGCGAAAGTCTCATCGCAAATAATTTCGCAGATATGATATCTGCACGAAGTTGGAATTAAATCGATTCTTCTTGAAACGACTGCTCCGAATTTATTCCTACATTTCCGGTCGTGTGAGTCATCGACATTATCTTATTCTAATTAAAAATCGGTTTTAATTTGAAACGACCCAAATTTTAAATTGCATAATTTTATAACGCATTTATTGCAAAAAAGGTTATTAGCATATCGAACAGGAATAATTTTAATTCACAATAGTAAAACAAATAATTATTTCATATTATTATATTCTGCGGCTTTCGGCTTTATTACTATAAATGGATTCGAATCGAATTCAGTTAACTAAATTGCGGCCGGTCGACCAGAATTTAAAAAAAAATCGTTTCGCTACAATTTGAAAAACTATCGATTTATATTAAATTTCCAAACAATTAGCTTCGAGCCTATTATAACGCGGTTTAATGGCGAAATGATTGTACAGCACGGATTCGGTTTTTGCGAAACGTTAAATTTCAATATGAAATTGAAAATAATAATAAAAGCGAAACTAAAGAACCTGCTTTTTGCAAAAAATATTGCACTTTTCTCTCACCGCAAATACTCTCTCTCTCTCTCTCTCTCTCCTGCCGTTGAAAGCCAAACGAACACGTTGTTAGTACGTTCTTGTTATTCTTTTTCATTTCGTAGGGGTAAAAAGTTTGCACGGTAAATTACACGGAGTCGAAAGAGAAATTGCTGAAATATTAACATGAAATGAAATTTTCGCAAAATAAAAGTAAATACCTCGTACGGTTTTTACTTCAAGTAAAAAGCCACACGAAGAAGAGGTTAAGAAAAATGAGAAAAAGTACGGTTGCGGAATTTCGCAAGGAAAATTAATCGGTTCCTTTCATCAAGAAGAGAACATTTTCTTGCGCAATTTTCTTTTGATAATTACAAAAATATCTTAATGATCGACGTTCAAACACATCTTAATAATTTCTCTGCCGATGAAAGAAACGCTCTTCTTCCTCAAAAGACTATTATTAATCCGTATCATTCTTACGTTTCCCCTGCGAAACAATTATGAAAGTAAATCGAGCGCAGCAAGTAAAAGTGGATATCGAAAGAGAAAGAAAGAAATTATGATGAGGATAGGAAGACCGAGGAAAGCGAAAACGGGCGATGATGATGATGATTGAATTGGATCAGTTTTAGATTAATAGTGTCCAATCTCTAATCCCGAACGAAAATAAGAATCGCCTGAAAGGCACGAGAGTGAAAAGAGAAATACTAAAGCATTATTTTCCTTTTTTGTCCTCGTCCTTTTGTAAAACTGTCCGCTGATTTTTCACGTTCCCATTCGTGTTTTGCGGATTAGGACACACAATATACGGATCATTGAACAAACTATAACGAGTGGAAATCAAATCGCCCCCACACGATTTCCTTTTATTTTCTTTTGTCCTTTTCCCACACACTCTTTTGCGAATTCTTTTATTTTACTTCACCATCGCTGGCACCATAAAAGTTTCCCTTTGTTTACTAGGTCTAAACAAATATTCTATTATATACGGGAAAAACTAGGATCGTCGCCCGGAAATGAGCGCTTGCATAATGTATCGACCGGATCTGTGCAAATTTGTATGCGAATCTTTTGCACAGAAAAAACTATCGATGCGTTTCGTACATTATGAATTATAGTTATAAAAGCTCTTAAAACATTCATTTCCGGTGGATAAATGTGTGGAAACAAATCAAAGAGTAAAAAAGAGGGAAAAGTTTGACAAACTTTTACTTCTTCCCTTTCGCCTCGTTCTTTTTTTTATAACTGATACTGGCTTTTCTTTTAGGATTTGTAATCTACGAGCTTTGTTTTATTAAAGGAACCGAATTCCATTTTGGCTCCAGCTCACTTACTCAACGGAGACTCGTTTAACTTGTAACGCAAAGCTTTTCACTTTCTTCCGCTTTTTCATGTTATCAGTACATTTATTTCATCTTTTTCAGTCTTCTTCTTATAGTTTCTCTTTATAACATTCATTTCTTACCATCTTTACGTTTTGTGATAATAAATCCAACTTTAACTCTATCCCTTATGCAATAAATATAGTCGCAAATAAATCAAGAATCAAATCCTTTGCCAAATTGGATAACAAGATAAAAAATTGATTTGCGAACAATTGTTTCAGAACCATTAATTATTCATACAATAAAACTTTAATATTTGTGTCTTTCTAATGATTTCAATGATGTATTTGGATGAATCACATTACGGGTAATAAGATCATACAATCGTACAGATAGCGTACTCTATCGGAGCTTGGATGAACTACGGCGCCCGGACTTTCGTCCTGAACCGCCCGGAAAGCATATTGATACAGGAAACTCCGAGATCGTAGGATTCTGCGAGGATAACTGCAGGTTTCGCTTGCGCAGAACAACAACTCGCAATCTGTAAGAATTTGCGAAGGATCGCAAGGACATACAATACAGGCATTTAGCAAGAGATGGCGCGACGACTTCCAAAATTGAAAAGGACCACAAGGATAATTGACATCGAATTGAAAAAATTGCTGCAAACAAGAGATTCAGTTAAATTAAGCGCAAGAATTTAATAAATCGGTTGCTTCGGCACTGGAAACGAAGGGAAATTATTAAATTGGGCCGAATAGGGGCGCGCAAACGAAGGAGGAAAACGATTCCGGTTAAACGAGGACGATGGACGGTATTTAAGGGCCATCTATTTTAAACGTGCCATTCGTTCGGTACATTGTGACGGTTTGCCATTTATGCTAATTGGGTCTTAACTTTTATACTATCGTAAAACCTTTTGGCAACAACTCAGCAAAAAATACGTTTCATTTCTACTTTCTTTTCTCGAAGTTTTGTTTAGAATTTATGCCCGAATGATCGTCAAAAATGTTAGACACGGAGAGAATGTGCAGTGGGAGAGCAGTAATTAAAATTTTAAAAACGTCTTGAGATTCAGAAAATATAAATAAGAATTCCCTGCAAAACTGCAATGTGTTCATTATCCAGCAAAGAAGCGGTGAAAGTTGAATGGATTGCTTTGTTAAAATGTATTTAACGTGTACTTAAACCGATTAAACCGAGTGATGTAATAAATTCGTTATTAACACATACGCAATTTAGTCTGTATAGTTTCCAGATCGAATTTTACCTTCATCGCTCTCATAATAAATATTCTTCACGCTTAGCGTTAAACGTCGCGAGAAATTAATGTCCTTTTAACATTTCCTTCAACACCTTCACCCGTCTTCTTCATCGACGCCGAATTTAAGTTCTTTAATTATGGAAGTAGCACAATGATCATCATCATCGTACATCGAACAGATGCAACCGTTTCCTTTATCTTACGGACCGAAATCTGTTTTTTCCCCGGATTTTTGAATTGGTTCGCTTAAACCGGATATCCTTTTGTAATACTGCCACGATCATGATCATCATCATCTGTGTATTTGTTTAAGTGCTCGTACAAATGTGAAAGGTTTCTACAATTTAGTTAAGTGCAGTTTTTCTCGTGATGGTGGTGTAATTGTGAGACGAATAAAACCCGAAGAAGAAAACAGAAAAAAGCTCGATTCGATGGGCACTTCTGGTTAAACGATTTTTGTATTTTTGAAGAAATTAGATCAAAACGTACTCGAGCGGATAAACGAACTGCCAGTCGATTGCATGATAAAATTTGCATGAGAACGAACGTAGAACAAAATCAGGAAAAATTGTGCGAAATTAAATGTAGGCGCGAATGCTTCGGCGAGTCTCGTTGTTGCTGAACAAAATTCAAAGTTATTTTATACCTTATTCGCGTAAAAGGAACTAAGAGTGTGTGTGTGTGTGTGAGACAGAGTGTAGTTCATTAAACTATTTTAAACATACACTAGAACTTAATGCCACGAGCAGCCAACGTTGCAGAAACAATTTTAACAACGTGTTTTCAGCAATAAAGTCGCTTGCTTTCATGTTTAATAATGATAACGTTCTAAGATGTTACTTATGACATAAATTCTCAATTAGTTTTCTAACCGTTTCGTTTCCTTCGCTCTTCGATTTGTCATAATAATAAACGGTAAAAGAGAGTCGATATGAATGTTCATCTAAATGCATTTTTGCATTTATATTCCTTATTATAAAAGTGCCTGCTGACTTTTTTTTTCTTTCTTGCATAATGAATTAGCTTCGATGCCGTTTGATCGTAAGAGAAAAGCACGAAATTAAAATAGACTGCAAATAACCGGAAGCAATTTAAAATAATAATAAATCGCTACGTAAGCGAGCGTTGCAGCAACACAAGGGAAAACGAGCAAAGCAAATTTTAAAAAAGTAACGCCAAATTGTACGCTTTGATAAAAAATAAAAATAAATAAACTGAACCTCTTCATTTCAAAGGGAATAAAATATGCGAACTAATTAATTATTACAAGCGGGGAACGAAACGTTTTCATAATTAGTCCGCATTTGAACAGGTTGCTTTCAGTAAAAATGCAAACAGACAAAACGCATTAACTTAATTATCAATTAAGACGATTATCGATGGCAATCGGATAACATGTTTGCAAAAAAAACTGCAACTATTTGATTTCAATTACAGCACGCTCAAAAACCATATTGCGGAATGTAAATAGCAGATTAGTTATCAGCGAGCCATAAATTGCATTGAAATGAAGATTCAAAATGTGGGGCAATAAGGAAGAGGTCAAAGCAAACAGAAATTAACAATTAAAGCTTCGGTTACAATTTGTAATAAAGATAATTCCGGAACGAAACGGCCTCGTAAAATTAATTCCATCGTTTCCCCCCATTAACCGACAAACGTACACTAGTATCCGGTCGTAAAGCAAAAGCAAGGACCATCGAGGAAAGTAGAGACAAAGGCTCAACACAAAACTAACATTAATTGACAACGATACGAGGCAAGAGTGAAAGTGAAATAATTGTCTTACAGCGACAGTTTGGAGATAGTGAAAAATTAATGATAATCTTAACTTTTCCATTCTCCATCGCAGGATAAGTTTATATAAGCGAAAGCAAGGAAAGAAAAACTTTTTAAGGACCGACGAAACAAACAAACAACACATACGTCAGTTAAATAAATACTAGAAGGGCTTCGAAGGGGAGAAAATATAATTTCCTACTTTCAAAGTCGACCGCAACAAAACGGTTCCACCTTATCGTCATCGTCGTCGCCGGTGTCGACGAAAAGTGTGAAGAGAATCGCACGCAGACGTGCTACTAAATAAATAGTGAAAAAGCAACAGCATAGAATGAAAGCAACAAAATAAAGGACGAAGACGACAAAAAGGACGAAAGCGACAAAATAAGGAACGACAGCAACAAAAGAAAGATGAAAGAGAAAACAATAAGTTTCCTTCAGCTATTTACTCCCAAAAGACTTCAAAAAAAGTGGTGAGTTGACCATAAAAATAAAACTTCATCTTTAAGAATACGGATTACGTTTGGTTTGTTTTGGTATGTTTTTTTTGTGCAAAAAAGTTTAACAAGGGTGCAAAAGACCGTTTTCTAACTTGGTCCCCCGTTGCGCTCGGATAATTATTATTATTTTAATACCGGTTGTCGCGGCGTGTCTGGTACACGCGATTTCTTCGTGTCTCTTTATATTAAAATAAATTGCTCTCCTCGAGTATCGCGAAGAAAATATAATCGTCGCACAAAAAGGAATCGAAAAAGCTCCAGCCCAAGAACGCGAGTTGTGTGCGTAGAAGCGACTCTCTGAGTTCCAAAATGAGTTAATTGCAATTTGAGCAAAAATGCAAAAGTAGGGAAGGGTCCCTCCTTCTATAAAACTGCAAAATTTGAAGAAAACTAAATTCTCAAAAATCGAATAGATTTCAACATAAATCACACAATTGAACTCTAATGAATCGACTTCTACTGTTTTTTCCCTTAAGTAATCACTTTAGGTCATCCAAAATGCGTCTATTGCAATTTGTGCAAAAATACAAAAGTAGAGAAGGGTCCCCCCTTCTATAAAAGTGCAAAATTTGAAGAAAACTAAATTCTCAAAAATCGAATAGATTTCAACATAAATCACACAATTGAACTCTAATGAATCGACTTCTACTGTTTTTTCCCTTAAGTAATCACTTTAGGTCATCCAAAATGCGTCTATTGCAATTTGTGCAAAAATACAAAAGTAGAGAAGGGCCCCCCCTTCTATAAAAGTGCAAAATTTGAAGAAAACTAAATTCTCAAAAATCGAATAGATTTCAACATAAATCACACAATTGAACTCTAATGAATCGACTTCTACTGTTTTTTCCCTTAAGTAATCACTTTAGGTCATCCAAAATGCGTCTATTGCAATTTGTGCAAAAATACAAAAGTAGAGAAGGGTCCCCCCTTCTATAAAAGTGCAAAATTTGAAGAAAACTAAATTCTCAAAAATCGAATAGATTTCAACATAAATCACACAATTGAACTCTAATGAATCGACTTCTACTGTTTTTTCCCTTAAGTAATCACTTTAGGTCATCCAAAATGCGTCTATTGCAATTTGTGCAAAAATACAAAAGTAGAGAAGGGCCCCCCCTTCTATAAAAGTGCAAAATTTGAAGAAAACTAAATTCTCAAAAATCGAATAGATTTCAACATAAATCACACAATTGAACTCTAATGAATCGACTTCTACTGTTTTTTCCCTTAATTAATCACTTTAGGTCATCCAAAATGCGTCTATTGCAATTTGTGCAAAAATGCAAAAGTAGAGAAGGGTCCCCCCTTCTATAAAAGTGCAAAAATTGCAGAAAACTAAATTCTCAAAAATCAAATAGATTTCAACATAAATCGCACAATTGAACTCTAATGAATCGACTTCTACTGTTTTTTCCCTTAATTAATCACTTTAGGTCATCCAAAATGCGTCTATTGCAATTTGTGCAAAAATGCAAAAGTAGAGAAGGGTCCCCCCTTCTATAAAAGTGCAAAATTTGAAGAAAACCAAATTCTCAAAAATCGAATAGATTTCAACATAAATCACACAATTGAACTCTAATGAATCGACTATTACTGTCTTTTCCCTTAATTAATCACTTTAGGTCATCCAAAAAGTGCAAAAATTGAGCACAAAACAAAGATTCATCCAATAATTCGAATTTTTTGCATATGAACTCTTTTATGGTATTAATTTAAATCTAACCACAGTAATGGATTAATAAGCAAGCTTCACATTCGCACGGTTTATGCATAACGTTTTCATTTAGTTGAAAAATGTTTTCGTCCTTCGTTCGTGCTCTTCGCATCCTTTAACTTTAACAATTATTATGATGACTTCTCTCTGTCGCTCTCATCAACTAACCTTATATTCTCGCATGGATGCCGTCCGCCCTAAGACTTTATTTCTATTATCTCGGATACGTGACGCGATTCTAGGATTGCTCTTTTCCCTACCTACGCGAAAAACTGCGGGAAAATTGCCGGAAAATCATTCCTCGTGCTCTCTCGCGTACACAAAAGCCACGCCGTCTTACATGCATAAAACAAATTCTTTTACGGCGAATGTGGTACAACTTGAAATGCATATAATCGTAAATAAGATTCGCTATTAAAGATTCCCGTACCATTTTTGTGGCCGTATTGGGCTAGGAATTGGTTCTATTCTGGGTGAAATTTGTTGGGCAACGTTCTCGGTTAAATTAGAAATAACTAAACGTAAACGGTTTCAAGTTGGAATAATTTCTCTCTCTCTATAAAATGTAAGGAATTTCATACGAAAAACAGTCTATTAGAGTTTCTATCTGCGAAATAATCGAACAAGTGGCCGATATTACCGATACGTTATTGAACTAAAGAGAAACCTAATAGAAAACTCCGGCAAAAACCGAAGTAAATAAACATTTTCGGTAAGTGAACTTTGCATACATAAAAGCTATCTAAACAAATACACATATCTGCTTTTACTTTTGGGTGGAATTCTTTTCCTCTATTCTTCTGTTCCCTCATTTTCCATTTCCGTCTCTCTTACAGCATCGCATTTGTCCTCATCTTGCTTCATTTATTTTAGTCGTGCCAAAAGAAATTTTTGTCTTCTTACGCTCATTCTCATCTTACTTTTCTCCTTCGTGCTGTAGGGGCGGCATGTTCGAACAGACGCTGCTATATTTTGCTTTTGGGCGTATCATAAATTGGGGGTTTACACGATTCGTAACGCATGAAGATGGAACTTGACAGGAGAAAAGAATAAGAAGAAAAGCAGTATAATAACGTCGCGAGGATGAGGAAGAGGGCGACCGAGAAATAGAAAGAGCGAAAGGAAAAAGTGTTTTTCCTTTTCGCCTCTTTCACACGAATATTTCCCTCTTCTGTCACTTTTACTTAGTTTATATCTTACTCTTGCTCGGTATATAACATTTTCATGTCTAACGTATTGTAAAGTAAACATTTCCGTTATTGTTTAAAACGTCCCACTTCTTTTTACTCTTATCTCTTGATCTGCATTTTACGCGTTTTGCTCTTGTATTTCTCAAAGCCTGTCGCCTTCGTTCTTGTCTGTCCTTTTGCCAGAACATCATTGGAAACCGTGCAATTTTCATAATAAAATATTTTTGTTATGAGTATGCGTACAATTTTCTGGGGATTCCTCATTGGAGTTGTTCCAATTTTTCGAATGAGAAACCATATTTATATAAATTTCTGGATAACCATGTATTATTTGTTATTTCGCATAAACGGGCGGTGAGAATCGTGAGAATTTTGCGGTTTATTATATAAAAGCCATCTAAAAAGGTTAGTGGTAAAGTAAATTTATTTAGGGTAATCCAAATTTAAATGTATTATGGTAAGACATTAAATACATATAATATAAATTATGTTTCCTGATAAGTAAACTACCCGGAGTGTCTACTAGCAAAAAGCAGCCATCTCTAGCAGAGCCAAGATGCGGAAAGTAATTTAAATAATAATAACGAGGGGATTTTCTTCGATGTGCAAATATTCCAGTACATCAGCCTTTTTTGCACTTGGGAAAAGTGCACAGATAACAAAAGCAAATATCATTAGCGGCGATAATGGGGAAAAATGACGCGCAATTTTTACCGGACTTAAACTATTTAACGTTTACGAGGCGCAAAATGTTCCTGTTTTTATGAAATTGAATGAATTATTTATTTATATTCTATAATTCGAAGACGCTATTTTATTTATTTCCGATCGATTTTCGACTTTTTAAGTTTCCTCCTTCGAAACGTTTATAAGCGCCGTAAATCATTTACGAAAAGGAACCAGAAGCAACAAATAAAAATAAATAAAACCGAACGGCGAACAAACAACAACGGCGGCGGTTATAACTTTTGTATGCGTTACAACAGTGCAAAATCATAATAAAAGAATAAGTTAAAAGTCGCGTTTAAGCAAAAGTTATGATCGTATATCAAAATACAGTTACGAGGGACCGTATGTTTCGTTCTTTCTGCTCGTTTTTTTTTTGTTAATTTTCCATACTCTTTTGCATTCGGAATGCGAATGGAATACACATTTAAATGCATAATACACGGTTTACTAGTGACATACCAGAAACTGAAACGTTGTTGCACTATTCAAATATATTTTTGATATCAACATCATCATTAATGGGAAAAGATGTAATATACGGATGAACGGATATTGCTTTGGATTCGCTTAAAAGAGATTAACGTATAACGGAATTTCTCCGACAGAAAAGAGCTTAGAGATTAAGTTTCGAATAAAAATGAAGAGGAGCAAACTTTCACTCGCTCTATAGCTAATGTAATTGCAATAAAAAATGGAAGAAACTGCTAGAAGCATTGTTAACGAACAAAAAAAAAGAAGTTAAAACTTTATGGATCATAATGTTGGATGGATGTATACAGGAATTGCCTTATAAACGAGTTGATAGTAATTAACCGTTTTATATTCTCCAGAATTTATACGTAGACTTTATCGCCTTTCTTTCGCCCATAAAAGCTCCTTTGATTATCACCGGTTGAACAATGAAAAAAGTGCCAAACACTCGATATTTTATCAGCTACTTTAAATGAACCGAGCGCAGTTCAAACGTATAAGCAAGTTTCCCAATTCATTTTTGGTGGATGCTCCAGGATTGCCATTATTTCACTGGATGGCATTTAAACGAAATCAATGCTGCCCGTTCGCAAGTCGTAAACCTGTCTAAAGGCAATAGTAAAGTTTTTTCGACTTCGGAAAGGATGAAAGGTCTTCTATTATGTATTTAAAATCGCCGCAAAGAAACCCGAGGCAAAACAGCAGCAAGAGTAACCTCGTGGGGCTCGAAACATGTGGTACGTTTTTGTTTATATTTAATGCCCCGTTTCAATAAGTCCTTCTACAACGCACACGAAAGACGGATTTGTAAATATAAAATGAAGTGTACTGACGAATCGAGCGGGTTCAAAGTTTGTTCGATAGAGATAAAAATCGAAATCTTAATTCCGTCAAGAAGCGATTCTTGTTACATTAGTTATTATTGTAACGTCGCAGCAATGATTCGTGTGTTAGTTATGATATACGTTATTGCTTTGAAGCGATAAATGCTAAATTCAATATTTTACTTGCGAAGTGATAAGTTCGGTGTAAAATCAAAAGATAAAAGGGAACCTTGTTTCAGTTACATGTATCTCTATCGTCATCAATTATCCCGACTAATATGTAAGTAATTGATTCTGGTGTCGCGTTTGAATCATAATTCCGTTTTCGCCGAACGTGCAAAATTGTTGATTTCGGCGGTTCGACGATAATTAATTTAAAACCGCACGAATAAGAAAACGTAATTTCTCGTTGAATAGAAATTAGATACATGCACATGCACACACACACACAGGCGCGCGTTTCTAATGGTTAATCCGTTAATTAACGTTTTCCGCATCAAGATTTAATCCGAAGCGATAATAACTTTGAAGATTTTGCACGAGATACGGGGAGAGGTGGAACGGTACGTGTAATTAAACGATAATAACGTTTATTATCGTCATTATAGACCAATCGGTCAATTCTGATTCGTGCCAGAGTTTCCAATTAGTTTAATAAGAAGAGTGAAACGATTTCTATTGGCGGTTGCAGGGGTTATCAAAAATGCAAATACGCGCGCGCCTCGTATTTCCGAGAGAATAATAAAATGCAATGCGAAAGAAAAGAGAGAAAATATGCTGGGAATAATATAGCGAGGTATCATTTTATGTGCCCCATACTATTATTGTATATTCCGGTACAAATACTCTTTCGTTTTCAAGTACGTCTCTCAATTTTACTCATATCCTTCCTTTGCCCCGTATAAAAGCAATACAAGCAAACGACATTTACATTTCAATTTCTATTGAGAGAAAGAAGGAAAAAAGTACTGGCAGTTGACGAAAAAAAAAAAACAGTCTCTCTTCGTCAATTTGGATTTGATTTTCTTTTTTTGCTATGCAGGATTTTATTTATATAAAAAAGGGAACCAAATGTAAAACGAACGTATGATATGTCTGTAAATAAGATTTTTCCAGTTTTCGTTTTTTTTTGTAGGAAGAACGCTAGAAAAGAGAGGAAAACGCGAGGGATGAGGAAATCCATTAAAAACAAATTCGGGCGTTAATTCGAAACAGGAGAATGAAAATGATTTTCCTTTCGGGAGCGGGGAAAATGAAAAAGGAATTGAAAAGATTTCGCTTTTAATATTTAAAGAAAATGGTTGGGAAAATGAAAAAGGTCGATTTCTTTTTGTTTCACAAATTAGCACAATTAAAAAGTTTCGTTTTGTTCGCAACGAAGCTTTCCTTTTTTTTGCAAATACTTTAGTTTGATCCTAACGCATCGATCGCCAGTCAGTCAGTCTGTATTTTAATTAGTGAGCCGCAAATATTGTTGTGCAAATGCGTGCGAGCGAAGGAATTTAATAATAAAATAATAATTGCGATCCCGAGATCATCATCGTACATAAATTCGCGTTAATTGAATGACGACAATTGAATTACAAAACAGTGCGCGGCGGCGTTTGGCCTCGATCCTGAATGGTTTCTTTTTCTTTTTTTCCTTTTTTCTGTTTTGTTGTTGTAGCGACCCATTTTATTGCAGAATATCGTCCCGGATATATCATAGGAAGGCCGACACATTGAGATTTATTTGGGTCTTATCTAATTTAAAAAGGAAACGTGCCGGCGAAGAAGAATAAATCAAAAAAACTTACACGTTTCTTGCCGATTTCATTGGTAAAAGGAAAAAAACTGGCGACTTACCTGTAACCAAAAAAAATTGAACAGTTAATAAAATTGCAAATTAATCAACACAAAGAAACGTTGTATGTAATTAATGTTAAACTACCGGCAGATGGACACAATCTTGGGGGTTAAGTAGTGGCAATCATTTAGCTACTTCTTGACGATGTCTTTCGCACTAAATCCACGTTTCTGCGTGCCGTTTGAATTAATAGAAGGGACGCGGAAAATAAATTATCCTCATGAATGTTCTAATCTGTATTGGATGCGTGACTGGTCTTGGAAATTAGGACGTTAGCCAAAGAACCGAAGCAGACGTAGAGGACGAACAAGAAAAGCAAGACGATGATGAAAATCAATGTTTATTATAACAGAGTGGCCCCATCATTTATTTCGGGCGTTACGTGTGCGAATTTCTTTCTAACCCTAGAAAGTGTAGCCAAAGAACGATTTTCTAGTGTTTTATGCGATTACGCAGTGGACGAAGAAGTCACCGTAGTGTTCTCTCTTTTTTTTATGATTCGCCTAAAATTTATTTGCAAACCCGTAGCAGCAGGAGCAACTTCTTCCTTTCTTTTCGTCCGAAATTAGAGCATTCTCTTCGGTTATAAAGCAAGGACAATGAATTTAATAAAACGTTTTTCATCACTCTCGACATAAATTTCTTTTCCGAGGGCAAGGCAAAATGAGGCGGAAGAACGTTAAGAAAAAGCTTCGTTTAGAGACGAAAAAATTATCATCTTCCATCTACTAAAGACTTTTAACAACAAAAGTTTCTCGTTGATTTTTTCTTCCTTTCTTTAAATAAATTCCTCGGTAAAGTCTCGCCATTTATTCTTATATATTTTTTTATATTAGAAATGTAATTTCCTTCTTGTTTTCCATTCGGAATAATGGCCAATGTAATCGTATTATGTGAAGTCAAATAAACATTTTCGAAAAGTTATTATAATATTTTAGATTCATCCACAACACGAACAACAAAAAAAGAAAAACATCCTCGTTAAATTAACGAACTTTTCTCAGCGCCAAAATTCGGAATATATTTCTTCTTCGGATTGTTTTGTAAAGTGGAATAACAATTAAGTTGGTGGATGAGAATCAAACCGGGCCTATTTAATATTCCAAATGAAATCTAGGTCAAGTATCTAATAACAATAAAAGCTTTATTGCAAAAATTCTGCTTTAATAATAATGATAATAATAACGAATCGGTTTGTAATGAAATAATATTTTTAAATGAAAAAGGGAGGAATTGAATCTATTATTTCATTCTCGTATTACAATTATTACAATGAGAATGGAATATTTAGTCGGGAATAAATTAACGATACACTTGGGTCTCATATTTAAATAAGTTGAGCCATAATCGTGATAAATTGTATCTTATCAATCGCACAAACGAATTCGCAAAGATGATCGTCAAATTCCTCGGTCACGTATTGGTCCCCAATAACAAAAAGCCAGAATGAAATGAAGCAAACTGACCTTCATCATCTTTTTTCGAAAAAGAAAAAATCCTCTTCTTACAGGAAAGATCTATGTCAGGGATGTGGATGATGTTGGTAATAACAAATTTATTCCAAATAGTTTTCCTTTAAGGGAATTGTATAGAAACATCTGCTGATTTACTTAAACGAATATAAAATTTAAACTTAAGAAATGGTAAAGGAAAATATTAGCTGTAATGAAAAACTGCTTTCGTAATTTTCTCATTCCTCATTTTCCAACGTTTCCCCGATTGATATTGCCTTGACAATTTATTAATCATTAATTAATGTACGTGGCAAATTGTTATCGTTTTTCGATAATTTTAATTAATGACAAACTCACTTTGGCCCCCTTTCATTTCCTTTTTCGTTCGATTTCTCTCGATTAATCGATATTCAATAAATTAACGTGCCATACATTTTCGTCGTTGTCTGCTCGCAGTTTTTATAATTAATCTAATATAACACGTGTCATTTAATTCCGTCGATTAAAGGTCGTTAATTTTATGGACGCGTCACGCCCCACGCTAATAATAAATTGCCAAAATTGTTTTATTACCTAATCCCCCGTTATCCAATCTCATAGTTTTGCTATGGTATTGTACGAACTTTGATTAGATTAGATATTAACAACAAACGGTATATGTGGAGGTATGGAAGGTAGTTTGCCGGTTGTTCTTGTTGTTGTTCAACAACTGGCTTTTACTTTTCTAATTTAAATGTTACTATAAAATAATAATAATAATAGTAATACGTGCAACATTTTCTGTCTGTCTACTGATGTGTGTTACCATCACGTAAAATTTAATGGATCAAATTTCAAAGTTTTACCAACAGTTAGTACGCTTATGCAGAACAATTAATTAACCAAATTTTGGTCCACCGAGCGTTTTCTAAAGCTTTTCTTCTGCCAAAACCGAACTACATACACGATTTTTTATTATTATCCATTCACTTTAGGCCCATGTTTATCTTCGAACAATTGCCATTGTTTTCATATAAAATCTTTTCTTGTCGTCGCCGATGTTGTTGTTGTTTGGCCGGATTTTATTCGTGCCATACTATTATTCCCGTATCAATATTTACTCTATCCTGTATCCTACTCTATGGTAAACAAAAAAGGAAGGAAAAACTACAACGGAACGAAAAAAAGCAATAAGAATCAATCGATGAAAAAAGAAAAATGGGAAATTGAAAGAAATTTTCCTTACTTTTACTTCTTAATATCGTCACTTCATTTCTATTCTTTTACATCTAATTTTTAAGAAAGTGCCAACAACACGTACCGTCAATAAATCCTATATTATTATATCTACCAGTGGAGGCGAGAGATCCCATTTTCGTTTTTCAATTCTTCAAGCTATATTTCCGGGATAGTTAAATAATAGATGTTAAATGGAGTTTAAAACAACTTGGAACATTCATAAACGTACAAACGGCCATAAATTCATTTAAAAAATAAAGAAGAACGATCTCGTTCTCATTCTGTCTCATGATTAATGTCGCTCCTCTCTGTATCATCCAAACGAAGATTGAGAGAAAAAGAAACACGCTTTCTGTTCGTTCCAATCGTTCATAAATGAACCACTTAATTCGATGATTTATTACGAAGTTGACGCTTTGTTCTTCAAGACTTCCGTAGCTCATCGACCAAATAAAAGGATTAAAGATGTTAACGATGGAGCTTTAAAAGAAGTAGTTCTTGAGATAAAAAATGTAAGGCAATAAAGTTCCCTCATATGCATCATTATGTTAAGGCCAAAGGGATAAACAACAAGCATGAAAAATTGCTCCCACACAAAAGGAAAATGTTTATGATCTAGCTGATGATCAATTTTTTCTTCTTCAGCAATATAGTTGATGGCAAAAAGAGATGATGCCGAAATGCTTTCTAGCAGTAAAGTTTTGCAATGTACAAAAGTAGGCACTTTTATTTGATTGCTTTTTTGCGTAACGATTTCGCTCCTATACACTGCTTAAATAAACGCAATTACTGGCCAAATGTAAACTAGATAATCATCTTTCAATTCCATTACGTTAAAAATAAATAATCGTTTGTGAATTTTTCGCTACGATCTGAAAAAAACTGCGATGCAGTCTCTGTGCAAAAACTGGCGAAACTTTTAACTGCCATTAATTTCCTCCTTTGCTAAATAGTTTCCATTCTTTTTAATTTTGTTTATAGTTGTGAAACAAAGACAAACAACAACAATAACAGCAATAAGAAAAAAAAAGTAACTGATAGAACTGCAAGAAAGGAATGGCACTTAATTTTTAAAGTAAATTGTTGCAAAAGCGTTACTCCGAACTAAACAAGAAAAACAGGCGACCATTGTAATAAATTGCAAACAATACAGCAAAGTAAGAATGATAAAGAATTAAAAATGGCAACAGCGGCAACAACAATGGAAGCAATTGCAAGAACAAGAGGAAGGAAGAGATTTAATTCAATTATTAAATGATGTAGTACCCCGTGTAAAACTAGTAGTAGCAATAAAAATAAAAGAGCGGTAAGTAATCGCAACTTAATTGTACGTGGCAAGGAAAGTTTAATAGAAATTCGAGAAGCGATTTTTGTCTTAGCGAACCAAAATATCTGCAACAAGATTTAATTTACAAGTAATAGACAAAATCCTGGTCAGTTATCTAAAACTATTTTAATAAAGAACCTAATTTTAAACAATCCCTCTTGGAACCAACAACAACGACGACGAATTTTAAAGAAGTAAACTTTCAGATTACCATTAACGGTTGATTTTTTAAAATAAACTAATTTCTTGTAAAATTCATGCAGAAGTCCATCAAATAACAGCGGCGACTTGGAAAAGTTATAAGGGCAACAAGAACAACTAGTGATAATTTGAAGACGTCGTTGCGGGTTTAAGAGCCGAGATAGAAGGACCGAAATAACGTTGGTAACAGTGCAAATTATGGGCTAGGAAGTTATATTCGATTCCGGGCCGAGCTTTTGGCATCGTAACAAATTCCGTTGGCGCGTCGTAATACAAAACGGCAGAGTTCTATTTCTTCGTTTAAATCTGCGACACACATAATCTCTGTAAATGCGAAAGAATGCAAAAAGAAGAGTGCAGAATAATAGATTCGATGTCGGGCTTGGAAATGGGTCGTTTGGTTATTTGTTAAACATTATTCAAAAGAAGAAAGAACAGGAAGAGGAACAAGAGGAAGAAGTTTTATGCAATTTCCTCGCAGCCAATTTAAACAAAAAACGATTTTTGTGGGATTTCATGGGTTCCCCTAAATTAATTATTAACAATAAGTTAGAGAAATGTTATTGTCAAACCGACGATTTCGAGCGCTTTTCTTCACTCGATGGCCCATCAAAATTCGATGCCGGAAGTTGTCGCGTTAAAAGTTTATTATCATAACGAAACGTCTCCTCTTTTCACTCGCGAGGCTACGATATTTTGAAAGGCAAAGGGATTATGGGGCAATGTTTTATCGATTCCATTAAACGAGATAAGTAAGAGCCCTTGATGGATTTACATATTTTTGCATAATATTATCCACATCTCTGAAGACCGGGGCTAACGAACGAAACGAGAGGAAAAAAATTGTTTTAACACGTAAAATTAGTCGAGGGAATGAATTTAGTAAAGACAAAAGAGGACGTTAGATGAAAAAAAAATGCTTAAAATCATTGTCACAAAAAAAATTGTGTTGCAAAATCTTGCGGAATAACGCAAAAAAAAGGAATTAAATTCCCCCATCGAGAGATTGGCTTATTAGAAGCGAAACGGGCGATGAGAGTACGAAAGTGTCGAGAGTTTATTAGACACACACGCATTGTATGGAAAATATAAACTGTTCGAGTAGCGAGCGAATGAATTTATTTAAAATTTTCAAGCAAACGCTCCTCATAGGGGAGATTAACTGAATTATTTAGTAGACGAAGCAACGAAAAAAGAGCGGAAAATGCGAACATTTCCAGATTAAACTATGGAAGCTGCATCAGTTTTTCATCTTATCGAGCTTTAGCTTTCCGTTTTATCGAAGCGAGAAAAGAAGAAACCTTGTTCTTTCCGGTATAAACTTCAACATCCTCGAAGTCGAGCATTACATTCTTTCTTATTCATTTTCATTCTTGCCTCTCCATTCACCGTCGACAGATTTAAAGTTTGATTGATGTCGTACGTAATGCGGTTACAGAACGATGATGACGATAACAAGGATAAGGTAATTTCGAGACGAATAAAACTCTCGCTCCCAAATTTTATTCCGTTTTCTTTTTCGCACACAGAAATATAAAGAGGGAAATTTCTTTCTCTTCGCCACATATACAGAAAAAAGGCCGGAAATATTAATATGAACCTCTCTTTTACATGCCTGTTATCTTGTCGCTCCACCAAACGTACTTCTATGCCCCTTTTTTTGCTTATTCCTTATTTCTCTGGTTGTTGGGACGTATAAACAAAAATAGGATGATAACGTGAACCGGACTAAGGAAATATTACGATATTAGAAAAGTTGGGATGATATAAAAGGTCGTAGACGATTTTTTCTTCCTCCTTTCCGAATGGTTTTGTTTTTCTTCGCTACCACTAAATAACATTCCTTCCCTAAAATTGTTGTGGCCTCTTAAATTTCTTAATAATAGCTACAAGTATTTGATATAAAAAGAAAAAACAATGAAGGCGAAAATCTCCATCCCTGTGTAATTATGCGATGATAATTATGGGCTTTAAAGCTGGAATTAAAAGGGTAAAGTGGGAATTTTGTGGTAGTTTGAAAGAAGCATAAATTTTTTTATTCCGATAGGGAATTGTGGCTTGGAATAATTTCATTTCCAGCCGATTGTTGTCCTTCTTATTCTTCGTTTGCATACGTCTCGCAGTTGCGACGCTGAACGAGAAAAACTTGCTGTCTTTAGACAGCGGCAGCAACAACGACGGCGAAATTTTTCATTTCTCGACCGTCACAAATTAATCGGTTCCTCTCTTTTTTTTTTTTTCGTTTTCTGCCGGAGGGATTTTTCCCTAGGCGATTGTCGTCGGGACGTTCAACAAATAAAGTGAAATACAACCTGTTTTCCCAAACGACCGAACGTCTCTCCAAATACTATACACTCTACATTCATTCTTTATATTGTGTATATCATAGTTTTATTTGCTTCGTGTTACATTTTTCCCACTTGCTTTATTCCTTTATTTTCGGTCCGTCTGAAAGCTGTCTTACTGTACTTTATTATTGCACGTCTTTTACTCCGTACATTTCTCTCTATGCGAATGCGATTCGAATAACAAGCAGACGGAGGAGAGAACGTTACATAAAGTCGATTCGCTTTTTCTTCGCCGTGCAGAAAATTGAAGCAAATGAACCGGCATTATTATTATTTTTATGCTGTTGTGCATCGCGTTTTCCTTTTGCGCAGTCGAAATAGAAATACCTCACAAATCAAGTAAAGATTCCATGATATGATTCGCATTCACGATATATACGCGAAATTTGATTGCGAACTTGAGAAGAAGAAATAGCTATTTCCTCTGTAAATTAATTGCCGACAAAAAACAACTTTGAAAATGATGCTGCTTTGGATTTAAAATATCCAAGAAGACTTTAATAAAGTGCCCTCCGGGTTGAGTTCTTTTGGATGGAAAATTACAATTATAGAGTAAAATATGAACTATTGCAACTCAAACAATAATACCAATCTAATAACGTCTGCTAAATATGGTTTCCCAGACTATTGCTCACTGTACCTATACGTTGTAAATAATAATACGTTATCGCCTAACGTATAAATCTATGGCAAACGGTGCGAGTGTGAGCAAGAGCCTCAACGCGCGTCGTGTTAACTAGAAAATGGGAACATGATATTTAAATGGAAGCTCTCGGTGTAAATTAAAATAGGAATCCTATAGTATGTGTCTTGCATGTAGTAATACCAGGCAGGCGAGGCAATTGTACAACAACTACTACTACTAAAACAACCGCTTTAATTAAATATACTCAACATTCCATTTCTCCCATAAATTAAATAAGAGTTCGAGAGCAGATCGTGCGCCGCCACGAACTCGCTCTTTCGCCTCATTAATAATTACGTATTGATAATTTTAGGAAAAAATGCGGGCACAACGAAGAGGCGATTAAATATTTAACAGCGGATCTCGAAATCCCTTTGTTGTTACTCGCTAAAATCGTGTCGGATGGCTTTCAAATTATAAATGATCCTCTCTACTTGCTACACGAAATAATGACCGTTTAACGTCGGTGCGAAAATGATTTTGGTTTACATGAAACTTACCGACAAGTAGCCGAAGAAACGAGGCAAAGAGATGCAAATCATGTGAACCACCCATAGATATCATTCTTCCACGAAGATTGGCGCATGAATCGTGATCAATGCCTCCTTATCGGGCATTGTTTGGTCTTGTCGATTATCAAGTCTTTGTAGCCGTATTCTTTCGCATATGCGAAACTTAACATCAACATCATCAAAGTATATTTTCCATCAATTAAAAATAATTGATACTGCAAACGTGGAGTTCGGGAGACTCGAGAGCGACAAATTTTGCTAATGCGGAAAGAAATCGTAAGGATCTGCAGTTCTTAATGTGAGTTTCTCCAACTTCTTCATATCATCATCATCGTTATATGAGACAGATATTAATTGTAAATTGCTTCTGCGTTTGATGTAACCATTTGTTGTTAAAAGAGACAAACGGAGTAAATCAAAAGCTATTCGGAAGCTCGAACAAAAAGCAGACCAAACAGAAAAAGGATGGTAAAAGTTACATTTCGGTTAAGAATGGGCGGCAAAAAGGAGCGGACAATAGAAGAAGTGGATGGACTAGCGGACTTTAGTTGCTTTAACGAGAAGGAAAAACTGGAAGGAAAAGAATAGTTGTTTTTATTAAGAGGGAATAAATGAGACGGAATGCGAAATACAAAAAAGCATCACAATAATGCTATTACAAAAGATTAAATGCTGCACGGTTTTCTTTTTCCTTTTGTAAAGAAATTAGCTCGGAAACCGTCCGACGTTCTTTTAATTATTTCTGCGATTTCCATTTGAATAAAAGCCGTCTTAAAATCGCTTCGTGATTACGTCTCTTTGCGAACATTTTATTCGAAGCAAACATTTCGCCAAGACCGAACGCAATCGATCTACATCGATAATTTAATAACGAAACTTTTGCCACAACTTCGCGATAATCCTTCCGACCAGATTTAAATTCAA
This sequence comes from Hololepta plana, assembly GCA_963695495.1. Lineage (NCBI taxonomy): Eukaryota > Metazoa > Arthropoda > Insecta > Coleoptera > Histeridae > Hololepta > Hololepta plana. The sequence goes on from OY968836.1 coordinate 9,619,199, forward strand.
TTCGCTTCGCCCTCGACATCTACCTTTCTCTTTGCCAGTTCCTTATTGGCACGAATTAAAGGCAAACAAAGTTGCGAAACGGATCGATCGGTATTAGAAATCTCCACGGTATCATCGCGTACCTTAGCATTATTAGCTATGCACAAAAAAAGCAGCGAATTCAAATAAGAATCACGTCCAACGACCTGGCGGAAGGAAATTAAATAATTTCCTCGTTACGCATTCGACGTCGAACGAACGAAAAGTAAACCAAGATTCTTCTAGGACAGTAATTACAAGAGGTAAATAGAAATTTTTCCTCGACAAAAACCGAAGAAATAGGACTTTAATTAAAATCCAATAAAGGTTTTATCGATCAACGCCTCGGAACAAAGCGATCAAAATGATGACGATGGCAAAGATGATAAACGAATTTAATTAGTTGTCGTTGAAGAAAATTATTGGGTTACTTAACTTTGTTTGAGTTTTAACGACTTTTTCGGGACACTGCAAGGTAAACCGCAATCGATTAAAGAAAAAGGGGGAAAAGAGAAGGCGGAAAAGGAAGGTTAGTGTTAATTAGAGATTTAATTAGTGTACGTACATCGTCGGATGTTGGCGAATGGATGTTTGTTTAATTTAACGAGATTTTTGTGTTTATAATATCATAAGAATCAAACTAGTGTGAAACGATACCCTCATTACGGGTAAGCACCTAAAAAGTTTGTTAATTTAAATATTTCAAACCTTCTCCCCAATTATTATCATTCCTCTTTATCCCGTTTGCCATTTTCAGTTGATCCAACGCCCTGCAAATCTCGCGAACATCCCTTTCTGCTGGTTTAAATCCAGAATTTTAATCGATTCCCACGCGAAAAATAAAAGGTTAATGATCGAAGAAAGCGTCGCCGGAATGATGGATAACAAAAAGTGTTATTATTATGTATTTTAATGCCGTTCGAAAGTTGCCCGATGAAAAATGTTACTCGCGGTGACAAGCGTTTCCCGAAACCGTTAATCATATCGGTTTATTAAACGAATTAAATTGGTTTCGTTAACCGCATACATTTTCGCCCTTCGTCATGTGACAATTCCAGCAATCAGCTTCCGCTTTTACCCCTAACGATCGCCGCGAAGACAATGGACCGTGCGTCGAAGATAATCGTCCTCTTGCAACTGACGTTTCACCTTATTTCTTTCTCCATAAAAATATGATTACAGGGTAGCGCAAAAAAAGTTCGCATGCTGTTGAAACGATATATTCTTGCTTCATATTAAGGTCCGTTGTCAACGTGAACCTAGTGGAAATTCTTTTTTGTGGGCGCCCAGAGATTCTCTAGTGATTTATGATGGAACGAATCGTGGTGGAACAAAGTCACGAGAGGCCTAAATATTCATCCGTCTCTTTCTCGCCCACAATCTATTTCTTACACACCTTATTAAATGAATTATTATAACAGGGTTCGAATAAGAAAAGGTTCTTCTCGTTGGAAATGGATTTGTGCTATTTACAGATAAAATAATGGACGATCATCGTCAGTCGTGAACGTTAAACGATGAAATAAATGAATATAAATCGTATATTGGATTTCGTTAATGGATCGGTTCCAAAGGCGCGTCTTCCAAAGCCCGATGATACTATTTCAGTGCGATACAATTATAATGAGATTTACATTATTATTATTAGTGGGGGCTCCCCAAACCCTTTTCAACTGACTAAAATCTTCGTGGTAAATTCACTCTATTCCTTTAGTAATAATAATAGGAAGAAGCGGAGCTGACAAGATGACATTTTGTGGTGTATCTTCATAATTGTCACTCTAACTTTATATAAATGAAAGTTCAATTTGGTAATATTAAAGAGAATGAGACCGAGACTGTGCGAGGATGGAAGCCTTCAGAACTGAATAAGCCGTATTATTCAACGTATACCGAAGTATTTAACTTTGAATAATAGTAATACCGTGTAATAATACGAAGGAAATAATATTACTATCGTTAATGCTGAAGCGGGGGGCTAATACACAGAAATATAGTCAAATTGCAAAATGGAAAATCTTCTGAATGCAAATATGGTTTTTGGACTGGCGGGAGTATAACAATTTTAATCTTTTGACTCATGCAAAGTAACGTTTGAACTTTGAATATAAATTGCATTATAACTCCGGTAGAAGAAATACGTTCGGGGTTTTTTATAGCTTTTACATTAAACACAAACAAACAAACATGAAACGAGTACGTTGCGAATAATAAAAAGGCGGCGAAAAGATGCAAATAAATGGAGTTTCTCTTATTCGTAAAATACAATTTGCAAAACGAAAATCTTAATAGAAGAGCATTAGCGAGAGAGAGAGAGAGCATAAAATCCGCCAGTTTTGCTGATGAGCTTTTAATCCGCAAGAGAAAGCGTCGCTTTGATGTTTCGTAATCCTCATCAATACAAACTTCTTAAAATGCTACACAAAGAGAAAGATTGTGTCTTTTACGAATATTTCCTTTTAACTCATAGAACAACGACCCAATGATTTCCACTTGCACCGTAAAATGTGAAACGAAGAGTAAAAAAGAATTAATAATTCATAATGCAGTTCGTATTTTTAAAAGAATGTTACTTTAGAGTAGTTGGACCTTTTGGCATGTGAAAGTGAATCAAAGAAAACGGTCCATTCATATTGTTTTGCAGTTTCTTCTCTCAATTTTGAAAAATGAATCCTATGTGAATCACATTGACAAAAAATTAAGAAAGAAGCGATGCAAATGGTTAAATCATAATCTTCATAATATAAAGATAATTCAATTTTAGCAAAACCGTTTTGGTCCTTTATTTTCACAAGAGATCTACAAAAATGTATGATGTCGTAACGAATAAAAAAGACGAAGGGAAAAAATTGGGCCAAAGGCAAAAGAAAATTGGCAAAAATGTTAAACAGTTTTTGTTGAGAATATCCATCAATCGGTAAAGACCCGTTGACATTGAAACGACTTAGGAGCTCTTTTATTTCCTATTTACAAATCCTGCATCAAAATATAATATAAGAAAAGGAAAAACATGGGGCGTGAGAGAGCAAGGAAAAGGTCTTATCCATTAATTTATAAAGTTTTCTCTTTTACTTTAATTTAATTAATTTCGTTACATCTTCTTTCTTACTTTGGTTGCTACTTTACGAAATTAACTTAATTTCGTTTCCGGTTGATGATAAATTACTGAAAATTGCAAAACTGAAATCTTCATCTCCCACAATTATTATTTTTTGTTTTCCCCTTGTTTCGTTCGTATCGTCTAATTGAAAACTTTATGGAACTCGTCCCCCGGACCCCGAAAAAATGTTAATATACTTTCGCACAGTTCAACCATCAACTTGTACTTTAAATAATATGAAGCAAATCATATGATGGAAGAAACCTCTCATTCTGCCTCCGCCTCATTTTTCTGATGAAGAGTAATGCTTTCTGATGAAAAGGGCAGAAACGTGCTACTCTTCCTCGCATAAGAATTTAATGATGATGTATTATTGGGAGATGGAGCATGAAAGCAAAATAAGGAAATACAACTTCCAACATGCGCATACGGTAATAAACATAATAAATATCCGTGTAACGCCATCCACCGTAAAATTGTGTATATTACATATCGTAAACATACGGCGAATTATAATCGTGACAAAAAGTGAAAATTTCGCAAATTGCCGCGCACATAAAGCAAATTTTCTCATATACACGTATCGTTCAATCGTAATTTCCTTTCGGAAAACTGTCCGATCGTAAACTTTTAACGATTTTCGACCGTAACATATCGAACTATCGAATAACACACGAAACATTTAAATTCATTGCAAATCTAGCAGGAATTTATGGATATGTCGCGCTATAAGTAGAAAATTCATTTCAATTAATACTAAAATTAATGACAGAACGGATGGAAATAATCGTAACGTTAAAGTCAAAGAGCTTGTACTGTGTTGGAAATGACGCCTGAACGCAAGAAGTTAAACGACAACATTAAAGGCACAGCGGGATAATGATTCCTTTTGAAAATCGTTTTCTAGCGATTCCTTTCTAAAGTACAAAATAATAAGAAGCTAACCCAAACCTTATGGAAGTTAAAAAGCGCTCCTTTTGTTTGACACGTTACTTAATTCAGATTAATCGCACCGAGTTGGCACTTAATATAATCATAATGCGCCTTACGACATCTCGCCTTCAACAAACTGATTACATTAACAACAATAAGAAGATGAATTCGTTACAAATTAAAATAACATTTCGGGGAAACGTTTACAAGGCGAAGAACGCGTTATTTCCATCTTGTTTAACTGAACATGAAGGGAGAGAAAAATGAAGAAGCAATCTTACATAATTTAATAGTAATATGAGGAGGAACATCGTGATAAACAACGGTCTCCCTCTTCATTTTCCATTTCACTATCTCCACTTGCGCCCATTCTCCCACTCGTATTTCTACGACCCTTTATTAAATATACAACGCCGAAACTAAAACAAGTTTTCCCCATTATATTCCCTAGAAGCCCGAAAATTTAACCTTAGCACAATATATAACGCGGCATTAAATACGAAACAATTACGTTCGGTGCTACGATAACAATGATAACGATATTCGTTATCGTTTTATTGGACATTGGCAAATTAATTAATTACTTACAATCGACGGGACAACTGTAATTTTTGAATAGAATTTAACAACGCGACATTGTCCAGTTAATTACTCGGCCATGTCAATGCAATCAGAGAAAAATCTGTTGTGCCAAAAAAGGAGACGAAGTAGAAGGGGGCCGAAATTAAAAACTTTGCGAATAAATTAGTTTAATAGGGTTTTGTTGCTGCTGTTCCACCGCACGCCGATTCTAAAACACTCTCTGCTCAAACGTAAAACGTCAGGCGAAATTAATAACGACCATTAGTCAATGCCATAAGGTTTTATTGTATTAAAACGCGAACGCGAAACACAAGTCCTCGGGACGGATATTGCGAGATAAAATTATTAAAACCTCGCTCCGCCGTCTATCACTTTTCGAAAATGGCCCAGCACGTTAACCAAACTTTCCCAACAGTACCCTGTCCTTTAATTAGTAATTGTTGATGGAACGATGAATAATTGTTATTAAAGATTCAATTTATTTCGTTTGTCCCGCTGCGTTTCGTCACCGGTCGACTTTGGTTAATTACATTCGCACGGTTTTTGGTGGATGCGCCAGGAAATCGATGTTGTACATTATTAAGCAGAAATTAGCAAGTGTTTAGCTAGTGAAATAAATTTTCTAAGCAGATTGTGCTGCAAACCATTAAATTGTAAAAAGAAGTTCTTCCACTATTCCAATTTGTTAATCCATTCTTGTTGAAAAAACAATGATTCAAGTTGAAAAAATCGTGCAAAGAATTAGTATTATTGTCGTGCAGTCGTAAATAGGTCGCTATCGATGTCGATAATACCGCTAATAAGATTTTTCTTGTTTTGCTAGTGTAAAACATGTTTTTAACTCCCAAACGCTATTATTATTCTAGAGTACGTATCGGATTTGCAGCTTAGTTTATATTGTGCATTGTTAATTTTCTGCATGACTCCACAACCATCGTCGACGATTTTTTTCCAAATATTCTCGCGGAATATAAATTCATGAGCCAACAACGACGAGCGATTTGATTTTCTAGTCGAACAAATCTTTAAAAAAAGACGCAACTGTGACAATTAAAAAGAAGAATTTTTCGCGAAAAATAAGCTTAATCGATTCACTGTTTAAAAATCAACCGATCGCCTCTCGCAAAACGAATGACTTTCTCTCATTGACTACCCAACGTGACAACTTAAATTGTTTCTCCAACTTTAAATCTTGCGAAATACTCCGTGGAAAGTTCATTTCTCTTTCTTCGCCCTTCTTCTTCATCTCGTTCGATTGTTTTCTTCGTTTCGATTATAATAATACGACGAAAGGTTCGAAAAAGATTTATATTTTCAACTTTTTAACGTAGACTTGATTCATTTTCAACGAGAAGTTCAACAGCTTTCATCGGTTCCCGATACTCAATACTTTCGACGTGGACCAATAACGATAAACAAACAGCAGAAGAAAGAAACATCTTTGCGCAAGTTAAGCGAAATTATTCACGCCAGAATCTTTTCTTTAACCGGTCGGGCAAAAAAGAATATATTCTAGCATAAATATATTCCGTCCTGGTAATTTCAATTTGATTGCTTCATGAATATTTAACGGCAACAATTTTCGTAAACTCCGTACGAAAAATTAATTTATTTTCGGTATAAATAAGGCGAGGCGCCGTGAAAAGAGAAAGAAGACGCTGATGATGATGATGAAGGGAAATTCACTTAAATAGGTTTATTTTAATAGCGAAAACGTGCAATGCAGTAGTAGATTTTCGCAAAATGGGGCGTTTTAAATAGATAGCGAGAGAGACGGGCGAGCACGGTCCCAACTATTCAAACGACTACTACAAGACTCCGCAGTTGTAGTAGCAGCCGGGCTGTATAACGGATCTTAAAATCATAAGGAACGCAATAGTAAACCCGGGCGTTTAATATCACAACGGCCGACTGACTGACTTGACTTTTGGCTTCCAGTCAACACGTTCTTCTTCGTGCCATCCCGATGCATTATTCAAGGCGGCACATACTGTGCTCGCATTGTTAAGTTCGCCTCATACTTCTCTCATTCTCCCTCTGTTTTCTTCTTCTTCTCTGGCGCACAACCGTAGAGCATTCGGTGTGTTTGTGTGTTGTGACCCATTTATTTCAAGACGCCGACAAAGACAAACGTCGACTTTGGGCAAAGATTGATCAACTACGAATCGGCGTTTACTGCACATTTCGCCACATTCGGATAGTGATGGCTGGCAGTGGCGAACTTCGGTTTCGCCGAACTTGTTAAACTCGCATGTTAGCAAAATTAATTTCGTTAAGAAACCGATTTCATTTATTCGCAGCGTCAAATTAATTAGATTATGTTAGCGTCGTCGCTCAGATTTTCGAATAAATTCCGACAAGAAAGTTAAATTAAGCGATTAACGTTTTTGTTCCGCGCGTCAAGATTATCGATTCAAACGTGTTTGATATTACGAAAATTATCTGTTTACGTTCATTATCGAAAATGGGAAATGATAACAATAGGGTTTGGGAGAAGCAGCGAGTAAAATGTGAAACCGAAAATCCCATAAGAATACCTATTTAATCATCATCATCATCGTAAAGGATAATAACGTAACGATACCGTCGAACATCTTTTCATTAAGTGAATAACTCATTTACATTATAATAAAGTTTTAAAACGGTTCATTATGAGAGACGCACAATAATAATCGCCTTATACTTATGTCGAATTTCCATTGAAAAACCGTCGACGAACTCAGGATGATGATATCCTTTCATCAGATTAAGATGGGGAAAAAATAAAAACTTGACGAAGAAACTCCGAATGGAAAGCACTAATTGCCATTACTCCGTTAAGTTCTAATCTTAATTAAACTAATTACTTGCAAATATGTTCGAATGGAATAAATAAGCGAACAATCGACTCTATAATCTGAAAGAGGTTCGAATGAAAGGAGTAAATTAACACCTCGTTTTAAATTGCGAGAGTGGACTTGCAACGTCGCCAAATTATCAAATTAGTGCGAATAGTAGTGGGAATTACGAGAGATAATGCCCTCATCTTTAATTAAATTCCATCTTTAAACTTTCGAACCGAACGGTTTTAACGGAATTAAATCAAGGAGCAGAAATCCGAAAGTCGTAGAACGCAAAGTTGTAAATTTTAATCCGGTCTCCAACTTCCGAATAAAGAAAGACGATATTGCTCGCCATCGACACAGATTCATGTAACCTCGGCCTCGAATCAATCGTTGATTAATCATAATAATTGAATAAATTTTCGTTGATAACAGACTATGAATTGTTATCGGATGCAGGCGAAAGGGCGGATCTGTCATTATCAATCGTTTAACGTATTTGGCCTCTTCGCTCGCCCGATTGCGCATTCAAATCTCGCAAAACTGGGCCCGAAATTGATTTATATACGTACGAACCATAACAATAACGACGATAATAAATGCATTAATTTACACAATAAATAATTTCACTCTAACGGCCCCTCCATCATCAATACGTTTTGCATTAAACTCGATTTGCCCGCAACCCAATTACCGCAATTTCCCAAATACCTCCTTTTTTCGTTAACTTTATCATTTTCCTTCTCCTGTTTCTTTTTGCAATTTATTATTAGATCGATCACGAGCGAATGAAGTCGTAGAAGGATCGCGATAAGATTGCAAAAAAGGGGGGAAAAGACTAAAGGAACTAAAGAGACGAAGAAAAGCCAAAAAGAGTGAGAAACTCTAATACTGTCACCGGATATTACGGGGTCGCTTCAATTTTATCCGCTCACTCTCCGCTCCTTTTTTGCCTTTCTCTCTCGACGTCAGATTAAGATTTAAAAGATTGGATCGTCGCATATTCTTCGGTAAAATATTATTAAGATGTAATGATGATCATCAACGAGTGGGAGCGAGATGGCTCGTTACTTTTCCGGTGCTCTAAAATGGTCTAAAAGGTTACACCAGAAGAAATGAAGAGTATTATTAACAGTAACACCAAAAGATCTAACGGAAAAGCAGCAGCTTTAAGAGTAATTGTAATAGTGGTAGTTGCAACTTATGGATTTTATTGCAAAAGACCGTTATTAATATAGTAGTTTCATAAGATTCGCTGCCTTCTTCTTTCATTTTTTAAACATTGCCTTTCCGCTCACGAGTATCATAGAAACTAATTAGAGGGACCGAACGTAGATAATTAAATTAAGTTAAAAAAACTTGCCAGATGTTTGTAATTTAATGGTCGTTTATTACAAAAATTAAATTAATTTTAAGCTCGGCCTTTTGCTGGAAACTTAAAACTCGGTCCCTCAAACCATTCCGAAAGCGTTATTAGTTTGATCAGAATCGATTATTTGCAACTAGTGCAACTAGCGCTAATCAAAAGGAATGGCGAAAAGAAAAAGTGGGAATTCGTTCCAGGCACGAACTTTAATGAAATTAATTAGAAATAATAACGCGGGGAGGAATTTGAAAGAAGGCGAGTGTCTTTACTAGATTAAAACACCTCGCCGAAGGAAGTCGTGTTGCAAAACGAATAATACGAAATTTATGCTCGCAACGTAATCGCAATTTTAATGGAAATGCATTGCAGTTTATTGCGGAATATATTCGCTCGCAAAATGGTTTATGCACGCGGTCCCGTATTCGGGAAACGCGTTAACCGATATTCGGTCGTTCGTTACGTATTCGGCCAATAAGTCAGTTGGAAATCGTGCAGGATTCAAATCGAAATTTTGGGATTACAATAATTAATACGCAATGAAGCTTTATCGTACGCGAACGATTGTGCCACTTTTTATTTTCTTCGGGGTACGAACGTTAAAAATCAGTAGAAAGTCAAGAGGATTTATTGGAGCGTGGATTGATGTTTGTGTTTTGCAAGACGGGAAATTCACGAAGCGTGGAATATTATGCATCCTTTCGTTTTTCGTGCGAAATATCGGAATAACAATCGGATGATAATAATGCGATTTCTTATATCGCGAAATTCGCCACCTCCGTATGAAACAAATTCCGGTGAAAAATATGCCATTCCATTTATTTATATTCCTTCCATCTTTCGAGCAAATCTTTCCCCATATTTTCCACAATCGCTACAAATATATAAAAGTTCTTCAGCTTGAGGAATCGTTCTCCTCAAGTTGTTAACAGCAAAAATAATTCTTTTAAATTCGGTAATGCAATTAAATTGGAATTGTGCCGACGTTTGGATGACCGATCGATGATATATGAGAAAAGAAGGCATCAGACAAAATGAAATCCGAGATGAAAATGCAGCCAGTGCACTAAAATAGCGACTAAGAAAGAAAAGTTGCAATAAAGAAAGCAGAGGGAAATGCTTTAAAGGCCGTCGAGTTCAATGATAGCTCATACCTTTGATGTCCTCTTAGAAAACCAAACTAAGTAGAAAACTGAAGAAAAGCTTTCAAATGTTGTCATGTTGATTTTCAACACAAAACCAACGAAGTATCTCGTTTTTCTTGTTAAATTCTCAATTTGAATGGATTAAAATATATGGATTAACGAAAAAAGCAGGCTAACAAAGAAAAACCCTCACCTATCTTCAGCTAATGCCCGTACGCTAAAACCGCACAAACAGTAACAACAAAAAAGGAATCGAACGAACGGATTTATCGGAACCAAGTGAATTATTTCAGCGACCGTTTGTTACAAAATTAAAAACAAAACCTGATCAATTTTGGCAACATTACGAATGAACGTTCATTTTTATTCCATTCGTAAGCAATTACGTGTACGATTGTATTGTTTATGGTCCCCTATCATTGTTGCCACAAAATTTTTTTCGCTCGTCGGTGGTTTGATGATGGCGTGTTTCGTATCGCGAAAAATAAACACGTCCTCTTGCTTGATTATCTAAACCGAAACCAACAAATATCATTTTCAAAATGTAACGTTCCCTTACACATCATCAACATCATCGTTATTGTCTCTTTTACATACATCTATCATCTATCTTTGTAATTAAATTTCGGTTAAATTATTGTTACTCCGCTATATATCGAATCGTATCCTCATCTATTGTGCTCGATTCGGGAGTCTAGATAATTCTCCCCAAACAATGAACCGCGCACACATTATGGATTATTAATGAAATCATAATCAGAAATCGGTTAATAAATATTTAAGACAATCGAATTAAACGAGCCCAAAATCGAATTAATTAATTTTCTTTTCATTAAATTCTTGCGCGTTGTTATATAGGTTTATTGCTAAGTCGAGTTTAGGGTCGCGCCGGATTATTGTATGGCCCCGAATAATTAACATTATGATTATTACTATACAATTGAAAGTGTCAAAGTTTGAATCGAACCCTTTCTTCAGTTTATTCTTCGTCATCTCCTGCGGCTGACAGAAAACAAAACGCATTATGCGTTAATAATGACGTGGGGGCAAAAAGCCGTTAGGGTCCGATTTGGTATTAATAAAGTATTATGAACAATGGACGAAGGGTTTACTCGCAATTGACAGTTTTAGGCCTTTAATAGAATTCGTACGACTTCGACAGTTTGTTTTGTTAAAATTAGCATCGATTATAGAATTATTTGATGACGTTTGAAAAAGTTAAAATCAAATAGCAGCCGTTTAAAAAAAATCACTCAAGAAGAAATAAACGCGATCAACAAAGCGCGAAACATTTGCGAAAATTTTCAATTTAAAAAATTTACACCTGAAAGAAAGATAGAGGGAGGTAATAAATATAACAAGAGTAACAGCGATACAAACTACAAGAAAGAAAAGAAGCGAGTAAAAGGGACCAAAGTGCCATTTACTCTGCAGGAATTACTTCAATATTTATTTAGCGCTTTCAAGTTGTGTGTACGTGGTTGTTCTGCAACGTTCCATCGCTCTCCTTCTATTTCCATTTATTTTATTTTTTGCAATAGCTTCGTTCCCCGTTTTTAGTCTTGAAAAAGTTTCGATTCTTTAGATATAATCAGTCAATTTAAAAATGTTTTTCATATCAAAATTCCGACGCAAGAAGAAAAGAAATAAATATGGAATACGATTCGAACGTGTATAAGTTTATTTATATTTTGAATGAGAAAATTGTGCGCAAGAGGCACGAGGAAGAAAGCTTTTAGAAGCGTTTAAAATCGTCAGAAGAAAAAAGGCAATTTAACATTTCGATATGAGGAAATTCGCTGTTCTTACCACACGACAAATAAGATATTTAAGCTTTAATGGTTGCAAACTATTCTTCAACCTTGCAAAAACCATAACCGACAACAATGCCGTTTTGTACATTTCTTTTGAACACATTTCATATCGAATTACAATTGATTTATAGCGGAGGAGCAGTACCATCGAGAAAATTGACATTTTATTAAGTAAGAAATATCTATTGTAAAGTGCACCATCAATAGAAGAATTGCGGAAAAAATTAAAAAGAAATTGATGCATTTCCATCTTTCCTCTTGTAAAGTTTCTCGCTTTTTTCCTCTTGGTTCACTTTCTTGCCATTTTACCCTTCGAATCGTTTTGTTATGACGTGTAAAAGAGATTCTCTTTAAGTAATTCTCAACAGAAAATCCCTAGATTCAATAAATTTATCAGTGGACGGTGTTTGGATAGGTAATCCCTGGAAGCCATAAGGAAGAGAACAAAAAAGTGAGGAAAAATCCACACCCTTAAAAGCAGACTTTGGGGAAATAGCCGTCAATGACTGCGACAGAGAGAAGAAAAAAACGTACTTTTCCTTTACAATCTTAAAATCGAATGATTCGTATATGGAAGACCAAAAGGTTTAGGTTACGCAGACGAAAATAACAATACAAAATCTGCTTTTTCTTTTTTGGTGCAAATACAATTTTTTTTAAGGACGTTATAAGGGCGAAAGTAAAAGTATTTTATTTAGGAAGTCGAGAGCGAAAAGAGAATTTCTTCTGTGCCAATCTTGAATCGAGATTGATAATAAAGAAGTGGTTCTTTCTTTGCCATTAATATGTATTGCAATAAAAAACTTTAAAATGTATAAACGTAAAAGAGATGATCATAATGGCGGATGAATTAAATTTTAATGGAACCGCATAAAACATGTATCTGCAGTTTAATGCCTTTTAATGCGAAGAATAATATCGAAAGAGACAATAACGGCGACGACGATGATGATGATAACGTTAATAGGATCGTTAGGAAACCAAAAACGAGAAAAAAAAAACGAGGAAGAGAAAGGAGAAAAATTAAATTAAAACGTAATATCTTCCTCAACAGGTTTGAATACGAAGCGAGACGAGGAAAAAAGGACAGTTAACCGAATAGAAACATTTGAATACGATTATGAAATAGAAATCGAGGGATAATTGAAATTCGATTAGAGAAAAATCTCGCCTAATTGAAATACCTGCTGCAAAAGAACGACGAAATAATCCAATTCCGTCGTTTTATTCTCATTATCGTTTTCCGATATATTATTATTATAACAAATCGATAGCTGGTTTATTAATAAAGGAAATTCATAATCATAAAGCGCCGGACGCAAACTGCCCGAAAACGCAGTTAATAAATCTTTAAGGGTGAGTAGAAAGTAAGCCGATGTATGCATGCAACGGGATGCAATGCAATATTCTATTAAGGACCGAAACTTACGGCTGCTTCCATTGTCCCTTTTAATAAACTACTAATATTACGGGCAATAAATTAAATTTAATTTAATCTAGTTCGCTTTTTCCGGGCTTAAAACTTGTACGTTGGACAAAGCCGGCCACCGAAACTAAACAACGGCACAGAGAACAACACGACCAACGCTAGAAACTCGGCGATATGAAGTTGGTTAGATTGAAGAATGGAAGGGCCGGAACAAAAAAAAATGGGGAGAGAAAATAGCAATAATCCTGACCTTTTTTGCGAAACCATTTATCCTTAATAAATAAATCCCTAATTCGATTTCATAATCGCGAAAGTGCCTCCTTTGTTTCCTTTTTTTTCTTTCGCTCGTTCCTTTGAGTTTCGTGTACTACTACCCGATTTTTTGCGCCACACCAAAGTAAATATAAATTAATAAAGCTCGAAATGAAATATGAAAATGATTAAACAAAAGCTCGTACGAATGCGGCGGTAAAAGGGAAAAAAGTGAGTGAGCGGCAAAAAAAATTCTGCAAACTTTGAAAGCAATTCAATTAGAGGCATGTCATTTATTTCGATAAATTCGCAATGTTAGTTGGATGAGTAGCAACGGAAATAAAAAAATGTTGTTTTGCAAACACATAAACATTTTTGTTGTTGGTGTTTTTTTTTGCAAATAATCCGAACTTTTGGGCCAAAAACAGAATGTTTTACCTGAAAAATAACTCATGCGATTACAACGTGTATTTTACCTATCAAAAGCAAATTCGAAATAATTTTGCATAACCTTTTTTGCCAATTCGGCTCTTGATTCGGAAAAATCGTCCTAATGAATCGTGTTTGATTAATTATTTTGCAATTTCCAAATTAGTTTATTGTTATCGCCCGGTAAATGTCGATGTGTAATATAAAAGAGAACTTTCCAGTGAAAATTGATGAAATTAATCCCCTATTACAGATTAAACATAATCCTTCTCAAGTAAGTATGAAATTGATAGAATTAAATATAATCGTAAAGCTTCGGCTTTAAATCATTTAGTTCCTAATAAGCTTAGAGTCGAATAATTACAGGTATTAATTATTAAACTTAAAAGGCTATTTTTGATCACTGTTAATTATTTAACCGTTCTTTTTTTTGTGCTCCTGCTGTCGAGGACAGTTAATCAATGGTTTAATTAAACTGTCCGAAGAGGACGTGCAAAAAATTGGTCAAAATATAAAATAATCATTCACGACATTATCCCGAACTAATTAACATGTTGCAATCGTTACAAAATTGAAAACCGGACTGAAACAAGCCTTTTGTTCGCTAATTTATGTACAAGAGCTGGCCGAATTCGAACTGCCGTCATTATATGTATAACAGATGCCAGTAATTATAATTAATTAATTAGTTTTCGTTAATAAATGTAATAAACGCGTTTGCGTAACACGAGCAAAAACGTCCACACATTAAATGGAATCAATGTCAATGTTTGGAGATTCGAAAACAAACTGCTATTAGGTATTATCGTTCTTTTAACGAAAGAAAATAATTAATTAATTACTTTCGCTAGTGATTAATTAATTATCAACTAACGAACGGGCGACAATCGTCCGAAATCTGTTTTTGACGCGGACGTCAGTCTAAAATGTACGGGCCGAACAATAGGAAAGCCACAAAGTGTTAATGATGAACCGTTCGTTCGTTCGGAGTTTGGTTTCTTCAAATATTTACACCTGCCCACCGCCTGACTCTAAAATTTTTCATTCGTCCCTTTCTTTTTCACCGTTTGTCTTGTAAATAAAACTTTTTAATTGCAAATTGATTTAATTACGATTCTGCTACAAACTTATTCCAAATTTAAGAATCGAGGACAACATTAAAATTTGATTTTTCAACATTTAATTTTCCTCTAGAGGAATCGACGTGTTTAATAAATACCGATTGGCAAATTCCATACAACCTTTGCGAATGTATGAGATAAAGATAAACTAATTAGAAAAGTCTGCAAAAAACTGAAGCTGAATTAAATTCGTTCTCAAATAAAATTGATTCGCCGGCTTTTTAAATGATACGATAAACAAACGGCAAAAGTAATTTATATCATCAAAGTTGTAAAACTTTAATTTGCATTTTGCGCCGCTTATATTTTGCGAAACGATATTTCGCAGGTTTCTTTTCCATGTAACACCGGATGAAAGGGAACAAGGAAAAAACAAGCGAAGAAGACTGACAGAAAAAAAATGATGTATTTCTAAATTAAATCACTGAGAGTTGAGAGAAAAAGTTATGACGAGAATAACATCTCGCGATTTTAGCAATCATTGAAATCGAATAAGACCACACATTTTCGACGTTCAAGTTTAAAATGAGGTAATTAGTTTGGCTCGCTTTGATCTCGCGCCATTAATTTGGAAATAGCTCTTTTGCCAAAATCATGCACAACACGACCAAACAGCAGCAACTAGGCTAAAGTTGATAATGCAAGAAGATGACGTGGATGATGAGCCAACGACCTCCCTTATGCGCTCCCTGCGTTCCTTACCAGGAACTTAACAAACTCCCCGGTAACTAATTATTTATTATAATTACGAAATTAAAATTATCATTAGAGCGAGTTATTATTAAATTACTTCCACTGGCGGAGATTCCTTCGTGCAGATTTTAAAACTCATTAATATTCAATACATGCGACTCTCGTAACGTAGTTATAGAGTTCTCTTCGGCCGGTTCATGGGAAAAAATAACATTAAATAACGTCAACAAACTTGTCCGAAAACCGCTCGTTCTCAGATCATAATTATAAATCACTTTAAGCACCGGATCAAACGATAAATTTTGCCGGATTGTAACCGATTGTAAGCGATTATTTCGATTTCAATCGACCAATCGTATATTGTTTTCAATTAACCGCCAAATTGAATTTATATCGTGGGTGGGTTGGCAATAATGCAAAATAATCAATGCGAAATTAATTACGTTGTTCATTTTTTCGCGTTCTAAGATAGGGTGCAAATTCATAACCGATCATCTCAGCTGATATTAATGCAATTAACGTTTATTGTTGCAACACGTATTATTATCCAATTCGGTAATGGCATTCATTACGTAATTAGTTATTGTTTGTGCAAAGGGCCTCGCACCGAATGGCAAAGGGCATCAACGTAAAGGGAACGTTTACACGTGGAGGATCGATCGATAATATAGTCTCTCACATACATATTTTTCTGATTTGAGCCAAATAGTAGCTCTTAACTGTAGACAGACCCACGTCAAAATCTCTTTTGATAATTTCTAATCCCTGTTTTTCGCATCGCGGCGTTACAATTTCCAACATACACGTTTTGGCAGGTGGATGAAATAAATGGGGCGCGATGGCAAAAAAAATCCCCTGAAATAACGTTCGGCCAATCGGAAACGGTTGAACGTTTCGCGTACATGCAAATATCATCAAACAAAAAACAACAATTTTAATGAGCTCCCACGGCGCTTCTTTACATTTCCCAGCAAAAAAACATAAACTTCAACCGGAGGTGCCTGAATATTAAAAAGAATTTGCAGGATTACAATGAAGGCCTACGCCGCGGCAAATTGTTGTCGCTTACGACAATAAATATAAATTTGCCTGCTTAAGCAACAATTTTTCTTTCTTCGGGCTACTTTTAAATTTGTCGCTGTCAGAGTGCGGGTTAAGGAAAGAGTGAGAGAGGAAAAAGTTGCAATATTTTGCACGACAATTTATCACTCTATTGTTTGTCCTATATAAGTGAGAACGTTGTTTTTAGCGCGAAATTGTGTAGCAATTTTCGCGGATAACGTTCAACCGCCCCCGGCCCGAAACGCAACACACGATAAAAAGAATAATTTGTTACGGCTAATCCCTCTAACCCCAACTGGCAACTGCACATTATGACACGTATTTTTTTGTTATTAATTTCAGGCGCGTTTTCAGTGCGGTCCGTGTTGTTATTCAAACATTTTCAGCACGTCAATCACTCGTTATTTGCTGCTTAGATTAACAACTTTCGTTTTATGCTCGTTTAAAAAAAGGTCCTCACTTTGTCAATGGAAGCAAAATGATTAAATTGAGAGCGCTTTGTTTAAATGGTAATTAATTCTATTCGATTGGAAAAAGTTTCGGCCATCGAATTATTTCGAGCACCGAGGGAGTGTAAAATAGGGGAAAAAAATGATGAGTGAGAATTGATTAATAATAAACGTTGTGTGGTTCGTGTTATTTGTCAGAAACGTCCAATAATAATTATATTGAATGCAAATAGAAATCAAAATGGATCGATGTACTCCGCTATTATTGTTTTGTAACCATCCATTCGTATCATATCTCTGGTGCACATTTTACATGTGCCATTAACATCGAACCGATATTATGTACCGTGTTAAAAGCATTAAAATTATTACAGGAATTACGGAATAAATTCTAATAATGAAACGGCGGAGAAAGAGAGCGAGAGAGAGAAAAAGTTCGAATTGCAATGAAAACTTTAAGATAGAAGATAGTTTGTGCAAAAGTTTATTTCAACGGCAAAGACGGATTTTTCGTCTCTCCCATT
The DNA here is from genome assembly GCA_963695495.1 of Hololepta plana. Taxonomy (NCBI): domain Eukaryota; kingdom Metazoa; phylum Arthropoda; class Insecta; order Coleoptera; family Histeridae; genus Hololepta; species Hololepta plana. Next base: position 9,636,935 of record OY968836.1, read on the forward strand.
TGGACTCCCCGTGCCAAGCTAGTAAAAATTCGCGCTGAAATAGTTAATTACGCCAGGATAAATTGCGAAGAAGAACGGAAGTAGTAATTAAAAAATATGATTTATCATATTTTTTTGTTCTTCAAACTTTACGTCTCCCTTCATTTTACCCTTCATCACTCGTTCGCTCGCGGTTTTTTTTTTAAATAATAATAAATGGCCGTTAAACAAATTCTCGTAACTTTTCTAATTAAAAATTTGTTCGCACCTCTTTCTTTTCCCCGCGCTTTGGCAATCAATCAAACCGAGACAACAGTAATATCGACGAGGGGAAAGAATTGGCTCTGATTACTGTGTCGTTCAATTCGATTTAATGTGATTATACAAACGTCTTCCTGCCTTCGTGTGCCCCGGCGGCCAGGCAGTTCCTTCGCAATTTCGATGTACACAACAAAGCGGAACTTAATTAGTTTTCAGTATCACTTTACTCCTATCATCGTCGCTATCAAAGAGCAACATCATCAACATAAATAATATAAACGTTTCCGTAGCAGTTTAAACGTTGCGCCGAAAACTGATCCCATTTGCATATTAAATCGTCAGAACTATACGAAAATTAATTTTCCTCATCCTCGTCAACACACGAGACGAGAGGTGACAATAAAAGAAGCGAATATTTCGGAGGAAGTGCGTGCGCGTATATCACAGTTAATCCGTTCTAATTCGCCGCAGACGATGAGTAATCCTCATCAAAATGGAAAATATACTTTGATGTTAATCCTCAAGGAGCACCCACCACAAACGTCAAAAGTGCGTTTCGTCACCGAACCGAAGATCGTAAACGCAAGAACAAACAATCCGAGCGACCGAACACTTTCGCCGACGGTTTCGTCGCGTCTCCTCTAAAGAACAAAAGTGCGATATCGCGGTCGCGTGCGTGCGTTAATTGATGGGCCACGAGAAGAAGATCGTGCGGACGCGTTGTTCCGGACGTTTGGATGCATACTGGCGGGCTGGAGGCGGCGTCGCCGTAGTCGCGAACACCACCAGACGACTGAAACCGAGTCGCGAAAAATAACAGCGCGTCGTCGGTTTCGGCGGGCGCGCAAAAAAAAGGAAACGCGTTCTTCGCTTATCAACCGAAAGTTTCTTATTAAGTTCCACGATTGCGGACAATAAAAAGATGTGCTCCGGAACAAAAAACCAATTTAAAATTACTATTACCACGAACTACAATGTCGAACTTAAGATTTTAGAATACGACGAACGAGGAAGTTTATTTTTTCTCTCGAACATCTTTAAAGCTCCTTGCATCGTCTAATCCGTTTTCAAGCAGTTTAATGTACGTATCAAAGCAAGAGAAAGGATGTATGTTGAATGTGCTCCTCTTTCTACCAAGAGATTCCATTTGTTCTCCGCTTTTCATCCGGTTTTCTCTGCGTTATGAAAACGTTTTTACTATTAGGAGTACGTGTGTTTGTGTGCGAGAGGAGGCATAAAAGGCGCCGCATTGTCTTGGCACCCAACAAACGAACAAACAAGGAGACCACCAAACTAGGAAGACATATCAAAAGAGAGTAATGGCCATCCCTTTTAATAAATAAACAGAACGCGGAAAAAGGGTGGACTATTTAATAAACGGCCACCTTTACACGTGATGTTCCTTTATCTGGATGTGGCTGTAAGACGTTAGCGTCGTGGTTCAAATTGAATTTATGGCAACTACCACTTCCTGCTGCTGAATCATCGGGTTTTGGCTTTTAAATCAAACCAATTAATAAAAGGTGCGGAATTTGTAATCAATCCTCTTCATTTGGCGACGTCGAAAAAAACGCTGATTGTTTTGCGTTCTATTTTTTGCGTTTAACAATTTGACAAAAGGCATAAAGCACGCGTGCGAATCTCGTCGTCGTGACGGAACGCTTTCAATGTCATTTTGCAATTTATCACCGATCCGCTATATGGGTACATGCATAATAGACGTCCGTCAATTGTAAATCATCGACATGAAAGGGTGACCCTCAGCAAAAAAAAATTGTTTATTCTTTCATGTTAAACCTTCAATCAATCGTAATTACACTAAAATACGGATAAACTTCCATCGTCCGGCGACTTCGAACTGACAAATAACTCATCGAGCAGCGTAAGAATATGAATGAAAGGGAGCCACGTGAAAATTAACTGGAGTTATAAATATTTATAATTTAAATAAGGGTTAGAATGTAGAGGAAAGTTTGCGAAGGGAAAAAAGCGTATGAGGGAGAGAGAACGCGAATGGGAAAGTGAGAAATTGCAAGAGGGCCTCTCCCTTTTTGTCGACACGTTTATATTACATTAAAGCCATCTAAATGTAATATCAGATTTAGCAAATAATATTTATCTTCCTTTACTACTCCAGCTACGTATTATACGGCAACGGGGAAGTGTAACAAAAAAATAGAGTACATGTGAGGGCGACGGTGGTGGTGAAATGCGTGGCTCACGGGGAACGAAAGAAGAAAAAAGGGGAGCCATAACAATTTTTAACGCGATTAAAATTTATATATAAAAAAATCGCCATATCCTTGACGCAACTTTTTATTATAGCACTGCGGAGAGCGATACAAGGTTAATAAATTAAATTTTGGCAATAAATTTTCGCGAAAACGAAACTAATTGTAATAAAACGCGTTTTGTATAAAGCTTTCCCGTAACGAAGAATTCGTTTTCTGGTCGTCGACTTTAATCGAGTACTTAACTGCGAGAATCTCGGACGATCGAATTCTAATGGATTTTTTAATTATTCAAATTGCGATTTAAAGCGATTGAAATCTTGCATTTAGTAAATCGTGCATAAATGTAGGATGGTAACAGTAGCTGGTAATATAAATTGCAATGTCTACAAGAAATATCCGAAGGACTTATTATTTTACTGCAACTATTAGCGCTGGTGGTGTTACTGCTGTATGGTAATAGTAATAATGGCCGGATGGAAAACGGCGAATTCCTCTTTTAGAAAATAATGGTAGCAATCAAGCATTGATTAAAGTTTTAACTAAATCGTCGGTTTCTTAAAAGACTTCTTGTTCCCTAACAAGATGGTATAATCAATTTCTTAAATTGAAATCGGCGGGGATGGGGAGGAAGCAAAACTATTCCGTTCCGCTTAAATTTGCAATTTTATTAATAGTCGGATTGCAAATAACAGCAAGCGATAAAAAAAACGCGGAAATTAAAGATATTGCAAGCGCCCTTTTTCATGGATTTGGTGAACTTATTGTCCAGAAACTTCTTTTTTTGCAAAACCCCACAATGCATACTCGAAACTTTATTAATTTCATGTTGTCATCGAACAGAGCGACGAAAAAAATGTGTTTTTGCCTAACGCAAAAGGTCTGTAAATAAAAGCGAAGAAGATCGTCGATTTTTTGCATACTACAGAGTGCTGCCACATTGCATATTCAAAAAAAAATTTACGTTTGTATCGTTCGCTAGTTTTTCTTCCTCGCCCATTTCCATACCGTTCACTCCAGTTCTCTCCTTTTTTCCCATCCTTAAGAGTCAGTCAATTGTTAAAAAGTTGTTGGATATTATACAGCGAACATTCGGAAGAAGAGGCAGAAGGGATGCCCGAAAAAAAGAAGAAATTTTGTCTCGTAAAAGAACCGACTCGTTATGAGGAGAGATGATGTTCTCTCGCTCTTCCATATTTTCTGCCTTCTTTCTTCATATTTCTGTTACTTTTTCCATCTTTTAGCCACTTTTTGCCACTTTCTCAACTTTCCCTTCTTCCTGTTAAACGTATACGCAGAAAGTGAAAGAAGGCCCCCGTTTTCGTTATTATCATCATGAATATTGGCGTACGAACGAACTTATTATGTTTGAACGCGTTGATTATAGCTTTGCAAATTACAAATCTCGTACACTTACACAACGTTTCGCTGGCTTTGCTATTATTTTCTTTTTTCGGTACGTCTTATAATGTTGAATTAAAAAAAAAAAAGAATACGTGGTAACAATTCCGGTCTCGGCGTTCTTTCGTCTTTCGCTTCGGCTTTGTTAAATTAATTTAGATATTTTCAGGTTGGCCCGACAAAGGGAATGTGTAATTTCGTTAAAATGTAATCGCCAAAAGCAAATGATCAACAACGAAGAAATAAGTAGAAATAAAGGCGAAGCAGAAGAACGGCACGAGATGATAAAGCAGAAACGTAATAAGACAGCTTAATTGACTAAAGTTTAAATAAAAACCGTTTTTGCTACAGAAAAAAGCAACAACAACAACGAATAAATCCCATTTGCCATTTTATTATATTAATAATGTTATTCTGGCGAGGATGAACCGAGAAATAAACAAAATTGCCTTTTTTCTAATACAAAGTTTAAATTGTCAACCGGCCGACGTAAGAATTTCTGCGAGACTCCCGGCGCCTCCACCATAAACAACAACGGTTTAATACTGAACGTTTCTACGATCCCATGATTAGCAAGGCATTAATGGGAGCCCCATCGCATAATTACGAATACAATTTAAAACAATACCTTATCGAGCTGCAAAATTCTTGACTTTATGATTTTACAGCTAAAATAATCAATAAATTAGGTGTGGTTAATTGATTTCGTTTCCACTTGCAATCGCAATATCGAATTACATTTCCTACGGTGCCCCATTGATTCTGGGCCATCCATTCCATTCGATAGATGACCTTCTCGTCTCCTTGCGTTAGAGAAGAAAAGAGAAAGACGAAGCCGATAGAAGGTGGAGGAATCCGTGCGTTTATAAGTGAAGAGAGTGTAGATGTGGGGGCAAAAGAAAATATAGAACGATCTTTTCTCTCATCCATATCTACGTTTATATAATGTATAAGAATGAAAATGTCAGCATATTTTCATATCAAAGTATAGTAAATTCGCATAAATAACTCCCTCTTGTGCTCGTTCACTTTTCTTTGCGTCCCCCTTTTTCTTTTCCATTCGGTATCTTAAATTAGTAATAACCTACATAGATACATTGATATTAGCCTATCGACTCGAATATGACGCATATACGAGGAAAGGGAGCAGAGAGATGACGAGAGAAAAAATTGAACATTTGCAGATGGTTTTCGTACATAAATTCCACGACTTTATGAGCTCGCCGAAATTGAATCTGCATGATTCCATTTTGCGCCCGTGATTTTCTCATAAAATAATATGAAATGCTCTTAGAGGTGAACAAAGAATTTGAATAATTCGTCAATTAAATCAACCTTATGAAGTTTTCATGTATTAATGCTTTGTTTCGCAGAAAAACAACTTCTGCATTTATGAACGAATAATCACGAAATTTTTCTGCCGATAAATTAGAATAAAGGAATAGATTTTATTCTGTAGGGGTGCATTATTAAAACGACAATAGGTTCAACCCTCATAAAAGTCATTTAGTCCTCTCGTATATTCGAGGTTGATGTGATATAAAAAAAGCAATAGAAACTTCTTCTTCGAATTCCTTTTTAGCACACGTATAACAAGTTTTTAGGAACGAGGAAAAACATCTGTGAATGTATGCCAAATGTTTGGATGAATATGAATGTCATTTCTATTGAAAATCATCGATAAAGTATCCCTGGCGTAAAGCAAAAAAGTGATTTTCTTGTTGAAAAGAAACGGCATAACGCCCCGATAACGAATAACAAAATCTGTTGATACATACCGTTCGGCTGATAAAGTTCTTTGGGTTGGAATCGGTCGGATGATATTAAGTGAATTTTAAATCAGACTCACCTGTAACAAAGGAAAACTTAATTAATAACGACAGTACATACAGCGAGCAAAAAAAACTCGAGATAAAGTGAAATCGAGTTAATTAAAAGATACATAATAATAAACTTTTGCAGAAACTTTAAATGCGGCTTTATATGCGGGACTTAAGTTTAAAATCTTTGTTAATTATACGCAATTTAAAACCAGATAAGGATAAAAGTAAATATTTTGTAAAGTTGTAACCGAAAAAAATGTTTTATTTATATACGTTTTCCTCCCCCCTCGAGCAAAAAAGACACCACGTCTCTCTTAATTATTTTACGTAAAGTTCTAATTAACCTAAACGAATTTATGGCCCAAAAAAAAAATAAGGGAAAAAATTATATAAACATAAATCGCGTTGAAATACAGTAATCAGTGCGTCGATTTAATTAAATAACGTCATTATCAGCAGATGAATAAAATGATTATCAAATTAATGGTGCAAAAATGGAAGAAGGCCTTCACTGCTTCTTCGCCAGATTTAGGATAATTAGTTTTTGGACGATTAACGCATCGGATATTAAATTCGAATTAAACTTTGGCAATAAAAAACACACGAATGCCATTTGATTTAAAGCTACAGCGATTCGCATCAGTAATTAATTAACCGTGTACCTCGGCTCCATGTGTATCTCTTTAAAGACTTAACAAGTATTGATTTATTTCTTATCGCGAACACGTTCGCTGTTCTGGTTCTCTCGTTCACTCCATTCGCAGGTTTATCGAGTGAGCACGTCTTCGTGCCAAAAAGGATTCGCGTTTCTTTTATAGCGAATCGTAACTATCTTTCGCGAGAATCTGCGCAAAGTACAAATAACTGCTGGAATTTTGTGCAACTTATTAATAATCTTAATGAACGTACTTGCTACGGGGATTTATTCTTAAATAATCTTTAGGCATCAAAATAATTGGATACCAATATTCGTCAGTGGAGTATCAGACAGAAAGAGTCGTCAAATAGTCAAGAAAACTTTTATACGTTGTTTGGAGGAGGAAAAAAGAGATCTTATTATAAAGTTTCCAATCGTCTAATGATGGAAAATTCGCTGACGTCGTTTACGATAGTACTGAGCACAAAAAAAACCTTTTTTTTGCATTTCTAGATAATAAATGAAGTGAATCTGGTGTTTCTTTTAAAGTTGGCAGTCGTTGCTAATAAGAAAAAAAATCGTTTCCATCTCTTAATTACGTATTATTTGCGTTATTATTATATCGGTAATGGAAACTTTCGATGTAAATCAAGCAGCAGAAATGTATTCCAGATTCTCTTTTGTTTGCTCTTAATGCGATTATGAACGTCTCAACTCGAAATTATTGAAAATACTTTTTTTCCTCTTTTGGTAAGAGACGTTTCTCCTCTTTCTTCGCCAATAAGTTTCGTCTCTTGGACATATTTTACTGTCACAGAAAAAAAATTAATAGGAATATTTGCAGAATGAGAGAAAAAACGTAACGCGATACGAAGCACAGTGCGCACAGACGCGCTAAAATAAAAATATTGAAATTTATTGTTGAAAATTGACTTTCTTTATGGTAGTAATAGTAAGACGATCACCAGAGTTAATAAATCAATTGTCGATGAAAATTGGTATTCTATAAAAAAAGTGTAAAAGTTGCAAATTTATCAATTTCCGCCGATGAATTTGATTAATTTGAAAAACTCGGTTCGGTTTGATCCAGACGGAACAAACCAGGATAATCGCTAATTCTCGTAATTTGATTTTTGCAAAAAAACAAACATTACAGATGTCAATCAAAATTCGCAAAAAACCAATTTCTTTTTATACGTTTGTTTGATAGAAGAAAATAATAAAGCTTAAAGGAAATCCTTTGCTGGAAGAAAAGAGAAAGGATTTCTATAATCTCGAAATCGAACGTTTTTCTTTTCAATTTTCTTCTTCCTTTTGTGACTTTACAAATGGAAATATTCAAAACCATTCTTCGTATATGTCCATCAACAAAAAATCTTCCCCCCAATTCTTTTTCCATTTTATTGGGAAAGAATTCGAATATACTGTAGACAATACGCTAATTATTTCAACAGAAAGCAAACGACAGCCAAAGAATAAATGATAATAACAAAGAGGGAAATGAAAAGAAGCGAAAAAAAAAGATCAGACGGAAGAGGGTCTCCATTATAATAATAAACCCGAAGTTGTTCTCCAAAGCAACAACAAACACGGAGAACGGCCAAAAAATGTTGTCTTTGAAATAATCTCATTTGAAACGATTTTCAGTAGCATGAAATTCTCACATTGACGGAATAAAACAAACTTGAAAAAGTCGATATATAATTTATTACAAAAGAGCTGCAATTATTCGTCCTTGCATATGACGGTGTGCGGAAAATCTTTTGTTGTTCCTTCGCTTTCTTCCTTTAGTTGTCCCACATTGAATCATTGTCAAAATCAAATATCGATTGCATATATCAAAAAGAAATGGTGAATCCTCATTAAATTGGCATTACGGGAAAAGGTCTCACACTGTATTTTGAAATAGCCGAATGAAATCGTTATAAAACTTATTTGCGGATCGATAGGGAATGGAATTCTCTTAAACTCCATGGCTATCACCATCATTATCATCGTCACCACTTTACTCTTCTTCGCATACCATACTAAACACTAGAACTCGCTCGTTCACTCAGTGAGTCCGTCTCGCTCGTGCTAATACATTTTACAAAGTGGTTTATCCCTTACAACACGTTATATTCGCGCGATAATCAAATAGAAGTTTCTAAGGCTATTGTCTGATAAAAGGATAAGGACAAGAAGAGACACCGGCGGCAGAAGAAGAATGCGAGGAAGAACAAGAAGGAAATCGCACGTTTTCTTCAATCGTCAATTGGACGTTACTAAAGATCTTTATTCTCTTACTTACTTACCTCGCAACCACTATACAACTAACGTAACGCGAAGTGGAGGACTCTCCTTTTTCCCCGAACGAAAATACAGAAGGAAATTCGAAATACCGAAACGTACAATACGATTCAAGTGATGATATTCAAATTAAAGGAATACGATGAGAATGGAATAAAGCAGACGAAGGAAGATGGAGAGATTCCACTGGAATTTGCAAAAGAAAAGAATATGAGAAAAAATAGCAATTACGATCATTAATTTGCAAACGTGCGATTGTTAAAAAACAATAGTCAGCAATTGAATTTACAAAATTTAAACCGCTTTTGCGGAACGTTATTAATTAAGGACCTAAAATAATAATTCGAAAACGTTTTCAAACTTTTGTCCATCCATTTTTACCTTCATAGGAAGAGAACCGAAATTAACTTCAACAAGAAATCGCTTAAGAAGAAGGACATCGTTGATGGTAAATTCTTAACAACCATTAATTTATATAGTTTAACCGTTATTAATATTGTTCTAAATATCGTTCTGGAAGTAAAATAAAACTGAAAAAGTGAAACCAAGACTAATCCATTGATGGCTTTTTTACATTTCTTTCCATTAGCCCAAGAACGAGTTATCGGTTTTCTTTTGCGGTTCGAGTAGTACAACAAAGAAATTATAATGTGCACCAAATTGTAAGGATGTCGACAACGTTAAGAGTAAAACGCGCTAAAATCGCACGACGACGCGTGTCAACCTCGTACATCAACGGGATAGACGTAACATGCAAAATAGATTAGCACGGCAAACGGTTTTCATCATACACTTAACGCAATCGATGGAAAATGAAGAAAACACGAAATTTGTAAATTTGGCGATCAAAGCCATAAAAAATTGCCCTACACGATGATGTTAGCAAAATAAATCGATATTGACAATATTGGCATTTATTCTTTCGCAAAAACTGTGGAAGGACTCTCGTAAGAAAAAATCGTGGAGGAAAAAATTATTCAGTCGAAAGTTCTTTAAAAGCAGCCCAAACAAAGCCCTGAAATATTCTAAAACTCGAACTATATCTCACAACAATATAATGTCCTTCAATATCTTAGTACGTTTTATTATCATCCGAATTTGTTTCGGCGTATTTTATGGGCATTTAAAAAAAGGCAAACTCGAAAGAAAAAAATGTGGTAAATTTTTGCTAAGTAATATCGATTATCTTCGCAAAAAGCGTGTTATTAATTAGTCCCAGGCGATTATCGGTAAGTGTACGGAGAGTTTCGGGTGTTAATGTAAAAGATTACACTGGGGGACATCTGTTACAAAAGCAAATACCGTGTTGTTGTAGTTGTTCGCCGTTTGTTTCCACTAACGGTATCGCAAGAACTCTCTCTCACGATTTCATAAGATCATCAGCATGATCAGCAATTCAGCGCCCACCATCCCGTAGGGCACGTATATAGTTGCTAAACCCTCCCGCGCCCTTACGTTTCTCTTCAATTCGAAACAATTGTGTTATCAATTACGTTATTATCTTAATAATCATTGCGACTGTTGTTGTGTTTGTAAACGTTTTCGCAACGCGTATACCACTTTAATTAAAATTAATTTTATTTAATTACGTCTCGTTGAAATTTTAATTAACATTTTTCATCTTCATCGTAAAAGAGGCCGGGGAAGAGAAAAAGTTCGAAATTTCAAACTTTTTCTTGTTTAATTTTCAACGCAAGTTACCGCCCCCGTACTGTTGACCTTTTTCTTTCAAAATTAATGATTATGCATTAATAAAGCCGGTCGGTTAGTTAAAAATTTTCAATGAATAGATAACGAGGAACGTTCCGTTAAAGATCGCGCAGGAATAAATAAAAAGCGTTGGAATTCTTTTTATCGGATCTAAACAACGAGCAACTAATTTCAATCTATCGAAATTAGAAGCCGGATTAACTGATTAGTACCGGGTAGGAAATAAATGCAGACGAAATTGCCATTTTACGGCAAAGTTATACGAGAGGAAAGCGGACGAACAGAAAAAGTCACTTTCGAGCAAAAGCCAACAAACAATAAAATCATTTCGATGGAAATTGCTTTTAATCGATCGACCTTTTTCACGTATTATTCGTCGATCGAGATGTATACATTATTTAATATGGAAAAGAAAAAAGCTGAAATAATAATGAATCACCAACAACGGGGTTTTAAAATGTTTAACCAAAACGAAACCAAATAAAGCAAAAACCGCGCAAGATTTGCCTTATAAAAAGGTAGCGATTTAATTAAATTTCATCAGAACAAAGCAAATATGAAGCAAAAGAAGAAATAAAATAAACCGGTTTCCCGTCAAACATTTCTTCTACATTCTTTACTTTAAGCTTTAGAGAGGCACGGCAAAACAAAAACGGGGGAGAATCAAGTAAGAAAAATAAATGGGTCATTTAATGTTCTAAGTCGTCGCCGTTCCCTTTAATACAATGTCCAATAAAGAAAACCCTACGCTAAACGCAGAAAGGGAAATAAAAACAAAGTTTTTCCCTTTTATTTTTCGAACCCACCGCCTCCACCAATTTCTTTTTCTTCGCGTTCTTTTTTTTTTTTTTCTTTGACCTTTCGTGCGATCAGACATCGAAAAAGAAAATTGGAAATCGCAAATTGGGACTTATTATTGGAATCGGAATGATGATAACTATTGCTTCGGCCGCAATAAAAAGCTGCTCGTCGCGTTTTAAAGAATGTTGCGATAGGATCGCCATTAATTAAATTAATCCTAACAAATAAATTATTTTTGAAAGCAACGAATAAAAAGAGAAAATGAGATGAAAACAGATGGACGAATGGATGGGAAAGTAATAAAGATCACGCAAATGTCAGAACGATAGTAAAAAAGAGGAAGAAGAGGGAAGAAATGGAAAGAAAAGGAAAGAAAAGGATCCAAATCCCTTCCAAGTACTATTATTAGTTTAAAAATCAATTTCCCTTTTCTTCTCCAATTTTTTTTGCTCCTTTCTCCTCCTTTTTATTATTATTATTATTTCATACACTTCTATTGAAAATTATTATTATTATCATTGCCAATAAATTTTTTTTGCCAATAAGATATCTCGAAATACGAGCATTTCTTTTTTGCCATTCGCAGACCCTCTTTTGCCCTCTCGTTCATTATTTATTGCACGAAGAGATTCCCGCTTCTTGTTATCACGAAAAGGCCCACACGTATATGATAAAAGCATTTTCTCTCTTCATATTTTTTACGTTCACAACTTATATGCTAATTAAAAGTGTTTCGCGCGAATAAGCGATTACTTTGCTTTTTACTAAATTAATGATAAACAATTCATTGTTTGCGACATTGCCATTCAATTATAATAATTCCCAAACGGATATTGCCAATCTATCAGAGAGGATTATTATCGATAAGTCCGGCCCCGTTGTGCCGATGAGTGATCGAAAGGTCGGCGTTAAAGTTGCTTGGCTCTTCGAGCGATTACGATACATCTGGATTAGGCGATTATGTATTATGGGAGAGTGTTAAAGTCGACCTTTAACAAAAAAAAAACGATGCCCTCTAAAGAAGAAAGCACTTTGGAAGGCCTTAAAATAAGCAATTAAAATGGGAAACCGTTTTAAAGGTAAACACCGTTATTAAGATAAATTGCTTACGAGCAAACAACAGAAACGACCGAACGCCAAAATAATTCTTAATTAATACGGATTAATAAATCAATTAATTTAATGAGCGTTTACAAAAAAAAATGCAGAATGAAAAGGTATGTTGTAATAAAAAGCGAACAAAGCACCAATACAACGCGAATGTAAATGACCTATGGAACAAATTGCGGACGGCAAAAAAAAACGAAATAAAATGGCAAAAAAAGAAGAGGATGAGAAGATAATGTATACTGCATGGTTCGTTGAAAAATTAAAAGTTAATTGCGCTACACATTAATGAAGCCGCCGCCGTATGGAAGGTATACGAATGAAGAAGGGCGAAATATGGAAAAAATCATAAAAGAAAAGGTAATACGCGCTGGAGAAAGGCATTTGGAAACGAGACGGCTTTATTCATGTTTTATGGCCCTTACGTGCCGCCGCTGGTTGTCACATTCGAACGGCTACACACAAAAAATTAATGAGAATAGAACGGAAATAAGGGAGGAACAATTAAAAATAATCTAAATTAAATGTTATTCCGACTCGCTTTTTGTTCGGTTTAATGATGATGATGCCCATCGTGGCAAGATGTCTTTATCCAATTCACGTAGTTTGAAACGAAAATGTAAAATTTTCAAATAGAAGTTGATTGTATATTGAGGACACATTTAAGATGCAACAAATTTAATAAATTCCCATTGGACAATATAAAGGACGTTTTATAATTAAAAAGACTGCAGGAAAGCCAACGTTTGCCGCTTTGCAAAAAATAAAAGATGATCCAAAAGAAAAATACAAGAACAACGCAAGCTTAAGAATTGGCTTTGGACTAGTTTAATGTTTCTCAAATAGTTTGTTAAAGCAAATCAGCGTTAATAAATTGCTATTAACGCATATTAAGCAAACGTACCGTGATTACGATTATTACGCGGTAATCGACAAAAGCTTTGAGTGCATAAGTAAATGACCTGGCGCAATCCACCAGAAAATTAACAGCATTAAATGCGATTCGTTCGATCGGAAACCTATTGCAGCATCCCGTTGTCGCTATCAGTTTTTCCTTCAGGTGTTTAATAATACCCCTGCGCGATGAATTAGTAAGAATGTGATAATACGAATTTCAAATTGATAAAGGGAAAACTTTCGTAATGAAACGCGAGACCGAGGGAATACGAGGGAGATTGACGTTGAAAGCGTGACATCGCCGTTGCTCTGGCATGTTTCTTCGGGTCTAAGAATAATCGATTCTCTAGCTGATGATGATGATGTGTCGTTGTGGCTAACGTTGCACAAACTTCGCTCCAACTTTATAAACCATCTGCTGATAACGATAATATACGGTCGATCGTGGCACGTGAAGAAGGTGCAATATTATTAGTTTTTGTCTTTTCGACGGGGTGAAATGCTAAAATTGAATTTTAGATAATGGCCATTAACATCTGCACTATTTAAACACGTATTATCGCCTCGTTTCAGAAAATAGAACGCAACACGTCACGGCGTCCCGTTTAAAGGTGTTGTTTTATTGCTGTTGTTGTTTGAGTTTGCTTCAACGCGACCTTCCACATTTTAAAATCCGCAACCGTGCTCTAACCTATTTGAGATTTATTCCTTTCACCTCTATAAATATATGTGTATCTCTAAAGTGGTCGGAAAAGATTTATGAGCAATTAAAGCACATTGTTAAAGCTACTGCTGCCACAATAAACCAACGACGACGGCGACAAGGAGGAAGAAGACGCGTCTTCGGTGATGATAATGATGATAGGTCCGATAACGGCGCGGTTTAACACGCCTTTCGCTTTAGAAGTGCAGCAACCTTTTATTTCTCTCCCTCGTACGTTTTCTTTTCTTTGTCCCTATTTTTCCCTCCCCCGGTTGTGCTAAGATTGTAGAGCAAACAAAGGGAACGAAAAGAATGTGGGAGATGAAGATTTGAAAGGCGTTCGTTCTTAAGGAAAATTAAGTAATTGAAAAGGGAATCTTATTAATAATCCATTGAAATAATAACAATATAATAGGGAAACATTAATCATTCGACTTTGTTATTTGTTCTTCCCGCTTCTTGGCTTTCGCTTTCTTCTTCTATTCGCTTTTTAATGGCGTTTAAGCCTTAATTATCGCTCGGTGTATACATAAATATTTTAAACCAGCGGCGTCGAAAGTAAAAATGAAACTAACAGGAAATCCATTGTTCTATTGTATCCCCGTTTTGGCGATTGATAAGGTCGTTAATTAATTTTTGTCTCTACGCGTGATAAACCCGTTGGCGAGTCGAAAATTCGAGCTATCGGCGAACGAATTATAAAATTGTTATGGCGTGATTGACGCCGTTTGTCGCACTAATTGCCTCCCATTTTAAGTGCCTGACGGTATAACATTCGCGAAGTCACATGCGATCGCTTATCTTGGTTATTTTTCATGAATAAATTTATAAGTTTCACGTTATTTTCGCGTTGTGTATGAAACATTTTCAATTACTTTCTTATTTGGTAAAAAGCCGCATAAAACGGAAACTGAATCGTTTATCTTGTTCGTTATGCGGGCGCACTGCGTAAAAGTTCAATAAATAAAGTTTCGTGAAATTCATAAAAAGCATTTAAACTGAAACCGGTTTTCCGTTATAGAAAAACATAAGTCCGCCATTAAGTGAGGAGAATATGTTCGTTGTTCTACGATATTTATCACTCTTCTTCCTATCTGCGGTGTCTTAATGGAAAAGTTATTGGAAAAGCGATGAAACGTTCGACAATTTTTAATACCTTCGAAAGCAAAGAAAAATTGTTTGTTCCTGTGCGTCGTTCTCGCAAATTAATTCTTTCTTTTTCAGTTTATTTTGGACTTATTATCATTCCAACGAGATACTACCATTCTTCGCCGCATTCCTCCTTTTATATACGTTTCATACGGCACCCACGCAGAGTTCGTTTTATGGTCTACTTAGTTTTATTAAAGGATTCCCCCGGCAAAAGATTTAATGTAAAACTTTTAAAATTTGAAGAAAAATAATTTCAACGTTCCCTCGTCCCTTCTTCCCGAATCCCCCAGACGTCTAACAATCAGTCCGACTTTCCTTATTTCTAAAACATAACATTCATAAACCCAACCGTTTGCTTTAAAAACTAATTTAACTTGCCGATTGGGATTGCGAACGTATTTAATAACTGCGAGAGAGGATTTCGAGCAAACAAAAAAGATTGATTCGCACAAATTTGCTAATTTCACAATATTCGAATTTGATTTTTGATTAATTTTCGAAAATAATGAAAATAATTTCGCTTTTTTCCATTCGCCATCGTTTTTTCTTCCTCTTCGGCAGTAATTGTCACCATCAATCAATTACTACAAATAATAGAAGGAACGCAAAAAAACGAGAAAAGTGTGAAAAAGAATTTATACAAGTCACATAGTGACTCCGTGATATTGGAAAAGCCGGCTGTGCTGTAATAGAAACGACGGAGAAAAAAGCCGACGGAGGCCGCAAACAAAGAGCGATGATCCAAGAGGAATGCGTTTTATTGGCGCTGTCTAATAATATCGCCATCGCCGACCATTACTACAAGTTGTTCGTAGTAGTTGATAAGGGATTAGGAAACGTTTATTTTGGTCCGGTCGAATTCCATCGAATCGAATCGAGATTCGTTTATACACTTTTCGTTCGACGAAAAAGTTAATAAACGAAGTGCGAAAAAACAAACGAGGGCGAGGATGGTCAAAAATTCGCGGAGCGAGACGGACAAAAATTATGGTCCGGCTTGAGGACGGTCACTCGGTTGCGGTGACGCAGGTGGACCGAAAAGTACGTTTCAAAAACTGTCCGATTCTGGCAAAAAGGAAGAAGAGGAATGGCAACGGCGGGATGGGAAACGAGCATCGGCAAGCGAATAAACGGAGTCGCAGGTACGGAAAAAAGGTTCCATATTATAAGGCCGGCTTATTTCCCTCATCTACATTGCATGAATTCCACGTCGTTTTCCGGAGGCCGCCACTTTTTCTCGCCGGTTTACAAATGGGAATAATTTAAATTCGTTTTATTTCATATTAAAATCCGAAATTCTCTCGAAGAACTCGCGAACGACTCCCGAAGAATGGAGGCCGTTTCGAAACGAATCCATTTCGAACAACAACTTTAGGTTCGACTAACACGCTTTTTTCTCCTTTGGGGGAGAGCGATTTTCCTCGTCTGTTTCCGCAGCTTTACGCGAACAAGAAGCTACGAAGCGATAGGGTTGATGATGTTGCTCTTGTTACTGCTGCTGGTGGTTTTTAATAACGTCTAACGAATAATAAATAGCCGTTATACATAAATGTCAAAGCGGATGTGTGCATGAACGCGATGTAAACAGATATAACTGACAGCTTCAGGAATGAACCGAATGATTGACAAGGGATAGATTCGCATTTCGTTTGAAAATTACGGCCGTGGAAGTTTGGTAAAAGTTCATCGTGTCCACGTATCGCAATTAATTCGCAAGGAATTTAATTAAAACTTCCGCATATTTCTCAATTTGTACGTTAACATGATTTCGGGAAATTGTCTTTCGAAGAAAAATTTAATCTTTCGGCTTGTTTAAAAATAAAAACAGTTAAACATCAAAAGACCGAAATAAAAGCGAATGAATGTACAAGAAGGAATTCCGACATCATTAAATTCGGCAGCTAGTGATCGTTTCCAAAGATCTCACTGACGGTTCATTGGAAAAGTTTGCCGCTATTCTTGCTACATTTCCTCCTTTTTTTAGTCCGCTATTGAACAACGATAAACGTTGAATAATAATTTAACATGAAGAGTAGGAGCAAAAAACATTCGTTCAAACTAAAGGACGTAAAACTTCTTACAATAACTCTCTGAAGCGAGCGAGTTTGTTAAAAAGTGCGAGGGAAAAAGTGAGACGGCTAGAAGAAATTGGAATTGAAGCAGAAAGTTTTGCTCGGTCGTAAGTGTTGGAAAAATGTCGAGCGTTTAAACAACAAGAGAGCGGAACGACAAAAAAATGAGAATAATAATGGAAGATGAGCAGATTATTATTGGTTAAATCCCATCATAATTTCGTGTCTCTTCAATTCTTTCGTCTGCCTTTGGATTAACGTCGTTATATTATTCGCAGGAATGGTATTAACATGAGATTTCGGTTCTTTTTGTTCCTCCCAGGCAACATTTGTATCGTCGATGTAAATTTCCTGAGATATAATGAGAAGAATGGAAACGTCGACTTCTTGTACGTTAGAATAATTATGTTGATGGGGATTTCGTATGAAACCCCTAAAAAACGTAAAAGAATGATCATTTGCATAACATAATTTCCTTAATGGCAATATTTTAAAATGCAGAGGAAAAAATTAGGTGAATATCATTAACGTATTTATCATTACTATTAGACTGAATAAATCAGAATTGAGTCAGAGAAAAATTACGGAAAATTTAACGAAGATGTTAAATAAACTTTGCAAACATTTTCCGAAAAAGAAATTAACTTTCGTTCGGCAAATATATATTTTGTAACACCAACTTTTTGATAAAATTAATTTTCATTAAAACAGCAGATATCGAATTTTCCAAACTATTTCCACCTATTCCATCATATTTTGTTTAACGCCGTCACATTTATAATTGCGAAATGAAACTGCAGTGCGAACGAATTTTCGATGCCAATTAGCGATTCGATTTGACAAGTGCGAGAATAATAATAAATTGCCGATCTACGAAATATCGTTTTTTTGCGGCACTTGCGTTGAGTTTAATTACGAAGAAAATTGACGTTAAAGATGACTCTTTGAAACTGTCGACTAATTTGTGCCTCCAACATCCTTCACTTACCATTTATTAAGTTGTCTATAAGGAAAATTCTCGTTCAAACTTTTCTCATATTATCATCATCGCTTTCGCCCTTTCAGAAAATGATATACTATTAATGAAGTGTAACTTACCAGACGAGCGATCGATTGATAATTAAAAGCTTTAACGGCCAATTTGAAATACCGCCGGATGCGTTTTATAAGCATTGATGACCGACGATTTATTTGGCGATCGTAATTTTTATTTATCACAACGCGATAAAGATACTGCGGATTTACCGTGTCATCGAAGATGATGAACGATTTCCTTGTTGCCCCTCTTTCACGATTCATTTATTGGGCGAGGCTCTTAATAGTCGGTGGAAGTTTAAACGTTTCTACTTCCGTTTTCCATGAAAATTCTTACAGAGAAAATTACATAGATTTCAAAGATTGTCCAGCAAGGAGGAATGGAAAATCTTCATTGTCAGAGCGAAGCCTTTTTCTCTATTTGTTAAACGATTCATCATGATATGATTAATTGTACTTTATTCATAGAGAAAAAGCTCTAGAGAAGGATAAAAGTGCAATCATTATAAATTCATAAGTGAAGCGTTTCACCAGTTCGAGTCCGCGGGACAGTAATGAGAAATATTATTGCAACCGGAGGAGGAAAATAATGAAAAGTTCCGTCTATTATTATTACAGGTTACGTGACTTGTAACGCAATAATTTTCTTTATATAAGGGAAACGAAAAAGAAGTGTAATAACATGTTCGAGTCCTTATTCTTTGTAGAAGAGAGAATTATTATCGCCGAGAGAAAATTAATTTTTTTTCCTATTCGAGTTGCAAAATTTAAAAGAAAACGAAAATGTGGAAAGCACACATTCCCGACAAATCAAATTTGATTAATTAACCATTAAACACAAAAAAATAAACGTCGTCGCTGTCAAATTGGTTTAGAAAAATTTGTACAAATAATGGCAAAACTAATTGTGGAAGTGTACAGTAAATCATTGGAAACACATTTAAGTCCGGGCCTCTTACTCCACGTTCTTTGTTTCTCTCTCTCTCTCTCTTTCTCGCCCGGATTATTATTAAATTAAAAAACTCGCTCACGTATTTCCTGGCACATCTTCGTGACACTTGCTCCAAATAGTTTTCTAACTACGAGGTTGGGGTCCCATTATGGCTCTTGAAGAACGTTCTTCTACACAATTCATCGCTTTCTAGGTCACTTAAAAATGAAAACGCAAAGGAGAGAGAAAAACCAACGCGAAATTATTAGATTGTTTGCGAAAGGGATCGTAATTTTCCTGGTGGATGCGCCACGTGTCTTATTAATTCCTATCGAATTTCCTTAAAGTTATTTCATCCAGCGATTGTTTATTGCTTTTCACTTGCAAGAAACAATATTCATCCATAACGCATCGATGATTTTCTCGATATTATGTTAATGAACGTTTTGTTCGCAAAAATTTTAAGCAATCGGTATTTTTTCCTACTCGAATTGCGTTTTAATATTAATTAGACTACGACGTAAATATCGAAACAAACAAAAAACGTTATTATTTTTTAATAAATGGGCAATCGATCGCATTGCCAATTAATTATACAAAAGTTGGAAAATACCAGCTTTTTGCATTGTTTTCCAAATTAAACAGTACAAGAGGCAGTTATTAACAATTTTCATTCGCATAAACGATTTTCATTGTGTATTGTTAATCAAATACCAAATAAAAATCAAACGGATAAAGCTAGACGGGCGAATAACAGGAACCGGAAATGTCCCTTTAAATTCCAATAATGTTTTATCCATAATTTTTACTCTATCACATCGTACGACGACGACGAAGACCACGATAATAATAATAAAGTGTGTGTGTGTGATAAAAACACTTCACGTATGGAATAATAAATGTATTATTATAGATCTCGAACCGTGGCGTAGATATCAAAAGGAATAAGAAAAATAAAACGCTTAAATATTACAAACGCTCGTATAACCGTTTATCCCTTCGATAATAAAAAGATCTAACGGTAAAATAAATTTACAGCGACGAGTATAATTCAAGTTCGTATCCCCAAGAAATGGGAAAGCGGAGGAAGACGGGGCGGACCAAAGTGTTTATTGATATTGTTAAGAGTTATAGTCTTAAAGGACACTTCGACTTCGACTCTCATAATAACTACCATCCGCCATAAAGTTTTTATATTGCCGAATCTTCATATAAAATTTAATACGTCGCATTCGAATTCAAAAGCGAGACAAGGAACTTAATTAACGGCAATTAGCCTCTTTTAATTCCGAAGGGATCGATCGATAAACGTTTTAATAATCGTTCCCTGCTTGAAATGGTCTATTATGACACGAATTCAAATGTCCAGTTCTTTTTGCACTTAAAAGGCCATCAGCAGTACCTTGAGAGGATAGAAATTAAAAAGTCCACAAAAACAGACCCCTAAAACGTGCGTAACACTTAAATGGTTATTTAATGCCCTTTCTTTTCCTTTTTTTTATATGCACGTTTTTGGCCACAAAACAGCATGATTCCCGTTTAAAATACTCGCTGTGGAAACGAAATAAAAAATTTGCACATCGAAGAAAGTTTTTGCAGTGGATCCAAAACAACTCTTTTCTATTAACGAGCCCTTTTCTAATTAAAACTCCTAAAAGTGAAACAAATGGCTAATAATGGGTATCGTATTCGACTCCTACGCCAAAAGCTTCTGTTATCTCATTATACGAAGAACATTCGGCGAAAGAAAGTGCTTTAAAAAAAGTTGGGAAACGTTTTAAGTGGGCCCTTGAAACACATCTCGACGGTTTCGGAATTCGGAAAACTTCTCGAACGGTCGGATGATGCGAAAAAGAAGTTCCTCGATTCGTATCTAATTGAATACTTGTAAATATCGTTTTAAATCTTCTGCGTCTCCCCGAGAATCGTACGCTTTTCATTCTATAAATCGTTCTTGGATTAGTTCCATAACAACGAACTGAAAAGTAGATGGATGTTATGTGTATGAAGATAAATGATTTCTGTGAGCGTACGCGAAAATATATATTTGTATTAATTTTCAGTATCGATCCGAATGGCGTGAACTTGAAATTGGTTCGGAATAGTTCCGAAATCGTATAATTTTGAAATAAATTACATTTTCTAACGCCGACACTATTCGTAACGGGCGGAAGTGAGACGGAGACACCGTGGCGAAAGGAATCGATATACCTGGGGAGCAAGGCAGCATTCCGGCATTGAATTACAAAATAGTTGTTTCCCCCCAGCATCGGCATACATATACATCACGTTAACGTATTAATTTCGCAAACTGCTAAATTGGTAGAAAGAAATTTAAAAAAATGCAAAACGTAGTTGCCACATGATCGATTAAAATTACATTCCATTTCCGGTCATCCGCAACTTATTTCAATGTAAATCTCCATGAATAATTCCAATTGAAGCGACGCAAAAAAAATGTATGCAAGTTACTCATTTTCGATTATTGTCTGTTGGAATGACTCGTTCCCGCAACGTATACACACCATCAATCTTTTTTGCCCCGGATGCGATTTCTCATTGCATCAATCCCACTAGACACTCGTTATTTCTCTCATTCTTTTGCTCCATCGAGTTTTAATTATTTTTTTTCTGTAGCCGTCAGCTTGCAACAAACTTTAATCGCATTTTTCTAAGCTTTACACATTAACTATCCTTAATCCGGTTTTAAAAGAAGCAGCACTAAATTTCAAATGAATCTGTTCGTGCTTTTCCCTCTTTCTTGCCTGTCGAAAGTTAACACTACACCCACTCGCGATAATAAGCGTTCTACAAAAAGGTATCGTGTCGCTTTAAAGAAGATCTTCCGTTGCTTTTTAATAAATTTACTAGAGCTCGATGTACTTGCTTTCATTTTAAATAGAATTTAATACGATTAATAAAATTTATTTTCGCTTCCTGTAAAATTTCTTAAGCTTTCTTTCACTCAACAGCCGGCAGGTGTGTTTGACAGTTCAAATTCTGCGTCGCGTTAAAAGCTCGTGTATATTTATTATTATGTACGTGTTACGGATTTTTTCTCCTTTCGCAAGTTCTTTTCTTTTCTGTCGCCTTGTTTGAAGAAAATTGATTGCATCTTGTTAAAAATAAATTGCAGCGAAATTGTAATTTGAGAATGCTTCTTGCGACAAATAATAAACGGAGTTTTTGAGCGAAAAAAATCACCATTGAAATGGGAATATTATAATCGATTCGATCGTACAGATGATTGTGTTGACTTCACGATGAGATGGCAAAAGAAACCCGTGGCGAAAGCAGGAAAACGTGTCAATGGGCGATAGAAAAAAGAAGTTTCCTGTGAAAGAGGAAGAGACCAATCGTTCCATAAAACTGTCACCGTTTACTTACTTCATTGGATAAACGGATCTGGAGTAATGCACTTTTAAATTGCATCCTTTTGCACACCAACAGTTTTGCCAACTCTTTCCTCATCGCATATCAACTCAATAAATCGTAATCTATTTGTCGATAATTTTATTTCGATTTCAATGTAAAGGCATTTATATGGCTGTAAGTTATAATAGCGTGGCCATTAGTGTAAAGCGAAATGTGCAATTTTCGGGCGGCATTAAATTTTATTTCGCAAATTAGCGCCATCATTAAAATTCCATTTTCGTATTTACGAGACCGCACTCTATATAATTCCGCGAATTGTTAATGAACCGTCAACGATATTTATTGCGATGGCATTCGAAAGCAAACAAAAAATAAGTACGTACGACATGTTAAGGGGAGCCTTCAGACGATTCGAAAAATAATTATGCGAAATATGGGGTGGCGAAAATCAAATAAACGCGACTTTAACGGGGGTTAATTTCATTTCGCAATTAATCAAATTAACGAATACTAAACATTTCGTTTACGTGTAAATTCAAAATTCCTTTCCCTCGGCGTTTCTTTTTGCAAATAAAGAGGGATCGTTGCTCCCTGATCCTGTTCCCCCCTTAATTTTCCGGATGATCTGTTTTAAAAGCCTAATCCTACCGCTGCGGCGTTAATGTTTACAAATCGTTTCCACTCCCGCCGCCACCGACCGTTAGCATATTCTTCGCCCAAAGTGTTATGTCGTCCTCGTAACGTTCGCAAATTTAAATTTTCGCCTTCGTTATACCTCAAACCGTTGACCATCTGCTGATTATCATTACTATCATCCACTGTTGGAATTCCTTTTTTTTGCCAACTTCGGACCGATTTCAATTTAGCCTCGCAAATACTTGAACTTATTGTATTTTAGTCGTATAATTCTCGATTCGCAAGTAGGTAAGTTCGTTTATCGGAATCGTTATACGCTTGTATTGAGTATTCCATCGAGTTTCTTTTTATTGTCGGCTTTAAAAAGAAGCCATTTTTACGCACATAAAAGCAATCGAATTGTGCGAGCGGATCGTACAAAAGAATTCTGTGTCATAACATATCATAACAAGGCATTTAACAACAATCACGTACCATTTTCATGGTTCGATTTTATGATGGAGATTTTCTCCTTTCTCCCGTTTATTTTAATTTTGCTATGTGTTGTGCAAGAAATAATGTTTAGTAAATAGCAATTGCGAATGTTAGGTTTTTCATTTATTTCGCAATCGTAGAAGAAGAATAACGAGAAATTTGATTCTAGTTGTAAAAAAAGTTGAAATGGAAAATAGACAAGAGCAGCGTAATCCCTCATCGCAATTTTCGCATCTTTTGCTGGTAGGATTTGCAAATCAATTTCTATGCGGATTTTAATGGGAAAACCTCACTCGAATTCGCACTTTATTCGCCCCGCGTATAGTTCAAGATGAAAAAACTGAATAAAAGTAATTAAGTCCAAAGTTATTATTGCGTGATATAAAGTATTATCATACGTTTGAAAAATGGGAAAAAAATCTGGAAGCGTTGTTATTCCACGTTTTACAACCTTCAACCGTGCACATAAATATCATTTAACTCTTTTGCACGGGAAGGAAAACAAAAAATATATGACAAAATGCAGCAACAGATACACAAAAGGCAGTAATTTTTGCAAACTTATGTTACCTGAATTCCAAAGCGTCTTTTTAATGCGAAAACTGCGAGGAAAAACTGTTTCGCTTTTTTGCTTTATTCACAGTTTCTTTTCTTTTCCACCTAATCTCTGCGTATATTTGTTTAAATCATTTTAAATTACGTTTGGTTCGTGCTTTCCTATGTGGAGCGCCGCCCCAGTAAAACAAACACCGTCGAAATTATCATACGGCAACTTTTAATAAACTTTTAGTTTAATGAACATTTTTTAATTGAAATTAATTGCACTTTGCGCTTGCCAAAAATTTATTATTCCACGTGTGGCTCTAAAATATTCAATTATTTTTTTTTTTTAGTTTGGGCCGAAGCACCGCAACAATTTTAAATAATAAACGAAAATTGAAATAAATAATTCCATATTGATCGCAAACAAAATCCTTCCTATTGTTTCTACGTCATATCAACATTTCGCAGTAGGAATAGTTGTTTTGTCGTATTGTGAAATAAATGTAGAAGCGAATTTAATAATGCGAAACCATAGAAAGCTTCCAATCAATTACCACCAAAATAAAATACAATGGCAACAACAGCTGAAAAGAAGAAAAAAGCCCGTTATTTAAGCACGTAATACAATAATGTTACAATGGGAGCCGAATACCGATGAAAAAAAAAAACACATTTCCTGGATGAAAGTGGGAATCATTCATACAAATAATACCTGAAGCAAATCTCTTTCGATTCATCGTTACCACAAAAGACTCTTGATAACCGATGGAATTTAATCGATTAATCCAAAAAAAATTAATAAAGTACCTAAAAGCACTCTCTAAAAGAGATATTAAACAATTCCAAGAGATTAAGACTGAATAAGACCCAATTCTAAAGCGTTATTAAGCAGAGAGTTGAAAGAAAAGCCCAAATTACAATACGTTCCTCAATTTGTTTCCTAATCGCTTATAAACCCTTGCGTTCAATTAAATCTACATAATAAATTTGCAAAAAAGAAGAAATGAACCACTCCTTCGGGAAATGGAAACTGATTAAACAATCAATTCGGAAACGCCAATCGATTGAAATCGTACACGAAGCAATAAATTCCCATACAATAAATCAATACCGTGATTTAGATGAAGTGCTCTCGATTAAAATTGCGAAATTAATTTCGCACACGCGTTTCCCAGATAATTGGCGTTAATTATGAGCAAAAATAGAAACCATTCGGAGTTCTAAACGTCACTTGCATTGGCAAGAATAAGTTGTAATTTGGTCGAATTAAAATTGTTAAGCTGGATTTAAGAGATGAGATCGTAAGTGTCTGTTATAATCCGGTTATTACAATAAAAAGCAATTTTCTTAATACACTTGATAGAGCCAACGGGCTCTTTGCTTGTCGCATAAAGTACTTACTTTGTAATTTCACAGCATCGTGAACGATTATAATGATAAACGTTTAAAGGTCGAAGCAATTTCCTGTCAATAATATGTATTATAATAACGTATTAAAATGGATTTTGCAACGTCTTTGACTGTGGGGCGCGAAAAATGGAATAAACCCCAGTCGACCGACTACCGAGCCAGCACCAAGTTCGCTTTCCTGTCTAAAATCTCCACAATAAGTATTAAAAAAGGAAATACAATACAGTTACACGTACGATACAAGAGGAAAAGATGGAGAGAGGTAAAAATTTATGTGTGGCAGTAAAATTTTACTACTTTAATTCATTATAATAAAACCTATGGGATGAAGCGTATTATTATTACACGGCGTTTGGATGTTACCATAATATTTATATGTTATGGCTTTTATGGGAGTTAAAAAAAAATAAGTGGAAAGATTGGAAAAGCAAAAAAGGGATCTTATCGAATGGAACAATGTTAAAACGTTGAAGTACGATTACAATGTTTACTTAATAACCAACCACATCGAACGGAAATGAAAGAGCCAATAATAATGGTATTGGATGAAATAAAGTGCGGAAACGATAGCAGCGGATAATGAAACCGTCAAAGTGAAGAAATTATAACAATATGATTCTCCGGGCACGTATGGAGGTGGAAGAGACAATGCTCGACACTTCGATATCGGCGAAGTGTGTGGATTTACCTCGATCTTTGAATTTCTTCCTTTGCCACATTTTAACCATTTCATTTTGTTTCGATGACGACGTGAAAGTTAAGGAATGACAAATCGCAAATAAACTGCGAGTGAAGCAAGAAATCCTGAATTAAACGTTTGATTACGAAGAGACCAATTTTACGTATTAAACATGCGGACTCTGCGAATTATTATTTGTTGTTGCATGTGATTTTTAAAAACCATCAATTTCGGTCTGCAGATTGTGGTTTATTTTTTGCATTTGTTCTGGGAAAGAGATATGTTTCCGTTGGGATTAGAAACCCTTTCGTGCATCCACTCACTGTACGTATCGTATGTTATATTTGGCACAGAGAGATAGACCCAATATTCGACATTTCATTTAATAATATGATTGATCGCACCGGTAGAACAATATTTTACAAAACGGCATTATTCCCTCGGAACAATTTTTTCCCTAACTCAACTTGGTTTCGCATGTAAACGCAGGGAACGGGTTGAGATAAATAACGAAATTAATGAACTTAAGAAGATCTCTCTGTTTCTCTCTCTTTCTGGTTAGAGTGTTTTGCCAGCCGGAAGCACCGCGAGCATCCAAATTAAACGAGTCTGAGGAAAAAAGTACGACCATAAAAACAAAGCGACAAGAGAGAACGTTTTAAATCTCTTCGTGGCATTAAGAGAAAAGATTAATTAACGCACTTATTAAAATGTACTTTAATTAGCGACGGAAATGGACGGGAAGATGGGGAAAAAACGAAATTCGCGCGTTCAAAAAATAAAGGAGGACACTTCTTTCTGCACGGTTTTTGTTTACTTTTACAAATGAAGCACTAGGCGAGGAGGGACTGCCAAAAATGTGTGGGATGGAAAGAGTTTCTCTCTGCAATGTTCGTCCATATTAATATTACGTCGCGCCCATTTGTTCTATGGCGCTTTTTGTCGCAACTTTTTCCCACATAACAATATTTTACCCGATTTTTTTGCGTAGTTGTAGTTTTTCAGGGATATTCGAGCCTCTGAAAATGGCATCATAATTCAACTCGCAACAAGAAAATGGGTGAAGCAGGTTTCAAAAAATCATTCTTCAATGAAAATTAGTCAAGATTACAATTTGAAACGCGCTGTACGAAATATTAACCAGAAATAAAGTTTTTTCGTTTCATGTTTTCCAAACATTAGGTTGCAATTAATGTAATTTCTAGTTGCAAATTTAATAATGTTGATGATGGAAAAGGGTTCTTGCTGCTGTTACTATTGTTATTATGATAGTACAAGATAAAAACTAACCAAAACAAAATGTTTGTTGCACGTATGATGCGCTAAATGGAAAGCTTCTCTAATTGGTGAAGCTTTATAAACATTTTCAAATTTCCCATTAGGTTTCAGTCTCAGCAAAACACGAGGTTCTTCTAGTAATAATATTAAAATTAAACTATACTACTATACGATTTCGTCAAACTAAAATATTCCTTTCCACAAAATCAACTGTTTTTTCCACCGCAGAAAAAGTAATTTAAAATTGAAAATCAAAATTGAAGTCCCATTGAAAACGACGATTGGATTTGGTCCAATTGAATGCTCGATTAATATCGCTTTATTTTAGTTATAAACAAATTCGCCACGAAAACAGCAAATATTTGCACAGAAACACCGGAAAAATTTATTCCCGAAAAACATTTTTTGCTAGGGGTTGGGGGGATTAAACAAGCTGTTGACAATAACTTCGTAAAGTAACTCTCTTTGCAACAGAATCGCAGAGGAATTTGTTTGTTAACCAACTCCTTCTCGGTCGAGCGATCCTCGTCGAAAAAGGACCATTTTCAAATGAAGTTCGTATCTATCTTGGGCATACCAAGAGCCAACAACCGACAAGTAACCAGAGCAAGTACAAAGTTAAACAAAGGACGGAACCCACCGGCGATGGTTCCCTGTTCCCAGAAATTTGATCCTCTTCGCCAAGAAACCGTTTACATCGACCGCAACAAAAGAAAAATCAGCCAGAGTTATTGCTCGTTGAAAAATGGAAAACACGTATACATAAATTCAGTTGACAAAGATTGCCGGATGAATTTTATCGTTTCGACAACTTTTGTGCCGTCCCCAATATTTTAAATGAGAATGCAACGTTGGAAATAATGTTAGTGGCAACTACCGCGTCCTCTTTTAAATAGTAAATTTCGCCGGTTATCTGGCCGCGCTGGAAGGCGAAGACATAAACGAAGGAAATTGATCTTGAAGAGGAATCCAATAAACAACCTCTTATCCTATATTCTATAAAGTGTTTTGGCCCTTTTGCCTATTTCGATTTATATATTTGCATAGTTAAATCCTCGATTTATGTTGGCCAGTCTAGCAAAAAACACCGTTTTTTCATGCACTTCCTGTCAAATTGTCGCGATCAGTTTCCGGTACGGGACCATTTGCACCGGCAACAACAACAAAAAAGTCGTATCGTCGATGTAATCTAGTTCGATGCAAAAATAAAATTTCGCAATACCGCAAACGACAGTAATATAAAAATTCGACCGCATAATAACTTAGTTTCAACGTTTGTGATTTATACGAGGCTTATTGCGGCTATAAATTTATTAATCGTTTTAATTCGCCAGCCAAATTTGATTGCAAATAAATTGCTAACCGTATTCCCTTTTTTATTACTATTATTAGTGCACGGGGTTTATAAAATAGTGTTTAAACGAAAGGACCAAAAAATAAAAATAAAGTTGACTGAAATTTGAATATTTTAACTATAATTCTTCACTCTCAGACGTTATGAATAAAGTATTGGGGGGCCGTAAGACGAAATAAATCGCGTCGTTAAAAGTATTATCGCGATGTTGAGGAGCATTTAAGAAAATAAAATAAAACAAACGGGAAAGTGCCAATGAATAATTTAAACGATTTCTTTGATTGGATCTCCAATGAAACGGCTTTTAAGAAGAATTGTTAAAAGTTCAGCAATCTAAAAAAGCAAAGCGAAACCATGAAAAAGTTGGGAACTTGAACGAAAAACCGCTTTTCTTTCCCATAAGTAGAAGAAAAGGTATTTTCAAGTATTTTTAAGTATGTTACCATTCTTATTCTGGAAAACACCTTGATTCCAATAGATGGATGTGCAAATAGAATTGCGAATCCCGTTGGCAGTAATTTTAATCCGTGTCAACAGGCAAATCCAGACGTATGGAAATCCTAGCGAATTCGTGTAAGTCTCTTATACGCGAACGACGAAAAAAAAATCCCTCTCGCATTTTATCATTCGCCCTTTGTTATGGTTAATTTAACTTGTTGCTTCCGTTCAAATAAACTTTACCGATCGATCAGGGGCACGTAGAAGGAAACGAGAATTATGAAATAGAGACAAAGAAGATGAAGAACAAGAGGGGAAAAACTGATGAGGAAATCTAACAAGAGAAGAAATTGATGTAAATACAATAGAAGTGGGATTTCATTTTACCTCTTGAATATCGCTCGAGATTGAATTGAGAGTCCAGAAGGTGAGCGAAGTAATGGATTTTTTTTAAATAAAGTTTTTTTGCTATCCCTTTAAATGTATCAGCAGTTGTTGTTGTTGTTGTTCGAGCGTTTCTTTACATCTGTCCGGATAAGGGCGAAAAAAGGATAATCGCGAAAGCAAGAAAAAATATATAAGGGCATCTAATAAGGGTCGCCTTTAAAAAATCGAATTTCCTAGCAATTCCGTTCGATTCATTTGATTTCATTTTGATTTCCCATCGACGTCCGTTTCCAATTCGCGGCAAACTGAAAAATCCGATTCGATTACCAATCGATGGGGGACGGAGCGAGCTTAAGACGGACTTAAGAAATTGGCGTACGACTGGCTTTTGCCTAGATTTAATCCTCATAGCAACGCAAGCAAATATTGTTATTTCAAATCCGAATGACAATTTATTCAATATTTTTTTCCGTTTCTTCGTATTTATTATTCAATCCCTTTCATCGAGAATGAAGCACCAACATGCAAGATTTCGATTTCGCGCCGCCGTCCGCATGGTCATACTGAACCGCTTCTGGCTGACGGACGTTGGCAAAGAAGTGGACATATCGAACGTGCAGCAGAACGTGCAACGACTGACGCACCGCAAGAAGGACTACAAAGAGCTGTTAACGCTCGAGGAACGTTCGATACTCAACAAGCCGGCCGAGAACCGTACGATCGAGGAGAAGCAACGCATCGGCAAAATAATGTCCGCCTTGAACTGTTTCAACCGCTATCCGCAAGAGGTGAAGGCGAAGCTCGGCGGCGTCTGTTACTTTTGCTATTACCCGGCCGGACGCACGATCGTCCGACAGACGCATCCGTCCGAATGTCTGTACTTCATATTGACCGGCAGCGTCGGCGTGATCAAGACGAGCTACGACGAACTGGACGAGAAGTACTACGACACGCAGGTCGGCGTCTTGGACGAGGGCAACATGTTCGGCGAGGTCGCGTTACTGCACGACATACCGCGTCAGGCGACGATCGTCACGCTGACCGACTGCGAGTTCCTCAAGATGTACAAGGACGACTTCAACAGCGTGATGAAGGCGACGTTGAAGCGGAAGTGGGACGACATCCAAGCGGGGATGACGATGTTCGACTACTTCCGCGCGTGGAACCCGATACAGGTGCGCGAGTGTTGCATCATCTCGAAGATCCAGGAGTACAAAACCGGCGCGGTCGTGTTGACCACCGACCGGCCGAACAATTTCGTCTATTTCATACTGTCCGGCCAGGCGGACGTCGTCGAGGAGCTCTGCACGTACGAATGGACGAACGACGTGGGCGAGACGTGTTTCGCGTTGGGCGCGCGCCAGGCCGCCGACTATTCGATACGGCTGCCGGAGAAGAGTTACAACGTGTCCACGCAGGAGGTGGTGGTGAAGCGGGGCTGTTTGGACAACACGTTCAGTCAGTTCAACACGTCGAAACGGAACAGACGAGCGTCGTGGAACGACGGCGACCATCCGGTCGAGGCCGCGGAGTGCACGCGCGCGATGCGCGTGTGTACGTTCAACGTGAAGGCCTGCTTCGGCTTCGGCGAGTTGTCGCCCGGGCGGACGGTCATCGCGACGCAACCGACCAGATGCTTGGTCATACCGCGGTATTTTCTGTTCAAGCAAACGGACCTGGAGGAATGGACGAAAGTCCGGCGGTACCTGATCAATCAGATACCGAACACGGAGACGGTCTTCCAGCAGTTCGTGCTGGCCAGGCGGTGGCGCAAGTTCAAGGAGTCGCTGGTGCGGAGCGTCGTCAAGAAACCGCCCGCGAACACGATGACGAACGTGCCTTATTCCATTAGATTGAAAGAGTATTACTTCGATGCGTAACTTATTTTTTATTTTATTTTGTTTTAACGGTATTATTAATGGCAATAAAATGTGTTCTCTATTAATAATAATCATTGGCATTCGATATGAGCGCGGAAATCTATCGCACTCGCCGGCGATCATAAATCCACGTACGAAACCACTTACATTAATTAATTTTCTACGTTATTATCAACGTTATTAAGTAAACTTCGACGTTTTAGTTATTACAATAGATTATCGGTTAACCGTGGTCTCTCTAATATATATAAATCTTCCGACGGCGTTTAATATTGAAACCGGCGCAAACACGGATTATATAGCAACGCGATGAGACGACCGAAAGTCGTATTTTGCCGTATTATTAATTCCTCACCGTAAACCACAACAATACACACGACGTTTTCATAATAATTCTCGAGGACCAGAAGCGAAAACTACACCGCTTATAATTGCAGAAGAAGTTAATTACGACAAAAAGAGGCAACCGAGAGGAAAGAAGGAACAAAAAAAAGTAACAAGCAAGCGACCCTTTAAACGCCTAACGCAAAACATTCAATTAAATTAATTTAACCCCCGTTTTCGCATCGAATTAAAACAGTTTTCGCTCCGGCTAAAGAGTCGCAATATTTTAATTAAAATTTGTTTAAAATCATCATTACTTGAAGTAGGCTCGAAAAGTTTGCCCTTGCACGTCGGCATTTTTTAGACGGTTAATTATTAAAGTTTGCCACCTTCTTGAACGAGCAACATTTTTGCCCCTCGGAGACCGACCCCTCCACACCGCCGCCCCCGTCCGCCGAAAATGACAAAACATTAATTAATTAAACGCGTCCCGCCGCTAATTACCACTCGAAACGTTTCGTAATTATAATAAAAACTTGTACAAACGAAAAGCAAATTCATCTTTACAACGCTGGCAAAGTTTCATCAAGTTCAAATCAAGAATCGATGGTATTAATTAAACGCGAATAATTCTGATTGAAGAGGACATGAAATTAGTCACTTTTATCGTTACTCGATCATAATTAAAGTGGCACGAATCGGCCGCTTCATTTGTAAAAAAAAACAGCGGAATATTTAGGTAAATTAATTCAATCACGTTTCCTCCTCTCAATCAGGAACCATTAAAGCGGACTTGGTTCCCTCGATTGATTAATTGATGATTGAAACCGTAGAAAGAAAAAAAATCGACGTAAATCGAAAGGTAATTGAATATTATACGCGGGAGCGTTAATGGTCCATTTCGCAATGGAAAAAAATTGTATCTTTAATGTACTCACGTTCTCGATGTACTCAAGCTCTCGCTAATTTTTATTTAAATATTCTGCTTTCGCCAGAGAAAAAAATGCATCTAACTCACCTGAAACAATGAAAATTAATTATTAAGACAGTGACGCAAAAAGTTTGTAAAATGTAGATAGACTTTTAAAGTATTCTGATTGAGAGGAATTGCATCGATTTATCAAAAGGCCCTCGTGAGCCGTAAACGTTTCTAACATGTAAATCGTTACCTTTCTGCAAGAGCGAAATTGCAATTTTAAATACAGGCAGGTGCATAAGAAATAAAGTGTTGCGCTGCAAGAGAAATTGTACTCGCGCGTTAACAAATCGTATCGCGCCAAAGGGGAATAGATTTGCGAGACGTTGAATCATTAAGAAAAATCGCTTTTGATTTAACAAATCCCTTTTGCTTGCAATAATGCACCAAAGTTCTCTATCATTGGCAATGATTTTGAATTAGAATTGAATAATTCCAACGCGATGCCGAAAGGCTTGGTTTTTTTGCAAACAAGAAAAATTCTACGCAAATATAAAATATATAATATAACGTTGTGTGATAATGATAAAGTGTGCAAACGTCAAATAAACGCTGTTTATTATTCATGCCTTCGCGTTTTATAAAGTGACAGGGAAAATCCATATAATTTATGACCAGAAACTGGAATTGCACACACATGCACAGCACATATACTAATAATGGTCCTCTGGCCGTCGTTATTATTATTTTCTTCGCCCACTCTCCGGTCGCTTGCTGTTGTTGTCGTTCAATACCGGATTCGGCTCGCATTGGAAAGACACATAACGCAATGATAATGATGATCATCGTAGTCAAACATCTACAAACCTCGAAACGGTTGTCCATTTGAAAATTTAACAAATCTATTAAATGCCATTGTTTATGTACTAGTTCTTGTACATGTAACAACATTGTCGTCGTAGCCGGTTGTTTGTTGTTCTTGTCGGTTGTCCGTGCCATTACACACGAATTTAAATAGGATCGAATCGATATTCAATATTGCAATGATGCCCGCACTGTCCGTTAAAATATTATTTATCGTTATGGACCGTTGAAATTGCGAATCGCCGATAGTTGGTAGCAGTGACCCAAATTTCGTTTTTTCGTTCCTCTTATACGAAAATCCTGTCGTTCGTGTTCCATCCCTCTTCCATTTCTATTGCTTTTCTTTTGCTCTTCTTTTAGTTACAAGCTTTGGCAGTATATCATTCGCTTAAAGATCGTGAGAGTTACTCCTCGAACGCAACTTAACGTACTTAATTTATTAACACTCCATAAGGGAATTTATAAATATCTTTGCACCACGAATAATTCATCCGATCGGTGTCACATCCAACGGATTCCAAAGATTAACAAAACAAGTTAAGATAACGAATTAAATTAAACATTAAATAAAGCGTCCAAGAAGAGCATGGAATGCGAATGAAAGAATCGAAATTGTTGGTAAAGTTTTCAGTTCCCAAAAAGACAAATTCACGTACAAATATTAAAAGGAACGCGAACGAAAGAATTCAATTAAGTCGCAAGTTAAATTATAAAAAAAAATAGGCGAAATAAAATTGCAGTTCGTAATGGGTATGAAATCACAAAGTTTTCTTTAATATAAAGAGACCACGATTTAGAGGAAGAAAACGAAATAGCAAGAGTAGTACCAATTAATGCAATGTGGTCTCTGAAATGTTAAATCTCCTTTTCTTTTATAACCGATTTTTAAGACGAAGAGAATGTCCCCATTACTTTTTATTCGTTTTCGAAGCACACGAAGAAAATTATTACGAGATTACAAACTGACGCTGTCTCTCTCGGTTTGTTCCCTTTACTATCTTCATAACGGAACGCTTTCATGTAATAAAAACTTTAAGATGTGCACTATTACGAGATGTACATTATTATAATAAGGAAGCGAGTAATAAATTTCGTTTTTTCCCTTCGCGTTCAGTAATAAGTTACAGAACTGCAATGAATGGAACTCCGGACTTTTTCCTTGTACTAATACGATAATTAGATGGCTCGAAGGTACTCGACATTTTAGCGGGCGCACGTTCGCTAATTAATTAATCATTAGCAGCTGGATGATGATTATGATGCCAGGGGAAAAAACTCGGGCAAATTAATAATTAATCGCACGACCGAATTAATATTATATTGTTCAGCATTGTTTGTATATTTAATTATAAATGCCAATTAAAAAAAGTTCACTGTAGCATCTGAATAATTTGCAAACGATATTCGAAATTGATTGCGATTTGTTTATTGATTAGTAATTAATTGTGAGCAGTATCCAAAAATGCTATCGAAATAATTCGAAATTAAATCGTTAAAAATGCTTTCTGGTGGATGCGCCCGGCTCGCGAAGTAATACGTTGCGACTCTTTAAATAATCGAATAATTATTTTATGCAAATTTATCTCACAGATTTTACGACGTAATTAATTATTAATTCGCATGTATATTAATTAATGTCGTTTAAAATATTGGGCGTGTACCCATATATTTTGGCATTAATTGCAGCTAAAATGGAATGACGACCACGCCAAAAGCGACTCAATAATAATTTTGTAAAATCCCCATATTATGAAACGTTGCATTATGTTCATCAAACAATAGGCTATAATCGATTGGAGGGCAATAACAATTATTGTATTGGCAGAGGTGTAATTTAATTAGGAGCTTATTATTTGCCTCTAATTGTTTAACTTGAAAAGTAATTCGTAACGCCCGTTCGCGGTGGGGAATATTTCATAAATGCTCGCGAAAAATCCTAATAACATGGAATTGCAAAACCGCATACGGAAGTAGAACGCCAATTTGATTAAAGTTATTATTATTTAACCTACGAATAGGAATCCATTTTAACGAGAGAGGAAATTGTTCTTAATAATAAATAGTAAGTAATACCACCGAAATTAGCACACAAACGAACCAACAAAAACGTTATTTGCACACACACACATTTATCAGCCCTATTCTACATGCAGTAGTTTGGCAAAGCGGAATTAAGGGCAAAGAGAGAAACAGCAGACAAACTCGTAAACTTTATCAACGAATTTATTTCTTAATTAACGATCTTTCGCATTGTCTCATTAATAAATATTCAAGAGAGGATTCCTCGCTTGTTGTGCATAGAGGTTCTTGCCTCCACTTTTTCTTCCACTCTCTTGTACCTGATAATACATATTTATGGAATATTAATGTCGTGTGCACCGGTTTGAAAGCCGGCCGAATTAAAGACGGGAAAAGTTGCGAGTTATGGATTAACACGTCCATTATCACATCTACTCTTATTTGTCCCCTATCCAAACGGCTTAACGCTTAATTCTTCTTCTGGATTCGTGCCAAGGCGGCGACAAAAGAAACACGAACTTATTAAAAGTTCGCAACCGTCGACCGATAACTGCGTCGGGAATTGATTGGATTTAGAATATTTGCAAAAGCGTCGAACATTAATTACACATTGGAGGCGGGCGATCGATGAATTCGAACGAATCAATTTGTCGTTGGACGCGTTTTAAACGGGTTAAATTGCGCAGAATTATGGCAATAACATGAATCATTTCCAATTTGTATTGCGTACATGTTCGGAGTCAATTTAAACGCGGAACGAGGATGAGGAAACGCAAAATGCAAAGCGTATAAAGCAAATCTAACAGCCGACCGTGTACGTTATCTACGATTTTGCATTTACAACGTGACGCGACGCCGATAAGGTAACGCCGCCGACGCCGCAAAATTGTGTTGTTTCGCGGTTTAATATGCATACATATGCGCATTCGAAAAATAGATATGAGAGAGCAGAATGCTATCGCAATCTGGATGCAGACCGGCCGTGATGATGATGTTGAGGGAGACCGACAGAGAACGACCACCGACACGTTTGTTTTGCGCTTCAAGAATGCAAAAAAAAAAAACGTCAGCGAACGCAAACTGCAGACTGAACTAAAGTGTGTGCATAAGTGAATGGCTTTGCAATAAATAGAATGCAAA
The DNA here is from genome assembly GCA_963695495.1 of Hololepta plana. Lineage (NCBI taxonomy): Eukaryota > Metazoa > Arthropoda > Insecta > Coleoptera > Histeridae > Hololepta > Hololepta plana. The sequence continues at coordinate 9,673,681 of OY968836.1, forward strand.
AAAAAACTTTTGAACGCGATTGCATTCCATACGTTTTCATTAACTTTATGCAAATTCCACCAGAATTTGACGTCATCTACGCGATTTTTGATAGGCACTCCACCCGAATCCATTTTTAATTGTTAGCAGCAATAAACAAACGGAATTTGCAACAAGCCTCACGATATTAGCAATTTCCTCGACGAATGTCATTTCGTATGTACGAATAATAAAATATTTACACCCTCATCGAGTTATTGCTCGAAACTTTCGATCATTGGAATCAACAGATAATAGAGCAAATAAGATCCTTATTGGGATGGATGGAAAACAAAGCTCTTTTACAGCGTAGCTTAGCATTAAAAGCTCTAAGAAGTAGAGGGCCGTTAAAATAATAAAGGTAAACTACTTATTTTTTTCGCCGGCGCTCTGGTTTTATAACTTTTAGCGTCGTCGAAGGGATTCTAAGCACTGATAGCGAACAAAAGGCGTAAACGTAAACATCTTTCGTTTAACCCTACTTCCCATTTTTTAAAGCAACGGTTCTTAATTTCAACGAAACGACCCACTAAAAAAGTCTAATTCTAAAGCTTTTCATTATGACCCCGTATCTCCTGTTACCTTTCGTATCTAACAAACAGATTTTTCGCGAAAAATTATAACAAATTGCCCTCGCTGTCGTTGGATGATGAATTAGGGCATTTAGGCAAATAAAGGACGTAATTAAAAATTAATTTTAAACGGGGATGGACGGAACCGAAAAACAAAGAAGGATTAAGAAAATCCGCATGTTCTAACAGATTTTTGATACGAACAGTCATCAAAGTGTCGTTAGGATGACCAAAGTTTTCTTTATCTGTTGGAAATTTAGGGTTTCTGTAAGGAAAATGGCGAAAATACAAAACATCCTCATCGCTTTTGTTTTGTTTTTATTTGCTGGCACCAGGATTTCTTCCTATTCGCCACTAAAAATAAAAAAAGCAGATTATCCACGATAATTGCGTATTTAATTAAACATTTCTTTAGCGGAGCATCGTTTGCAAATTCCTAGCGAATTTTAGGTGTAATATTTACGAAACTGGATGCTCGATACCTAACGGAAAAGATTCCGCTGATTAAGTGAACGTCGCGTTATTAAAAGAGAACACGATCTATCTATTCGAAGAATGGGTAAAATTTAGTTCGCATAAAGAGAAGCCAAGAAACTTTCAATGGGATAGTTTCCAAGAGAGAATATCTGTAATTAATTTATATAATAAAGAACGACTCCCGTTCACCTTATACTATATTCAAAAGATGTTTTAAAAAGCGCTCGAAGGGATTATAATCGACGGGAGAAACGAACGAAGCCTTCGTGTATTACAATGAGGAACAAAAGGAAGGAGCGAAGAGTTAGAGGAACAATAAAGCATTAACGAACTTTTACAGTTTAATGCATAATACGCCCTTCGCAAAAACTGGAAGAAGACGATGAAGAAAAAAGGACGGTAACTTTTGATAAGAGTTTTATAGTGGAGAGATCCGCGAATGAAAAGAACTGCAAGTACGTATTTTTTACTCTTATGCACAATATTGGATGCCAATATTTTTGTGAAAATAAATTTATTTCAAACTTCTTGCAGCCAAATTTTATCGTTTAAAGTGTTATTAAGAATTGTCCACGTAGCGAGTTAAGCAAAGTTGTAAATCATATTAATGAGTTTATTATAAACTTTTTAATGTAATTTTCGCCGGCGAATTCTAATCAGAGTTTGGATCGATATATTGGCTAACGAACTAACGAGTCATTTCCGAAATGAATGTTTTCTACGAGGGGGAAATTCGCGGATAAACTTCTCGAGTGATAATATAGAGAGGAAATTTTATTCGAATCCTCCAAGAAACCGCACCATTATCGTTTACTGGTATTTATCTACTGTATAGAATAAAAGAGGCCGGAATAAGTTTTCTTCTTTGCAAATATAGTGAATAACATACAGTTAACATCCATAAACGAACAATGCGTCTTCGGTTAGAAACTAATTATTCGTTCATTGCTAGCAGTTGTAAAACGTTAACTTTGCGTTCAAGTTTTCAATAGTTTAAAGTCTATCCAAATAAAATTCCTTTAACAAAGAGAACATGTTAATGTTATTATTTTGTAACAAGTCAAAAGTTTTGCAAATGCAATTGTTTCATTGTTACAAGACTAACTCAAGTAAAGTCATAATTTGGATAATAAGAAGCCTGCAATCATCAACTCGGAATTATTTACGTATTATAAAGGATTCAATGTGCTTTTTAAGTGAATTAACAAATCCGGAAACAAATGTTTAATCGCGTAATCGGCATCAAAAAGAATTTATTAAATTAGCGGCCTTTGAACGCGCAAAAAAGAGTTAAATTCGAAATTTGCACAGACGAATTGCTTTCAAATGGAAGAAGAAACAGGCGAATATCATTAAATTTCGCTTTGATCTTTTCATATTTATTCAATCATCTGACAGCAATTCTTAGCAGCTGTTATTCCTCTTTGTGCTTCAACGTTTGTTTGCTTTCTTTAACAATTCCATGACCATTTAAAACCCCATCGCGCTTGCAAAACAAGTATAAATCAAATTTTAATTATTATAATGCAACAAAAACTTTGCAATTTAATTAGCAATCGGTACGTTTGTTCCTTTCGACGAAGAACGATTCTAGCGCGTTCAAAAAAAAACTATCGTTTAATTAACTGGAATTAATCGCATTTATTTTCGGAATAGTTTGTCTCCCCTATCGCTGAAAATGCAATTGGAACGAGATCAAATGCGCAAAAAAACTGGTAGTAAATGGTAATTAAGGAGATTATTTGCAATAACAATGGAAAATAATAATAAAGACGGCAATGTAATTCGAAATGAAAATAAATTTTAACAAGGAAAGGGATAAATGGCAAAAACGTATAGGGGAAAAAGTTGAAGTTTGGTATTATAAGCAATTTTCGTACGTGCAAATTAAGTCAGCGTGAATATTTAAAGCACTTGTTTTTGTGCAAATTTAAAATTGAATTTCAGATAAAACGACGCAAGTTCAACAATTGCAACAATCCAACCTGTTGGCTAAAATCCAAATTAACGAACGTCATCTAACTTGTTCACTTTTAACTCTTAATCCATAAAGAGTATCCATTTAAATCCAAAGAAAATGATTGCAACAGGATACGCTAAGGAATATTTTGCGACTGGTATGGCTTTTTGCACTTAAGCCGAGATATCTGAACCATCTTTAAAAGGAGACGTGGAAAATGCGATTTTTCCTTATCGAATAAAACTGATATTATTCTATTGGGTGTCGTTGTAAATATTAATCCATAAACGAAATAAGGTTTTCTTCGAAAATACACGGAAAAGGATTTTTCTTTCGCACAGAACGTCCGTAGCGAAAATTAATTTCGACATTTAGAACTGCACCAAAAAATAATTGAGGCTATAGCGAAAGGATTAAATGAAAATGAAGTGCCCATGTCGCGCAACCGAACGCTTGAAACGTTGTAATTAAACCGTGTGCGAGAGGGAGAAGACAATAATGGATTTTGCGAATTTCGTTTCATTAGTTTCGACGGCGTAATTTGCAAACGCATACAAAAAGAAAATAGCAATGGAATTGCACGAACTGATGACTGATTCGCCAGTGAAAACAAAGTTCAAACACCAAGTGAAAAATAAAATGTAAGTCCGCCTCTCCCGGAAACCCGGACTTGTTATCACAGGATCTTTCACTGTGATGAAGGAGACAATAGAAGAATTCTAATTTAATTAAAACAATATTTACTTTAAATTGCCGGATAATGATCGCGGACGAAAGAAAAAGTTTGCGCAAATATTTGGACAAATTTCGCGAATCAAACGAATGCGTTGAAAGATGGTCGAAGAATCGGATTCGTTCAAACAGGACGTTACGTTTCCAATCAATTCCCTTTCCGCTCCTTTATTACAATATTTAACAATTTACATTTTCTCTGGATGGTAAATTTAAACTATTACATATTGTGGCAAGGGAAAATGAAGCCAGCAAAGAAAGTAATTTTCCGAGAAGTAGCTTTTCCCTTAACATAAATCAGCAAGTTAATAACAAGCAGCTAAAGAATGAGCGTTATAACGTCTTTTCATACCTTGCCTTTCACTTTTCAATGTCAATATCATAATGAATGACTTCTTTGCCGAAAGGTAAACGGGGAAAAGTTTCCCAAACTTCCCACGAAACTAATTTTCAGTTTAAAAAGCCCCCAGCTCAATAACCTAAGCAAGCGTCTTTAGTAATAAAGATGACAACGAAGAATAATTATAATCCAGCTTGAATGTTCAATTGAAGAGGTGGAAAACTAAAAAACTATTTTTAATTACATCACGATCAACACTAATTGCGTCGAGCATCGCTCCTTTACTTGAATTATACCGAAAAGTTATTGAAATTCTTCGGTCTAACGCTCATTGTAATCGCCCCACTCGGCACGTAGCGCAATATTAATCTCGAGTGGAAATAGATAATAGGAATGATATTTAGACCGCCAGCAAGATGAAAGAACCTTAAGAAATGTCTTGTGTATAGAGCGTAAATTTAATTAATTCAACGCCAAGAATGAGCAAGAATTAGATCACGAGAAAAAGAAGCGAACGATGTTGATAACGTTTAACTAAAAGGTGTTTTATTTCGTTGAACGATATTGCTTAAATAGAACGGGTCTCGGTGAATGGAGATCTTCAATTTACCATTTAGCAAGTGCCAAAAATAGGACGAGATAACGGTAAAGGGTTGAGTATACAAAAAACGATAAACACTCTTGCAAAAGGGAGTAAAAAGGACGAAAGTTAAGTGCAGGACGTTCTTCCCTTCTTTTTACGGCGTTGGTTAAATAAAAACGATGAGGCCGCCGCCACCGAACAATTCCTCTACATCTAAAGAGTACAATTTCGTAAGCGAGAACGTTACACTGATCCTAACAGAAAATAAAAATAAACTTCTCTTTTTCCCCGGCGTTTCATTTTGTGCCTTCAAAGGTACGTTACGGCCATCTTTATTCCCTTTCCTTCTACGTTTTTTCTTTTTTTAGCGGAAGAAACTCCTTTCGGTCCCCTCGAAGAAACAAACCCTCGACTACTAAATGTCCATTTAATTTATGTAAAAGAAACAAGACAGGGAAGCGACGAAACGGGGAGAATAAATGTCTATTTGATTTTATTATTTTGCAATTTCGTTTCGTGCGTTGACGGCACAAGCGAGCAAGGTTTGCAAAATGTTTGTGTTGAGGCAAAGTTATCCTTTGAAGTTTGGCGCCGATGATAATTTCTTCGTGCAGATAAAGCTCGTGGCAAAATTTTATTGGACTAAAAGAATTACTTGTTATGGCTATAAATCTAAAAGAAGATGTGTAGGAATTTTATGAACATCCTCGGCGGCAACAACGAAACGGCGGACATTTTAATAATTTCCAGGGATTTATCTCTGTTGCCCCGGAGCAAATGTAATTTTATTGCCGATGAAATGCAATTTCTAATTTATAATATTTGTTGCCCCGTACAAAAATCTGATCGTAATTCAACGTACGCGCAAACCTTTGCCCTTTTAATTGCTCCCTCACTACCCGGCGTAACTTATTAATATTACGAAGCAATTATCTCGCAAACAACGCGGAAATTAATTAGAATTCTAACCGGTCGAAAGAGTTGAATATTATAATATCATACGAAGAAGTTAACGAACGGGCCTGATTAATTACTTAAGTAAATAGGATCCGTATGTGCTTATCGTTGAATTTGTTGCAATAATATCGAATATTACAGGATGTAAACAATCCATTTGGAAATTGTAATATACGTTCACATATCCATTATTGTCCATGAAGCATTATTTTAATCAAATAAATACGCGTTCGTGTATTTGTGCCTACAACAAAATAATAAATACGAGCAGTTTATTATTAATAGTAGACAGTTAAAAATAAAAGCGAAGATCATTTGCATTTTGCTAATTTTCCCATTTTCCGCACTAAATAAAATTAAATTACCTCGATTCGTTACGTTCTTTTTATGCATCATTATTGCAATTCCCATCAATTATTTATAATGCCATCGGAACCAAAAAAAAAAAGGAAATAATGCAAACTTTCATAGTTCTTGATGCGGAAATAAAAATGGAATTTACGACATGTAATAATGCTAGAATTTGATGTAGTAGCAGTAGTAGCACTAGAAAAAGACATAATAAAATTTGGTAAGATGATGCCACGCGAAGAAGAAACGCTGGCAAAAGGAAATTTAAGTGGTAAAGTAGCCTTATTGCTTTCCATCCACATTTGCGAAGCCGTATCAAAAGTTTCAACTGCAACTCGTTTCTTCTCCCTGCGATTCGCGAATAGACACGTGCTCGGAATAATAAAATCCGATGAATAAACAAATTCGCTGCAGCATTTTATGGGCGAACATTAAAATGCGGCCGCACGCTAAATAATAAAATTGCTTTAGATTAAATCAGTGATGAAAATTAATCGATTCTAGTTCGCCACAATTCGCATAAAACCTAAACCTAATCGTTCGATGATAATTAATTCGCTTTCAATTACCTACAGCGCCATTTTAATTACATACCAAGTGTGTCCCGCAGTTTTCTTATCGCATCTTCTTCATTCTGCACAAATCCATCACAAACTTTCACAAATTCGCACAACCATAACAATTTTCGCACAGAGAAACTAATCAAGCACATTTGTATAATCGAAAATTATAAATAAACTGCATTTAAAAAAAGAAATTAATCCACGATGCAATTAGATTTTACGCAAAAACAAAAGCGTGGAAAAAAATAGTTCCTGTAACTTCCGCTAGGGTACAACATGGCCAGCTACATATTTTACGTATGCAACCAACGTTTCGCGCTCTGTTTGAATTTGAGTTGAAAAATTATTAGAAATCATTGGATAATTAAAGTTTCATATAACCGAGAATTTAATCGATTAAAGCTCGCACAATTTACGGTCAGTTGTGCTAAAATGTAACCTCTCAATTAGAAATACTTTAAAAACTTTGCAACTGCTTGAAAGCACTTTTCGAGCAGCAGCAAATATCAATAAAATTTGCTTAATTTTTAGCAATCAATCAAGAAATTCATACGACTTGCCTGAATTTGCTTCCTCGCCGTTATTGGGCCTCGCCGACGTTGCACCATCGCGGGCTTCCACTTCCAAAGCGTACGCCCCTTGCTTTTCCCTATCGAAGACCACTTTGGTGAAAATCTCGCCAGTCTGCTGATTGATCTCGAAGTAATCCTTGCCCTCGTTCCTCGGCGAATCCACAATGTAGTAATAGACCTAAGGGGGGAAATAAATTACTTAAAAACTCCATAAAAGAATTACAACTTTATCGTTCGACGGCCGTTAACTACCTGCTTGTTTTTGCGGAAAATGTATTTTATCGAGTTATAAATGAATCGTTCGTCGTCAAAGTTTCCGTCGTTAAAATTTAATAATAATAGTCGTTAAACTTTAAAGCTACACAAATTGCAACTAGATGTTTATGCGCGGTAATTGAAATGCTTTTACAAGAGTTTAATGAGGTTTAACCAGTTTTAAAATGTAATTATTATTAGGCGTGACACTCGAAGTGTTTCAAATAAGACAATAATAAGCAATTATTAGCAAGGAGAGAGTTCAAAGTGTAATGCAGCATTCATTTCTAATTCCATCCGCGTACAAGAACAATAACAGATAATAGAAAACGTAAGAAATTCCGTGAGGCCGAAACCTCTTATTAAAAGCAATTCTTTGTCCCTGGTGTACGAACTTTTCCATTTACTTTTAGCAACTTTTAATTTACTGTCGTGCAATTCCTCCACGGTATTAGATTTTAACTCGATTGCTACAAGTTGAAATTGATTATGATAACTCTCTTAGTACCAATCTAATAAGACAAATCTTGATTAAAAAGTTTAACAGTTACAAGAGCTTACAAAATCGAAGTCTTAAACTGTAATTTACAATTAGTTTTGTATAATCTTTGCGAGAAGATGCAAGTAGACACTTGTTAATCAATCCTTTTTAACAAACGAGCTTTTTGCGTGGCACAAAAGCGCAACTCGAAGTGCATTTCCTTGCAACACAAACGGAGCTTTCATAACGGCAAAGTTCAAACGATAAGTTGTTCTTCTCGGCTTTAATTCCATCATTTCCTCGGCGTTAACGCACCTGATTGTTAGGGAACGTGCCATCTTTGTCGATGGCATTCACTTGCGTGACTTTAGTGCCGATCGGTTCGCCTTCGAGGACGGTCTCTTGTTCGCGTTCGGTGAACAACGGGATCTCGTCGTTAACATCCTCGAGCATTATGAAGACGGTCGCTTCGGAAGCCAATTGTTGTGCGCCATTGTTCTAAAAATGATTAGGTAATTAAAATTTGCCAAAAGGTGAATGTTTCTTTTACGTACCTCGACGCGAATGGTGAGATTGTACTCCTTAATGCTCTCATAATCGAGGGGATGGTTCACCTTGATGTCCGCCCACGTGAAACCGTTGTCGGGCCGTTGTTGTAGATAGAATGTGTGAAATTTGTTCGTTTGAGCCGTCGAGCCGGGCATCAGTCGATAGAAAACCGTCGGATTGTTCTCGATGCCGGAGCTGTGGCGTTGGTGTACGAAGAGAAAAAAGAAAATAGTGTAAAAAATCTTGTTAATTCTTCCACCCCAAAAAAGAAAAAACAAATGAAAATCGAATCATAAGAATAGGAAATGAAAGAAAATAAAAATCGATTCTAACGGTCTACAAAAGTTTTCAGATTAGAACGTTTCCAAAAAGCAAATATGAACACTTCTTTTAAATTACTTTCGATAGAAACCGATTTTCTTTTTTGTTTTATCGAAATCGTGGAAAATTTGCTTTAATGGCTTACAAAAATTCTAATCAGCCATTATTGCATGCAAAATTATGGAAACGAAAAAAGAAAAATGTACGATGAAAATTATAATGCAAAAAAAATTGTCGAAAGATCAAAATCAAAAGAGATGATGATAACTTCATATTTTATTTTTTCCCTTATTCTTCGACCAAAAAAATAATAAAAATGATAATGCACATGCATGTAGTACGTAGTCACAAAAAAATAAACGTTTTACCTAAAAAAAGGTTCTAATTAATTTTGCATTTAATTAATTCCATCAATCTAATTGAATCCGCTTTATATATTTGCACCCCCCTTTGCCGCATGAATCGCTGTTAACGATTAATGAAATGTTGGTAATAAAATATTTTAAATTGCAATTTTATTGCTGAAAATTTATGGCTCAAACTTTTGCAATAAATTTTATAATTCCATTTTTTTTTTTGCGAAATGATTTATATTAGTATTTCAGTGAAGGAAAAAAAAAGATATGAATAAATTACTATTTGAAAATGTTACCAAACAAATTGTGAAACCGAACCCTTTTGCTAGAGTGATGTTAATAAACGATTAATAAACAAAAATCCCCTTTTATATTAGTAATCCGTGTCCTATTTTTTTGCAATAATTTAATGAAAAATTCGCATCAACCGAAATTCAAATTTTCTAAATGAGAAAACGAAAAGAATTAATCAAAATCAAACGTAAAACATAGGGTCCGCCGAATGTTGTTGATGCGTTTGCGAATTAAACCCTTTATTCTCGAAATAATAAGAAAACAAGTAATCAAAATGCCCCAAAAGCTAGTGGATGAATTGCGTGTGGTGCAGGCTCCAACAACAACATTCGGCTTCGACGGGAAAACGACGCTTTCTCCGGGGGCTCGAGATTAAGGGAGAAACTACGACATTTAAATTTCCCTTTCGAAGCTTTCGTACTTCTTCGCCGATTAATTTCAAACAAACAAAAAATGATAAACTACTTTCTGATGGAAATGAATTAAAATCAAAAATAACGGCTAAAAGTACTGGGATGTTACTGAATGTCTTTACGGATTTCAAACTAAAATATTTGCGATTCTCCCATTTCGTCTACGTTTGTTGCTCTCAATTTCTCTCTTTGGGCTCGTTCTTTCTCTCTTTTCGGAAATTAATAATTTGTAATAAAAAAATGGGGCGCGTGCAGGCCCCTGGTCGGGTGAAGCGTGCACAATATAACAGATCACGTGCCGTGCAGCGGCGTGCTGCCGCACGGGCAACCACCACACACACCGACGGACACAGACCTGGCCTTAACGGACACGACTTTAGCCCCGACCGCGAGGTTCTCTGGTATGTAGGTGGGACCGTAGATTGCGTGGTCCCAAACCGGAGGATTGTTAGCACGATCGACGACGTCGATTTGTACTTCGACGGACCGCGACAACGGCGGGTAGCCCTTGTCTTGGGCGGTCGCCTCCAACTTGTACGTCTCTCTCTAAACAACGCGAGCGAGCGAGAGAGACGGATCGAACGGATCGACAAAACAAAAACAAAAAAAAAATACATGAAGGATGAAAAGAACAGCAACAAAAATTGCTCGAATTAGTCGACGGTTCGATCGATCGTCGATCGATTAAAAATTAAAAATCAATAGAAAATGCAAGTCAATCAATCGGCAGCGGCCGGATCGTGGTGACGGCGACGTTCGATATTTTGCTGGGCAGAAATGCGTTCAATTCGTCGTACAATTTTTCTTTTTCGTTCTCTCAAGGGCAGGTGACGCGCGCGGTGCCCTCAGCCAGTTAGAACCCCAGTAAAGGAAATCAAAGCAGTAATCATTTGCAATTGATGGCAAATCGCGAACCCATCCCGCCCCATCGAGGCTTAAAGGCAACGCGCTCACAACGTTTCTTTATAACTATTCTGTTCGTTTCGCTTCTTTTCTCTCTTTCCTCTTTTTTTTTTTTAAGTCTTGCGTCCATCATCTCCACTATACCAACCTGGCCTTCACGGAAGTCACTACTGTACCCACTGTGACATTTTCTTTGATGTGAATGGGGCCGTACACGTTCACGTCCCACAGGGGTGGCTTATTGTTCCTGTCTACGACGTCTAATTCAACGTCGACGTCCGCATAGGAGGGCGGCTCGCCCCTATCCGAGGCCCGCACGCGTAGTCGATACCTGTCACGCTAATAAACACGGGCACACGGTCAGGTTTTGGGGCACATTGGGACGAAATCATAAGAGTAAGAAAATCAAATTGAATTAACGAACAAAATCAAATCAAAAAACTAATAATAATAATAATCGGAAATCAACGAACGAACAGATTCGAACGGAATGCGAATCAACGAAATGGATCAAATTAATCGTAATTATAATCGGTACATAAAGAATCGAACTCAATCACACAACAAATCGATTAAATAAACAAAATGAATTTTTCGTTCGTTCTTTGCGACACGCGAATTCCTTTTCTTTTTGATCTTAATTTCATTTTAACACCAAACTATCAAATAATGAACGTCGATCGGCCTTATTAAGAACCTCCCCCATCATCCTAATTTTTCATAACTAATTGCCTTGATCCACGTCGAACGGCAATTAGAATTATTGTTATTAAATTGCGAAAGAAAACCTAAAATCAAACAGAATTAGAATTCAATTTTGGATTTATTGCCTGTCAGCATTACATCAAGGATAATGGGGGCACACAAGATTCTTATAAGCGAAATAAAACAGCGAAAGACTCGAGAAGAAAAAGAAAAGAAACCGTTCGTGTGTGAAATGAAGGGCACTACGACAAAGAAAATCATAAGTCAATACGATAAATCTCATCGAGCTCGTACTTGGATCAGCGATTATTGGCCCTTTTCAAGCAATAAACATAACAGAAATCATATACGAACGTAAACGACGATCGGATGGCTACGAGGCCCAAAAACGAAACTAAATAATAATCGTCGAATAACGAAATTTCAAACAAATCAAATCTCCAGTATACTCCAAATTGGCAACAGCGATAAAAACGAAATTAAAGGAAAATGATTAAATCAAATGGGCCACATTGCTCGTTAGCTGGCTTAACTACGTCGTTCCTTCTACGTTACTCTCATTTTTTTGGACGCCTCACTTTGTTCACTCCTCGTTTCGTTTTCTTTTTTAACGATACATCTTACTTACTGGAAAACATCCCTGTAGACGTGTGGTCGTAATGGGCGTAATTCGCCGAAGAACAGAAAAGTGCAATTAAATAAAAAAATTAAACGAATAATTAAATTATATAAAAATGAAATCATAATTGTATAGTACATAACAATAGATCTGTCTTTTTTTTTCTTTCTTTCAAAAGTAACGAAACCAAAACTGTTCATTTATATATATTTAAATATATATATTTTGGAAGCAGGCTCATGCAAGAGAAAAAAATTAGTTCAAAAAACATTTGACTTGAGTCTTGGACTAGGCAGGAGCAAGGATGTGCAAAAAGTATCTCTCCTCTCTTATTTTTGATTATTATTATTGTACTTTTGAAACGACCGTCAAAAACCGTTGGACGTTTTATCTTTTTTACTGTTACTTTTGCATAAATCGAAAGCCAATTTCTTGACGAGAAAATTGCAAATCGATTGAAATTTGAATAAATACTTATTTTGAGTTGGTACGCCGCCCCATACACAGTGTTAAAAAAATGTCACAATGTCGGAGCCACGCAAGAGAGCCGATCGCCCACCCCAGGGTTTCAAAAAGCGGCCTCTCGCGCCACTCGTGACCAAAATACAACTATCTCGCTTAATTACTCGTTACAAGATTAAGTATTACTTTCTAATTTCGTTTGTTTCAACTCCATCCTGCAAAAAATCATTCAAAAAATTTGTACAATATCAAAAAAAAAACGAAAAAGAAATACGTGTATATATAATATACAGATATATATATTTGTTTCGGGCGGATTGTCCACTCAACGTCTTCGGATGTTGGCCCAGACAAAAAATTGCTCACTAGCTGGACCTGGTTTCAAAAATGTTTAGTATACATCATACAAAAATAATATATTAGTATACAAAACAGCGCTCCTTGCTACGTCAAAATACAAAAATGCTTCTTCGCAAAAACATACGCTTCGTAAAAAAAGTATAGCAAAAAATTCTGCTTTCAAAAAGAAAAACGTAATGCTCGGGCATTATGGCAATAATGCGATTGCAACGTCGAAACCGAGCTTTCCAAACTGATTGGCAATCATTTACGCATACACTTCGACGTTGCAATTTGTCCTAATTGGCCCTCTAGCATTTTGATTCGTTCGAATGATGGACGAGTAGTAGTAGTAGATGATCGAAAAAAGTAAAAAGAAAATTATAATGTACAGATCAAGTACATTCTCTTACGTTTTTATATATATATTTAAATGCAAGGTGTGCCGTATAAATTAACTGATTATAATAATAAAGATTAGAGATCAGTGCAAAATATCGAATCGTATTTTTTTTACAATCGATCTTCAACGAGAAAGACCAAAAGAGCAACTCAAACAAAGGTGCGCTGTAAAATGAAGAAAGAAGCAGCCTATAGTTTAATTGATCATATTAATTATTATCATTGCGTTCCACTTCGTACCTAATTCGATTAAATTCAATTCGTTTTTTCTCTGACAAAATCCGACGACCACCATCAGGTTCCTCCTAATCCGCATCCGACTAAAACAACCTGTAAAGCATTCGCACCTCGCACACACCGTACACGCAATTCGCTCACAGATCAACTTAAATCCTAAAACCCGCGGTGTTCTCGATAGATTACGATTAATGGACACTTACATCTAACGGTTTCTTCAGCACGATCCATCCGGACTCCGGCTGTATTTCGAAGTATTCCAAATCGGCCGCGTTCGAGCCCGCGTTCAACGTGTACACGATCGCGCCGTTATTGTCGGCATCCTCGTCCGATGCCGACACCCTTAAGATGTTCGTACCTATGCTGGCATCTTGTTTCACATTCTCCACGTATTTCTACAAGAAGAAAATCGCAATTAGCACCGAATACAGTTATTAGCAACAGTCGCTCCTCCAGCAGGTGCACAACGTAATTATACGGCGTTTACGAGAAGAAGAAATGGCGAGTTGTTAAAGTGATGGTTGCTAATGAAGACGGACTCTTCTAATGACCACACACACGCACTCGCTCTTTGCTGGGTTGTTAACGTTATTAACAATACTAAAGTTAATAAACAGTCGGTTGTTATTTGCATTATTCTCTTTCACTTAACAATAAGAACTTAATGATACAAGGGAACTATATCATTATAGTTGTACATGACGTATCTACCATCCTATTGTACAATAAACAAATAATCTACCTTCGAGCTGGTGTTAATTAACGTTAGAGATCGATTAATTAACTGCCGAGATAACAACCGCAAAGCTGAAGTAATAAGAAAAGCAATGAACGCCAATTGATTATTGCAGACTTGGTTATTGGGAAATTTGATTCGCAAACAAAAGACTGGCCAAACAACTCTCAAGCCTTATTCGCGACATGGCCTTTTCTAAAGCCCTCTGTTTCATGATTATTGTTAGTATTGTTACAAAATCCAATATTTGAAGCATCTAAGTTCGTTAAATTGAATTAATCTGAGCTTTATGTTCTCGCACAATAGCGCTCTTATTACGTCTGGAGAGATCTTTAAGTTTAAATTACAAACCAATATGTTCCTTCGAGCTCATCCAGATTTAAAAGGTGACTCTTTTATGGAGGATTAAATAGGGAAAGAACGAACTTTTCTGCGATTTTCAGCTTTTAAACGTGACATTCAATTGGATTTAGAAAAATCATATAAAACCAAATGAATGCGATATGAGAAATGAACCGAGCTTTTTTCGCATGCTTCCAGTTTCAGTTAATAATTAATTCCATTCGGCGATTGTGTGCGGCGATTAATTGCATTCTTGAATTATGCACGTTCCTTTCAAACGATGAAAGTTATTGTTTGTCGGATGGGCTTGAATTCATTGATCGAATGCACGCCGGCTCTTATCGATTATTAGGCGGCGTATATAAAATCAAAGAGCGAAATCAAAGGACCAAACAATAGGAACAGATTATAAAGGAGAATGAAAAACTCGTTTTGGCCGGAACCAAACGGACGCTTTCCGCAATCGTACCTGCCGATCGAATAACGGTGGATTGTCGTTGACGTCGGTGATTTCGACGGTAAACGAACAGACGCCTTCCAGCGAAGGTTCGCCTTGATCCGTCGCCTTCACCGTCACCGACACGAATTTCCCATCGTCGCCTTCCCTATCGAACACTTTGTTCGTCGACACCTCGCCAGTTTCCTCGTCGACGGTGAACTTGGTGCCTTTCTGGTTCGGTTGCTGCACGATCGAATACTTGACTTGTCCATTGACGCCTTTATCCTCGTCGACGGCATGGACCTTGATCACCGGCGACCCGTTCGGCGCGCCCTCCTCGACTTTCGGATAGTACGTGCCGCAATCCTTGAACACCGGCTTATTGTCGTTGACGTCCGTGATGAAGACGACCACGACGGCCGTGCTCGTGTGTATCGTTTGATCGCCGTTCACGCAACACGCGCCGTCGTCCATTGCCGTCACGTTCAGTTCGTACTTGTCGCGTTCCAACGATATCGATTTGCCGTGCAACCGGATCACGCCGGTGATTTCCTCGATGACGAACTGCCCGGAACTGGTGCCGCCGCCGACGAAACCGAAGCGCACGTTATCGCCGTCCTTGTCGGACGCGACGACCGTCGTCACCAGCGTGTTCGGGCCGGCGTTCTCGTCGACGTTCGGCGTGTACACTTGCTGCGAGAATTTCGGCTCCTCGTCGTTCTTGTTCTTCGTGTAAACGCGCACGGTCGCCGTGCCGGTTTTCGCCGGCTCCCCCTTGTCCTTGGCCGTCACGACGAACTCGTAGTAAGCGTTATTATTGTCCGCGTCCAATTGCTTGTTATTCGATATAATGCCGCTCGGATCGACGCTGAAATGATCGTCCGAGACCATGTACTCGATCTCGGCGTTCGCGCCGCTGTCCGAGTCCATCGCTTTCACCTTCAAAATGCTCGTGCCCGGCGGTATGTCCTCGTCGACGTTGTGCGCTTGATAGTCGGGCAATTCGAATTTCGGCGCGTTATCGTTCACGTCCGTCACGCGGATCGTCAGCTAAAACACGAAAGAATCGATTAATCAATCGAGTTACTGCCATTTAATCAATTCGCGGCGTTTAGTGAGAGTGAAATCGGTGCAAATGGAAGTGGCAAGGGATAAATTGCCGTTGACGAACCTCGACCGACGTGCTGAAACCGCCGGAATCTTCGGTGGCCGTCACCACCAGCGAGTAGACGTGCGGTTGCCGCAAATCTTCGAAGTCCAACTCTTTCGCCAACTTCACGATGCCGGACGTCGGCCCGATATTAAACGTGCCCGCGCCTTGACCTTGCGCCTTCAACGTGTACCGTATCTCGCGGTCCGCAAACGATTTCGCCTTCACCGATATGATACTACAAAAAAAAGCGAGTTCAATCGGCATTCACATTAATTGACCCTCAGAAAGTCCCGAGTAGTGAATAGCGAGATAATTTCCCGATACTCACTCGGAATCCTTCTTCTGGTTCTCCGGGATCTCCGCCTCGTACGTCGGCATATAAAATTGCGGTGCACGTTTGCCGCCGACGATCGACAATCGTTCTTCGGGCGTCGATTGAAATTTGCGCTCGTCGACGCGACCGTTTTGGTCCTCGGCTTTCACGTAGAGAACGTACTCCATGTCCAGTTGGAAGAGATCGGTGCCGCGCGTACGCACGACGCCGGAGCGTTCGTCCACTTCGAAACGGCCGCCGGTGCGATCGCGCACGATGAAGTAATGTATGTTGTGATCGGTGTCCGGATCGCGGGCCTGCAGCGTGAAGACGGGCGTGTTCGGCGGCGCGTTCAATTGGACGACCGCTTGCATCGGCAGCGGACGATTGATGAAGTACGGCGGCTCGTCGTTCACGTCGCGCACGTGGATGATCACGCGTTGATTGTCGGTGTCTGAAATCGTTCGGCACCAAAGGGGATTAGAATTGAATGTGAAATTCTATAAACGTTTGGGTCAGTTTGTTATTTAATTCCACTTTTTCGCTCTGCAATAGCCGTCGTTCGTTGCCTTTCTTTTTTCTTGACGCTGCACGTTGTAGGTGAAGAAAGAGAAGCGTTTCGTTATAAATTTAGATTACGTGCAAGTGGACGGGCAATTTACATATTGACATCGAACGGCGAATGAAAGAGGGAACGGTTCGTTTTTTTTTCTTTTCCTTCGTGATGTATTTGTTGTAAATGAAGTTTTACGAGGAAATTTCTGATGTAATTAATTTCCTTTATTTTAATATATTCCATGCATTCGAAATAAACGGTTGGATTGGAGCGTGGAGGAACGACAAAAAGATCGTATATAAATATACAATTTGTTGTAAGCGTCGCAAAAACAAAAGGTTTTAATTCGATTATTGCTATTATTATGTGGAAATTGAGGAACTTGACAGTTTAAAAGCGCATGCAAATTATCGAACCGCTCGCTAAATAAAAACGATAAAAGGTATTAAAGAAAACCCACACAAGGAACTTGAGAAAGGGGGACAACATCAATTACTTACATCTTAATCCTATTTTATTCCATTTAGGAGTTGCGTGGAAAAAAAAGAAGATAAAAGTTAGAAAATTTGTTGTTGTTGTTGTTCCTGTATAAGAGAGCGAAAAATAAAACAGAGGGAAGATAAATAAGAAAAACCCCAAGAAAATGCGGGGCAAAATAAGGGACAAAGATTTATTGTGTATCGGAGAACAGCAGCAGCAGCAACTAAACTTTTGCCTCTTAAACATCTTTTGAATCTGCTTAAATAATCAATAACAGGACAAACAAAAACCCGAACACATTTACTTCCCTTTATTTTTATTTTCTGTTCGCATCTTATCGCTCATCAACATCTTTAACAAACGATACTTCACTCTTTTTTTCTTACATAATAAATGTAATTCGTTTTTAATGGATGAGGCTTTTCAAAATGATCGATACTAATTTAATGGTATTTACGCAGGTTTTTTCGACAGATCGTCATGGACACATAATTTCCCTTTCGCGAACTGTATGCATAAATGATTAAATTTACAAATTAAATTATGAAAATGAAACACTATTTTTAAATATATTCAAATACGTACACGTCGTGAATATTGTAAATTAAACAATTTGATAAAATCAAGAGTTGAAAAGGCATGATACATACAACAATATCATTTCGAAAATGTTAAATAAACGTGAAGGTATGGCGCTTTACTGGCGTGATATTTTAATTAATTTAATGTTTATTAACCGCAAAAAAGGGGAAAAAGTAAATAACACTAGATAAAACATAAAAGTTATATTGCAGATTTTAATTAACACCCAAACCTAATGCATAAACCTCAGTAACGTGTTTAATAACATTAAACCGTGCCATTGTCTTCGTCCTTAAGCGAAGAGAACATCTTATTTATACGCTGTATCCGTCCAAACCATTACCATAATCAATTCGTTGCATCTAAACATGGAGACCTCTTCAGGCAAAGAGATGGAAAAAAGCCCTTCACAATACATTTGGAAAAAAGTATTGGGGGTACGTTGCAGAGCGAAAATACTGGAGCAATTGAAATTGGTTTGGCTAGAAGCCATCGCTAAACTATTTTCATTCGGTATTGGCAGCTTAATAAATAAAACGAAGTAAATTTTATAGCTACACGACCACCGACAACCGCACCGTCGATGGAAATGCATTGAACAACATCGACAGCGACCGGGTAGAAGCCAAAATGAGACAAACACAACAACCCTAACGTATTCGGTAATAACACTAAAACGCACGAGGAGAATCATTATCGATGGGTTTATAAAATTTTATGGGGATTCGGTTCGATTAGGTACATGAATATGTTGTCTTTACGAGACAAAAAAACGAAAGATTAAAAGAAGAAATGGATTTTAAGCGAGCGAAAAAGTAATTGTCATTTTTGGTGGATGCGCCAGGTAAATTGGGTCGCTTTTATCACTAATTAATTATCCACATCTAACTTCCAAAATAGTTCCTATAATCAAACATAGAACGCATCTTTAGACTCTGACAAACAACTTTCGTCGCCAATTTGCGATTCGTCGTTAGAAATATGGAAATAAAATATATGAATGAGGGAGAAACGCAAAAAGGGGAAAAAACGAATATTTGCACATTCGTAATTAACTGCAGCGCAAATTTGCATAAGTTAAAGAACCGGATGTAGTGTAGAGAACGGATTTGAGTTTAGTGCTGTTTTTTCCCGACCATTTTCAAGTGCATTTCGGCGACGACCGTTATTCAAATCTTTCCTTTTTTTTTAATTTTTTTAGCAAACAACTCCGCACGGAATTTGTGTAGTTGTACAAACGAAATTTGCATGTCTGTCAGATTCGCCGTCGACGTCGCCTATTTTCGCTATTTTTCTACCAGAAAACCATTTTAACCGGGCAAATAGTTAATAATGACGGTGAGTTATGGGAAATAACTATATTTAGCACGTTCGTATACATACAATTCTTTTTGCCAGCCATACTTTAGACGTCGTTCGATCATGCCTTTTGTTTCTCTCTTATATTCCTCCTTATACTCCTTTTTCTGCTATTATTATTCAAGATAGTGATTTGTTTGAATAGCAAATAATAATAAGCAGGCAGCAATTCCCCGAGACCATTATAATTTGCAATTATCCACGACGGATCGCCCTGTCTCTCATTCACCGGCATTTTTTTTTGCTTGGCTTCGAAGTAGGTACTAGAGATGTTGTTCTGCAATTATTTCGCGATGGCTTTCGCGCAAAAACTGTAATTATGTGCACATTCTTTTCTATTTACGTCCAACACGGATCGGTTCTGCTATTATTACTGTCGTTCTGACGCAAAGAAATTATTTATTATCCCCCTAGAAAGAGAGAATTAAATGGAAATTCATTTTTATTGCGAGCCATGCGGTTTGTTTGTGTCGAGACAATCGATTTTTGAACAGCAAAATGGAAAAGTTCCTTCGCTAGGCTTCTTCCTGTTCTTTTGTGCTTTTGTCGTTCGGCGACAAGCTGCGTTTTGCTCATTATAGTTTTCTTTAAAAAGTACAAGTACGAGATGCTATCGCTACTTATTGTGGCGACAAAACTGCTCAACAAGGACTTAAAAGCGACCGTTATCAGTGGTAATTTGTAAGAGAAGCCTCCTTCCCACCGAAAAAATTGAACGTACTTATGAATAAATCTTTTTCTTTTGCGAAACTATACAATTCTTTTTGCTAAAGAACAAAAACGAGGAGGGCGACTGTCTTCCCAACGTTTCTAGTTAATTTCAGGCGATGGAATGAATGGTGGGAATAAGTTGAAATAAAAATTTATTTAATTTTCAAACTCTTTCAATGGGATAATTCTCCGAAGGATTTCGGATTAGCGTCGACTTAGAGAAAACTTACACTTGTATTACGTGATAGCGTTAAAGTTCGGTCGTACTCTTTCTATCGGGATAAGTTAGTTAAGAAAGAGGCTTTCCACAAACTTCTTATATGTGAGATATCGGATGAGAAAGAGCGAGAGATAACCTAGAATGTTGGACCGTTTTATTGATGACGACGATCCCATTCGATCATTAATAAAACATCAAAATGTCTAGTTTCATTCTTCATCGCGATAATCTTTAACATTTGCACCTTTAGCAATCTTATAAGCGAAATAATTGCAAGAACTTTTCGAGTGATGGGCGTGTACACGCCGATAGAATTGAACTTTAATTTTAGCGAAAACAAAAGACATGCAGATGCAAGTCGATTGTGATTATAATGAATACGGATACCTTTAATATAGAATAATAAAAATAAACTTTGCTCTTAAATCAGCGCCCCGTAACACGTTAAATAAACGTTCAAGAAATGGGAAGCCGAGGAGCGGCGAACTGTAAAGTAAATAAAATACCTTTCTTACAATTTTATTATTATTTTTTGTCCGCAGCTAAATTGCAACACCTAAAGCAGCCGGAGCTTTATTGCTATAAATCTCACGAAATGAAAATAAAGTTAAGCTTTGTCCGTTGCTTCTCTTTTTACCGTTAGTAATCTTCATTTAAGGTATAAAAATGTGAAAGAAAAACGCGATCAAATCGTAGGTGTGCTTGCTCCCAAAAATTCGTATTTTTTGACGAATCTTTGCTTTCTGTTCAATACGTTTTACAACGTTTTTGGTGAATTTTGAGAAATAGAGTAATTTTCACTGAAATTATTTATTTCTTGAAGCTATTGCTTGGTAATTTTCTCTTAAAGTGATTAATTAAGGGAACAAACATTAGAGATCGATTCATTAGAGTTCAATTGTGAGATTTATGTTGAAATGACTTCCAATAATCGTGGCATTTATCCAATGGCAAAGGAATACCATTCGGATTTATTATTTTAAATCCTACTACACTTCAAGATTGTTTTGATATATTTCGCTCTATTTTTCCTTTTAAACTCCGTCTGAATAAATATGCATTTAAATGCAAAAATTAATCCCGCCTCACCTCTCCGACACTTTTAAATCGCAAATGAAGTCGCTCCAAGTTTCCCACTTTTTCATTCATTGTTGTCGTCGACATTCGAACAACTACTAGTAGATATTAATACAAGAACAAGCATCGTTTATATTGAGAAACCAGTGACGGATGGCAGAAGAAGAATGATAGAAAGAAGAGCAAAAAAACAGAAGCTGTGGGTGGATGGATGGAAAACTCAAGGGCACTAATAATAAATTTGGGGGGAAATTCTATTTTTTTTTCGCTCCTCCTTTCTGGTTATTCTTCTTCGTCTTGTGCCGGTATGGAACATTATTTAAATTCCTCCATTTAAATTCAGGCTTCGAGAAGTTGGTTGACAAATTCGACGAATCTATTAAAGACACGGGCGAGAGCGACGAAGGAACGGAAAAAAGAGCGAAACGTTTATATATTTTTCTTTTTCTTAGCTTTCTTACATATTTTATTTAAGTTTCGCACTTCAACAATAATAACAACAATTTTAATGTTTAATAAATTTTGTTTGTGCCTCGACGAAACGGGAAATAACTTTCATTTGCGAGACGAGGATTCTGACGAACGACCAGGAAGTGAAACGCCACCGCGGCGACAATCATCATCAACATTAATTGTTCGGGTTTGTTTGCAAGCGGAATAACAAATAAGGAAATAATTATCAAATGAAAGGCAGCTACGGAGCAGGTAGTTTTGTTGCGAAGAAGAGCTTTTGCGAAACGTCAAGCGTTTAAGGGCAAGGAGAAAAAGAAGGGAAGAAAAAGCGCAAATTTTATTGTGTCTATCGCGAATAAAGACAGTTTACGGAGCAAGGAACTTTTGCCAAATGATTCCATTTCGTAATCTCTTTCTACGTTATTCTAGTAACTTCCAGACGCTCCCCATCGTCTATGGTGAGTACTTTGGAAATAATGGCAGAGCATCGTTTTCACTAAGATCAATTAACGTAAATGAAGCCGTATATAGAAAACTAAGGGTAAATTAAGACGGAACGAGGGCGAGAAATGTATCTTGTTCCATTATTTAAGGGGACGCCGATAAGAAAAATATAAATTGATGATAATGTCGTATTTTATTAAAGGCGATTTCAATTCATCTTCTGAATTAACGGAATTTGATTAGGTTTGGGGAGACCGTAGTTGAGGAATTGGCAAATCAAGTTGATCTCTTTATCCCGGCGAATTAATTTATTTCAATAGGTCTTTCGAAACGCCTACGTATTTTACAAATATTGCACAAAACAATCCCACGCTATCGAATATTAAAATCTGCAATAAAGTAAGTTGTCTTGTAATTGCGAAATTAAATTGCTTGTTATCTTTAACATTTAACTTTTACAGCAACTAATTAGATTTTTTCTAAATTCTTCGTCTTATATTTTGTATCTATTAGTTAATATGGTTTAAACTTTTGCTCCCATAAATTCAAAAACAAATTAATGTATGGCATTAGATGAATTATTTTAAATTTTAATTGGATCGCTTTATTTATTACCGTTTGTATTCGCGCATTTGATTATTATCGTTAACTGGCAGCTCCAGTTTTCTGGAGACGAACATTGCAAGAAGATATTTAAACCGAATCGGTTGGATGCTGTTCCATTTTAATTGCAGCAACGTACTACAATAGAAACGATCCGCGTTCTTGTAGTTTTATTGGGTTTGACTTTTTCGGGTGTTCAATTTGCTCTAAATCAATGCTTTAGCAATAAATTCGCTGGTTGTTTTATGCGTTAATATCGCTTTTGTATTACAACAAATACGTGACACGATATGCAAATGATTTACTCAATAATAAAGAATTTAACCAACAGCAAGAACAAAAAAGTGATTTACAAAGGAAATTAATAAAGTTCACTTTCGCGACAATAAAAATACTTTTGATATGTAAAAAGGTTTAATTAAAAAATTTAAAAGAAAAAGTTAATAATAAATGAAAGAATTTATAAACGACTCACACGGTATTCATAAAAGAGAAAACCTATTGAAACGCTTTTATGCTTTTGTACGTATAATTTTTGCGAAATTAAGTAAATAAAAATAGCGTCGAGCTATTTATTGTTGCCCAAAAAGGGAGCAAAAAATTGTTAATAATTATCGATCAAACTCAGGAAAGAACCTCTTCTCATAAGAAAAAAATCACTTTTATCCCATCGTTCCTCTGTCGGTATCCCCTCGTCACACCGATGAAAAGAAAAGAGCAAAAAAATGATGAAATGAAAAGATGAGGCCGAAGCAAATTTCATTACGAATCAATTTATTTTGCGTTTTTCTTCTTTCAACTTTCTGCAACGATGGAAAGCGAATTTCTTCGACGTTAGCCGTGCTGCGGTTCTGTTGTTGAACGGTTTGGTTTATCCTCTTATTACGCCCGTTGCATGTGATGTATAATTAAATTTGTTTCCAATTTGAACATCAAAAAAAAAAACGAAAAAGATAAAAGGAAACGCCTAAAAATCAAATGGCAAAGATACTTGTACGAATACGCGAAATTCAGTAAATTGGAAAAGGATTTGCAGTTGTGTCGAGTAGAGAAGCTGTTTTCCTTTCAGAGTGCAGAATAATTAGAAATGTTTAAATACTTCGCAGAAAATGATGGGAAAACGTTAATGTTTGGCCAATTCCTTCTCGATCCAATCAAACTCGTACGTCTCTCAAATGTAATAAATTAGTTTTTGCCGTACGAAATAAGGAAAAACAATAATTGCAACGTCTGATAATTACATTTGCAGAAACTTGTTCGTCTGAGAGGGCGAGAAAAAGTTTACAATTTCAGTAAATAATTTCATCTTGACGAACCGACTTCCAAAAGGAAACGTCGTCATCGTCGTCGTCGCTTCCATCGAACCGTTAAGAGCAGAGATATCGGCGAATCGACGAAGCGTGATTTTGCGTTTCCTGTTTATATTGATCTTATTATCACTACTATTATGACATCGGGAATCGTGACGTTCGCTCAATCCTTCCAATATTATCGTTAGTTTTATTACCGTTATTTATACGAACCGTGAATTAAATCTGTATAAAGGTTACAATGTCGCAATTTTCCTTCGCGAAATCGTCAGTTTTTTAAGAGGCAACGGCGAAGAAAAAAAAACCGAACGTTGATAATACAGCGATTTGTAAGAGTGCAACAAACTTCCCTCTTAAGAAGCTCCCTTCTCCACTTCTTCATATTGCTGCCGCTGCTGTTGCTGCCATCATTACTATTATGGGGAAGTAGTGCTTGGGAGTTTTTCCGTCTCCCTTGATAACTTTCCCCCTCGTTCGTATAACGTATATTGTGTACCCGTACAAAGTATAAAAGTTGAATGGTTTTCCGTGGAATAAAAACTAAAGGGAGCAAAAAATAACGTTAGAAGTCTCGGCTCGTTCCCAGCCAGAAATCGATACGGCGCGAGCTGTTCCATCCGTGCCGACTCGAACGTATTCCACCACGTCGTGTATAGTCTTGGATGGAAGGAATTGGGAAAGAGTCTAAATTAGAGCAAGACGTCAGAGCACCGGTGAAATATTAGTAATGACAATAAAGATGGGAAAGAAACTGGAAAAGTAGCAACACGAAAAAAGCAGGCAACAATGGCACGTAATAACATCCACTTTTACAACTATCATTTTTTCGCCAGTTTACATAAATATATATTGTAGTCGTCTCGCATATTGTCGCCGATTCTTTTCCATCTTCATTTTCGCTCGTTATTGTGCCCCAAATAAAATCGAGAGATTGATGACTGGATTCCATGCAGCCCTTGATGATAATATGATATGGAGATTAGAACATTAAATCGAGCGAAAAAAGTTGCAAAAAAGTACGTGTGTCTTCTTATCAAGTGGGTAAAAGTGTCTGGGGTTCGTTCGCAGGCTCTTCGGTCGCTTTTTCGGTCACTTAACGATTTTCTGTCTACTTTATGGAAAATTAAACGAAACAGGTCGACGTACCGCCGGCATAAGAAAACAACAAAGCCAAATAATATTAATTATTAAACGTCTTGATAATAAGCCGATACAATTATTCGGGGTTGATGGATTCTTGTTTATCGCTTAGCACGCTCTAAATAATTTCATGCGCACCAAATTTCGGTAGCGATAATTGTAATAAATAAAGCTAGATTTGATCTGCGAACATTTTTAAATTTGAATCCATACAGTGTCAACAAATCAAACTGAAACAATTTCGGGAAAGTAATTTCTTTTTCCGACAAATAGCAATAAAAAATCGGAAATTTTGGCACGATTTCAAGGGATCTTCAACTTTGCAGTTTCTAAATCTTTTGTCATACGATTGACTGGTTTTGCTCTTGCGTTTATTTCTTTCTTTTTTTTTGCTTGTACTAATGGTAGCAGCAGAACAATTCGTGTTTTAAATCAATAAAAGTGAGCGAATGAAAGGGAGAAAAAAGTTTTTTCTTCGTGTTCCCCCTTAATGTATACCAATCAATTAAAGGAAAAAGAAGCAAAAAAGTACAGAACGAGAGTAAAAGTAATTCTAATTGGATTTCTTTCCTGAAAGGAGGAAGAAAAAATGAGTCGTAATCGCATTAAAATATTATAATAACTTGTAAAAGTATTAATTGCGATTTTTCTCACTTGTTTTCGTCCTCCCCCAGCTCGTTTTCTTTCTTTCGCGATTAATTATTTTAAAGCTTCAAATCCGCCGCACATTAATCCTTCGAAAATCTCGTTTTAATTTCATCGAAAGCAAAGTAGTGTATAAAATTTTACTCCTGGACTACGGGTATGTTGCATGCAGAAAAATAATTGAAAATCACTCAAAATTAATTTAAAAGCACCCAAAAGTCCTTAAAAAAACACCAATTTGTATGCACCCCAAAAGTACTAGAAATTGGACACCACACGAAAAATTTGAGAACTTTGGGGTGCATAGAAATTAGTGATTATTTAAAGATTTTTTGGTACTTTTAAAGTAATGTTGAGTGATTTTGAGAAGCAACAACAGATAAAAAAAATCCATTGCATCTCCACATACGGTAGCTTTCTTAGAACAATATTATAAAAAGACGGAAAGTGCAAATCTTCACTTCGTTCATTTTTCGCCCTTTTAAAACCCGCACGAAATTACACACGCAAAAGAGTTTAGAGCAAATAAATTTGCAACATCTATTTTTATATTTGCTGTACGTTCTACCGAAATAATAAAAAGAAATAAAAAGGGGTTGACACAAACAACCGAAAGAGCAACAACATACCAAAGAAACACATAAAAGAGCTGAACAGAATGGAGGCAATTTAAAAATAAACCTTGGCTGTTTCAGCGGCAGCAGTTTGACAAAGAAAATCTTGAACGTCTCTTATTTTTCGCGAGTAGAAACCTTCTTTCTTCTATTAAACTTTCTAAAATCAAGTATCAGAGATATGATCAGAATTTTTGTTAAAAGGAATTAAAAAATAGGAACTTCTGCCATCTGAAACTCTTTGGGAGACATTGCGTTCCATTTAAGAAACGAAACATACGAAACTATTCCAAGTAGCAAATATTTCTATCAAAAGCTAACTTTCTTATTATAACAGTTTCTTTTCAAATCTCTTTGCCGGAAACAATCGAGTTTGCAAAGAGAGAACAGCAAATTCAAAAGGAATCTTCTTCGGCACACGATCGACTTTTTCTTCGCAAGAAGTATAAACTTTATACAACCAACAATACGTGGATACCTCACATAATTGCAATTTATCCGCCGAAAACATACAAAATTGCCGTCAGAATGCGCAATTAGATTTAATTAATTTCCTTCTCGCCTTATCATTCATCAAAATCCATTAAGTGCAAGAAATATAATTTGTTGTTAATTAATCAACAGCAGTTCTTTGCTTCTCAATCTCACATCAATCAAATTATTTATGTTTATCATAAGGGCTCAACCTTAATCTCTACGATTACATGGGCGTTGAAATGACATTATTATATTTTTATTCGAATGAATGGCTCACAGAGGGAATGAGCTAAAGAAAGTATTCATTAAAATAAACCGTGAATTTATTAGAAATAACAATCAATTAAAAATTATGAGTACAGCTGCGAATAGACATTTAGCAGACGACGACGATGGCTTCTTATTTCGATTTCCCACTGAATCAAAATCATTTTAACAAACATTCGTGTTTATACAACGGGAATCACTAATGTTTTAAATATAATGTCATCAACTTCTTGTTAATAATAACAATTTAATTTCGTAATTAATGACAAATTTAATCCAATAAGAGTTGTAATGAGGACCGAGAAAGGAACGGAAATCTTATGTAATAACAAGCTTTCGTCATTCTGTATGCAATCACGACTCCTTAGGCTTTCGGCCCCGGTGTTTACGTGCCAGAATTTCGGTATAATATTTCAGAAATAACACCACAAAATAAAAATAAGAACGAGCGATGCGGTTATATAAAGATCACATTTCTTCTTCTGCTGCAAGATAATAAAGTGGAGATCATCTCGAATAACAGCGGAAGAGATGTAATACATAAATCAAGGACCTTAAAACTGTATTCGTATCCGTTCCCCCTGCGCATCCCCTGCATTTGATGGTCGTTATTATTTAAACGCCTCCAGAATATTTTATGATAATTACTTTGATGGCCCTTTTTATGACCTTAAAGCAATTTCCATCCAATCTATTCGAAAGCACGTTTATTCACAACGAAATCGATCCGTCAAAATTAGTCTTTCAGTTCAATTCAAACAGGCATCTCGTTCACTAAACCGCTTTGTCGATGGAATGAATGAGTGATTATATTTGTTGACTTCTTAAGTTTGGAAATGATTCTTTCGATGGCGAAGAGAACGTGCTATTTTTATAAGTAAAGCCGTCAACATCATCATCGGCATAGTGTAAATGTACATGTAGCAGAGAAATCTCGAGGGGAAAATATATTGATGATGATGATGATGATGGTACGCACTCGTAGTTTGTTTACATATTTTTTAAGGCCGTAGCAGAAGACGTAGCCCAAGACGAAGATGGAAAACATCTTTGATTACGTCGTTTCTTTTTTCCTGTTGCCCGTTTCGTTTCGTTCCCTTCACGAGATACATCTGAAAAATCTTCTACAACAAATAAATAAAATAACAGCAACAACAACAGACGCAGCAGCGCCGTTTTTCGAAGACGAAGCGTTACGCGGAAATAATAAAAGTAAACTTTTACAAATTGAATCGCATTTATTATTGAACGGAATTTATTCTCTATTTCCATTGCGAAAAGTTTTTCCTACCCTTTTTTTTACCTTTTTTAGCCGATATACATTACATTCTGGAATACCGATTGATTAAGATTTTCTTTAAGGCAATCATAGGTGCATTTAAAGGGATTTTTTAATATGAAATATACCGTGCGCTCAATAAGAGAACCAAAAGTTGGCAAAGTCCGTTCGCGGAATTCTGTCCAAGTTACCACTTGTTACGCCAACAAGATCGATCAACACAACATCAGTTGAAGCTTATTCAACTAAAAAATACGTTATAAGTTTCGCGTTAAATATATTCTTCTTAAGTTTAACAAAGTGTTTTAGTTCGCCAAGTTTAATTAATTAGGGAATCAGTCCGCGAGTGTATTTCCTTCAACTAAGGTGGCGATAATAAATCGCGTGGTCCTCAGGTCTCAGTAACCTAATGAGATCGTAAAATGTTCACAGCGCCTCTTTGTTTCTTTACTATGATGGTAACCCAGAGAGAAGGAAAATTTCGATTTATTTTGGAATTATTCGACTGCCATGCTTTAATTAACTACTTAAATAGAATTAGTTGCCCCTTAAGTGAAACAACACGCTGCAGTAAAGGCATCATTATTGAGGTGCTTACTTGAGAACCGGTTATTTTATACGTTCCACGTTTTCCTTTAAAATTTCAAGACATTTCGATGCGGCTAAAGAGAGACGCAATAATAATAATGATCGTCATATTTAAAGAATTGTTTTCCACCATTTTATAAGCCAACAAATTAAACGCATCTTTCACCAATTAAACGAATAAAACGTCGGCAGACTGGCAATCGTTAATTCACTTAATTTTAATCGGTCTTAATAATTGGAAATTACCTTTTTTCCTTCTCTCTCTACGGAATTAATTAAAAGCAATTTAACGAACGATTTAAATCGTAGAATAATGGTGAATTACTAATGTCGTCTCATCATGTCGCTAGTCGGATGAAATGATTAAGGATATTTGTTGTAACGTTAAGAGGTACTCCCTTTTGGAATTTCTTAAGAACAGCCATCACTTCAGACTCGCGCAGAAATTATAAAGATCTTATCGTTTGTAATGGGGGGAATAGTTGCGATTTGCGAAATAGAATAAGAGAATTCGTTTGTTTTTTTTTTTTTTGAGATGGAATAACAATGGTAGTTTTGCTATTTGGCAAATTGTTCTGCTGTACACAAAGAAAGGACTAATAAGACTAATGATGATAATAAGATTCTATAAAACAATCGTTCATTTGCAATGGGGAAAAAAGAAGTGGAGTAAGATGAATGGCTGGTTGAAAGAAACGATCCCATTATAATAAATGAAACTGAACTTGTTTATATAAATATATCCTATTACGTCAAATTAAATTTGATAAATTCATCTTTCGCCCCCGTTCCTCGTTCCACTTTTGCTCCCGCTTGAATTTAAATTGATTTTCTATGTTTATATTATAAATTCCCGAATGATTTATGTCGGTTTGCTTTTTGTTTTTAATAAAATCGTTAATTAATTAAAAACAATTTTTAACGATTGTAATCACGATAATGAAAGCGATTTATGTTGCACATTTTACGATAGGTCCTGGAATCTGGGGCATTAAATCACTCCCTTTTTTACTGCATTATTTCATCTAACGTACCGCAAAATTTTATGACATCTTCCTTTTCATTGCAGCGGATATGACGAAAAAATAGAATAATAGCCATTTAGATAGAGAATGGGCCATAAAATCATACAACTACCCGAACAAAAAATCCCGCAAAAGGGAAAGCAGAAATTGGGCTAATGTCAAACAAAGCAGAAGGGAATATGTAAGAAGTTGTAAATTTTTACAAAATAACAAAACCTTTTTGCGATTTCCTTTATGTCCACATCCAAGGACAGCATAAAGATTCGAAGTTGATAACTTACTAAGCAGCTTTTTCAATTCCGGTAGCATTTCACGGACGAGAAAGTCAAACGCCACCCTTTTCTAGGGTTTTAAAACAAATACCTTCACGTTCATTTAAGACTATTTAGTTTTACCTTAACCCCTCCATTAAAAAAAATATGAAGAAATCGATCGAAAGCGTCCTTACCTGAAACAAAAGAGAAATTTATTTAACAATCGTATATTAAAGCCCGATCCCCAAACCTAATAATCCCCATTTTCATAATACTCTCCCTATTAAAGGCAGAAGTTCTTACGGGAAAAATTGGCTTCAATTTATAATCGAGCCTCAAACTAGGAATAATTCTGCTACCGCCGCTAAAATGTTCGTCGTTTAGTTAACAGTTGTAATCTCTTAATCCCGGCAACATCATCGTCATCCTTTAAATCGTCCCAACTTAAAGACTGTATCATATATTATAAATATCCGAGGAGGATGCATGCATAGTCACTTTCTTTAATAATTATCATATGACAGTTTAACTAGGCAAACTTTATAAGAAACTTTGTTTTTGGTTCGCGAAAAGTTACCACCAATTCGCAATGCGCACTTTTTAGGGTTGGAATCCATCGTATAATCTCCAATAGCTTAATTACGAAAAGATAATGAAAATGTTAATCCTGCAACGGTTAAAGGTTATTTGCAATACGGGCAACCGGTCTTTCTTTGTATAGGGCGTTCGATATTTAATAGGAAAACTGATATATGATTCTACGCTTATTTGATAGAGGGAGGAAAAACTACAAGATGACCGGAAGGCTGTTATTGCAATTTAACTTTAGCCGCACACTGTTAACCATCGACCAAACTAATTCGTTTGCAACGCCGTCTATGCCCATTACTAGATTTCGCAATTCCAACTGCAAAATTACTAATATTAATTACACTCCGATATGAAGTTATTAAATTTGCGAAGACAACGATATAAATTATCGTCAATTCTTTTCTTTTTTTCTTATTACTATTAAATCGGATCATTCCCTAACAAAATCGAATCGATCAAGATTACCTACAATAATAATAGCCTAACGGCTTCCGTTGAATTAAAGAGCAGCCCTTATCATAACTTACCACGCTTCTTTATAATTCCTATTCCCCCGGGCTTCGTCATTTATTATTTTTTCATGGATCCAATTTAGGCGAAAAGAAAAGGAATTAAAATCAATTCTTAAGAGGGACGCAGAAGTATTATTATACACCTTTGCAAACAAAATTATTATAAAAGAAAACGGCGTAACGAAATTGGTTGCGTTAAAGAAACGGCTCCTTTTGTTACTTGCACAAAAGAATTAAACCACGATGACGGATTTCGGCGAAGAAGAATAATCGTAAACTTCGAGCGGAAGTTTTACGCACTCCGAAATGGCGTTTATGAATTTAGGCGTGAATTGCAAAAATAATTCGTATGCCGAACGAGAGAAAGACCGCGTGCAAAGTAAAGGACCACCGGGCTATAAAGAAATCCACACTTTAATGAGTAATAAACCTGGCAAAGAACAAGGAACGTGTTAACAAATATAAATAAACTTTGTTCTCTTGCACAAGGAAAATGTACTCGGTAAATAATCAATACAAAGTCGTATGGGAACTTGGAGTAATCAATTCTTATCATGAAAACGTCATTAAAATCTTATGGATTTTTCTCTCCTCTTCCCCGATTTTCCACGATATTTTTTTTTTCGCTTTCCTCTTGCGTTTTCCACTCTTTTTCTTATTCCACGTAGTCCGCATAAATCTAATTTCATGTTGAATACTTTTTGCTTTCGCGTTGAATAGATGAGGAACAAAAGAGCGAGCGAGAAGGATCGAGAGTTCGTTCGTTCGTTCCATTTCGTATTTAAATTATTTAATATCAAAGATATCGCTCGTCGAGAGCAAAAAAATTATCATTATCACCGTCCAAGAGTAGGTATCGAACGATTGCAACATGTTCTCCCTTTTATTCCGGGCCTCGTCGCTTTTCACCGCCGCATTTCCTGATTAGAGATGCAGAAACTTGGAAGAAGAGAACTCGCTAAAGAAAAAGCTCGCGATTGTTGTTAATAATTAAACCGTTCGCTCTATTATTATTATTTTCACGGTGTTCTAACCCCCCCGGGTGGCGTAAAACTCGCGCATTTTTCCATAGTCAATTTAAATAATTAATACAATTAGCGTTAGGAGGGCTGAATTATTTACGGTGGAAGAGCATCGCGTTTCCCTAGGCATTAAGCATCACAGTGATCCCTGCCCTGATTATCAGCGTTTTGGCCGGCATAATGTTAACCATTCTTCTGCTAAACGAAGGTGAAGCAAATAATTAGCATCTTTTTCTAAATTTAAAACTTGTAAATTTATAACAAACATTAATTGCAATAAGGAATAATTATTGTTTAATATTAATAATTCCGGGATTTTTGTAAATGGTAGTTAAATGGGATGTAGGTGGGTAGGGTAGTCGATCGTGCAAATTCGCTTAACGGCAGCCCCGCGGTTTTTGCGCAAACTCTTTGACCCCGGCGTATAAAATAAGGGTTGAAATATTCTAAACGTAAAATAGTTTAGCACCGAAATGTATGTACATAAAAGATTGTTTTAGCCAAAGAGCTCGTATATATATGCGTTCGGTATATAGCCGCCATAACTTTGGCGACAATTCGTATTAATTTTGCACGTACGGGCGGCGTACGTTAACCCCTCTCAAAATGCATAAAATATACAAATTTAGGTATTTAATAGAACAAACGTTAATAACAACCAAAGAAAAAAACAAGGCTGCAGCTTTAATTGGCGAGCAAAGAATAGAAAATTATGAGCCCGGCGCATCCACCAAAAATGGCTAGTGTGACTTTCTGCTATAGAAAAATTGCAAATCGTCGAATTGCAAAGTAATCATATCGGAATGGGATAGGAAACGCATTAAGTGACCCAAGACTGACTGGCGAACATCGTGTAAAATCTGCGAGAGGCAAATACAGGTCGATTGTACTTGCATCAGCAGTTTTCGATTTGAGGGAAACGATGATTGCCAATCGCGACTCTTAGAGTTTCCAAGTATAAAACTGATGATAAGCAAGATCTGGTTTTAGTGTTTATTAAAATTTCTTTTAGGAGACCCCCAATCAAAAGGGCAGCATTATAAAAACAAGAAGATTGGTATTAATGCATGGGGAGCAGGACGATCTTGGTAGTTTTTCATTCGAAACCTCAATCAATTATTGAAACGTATATTGCGTGCTCTTCATTCTAAACTTCCAAGGCGAAGACCCGGTCGACAATTTATGGTTTTTCCATTTCATTTCACTCCCCCAATCTTTTCTTTTTGCCACATCCGACGCTATTTTACACAAACAGCTCTATCGAGATGAATGGGAACGTTAGAGTATCGTCCCTTTAATATTTATTATTTATAACTTTACTGGCCTAAACAACAGCGATAGTGCATCTGTTTAGTGGATGGTAAAGAAAATTCTCGATTGTCCTCCCCATTTTCGGATCGTTTCAGCTCGAATTTTATCTCTGACCCTTCGTTCTTCTATAGCCTTTGCGATTCTCTTTATTTTTATCGCATCATCTATATCCAAAGAAACTAAGAAAGAAGAAGGAAAACTGTCAATTTTCCCAGACATAAAATAAGGATTTATGTTCGGCGTTTTCCTTTTTTTTTTAATATGCAAAATAGAGGCTCGACGGAAATAATCATTATTATCTAGTTTCTTTTGGGGAATATAAACATATCACGTTTAATGGAGACATTTATTTTGCATAAAAATAGCAACACTTTATTTATTTTATTTAGTTTAATGGGGGATAGTTTATATTAATGTTATTTAAATTTGTTTATTTTATTAAACCACTCGTGAATAGAAAATATTTCCCCGTTTCATTAATTTATCGCGTTCAAATAATAAGCCCCTGTTTAAATGCATTACTTTTTCCCCCCAGCAATAACTATAATAAACAATTGGGGAAATGGTTATTGTTATTAACAATTGGGGATGTTTAAAATTAAATTTCCTCTCTCTTCTTTTTTGCAAAAACAGGTATTTTCGGGTTATTTATATGCAAAAACAACAAAAAACCGTTCACTCTTTAATTGGTAAATGTCGGCCAGTTTATTGACATTCCATTATTTCCATTTAG
This sequence comes from Hololepta plana, assembly GCA_963695495.1. Taxonomy (NCBI): domain Eukaryota; kingdom Metazoa; phylum Arthropoda; class Insecta; order Coleoptera; family Histeridae; genus Hololepta; species Hololepta plana. The sequence goes on from OY968836.1 coordinate 9,708,378, forward strand.
AGCCATAAAAATAAGTACGAAAGACACTTAATTATAATTTCAACCCATTTGTTCCAAAACAATATCCCGTACAAAACCACTCTAAATGACAATAATTAATCAGCAGAAACTTATAAGCTAATATAATTAGCCCTTATCGTTTGATTAAACATCATTACTTATTAACATGCTAATCAAATAAAGTATTTTGGGTCAATAGAAAAGCATTAGAATCGATTAGAAAAATTCCGATTTTCGCTTATCATTATTCGTCAAAGGACAAAATGTCGCTTTTCCCTCGATTCTCTTTTAAATTCCACTATTTAAAAGCGAATTTTCTCTATTAGAATGAATAATATGCTCTTGTACACCAGACAAAGTGCCACCCACGATATCAGTCTACCTAATGGACTGTAATAAATGGTTTTAGCGCCGATCGATCGATTAATTATTATTAAAACCCGATAATGTGCTCGCGTGGAATATTATTAATAACAATAATAATGGCTAATGCACATTTAATTAGATTTGGGTATTTGCTAAATCGACAATTAAGATGATTTAATCGTCGATTTCTTAATAATTCTACGATTTGCAATAATTGAAATGATTTGTTACACGACTTACTATACAACAAATTGCAGAAGATTAATAATTTAAAACCGGTTTGATTGGCTTTAAAAGTGGTCGTTTTATCTGGAAACAAGCAAATGTGCAACAATGGAATTCAATAAATCCGCGCTTGTTTAATTAAACCGCAGATTAATTAATTGCCGTTCGATTGATTTATTATTTATCATCTTACACGATGAAGTTATTGATTTCTGAGAACAGCCTTTTATGTATGTGCATTTAATTGAATTTTATATCGTTTCCATCGTTTATAATCGTGCAAATTATTAATGATTAAAGTTACATGAATTATTCAACTTTTTATCGTTGCCTTTGATGGCATCTTTTAGTTAAATTGATGTTATCTGTTGACTGTTGAAATTCTTCCGACTTCTTCATGACTAAACAACTTATTGCTCACAATTTCCTTAAGCCAATTGTTGTTTATAAAAAGAGTAAAACCACGCAAAACCATGTAATGATAAATAAAAAAGTCTGTGCACGAAATGGTAACTAATTTCACTCCGAAACTATTTTGTGCAAATCCAGAAAAGGAAGAAATTCCCTCTTTGCAGTCATGCCATTTGTTTCCGTCGTATGACTTATTGCAAATTTACATTTCCCATTAAACAATAGTAATTGCCTTTTAGAATTTTTTTAACGAATTACGTAATAGAATATGCAAGATGTTATCAAAAGCTACAGCAGTTGTAATTAATTGATTCATTAAAAAAAATCTTCATTCTGATTCGAGTCTGTGCAATATTTACAATTATTCATCATCCTTAGCGCTCGACCGTACAACTTCCCACATAAATGGGAAATTAATTGCTTTATTTATTGTTAGGAAATTACATTTTTCTTCCTTTCTATAATTGCGTTGTTCGAAATCCAAATTATTAAATCGATTCCGTTGCAAATTCGGACTTTTTCAGGCTTCATTTAATATGGATGAATACAATGATCCCGAGCATGATAATAATAATAGACAGCTGTTTCCCTTTAATAATAATGATAATAATGGTACAACCGCCTTCAGTTCCTGTCATATGTTACTTATTGTATTTGGTTGCCAGAAAAGCATGAATGGGTGTTAATTAAATGGCAATGCGAGTGCACGTTATCGGAGTCGAAATGATTCACTTTGTGGATGGGAAATCGACCGAAATATACTAGGCGAACGTATTGTTACTATAAAACTAGTGAATGTAAAATTTGTCATTCACATAGAAATTTATTAATTGCTTTTTCGTGTTTGTCCATAATCCATTCTTAAAGTTTCATTACGATTCCGATTAAAGCGAGTCACTTTGACATATTTTATTGCTGTCTATCTTCAAAGATGGGCCATGGAAATGGAACTTTACGAGGCAAAGACGTAAATTTAAACCGGATATATAAAAGTTTGTGTTTTCCAGTTAAAAATAAAAGAATTTCTAATCGAGTGATGAACATATGTGAAATATCTCGTAACACGTACAAATCCCTCCGCTTTTTATGGTACCCAGTCGTCGACATGGGGTGGAAAAAGGACGTAGAAATCTATTTTTATGCGAATGTCCTAGGTCTTGGATTTAACGCCACTTTTTCTCTCTCTCTCTCTCTTCTTTTCTAAATGGATTAATTTGCATACCAACTAGCTCTTGTTTCAGTCGAAAAACTAATTTGATTAAAGCGTTTAATAAATCTACATGCAAATTAGCCCCTTCCTAAACTATCGTGTATATTTTCAATTTGCAAATTCGCATACGTAGCATACACGATGAAAATATTGTCATCGTTCACGGAAAGTTGATTATTGGCGTCTCGATTACTAAGACTGTCGATGACAATTAATGTTCATTCCAAAAACGAATTGAACTCTAGCTACAATCTAAAAAAAGATTTGTATAAAAGAGACTATTTAGTTTTGTTCTTGCAATAATTTTATTATTTAAAAGGGCTATTTATCAACGGGAAAAAACGTCCACCATTAATTAGAGTATATTAAGCATAATTATAATTTTCTAAGAAGTTTAATATTAATCATAACCGCAATGTGAAAGAGGAAAAATTCATGTTTAATGGCCTTAATGATGTTTAAAGAATAGGAGGAAAATAAATTAACCAAATAAAACATATTTCAAAAAATACTAAAAATAATAATTAACAAAGAGGTAACTCGAAGATGAATTACAAATGGGAAAAAGCAAGAAAACCAGTCGTTTGAACACTGTTTCCTCTAATTACCTCAAAATAAAAATTAATCCTTGTCGTTGATGATGATGATCGTAATTTTTCTGGATAGAAATTAAGTCGTAAAGAAACGTTAGGTTGAAGTTTTGGGAGGATTTTCTTTTCTTAACAATTTCATCCGACCATCGTACGACACCTGTTCAAAATCACCAAGAGGACGAAGGGAGAAACTTATGCTTCTCTGCCGAAATATTAACTGGAGGCTCCTAATTCTCTAGGAAACCGGCGAAGAATAAACGGTTGATTACACCGAGGATGGTACGAATGAAAGATGGAAATTATATAACAAAATTTCCTTGCGTTACGGTCCTCGGGAGCCAACATTTTCAAGAATTTGATGGATGCCACGCGGTTTAATAATAGATTCGAAATAAGAAGAAGCGAGTGAAAGTGCTTTGGAATCCATAACCTGATAGCCTCCGGTATGAAGCTATCTTAATTGTGGCGTCCATCAAACGTTTCACTTCCTCGATGGGATTCTCGCGTTATTAATTATATACCTGCGAGGTATTGAGTTCAAACAACAACAAAACATTTTCAAATTGACCTAGTCGTTGTAAAAAATTGATGCGTTCAAAAAATGCCCGAAGGCAACAAACGAATCGATACCCGACGATAAAGTGGCAGTTTAGCTATTGATTTATCGTCGTACTTTAATGTAATTAATAATTTGATTTGGTTAATTACAATCCGGTAACGTTACACGCATCCAAAATCCACCTCGTGTCCATAAATCAAATATTAAACGAGGTCTAAACAAAAAAGGTTTGTTATTATTAACACCATTATTTCTCCACTTCAGCGGTTGGGATACGGTTTTATTAGATTCGAGAAGAAAGAAATATCTTCCTTATTTAATTTTAAACTATATACCACCAACAATAGGAAAGTTATATCTTCACTTAAACCCATAACAATCGTTATAAAAAGAATGGGGAATAAGTATGTAAATTATTTAATACATCTTGATAAGACGAGCATCTTTGCTTATTCCGTAACAACAATAAAAGTCTTCCTCTTGTACCATTTTCTTCATTAAACGAGGAGAGGAAAATTTATTACGCAATCGAAAGACTCGAATTAGATAAGAATGTACCTGATTAAAACGTCATTCTCTTAAAGGTATTGTTGGATTGTTATTTATTTTCCTTTATATTCTTTGCCCTTTCTCCCCGGCACCATCGACCATCCTTCTTCGTTCGCAGCCGGAGGAATAATGGTATTTGAACGGGTAACACATGTTATGACAGCGTATAGTTAATAATTTACATCAATTTCCATAAAATATTCCCTGCACGTCGACGAATTATTCAAACGCGTTGTACCTCTGTACATTTTTATTCGGGGAGATTTATCAGAAGGCAAGACTGCTTAAAAATGTATGTCGGAGAGCAGCAATGGGTCGCTAAAGCCGTTTAAGATGAATCATCAAAAGCAATGATTGCGTGAACGAATATTAGCAAATTTATTGCATTTGGAATTCGATTGAAACGATAAATAGAAGTTGGTGGTTGACTAGGAAAACCAATTCCGTTGTTTGCTATTATAATTAAAGTTCTTAAATGGGATTTTTCTCCAGAACGTATGAGTCAGAGGTGGCAATAATCTCTAAGGGCCACCCACCCTCGGATGTCACATATTCGACACGTGTACGTCACCAACGGTTAAGTTTACGTTTATGACGGCATGGAAGGGAATTTACCAGGTAATTAAATTAAGAGAAGCAGCAAGATAATGAGAGAGGGTGAAAGCGGCGAGGAAGCATTCATATTTAACTTTGCAATTTTGCCAGCGACCGTTAACGCAACTAATTGCCTTGTACGATAATTTTTTTTTGACAAATTGACAATCAAATAATTGACTCTGTGGCAGAACGTTTTAAAAAACATTCGCACTCGAGGACGATCCTTTGTTGACTTTCCTCCACATCTCTCACGGTTTTAAACCATTCTTCTTCATCTTCGCTGACGTGACCTTTTAACAAAAAGAGGCACGTGACTGTTAGAATCCCACCGACTCCGGCTAACGTTGTTGGCCAAATAACAATAAAATAATAAATGAGAGAAAGAGAGAAAGGTAGATGATATTCAATATAATCAACTCTTCGTTACGTACACCGGTCCATCCAGCAGTGAATTGGTTATCTTGAACGCAACGCGAAGAAGAATGAAAGGAAACAAAATGTCATTTATTATTTATCAGAAATAAGAAATAAACGAGGGAAAAAGGAAAACTTCGTATTACAATCGAAAATTACGATGACGGACAAAGAGAGAGAAAATAAATAAATAAGAAAAATGGTTATTTTTCATTTACGTTTAATTGAAATTGTTGAACAATGAAGATCAAATCCTTTTTTCCCGGATAATAAATTATCGTTTGTTCGATCGCAATTTATTCGATTTTTATATACTCACAATCGAACGAGGAAGAAAGGAAATCGTTTACCTACACTAAACAGAATCTATTTGAAGTCTTTCAGTTTCGAAGCTTGCAGCAAAAACTATCTTTTACTCGGATACCAAAAAAGCCTTTTAACGAAAAATTGATAATGCACCTCGTTCATCTTAAAACTTACGTGAAGATTATTAGATCGAAGTTTCCGCCGTCTCTTTCTACGGATAAAGAAATCTTTGAGCGTATGATAAATTTAAGTCTTGGATTATGGCAAAAACGAAATAAAATGCCATTTTCCAGGTGGATTAACCGTTCGTTCGTTCGCTGTTGCGGGGTAGTTCTGCTTGTTGGTTGAAAGTTGTTGTTGTTGTGATTATTAAAGTGTTTAATGCGAAATAAATATGATGTAACATACAAATTGGAAAGCGTCAGTTGCAACGAATGCAAATTTTAACATTAACTAAATTACATTGCGTACGTGAAAGTACCGAAAATAATTATAATAATATTATTAAACAACGTGCTCGTACAACGATAAAATAGTACTACGGCTCGCAATTAATGCCCTCCAGTTGAAAATCACGAACTCCACGTGTGCTCTCCCATTCTACGTCTTTTACAATTATGATTTGATTTACAGCGAAGAAAGCGTTTCTTTTCCATCGTTCAAGCACTAATTTCGCTGGGAATTTAATTATTCACAAGACGAGAATGCTTTTGCGATGAATATGTAACGTTTGCCAAGAAGAAAATTCGGGAAGAAAACGGATGGGAAACTGAAATTCGTTTCAATTTCTCATTTGGTAACAGATGGCACGAAAGAAGTGTCTTACTTCCGAACAAAAAATGGAGAAGAAAAGGCGGATAATGTGAAAAGGAAGACGGATCAAAAATCCTAAATTGATCGTCCGAATTCCTGCGCTATTTATTAAGCGATCGATCAATCATTCGCAAACAACGTTTGATTTCTTACGTGTCTTACGAACAAACAGCAAACGCAAATTGATCAATTCGAAGTTTTTTTATAATAACGTTTCGCATTTAGCACTGATATTATAAACGTATCATTTGCATTCTATTATCGCTTCGGTACACTTTTGGTAGTAAATCGTCGTTTTACGAAAAGTTACTGCACCTTAACATGCACCGGAGTTCGGGAGAAAGGTCAAATTGCACCAGAATATACTATTTAGATGCCAGGAATCGTAAATTGCGAACAAGTATCGAGTGCAGTGCATAATTAAATGGGCAATTTTCTCTGTATATAAATTCGTACCACAGAATCGTATTGCTGCGAACCCTTATAACTGAAGAATAACAGCATTAACGGTTTGCGTTGTAGGTGCGATATTATTGCATTCTCACTAACGGTCGTTGCTTCTTTGTAAGGATTCGCACTTATCTGGCACGAAATTCGCGTGTTAACGACCCCTTTTTGTCCCTATATCATAATACACGGGGTAAATAATAATAATCCGCCATCCATCCCTATTTAATCTCCGTGAAAAAAGAAATGGTTACGTTATCCTCTTTCGCCCTTTTCTTATCCTCGCGCGCAGACCCTTACTTCTTCTTTCTCCCCATCGCCGATATTTCGCCCTACGATACAAGGACAAATGCCGTACATTTGGCAAATGTACAAAATATCTATGATTCATCGCAAATCGATAAATCAATAAATTGCATAGAACTACTACTAGACTGGTGTATAAAATATGTAGGGTATCTTCCATATACAGAATAGAGAGCTGTAAAAACTATCATTTTTTATCTCTTTCACTACACAAGAACTAATGTAATTCCTCCTGCAAAAAGTTGAACAAAAATGGATGAAATGTAATTGATTAAAGCGCAATAGAAAATAAAAAATGCAACGATTAGATTCCTCGAGAGTTAGATTATTCGATATCTAATTGAAATGAATTATTCATCAAATTTTAAGATTTTCCACAAGAATAAGCGAAATTGAACGAAAGCAGAAAAAGTCGAAACTAATCGGTGGAAAGGAGGGTGCACTTACATTAAAGTTGCAATTTATTTGCAAATATTAGTATTCGAATGAAATAATTCCAATTCATTCCGGTCGCAGCAGCAAAATATTCTGCAAACTTTAATAGACAAAGTTCGTGATTTTTCTAATATCAGTTTTATTAAGAAATAAGAAAAAACTACGCCCTTTTGTAAACGTTTCATTGTAAAGAGGATTCCGGGATTAAAGTAGAAAACGTTGTAAAAACTTATTTTATTACGACCGAGAACACACCTTCGCAATGAACGAAAGAATTTCACACAATTCGCAGATTACAAAGATTTCTTTCTTTCTTTACATATAAAATTACAATCTCAGATTATGCTTTAACGCTAGCAAAAAATAAATAAAAACGATTAAGTAACAATTAAACGAAACCTTGATGAAGTTTCCTATCGCGCAAAGTGAAGAAATCGTTTTTAACATATTCTAATGTTGTGTTTTCTTGGAGAAATCAATCCGTTAAACGCTAATTGAAATCGGGTGCCATCAGGTAAAGGTAAACCGCGTTCTATTCATCCAAAGCACATTATTATAAACCGAATCGATTCATATCAGCACCATGTCGAAATTTAATAACAACTCCTCGAGAATATTTAATGTAGGATAACGCAAACGCGACCGAAATGAATCTCGCTCGAAATTGTCACAAATTACACGATTCCATCGCTTAACATAACAAACCACCCGCGAGGAATAATATAATATCGCCCCGTGTGCATGGCATTAAATCACCCCGATCACGTTACCTCTTAGAATAAGAATAATAATAAGTCGGGACCGAAAAAAAATCCCAAAAATCCCGTGGGCGTCTCACTAAATGCGTCGTTATAACTCACCGAGAAAAAAAAGGATATCCCTAAGAAATGCGGGGGGAAAAGTTTAATTTTCCGAGAGTTACATATATGTACACAAATACCGCCACCGTCGCCGGCGAGGTTAAGGTATATAGAGGACGTGGCGATCGATGATGATGTGAGAAGACGTGCAAACAAAAATGTTAAAGCCAGAAACTGGAATTGAAAGATATGGAGACCTGAAGAAAATGTGAGAACAGTTTGCGATAGGTGCGCGACCTTTGCAGAAACTAATTGCGAAGTCTAGATAATTAAAGGAGAGAAAAGAAGACGAAACGGCAGAACAATGGGTGGAAAAGAGTGCGAGAGGTTAATACTAGATGAAAATTAATTGTTGTTTCGTGTCTACTTTCTGATTCCATTATGCTCCCTCGCTTCTACGTGGATTAGTTGAATTTTAAATGAAATCCAATTTCTCTCTCGTCCTTTTATTTCGTTTGCCTTAGAAATCAAATTAATTTTTTATCGGTTCTCTTTAGGATTATGAATGTGGATTCGTCAGAAAGCAATTAATTCGACAGTGCTCTTCTGCTTGGCTTTGGACTCACTCACAAGGATACTTTACGAACGTCTTGTCCACCCAGCAAATGCTACAAGATGGGATTAAAGTTTTCCCTTAAATTTAATTCGCTTAATTCGTTTAACCCAAAGAAGAAAAACATGTGCTGATAGTGGAAGAACGGTAATTTTATAATTTGTGAGTGCTAATGCACAACCGAATTTAATTTAAGTTTCATTCACTAAAGTAATGTCCTTCTTCCTCCGCTTCTTCATATTTAACTTACGAAAACTAATTTTAAGTTAATTAATAAACGATGGCGAATTCAGGCCCTCCGCCCGCGCCCCAAAACGCATATTTGCACGAAATAGAATGGCAAAAAAACATTGCAGAACGTGACTGAATTTATGGTCGACGAGCGGTTAAAATGATAAAGCAGATAACCATCGTTAGTTTATGGGGTTTAAGTTTTACGAAGGAAAATAACTGAAAAAAGAAATTTTGTAAAAGCCGATAATAAGCAATATCTGCTTAAGGGTTTCGATGAAGACTTTTATTTCAGCAATTTTCTGATAAGGGCAGACGTTTCCCATTAATATATGTAGATTGGACGTAACAATAATAATAAACGAGCACCCTTCAATCTCTTGAAGCGAGCAAGGGAAAGTTATTAAAAAAGAATAATAATTAAAAGATTTACGGGGCCGTAAATCAAAATTATATTGCCCTCCATCGTTCTTTTCTAAACAAAATTGGGGACAATTAAATTAGAGCACAGACGATTCTTTCGTTTCGCACGATGACATCCGAACAGATAAAAGTCCCACCAAAAGGTCCGAGGAAATCGGGCAGTTTCAATTAAAAAAAAACTTGCATCTGCAATTGTTCGCTATTTTCGATAAATATTGCTCGCATTTTTTGGTGGAGGCGGCGGTAATTATAGCAGAAAAGTCAAGGGAGAGAGTGTATATAAATTTATATGTATATGAATCCGGGGGTATGAGTCGCGTCTGCGAGTGACGTGTTCCTTTTTAGCACCGTAGCCGGGCGTGGTCGAAATCAATATAGAGCATAGATAGCGCAACCACGGAAGAAAAATGGTCCAAAAAAGAAATTGAAGAAATTATAATTTCGTCCCTCCCGATCACGTTTCCACCGGCGAAGATTTGCCAAAATAAATGATTCGCTGACGATTTCGAATGACAGACGGCGATGCAAAAAAAATCGTCCCCTTAAAAAAAAAAGGTTTCATGTTGTGGCGAAGGAGGATTAAACGGAAAAATTGTTGGGTTCGGGATCGTTGGCGAGGCCTCTTCAAATTGAAACCACGCTAATCGATGATTATGTGATAGCGGACGGTCAGATAAGGCTCTTCAACGATTTTTCCTTCGGCGGCTGCAGGTCTCAATGGTTGGTTTCAATTTGAGCTTTTTTCGTGCACGAAATTTTCTTTTTTCGCCTTTTAATGCGACTGATATTGTATTAATGACAGGAGAACCTTTCATAGAAATTTTACACCGTAATTTCGGTTAAGTGCTTTCAAGGATAACTACTACTGTTGCTGTATGTGTCCTTACGCTATCATCATCGTCGTTGTTATTAAAGTTATCCCTTTAAAATAAACTAGCACTTTACATTATATTACACATAATTTGAATACAACATTCATCCACTTGAAATATAATTTAAATAATAATAACAATAACGAGAACGTAATGGGCAATAACAATAGGAAATAGTTGAAGAAAAGTTTAATAACAGTCCTGATTTTGTTCGTGATAATCGTTCCGATTAATTACCTTTAATTAAGATTTACTTTTCGTTTACGACGTGTCTCACCACTGACCTATTATTTAAATTTAGTGCGACTATTTGGCGAAATAAAATTGAATTACCTAAAAACTTTTTTACCTAAATTACATTTTTTTTTAATTTTAAACTTAAATACCGTTCGACTGTACGATTTTCACTGTGCAGCGAAAACTTGCAAATTCCAGAATACAGCGAATTCTTCCTCCTTGCCAAATACTTCGCAAAGAATTTATCATGAAAAGTAGCCCGGTAAGAATTTTTGTTTTCATAGAACCGAGGAAAAAAGCTTTCCACGATCGACCACACGAAAACAACTGATTATTATTCATTCAACAATTATTATCCATGGCCAAAATAAACGGATTCTCCTTCAATTCAATTACCAAAAAGGAATAATTTGGATCGGTTAATTCTGGATGTTTGTTCGGGACCTTAATTTTGTTTGCGTTACCGTGAGTTTTCATAGCAAACTTCGTCCCGAAAACAAAAAAAAATCGAAGGTTTTCTTCGCTTAATTTTCGGTTTAATTTTGTTCTAAGACAATCTCTTCAATGCCTAAAAGTTAATAACTTGCTTGTCCAAAATCATTTATTAAAGAAGTCGTTTTAAATCAAATATTTTGATGGCTAAATGGGCTCGAGCGATTCTTTTGCATGCAGGCTTCGTAATGGGATGATTGACATTTCAAAAGATATAAATTCTTTTCAATTCTTTTGTCCCATCGGGAGATGAACGCTTTGTGGAATGCTTTTATATTAAATTCAATAGAAATAATACAAAATGATTAAAACGACCGATTAATTCCGATGTGATGTCCAACGTAATATTATTTTGATTGCATCCCATCGTTCAACACCTACACACAATAAACAACTTAATATGTAAATATTTATATGCGTTAAGAATAAATTACAGTTTACGTGCGTTAAATTCCACATTTTGACCATCCGAGTGCCGTAATTAATGAATGTAATTTCATTTCTTCGACGTCGTATCGATTGATTATTACTTTCAGGTTGTTTCATTATTAACAATCATCCATTACAATCAGAAACCGGACGAGTTAGTCAATAATCGATAGAAAACAAAGAGCCAATAATACGTATTCTTTCATAAACAACATTGGGACTTATAAAAGAGATCCAATTGATAATAAATCAATTACGACCTAAGAGACGCCGGTGACTTCAGCGAAAAGAAAAAACGCGAAAAAGGGCACGAATCGAATAAGAAAACGTTTGTGGGAACTAGTGGCAAATAGTTGTGTAACCGAAAACCAGAGGAGAAAAAACGATATAAACGATGACAGCTTATTACGCGATATACATTTTCTCCTTCATATAGCACGAAGACTCTTTCTTGGGGCGTCTATTGAACATACGTTCGGCACCCGGCTTCTTTTTGCCTAAAATGATGCTGGAAAAGAACCGGGAAAGAAGAGGAAACCGATTGAGCGCGAAATAGTAATAATAAGAAAGCGAAGTGACAACTTTATTTGTGTATGGACACGTGTTACGTTTCCCACATACCAGCGAACCATTAGAAATCTTCCTCGTTTCATCTTCGATTCCGATGGGAAAGAAGGATATCGAAGCGATTCGGGCGACACGTGATGAGCGACGTCGCGAGGCACTTCGCATAATTAGTTTCATTGTTGTTCGAATGGTATTAGGATTGGTATTGATCGTAGTAAATGAAAAAGATAGGAAGTTGCTATCGAATGGAAACGTTGTTTATGAAACGTGATGACCTTTTAACAATGTGTAACGTTCTGTTTGTGCGTTTTCAAAAACTACTCAGCCATCAAGTGCAACGGCACGAACAAAAAGAGATTCCAGCATCTATCGGATTGGAATGCGTCGTAGTACACAACAGTTGTGGTCGAACTACACATGTACCAATTTCTCTCTCGCTCGGATTACAAATATTAATGAGGTGCTGCGGCCAGTTGTAACTTTAAAAACGGTTTATAAGTCCACTAAATTCCCTGCCATCGTGCCATCTAATGGGAGAAGAAATTGTGCGCGAAGACGCTCGGATGGACTTTAAAGGATTTCCATCTAATCGTGTTTAGATTGGCCGCACGATTAAAACGAAATTGGTCGGATTATATGTTCTATTCTCGATTCTTCCGAAAAGGAAACGCAAAAAGCAAATCCCATTTGATTGCCTCGCCTTTTTGCAAAATTTTAAAGTTCAAAACGCTAGACACGAATGAGTAATTGTTATGGAATCCGAATGAAAAAACGTTAAAGGAAGCGAATTATTATTAATTTCTTGGCCACATTGCAACTTCCCCTGTAAGCCTTTCTCTTTCGCACGACTTTTTTGCTTGTCGCCTTTAAATCCCCATGCAGTTTGGAAATCGCTGTTTATCAAACAAACCTAATTTCGGAATTCATTTAAAATTAATGGGAAATGGATTTTTCATATTCCTCGCGACCGTAGGAAAATTAAATCCATTCGAACGAACGCCGCTATTATTATTACTATCACTATTATCATTATAATACGTACGTGATCCTAGGTTCTATTGGATTAATAAAATCTTCCTACCCACATACAACTACAACTCCGTAATATATTGCGAAATGCATTTTAATCATGTTATTCCATCGTACAAGTAACTCATATGAAGAGACCGGTGCAGTGATTTTAATGGAATTAGAAAGGCGTTTGCCACAGAGACCTTTCGAAATTGGAATGCAAATTAAATGGTCAATCGAACTTCGATCAAATCCCATTGTTTTTACGAATTTTGACCTGCGATCGATCGAAATCGTTCGGCCATCCACGCAGACGGCGCTAATTTTAACCGAAACCGAAAATTATTTCTATTCGTGTGCGACTTTAATTTTAACCGAGCCACGTTATGAATCGCGTGTATCTCCGCATAGAATAGCGTCGAAGATCTAATTCAAAATAAAGAGAGAAAATACTTGTCACGTTGCCAATGTTTTTGTTTGGGTTCGCATTATTTTCGTGCAATTTTCTTCCGTCGCCTTTGTAAATCTGGCTCAAATGTTCGAAAGGAGAAATAGATTTTTTTTGTTGTTGAACCGTTTCCAGTTCGCTTTTAATCCGTTCCATCGCCCATCATCGATTCAATTAGATTAAATGGTATGTGAGACAACTAACCAAAACGAGACCGAAAAATTGAATGATGATGATGATGATGGTAAACTTGAAAATAAAAAAAAATTAATAATAAAGTTCTTTTTTCTTCGGCCGGCGATACAATTTAACACCGGATGCGTTTAGTTACTTAGTTGACTAGTCCCATTTACATTTATGTTAATGGAGTCGGTAATACACATTATTATTTTCTGTTTTCTCTTCTCTTGTATTTTTTGTTAATGATAATCTCTTAATTAAAACGCTAAACAAACAAATGCCATTACGTAAACCGTTAATTAATCGGTAATTTATATTAAACAACTCAATTGGACAAATTTTCCTCCTTTTAAACGGCAAAGAAGGCGCGGCTATTTAATTAAATTAATTAACACTGCGAATTTGTTTTCAATTGAATCGTATTTGCATAATATCGCAAATTATCGTACAAGTCTAATAAAACTAAGAATTTAATTGCAATTTAATTTAGACGTAGACGATCCCATCTAGAAATGAGTTAACATTTTGAATTAAAGTAATTTTTTGAAAGCTTTAAATAAATCTTATGCTTCGCAAAAAATATACGAATTGCGTGTGCGAAATGAAAGAAACACGAAAAGTAAAAGAAACCTTTAACAATTTAAATGTGATGTATTGTGGCAAACCGAGAAGAAAAGCAACGATTATAATAATAATTTATGATCACGATATGCGATTGAACAGATTCTTGTTGCAAGTCAAGGCTCTTCAGAAATGAGAAAAAAAAAACACTTTTATTCTCTTCTTCTAATAACAATTATTAATGGTCGTTGCTGAAACTTAAAAAGCACTTTTTCTCCATATCGAACGAACTATAGCCAATTAAAGTCGCATTAACAGCAAATTATCAACAACAAGAAGCGTTTATAAGTAATGCACCAACGTTCGAACGACGTTGTTTCCTCCAAAAAAAAAAAAGGAAACTTTCCCAAAGAAAATGATCGTAAATTAAAATATTGTAAATAATATTATCCAAAATAATGGATAAAGTCTTTTGATAACACAAACAAAACCCTGACTAAAACGTAACGTAATTTATTTATCTTACGATGAAGTGGTTCCTCTTCGACACACAAGCACACATGCACGCATATGGAATTTGTAAGAGTCGATGCAATAAGATGAAGAAGATCCACATTTTATTCTGGGTATATTTAAAGATTTGCATATTTTATAACATCTGCTTTATATTATTATTAATTTCATCTTATATCCTCGCTCTTCACCAGCACTATTACTGTTAATAATAATAATTTTAATTAAAGTCTTTGGCGAAGAAGCTTTTCGACGAATTAGCTAACAAAAGTTTGCGAGCATCTATCACTATCAACTAGCATTTTAATTTCGTCCCTCTATCATAATAAGTATACAGTCTATAATCATAATTTCTTTAAAAATTACGCTTAAACTACTTGAATTGAATTTAATTCGCTTACTTTCTACTTTAATCTTTATCCTTCATCATTATTTTATAATACCAACTAGTTCTTGTGCCAAAAATTCGCATCTTTGGATAAATCGTTGTTTTGTGTTCAACTTCGCTTTAAACTTATACGCATTTTGTTGGTGAATTTTGAAAATTTCTTTTTCTTAAAATTTTGCACATTTATAGAAGGGTCCCCCCTTCTCTACTTTTGCATTATTGCTCAAATTACAATAATCGTATTTTGGACGTCTTAAAGTGATTAATTAAGGGAAAAAACATTAGAGATCGATTCATTAGAGTTCAATTGTGAGGTATATATTGAAATGCATTCAATTCTTGAGAATTTTTTTCTTCAAATTTTGCACTTTTGTAGAACCTTTTACATTTCTGCACAAATTGCAATAGACGTAGAGTGGAAGTTTTAAACTGATTAACTATGCAAATAAACATTAAAAATCGATGAATAAGGGTTTAACTGTGAGTTTTACATTGCGATTCATAATTTTTTTTCATGCGTTTTCCATCAATTTCTCTCCTTTTGAATTGTTGATGGCAATAACAAATTGATAGGCAGAGAATTTTTGCCCTCTTTAACCAAATTATGTACACTCAATTTGTGTAGCAGAAGAAACTGGAATTATTAAGATTTATAGAAGAGGGTTCAGGGGTCAGAAAAACAAAATCCCTGGCACGACCTAACTGGCAGCCCTCGGCCGTGGTAAAGGTGAAAGTTTAAATAAATTCGCCCTAGCGTGTGCCACACTTTTTACTAAAATAATAATGACGAGCAAGCAGCTGTTTATATTAAAAACAAAATCCACCCCTATGCGAAGGGCCATATGTGAAACACCCCAAAAATAACAAAAAAATAAAGCTAAATAAATTGAAGTTGAAACGTACTCCGAACAGAAAAAAATTAAATAATGTCAAGGTTGACGCCCTTTTATTCTTCATTATTTTACTCGTCTATTACGAAGTGGATCATTAGAAAATTCTTTTTATTTTTTGATAGCTCGTTTTATAAGAAGAATTTATTTGATTTTTCTTCTTTACGTAATTGGTTCATTTATATTTCCAAGCAGAATCTAATTGATGCTATTATTAATATTAATGGGGTCCTCGATTGAAACAAATCCGTTTTTTTTCTCGCATAATTAAGAAACTTTTATTGTTTCGCGTTGATTTCAAAAAAGAATTTCTTTTTTCAATTTGCAAATCTTCAATTGAAATCTATTGTATACAATGTATTCCAATTTAAAATCGCTCAAACGAATTGAAACGAAAGGTCTTTAATTGGCAAGACAACAAAATGTGCGAAAAAAAGTCAAAACAACTAAATTCCCGTGTCAATAATTGTCAAATATCATCGTTTGGAGTCGAAGGCAATTGGCAATGGTCGGAAGTTTGTGGCAAAATTGGTAATTTAAAAGTTTGAATCGCTACAGAAAAAGAAACCAAGATGGATATTAAAGAGTGCCATCAATTTTTTTACTGTAATATCCCGTATTTTTACAACGAGGCACTTTATGCAGTCGAGGGATAATGTGCAATTCCTGACTTGCATTCTTCTGGAAACTTCAGAAGAGAAAAGAAAACAGAATCGTAGAGGCAAAAACCTTTAACTTGTTCTTGCAACGATGGTGGTGCAACGAGAATGACGAGCGGTCTCTTCCCGAATATATTTATCTCGTCTACATGGTTGGAAAATTTGCCAAGAACATTATACTTTTGAGCTTTTCTCTTTTATAAGCGGAAAGAAACCCTTTTTGATATACGTCGACCGTAAGAAAGATTTGTCATATTACCCGTATTACCCGGGAAAAATAATAACTAAAAGAACCGGAAGAACTAGAAGAAGAGCAAGAGAAGTCCGTTGTTGGGATCTTATGGATCTGGTGATTGCTTTCTGCATAGCGTTCTACGTATTCTTCATATTATGCAAAATAATCGTGCTAAATATCGTTTTCATATCGGTGATTTATATCATTTTAACGTTCGCTTCACTCGTAACGTCGATACTAAGCAGGGACACGAACGTCGATTATTAGCAATATTTCTTTTCCAATTAAACTTTCATTATTAAACTCCCAACGAACATTGCAATAGCGGAGAAAACTGAAGAAAACGACGACATAAAACGACAGAAAACTAATAAGGAGAATGCTGCAAAAAGAAGTGAAGCTCACTTTAATATTGTTAGCGTTAAGAGACGAGCACGAAGATGAGTGGATGTGCATTTTGTAAGTGTAAGAATGCAGCTGCGTCCAAGAACCCATATACACTCTCGCGTTATTTAACATTATTATAACCGTTCGGCTTGAAAAAATAAAAATAAATGTAGGAAACCGAGTGCGTTAATAATGTAATGTGGCCACACTCTCTCCATATTATCCATCTACGACAATTAATGCTAATTAAAACACCCTCATCTACACATGTCGACGTAATTAACATTTATTAGACATATTAACGTCGTGGAGACAATTTCAACTTTAATTCGAAAGTTTTGTATAGGAACACGTTTTTTAAAATCATTTTTGCACAACTGAATTCCAAAAGAGACGAATCAATATTTCGCGTTGAACGGCAAGAAATGATTAAATAATTGAGAAACTATTTGCAATTTTCTTTTAATTTGCCAAAACCACGCTAAATTAATCAATGACTTGTAGTTTTTTAATAGTGGCAATGGCAATTTTAACGATGACGAACAAGTAAAAAGTACGATTGTTTATAATAACAGCCGGAATTGAGCGTTTATGCGAAAACCGCTCGGAATTTATGTCTGCATCGAGGAAACGCCACTTCCTGACGGACCGCCGTTTATAAATACCTTTTTTTTTTAATAGTAGGGACGTCGTTAACAATGCAAAAAGGATTTGTGAAAAGAATTAAACGGAAGAAGGTGGTGGGGAAGAACCAGTTTCCGAATGGCGCTTTTGTGGGTTGGAAATCGTACGCTGTCACAACAAAAACCGAAGAGAAGAGAAACGGTTCTCTTAAGATTACGGCTGCCAACCAACCAACGGGAATTAGCTGCGATACGCAAGCTTCTTGTGTTTCTTGCGAGGACATTCGATATTTCTTCTCCTGCCAGACATCGTGACATTTAATCCGGTGAATTGGAAAGTGTTTGTTTAAAAAAGTTTCTGGTTGTTGTTGTTGTTGTCGTTGCGAAAGAGAGCAAAGAGTAAAATTGGTAAATTATCCGCGCGTAACATAATCCCGCGTCCGTTCGCAATTAGAACCAAATTAAGTTTCATCAGAAACCGCAATAATAATAAAAAAGAACAGCACGCACTCACCTCCTTTTTCGGCGTTCGTGATGGTCACCCAGAAATCGATCGTCTTCTCCGGCCCGAGTTCCTCGTAGTCCCACTTCTTCTTCACGCGCACGGCGCCGTTCGGCTCGACGGTGACCCACGCGTTCTCGTCGCGTATCTTGAACGTTTCGCGATCCGTTTCCTTCTCCAATTGGAACACGTTCCGTCCCTCCGTGTCGCCGTCGCTCTCGGTGAACTCGATCCGCTTCGTCGGACGGACGGCGCGCGTCACGCGCCGCTTGTTCCGCTTCAATTCGCGACTCTCCAACCGTTGCAAATCCAGATCGTCGTCGATCAGTTTCGCCTGCACGTTGTTAGGCCGATAGCGGAACAGCACTTGGGCCGGCCGCGGCGATATGCGACTCGGCACGCGATGATCGTGCGCCTCGACGACCATCTCCAGGTCTAAGTCGCCCGCGGGCTCCTCGGACAATAACAAATCGCCGGTCTGCGGCACGATCACGATGTAATTGTTAGGCGTCACCAGCTTATAAGAGACTTTATCGCCGTCGGCGTCCGTCGCCTCCACTTTGCCGATCGACGAAAACCGCTTCCATGCGGTAGCCGATGCTGCCGATGTCGTCGCCGCCGTCGTTGTGGACGTCGCGTTAACGTCTTCGTCCAGACCGACGGAGAAACGGTAGACTTTCTGCGTGAACACCGGACTGTTGTCGTTCTCGTCCTCGACGACGACGACGAGATTCGTGACGGCCTTATTGATGCCGGCCGGGTCGGACGCTTGCAGCGTTAAAACGTAGCGCTCGATGTCTTCGCGGTCCAGCGATTGCGACGTGATCAATCGCACGCCCGCGGCGTTGTCCGCAACGGTCACGTTCGGCCCGATGTCGGCGGTCGCGCTGTGTTCCAATTCGAACGCCTGGCCGACGTTCCCGCCGATGATGCTGTACGTTATCGGGATCGTGCTCAGGCCGGCGGCGGCCTGTAAAAGCGGTACGCCGCGTACGCGCGTCCGTCGAGCGGAATTCTCTTTGACGCGCCCTTCGATTTCCGGCGCGTCGTCCGTCTTGAAGCTGAGCATGTTGCGGCGATCGATCACGTACAGTTCGAGCGTTTGCGCGACCGTCTTGTTCTCGTTCTCCGCCAAGATCACCAAATCGATCGGCCGGTTCACTAGCGGCCGCAGGTCGGATATCGTCATCAGCGAGCCGTCCGTTAGCATCGTGAAGAACTGCGAGAAACCGGTCTCCATCAGTTTATAGTTCGTGATCGATGCCGTCGCCGACGTCGATGACGGTGAGGAGGACGTTAACGACGCGTTGGCATCGAACTTCTTTATGCTGTAGCCCGGATGAGCGTCGTGCGGTATCACCGATATCGTTCTCGTCGCGTTCGAACCGATCAATGCGAGGAACAGCATCAACAGTAGGACCGTCATATTCGTTGGCCGGGTCAAGAACGAAACAAAAGCACCAATCTTCCGCACTTCCTTTTTAAAAGTGTTAAACGGCCGTCCTCTTGTCTATCCCCACATTAGGCCGACCTTTTTGCGATCTGAAACAGAAACCGTTAATTAGAATTGTTTTGTGACGCGTCACTGACCTAACGCAAATCGCGCGAGGAAATCTCGATTGTTAAGTGGTTAATGACATGATTAAGATTCATTCTAAGGGACAAAGATGCGAGAATCCCACGGAAATTTCTCGGAGGCATAAAAATCCAAATGCAACGGACACGAATGCATTTCCTATTGTAACAATAAACCGATGTTAAAGAGAAAGTCATCTCGTATCCAGTTCGAAATTGGGTTACCACTTTGTAAATTATCTCCTTTCGTCCCTTTCTTCTCTCGGTTTACCGATCAATCGCTCTCACGTTCCCACAAATTAAAATACAATTTGAACAATTCCAATCTCTATCCTTCACTTGCTATTCATTCTTTTCTTCTCTTAGAACTGTTAGTAATTGTATGTTATTGCAATTTACAGTGTGCTTATTAACTGTTAATTATCCTAAATGACTTGTTATTTGCGAAACACTTTCCGCCTCATTAATAAATCGTCTTCAAGTACACACAAATGGATTTCGCAATTCTTGCATTCTGGTCGTTTTTGGCTACAGAAACAATCCAATTCAGATTACAACAATACCTGACTTAATGTAATTGTGTGTAGTGCAACTTTTGGTTGCATTACGACTAAATCTCCCGGCTGAAAGTTATTAAATTAATTTCGTAAACTCCGCTCGCGCACAAAGATACAATTTACAGTTCTTTATGGAAAACAACCAAAATTGTTGAGATCTAAATTGCACAGAACCGTGCAGATTGTTTAGCACACGTTTTGCAAATAAGTTACAGCATAAACTGAGTCAAATTAATTGCAAAAAAACAAGGCTCATGCAACAGAAGTTTCCAATAAATAATGCACGTGGTTCGTTCACAGTTTTGATGAATATCTTCAGCTCAAGCTTAAGCTCTTAATTTAGATTCACTAAATCTCCAGATAAAATTCTCTTTTTGGCAAGTGGAAAGCGTTAAGAAGTGGTAACAGTGGAGTACGTTAATAACGCGTGTTTAAAATTAGAACGGTGTCTCTGCATTTATTTCTGTAGCCGAAGAAAGAAATAAAAAAAGGTTGAACATTTGTGTGAATTATCCGAAAGCCTCCAGACAGATTTTCGATTGCAGACCCACTTTCATCTCGTCGCTCTTTATGGGCGAAGAAGCAAATGAAATTTAATTTTCCGAACGTAAGCGCGTGTGTTGAAGGTAGGTAACCGAAATGTATTCAGTAAAACGCAAGTAATTTAAGTACAATGCATAGAGAGACGAAGAGATGAGACGCGTCGAAATGGAATTGTAAATGCGAAATTTCGTTTGGGAATCGAGAAATTATTAATTCGCTTTCGCGTACGCGCCTAAATTAAACAATTTCGCGAATTCGCGTATGGAAAACTGTAAAAGTGAATTCAATCAGCCGATCGAATCGTCCCGTTTGGAATCGATTGGGGCGAAACTCGTGAATTATATAAAATTCCACGTTTTATTTCGTGCAGCTATTGGATGCGACCCATTTCCTTTGATTTCCATCACATTAAATGCCATTCGAACGAACGACTTAAATTCGAATTCGAAGATTGAACAACGTGAAATCGCCCTTAAGAGCGCTTCGCAAATTTTCCACCTTGATTCGTTTGAATCATAAGAAAATAAGGATTTAATTCTTGAACATTGTACCATTGTCGTTGTTCATCATCATCTCTTCGTTGGTTCTTTCTGCATTTTTTTGTGCTTCGCATAACCTCATTGTTGTGTACAGTGTACTGTTAGAGAGGGTGCAAAAACGAAGGAGGGAGGTTTTGTGTTCACAATTCGACTCAGACGGCGAAAGCACGCACAAGTCGCGTTGTAGCCCCTAGCACCGAGAGAGCAAAATCAATAACGTTCTCTATAAAACGCCACCGTATCACCAACGCCACCGCCATCGCGAACGCCGCCACCAAAATACGAGCGTTCGCGGAATAAATCGTTCGTCGATTTTTTTTTTGTTCGGGGGTTAATTCCCCAAAAAAAATCTGCACGATTCCCAAAACAGAAAATTGCTTCGAGGGGCGAAAAAACGTTTGGGAACTTACACTTGTCGATCTTTGTTCGACGGTGCCTCGTACGAGTCTTCCACCTTCGAAATAATTCACCTGAACGCTCGTATTATCCCTCGAAATCGAAGCACACAACAATCCCCACGGTCTTCGGAAACAACTCGGAACACTTTGTACCCAACAAATAAACGAAACAGAAAATTCAATTCAGTTTAAAAGTCCACTAACGCTATTCATTCGTTTAATCGAACATCAACAAATTAACACACATTTTTTTAATTAATCGATCGGAAATCGCGATCCACCAAATTGCGATTATTAATCCAGTTTCGCCCCCCCCCGCGGAATCCGCCGTCGAGAAGGAACTTGTGCGAGTCGGAATCGACAACGATTGTTAATTCTTTACCGGAAGCCCTCTCCGATTGCCCTTTAAATCGGTGGTTCTCTTCTGGCAAGCTTTTCCTTCGGAATTCTTCTATCGCATCGTGTGCAAACGCAAAAGAATGGAGAAAAAAAACAACTAACCGACCGGTTATGTGAATGCAAGTAATAGAACACCCTCGACCAAAAAACGGGCAGACCGACGCACAAACAATCTAGAAGCCACTACTCGTTTGACGGAACGACGAAGAGCCGGTCTGGTGCCGAGTGAGAGAGCGTCGCAGCACAAGAGGCAGGCGCGTACGATAACGTACGAACCCAATTGAAACACCATCGTCGGTCTTTTTCTCGTATATGTATGTGTTATACCCAGGAGGAAAAAAAATGGCTGGTCCCCTTTTTGGTAGCAATTTTCCCTCTTTTTCTTTGGCTCTTGAAATAAATAAGTCGGCGAAACGCGAAAGCTGCAATGGCAAAAAATGTCCACGAGAGAATCAAATAGTTGAGCGTAAGCGTCCAAATAAAAGTTCAGATTCCTGCTCAAAGTGTATTACTAAAAAAGGTAAGATTCTGAGTAAGAGTTTGGTTTTCTTTCCAGCTAAAAGAAACCTGAAATCTTAAAGAAGTTCTTGCGCTTCCCATCATCTAAGAGGCTGTAGGTTGCGCATTACCGCGATAATAATCCTATGCAGAAAATTGCAGCTGGTGGAAGCTGCAATTTTCCATCCCCTAATCATCTTAATAGATTCTTTTATGTATTTTCTTTTCAAAAACGATAACGCACAGTCTAATTAGCTACAAGACTTAAAAAAGCAAATTGCAGCTCATTAGCCTGAAAGTTCAAACTGCAAAAATAAAAAATGAAAAATCGAGCGACTTTTATGGACGTAAAAAGTTGTTACGCACATTAAATTGGAATCGTAGAGTCGAGTTCGTTCTCTGGAACGTTCGATACTCGAAGGGTAAAAGTGTTTTTTCGATAATAATAAAAGGAATCAACCCCCTGGCAACGTAAACAAATCAAAGGATTTCACGATATAGATAAAACATCATCGTCGCCAATCGCCCATCAATCCATGGCTCTTCTTTGCCAGTTTGTTTGTTACGTTTAACTTTTACGATATCTTCACCGATATACATTTGATCGATTCGATTAACAAGTAATTAAAACCCGCATCGATCGAGTGAAAAGTGGTTAAGAAACGATCATTTCAATTGTTGTTTGAGAAGTTTTCGATTAATACCAGTTAGTTTACGAAGACTGTTGATTAATAGTGGTAAGTTGCTTTTATGCACCAAAACAAGTTCATTTGAGACAGACAAACTTTGAAATTATCGCCAAATTTACAACTTTAGACGATTATTGCTTGCGAAACATAACATTCACATTCTTATCGGTAACTACTTCAAACCATTTTCCAATTCTGCTGATTTGTAATGTTTCAAACGTTCGGAATTTGATGGTTGCGTCGGCGTTTGTATCATTAAAATTTTAACGCCGCCCCAAACCCTTCAACTCGCGAATGATAACCCCTTCAAGATTACGTTCGTCCCCCCTGAAGCAATTGCTTCGCGTTATTGTTTATTTATTACCCGCTGCCAGTTAACGTTGCCCCGACGTACGTACATTTCGTTTTCTTCGCCTCATTGTTGTCTCCGTCTCATAACAAGCATATTGTTGCCGTTGTTGCTTTTGATGTTATTGTTGTTATTATCATTACGATTCCCGTCGTTAATTTTACAATATTCCCAGCGCATCCACCTTAATTCCCCTTATCTCGATCGATCCTCATATAGTACGACTTTTGCGTATGTACGAGGCACGTTCGCAAAACTAACAATCGAGCAAAAAGTCGGGAACAAACATTTAAACAAACTTTTAAAGTCGCCTTATCGGCCGAAATAACTGATCAACGATTTTTTAGAGATAGCAACAAACTCGGTTCAATAGAAAAAGAAGAAGAATATTTGGAACGAGCGCTCGCAACGTTCGCCCGATATCGACGAACCCGCTTGCGGAATCGTTCGAATTCCGTCGGCTAATTAAGACGTTCCGGCAAAACCGTTCGTTAATTAATACATATTTCGCACAACTCTGGCCATTGTTTGCAACAACTCACGATTAGTCGCTATAGAAAGGACAAAAATGATTTGTTTTTGTTTTTTGTTGTTCGCGCTCTAGGGTTCGTAACTTGCGGGGGGGTCGTTCGAAATCGAAATTAATCGACAATGGAGCTGGATAAACCGAAATCGATGGCCCAGGTAGCCGAGGACTTCGCGCCGATGGAGAAACGTACGCAGAAATACGTGCCGCCGTTGATAACTAAATCCGATTCGAGCGTGCACCCGAGCTACACGAACCTGGTGCTGCCTTAGTACGGATCACGTTCTAAATTAAATCCGCAGTCTGATTAATTGTTTCCCTCAGCCGCGTGATTTGTCGCACGAGGTACGCGCGATCGCGACGCACCTATCGCGATCAGTTTATGGCGGAGATCGCGAGATACGAGGCGTTGCAGTGGAAGGCGTTGGACGGCGTCCGCGTGCATCGAATCTATTGCGATCCGTTGCTCTCGCCGCCGGAACAAAAGGAGCTGATCACGCTGACGCACGAGGAGGAACGCAGGTTGCAGTCGCTGTTGGAGCGTTAACCGCTCTCCGAGCATTGACAGGTTTTTCGTTTTTTGGCAATTGATATTAAATAAATAAACGTTCTACCGCTGATATTCGCTTTTTGTCAAACCTATTGCCAAAAATACTAGCCGCAAGTTGTAGAGAAAGAGAATGTTCGCCAACACCTACCAGAAAGGGTTCCTCTCCGTCTTTTACAGTTTGGGCTCCGCTCCCTTGCAGATATGGGAAAAGAAGGTAAGCGCGATAAGTGCGTAACATTAAACAGCAATTTTTAAACGTGATTTTCATGCTTTGCGGCAATTGTATCGACTTATCTGAGGTTTGCGTTTTGAATCGAATTTGTCGTCCCGACTTTTGCATATCGCAAATCCTCTAATTGCCCAATTTATAACGCGAAATTTCAACGCAATAAATGCAGCGAGTTATTTAAATTGCGTGTCGCAACTTCTTGCATTGTGCAAACGCAGAAATTGCCCAATTGCCGGTTTCGCAAGATGTGATTAATTCATTCATCGAAACGTCAGCCAACGTCACCCGTTCCTTTTCGTATTTTTTATTTGTCCTCTGACGATCATTCGAAATTGGGAATAATGTGGCTGCGAAATGGAGGATGGTAACAGTTTGATGTCAATGTTTTTCGCCAACGATCGCAAACCGTTAAAATATTGGGATAAAGACGTAACTTTTTCGCTTGCAAAACCCCGAATTAATTGCAATTAAATTGGCGCAATTGCAGGTAAAAAACGGTCACATAAGACGCGTGCTGGACGACGAAGTGAAATCGCTCGTTTTGGAAATAGCCGGGACGAATGTCGCGACCACTTACATAACGTGCCCGATAAAACCGCGCGCCTCGCTCGGCATCAAACTGCCGTTTCTCGTGCTGATCGTGAAGAACATGAAGAAGTATTTCACGTTCGAAATTCAAATTTTAGGTGCGCCCGCTACGAAAGCTCCGTCGCTTTTCCTAAAACGTAACTTTTGTTCGGCGCTTCAGATGATAAAAACATGCGTCGCCGATTCAGGGCTTCGAATTTCCAATCGACGACGAAAGTGCGACCGTTCTGCACGACGATGCCGATCGGCTTGAGCAGCGGCTGGAACCAGATCCAATTCAATTTGGCCGATTTCACTAGACGCGCTTACGGTAGATCGTTGAAATGAAACAAATCGAAAGAGGAGAAATCGACCGGAAAGAATTTGCAATTTCAACGGATTTCTCTAGGTTCGACGTACATCGAAACGATGCGGCTTCAAATCCACGCGAACGTACGCATCCGGCGCATTTATTTCGCCGACCGTTTGTACACGGACGACGAGATGCCGAACGAGTTCAAAATGTTTCTACCGCCCGGTGCGGCCGGAAAGAAGCCCGGCAAAGAGAAGGTGGAGGAGAAGATGAAGAAGGAGGAAGCGAAACAGCCGGTGCAAGCGGCGAAGAAGCCGGTGGTGGAGGAAGGAATCATCGAAGAGTTGAAAATCGAGGAGGAGGACGTGCAACCGTCCGCTGCGCCGCCGACGCCGGTGCCCGACGAAGGCGCCATGACTCCGCGTAACAGAGATTTATCGAGAACAATGCGAGCCGGGTGTGTTATCGTTTTTCTTTGCAGTTGAAGATGAAGCGCCAGTTGAGGAGGTGCTAGAGGAATTGCTGCAATTGGAGGAGGAAGAAATGGGACAATTATTGGACAGTCCGATGGAGGACACGATAGAATCGCCGCCCGGCGATGCCGGTGTCGGTGCTGCGAGTGAGGCGACCGAGGAGGCGACAATTGCGACGGTCACCGAAGCGTCGGAGGTACCGAGCGAGAACCCAACAACGGAACCAGAATAAACGGCACAACCGAATTATTGTCGATTGGTGTTTATTGAAAATTATTAGAGAACATTTATAACAAATATTTTCTTTATTGTACACGTTATTCATGATTATTATGCAAATAAATAATAAAATATGATAACAGGCAGCGCACTCGTTAGGCTACAAATCCATGTTTCGTTTAAACATAACGATAATTAAATAAAATCTTTGGAATCTATCGAAACTAGAATAACAACCCACAAAGTAAAGTAATTCATTTAGACGACCGGCGAAATATTTCTTTAGTAGAATTTAGCGATCGGAAAACTAAAGAAGTGCTCCCTTAGCTAGTACGTAAGATCAACATGAACGTAAAATATTCCAAAAGCAAGACAAACTTAAACAAAATAAATAAGTTTAGCGTAGATAATATAGAGTTTAAAGAATTTCAAAGCCTTTGAAGTATTAATTTCAAACTCTTAAGTGATAACACATGAATTTGTCAGTTGTAGCTAAAACAATAACTAACATTTCTCTTATATCTTCAATTAATTATTGCTACTAGAAAAATTATACGACCCGAGAAAGAAGGAAACATCAGATTGCAAATGACAAAGAAACCTCTTAAACCTAAATGTATAATCGTTTGGGTTTCCTTTGATGCCACTACATATAGAAATCTACGATCTTTCAACTTATGCAACTAATTAAGTCCGAATTATAAAAAAGCGTCTACGAATTGAAATCAAAACGAAAGTAGAGTGCCATTTCCAATTTCCGATTGAATTAAAATTGCCTAATAAATTGCACATTCAATGGTTTGAAAACGATTAAATGTTAACAATAACAATGTTATACCACGTAACACGAATAAAAATTATTTACAACAGAATTCGCCCTAAAATCGAATCACCAACGTATTTGTTTCCTATACTCTTCGTTAACGGATATCCGTTTTATAGTTTCGTATCCCAATATTATGCTAAAACTAAACGTTGCCGATTGTATCAATCGTGCACTTAGTCCTTTCGTGAACATTTTCAATCGTTCCTCGTTCCACAAATCGGCAAAGACACTGTGTATCGTGCCGACTCTTTCCACTTGTAATCGTGCCCTGACGACGTCCAAGGGATTAGTTATTACAGTTGTAGTAAACCCACCCAATGTGCCAGCCAGCGATTGTATGAATAAATGTGAGACCCACGTGGGTAGCATTAAATAAAGCTCATCTAGAATATCGAGAGCGTTAAATAGTTCAATGGTAAAGTCGTAAACGTTATTTGTAATACCTTGATATAAATGATAAAATGCCCACCATAAGGCAGAGTTGGGTACATAAGCACATAGACTTGCTGCATACCCCCGATAGAAACCGACTAATCCGTCATAGTGCATGATTTGTTTAACTATTTCTGTTGTTAAACCAATCTTTCCTTGACCAGCTTTTGCTTGTATGCCCAATGGGTTTGCACCTAACTAATCAATGATTCATATTCAATTTACTACAATAATCAATATTAAACAACATGTTCTCACTTTGTCACCAGTTGAATGTATACCTAGCATCATCAGATGTTGACTAATGACATCAAAAGGTACAATAATTGTTTGCCCAACTATGGAAGCAAAACCACCAGCAACCAATGCTCTAACACGCGAATCTACATTGTATTGGGCAAGTATATGTCGCACACCTTCATAAGTAGATATATAAAACACACCTTAAAGTGAATTGATATTAAATATTTGATGTTGTAGGATGTTATATGATTGAATACCACTGAAGATTTGTACTGAGGACACCCAAAATCCTCTGTATAATCCACCAAAACCTTCATACTTCAATATTTTACAGTATGCATCAAACATTCCTAGAAGGAAAGCAAATGCAGTTAAATCATACTTACAACATGCAATATGATTTTACTACCTGTATATAAATCACTACGTTTTTGTATCTGCAATCTAGTTTTTATCAACGTCAAAGGATACAGAGCACATCTAACAGAAAATGAACTCAACATTGACAATGGAAAGAACTTTGTCTTATCCATCATATCCCATTCGATGGTTTTGATGTATTGTGGTGGTGGATTCTCTACAGCCATAGACATTTTTTGTAACTCTATTGGATTTCGTAATTTCAAGATACCATGGTTAGGAAATCGCCCAATGTTTTCCTCCGTACATCATGTCAAACTCATGTGCTCCATTTCAAACATTACAACGTAATTTTTCGCTAATGACATTTAATGTATCTTACTCGTATCGATACTCTAGACCAATTAATAATTTTGCAAGACTAATCCGTATTGGGCCTGATAAGGCATCATTCTTTTTCTCCTCTTGCTAAATTGGACTTTGACAATTATCTAAACATGATGACACTGATATGCGCATTTCATGTCTTTCAAATTTATAACGCGCAATATCCTAAGTGTTTCGCTTAATTTGTTTTGAATTGCAAGATACAATTTCCAATTGAGATATTATCAAATAATTGATTGGATAATTGACCATACGGTTATTTTAATTCAAAACTGAGTGATAATAATTATTTGAGATAAGAACCGAAGAAAGAGGTCCTCTGGTTGTGGAATACTGAACCAGAAGATTGACGATTAGATGTCACGTAAGTTTCATTTGCAATTACAGATTGTTATATTATCGTTGTAAATAACTTATTTTATTTATTCATGGTATAAATTTCCAAGGCAGTTCTTTTATATTTCAGAGTATAATTCTTGGAAATTTTCAGCAGAATGTTTTCCCAAAACAATGAGGAAACTAAACTGGATTGGATGTACAAGGTAAATGTTTAAGGCGTATTTTCAATAAATACTAAATCCTTTTGAACTTTCAGGGTTCCAATTCATTGGTAGATCGTGAGGAATACTTGTTAGGAAGGAATATCGACAAAACATTAGAACAGTTAAATGCAGAGGAAAAGCAGAAGATTACAAATCAGTTGCCCCAGCCAAAAAACCATGTGGAACATGAATGCATCCCACCATCCATAAGAGATTACAATAAAATAACATTGGCTGATCAGGTCAGTTGATTAACATATTTAAGCTTTGTAACATAGATTTGCATTTCAGGTAGATTTAGCAGCCAAATTGCAAGAGGATCCTTTAGTTGCAATAAGAAAAAGGGAAGAAGAAACACGTAAACAGTTCCTACAAAATCCAATCCAATTAAAAAGGTTACAAAAAGCTCTGAAAAGTCAGCAACAAGATAATTCAAAAAAGAAGAAAAGCAAAAAGAGCAAGCACAAAAAGTCAAATAAAGATATTGATGCTAAGCTAAAAGAGAAACTGAATGAATTGAAGAATAATCCATTAGGTTTAGGATTTGCTTTACCCAACAAGAAGTCCAGTAAAGAGACACCTGATTTAGATAATGCATTGATTCACAAATTTAATAAACTGAAGAGAAAGCTGACAGAAACTGACATAAAATCGATTTTGGAAGGTAAAGAAACTAGTGATGATGATACCAGGTAAAATGCATCTTCTTCAATTCACATTGATGCTCATTATAATCTTTTCAGCACTGATGACGAATCAAAGGATAGAAAGTACAAGCATTCAAGACAACAAGGTGCTAGAGAAAGACAAAGTAAAAGAGAGGAATCTTATAGCGACTCCGAAGAAGAAACTGTTAGTCGACGGCGTGAAAAACGACAGAATAATTCAAATGATCGGCAGCATTATCCCCAGCGTCAGGATACCAGTAAAAATTACAATCGATACGACGATTCGTCGTCTGATGGCGGAAAGAAAAAGAATTGGGGATTGGTAACACATGATGGCAAGAAAATTAACTTGAACAGGAAGCAGGCCGATAAAGAAACGAAAAAACGCGATATCGAGAAAAGTAACACCACCACGTCATATAAGAAATCCAGGATGAAACTGAGCGAAGAAGAGAAAGAGAAAAGGAGACGCGAGATGATGGAGAACGCAACTTGGCGCGACAAAGAACGGGAAAAGAATGTGAAGAAGTACAGAGACGAGGATATTAAGGAATCGAAACCAATAGATTACGATCCCGACTTCCTGCACGCTCAATTAGTGAAGGCAACGAGCTCAAGTACCGTGGAGAGCAGGATTAAATCGAATTTGAACAATATACAGCGGTCGTCGTCGCATATGGACAAACACTTTTCCAGACGAAATTGATTTTGTATTTTAAAAAAATATATAAAATGTATAGCGAATTTGATCTAAATGCAATCTAACGTTTATCGTATTGCGTACATTCGCACGGGATGTCATTGTGCTTGAAATTGCACAAATCCGAACGGTCACGTTCGCACGGATCCATCGGCGCGAAACGTACTTGTTTCACCGCACAAGCTCGAGGCGGTAGTTCCGGCGCGTGAACCATTATCGGTTTGTGTTCGTCTTTTGAGTGCATATTGGCCGATACGCAGACGTTGTCGTCGACGTTTACCTCTTTACATACAACCGGTCGCCGTTCCAAGCAAACGACGTTCGGTTTCGGTGGTGGTATTTCTACCAAGAATCGGGCCCTAGTACTAAAGTTGTCATATAAACGGTAGAGACGTACCTGCTTTAGGTCCGACGCCTTTACACTCGGTACTCTGGACGTCGCCGATGACGACGGGATACGCGCATTCCTTGTTTACAGGCGCAATACCGTGCGGCGGAACGGTATATCTATGCTTCAGGGTGTCCTCGTATTCTCGCACGATCTGCGCTCGTTTGCGCGCTTCTTCCTCCGGAGTATCGCCGGCGCCGACGTTCAAATCTTGCATGCACTGTTGCAAATCGTCCAACGGGTACGACAACTCTTTGACTGAAAACGATAAACGAGATTAGATAAAGTTTACCATTACTTGATAGTAAAATGGTGATAATAACCCAAAGCGTCCCGTTGCCGTTTCTTCTCCTGTTCCTTGTTCTCATCCACTTGATCCTCCAAATCGCTCTTCAACAGGCCGAGATTGAAGAGATGATTTCGTACGTTCTCGATGACCTCGCACGGGAACTTATCTGGATTGGCTTGCATGTAACGGTAAACATACAGGTCGAGATTGGTGATGACGAAGCGTTGATCGAAAACATTGATGACCGCACCGATGTAAAAATCGGCCGGTGTGTAGTAGTCGGGATTCAACGGATCCGAACCCGGCTTTACCAGCATCGTGCTACGCAAATATTTGCCGCCTTGAAGAATGAAATCGTTTAATATCCATTTGTTGAGTTAAAGGTTTGAAGAATGAATACTCTTGTTAACGATAAAAGGACCATAACAAATTCATTATGAATCATAAATAAGCGTATTCTTTCTTCAAATACCTTTTTAACAAATCGTTCAACTCTCAAATCGAATGAAGTTTTTCTACCGAATATTCCGGAATTCTTTATGGGCGGTTCGTGTATTTTGACCGTGCCGTCGGCCAACGAATAGAAGAGAATGAACTTCCTTATCGAATCCTCCGGGTGAACGACATCGAACTTCATTTCGTATCTAAGATACTTGTTGGCGTTGAGCAATTGCTTCAGTACGTCTTTTCGAGGCGGTTGCGGCATCACCGTGAACGTGTTCTGTAGAGAATCTTCTAACGTGCCGAAACCGTCATGCGGCGGCATCGGTTTCGGCGGACGACGTTCTTTCTCTTGTTCGATTTGAATCGCCGGTTTCTGTTCGATGCACAACACTTTCCGGTAGTAGTTTCGCGTGAACTCGTCGCAATCGTAGAGGAACATCTTTCGGCCCAACACGAATATCGTGTCACCGACTTGTAAATCTTTCGGCTGATAGTACTCGTTAACTTCGGCGTCGGATAGTTCCATGTAAATCGATGGATAGGTGACGGGGCGGTCGGTGTAGATTTTTGGCAATTTGGTTTTACGCAAGAGTTGCGGAAATGGATCGCGACCGCTGTTCGGTCCATGGACCTCTTTCACCGCGATCGTGTCTTCGGCGAGGAAGTAGAGTATCTGACACGGGCGCATTTCGCCATACTCCGAATCTCGGTCGTCCCACAGCGCATGAAATCTTCACGAAATGGTGTTAATTTGTACATTAAAAGTGAGGTATTTACACGGTTCGCTTACTTTAGGATTTTCCCATCGTATTCCAAGAAACGGCGCAACTTGTCGTCGGCCGGTGGCGTTTTTGTCGTCGTGATCGCACTTCGCATCGCTCTCAATTGCGTATACGGATCCGTGGGCATCTCTTCCGGACCACCCATTTCTAAGCCCTGGCTCTGCATGTACTCTCTGGTAAATTTGTCGCAGTCAACCGTATGATAAACTACGCCGTTTATAGCGATGTCTCTGCCTACGGCCAAGTCTTTCCAATGCCAACAGGTGCCTGTTCCCGTTTTCATTATTTTGCCGCGTTTCACGAGTCTTCCCTGATCCAATCCAGAATTCTGCAATTCCCAAACAAACATTGATTAGCATCGCTTTATGTAATAATACGAGCACACTTTTGATACGTTACAGTAATTTTAGGCTCCATTATTGTAATTGTGTCGTCCTCCAGGAAGTAAATAATATTTACGATTCGCACTCTATAAAATTCGTCGGGCGATTCGAAGACGCTCTGTTTGAAGAACGCTTTGAATGTTAAACATTTTTGATCGTACAAAGCGTAATGCGGTAGAAATTGTTCCTTTTGAACACTTCTCGTCCGTCCATAGATTAATGATGGATCGAATCTGACCGGATCATAATTTCCCACATAAGCAACCGAATTGGAATCAGTTTCGCGACCACCTTTGCCAGGAGCGATTGGTTTGACACGTTTATAGCCATTTATGTAATCAAAACTATGGCTCAAGCTGAACGTTGTCACCTAAAACAATTGATTTGCCTTATCTCAATCAAAAAAGGATTAATACTTACCGTTGGATCGCTAAACGATAAACCAGGTAGCTTTGGTAGACCAGCCATTTGAGGAGTAATAAACAACTGCAGTAAATCGAAAAGAGATGATGATGAATGGGAAAATACAAAAGTTATTGACAAAACACAATGCCGTGGTGATCACTAAGGAATTATACACTGTTTGTTGACAAATTCAAATATTAAATGTTTAAATTGAAAAAAATCAATAAGCGTTAGGAAAAAATTTGATTCATACGAATTTAACAAATGAATCAAGTCTGACGAAGCAGCTGTGCCAACATTGAAAAATAAAAGAACCTCTCTACTGGGTATTTAAAATTATAGGAAAAAAGCTATTATTTTGAATAGACTTACTTGAATTACCTTCTCTTATTAGAAATGTTCAAAATTAAATTATAATTAGTTAAAATTCAAGCGAATTAATTTCTTGAATGTAGTGTTACAGTGCATCTCAAAAGTTTGATTTCATCCACCGATTGATCCGAAATATCCATTTATATTCGAACAATTTCATTCAAAATAACAGAGTTTAATCACTGTTATTGTTGCAAGAATAATTCAATTTTATTTAAATCCTAATAACAGTAATTAAACTTTTGACACTTAGCACATTTTGAGAGCGTGCCAGCTACCACTTGCCTTTTCAATTTTTCAGTTCGTCGACAACGCACGTGTGTGTTGTATTCCAAAAGCTTTCGTAATAATAATTTAATCGTAAGTAATAATTAATTAATTAAATAAACCGATCGAATGTATTGCCAAGATACTATCCGAAAATAGTCAAAAATCTTATATGGATCGATTTAATCACTGCCACATAACCTTTGTGTATTTTTAGTTTTGTGACATCTTTTTTACTTTCTAATTTTATTGTTCTCACAAATTTTAACTACATAAGGTGTTAATTGCTTCTTTTCGCGACTGGTTGCAGATTTATTATGCCTTCTGATGCAAAGAAGCGCGAACAGCAACGCAAAAAGGATGCAGCAAAGGCCAGACAAGCTGGCAAAAAGATTCCTAATGCAAAGAATGATGATGAACTAAAAATTAATGGTACTGTGACACCATTGAGTGCAGAAGGTAAGTCATTATAAAAACCATTTCATTTGGACCATTTAAAAAGATACTTTATATTTACCTTCATTATGTGTTATTGCAGAGGCACTTTGTGCTAAACTAGAAGCTGATGCTAGATTGAATGCTGAAGCCAGAGCATGTACTGGTACTCTAGCAGTTCATCCCAAGTCAAGGGACATAAAGATAGAAAACTTTTCAATTACATTTCATGGATCTGAAATGTTACAAGATGCTATGCTTGAATTGAATTGTGGCAGACGATATGGTTTGTTAGGTATGAATGGTAGTGGTAAATCCACGTTATTGGCTGTGTTAGGAAATAGAGAGGTTCCAATTCCTGAACACATTGATATATTTTACTTGTCCAGAGAAATGCCGGCCTCTGATAAAACCGCATTGCAATGTGTAATGGAAGTTGATGAGGAAAGGGTCAGACTAGAGAAATTAGCTGAAGAATTGGTAGCATGTGAGGATGATGGTACAATGAATTGAATTTGATTTGTTTAGGAGTTTTAATAATTATTGTGAACATTGTAGAATCCCAGGAGCAGCTCATGGACGTTTATGAACGTTTGGATGACATGTCTGCTGATACTGCCGAGGCGAGGGCAGCGAACATATTGCACGGTCTCGGTTTCACGAGGCAGATGCAATTGAAGAAAACTAAAGATTTTAGTGGTGGTTGGCGTATGAGGATCGCTCTCGCGCGTGCTTTATACGTTAAGCCTCATCTGTTGTTACTTGATGAACCTACCAATCATCTCGACTTGGATGCCTGTGTATGGCTTGAAGAGGAATTGAAAAATTATAAGAGAATATTAGTAATGATCTCGCACTCGCAAGATTTCTTGAACGGCGTCTGCACTAATATTATTCATATTAATAAGAAACGGCTAAAGTATTATACTGGCAATTATGACGCATTCGTACGCACAAGAATGGAATTATTAGAAAATCAGATGAAGCAATACAATTGGGAACAGGATCAAATCAATCATATGAAAGTAATACTGAATATCACATTTCCCGGTATCTTTCTTACTATTTTTCTTTCATTTTAGAATTATATAGCCAGATTTGGTCACGGTTCTGCGAAGTTGGCCAGGCAAGCTCAATCTAAGGAGAAAACTCTAGCGAAAATGGTAGCACAAGGGTTGACTGAGAAAGTTGTCTCTGATAAAATAACAAACTTCTATTTTCCAAGTTGCGGTACAATACCGCCGCCAGTGATTATGGTGCAAAACGTTAGCTTTAGATATAGCGATAACGGACCGTGGATTTACAAGAATTTAGAATTCGGTATCGATCTAGATACGCGTCTCGCTTTGGTGGGCCCCAACGGTGCCGGAAAAAGTACCCTATTAAAATTGTTATACGGAGATGTAAATTTAATTGTTTTGAAAGAAAAACATATTTTCAAACATTTCATTGTAGTTGGTGCCATCTGAGGGAATGATTAGAAAAAATTCTCATTTGAGAATAGCCAGGTATCATCAGCATTTGCACGAATTATTAGATTTGGACATTTCACCGTTGGATTACATGATGAAATGTTTCCCGGAGGTGAAGGAGAAAGAGGAAATGCGTAAAATAATCGGTCGATACGGTTTGACCGGCAGGCAACAAGTCTGTCCGATCCGTCAGTTATCGGACGGTCAGCGGTGTCGCGTTGTGTTCGCTTGGTTAGCATGGCAAACGCCGCATTTGCTTCTACTCGACGAACCTACTAATCACTTGGACATGGAAACGATAGATGCCCTAGCAGATGCCATTAACGATTTCGATGGCGGTATGGTATTGGTTAGTCACGATTTCAGACTCATCAATCAGGTAACTGTCTTAAGATAATCTGTTAATTGTTGTTTGCTGAGATGTGTAATTGATTGTTATTCATTCAGGTTGCCGAAGCGATTTGGGTTTGCGAGAACGGGACTGTAACTAAATGGCAAGGCGATATATTGACCTACAAGGAACACTTGAAAATGAGAATCTTGAAAGAGAACGCCAAAAGGATTAAATAATGTTCTTCGTCAACGGCCACGTTGTTGAAAGATATATATGCGAATAAGTAATTGTTTTTATTTATTTCGATAACTCTTAAAAGCAGAAAACCAGCTAAGCATTAAAGAATGAATTCTCATATAGTATTCTTTATTTATTTTAAATTATAAATTAATAATACAAATTGTATCGGTAGATGATGATGTAAATTATCACCTGCATATCCTACTAGTAGAAACTTATAAGAATACACTTCCGTAGAACTAGAATGTGGCACGTTTATCCAAACTTTCTTCTGTTTAATCTCACGTGAACGGATGATATCGAGTAAAAGGGTTTAGGAAATAAATTGCAAACAAATGTTTATATATTTTAGAACGTATATTAATAAAAATAGAATTGTTTTATATTCAAATATGAATAACAAATTTCTGTTTTCTTTAAGAACATTTGACATAATCGCACACAATAAAAGCAATTTCATTAAAACTTTTACCGATTGTCTTCATGTCGGAATACTAATACGAATTTTACCTATACTTGTCTGGAAACTAATCGAATTTAATGTCGTAAAGCGAAATGTACCTTTGGTATTAATTTTACGACGAAATAATTAGAAAGTTTTGTACTATTTGTTGATATTACGGTAAATAGTTATAGTGAATCGCTAACGACCACTTTGTGTGCATGGAAATATTGAAGGAATTTAGAGAATCAAGCAAAATTCTATAAATCCTATAGAAGATTCTTAAGTACGATAACAACCAGTTTAAGAAGCGTAATTGCAAACGAAAAATACAGATCTATACAAATAACATTGTCAAGTAGTTATTCTGATCGAAAATTAATACTTTTTGTTAAGTAGAATTGAAAAGAAAAACCGCTAATCAATCTCTCTTCGGTTCTGCGCTAGTGCCTTGTGATTCTTAAGTTCCATTGCCAATTTGTAGCCGAGTTCCGGTCGTCGATCGCGACCCTCCACCATCGATTTCACCTGATGCGAATTGACAATGACGCCGTTATTCTTTATCACCGTGTTCTTCGTCTTTTCGATATCCAACAGATCGACGCCACGGCTGCAATCGTCCAACAATATCGTCCGATAACCGATTGCCAAAGCGTCGACGGCCGTCGCTCCGACGCAAACATCATACGCCAGCCCGCATATGTAAATATCGGTGGCGTTCTTCAGCCGCAATTGCGCGCACAACGTCGTATCCGTCATCTTCTTATTATCCCAAAACACCGAATACGAATCGACGTCCGGATTCGTACCCTTATAGACTTTGATCGCGCCGTCGACGATTTTCAGCCCCTCGTGCAATTCCGAGCCCCACGTATCCTGGACGCAATGTCGCGGCCACAATCGCTGTTTCATCGGCTGCGGGCCATCGAACACGACCGTATCGTAGACTTGGGCCTTTTCCGCCGTCACCGGACTGCTCGGATGTATGTCGCGCTGCGTCACGTTGTCGATGAACGAGACGTGATTGCTCGGATGCCAATCCAACGAGTAAAAGACGGCATCGAATTCGATCGTGTTCAATAGACGATTGATCGGCTCGATCACCTCCAATCCGTTCTGTTGCGCCGAACAATTACTAATGTTCAACGTTCCGCTGATGAAATCGTTTTGTACGTCGACGATTAAAAAAGCCGAGACCGGATGCACGATTATCTTGATCCAATTGTTCCAGCAAAAAACGAATTCCTCTTTCTCTAATTAAGCGAAACGTAAACGATTATTAACATTGGTTGATGATTTTAAAAGGAATAAACATTACCTATGAAGCCGTTGGCATTTTGATCGAACACTTCGAATATATCTTTGACTTTGCTTTCGTCGAGGACGTAAATTTTGCCGCGATCGTTGCGAAATAGCGCCTTACAGATCAATCGGAATTCGTCGATATCCAATTGACCGTCGCCGTTCTTGTCGAATGCCGCGAAACATGCGTCCATCTCGCAGAAGACCGCATCCACTTCGTCGTCGTCGTCGACCGGCAACGACGGTTCGAATGAATCGATCCCATTTTCTAGTGTTACCATAATAATGCGAATACACACAAAAACGAAGTAGAAGAGGAGAGATTCGGATTCTATTTGCACCCCGTGTCCGTTACAAACTGGTACCTGAGAAATAGATTCGTGTCGGTTTTACATGTCATGTAAAAGCGTCCAATGCAACACGAACGACTCACTGAACTTCTGCACCGTCGACTGAGCGCTTTTACAGCTGGATCGTGCGTTATACGAGTTGTTTGTATAGTCGTCGTCGATGATGATGTAAATCCCAAATTTTTATTTGCACTCTTTTACGCAAAGCGTTTATTTATTACACGATATATCATTCAATTTTTTAGCATGATTTTAAAGTAATCCTTCAGTAAAAATAAATCCTTCGCTAGTGGACCGGACATTTTAAGAATCCGTTCAGGTGCATTCGGCTTAACTAACTTTTGACAAATAAAAATATTAATATTACAACAAAATCAAATATCTTGTTTGAATTACCTCTTTTAATTAAACTTTCTTTGATACTTGAAGCCATTACCCGGTTAAATGGACGGTGTCTTTTTTCGCTATTACAAGCAAATTTAAAAAGCAAACTTGCAGAATTGTGCTTTATTTTAATCATAGTTTTTCATTCTGTCGCCTCTTCAATAATTCATCTCTTCGTCTGGAAGCAGCAAGTTTTGCGTCTTTTTATTCACTGCCCTTAAATAACATCATTCATAAATTCTGCAGCAGTGTTTCAACGAACTGGCGAAATTGTTCTTCCTCAAATTCATAATAAAACTTGTTAATGCGTGTAACGATTATTAAAATAAATTGTAACAGTTTGGTACGAAACCGAACGATTATGTCTTCATTATAGCTCCTAAATACACAGAATGCGATCGTTAATGAATTTAATGATCCATAAATCAAACGTTATCGCAGTTTTAGGTAAATGCTCTCTATTCTCTAATAATAGAAATTCGACATAAACGTCCCTTTAATAACAAACTATTACTAACACACATGACGTCGAAGTAAACGTTCCAAAAACTCATTTTCTTTGAGTTTCCATTTAAAATCGATCTGTTGCAGCAGTTGTAAGCAAAGAAATATTTTTTGCAAACAAAGTGGTGCCAGATATGACCTTTTCATATTTTTCGTTTTGTTCTTTTGCCCTTTTACATGGATACGCTTACGTGCCATGTAGGAGCATGTCATTATCGATCGTTAGAAACCACCTAATCCATTTCAATGGCAAAAGTTTAATACGGTAAGGATAACATTACAAAACGTGAGAATATTCCATTTGTTTAGCACTCGAAAGAGCAAAAAGTTTGCTAAACAAGAAAGAATACGAATTTAGCGTACGTACCACCGGTGCCAGGACGTTTTTATATTATGAAGCAGCTCCTATTCTTCTTGACCTTTCGTTTCTTTCAGTAATTTACTTCGGTAGCATGAATTTTTACATTATATTATAAACAACAATAAGCCGGAAATTAAAGGTGTGCGCGTTTGATAATAAACGGAATGATTGAATTAAAATCATTCATGCGAACGCAAACGACGCTGACTCTGCAGTCAAATGCTTAATTGATCATTGCCATGCAAAGTTTTGATAATTCTTTTTAACGCGAAAAGTTTCTTTTTCCAATCAAATATCCACGGCAATTTTCCCTTTCGTGTCAAATCGAAATGCGAGAAGAAAGTTTTTGGTTGATCCAAAGTTTGGATTAGAAAAAAACATCCTAATTTCTCCTAATAGCAATAATTTGTTGAAGTTCAACCGAACTTGCGAAAGTTAGATCAAAACCGCATATATTGCTTTATAAATATTAATCAAATTAAGTAATTATAAAGTTATACTACTACCTTTGCGAAAGAATGCTGTTAATTAAAATTCGGCAAATATTTTTTTAAAACTCTTCCACCGAAACCATTATTCGGTAAATAATTCTTCGTGCGATTCTTTTCCATCGACTGCCAAAAGGAACGTGATTCTCTGAAGAAATTGCTTAACCTCAACGGAGGATTGTTTCCAATTCGAAATAGCTTCTCATAATTTTTAATTGCGCTTTTTTATTCGGCCCACATTTAAACGATCATTAGCTAAATTAGTTTCGATCATAATTCCAATCAATTTAACTCAATACTTTACAATATAGACCAATCGATAATAGAGCGTCCGTTCATTTAAATTAGGAAAATCTCGCATTTGAGACATTAAAAGATCAAAGAAATGAGCGTAATGCAAGTTAAGAAAGAATTAATTTAGTTTCAAGACTTTTTATTAACGAACTGTGTGCACAATCTATGCGGTGTCTTTTTCTTTGTGGGTGCATACATTAATCCATGAGTCTTAATTTTTAATAAACAATAAATATTTTCCCCTTATGTAACATCTATAATATGCTAATGTATCGTTATAATATAATACACTGAAATGATCTACATGTTTATCATCATCTTAAGGACAACGAACGCAGATGCTTTTGCTTGCTTTATCTTACAATTATAATACATTTGTAAGCATAACTGTATGCATTTATATGTTATAAAATATATCTATTATCCAACGCTTGGTAGATCTTATTACATGATAATGGAAATTCCATCCACAAATAACTTAAATAATAATACAAAATGCAAGAAAATGAATCGTATATAAAATAGAGAACGAGAACCAATAATTTTGGTTGAATGGATTTGTAAATTAAAAAATCGTATAAAATCTGTTACGCATCATCGTTCTTATCGAAGACGGTACCGGTAACTGTCAAGATTTAATGTTAGACCTGCATGAAAGAGATACGTGAAAGAGAATATTTCATTTTGCGAATCCCGAATATTATTATCACCTGAACAACGTGATATCGGATTCCGTGGCCTTCAAGTAGGCATATATACCGAATAATATCGTGGCCGTGGCAAATAGTAAACCGTACTTGTTCTTGTAATGCAAGAATAACCATCCGGGGACGTAGTTTCGCATTTTATGCCATACAGTCGCGTTCCTATTCAATCGCCTTCTCATTCTCAATTCGTCCTGTCTGCGTTGCTCTTTCCTGTAAAAAAGTTACAATCAAAAAGTAGTAATAACTCAGTTTTGCCTCGTCCATTTAAATTATTATCAACAATAAGCAAGGTCAAAGGTCATGTAGACAATAACGAATTTTACCTCGCGAAAACCATAAAAAAATGCGTAGACGGAAAAGCCAAAAAATAATAATAAAAAAGTATGAACAAATAAAAATGTTTATTATCATATTGCAACGAGCAACAATTAATTAAACACGCACATAGTAAAGGTTGTATAAATTGCTCGACGTGATTTAAATTGCGAGAGCGTTTAAAATACACGTTGATAAGAAAATAAGGAGGGAAAAATAGGTCACAGAGCGCGAAGCAGCTCGGTAGAAACGTTAAAAAAAAAACAAACATGCAGCCTCCACAAAGGACTCTTAAGTTATAGTTAAAAAAGAGATTCATCAATGATCGCAACTATCGATAGTGTTCATCTATAACACGAAAGATACGCTTCGAATCGAATTTCAGCGACTATTTACACAAAACTAAGCGTCACACATCCGGCCACTAATCGTTCTTAAAGCCTTTTCTATGGTTGTAAAGATATAACGCTAGTTGACGTAAGCCGAACAGAGCTTTCAGAAAGCTGATTATCTTAGAGAAAATACTTTTATACTTAAAGAATACGTACTCTTTCTCCACTCTAGCCGCTACCTCTTTCTCTAATTGCTCTGGCGCATATTTCTTATATAACAGTAATGCACTTTTCAATATACTCTCGAAATCTAAATTGTCCGGTATACGGGACAACTGACAGTGTATACTCGCCATATCGCATCCAGCATCGAAAACCTCGTCTCGTCTTTCAATGACTAGTGCGGTGGTAACGTAGAGGGGCATCAACGGTGCAGATGCCAAGAAGAAGTCGTACAATCGTACAACGTCGCGATACTGATTTAACGAATGTCCGAACCACGTAAGGAACCACGGCAAAGCGAACATTGTACCGACCATTGCGCTAAAACGGATTTACATTTAAATTTTTCAAATCACGGCATTGAATTTATTAGAATCCAATATTGGAAGCGTTTCAATTAGATACCTCTCCATAAACTCATATAGTTTTGTATCAGATTTCTTTAAAAGGGGATAAATATAATTTAATCTATATGAAGTCTTTTCCATTGTCGGTTCCATACATTCTCTCAGATGATCAGTACTGAGTCTTTCCATTATTTTAAAAGCTAATGTTTCGCCTACGACTAGCAAGAATGTCACTGCAACATCATGATATCCCTAAAATAAATTATTAAAATGAATTAAAATCAGTGTCCTCAAGTCTATTAGCAAAACATTGATCATTACTCACTTGGTAATATTTCAAATGGGGATATTTCATAATAACTCTTAATATTAAAACTGTTAATTGATCTTGTAAAGCAACTCTTTGCTTATATGGAATGCCTGAAATTAATTGAATTAAGTAACAGTTGCACTAAAGATTAGCTGAGAAAGTAACCTGGAGGAAATCGTTTCAATGATCTATTTACATCTAAAACCACTTGATCATATTCTTCATGTATAGAGAGTTCTTGCAAAGTGGGCACTACTTCTGTAGGATTTGGATCAATTTCTAACAACAAAGGCCATACCTTTCTTCTAAGATCATCTAAAATTTGTACATTATTCATGATAAATCTCTTACACATAAATTTGTAACTTTACCATTAACTAATCCATACTCTTCTACAGCCAAATTTCTCCAAGTTTTCAAATTGGCATTCTTATTATGTAAAGCATCTTCAATTTTCTTCCTCTTTAACTTTTCATCTTCAGTCTCTAGAGCTAAAACAAATGTTTTTAGTATGTATGTGAGAATGCTGATACATGTTTACTATTATCAAATTTTAGTTCAGAACGTGTATCTTCATTATCGTCATTGCTTTCTGATGTTAACTCCGATCTTTTATCAGTAACAGATTCTGTTAATAATGAAGATGATTCATCATCAATACTGGTTGAATCCAATACTGAGTCCATGGTTGATATGAATTACACCCTTCTACTTGAACACAAACACAGCACTACACATATAATGATGAAGTTATTTGGAATAGCATTTAATTGGCCTACTTGTACCGTGAGTTCTATTTACTAATTAAGATTTATTTGTATTAGGTACGGTAACAACTTCCATCAGTAAACTTTCATATTATCAGCTGTTTGTCAAAAACTCGTCACAACAAATGTCAAAACAAATTAATTGTAAACCTTGATAAGATTATGTTTGAATAAGTAAATTGAACGTGTTATACCCGGAAATTTTGAAACGTACTTTTCAAATATTGAATAATTAGTAATAAAATATCATGTTTTCTGTGTTGTATAAGCTACAGATGAAAATTAATAGTTAATTTCGAAAACAAATGTTGGCAGTAGTTAATCTTATTCGAAGGTAATTCAAAATTCAACATATTAAATGGATAAATCAGTAAAAAGTAATATTAGAACAAGCCAAAGTAATGCAAATACTCATACAATATCATCACGTATTGTGTATTCTTCGCCAAGAAGAGCTGATGATGAGAAAATAAGCGATAATGTTAGAACACGCAATTCGGAAGGTGATGTAAATAACGATATAACAAATATTGGATCAACAGATTCAGAAATAACGCTGTTCCGAGTTAAAATGAAAAGCTTCGATTTAAAATCACCAAGAAATAATTGGTCATCAAACGATACTTTAATTTCCGGGGACGGTAGTCATTTGGGTAATAACAGTCCATCGTTAATCAATTTGGCCACTTACATGTGTCAAAATAGTGGCAATAACAGCCACAACAAATCGTTAAAGTGTGAAAATAATATCAACGAGAAAGAGGATTGTTTAGTGGCATTATCATCGTGGGATTTTAGTGAGAAGCTGTGCGAAT
Organism: Hololepta plana; assembly: GCA_963695495.1. Lineage (NCBI taxonomy): Eukaryota > Metazoa > Arthropoda > Insecta > Coleoptera > Histeridae > Hololepta > Hololepta plana. The sequence goes on from OY968836.1 coordinate 9,753,003, forward strand.
ATCGTATGCAAAATTATAACAACTTGGATAACATATCAAGTAGCACCCAACCTGCTTTGCAATCAAACACACCTGATTTACAAAATAACACATTAAAAGATGAGAAAAAGGTCACGGATAGTATTAGGTGTAAGCTGAAGTGCACGAAAATTAAATTTGGAAAGACACTGAGAACATTTGTAACAAGACATTTTTCCAAGAAACATTAAGCAAGGAGATGCCAAACTGATCAGACATTGTATGGATGATATACATGTAAATAAATTTTTAATAAAAGTATAAGGAAGAAATTGATTAAATTGATATTTCATTGTTTTAGAACCAAACATGGATTGGAAGGACAAATTGTTGAATGAGATGCAAGCTACGAGTCACTTGAAAGTTGACATCATCACTACTATATTACCATCATTCTTCTTGACATTCCTATTAATAACATTAAGGTCACATATAAATGTTAACTTTGTGACAGAGTACCTTCTCTTAATTGAACCACTTGTACTAAGTTTAACAGTTCTTGCCACCCAAAAGCATGAATTACTCTTCACAGTCATATTGATATCAATGTCATTCCTGATATTCACCACCAATTGTAAGCCAGATTCATTTACTCAAACTAGCAGGTCTCACGACAAACAACAAGTTCCATTCATAACAAATATACGTGCCATAACGAATCTGTTTACCGGAATATCAATATTGGCGGTGGATTTCAAGGTGTATCCGTCAGATTTCAAGAAGACCGTATCTTACGGTTATAGCTTGATGGATTTAGGCGTCGGTCTGTTCGTGTATACGAACGGAATTGTTGCGCCCGAGATCGATAAGAGGAAATCTTTTTTTAAAATCGTCAAGAGCGCTCTACCGCTTCTAGTAATCGGAATTCTACGTCTGATATTGACCAAAAGTGTTAATTACAACATACCGCATGCAGAGTACGGAGTGCATTGGAATTTCTTCATTACGTTATTTCTAGTCAAGCTGATGGCATCGCTGATTATGAACTCGATTGGCAACAGATACGTGTTAGTAAACGCTGTTTCGCTATTATTCTCACACGAGATACTATTGCAAATGGGTTTAGCTCGATACGTTGTGATGGAGACGCCACGGGAGAACCTGATTGACGCTAATAAAGAAGGTTTAGTTTCGAGTTTAGGATACGTTGGTTTATATTTCTTGTCCGTGTACATCGGGAAAGAGTTGCGTTTGAAAAGCGAGCGGAATATCGTGGAAAAATGGAAGCTATTCAAGAAATTATTAGTTTTCGCCGCCGTATTGTACTTCTCGACGGTTTATTCGGAGAAATCCTTTGGCACGTCGCGTCGCTTGGCCAACACCGGCTATTGTATTTGGACAATGTTCGTCGGCGTATTCATGACCGGATTGTTTTGTTTGGGCGACATCGTTCAACAGTATCTCTTCGAAATTAAGGGTCGCTACAAATTCACCACCGTACCGTACGTCTTCGAGGCAATTAATTTTAACGGATTAACATTCTTCTTAACTTGTAATGTACTTACGGGTCTAATTAATTTAACGATCGACACCGATGCTGTTAGTAATACAATTAGCGTATTGATAATTAGCTGTTACATGTTTATTTGTTGTTACGTTAACGTCTTTTTGTACAAGAACGATATAAAAGTAAAATTATAATTACGAGATATGTACAATATTACAAATTAATACAATCACATCCGTTAAAATGTTTAGTCTTTAAAAGGTGAGCAAATATATTATTCAATTCCATAAATTAATTAGTTGGACGTTTCTAATTTTACAATTCATCATGCACATTCTCCTCTTTTAACGTTTCTTCGTCATCAAGCTTTTCTTCTGAATGAATAGAATTTTGAATAAAGTTCTTAAAGTCCGGATGGTTTCGTACATGCTTCGCGGCGACCGTTACCAATCTAGCAAATTCGTCAGCGTCGAAGGAGTAATTTGTGAATTTTGCGTGTGCCCCGCCACTTGGATGGGTGCCTTCGTCTTGTTGAATCATCTTATCCTTGTTTTCCCATGTCATGTACTTTAAACCCCTCAGCCTCGTCAGATCTAAATAGCAATTGGGATCTTCGCAATTGTATCTGCAAAATTGAGCGATTAATATTAAATTTTAGGCGAAAATCTGCGATTGTTACAATTCGAATAGGACGGCCCAGTCGGGTAAAAATAGAAGATGCGTTAAACCGGCACCGTGGATGCCAATGAACACGTCCGTGTTCCTCGTGATCTCCAATTGTTTCTTGAACGAAATGTGTCTGTTAAAAACCACCCTTTTCACCACGTAACCGTCGTTTTCCTCCAACGTTTCGACCAGTTCGCGCTCGTTCAAAATGTTCCTGTACTTCGTGTCTCGCGACAATAAAGTTACATGTATTTTGTCGTCTGTTCTCTTGTACTGCGGTACATTTAATCGGTGCATAATGTGCTTGGAGAAAGCATGAAATAAACCACTCTTTTCGCAACCATATATAATCGGGGTGTTATAATACAAGCCGAAGATCATCCGTGGTAGCAAAGGAAAGATTACGTTCTTAAAGCAAACCACCTCGCCACGGAACGTTTTCAAGTCCCATATTTGATGATCGGTGAACGCCTCCCATGTAGTCGCGAAGGCCGAATTGTAGGTGTACGTTTCCCATATTAATATATGAACATCTGACGAAAATGCATCCCAATTGGTGGCATTTAAATGAATGGACGCATACAAATTTAGAAAGTCGCAAAAGTGATGATACATGTTTACTGCTGAAAATGCAAAATGGAATTTATCCAGATCATATCTATATATGATTATAAGTGTTTACTTGCATCGATCTTCATAATAAATGTTGGTTTCTCTATCACGATATCACATTTGTTGCTAACAATAGGTCTTTCTGAGAGTTTGGTAAAAAATCTCATTTCAGGTGCCCAACTTTGCAATGGGCTCATATGATCTAGTTGTGATTCTAAAACTTCTTTCTTGAAGTCACAGTATCCTCCTAAAAAGAAATATGAATTATTTGTATATTATCATTTCTGTTATTAAATTGCAATAGTTTACCTATATCTCCTTCAGTTAATACATCCATTTGATATCTAACAGGTTCTTTTCTGTTTGCCAATGCAGTAAAGTTTAACATGAGATTTCTGCCTCTACAAAATCTTAAATGCTCTGTACATTCTAAGCTACTATCATCAGGAAACAATGGTTCACATATAACTTTCATCTCATTCAGTTGATCTTTTATATAACCGAAATCTGCCTGAGTATAAAACGTTTTCTGCTGATCCAATTTGCTTTTTACCCATCCCTTATGATCACCAGGACAGTCTGGTATCAAATATTGATCATTCCATTTACAACCATATTCATATCCCCAGCATTTCTTCATATTCGTATACATTTGATATGGGCACTTGGCATCCTCTTCACATCTCGTTTTAACATCTTGGAAATTCGTGAAATAATATGGCAAATGCTCATCAGGTAAGTTAATAAACGAAAAATTATCACAATTACTTATTTCTACAAAAAATAACAATAAATATATATACTTGCACATTTTTAACTGGTAAATTCTTGACTATAAATTTCTCTAACTAATTTTATTCTATACTAAACAAAAAGCAAATATCATGTGCGAAAAACCATTATTCTTCATAAATCACCACCTGCTCGTGTCCGTTCACTTACGAAATATTTGAGTATGGTCAGTTATTTTAGACCTTTCTTTAGTGAAAGTTGTTTTTTGAGATAAATATAGATAATGACCATGCATTCGAATTGCATTATGAATTGTATGGTTGCAACAAATAGCAGAAAAGTGTTTAATACTTTTAGAATTAGAAAAGAAAGTTGTAAATTAAAAAAACGAAAACTCGCGGAAAGAAATTAAAAACCATATTTCTTAGTGAGCAACCAACATTGTACTCTATTTGTTCTGTTAAATATTAAATTTCCCGCCTAAAAGGTCCTTTTATATGTGTAAGCAAATTAGTATTTTATCTTTGTAAGGTTATTAGAAATTCTGAAGGACCAGTTGTCAAAGATAATAAATGGTGCCTAAAGGAATTACTTGCAAACTTGCTCCATAAATGGCTGAGAAGTAAGACGTTTTTAATATTTGATATTGATTAATAAGTTTATTGTTCGTTCATCTGCGTGTACCAATTTGTATCTTCTTTTCGTAGCTTAGATGTGTTATTGGAAGGCGAAGAATTCGGAGATGGCGATGGCGATTATGATATTCAAGATGAAGAAGAAAACGCCTTATTGGATGATGGTAATGATTCAATGAGTAATTTGAATGATGTAGATGAGGAAGGGGATGTCCTACAGTTGGATGAAACTGTTGAAATATCTGATGGTATTTATAAATCAATTAAGCTTTATATAAATTATGCAGCATTTTTACTTTTACAGATTTTGATAAGAGTTTGTCAACCTCAAACTTGAATGAAGATAGTGATGAGGAAAAGGATAGAAATGATAGATTTACCAGTGAAAGAGCACATAATCAGAATGAGTGTATTGCATCTAATAAATCACAGAGTAAGTGCAACTTATAACATAATTTGCAGTAGGTAATTGTTATAAATTTTTAGATGTTAATCAATTTAGAACACCATATAACAATAATCCCTTAAATAAGAGACCTGCATTTAGAGGAGCACATCAAAGGGGATGGGGAGGTAGAGGCAGAGGAGGCTTTCCAAACAAATCAATAATCAATAGGAATACAGATTCAAAGAAGGTACTGGTTAATCCAGACTTCTTTAAAGAGAAGATGAATATGAATCCACATGGTATGGATATCAGCAGCATATCTAGCCTTACATCAACAACTTATTTTCATATTGCAGGCAATTTTTTGTGGTCCAACAGAAATAAAGGTTTCACAGTTAATAATAGCCATAACAACAATAATAGTAATAACAATAAACCAACAATACATATTCAGCCATGGATGCAGCAACGAGTGCAGCAGAATGCTTATCATCAACCTCCAAATCATGTTATGCCACAATATAATAATCCCAATAACAATATCTATCCAGTGGCTAATAATGATGCCCCTGTAAGTAACATCAAATAACAGATGATTGTTGTACTATAAATATTTCTTGAAATTTGTAGATGCCAATCAATTACCAAAGCAATCATATGGCCCCACAACCACAACGCATAACCAACATGCAAAATACCGGACACTTTAATGAAAATCGTCAAGTGTACATGAGAAATCCGAATATGACCATACATAATGTTCCAAATAACACTTTTACCAATCCAGTTCAACCTAACAATGTACAACCATATCAATCATATAACAATAATGTTGTACCTTTCAACAGTAGTCATCCACCACCAATTGTAAATCAAATGCCACAACAATATCCAAATGCCTCTGTTATGCCTCCCCCACAACAGAATTTCAACACTTATCAACATGTACCCTTTCAACAAAACATCCCTAATTTTAATAATCATGGACAAAATCAAAGGTATCAACAACCAAATTTTACGTTTCAACAACAGCAACATCATCATCAACAGCAGCATCATCATCAACAACAACAGCATCATCCACAACAATTGCATCATCAACAGCAACTACAGCATCGGCATCAACAACCCTTCCAACGGCAACAGCATCATCAGCAGCAACTGTATGGTCAAGGATTTGTCAATCAGAATAATCTGAATAATGCGAGCATTTCTGGACCGCCAGCAAATTTCATAAACGTTCACCAGAAACCGAATCAGAGTAATATGTTGCATCAGAACAAGACGTGGGTTTCAAATTATAATGTAAGCCCCAACAAGCGACGAGTGGAAAATAATGTGCTAGAGATGAGGAAAAAGAAACGCCCGCTGAACATTAGTAACTTGCATACTGTGCCCACTTTATCCACTGAAGAGCTTAATAAAAGCTTACAAGAAGTTGAGGTATGTTTAATTGATTTTGTGTTTATTACATTAAAGTAGACCAAAGGTTTCATAATGTTATTTTTGTAGGACGTTCGGCCGGCAATTGAAGAGGACGAAGAGACGAAAGCGTACAGACAAAAGATCGAGGAACAGAAGAAGATTCGCGAAAAGATACTGCGACAGAAAGAAGAGAGAAGAAAACAGGCGGCGAAGAAGCTACAAGCGGAAGAGGAGTACAATACCGTTGCGGCACCGATAGACATCTTAAAGAAGGAGGACGTGCAAAAAATACTACCCATACATGTACCACAAACTCAAATTGAAAATCCACAAGTCAAAGTAACGCTTACCAAGAATATTAATAGCAACAGTAACGTTAATCAAACGTTCGTCAAACCGAAAGTTTTTCCGAAGAATAATTTCATTGCTAACAATTCGAATAACATTCAAATCCAAACCACCGATAAGCCCGACTTGCAACTCGACAAAGAGCACATAAATAATTTCTTAAATAATCGCACGATTATCGCAAAAGATGACAATTTAACAAACACGTCTATCGTTGTCGTGAGCAATTTAGCCGCTGGCACGTCGGAAGTTAAATTGCGAAAGTTGTGTCAAGGAGTTGGGAACATTGAGGTAAGAACTTTTCTGTACGATTAATGATAGGAATTATTTGCTTTTTATTTGAACCGCGGTATCCTTATTCCCATAGAATAACGAATTCCACCTTTTTGTTCTTTGCATCTGTACATTAAATATCCGTATATTATGGATTATTTTTACTTAGCCTTCATCAGATAAAGTCCCCAATTTTAGTTGATCTTAAAATAAATAAAAAAACAAGGGCCTTATTCCAGTATTGAGCAATTCTCTTGCTTAAGTTCATTCCAACAATTAATTATTTTGTTGTACTGCAAATATTAAACCTTTTGTAATCAATTGTAATGTATTTGCCACAGTTAAGTGTACAATCACATATGGGTTTCCCGAAGTAAATAAGAATTTTCTTCAGTTTAAAAGATTTATTTAACTAAATAACTTTTTCACTTTTATAGTAAATCCTGTATAACTTTTTGTGATTCGATAACTTTCGAGGAAGCATTTGTTCAGTTATAATAGCGATGATGTGCCATTTTTGTTAGTCAATGGATGTTGTAGAAAGAATATTTTTATAATCTAATCGATTTGTTGTCTTAAACCGTACACTTTCTAATTAGTAACAAGGATTCTAGGAGCGAAAGGACCTTTATCTCAAGGGGGAATATTATTTTTTTATTCGACCAATATTAATTATTATTTGATTTCTATCCACTTTTAGCGAAAGTATGAAGAAAGGAGTACAGATAGAAATTACATTTGCGTATTTTCTTATGTAAAATGATAAGTAATGCAAAACAATCACCGTTGATGGTGTAATCGTCGGTTTGCGAATTTCTGAATGGATAAAATGGAAAATAGTATGGATTAATGCTTATTTTTAAAATTAGAAAGTGTATGAATATTGAGAATTCTGTTTTTTTTTCCTTCTATTAATGCAGAGTAGATTTTGTACAAATTGTTGTTAGAGAAGTTTATTTAATTCGCACAAAATCTGCTCATAAACGCGCAAAGTTTTTGTATGGAAAATCATATATATATATATTTTTGTTAATCGAATATGTACGAATATTAAAATTCTACTTGTTAGTTATAGTTCAAAAGGAAATTTTAGATATTTATGTATTTTCAGAAGCTACAGCTATCATCTAAGGAGCGTCAGGCAACAATAGAATTCAAAAGTGTTGCTTCCGCTCATGCATTTTATAAGAAATATCAACGTTACATGCTGGATTTGTCTATGATTGAAGTAACACTTAAGAATTAATTTTAAAATTGTCTTTTCTTATCATACATTAATTAATTAATAATTCGAATCAATTTCGTTTGAATAGTAAAGCGGTCAAAAGCATGTTTTGAGGATTATTATAGTTATGAATTGGAATGTTTTACGTTATTTTAAATAGCATGTTTTAGAAGTTTATAAGTTTTATTACTGAGCTGAATTTACACCATAATCAATGATATAGAATTTTAAATGTAATCTATTTAATATAAATAAAAGGGATCATTCTCAATATGTGTCCTTTTGATTTTAGTTGCAAGACTTTTTTTGACAACATGTAATTAATATAAATGATTGCTTTTCAAATTAATTTATATTTTGTATCAAGTTTTATACAATGCATTCTTATGTTCATTGCGACGACAACAATAACACGTTAGAATCATATTTGAAGTTGTTGTAATTCCTTTAATAAATCACCTTCTGTTTTAATTTTGGCTATTTGATTCACCTCCAACGTTTTTCCTTGGAATTGCTGTTCTTTTAGTTTTTCAATTGAATCCAATTTCTACAAGCGATAGTTTTACAGAGCGGTAGTAACAAAGATAGATAAATTGAAATTCACCTTCTTGATATTCTTAATTTTCTTATCCTTCTCGACATCGCCGGTTAACGTAATCTGCACGTTCGACGTTACGGCCGGTTTATCAATATCTGCAGCACCTTCTTCGTCTTTCCTGGCCTTGCGCGCTTCGCGTTTCTTTCGCTGCTTTAAAGCGGCCTTCGACGGCGTGACATTCGCGCCCGGCTTATGAGCCGGTTCGACGTCGTCGTGTAATGTAAATCGTATGTTCCTGTTACGTGCGGAGGGCGGCCTATAAACTTCTTTCGACGCTTGTGGTTGACTTGATACGATTCCCTCGACTTTCGCTTCCGATATCGGCAGTTCTACGAACGTATTCTTCGGATATTTCTGAAAACCAGCGATTAGTATATGGGAAATAATTAAATATACCGCTCCATTACCTTCCAACAAACATCATAAAGTTCTTCTTGTTGGTCGCAAGCCTTCTCATGCAACAATGTCCCGGTGTAATGCCATATTTTATATCCGTTACCTATTCTAAGTCTCGGTGCCGTCGTAGCTGTTAATAAATGAATACCGTTCGGACACCATTCAACAAACGTAGAATCCGGAGCTTCGCAATTACCTATAATGATTGCATAGTATTAAGTACATTTCATATTGCCCACAAAAGATACCAATTACCGATCAATTTTCTTTTATTAGTATCCCAAAATTCGACGTGGCCTCTTAAATTACCGAACCCTCCGAGCATCAAGATATTGCCGTGAGGATTATAATGTATACAATTCCGGGCTCCAGTTCCTAGTTCAAATACCGGTTCGCATTTCAAATTAAATATAGTCGCTTTGGCAGGCATAAAACCATAGACGGCACAAAACTCATTTCCTTTTGGTGACCAACTAACACTATATATAGAACCTTCCTTGCCTAAAATTATTTTTCAAAATGCAACAAATAAGTAAAGTTATTTATGCAGTTTTATACAAATACTAAAACTACCTAAACTTATCAAGGAAGTTTCTCCAGTTATGCTCATGTAGTGTAAAGTTTGTTTTCCATAATATGACCCTCCTGATTTATCAACTTCGGTTGATGTCAATAATAGAGCACTAGTGCCCTTATTGTTCCACAAGAAATCTACTTTGTCAGCTTGAAAGAAGCTTTTAGATGCAATTTGATTATCTAAATCGGGATACTTGAACAACCTGAAACAGCAAGAAAATAGTAAAGGCAAATTAATAATTTTATGAACTTTTCTACCTGCCATGTGTTGGTTGGCCAGGTGATCCCAATGTATGACATAATATATAATATGTCCCTTTTGTTGATGTTAAACTATATGATTTAACTTTATGACCATTGATCCTATGGAAAATTTTGTTAAAGTTGCATTGTTCATAAAATGTTACATCTGTATTTGAAGTTTTTGAAAATATATGCTCATCAGCACTCCACTGTGGTTCCCAATTAGCTTGCTTCTTATGTACAAAACTTGTAAGCAGTTCACCAGTTTTTGATAAGTAAATTCTTAAGTTTGGTGAACCATTAGGATTAGCTACACTAACAGTGAATGGTTCCCATGTCATTAGATATGCACCACTTGGTGAGAAGGCTATATGATAAGCCCTTATATCTTCTAATGTTGTTACATTTTGCCATGTCTCAGTATCTATCACATTTAATCTAATATTATTACAGAGGAAAACAATACTCTTGCACAATCTTATACTTACTGCGTATTCTTAATAAATGCTAAATAATTTCCATCCAGACTGAATGTAATTAAACGACACGATTTGCTATTGATTGGAGAAAATGCATTTAACGTTTCATAATTCGGTGGACCAGTGATGACGTGAATGCCATTGGAGCTTCGAACTATAATTTTTCACAATCGAATATTAATTTATCGCTAGAAAAGATTGCATACCTGCTATTGGAATCGTATCACTCATTTTCTTAGGTTAATCAACGAGTTAAAAATCACGTTAAAACGATGAGAAAGTATATTACAAATATAGAATCGAAAGAAATAATTTGTACCTACTAAAAATTGCCTAAATAAATTAAATTAATTGAAATAATTACTAAAACTTAAAGAAATAACCTTAAAGGTTATATCACAAAGCAAAGTGAATGTACATAAATTTCCAATTAAAATCTTGCTCCAAAATTGCCGACATGGCAGGGATCTTTTAAGTTGCTGTAATGTGGCGTCCTCAAACGATTATCCTAGTAAAAAGTCTTGACTGAAAGCTGAAAGTATATTTCTGGCATTTAATTTTTGATTGAAGGAATAAATAAGAAATTGATTTTTGCAACTATGGATGAATTTGTGAGTTATATAAAAAATTTGAAAAATCGTTTGGTTAGTAGTAAATTAGAAGCATCTAATACTCCAAATAATATTGGTTATTCTTTCAGGATAAAGAAGCTATTGATAAAATTCATATTGTAATTGGAAATGAGTCTTGTGATTTGGATTCAGCTGTGTCAGCATTATCTTTCGCCTATTTTCTGTACAAGATTAAGTACAATTCATCCTCAGATGTTTTAGTTCTACCAGTAATGAATGTTACCAATGAGGAATTTGTATTGAGAACAGAAAATTGTTATTGTTTGAAGAATATTGGTATTGATCTTAAGTGGCTACTATATTGGTAAAATTATAGTTAAGAGAATTTTGTAATTAACTAACTTGATTTAGTAATGATATAGACTGGTGCCATATAATTAATGAAGAACTAAATGTAACATTGGTGGATCATCATGTCTTATCTGAGAAGAATGAAAATTTAAGAAACTATGTTACTGAGATATATGATCATAGACCATTAGACTTGGCTGCTAATTGGAATATGGAACACGTTTTATGTAAAATTGAGCAAGTTGGTTCATGTAGTACATTAATAGCTGCGAGTATATTGAAATTTAAGGAGATATTAACAGAATCTTTAGCTAGTATTCTGTATAGTAAGTGTTTTAACTTTTTAATAAGCATGTGATTTGAATGTATTACTTTCTTTCTAGAAACTATAAACTTTGATACAATTGGATTCAAACTGGATGCTGGCAAAGTAATGGATTTAGACTTGCATGTGGCAAATGAATTGGAGCAGTTCTTGAATATTGATCAGAAGGACAGATGTGCAATATTTGATGAATTATGGAGAGTTCATAATGATGTTTCACATTTGACTGCTAAGCAATTACTCTGCAAAGATTTAAAAATAGTCAATACTGTTTTTATACCTGGTTTACCAATGTTAGTTGAACAATATTTAAAAATACCTGATGCTTTAACATCTCTCAAGGATTATGTAATTGAAAATAATGTTTCTGTGATAGTCTTGATGGGCCTGGAAGCAAAAAACATATTAAAACGAGATCTAGCATTATACACGTTAACCAATTGTAAATTGATGGGTGAAATAATGGATGCTCTTTTAAAAATGAATAGTTTACACTTGATGGAGAAAAATTTGAACACATCAGGAATCAGATATTTTGCGCAGCAAAATAACAAATTGAGCAGAAAGCAAATCTTACCTGTAATTAAACAAGTTGTTATACAGGATTGCTAATTGATCTGAATACTTTATATCTAATCACTTTATATATTTAATTATTTGATTTTTCCCCTTAATTTTGTTTACACATTTAAAAGAGAGATGAATAAGAAATTGTTTATTTAACATTTTATTAATCTATTCTTTTAATATGTACAAGACATTCATACAATCATTTATTTTTATGTAACAAAAGTTCACTCATTCCACAATGTTTTTTATATTTTTCGATCTCTTCCACATTGTACCGTATGAAGGGAACAATTTCCATTTAATAAATTCCATAACATTATTAATTATGTATTAGAAATTAAAAATTGGTACGGAAATTATTGTAATTTACATTAAAAAATGGAAAATGATCATCATCCAATCACTCTCTCATTGATTTTAATTATATTAAAAGTCTCTTCAGAAACATAAGTTTATTTTATTATATTCATTTGCTGTTTTATTCATTATGGCCAACAAACCATCTTGCGTTATATTATAAACAGTTTATTTATTTTTCGATTCTCTCTCTATTTCGAATAGAGATTATTCTTTCAGGTGGAGGATTCCTTTAAAAAAATTCATCTATCCTTCGTCCTTTTCATACAAATTCAATAAAATATTCATAACGTAACGTGCGGCGTTCTATGTAATTCAATTCGCGAATTAAACGGAAACTTTAATTTAATTTACACGTATTTTCATTTTACGTTTCACGTTCAACGCTTTGAATATTATATTATGGAAGTTTTCCTGTAATGTTTCACGAGGAACAGGAATAACTAAATATATTTTGGTCTTTTGGATGGGATATATATTTCATATGCATACGTATAATATTCCTTTTGCCACTCTCTCTCTCTCTCTCTCTGTTTTTTTTTCTCTTTTCCTTTACAGAAACATTACAAGAAAATGCACAAGGAACAGAATTTATTCGAGGAGAAATAAAACGGTGGTGGACAAAACTATGTTTTATGCAAAATTATTTTCTTTCTTAATTGAAATCGCGTTAAAGTAACTTACGAAACGTTCGAACGTTATTATAAATAACACTTCTATTATCGATAATAATTAATTATCCGTAGTTTTATATCAGTCAGAAATTCACTTTAATCGATAGATTTCGTTCGCGACGACTCAATTGATCGAATTCATTAATATTTACTCGAGGGGCTGAAGAAGTTATGCGAATTAAATTATTTTCCATTTCGAATTGTTCAATTTTGAGCAATAAACAAATTCTCCTTATTGCCAACTCATTATCCTCGCACGTGTTTGATTAGAGATCGTGCTGATGGAGATGATGACGGTGATTATGTGCTTGCTGATGATGATGGCCACGATGATGTTGTCACACTCTCAGTTCTTCCATCGTCACGTTTTGCTTACTGTTAATTTGCGTGTTCTTCTTCGTTAGCGTCCCCGTATTAATTAACTGCATACTGTGCGCGGACAACAGCGGCTGATTCTCCGGCAACGGGTTCGCCGTCAACGTGTTCACATTCGACTTGGACAGTTTCGGCGGCGGCGGCGGTCGCGGTAACGTCGCATTGTTCTGCGGCAAGTCGGCGAATTCCGGCGGCGGCAATTGATGGTGCGAATGATGGTGGCCGAGTATCGTGGCCGGGTCACTCTTCACGCCGATGATGCTCGACTCCAGGTCGCCGCAAATGTTGTTCGGCATTTGGCCGTTCTCGTTCCGTTTCTTCGGCTGGTGCGCGCCGTTCTCGTTCATTCGCGTCTTGTCCCGTTGATAGTAGACGCCGGCGAATATTAGGACGTTCAATATGAGCAGCGAGCAGCCGATCGCTATCGTCACGCTCAGCGCGGTCGAATAGGCGGCGAAACCGTCCTCCATCGGATTGTTCGTCGTACTGATGCCGCCCAATTCTTCGACGCGCTCCGTCGAATCGGGCGTAACCGGCGACGACGAGGCCGACGACGGCGACGTGGCGTTCAGAAGCGACAGCGTCGTTTTGGCGTCCGGATGATTGGGCGTCTCGGTCGTCGGCAATTTGCGCGGATTCAAGTAGGGCAGTTTCGGCAGGGGCGGATCGTCGTCCGGCAAATCGTGGTGCGATCGCGGCACGTCGTCGCCGCCGGGTTTGTGCAGGTCGGGCACTAGGTTCAGCCAGAACGATAGACGATGCGCACGATAATGGTTCTTCAGTTTCGGTTTGGTGTCTGAAACATAGTTGTGGATAATTAATTAATACTTGAGAGGGCGCGATTGGGAAACTTTTGCCAGCGCGGTTTTCTGGTCCCCTTGCAGTTTAAAGTTATGAATTATGCGCGAATTTCACATTTCCCCGGTTGCAGCAATATCTTCCGCGCGATTTCCGTTTGGAAATTTGCGGGAAAACATCATTCGGCTTCTCCTACTTGTTTGTTGCAGAATTTTGTTATTGCAAACGACTCCTATATCGTGCTCACGGATTCGCAAGCAATAATTAAACTGTTCGCAAATTGTAACGTAAGGAAATTGCGATTTGGCACGTTAGGAAACAAAAAATTTAATAAAATAAACATGGTAATACGGTATTTGTTTCATATTAATATCGTGCATATTTACATAAATATAATAACCGGCCAAACAAATTTAATCGCGACAATATAAACTGCAAACATTATCCCTATATACGTACGTATACACAATATAAACCGTTAGTTTGGTACAAACTAGTTGTACTGTTTAAATTTACATGCAAAATAACTTATTAACGGATTTGCATATCGCATTTTCGAATCTAACTAAATTAATATAATGCCTGGCAATTATAAAATCATGTAACATTCGCATTATTTATCGGCCACATGGAAAGGGACGCCTCCGCCAAAAAAATAAAATATCCCAACGAAAATTTACAAATAACTAATTTTTACACGATTTGCACAAACTGCAATAAGCTCATTTTGGAGCTCTTAAAACGATTAATTGAGGGAGTAAATCTTAGAGATCGATTAATTAGAGCGAATGGCACAAGTTAATAAAACGCGTAAATTGAAATATTATTAATGCGAGCTTACGAGGCGGATTATTAATATTTCTTAATTAACGCCCTCTAAATGCGCATTGAAAATGTTTCCGAATTGCTCCAATTACAATATTCCGTTAGCAAATCCGTCAATTTTACTTTTTATCAGTTGTAAAACCATCCAAAAGTATCGAACGTTTGTGCAAGAAATTCGTCGTCGACTCCAACAAAAATTGCATTCGGTCTTCAACCGATAAATAGGAAAATAAGAAAGGGCGATGGATAAAGAGAAGAATCGAAAAGAGGAGGAAGAAACTGGTAATAATCTCTATGAGATGGAAAATAAAATTCGATTTGATTATCGTCGGAATTCCAATCGCAATCCGTTCCCCTTCTTCGCCACGAATTTATTTAGCGCCAGCTGCACGGAGCACCGTCGACCCGGAGGAAACGTAAAAGAGTAATATGAAAAATGTGAACCGAATATATAATATTATCTTTGCAAGAGGAGAGAAAATAAAGCGTCGAGCCCTTTTATTATCGGAAAAGCGAATCCTTCGCTAGGTGCCGAAGATCTCGACTATTTACCTAAATTTAAATACTTCTTGTGCACGGCCTCGTACGCCGTCCATTCGATATTCTTCAAGCGGTTCCTCTCCTGTCGGCCGTGATTCATGTCCGTCACATCCGGCGGTTCGTTTGGGTTCCTAGAAAAGAGAAATGTAGAACAGATTTTCGTCGCTTCGATGTTGGATTAATCGATTAATTAATCGTACCCGGTTCTAGCGAAATTGCTCCAATAAATCATCGTCGTCTCCGCCAATAACATCTCGGATTTCGTATAGTTCCTGCCGAAATGCATGAATCCGCCAACCAGTGGCGCACCGAAGACGTACGGCAATTCTTCACCGTGGATACAGCCTTGTCTCTGGAAATGAAAAAAGAAACAACTCCGAATTAGATTTGGCAATTGAATTGGCGAATTTATAATTGCGAGGCACGCAGTTGGTGATGATTGGGTATAAATGAAAACTGGTGCGTTTCCATTTGAATATTTGCAAATTTTCGATACCAGAACCGCATAATTCCCAGTATCATTCGCAGTGGTAGCAACGTTTAAATGGAAAGGGAGCAATAATACTAGTTACGGATAGTCCTGCGGGCTTTTTCCAGAGGATCTCCTCCTGTTTCTCCTGCTCGCCGGTTTCCTGCCACAGTTTAAATTATTCATACAGACACGTATATATCATTCCCGCTCACGTGAACATCGTCGTGATCATCTATCCCGTTTACTTCCTTTTTTTTTTCTTTCGCTTTCTTTTTGTATTCCGCTTACAAGACGACCTGCTGTGCGCCATCTCCTTCTTTATCCCATATTCCCAACCATTCTTTCCCTGGATACATTGCAACAATAAAAATCAAATTGCACGAGATGGAAAATGGCGTAGCAAAAAAAAAGAGGATTTGTTCTTGTAGTAACCATCGTTAAACTGTTAAACAATTTCGCTGTTATTGAAGATGTTTTTATTGTTGCAATCGTCTGGATTTTCTTTTCGTTATTTAATTGTGCGTTTATTGATGCGAAAAGTTCCTTATTTTCAGGGACGTTCGCTTTGAAGTGAAGTGTCAGCTAAATGATGAACGGAAAGGTCTTGTTTCTAACGAAGAGTTTCCACTTTGTTTTATCTTTCTTCTTATTTTTTGGCAAACTTTTGGCGAGAATTTCCTTAAACTTTGTTGCGAATTTCTAGTATGTGTGTGTGGGTGTCATAAGTCGTTATTCATTAAAAGATTCTTGTTGATATTGCTACAACTTCTTCGTCTTGTTGTTAACGTGATGAATGTCGTATAATTCATGGCGAAAAGTTGGGCGAAAGTAAGTAAAATAAAAAGTATATAAATTAAATCATTATTTGAGAGGATACAAAAGTAATTTATTTTACTCTCTCCATCTGCTGTGCCATTTATTTTTTCTCTCCCTTTTTTGCGCGTCTTTAGTTTATTCTTTATTATTATTATTCTGCTCGAGTCTAACAACAGAAATTTTGTAATTAAAACTTTTACGTCATTATCCACGTTTAAGCTACTTTTAAAAAGAGCACGTAATCTTCTTCTTCTTTTGTATTTTGTCATTTTCTATAACGTTAAGAACAACAACAAGAAGAACAACAACAGTAACACCAACAAGAAGAAAAATAAATTGAAGCAGAATAACAAGAGGAAGATGATGCTGATGATGATGAGGAGGAGGAACGTGTTTCGTACTTTTATTGCAAGTACAAGCAAAAATAATCATCATCACGTGTTTCTTGTTAACATTATTATTATAATCGTTATATTGTTCGTCGTGGTTTGCGTTTAATTTAAGTGATTAGCGCATTTTAGTGCTCGCAATTATTTCGCCGCTTCTTTTCCCTATTCTGCGTTATTGTTTAACCTTCCTGATAAAAATGCGAGCCTCTTGCTGCCTTTTCATCCGTCTATTTATCGCAATTAATTAACACTTAATGAAAAGAGCGAAATGCTCGAAACTAAAACCGCTAATTTCGTTATCATCGCCAATGTTAAACGTGGTCGTGTCTTTGCGAAAATTATTAGCAAAGAGAAGGGAAACAGGAAAAATGAGTCGAATTTCTTTTGTCGCTCTCACTTATCCCACAATAACCTAATTTTTCTTTTCCCCACCCAGTTCCTTAACTCTGTCTTCGTTGGCCATCAACTTAAGATAAAACACGTAATTTAAAAGAGTAAAAGTGAAACATGTTACCCTAATATTAAGTGGAGGACGTGTAAGAATATAAATTGTTACCGTACAGAAAATATTATATCGTAGTTCATCTTCGGCCCCCCAATTTTTATCCAACGTCCCTTTGCGTAAAAGGGTGTCGTTTAAAGGTGCCTGTTTATGGTGTAACCTCTCACTCGCTCGCAATGTTGTGTCTTATCAAAAAGAAAGAAAAGGGATAGAGAGAGAGAGAGAGAGAGAGAGAGAGAGAGAGCAAGGAATTACGGTTATAAATTTAAAGTTGTTTCCTATATAATCGAGAAGAAACGGCGGCGTCGAGGGCGGCCCAGGAGGAACCCTTAAAATGTCGATTAAAATGCAAATTCGGCAGGGCCCATGAATATATTCCTTAGTTTCAAATAACTTACCACACACACATTGCATATTACCCCTTGCGAAAGATACATGTTGTACTGTTGTAATGTTATAAAATATTATGCGGAGGATTTATGCGAATGGTTAACGGCGAGGAGCGCAAATTAATGAAGATATGACCTCGTGATCTTAGATAATGTTTTTCAGGTACAATTTCAAACGCATTTTCCTCGGCCAATGACAGCTTTAAATTGGATTTTTCTTTGCCTCCGTGTAAATGTAAACTGGGAAATGTTATTTGTTTTGTTTTATTCATGGGATTTGTACAATCGATTCTTTGCAATTAGCTCGTTTTAATTAATAATTATTAAACTTTTATTGATATGTTTATATGGTTGTTGTTTTGATGTAGAATATTAGCAGAGAGCGAAAAAAGTGAAACAGTTTGGATAGTTAACTAACGTCGGCCAGGCCATTAATTAATTAAATATTAATTAATTTATTAGAAAAACGAAAATAATGATTTAGTCGCTATTTGTAAATAATTAAATGTTAGTATTTAATTATGTTCTTTGTGCAACTGGAAACTGGAATTAAAATAAAATTCGATAAATGGAAATTATACGCGGGGCGAAAATAAAAAAGAAACTTTTTGCCTCGATGAAACCCCGTTTTCAACAATGACGATATGTTAATAAACGGGCGTTGTTAACAAGGGAAGAAACGAATAAGAGTTCCATATCTTATTACATATTTTTGCAATCCCAAAAGGATTACAACTGTTCCTTGGTAGATTTCCATATATATTATTCGAAAGAAAAAAAGTGGAATTCCATTTGAACTTGTAGATAATCTGATGATGAAAAAAATTCTTATTTTTTCCCTTTTTCATCTTCTGCGGTTGATAATACAAAGGAATAAAGTAAGGGAAAGCCGGAAAAGTTCAGGAGAGAAATTGGTATAAATAAGTTTAAAGACCAGAAACTTTTATAATAATTCAAGTGAATAGCAAAAGTATTTTCTGCTTTTCTCATCCTTATTATTATTATTTGTTCTTGTTACTATTGATTCCGTGAAATTTCATCAATTTATTTGGATTACTCCATCGAATTGATTACGAGGGACATTTTTATTTCAGATTTTTCCTTGCTCGAATTATTTCTTCTGACAATGACCCCTCCTGAACATAATCGGTTTGTTCGTGGTCATTAAAATAATCCCAAATTGATTTTCGCATTGTCGTACAATCACAATAGTTTCAGTTCATTTGCGTTTTATGATTTGTCGATGGTACGTATTCAGTTTGGCAATAATAATCTAAAATCAAGCAACGCTAAGCTACATTCAAATAATTTAGTGCTAGGCGAGCATTATAATTATCGTTATTATGAAATAAATGAGGAAATAAAATACGCGTTTTAACCGGAAACATCGACATGTTTTTAGGTTTAATTAATTTTTGGATATTACAATTTTGCACAGATCACGTTAAATCTTTAATTTTCCATTCGTTGCTTCTCTATCTATCTGTTTTCCCCTCATCGATCGTTATAATTAGATTGGATTTATTTTCAAATCATTTCGAAATTTGCAACATAAAATTATGAAATTGTTCATTAAATTCTGCTTTTACCGTTTGCAAAAAAGGAAAAATTAATTATCAACAAACGAGATTTAAATATAACATATAACAATCAAAAAAGCGTAGATATTTTATTTCAATTTTTAAAAAAGATTGAACTAAAATGAAAATAGAACGTACCAACCAGTTTAGGAACTGAGAGTACAGTAACTTCCGTTTTATTAATTTGCAGTACATCAAAGAACCGAAATCCGTGGGTAAATTTATTGGGATTTAATTACTGCGAAAAGGGAGAGAAAAAGGAAACAAAAAAGGAAGCGAGTCCGATCAAACGCAACGAGAAAGACTGACACGCACTTCGTTTAATTTTTTTTTGGCCCGGTAATTTTTTGGATTGGACACTTCCTCCTCTTTCACTCAGTGTATCCTTTTTTGTTGTTGCCGGCTCTTTTTGCAGTTTGATGGGACTAATTGAATAAATTTAATTACTACCTTGCTAAAGGGTTCTTCCTTTCTTTTCCTGAAAGCTATTAAACTAATTATTTACCCAGTTTTACAAATTGTGTCCTCCCTTTAAGATGGTCACGAGAAGAGAAGAGCCTCAGTGGAATTTTCAAGTGGAAGAATTTAAAATCTTAAAACAAGCGGTGTTAAATTTTGCCCCAATAAAAGATTCTCGTTATTTAATTAAAAGAAACCGTACATTAAATTGTCGAGGGATTAATTAATAAATTGCATGCCAAAACGCTTTTCTGTTTGCTGTAGAAAGGCTAATTACGATTAGCTCGTTTCGTTCTTTTATCAAAACTTTTTCCTAATTTTTTTATATTAATCGGTTGGTTCTCGTGAAATTAACGTAAATAAAGTAATTAAGAATCTAGATTACCGACGCCGATTAATTTAATCAACAAATTGTTGGCACGAAATTTGCACGTGGAAATACTTTGAGACAATGTAGGAAATGAGTAAAAAGTTTGCAAAAGTCCATATTCCAAATAAAATTTAATTTTCTATATCCACTAAAAGGAACGAGCGAGAAAGAGAGAGATGAAGGAAGAAATTGGGAATAAGGGCCTTAAAGTTTCGAAAGAATTCCTTGTAAATCATCGCCGACATTCATAAACTTTTATTACTTTTTAATGCAGAAAATATTCAGAGAGGCAAGCCAACAAGCCAACCGGCCAACCAATGAGCCAACTAAACTAGTATGGAGCACAAAGTTTTCATTTCACAAGCAGAAGAAAAGAAAAATATGTGGAGAAGAGAGATTTATTCTCATAAGGTTCAATACGCTTTTAGCAATTATTGGTGAGATTTTTTTACGAAAATATGTGATGGAAAATAGATAGGACATCGAAAAGCATTTTTGGTGGATGCGCCGGGCAATAACTTACTAAGTCCACTTCTAAGTGCAATTCTATGTCTTTTTATGACCACTTCGCTTTACATTGTTACCCGAAGTCCAATTGACTCATCTTTACTCGAGATTAGATTTATGAGTCGTTCTAAAAGTACTAGAAAATATTTAACTTTTGTGTTAATATTTTTTGCAAAATTCGTATTACTTTTGTTACCATTTTTGTAACCATCGATGATTACCAAACGGAATCGAAATTTGCAAATATGTTGCCTACTTCGTTCCTCATTTAATTCCACCACTAGAGATAAGAAATAATAAAAAAAGATGAGAAGGAAACGAGTTTGTGATTTATAATAGTCTGGAAGCTTTCGGTTTGCGAAAAATGTGATTTTGCTAGCAAAAGAAGAGGAGAGAAAAACTAGAAAGAGGGAATAAGACGATGGAATAAAAAAGAGGTTCTCGCCCATACCAAAAGAAGCCAATTGCTTATTCGGTTTGGAACGTCGCCAAACTCTTACTCAACACACTCGTTTAAAATAACTGCAGACATTCAGATTTTTGGTCAATAGATGTACGATATATAAAATTTAAATATTAATTATCATCGATTTATCTCGCAGTACGGACGCCAAAAAGCCCGCAAATTAGTTTATTTCCTCCAGAAGATTGCACCGAATCTAACGAACGCGATAAACCTCTTCCCCAATGATAA
Organism: Hololepta plana; assembly: GCA_963695495.1. Lineage (NCBI taxonomy): Eukaryota > Metazoa > Arthropoda > Insecta > Coleoptera > Histeridae > Hololepta > Hololepta plana. The sequence goes on from OY968836.1 coordinate 9,774,629, forward strand.
ATACCGACAATTATTGCGACGGCGATAGCAGGAACGTTCGCATCCTTGGCGAACGCGACAGCCGGATTGATTAACTCCCGATGGTACTCCGGGACACTCGGTGATTGCATCGCGACGGCTCAATAAGTCAGGCTTAAGACAGGCTTAAGACGATTTGTCACGAGAGAAAGAATTAGAAAGGTTGCTTCCCAAGAAACACACACACACACACACAACTCTAATATTAAATTGATGCGTTTGGATTTAATTAAGAGTCGAGAAGCGGCTTCTCGTCGCTTTTTCATCGCGTTTCGCAGCTTAACACAAAGACTTACTTGCGGATAATCGCCGAACTTCGTCTGATAGTCGAACACGTATAGATAAGAGTTGCGGTGCTCGGCGGAGTGCAGGTCGGCCGTGTGGACGACCGGCGCGACGTACTGAGCGTCGGAGAGGGCCTCCAACGTCTCGTCCCTGATGTTGATCGGATGCTGCACCGGCCGTTCCCAGTCGGTGTACTCGTTGACGATCGTCGCCAAGATCTCCGACAGATGGTAGCTGTAAGTGTTGCGGACGAACGTACGCAAGATCTTCGAGCGACGATCCGCTTCGATGCCGTACTGCACGTCTTCGCCGTTGAACGCGAAATACGCCTCGGCCTTCACCACGCCCAGCATGATGTCGTAACGCGACAGTTTCGAAACGACCGATTTCCGCAAGAGCACGTTGTTCAGTATGTTGATCGCGTTCGCCGGCTCGGACTTTTGCGGCTTGTTCGACGTCTCGTAGTCGTTGTAGTGTTGACTATCGCCTGGAAGGACGAAAAATCAGCAATTAATTTATGCAAATTAATTCGTCTTTTAAGGATCGTAACTGTCTGGGTGATAATATCTACCTGGTGGCTCGCCGGTGTCGATGACGACGCCGTCGACGCTCGGCCCGAAGGCGAATGCGAATTCGGGCGCGATGACGGGCGTCGACATGAGGACGTCGATCGGTTTGTCTCGAAGGCACTTCAACAGATGCGGATGCGGCAGCTCCGGCGAGCAGTTCGCGTGGATGGCCACTTGTGCGGCGTAGCGCGACGGTTCTTGCACCAAAGCCCACGGCGACAATGCCGAGCCGGACATTAGAATGGCGCGATGGAATAAAACGCCTGAGAACGATTTTTTTTTGCAGTTAGAGAGCGAAAAAGCGGTTGTTTGATCTTCGTAAAGAAGCAGATTAGCTATTTGTCGAGGAGGGATTAAGTAAAAGGAAGTCGGACCTTGGGCAAAATTAAATTCCTTCGTTTCCACGATTTTTTTAAATTATTTTCTGGTTGTTGTTGGTGCAAATTTGCCGTCTGATTCGAAATCGAAGAGGAAAATTCGTAGTGCAAAAGGAAAAGAGAAGGAGTTTTAGTAGTAGTTTGCTGGAAAGTTAACCAAATGAAAAGGAAGCGAATAGAAGGCGAAAAAATTCCGTCGTCTTTTCATTTTCCAGCGAATATAAGGGCAAATTGGCAAAAAATGTCGCCTTTCATTGCGTTCGCCTTTGATTCTGACCGCCGAGAATTTTCTTCCTCTCTTCGAAAAACCTAATTCGATTTTTTCCACGTCGTCTTTATGCCGCTATTTTGTTAATTAATCTCCCATAATAATTTCCATGGCCTCGACCGAGGCCGGTGGAAAACGAAAATGAGCGAGAAACTTTGTTAAAAAGTCCTTAAAAATATTAGCTTCCGGTGATTATGATGGATGATTAACGAAACAACTTTTCAGCTAGCATAAGCTGATTAATACTTTTTTGCGACTGCAGAAAAAGGAGAACGTTATCTTTTAAAAATATTCGCGAAGGGAAGCAGCATTTCCTCGCGAACTAACCCAATTTAATGCGACTACACAACTCTTGATGCGGATAATGAAAATGAAAAACTTGGATTTTTCACCGCCGTATTGTAAATAAAAATTAAACGAAACGCAGGAATTGATTACTGGCGGAATAATTGGATTATAATCTCGTTTCATTTACTTTTTACGTACAAAGTTATAAAATCGCAATTAAGAAAGCGATTAAAAATCACGACATATGTCGTGCACAGTAACGCAAAGGAAAAATGCGAAAAGGAAACGTTAACAGATTTAAAGCTTTGTCTGAGAAATTCGCGTACGATCGTGTAATACGTTCTGAATGCGAAAGAAAAATGTTTTATCCCGTCTCTACATTGCCATATTCTGTAATTTAAATTTAATTTTGCATTTTAATAATATAAAAAATATATAAGTGCGAGGGAGAGACCATAAATTTTTGGACCGTTTACATGTACAAATCCGCACGGATAAAAGATTCTATTACAATTTCAAGCACTACCCGCACTCTCTTTCTCCATTATCATCATTCTCATCCACATACATATAAAGAGATTTCTTGCCATTTCTATTGCCGCCCCTCTCGTTCTCTTTTTATTCCCAGCGAAGGAGAACGTGCTCGAAGAGGTGAATTTTATGCACCTGAACGCATTCGGAATAAAACACGAGACGCGGATGGAGAAGAATGTGCGCTCAGTGACGTACGTATCCTTAAAATCTATAAATCTCCCCGCAAAAAGAAGCGCTGCCTGTTAAGGAAGAGAGAATGTACTTGGGATATGCAGGGAGAGATAAAAAAGGCTGTTTGCGCGCCCGCCCCTCGCGATGGATTTGATATGATACCGCCGTTCGCGAAATGAATTCCAGGTTAGAGGATAGTTACAAGTTTCCAGAAAATCGCGAGGTATGATAGAGTACGAACCGGATCGTACGTGATCGTTTTGATAAAAAAAAAACGGAAGAGGAGCTCATATCTATATTCAAACCGAATCGCGAGCGACCGTTATCAGAAGACGATAAATCAACTGTTTGGCGTGGGGACGCCTTTGAACGTTTGCCAAACTGCGTTTGGACTCATTGTCCTCGACATCGCGACGAAGATACCCGGGGGTAATTGACTTATTGGCCGGAAGTGAAGCGATGCAAGGAACAAAGAAAGCGAAAAGACGAATTGACGGTGCGAGTTATTTTATGAAAGATTCGAGTTTTTGTTTGATGTTAAATTAAAAGTAATATGGGAAGCGTGTAACTTTAAACCTACTAAACTCTAAACCATCATCATCATCATCGCGCTAATCGTCTTATTGCCCTCAATTCATCATCGTCATCCACCTAGTTCTAGTGTTACGTTATTCTCTAATGAAATGTTTAATGGATAAACGAACGAGAGTCCTTCGTTCTTTCACGTTCGCTTCGCTCAATTATTGCCCTTTAACAAAACGCTGTCTTCCTCATTTCCGTATTTAATAACTCTCAGTTCCTTTCGCTGCCTTTGCGTTACTCTTTAGTTAACCTCCTTCACAAAGCATTCGAATTATTAAACGTTGTCGAGCGAGAGTTTTTGTCGATGGGACGATGAAATTCGATCGTAAAATTTAACGATATTAACGACGAGTCAATCTCGCCCTTTATGACATCCTAATGCCGCAAATCTAGAGGAATTACAATTAATTACGTGGCCGATGTACACGTGGCACGGAATCGTTATCAATTAAACTCGAAATGGCGATTTTAATACAAAGTTTCGTTAACGAATTTATGACGGGATGATAAAGATTCTCGACGTCATCTTCGACGCTTTCTTCCCACGAACGAATTTCCGTTATTAAATTGATACGTTGTTTAATTCGGACGTAAAGTGTCGAATTAAATGCACGAGTCGCGGGGAATTGCAAAAGCTCTCGTTCCAGGTGGTTTTATTTATTTTCTGCCCAAGAATTTATATACACGTGACCGTAACGAATGTACCTCGGATGGTATTTTGCACTACGTGCGAATAACGGTAACATTGTTCCAAACGGCGGTTTATTTGCATACATTTAAACACCTATTTTGTAGTAGTTTAATTAAAGCCAACGGTTGCAGGTGAATAAAATGCGAGTAAAGGAACGGGAAGAAAAACGAGGAATAAAGTTGGATGTTTGCGAAATTTAACACACAAGATCGATGACAAATTCGTACAAGAGTTGAAATTATAATGGAATGGAATCTTGATTTCATCGGATTTCTGCGACCGATTGTGCAAACATGTTCATCGGTTTCTCCCTCGATCGTTATTATTTGCACGTTTCCGGCGGATTTTATTATTAAATGCCATTACGAACCGTGTACGTAGGGCAATAATGATCATAAAGGATTGTAAATTACGATAAACAAGCGGAATTGATTGCGAGAGTGCGCTCGACAAAAACGCTCAGCGGTCTCGATATTTAACGCGATTTTCTTGTAAACCATACACGCGATAATGTGAATAGCAAAAGAGGATCGGATTCGAATGAATAATCACGGCGATTTAATTGTTATTTGATTTTTTTTAAGTGGTTTTAATTTCGGAGTGCAATTTTATTAACAATTTGAATTGCAGTCGAAAATGATTGAAATACGAAGAAATATTGGCGAACCAGCGTAGAGCCATCGAATTGGGTCAAAATATTTTCGTTTTCCGAGGGAAAGAAACGTTCGCTAATCCTCAATAATCGATGGGAATCCGGAATATTCTTTGGCACAATACCTAACGGAAATGTCGTTATCAATTGAACGATTTCAATCTCGATAAGTCTACGAAAGTTCCTTATTAAAACGAGAATGCTAATTAATTGACGTTTGACGTATTAAAATTGATATTTTTAAAAATGTTTTAATTGGAATACTTTAAAAGGAATTTGAAAATTTGCAAAAAGTCATAATAAACGGTTCTTTAATGATTCCATTGCCCACTAGTTTCCCTATCGAATGAGGCGAATAAAAATGGTTTGGCGAGCAATAAACATTAATAAAAGCGAGTTTAATGAGAAGCGAAAAAAAAAAGAAAACTAATTAACAAGCAGTGGAATTAAACGTTATAGCGGCAATAATAAATCCAACTGAAGAATTCGTTCCAAACTAAAAAAATTTACTTAATGACTGCATTTTCCGATCTGATTTCTTTTAAATTAAAATATCGTTTCCGGTGCTTTCAGGCGTTGCGATTTTTTCTCTTTTTTTTGCCGTTTGGTACCGCCAACTCCACGAACGCATTTTGCAATCTATATATTAACCGTATGAATATTTATAAAAATATTTATTAATAATATTTATATTTATGCGGCACAGGGGAATTTGGTGATTGGTTTTCAATATTGATCGCAAAAAAGAACCGTTCAATTGCCGGTCGAATGGATTTAATTTGCAGATCGCCACAACAACAAGAAAAAAGAAAACTACCGTTTCGAACTGACGTAAACTGATGGAAAATCGACTGTTATTACCTTCAGGTACGGCACTGGACGTTAGAAGAAAATTGACACAAGCCGCACCGGTGCCGTGGCCGACGACGGTTACGTTTGTTGGATCGCCGCCGAAGACCGCAATGTTCTCTTGCAGCCAATGTAGGGCAGCGATTTGATCCATGAGGCCGTAATTGGCTGGCGATCTTGAATACGGATCCGTGTTTGCATTCAAAAATCCTAAAACAACAACAACAACAAGAAATTAATTATAATTCGGGCGAGGCCCCGAATTCGAAAGGGAAAAAGAACGAAAGAGCGGTTTTAATTAAAAATATCGCTACTGCTCGCTGGAAACTTTTTAATGAACCATTATAATGATTTTCATTTCATTTAATAATCACTTCTACGCAAGGGCAAACAACAACCGCACGATGGACCTTTTTCAAGTCGAAACGAATTTGCGAAATGATCATTTGAACGGAATTGAAATTGCCGTCGCGCAATTACATGCTACTTTGCTGATTCATCAACTGTTAGAAACTACAACTTCAACTAGTAACAGTTGGAATTAATTGAATATAATATTTCAAATATTTATCATCTCCATTTCGCTAATTATTATTATTCCCGTCGCTTTGCTAATTTCGTCGGAAAGTTGCCAATTTCCAGTAAATAATCGCAAACTGCTCGCTGAAACGCATCAAGTTCTCGCAAACTGTTAATTTCCCTTATGGCACGTTGTTAATTATTTTTCTTTCGGGCAATAGAAAAAGACGCAAGCGCTAATTAAATAAGCAGGTAATTAAAAATCGACGCCGCAACAATACAAAACAAACACTAACCGGCGACATCGATTCTAATCAAACTCGTAACTGTTTGCCTCAAACATTTCACTATCGTTATCGTCGTCGGTCTTATTCAAATATTGGATACCTGGCAGTGGATGCGACTCTATTATTTGCAAATACATACGTATGGAAATGGATGGATGAATATTTGATATCGACGTTCCATAGAATCCGGGGGAAAAGTTCGTAGGTTGACGTGAACTACCACGAAGTATTCAATTACGAAGTAAAAGTTCACTTACTAATTAGCAAATAAATCGGCAAATTAGTTATTAGTTGCATTTTCCCATTCAAATTTCGGCACGTACCCTCGAACACATTCCGCAGCCGTTATCGGAAAAGCTAGATGTTAAGAATGAAAACTATCGGAATACGAATCGTCTCGCTATTTGCCGTTTATTATTTTATTATTCGCCCAGCGGTACCCGGAACGAATTGATAATTTACGGTAATTCCGTATGGAAACGTGTTCGGAGTACTGATCGTCGCCATTATTACGTTGCAGAAACGATGGCCATAACGACGATAGTAATAATGTTGGTCGGTTTCGCGGCGACGGTGCTCTTAGTTCGGGCAGTTCTTCGCGTCGATCGTCAACAAGTGCTGATAATAATAAATGGCAGTGCGGTAATTAATTTCCGAGAAAATCCCAACCGGTCGGACTTCGACCAATTTGCGTCCGAAGCAATCGCAACTCGCCGGTTACGGACGGTCGAAAGCGTAGGTGGCAGCGAGATATATTCGCGCTATCGATAAACTCGTTCGTCGCGCTCTCCGCAACGTTACATTCGACATCCTGATCACGTACACATCTACCACTATTATTGCATTATTACTGCCGCCATCGACGAGAGATAGGATGCCGGTTGCGTAACCCAAATACATTCGTTACTGCGTTTCATTAATTATTATCGCCAATCGGTTCGTTTTTGTGAAGCGGAAAGAAGAATTGATAAGGAAAATTGGCAATAAATTTATGATCGACGCCACCGCAATCTCGCTTATCGTACATTGCGTTGTACCACGAGGGCAATGCAAAAAGACACCCAACTGCGAAAGAAGTTCTCCCAACGCTTCTTACAATCGAATTGTTAACCGTTTACGGATTGATCCAGGCACAACCGCGAACCGCTCCAATCGTAGGTAATAATTTCCGTCGGGGCACGTTGGTGGTAGATTGAAAATAAAAGAACAACGTTACGAGGGAGTCGAGAAAGCCGCCCACTCCACCGTCCCACTCGGAATGGTTTTGTGCTATTAGCGTCAATACACGTGTATTATTACCCGTGCTGCATATGTGTGTGTCTGTGTATTCGGTGCGGGTCAGGAAACTTGGCTGGAATTTAATTTAGAAAGTTTTTCGCAAAGTTTCGCTCTTTTGGTCCACGGGAATTAAGTTTCGGGGTAAATTGAACTACCTCCACTAGAGCTCTGCACTCCGCGAACTATCCAACAACTGATTTCTACCGCTCCATCTATCCTGGCACGAGAGGAATGAAAGGGAGAAGAGGATTTTTGGGTGATTCGCGACGGTTCTGCTTACATATTACGTCCTTTTTTTTGCCCGGGATATGTAAGTAATGAACGTGCGTGCGTGAAACGTCGTCCGTTTCAAATGTTTGCGGTTGGAATGTTGAAGAACGAAGAAGAAATGGCGAAGAATGCAAATGGGTCGGTTGCATTTGTAAACAACGCGATGACGCAGGGACGGAAGCGAATGGCATAAGCGAAATTCCGAAACGTAGACGTTCCTTGACTTATGATGCAGAAACCATTTGTCTTTTTTGAAACGTTGAAGAATGAATGTTTATTAAACTGTTTCCTTGCTGCCGTCTTCTTCTTGCTCTCCCGCCAAAGTCTTCCTTTTCGTTTACCTGTCTTGTGTTCATGTAGGAATTCGGTGTTATTAAAACTAAAAAAAGAAAATTTTGATTTGAATAACATTTTGATTGATTGTACTCCACGTGGTTGGCGTTTCGTTTTATTTCGCTTTTTTTTTTAGGTTTGCTAATGATGAATGGATGTCGTCGTAGTGGATCGGTAACGATTCGAATCCGTGGAATGAACGTTGAAACGTTTATAATGTACGTTAGTTGTTACGATAGCTTAAAATATTCGCTCGCTATTACCATTTTACACGGCCGCAATTCCGGCTAATTACAATAAAACGGTTAATTTGCATAAAGTTTTATTCGATTGACAGCCGAATTCGAAAATGTTGCCCGGGTCATTAATCGATCCGGTTTCTATTATTGCCGTTGGAACGATTAAATTTTAATCAGAATCAATTGCTGTACCGATTTATTGTTAAGTCGCTTTAATCGGGAGATCGATAAGAAAGGGGGAAACGAATTAAATGCCGAGACGCAAAAATTGAATTTGCAATTGTGAATTCATATTTTTTTGGCCGGCGGTAACAGTAAGAGATTCCTTTCGTAAGCCCTTTTATGACCGCAATAATATCTCTGTTTGTTTGCCACGGACGTTAAAGTCTATTCGAGTGGGTTGTTCTATTTTATCTCTTAACACGTTTCAAGTTCTTCTACGGCCACTTCTTTATTTTCGTGCTTTCACTATTGTTTATTTTACATATTTATACGTCGTTTAATTTACATTTTCCCACCATCTCTTCATGCTGACTCTTTTCCTGACTCGTACTACAAACAGATAATAAATATGAGACACTTTATGAAACGGCAACGTTTTATTTCATTTTAAATTAATTGTTACGGTTTAAACAGGTTAATAGCTCGGGGCGTTTCGCAGGGAGAATGCAGACAAGAAGAAAAACACGTTTGACCGTTTTGTTTTTGGGGAGATCATTAAATTAGGAAAGAAATTTAAATGGGAAAAAGTGGGTAACGGGCAAGTAAGTAGTAGCGACCTTAATTAATGAGATTAAACCGGTCGCAAAATCTCCAATTGAATCTGCGCCGACCGGTCCGACTAATTAACATGACTTATTAATGCCCTTAGATAAACGGCCGACACTTTTTTCCGTTGGTTCAATGATGGATTTGGACGCTTTAAACTTTGGTTTAAACGGCGGGTTGTCTTCCTATTTTTAGGGTCTCATTCGCTTTTATTTGCCTCGATGTTTTTCTGGCTAATCCAATGTTAAAGATTCTTATCCTTTTTATGTGCACGTACACACACGTATACGTAACGGAAAAAAACCTCGAGCTTATTTAAAATGCAAATATTTAACGTGGTAAAATTAAGCTTAGCTTAATTAAAATTTTAATCCTATTTAATTAATTAATAATTAATTTGGTTGTTTAAAGGTTATTAAGTGTGAAGGGAGAAAGTGTGTGTTTGTGCGAGAGATGGAGATTGTTTAAGAAAATAGTTAAGGGTGCTTCTGCTTGTGTATGAGCGTCTGGATAAGTTGCGTGTAGGCGTCGACGTATCCAGGGAATCAGAGCGGGAATAACAACAACAACAACAAGAAGGGAAGCGAACAAAAAAGAGTTTAATAAAGGTTGATAATAAAAAGAAAAGGGCTTTTGAAATTTACATATTTATATTAATGATAATAAACAGTGAGGGGAACACTAAAACCGAAGAGTGAGTGCGCGAGATTAAAAACGTGTGTTTGTAATATTCAAGAAAAGGACACACACAACACACATAATGGATACGTTATATAATCCGGGAGGCATAAATATTTACACTTCGTGACGCGTGAGTTGCTGTTATTATTATTATTTTACCAGATGGCACAATATTTAATGACGTCGCATTTTATCCCGTTTTAATAGATTAAAAACGAACACACGTTCCCGAATAACACCCAAAATATGCAAGATTTGTAGGTCAGAAACTGTTACTTCGAACAACAAAAATCAATCACGCAAAATTCAAAACTAACACAAACTAATCTTAAACACACTCCGGCGAAAAGTGAAAATGATTAAATTGCAAGACACGCGAACGGACGGGTTTTACATGAAAGAAGCGTCAAGATCGTACTTTCCTCCGGCGCTCGCCTCTTTTCCATTTCTTTCATCCGTCCACCGACCGGTTCCCGTATTTTCGCTCGTCCGCCCTTTTGCCAATGCGAACTTTCCCGAATTAAATTAGTAACTTTCGAGAAGCGGGCAACGAACAAGTAAAATACAGGAAGAAAGCGACAAAGTAGGCAAACGGACATTCTTAATGTAAATATCCGGTTGCGTTCTCCCCGCGAACATAAAAGGCCGACGGAGCGAGTGGGAATTTATTTTGCAAACGTTTCGATGATTAATTTTAATTCGTATTCGAAACGCTCTTTGAACTGGTCGTTATCTTTCGGTTTAAGTCGCATGAATTTTTTTTTAATCGCTAGAAAGTATTCAACGTTCGATCATCGTTTTTTTTTGCAGGACAAACTACATGGAAAAATGCTTTAATAAAAGGGAAAATGAATACAAAAAGGGATGGAAATGAATAGATATTATCATCATCATCATTATTATCCTTGACCTTTTCAGCGTATGCGTAACACACGCACAATATGAATGTACGTTGGATGGATAAAGGAAATGGGCAAAAAAGGGACCTTTCATCCCGGCGATTCGGTACCGTCAGCATCCCGTTTTCAAACGTAACCTTTTCCTTGAAACTTTATCTCTTGAAGGAACCATTGTGCAAGAAGAATTTAATTGCGAGCCAACGATTTTCAACACTCGATAAGCGATAACCTTTTTCGAATGGGAGCCTTTTTTCTCCTTTCAAATGAGGCATCGCCGTAAGGAAAAAGCTGACTTTTAGGGCGCATCTTTAACAGCGTGCGGTTAATTTGGTGCAATACTTTTGCTTGTGATCAATTAGTCAATCCGCCAGATTGGCAAGTTCGCACTTGATGTTAAAACATTTCCGCAATGTATGGATGGCAATAACAATAAAGATTTAAAGCTTGGACGATTTATTATTATTTTATAATGCCGCTTTTTTCTTATCCGGGCTCCTTTTTCTCCTTACACGAATTATCCTTTGAGGTTATAAATGAAAGGACGAAAAAAGTATGAAATAGGATTTATATTTTTCAACGGTAGAAAACGACGTCAATCAATATTTCTGGCTCGGGATATTTGTCAAACTTTTCCTTTTGATCGGATTAAGGACGAGGATCGAGCAGAGAAAAAAATAATTGCACATATCCTGCCGGACAGGCTACAGCATTTTATTTATTTATATTTGGTCCCGCTTTACTCCTTTTATTTGTTTCACGTTATTTCCTTCGATCACTCTTCGTCTTTGTTGGAGGCTGACGGATTTTCAAATTTATAAAAAGACGTTCGTCGAAGAATCCTCATGGATTAATTTGCCAGTGGATGTTTCGTTATGTGTGCGGAAATTAGCGCAGTTTTATTTGGAATTTGCCAATAAAAGGGCGACGAAATTGTATCCTTTTTTATGGATTATTAATTAAAAAAGAAAAATGGTTAGTTATGCATTTAAAAAAATAAACGCTAATATTTGATCATCGTCAGACGTAAAAAAAAATGATTGAACACCGCTTTTTTTTTGCAACAAATAAAATATTTATCGCTAACCGAATTAAAATTATCATCATCATCGCCATTGTTCTAATAATTATAAAATATTATTTTGATTCGGGTTTTAAATCATAAATCAGTACATGTACCCATTTTTTTTTCGTTGTAGGAGAAGCAAACATTCAAACATCAAATCGTATTTTATTGTTGGAATAATAAACATTTAATTCCGATTATTTTGCCATTATTTTTATAATATATTTTGCATAAATAAACGCCTATTATTTCTAAATGGATTTGCACCATGCAGCAAAAAAAAATGGTGGAAAAAGTAGACAGATAACTTAGAATTCGAAGCTATAAGCTTTGAAGGATTGCGAGCGATAGTAAAAAAAGGGAAAGAACTACAAGAATGCGAATGGGACCGTTGAAAAGCTCATAAAACATAATTGAAAGCTCGTTGGAGACGTAGATCTTGTCGGCTGGTACGCGTAGAAGGCGTATTTAAACATTTAGAGGACCGATAATGATGATGATATCCGCAAATGGCTATGTCGATAACTGGGCACCAAGAGGATTCGCAATCTTCTGCACGCGAAGATGTATGACAACCGGCAAATAAATGCTTCTATTCAAGGAGATAAAGCTCAGATTTGAATTTGCCATCATCTTAATTTATCCATAGACAGTTTCAATCTATTATAATATAATTGAAGTGAGCGGAATGGTTCGTCATTTAAAATGGCAATATTTGGTGAAATAAATGTAAAATATTCGCAATAACGTCGGAATAAAAAGTGATGGAATGGAATTTCGCCAATCGATCCTTCGTATAATCTACGAACGTGTCGTTAACAACTTTCATTCATTTATTTTACTCTTGCTCCTCTTTTGGAGATTCTTATTGTTTTATTTTCGCAAAGATAATAAAATTCAAGAGAAATTGCTGGTAATTTCCAACGGAATATTCCCTAGCAAGTGCAATATGCTCGGTTAAGGAAATAGTTCGACTTCCAACAATAGCTTTGAGACATTTTTAGTTATGTGTACGTATATATGAAAGCTGAAGTTTTATTGATTACATTTTCTGGAAACGTACGTTTCGAGGGGAGGTTAAACGTTAATATAGGAACCGTAGGGAAAAATAGTAGAAATTTTGTTTGCAAAAGGAGAATTTTTCCATTTTTAACCCGCTGAAATTAGTGGAGGGAAGAAACGAATAATAATAATAATAACGAACAAAAAAGGAGGAATAGAAGTGGACTTTTTATTAAAAACTTATGGTCCTTTTTTGCTCATTTACTTCCTTCCATTTTCCTTTTTATCACTAAATAACGGATTATCTTTGTTAGTGAAGTTCAAACTTTTTTTGTCTCTCTAGCATCGATTTTCTCTTGGCACCGAACGGACGAAAAGGATAACGAATTAAATACCGGGAGGGAGGGAGGGAAAAGTGGAAATGTCCTTTTATTATTACCATCATCAACCCGGAAAATGGGAGCGGGAATATGAAAGGATAGGAATAGAAATTTTGAGCAAAATCTTAAGACGAGCCAAATGAAGGATTTAATTCCTCCAGGACATACGTAATTACCCCCGTCTATCTGAAGGATCTTTTAAAGGATTCCCCAGTTTTGTTTTAATTTCGTTTGTCATAACGAGACCGAAATGACATACTGAAAGAACGAGGGCATAAAAAGAATGAGTTTAACTATCAACTAATCTACACACGCAAAAAAAGGGATCGTTATTACTATTATGTTTTATGTTCTTCTTCCATCTCTCCTCGTCCTCTATGCGGCAAAAATAAAAGGATAACAAGGATAAATATGAGTAAGATTAAGTTGAACGTTCCATCACCGACGACGACGATGCTGCCAGTGGTGGAGGAAGTTCGAGTAAAACTGGATTAAATGGATTAAAAAGCGACAACAATGTGAGTGCCACTATTATTATTAGCACGAGAGGCAGTTTCTTGCTTCGGAAAAATGCGTGCGTGTGTAACACGATAGCGTTTTATATTCTCAGAGAGGAAAATCTAAATGAAGAAAATGTGAAGGAAGAAAATGCGAGCGAAGAAGAATGAAATCGGTTAGTTGGATGGTAAACGCGAGAATCCTTTCGGTGTCTATCCTACGTATATATATATAGGGGTCTTACCCAAAATTCCAAGGCGGTAGTTTATCGTGACGACGACAACGGCGCCGTAACTCGCTAGCACGCTTCCGTCGTACGGATTTCCGGAGTTCCACTCGTAGCTCTCGCCGTGTATGAACACAATCACTGGATATTTCGGCGCAATGCTACCCTCTCTTGTACCTGCTGATAACAAAAGATGTTAATAAAAAGTGTTGTACAAAGTGTGTGCGAGGCCTATCCCAGTTTAACTCCGTTTCTTCGTAAATCTTAACAAACTGGGATTTTTTTGAGCCCCCCCCCCCCCCTGCTGCTGTCCTTTGAGAGGACAATTATTAGCCTCGATTTCGTATTTAAAAAAGAAACTGATGGGTTTCTCCGCGTTAGGAGCTTTCTTAAACAAATACCACTTGCATGCTGGGGATTCGTGCTAATTATTATGCAAGGAAACGCTTATCGCAACGACTAAATATTGCATATAACGGTTAATTAAAATGATAACGTGCGAAACCTCGTTCGTTGTTCGAGGAAATTAATCAAATACGGCAGAATCTCGCGAGCTAATTATTAACAAGCGATTTGCTTTGTTTTCTTGCAATTTTATCGCACTTATCGCCTTTTTCCGCCATAATCCCGATCCCGTGCGCCAATTGTTCCGGTTTAAACGTGTATGCGATGCGGCCGATAATTTTTAATCAGAAATTGGCGAACGATCGCGATTACATTCGCTATAAATATCGATTAATTATGAGTTAATTAAATATTAATATATACGATAATGAGGCCGCAGAGCGATTGTAATTTCAATGCGAAACATACGTAAAAAATGGTTTTAATTAATAATTCGTAATTGGAAAACGAGATAAATCCGATATTGGTTAAAGCGAGCTTGGTCGGTAGTTGAAAACTAACGCTAAATGGTTTCGGGTATTTAAAGGGCGATTAATTTGATTGATGCCTTGGTTAAGTAGTGTTTCGCTTGCGGAAACAAAGAGGCCGAAAACGCCCTCGCAAAAAGTGAAAGAGTTTTGCACTCAATGACATAAATCCGTCTTTCCTTCTTTTTTAAATATGACGCCGTTAATGATGATGGTGATGGCGATGATGCGGAGGGGCATTATTAACGGTAATAATAATAATTGGAATGATGATGCATTTTGCGTTTTATGAAACACATCTGCCGCTCTCAACAATTAATTTTCAGGGGCCGTAATGCAGTTATTTTACGGTTGCCGGTAGCCGTGGCCCTATAAAATTTATTCGCTACACTATTAGGTTTTATGTAGCGTAAGTGTGTCGCTCTTTATTTTTAATATATACGCGTCCATCGTTCCCATACGAATAGGTTATTATAAACCAAAAAAAAAAAAAGAAGAAAGCAAAACGAGCCGGACTTTTTTGCGAGATTCACATATAAATTTATTAGTTTGCGCGCGGATCATCGTGGATGGGTGGCGCAAAAATATTTTGCACGTGGCCGCAGGCAATACCGGATTTAATGATATTTAATTGATGAGCCCCACGTCGATTTTTGTAATACGCACAATTTTTCCCTAATTTGTTTTGCTTTTATGAGTTATTCATCTGTATTTCATTATAACCGAAAGCGAAACAATTGTTTATTGCATTCGCTCGCCAATAATCGCCTTATTTTGATTAATTAGCGACAGCGCAACAGCCGATTATTAGTCGTCAATCAGCCTCGGCTAATCGCGCAAAAAAAGTTCGAAACGATGAATGTAAGTCCTCGTATTTTGAATTGGAACGAAAGAAGATGTCGACGTGTGGAATTAACGTTCTATATACGAATAATATATTCAAAACTCATTAACAGCGTGCGGCATCTGCATCAATATTCTAATTAGGACACCTACAATTTGCATTAAACATAATAACGCGACATGCCCGTTTGTTATATTGTTTAATAATAATATGCATTTGATTCCGCAACATATCCCTTCGCAATGGCAACGATAATAACGACATTAATTCATATCGCCGGCGATACGCGCACGTCATAATCCAAACGAATCGCCCTTAATCCGCAACGATAAAGCGACAAGATCAAAAATTACCGAAGCAATCATCGCTATAATTCACCGCGCGAGCAAATAATAACCGAAATTGTTGACTTATCACAATTAAACTTTAGCTCGATTGCAAACAAACTCTCGTCGATAGTTTGCTTCGAGCCATTCTTCGCGTTATCTCGTTGCTTTAAAGCAGGATCCACGCACGGTCGTCGATATCAAAAACCCATCCACTGGCTGGCAGCTATTTATTGTAGCATTAACAATAGAACGTTAGCTGCAAAATACTAGTTTAGCCGGCCACATTTTGCACGTATATACGTAGTTTGGATTAGGGAGTCGCCGGGACCTCTGCCCGAAACTGAATTAACGATTTGTGCACGTGTGTTGGTGTGTGTGTGCAGGATGGTAGTATTTAAGTAATGGACTTATGGGTTTAACGGAATTAACGCGAATCGTCGTCGTATTTTAAACGGTCCACTAATATAATATAACATGTTGAATCTTCGCTCGATCTTCGTTCGATCGCTTTACTAATTAAACAAATTAGTTTCTTTAACGAAGAGATTGTTGCTGGTCGTTGGAAAATGGCTTCCATTAGAGATAAAGAGAGGAGGAAAGAGGGCTGTTCGGTAAACGGCAAAAAGGACCCTAATATAATTGTTCCACGTATCTTCGGAGAAGAAAAAAAGGGAGAAAACTTATTTATTCCGCTAGGAGGCGAATCGAGGACGAAGAATGTCTAAAAGGAGAAACTTTACTGAATAACTAGCTCGGGAAAGGATAAAAGAAAAGTTCGTGCGTCTGCTAATAAAATCGCGTCTCCCTCGCTCTCGCTTATTTCTCCATCTCGCTCGGTTCTTACGATAACATTAATGCAAACAAGGCCCATTTAGAAATGGGTTACGATGCTAATAATAAGGAATAAGATAGTTGGAAAAGAGACGTAACCCCATTTCTTTTCGCTGCCTTCCGCGAACGCATCTAGGAAATTGTTTCGCGATCCAATTACACGTCATGGAAATTGGTTAAAGTTTTGCGAATTTTCATACGCGGCGGAATGCGTGGTAACATCTTCACGTACATTGTCGTCGCTACTTTGCAAATTGGATACATATCATAAATGATATTTCATTTATCCATCAGCTCGTGCGTGCCAAAAGTTTCCTCTCCTTTCGGGCGCAAATATTTGCTAAAGAAGATTCATTCGTTACCGGCGATGAAAGGAAATCTCGAGAAAAGACCAACTGAAACCTATTTAAAAGGACACTTGTAACATTGCTACCTACTGGCGTCGCCTTTTTCATTTAGAAAATGCTCCATACCCACGTGTGTATATGTGCTTTTCTATCTTCGTGAAAGCGCACTCAACCATTGTGGACTCTTTACTTAAGAAAAATAATAACGCGCCACTTTTTTCATCGTCGAAGAGTGTTCTTCAACTTGAGCGTGTTTTGACGAAGAAAAGGTGAAAGAAAGACGGGCTCGCGCGAATGAGACAATGCGATCCTTTTTTCTCGCGCGCCCTAAACAAGCAATCGATTAATTCCCCACTCGAAGTCTTTAATCTATCGCGGTTGTAAATGGAAATTTATCCTTTTGCCGGGGAAATTATTATCACAATAGGCCGCAATTTAACCGATGCTTTCATTAGTTTGCCCTTTTTGTTTGTTGACGTTGAAGTTAAAACTACGATAATTTAACGAAATTAATAGCGGACGCTCAAGGGCGACCGAAGAAGAGAAGAGAAAAAGATGTTCGCCCGTCTGTTATTGTTACGTTATTCAAGCAAATAGTTGTACGTGGAAAAGTTTTCGTTATGGCTATTAAAAAAAAATGGTAACATTCATTCTGTGTTATTGAAAAAGTTTAGATAAGTGAATACGAAAAACTGGCTTTGGGGAAAAAATGAAAATAGAAGGGCAGAAAATGGGATGAAAGAGACAACAGAAGTGATGGTGACGATGACGATGGCGGCAAAAGAATGGAGCAAAAAGTATGAACATGAATTAAATTGGAAAAGAGATATAGAGTGCAAAAAAGCAAACATCTCCACCCTCGAACTCCGTCTACTCTCACGTAAAGTTCATTTCCACCTTTGACCCGTTTACTAGCGCCACTCTCGTCATTCAGAAATGTAATAAAGCGTAAAAGCTAACGCGAAATTACGTGAAAGCAAACACAAATATAATAATGAATGAAAGGTGGAAAATTTGATTTTTCTATTTGTCCCCTCAACCGATTTTTCCCCATTTTTAACGCGCCCTCCTTTCAGCTCCTCGCGGACGTTTCATCTCGATTCGCTTCTTTATGACATCAAATCCTTTCATTGGATATTTCAAAAGCAAATATAACGTGCCACCGATAGAATGATCGCGAACACTTTCTTCCTCGCACGCTTTACCGCTGCACATTCGCCCGCGTTCCCAATTAAATGATTGACTATTCGCCGACGACAACAATGGCGTGGATTTGATGTAGTGCACTCGTGGAAAAATGGATAAAACGTGCTTTGCGCGACGAAACGTATGGGCAAACTTTCGGAACAATGGCAGTTTATTTAAAGCGAATATTTCACTTAAAGTCGCCGATTGTTTTTGCTGTTTGGTTTACGGCACAGTCTAAATGCGAAATTTCGCAAGATTAAATGTCTTATCGTTTGTTTTGCTTGTTAACGTTGCTCCCTCTCTGCAGTTACACCTTTAGATAAATTCACAAATCTCGGATGTAGCGAATCTTAACAATCGGCCCTTAACGTTCATTTATCAAACGACAATGCATTAACAAATGTATTGTTTCCGGGCGAGATACGAGATTTTGCTGCTACTCCAACAATTACCGTTACATCTCTTCGGCCGGTCTCCGAGGAAATCCGTAGAAAAGGCTTTCACTTCCCTCCACCACCTTCGCGCGCTTTTTATCTTCTATTTCCTTTTTCCTTCTACAACCAGTTACCTCGTTCGTGATGGCAAAAAAAAGGAAAGAAACGCTCGTCGGCAAGATCGAAGAGCGAAGGTTATGATTAATAAGTTAACGTTTGTATATATGATTCTGGCCTTCGTTCGTCTAGGGAGGTTTAATAAAATATTTAAATCTAATTAAAATTTAATAAACGCACGAAGAAATTTCGGCGATAAATTTCATTATTAGATTATCCGGGACGCTCCGGTAATTGATATTGAATACGAAGGCAACGCGACGTTGGATTTCGTCGAAACAATTATCCACGAAGACCAGAAAGAAAGTGGAAGTCGCCTTATTAACTTTAATTTTACCTTGAAAGCGTCCAATTGTCCTGTTCCATTAGACCACATTTCCAAATTAAATTTTCCACTATTATTGCGAACTTTGTTAACAAAAAGAAAAAAGCGCGAAAGAAGTAATAAACGTAAAAGAAACCGAAATGCAATTTGAAGATTTCAAGTCGACTTTTAACGATGACGTGCATTCGCGAGCAAAAAAAAGGGAAACTTTCTGCTGAAATTACTTATGAAATGAAGTGTTACGCAATTTCGCTGGCGTGTCAAACGAAAGGGAAACAATTTGCAAAAGAGGAATTCTTTGATATGTTAATTCCGAAAATAAAATAACAACGTTGCCAGCACTCGACAAAAAGCGCCCCACAAAAAAAATCATTAATTGCAATAAAAAGTTGCTGTTTAGACGAGGAAATTGTGCTTTTCACGAGCGAATAATCGCGTAAATTTTGTTCGAGCGCGAGGAAAATGAAAGCGGACACGTTTTGACAATATTTCATTGGGACAGCACGTAAAGTTCGCCATTATTACGAAGAGTTGATATTGAAGATGGTTATTAACAAAAATTCGCGCTGAGCCGAATTGGCTTCAAAAATAAATGATGTTTGGTCGTTTATTGGGCGCGCCATATGTGTTCATCCTCGATTAACCACGTTTTTAATGATATAAGAGTTACTGGCCATTGAGACCTTCCATTGCAAGCAGCTCCAAGAATTGTTTGTTCTGTTGAAAAACTTTCCGCCTTCCCTTTTAAACAAGTACCCGGCGAGGAAACGTTGTGACTGATAATCGCGTTAATTAAGTTACTTTGAATTCGATTTTAATTAATTAAATCGTTACATTTTAAGCGGGGTGCAACGGCGGGATGTAAAATGGATAAAGTACGAGGGCAATCGAATTAATTGTCCTATAATGATCGGTTAATAAAAGAAGGACGAAATGGAGAAACTTTCGCAAACGATCGAATGGGAAGGAAAGAGAAAGAGCGCCCGACGACGACGATGGTAATAATAATTTGATGGACCAAAACAGTAAACTTCCGAACTGACAATACCTTCCGGTTATCGCGATGCGGTGTGTGCACTCATTAATATCCATCACGCGCTTCCTGTGCCTCGGTTAGAGAGCGAGATGCGCCGTGAAGGAGGAAGACGAATGCAAAGGGAAAGAGCGAGAGCGAGAGAGAGAGAGAGAGAGCGAGAGAGAGAGAGAGAGAGAGAGAGAGAGAGAGAGAGATCCTTTCAGGATTGAATATCATGTCGAGTAGAATAAATGAAGCCCAATTCATTTATCGGATAAGCTTACCATGAATATTGATCAAGGAGAGAAATATGCTTGCATCTGGCACAAGCCACTGCCATTACTAACATCACCATCACTACCATCATCATCATC
Organism: Hololepta plana; assembly: GCA_963695495.1. Lineage (NCBI taxonomy): Eukaryota > Metazoa > Arthropoda > Insecta > Coleoptera > Histeridae > Hololepta > Hololepta plana. The sequence goes on from OY968836.1 coordinate 9,795,032, forward strand.
ATCATCAGTATCAACATGGTCGTTGAATGAGTATCCAAAAATCGACCGGCCAGTTGTAACGATAGTCGATGGCAGGGAAGCTATCATCATCATTGTCATTATTATTATTAGCGTAACATTTTCCGGATTTATTCGATGGCAATTCGCCCTAAATCAAAGTGAAACGGAAGCGGCAGTAAAAAGAGTCGAATCGGAGGGTTGAAACGGCTAAAGGGTAGATCCAGAGAGAAAAACAGAAAAGTTGAAAGGACATTAAGTGAATATTCAGAACAGGAAATGTTCCAAGTTTTATTTTCTTCTCGGCAGTCGTCCTCCTCTACTTCCTCGACTCTTTTAAATTATTTATTTAAACGAAAACTTAAATCGGTTCTTTACTACCCTTTTCCTCGGCCCTTTCTCGGCCTTCTTCTGCTCCATTTTCTCTTTTATTTTATGTTACGTACATAACGGAAACGAGTGATCTATACATTATATTACATGCACTGTGTAGAACTTTTTGCTGCGGACTTTTGGCGATTTCCTCCTTATTTTTAAATTCTGGTGGAAAGTTTGCATGCCCTGCCCACGATTCCCAATTTAAATTAGCGAGAAGACAAGCCGTTCTCGTTTATTATTATTATTCCGCTTGTTCTTAGGCCGTTAACTTCCCTCCTTGTTGCCATTCTTCTCGCCAGTTCCCATCTAAACGTTATAAAAAGTAACGGCGACATAAGTTAATTATGAAAAAAACGTCTGTTAAATTTCTATCTTCTTCCGCATTAAAAAAGAAAACGAAGCATAAAAAGTTTAACATTTTTCATAAAACAAGCCATAACAAGCGTAAAGCGGGCACGAAAATAATCGTACGAATTAACTTTAATTTTTTCGTCTCCTTGCTCGTGACACTCGAATTTATTCGTCAGAAAGTTGCCGACTGTTTACGCGTTTGAGCCGTCATTTCCGGTTATTGCATCGACGCAAGTTCGAATTAGTTTCGCCTTTTTAACGGCAGAAAAATTGCGAAAACTTCAAGGCGTTCCGTCCAAGCGTAGAGCAACGACGGCGATTTTGGTGGATGCGCCGGGGCGGGTTTCGATCGCGCCGCGAGCGGTTTGTTTCGGGTCGATTAATGTTTATTCGTCGATATCTTGCGAGGAAAAGATTGCGAAAAACGGGGGATAATAATATATATTTATGCGCGGTGGAATGATGGATGTAACTAAATGGGAGATGAAAAAGATTGATGTTTAACCGTAAATGTGGGGAACGATTTCCCGGGCGTATAAAAATCCACGTTGCGGCATTTTCTATTGTTGTGCGCGCGTTCGCTATTGTGCCAAAGTGTGTGCCGTTCTTGCATACGTTTATTTTGCAATCTTTTCTATTAGGGAGCACCGATAATGGATTGCTCGAGAGTTATTTCGAATTAATTAATCGACATTAATTCGCATTAAAAAAATGCTTGCGATAAGGCGTCTTTATTAGGTGACGCGAAACCGTTTTATTATTTTGGGGGACCGTGTCGACAGCGCCAACACGTCACCGAGAGCGTTTTTTATTTCGCCACAGTGGCTGTGCCATTAACCGGATTTTAAATCTAATTGAAACGTATCGCTTTATCGATTATTTAATCTCATCGACGGTGGGCGTACTTTCATATATAACCGATCGTCCCCAATCAATCTAATATCCTTATTACATCGCTATTGTTATTTCCCAACGCGTTCAATCAGAAATTCAATTGCAACGGGTTGCAATTTCTTAATGCTGACTTAAATTATTGTAAATAATAATGAAGAAATGCTAATGAGTTAACGGTTTCAAATGGACTTGAGAGAGGTTTAAATTAGTTGAAAAGTGCAGCAATTAAATTAGATAAGAGAAACGGTCTATATTCGCTCGTAGAGTAGGTGATTATTATAAAATTTTGCGCGAATGTTCGCCGTAAAGGGTAGCGTCGATTTGCAGAGAAAAGGGATTTCGCACCACTTTTTCGGCAATATGTATTATCAGCCATTCAGATGAGCAACCGGCAACACGAATCGCTCGGAATCGTATTAGAATGATGCGAATGGTCGGAGGGAGCGACGGAAACGGCGAGAGGATTTGCAAAGCGAGATGCCTCTTGCGAAAATAATATCGCGAAATAAGGACGACGATAACAACGACACAACGCAAACCGGCATCAACCAAAAATCTGTATCCGTATGTGCAGAGTCCTACAAACACACACGCGTTAACCTTTTCAACTATTATTACTATTATTCGTCGCCCTATCTGGAAAAGGAACTCTCCACTTACACACGAAACATGAACAGCTGCTGTGATTTATATTCAAGACCAATCTCACTTCTAACGAATATAATGAAATATTATTTGAGGGCAAAATGTATTATGTATGACAAAAAATGAGAAGAATAATCTCTCCCTCTCGCTCTTTTTCGCATTCGCATTTTCCCTCCATCTCTTCGCCATCCCTTTAATGAATTTTTCGCACTCTCGATATTATGCAAAATGCCGCAAATTTATATTTTTCTTCCTCCCCCAAATTCCTTTTTCTTTCTCTACCTTGTTTTCGTTCAGACGCATTTTATTTCTATTTGTGAATTACGCGAACTTTGAAATGCCAACAAATGAATTGAATTGTTACGCTTCTGATTAAAATAATCTTGCAAACGGTTCGAAATTGATTAGATTGTTTATAATAGAACTTGAATTAGCATCAAATTGGCAACGAATGACGGCGAAAATTATGCGGAAAAGAAAGGCGAAACTGCTTCAAAAGAAATGAACTCTTCGCGTAATTAGTGTCCGAGTTCGTAATCTCCGCTTCCAATCTTTTGGGCGTAACCCGACCCTTTGCTCCTCTTAATTAATATATAGATACATTTTCCTTCTTTCCTTCTCATCTCATTCATTTGCATTTAACCTGATATTACGATTTCTTTTTTTTTTGCAAATTTCCCTCTTGATTTATTTGCGTAGGTCGCGGGAAATTAATTAAAATTTCATTATCGTTATTATTTTGGCATGATAATAGTCGCGGCAAAGGCGAAAGCATAGGTGAGCGAGAGAAAAATAAAATGTACGTTGAAATATTAATAATACGATGGAAATGTGGCTGTTAGTGGAGTTGGAATAAAAGAAGAAATGGAATAAAAGCGATATGGGAATTTTATTTGAAAATGGTAGCAATATTTATTAAATAGTCGGCGAATAGGTGTTTGCGTTGGCGTTATTAAAACGTACAATGCACCAAAGGTAATTAGGAGACGGAGCAGGTGGTGGGTCGAGTTTTGCCACCATTAAAATTCCTAATCCGTTTCATTCGAATGGCAGTTCTCTCGGCAGTAATTTTTATTTCATACCATGTTCTTGTACCACGTTGCAATTTCGCATCACACAATTTTCTTCTCGCACAAACATAACCGAAAATATGTTACTTCGTGTTCGGTGCGAAGCGACAGATAATTGGGCCGTACAACGCAATTTGGGAATCTTGCTTTACCGAAATTGGCCCCCGTTTAAAAGCCGGTTTAAATTAATATCGGTTCGCTGTTTTCGCGGATAACGCACTACAACATTTTCCCTAATCGTTCACGGTAAGAGGATCAGTCCGAAAATGAATGCCGATTCAATTTATTATATAACGATAATAAACAGCTTAATATGTAATATATTGAAAACGAGCGATTATTATTTATAAAGCCCCTAATTATTCAATGAACACTCCCATGTAGAGCTAATCGCATAACAAGAAATCGATTTTTTAAATTAAGCTCGCGGACTGGTTACAATTAAAATGACCGTCAATGTTGCAACGTCTTCATGTTGACGACGATCGTTGTGATCGTTATTAACGACGGACTTGGCGAAATGAATGTGATGACGAAGTAGTTTTAATGCAGAATTACGTACACACGTCCGTCTTGCGAAACGCTATATTTACCATTTTATTGACGCTCGATTTGTCTTCGAGTCAATTAAAATCTGTCTTCGAGCAAATGCTGCATTGACGAGCGGATGGGACGCCGACGGCTCGAGGGCAAAAGAAGCGACGTGGAATTAATTGCGATCGTAATGATTATTACTGGAAATAATTCGTGGGGAAGAAAACTTTACTTTTTTCTAATTAGAAGGGAAATGCCGGCAACAAATTCGAAATTGTTGAAAATACATTTTCGGCTCTTTGATTGTTAGATGGGGAATTTTCCGGTTTTCCCATATTTATTTTGCTGCGTAGTAAATAAATAACGGTAAGAATGAGGGGAAGTGTAAGAACAAACAACAATTGTGTGCGGATGAAGAGGCGGATGGGCCTTTCTTATCGCATATAATATTTAACTTTAATTTTCTTTTGTTGCGAGCGCAGATAATCCGGGGGTCCGGCGGAATCGCTCGTTCCCCTTCAACATTAATTACAGAAGTTAAAACGGAACGTCTTCGAGTTTGATATTAATAACAATCTCCCTTTTTCTTTCCCCACATCGAAATATTTGTCTTGGGGTCTTCACTTCAATTAACAGTGTTATTTGCATTGATTAGAAAACGAAATAAGTTCTGTTGTAGCAAATCGCGAAACTTGTGTGTTCATTTCACTAAAACTAACATTTATAGTTTACTAGTAATGGCAGTTGTGTAAATGGCTTTAGTTTCCTCGTACGTAACTATAACACCGAAGCTATCCTCTTATGAACGCGTATGAACGTATATGCGAATAAGATGTTCAGGTGCTTTTGAATTATCGCACACACACGAGCAGGTGCACGTACGTGTGCAAAGTTACAAGACTAAATTGGGATCGAAGTAGGAATGGTTATGCGTTTGGATGGAGCTTCTTTTTTCCCGTGCGATCCTAAAATCAGGGTGTATTAAATAAGATTTCTCCAGGGGCACGTGTGTACGTTTTACGCTAAGATCTCTGCCACTATCATTCCTCAAGGAAAATCCAATAAGAAGAGCAAAGGAACGAAAAAAGGGAGGCGAATGGAACGGCAAATAGAAACAAAAATCCGGGAGGGAAAATAAATTAATATCTGCGTCTTGCGGCGGCCCTCGTAGTAATTATTAATAAATATTTATAAAATAAGGTTTGTTAATCTGAACGGATGGGTGGTAACCGTGGTTTGGAATATTTTATTAAAGCCTAGTTCCATGTTATTATTCCAAATTTTTTGATGTTCTTTTTTTCGTGCCTCGTTCGCAACCGGAATGGTAAAATATGCTCGACGAATAATTTGCTTCTTGCAGATTGAATCGATTCCTGCAAAATCTACACTTGGCTCTATTTTTCCTTCACTTTACCCGATTTTTCCTTTACTTATTCGATTCTCTTCTCGTGGTGACTCCTGAAGGAAAAGTAGTTAATGTATGCAGAAATGAATTGAATCAGTGGTATGTAAATAAAGCGGTTGGAAATTTTTAAGTAAATTCTCTCCACTTTTCATTATTTCTTTTCTCTCGCAGCTAACAAAAAAAAAAGGAGAGAATCCCCTGCTTCGAGTTTCATCCATCGTCATTATTATCGTTTTCGACAAAATTTCATAACAAATGCAAATTTTCTGCCTTATCTCCAGTATTTGCCCCTTTTGTTAGTGCCTCTTATTATTTAATTTTTGCACCCTTCTCCGTTCATCGCGCCGTTTCGCAAAAATTGTGGTCTTTTAACGCTTTCTTATTTCGTTATATCCTACCTTTCTCTCCTAACTCAGATATTAAAAAGTTTAATTGGACGTTCTTATCGCATTAATATCAAATTTTAATTAATTTTCGTTTTTTTTTGTGGGCGACGAAAACACTTTTAAAAATTGTTTTTTTTCGGAAAGTTTGTCTTTTAACAACGAAAAAAATAAAACATCGAGTTGAAGAGCACGAAGTGAAAATAACAGGGCGGCACTTATGCTCTTCCATTCGACATTAAATTACCAACATTCTTCTAGTAATGCATATTTTCACTTTACCCACTTTTCCTTATTTTGTGGCTGAAATACGAACGTTTGCACTTTGCAAGTTTATTATTGCGGACGTTCTTCTTTCTCTTGTTCCCATACTTTTACATTTTATTAATTCGTTATGTTATTTGTGTTATTTCGTCAACTTGTTCCATTGAAACAATAGCTTAATTTAATTTGATATGTGTGTATAGAAAGATAAATTATGAAAGAAGGAAAAAGCTGCAAAGCTATTATTTCGGTTTTTTCCTCTTTTGAATGCTAATTACCCTAATAATGTTCTCCTGGTTAATTACTCTTTCGCAATTAGTACTATGGGCAAATAATTGTGCGGCGATTAAATTAGTACATTTTTTCCCGTTATTCTTTTTTGAAAAGCTTTCGTTGCAAATAATTTACGATGTTTACGAGGGAAAGAAAAGGGAAAATTGCACAAAAAAGCGACGTCTATGGCAGTCGAGTAAGTTATAAACGTAGCGTTATCGTTGTTGTGATATAAATATGTCCTTTATATGTATATTATGGGGAGTAAAACAAGGGTAAAAATTACAAGCGTCCTATTCCTAGCGAAGGAAATGGCACATTCAGTGTGTACTTACATATAAATAAATTGCGGAGGTAAAGAAAGGAAAGTATAATATACGAAAAGGTGTTTGTGGTAATAGTAATAATAGTTGTGGGTTGTTTTATTTTCGAATTTCATCCTTTCACCATTTACGTACACCTGATTTGGACGAGAGCACAGGCTACCATTGGAAACGTTATTGGGTCGAGTTTAGGGACTTTAAGGTCGCAGAAAGGAGGCACGAGGAAACTAATAGACAACATCCACGAACTGGGTAATATTGTTCGCCTTTTACGGTTTTCCTTCCCTTATTGCTTCACTCATTCGCGAATCCTACCTATAAGTTTATTTCTAACGGTTGTAAAAACGAAAAGAAAACCACCGAAGCGTCCCAATGCAATCGTTGTGGACGGAATAAGAAGGTTCCTTTAATACTTACCGCTTTGTAAATTGCTAAACATTTAGATTCGAATTTATTCGATTCTGGCGTTTATTTCTTTCTACGAAAGGAACACCAGCAGTGGCTCCATGACTGTAAATTTAAATCTACATACATAAACGAATCGAATTGTTTATAAATAATTGGGAGTAACAATTTTGAAAAAAAGCTTCATTTTTCAATTAACGAATTTTTGTTATACATTAATCGACCGAGCAAGAAAAAGGAAATGAACGATGGCGAAAATACTAAGAAAGTACATAATTTGCAAGGAAAACTTTTTATGCCGCCGAGCGTTGCTTCAAAATAAATAGCAAAAAGGGGAAGAAAAGAAAACGAAGGGGGTAGTCCCCTAAATATATTTATGGAAGGAAATGACTACAGGTACGTAAACACTTTGAATGGCGTTAAAGTGAATAATTTACAAGCACTTAACCGTAACAATGATGGAACGTTACGGGATGGAAACGAGTTAAAGGCAATGAAGAAACTTTCGTTTTCTTGCTCGAACGACAACTAATAGAGCTCCAAGAGTTTTGGAGGAGAACGAACTCGACTGACTAAACACGTCGATCGCATAAAAATCTTTCCATCTCGACGTAAAGCAAATGTTTGATGCATGAGTACGAAAAGAGGAAGAAGAAATTGGCCCTATCCCTTCGATCTTCAACGAACCATCCTTCTAAAGAACCCGCTCTGTTTAATAGCGTGAAGCTCCACTTTTACGACGTAGGGCTCAATTTTTTTCCTCTTCAACAAAGATCTCGTACCATCGTTCACCTCATTTTCATTTCCCCCCGGCCCTATAAAGGACCATCGCGAAGACTAATACGTTGTACGAGATCAAATTGGTAAACAAAGAGGCTTCTTAAACGGAAATTCGGGCACGTATAAAGGATTTCCTATCTTAAACAGGTAATTATGTCGCAAAATGCAGGTTAAGCCAAAAACGGAATTTTGAGCCGTTCGTCAGTCTAAAAGACGGTCGAAGTATTTCGCAGAAGGAGTAAAGCGAAAAATTTATTTCCGCACGGCCCCTCGCCCGAAATAAAACCGAATACAATGGGAATTGTACGGCTTATCCATGACGAAGAAGGAGAAGTGAGTCGAGGAAGAAGATAAAAGGATGCGGCGCAAAACGTGGGTCACTAACACGACAAATCCCGAATTGATCCGTTATTGACGTATCGTACAAGGGAAAGAATTCAACAGGAAAATCAGCGAGAGGATGCTCCAGGACAAAGACGTTCGCTTTGTTCTTTCCTTAACATTTCCTTACAACAAACGATAATCAAAATTATGATGTAATAATTTCTGCACGATTATTTGCTTTCACGTGGAACTAACATTGATTCCGTTTGTTTGCTCTTTTTGTTTAGCCTCGTGTGCACGCGAGAAAATGGTTACCTTGTAACGGACTTTATGGTGGAGGCGCCGGGGGTGCGACGGCGCGCGTTTAGTATTCAGTTACGGCGACGTGTAATAAAATCTGGACGATCGTTCACGTAACTTTGGTTTATTACCCTACGAACCGTTATTTCGAATAGAGACAGAAGTTGAAGGGAAAAAGTTCGTGGCGACGAGATGGAGCGAAGAAGTTGGCGAGGATCATATTTTAAAATTGATCCAGTGCCCGAAAATCAACAGACAAAAAGAGTCGTTTGCAGAGGTGGATGTCTATAAAAGGGAAGAAGTTAGATGAAAGGATCGAAAGAGAGTAATGTTTTGACAATTTATTTATTAAACGGCATATAATGGAACGGATACAAGTTTTGTATTATAAAAAGGCTGAAGAATAACACAGGGATTGATGGGGGAACGAAAAAGGAAACCTCGCATAAACGGGGAAAGGAACGTGAAGAATTAATTAAATCTTGTTTGAGTTAAAAGTACGTACACGCAGGGAGTAACGGGAAACGGCGAATAATGAGATTCCATCTGCAATATTTATGGTAATGTATGAAGCAAGAAAGAAATGAAAAAAATAGAAAGAAAACGCTGGAAGTAAAAGATCATCTCTCTTTCGATCTCCTTCCTCGTGTGTGTGTGTGCGCGCGTGGGCTTTCCAATATTTGTATGTACACGTAGACGAGAATAAAGCGAGATTTTTAATAATACCTGCATTCGATATGCGGAAAAAATTGGAACTGGAATATAAAGGATTCCATCCTTCTATTTGTTACAACAACATCTTCGCGATCGTTTCCATTCCTTTCGCAGCAACGGGAAACCAACGAGACGAGGATAAAGTTAAATAACAGCAATGAGATGATGAGTAGTATAAATTTTTATTACGATTTACCCAATAAAAGCGGAATAGTTCCATCTATTCTATCTATAAAATATTTCATAACGGCAATCGATTGCTTTCTCTATTTTTATAAAAATATCTCTCGACAAAATAAAAACCCATCGATTTCAGTTTATTACACGCGTTTGATACGATGTTATTATTTGCTTTTAGCTCATATCTCTGCCGTTTCCGATTTTTAATTTATTTCTTTTTCGCGATACGGAATTAATTAATTTCATCTAGGGTGGATGCAAATAAATTAGCGGAGATACAGGAAAGAGGCAGTGGCGTAGGGGTAGGGTCGGCAGAAGTAGACCAATTAATTCGGTCGTATATCATAAACGTTATCGCGAGAGAGACGCTTATACGTGTGTGTGCGCGCTCACAAAATTTATATCTGGTGGATGCGCCGGGCGAAATGTATTCCATTCATATGTTGATTGTTTTTCTTTGCGTTTTAAGTTGCCAATCAAATACGGCTAAAATCACGTTTATTGCATCTTTTTCGCCATTGTTTCAATGCAAGTTTTAATTTTTAATGGCAAAAATCCTATTAGCTTTTAAAAGCATACTCGCAGAGGAGATTCGTTTGCAAAGCTAATCCAGCGGTCTCTGCGTTAGATAATCTTCTTGATGTCGCATCGCTTTTGCGCTAATTGAATGGAAAGAAGTGTAAACGCTATTTTAGCTATTAGTCGTTCAGTTTTTGGATTTTCGAATAAGCTCAAGTGCCCGTCTCGTTCCTCCGGTTCGCATGTAGTTTTATTGATTTGTAAACTGTTGGTCGAATAGTTTGTACAGTGGCGGTCCACGCCAATTAACTAGAGGTCAGTCGTCATGGCGAATGGATTGTAATAGTAACTGGGTTGCTTTTGCTAGCGCTGGTCGGCGGTCATCTACTACACAAACTGCCACTACTACATATAAAAGCGTTTCCAACAATTTAGGGCCTTAATTACTGTTGACATAGGTTGTACGTATAAGGTTACCACGGCCATTCTCCTATGCTACGACCCTTATTCTTCCCCTATTCTTCGTTCTCGTGCTTCCTACCCCACGTAGGTTTTCTATATTCAACCGCGATTAGCAAATATTTAGTATGAAATTAGGACTCGTTATTATTATTATTATCGTTATCCTTTATGGGAAATGGTTGTTGAGGAATTGTTTTAAGACTTCCGTTAAATACTGGAAGCATTGTACGTTTGGATAACGTTATTTATTGTACTGCGTTTAAGTGAGTGCGTCTGGTAATCAAATAAAAGAGGGCAACTCATTAATTCCATTGACGTACATTCGCGCAAAGAGGACTCTAAAGGGATTAATTAATTTGTAAATAAAGAAATTAAAATTCGGGGCCGGGTTTTGCTTTTAAATGAAATTTCTTATTGTAAATAATGGAAGGGAATTTTTGTTCTGATTTTCACTTCTTTCATTTTCATCCCTTTATTTTAATTCGATAGAAGCTCCACTTTACGGATGCTGTCGAGGATGACGTTAAACAATGTTAAGAATAAAAACTCATTTCGTACCATTTTTATGAAGTTACAAATTCTATCGTTCAGTTCTGCAAAGTATATATCTCTATGTAAGTGGTTGTTAAATTCCATGGATTTTATGTGATGGTAGTGGAGGCCATAAAAATCGTCTCTTTTTCTCTCCCAACCAGTTTTCTCTTTGTTACTGTTCGCTCCTATTCCTTTTTTTGCCTATAATAAATACACCTAACACCAAGGCTGGCATTGCACAGGTGGCAAACGACAAGGAAATTATTTACGACGATTTTATTTCTCTCTCTAAATAACAATAATATCCGTGATAATAATTGCGAAATAAATAATATTTTATAAGAAGAAGACCGGGTGAAAATATTAAAACAAGCAGGACTCTAAGCATTTTAATAAATTCTGCGCGAACTTCTATCTTTAACGGTTACAAATTAAGTAAATTGTAAGAGGTTCGGGGAAAATGGGAGCTTTTCCGACAAATATAAAAATACATACAAGATATTATTCTCATGAAAATAAACATTCTATTGGTGCCATCCACTTCCCAAATAAAAAATAACCGTCCAAACGGTTATTACCTTAAGCGAAGAGCACTGCCACTAGTTTATGATTCGGAACGTAAAAAGTGGGGTAATAGTAATGTGGAGAAATGGAAGAAGAAGCGACGGAAGAGGAAATTTAAATTGATTGCAACATTGCGAATAGAGGAAGGTATCGATGTTATTAATGACGCCATTTCGATCTGCCTCCTTTTTAATACAATCACTCTGGTTTTATGATAAACGTTTAAAGGTCGCAAGCAATTGGCGATGATCCTCGATATCGAATTGTAAATACGCGTCTTGCGAAACGATACGTGGAATCTGACTACTTGCAAACCATGCAGATATGCAAATTCTAATTAAACAAATGGAATCGTACCTGCATTTAGTTAATAACGTACGATGATGATGCTTTTAGAGTTGTTAATTATTAATCACAACAGCGAAAGTTGATGGTATTAAACGAATGCGAAACAAAAAATATGATTTTGACTAATGGCTCGACGGGAATTAGCGGAGTACGACTTAATACCGGCCGTTTTTGCATTTTACTTTATTAACGACCTTCGAATTCAATTTGCAATAATAATTAGCAGTGCACGTTTCATTCCGATTTTTTTAAATCATTCCTGGCAAAATCAACGAAAATAAAGTAAAGTTGTACATCGATTAACCGGTAAAGTTTATTAAAACCCCGAAGAGCTTTAGGGGGAAAAGCGATATTTGCGCGAGTGTGCACGCGTTGTTTTTGAAGGGCAAATTTTATTACGTTTTCAGCGAAAATAAAAACTGAAAGCCCGGAATGATGGACGGAGAGGGAAGACGATTTTTCAGGCTTTTCGTCGCTCGCTCTTTCCCTTTAAAATTAATTGAGATGCATACGACGATAATTTTTCACGTTATATATATCTGTTTCTATTTTTTTTTATCATTAGGTAACATGCTGTAGTCATCCGAATCCTGATGAAGTCTCAAATGACACGTATGAAATTTAAATTTATATATCCAACAACGTTCATGTATGCCTAAACATATACCCCGTCTCTCTATCAGTTGGAGTGAAAAAGGAGGAGCGAAAGTGAGCGAAAAAACCTGGATGGTATAAGGGAAAGAGTTTTAAATTATGAATATACGCGCACAAACATATTTTTCGTAGGCGTTCATCTGGTCCTTTTCCGTGGAGCAAAAAAAAATGAGCGAAATACCCTAATTTTCATGCATATTTAATCGTTATCAAAGACATTTTCATTATTTCATAGATTACGTCCCGTAATTAATGCGGAGTCCTTCTTTTTCGGCACGTGCGTGCGGCAAATGTAATTACGTTTCATAGATTTTCGCACTGTTTCGTAATGTGCGTTGCGAACATTGCAAACATCATTTAGATCAAATAAAATTCGTCTACATCAAAGTGGGATAGCTCGAATGTGAGAAATGATTCGTCCGTTTCCATCTCGTCCTTAGCTTTGTATATTAAATTTCTAGGTGTAGATTATTATCTGAACGATAACAAAAGGACGTTTCGCGTCGATAAACATGAATTAATTTGATATTTGCAATATGCAGAACAAGTTTCCACGAAACGTTCGAAATTATTATAGAATGTAAAATGTTCGATAAATTCAATCAGGTTGATTGGAATCGATTGCAGCAGGAGCAAAGGAAAATTTAAGTATTGCCATTAATCCTGAAGGATAATATGCTTTATAGGAGTGGAAATAAATAAAAGTTTTTCCCCGGTTTTTTTTTCACGTTTTTCCTTTACGCCCAACCGAAGCCCCCGCCTTTTCCCTTTCTATTAAATTAGATATATTTGTAATGCCCCTCTTTCCAAATCGATCCCCGCTGCAAAGCTTAAAATATGACATACACAAGCTTTATTATGTTACAGTGAATAGTGGAAGAAATCAATAGCCCGGATAGATTCTGCCGTATCGCTTTTATTATTATTTTGCAATTAAATCTCAAGATAAATATCCACTCTTATCCATTTCGGTAATATTTCAGTGAGGTCTCTAAAGCGAAATAAAATCTATAAAGATTTAAACGTTGTTCTATACATAAACAAATACTGGGGAATGATTAATAATTCTAACCTGCCACTCGAAGTCCTCTCAATTTAATTAGAATCGTTTGATTTATGGTCTTCTAATCGAATCGAGAACCCATGCCAATGGAATAATGGTGATCGCCTTATTTGAGCGAAATAAATAATATTCTTTTGCTCTTGCAGAAAATAAAACGAGGACCAGCGATTTTTGCAGGAAATTGGAAGCAATCGAATTGATTGTGATTGTTGCGTGATCAATTTGGATTTGTGCAAAATGCGTTCATTTGATTATTGGCAAAGGGTCCACGTGATACTATAGTAATGATTACCGCAGTTTCCGGTGCGTTATGAATGTTAAGCTCACCTCTTAGTGTACAAGTGAACTAAAACAAAATTCTCCTTTTTTTAAAATAAATTTAATTATTTCCATATGCAGGTGTATGGTTTTCATGCGGATCGTGCTTGTTTATTCCCATGAATTTAATTTTTTTGCACGTCGAGTCGCAAATTTCATATCAATTTTTTCCATTCGGTTCATTTACAACCACTTTTTCATCCCTCTCGCTCCGTTGAAGGCGCCACGTATCCACGTGAAATTTATTTATAAATAAAATATATTTATTTATATACACGATGGCTGGCTGGCATATTCAATACACACCATGCATATATCTATAGACACTTCCATTAGATTGATTAATGTTTACCAAAGCGAAATATAAGTATTGGGGCAATATTGATGAATTACACACACCCACATATAAACGTGTTGGCGGTAAAGTGTCGCCCATTTGAACAAAAAAAGTAATACAATCGCTCCCCTTATTTTACACCGAAATTCATACATTTCAATTCTTTGCTTTCCCCTTTTTGTCCGCGCTTCAGAATCATCAATAACTTAAAAACTTTAAACTGCGTCACAAAGTAAACCGTCTTCGTTTGCTGTCCAAATTTTTGAGGTAAATTCAAATTTGAATTCGATTGGAATGAGCGTCGAAGATGGCACAAAAGAAACTTTTTGTTTGGTTGGCAAACAATTGGAAAATTGTTGAATGTAATACCTATAATTTCCGCGAGATTAAACCGTTTAATCGCACTTAATCCCGGCCAGAGTGTGCGTGAGCGTGCCATAAAAAGCGCTTCCTCCGGAGCGTGTCAATATCAAGCATCTGTTTCGTTTCGCACATGGAATTATTTAATATTCGCTTAACGTTTTCAATTTTTCCGTTCTTTCCGAAGTAAGTTTAATGCGTAATGCGCAAACGGACACTAATTTAGCGTCATTTATCAATACGTGCGGATGGCGATTCGTCCGCAAATTAACGCCCCGGTTTGTTATTGCGAGAAAACAAAGCCAGGAAAAAATCGCGTTTCGTGTTGCATAAATAGAATGAAACGTGAAATAAAACGCGAAAACGGCCCACATAATATAAAATAAATATATTTACATCGCATCAAATAAAACAAAAATCGAAAACATGGCAAGAATATAACCCACACATACGCAGAGAGGATAAGGGGCTTTGTTTTCGCTGACTTTTTTCCCTCGCCATTTTTCGTACCCTCTTTTCAGTATTATTATTATTTCAACGGATATGCCCGCTATATTTGTTTGTTATTTCGTTTTTATTGAATCTCCTCCTTTATTTGAATATGGGGTAGGTTTTTTTCCCTCCCGTTTGCTTTTCTTTTCGCCCACTCGTTCGGGGGTCCCCCTCTCATATTAATGTTAAATTTTATATAACAATATCCTTCACATCAAAAATTGGATCCTTTCCTCCAGCCGAAGCTTTTTCTTCTCTCTCCGTCCCTTTTCGACGTATCGCTTTCCACGTTCGAGATACTCAATGGTTGATGATGATGATAAAGCAAAAGGACTAGAGGAATTGGAAAATAAACTTTTTGCGTCATCGTGGAAAAGTCAATAATAACAATAATTGTATACTTACTGATAACATTTTGCTGCGAGAATAAATGTTGACCGAAAGATGATGACGTCGATAACGCGAATAAAGATTGGATTTTTCTGTTATGTAAATAAGAGTGGCCGAAGAAAATGGTAAAAAAGATAATAACAGATATCATCGTACAGTTATTTTAATTATAATCAACACCCGACGGGACAGAAAAAAGTGCGTTCACACACGAAATTCTGTG
Source organism: Hololepta plana (assembly GCA_963695495.1). Lineage (NCBI taxonomy): Eukaryota > Metazoa > Arthropoda > Insecta > Coleoptera > Histeridae > Hololepta > Hololepta plana. The sequence continues at coordinate 9,810,516 of OY968836.1, forward strand.
TTACACACATAATTATGAGGGCGAAGAGAAGCGAGAGAGAGTTAAAAATTATTGTAATCCGCTGGTTAAAAGGTGGTTTAACACACAAGCAAAATAGGAATAAACTTTTCTTTCGGTTCTTTGTACGGTTGTCAGCCTCATCATCATTAACAAAGTGAATTTATAAATAAAATAATATTCTCGTGTTCGCCCTTATCTTAACGTTAATTCTCCGCTTACATTTTAAGCGGGCCCTTTATTTGCCGCCATTAACATTCGTAAAAGCTCATTATCGAGTGAACATTTATTCGATTAAATTAATTAATATTTACTAATAAATTAAATCGTACGTTTCCCTAGGTAAATCATTGGAGATTTACCTCGCGAATTTGCTTCTATTGCTGGTCATCAACAACACAAAAACAACGGAGTTTTTCAGCCGAAAATTCAGTTTCTACGCCTTAACGAACCGGAAATTAATTATACTAATTTGGAGCATTCCACACGTAAAAATCGCGCGGATTCTTTGTCTTAATTAATAAAGGGAACGAAACAGAAATATTTTAATTAAACGTGCTTTTAATAACGAATTTCCTCTTCTGTTCTCCACAAATAGCAAATTATTTTTGTATAATAACAATCATCGAAGGAACTACTTTTTACAATTTTCTAAGGTTCAAATTGGACGTAATGTGGGGTACGAGGAATAGTTTAATCCGCTGCTATAGGAAAAAAAGTTTTCTTTTTCAGTGAGACAAATCTGATTAATAGGCGAAGCTGAGAACGCTATCAGTATCTTTCTCCCTTTTTGCTTCCATCCGTTTCCATCTCTCCCTTTCACCTGATATTATTATAATGCACGAATATTTGTTATGTTAAACCACGAGCATATATCTAAGGATGAGCGACGAGAGGCAGAAAAAAATAAGTAAGAAAAATGAATTTACACTTTATTTCTTCGCGTTTTCTTATTCGTACTCGTTTTCCAACGAAATCCGTTACGCTCGTTAGCCCGAACTCTTTCTGCGTTTCGCTTTCGTCCTTTCTGCGAGTTTCTCTTTGCAGCGTTCGCTAATAGGGACAACAATTAGAAGAAGTGGATTGTTTAAGCATCGACTGATACAAGCACGTCGTCCAATTCCGCGTTGTTGGTACGGTTAATGACAATAATAGCGTTAATAACGTAAAGCAATTTACTACTAAAACGGCGCGCAATTAAATTGTTGCGGAAGTGATTGCGATTAAAAGCTATTTTAATTTCGTTAAGGAGTCAATTTAGCCGACGTGTTTATAATTAACATTAACGTTTCATCCGATTAATATTTTCGGTTTGCGAAATGTTCGGGAGATTCGTTAACAATCCCAGATTGATTTCAATAAATCGTTCGTCTTATTCGTCGTTTTGTTGTTGCGAAAATGGTTTTCGTACGTGTGTGTGCACCGAGTTGGCAAACTCGTTTCGGTAGTTGAAGTAATGATAATAAGGATGATAAATAATTTTCGAAAGTTTTGTACATTTATTAAAAGTAAATTGGCAACTAGTATTAGTAGTTCTCGTCTTTTTCGCTATATCTATCTATTTCGCAAAATTGCACTCTGACTCAATTACTTTCCGTTACAATATAAGGATAATTAACGACGGCGAAAAGTTTATTGCGAGTTTATCAAGTAAAATGTCCTTATTTCTTTCCACCTTCGACGTTGAAGCAATAAGTTTCCCGATAATCGTGTTAATCGCTCAAAATGGAACGACTGAATTGAACGCCTACATTTTTTAATTTTTGTTGAAAATGTTTATTTTCCACGTTTAATCTAGCTAATTAAAATTAGAGGATTTCGTAAAATTTCGTTTACTCTTTGTCGCACGGAAATTCGCCAAAATGAATGTAATTAGCATGCATTCGCTTTTAAAGCTTAAGTGCATCTTTAGTGCGTTCGGTTAGTGAGTGGGTGGTTCTTTTAATGTGGCACGTTTTCATAAAAGTTTCAACTTTAAGAAAATTTAAATTTAGATTTATATAATGCTCCCAAGTAAAACTGCATCTCCTTTACTTGTACACTCGCGAAAAATTGCATAAGGGATGGCTATTTTTTTTTGCTCAGATGAACTAACGGAAAATTTTCGAAACTAAAAAAAATTGATTTTTAATTAAACTACTTTTGTTGTGGCTCCTTTTTTTAATTAAAACCCACACGATAGTCGGGAAACTATTGATGGCTTTATCAGTCGTTCCCAAGAGAATATCGTCGCCAGGCATTAATTCGTGCATAACCATTGTCTCCTATTTTATTCCCTATCGTTTATTGATAATTTTTCCCCAAAAATTTCACAAATAGAATTAGGCCAAGTTGGTTTTAGTGCAGTTTCGTTCTTTGTTGTGTGCAGGAGTTTGTGGCGACCACCAACAATTTTTTCGTATGAAAAAAGAGACAATGGTAAATGTTTGTCGTATCGATTAATAATTTTTAATAGATTTTTTTTTCTGCATTTAATTCCATCCACAGTGGAACGAAAACAACGCCGGCAACGAAGAACAATAATGGTTCCATTGCATGTTGTACAAAATAAATTAACATTGTACTCGTTATTATTATTATTTCTCCATTTTATTGTATCGAATGTTAATAATCGATTGAAAAAAAGAGCAAACAAATGGAGATAAATAGGTTTTGAAATTAATTAAAACTTCGACTCCCATTGATGATTATTTTTTGCTCCATCTCTTGCCGTTTATGCTTCATCCTCTAGACGTACATAAAAATTTAATAATAAAAACGATATGTTCTGTGCGAGAGAGATTCAATATACACCCTCTTTAAAGACAATCTTACCTTTAGCAGAAAGCGAACAAAAAGTGATCGAATTTTTATAACGTACCAACTTTATATTTGAAGTTGATGCCGCCCTATTTGTTTTTTGCAGACCCGCCTTTATTTTCCCTTCCGAATTTATCCAAATTTTATTATTCGAGATTATATGGGAATATTAAACACCGTAGAACATTATTGGACACTGAAGAAATACGCGAGAGACGAGGATCATCCTTTAAGAACGGATCACCTTTATCGTTCCACCGTACGAATTGGCCCCCCTTGCCAAAATTCAAAGGCTTCCCATTAATTTTCGCCCCACGCAGCTCCTGCATAACAATTCGTAATAAGTCTTATAATAATAATAATCGCAAAAATTTGCGAACCAAAAAGACATTCTCGCTTTGTGGTAATTAATTATACCGGCGACGGTGAGGAGCAAGAGTGCGAAAATGGATTCTTTTCCGCGGCGAAAGACGTAATTAATTGATGGATTAGAAGAAAAGGTAAAAGGAGCAAAAGGACGAGGGGAAGTATAAATGAAGAATGTGCTCGATCGAGCGAACCTTTTTATTACACTGTCATTTGCATTTTTGCGCTCTTCGCTTTCGCCAATTTTTGATCTGTCGCACGCCACAAAAGACGTTTGTTCGACTTTTGTTCTTTAGGAATTCCGAAGAACTCTAAAAGCAATTTATATAATTTCTTTGCCTAGTTTGCAACGAATTTACTCGTTATGAAATAAATGGGAATGTATCTGTGTAATTACCAATTTTCATCTTCGACCAAGTTATATTTTCCGGGAAGAAAAAAGAAACGAGAAGCGTGAAGAAATAAATTTCGTTAATAGAAAATTTTATGTCCTTTTTATCTGATTTGTTACGGCTTTCCATCGAGTTTTTTCCTTTTGTACGGCGATAAAGGGTGGCAGAAAAAATCCTTCGAGGACCTCATATAATTTTTGCGTGTAACGAACAATAAACGACCGGGGGGAAAAGGATGGCGTATAAGATACAGGACAATGCGGAGGAAAAGTGGGATAAGAATAATAGGTATGAGTCCTTATATAAAGCGTATAAAGGCGTAAATCATTTGGGGGCCTTGTCTCATACATAACGGATAGTGGACGACGAGCGACGAAGGACGAAGTCCTATAGGATCCTACGTACGAGGGGCGACTCGCGTTGATGGAAGATCCATGTTGTTGTTGCTGCTGCACACTCGCACGCATTTCCGGCGACTAAGACGAATGGTGCCGGTCCAGGGGGTTAGGACGCCTCGAGGCCCGTCAGCGAACGACATTAAAATATATGTACGCGACTAATGTCCTTTTACAATTCGACTCGCTCAAATCGACCGTGAAATTAACATTTATCACGTGTAAAAGATGAGAAAATCGGTTGACATTTTTCTTTGCGCCCTTTGCGCGTTTTGCCGCACTAAAAGTCGTCCACAAAGAGATAATCTTGTCGTTAATTGATAAAAATGTAAAAAAAATCCCTTGTTCGTGGGGTCGTTGTAAATTCGTTTATTTATTAGGAAAGTCATGCTTTTTTTTTGTGGAAAATTGTGGATTACGCACGAGATTAAATTCGCGGTTTGTATGCAAATTTCATGCCTCGTTTGTAATTCACGTAACGTATCTTCCTTGACCAAAAAAAAAAATGCGATAAAAAGAGAAGCTTTTAGTTCAAAGATAACAGAATCCTGACATCTTTTACTGCACATGCATTTTATCGGATAAATGATTTAGAAAAATGAGGACAAATTGCGAAAAATAGGAACAAATTGCAAAAAAACGGGGACAGTGTGCAAAAGAACGCGGACAAATTACAAAAAAGTGGACAAATTGGAAAGAAATAAGAACAAATTGCAAAAAGAATGAAAAGGAAAACGTTATTCATACCGAAACGATTCTTCGACTTCCATCTTCGTCTCGTTCTTTTTATTATCAATGGATCTATAAGCTTGTGTGTGAAAATTTGAAATTTTTACAGTCGTCAATAAAAGCGATACGTGCATCTTTCGTTTTTCCACTTTTTCGCGTGTTCCCTTGTCAGAAGCCTTTTTTTTTTAAATAAATTCCATTTAAGCGAAATCAACCCTTTTTCACCACATTTTTTAAAAATTCCTCAATTATGAAAGGGAAACTCAAAAAAAGGGCTGTGACAGGCCCGCAAGATTTCATTTATGAACAATTTGATTCATTATTTTAAAGGATTCAGTTTGAAATGAAGGAAAAATCCTGTCCCAAAGCTTTCAATGGTTTCTTATGGAAGATTCATAGTGTATTCCTGGTTGCATTTTCGGTGTATATGACTCTTAATTAAAAAGCAAAAAGCAAAAAAAAAATCGAAAAAAGAAGTGCGGTACCCGAGAGAACGTATTAAAACTAATACCATTTGGTGAATTATTACTATCGTTATGGTATGGGATGAGGTGAAAAATCCACTTCTTTTGACGTGTAATTAAATGGAATGGAAATCTAATACGTTCCATGTTCGAAACGGCGACAGCAGTCAATATAAAAGTAGAAAGACCTTTTTCATTTCAATTTCACTTTAAAATTGACTAGGACAAAGAAGAAACCCGCAGGAATAGAGCAGGGAAAGAGAGAAAAGCAGATTGGAACAATTACTAGATTGATTGGACTCGAGTGGAAGAATTTCGGTGCAAAAACAACTCAAACGCACCGTATTCAAATTTTCCCTCTATTTCATTTGCCAAGAAGACCGTGATTTTAAATCTACGAAGAAAAGGTAAAATTGCCTCGAGTCCAGCGAAATTTTAAATCAAAATTAAACGAAAACCTATTGGTAAATGACACGTGAAAGAGGCGAATTAAGATACTGACATGTTTTCGGCGATGGAATAAATAGTTGTTTCGCCGATGACGACCTCTTTTCCATCGGTTTAACATAATAAGATGATACGTATGTAAATTGGTTTTCCGTGAAAAATGCTCGCGAAGAATGGAGAAACGGGCACGTGGAACGTTATAAAGGAAAAGTGCATTTATGCGATGACGGGGAAAATGCAACGGCAAAAGATTAGGATCTATGCAATATATTGGATGAATTCACTTCTAACTGCTATTCCCAACGTTTCGATCATTTTGGCGCGGGGGAAAATCGACGGATGCAATCGTTAAGAAAATGACGTTCCGAGCGATGGAAAGTTGATAAGTTTTATTTGAATATTCCTTGCATATTTCTTTGTTTAATAAAAGCGAACTATAACGAGGATTAGATTGCAAGTGATCGTCGCGATATTCGCGTGGAGAAAATGAAAAATAAATAGAAATATCGTCAAGTAAAGAGAGCAGGAGAAATCTTTATGGAATTTCATCCGATCGCAAGCGATATTTGGCATTTTTCATTGAATTTAAACCTTTATAAACTGGCTAGATATCATTGCGAATGATATCGAACCTCGCCTCTTATTCATAAGATACGCTAGATAATATTGGATGGAAAATTTGCAAAGAAAGATATTCGTTCCATACCGGTCTATAATTCAACGCAGTTCAATTCTTTCATTCCGTCTAATTTAAACGATACCAATTCGCATTTAATTTCAATAAATTACAATGGAAATACTTAACCTCGTTGACGATGAAATAAAAGAGTCCTTTAGTTTTGTTTCTTATTATACAGGGCAATATTACCATAAAATAACATTATTATGTTAGAATAGCACGCCAATAAATATTGGCCGTAAAATGTCTTCGTTTTAAAGGTTGCAATAAAGTAAGGGCTCCAAAAAATAAGCGTATGCGAATATAAAATGAAGAATATAGAGGAAAAGTTCCTTCGAGGGGTCCGCGATAATAAAATATAAATGTGTTAAAAATATAGGAAGGAATTAATTTTCTAAATGTGGACCGTCACCCCAAAACAAAAACATTTTTCGTCGTTGTTGTTGGGGCAATGAATTAGCTTGGAACACGCGAAGATTTATAATATTTTTATTATTACCGGAACGCAACGTCTTTGGCTTGACTAATTTTAGCCCATGTCGGTGAGAAATTGCTCTCGTGTCGCAGAACGTGTCGTCAGGCTTGAAAATCCTTAATTAAAGCCGGAACGGACGGTTGTAAATTTTTAATCAAGTTTCTGCCTTAACATTGATGAAAATCGATTGGTTTCAAGTTTAGTTTTTCCATTCAAGCTCGAAGATTTGCTTTTAATAATAATCATCCGGCAAATTAAGGGGGAAAAAACGTGAGACTAATTACTTTTCTAATAAAAGTCATTAATGGTAACATTAATCAACTTGATGTGCATTCGTGTTTTAATCCGAAGCATTTTATGGATTATTACGTTTATTTTAATGCTGGTTACTCGTTGGGATTTAAATTGTAATGAAATATGTTCGTTGCATGCTTCGGTATTATTATAAGACAATTTTACAGGTTCGCCATTCCATTAATTATATCGCATTGTAAGGCTAATGCAAATAGCCCATTTTATTTTTCGCGTTTCGTCTCGATCATTGATCAAAACTTAATGTTCAGCGAAATCACATTATAACGTTACTCATTGCAAAATACCGACTCCAAGTCGACGGATAAATTGGCCGTCTAAAGTCCAATCGAAAACTCAATAAAGGCGATACATCAAAAGGGATCCTCTCGTTGCAATTTCCAAAGTTACTTGTATTGGTAATTAAGGTTTCGCATTTAACGCTCGGTTAACGTGCGGTTTAACAAGTTGCTAATTTGCGGAAAAATGCAAATTTTCGCTTTAAGCTCGTTAGGAAATTCGATTTTTTCCCTTTATTCAGAAGACTGTAATTTTATATTTAAAATAAAAATGTATTCGACGCAATATTTAAAATAACAAACTGAAGAGAAAAGCGTCGATTGTAATGAAAGTAATCGAGACGGAGTCGTATTCCTATTGTTGGAAATATCAGAGGGAATCTATTCGACGAGGCCTTATATCTTCTTTTACCGGAAGACAAAAAAGAAAAGAAGCGAAAGAACAAAAAAAAGAGCGAACAATTCCACTCGTTTGTTAAAAATCGTTCCCTTTAGGCGAAACGAAGAACGAGCAAACGCACTTTTTTCTTTTCTTCCCTCTCACACTTTCCTCTTCTATCGCCCTCCGATCATCGTCTTCTTAGTGGAAAAAGAAGATTGTGTATGTCGTTACAAAAGGATGGAAAAGAATGGCGAGATGGCGAAGGAGAGAAGGGAAGAACAAAAGATATTGATAATGGAATACTTTCTTTGTGAATATACCCAATTGAATCTTATTCTCATCTTTTATTTTACTCTTAGGCGATATAAAAGAAAAGTCGATAATCAAATTTAATTTTTAAAGGAAACGTCAAGATATTACCGCCGTCGTTATCATTTCCAATTTCCATACCTGTTTTTGTTATTCAATTTCTCTTGCAAAAGTCATTTTGTTTTGGTGGATGCGCCGGGCGGCAAAACCTACTAAACCGACAGCAGCGATTTGTTAATCATTCCGTTACCTGTTATCGTTTGGCTTTTAATTAAAGACAGGTAATTGGAAATGGAAATCGAAAGGACAAATGGAATGTATTTGTTTGTACAAATTGTAATTTCCTCCTGTATCGAATGCCAAAGGGAAAAAAACAAAAAAGTCGAATGACAATATAAAAAGAATTAAAGTACACGGTTTTATTGCCGCAGGAAAATTAATAGGTTTTGCTGTCGAGCGTTGCTTTTCTTATTTTTACAGCGTAGAATCACATAATTTTTTCGTTTCCCAACGCGTCGACCCTTTAATTTTTCCTTCAAAGCCACGAAATGAAAATCAAATGGAAACCCTTCCGTTGTTGTTTCTTTCTCGACGGTTTTATTTATCTCCGGCCGCAAGTACAATAAAAAGGACTGGGAAGAAGAAACAACATGGGAAACCTAACGTAATCGTAAAAAATCAAGAATATTTGTTGCGAAGCGGGCGTGTCCCTATGTAAATACCGACACGTACCAACGGAGAAAGGAGGGCGACTGAAATGAAGGAAAAGGAAATAATAGGAAGCCGTTTGAGAATTTGTCGTGTATGTTGAAGAATTGTCGTTGTTGCTTTAAGATAAAACAATCAAATAAAAGAGGAAGAAGTGATACCCTGTTAGATATAGACACGACAAAAACAACAACAACAACAACAACAGTGATAAAAAAGAAGGAGAACGAGGATGGATAACAACTTATATTTCCCAGTTTTGCTTTTTATATTCTGGCTACAGTTTAAAGCCGCAAATGCCGCACCACTTTCTTGTCGCGATGTACGTGTTCCTTCGTATTTAGAAGGGCATCACGTTTCTTCTTCTGCCCGCTTTTTTCTTCATCTCCCCGCGTTGGTATTCCTTTTCCTTTCCCTTCGACATAACGACATATCCGTTTCCGTTTCTTTGTCTCCATGCGTTCAAAGTTCTTCTTTCTACCTTTTTTGTCTTTCTATATGACAGCACTCGAGAGGATAAAAGACGTGTTGGAGAAGCTTAGATCGAATTATACATTTTCGACGGCGAACAGCTGCCACGCAAGTGTACCGAATTTCTTTCTTTTACAACCGTTGAAGCCGGTCGAAGACGAATGAATGGTAAGAGTTTGATGACGATAATTCCAGGACATGTGTAACGAATCGGTATTATCCTGGTGCAGGATTTGACATCGAGGAAATCGCCGCTTCTTTTCGCCCCGTCCGCAGATTAAATCGCATTACGGCATCCGCTCAAGATTTGTTCGCGAGTTTGCCATTATATTGGAATTTAAATATTTTATATAAACGGGAAATAGTTTACGATATCCGCTAAGTTGTTATATCCGGTCGTTCAAAACTATTTCCTGCCGCCTCATTGAACAATGGACGCTTTGCGCCTGATTCACTAGCTTGAACTTCCTGTGCGGTACGATACCGGAAGATAATAACGGTTTGCCCGCAACGACGGTAAACAGAAACAGGCACCACATGCTGAAGCGGCCCAGATTATTATAATGCTCGATGCCGTGAGTTAATTTCTTATAAATCCGAGCAATTTTCATCGTTCACGTGCGGCAAAATGGAAAAATTGTAAAGCGATTTATTATCGCGATTGTGCGGCATTGTTAATGTTAGAAGAGCAAGCTACCGCGAACTAGAAGTGAAATTTCGAGTAATTAATTTAATGTTTACGTAAAAGAGATCTTAATTAACATCTTTTATGGCTTAGCGTTTAATTTTAAATGCGGAAGAAGGAGTTTGGTCTCGTTGCAAGGGCAAATGTTAAAACGTTAACGGTTATGTTACACATTCGTGCTTGAAGAGGGAAACGGAAAAATATTTAAAAGAAAGTTATGAAGAACAAACTTTCGGTGTTTAATTACAGCTTCAAATGTACACCGAAAAGAAATAAAACTTTTATCCTATTCGGTAGTAAGTTAATGGGGATTTCTGCGGATACTACACGAGCTTCAAGTCGTTAAAGCTTATTTTTATTTCAAAACAAGAATTCAAAGTGGTTTTATATATAATAATTAAGCAGGCAATTATGCGAGGAAAGTGAAATATTCAGAGAAATAGGACTTAACAAGTAAAGTGATAAATCAGACTTTTTCTGCACATTTTGATGCAACCGTTTTGTTAGTGTGAGAAGGTGCAAATGAGGATTAACGTCACGCGAATTTTTCGAAATCTGAACAGACGATTTTTTTTGCGCAATTTTGTACGACTCGAATTTGACGAATGTAACATTTACGCGAGGCAATAAACTTGTCTGGTCGTTATAAAAGGTGACGAGCAACAAGTTAATGTTTGGGAGGAAAAAGAAGACCGACGGAAAGGAATCTTAAAATCGCCTCGCAATGTACGGCCTCTTATTATTAAAGCTATTTTCTCTTTTGCGTCGCTTTTGTTAAATTATATTTGCAATTTTATTTATCTGCCATTAGTTTTTTCCTTGCCTTTTACGAGCGAAAATCCAATTCTCTTCCATCTTCTTCGTGTCTCCTTCCAACATGTATTAAATAAAATTACCAGACAATTTTATTGTTTCATTATAGCAAAGTTGGAAGTTAATAATTGACGTTGGATGAGCAACAATAACGACAACAAGAGTAAGAGCAGCAACAACAACGACGTCAATGAGGACGGAGAAGAATAACAAGAGAAACGGGGAAAAAAGGCGGAGAGAGGAGTAGATAATAATGAGTGAGGAGAAGGACAATGGAATTGAATTTCTTTTGTAGCGTGTAATAAATTTTGCTTTCAGTAATAATGATAACAATAAAGGGAGGCCAAAAGAATCTTCAGCGTTTGACTCATTTTCTTGCTGTTGGTAATAATGTAACATCCAGGAATTTCATATTTATCGATTCCCATCTTAATGAACTGAATAGGCTTAATTGTACGCAATAGATAAAAATGAAAGACAAATTTCTTTACTGCTTAATAACTAATAATAACTTCTGAGGAGAAAGGTTTGCGAAAGAGAGTTCGAAAATCATTAAATGATGTTTCCTATTGAACAGTGTTTCAATTCGGATATAATATAATAATGCGATTGGTGTTTGTATGGGGCAATTGATCAACGGCTTCGCATGCGAAATGTTTAAATTGCACGTATATTAAAACGGTACGTATTTAGTAATTTATTACATTTGGCCCCGGTCCCCGATCGTGCCAGCTAGAAACCGGTTTAAAATATTTATATACACACGGACACACGTGTGCGAGTGGAATATAATTTCTAAATGGCTCGCCGCATTTGGCTGCGGTCGTCCAATTGTTATTGTTGCCGCTGCTGTTGCCCTAATGCCGGATTAAAACGCACAGAAAATTCGTATTTATGCCTTTCGATGGCCGAAAACAGAAAAAGTCGGGAATCTGTGCCGATCAAAAAATTCTCTTGCCCCTCATTATAAATTATCACTGCAGTCGCACCGTTCGGATTTCGATTGCGACGCCGTAGTTTAAATTCGTTATCGGCCGCCCCCTACCAAATACATTTATCAGGCATCATTTATAATTAATATCAATTAATGATGACGTTCGCGTAATGTTACTACTAGGCCGAGGGCCATTTGTTTCGCCGGACAATGGCTTTTATGCACACGTTTACACGTACCTACCGTGTAACGGCGTAATTTGCTATTAAAGCCGGCAAATAATGCGGCTTTTATTTATTATGGAGCCGAATGCGAAGGGAGAAAAAGGATCGATTCCTTTTTATTGTCACTATCGCTTGTCCGACAAATTTATACGATTCCACAGCGTCCGGATGGAAGGTTGGCAAAGTCGTGTTTAAAGGAGGAAAAGTTTTCTCGCAAGGAAATTCTTGCTTTTGCCAGAGCTTTCGATAAAAAGGATTCCGTCTTTTGTGGCGTCGCCAGTCAAATTTGGCAATTAGATTCCGCTCGTTTCCCACGTGCGCCGCCATAAATATTCGAAGCAATACCCTGAACATGACAAGTTACTTTGGCTTAAATTAGGCAACAATGCAAATCTTATGTGTCAGGGTCAAATGGTTTTGATTTACGTCCCAATAATACTGTTAGCTGCTTGTTGCTGCTGCTTAAGTTCAAAGCAAATTTCCATATTAGGTAATATTATTATTATAATGTCGTGGTGTAATTATGTAACCCTCTTGTAAAATTTCTATTGACTCAACGAGAGTGTTTGAGAATTAACAGATTCTAACAGAACGTAAACGAAATTCCATTTGAGAAAGTTGATTTTGCATTTTCCTTAAGTTCGAGGGCGTATACTTTCTATTTTATTCCTACAACAAAACCAATTTCCATTCTCTACAAATAACAGGCGGGAGGTCCAAGTTTGTGTCAATATTCTATACGGTACAATTAATCGTTTTAAAGGGTTAAGTTGTTCATGAATATGCAGTAAATTTAATATCCAACACCACCGTCCGTATGGCTGGATGGATGGGTTCTTCTTATTTGTCAAACACGTTCGCCTCTCGAGTTCGGTACGAAAAGTTAAACGATCCAACGGGATAAAATGAAAACGTTAGACAGACGGACGCATTATAATACATTCTAATCACTCGGATCCTTCTATTTTCCTTAATAAATGAAGCTGAAAATAATTACGGTTCAGCTTTTTAATGTGCGGTTTTTACGTAGTCGACGCTTTTATTGCCTCTACTTTTACTGTTATGAAACGTGCGGGCGAAATCTGGAGCGAGGGAAAATTTGACGAATTTTATTAGCCGTCCTTAACGAAGGTCGCTGCTTTAATATATTCGTGCTGCAAAAGCTTTCGCCACCGCCCCTCCCCCATGAAAAATCAATTTACCTTCAGCGCGAACAACGCATTCATCTTGCAAAAGTTTCTCTCGTCTGCGGTTCGTCTGCTCTTCAATTTTCTTCGAGAGTGTTTAATTAACGATGTGTACATGAAGAATTGCTAAGATGATTTATTAACGATTCGTTAATTATGCAGAAAACTATGGTAATTATCGTTAAAACAAATTCGCAAAAGGCCGCAATCTTCATTGTAATCTCCGTTGATTCGGTACGTATTGAGATGTTAAATAAAAAATTATAAAGGGGCTAAATGGTTAGAGGACAGGAAAAATGGCAAAACAAACGTTGACGATTTGCAATTTTAATTGCGAAACGACCACGTGTACAAACGAAAATTAAATGGAGGGCGTACGATTAATATCGAATATTATTGTGTCCGGGCTCTTTTCCTGTTTGTTGCACTATATTTATGCAACATCAATTGGCAACAAATTATAGATATTCAGCAGCAATCGCGCGAGTGCATTAAACGTTTCGACTGTTATCTAAACTAATGCCAGATTTTTTATTTGGGTCGTTAAAATAATTATCTAAGGTAGAAAAATAATTTAACATTGCAAAATTAATGTCGTTTGATAATAGTTTCGCGAAATGTAAAATGGTTTGTGTAAACCACTGTTTATTTGCAACTGTTTTCTTTATTAGAACGACTTGGCGAAACCCGAAGAGCAAACAGAACGCCGTGCGAACGAGCGCAAGGGAGGCGAATGGAAAATGGTAAACATTTGGCAAACATTTGCATGCACATTTTCTTACTGCACTATTAAATGTTCGAGCGTTCGTTCGAGAGTTTGTTAAAAGCTCAATTATGTAATTTATGAGTTCATTTTAATAATAGAAACAACGTCGAGTCAACGCGGCAGGAACTTTAAACGAAACGATTGAGTCGTCCATTAGGACGGGAACGTTTGCCGTTTCTTCTTGCGCTCGACGACGGAAACCTATTAAACGTCGACACTTTTATGGCGTTTATCTGGATAGTTTATAATGCCGATATAAAACATGGCACAATCGTAAAATGACGCCACTCAACAGTTCCGATAGGTACCTGAATAAAATTGAAAGCGGCTATTGCAGACGTGTATAACAAGGATGTTATCGGAGGCTGTTAACAGGTAAAAGATAACGAATCGATGGTTTGACGATCGGTAAGAACGATCTTTTCGAAGTAGGTGTTGTTAAATGAAATGCAGAAAGCTCTGTCGATGTTTAAGGTGCATTTAATTAACGATGTCGATGTCAAACACAGGTTTTAATTAAATAGAACGGATATTTCTGCTGTCGATTGCTGAATGAATGGCTTGAATGTGTAAAAGTTGATGGTAAAAATAGTCGGCTGGAATTGTAAGGTTCATAATTATGAAATAACTAATACGAGAATTGCGATTAAGTTATAGAAAATTGTTAGCGAGCAACAATTATCGTAAAGACGATTGGATACGGTTATCTCTTGGATTTGTTTCAATAGATATTACGTGAAAATGCAATAATAATAAGAGAGAGAGAGAGAGAGAGAGATGGAGAGGGTTCCAATTTGAAAGCAACGATTTTTTCCTCTTATTACGTACTCTCGAATTTCTAATCTCGAACCGCACACTGCCAACAAATTGGAAACTCCCATACTAACGTTCCATAATGATAATAATGATACCCATCCTGTTTTTAAATTGGATCTGCAACTATTATCATCATTATTGGAATCGTTACTACAAACTAGCGGAGAGTGCATCCTCTTCAAAGCGCGTTAATACCGTTGGCGCTCCATTTTTATTTTATTCTCCCACGAATAAATTGAAGATGAGTGAGTTTAACATTTGCGGAATAAATGTTTAAACGTAAATTGGATTAATGACGGCGTTAGCGGGATGAAGACGAACACCTGAATGGAACTTTTCGCTGTAATTATCTCATCAAGTGATTCCCAGTCATACTTTCGCAGCTCGTAGTTTTAACATCGTCACTTCCTTCACATACTTCTAAGACGTTAATGTTTAACCATCAGCTCTTTGATGTGGAACGCAGCCACGGCAACGCCACTCACAAAAGCGGGCGTATAATGTGCACGTGTGTAACTGGAGTTTTTCCTTATTAAAATCACGAGAGCAAAGAAATTTTTCATTAATTAGATCTAGCTAACGCTCATTGAAACGCTGAATAATTTTTATTTAAGTTTTGTGACGCGCCTTATCGAACAAATCGAATCTCTTCGTCGTGCCCTTTCATTCAAAAGTGTTCAACTCTCGACCGCGCACCGCATTCGTTAATGAAGTATCGTTATTCATCGGATCGACGGCTTAAGATTTTAATTATGACGGAGCAGGAGATGGTTCATTGAAAAGTAGACGCTCCGTGTAGTTTTTCAAGCGAGCACTCGACATCAGAACTAAATATTGTAGGATGGCGACGAGTGAATTGATTAATTTAAATAATAATTCGTTCTATTCGAGGGCGACGTAATTAAAATTAATTACGATTACTTTCTCCTTTCGGTCGTGTTCACTGCGAGCGAAGCCTTGTTTTCCATTTCGTTACTAGCATCAGCTCGTTCGCGAGTCTGGCGTTAATTGCGATCCGCTTTGTTGCCATCGAAGTCTCCGATCGTCTCTAATTATTCTCATAATTAAATGGGCTTACCTGAAACAAAAATAATAATCGCATTGTAGATTCGCACATTTGTGAACGTTAATTATGGCGTGTCAGTGCCTCTTTTTCGTATCGATACATATTTCAATGTAAAGTAGAATGAATTTGCGCTATCGATAATAATGGAAGTTGTCAGGAACAGATCGAAACGTAACATAATTACATCGACATAAAACAGCGTCGTTTCGTCCGTTTGCATATCGATGATAATAACTTCATTGCAGTGCAAAAAAAAAGACGACTAACGACACCCTAAAATTCTGCTAATGACAACGATTATCAATAACGCGAAACGAGTATGATTATGACCGATACTAAAAATAAAATTTTCCTCGCCCATTTCGATACTCTTCCAATTTCATTTTGTATAAGTGATTATTATTTATTTCATTCATACTTAGGCGTCTCTGTGGGGGTTGGCGAATAAAGCTTGCTCTCCTAAAAACGGGTCCATTAAAATTTCTGCGCTAAAACACATGTTATTAGCCGAAAACGAAAAATAGGTTGTTACAACCGATGATTTATTATGACGTTACTTAAAAAGGTACACAACACACGGACATAAATTATTAATAAATATTAAATTCGCGGGGAGAGAAAAAAAAATGAGGAGCACATTCAACCAGAAACAAGTTATAATATGCTAATGTATTTCGTGTGTACTTGTTAAAAAATATGTTGACAAAAAAGGGAACGAGTGCGAACCGACCAGAACGCAACAACAACAAAAAGCTCCTGGAAAAACAGCAACAAAACCCCCGGACAAAAAAAGCAAGAAGTAGGAGGAGGAGTGCACGTTGTTGTCCTAAATTATGAATTAAAGTTGATACCGCAATATCCTGCTTTGTTTTTATATTATTTGCTTGGGAACGAACGAACGGAAATGAAATGGGGAAAAGGAAACTCTTTTACGCTATAATTCATTATAATAAAAACGTAAACAGAATTAGATACATTAAAATCATTTTCGCGTTGGGCAGCACACACAGCATTCAGTTATAAACAGGTAACTGTTGATTAATTAGTTAATGAATGGGAAACGCAAATTTGATTCGAATAAAGAAGTCGAATAAACTTTTACCTTACTCACACACCCTCTTAATTGCTGAAATGACGTAGTATGCAACTTCTTAATTAACATTTAGTCCTAGCAGTTCCTTAGTCGCTTGCAGAAAACGAAAGAGTTAAAGTGTTTAAATAGCGTTTGCAGATACTTTCATAAAACTTCCAGTTCATCATCATCATCTTCATCAGCGAATTGAAAAGTCTATAAAGTTTTATTACCTTCAATAAATACTCGAAGTTCACTATACGAAAAGCTGCTGTTAGTTTTTTCCCTCAATATTTGTTTAGTGCGAGATGTTGAAGTGGCGAAATGGTGGATGCGCCGGGCTGAGATCGTACAGAGTTATGCAGCGTGATAATTCTGCATTAGCGCCTCCACATAAATCAATTAAATTGTAAGGTCGTAACGAATGATTATTAGAAAAGTAATACTGTTAATGCATTCCGTTCTGGTAATAAAATGTTAAGAAATATGTTAATGTCTGTAGCTGCTGTATAAATGTGTGTGGGGCTGGATGGATGTGTTGCGTCTCTACGTATAATTTTAAAATTTATAACTCACCGTTAAGACGGCGTTATTAGTTCGTAAAAATCTTTAAAGGATCCTCGCATCAAGCGCACATACAGTTTATACGCGAACGGCCAAGATGAATGCTAATATCGCAAAATGAAATATATCGGAGTGCACATAAATTATATTCGAAAGTTGCTTAATAAATGGTAAAGCGAGAAGCCGAAGCAAAGAAACAAAGTGGATGGTGGATACTGCAAATTGAAAAGCTGCCCGACTCTCGATAAACTTACTAGGAAATAGTGTGTTCCGTTCGCTGTGATGCACTCAGATTAAACCTGAAAGAATCATAAAACAGGAGCCGTAAAGCATGACACGTTGCGGATGGAGGTACGTGGCGGTGTAGGCGGTTGAGATAAATAGTCGCCGTAGTTGTTGTGTACATGTATGTTAGTTGTAGTACATTTGCTCATTAGACGTTGATTTATTATGATTAAGACCGCACACATTTCGCCGGTTCATTAGGTACCGCCACCTTCCCCAACTGACTATCTTTCGCTCGCTCCCATTCCGAACTCGTTGCCGTCCTCTTTGCTCGACGACCTCACACCGGGAATCCTCCATTTCAACGTTGTGCAGACGTATAAAATGGCCACGATGCTATTCTACCGCTACCATACATAAATTATGTTTAGCAATTTAGATCTGCACCTCTTCCCTACCGCCCGGTTCAATGTGTACGAGCCAGGGGGAGAAAGGTTACAAAGGGAACACAATTTACAGGTAACAGGTTATAAATGTATGCGTTACTCCGAATATGTTAGTTTATAGATAAACAAAGCCCCGCATTATAAAACTTTCACCGTTCGCAATTATTCCGCGGAATATTGATGATCGCGTTGCCGAAAATGTTCGTTTGATCAATTTCGTTAACCGATACGCGGAAATTGTTTTAGCTCAACTACTCATTAATTAATCCACGTGTGAACGTGAAATTAGTTCGCGTTGTTCGAAAGGCTTCTTATGAATTTCGGAATCTTCTTCGATTGCTTGCTTCGATTGTAATCTTGCTATTGGTTCAACGTTTGACTTACTGGCTAAAAATGCATGAAAGCAGCGCAAACATCCTTCGGAACGCTGGTGAAATAATAAATAAGGAAAGCAGAGGTAAAAGCCGATAACAGTAAAAGCAAGGACGTTCCTCGTTTGATTTAATTCAATTTATTTTTACTATTTATCGTGCGGGGAAAGAGCAGCAGAATGAAGACTTCATGCAGTAATAGTACCCTCCGTCTTTGTCCCCTTAGCTCTCTCATCCTCATAGAATTTCCCATTATTTAAATAGAATCCGACGCTAGCATTTTAATGTATTATTAAGCACATCTATATTCCACGTGCATGCAAACGACTGCTACCTTCCGTACTATTTTAGAGAATTCGTACCGGAAAATATAATTTCCACTAATAATAATTCCATAAGGCACAAAACGAATACCGCCCGAGGACGTTGAATAACTACCTCACGTTAATATCGAAAGAATTCCTGCATAAAGCGCCCATTTCTTCTACGAAATATCTTTCCGAAAGGGAAACTTTTTTCTTGTTAATAATATCATTCAGTTTGTATGGAAATTGTTTATAAACGACTTCGAAAGCCGAAAATAGACACCCACATAGTTCACCATCGAGGAACAATAAAAACGAAATACACTGTATTAAAATAGTTGTAATGATAGTCCGTGATACAGTTTCATAAAAGGAAAAAAGCTAGTGGCATATAGGAGAGAAACCAATTTCGTTCCATAACGTTGCCGCCGTTTACTACATTTTATTATTGCCTAGTGGCACAGGGAACTGCTTGGTACACACACATATACGTATGTGTTATATTAAAATAACGTAAACTCGTAAAGTTGTTGGCGAATTTGCCGGTATAAACGAGGCATGTATGTATGCATGCCTCAAACTTTTTAACCGATATGCCATTCCTTTTTGCGCTTCACTTCCACGACCTGCCTGCTTCCCCGTCGACGGAACTGCAACGGTCTTCCAACTCTAACGTCGTAAAAATTCAACTATTTTAAATTGCACTCACTCACTCTAAATGCGACGTAAGAAACGGGCAAAAAGCGGAATTAGTTTTAACTGTACAATAAAAATACGCTTTCCAGTTTGTACTTAGTTTACATTCCATCTCTTCCCTCGCTCCTTTTGTGTGCTTTAATCAAAATACTTTCTACAAGTCGTCCAATGACGTTAATAAAAGAATGGGAAGTGACGTATGTACGGTTTGGAAAATAGTTTTACAATTATCTCGAAAGTTTGCTTGTTCTTTGCCTCAATTTTGTTGCTCAAATTTGCATATTGAAATTATTGCATTTGTACTTGGGTATTACTCAAACGCACTCACCGCGTTACATGGCAGATTTCAACTTTGACAAACCGTGACACCCTCCAACTTATTTAACTTCACAAAGTGAAATATTCCGAAAATAACATACGAAGAGTAACGTACAAGTTATTCAATTTTTAAACGTTCGAACCTGACATTCATTCATCTTTATTTGTTCGTCACCAACGTCAATTGGAACTGCAGCACAGTTAGGAGACTGTGAAAAAATTCTGTGGGTTTGTTAAGGTTAACTTAAGCAAAATATTCAGTTTCGTATTAACTAATCGAAAAATGAAATCCAACAGACTTCCTATTCTCCTTTGAGTTTGAATACCAAATACACGATTATCCTCAAACCTTCTCTTGTTGGCTTTGCAAATGAAGAAGAATCATGATGATGATAAAGGAACGTAACGGGAATATGAATTATTCCAACAACTGAGATAAAGCTAAAAACGTACTATTGCATTTCCCCAAGGTAAGGCGTTCATCTTTTTATTTCCATTTTTTTTTTGGTAAATGTGATAGTAATGAGCGAGAGTTGAGAAGAAAATTAAAATCTGGAAGTCGAGCTTTAAAGATAAATTATAGCGGTATTCTTCTGCTAACTACGAACGAGTTTCAACTACTTTTCCTCTTTGTGAATGATTTAAACACTGCTTGCATTAAGTATCTTTATTTATCTGGAGAAAACGAGGAAAAAAATATATAATCTGTTAATTTAGTCCATCATCTTTTTGCTCTCGCCCTCCGCATCGATTCTATTCTTGTTTCCGCGTCGAAGTTAATCGACTTTTGTAAAGCCGTTATAAACTTCTGAACGTGACGTAATTATCCATAAGAGCAAAGAAAATAGAGAAAAATCCTCTCCCATTGATCTTTGACAAAGTTCCATTTCAGACAAAGGCAAACGCAGGAGAAAAAATTCTTCTTCTTCGTTATATTTTTTTTTTGTCTTTGGTCGATGAAGGAAGTAAATTCACGACAAGAAAAGGGCCGTTCGGTTTGTTACCAGATTCAAATTTTTTCCATTGATTAATAATTTTAAAAAAAATAATCGCTGGTTGTTTTAGAAAAAAAAAGTTGAATGATTAATAAAGGATAAATGGTGGCGACACCATTCTTCTCTTCCTTTTTATTTTTTTGATCCCTCGCAACAGCGGCATGGATGATGATGGATACGTTCGGATATGGCAAAAAAGCGGCTGAAAAGAATTAAATAAATTGACTTATTTTTGACGCGAAAATTATATAAATAAACCGGATTAGATGGGAGCGAATGGTGGAGAGACAATGAGTAATTTTTTTAACGATAAAAGCTATTCAATGGATTTTTTTTGCGAAATATTAATTAATTCACAATTCGAGAGCGACGGTTCGTTATATTTGCCATCGTACTAAGCGTATGTCGCATTTAAAATTCCATACTCTTAATCCTTAATGTGAAATAATTGCACAAAAAGAGAAAAAAGGATTATGCAACAAAATAATGGCATTAAGATATAAACGGCAAGCAATTATTTCTTCTCAAGAATTTTTCGTACCTCCGGTAATCGAGCCACTGTTCTTCTGATATCTAACGGTCATTAATTTCGACTTACGGCCTGTTTTGTTGAGAAGGTGAAGCAATATTGAGGATCAAGAAACTAGTTTGAGTAAAATAAAGAAATATACTAAAGACTTTTAGAGGCGGGCGAATGATGAAATGAAGAAATCGCGTAAAAAAAACGCTTTGCGGTTGAATGTTTTATTCGCAGGTGCAATTTAAGTTGCGTTTGATGAACGGGAAAAAGCCGGAAGCGCTTTCCATTAAATAAAAGCCACCGTTTTTTTTTTGCTTTCAGTTTGGCTAAGTACGTTCTTTTCCACGTCAATTTCGATTGCATTCACTGCAATTTCCCATCGCTCATCAACAATATTTTTATTTGGCAAACTGTTTACACTCTCTTTCGTTTTCCTTAATTTGCAAATTGCTTTCAATGCGAAATTAATTCGTCTAAATAAGGGAATCTATTCTTATGTTTTGTCGCCGATTGAAAAATAATAAGGACGGTAATATTTCATTTCCAAACAATAGAACACTCGAAAGTTACTTTTGCGAAAAGTTCTCGGCGTTAAGTTTCGAAAACTTAAATCTCGTATAATCTCTATTAATAAATTCCTCGTTTTTCTTCTCTCTCCTTCTTTCTACCACATATTCCTTGCAAAAACAAAGACATAAAGGAACGGCGTGAATAGTTACTTTAAGATGTACTCTTTAAATGTTCGATTCAACACTCGAATATTTTTTTAACTAATGTAGTTTATTCAGCGGTAGAAAGAAATCCAATCAGTGACGAACGTAAAAGAACGATTGTTGAAATAATAATGCATAATAATTAGGGGCAATGTGTGCGAATGCAGATTCTTTCCTTTGACGATGGTGGCGATGACGCTTTGTCGGTGGTCGTAATAGTAGAAGTAGTGTTGGCGGTGTTGGTGAGAGTCGGTAGATCGATAGTAGTCCAAAGTGGAGCCGCCCTTCCAAAACCTGACATTATCACTTAGTTGTTTCATTTAAAATTTAACACTGTAAAAGGAACGAAGAAACGAACGATCTTATTTAATTGATTAACCAATCTCCGTCCTTTTCCTCGATTTCTCTTTTTTTTTTCTATTGGTTTCATTCAATTTACGGCATTTAATTTTGTAGAACGGATAAAATATTTGTTAACTAGAATTGGCAGTCCATTTAAAAATGTGAGAAAGAAAGTAGGATGGAAAAGAAAAGAACTACGTACAAGTAGTTTCATTGGGTACAAAGAAGGAGAAGAATTTAATTAATGAATAACAACGGGCGACTAAAATGGAGTGAACTTTAAAAAAAATAATATAATTCTCGCTATAACTTTATTATTGGTTTAAATACAACGAAAAAGGAAAAGATCGGAAGAAGTTGCAATAAGAAGAAAGTTTAATTTTTTAATTAAAGTTCCTGGTCGACCAATTTTACTCCGTTCCTTTTTTTTCTGGAATTTTCAAGAAATTTAAATAATTTTAAACTTTGTTATTGAGAGAAGGCAAAAACAGCGATTTCAGTTGAGGGTTCGAGGAATTTATCTCGAGCCAAGATATTCTCTAATTCGCGAACAAAGAACAAAAAACGAAGAAATTGACTGAAAATTAATCATATTCAGGTCTAATGCCAAAACAATCTGAAATATTCCATATGGATGGATCACGAGGCGGACTATTTATGATTTTATTATGTTAATAACGCTAATAAACCGAAAATTGCTTCCCGCAGTAATAATTTCTTTATTGAATTTTTAAATTGCTTTATTATCAATTGCAATTAACAATCTCGTTGGTTTTACGATTGTGTTACTGTATTTCAACTCGATCTGATAATAAAAGTAACGGAAGCAATTTCATGTCGCATTTTTATTTACCACAACAAAATTTTTCCTCAAATACTCCTTTTTTTTTTGCCATAACGATTTCGTTAGGAATTAGCATAAAAGCCGTTCGGCCGTGTGACCTAAATATCAAGCGTCGCTGAACTAATATTTAAACGATTTTCAATTTGTGCCATCCCTTTAAACTAGAGTAAATACTAGCAGAAAAATCGAAGGGCGAAAATAGAAAATACACGTGCACTAAAATCCACCTGATTGACAGTAGCCAATGAAATAGGACCCTGATGAACAGTTTCCTTGAAGGGCCTTTCAATTAATTTCCTTTGCAAATTAGCCGTATTCTGCAATTAAACGCGAATCTATCCGTTTATGTGTGCTCGCGTGTTATTGTACCAGGGAATGTCCTTAGAATATCTGGTATAACCGAAATTCCATCCACGTAAACAAGGTATGTGATCGCTTTGTACGTGTGTCTCTGCGTGTTTGTATTTTCTGCGCTTATTATCACTTATCAACTAAACAACGTAAAATGCGTTCCATGTGGTAAACGCTGAATATGTTCTCCATTCTAATTATCAACCCATTTAATTCCCTTAATTTAGTTTGATGTGTTTTGTTTAGGTGAAGGTAAACCGAACTCGACGTTTTCAAACTAAATTAATTCCGTTCAAAGTTTCGCGAAATTCAGTTGCACAAAATGGCGATAATCACGATGAAGATGCCGATGGGAATTTGGCAAAAATTTATATTTATTTAGTGGGAAGAAGAGATGACGTTTTAAGAAGTATCGAGAAAACGATAAAAAGGAAAACGACTGGTTAGGATTTAATAAGACTTTGAAAGCTACGTCTTTTTTGCACGAATGCGAGAGAGAAATCGCGTGTAATCAAATAAAAAATGGGGAAAGGAGATCGTGGAAAAAATGGAAAATGATTTAGTCTGGATATGAAAATATCCATCTACATGCTTTAATAATAATAATAATGTGACATGCGATGAAAATGTGTCTTCGACGTGTCTGTTTATACTCTCGAGAATTTTCCTTCCACACACACCCATATATATATACAAGTGGAGTCCCTAAGGCACAAATAACTTGGTGGATGTACCCGACGAAGGAACTTTCCATCTAGTTATATCATACCGTCATCTATTTCCTCTCATCTTCATTCTTTTACAGTTTCCTTTTCTTTCTGCCTCCGTTCTCTCGCTCGCTCTTTCGCTCATCATCGTCTACCATAGACAAAAATCCCTCTCACATTTTCTCTTCCTCTTTATTCATGACATTCACATGAAAATTTCTTTAAACGAGGCCCGTTTTTATGAACTAATAAGTAGGACGCGTGTGTCACACTCAATTTGAGCAGGTTCGTGGCAAAAGAACGAGCGTGTAAATCTGACGGGGAATTTAGCGATTTTTGCGGCGAGAACAATTAAAATTCGCAACGGATGAACCGTCCTTTCCATCATCATCATCATCATCCACCGCTCTCTTAACAATTTGCTGAATAATATTTCTTCGAATAATGCAAGAAAAAAAGATTATTATTCATTTTCTTATGAAAGATTTATAATCCATTCAGCTCGTTCATTTAATTCTTTTTAAGTAACCTTTCAACGTTGTTGATTAATGTTAACTTCTTACATATTAACTTCGGCCTCTCTCTCTCCCTCGCGTCTTCTTTGCTGCTTGATGGCTCGTCTGCGTTCCACCCTTTTATCTCTTCCATTTTGAACCCTTTTTCATTTCTTTTTTCGCAACGTTAAATTAATTAAATCGCATTATCATATTTAAATTTTTATTCGCTCTCATCCAGTCTTTTATTTTCTTTTTGCAAGAAAGCGGTTAAGACGTTATTATTCTTAATAATAAAGCACTTATTACTACCAGCCCGACGACTTCTTTTCATTTCGCCGTCCACATGTACACGTATATAATGCATACATGTATAAATTTTCCGGGAAATTTATTTGCATTTCCGCTTATTATCATGTTATTCCCTTTTTGTTTTCCTTCCACTACCGAGTCCGATGTAAAACAATCTTGTTATTTCGCGAAAGAAATTATATAGCCCCTAACGTAATTCCGTCATTTTTACATTATAATAGAATTTTATTGGAACTGCAAGCGGTTGTTAACGTTTGATATTATTAATATTATACGTGTAAGTGGATGCGGTAACATTGGCGAAAGAGCAAAAGTTTCGGGGAAGAGAGGACGACGAATAAAAAGGAAAGAAACCGGCAGAACGATATTTGTATTTGGCGAGAGGCTTTGCAGGAGGCAAGCGAAAAAGAAAATGTGCGTCTCACACCGCGAAATTCCAACTTCTTCAGGCGTTTCCCTTATAATACTGCCACCAACCCTTAACGCTGCAAATGCTTTTACCGTCGCTTATTGCCGTAAAAAAATTTGAAATTCAAATGAGTTTTATTCCTCCTCCTCTTCATCTTCCATTCCTCTTCTACGCTTTGCCTCCTACAAGAGAGTCATTATTATTGATGTCACTTCTTAAGAAAGCGGCCGAAGAAGGAATAAAAAATTGCTGGTTAAAAAAAAACAAGAATGACGTCGTACACTCTTGTTGTTGTAATTTATTTGTTGGATTTCGATTCGATGATTAAGCAATTTGTTGAGGAAATTTATTCCTTAAGACTTTTTCTTTCGGTTTTGTTTTTCGGTACTTTTAATGGGTTTTGTTAAGGGAGACTGCAAGAAAGGCATCCAAAGTTAATTCCTTTCGCGATTTAACTTACAATTTACATTGGTTTATCAAATCAATTTAATCCTAGCAAATTTGTAACGGGGTATTAATTAATTACCGTCAAATTTATAATATTGTCGTCAGGCAGATTGTTATTAAAATATACGCGAAGTTAGATACTAAATTACTATCGTGATCGTTTTCTGGGTAAATGACGGTTTTCCTTAAATGTTTTGCATAACAATAGATCGAAAGATGCGATATTGTTTGCGGCACGTATGGCGAACGGCATATAAATATTAAAACGGGGGACGTTAATTAATATATTAAACCTAAAATATAACGTGCCCCGCACATTTTCCTATAAGTAAATAATAAATATTAATTAATGGAGCAACAACAACAGCGACACAATATAATATTGCGAAAGGCAAACTGTCACCGGGAATTTAAGGGACGTAATGCGTGCGTTTTTGAGGAAAATAATAATGAAGGGCCGGATTAAGTGGGTCCCATTTTACGGAAAAGGGTTAATCATCGTACTCGCCGTGCAACGTTGCTGCGATCTTAACATCGACTAGATTCGGTTGATGTTAAATGGAAAACCGTGAAGGGCGCTTTTGATCAATATAGGCGATGCGGATGGATGGTGTGATGGCGGTGATGGTGGCGATGGTCGTTTGGCTTTATTAATTCTCACTTAAACCATATGACCAAGAATTTATTACGAAATTTTATCATCCATCCGTCTATCGTACCTTCGAAATTAATTTAAAATCAAATTTGGCTTTTAATTAATTGAACGCTACGCCAATGGAAAATGATTTATTTTAAATGTTTTCATTTTCGCTCCGACGAAGGAGATTTATAAATTCACGTTTAACAGGAGCGAGAGAGCGACGAGAGAAAAAAGGGGAAATAAATGTACTCACGGCCGTGGAAAATATGACTAGAGACACAAAATAAGAAAGAGAAATGTGCGTGAGAGCGAGAGTGAGACGAAGAATAACGAAGTTAATCTAAGAAAAAAATAAAATGTAAAAGAAAGAAAGCATTTTCACGAGCAATTTTTTCTAAGCGAAACTTCTTACTTAATTTTTTTTTTCGATTTTACTTTCCTATTTTATTTCCGTCCTTATTCTTCTTCATTTTCTCCTCTTCGTCTTCGGAATCTAAAAGAATCTCCCTTCGTTCCATTTTAACATCCTCTTTCCTTTCTTCGCCCACCTATAGTAGCAGCAACAGCAACAGAACCAGCATCATGATTTATTTCTCACAAACGACTTTCAAAAAATAATTATAATTCAATATCTGTCACAATAATCAACCACGACCGAACGGATTCGGCTTCTTCTGAAACTTTTCGGTCATATCGAGTTTAAAAACGTACGGGGTAAGAGACAATTGATGAGGGGAATCTTCCCTAAAACGTTATCTGTTACTCAACATGTTACGTTACGAAATCGCGTGAATTGTTCGAATCAAAAGGTCTTGTTTCCAAAACTATTGCTCGCTCTGCGTTCTCTGTTATCATCTATCGAAGTTGTCTGTTCGAATGGAGTTTGGCTTATTCACGGTGTTGCCGAGTTTTCGACATTATTAACAATTATTTAGTTTAATAACGAGTTTACGTTATTAACAACTTCTGCCGCGTCGCATTAACTATTCCGCGAATAGTATGCAGAAAGATGTTTTGATTTATGTCTGGGAGTCTAACATTAGCATAATTAATGTGTTAAAATAGAGAAAAAGGGCTCGTTTTTTTTTGCGAAAAAATGTTCGCACATTTATCATTTAGCGAAATAAAACGCAAATATCTTATTTATTTATTTTTTTGTCGTCGTGGAGGTCGGTAATAAAAAGCAGAAGAGCAATTTGCAGCATATTTATTGACTACATTAGCGTTATCTCTATGCCACGCAAGAAAAGAAAACGAGGAGAAACTATTTTCCTTTCTTCATTATTATTTCACCAACTTAGTTTTCATCGAAACTGGCTGGAGTCTTTTATAAGACTATATTTTAAACGAATCTATTAACAATTGTGTATGGGGTAGGAAAGATGTTGTTGCCTACTTGGGTTTCCCTCGTGGAGTAGAATTGTGATTCTTTTTAGGTCAGCGCCATAAAGAAATATAAATAAACGAACAACAACAAAAGAGAAATGGCAAAGGCTTGTTGCGAATTCTGCTAATGTTGCATCGATGGCTAATTAATGATGCTTCCATTTGTTGGTGTTGGGCATTCTAGGAGAAGAAAAGTGAAAATGGAGGTTAAAGCGTTGGAAAAATTGTTAAAGAAAAGACCTTACGCAGCGAAGACAAATTACTGACCGTGGAAATCAATTTAGTTCGCATTTGTTCCGTTTAAACCTTTTGTTGCATCGTCCTAGGCCAAAGAACGTTTCCCTTTTCGCTCGGTTCTACCATTCGCATTTCTATCCCTCTGCACCTTTTTCCCAATCCCTTCACCTTACTTAATCCAACCCCTTCTTTATACGGTAACCTTTAAACTTTAACATCCATCCTTTTCATTTTCTTCCCAGCTTTTTCTTCATATGGTTTCTCTTACTTTTTCCTCTCGTTCGTTCGGGATGTAGGTAATTAATTTCGAAAGTAATTAAGTTGTTCATCAACAATAATATATCTTATTTAATAAGTGTAAATAAGAATAAACGAACGAGGGGAAAGTTTTAATAGCTTTCGAATAAATGGAACTTCTCTTAGTTTCATTATTATCATTTCATCGATCGATCCTTTCCCGCTCATTCTTTATTTTCTTATCCATCCACCTACTTCCGGTTCAAAGTTGTTTGTTTCTTGATTAAAATATAAAAAAAGCAACGTATCTGTTTCTTGTTTTTGTTCATCTACATGTACAACATACGTACGGGTACAAATGGGAAAAAGGGACAAAAAATGTAGGGAGCAAGAGGATGTTCGGTATCCAGCGTAGGAATAATTGCAGGGATTTCTTTTTGCCAGTTTTCCCTTTTTTGCACAACCACAACGTAAACACCGCAAATAATGAATCGAAGAACTCGGAAATGAACAAAGCGAAATGGGAATAACACAAACAGAAGGAAACTCTTTCTTTTCCGTGGGAAATTTTTGGTCCCCCGATTCGCGATCAATATTTGTTTATCACCGGAAAAAGACCAGAAAAAGTAACAGAAACTTCTGCAAAAGGACTCAATTTTACTTTTTAGTCTGAAAGCGTTGCTGAATGTTTCGAAACATAATGAATGGAAAGTGAAGAGGAAAGAAAGAGTGTAATAACCATAAAGCGTAACTAAAAGAAAGTAATAATAAACAGGGCTGTGCAGAAAAATGGGAGCCTAATGTCACTTTCGCCGATCCTTTAATATATCTCAATCCATCTCAACGCAATAAGCGTAGAATTCGGTGGGACTGTGGAAAAGGGCGCCTAACAAAATGAAGCCCTTTGACAACTAGAAAAATTGTGAATGGTTTGTTTGTTTTCAGGAATGATTGCATGCTAAAGTCCTAATAAATGTTTTCCACCGTCAAGTGATGAAGCTTGAAACTTTAATAAGGATAAAATATCCATGCACTGGATAACGCTTCACATAATCTTAATTCTTGTAGTTTTTGTTAATGTGCATTCTAAATGTCGTTAATAATCTCATATAATATTAAGAACTTTTTAGATCCTTTTAAGGATGTTTATTTAAAGTTAGGTAATACATTAACGAAGGCTTTTGTACTTCGCTAAAGTGCGAGAGAGTGCCGGAGTGTGTGGGCTTGAGTGCGAAGCAAAGACATTAAGCGAGCATTTTGCTTATAATTGTGTAATGAACGCGATGAACGTTTAAGAAATCTTTAATAAAGTGCATTCCATAATGCAAGAAAGCGAATTTTTTCATGCGATCAGAAAATTTCGCATTGTTTCATCTTTCTCAGTTGATTTCTGTAGGTATAAAGAAAAATCCGTGGATGAAATTAAAGTGCAAATACCGTAGTGAAATTTCTGACTTACAATTTAATTAAAATCGAATTACAAAGGACGCGTTTTTGTTTCACAAAATCCATCAACGAAAGCGAATTAATTTCCGCCAACCAGATTGTGTGTTGGTATCTTAATTTTCTTTTTCTGGAACGTATTAACTTCTTGTTTTGAAATGCTAAGTTCATTCTTATTAAAAGTGTATGTTTACGTCGGTTTCCTGTTTCGTCATTTTTTTTGTCCTTGCGTTACCTTGGCTGAAGAAATTGAAGAAGAATTCAATTCCGCTGCGGCGGCAACTACGAGGGTAAAAGTTTTCTACCCACTTAGAAATCTATTACTAGTTATACTATTACTTACTAGTTGCTGACTACGAAACTTTTCTACGCGTTATGAATATATTGGCAAGTTTTTTTACATAAAATTCTCTTTCCTTTTGTTCTTGTGCAAATGCAAGAAACCTGTTTAATTAATTTCATTTATACGGTGGATTTCTGATTGTTTAACTATAAGGAGTAAAAATGAAACAAGTTAAACTAATTACTTGCCATAGATTTATGAAAACGAATCGTTTGTTCGTGTGTTCTTTAAATTGAAGAAAACTCTCCTTTATTATTTCGACTTCTATTTCGTTTCGTGTTCTATCGAGTCCAAAAATAATAGTTTGTTTTCTTTTCCATTTTTCCCTAGACTTTTTCCCCCGCGTTTGGCTTCGTTTTCTTTTTGCGAGTGAAGGCAAAAGAGCCAAGAAAATAATTTGACGATGTGAAAATCTCTTTAGAACCGATAGATTTTATTTATCTTCTTCGAAAGTTACAATATATTATTACTACCATCTTCTCTGGTGGTCCTATTACCAAGCGGGCAAACATACATGAAAGAAAGTTAAATGCACGAAGATATATAAGAAGAAAGTCAGGGAAAGTTGTATAAACGAAGGGAAAACTTTTTCCTTTTCTTTCGGTTTCTTCGCAAATTGAATATCTATAAATTGAATCGAAGGAATTTGTTTGTTTATCATTCTACATAATTAAATTCGATCCTATTCTTGTTCCGTTTCCGTTCCTCCGTGTTCTTTTTTTTTCTCATCCTCTCAGTATTTTATCAAATATTCATGACCTTTTCATCTAGTATATCCAAAAAGCATCTTGAAACTAGAAGGAAGGTATTTTCTCTATTACTAGCATTTATTCAACGAAAACAAACTGCATTCTCTTCATCTTTTTTCGCATAGCAAATCCGAGCAATTATTCTGCGTCTATTCTGAAAATTCTTTGATCTTCACGAATCAAAGACACTCACTATTTTCATCATCAACTACATCTGATATTAAATAAAATCCATCAAACGTTATGTAACGCAAAAACGTTCCAAAACTCACCAAAGAAAAGCAAATACTAGAAGTATATGGGTGAGGGGGGTGGCAGAGAGAGAATGAAATAAGCAAAACAGATAAGAAGAGTTTTCCTTCTTTGTAAGTTAAAGAGTCTTGTAATAGGTAAAACAAACAAAAGGGAACCTATCAGAGATGGGAATTTTTCCCAAACCCAAACAAATCTCTAGACTTTCATTCCATTTCTTTAGTATAATACCATCGAAAAAGGGCGAACCTTTTCTTCAGTTTTATTTTGTCCACTATTTTGTTGCTTGCTCAATCATTTTTAAATAATTATCAAATGGAATCTTGTTCTTTCTGGCAGTTAATACTTTCTCTGGTTTTAAATTATACTTTTCCCTATCAGACATCTTCATTTTCCTTCTTGGTGCTCGGCTTTTTCCGTTTCACCTTAACCAAACTCTACCTCATAACTAATACAGAATCTTGTTACGCCGATGGCGCTACGTTTTGTAATTGAATAAGATCCGGGATTAGTCCGGGTGTCGTCCTCGAAATTAAACCGGTTCTCGCATGTCCTATACAAACTACTGCGTTATTATTACTGCCGTTCCGTTAATCTATCTAAAAACTAAATAATATGCTTTAAATATGGCATAAATTCGATGGTAATAAATTGTGTGAGCCAGCCGGAGAGAAAGGTAAATCATTTGACGGTAATTTTAACTAATTGAACGGCGAAATATGTTAGTAACGTTTAACACGTAGAATAAATGGCAATTAGACGGTGTTTTAGCTAATTAAATTTTAAGTCGGATTGAATGTTAAATTATTTCAGTTTAGTGTTTCGTATACGTATCATCTTTAGGGAATTCTTTCTGGATAGATTCATAAAATTGGATTTTTCTTTTCGCCAGCGAAGATTACTGCTATAAAGCGTCGAATAAATTGAGGATTAATAGTCTCGACGTTAAACTATTGAAAGTTTCAGTTATTGGTAATAAAATGAGCAATTGGATACTTTTTTATCTACCAATATCTAAATTAATTGATTTCCAATTCAGCAAAAATAATGAGAAACTTTTCGAGAACGATGTTCGATATATATTTTTTTGTGCAATTAATTTAAGAAAGTGCAATAAAAATCGTTTCCCATTTTATCGGGGAAGAGCTATCGGCAAGGAAACTTTGAGTGCACGATTTCTTTTTCGTTATACTTGTATTTCATTATAAAAAGAAAACCCCGAAGGTAGGGAAGAACAAGTGGAAATCTCGAACGATTCGAATTCCTTTAATTTATGATCTGGTATAAGTAGCTTTTACGAGCGAGAACCCTTTATGGCGGAATAAGACTTTTTTTCTATTGTTAGATTGATTACAGCGTGTATGAGAAGGAAATGGGCGAACAAAAGAAAAATGCGAAAACGAGTAAAGCTCCTTTGAAGAAACTCGCATTTCGCTATCTAACGCTCTACTACAAAAGCGAAGCGGTATTAAATGGCAAAATAATTACGGATTTTTACTGCACTCGTTTATTGTAACGTATCGAAAAGAAAAGAAAGAAAATCGTTATTTGAACGATCGTTAAATAACGTGAAATTCGATGTTGTGCAAAAGTTTATGTCAACCGGCGCATCCACCAAATGTCATATAATAACGATCGACCGTCTAGCATCTGTGCCACTCTTTCACTTGACAACATCACTTTATAAAAAAGCGGAATTTAAACTACGAAATGACTTACTTACGTACTCGCTAAACTTTTAGTACTCGATGTGATGATGACATTTTAGAGCGAGAAATTGAGTGAGAGATTTAGATTGGACGAGGAAAGACGAGGACGGAGAAATAATGGAAACGATTTAATAGGTACGAGATGACGTTCTTTATACGTGCGATGCAATTATAGTTAAATGATGAGGTTTTTACAATTCTTCAAAATGTCACGATTCGACCGTAAAAAAATTTATCCATCTCCAACGTTTATTACTTCCTTTTCTTTCGCTCTTAATCTAACCTATTAAAGTAGAGCAACTTTTTATTACTGTACATCACTACCAACATTTCTTTTTTCAATTAATAAAAACTATTTGTCGACTGCTTTACCGTCGTAAGCTTGGTATAAAAAATCTTTAATAAACCATTCAATCTTATTTCGAAACGTATACAGCTAAAGACTTGGAAATGATAGAAGAAGATGATGTTTGCTGCTCGCTCGATAAAATTAAAATTTAATCCCATCGCTATTGTTCCCATTGTTTATTCGGGCTCGTTCCCTTTACCCTTCGCTTATTATTTAACGTTATTGTACAATTTTAGAATCGCTGGTTTATCCGTTATACATCCCCATTTTGGCATTATTATTATCATTATATCCATCCTGTTATTCTTAGTTGGTCCCAATGGTAGAATTTACAAATCGCGAAATCTTGTTGGATGGAATTAGTTGATGGGAAAGTCGTACCGTTTTATTGATTATTTTAAATGTCTTGCCAAACTTTAACTTCCCTACACATAGTTTAATGCAAATCGCTTGCTTGCACGTGTTTGATTTTTTGTATTAAACATTATTTTGATTGATTTTAAGCTTCTTTTTCTTGCAATTGCTTTCGAGCTTTTTAATCCGTCAAAGTGTTCATCAAACCTTTCAAATTAATGCCTCACTCTCAGTGCGTGCGTGTGTGCAGGGGAAATCAGCGAAAGAATATCTAATAAATCGAAGTGGGAATTGACAATTTGCAATGCGACAATAAACGGATTCGTGAATCGTTTTTTACGCGTGGAGACAAACCTTGTGTCGTGCTTCGTTTAGCGAGACGCCGACGCCGGATTTTTTTTTCTGTTTATAATAAAAATTTACGATTAATAACTTTCTGTGCCATAAAGGAACTGCGGGCCCTTCGCGGTAATAAATTATCTCAAGTGGTCACGAGGACTTCCAACAGAATCAAGCACATCGGCAATAAATCATGTGGAATAATGTACCTACGCATACATTTTACATGGAACTTTGTCTGTGAGAGTGTGTGTAGGAAATAAATTTAGCAAAGAAGTGCGGAAAAAGAGAGAAAAAGTTGAACCAAAAAATGTATAAGGTTGATAAAAATTACAAAAAAGAGACCAGCGGATGAAATAAAGAAGGTAAAAAATAAACGCGCCATGATTTACGATAGCTATTAACTAATGAGGGTTCAAATATTTGGATTTTGACAAAGGGAAACAAAATTAAGTAAATGCCGGAACGGTCTGTATGAATTGTTGAATTCCATGTGTACTTTTCGCCCTTGCAATTGCAGCATAGGTTTAGATTTTTTCGCGTTTTCTATGCCGTTTTCTAGTAACAGGCATGGAATATGAACCCAACAAGTTAATCAAATTTTCCACAGCAATCACATTTACCGCTGCCAGTGCTGCCGTTGCTCGTAGAGGAAACTACAACAACCGATGTTTCAGCTACCTTCTGCTCTTGCTGTTAACTTGCTGCCGCTTCAGTTCGTGGGGCGTAGACGTTTAAGTGTGTGTGAGGGAGCGGTTGCTTTTTCAATCTGGTTCTCCCTCGAGGTATCTACAATCAATCTGCCAGAGTAGAGAAGTTTTCTCTCTCTTTCTCTTTTGTACTATTTTCTTCTTCTTACTTTCTTTCCATCTAACGTTTCACGTTTGGTAACAACAAGAAAGCAAAAGAAAATTGGGAAAGGAGGAGAAAGAAATTAAAATAAACTTTGAAAGTTTATTTTAATTAAATAACGTTCCCAATTATTCCCTTTGCTGCCATTTTTTTTATTCTTTGCTGCTCTGCTCAACTTTTGGTTATAAATCAAATTCTGGCGGAATAGGATCTAATCGAAAATGATTTAGCGTTTAGTTGGGTTGTCGGTTTTTGATAGGTTCCTAATGGAACTAAACGTTTTTTTTTCTTTTAGTTATCCAGAAAACGTAGTCGTTTTATTCAATTTAAGAGGGAAGCTATTAAAACGTAATTAATGGTAAAGAATTTATTGCTATTGTTTTAATTGTATCATTTATATTCGTACAAATTAAAAAAAAATCGCTATTAACAATGTTGTTTATTGATCACAAAATTTGCAATAATGCACACGTTAATGTAATTGAAAGTAAACAATAATTATTGCAATTAATTGTAAAATAACAATTTGCATGCAATAAAAAGGTTGAAACATACATTAACCAATTGATTTGTTCTATTCTTTCCTTTCATTAATTTTAAATATTAAAGAGTCGACAAAATAATAAGCGAGTTCAACAAAAATCACTTTAAGGTCAAACGGCTACATTTGAGCCCACTCCCGTGCAAAATATTTAAAAAAATTACATCTCTGGCAGAAAATATCTGTTTACAAAATTTGCGAAATGTAATTTCGTTATTGAAAACTTTCAATTTAGCAATACAAAATATTGAGTTACATTTTTAATTTGGTATATTAACCGACGTTATTTGTCAAGTGGTTTTTCATTTATTAGATTCCAAAATAGAATCTAATTCTATAACTTAATCCTGATATTTCAATATAGAAATGTCACTAAAATCAAAGTAACAGTTATAACGTAGTAAAATGTACCATTATTATAAACGGGAACAATATTCGAACTTTCTGGTATTTAATAAACCATTATTATACATATATATATTAACATGGTTAAATTACAATTGTGTAATGTTCGTGGTTTGGAATAATAACGAAATTTTGTGGAGGAAGTGTACATTGAAAGTGTTAGATAGGAAGCAAATGGAAATTATGCAAGTTTAAGTGGAAAATTCAGTCAAATAAAACTATTCCATTTGGTAAGGAACTTTTGGTCTTGTTTATTCTTGAATGTTACGTCATTAATACAATTTTTTTGCACTTCCCATGAAATAGTGGTGATTTTTTTGTGCAAAATATATTAAATATTTTATTGTAAGCAGTAACTTTTGACGATAAAAAAGTATGAAAGCATAACTTTAATGCAATTAGTCCCATATAAAATGTTGTACCTTTTTACCAAAGTAAAAATTAATTTTTCCAACGTTAAAAGTTAATTATTTATTTGTGTGCAAAAAAATGGAAAACCGTTTAGAAACAATTACACGTATGCACTTATAAATATATATCACCCTGTAATAATAAAATGTAGCAAAATGTTCTCTCTTAATTTTTGCAACTTTGCTTCCTAGTACAATTTCATTATACAGCTAATTTCGAAAACATTTTGTGCTACGTGCAATTCAATGTTTAACATCTCTCATTATAAATGAAATTTATTATCATTTTACTTTGATTATTGCATAAAAGTACTTTAAAGTTTGAGAAAAACCGGAAATTGTACATTTATTTTTCCTATCTGATGGGAAAACTATTAGATTTTAAATAGTTTCTTTCTATTACGAGTGCTTTCTGGTCGACTGCAAAGAATTAGTTACAATTATGTAAAATCCGAGAGAAGAATATATAGTAAAGCTCTTTCTTTGTGTCGTGCAGCTTTTCAAAAGCTTCGAATTCATTGTATTATTCTCGAATATATACGAGAGAAAGAAAAAAGAAATTCAAATAAATCGTCGTCCTCCAACGATATAGAATGCGAATGTTTATTGAATTGGCTTATCCAATTATTTTGTGGAAATTGAAATATTTATATTTGTCAGTACAAAGAAAGATACCGACGCAACGATAAAAGTGTCGTTATAAGCAAATTGTTACGGACATGGCAAATTAAAAACGTTTCGTTTGCATATGACCAATTAGAGTTCATTTCTTTTATCCCATCATTTATAAAGGAATTCATCCTCATCAAACGCGTTTGTCAGTTACCTTTTAATATACTTTTCTTTCTCGGATCCCTCGAATGAAGGTATTTTTCACTTCTTCCCATGTTTTTCCGCTGTAGGTGTATAGATTTTTGAACGTTAATGATTTACATCAATTTCGAATCCATTCATTTAGTTTCTGTTTCGTTGAATATTAATTCTTTCTCTTTCTCATTGTCGCTCTCATTTATGTGTTTGCGAAGGACGCAGCGAATAAAAAAAGCGATTCTGGAACGAATAATAATAATCCAACAATATAAACGATTTTAATGAACCGTATAAAGGTTTAATAAAAAAACTTTTATTGGAGTAACAAAAGGAGAAAGCGCGGAATGAAAAAGATTTATATTCGATTGTAAAATTTACGTTTTATTATTATTATTATTTTGACGATTTCCTTTTGGGATTTGAAATTTTAATTTAAATGCGGATGATGCTGAAGGAGACGAGGAAGAAAAACAATGGGATTGGTTGCGGAGAGAAAGTGAAAATTACCGCAAACTACGAATCCGTTAAAATTTTAAGATTCGAATATATAAATGATAGCGATTTATTATAATCCAGCTCGGAATTATTAAAAAGATTTTATGCGGATTTTCAATTTCGATTCTCGACAGAGAAGGAGAGAGAAGTTTGCAATAAAATCTTGCAATTATAATTTATAACAATAACATTTTGATTAGCAATTAAAACGGGGAGGTTTATCAAAACGTGTACAACGTTTGATTTATTCATCACGAGCGACCGTGTTTATTTATAAAGCAAATTTCTATCCGGTGGCAAGAAGTTGGTAATAAACCAAAGAACTTCGGGGATGCCACTTCATCAACGTTTAACATCTTGTAAATTCCAGTTTAATATTGTACCGTCGTAATTCGATGGCCATTAACCAACGATAAACTTGCATACGTTCGTACGAACTTCCGGTATGCACATTCCCTTCTTAGGGGATCTTTCCTCCACTCAAAATTATTAACCATCGATAAGGTAGAAGTTGACGATTTGAAAAATTCGATCTTGATTAAAATATCGACAATATATTTCAAAGGAAAGCGTGAAATCGATATGCTATTACTTACTTTTAAAGCGCAGCGAAAAGTTCCTAAGTTCCATCAGTTAGACCAATTTCCTATGTATTGCATCACTCTCTTCCAATTTCGATCACATACACACTCACAGAGAGAGAGAGAGAGAGAGAGAGTGTGTCGCAGAGAAAATAAATCACTTTCAAAGAAAAATAATCAAAACCGAAATATTGATGAACGTGTAATTTCGCTCCTTTAGAAAAATAAATTTCTCAAATTCGTACCTCGCGTTTCACGGAGAGGAAGACGGAGACGAGCAAAAAAGATAAACCGTACTTTTAACGTCAGCAATTTTCGAAGGTACTTTATCATTTGTGCGGCGCAAAAGTTTGCGCCCTTTTTAAAAACGGCACCGAAGACACACCCGACTATTACACGAGGATAATGGATAATCAATGGGCGAGGCACGATGTCGGTGTGAGTAGGTGAAAGAAATGAATCGAGATTCTTTGTGGTTACGATAAGAAATTCATGCGGTATCGTTATTATCTTAGCGCGAGAATTGAAAGGAAAACACGGGGAAAGGAAAAGTCGATTCCCGTTTAAAAATTTGATGGACACCTATTCTCTCGTTTCGTCTTCCTGTGGGATCACGGGAACGGCAGAGATCTGGAG
Organism: Hololepta plana; assembly: GCA_963695495.1. Taxonomy (NCBI): domain Eukaryota; kingdom Metazoa; phylum Arthropoda; class Insecta; order Coleoptera; family Histeridae; genus Hololepta; species Hololepta plana. The sequence goes on from OY968836.1 coordinate 9,849,109, forward strand.
AGAACGGGCGAGCGACGGAGAGAAAGAGGAAGAAGAAACTGTTAAAAATTCAAGACGTTCATTGAATGAAATGCCATTTTATGTAAAGTGAATTGTCGTACACGGTTTTCTAGTTACCATGTGTGACATGTCGAAAACGTTAGTGCTGCTGCTGTTGCTGATTCGTTTGTTGTTAGCATTCGCAAGAGAGAAGAAAGAAATTCGCAGCTAAAGTCACGTATAACGAAGAAAAGCTACGACTTCAATCACCGCCCCTTATACAACCATCATCAGCCACGTTTTCCCAACATCTTCAAACATCCACCTTTACCGGATGAGGAAGTGAAGGTAAACCGGCGAAAATCCAGGCCAATAAATCGTTGGACAATATGCAAATCGTTCCCACTTTCTCTTACGTCTCCGCTATTTTTTCGTTCTTCGTTTTCGCAATTAAAACGATTTCGCAAACGAATCCAATCCCATATCTATAAATAAATAACGACAACAATGGAGAGCGGAAATTCCGTCGATTTTATTCTCTCAATTAACATTCCTTCTCCGGCGATTTTTATGCGCGAAGCAAGAAATCGGCGTTAATTATTATTATTTTGCTTTTTACGCGAAGAGCTATAGAAATTGTTCCTCGAGTACTCACTTAATCTCGGGACGTGACTCTAGGTCAAGTTATAATTAAAGGAAAAAGAAACGGAGAAGAGTGAAGGAAAGGGTAAGGAACAAGCTGAATCTGGTTGCTGGAGTAATAAATAAGGGAACAAATAAATTTGTCCGTAACAGAAGGAAGAGATTTTTTTATTAATTGCATTTCCTTATTTTTATAAAAAAAAAATACATCGATCAAAGTGCATGCGGTTATAAAGTAATTAGAAGCAAATAATTTCTTAAGATTTTGAATTGCTCGTTAGTAATTAATTAACGAACGCACTCGTATTAATCGAAGCCCGCACGATTAACAAATTGACGATGATAGTTTGGATCAGTTCGATTCGCAAGTTAATCGGTTTTATGGCGAATTTTGCTGCGCACTCATTCGTACGGTTTATCATATTTAATATAATCGTCGTCGTCGCTGTCGTCGTCAAAACTATTTGCGCAACTAATCAAACGTTGCAAAGCAATAATCGTTAATAATAGCGGTTTACTTAACCGTAAGTTTGCATAAGGTTCTTCGGTTATTAACAGCGAGATGCGTTAATAAATCGGGCATGTGATTCACATTTATTCCATGTAGGTCTAACCAATGGTTATGTAATACATATTGCAGAAATCCCATTTTACTATTAAGTCCGCAAAACCGAAAACGTTATCAAATTGAATTATTAGTAACGTTAAACGTTTCATTTTTGGTAGTGGCATATTTGGTGGATGCGCCGGGAATTTTAATAAACTCGCAATCCTTGCAGTTGATTTATTAAACTCCGCCAAACGCCACGTGCTTTTTACATTTCAAGCGATTGGAATTTAGTGAGGATCGTTCCCGAATTTATGTAGCAATTTCTTTTTGCTGCGGTTAAATTCTATTAATTGGTGGCCCGATTTAAATGAGGGTGTTGCAAATCTAAGCACGGATTTGCGAAATCGATCAGTCCGACGTTCGGGTGTTTTGTCCTATTCTCTTAATTCTTAACGGATATTTAAAAAAAAGTACAGACTAGTGTTATTCAAAAATTAATTCCCCGAAATCCCTTTCATAAACGCACATAAAATATTAATTACAACGGTACACTTGCTCATTAATAAAATATTCAAACCGTGTTAGTTTACGTGCAAACATGGAGCCGGAGTGACGTGAGGAGGGGACGCTAACTGGGTTTAACGGCAAGAAGACGGACTCGCCGTTGTCGAAATAACAATTATTATTATTAACATACATTTGGGCAACGTATATTCTCCAGTCGAATAACGATAATATGCAAACTTAATTAAGCGAATCCCCCATCTTGTACGAGCGAAAACTGGCTGACGAGCAAAAACGAGCGAGTCTCTCTCCATTTTTTCTTGCGTTATTCATTCCGCGAATCATTCAACCATGAATAATAATGGTAACAACAATAATAACGAATTTACGGTTTCGTTATTATTTATTCTGTTGGCTCATTGTTTAGCAATTTATTTTTTGTGCGGACGAACGGAACAAAAAGTAAAATTGCACATAACAGAAACAAAAACCGGAGAAAAGAATAAACAATTCATTTAGCAAAAGTCGGTCTAGGCGTCTCGACGCCGACGGCGTTTGACGTCAGCAGAAAAAAAAATTCACTGCGAATCAATTAAAGTTTACTCTTACCGCTTCGTTAAAGACCATTACTTTTAATTAAAACATTTCCAGCAAAGAAGAAGTTTCTAGAGGTGCTTTTTTCTCCATCACATACGAATAAAATTATCAGTTAACATATAATGATTTCAAAGGCATTGATGATATTCTAAGACATCTTCGAGATACCATATAGTCATCAGTCAATCTATTCACGATGTCTAATTTAATTTCCTCACCTGAGACGAGCAACAAAAGAAAGACCGCGAAGAAAGCAATTAGTTCAAAGCAAATGAACAGGTCTTCTGTGTCGAGGAGCTTTAATGAAAATCTATTCTTAGCCTTGAGGGAGAATGCTTCGGCTATCAACTAGAAAACTCTGCAGAAGTGAATCAAAAGAGTCCTTTCAAGTTACCCTTCGAACGGTTTTAATATTTATAATTAATTTTGAATAATACATCGTCTACTATATTCATATTCATGTCTCGTTTAATTTTTCTTTTCTTTAGCAATCTTCAAGTAATACGAAATAGCTTGAGGTGAAGAAAGCGAAAGCAAATATTAAGATTGACGTCGTCAATTAACGTTTTCGTCTTGTAAAACGAAGAAATCGACGAATGAAACAATAAGACGAGGACGAGAGAATACAAAGAAGAAAAAGGAGAATGATAAAAAGTATCGACAAATAAATTGCTTACAATAATTTATTTTTTGCTCCTACACTTTGCTGCTTTTAGTTGTTTTTCGCTCAACATCTCTAATGGAACATAAATTATGATCGTTTCGTTATTGTTAGCTAAATTGATTCTCGAATAATTAATAATTCGTGTCTGTGCACGATTCTAATGGACTAAATCGATCGATTCGCAGATTATTTACTCGCATCTCTTCTTCGTTTTTTGGTTTTGCAATCACTTTATCCCAAAGGAGAAAATCATTTTTGCTTGTTAGCCGGATTGTACCTGGGAGTAGTTTAAAGTTTGCCAACTATTATTACCGAGGCAATAATAACAGTTACATAACTTTAACAATCTCATAAACCTAGTTCCGGAGTGCGAAGAGAGCAAAAAAAATTGCGGGAAACGAATGAGTGGAATAAGGAAAATTATGACACGAACATTATCTTTAATTAGATCTGCGAAGATGTTTCTCTCGCTCTTCACTTAATTCGTTTTTAAAGAGTCGTTAATGTTAAATTTTGTTTCGGATGCCAGATGAGCAAACTTTAGTTCATTTTTATCGCCAAGCATCAATTTATGCGCGGAATCTAATTTCAAATACTTCTTGCAGGTGAATTCGAATTTTCGAAACGATTTAACGACATTTTTCGTGTTACGGGGTCAGAATTTGGGGACGTCGTGCACGGAAAAATAATATCGAATAACACATATTGTTATTAAGGGTTTTAAACACTTGCACGTGCACTCCAATTCTGGCGACAGTAATAAATCTGTCTATCGGCGACGCGAGAGACGTAGCCGATACTCGAGAATGAATGAGGAACCTTTCAATAAGTTTTCACGATTTATTGGTTGGGAACGAAATGTGGCTTGCCCTTTTTCTTGCATAAACGTTTCATATTTAAAGCAATTGCAAGCAGAACATTGGGCGTTCCCTATTCATAAATTAGTGGACAAATTCCTTAATCAACTAACAATCTCTGACAGGCCGCGATCGGGGGGCGGAGGTCCGATATTCAATGTGAAAGGAAATATTAATGTTCTCCAGATGAGAGAAAAGGAATCGGATCTTCGGGCCCTCGATGGCGAGAGAGAATTCCCCTTCGGATTCACCCGCTCAGTAACCACCAAGCTAGACTATAAGAATGCGAGCACTTTCGGCGGCTGGCATTTTTGTAAAATAGTTTGGTGGGTGAGTGTGTGAACCGTGCCTGTCCGTCCCGAAAGAGTGATTCTGCGGTAAGTCATGTTTGTTTATTCGCACGTCTTAGTAGAGTAGCCTTTACAGGTGTTGCGACAATCTGGTCGTCGACGGGGGAGGGTGTCTGCACCCCATAACCCCCGTGCCAGGTCAGGCGCTAGGGCCGTACGACCTGGGCCAGGCTGGGGGGAGTACCTCCACCTGGCGCGCCCTGCGTAACGTTGCCGACGGGAGAAGGTGCTTTGCACTCAGTAACTCCCGTGCCAGGCTTTGTCAAGACTTGCGAGTCTTCCTGGTGCAGTCTTGGGGGAAACTCCGGCTGCAGCAACGGAGGGGACGTCGTGGGTGAGTGGCGGAGACCACAAGATTCCCGGGAACGACAGATGCGTCTGGTTCGGCAGGGTTTATTTCACGTGTGTGAAGCCCTGTCGATGCGGCCCCTATAGTTAGTTTCTTTTGTAGTTTAGACCTGCATGCCTTACTGAACCCTTTTGGTTCATGTGTGCATTTCTTTCATTACAGCAGCCAGGCCAGTAGTCGGGGAAAACCGAGTGTGCCAGGTCAAGACCCGAGAGCACAAAAATAAAATCATTGCATATTGTGTTGCACTCTTTTAAGAAAAAAAAAAAGAAAATAAAATTTGCCCATGTTACAATCTCAGAAGTGGGATAGTCATTGACCTTTGGCACATCGGTTTATGCTTAAAAGACACTGGCCTTCTGTAGAAAGAAATGGACAATAAGATGATCCTTTGAGTTTTTATGGTTGCAATGTCTTTGTTGTGTACTTGTTGTGTTGTTGTTATTGGTGATGACCGAAATTACGAGGGGTAATTTCTTGTTGGTCGTATTGGAGAATTGTTTGTATTGATGTTGGTTATTCTCACATAAAGATGTGGTAAATTCTCCAAATAATGAAAAGTACACAACAGAGGAAGACAGTGGTGGAGCAAAGAATGCTCCTGTTGAGAGAAAGTTATTTTCTTTCTCGTATTATTTGTTTGTGTCTCTGAATAAAGAAAATATTGCCGTTTTATTCATCCCCTCTTGAATATGTATATGTAAAAATGTAAGGTCTTCGTGGTCGCTGTATTTTGTCGTTTTTTTTGTCATTGAGGAAAATGGTTGGAAAGAAAACAGGAAAGCGAAATAGCGCCGTTCAGGCGAAGCCTGCGGAAGCTAGTGCCTCAGTTGCAGGACCCAGTAAAAGGGGTCGAAAGGGCGACGACATAAAAGAATTGTCGAGCGTCATACTTGAGCTCGCTAAGAGCGTCAAGGAAATAAAGAGCGCAAATACGGCACCGGCACAGGTACGGCAAAGCGTTCCGCCGTCGATGCCGATACCGCCGTTCGATCCGGCGAGTGAATTCTCGTCGATTACCAAATACCTAAAGCAAATTGAGCAATTGGGCGAGGTGAATATGTGGATGGAGCCCACATATATTTACGTCGCGACGAGCAATCTGAAAGGCTTGGCCAAAACATGGTACGAGTCGCAAAGCGATTTGAGTTTTTCTTGGGAGGAATGGAAGGAAAGGCTAGTGAAGGCATTTCCGGAAAAGGTGGACTACCAAGAGATTCTGCGGAAGATATTAAATCGCACGAAGCTCCCGGAAGAATCGTACTTAACGTATTACTACGAGAAAATGGCGTTAATGGAGCTAATTGAGTTCAGCGACGAAATAAAGATTAGCCTATTAATAGGCGGCCTAAAGGAAGAGGCGATCCAGGCGGCAGCAGGAGCTGGGAAATTCACGGCGCCGGAGCAATTACTGCAATTTCTGAGGGCGATACCGACCACTGCAAAACCAGCCGCGACATCGAGCAAGAAAAGTTTCTACAAACCTAGGCCGGCACCGTACAAACCGCCGCAGAATAGGCGGCAACAATGGCCGAGAGATCCCTTTAGATGCTTCCGATGCGGAAAAGCGGGCCACCGAGCAAGCGAATGTGCTCAGCACAGGGACCAGAAAGAAGTGCGGTCAACTACCAACAATAAGGTAGGATTAGACAATAAGTATTTCTTAGCGGTAAAAGTAGAGAATGCTTGGCTGAAGGGTTTTGTTGATTTCGGCTCGTCAGTTATGCTGATGAAAGAAAGCACCGCGAAAATGTTGAAATGTTCAATCGAAAACGAGAAACGTACCGCGATAAAAGGGTACGGAGGTGGCGTGGTCATGCCGTTGGGGATTACGGCTCCGCTGAACGTTCAAGTTGGAGAATGTTCGGCACAATTAACATTTCTGGTCGTGGAAGATTGCGTACAAGAAACGGACGTAATAGTCGGGAATCCTTTCACCGAATTGCCGCACGTGATTGTGCACAAAGATGACACCAAACTAAGGTTCATCAGGAAGAAACGCGCAGAATTTGTCGTGGAAGAAGACACGCTAATACCGCAAAATTATGTTGGGTACATTTCCTGCAAAGCGGATCTAACCGGAGAAGTGTACGTGGAATCCAGCATGCGATGCAAAGAAGGCGAAGAAGGCTTAGTGCCGCGCTGCATACTGAGAATCGCAGACGAAGGACGATGCAAAGTGCCGCTGTACAATCTAGCGCCGCAGGAACTAATTTTGCGAAAGAATGAGGTCATCGCCAGGGGACAAATTTGCGAAGAAGGCCGGGAAGTGCTGAAGATCGCCAACGAAGATGATTCCAGACGTATCTTAACCGCAGATGAACTGCGAATGAATGAAAATTTGTCGGCCGAAGAAAAGCGTTCCCTGTTAACGCTAATAAATGAGTACAGGGATTGTTTCGCTGTCGATTTAAAAGAAATGGGTTGCGCTGTTGGACGAGAAATGAACTTGCGATTAAACACTGACAAGCCGGTTTCATATCGTCCATACAGGATGGCACACAGCGAGAGAGAGCTCGTCAAGAAGATGTTGATAGAGCTACTAGACGCGGACATCGTGCAGGAGTCATCATCGGAATACGCTTCACCGATATTACTGGTTAATAAACCTAATGGCGAGAAACGCCTTTGCGTTGATTACAGAGCGTTGAATAAAATCACGCACAAAGATCGCCATCCGCTACCCCGAATAGAAGATCAGATGGATCGTCTAAGAGGATTTAAATATTTCACCACACTGGATTTGTTTTCGGGGTATTATCAAGTGAAGATGGGCGCGGAATCCATAGCGAAGACGGCGTTCGTCACTTGTGACGGACAATACGAATTTAAAAGAATGCCGTTTGGACTAGCGAACGCACCCAGTGTTTTCCAGCGAATTATTAACCAGATATTGGCACCGCTAACGGACGTGGTCGCGTTAGCGTACTTGGATGATGTTCTATTGCCGAGTATAAGCTTCGCGGAAGGATTGAGAAGTTTGAAAAGAATATTTGAAACTCTACGTTTAAATAATTTAACACTCAATCCGGAGAAGTGTTGTTTCCTCCTGGAACAAATTAATTACTTGGGACACGAGATAACCCAAGAAGGAATTCGACCCGGAGAGAAAAAGATCAAAGCTGTTGCCGACTTTCCCGTACCGAAAAACGTTCATCATGTTAGGCAGTTTTTAGGATTGACTGGTTACTTTAGAAAATTTATTGCAAATAATGCGCAAATAAGTAGACCATTAACGAAACTGTTGCACAAGGACGTGCCGTGGGAATGGACAGAGAACCAACAGAAAGCGTTTAGAATTTTAAAGGAAAAACTACAAGAGCGACCGATACTTGCGGTGTATAACGCCGATGCCGCGACGGAGATACACACAGACGCATCGCAAACCGGAATTGCCGGAATACTTTTACAATTCGACGAGGAAGGAAAATTAAAGCCGGTGCAATACTACAGCCGTCAATTAACAACAGCAGAAAGTAAATGGCACTCATTCGAATTGGAGACACTAGCAGTCGTGGAGACGTTGAAACGATTTAGAGTCTATCTAATTGGCAAACCATTCAAGGTTGTGACCGACTGCCAATCGCTGAAAATGGCAAGCGAAAAGAAAGATCTTGTACCGCGAATCGCGAGATGGTGGCTGCAGTTACAAGAATACGATTTTACGATGGAACATCGTGCCGGAACAAGGATGAGACATGTGGACGCGCTAAGTAGAAACGCTGTTGATGAAGGGAAAGATAATGGCGAGGAAATAATCGCTCATTATATATTTCGGATAAAGCCCGACGATTGGGTGATGGCAGCTCAAATGACTGACACTAAATTGCAAGCGATTCGCAATTTATTGGAGAAGGCGCCAACTGACGAATATTCGGAAAAATTACACGCCGAATACAAGCTGCAGGACAACAAATTGTACAAAAAAAATGAAGGATGGAATGCGATGGATAGTTCCGCGTGGAATGAGACGCGAGGTCGTGAGAGCGAATCATGACGAGTTGGGACATTTTGGTCTCGAGAAAACGCTAGACAAGCTAAAGGAAACGTACTTTTTTCCAAAGATGGAGGAATATGTTAAGAAGTACATCCAAACATGTGTACGATGTCTTGTTCATAAGTCGAAGACTGGTAAAAAGGAAGGACTTTTACATCCTGTAGAAAAGGTCCCGATACCGTTCCATACGGTACATGTAGACCATCTAGGCCCGTTTAATCGAAGCACGGGCGGAAAAAGATACATATTTGCAGTGATAGATGCGTTCACGAAATTCATTTGTTTGCAAGCGGTGAAGACAACGTCCACCGCATCAGTGATAAAATTTCTCGAAGAAATAAGGAAGGTGTACGGCGTACCAACACGGTTAATATCCGACCGTGGTACCGCTTTTACGTCAAAACATTTCGAAGAATTTTGCAAAGAAAACGGAATTAAACACGTTTTGAATGCTGTGGCGACGCCTAGGGCTAACGGACAAGTAGAGCGGTACAACTCAACTATATTGAGCGCTCTAGCAACTAGTGTGAAAGAAGAGAAATTGTGGGAGAAACATCTCCCCAACATACAGTTTGCATTGAACAACACGAGAAATGCGAGTACAGGTTCGACGCCTAGCGAATTATTGATGGGATTCAAACCTAGAGCGCCGGCTGACGCAGCGCTAACAGCGGAAATACAGCCTGAGAGATCCGCGACGCGAGATTTTAGTTCACGGAGGAAGATTGTTCAAGAAAGAATTGCGCTACAGCAGGTTAAACAGAAACAGCTGTTCGATAAGCGACGAATGAGGCCGCGCAAGTATTGCGAAGGTGATCTTGTTGTTGTGTACAGACACCCAGTTGGCGACGGTAGCAAGAAGCTATTGCCAAAATTTAAGGGCCCATTCAGAATTAAAAAGAAACTTAATAATGATCGATACGTTGTGGTAGACGTAGATGGATCTCAGCGGACCGGGAGGAGACCTTACGAGAGCGTGGAATCTGCGGAGCACCTGAAGCGGTGGTTCCCAGGCGATGTTTTGAGTTCTTCCGAGGAAGAATGAGGGAATGATTAAAAGAGAGACAGGTTAGAAATGTTCTTAAAGGATTATCTTAGCCAAACGGGGGCGTTTGAGGCTGCAGGATGGCCGACTGTTACGGGGTCAGAATTTGGGGACGTCGTGCACGGAAAAATAATATCGAATAACACATATTGTTATTAAGGGTTTTAAACACTTGCACGTGCACTCCAATTCTGGCGACAGTAATAAATCTGTCTATCGGCGACGCGAGAGACGTAGCCGATACTCGAGAATGAATGAGGAACCTTTCAATAAGTTTTCACGATTTATTGGTTGGGAACGAAATGTGGCTTGCCCTTTTTCTTGCATAAACGTTTCATATTTAAAGCAATTGCAAGCAGAACATTGGGCGTTCCCTATTCATAAATTAGTGGACAAATTCCTTAATCAACTAACAATCTCTGACAGGCCGCGATCGGGGGGCGGAGGTCCGATATTCAATGTGAAAGGAAATATTAATGTTCTCCAGATGAGAGAAAAGGAATCGGATCTTCGGGCCCTCGATGGCGAGAGAGAATTCCCCTTCGGATTCACCCGCTCAGTAACCACCAAGCTAGACTATAAGAATGCGAGCACTTTCGGCGGCTGGCATTTTTGTAAAATAGTTTGGTGGGTGAGTGTGTGAACCGTGCCTGTCCGTCCCGAAAGAGTGATTCTGCGGTAAGTCATGTTTGTTTATTCGCACGTCTTAGTAGAGTAGCCTTTACAGGTGTTGCGACAATCTGGTCGTCGACGGGGGAGGGTGTCTGCACCCCATAACCCCCGTGCCAGGTCAGGCGCTAGGGCCGTACGACCTGGGCCAGGCTGGGGGGAGTACCTCCACCTGGCGCGCCCTGCGTAACGTTGCCGACGGGAGAAGGTGCTTTGCACTCAGTAACTCCCGTGCCAGGCTTTGTCAAGACTTGCGAGTCTTCCTGGTGCAGTCTTGGGGGAAACTCCGGCTGCAGCAACGGAGGGGACGTCGTGGGTGAGTGGCGGAGACCACAAGATTCCCGGGAACGACAGATGCGTCTGGTTCGGCAGGGTTTATTTCACGTGTGTGAAGCCCTGTCGATGCGGCCCCTATAGTTAGTTTCTTTTGTAGTTTAGACCTGCATGCCTTACTGAACCCTTTTGGTTCATGTGTGCATTTCTTTCATTACAGCAGCCAGGCCAGTAGTCGGGGAAAACCGAGTGTGCCAGGTCAAGACCCGAGAGCACAAAAATAAAATCATTGCATATTGTGTTGCACTCTTTTAAGAAAAAAAAAAAAGAAAATAAAATTTGCCCATGTTACATTCGGTCATGTAAAAATAACTGCGATATGTATTAGGAATATTAATTGGTATCGTTATTGTGGTTTGGCTTGTTTGTTGGACCTGAAAATTAAAAAAGGTCGCATACAAATAGGTTTTGATTTGATGAAGAATGCCGTTTATTGTGGTGAGAACGTCATCAACCAGCCATGGTATTATTAGCATTATCATCGACGTCCTTCTATTGCAGTTCAGTTTATTGAAATATTTCGCTTTGCTCCACTTTTATGTTTATTTATTAAAAGTCAAGTTAATGAAATTTAATAATGAACGGAGGCCGGCATTTGCAGGTAGTCCAGGTTGTAATTAAAATCACCGTTAATATACAAAGTGTTAATTTCGGTTCAGCTTTGAGATTTGCATATTTTAATCATTTTCCAACATCGCCAGATAAAACATTTGCATTCTTTTTCAAATTTCTTCAAATTCCTTCGAACTCCCTGAAATATCTTCTCCTTAAGTAACTCGGTAACTGCCAAAACGCAAGTATATCTCTTCCATTTGGTTTATATAGTTCTTGCACAGTCTAGCGCACATTGGTTATGAGAGGTCGGCCCGTTTTCGACGTCCTTAAAAAGAAACTCTAGCCTACCCATCTTCGCCCATATTTCCCTTTTCCCACAAGATCTTCATCTTCGTCCCTCTTACGGTCATTTCCCGTACGTACTGCGGAGGATGCTTCTTATATCTCCTTCTATTTCTTTTCTGTAGCTCGTATATTCTCATGGTTCGTTGATCGTACTTTTTGCCAACTTGAAAAATATTGGAAATGGTCTAACTTTAACTCGGGACGAAAAAGATATTATTTTCATATCTTTTAACCCTACCGCCGCCGCCGCCGCTGCCTTTCGCCCACAAATATAATATTTCTCGAGATAAAATTTAACGACGGTTCTACTTAAAGAAAAATCAACAACGGAAGGGAAAAAGAACGAAATCTTTGTTGTACGTCGTACGAAATAAATGCATCTAGCAACAACAATTCAAAAGAAGTTAAACTTTAATACAAAGAGAATACGTTAAGTCACGACAGAGGAAAATGAATTATATAGTAATTATGTGTAAAATTCCCTCTTCTCTTGCAATTTCTTGGCCTTAGATTCGCTTCGGCGTGCCAAAACGATATCAGACTGTTTTCTAAAGGACGATTTAATATGATTTAAAAAACCGGAGAGCCGCCGATCGTGCGGGAGCACGTAATTAAAATAAAACAAATCATTTTTAGTGGATGCACGCAGCGGATTTTATTTACTCTTTCAGACTATATTTTGGATTTTAATAGACGAAAACTTAGTTGCAAACGAAGATTTAAAAGGGAAAAGAAGCCCTATTTAAATACGGGTACGATCTAACGCAACGCGCTTTCGACGCTACCTTAATGCATGCATAAATGTGTATGCATTACTTTTAGGAATTATTTTACGGTCGCGGTTTAGCGCGAAAAACAAGAATTATTGTTAAGAGAGTAATACTGCTGCCATTATTATTATTGCCGAAAACAGCAGCGAGAATTGTACAAGTTAATATTGGATAATAAACGGCATTAAATGCAGTCGCGGAAATTTCCGCTTTACTATTTGTTCGAGGCGGTATGTAACAGCAGTAAATTCTTCTTCTTCATCTTCACCCGCGACAACACTTTAAATAAACAACATTTCAAGTGCGACCTTTAAAAGCTCTTGCAATTAAACGAATGAAATTAATTCAGGAGAGAAAATAAATAAACGGGAGTGCTTTTTTTGCGATGATGAGGCCATCATTATTAAGCTATACGAGTAATTAAAACGGATATAGAAGAACGTGAGCGACCGCAAATCGTCGAGGGACTCATCATTGGATTATAACAAGATACACATAATTAGTACGAGCCAGCAAGATTCAAACGGTGAAGATCCGGCGACGTCAGAAATTGTAGGTTAAAATTTACAAAAGGGTTGCCAATCTGCCGAAAGCATTTTCCCCGATCGTTAATTGCGAACTGTAATTGCGAGAGAGAGAGAGAGAGAGAGATAATGATAAAAAACGAGGGACGCATCAATTAAAATCCTAATAGCAATAATAATGATTTAATCAACGATAAATAACGCTTAGATAATGTAATTGGCGGATCTAGCGAGATAGTGGGGCAAGGAAATAGATTAGTTTCATTAAACCGAAGAAAATTGTCAATGCGAGAGGCGGAAAATTCCTGAAAATGAATAGGGTATCCGACGATAGTGGCGCGATAGTACGTCGGTGGAAATTCGGGACCACTTTCGCCGTGCCAAAAGCCGTACACCATTTGAAACGTAAACGTTTTCACGTTCACGAAATTTAATCTCTTCAATTGCTGCTGCTGCTCCCACATCTTCTTCCTCCTCAGGCGGGTTCGGTCGGTTTCCCGGGCTGAAGCGGTAAATGGTGGGCGTGCGATATGTTAAAATAGACAAGAGACGTGGAAGAGATGCGAAGACGTCGCTTTGCTGCAAATGGCACTTGTAAAATTTCGAACAGTTTGTTATAATACTTGTGTAAGAAGACGTTCCGTATCTGCCAACTAACTTTAACCTTTTCCCCGACAATTATAATCTTGGCAGGTCTGCTAATGATTAGGGCGTGCGGTCCCATTTTAAAGATAAATCTTTTGCTGATAATAAAACAGGAGTTCTTGAACGAACGATCAGTTTTTCAATTAGGAAACGCAATTTCAATGCGGCTATCGAATTGACGAAATTTCTATCTTTCTTACACTAAATCAAAGGCGTTTTTAATTAGGGAACGTTCCAATTTTCTTCCGTTTAAATTCGATTCAATTTTTCAGGGGGGTTTGCACTTGTTCGCCGAGAGGTAGGGCTTATGTTTAATGAAGATTTATTAAACGCGGACTAAATAATAATAATGAAGAGTAAAATATAAAAGCTCGTAATAAAAAGGGAACAATATAATATATATAAATTTCGTCTATTATTTATGGCTTTAATTATATTGAATACTTCTTCATATAATAAATTATTACCATGGTAGGGGCATGGAGAAACAGAGCGAAGATCTTCACCTTTATTACGATCATCTTAGGTATAGATACATGAACGTAATGAGAATGGTAAAGTAATTGTCTAAAGGGTATTAATTTAAGAGAGTTAATGAATGGTCTAGGCAAAATAAAGAAAGTTGCGAAATATGGAATCTTAAACAGTAAACAATCGACATAAGGCATGAGGAAATGAGGCGAAAATTGTCACGATTAAAAATTAATGTACTACAATGATCGTTTGCCATTGAAAAATGGGTCCAGGCTCATTAAAGTGGGAGTAACTTTTCATTCTTCTTCTTAACCATTGCATTATTCATTTCTAATATTTATGACGGTTTAATGTAGCAATTTCCGGTTTTATTGGAACGGCGGGCCATATCTCATTTTTATGGGTACAGACTATGGCCACATACTAATAATCTCGCCGCTATTACCTACACCAGCGTAGGTAGTCGTATAATGGTCGGTAGTCTTTCATCAGTTGCTTTTTCGTTCGCTTTTGTGTTAGAAGAAAGTGCATCCAAATACGTACGGGGAATATATTAATGCACCAGCAACTTGCACTGTAATGTAACTTTAATACAACGTTGCAATTTTGTGCAATTTACTTGTACAAATAACTTTTTTATGTAAAGTTTTAATTCGTTACATTTTATTTCGCACGTTTGTAAGTTTATTATTGGCGAACTTCATTGCAAGTACTAACGATTCTTTTTGCTTAATTAATAGTGCACGTCATTGAAATTTGCAAGAGAAAGCGATTGCTGATGAGATAAAAAGAATGGAGCGAATTGTGCTTGTTTCTATTATTATAATGTTTGAGTTAGTTAGGGGTTGGATATATATATTTAAGTAAAAGAAAAACATCGGAGGCGTGCTTTTACAACTGTGGAAAACTTTCTTGCGGATTATAAGATTAACGGTAGAAAATGGGAACTAAGTGAATTATCTAAGAGGAGAAAAATAAATTTGGAGTTTTCGAACATCGTCAAACGGGGAGACGAAGAAGAAGCAGCGAGTCTGTAATAAAGAAAAGAAAAAGAGCAAAGGAGACCGAAGTAAAGCGAGGAGGGAGGACGTTAAGTAGTGGCGGATGAAGAAGAACAAAAAGAGCGACGAGGAAAATTATTAAAGGTAGGCAGTGAACGAGGTAAAATTGAATTAGGTAAGTTTTTGGGGCTCCCACTTTATTTAATGTACTTATTATAGCTGATTGCAATTGCCTCGTTATTATTATTTGATAAATTTCGGCCTCGAACCGCAACGATTTCCTCGAACGTTATTACTCTTGCGGCGTCCGATCGAACGGAAAAGATTATTTTCCATCGCATGCATGCACGTGTGTCGGGAAATTGGACTTGATTAAGTGCCTTCCACTCGTCCGACATTATTAATCACTTTTAATGCTGTCTAGTCGTACTTTTGCTAATATTTTTCATATTTAACAGCTTACGATAAACATCGCGATCCCGTGTTGTAAGCCGGACGTGAATAAATGTATGTGCAAAAGAAAGGAAGAAAGAGCGAATGGCAGGGCCCTAAAGTGGGCCAATTCCCTTTTGGTTTCATGATACATTTTTACTCCTGATCGTCGATTACCAGGGAATATATATGGATTAATTCCTTTGAAACGATTATTTTCATGGTAACAGAATCGTTATCAAATAAAATAAAAAAAGAAAACCGGGGAATACTGCTCTATTTCGCGAGAAAAATAGAGCGCTTAATGAGGGTCGTTCGCAAAAAAATATATGTGGGCGATTTCGAGGAATCGCATCCAATTCTGCTTCAATGTCTTCTTGGCGTATTTCGAGCATTTTCCTCGTACATCGCTTATTAATTTCAAATAATGCTGTTGACTTAATTATTAAGCCGACATAACTGATACGAGCACAGGTATAAGGTGGCAGTTAAATCAGTGTCAATAATGCGCGCTTATTATTAATGGCACAATAAATATTCGCATGAATTAATGTAATAGCGCACAATAATATCCCCGAATTGCTTTATGGATGTGCGAAATTATTTCACTTCAGCCATTATCGTCGTCATTATCATCGTCACGGTAGCTGTATTGTAACAAGTATTTAGTTAGCGGGGGAAATGCTTTGATGTAATTTTCAAATAAATGCTCAAACAAACGTGAATCGCAAATAACTAACGAGTTCTCTTTCGCGTTCATCCACGTGCCGTCTCTCTTCGTTTGCCTATCGATATTTCCAATGTACGCGCTTAATAACAGGATATAATGTCACTGGTTTTTGATTATTTACCAATTTTAATGAACACCGTCTTTCTTCCGGTTGAAAAAAGTGGAAAAAGTGTTGGAGAAAGTAAATACGCTGACCCAAATCGTCCGGTTTAATTAAACGTTAGGACCCTTTATTTTCTTTGCAATTTATCTGTTTCCCTTTTTTGTCCCTTTCGTATAGGGTTTCGTTCTTTTTTCAAATTATTTATTGAACTTATGTTATTCTTAAATCTAATCTACGTCCCATTTATGATTGAATGAGCAGTAAATTCGTTGCAATTTCAACGATCGTATTCTTTAACAATTAATTCGCAAATTTATTCAAATTAAATACGAATCGTTCATTCAGTTATCATTATCATCGTCGTCATCATTAAATAACCTTCAAGGGAATTAATTTCTTGGCCACAAAATACACGCCCCATTTTAATTATAAAATTAATGCAAACGATCATTTCCACTCGAAAATTATTATTATTATCGCCAACGTTTCAGGAATTATCCCTTAACTTTTAAACGGATATGCGCGAATATTAATATTCCGTGCCGTCCCTCTTTAAGTGTGGACCGTATGCAATTATATTAATAACTGCAAATTGCTCCTTTTACATTTTTGGTGCAAATTCGAAACGTAAAAAGCTCTTCGAATTAATTTCAAAATAAAAGAATACCTACATCGAATGCCGAAGACAGTGTAAATTTAATTAATTAATTGAAATCCTTCGTCAGCACCATTATCATCGTCATCCTCAATAACAACAACAGCGGCACCATTGCATCTCGCCCGGACTTAATTGGTATTTATTCCATTTAACAAACCGATCAACTTAACAAACAGATATGACTTGTTAATAATAGGTGTAATCTACTTGTTGGACATCTCCAACTGTCTGTTGGCGTTGTAAACTTAGTTTGCGAAACTCCATTTACTGATATTGGAGATCGGCGATCGATTTTTCATTTGAATAATAGCAATTTCTGCTCGTTGGCGGCGATTCGACGAAAAGAACGTATGGGGACGAATTAAATTATTATTTTTACCTTTAAAGTGAAGTACAACCCAATGGTTTTTGCAAGATTTATCATTGAACGGAAACGGCAGTAAATTATATTTCCCAAAATCGAGGAACGATTCATCGAGTCCTCTATTATAAATAATCCAATTCGATTTGAAAACGTCAATTATCTCGATACGAGCGTATGCATGCGTTTTAATTGGGGTTTGCGGTTGCAATTGTTGTGATTATTGTTGGATTTCGCTTATTAAAATCGATTCAATAACAATCAATCGAAAGTATACGATATTAATTATCGTGCGTCGCTAAACCGAAATCGAAATATCTTTACGCGATGATGGATTATAATTACCAACCGGATCGAATGGTTAGACGTTTGGCGAACAAGTCGCGCTCAAAGCGCCGCACGTAACCGCATACAATGGGCATTAATCACGTGCCAAACGGCCTGTACTTTATGAAATTAAATCCTTCGCTCTTGTCGTCGTTCCATTGAGAAACTACCGCGCTCCTCGCTTTTTTGTTTCGCTCCTTTTCCCATCTTTCGCCCGCTGGGCATGGGAAAGAGAACGAGGAACGTATGCGAGGTTCGGGGGCCGAAAGTTTAAAACTTATCGTCACGAAAACGACAATATAAACGTAAGCTTTTGTACTATGTTATCATTATTATATTACTATCATCGCATGCCCGTGCACAGAAGGAAGATGCCGCGAGTTGGAGCGAGTGCGAATGAGGATTTCTCTCTCTCTCTCTCTCTCTCGCGCGCGCGGTCTCTGTCTTATTAAAACATTAATCTCTCGAAATGTACACAAATAATGACAAAGACCGGTATTAGCGTGCGAAATGGATGCGATCATCACCACTCGCTCACCCTTACTCGACGTCTTCTTTCGCCGAAATTTTCTCGCTATTATTATTGCGATTATTATTAATAATATGGATGATGATGTCACGTCAACCGCTTCATGTGTCCTTTTCAACTAGAAAATTAAATGCCCTCCGCGCGAAACCTCGATTCCATCTCGATCTCTTCGAACTGCCAACACTTTGCACGCAAAACGCTTCAATTGTTCGGCTATATCGTAAAATAATAAATCGTTTGCTATTATTGTTGTTGCGTCGGGGAGTCGTTCATTCAATTCGCTCGATCTATTCCGTCTATTATTGCTATTATATCGGGATTGTTTTAAAAGTATTCCACTCGGATTGGTTTCAATTTTAAGTCGACTTCGGCGGCGTCCTACACGTACCAACCAATCGAGCCATGCATTATTTTATTTCAAATGCTGTAAACTCTTAAATGGCACAAATTCAACGCAAGAGAATAAGATTATCGTCGCGCAATTATAAAAGGAAAATAAGTGCTTCAAATTGTCATTCTGTGGGATTAACAGCGATTCTCTTATGATAAGGCACGTTTTAATGCGGGCGAAAGCTACAACTCTTCATTTCTTTTAATGTTAAGTACGAAATTTTGCAAATTGATATTGCAAAGAGAATTTTTCCCTCATAACGACCAAAGCTTGAATACATTAATTCCTTAAGCAACCGTTATATTTGAAATTCATCCGATCATCCTAAGGTCCAACTGAACCAATCGATAATTGACGCTTCTTTTGCTAGTTTTCATTCTCGTTATTCATCCTTTCTTTAGATTTCCCCCTTTTGTTCGTCATCTTCGTTTCGCCCTTCATTGTCTTTTCGTCTACGTTTCGTTATACAAAACCAAAATAACGTCTTTGTCCTCGGTCTGTAATTTATTCTCCAAACGGGAGGAAAAAATCCACTTCGAAGAGGAAGGAAAACGCGAAAAAGTGAAGAAATCCACTTAAAATTCTTTTATAGCGAAATGAGATACCGTTCACGGTGTTTGCTTTAATTCCATGTCTTTGACGATAGAAAGACCAGGTTTTAATTTGCAGTATTATTAAAATGAAATAGGAAAAGAAAAACGAACAGGAGTCGTTGCACAATCTAATATTCTATTCGAACGTTATATCCGGCTAATTTTCCACTCTTCGCCACGTTTACAGTCGGTGAATTAAATTCGCTTTTACGCGAAAATAAATGTTATGGGCGCTCGCCCGGCGCATCCACCAAATATGACAATTGCTGCATTTAATTCAAATGCGCACCGAAATGATTTAAATTTTTAATGTTTTAGTGCCAATTTGATTTGAGTGTGAGAGGAGTAAGAATGTAAACTGTTTGCGGATCCCCAATCAACGCCGTTTTGCCTTTATTGCAATTGTTAGTAGAAATCTTGCAATTAGGCGACAATGTGGGTGGGCTTATAGTTTTTGTCGCTAGTTAAAGATCTTCCGGCGCTGCCGTTCTGTTTGCTAACCAGCGAGTCAAGGCTGCGACTTGTCCGCCTGTCAAGTACAGCGAACTATTATGGAATAACAAGGGGTCCGTCCACACTTTTATTCTCTTTCATTTCCTCTAACATTTTCGTTTCTAGCTCTCCTTCTAGGTTTATCTTCTTTTTGCGATTGTTATCTTTCCCAACGGAAAGAAACAGATGGGATTAATGAAAAGAAAAAGAGAATTATTTCATGTTGATATTTGAATACCGTCTTCCATTATTCCTTTTTTCTTCGTCCTCGTCTCATGGAAAGCTTTCGATGTTATCGTTCTAGAGAATTACCGGAGACTTTAAATTGTTTTGCTACGAGATTAATTTGACTGAAAGCACTAACAATAAATTATTATAAATTAAATTTTATTTCGTTGTCGCCCTTCTAAGATGCATCACTATTTCTTTCTTTGATATTGGTTTGGTGGATTTTGCAAATATGTCGATTGTGAGCAAATGTATTCTTATGAACGACAAAACAAGCATTCGCAACGAGAATGCAAATTAGTCCCTATTATTACCTTGCATAAGATGTTACAATTTAATCTTCGAGACGACAAACTTCTTGTTTTCTTTTTTAGAGAAATTTAATACTTATTATTCGTTCGCCATTATTGAGATCGAATAAATTCCGATTCGACGTGGGGCGAACAAACGGAATTTTTATCGGTCTACTTTTATAACGTGGCGGTTATAAAAGTCGCATTATTAGAAAAGAATAAGTGGCAATAATGTACGATATCCACATGCATGTAATAATAGCGGGCGGTAAATGTAAGTAAGTTCGTACTCCATAATATTCCATAAAGTTATGTTACATTCAATCAAGATACGGCCACGAAGGTAACGGGGTAATAGCAGCGCCGGTTCGGTACGTTTCCTAGACGGCATCCTATCGAAATTTTATTGGATACTTCAAGGAATGTAAAATGTACGTATCACGGACGGGAAATGCATTATTTCTTCGCATAATTTCGATGCCGCAATAAATATTGCTTCTCGAAAAGGTTTTCGCTTTTTTGCGCTAATAAAAGTACGTTGTTGCATAAAATAATGGACTTTTAAAGCTGAAACTCAATTAAACTCGTTTCCGGAAATAACGCCGCTTTTGTTTTATTAGGAAGCTGTCCTTCACATGATCGACTGTTAAGTAATCCTTCTTGGTCCAGAAACGGGTTTCATATTATTCGGTTGACTGACTTGCAGAGGGAATAACGATACAATTTCACGTTTGGAATAGAAAGTTTAGGTCCTTTTTTCGGTTTAGGTCGTAGGAAAATGGATGTGTGCTGCTACTGTTGGCGGCAATACGTATCCAAATTAAAGTGAAGAAGAGGAATGACGACGGCGAAATGAAGAATTATTATTATTCTTTATGCAATGCTAGTTACAAATTGAGTCTCGTTTTCGGATTATAACGTACGAGCGCAGAAAAAGTAGACACGTGTTATTACGTGTCGCGTTATTTTCATTTCGGCAAACGTAATTGGCAATAAAACTTACTTATGTCTGGATACAGGATATTATGCAATCGGTGTATATTTAAGGTGGTCGGAGAACAAACTTTTGATAAAGAGAAAGAAATGTGAATTATTATTATTAGCGCGTGTAGCACGGGAACGGAATGGCATTAAACTTTCTGACGTTTTATATTTTACGACGCCAGACAATGTTATGACCGTAATGATGACATTCGACTTGATGATGATGACGAGTAAAAAAAGGGAATTATTATTTACAATAAATTTTACATTGTCACTTTATTATATCCTCCCATCGATGGATTTGGATGGAAACGACATTGTAACGATTATTGACTCGATAACGATCCATAATTTTGATTGTCGATCTTGTTTGTTTTTACATTCATTTCACACGGTACAAACACAGGGACGGCCTTCATTAAACGAAGAATTCAACGGCCGAAGGACCGCAAAGCGATGAATAACGATAATTGCATAATGGCAACACATATTTACATTGTCTGAGAGAGAGGGAGAGAGCGAGAGTTTCTCGACTAAATATTTGCGGTGTTATAATATAAAGGAGGCAAAATCCTACATCATTAATGTCGGGAATAGTTTCCGTTTCGGTTAAAATATTTCGTACCTTTATCCTCGCAACACGTGATGCTGACAAATTTAATTAAAACTTGGTAATAAGCGTATTAACGATTAAACGAACCATCCTTATATTTATAATAATAACGACGTTACTAATAAAGTTGATGATAACAACAAGTAGTTTTCCAGATAATATTGTTTACCTATAAGTTCCAATTTAAGTTTTACTAATGGCAAATACCAACAATTTTAAACGAAAACGTACAGTGCGATCCTAAATGATTATGAATAGTTTTAACTTGGGGCATACGTTCAAGTGTAGTTTATTTTTTTAATTTAAATATTATCAACGATGATAACTCGCAACTAGAAGTTACCAACTAGATTTACAATAAATTTATTTATTTCTGGATCGCACTGTATGCGAAGTAAGGGAAGTTCGTGTTTCTTTGATTAAATTAAATTGTGTTTTTGGATAATTAAATGTTTATGGAAACAATGCGAATGCTAACAATTATAATAACAATAATAAAGAAGGCACGATCGTATAGAAAATTGAACATCGCGGAAATTTACATAATGATATGGATAACAACGCGATTGCCCTTTGGCAAATTAAATTGTTTACTCCGCGAAGAACGCGAAAACATAAAGTTTGCCCCCTAATAATTTATCATTCATTATTATGCGCGAATCAACAGTTTAATACAATAACGTTTTAAACCCGATAGCGGAAGGAAAATTGGAGAAAATGTTGAAACGTTCACTTGAACGGAAAAGCTCGAAAGTGACGAATCGAAACGAAATTGTTTGAAAAGAATCAATTCGGGATTGGTGTTGTTGTTTGAAAGAAAAACGGAATACGACCACAAAGAGAGTCGAACACATTTGGCTGTAATTAACTACGAAATTTGCAATTAAAATTTTCGCCCCCGTGACATAGATAAATTTAAGCCCGTAATGATTTAAAGCTAACAACATATCCCGTATAACCCGAAATTAATTAATTATATAATCTAACAAGTATAATCCTTTCCATATTAAGACCTTCGTTAGTACAATATTTTGCATCTCCATTCGGAAAACTACGTTAGTTGTTCATCTTTTACGATACCATTATGATTATTACGATGATCATTTCCATCTCTGTCTATCTTCTTTTTACGATCGAATAAAACTGAAATAATGAATGTATCTGCTTCTGTTCCATATTAATACATAAATTGTACACTATAAGTATAAATGGTCTCGGTAACGTTAATAGAGATAATAATCAGGAATATAATCACTTCCATATAATGGCAACATTGCCGACGGTAGTAGTAATAGTTAAAAGACCCTTTTGCCTTTACCTTACCTTCGCTACATATGTATTCGTATTCGATGGAGCCCTTTCCATCTACACGTGCACGTTTGTATGTTTATGTCGATAATTTACAGTCACACTCAATCCCCTATATTTTCATAATGTCAATCAAAAGGAAATTAATTTCCACACACATAATATTATCATAGGCATTATTATTGTATTAAAACGGTTGATAGTTGTACATTATAATCATATGTCTAGCACGAGGACATTTATTCGTGATAAGTTGAACCTTTGGATGGGTTTCGGATAAGATTTTTATTTCGCCGATAAAACCGGTTTATATGGTTTATGACGCGAATAAAACGTATAATAAAAATGATTTTTTAAGGGTTTCGAATGTCAAATGCTAGCCCAACACCATCTTTTCCCATCGTATTTTGAAGAATTTCGTGTAATTTATATAAATGCGTTACGGGGACTGGCGGAAATTCGGGGACGAGAAAGATTAAATTTGGCATATTGCCTCATGGGCAAGGAAAAACTATGGGAAACTGCGCGTTTTTGCGTTGGAAAATGTACGCGACACGGTTTGCGTTCCATCATTTATCCAATCCAATTAGGAAAACTAAATGATAGCGAAACTGGCAACTGTGACAAGAGCAAAATAAAACGCGAGGAGAAGACGAAATGGCGAAAACGGCCTTTTATATCCTTAAAAATGTACGTCAAACATTCGTATCTCGCTCCCTCTCACACAAACGGCTTGTTGCCAGATTGAAAAAGAAGGAGACGAGCGATTTTTACAATGACGTTAGCGGCAGGCAAACAGCGGTACTATAAAAAAGGGGCAGAGTGGAAAGAAAGAGAATGCTATAAAAGGATGAGGATCGGGAAAAGAGCTGAGAGCAACTGAGAAAAAGCTAGAGAGTGGCCGGGAAAAAGGAAGGCGAAAGATGGCGAAAGATGAAAAGGAATATAAAAAAGACAACGTATATAAAAGTCGATAAGGTTCTTAACGGTTAACGTAGAGAACAACCGTGGATTATTATACTCTTGTGTTTGTTATAAATGCGGACGGTTTCCTCATTTGCGGAAAGACCTTAACACATACACGCCAGCAACCAAAACAAGAGAAAAGAGGATGGAAGTGTAAGAGAAAAAAGTGGTTGGGGATGGTAAGAAGGAGTGTAACGAAAACCGGAAATAAAGTAATAACGTTTTACGTCATTAAGTACATGAAAACAACTCTTGAAGGAAGTCTTTCATTAACACTAAAAAACTATGAAAAACGTCTAGCAGCAGTGGTAAGTCTTGCAAAAGAATCTCCTATTAATTGCTAAACTCATTAAACAACTGGAAATGTTACATATCAAATATTGCACCACTAACAGCAAAGATCTTCTTCAAATATTTTGCAAATGAAGATTGTTAATAAGGAGCCCAGATAAATCCACGCTTTGATTACTTTTTTTTAGTTTAGACCCCCATTCGCAGGTGTACCAAATAGATTTTAAATATTCATCGAGCAATAATCGACACGTGGATTCGACCACATTTATCGTGTTAATTGTCGCCCACCCAATCATTTATTTATTCATCCGAATGTGGTTGATTTATGCATCATCGCAAACTTTATAGCAGAAACAAAAAAGGCAATCGAAAGCGCCCATAAAGTACTGGAAATTAAAAAGGAATCAATCGATTGTGATTAATGTTTTGTAAATTATTCAATTCGATCCTAATTAAAGATATTTGCGCTTAATTAAATTTGAGAGGAAAATTTTTCCGTCCCCACTCGGCGAAATGGCAAAAGTTTTTAAATTAAATTTCGATTCGGGGTGAATTAAAGAGCGAATAAGGGACGGGGGGCTTTCGCAAATCTATTTGTTACTTTTTGCAATCGATTGAAAAAAAAAAAGAAACAGCCTACATATTTTTGTTGTTATTAATGTAATAGAGTGTAAAGTCGTATTGCGAAATCATCGCCAAGTTTACAATAAGAGGCAGCTTTTCCTCGACTTCTTTCTTTTCAAAAGAAACTCGGAATAATTGTTGTTATTGTTATGAAGGAAATCGATTCCGTGTCGAGGATAGTCCATTAAATTCCCAAGGTATTTACCGGCGAATCTTTTGTAATACATTAGGGATTTTGAGATTGGAAAGTTTGCTTTCTTAAATGATATTACTTATACGTTTCGTGCTGAGTAAACAAACAACTTTAACATATTTGCGAAGTTTTCGACGATGAAATTAATTAATATCTCTAACACAATGTGTCGACGCGATGGAAAAATGGTTGATGATATGGATAGCGTGTGTTCAAGACGTTACGTGAAAAATCTTTTTATTATTATTTTTATCGCGAGAAAATTCTGCACTTTCTTGTTGAATTTTTTTTGCCCTGCCGGGGAGGAGAAACTTTTACCGAACGAATGGCAAAGATCTTAAACAAATTATTTGGTATACACCGAGATACAGACACACACACACACACACCTAAAAGGATAAAGTTTAACTTGCTAAGCCCCCCAGGTTACCAGTTATTTGTTTTGTTAGAAAGTTAGATGGCTAAACATTAAACCGTTGCAGTTTATATATAAAGTAAACGTTTATTTTTTCTCTTGTAAAATTCCCTTAACAATTCCCACAGTGGAGCGTCAAGCGTTACATTATTAAGCTACTCCTCGCTTTTTTTTATAATTTCCTTTCCAGTCAATCAATTATGCGAACTTTCAGGTGTCTGTCATTGTTACGAAATTAATTGTTCGCAGCAGCTACTATCATCAGCAGATTGATTTTCCATTCGGTAACTTTGCT
The DNA here is from genome assembly GCA_963695495.1 of Hololepta plana. Classification (NCBI taxonomy): domain Eukaryota; kingdom Metazoa; phylum Arthropoda; class Insecta; order Coleoptera; family Histeridae; genus Hololepta; species Hololepta plana. The sequence goes on from OY968836.1 coordinate 9,874,788, forward strand.
TGAATTCGGAATAAGTCGTATTTGTACGTTATAAAGGATAAGCGTAGTCGATAATATTCGATGAAAATGAATATGTTTCTGATTTAACCCATTTCAAATTTATCATAACGTTTCTAATTGATTTATTAAGCTGCTGGATGTATAACATCCCAAACAGACGCACGCATATATATTGGATATTCCATTGGGAATATTGCTGATTGTATAATTAAATTTTGACCGGAAATAATATGTAGGGAGATAAATCCATTTTCCGCTAGAATTACAAATTATCGTTAAGTAAATGAAATAATTTGCGAATTAGGGCACGGCGAATTGAAAGGAAGACAGATTTTTCCGAAATAGGTAACGGAAATCGGAGGAGATAAGAAAATGATTAAACTCGTACGGAACGAAATGACTTTTTTTAAGGCTCCAAATGAAATTGAATAGAAAGCAAAAAAAAAAGATGGAATAGGGAGAAACTTTCGGAGCAATAGCTCAAAACGTTACGGGAAAAAAGTTTTGCGAAACAGTGGATGAACGAAAAAAGAAGGCGGGAAAACAAGAGGGCAAGAACTATTAAATTTATACGATACCAAGTTTCGCTAGCGCTAACTTCTACAGGATGTCCAACTTGTGCGAAACACTTGTTCCTTATACGTGCAAAAAAAGTTACGCTCTTTTTACATTTCAAATCCTGCTCTCTTTTACGATGTTTGCAAATTTCATTCTCCTTCTGTCTTCGATTTGCAACTAATTTTACGTGTAAATGTGTGGAGCGATAATTCTGATTTAAATTTGCAACGTTATCCTTTTCGCGGACGTATCAGGCAACATAAAGCTTCGAGTGCCATTGTTATCATCTGAATCGAGACTAGTTGTTGATCGTCGGATAAGTGTTAAATAAGTACTTTGCATGCTCCAGCATTTTAATTAATGTTCTCGTAATCTACCGAGTGCTTCATTAATTACATCACCTTTCAATATATCAATTGTTATGCAGCCGAAGCACTCGACTTTCAGTCGACAACAATCCCACTTAATATCGTCACGATTTTACCACGCAGAGATGTTTTACTTTTTATAATTCCACCAGTTAAAAAGGAGAGTAAAGCTTTTCATTAATTAAGCTCTTTCGATCGAGCGTATGCACGCTTATGTCGTGCATTAACATAAACGACGGTTTCGATGGAAATTAATTCCCTTTAAAGAAAGGGGCGGATTAAGGCAATCGGTTAAAGCGTTCGCGCGACGAGCTTTACAATATTGGCAGCATTAAACGCAGCGTTTGATTATTACCAACCACAATGATAATATTTTGCACGTTTGCAATTCAATTGTTGCAAATAAACGCAGACACAAGGTGCAGAACACAACATTTTCTTTCGTCCGATTATTATAACTGTTTATTGTTAAAGATTAAATTAATTTCCTTTCCCCAAATAAATGGCAGATTAATATTTTTGATGAAATTTAATTAATGACCGTGCGGTCGCTGCTGCTTACCAATCTTTCGGTACGTGACGAGCAATTGATGATGCCTCTTGAATCTGGCGAACGGGAATGAGAGCGATGAACAAAATCGACATCCGTTAGAAAAATAATTGAAACGAGGGCGGATGTGGTTAATTAAATGCCAACAAATTTTGTTTGATATTAAGAAATTACTTATCTAAACGGATCCCCTTGTAATAAACGAAAATTAAACGGAGATATTTATTTTTCCTTCAGGTGATTTTAAAATTAAACGCCACAAAGCAATCGCCGTGCTGATCACTTCTTAAATGGCATTAGCGAATAAAACTGTAGCTAACAAGGAAACAAGCGGCGAGAATCTCGAACAAGAATCAAATCAATTCGAAATTATTCCCGATCAACATATTGGTAGTTGTAGCTATAAGGCGAAGTGATGAAACGGTTCGGGTTTGGAGAGTTGTATAAGACCTTTAGGCTCCCATTTACGCCACGTTATATCTCTAATTGGATGAAAGTTTCGTCGAAGAAACTAATTCCTTGATCTCGCAAGTACTGGCGCCGCCGTGCCACTATTAGCGCTTTGATGTGAAAGTTTCGAATTAAAAGGAAGGCAATATATGGATTTCCTAATGGCAAAGTGCAGCAAATTCTTGCTCGCTTCGCACTGTACAAGCTATTAGTCTCGATCGAGATTTCGATTTTTCCTTTTGCCCGTTGCAATCAGAACCGATGGACCGATAAATTTGCAAAATAACGCTTTGCCGTCGACGATAGAATGATTTTATAATTTCAAGTTGCAAACATTTTCCATACGAATTGTTTATTATTCATGTTTTTCAGTTGTTGATGTTATTACAGTTTTTCCTTTTTGCGTTTTGTTACATTCAAATCAGCAAACATTAGTTATAGGAAAATATGCGAAAAGTAAACCGTGACGCGAAGTAAAAAAAAAGTAGCGAATTTAGCTAAATCAAGCAGATTTCGAAAGTAAATGGCGCGTGAAATACGTTTGGAAAGGTAGAAAATTCTGAATGCGAAAAAAATGTATACATTTCGCTTTTCCTTTATTTGTCGAACGTATTTATTTCTGCGAATCTGGGTGTATTTTTTTGTCTCTCATTTCGCAGTAACGTTCGTTTAAATTTTCTTAGTAATAATTTTGCCCAGTAATTACAAATACAAGGATTCGACCATAATTTCCTCGTCCCAAATTATTATTCTTTTTTTTGCTCCCCATTTGTGTGACTTTAGGCTACCCAAATTCCCATTTTCATCAGGCTAATGTTAACTTTGTAACCAGATCCAATCCTCTCATATGAAAACAACCCAAAAGGGAAAAAAGAGATTATACTTTTTATCTGTATATGTGCGGGCGTGTGTGTGCTGGTTATGAGATGGAAAAAAAGTCGAGGAAACTGAAGGGAAACGGTACATATATATAATAAAGAAAGAGGAAACGCATGAATTCTCAAACAAACTGACGTTACGACGAAGAATAACTCATAAAGTCCAATATTCCGTGAAACAAAGCAGACACGGAGATGGGAAGGCACAAAAATGGGAGAGAAAAAAGAAAAAAAAAAGGACAAGATGAAGAAGAAACAGAATTTCCTATCTCTTAAATACAATTTTTTTCTCCTTTTGGTTTACCAGTGGGCAGAGCATTCGTATCACCAAAGGAAGAAGGATGGAGAGAAATAAAGTAGAGAAGAGAGATTGCATTTTTAGATATTGACCCACGAAAGGATAAATTTTATGAAAAAGTATGGGGAAAGGAAATCAAATCGTTTCGCATCAGTAGCAAAAGGAAAGGAATTGGCAAAAATACGTTTCTGGATGGAAAAACAATTTAAGTAACATTAAAAACGTATTAGAGGTAAGTTAAAAGTATTCCTACTTGCGTTTGGAATAAATTGTTTGTTATGTTGAATTTATTTAAGAGATATGCCATATAAATGCAAATCGAGATGCAACTAATGATATTTACTGCTAAATGTTCGATATCCAATTATATCCTACGGATGCATGAAGAGGCAAAATGTGGACTCATTATTTGAAGAATTTCAAAGAAGCATCCTTAAACGAGACGAACTTAGCAAGAAATTATTATAATTGCACATAAACCTTTGTTTCTTTGGCAGTCTACGAAAGAGTTGTTCAACAATTTCATATTTCGCCTCATCATCGTCCTTGCAGAGTAATAAACTACCAATTTTAAATGGAATGCAGCTTTACGTTGTTAGAGAAGTTTATGCATTTGCCAAATAGAAGCAGCAGAAATATTTATAAATTAAACAAATAATGTATAACACACTCGCAAAACATGATAATAACAGGGAAAAGTTTTATTATTAACCTGCCACAAAAATGCGAACTTTTTGTATATTTTTAATCAGCATATTTTATCATTCCGAATTACGACGTGAAAACAAAGAGAACAAATTGAACAACTTTAATACAATTTGTCGTTCGGAATAAAAAGCATCTCATCTTTATCACCAACTTATTTATTTATTCCTTGCGCGAGTTTAATGCATAAAATTAATAATCGAGTTGGACCGCATTGATGAAACGCTCCACTTTTTCCGCGCTATTTTTTTGGCCAAACTCACTCTTCATTTAACTGGATTGTAATCGAATTTCTCTCAATTCTTGTCACTGTTTCCCGTTACATTTTCGACCGATCGATAATGCTGTTAACAAAGTTTAACAGCGTGTCGAATTTAATTTTCCATACTCTATCCATGTACAGATATTTTAGTTGCACTATTCCAAACGAATTCGCTTTTGTTTTCGGGGCGGACAAGTGAAAATAAAGTACCATTAACTCTAAGTAAGTCTGCATAAAGTGTGACGAAATGAAAAAGAACTGTTTAATTGAACACAACTATTATCGAACCCTCATTTAATGATAACTTTTAAATAATTCCCATTAAAAGTTATGTCTTTGCTTTAACATGAATGAGATTCGTTATAGAATCGATGACGGTTTGTCCCAGACGAATATAAGCTTCTTTACAAGAGTCACGCAAACATTCTCTTAATTAATACAAGGTAAAGAGAGCTTAAAGCAATGTTAATACAAAAAAGTTAAACAATAACTATTTTACGGTTAACTTAACTTCTTATTAAAAATCCCTGAAAAAGGAGTAATTGTACAATTGCTGAGGATTTGCAGTTAGAATAGCGTAAAAGAACGGATTTGCTGGTTCAAAGAATCGTAAGTAGAGAGACTTTGGCGAAAGTAGGTACATAACCCGGCGCATCCACCACAAATTGTGTTTCGAACGCAATTGACGGCTCTGTCGTTTCACAATCGAACAAAACGCAAATGGCGTTTCAATTGTGTCGATGGCGAAACATCCGCCAAAAATGGTAGGGAAAAATAACAATTTATTTTAAAAAAATTGCTATTGAAATATGACAAAATCAATACGAAATGGAATATTGCAACTATCCGTTCTTCGCGCCTGCTACCACCGCCGTGTTTTACCATCGAGCGTATAAATCTTAAACAGACAAAATGGCTGCATTCAACATGGGAAACTATATCCGGTCCAATTGTAACTGCTAAAGAGACAGATAGTGAAATGGAAGCGAGAGAGAGAGAGAGCAAGGGAAATGTAGAGGCAAGTTTATTTTGTGATTAATGCCGTTCATGTTCATTTCTGTTTAGAAAATGATAGTAGGTACGCGACAGTCTCTCTAATCTCCTTTTATTTTTGTGCTTTTCGCACACATTTCTCGTTATTATCCCGCTTTAAGTACATCCTTAGGCTCCCATTCTGGGTGTACGTACACACATACATTAGTTTCGTTTCAATGTACAACCGGGTTTATGTTAAGCAATATTATTTCCATCACGAGCCACAAAACGAATATTCAACTCGAGGCTTTTTTGCCGGCTGGCTCGTACGAAACGCGCAAATAAAATAGGTTTATGACAGAAATGGACTTTTATCAACGGACAATAGCAAACGAAACCTATGAAACGCAAATTCAATAAAGTTCCTCGTCCTTTTTTGCTATTGTATACGATTTAAAATTCGGTTACACAACCATTTCGCGTACAGTTGTACGATTTCGAATGCAACAAAAGAAAAAAGGAACATAAAATTATATCAAAATTCAATTAATAATTTAATTGGAAACAATGGTCGACGAGATGATAATAAAAATCAATCTAAACATTTCGTTCGAAATAGGTTAAATTTTTTTTCAGTTTCGGTTTCGGTATTATCTATCGAAAATAATTCCCTTTCAGTTGCAATCGGTTTAGCATTTGCGGCATGAATTCAATGATTTAAACGTAATCGGCTATTATGATTTAATGAATCTAACATAATCTCCCGTTTAAAACGAGGCACTAACTTTTGAAATTGTTTTCTGAAGACAATTTCTTTATTGCAGATACTCGCTTGAAAACGACACCTACGTACGTGCCAATTGTCCAATATCAGATGAAGACAATTCGAGAAAGTTGTACCAGCCAACGCTGCAACCACTTCTGTTTCTTTTTACTTCGCTTCACATTTCGCTCTTATAGTAGCTACTCAACTTTCGATATGAAATAATAAGGGGACGGAATTTTCCTAAATGGCATTTTTATAATATAATCTTGGCGAATATGTGAGTGGCATTCCTGCCATTCAATAAGTTTTACGTTTTCTACGGCTACGATTCTTTTGTAAAATGTTAAATGAATACCAAAAGGTAAAACTACAGACGGATCCCGTGTAAGTAATAATCTGCAACCGTATTATACCTCGAATATATAAATTCCTTTATGCGAATTTCTAAAATTACGAAAAAAGGGAATCAAACGAAAGCGCTCTCAATAAAACGAATATCAATCATTTCGATCTACTACCCAGTTGAAAATAATAATGAAAGAACCAAATGAAAAGTGTACGTAGACGAATGAAGTATAATAAAGAAATAAATCAATTATGTCGCACTTCTTTTCTCTTGTGCTCCGTTCGTCTCGAGTTTTCTAGAGAGAAAATTCTTTCAATTGAAGATAGAAGAAATCCTTTTCAAATCGAAACTACCACGTCTCGATAGCGAGTATAAAAATAACAACTGTACCATTGCGAATTCACCGATTGCAGTTAACATATGTGTACGCGAATTTTTGTTTCTTTCGCTTTATTTTTTTACTCGAGTATCATCAATCAAGTTTTGCAGCAGCTGGCAAAAAAATAGTGTGAATCCTTCCACTACAAATATTATTGGTTTTTGTTTAAGACAACTGATTCTTTCTCGAAAATTGCATATGGTCTGGATAGTCTTGAACAAGTGGATGGGTTATAATAAAAAGTAGCGAGTGGAAAAGTAGTTTTACATATTCGTCGGGAAAATCGAATGCTAAGAATAATGTTGCATATGTAACAATTTCCCGAACAGCATCCTCTGATCGATATACGGCAGATAGATGAAAGATGACGGCGAAGAAGGCGAAGAAGAAAAGGAATTTTCTTTTCCGTAAAAGCTATTGGCATGTTCTTATTATTAACTTTTTTTTTTCGTCGTCTTCGACATCGCTCCTTTTTCAGCTGCTTTCCTTCCACGTTTCTCGAACGTCCTCAATATTTGATTTATCAAAAGTCTACCTGACAGATGCCCCAACATTCGCTGCCTGTGCTTCCTTCTTTGGCGCGAGCACCCCCCCGCATCTTTTTTATATGTACATACGTATATAACTCATGAATATATTAGCTTACGTTCCGAAAATTTTCCCATTTTCTGCTTAAGTATTCTCTTTTTACATCCACTTTTATGTTCGGTACGTATTTGTGTATCACATAATACACGCGAAAATATTACGGAAATACACATGCATGTTTGTAAGAAATTGCAATGAAGTGGAAAATAAAAGGTGGAACAAAACCGAAAATAAACTCATGTAAAATTTATACGTTCTCCTTTGACCCGGTCGCTTTTCCTTTTTTTAATTTGTCAAGTTTCCTATTACATAGTACCCTCCAAATTACAATTTTATTTTTACCAAAAAAATTCCTTATACTTATATCTAACCGGAATAATAAATTAATAAATTCTATCTATCTCCCGGAGTCGATCCCTTTTTTCCTTCTTCTACGTCGGACGGATAATAAAGAAGGTGGAAACGAATTCTCCGGAGGCCTTTGGCAATTTATAACTGCGAATCTAGTATCGTATATTAGAACGAGAATTTTAGCACCTCCACAGGGGGAAGAATGCCAAAAATTGATAATTATTATCGATGCCTCCAAGTCGAAATTCTTCGCTTAATTAGATCGCTCCTAATTCATCATGCGAAATTCCAAATTCCGTTTATATGCCTCCAACATGCCTCACACACGTTGGTTATACATTTGTTCCGCTAATTAGTTTAAAACGATTTCAATTGATCGTGAAATCATATTATTATGATCCGATAAGCGACTAATTGCATGCGTGGGAGTAATTAATTTCGAAATCCTTCCACGATGTCGAAGTAAAACTTTTCGTGCAAATAATTGCAACAATTGCTGCTTAATATTAAGAATTAAATCGCACCTTACGGAAGGCTCTCGGAATCGTTTGTTATTCGAATATTTTAACTGAAGAGGAGCTCTCGGGCATTTTAATAATACCGCCGGAGTCAAGGCCGGTTTTATTAATGAAACTTTCATTATTATTTCCCATTATTTCCGCTCGTTCCGCACGTTTTCTTAATCTTATCACGACTCACAGGTATATACATGCACACGCAGGTTTATGTGCTTGTTTCAGTTAGATGGCCGAGTTGTTTCACTGCAGCGTCTCCACCTTCGACTTGATTAACGTTCGAAATTTATTTTGCGAATGAAACGAAGGAAAATAAGCGAGAGCGAGAATGGAAATTGGACTTATTATTATTGTGATTTGAATGAATTATTGTCAAAGGAACGAGCCAATTTCTCTCGTGTATCACCATTTCGTTCCATTCTAATTAGCATCATATCGTAACGGCCTCGTATTATATTATATTTCTTTGCTTTATTACATACTTGGCCTCCCGCGTGTCACACTATGATAGACAAATATGAAAATAACCCCGCGTTCGATTTAGCACATGACATATTTAGTGCACACGCCAAAAGCCAGTAATAAAAGTAAAGGACGACAGAATAAAAGGACCTTGACAGCCGGTAAAAGGCTTTTTGTCCTTACAAATAACAATATATAACACCAGGAAGTGGCGTCGATGATGACGACGACGCCGTCACGGTTTTGCTATATGCTTCGTTCTTGCTGAAGAAGCGTTCGACAAAAAGGATCGATTCAGCAAAAAACCAATTCCTATCTGCCCGCATTCATAACAAGTTTACGTCTAGACGTCGATCTATACGTTCCGCCCTCTTTTTCTGCTCGCAGCCCTTCTTAATAATATAGATCACGTCCTACGTCAAGGAGGAGGCCAAGAGCAAAAAGCAGAAGCAAATAGGTTGTTTTACATAAGATGGAGATGAAGACAATTAAATAAAAAACTTCGAGTGCTAAGAAAAATACAAAGCACTCATGAGAGAGAGAGAGAGAGAGAGAGAGCTTTCAAGTTGATTTAAACTTTTAACTGTTCATCGCCGTTGTTAAGTCTTTCTTGCCGATAAGTCCATCAATTATCAAGGTACAATGAGGATTTCTTTGGCGTTGCATCGGGCATCGCTTCTTTACGGTTCTCGAGGAAAAAAAACGTGTTGTATCGAACATTTCCGCTTGAAGAATGACGATTTTCTTCTTTAAAAATGTAACGCACGGTGACATCTCTAACCGAAACGATATCACACTTCATTTCGTTCGGTATGGATTTTTTCGCACGTTTTCTCTTTTCATGAAATATTCCCAAGGCACTTTTTCTGCCATTTATCAGGTCGATCTCTCACACGTTTCCATAAATTACGTTGTTTCAGGTCGAGCTTGAAAGTAAGATGAATTTTGCGTTTATTATGGATACACACACGTATCTGCATTCATAATGTTCCTGCTGCTGCTGATAATGGCAATGATGATAATAATGTATGAGCACCTACAGGTTAACCGTTCCTACCTCTGAGGTTTAATTCAGTAACCGCTATGCCATGGCACCATAACCGAACTATATTAAATGTTATTGTTACGAAATTATATCCTTGGGTAAGTAATAATCATTTAATTAATAGCTGCATATTGTAACGTTTACGGTGACTTTAACCGTTTGAAAGATATCGATCTTTGGAAGCGATATATGTTACCATATGAATTATATGGTACATTATGGTCGATTAAAATTTGACTTTAGTTGAAGAGTCGTGTGAATCAATTTAAGAGGGAAATTATATTTTTAACGTGATACATTCAGTTGTGAATTCGAAAGTGAATTAATTCTAAAACAAATTATTTGAATAATTTGCAAAAAATTGTTACAGCAATATTTTGAATTTATTATAGATTGATTTGTGTACACTTTTTATCGCTTTTGCTCAAAAAATATTAAATAAATTCGTTTATGCAATTTGTTTAAAAAGCCTATTATTAATGTGTCCCACTCTAGTTCTTTTTTGCGAAAATTAAAAGGATAATCCTATATTTGTGCGCAAACAAATATATAAGCATTTTTTTGCATTGATTATTATTACACACCTTCGGAATTGGGGAAAACATAATAAACATTACATCTGTATAAATATTTAATTTTGTTGTTGTTGTTGTTGTATATTTCACAAATTTATTTCGCCCTTTTTGCGCGGAAAATTAAAAATAAAATTGTTACTAACAAAAAAAAATAATTAATTTGTTTTTCCTTTCTAAATAAGTTCACCCCAGAGGAAAAATAACAAACGTCTCCGTTTGGGTGGAAAAAAGCCTTCTCTGGTGCTTTCGAAACGAATTTAATCCCATAATTTGATGCTTAAAGAAGAAAGAAAAATCTCCGGGTAATAATTCAAGTAGCATTTAGCAGGGAAATATAAAGAGAGACAATCGTATTACAGAATTCGCTCTCATTATTATAAATTTGTAATATGTATGGATGATAAAGCAAATAATGCGGCTCGAATTCGTGGTTAAGAATACTTAGCGAATAATGAGACGAGGAAATGCTATAATTATCAGATTATAAATTAGATTTATTTCCTTTAGACGTCGTTCTAAAAATTATCGACTCTTAATTCTGCTACCAAATAATCGGAATGATATTTATTGGTATTTGCCAAAAGTTTAAACCCTCGCTTAATAGTGCTGGCGGTAGAAAGTAATTCTTGGCTCCTGGTTTATTCTCAAATATACTGTTATTGCCGTTACGTTTCGATTAGTTTCGTTGGAATGGAAATTAATTGACAGCATTGTTAAAATAGAATTATTGAAATTGAAAGAGAATATCCGACCAATAATTTCAAATAATATTTACCATACGGAAAATGTTTGTCGTGCCGTTGATAATGATAGTATTATTTGGAAATTATGTAAATATTCTTGTGAAAGAATGAACATGATGCGAAAATCTACGTTGTTTGTAGTTTACGTGGCAAACATCGTCTTCGTTCACATTTTACTTTACGACTTGCGAATATCGAATCGCGTCAAATGTGATTTCGAAGCTTTCGCTCGTTCCAAACTCGATTTTAATACCTTTCGCATGAATAATTGTTTCTTCTGCTACTTGGTATTAACACACTTCTAAGATCATAGCTGCCATCATAAAATACTAACATCATAATCGTATTCTTGCGATGGATTATTTTGCTCAGGTACATTATTCGGCAAAGTCTCAAACAATGAACGTCTCTTTGATCTCTTGCTAAACGTACAACAATATTTGATAACAATAACGTAATAATGAAGCTTACATTTCCGTGACGCAAAATTCCATTCGGTTTCCGCTCAAATTCCAATTACAAATAATAACCGTAGCAAATTGGATTGAAAACTTTTAAAACCGGATTAAGAAAGTATTCGTTAAGAATTTCCCATTCTAAAAATTTAATTAATAAAATTGAAACAAACTTTTGCAAAATTACATTGCCATTGCCATTCGAAAAATATACGCCAACAAGACTATCTGTATCTAATCTTAAATCCATTCATGTATGGTACGTGCGTGATATGTTTCTAAAGATGTTAATATCTTGACGCTAGAATTGGAACCTGGAAGTCTTTTGTACTTTGGAAATAATAAGAGCCAAAGAATTTAATAATCCACGATTAAAGCTTAAAACAAGATTATTCAAATTGTTTCCTACATCCCCGAAAACTATATATCCGTTCGAAATTCGCTCGAGAATTTGTTTGAAATTAAATTTTCACGTTCTATATTAAACAGGAATTTGTCGATTTTCGCAAAACTAATTATAAATAGAGACCCCAATTTATTTGTACCTTATTCTACAAGCAGCTCACACTGACCTTTTGCGATTTTTTAACAATATTCGCTTACCTGAAACAAAAAAATAACAGTCGATTAACTTTGGTGTAATGTATAAGACGAATCGATTTTTTGGTGGATGCGCCGGGTAATCTTCGTTAATAAAAAACTTCCCACAGAATTTTTTCTTTTCCAACTCATTATGATAAATAATACAAAATGAAAGAGAATTTAATGTTGGTTATTGTTAAATAAACGTGCGATACGCGTTCATGATAATACTCGTTTTATTGTTATAGGCGTCATAAAAGTGAAGGAAGGAAAATATTTTTTCCTTCACGCTTTTACGATTCGTCCCATTTTTTTCCTTCTCTTTCGTCTGGCATTAACACGATGAATGTCATCGTCAAAATTTTGTTGCGGTACTTAAAGTGAGCAAGCAGGGTAATTAATGTCCGAACGAATGAATAGAGACTGGAAAAGGGGGAAGTAAGAAGTTTATGCTGTTTGCCGTTTAAAATTGCACCTTTAAATGTTAATTTCCGCAATTCAACCGAATAACAACAATGTGTGTGTGGTGCATTACGTAGCGAGAGAAAAAGTGTAATTAAATGATAATTATTATTCCTCGTGGCATTGCGATGCCAGTACTTGGTCGTACGGTAGAAGCGAAACGATAAAAAGTTTTTTACTAAGCAGAATTCTTATTCTTCGACGTGTTTGCTTTTTCTTTCACGTTGTTCCTGTTTTATTTTAAACGTTCCTTCCTCGTCCTGAAAATTTTATTTCGTTTTACAACTTTGCTAATAAAAAAAGTGCACACATTGTAAAAAGTAGTTGATTCTTTGCTCGCTGTTTTATTCATGGTGGATTTCCTTTCTACGCTTACATCTTAAGTCTGCGCAATCGATGGCAAACAGAAACTTAAAAGGCTACAAAAATATCCCTTTTCTCTTTACGTATATCAAATACAATTCTATACTAATCCAGCCGATTTTAGTATTACACCATGCACAAGTACCATTTACATTTTAATCCATCTGCAAGTGCAAAAACTTTTTAATGCTCATTTCGTTCGAACAATAATAGTAGACGTTGACTTAACAATTTAAAAGCGTCTTCGTGCGTATTGTCATTTAGCAGTACAAGAAAGAGAAAAAAACTTATTCTGCTACTTGCAAAATGGAAAACAGAAAAATACAAATAACGTATCTTTCATCGAGAAGTGGTTCAGCATAAAAAAGTGTCATTAACGTTAAAAACTAGCAGCAGTAGGTGATGATGTAAAGAGTCGGCATGTGAGAGAAAGAAAAATGCAGAACTGGATGGTACAATTGCAGAAAGAAAAAATGTACGGCAGCAAGAAAAAGTGCTTTGTTAGTGGGTGTTAGCAATTTTTTTCATCTTTTCTTCGTGCTCTTCAAGCATACGCGCACTGTTATACGGGATTCGCAAAATATACAACTTCGATGTAATGAAATGTTCTTGGTATTGTCTAGAATCTTTCGCTGTGTTCCTTTTATCTTTCATTCTCTTACTTTTATCATCATTCCCACTTCTATATTGCAACAAGCTTTACTTCTCTAATATCAATTTAACTTTCCTTTTGTTGAAAAGAAATAATCAATAGCTTTACCCTAGGCTTAATCTCTCGCTCACTCACTATCTTTTTTTATTAATTTGCCATCGTCGTTGTTAACAATACAAGGAGCTCATCGAAACTCCTTCTGCCGCTCGTTTTACGTCACTTTCTCTATTTTTAATTAAAACTTGTATACCAATACTTTCAAAAAATTGATTAGCAACTTAACATTAATTATAACTGATAACTTTATATGAGATGTTTTGTAGTTGTGGCAAAATTCGGAGACATAACCATGACAGAGGAAGCAGATTTTTTTCGCTTAAAATAAAAATTTAACCTTTCTTTGCTTCTTCTTTTTGTATAGCAACCGGAAGATAATCTAAAACGGTTCAGCGTTAAGAATGAACGTTACGGTATATAAATTACCTGCAGATTTAGTGTTGGATCCTGGCCGAGGGAAAGATGAACATATAAAAAATAAGAGGGTTCCTTACCTTTAAAGAAAGTAATTACATTTTTTTTCTTCTTCGTATACCCTATCCTTCAGCTTCGCATTTTTCTTTGTCTCTCTTTTGCTTCGTTCTGGTTGGTTCGGTTCGGTTCAAGGAACAGAGAACATCATCATCGTTACCGGACGGATGGGTTAATTATAGTTTATTATTTAGCAATTATAAATAAATTATGAGGTCGGTGGGCTCTTGGTAATGGATTTAAGTTAGGAAAAAGACAAATTCTGCGCCATAACCGTGAGGATAATATTAAGTAAGAATTATGAATCTTGTGTGAGGTTTGTCTCTAAATGGCTCCAAGCAAATAGACCGTTAGTTTAGGGGTTTATTATCGTACGTTTCGCTTATTTTTTGCGAGGGCTCGACTCTCCATAATGTCATTTGCCACTTTTTGCTGCTGGTGTTGTTGGCGGAATAAATTACAAATCTTTCCCAACTGGATAGTTGAATGAAACTAAGGGGGGCAATATTTAAGTTAATTTTAATGCGAGATTTATGTGGTAAATTTTATTCGCATTCTAAAAGAAATTGCCACGAAGAAGAGGCAATACTTCATGAACTTGCTCTAATCAAATTTATTAGGGTCGCGATGTTTATCGACGACGCGACGGGGAAGTCAAAACAATTTTTAACCGGCAATTTCCCATCCGCTCCGACCTTCAATATACAAGCAAGTTTTCGATATCGATAAGTTGTTCAAATCGGTGGCTGAAGATAATTGTTATCTCTAACGCTTCTAGTCTTTTCCGTCCTACTTCTATTATCGCCGTCCTCGAAATTAGTTTGTTAAAAACAAACGCAGCCCAAAACAACCATCGAAGCGAACGTACATCTTGCAAAGTTTCGCGCTGATATTAAATGAAATCGATACGATTCATATCCGGTTCGAAAAACGTCGAGTGTGGCGAGATCGCGTTCCGTTCCGTTTAACATTTAATTTGAAAGGTGAAATTGTTAGGGTCGACCATCATCGACCAACGCCATTAATACGGGGTTATAATTGTATTATTATTATAAATAACTGACGGATAAATGGACGGATGGACGTGTAAAATAACACATCGGCATAATTATATATTGAATTATTATTTTAAAACGTTCGGGGGAACGGGCAAAGGGCACACGGATCCCCCGGTGTTATTATCTGAGCAACACGCGTCGTTCATTATTGAATTAAATCGTTATGAGGCCCCCACGTTATCGAATATCATACGCACAATATAAATAATAACGATTATTCCATGGCTCCGTACGAGTGTCGCTCTTCCACACTGATTTTCCTCTTTTATGCTCGTATGCAGCGGTTGTTAAAACGTGTGCAGACGAAGATAACGTTCAAATGTCCCTCACTTTTTTCGGCTGCGGTTTGATTCAATAAAACGCGTGTAAAACAACGGTAGATAAACATTTAATAAGAAGATGATAAGGGGCGCTTTTTGAAGGGCTACGATGGGATTCGTAAAATTTTACGAGATTCAAAAATATTGGACGGGGAAAAATATATGCCAGTTTTATATAGAAATGTCACTTTTTAACGTTGCACTTTCATTTATGGCCACTATCAACTAGTCTCCCACGCTATGGTAGCCTTTTAGAAGTTCGTAGTCTCTCAGATGCCCGAGAAGTTGGACGCAAATTGATAAAAAATTAATTTCCTTTGCGTTAGATGCAATAAAGCGGCGACATCGTATAACTTTATGCATATTGTCGTAATAACGTCGGTTACGTTGGCTTCTTCGTTTGGTTTTTGCCACCAGTAACGAAAAGTAAATCAACCGGTAGAGAATAATGAAAAGTCCTAATCCGGTGGGCAATTTGTTCCCAGCGCTTAAATATTTAAACACCACGTTCCGGCGATGGTACATAATAATATGATGGTCGTTCATAGGCGAGCGGAATTTGTTCGAAAGTTTTACTGCATTATTTATCGGAATAATTTATAAATCATGTTAACGTTTTTCCGCGATATTATAACATCGTTATTATTACTTGTGCGAAAAGTTAACGCTTATTTAAATTGGAGACATTTTCTCGTATTTGTTAGGTATTAATTTAATAAAGACGATTCGACGAGTGAATTCGAATGAAAGAAAGGGAAACTTTATGAGGAATAATATACGCGAAAGAAAAAATGTTTTTTTTTTGCGAGAGGATTGTTTGTTATTCAAATGTAAATTACGTACAATGCGTTGAAAATTGTTTATGCCGAGGAACTTTTTGCAGGAGAAACTCCAACGGACAAATAATGTTTAAGTAACGTTTCCTTCTACTTGTTTTTTTATTGCCCAAAGTTTTCCAGGCAACACACACACACAATTTTCCTCGGTTATTTTGTTGCTAAACTATATGTGTTTGTCTCGGATTTTTCTTTTTCTTTTCGTTCTTATTCTCCATCATCATCGTCAGCTAGCGCTATAAAATGGAATTTTATTAGTTTCGAATAACGGGAAACTTTATTATTACTTTATCTGATTGATGATGATCAAGATGACGATGGCGTTATATATAATTAAAAACTTTTAATAATAATTCTTTTTTCCATCCGTTCGCGTCGCCGATTTTAATGAGATTTATTTAAGTGAGAGAATAAATTAAGAATTTATAGTGGCAAATAAATAGATGAAACGGTTGCTGTAATAAAATTCCTTGAAGATGTTATAAGGTGAAAATTCAGAATTTCATACGGAAAGTTTATTCGCGAAAAGGAAAACAATCTCTAACGAGATTTTGCATATTTTCCCATAGAAAATTCTATTAAAAAGATTCCATTTGGTGTTAAACTATTTTGTATACATGCACTCTAGTTTACGGCTTTAGGTTAATGGTTACTTTTCTCGCTCTTTCTCTTCTTTAATCGCATCTTATTTCCACTGGATGGAATCGTTTGCATTGATTTAGTTTTTAGGATATTATTATACAAGCGGCGGTTTTCTCGAACATAAAATACCATTTCAGCAAGTCTCTCAATACACTTTTCAAGAATGTTATAGGCAAAAGAACGAACGGAACTTGGATTCGGAAGTGTGAACCGTTTGGAATAATCGACAATGTTGTCGTACCCGAAGGAATACTTACATTTTTTTTTCTCTCGCGGAAATAAAGAGACGGTTTTAGGTTTTAAGCGGATGAAAACTATCGATCGCACTTCATCCCATACGATGCCATTTAATTGATTGTTATTTGCAAGACGTTATTAACATCTAACGTTGTACATTATTAGCATTAAGTTTAATGAAATTTGCATAAAACTTCATTTGCTAGCTGCTTAATATTAAGGCAATTGAATTGTTTGTGTTAATCTGCAATAGAACAAAGAGACATTGAGCTGTTTCTATTAAAATCCGTGCCGTATTGCAAACAATTTAATTAATTTTTATTTGACACGCTCGCTTTACGACTCTGTTTAACGAACAAACCGGCCCTACTTTTGCGTTTTTTTTTCTTTTCATACAATTTAATCCTTGTGTCTAACGTGTTAAGAAAAAAGGAAACCGAGCGACAACTATAAGATTCGCAACCATAAAATTTGCATGGATTTCTTATTCAATATTGTCTAGATTACACCGCATAAAATCAATCCTCTCGCCTCTCTCACTATCTGAAAACTAAATAATGCAGAAGAGGAGATAGAAAACGAGAAGATTCGGAGCTAAATGTAGAGAAAGGAGGATGAAGAAAAAATATACTTAAATTTACATTTTCGTCTTAGATAAATGTACCTTGAAGAAGAGTTACTCGATGTCTTCTTTTTTGCGTTCCTCCTACGCCTTTCTTCATTTAACGCGTGATAAATAAGATGGATTGTGGTCCATTTTTTCCAATAAATCATGAACGGATCCGGCTTCTTTTCTGTCAGAGAGCGAGAAAAATCGCCCATTGCCTTCCTCTACGTATAAGTTTGCTAATTTCCGCGAGAAAGTTGAGGTTTTGCAGCTCAAGATAATTATTTTAAAGGTCGTTTCCTTAAGTTAACGAATGAAATTTTCTTGAACTTTGTTCCATCTCGTTGACATTATCGTAAGAAATATATCTACTGGAATAAATCTGCTTAAATTACAACAACATTGCATGACTTGTTCAAAAAGTTTATTGCCATTGCGTACCGTTTCGTGAAATATAGATTCGTCGATATTTATTATTTAGCCAGGAAATGAAATGTGATCAATCATTTCTTTCTCATTTTCTTTCAATCATTACGAGTGTATTATATTGTTATCGTCGAGTTTCTCTTAATCAATTCAGAAGATTTAATTCATTCGATTGCAATGAACAATTCCTTTTTATTCGACTGTTCAATTATTGTTGAATAAGAGAACGAAATGCATTTTAATTGAAAATATATTTTTAGACAACAATATATGGAAACAAATATTTTCGTTATCGTATGCAATATCTCCATACACACATCGTGTGTCTGGATGAAATTAGCTTCACGTTTCTTGCAGTCTAATAATATGTAAGGCAACACTATTTAAATAATCAATGCAAATTTAGTTCATTATTTATGTGAGCTGTAACCGTTAGTAATTTATCATTTAAATTGTAATATTGTTTTGCAAACAAACTTTACGTTTTGCACGTAAACTGCAATTTTGCACTAAACACACACGTATATGCACAGTAGGTGTATCACGTTTTATTTGCCTAAAAGTTAGTTATTATTATATGATGTTGTAATAATAATAATTTCATTTAGAGTTTCTTCTTTTTTTTCGCGTGCGCAAATTTTATTTCCAATTTCTCAGCTCTTGTTTGCTTTGACGTCAACTTGCAAATAATATTACCATTATTAATGCCATCGTCGTTTGTTACACTGCGAATGGCAGATACAGGTATTTTAGCAATATCAAAAGGTATTATTATTATTATTGTAAATTGTATGAATACGTTTTACAGCGCATCAAATTGCGAGTATTTCCAAATTAAATTAATTGAAATTTACATGTACGAATAAGCGCTAAGTTAATTTTCCAAAAACTCATGTTGTACTTAAGCATAAAGAAGACAAAGGGAGAAAGGATAACAATCGTGATCCAGTTCCTTTCGAGATTCAATAATAATAATGGCGAACAATCATTTCTTTTTGCCTGCAATTTTAACTGACACACATCAATTTATCCCCGAGCAATTTATTATAGCGAAATAATGAAACAGAGGGATCGTGAAGGAGATTGAGGAAAGAGAAACGTACGTACGAAACACAACTGAAGAAGGCAGAAGAATGAAAAGTACAACAATTGGCGATGATTCATCATGAAGTTAATAAATCACAAAAGTAAATGTAGCTTGCAAAAAAAATAAGCTAGAAGGGAAGAAGGAAATATTTCGTTTCTTTGACTTTTGCTGATTGCATTTGGACGTGGAGGAATTAAAATAAATATTAGCGTCAAACGTATCATTAATATTGAACCTAATGCAGAAGGTATCATCAGGTCGCGATAGGTCGATAATAACACTGGATAACTGTCTGATATTGATGGGAAATTATACGGAAAGCCGCTGTTTTGTGTAATAAAGGAAACGATAAAATGTTAAGGAACGGTATAGAAATTAAAGTAGTCGAAATGTATCGGTTTGGCTTTAATTGCCTAATCGATAAGACGTTTCTTCTGTCGCTATTGATTTTATCATCTATAATGAAAAATCGATTTGTACATAAGCGAATTATTATTATAGTTCTAGCGACGAAGGATTCAATTTGAACTAGAAACGTTTGATGCTACGATTATTATTAAATAATAGTTTATTAAAATCAAGGTCTGCAAAGGACGAGAATCCAATTAAATGCAAATATACAAGAGAGTCTCTTTTGCAACATTGTGTTTTATGTTAATGTAATGATAAATATTAAAGGTAGACGATAAATAATAAAAAGGTCGCCGTAACACATAAAACCGCTTTCTTGCCTGCATTCTGCCACCGGCACTAACCGTCTCCGTTTTACTTCCCACTGACAACGCAAAAATATGCTTTCTATTTTCATTAAATGTTAATGTATTTTTATTAAACGAGTTGTAACTTCTTCTCGGGGGCCAAAAGTTGACTATAGAAACCCGGTTAAAAACCAGGAATCATGGACGTGACATGGGAACGAGCATTCATGGGGACCAAAGGAAAGGAAGAAAGAGAGACATACCGCGATATTACACAATAATGTCCTGCCAGTTAGAAGTAGAACTCTAAAAGGAGCCTGTTTCGAGTGCATTTTGCAGTTGCGAATTGCAATATTATAAATTGAATGTCCGTCTAATAGTGATAACAGTGACGTTATTTTAGGACGTTCCCTTTTAACCGTCGACAATAGAATCTCTCATTGCATCAATTCCCATAGTTCGTTGGCAAATAGGGAAAAAGGCAGCTCGCTCTAATCCCATCGCCTTCATATTATTTTATTCATAAGGATTATAAAGCGTGAATTTAATCAAATATCGACGTTAGGTCTCAGACCGACAAACGGCCAAAAACTTTCACTATATAAATTTCCATTTCATTTTTCCCACGAATAAAATAGGTTTTTAGCTAATGTCATGTTACCGTGCGACGAGACGAAAACTTTCGTAGCCATTTTCATAAACCCTTTCGCATAATTAATATGCGTCGTATAATAAAGTAAATAAAACCGGGAGTAAAGTGTAACTCCCATTTTGGAAACGAGGGGACGGCCCCAGGAAAGCGTATTATTCGACAAATAACAGGTACACAAGTTTATTGTTGCGACAAAACGTTAGCAACAATAACCCTTGCGTATGAGTTTTCCCGGTCAAATGTTGCTTTCAATTATGATGGGCGATTTCATTGTTGCAATTATTATACGCTCCATACTTTGAAATTGTTTGAGAAGTGAATGTGCAATTAAAAAATGGTAATAATCGCGATAAAAAGAGCCGTTAGTGTTAAGAAGACTCGCGAGATAGATTGGGGAATTGTTTCATTTTCCCAAAAGCCTTTGACAAACAAAATAATTGTTATTCCTGTTTGAAACTTTTTCTGTTTGAATTTACACTCATTATGGTAAAAACTCCTC
This sequence comes from Hololepta plana, assembly GCA_963695495.1. Taxonomy (NCBI): domain Eukaryota; kingdom Metazoa; phylum Arthropoda; class Insecta; order Coleoptera; family Histeridae; genus Hololepta; species Hololepta plana. Next base: position 9,895,706 of record OY968836.1, read on the forward strand.
GCCAAGAAAGCAATTTAATTAAATTTTATCACTATGAAGTACACGTAATTAGCTCATCTTACTGTTTAAATCTTCCAGAACAATATGACTCGTTGGAAAAGTTATAATAGGACGTTTTAATGTAGGACCCACTCGTCGATGTTGTCGCTATTTTGTTAATTTAAAACGTTAATCCGCAAAAAGAAAAGCAAATAATGCGCGAGTTTCGAACAAAGAGTTCCATGATTGATGCGTCTGGATGACAGTTTTGAAACTATAATGCGATTACATATAAATTGATTATTATTCTATCGCGAGAAAACGCTTTCAAAGTTATTTGTTCTGTCGTGACGTTGTATTCGTTATGTTTTTATGGCGCTTTTTCCTTTTAAACGCATTAAAAAATTATAATTGAAACTTCTTGCTACTCGCCGAGACCGGCGCATCCACCATTTTCATGATAGACAAGTGTGTCACAGCAAACTGTTTGCCGATGAAAAAACAAACTGTTTTCTGATTATTAAATAATTCATTGTGACCAAAAGAAGCCATGAACGTAAATTAACCGCTTTATCTCTCGAGAGGAGCGGACCCTTTGCTTCTGCTTCAATCTGATTCAAGTTGCATTTAACCGGCTACGTATTAGAGTTATTGCTTGTGGACGCAAACACTAATCATCGAGGACGAAGGGAGCAGCATCAAAGGGACTAAGAAAAAAAAAAAAGGGAAATAATAAATAAGTGGACAGACTCGAGTAAGATTTGCGATATTTTTCATCCTTTTCCATGGCAGTCCTCCACTTATCCCGTACTTAAGAGCACCCAAAAAAAAGGATATCACGTTAGAAACAATTTTAAAATCCTGCCCTTAACAACGGTTGATTGTCTGGCAAGACATTTTATCCTACCTTTCAATGTCAACGCCAAACGGATGTCATCCCGGAGAGAAAGGAGCAGAAAATGGAGGACGAAGAGGACGGGAAACGAGCGTGGAAGAAGAGGAAAACGGGCAGCATTTTATTCGACTTTCATCTTTCTCTCGCCCCTTCATTTGCCTTTGCTCTCAAATGGGCAATACCTTTTTCGCCAATTTTATATTTCACCGCACGTTCGGAATACTACGACCACTGTTACAATTTCTTTCCCGTTTGCCGATCCTACTTTCTTTCTCGGTCAATATTTTTCTCTTTTATAATGCCCTACATTTAGTTGTTCCATCCTTCTTGTATTTGTTTAATCTTCGTTCGATATTGTAATCGAATAAGTTAATTTCAAGGTGTGGCAAAAAGCAATAGAAGATTGAAATCTTCAACCGGTTTATGTCGTCGTCGTGCAATTCATACATACAGTGAGTGCGCTTATTAAGGTTAATTAATATTTTGAAGAATTCCCCATGCATAAATAAATGAATAATGTAAGATAATCAAGCCTTTTAGAATGAGGGCAACAGCGAGTAACATAATAATAAAGGGAACCTAGGCATCGACAACGCGGCTTCTCTTCTTCTTCGTCTCTCCTTTTTGTTATTAATGAAGATCATAAAAATTCGTTTTCTTGCAAAAGTGATGGGGAGTTTTTAATTTATTTAAAAAAAAATAAAAATGTGACCTAATTAAATACGAAAAGGTAAAGAAAACGGTCATGCCACGAGCGAAAGAAGAAATAATAGGAAAGTTTTTCAATTAATAACTTTGTCAATTTTAACATAAAGAAACGAAGAAAAAGAGAAATGTATAAAGAACTTTATAGTGGTACGATGATAGAAAAACATTTTTTAACAATATTGCGAAAGGAAAAGTGGGAAAAGCGTCGAGACTCTTCAGTAAAAAGACACTATTTTAATGCGAACTAAATTATGTTACTTTAGAGAATCGATTTTCATTAGACTTGAAAACATTTTACTTTCTCTTCGTATAATTATTTTTTATGTTGTATTATTACGTAGCGAAGCTTATGTTTTAGCATTTCGCAAGAACAAAAGATGGGAAATTATAAATCGCAGGAAATCATTTTCTCTTAAGCAATTTACCATCATCTTTATTAAGATCCTCCGCCTTTTTCTTCATCTAATATGATTTCTCTTCCTTTATTCGGCGTTATATTTAACGACGTACACCTGTTGAGGTGATATTTTACAAGAGATGCCCCATTATAATAATTAAATAGTATCAACCTCAACGAAACGACGAGAATGATTTATTTCACTTTAATCTGCTCCCCGACATTAAATGACGTACACAACAAAAAATTGATTAAAAATTGAAATTGCGAAATTGTGCAAACAAACTTTTCGCGCTCGTCGACGGTCCTCGATGCCTGCCATTCGCCTGACACTTGAGCGTTTATCGTTTTGTCATTAAAGTTAAACATTTAATTTTCGCGATAAATATTAGATCAACACTCTCCACTAAGAACTTGCCAACTTAAATGATAAACAACAACAAGAGTTGTCATCATCATCATCACACAAACCGGGCGACATAAATTCTCGATTGAATATCAAACTTCTTCGCACATAAGGAGAAAGGAAAACAACAAACAATGTTAATAAAAGTGAAATTGTTATAGTGTTATAAATTATTAGGAATAAGACGAGAAGCAAAGAGAAGAAAGAGGAAAAGTAAGAAGGAAAAGGGGCTAAATAATGGACAGTTTCGGCAGTCAATGAGGCGTGCAATTGCTTAATACCATTTACACCCCGAATGGGGAATTGTCCGTAAAACATGTACGGACCATCAGGAGCGTTGTTTCGTTGGGTAGTCCTAGATAGAATTAGTTGGAAATGTTCGAGATCGTAAATTAAGACTGCCTGATATACTATTGTTACTGTTGGCACGATATAAATACATCACTTGCAGATTAGGGATACAGTTGTATATGTGTACATAGACATCGTGTTGTGACTTGAGGCGAAGAACACAAATCATTCGCGGATTTATTGGCGTTCGTTTCAATTCGTTTATTTATTATGAAGATTATTAATAACAGATCGTAGCTAAACAATTTTTAATTATTAATAACAATAATGGCACGATTACGGCAGAGAGCAGACAACGAGGGAGGTTAATTGAATCGGCGAAATGTGAGGACTAAATCGCAAATTGTCTGGAGAAATAAAAAACAAATCGAGGGCGAGGGGGAGGCGAAGCGTCATTCGACAAATTGAAACTTATTCCATCATTATTAATTAACGCTAATTGATGCGCCGACAATTTTTGATTTTAGCCGGTTAGACGTTAAGAGGGTTTTCCTCGTGTCGGTTCCATTAAGGCTCAAAGCCGCTTTTTCTTGGGAAGCGTTTTAAAGAAATTAAAATATCGATTGGTAAATAAATTCCATTAAGTTGTAATAACGTCGTGGAAATTGAGTAATAAGTTTAGAAAAAGTTATTCTGTTACGTTATCAATACAGCATTAATCCTATAACATTAATTCGAGTTTTTTTTGTTAATAAAAATAAACTTGTATATCAATTTGTAATGGATTAATAAATAATTCATATTCGGTGAAAACATCAAAGTTGATGCATATTAATGAACGATAAAAACGAACCCTATGTAATATTAATGCAATTAACAATTAATTTTCAAAATGCACAATTATTTGGAAATACATTTAATGCAATTATCTTAGTTATTTTTTTCCCCATTTTATCACTACCGTAGAATATATTGCAAAATGATGATTGCATTAAAATGTGTTTTGCCGAAATTTATGGAGTCGATCAATTTTTTTTTAATTCGACCAACTACATTTGCATATTGAATTATAATTTGTTATTGTTTTGCATTTCACATTATTAACAACTCTTTTAATTTGCAAACATACATACAATTTTATCTCTGATATTATTATTATTTTAAACAATATCGTCGTTATCTTGAAATTCCAACGATAACAATGTATTGTTATTTATATTATCATATTATCCTGTATTTTGTCAAAAAAAGGAATACGACAGGATGAAAAGCTAGAAAGAATGAAAATGATATTCCCATACGCAAACGGGCAATATCATCAAAGTTGAATGAGTTTAATTGCAAAAAAAAAGAGCAATGTGAATGCGAATTGAAACAAAAAGTGTGGCCTAAAATGACAGAGATTGCGGAGAATGTGTGGCAAATCAAATCAATCAAATTCTTGATTAACAATTCCATATTTTGGACAAATTAATGCCTTCTTTCAAAGCAATTTCATGGGAATTGATTGCATTTTAAATTGCTAAAAAATTATAAGCAACTTATTTCCTATTTCTGTCGGTTGTTGTGGTTTTGGATTTAAATAATCGGCGAGGATTATTAAAGCAACTTTATAAGCTGTTAATATTACACGCTAAAAGTGCGAACTCTCGTTTACGCCCTTACAATAATAATAACAAGAGCAACAACAGCAACGACACACGCTTAACGTAAAAAGCGTTCGATGCAAAAATGTATTACCATAAATTATTATCACCGCCCGCGTTTTTGTTTATCGGAATCGCCTAAATCATGGCACGGAATTAAAGCAAGTAAATCGCTCGAGATTATTCAGGATTTTATGGTCTATTCGCTTGACAAAAATAAAAATCGAATAAAGGGACGGGAAGAATAAAAGCAAATCCCCCGCTATATTCCCATGCGAACCAAATAGTTTCGCTACCGCTATCAAAAAGATCACATGTTAAACTTTAACAAACAGTTTAATTTTGCTTTCGAAAATTGATTTAATCCTCCAGTTTACTTTAGACATGCCATCGGCACAGATAAAGAAATACCTAAAGCGTTTTCGTGGCTGATGGTAGTAGTGCCGGATGAAAATTTAATTCCGAATGGAAAATATTTATCATACACGTGCCCTAAATAAATCATTCGCACTGAGCACCTGGCCGTGCCTTCAGAGGAAATATTTGCGTAAGCAACGTATGTTTTAAAAATGAACTAATGCTAAATATTTATCCATCATTCCGTTTGCACACTTTAACCCTACTATTAACGAGAAAAGAAAACTAAGTATCACATCACGTTAACTACTTTTGCTTTAAAATAATTAAAACTTGCGAAAAGTAAAAGAAATCTATCCTATTTTGCGATTTACTGCCAAATAATTCGCAACAGATTTCGCCGCCCGTTGAATACCGTTTACTCTCGCCTACCCTCCACCAATAGACGAAATTTATTGTGGGGTGTGAAGGCTCCAATATAGACGGGGGCCGACACGAAGTTGCAAAGGAAATCGTACATCCCCTCGTTGTTCCATCCCTACACGTATTTATTTGCGGGGATAATAGAGCGAGATCGTCATTGAAACGGCATCCATCCAGGTTCTAGCCGTAAACGTAAATATTCAACAGCGTCGACGATCAAACGCGCGGAATATCATCGATTCCGTTTGATTCCAGTTGTAGCGACGTTCTTTCTTTGCTCGGCGAAGAAAGCGAAACTTTTTCGCGTTCGGATCTTTACATGGTTCACAAACGTGGAACGATTACGGCGTCAATTTATAACGGTTTGCTGGCAACGAAAAAAGGGGGAGCTAAAGAGACGGTGAAATAGGCGAAAATTTCCTCTTCTCGTGCCATGTGGAACAGGCGACAAGATAAGATTTCACGTAACAAAAAATGGAACAAATGTACGAAACAACGTTTTTGCATCTACTCTAACAAGAGATTGAAACATTTTCTTTTTCGCTCCGTCTTGTTTCTTTTCTCTCCCGTCCGTTCTCCTCTTTGCATTTGTAAATTGAATCTATCTGGGATATAATTTGTTCTTTTTTTGGGCGCGATGAGATGTTTTCTTTAGCGTTGAAAAGTAGAAGCGTGAAAGAGCGAGGCGAAAAAAATATATACAGTAAAGGACACGTTTGCATGTACGCGAAGGGAAGGCAGAGAGGAAGGGAGAGAAAACAGATTTTTTTCCTACGGTTAACTTTAACCGATATCACGAAAATTAAATTGGATGTTGGTTTTCAAATGGCCTTTGAAATATTCAAACCGAAACGAACGAGAGATTGTCCCTAAAAACCTTTATTTAAATTTCATTAGACTCTTTTTGCTTCTATTTTTTCACGCCGGTTTGCCAATATTTTATAAATATCAATCGGCAATTGTTCGCCGTGTTTTCGTACAAATCGATTCGACCTGTTCGCAATTTTTTCCACCTGTCCCTTTAAATTTATAGCAAATTCATCAAATCCACACGAATTTCTAATTAATTGCTCGTTTTTTTTTAATTATAATTTGATCGTTTTTTGCTCGCATTTGTTATTAATAGTTGAGTGCCCGGCGCATCCACCAAAAACTTGAGCGGTTAAAATTGTATTTCTGGTGAAATATATCGCCCTCTATGTATATCTACGAACATTTTGTCCCGTCATATACTTAAATTTAAATTTTTATTATCTCGACCCGACAAGAAAAATAAAATTTAAATATGAAACGATTAATTGTTGGGCAATTTATTATTTTGAATACCTTAGGGAATTTACGATACAAATTGTGCTAGTAAGGCTTTAGCCACGGTTTATATTTGTTGCCGCTGTTCCTGTTCGTGATGCTGCTGCTGCCGTTGCTCTTGTTGTTGTTGTTGCTCATTTTTATGTTGTTTTCCATGTTGTTTATTTTACGTTACTTTACGTGTGTATATGTAAATGTTACGTTTTTTTAATTCTCATTTAGTCTTTCTCCCTGTATAATAGAAGGAGGGACGCACGGGATTTAGGGACCGTTTTCCAGTTTGTGCGCAAAAGAGATGGGGAAAACGTGAGAGGGAGAGAGGAGTCTAACTGGGAAACAATGCAAAAAAAGCAGGAAGAAGTTCTCGTTTTTCTCCCCCACAGCGTCGCGTGTAATTTATCTTTATCATAAATGTAAATTAAAAGGTTTCGTGAATTTAATGCAAACAATTTTAAACGTATTTACAGTGCCTAGGCTAGTGCAAACATTAAATAACTTTCTTATTTGTTCATCTGCAGTAGGAAGTTGAATAGGAAGGATGCATATGCAAGGACAGTAAATGGTAAATGGGAAGGATACGAGGAAGTAAAGAACAATTGCAAAATGCGATTTTGTAATACCAAAAAGAAAGGTAAGTTTCACACTTTGCAAATACATTTTGATTCTTCTTTAAACAAAAAGCTGTTGGGACAATTATTAAGATTAAAAAATCGAATTAAAAACAGAGGCCAGATGTTTGCTATTATTTTCTTTAACCGTCCACAAAAATCTCCTTTTTGATGTGGACTAATAAATAATTTATGGTACGTTTAGGTGTGCGGCAGGTCGAGGGGTGAGTCGATGCGGGAAAAGAATGGGAAAACTTCGATCGACCGTAGATGTCGGGTGGGTTTTTCATTTTTTTTTTTAAGTTTGTTCATTCGTGAGAAGAATAAATACCTTCAGCCATATACATAGGTAGTGAGGTAGAATGAAATCCATCCCATTCATTTTTTTACTTTTATTTTTTATTTCTTCGTCCGTCATTGATTTATGCGTATTTAAATGGACGTGCACTGTTGAATTTCGAATTTTTCGCTTTACACTTCTCCTTCATAATTTTTCTCGCACCTTTGCTTTGGCAAGGGATGAAGGAGAAGGAGTGTGTGATTTCCCATAAGCATAATAAGTTAGCTGGTTAAGCTTGAAGCTAGTGAGAGAACAAAGTTTTTTGCGTCTTTTCCTCGCTTTTGTATTGATGTAGGTGTCATAGAATTGGCATTCAATCATCATCGCGAATTTAATGGCGTATTGACGCTAAAACAATTTTATTGATGGTTTAACATAAAAGAGTTATGTGATGTTGTTGTTGATGTCAAGTTTTTTATAATCCATCCGCAAGAAGAAGTACGTTTGGTAAAATGAAAGAAGTACCAGAAACGTTAACGAAGCTTTTAAATCTCTTTGCATAAATTTCTGTTTTGCCAACATTCAAACAATGTTATTTTGCATCTCATAAAATATTAATACGTTCCCTCTATTCCCGTTCTTTATTTTCTAACGGTTACATTCATCCTGGGACATTTTCATTCTGTCGATATTTTTTTAATGGATTTTTCATTTTGGCTTTTATGAGATTTTCATATATTATTTTCAATTTTTTTGTTTTCGCTCTGTTACAGGTTTTCGCCACAAATCCACCAGCAACAATAAAATTCCCGCGTTTCATTTTGTTCCCAGCTCGATATTATTTCAATCTGCTATTTCGATACAAAATGCAATAAGTTATTCGTTTCCGGGACGTATTCAATTTACGTTTGGTATTGTGTCTTAATATGGGGCAATGAAATAATTTGAATACGTTGTTTTTCCTCTATCTGGCGTAACGTAATGGGGGGCGAAAAACAAAAAAGAAACGCGAGCGGAAATCCAGAACGTTTTCCGGAAAATTACCACTACTTAAATTGAATTTATAACGCTCCCGAAGAGCACCGGTGGATTATTAGTTCGTAAAAGAAATTAGATTGGCTCTAAAGCTATCTTATAATGGCTTAATTGTTGGATTAAATAAAAAAATCCACGAAGATTATCGTAACCTCGAGGCCAGCGTTAATTGTGTTCCACTGGTTCTTTATTGAAAATATAATAGAAACAGTTTCGGAAAAAACTTTCCAAGTGAACGGCGCAATACAACGGGAAACAATGAGAAATAATGGCAGCGATTAAAATTGGGAACGATGCTTCTTTTCATCCTTTAATTAAATATCATTTCCTTCGTCCCGAATACGAAATAAACGGGAGGAAGGACGTGCAAACGTGTGCATGCAATTTGAAATGAGGTTGATGATGGACCGGAAATAACGAACGGACAACAAGCAGAATCGAAATGGAAACTATACGTTCGCGAATTTCCTCCGACCGTTCTTTTTGCTCATCGAAATTTTCTTATTCCGTTTTATTTGTTCTCGTTCGCTCGCACACAACCGACGTCTCTTCTAATATAATAAAACGAGTGGCCTGTAAAGTAAATAATTTTTTTCCGTAAAGGGCAGGAACGACGGCAAAGGACGCGAACGAACGAGAGAGCGAATAAAAAAGGGCCCCGAGGGCTGAAAGTAAATATAAACCATACACGTATATGATGTACACCAGCAACAACAACAAATAATAAAATAAAATGAAAAGAATACGTTGGGAGATGAGGGAAGAACAAGAACAAATGAAATGGTAAAAGAACGAGTGCGTAAAACAACTTTCACGAGTTTCCTAATACTCCTTGTCATCGTTCTGTTTGTTGTCCTCCCTTTTCGTGCCCGCTCTACTAAATGTTATCCCCGGGATTGTTTTATTAGAGAGAGACGGCGGCCAAAGAAAATATTAATATAAATATAAAGAAAGATGTAATAAAATGATGAGATGAAACGGGGTTGAAGAGAATTTCCTTTTCCTCGCAATTTAGTTTGGACTTATTATTTCGCCCGATTTTATTTATATTCCTTAGTTTATTTGTGCATTTTACGTTATTCCAGATTTTTGTGGGCCATTAATAGCGGGAAGTTTAAAAGGCAATAGTAATTTATGACGGCATATTTGCATTCCTGAAAAGCGTTCGGTTATTGTCGAAGAAATTTGCAACTGTTTTTTAATTAATTAATTAACGATCCCATGGATTCGTCTTGTTTCTTTCTGCATGAAAAGGATCCTTAATTTATGGTAAATCTTGATCTTTCTAGCTTTCCACCAATATAATTTTATTAGTATTTATATTTGAAAATACGTTTTTCGAATATAATGAAAATGCAATTGTCGGAATAATACAAATCAAATTATTAAACGAAACGTATTTGAAAAATAAACTGAACGACGATTATCCATTTGAATTATCATACAAAAATAATGATGGTCAACATTTGGAAAATGGATTAATTAATTTTATTACATATATTTGATTCGATTATTGTTTGCATGCGATTTGTTAAATCTGACTGTTATCCCATTAAGTGCCCATTTATATTTGCACTAGTTTTTCGCTACGAGTTTTCTTTTTGCTCTCGCTAAAAAATCGATTAGTAAATCGCAGGAAGCACTCGAGTGTTTCCCCTAAACGCGCACGAAGACCGATATTAGAGTGCCACTAACTCATCAACGACGGTACAATTTCAAACGGTCCCCTCGGAGTTTTAGTTTCTTGTCGCACGACTAAAGCCGCAATCGTAAACTGTATCTGTTTATACCGTGCGGCTTGTGTGCCATCGACTAGAGACTAGGATAAAATTGATTCCTGTTTCGGTACGAACGAACAGGCAGCAAGAACATTCTTTGATATTAAAATTATCGAAGGTACAACGACGATGATAATAAAAAAGAGTAAGAAATTGCGAACGGTATGCGGAAAGAATATTGCTCTTAAACTCGCGCGAATACGGCTTTTTTATGGGAAAATATTGTCCTGAACGTTATGCAGACGGATGATAATAAAAGAAACTGAGTGAAACAAGAACGCTCTCCTTTTATTGGACCGTATTGTATCGTAAACCTACAAAGTTTCATTACGCAATATTCCGAATATGTGCACGTTAAATGAAAAAAAGGAGACCGTGCGCCATCGCTGGCAAGCCGGCAGCAAATAGGTGCCTCGTCAAACGAAACTTTTCCCTCGCATTCGCATGTTTCTTTGATGTTAAACAGCAAAAACGAGAGGCGTGCTACAACAGGTTTTTCCTCCGCGCTGCCTCTTTCAAAGTTTTCATGGCAGTTCTTGGCCCATCCCTTCGATTGGTTTCGATTATTACCTTGAGCTGGTGCGTATACGTTCAAGTACAAGCAATCCTCGTTCTGATTTTGCAGATACGGCAGAATGCGTTTCAAGTACTCCAATCGGCCGCGCGGCATCCTCCTTAGCGCCGCCGTCTCGTTACTGACGTCCGGCAACCGTTGCGGACAGACCGGACTGAACTTATCGGCCATCTTAACGCCGGACCATAGGGCCCCCGTCACCGGCGGCATGAACCTTAAACTACCTAAAGGCGGACTGGCGTAGGGTATGCCGCGGAACACTTCGACCGGTTGCAAATGTTTCGCGTCGAGCGTCACGATAACGCCACTAACATCACCGTATTTAGTCCGAACCGTTCGCGACGTCAGAGGAACTCGCTGCTGATGCTGCTGCTGTTGTTGCTGTTGGTCGGGTAACGGGTCGCCGAACAATAGTTCACCCCAAACTAATATTAATATTGTAGTTAGAGCACCTTTATACATTGTCTTCGAATTGCTTCCGGGGGGGTTGTTATTTCGAACGGGGCCGCATCACGTGCATTTTTATCCGGTTGCCAATCAGCATTTAGCGAGCAATCGCGAAATTGCAACGGCACCACACACGTGCCTCGCAGTTAGTTTGTCGTTGTCGTTCCTTTCGGTTTTTGGGGTCGCACGAAAATCACAAGTAATTGAATTTCCCTCTTAAAACGCGTTGTGTTTAATTCGATTATTTCTAACACTGGCCATGACGAAGAACTATTTATTAATTCTCGGAGAGTAAGCTTCGGAGAGGAAGAGAGGGAGAGAGAGAGAGAGAGAGAGCGAGGGAGACAGAAAGATGGTGCTCTCGTGTCTTTCCGAGAGAATGAATGTCCTTTAATTCAATTTATGTTTTGCTCCTGGCTCCCTTTCTTTTTGATATAATAAATGCCTCCTTTCGCCCACTTCGCCTTTCCTAATTACGTACGTCTAAACTAATTCATTATGACAGCCGGGCAGAAAAGAAAGAAAAACCGGCAGAAGAACTAATTTAATTGACCACACACAGGCACAGAGGAAGCACTAGAACGAAAAGAAATACGGGAAAATTAATTATTAACGAAACAGCACGACCTGGTTTCTCATCTTCGCGCGTTTTTACTATTTCTTTTTAAATTTCGCGTATAAAAAAATTGCAAAAAAATCCGGCGAAAAAATCAAACAATTCCGACACCTGGCCGATGGGGCTTTACTATTTAAATATCTCTCAAATACTAGTAATATATATCTATATATGTAAAACGTATACGGACACGGTTACTCCTTGCGGCAGACTGGCGGCGTCGGGGTACGTCTGGACGTTGGTCCTGCGCATCAAGCGACATCTAGGACGCATGAGCGTCTCATCACCGAACTAAACTTCGATTTGTTAATTTGCAAGGATTCCCCGTTCCTTTTAATCGCAATAAGTTACTTGCGAATGCACAAACGAATGTGTCACGCGAAAATATTCATAGAAGGATTTGTTAGCAACATTGGACGATGAAAATATTCTTTTCGTTGGGGAGTAACACAAAAAAAAATATCCTAAAATCAGTGCTTCGCATTTTCTTTGGCTATATTTTCCACCAAACTAGTCTAATTTTGAGGATGTTGACCTTATCCTCGGGGCATTATTGTTCCAAAAGGAATTGCGTACCGAAATGAGCAGTTCCTTCGTTCATTAGGCTCCCGTTAAAAGATGCCTAACGAAATTGTCCCCATTATCATCAATATCGAGATGATTCCGGACAATTCCGACTAATTTCGCACAGGAATTATTTTTATTCCTGCTTTTTATCAATCCAAAGCTATGATCGTAGCAATAATGTTATCGTAGCTGTTGTCCTTCGCATTATATTCCTTTATCAAACTCTTATCCTTACATAACGTCGTCGACTCGACGCTATCTTATCCATTATTATGTTTCTTTCTGTTGCTGTTATTCGAAATCAATTCAAAATATCCAACGCTTCGATCGGTTCTTATGCCATTCGCTTTAAACGAGATCATGCTTTTTAAGTTCCATTCAAGATTATTTTTCAATATTAATTCCATTACGTTTTATTCCTCTCTTTGACGTCACCTCCGCTACTTATTTGCCATTCTGAAGGATCCATTTAAAACGGATTACCTGTTATCACTTTCAGTTGTATTGTCGTTATCGTCGTCGGAAGTCTTTTTATTTCATTTGCAGTTATTCAGGAAGAACGTTTTTGTTTGTTAAAGACGGTGTCGTCATAAATAAATTTAAATTCACTCTGCTAAAAGGAAAAGCGAAAATGTATGGGGCGCATGGAGGAAAAAGTAGAAGATAGAATGTGAGGGATGGACTCATTCGGTGTCATCTGCGTGACCAACAACAAAAATGCAGCATGAAAGACTTGGAGCAAAAAAGTGAAACTGAAAAACAATTTTAACAAGAAAAGCGGAACCGGAATAAGCTAAAATTTAGTGATCCTTAATCCTTCCATTACGATTTAGCGATAATAAAAAAGAAATGGAAGTTGTTGCCGTAGAATTTAATCATTTGCAAATAATTGCAGCCATCTCATTGTTTGCTTTTTATGGCTCGCTGATGTTTTAATTTATTATTCGCACTATTCTTCCTCCGACAATCGTTCGTCCGGGGGGTGAAACGTTTTATATTTATCTTTTACAATATTTTATCGATAGTCGCGTGAGGGGTGTTACGTGAACGAGGAAAATCCTGGCCGAACGAGGGCTGCGGGGGACTGATAAAAAAATAAATAAACGCAGCGATAGTATAAGAAATGTGTAAACAAACAAAAAGCTTTCAACATTGTAAATGATATCGGGGATTTCGTTTATAAATAAATTATTAACAATTCGTTTCGAATGGAATCGATTTTAATTGAACCGAACGATCCGAGGGGAACGAAGAAAACGTTTTTCACTCGATAGTTCAAAAGAGCCCTTAATTTACCCAATAAAATCGTTGCATTTGAACGATGTTTTAATTAAAGTTCCTCTCAATAAACGAGTGATGTTTAATTATCGGTTAACGGCGATCTTTTATTTTCAATTAGCTCCATCACATTTTGTTATCAATTTAATGGCGAATCCGTCGGACTAAAACTTAAACTGAAATCCACCTACACAGACATGTCCGGTTTAAAGGTGCAATATGCAACGACCGCAACGTAATTAGACTTAGTGATTATGACCTAATGAGGGCTAAGAAGAATTTTGACAGCTAAAAGGTACATTTCATTTAAACGCCCGGTAAATCCGGTTCAAATTATCGGCAAAAGAAAATTGTTTCGAAAATAAATCATTAATTAATTATTCGTTGCACTCGTTGTTGCGCAAATAAAACGCAATAATATACCGATAATTTGCAATGCAAATAACGCATTCGTTTTGCAACAGTTTCCTGTTACCGCTATACCACTATATTGTCTGTATTTACCTAAATGTTTCCGGCAAATACACACGCACTCACTCGCACATGCTGTGTATCAGATTATAATGGTTCAAATTTGAAACCGACTACTACAATAACAACGCAAAAAAGTGTGATAATGAAGCGCAAATTTCAGCGAACCGTGAAAGAATTCATTGAAATAGCATCTTTCAGCGATACGACATTGATAGTCGAATGAGTTATTAAACTAACTGCTAGAAACTGCAATAATAATCCACCTGAGAAGAATATAAAGGAATTAATTAACTTTTAAAGTAATAAGAAATAACTTGTTGATCAAAGAGTGGTGCTCAACGAATCGATTTCTCCTTATAAAATTCTCCTATTTTCGAAATTCTTTTTCGGGTGGTTTGGATTTTATTTTTCTTAATGTTAACAGAAGTTTAAGTCCATTATTCAAGAAAAAAATATTAGCGTCAAAAGCAAATTGTTATGTTTAAACGAGAAATGAAATGGGGAGCGCGTTAGTTGGATGAAGTTTAAGAAAAATGTTATGAAAGACAAGAAGTTATTGCATAAAAGTTTCGGTTAGAAAAATGTTTGCAAACAACGAGCCAACTTCGTGTGTTATAATGTAATGGAGGGAAATAGTTATTCGCATCTTCGTGAAAAATTGAAGATGACGATGGTAATAATAAAATGAAATAACAATGAGCGAGTAAGTGACACTTGATTGTTGTCATAAATGTCCCTTTACTGCGAAGTTGTTTTGAATTTAATTCGAATTTAATCCTGCAGCTTTTAAATTCTGAAAATGCCTGTCCTCTTTTTTAATAAATTCCCTGCTTTCTATTTTCCCTCTTCTGGCATTATTCGCTCTTAGAATAATGAAAGATTACCTCCGAAGTACGGAACGCTATAAAATTGATTTGTTAACATTTGCAAAAGTACTTAAATAGAAAGGAAAACGTTGTCGTTGATAGCGTTGTTGTTGCTGTTGTTTGCGCGTTGTAGTCTAATTAAAAAAGATAAAAAAGGAAATGGTTTTAGCACAAATTACGTTATTACCATCGACCATGTATGCGTGTATTCCTATTCGTTAAAAAGACAGAGAGAACGGAAAAATGTGCGGCTCTTACTGCCTCGTTATTACCATCATCATTGTTATTATTTGCAGTGTACGTGCAGACAACAGCGACCGCAGTTTCGCGAAAAAAGTTTACGTTTGTAACTTTAATTAAATGCCCATTTTTGATATTCAATTAAGTCACAAATTGGAATTAATACGTATGAAAAATGGTCGTAGAACAATGTGCGATAACAATGCCTAGGATTACACAACGAAAATCAACGAATTTATTTTTAATTACAAGAACTGTTTTTCTTTTTCGCCAAATACGACTCTTTATTCTCCGAATTAAAAAGGAGAGCAGCAAAAGGGTTGATAAATATCCAACGGAAAATAATTAATTAATAAACATTGGATTATCGGTGAAGCACAAAAAACAAACTGCGGTTTAATTAAATGTAATCATAATTTGCAAAGCGATAAGCGCTAATTTTACTGCTCAACCCGCTCCTTGTTCCTAACCTCTTGAATATTTCAATGGATTAGCAATCAATTTGCAGCAAAAAAAAACTTTTAACCAATTCTACGGGAGAAACGGTTCCGCTCCTTATCTAAGAATCATCTCTTAGCCCCGATAACTTTAAAAGTCGCCGCCGCCATACGGATAAATAACTGGTAAAACGTTTCCGTACGCTTTTCAGCTAGCTCATTCAATTTGTTCCGTAACTTTTATTCCGCGAACAAAACAAGAATAATTCGCAAGGTGCCGACTGAAATTTAAATTCCTAAATAACGGTTATGGAGGCAAAAAAAAATTAGGGCATTGTATCGGGGAGCATCCAGAGACGATGGAAAATGAAATGGACGAGGAAAAAATTGAATTTAATGAAAAAATTATATACGCTGTCCATTTCGATTACAATTTCGAATGTCAATCGTGCAAATTGTACGCGATATAAATGAATCCGGCTCAAACAATATGGTTGCGTAGCTGTGATCGAAATGAAAATTGCAAAAGCGCTTCTGCCTATCGACGGAATACTTCCAATATGAAAACGTTTTCCGATATTTCGCAAATGCACCCCACACGCATGCATGAGATATAATTTCTTTTTGCTCCCATTGATATTTTCCATTGATCTACAAGTGGTAAATTTACGGTTCATACTTTTATTCGTTCAGGAGCAACAACAACGGCGGAAAAAAAGTGTCAGCGGATAGATTGTTGTTTTATATGGGCGAAACAAATAGAATCGCAATTGAACGTTTCGCTACGACGGTTTGTGCACGTAACCTCGATCCTAGCAAATTGATTCGCAAAAAAATATATAAATATCAATAACAACGCTTTTATTAAAAACCATTGCAATCCTGAAACATTGTGCGCTACTGCTGGTGCCGAAGGGAAAAAGCGCAAACAAAACGTTGCAAAATAAAATTAATCAATTCATAATCAATTTCGCATTCCTGTTATATCAATTTGTGCCATTTTTTTTCATAGAAGCAATATCCGTGTCGTGTCTGCGGCAGCCCTAATGAAAGGTCATTATTATTAATCCAATGAAAGCGCCAGTTAGACAATGGCCGACCCAATCTAATAACGACGGCGAAACGACTTAATACAGTACAAATTACTTATTCATAATGCATATATGCAACTGTTGACTAACTGCTCGACATCAATGATGTCCATTAATAATTCCATCCACTAATCCTCTCTTCGCGTCGCCACCGCCCTCCGCTACGGCAGCTAAACACTAACCACACTCGTCGGACTGTTTGTATGAAATTAATTCGCAATTGTTGCAAACAACCGGCCACGAGCAATCATTAGTTGTATCGGGCATTCGATTACGCGATTGGATCGAACCGAATCCGTGCGAATCGTCAACGTTTTTCTTTGCGTTTGGCGCAAAAGAGTACGCGAAGATATTATAACTCGCTCCGCCACTTGCCGTCTGCACACTTGACCGTAAATTAAAACTTGCGACTTAACAACTTTGCTGCAAACTTGGTTACTTAACGTACTTAACCCTTAAGCGCACCCTCTTCGCCCCGCCGTCCTTCCTTCCTCTCGCTCGCTCGCTCCTTTCGAAAACTTTCATTTCCGCCCCTTAAATTTACCCCCCATCGCCAACCACTCTAATAGCTATCCACCTACACCCATTACACAACCGTCTTTAATTCCATCTCTTAGGTTAGGCTCGCTCGCACTCTTGGACTCTTTAAAATCTCGTACGTTTTATTTTAAGCCTTCAGACGCTCTTCGTCAAACGCTCGGATTCAAGCACGCACTTTAACAGTTTTCACTTGCATTCGCCTCTTTTTTTTTTGGTTACTGCTAATTTAAAGGATGTTAGAAGAAGGGGGAAGAAGTCCTCTTCGTTTATAAGAGATAAAAGTCGAGGAAAGCTTAAATTCTCATTGATATCCGCGATCTTCTCTTCAAATCTCTTCCCGAATCGAACGCGAGTTCATAAATGATTATTTTCGCATAAGTTGGTACGCCTACTGCCTAAAAGGAAGGAAAGATTAAGTGTCGCCAACTGGCGAAAGAGAAATTGCAATCAGTCATTGACTCTCTGCCTGTGTTAAGTAGCAGTTTAAATGCGTTGCCGGATTGATCGTTCTCGGTTGCAGATTTTAGCAGACGAACTTGCCTATCCGCTAATTGCGGTCGTGTACCGTTTTACCGCAACACACATACGCACACACACGCGCGCATTTTGCGTGTTACGTGTCGCCCAAAAGCGGGCGAATATCGTGCCCGCAAAAACGGCATTACATGTGTTGCCATTTAATTTCATTTAATACCCATATAATATTGTAGATGTTGGTTGTTGCAAGATTAATTTCTTCGCGAAACTAGTTTACATCTTCGTTCGAACAATGAAATTTGCACGCTGCGTACGCCGCCATTAATCCGGCACGATTCGGTGCGATTTCTATCGCGTCTTTTGGAACTGGATGAAAAGTTTCATTGCCACATCTATTCGCAATAATTCGCAAACGTAAAAAAAAAACCTATAAACTGATATCGTAACAAAAGTGTTAGAAATGAGTTATAAAGGGACGAGGAGGATCGGGGGGAAGGAAAAGTGGGAGCAAGTTTCGCTATAAAGAATTTCTGTTGCGAGAAGAAGAGGAGAAAAAGCGGGACGAAAAGGAAACGCAGGAAGTTAGTGAAGAACGGGATTTACGGAAAATTAAATTCCTTTTTATACGTTGCAACAATACATTTCTTAAGGATACAATTTATTTGACAAAAGAAGGGACGACGATGATGACATGGCGCATTAAAAAACGAGCGGAAATTGTTCTCCTCGGTTTTCCACAACAACGATTTCCGCCCATAATTAATTTCCAATTAAACTCAAAATAAGCGGCTTTAGAAATCTGATTATCGAAATTTGCGGATCGTGCGAATCTCCAATAACGCTGGATCGACTCGCGTAGTTTGGAAAATCAATTTCGTCGATATGCCCACGAAGAAAATGCCCGATAACCTGCACTGGATTTACAAATCAGGGGCACGAAGATTTTCCGCTATTTTCCCATCTATCCATCCATCTATGCACACGGATTCCTTTCTCTCTTCGCATGTGCTGCTCGAGGAATCAATTCTGGGATACAAGAGAGGGAACCGAGTAAAAAGATAGCGGAGACACGAGTTAAGCCGCGTTAGTCTTATTGATGTCCTCGCATTTGTCCTATCGCATATATCACCATTCAAATGGAGAATACCTGCTTTCAGGTGTGGTAGCCGAAAAGAAATCAGACTTTAAAAGACATGAAGTGGAATTCAATCTCCGCTCTTTATAAGCAGCCGAATGCGGATATTATTAATATTGTTCACGTATGAATGAAGAATTGCTGGCGGGGAAATTAATGCAGGAATTATACGGCCATGTGGATTTCCTTGCGGTACATAGCGAAGTTGTTAGCTTCCGTTTAAAACGTAACGTTTTTTTTCCGAATTTTAATTAAAGCCCCTTCCAATAACATTGGCGTAAGCCCTTTTATAAATTATGTTCTTACCAATATTTCTTTTTCGAAAAGAACACATCTTAATAAGTACAAGAAAAATGGATTGTATACAATGTAGATAGAAAAAGTTAATTAGAATTTGTAATTAAGAATGGTGAATTGTTTAAAGTGGAATTTCGAAGCGAAGGGGAATTTTTATGAAATAAGTTCTTACATTTTCCTCTTGCCTCTATAATTTTTTCCTTTATTCTCTTTTCAGGTTCATTTGTATTTCTCTTTGGAAATGTCGAGTGGTAGATATTTTATTTGCAAAACATTCTTCATATTACTTTATGCAATATAATACAGAACAACAACAACAAGAACAACTCTCGTAAAAATTTTATGCATAAATGTAAAAGAAATTTTTCTTACAACAAGAAATATATCTCTTCTGCTGTAAAGGATGGAAGAAATATGTTACGGTGTTTCATTTCGTTGTTGTTATATTCGTTTTGTTTGCAATTTTATTGTTGGGCTAATATTATTATTTCATTTTGACCTCTGAATTTTTGTAAAGTGTCTAGGACACTTTCAATATGCTAGACTCTAATATTTTCTCAACTAAAATTTATTTCAAGCATTTAATCATTCAAATAAAAATTTTATTGCAGAAAAATGTTATTGTTGATGATGGCATTCGCACAATTTTGGCTTTGGACCAATTCCACATCACTCAAAATCTTAAATCCAATTCGCTAATCAACTTTCATCCATTAAAAATATCAATTTACGAAAAAGGCATTCAACAAAATATCGAGTAATAAATATGTTCGATAGATAGCTAAGAAAACGGCGATATTCTAAAAACGTAAAGCAGCGCAACAGGAAACTCATGAAATATTTAACCTGTGAATCGTATATACACACTAACCATACATAACGTCAGATGGCAAGAAAGACGAGCAGGACAAGAGTGCAGGAAAAGAAAAGGAATAAGAGGAAGGAATAAATTTTTACTCGAAAATGGATTAGATAAGGCGTTCGCTAGCGATTTATCATAATGGATCATACTTTATTTGATGCTCTCACGAACAAATTGTAAAAACTTTGTGTCGTAAGAAAAAAAAAAAGAAGAAGGAAAATTATCAACGGTTTAGAGAAAATGGATCAACTTTCGCAACTTCTCTCGTCCGTTTCAGCTTTAACAAAGAAAACCCGCACAACGAAAAGTGTATTTATATAGAGCAGAAGAGTCGCTTCTTTGCTCGATTCTGAATGTTTTCTAAATTGCGATAGCGCGAGAAGAAATATACGTACAATCCAATACAAAGTGTATTCGCATGCACTCTTTTCTATTAAAAAGGTAAATATGAAGAAATTGAAGTTAAATGGAAATAACATGAAATTAGATACTGGTTTTCTGTAAATATTTACTGAAACATATCTTTGAGTTTAGTTATTATGCATCTGTTACGATCGTAACAAAATAATTCACACTTTTAAAACAGCTTTAAAATTGTCTTTGAGATGGAAAATATTTTGGACGCAACTCTTGGATAAAATGCAGTTGAATTATGGAAAAGAAAAATAGAAATAACTTTCACTCTAGATGCAGAAAGAGGAGGCAAAAGCGCAAGAAGGAGAGAGAGAGAGACGAAACTTGAAAAGGAGGAGTGTATTCTAAATTTAAATGAAATTACATTTATATACTGCATGTATGTTGTTGTACTATTTAACTCTTAAGACATTTGGTACGTGTGTTATTTTGATTCTAATTTGGTCCTCATCCACACACAAACACACACATGCATAGTGAAAAAGATAAAGATACGAACGATGTGTTAGGAACAGATGTGCATTTTACTTTTGGTATGTCACAAACGTACTACGGACTATTCCTTTGTATCATTTCAGTACTTTTTGCAAATTTACATCACCTTTTGCAGACTAGTTAAAAGTTTTTTTAAGTCTTTTCAAAATTCATTTCAGTTTTTCGAACGTAAAACGCTACTTCAAGGAAAATCTTCGAATATTTAAAATTCGTCGTCGATTTCGTTTTCGCCGATTGCTATGCAAATTATTCCATTAATTGCAATTAACCATTTTTAGATTGGCGCAACGAGAAAGAATTCTTTTGCCACGACAAACCGACGACCGACCGGACGTATTCAATTCGATGCACGTTAAAGTAATTACTCGTTAATGATGCTACCAAATAAGCAAGTGATCGGAATGTTTTTTTTTAGACCATCGCACGAAAATAGATTCGATGGCTGATTGATGGCCGAAGATTTCGGATAGTTTCAAGGCCAAAATCTGATTGAAAATCAGAAGGATCCCCGAAAGCCATTTCTCAGCATCATAACGAGACCTTTCCGTTATTGTGGCAAACCGCTGGATTTGTTTCCTTTAAACGAAAGTGAATTTTGCAGAGACGAAAAATAACTAGCGAAATATTTTTAACGGGCTTCGGTAACAGTCAAAAGGCCCACATCTGCGTGCCCGTAATGAGCATGTGAACGCGACGGAGACGGAAAGAGGCGGTGTGTTTTTCGGCGGTGGTGTCTTAAATTTAGATTTCTACTGTGCACGAAGCCACGGCTCTAGTTTAATAGCAGAATCGAACACTTTCAGTTCGCCATCGACGTTAACAACGAACGAAACACAGTGGCGTCCAATTAGCACGTAATTAACGCTTAATTAATACGGTTCCGTCATTTTTCCGCCGTAGTTTGTGCCCTCCTCGACGAATGAGAGATACGCAATTAAGATTAATGCGAGTTCGACCGTAAAGGATGGGAATAATATAAAATAGAGTGAGTTCATTGTTATTACGTACGGTTGTTTATTTATATTTATATCCTCGCTTCGGACGAAGAAAGTTTAATAATAACATTAAAAAAATAATAATAATAAAAATAGAGGAGCAAGAAGAAGAGGACGAAATTATTGTTTACCTTCTTCTGCTCGTTGTTTGTGATGTTGTTTCAGTGAAGTCGGCCGAAACAGACGAAGAGGAAACGCAAGGCGAAGGAAAATATATATAAAGGAGGAAAATTTCCTGCTGGATGCGAGGGAAAGAGTGAATATCAAATTAATAAGCGGGAAGCTGCTTTATTATTATTATTATTATCCTGTCCTTTCTGCCTTTGTTTACGGGCGAAATCTTACATTTAGCGAGAGAAAAATAAGGAAAGACCCTTATTAAAATGAATACCTAAAATAATAATAATACATTTTATGCTATAGTGAAAAATATTATATTAAGGACAAAGGAGAAGTGCGGACGAAGAATCCAAAAAACAATTTTTCTTCCTCTCCAAAGAAGATGCAAAATGATAAAGAAATTAATTAAAAACTCTCTTTGACGAAAGCGAGATTCGCCCCCTTCTATTTATTTACTCCACCGGCACGTTCGAGCGGAGTTAAAGGGCGGCCCAGAGGAAGAGGATTCTTTTGTCTTCGACGCGACCTCCCGTTTCTCTCCCGTCCGCCTTCGATGGGCAAAAGGTAAAGGAGGCGCAATTTCCTTTTCGCTGCTTCACTCTTGACTTTCGCTTTGGTGCATCATGAAATGACGATGGCCAATTTAATCGTGCTCTTCGTCTCGTGCTTCTTATTGAATCGCGCCAACGGACACACGTACGATTACAATTACAACGCGAAACAATACACGCGTCAGATCGTATTGAAACAGGGGAAGCTCCAGGGTGTCATTGTCGAGCCGAAAGTGAATCGCGATTTGGCGGCGGTCGAGCAATATTTGGGTATTCCCTACGCGGCAGCGCCGGTCGGCGAATTGCGATTTATGCCGCCCGGCAGCGCGCCCCAATGGTACGGCGTTAAGATCGCCGATAACTTCGGGCCGGTTTGCCCGCAACGGTTCCCCGATACGAAGAACATGGCGCCGGAGAGGAAGGAATATTTCAAGCGGCTGGTCAAGTTCTTATCGAAACAGGACGAGGATTGCTTATACCTGAATATTTACGCACCTGTACAAGGTAAGATAGTCTTCTGTTTATTCTTTTGCGAGTTCTTTTTTTTTTTTTTTTTTTAATCGACGACGTTCTTCGTGGAGCGCTTGCTAAGAATAAAATGTTTTCGGTTCTCGAACGTTCTTGTTATGCCATCTGCTACTGAAATAACAGTGGCAGCAATAATATATTGCTAATTATAGAAGAAAAGATGGTCCAAAGCGAAGAGGAGGACGAGGTTCGGCGCTTTATAAATACCACCCCGGCGAAAAGATTGTCTTTGCCGAAGGAAGCGATTCGCCAATTCGCTTCGACGAACGCACCAACCGAGTGCAAATTATTGCGGGCATTAAATTTGTTTATTGTTCGCTAATCGTCTAAAAATAGCGAGTTTAATGCCCATTCCGAAGAAGTGCAAACTATTCTCGGATTTGATTGCGTAAAATAAACTTGTAATATTTGCAATAATTAAATGCAGAAATTGGAATTTTAACGCCGAAGCAATCAATCTTGCTCCTTCTTCGACTTTTTATTTTATCTCTCTGTAAAGATTCGCTGAAAGTTTTAATTAACAAATCCCTATCATCGATATCTTAAACTTTAAGTGCCGTACACATTAAAGTGTTATAATTAATTAATTATAAGTTTCATTAAACTTGCAACGAAAGAGAGTGGCCGCAACATTATTAATAACGTATTCGGTTCTATTAGGGCCTTCTTCTTCTTCTTCCTCATCTCCAGCTCGCCTCAACTTTCCAGTGCTCAATAACACTTTCTCGATAAGTAATTGATGTCTATGGGAAACCAGAAATTTTATTTATTATTAACAAACGTCCAAAACTAAAAAAAAAGGAAATTCGGTTACTTATTTCTGTTTAAAACGAACTCTTTATTAAATGAACTTTTACTCTCACCATCGGCGTCAGCGCGATCAGGAAATCTAAAATAAAAATTGCTTTGGTATAACACGCAGGACAACGACTAAAACTAAATTTAAACCGACTTCAATTATATTTTAATAGGTTTAAATGATTAATTAATGGCAGCACACGAAACGAGATTCGGTTCTTTGCGTTTAATCGAATAAAATCCGATGTCGGTTTGCTAAAATTGTTG
The DNA here is from genome assembly GCA_963695495.1 of Hololepta plana. Classification (NCBI taxonomy): domain Eukaryota; kingdom Metazoa; phylum Arthropoda; class Insecta; order Coleoptera; family Histeridae; genus Hololepta; species Hololepta plana. The sequence continues at coordinate 9,919,886 of OY968836.1, forward strand.
CGGTATCGATTCTTTGCGTTTCGGAAAAGGAAAAGAATCTGCTGTCGTTGTTGTTGATATTCGGTTGGCACTAAAAATAAATGGCTGCAAGCTAAATTTACCTGCACTAAATATACTTGTGTCATCTAACTGGAATAAATAATTAGAAAGTTTCGGATTATTCGCCGCATGTTATCAGATGGAAATATCGCGGATAATCCGGCGAGGATAATGAAATTTTATCGTGGCGCGAAAATGGATGTTTGTTAATACCCGAGTCGTTTCTTTTCCTCTTCGTTGCTGATGGTGATGTGCTAGTGATGGAATTGAATTCTTGTTAAGATAGGGAAATTAAAGTAAACGCGAGGGATATTTAAAATATTTACATAATTTAATTTCGTTTCGGAATGCCTGTTTTAAAAATAAACACACGTTTTATGTACGGCAGTGAATAAATCTAAAAGTAAAACCTAAAACAATAAAGTGGCGAACGTATCGTGATTAACGCAACGGCTTATAAATCCTCAAGGTCCCTTTCCCTACTTTTATTATCCTTTTCTCCTTTTCTTAAGGGTCTCACCCATTTCATTCTCCTCCATCTCATATATACGATAAGGTGGATGGTTTTCAATCACTGCGAACGAGATATAGTGCCGACACATAAGTTACCATTTAATGTTGTTACCTAACAGGTTTTATTACGAAACATCAATTTGATAAATTTTAATTCCATCGACGTAACTGAAAATTATTATCGTTCACATGTTACCTCAAATAAATTAAATTATTGTCTTGTAAATGCGAGGGAAATAAATTAAAAAGAGAACGGAAAGGGGCGAACCCCTAAAGATGGACAGCAGCGTGGAGAGAAAGAGAAATTCTCCTTCTGATAAGGATATATACGGAGTGAAGCAATTTGTTTCGGTCCCCCCGAAATGTACGATCTATTACAGTCTTTCTGTTTTATTTTTTTATTTAGAAACGTATTAGCAAAATGTGTTAAGAGTTCTAAACGTAAATCATGCCACTTAGAAATGTAGCCGGGTCAGCTATTTTCCACCATCCCCCCGAAAAACGCGCCCGATTGTTCTCTTTTATTTGCCGTTTCGCCCTCGGAAAATCTATTTACGAGTTTCGAATGCGATTCGCCCCGTCCAAATGGATTTCTTTTCTCTCGCCTTTATTTGCTTCTTTTCAATAATTTTCAATTTTATAATACGTCAATAATTTAGATATTAGTCAAATAAACACGGGAAAAATTGTCGTATTTACGATTTGTTTATAACATTTATTTATTAAAAATCATATAAAATTGATATCGCAAAAAAACTTTTATTGTTATACGCGATATATAATAATAGAGGCGAATATAAATGTGGATTAGTTTTAGAATTAGGCTCCTCTTTTTCGGTTGGATTTAGAAATCGAGCCAGAAACTTGTTGGCATCGAAACACGTGGCGTCAGAATTCTTCGTCGTGTCGCTTCGAAAAATGAACGCGATCAGAGAATATCATTATTTCAAACAACCTAATTAACACGCGAGGTTGATTAAATTTAACTTGCGGTCACTATTTCTTTTTTTAATCAAAATTCCTTCACCACCTGAAAGACGGCGAATACATTTTAATACTTTACGTCGGGGAATGGATGGACGGGATGCGTGAGGAACGGAAGCTGCTGAAACGATCGCATAAAGTTTGTTGCCCGTTTCCTGTTCCTTTCTCTCCTCCCTTCGCGTCCTTCGCCGTAAACACGTTGTAAAACGAAATGGTTAATAATAATCCAAAGTGCCTCTATAACAAATTGATGCGTTTGACGTGCATCACACATACATAACCGCCGGTTATATACGGTTAGAACACGGAAAATAATGGTACTTTAGAAATGGTGGAGTGTCACTTAAAACTCCATCTTACGAATAACTAGTAGTTTCACCGTTTTCTCTCGCTTTAGACGAGTGGAAGAGAGATGAATAACGCAGCTATTGTTCTTCAGACTCGGTTGTTGGAAACCACTTCGATGGCAGTTTGGTAGTTTTAAATGTTTAACCGGCAACTTCATCTTTCCACTTCACGCCCTAACAAAATATGGAATTTCTTCGATGAATTTTGCTTTAGCATCGCGAACCTTATCAACCAACATCGATCGCTTAAATACCATCATGTTCTTCGGTTAAAATGGAAATGATAACAATTTGATTCGCATGTTGTCCACTTTAAAACTAACGGCGACTTTTCAATTCGCTCACTAATCAATTGGCAATGGCAGCAAAAGCGATTCAACGAGCTTTTTTGCAGGAACAAATGGCGAAAGGTAGTTTTAATTAAACGCCATAAAAGTCCATGCGAAAGCAGTCGAGATTACACTAAACTAGCTTTTTTAAATGCTCGAATTGTTGATTTTTAATCTGCACAGAATGAGCTTTTTTATTAATCGTCGAAATATTTAGCACGTTTCCGTGTGTTATGGAATTTTAACAAGTCGCTTCAACGAGATGCTCGAAAGCTTTGTATCGATTACTTTCGAATCGAACAATTTCTAATTACGCGAATAACTTTGTGCTACCTACGAAGGCGTCGGCAACAAACGCACGCCAAAGGTGAAGTTACTCTAATATGTACGTCGCATAATTATTATATTGCTTTGTACTATTGCGCGCAAATATTTTGATGATAACAATTCGCTATTATTCGTACAAACGCTCCACTCGAAGGCAGAAACGGAATTCGTTTAAACGCGGAAAATATTCCACGCCCAACTTCAAGACGTTAGTTGGTTCGCTGGAGCTACTTCAAAAGCGTTTACATTCATCAACAAAACTATTTCCTTTTCGTTGTTATTTTTAGTTTATTCCGTAATTTCCTTTTCATCTCTTTTTTCCTTCTGCTTTAAGTATTCGATTCTACTTTACTCTCATAAACATTTGGTTCCATTGCGCAATAGAATCAACGTTTTCGTTATTAAATTTCCATTGCTTCAAGACGAAATCATTCATTTCTCTTGTTACTATCTGATGATAAATAACAATATAATCAGTAGTTCAGCCACTAACATTAATTAAACTCATAACGTACGAAGCGCTAATTAATTACTATTTATAATAAAATTAAATTGTTGTAGAGAAATTGTTCGATAAATTAATTAGGTTCAATTAAAGGATTTTCTTTGTTCGCTTGAAATAATAAAGATAACGAATCATTCTTTAGTTCCTTTTAAGTTAGTTGTTAGTTCTTCAAATTTTCCCTGAAAATCCATAAACTTCCATTGAAGGGTTTTGGGTTTATGGTTAGGGAAACATTTGTGATTTTAATTAATTTTCCACAAAATGCCGCAACTAATACCAAAAAAAAAAGAATTACGTGGTTTTGTTACAACAAACGGGGGGTTTGATTAATAATGCGCCCAGAATAATTTTGCAACCGTTTCATTTGAAATTATTATATTTGTACGAAAGAATGAAACTTGTTTCCGTTTCCTGGGAGTAGTCTTTTCCTTTTTCAACTGCTTTTTTTTATAATCCATCCTTGCAGTTCCTCCTGGTTTTTTGCTCGTCTGGTTTCTAATTTTATTTCCTTTTATATTATTATTATTATATTCAATGTAAATGTAAGTTAATTTAGTGGAAACTTTGCTGCCATGTCATTTTCCGTGAACGTTTCATTTCGTTTTCATTATTATTATTATCATTACTATTACTCTCATCATCGTCCTCGTCGTCGTAGTCGTCGTCAGGACGAAATTAATTTCTTCATTTTTTTTCCTCTTCGCCATTTCCTTCGTCCCACTCTAATACATAAATATCCGAAAATTACTACGAAGTGGGTATCGTCAAACACAATTTGCTGGATTTTCAAAGAGTACAAGAAGAAGAGGAAACGAATTGATTAGTGCCAATTACGAAAGCTGATCTCGTGTAACGCGAAAACGAGTCTCTTCTTATTCACTTCGACAATTCATCGCGTCCTCTCATCTCCAACCCCTCAATCTCATCTTTCGGCGCACACATTTTCGAATAAATTATCAGCAACAATAAATTTCGCAGGTAATCATGTTTTGCCTCTCGTTCTTATGTCGACGCAGATGTTTTCGGTTTCGTTCGCTTTTTATTTCTGTTTCTTTCAAGTTATCTTGTAAAATTGCCAATTTTTCTTATTTATTTATCTATCCGCCTCTCTCTCTCTCTCTCGCGCGAATGCTATTAAAACGAATAGATTTGGCAATAAATAAGACAAGGATAGACGTGCATAAAAACTGGATCAATCTTTAAACACTTTCGAATGAAGTTTTCAGCTTTTTTCTTTAATATAAATAAAATTGTGTTTCAACAAATCGTTGTTAATTATAATCAAAAATTCGAATAATACAATTCACACAATCCGATTGATCTTCTGTTGACCAACGGCAAAAGATGAACAAAGAAAAAGCAAGCAAAATATAAGACAAGTTCGATTGTACGTGTATGGGAAACTTAAAAAGTATCATCGGGAAATTGGTCGAAGGGTAGGGATTACTTCCATTGTCCTTATGTTTTCTTTATTTCGGTCCTCTCGCTCGGCTTTCTTTTTTCTATATAAGAACAAATGTGTGCGAGGGGTCAATACATCGCAAAAAGAAGTGGCGAATCTCGGCATCTCCCCAATGGTCACCGAACTTTACACCACGATGTGACCTGGAATGCAACTACTTCACCACCTGGGGGATTAACCGAACACTTCCCATTGTCACTAACTACGATATTTATAATGGCACTTAACGAAATTGATCACGCGCTTCTTCGTTCGCCTTTGTTTCACCGAATTTTTATTTCAAGACAGAAAGAAACTGTGCAGATGTCAAAGTGCGTGGCAAGGTGTACGACTAAATTTAAACCAGTTGAATTGTGCGTTTCGTTAGTTTATAAGAAACAACACGCGATAAACTGAGCGTAGTTTTGGCACACTGGAGACGGGGTAAATTTAAAATGCAAATTAGACAGACACGGTTTATACGCGAAGCCATTTTCCGATGGCGGGAAAACGGCCACCGTGAAAGTTAAAGTTTTCGCCGGTTTCGCAATAGTTGCGGCGCAATTATTTAATTTACTCCACGTAATTTTTTATGTTGAAGTTTACCACGAAAATTATTAAGTTAATTGAACACTTTTTACGCTTTATTGAAAGCTCTCTAAATAGAATTAATTTGTGTGTTCTGTAAAAGCCCAAATTTCTGGGCCACACATTAATTGATTGGGTTGATTTAATGAGCTTTACGAAACTTATGCGAAAAGACTTGCAATTAATAAAATAAAATTTTAAATGTACCAGGAGCTGCTTAATCATAATAAAGCAGCGTTTGGATTGTAATCATTAATTTCAGTTTGCTCTATAGATCGGCTTGTAGTTTGCGATCGATTTTTTGCTTCCACTGTTTCTCTTGCGTGTATCTTAATAGGGGACAAAGATGGTTATATATATACAACATAATTGCCACCATTTATTTTCGTTTGAATTCTGCGACCTCTCCATCCTTAACAATTAACTTCTTTCCCCCTTTTTCGGCCAGCCTCTTTGCTGCGCCTCTCTTTTATTTCTTCATTTATAAATCTCGTTTGTGCTTTCCGTAGCTTCGCATTTGTTGTATTTATTTCTATTTTTTTAAAATCCTTATCCTTACCACTTCTTGTACTTGACTCCTCTTAATTTTTCTTTCCGTTCCTTTTGCTGGAGTTTTACTTTATTTTTGGGAGACGTTAATTGTAAACTTTATGTTAAAGTTTTTGCTCTCTTTCAAGCCGAGTATTTGCGGTGTTTGTTTCGCCTCTTATTTTTTATTTTATACGCCAAACATATCGAGCATAATAAATTAAAGTCCTTTTTAATTTGGCTCGTTCTCCATCCCGATTAATTCCTTTGATTGCGTTGCGAGAGAGAAAGAGGGAGGCAACGATATTAGGTTTCTAACTGATGTTTGGTTTTAATTAAACTCAATTGCAGGCCCAATTGCAAAACGATTCCGTTAATTTTTTCCCCATGCGAGCACGTGTAATTGGTGGAGGAAAGGGAGCGCGAATGCCATTGCGATGGTAACATAGCCGACTCTTGTAATTGTAACGCAAACCTGCGACCAGATTTTCCGGCTACGATCTAAATTATTGTCAAATTGTTATCGCGAGTGATTGAGATAATACCCCATTCGAATGTATTCGCCGTAGATTAACTACGGTGTTTCGGTTTATTAGCGGGACAATTTCAACTGGAATTTGGCGAAGACTTAAAATAATTTTCCTCGAGTTTGCAAAAAGGATCGCTTCGCATCCTGTTCGTTTCGATTTAAATGATTAACGTGGACTTAATTTATTTAATTGCTCAACGACTAAGGAGTATTTAATTAAATTTACATCCTGAAAAGATTAATTAACTAATTGGTTACCCCACCGACTATTTTGTTAATCATTATGAAGCAGGGATTAAATGTTACAGCCTTATAATAATATTAACAGAAACGGAAAATTATTTGCTCTTCCTGCGTCCCGAAGAAATGTTTTTGAAGAAGACAACTTTAATGGTAAATAGAAACAATCTTAATAATATATTTCTTTAATTCCAGCAGGATTTGTTTCAGTTATCACAGCCCAACTTTATTACCTATTCTTTTTGTCAAAATCTCTTGCTCGTTTTTGGGTGTCTAAATTACATTAACGTAGTGCAAGATAAACCCAGTCACGCGAAGATATCTTTTGTCAGAACGTCCAACGGTTTAAATACGGTTCCATAACTTTATTATACATGTAGATTCCATACGAAAAAGCTCTCTCTCTCTCTCTAGCGGCGCTTCGTTTTATCTCTTGAGGGTACAATTTCGAGCTCTGGTCACGATCAACCGGGGTACACTCTTGTCACATTGAAGCCAAAACTAAAAGCTTCGCCTTTTTTCTACACACCCTCGTACGTAACACGAGAAGAGCTTTAAGGGTCCACGTCACAGTGGACGACATTTTTTGCAAGAGAATTTAATCTTGGTCCAATTTCGTCAATTGGTTTCTATTTCGACGAGCCCTCGACCAAATATTAAGGATCGCCACTTGAAGCTGATGCAAAAAGTTGTAATTTAAAGCTAAACTGTTTTCGGATTGCTCGATTGCTCGAGGAAAGCTTTTGAACGTTTGATGACCATCATAATTTGAAATGATTATAAAAGAAATAGAAGACGTACATATTTATATCGACGTGATGTATAATAAATAAACGGAATCCGCATATTGCCAATTTAAATATGTCAAATAAACGCATGTGATGGAGAAAGAGGGAATTTTAAAAGGTGCAGACCCAATAAAACTTGCAAGAAAGAACCGTCAGTGAAAGGACGAGAAAGAAGAACGTTCAATTGAATCCATCATAAAAATAAGATACACCGTACTGAGTTTAAAGGTACCTTTGACTCTCAATGCTCGTGCTACTATCTACGCGAATAAACATTTTCCTCGTGAAAAGCATCGAACGACGAATAATGTCTCGAGTATTTTCTTAAAGAGAAATATTTCCTTTCTAGTTTAGTTTCGTCTTTATAATCCCATTTAAATCCCGTCTTTTTCCTCGACGTTGATACACACGGTATAAATCGATGAAAATCGAATAGAATCCGAATGGGGGATTCAATATTAATGCGAGGTACGTTTTAGAGATGAAGAAATTAATGTTTGATAAACTGCGAGAAGAATGGTGCGAGATTTAAAACGATTTTGCGAATGTGAAAATTTAATGGTTCTTAAGAGGCATGTGCCTCTTATATAGTTTATTATCACGTCTTAAAGAGGTCCTCGGATACGTAATTTTTCACTGATTTCAATTTATTAGTCCCCGATTGACCCGTGAGTTTTATTTCATCGCACGTCATCGTGTAAATCATATGAAAGCCAAGGGAAAAGTGAAAAATCTTAACGAAAAGCAATTAGATCGGGTTTAAGGTGTGCTTAGAGCGTTCTTAAGATTTGCGATGTGTTGCGGTTGGTTTGTGTCGAGGGGGTTGAACGGCAACAATCCAGTTATAGCGAAATGGAAAATCGATAGGAAAGTCACCATCGCGCCACTATCAGAGGGTGTATAAGGTAATAAGGTAACAAGAATTGCTTTCGCCATACATATAAATACATCCACGCAATCGGGGGGATAAAGGAATCGATTCGGTTTATTGCCTTATTTACAATATATCGCAAGTCTTATGTTAAACATAAATATTTTTCTCAATGAGATATTTTACGACTCGTCTTCTTCTTACGCTGCTACGCGAAGACAAGAGCGAAAAATGATTGCTAACAAAGAAAAAAAAAAGGAATTTCGCTTTTCCCTTTTTCCCTACGAGGTACTCTCGACCAGCCTATATACTGCGGATCAAAAAGGAAAAGTTATTCCATCTTCGATATGTAAAACAAAGTGGAAGAAGAAGGAGAAAGTGGCGAAGAGCCTCGAGGACGTGGAAGCGAGCAAATTGTTTTTTTTTTCCTCTTTTCATTTTCGCAAAGAAGGAAATCGAAAGTGATTGTCAATCAAATCTCGCATAATGATACGCGTATGCATGAGGCTTTTCAGATACGTACGTACTATATGCGGCCTTTTCAATAAAACGTAAACAGCAAGTGAAACCAATTCTTTGTTATGTTATGGTTTCTATTCGGTTTATTTTCGATTTCATTCCTAATAAATATCAATACATCAAACGTTGATGGCTGTTTTGATAAATAAATTTGTGACGAGAGGAAAAAGCGAGCGATGCATGCGAATTATTTTTTAGGCGCTTATTGCTTTGTTTCCTTTTATTTTCGAATCGTTTTCCATCCATTTCGTTCCCCAGCTCTATCGTGCAAAATTCTTATAAAAAATGGAGCAAAAAAAAAACGGGAGGAAAGGACCGATAGTGCGATTGCCACCAGCAATACTAGCAAACAAGCAAGCAGCGCTTTTTTTGTAGCCGAAGAGTTTTGTTAACTCTGCAATTTTCATTCTTGCTGCATTTGGTTATTTTCCGTTGGCGATGGTGTCCTAAAAATACTGTACAATTCGATATCGAGTTACGAGACTTTTTCGCAACAGTTCTCTTTTTGCAATCGGAACACTTCAATTATCATCGCTTGCGATTCGTTCGATTTGCACGCTAACTATTTGATTTGTATTTGACTTTTATCGTTTTAATTTCCACGTTTTTCATTGCGTTCTGTCAAAGGGAAAACTGCAATCAAAACGAAAAACCGCTTTGCGCCGATAATATGAGAATAAATTTGAATTGAGTTTTTTTCCGAGTGCGTAACCCGGCGCCTCCACCAAATACTATAAACAAATTTTTACGTGGTTCGCATTGAGCCCAATCTTTTTCTTTGGAACAAGAATTCTCATCCATATAATACGATACCTTTATAATGCTTCGACACGATATTTATAGATTCAAATATAAATCCTCGAGTAAAGAAAGGAAAAAGCGAAACCGACTTTTTCTTTTCGCTATTATATTTCTCATGTTTACATTTGCGTCCATCTTTCGATCGTCTTGTATCGCGAAAGAAATAAGGGCGCAGGGGAGAGGAACGCAGAAGGAAAAAAGAAATGAGAGACCGGAAAATCGGTATAAAAATAACATTCTTTTTGCTGTAATATATCAAAACCATATCTATGTCTTTGATAAATTGCTTTAGACATAAATTTATATACCTAATATAAAGAAAACCTACGACCAACATGAAAAGATAAAGGGAAAATAGAGTGCGATAGCGAGAGAGCGAGGGAGAAAATTATCTCGCCTAATATACACCGAAACCATTTATTTGTCCTTTTTTATTTCCTTGTTTGTTTGGGAAATTTTCTGCATGTTGTTCACGAATCGTCTTAATCCATTCTTTCCTCCGCCAACGTTCCTCGCAACTATCATCGTCGCACGGTACAAGGATTTAATAGGAAAATCCATTTCTATTAGGCAATAAACTGGGTCGTATAATTAAACGTTTAATAAGTAATAAGACGTTTTAAGGCAATAGGAAATTTGACTTGGAGCGAATCTGACTAACTAATGTCGCATACTCCAATCTTAATGTTACTTCCGACGAATCGATTTTCTTTTCGCCTCGCGAAATTATCAGACGTTCTCCAATCACGCCGAACGATTTGTCAGTATCGATTCGAACGCGATACGTTCTGGACTGTGGAAAAACTAATTTTTCCATTGTTGTCGCCGGCGTTTTAATGGGTTCGCTTAATACGATACTTTAATATTTACAACCGGTTTCCGTTGTGAAAACGACGCGGGGCCTATACCGGAAAATTAATGACCGCCTACATTATGAAATACATTTTAACTAATACAGGACACGTTCTATTAATTTCACTCTAATTTGCAAACCAACTAAATTAAATAGCCAATTATTTATTCCGTACACAAAATTTATATCAAATAATACATCATTGTTAATTACAGTCGGTCGAAATTCGATTGTATTCGTTCGCAAAGTGCATTAATCACGTTAGAAAATTTGATAATGGTAACGGTTAGTGAACGTGGGACAAAACGTAGCACGTTACAAACACGATCCCATACAACGGCGATTATATTTTAATTACGAAATAAAACAAGCGCAATTAAACTTATTAAAAGGCAAGATGTGATTGAGACCTCCCGCGGTATTTAATGAGAGGAATTCAACGCAATTAGATTCATTGAATCAATTGATTGGCATATTCATCAGCTTTTGATGGATTAAAGTGACCCACTTTTCATTCTATTCTCTGGACTTCTAATGAAGGTGGGAAATTAATGAGACTCCCAGCGAATGTTTCACGTTTAATTCACGCGATAGTCGCAGATAAAAGAGGGAATTCGAATTCTTTCCGCGCTCTTTTTTGCATTTATTTTTCGAACAAATAACTGGAGTAAAGTAGAGTTCGGTTGTGGGTCATCTATCTTCTTCACTTGGGCGCGAAATCGTTAAGCGAAGCCGCTACCATCAAGAGCCCACTGCCATTGCCACTACTACCAGTAGCCTCTCAATTTATTCCATTCTTATGCAAATTTCCGTTCACCTCCATTTTATAATACCTTTTATCTTGTTCTTCACGTATTTAACATACTTTTCATCTCTTTTGGTCTCGACGAGGGAAATATTTACATTGTTCGCTCTTTTTTAACTTTTTTCTAGTTTAGGTAACTACAAGAAGTAATCGGTTTCGAAATTATGACGTTCCTACGGGGAATTCCACTTTTATTTTCACGAGTAAAAAGGAGCTAAAAGCAGTCGCCGATGATTAAATAATGATGATGAATCCCGTTTCATTTCATCCCTTCTACATCATCATCAATTTGTCCTTTGCATTCGTGTGGTCGTTGGATGTGTTTGGAATTTATTCCTCTAACAATTCAATCGAAATTTAAATTTAAATGGGAAACGAATCTCTCTCTCCTTTTTTTTTCTCTTTGGTTCTTGCCTTAATCGTACATATTTAAAGTGTAATAATTAAGAATTAATTCCATTCGCTTTTAAGCAACGAATTCTAATTATTCCTGGACGAAATGAAAATGTGCAATTTTCCCTTAATTCCCGCTGTATGTATTCGAAATTAATTCAGTCCACGTAGTAGTTATTCGTGACTTTTCAATTAAATCCGGCATCACGTACAAAACTAGAGACAATATTTCAGCCTAAAACGGAATAAGAGAGACATTTCCGCCTCAGATCTACATTTTTTTTCGAGCACATGCAATTCTTTCTGTCGACTAACTTTTAATAATTTAACAAAATAAATAACGACTGCATAGTTATTAATTTAAACTTATACGCTCTTCATCTGTTCGTTATTTTTAATTCATTTACTTTGGCGATTAGTTTCATCCGTCTCGTTATAAAAGAGTTGAAAGTTTCCAATTAAAAGTTTGCAAAAACGAGATTCTTCTTCTTTGATATTCCTCTCGCCCTATTTAATCTTTTGAGGGTACGAAATTTCCATCCCCAAACGAGAGCTTATCGATCCTAATCCAAAACCACGTGGAGTTCGGACGCCTGATAACAGAGCGTGCGAGAGACACGTTTTCCCGGCAGAACCATCTAGAAAATACGTGGAAAAGCTGAAGAACGAAATGTTAACGTGCAATTTACGTTACAGGAAGCAATTTTATCGTGGCCATTTAGTTCGCGAAATTTCCAATCTATTAAGCATCAATCATCGGAATGCGTTTCATTAGCCGGAATCGATCAGTTTAATGTTGCATTAAATGTTATGTTTATCGATTTATTTGCGAGAAGCAGCAAAACGATTTTTCAGAAAAATTCTCGCACGGTTTTACCTGGACTCTTCAGCGGATTTTAAACCACGAAAGTTCTTTTTTTGTCCCTACATGACACATAAAATAGGTTCCCCTTTAAATTTAATTAAATCCTGAATGGGGCTACCTTGTGAATTATGTTGTGATCAAAATTTTGATAGAGGTATGCGTCGTAAAAAACGGCAAAGTAAAGAGGCTCCTTCATCCACTTTGGAAAGTTTACAGGATTGGGAATGAGGGCACGGTAGAGGCAAATTTAATTGGCGACCCTTGCCGATATATTCCTTTTGATTATAAAAGAAACTTCGGCGGATTTTAAAGGGGAAAAAATGATGGATACACAGGAACAAAAAAATTAAATCAGATAAAACAAAGGCAAGAAATTTTGAGTAGCAAAGAAATATTTATTAAATCGCTGAAACATTTCCAACATAATCAGATCTGCTCTCTATCTTTTTTTTTAACGTTTTCTTTTGCCGTCTTCTCGCGCTAAAGAAAATAAATGTTGGAATGTGCGAGGAAGTGGGAAGATGTACGATGGAGGAAAATATATATATAATTGTAAAGATAAAGTTACTTTCTAAATGAAAATATGGTCGTCGCTCCTTAAAATTTAATAAATCAAAAAACAAAGCAGAAAGCAAGCAGTACTACTGCGAACCACACTACCTTTCCACTCTCCGGGCGTAATTTAATTTCGAAAAGTTGAATGCCGAAGAATAAGTGGAAGGAAGAGGAAGAAGACTTACTTGGCCAGCAGAATAAGTCGGAAATTTATATAAAGTTGGGAGGGAACAAGGCGAAATGTTGCCATGAAATAATACATATCCGGGAACCGGGAAGGAAAAAATAAAGACGAAGAGGAAAAATCGTAGTACCCCCTTTGATTAAAATATATTATACTAAGATTTTCCTTATTTTTTTTTAAGGAAGAGCGAATTTCTTTCCAGGGATTTAATAATAAAGAATCCGCAAAAGAACATTAGAGAAAGAGATAAAAATGGAAACTTTTATTATACGGTATCCCAATTCGCGGTTTAATCAGTTTGATTCGTGATGATTACACATCTTTATGTACCAATTATTAATTAATTATGATTAGCAGTTCTATTGATGAAGCCTTTTCTTTTTCCTTTCAGAACACGGACGGATTATCGGCAAATATCCGGTGATAGTTTTCCTGCACGGCGAATCGTTCGAATGGAATTCGGGAAATCCATACGACGGCAGCGTGTTGGCGGGTTATGGGAAAATCGTTTTCGTCACATTCAATTTTCGCTTAGGAATTTTAGGTGAGGGCATTAAAGAATGATGATAAAAGCGAAAGGTGATCACTTACGATAATAAATCAATTACTTCTTAATCGTTTAACTTCACAACTGATAGCGCGCGAATAGTAGCACTAGGAAGAATCTTTTGGAAGAGAGGCGCATAAAACTAAAGTTGGCATTTGAGGCCTTCGCATTTTCGAGTAGCAGGAAGACCAACGAAAAAATAAATTTCCCTCCGCGGAAATCAAGCCGAGGAAGCATATTTGTGTTACGGGGTCAGAATTTGGGAACGTCGTGCACGGAAAAATAATATCGAATAACACATATTGTTATTAAGGGTTTTAAACACTTGCACGTGCACTCCAATTCTGGCGACAGTAATAAATCTGTCTATCGGCGACGCGAGAGACGTAGCCGATACTCGAGAATGAATGAGGAACCTTTCAATAAGTTTTCACGATTTATTGGTTGGGAACGAAATGTGGCTTGCCCTTTTTCTTGCATAAACGTTTCATATTTAAAGCAATTGCAAGCAGAACATTGGGCGTTCCCTATTCATAAATTAGTGGACAAATTCCTTAATCAACTAACAATCTCTGACAGGCCGCGATCGGGGGGCGGAGGTCCGATATTCAATGTGAAAGGAAATATTAATGTTCTCCAGATGAGAGAAAAGGAATCGGATCTTCGGGCCCTCGATGGCGAGAGAGAATTCCCCTTCGGATTCACCCGCTCAGTAACCACCAAGCTAGACTATAAGAATGCGAGCACTTTCGGCGGCTGGCATTTTTGTAAAATAGTTTGGTGGGTGAGTGTGTGAACCGTGCCTGTCCGTCCCGAAAGAGTGATTCTGCGGTAAGTCATGTTTGTTTATTCGCACGTCTTAGTAGAGTAGCCTTTACAGGTGTTGCGACAATCTGGTCGTCGACGGGGGAGGGTGTCTGCACCCCATAACCCCCGTGCCAGGTCAGGCGTTAGGGCCGTACGACCTGGGCCAGGCTGGGGGGAGTACCTCCACCTGGCGCGCCCTGCGTAACGTTGCCGACGGGAGAAGGTGCTGTGCACCCAGTAACTCCCGTGCCAGGCTTTGTCAAGACTTGCGAGTCTTCCTGGTGCAGTCTTGGGGGAAACTCCGGCTGCAGCAACGGAGGGGACGTCGTGGGTGAGTGGCGGAGACCACAAGATTCCCGGGAACGACAGATGCGTCTGGTTCGGCAGGGTTTATTTCACGTGTGTGAAGCCCTGTCGATGCGGCCCCTATAGTTAGTTTCTTTTGTAGTTTAGACCTGCATGTCTTACTGAACCCTTTTGGTTCATGTGTGCATTTCTTTCATTACAGCAGCCAGGCCAGTAGTCGGGGAAAACCGAGTGTGCCAGGTCAAGACCCGAGAGCACAAAAATAAAATCATTGCATATTGTGTTGCACTCTTTTAAGAAAAAAAAAAGAAAATAAAATTTGCCCTTGTTACAATCTCAGAAGTGGGATAGTCATTGACCTTTGGCACATCGGTTTATGCTTAAAAGACACTGGCCTTCTGTAGAAAGAAATGGACAATAAGATGATCCTTTGAGTTTTTATGGTTGCAATGTCTTTGTTGTGTACTTGTTGTGTTGTTGTTATTGGTGATGACCGAAATTACGAGGGGTAATTGCTTGTTGGTCGTATTGGAGAATTGTTTGTATTGATGTTGGTTATTCTCACATAAAGATGTGGTAAATTCTCCAAATAATGAAAAGTACACAACAGAGGAAGACATTGGTGGAGCAAAGAATGCTCCTGTTGAGAGAAAGTTATTTTCTTTCTCGTATTATTTGTTTGTGTCTCTGAATAAAGAAAATATTGCCGTTTTATTCATCCCCTCTTGAATATGTATAAGTAAAAATGTAAGGTCTTCGTGGTCGCTGTATTTTGTCGTTTTTTTTGTCATTATGGAAAATGGTTGGAAAGAAAACAGGAAAGCGAAATAGCGCCGTTCAGGCGAAACCTGCGGAAGCTAGTGCCTCAGTTGCAGGACCCAGTAAAAGGGGTCGAAAGGGCGACGACATAAAAGAATTGTCGAGCGTCATACTTGAGCTCGCTAAGAGCATCAAGGAAATAAAGAGCGCAAATACGGCACCGGCACAGGTACGGCAAAGCGTTCCGCCGTCGATGCCGATACCGCCGTTCGATCCGGCGAGTGAATTCTCGTCGATTACCAAATACCTAAAGCAAATTGAGCAATTGGGCGAGGTGAATATGTGGATGGAGCCCACATATATTTACGTCGCGACGAGCAATCTGAAAGGATTGGCCAAAACATGGTACGAGTCGCAAAGCGATTTGAGTTTCTCTTGGGAGGAATGGAAGGAAAGGCTAGCGAAGGCATTTCCGGAAAAGGTGGACTACCAAGAGATCCTGCGGAAAATATTAAATCGCACGAAGCTCCCGGAAGAATCGTACTTGACGTATTACTACGAGAAAATGGCGTTAATGGAGCTAATTGAGTTCAGCGACGAAATAAAGATTAGCCTATTAATAGGCGGCCTAAAGGAAGAGGCGATCCAGGCGGCAGCAGGAGCTGGGAAATTCACGGCGCCGGAGCAATTACTGCAATTTCTGAGGGCGATACCGACCACTGCAAAACCAGCCGCGACATCGAGCAAGAAAGGTTTCTACAAACCTAGGCCGGCACCGTACAAACCGCCGCAGAATAGGCGGCAACAATGGCCGAGAGATCCCTTTAGATGCTTCCGATGCGGAAAAGCGGGCCACCGAGCAAGCGAATGTGCTCAGCACAGGGACCAGAAAGAAGTGCGGTCAACTACCAACAATAAGGTAGGATTAGACAATAAGTATTTCTTAGCGGTAAAAGTAGAGAATGCTTGGCTGAAGGGTTTTGTTGATTTCGGCTCGTCAGTTATGCTGATGAAAGAAAGCACCGCGAAAATGTTGAAATGTTCAATCGAAAACGAGAAACGTACCGCGATAAAAGGGTACGGAGGTGGCGTGGTCATGCCGTTGGGGATTACGGCTCCGCTGAACGTTCAAGTTGGAGAATGTTCGGCACAATTAACATTTCTGGTCGTGGAAGATTGCGTACAAGAAACGGACGTAATAGTCGGGAATCCTTTCACCGAATTGCCGCACGTGATTGTGCACAAAGATGACACCAAACTAAGGTTCATCAGGAAGAAACGCGCAGAATTTGTCGTGGAAGAAGACACGCTAATACCGCAAAATTATGTTGGGTACATTTCCTGCAAAGCGGATCTAACCGGAGAAGTGTACGTGGAATCCAGCATGCGATGCAAAGAAGGCGAAGAAGGCTTAGTGCCGCGCTGCATACTGAGAGTCGCAGACGAAGGACGATGCAAAGTGCCGCTGTACAATCTAGCGCCGCAGGAACTAATTTTGCGAAAGAATGAGGTCATCGCCAGGGGACAAATTTGCGAAGAAGGCCGGGAAGTGCTGAAGCTCGCCAACGAAGATGATTCCAGACGTATCTTAACCGCAGATGAACTGCGAATGAATGAAAATTTGTCGGCCGAAGAAAAGCGTTCCCTGTTAACGCTAATAAATGAGTACAGGGATTGTTTCGCTGTCGATTTAAAAGAAATGGGTTGCGCTGTTGGACGAGAAATGAACTTGCGACTAAACACTGACAAGCCGGTTTCATATCGTCCATACAGGATGGCACACAGCGAGAGAGAGCTCGTCAAGAAGATGTTGAAGGAGCTACTAGACGCGGACATCGTGCAGGAGTCATCATCGGAATACGCTTCACCGATATTACTGGTTAATAAACCTAATGGCGAGAAACGCCTTTGCGTTGATTACAGAGCGTTGAATAAAATCACGCACAAAGATCGCCATCCGCTACCCCGAATAGAAGATCAGATGGATCGTCTAAGAGGATTTAAATATTTCACCACACTGGATTTGTTTTCGGGGTATTATCAAGTGAAGATGGGCGCGGAATCCATAGCGAAGACGGCGTTCGTCACTTGTGACGGACAATACGAATTTAAAAGAATGCCGTTTGGACTAGCGAACGCACCCAGTGTTTTCCAGCGAATTATTAACCAGATATTGGCACCGCTAACGGACGTGGTCGCGTTAGCGTACTTGGATGATGTTCTATTGCCGAGTATAAGCTTCGCGGAAGGATTGAGAAGTTTGAAAAGAATATTTGAAACTCTACGTTTAAATAATTTAACACTCAATCCGGAGAAGTGTTGTTTCCTCCTGGAACAAATTAATTACTTGGGACACGAGATAACCCAAGAAGGAATTCGACCCGGAGAGAAAAAGATCAAAGCTGTTGCCGACTTTCCCGTACCGAAAAACGTTCATCATGTTAGGCAGTTTTTAGGATTGACTGGTTACTTTAGAAAATTTATTGCAAATAATGCGCAAATAAGTAGACCATTAACGAAACTGTTGCACAAGGACGTGCCGTGGGAATGGACAGAGAACCAACAGAAAGCGTTTAGAATTTTAAAGGAAAAACTACAAGAGCGACCGATACTTGCGGTGTATAACGCCGATGCCGCGACGGAGATACACACAGACGCATCGCAAACCGGAATTGCCGGAATACTTTTACAATTCGACGAGGAAGGAAAATTAAAGCCGGTGCAATACTACAGCCGTCAATTAACAACAGCAGAAAGTAAATGGCACTCATTCGAATTGGAGACACTAGCAGTCGTGGAGACGTTGAAACGATTTAGAGTCTATCTAATTGGCAAACCATTCAAGGTTGTGACCGACTGCCAATCGCTGAAAATGGCAAGCGAAAAGAAAGATCTTGTACCGCGAATCGCGAGATGGTGGCTGCAGTTACAAGAATACGATTTTACGATGGAACATCGTGCCGGAACAAGGATGAGACATGTGGACGCGCTAAGTAGAAACGCTGTTGATGAAGGGAAAGATAATGGCGAGGAAATAATCGCTCATTATATATTTCGGATAAAGCCCGACGATTGGGTGATGGCAGCTCAAATGACTGACACTAAATTGCAAGCGATTCGCAATTTATTGGAGAAGGCGCCAACTGACGAATATTCGGAAAAATTACACGCCGAATACAAGCTGCAGGACAACAAATTGTACAAAAAAATGAAGGATGGAATGCGATGGATAGTTCCGCGTGGAATGAGACGCGAGGTCGTGAGAGCGAATCATGACGAGTTGGGACATTTTGGTCCCGAGAAAACGCTAGACAAGCTAAAGGAAACGTACTTTTTTCCAAAGATGGAGGAATACGTTAAGAAGTACATCCAAACTTGTGTACGATGTCTTGTTCATAAGTCGAAGACTGGTAAAAAGGAAGGACTTTTACATCCTGTAGAAAAGGTCCCGATACCGTTCCATACGGTACATGTAGACCATCTAGGCCCGTTTAATCGAAGCACGGGCGGAAAAAGATACATATTTGCAGTGATAGATGCGTTCACGAAATTCATTTGTTTGCAAGCGGTGAAGACAACGTCCACCGCATCAGTGATAAAATTTCTCGAGGAAATAAGGAAGGTGTACGGCGTACCAACACGGTTAATATCCGACCGTGGTACCGCTTTTACGTCAAAACATTTCGAAGAATTTTGCAAAGAAAACGGAATTAAACACGTTTTGAATGCTGTGGCGACGCCTAGGGCTAACGGACAAGTAGAGCGGTACAACTCAACTATATTGAGCGCTCTAGCAACTAGTGTGAAAGAAGAGAAATTGTGGGAGAAACATCTCTCCAACATACAGTTTGCATTAAACAACACGAGAAATGCGAGTACAGGTTCGACGCCTAGCGAATTATTGATGGGATTCAAACCTAGAGCGCCGGCTGACGCAGCGCTAACAGCGGAAATACAGCCTGAGAGATCCGCGACGCGAGATTTTAGTTCGCGGAGGAAGATTGTTCAAGAAAGAATTGCGCTACAGCAGGTTAAACAGAAACAGCTGTTCGATAAGCGACGAATGAGGCCGCGCAAGTATTGCGAAGGTGATCTTGTTGTTGTGTACAGACACCCAGTTGGCGACGGTAGCAAGAAGCTATTGCCAAAATTTAAGGGCCCATTCAGAATTAAAAAGAAACTTAATAATGATCGATACGTTGTGGTAGACGTAGATGGATCTCAGCGGACCGGGAGGAGACCTTACGAGAGCGTGGAATCTGCGGAGCACCTGAAGCGGTGGTTCCCAGGCGATGTTTTGAGTTCTTCCGAGGAAGAATGAGGGAATGATTAAAAGAGAGACAGGTTAGAAATGTTCTTAAAGGATTATCTTAGCCAAACGGGGGCGTTTGAGGCTGCAGGATGGCCGACTGTTACGGGGTCAGAATTTGGGAACGTCGTGCACGGAAAAATAATATCGAATAACACATATTGTTATTAAGGGTTTTAAACACTTGCACGTGCACTCCAATTCTGGCGACAGTAATAAATCTGTCTATCGGCGACGCGAGAGACGTAGCCGATACTCGAGAATGAATGAGGAACCTTTCAATAAGTTTTCACGATTTATTGGTTGGGAACGAAATGTGGCTTGCCCTTTTTCTTGCATAAACGTTTCATATTTAAAGCAATTGCAAGCAGAACATTGGGCGTTCCCTATTCATAAATTAGTGGACAAATTCCTTAATCAACTAACAATCTCTGACAGGCCGCGATCGGGGGGCGGAGGTCCGATATTCAATGTGAAAGGAAATATTAATGTTCTCCAGATGAGAGAAAAGGAATCGGATCTTCGGGCCCTCGATGGCGAGAGAGAATTCCCCTTCGGATTCACCCGCTCAGTAACCACCAAGCTAGACTATAAGAATGCGAGCACTTTCGGCGGCTGGCATTTTTGTAAAATAGTTTGGTGGGTGAGTGTGTGAACCGTGCCTGTCCGTCCCGAAAGAGTGATTCTGCGGTAAGTCATGTTTGTTTATTCGCACGTCTTAGTAGAGTAGCCTTTACAGGTGTTGCGACAATCTGGTCGTCGACGGGGGAGGGTGTCTGCACCCCATAACCCCCGTGCCAGGTCAGGCGTTAGGGCCGTACGACCTGGGCCAGGCTGGGGGGAGTACCTCCACCTGGCGCGCCCTGCGTAACGTTGCCGACGGGAGAAGGTGCTGTGCACCCAGTAACTCCCGTGCCAGGCTTTGTCAAGACTTGCGAGTCTTCCTGGTGCAGTCTTGGGGGAAACTCCGGCTGCAGCAACGGAGGGGACGTCGTGGGTGAGTGGCGGAGACCACAAGATTCCCGGGAACGACAGATGCGTCTGGTTCGGCAGGGTTTATTTCACGTGTGTGAAGCCCTGTCGATGCGGCCCCTATAGTTAGTTTCTTTTGTAGTTTAGACCTGCATGTCTTACTGAACCCTTTTGGTTCATGTGTGCATTTCTTTCATTACAGCAGCCAGGCCAGTAGTCGGGGAAAACCGAGTGTGCCAGGTCAAGACCCGAGAGCACAAAAATAAAATCATTGCATATTGTGTTGCACTCTTTTAAGAAAAAAAAAAGAAAATAAAATTTGCCCTTGTTACATTTGCAACAACGGCGCTAATAAAAGATTTACAGGGTGTTACCATTCATAAACACGAAACTTCAACGCGAACCAAACGAAGACGAACGGAGCATCCGAACGTTGACCCTCGCCACATTCAATCATCGCTTCCCCGTGAAGTGAACGGGGAAACGTTTCCGTCGCCGATTCCTCGTTCCGGAATGAAATTTTAAACGGGCTCCTCCGAAGGCAAGGAAAATTATTAGCGACGTAGTTGTCAGTTTGCATTTACCCTGTATGCGCGGGAAAAAAAATGAACACGAGCGAAGTTGCGAACAATAAAATAAATAAGAAGACGTTGGAATCTTCCACTTTCTTTTCCTCCCCACAAAAAAATAGGGACAAGAAGAAACATTAGATTGCCGCCCATAAAAATGACAGGTTTCTTGCGCCTCCCTGGAAGAGAGAAGAAACGAGCAACAACAACACACAATCTATATTATTCCCTCTATACGTCCCACGGGAGAGACAACCAGTTGAGTTGCGAACATTCATCATCTTCATATAAATACATTTTTCTCCCTTTTCGCCGCCATGCTTTAGCGGTTCGTCTTGTCGCCGAGACCAGCAGAAATTGCGAGAAGCAATAAATATTCCCTTCAGTTTTATTTTTAATCGCACGATTTTTAACTAAAACTCCCCGGACGCATTTGCAGGTTTCTTGCGGGTCGGCCTGAAGGATACGGCCAAGACGAATTTCGGGTTGGTCGACCAAGTGGCGGCCTTGCTGTGGGTGAAGGAAAACATCGCGGCGTTCGGCGGCGATCCGAGTTCGGTAACGTTATTAGGCCACGGCACGGGAGCAGCTGCGGCCAGTTTATTGATGCTATCGCCGATGGTCGAACAAAAAGGCAGCAAACGTACGTCTCCTTCTATTTAAATCGTAACGATCGCCTCGCCGTTAGATAACGAAGACGTGTAATTTTGTCCGTACCGAAATAAAAATCGAAAATCGCGTTACGAGTTCGGCATTTTCCTTCGCGCACGAGAACCGTTAAAACGCTCGTCGTCGCTGCACGATGCCCCCGCGCTAAACGCAAACGATAATTAAATGTAATTCTAACCGAAGTGCCGGCCGTTGATTGTTACCTTTCAATAGTAATTGTAACCTTAACCGAAGTGGGAAACGCTTCGGTTAAGCTCGACAGTAAATTGCATTCGATAAAAGTAATCTTCGGTTTACGGCGAGCGATTATCTCAATTTTCAATCGGGCAAAACAGCGATTCTTCCGAAGGGAATTCCCCGCAAATTATTTCCTCTACTCTTTAGTATTATTTCATCGAGCGATATTGATGAGCGGCACGTCGTTGTCGGATTGGGCGTTGGCGACGCGCACCTCGAAGCAGATCACGTATCAAATCGCGGAATCGCTCAATTGCGAGATGGACGACGAGAACTTCGCCGCGTGCCTCCGCAAGAAGCGGTTGAGCGAGATCATTACGGCCACCGCGACGACCGGCAAGTATTCGACAAAGTTCGGCCCGCTGGTCGACGGGTTGGTGGTGCCGAACGACCCCTCGTTCCTGATGGCCAACTACACCAACTTGCTGCACAGGTAAACCGTTTCCTTCCGGCCACCTTCGCCGTAAAAAACGAACGCTTCGACGTTGCAGGTTCGTAATGCTGTACGGCGTCACGGAGATCGAGAGCATTAACCTATTGGACGCCGTCGCGTTGACGCACGGGATGTTGGAGAAGGAGCGCGATCAGGATCTGAACAAGTACTTGAGCGTGCGCTGCGAACTGAACCACGAGGTTTGTCTGCTGCGCTCGCTGGCCGAGTACATCGGGAAGGATTTCGCCGGCGGCGACCGGTCGGCCGGCGGCTTCGCCACCCGCGACACGCTCTTGGACATGCTGTCGGACGCACGAACCGTCGGCCCGATGACGCTCACCGCGAGATATCACGCCAGCGTCAATCCGCAGTCGTACTTTTACGTCTTCGGCCACACGACGTCCTCGAGGAACTTTATCGTAAGTCACGATAGTGGTGATCGGAGGCTAAGGGCATGATCTTCGGCGGTTCGATTTCGATGTGCGGTTCGTTAAAATCGTTCCGCGGTGATTGCGAACAAAGAGGTTTGGCGAACGGTAGGATGGATAATGTGTCGCGTGGGAGTGGTAACGTCTTTACCAGATACGCACGGCGCGCCGGAGGCCCATCGGGAATTCCCGTTCGGGGACTACACTTCTTTGCCCGCGTTACCTTACGCCATCCGTCCGTCCGTCCGACCGATTCCTCCATCATCCTCTTTCGCGCTCTCCTTCTCGCCCGGTTCCACTCGGAGGCAGACAAAAATTTATCGCAGATTGAAAACTAAATAAGTACACCCATTTGTATTACTCGTATAATATTCAAATTGGACGCCGTTCCTGCGAACATTTTTCACGCGCAGCTTTAAACGAAGGAGACGGCGCGGAGCTCCCGAGCGATTTGCAACCGATATACGTTAGGAAATAAAATAAAAAATCTGCACGCGAGACATTCACTTATTGCCTCGAGATTTTAACGCGACTTTCTTTTGCGTTATAATGTCACGTAGTTTTTGTTTCTTTTGGGTAGTACAATAAGACGATACACGGCGACGAGTTGCCGTACGTCTTGGGCATACCGCTGGATTCGCCGAGAGCTCATTTCGTGGATCATTATACGGAGCAGGAGCGACTGCTATCCGAAGTAATTATGACCTACTGGAGCAACTTTGCTCATACCGGGTAAGTAAATAAGACTTATGACATCAATTAAAATATTATCGTCATTACGGCGTGTAGTTGTGGGGTATTAAAGAAACTGCGCGCGAAGTTTGAAGGGCGCCAGCAAATTATCGCATTTTTTTTCCGCCTCTCGCTTTGAGCAATCGTAATTTAAGCGTGGTCGTTGTGTGAAAGTGAGTGAGTTAGCGTTGAAGGGTATTTTATTTGGTGGCGTTACATACTTTAAACATTGCAACGACAGTAGTAGCGTGCGACGTTACTAAACATTTATGTCGTAAATATTAAACTAAGAGCAATGTAATTTAGTTTATTACATATAATGGATTTTACTTTAGTAAATTTAACTTATACTACTTACTGCGGGCGCGGGCGAAATTAAATTTATTTCGACGAATATAATAATAAAACCACCTTTTATTACTTACTTTCCTCGAATCTCCCTTTTACGCGCTCGCATCTTTCTTTCCCTCCGAGACGTACACATCTAAGCTGACCGTAACAATAACCAGACAATAGTTGTAAAAGAAACGAAAACGAGAGACGGAGAGATCGAGAGAGAGAGAGAGAGAGAGAGGAAGAATCAATTTCGTTTATGTCGTTTAATTCTAGTTTAGTTGTTCTTATGCTTTAATGAAAACGAGAACCAAGAGATGAAGAGAGAAGGGGGGAAATCTATACCGTAAAATATATGGCATACAAGGTTTATATGTATATCCTTTTAAATTCCATATTCATTTATCAAATGTTAAGCTTATTTTCTCGGTTATCCAAATCTTGCTGTTTACCGAGACCACTTTAAATTCAGAATACGTAATAAATTCCGCTACTGAAAATATAATTTAAATTACACTAATATAAATGAAATAAATTCTTTCTCCCTCTTGCTCTTCTTCCACTTATTTCCGCTCATTTTCTTTCCTTCTTCCCCGTATTTCTTCCACTCTCCACGAAACGAAAATGTAATCCATAATAAGTGCATTGGTTTATCTCTTTCCCTCTATATTTTTTTACTTCCCTTTAACAGACGCTTTAAATATAAAAAGAAGTAATGAAATCAGAGAAAGATGCCACAGTTATTTCCTCATTCAATTACAGCCAGTTTCTCCCTTTCGATTCATTTTATTTCTCATTTTTCACTTGATTATTTACAAAGCACAGTGCGATCGGACATAATTGCGAACGTATTGAAGTTCGTGCAGATTGTGGATCGCATTACACTCGATGTACCCTTAAATTACAATTAATCATTAATCCATAATGGAACCTAATTAAAATCGGGAATCCGAGCTCTTTTGTCTATGGCCGCATGAAATGAATCCAAAACATAAACCTCAAGAGATGTCGATACTTTCAAAACCGAAAACGGACCCCGCATCCTCCATCTGTTTCAATCCGATCCGAATCACGTACATTACGTTTCAATTAGATTATTATTCACGGATAATTCTAATCAATTTACAATTTACCTACAACCAAACCTGTCTGCGTGTGTTGTATGTTTGCTAGTGCCATTACGTTAGCAGGATGCGACTTCCCATCAACATTTCAATAACCGTATGCATTTAACGGAATATTTTAATTATGATTTCTAATTAAAATATTCCACGTTGACGTTGATACGTCGACTGTAATAAATCAAACGAACTCTCGCGTATTATAAATTCTATCCGCCATGTTTACGAGCTTCAGTTTAATTAGAAATCCGATTCCAAATTATCCCCAATCGCACACGTAAACCCATCAATCCAAACGAAAAGAGACGCTTCAACCAAATTCGTTTCTCTTCCAGCAATCCAAACATCCCAGCGAAGCACAGCTACTTGAGCTTGCGGCCGAGCCAATGGCACGACTTCGACGTCGAATGGCCGGAGTTCGAGCTGAAGCACGAGGCTTACCTTTACCTAGGTGAGCAAGTTCGAAAGAACCAACCGCAGATGCGTGACCGAATGATTTCAGACACGCCGCCGACGGTCAGATACCATTACCGCAAGAAGCGCGTGGACTTCTGGACGAAAACCATCCCGGAGATCGCGTACAATCGCACTTTGGAATTCAACCGGATGCAGTACATGCGATCGACGGCGCCGCCGCGAGTGCAATACGCGAAGAACGTGCCGCCGTTCATTTACCCGAAGCCGATAAGTAAGTACTCCGTCGACGTGAACGTGCACAAGGATCCGCAACGGCCGCCACCGCTACCGAACCAACCGGCCGCATCCGAAGAAACGGCCAGCAAAGTTTACGGCGTCGTGCACTACAAGGCGACAGAGGAGGACGAGCCGCACGAGAAAGTGTTAAGCAACATGGAGTACGGCAAGGTTAAGACGACGGAACCGGAACCGGTTGGTAGAGGCGGCACGATGATGAACGTTTTGATAACCGTCGGCGCGGTTTTCCTGCTCGTCAACGTCGTCCTCTTCGCCGGCCTCTATTACAAATGCGTGCGATTGAAATCGATCGAGAGCAGCCGCAAACGCAACGGCGACGACGCGGAAGCGTCCGAGACGTCGTCGACGAAGCGACGGAAGTTCGACGAAGGTTGCAATCTGATGAAGATGATTGGCAAGTCGTCGAAGAGCGAGGACACGTACGAAGCGGTGAAGACGAGCGAGGGCGGCGGCAGCAGCGGCAAGACGAAGCTGACGCGGCAAATGTCCGCGAGCACGATCGACCCGCACACGAAGGTCCGCGACTGGATAGCCAACGAAATCGTGCACAAGTACAGTCCGCGGATATTTCGCAATGCCAAGCGGCCGTTCCTGCTGACGCGACAGTTTAGCACGGTCAGGAAGGAGGTGGAGGAGAGCAAGGTACCGGACGCGAGACTGTACGAGAGCAATTCGACGCTGGGCAAGAGTCCGACGCGTCCGGTCAGTCCGGTCGAAGAGAGACCGTTGGCGAAAAGGAAACCGGAAACGGTGTCGGTGGCCGTCGATGCGACGCCGTCCGGCCGAGGTCCGAGCGTATTGATGCAACAGCCGATCGAACTGACGAAATCTTTGGACCATCCAAACTTCCATCCGGAATTCGAGACGTCCTCGCTGCGCCGGTCGGCGACGCTGGACAACTTCTTCAATCCCCGCAAATCGCAGGCGTTCCGTCGCAGCACGACCAGCATCGATTTGGAGATTCAGCCGATCGAGACGATCAAGATCGAGCACCATCACTCGCGCTCGGAGCCGGTGCAAGAGCAATGCGCGTCGAACAAACCGAAAACGCTGAAGACGTTCTCGCAGGACATCAACGTGACGTCGCGCGACGACGACGAGGACGCGATCAAACCATTGACGCCGGAGGAATCGCTGATGACGATCAAGCGGCGGAAGTTCCCCAAAGTCTTACCCGATCTGCCCGACGGGAAGCAATCGCTGGCGCACAAGCGGCGCTCGATGCCGGCGCCGAACGTTTTGCATCGGCCCATACACGACACGTTCTCGACGTCGCAGCCGAATTCGCCGTCCGGTAGATAACGCACAAACCGCGCGATACTTCATTGCGTCTAATCGACTTTGATTGCAGGCAAAATCTTGTACGGCCGCTTCCCGCCGACGCCGCCGCCGCGTACGACGTCGACGTTGGGCCGCAAGTCGAGCATCGACCGTCAATCGCCCGCTCTGTTGGCCACGGAGCCGCCGTCGCCGTCCGAGCCCGAGCTCACGTGCAACAACTTATACGTCGGCCCGTTGATCCCGCACGCGTACAAGTACAACGCCCAGCCGGTTTACGATAACCTGAGGTCGAACCACGTCGGCGATCACGCACGTCGCGTCGAGCCGAAGATTATCATCAAGCCGACGATGACGCGGAGCTTGAGCGATCAGCACAAGAACAAGTCGATACCGAGGGTGTGCATGAACGACAATCTCGCGCCGATAAGTTATAAAAGCGCCGGTAGAAACGGGCCGGACGTCGTTATCAAGACGGAATGCTGCGAGGCGAAGGACGACGGCGATGATGGTGATGATTGCGATCGGAGCGAGTGCGCGATGACGGGCGTCGATGTGATCGCGTTGGAACAGCAGCGTCAGTTGCTGCAGCAGCAAATTGACGAGTTGCCAAAGGAATTGGCCGGTGACGAGGAGCAATCGAGTCAAGTTACGGCGACGATTGGCACGAATTCCAACGTCGGTTTGAGCAAGGGATTCTCGACGAGTTCGGAGTCGAGCCCGTCCGAGGAGTCCGACACCGGGACCGTCGTTAAGCGCGTTTGAATTCAATTGGGAGTCGCTGGACGAGCGACGATGTTTCTCGCGTAATTGAATTTCTTAAGACAAATTAGACGGTAAGATAAAGTAAGGGACGGCGTTAGAATAATTTACACGTTGTTAACAGTATTTTCTCATTTTTTTACTATATCAGTATTTTGTTAGTGTGTTCTATTTACAAAACTATTTACTCTTTGTAGATCTTTTAGTCTTTTTATAAACGTATAACGTGTGCCTTTTTTTAAAGAATTGCTTAGTCTAGGAAATTAAATCACGTTTTTCCTACGAAACGATGGTAATTTTTAATTCCACTACGCGACTTTCCTCGCAGTCGATCGAAAGGTGCGAAGAGAACAAGCGCGTTTAACCTGACGTCGTACACGTGTACCGGTGGCAGAAAGCTTTCGAGTGTATCACGGTGTGAAAATAACGCTTTTCCCAAAACAGGATTCGATTTTTAAATTACCATACATATTGGTTTACTTGTATGTACACACACGCAGAGAGAAACGTTGGATAGATGGTTAGACAGACAGACAATCAGTCGATATTCAAGTTAAGGCCGCTGTTACAGGGAATCGCCGAAGAATCGTTTGCGTGTGTGTATGTGAAATGTAATAAAATGAGAAAGAGGAGAAAATAGAAAAATCAAACCCATTGAATTGGTGATATACACACACACATACATCGAGAAAAATAAATAGAGAGAGAGAAAGATATCTTCAGGATAACAGTAGGATTTCTTTATCCTTTTTTATATGCTGGAATAGGTAACTATAATTTATCTTGTCTTTTATGGAGGTGAAGCTGGGATGAGCAGAAGAATGTTTTATTGTATACGCTTTTTTCTAAATTTGTAATGGAAGAAGTGTTTAATGGCTTCGTAATAATAAACTATACAGTCTAATTAAATTAAATTTATCTTATAGTGCGGGAGATTGTAAATAATGGCCCTTTGTATTCGCGGAAAGTGCAATAGATTCTTCCAGCCATCGTTATTTTAAAGGAAAAAAAAAACTGGAAAAAGAAACGGTTATTTAACGAAGTAAAAATGGTTTAAAAGTTGAAGCATAAATCAAGCTTTAATGATGTAATTTACAATTGAAATTGTCCCAATATTGATACTTCGTTGGCGTACCAAATGCCACCGCGAGCTTTCGTGCAATTGTCGCAGACACAAAGGCAAACTCGTCGCTTTCTAATGGGAGACACTTAATAATCCGCATCGTTTTGCCAGTTTTATTGCGACGTCCGCGCGTCTTGCGGTTTCAAACAAAAGGTACGTGTCCAATTAAAACGAAATTCGAAATGAATTAAATTTATTATTCTTTATTTAATAATTATCATGTTCACATTATTTAAAACATCATCTCTTAATAACAAGTATGAATAATGATTACCTCACCGGAAAATAAGAAACTGAATCGGTCAATTGATTTACTCGTACGAAAGCGAGGTAATTACATTCAAACAGTTCCAAAATTCATCGAAAAACTAATAGAAAGTCAAATGAAAAGGGTGAATTAATTAAGAAATCAAACGTCACAATTCGTTATTCTGCACATTTAATATGCGAATATTTTGCATCGTCTTTCGATCTCAGTTTTCGCATTCTTTTGATTTGTTCTGTAATATCTCGTTTAATATCATTAAGTTTATTTACATTTGCCCTATATTGATAATAAATAAGTCTATCACTTTTATTCCCTTAATGATAAATTTACTACTAAATGTCTTTGATTCGATCTCCTTCCTTACGTTATTGAATTTTTTTGTTCTCTTTTCAATTTTTTACTAAAAACCTTTATTATTAAATTTAATTTAATCGCATCCATTTTTTTGTTGGTTTTCGTTGAAATTTGAAACGTTCCAATCGTTTAGTTAAATATTTACATTACATTTTTTGTTTAGTTAGTTATTTGCAATATCTGCTTTACGAAATTGAATGCAATCTCTTGCATCAGGAGCATTTAGTTTCGGATATTCATCAATTCCATAGTTTTTAACTTGCTTAAATTATTCCCTTGCAACACTTTAACAATTAAATTAAAAAATTCTGGTCTCTTTTCGGCGCACTCTCTATCTCTTTCAATCGTTCTCCGCATTTGGCACAATTCAATTACAAAAAATGTAAACAAATCAGCAAAGTTTAAGCACAATCCATTATTAATACAAATTCTTCTAATTAAAATTCCACGATGCAACTGAAGATCTCGAGCGAATAATTAAAATCGCTTTTAATCATAAGACCGAACCGTTTTTCTTTCGGCGTACGTTATCTGATGGAAAACCTACAACGTTTCCGCATTAAACGGGCATAAAGAGATTCCGTGCCACACTCGACTGCGCCGACCCATCGTAAATGGATGGGATGTAAATAGTGGCGATAATGGCTTTACTTATAAAAGAAAAATGTTAAGAGACGCTAAGAAGATTTATTTTTTCTTCGGCGCATCCTCTTCAGTCACACCATTGACTTTTAATGGTTATATATACAATAAAAGAAGAATTAGTTTTATAACAACGATTTAACAATAAAATTAAACAGAACAAGCGTCTGATTTTAATGAAGACGTTTCTATTCACGAACGTATCTTTCTCTCTGGCTCTATTTAATTTTGAAGTGCAATTAATCTCGAGGGGAAGAAGAAGCAGAAGATCGGCACCATCATCGTCATACCGCCAACGCTCGTATATCTTTAAACTTTGCCACAAGTGCAGTGGCAAACTTAAAGCTTGTATCGAGCGTTCAGCAATCACACATCCAGACGCATGCTGCTTTATACGTCTTTCGCAAACTCGAGTAACGAAGCAAGTTGTCTGAATGATGCTGGTGGATGAGATGGAGAAGGAGGAAAGAGAGGAGGAGATTTTGCAAACTTTTGACGATACAGTTTAGCGACATTTGGTGCGGTAATAACAACATTGGATAAACCGTAGAAATCGAATCGATAAACAAATTACGTTATTATTAACGATTGGTACAAGACTAAGGAACGAACGGGAGAGAAATGGGAGCGAATAAGTAAGTGGAAGGAAAATCGAAAAACTTTTTAGTGAATCGGGCTAAGAAAAAATATTGGCAATCTCATAAAGTCGTAAAAGTTGCTTTTTCATTTTAAGCGTGGGATGAGGTCGGAAGGGAAAAACTTTCGTTAACAATATAAAGTAACAATTAACGAGTTTATATAAAATCTGAGAAGAAGAAAATAATTAATTAACACGTGGAGGCTCCTCGATGGAGGTATATGCCTGTCCTTTTGTGCGAGAGAGAAAGATAGTAAGAAACAAAGAAACATCTTCATACAATTAACGACCACACTTTTACTTTTCGCTCCTAACTATTAAAAAGGAAAACTTTCGATAAATTCACTTCATAGGGTTGTCGCCTGCTTTCAATAAACAATTTAATACAAACAGATTGACATAAAATATATCGGAGATGCAATAATAAAGTTAATTTACATTTAGATCAAAAATAAGAATCTGAAAGCTGATTTCCTTCCATTCCGTTATCCTCCTCATTAAGCTTACAGCATCGAAGCTTATAAAGAATCGTTTTAGCAAGTAATCGATTTGAGCCGTGGCGCCTCCACCAAAAACGCGCTCCACAAAATTGAAGCTTCGACGCTATAAAACGTTTCGACAATCGCCTGCCACGTTTCGCTCTGTTGCAATTAGTTAATTATTTACACTTATTACATATACAAACATTGATAATAATTTCTTTCTTTTAAATAATGTCATTATTAATTTAATCTCGTCATTTTGCTCGCTTAATTTATTTACACAGTTCCCCAATTAACTTTCTCCTTCATTTGCATTCGAGGCCCTTCGAATCGGTTTTAGGCTTTAGGACGTTTACATTAAAAATTCAATAGTCGAAAACGAAAAACAAACCTTTCGAATCGATTCAGTTGCAGTTTAAACCCATCTTGAGCGTTTAACGATTAGAAAATCAACGGATTTCCTCGTGGTTAATCCTCGTCGATATTCCTAAGTGTTTACTCGTGTTTCTTTTTTAATCTATCCAATTAAACATCGTTCCATCATCATCACACTCGCATCTCACTCATCGCCGCTTGCGGTAGCCGCATGTTACCCTTGTTGTTACCTTGGCTGTTGTGCATCGTCGTCGATAGCAGCGGTTGACTCTCCGGCGGACTTTTCGCCCGCGGCGGCGGCGGCGGTTTCGGTACGCTCATGTGCATCGTCGCGTTACCATTTGGCGGCTGAACAATACCTTAACACATCAATAATTAATAATGACTCGACTTTCAACGACATGCAAAAGAATTATTCACTTCGATTCGTTCGCTTATAAATTGAATCCTTCTCCGAAATCTCCCGGCGAAAGATTGAAACGTACCTTGTTGCTGCATCTCCGCAATGATGCTGGCCGTGTTGTTCATCATCGTCGCGTTCTTCGGCAGCGTCATGCATCCCTGCTGATAGTTGCCCATGCACATCGACGCGTTCTTCGGCAACGTCATGCAGTTCGCCTGCTGCATCACGTTCGGGCTGGGCGGCGGCGCCTTCAGCGCGTTGCCCATCTGCATGTTCGACGGGCACAGGTGCTGCTGCACCTTCGACAGCGTGTTCACGTCCTGCACGTTCGCGGCCATTATCATCGCCGACGTGTCCTGCTCGACGTCGACGATCACGCTGCCGCTCTGCGAGTGGCCCATGTGATAGTGGCCGTGCTTCGAGATCGTCTCGAAGCTCGACTGGTTGCGGTTCTGCTGCTGCTGCTGCTGCTGCTGCAAACTCTTCACCTCCATGCGCGTCTTGTCGCGCTGATAGTAGACGCCGGCGAAGATGAGCACGTTGAGGATGAGCAGCGAGCAGCCGATCGCTATCGTCACGCTCAATGCGGTCGAGTACGCCGCGTAGCCGGCCGCCTCCAGGCTGGCCAGCGTGTCGCCGGACGCGTTTTGGTTGTTCTGGTAGGACTGATGGTTGAAGTTGCCGGCGGACGATTGCTGCACGACGTTCACGCACGTCGTCGCGATCGTGTCCATCGTCGTCGGCGATTCCAGGCCGTTCAGGCTGGCGTTCGGGCGGCGACGGAGGACTTCCGTCGTCGGGTCGTAATAGCTGACGCGCGACAACGGGTCCGGGCGGACGGCGCCGTCGTACAGGTCGGCGTTATTGTGGTTGCGGAAGAGGTTGTGCCGCGCGACGACGTCTTCCATGCCGGCGCGGTGCAGCTCGGGGATCAGACGCAGCCACACGCTCAGCTGGTGCGCGCGGAAATGGTTCTTCATGCGCGGTTTCATACCTGGAACAGGACATTTCGCTGCAGGAATTATCTTCGTAGTTTATTGTTATAAAGCAACTTGAAGGCTACATCGTCGCGCGAGTTCTTGTGTCCATCTCCGCGTGATCAAACAAATAAGGCGTCCGTTTCGCGTTTCAGTTCGATGGCGCGCGTTAAGTGTTTCATGAATTAAATATTAACTTGACGAAGAGAGTGAACGTTTTAGCGTTCTTATGCGATGATGGCGTATTCGGGTGCAAGGAGGTCCGTTAATTAAATACAATCGGAAGAAATGCGAAGTATCTGTAAACAGTTCGAAGTGGGGAACAGCTTTCGAGGGCCTTCGCTCGCATATTTCGATTCCGTTTCCTTGTTAATTTAACACCCCTATCTGCCATTGCAGCCGCTCAGGATTATCTTCCGAATGTCACATGCATCCGAGGAATATGAATTCGTCGTCCGATTATTTTGTGACGTGGCAAATTTCTCTGGATTCCCATTTCGAGTGGATTTACAATTGGTTATTTGTATAAGCTCGTGATGGCAACACTCGAAAGCTTAAGTGGATGTTATTAATATTGTGATTAAACGAAAGTGGCATACTAATTGCCTGTAATCGAAGTTTATTAATTTTCCATTCTTCGCGTCCTTCGCTTCGAGCAGCAGTTGCATTAACTTGCGGTGGAAACTGTTAGAGTTATTGCTGATGGAAATAAATATCGCTT
Organism: Hololepta plana; assembly: GCA_963695495.1. Lineage (NCBI taxonomy): Eukaryota > Metazoa > Arthropoda > Insecta > Coleoptera > Histeridae > Hololepta > Hololepta plana. The sequence goes on from OY968836.1 coordinate 9,953,848, forward strand.
CGAGTCGAAAGCGATTAATTATGTCGTAAGTGGAGCAATGTAATAATTGCGCAGGATATCATTTACGTATGTTTAATTGCTTTCTGGCGACGTACTCTGCATTATATTGCACTATCGAATGACCAACGGACGTCGTGTTTTCCGTGTGCATATTCATTATAAACTCGTATACGTACACGGAAAATTTATATTGCCGCAAACAAAAATAAATGCTGATGTGTAATTATTGCACGAAAATTCGGCAAAATTTTAATATGCCTCCCACGGAATCTCGATCCAACTCATTACAGTGTCGGTCGGATTGAAATGCTTCCAAAAGTAGCGAGTAAAAGGAAAAAATATGAAATTATTGCCCGTATAGATAAGGCGCGGTTTTCGGCGGTATCTCCGACATTTATTATACACATACCGTTGGAGACGACATCAAAATAAACATTTAATGTGCCATAAGTCTCAGCGAGAACCGTACACAATAATAATGTATGTTATTTTACACTAACACTTATTCTCTATCTATCTTGTTTATTACCTACTCTTTGAATTTTTAAATTTTACAATGTTACCGACTCCAGTCCGTTACAATAACGAATCATAAACATCGGGAAAGCGAATAACACAAAAGAAATTTATTGCGATTTACTGGTGGAGAGAAATAATAAAATCCCTATTGCTCGGCGAAGAAAAAAGCTTCGACAATCGTTCATACAGACACACAACAGCAACAGCAACAAAAAATTGGGCAGATATTTCATGAGAATAATATAGTTGTACGATGATGACGATGAGAATAATGAAGAACCCTTCACGAGGAAGGCCCACAAAAAAGGGAAAGAATGGTAGCTCGTGGAATAAATAGGTACCGTTAACGTATACATTCTTGTTTGTTGGGAATCGACCCTCTTTACATAAATTGCCTGCTTCCTCCGCACTCTCGCTTTCTCTTGATGTTTGCTTAACTGTGCGGGGGCGAAGGAAGGATTCCTGCGGGAGTCGCGTCTTCGCATCATTTTGTTTAATCTCATTATTTACAATAACAGCGAAACTCGTTCGATTCCAATAATAATAAGCCTCCGCGTTCAAATGCTGCAAAATAAATACGCGAAACGTACATTGATATGAAGATGTTATTATGCCGCATTACCCGAAATATCATCATCAGAAGCTGGCTGTTTGTCTGCTCACATTTGCGAGCTGGCTGTAAACATCGCTTTCAATTTATGCGGACGAGAGAAGAATCGGGGAAAATTGTAGTAATGGGTAATTTCGTTATTGCATTGCCATCGTGAAATCAGAACAATGCGCAGAAAATGAGCCGAGGAAAATTTTCAAGTTTTTCGCAAGAGAGACAAAAGGAGAATGGAAGGTGGAGGAAAATGAAGAGGGATATCTTTTAGAGTGACAAATAAATAATAGAGCACACACATATGAGAAAGTTAGGAAACGTGACATCGTTACGTATAATATTTCACTTTTTCCGATCCATCTTTACGCCGTAATAAATTATTCACCGGTACAAGAAGAAGAGTAGATATACGAAGAAGCGTGAGGGAGAGAATCGATGGAAAAAATGTACGAATGGTAGGAACTCTATTTTATGCGGCACTTAGTACCATTATAATACATTTTTTGACATCTGCATATTATTCAACATAACATTTTCGTTCCTCCCATTCCGCACTTACTCTTCTGCTTTCAATAGAACTGAAATTCTCGAAAAAAAGGCAATAAAAGAATATAATCCAAAGATTATCGAAGAGAAGAAGAAAGGAAGAGAAAACGAGACGGAGACTGAAAGACGATGATGATAATGATGGAGAATGAGAAATAGTTATTTATATATGATGAGAGACGAGAGAAAAAAATTCAATTACCCGCTCTATTACGTTTTAAAATCCTTCTGGATCCGAAGAAAAAAGCAAGTGAAAGAAGAAAGTCGTAGTCCTTAAATACTTTCATATAAAAGGACGAGAAGTAGAAATACGAAGCGAGGGAGGAAGATGAAAGAGCAAGTCGGAGGAGGAACGGGCCAAGAAGTGGAGTGTGCGTGAAAGTAATCCAACAACAGATGGGGTGACAACTTGAATTTCTCCCATACATTGATGTTAAATAAGAAAGGAAATAAAGAGGGGACAGGGGGCGAATGGAAAAGGAAAATCTTCCTTCCATTTCCCTCTTATTCCTTTAACACTGGAGCAAGCGAGAGAACTAATGGCGAACAAATCAACCGTGAAATTATGTCGTGCGAGAATCTCTTATCCAGCGTCGCTTCCTTTCTCTATCTTCTTTCACTTGTCGAGGATTTCTCTTCGATATGCTTAAGGGGATATTGTACTAGATCCATGGAGGGAAAAAAGGAGAAGAATTTCTATTAAAAAGCGCCAAGGTAATACGTTAAATACTTTACATCGTGGTACGGATTTATGACTTAATTGATAAAATTAAAGACGAAAGTTTCGAATGCAAAAAGTTCGACGAGCTTTTCGTTTCGTTGTCAATCTGAGTAATGTCAGCGGGAGGTTTAAGTAAATCATTCTTTGCTTCTTTGCGAAATATTTCTTTCGCAATTTTTTAAATGGGGATTACGTGCCATTCACTGTTATTTGCCATAAACATCGTGCCACAAGGAACCGTCTAATCGATTCGTTATCATAAATAATGAACGTTTGCAATTTAACTTTGATGCTTTCAACATTAATCACAAGCAACCATAAAAAAGAACAACTCCCATAGTCTTCGCATTTTGATTAATATTTCCGATATTTATCATCGAGATTCGCGCGTTAATAAATTATTTATTATCGTTCTTACATCCATCGATTAATGTTTGCGATACACACAACGAGACGATGGGATTTAAATTTAGCAAAATCGTAAATATTCTATTAAAAATCGCAAATAAAATGGGTGGAAATTGGAAGTTTCCACGATTCCGACGGGTTCGTGGGGTTAAAACGGTAAAATTTCACACTAAATTACATTCGAAAATCCTAAATCAATCAAAGAGTCGACTTTGCAATTGAACGAATTACCGCTACCGCCATCGCTGGTGGAATTGAAAATATCAAGGGAATTTGAAAATAAGTTAAAATCGAACGGAAGGAAAGCAAAAAAAAAAACTGTAAAAGCGCAAATGAGAGGGAAATAATTCCAAAAATTATGCGAGGATCGATTCGTTTTCGAATAAAATCGAATTCTTAGTTAATAAAGGTCGAACCTCGTGCTAAATACTTTTCGCTTTTTCCAAATTTAAAAAAGGGACAGATGGAGTTATGGACTCGGGAGATTTTCAAAACCCCGCGGGCTATAAAACGGTTTTGGTTCGTCTTCAAAAGTTTTCAGCCCGAGAAAAGAAATACTAAAGAACAAGAATAGAAGAGTTGAGATGGGAAACTTAGATTATTAGTTTATAAAAAAAAAACGTACGTAGAATTCAATGTGAGAAAATAAAATTCTCTGTTAGATGGAAATAAGAGACGGCGAAGAACATAGTCGTGACGGGATGCAAAGAAATTCTATCATCTTATTCATCGTTAAAGTTTGCTCAAAGAGGAGCGAAGAAGAAGGGCAAAAATGTCCTCTTTTTTTCGTCCTTCGGTTCCTCTTTCTTCCTGGTGACGACGGCTTATAGGAAGATAAATATATAGGAAATATAAAGGGTAAGTAAAGAAAAATTCGCTATTTTTTCTTTCTTTGCCGTGCCATCTTCCTTTCAGTCTGCGTGGACCGAGTTAAATGGGTTAAAAAGAGTAGGAAAACTAGGCAGAACTTAAATTTGTTTTCACATAGAATTTATTAGGAAATTTCGGATCCTTTTATTCGATAATAACGTTTCGCTAACGACAACAGAAAAAGAACCTGAAAGCGGGGCGAAGAAAAAAGTAATTTGTTGCGTAAATAAATGTCGAACAAGTTTTACTTTTTTGCGAGGGCGATTGGCACAAAAAGGTCCGTAAAATGGTGCTAAATTGGAGCTTAAAGAAAAAGAAGGCGCCCCTAAAACGCAAATTAAAATCACCATAACCACCCAGTGCTAATTGATTATTATTTACATTGTGTCACATTTTATTTGCTATTGCAATCATTTTTGTTTGGCTGCAAGTTTATTGTAATTTTTTTTCCGTCACTGCAACCCTCCGCTATCTTTGAGTTTTACGAAGCGCACGGTTGACGACAATGAAAGATTTATTGCCCGTGAGGGACATTCAATGGACATTTAACGGAGTATCGGCGAATTGGCCCAAATTGAAGGAAAGCGGTTTCACGATCTGGTTAATAATCGGATTCACCGCTTATTGCGTCAACATCTACAAGTCGCGACCGAGATACCATCGCACGCTGAGGAAATAATCAACAAATAATCGGTTTATTTTAATTGTAATGATCGGAAATTATTATTATTATTCCTGTCGAATAAAGCCGTAGAGAAGAACAAAGTAGCAAAGTGAGCGTTTATGAATTTGTGAGGCTGAAAAATGTGCGAAATTTTCATAAGAAATTGCGGCAATTTCGCGAATAAGAATCTCTATTTTGTATGTACGTGAAGACGTGTCGTATTTTCCCTCTTAAGATATTGATGATGCCGTTAAAATAAATCGTTTTTGCATTAGATGACGTTGAAAAGATGTCATAATTCACAGCAAAGCGAAAAAATGAAATAATAATAGCGCGCTTGCTCCTTTTACCAATTGCTATTTTTCCTTAAAAAGGAGAAAGAGGAAAACCATTCCATATTCCATCCATTTATACTTCACTAACCCTCATATAACGCACCTTTTTCTCTTTCTCACCCTCCATTTTTTTTTTATTAACTCGCAATTGTAACGATAACATGGAAAAGATGTCGCCGGATTGAAGATCGGCAATGGAAAGTAAACGAATGGATAGAAGAAGAAATATTGATGAGGAGGAGTGCAGAAGAGAAAAAATAGAAATCCGAGGATTCTTATCAATCGCATAAAATTTTATTGAGGGGAAATTTTTAGCGATTTTTCTTCGCCACGACGTACGTCCATTTTCAATTTAAATTTTCTTCTAACCGGATGGCGAATGATGAAGGAATATTTGCTTAACTCGCAGGACACTCACGCTTTTTTTTTCCTATTATCATCATACATTTCCAGTACATTTCTATGAATATTAACTCTCCACTCGACTATCGAATGGGACGTTTGAAAAGGAGATGGAAAAATCTGTTTTATTTCGTTTTATTCGTTTCGATCGAGAAAGAGGTTTATTTAAAGTTTATGATGATCGCTCCCCACGAGCTTTTCTTAGATTGATTCCATTCTCATTACGATGTTTCGCATAATTTTCGCATCAAGATCCAATTCATTTTTTGCCCATTGTTGCTTATGTTATTTATCAATTAAAATTACAACGTTCGGTTAAGACAAACGACAGACGATGTGGAAATAATAATAAATAAATTTCAATTGGATGCGAAAACGTTTGCGAATTGCTCCCCCGCGTTTCAAAATATTATCATATTGCGAAAAACAAGCGCCTCTCACGCGCTCGCCCATCCGCAATGACACGACGAATTATTTATCCAACACAATTCATGCACAATTTTCTTCGTCTTGTTTAAATATATTTATCTAATCGCGAATTTAACTGGCATAAATTCATTCAGAATCCATCTTCTGCCAGAATCGTAACATCCCGAATTGATTGACTTTATTTATTAGATGGCACGTCCATTCGGGCTGCAAGAAACGGGATCGTCATTATCAAATCGAATCCGAGACCAAAACCGTCGATCAAACTATTACCAACTTCGAGAACTAACCGACTTTAGAAACGGAACAAAAAAGAAACCCGGTCTTTTTTTTATCTCGTTCCGTATACTTAAATACATCTTTTACAATCGACCGAAATGCGTTCGTTTCTCCCCCAGTTTTTCCTTTTGCCTCGCTTTCCCGTCCATCTAATTTCAATTTAAGAACGGAATAGCCGCCAACATATGGTACCATCTGTTAAGAATGGTGTCGAGTCATGATGGCATTCGGTTTCTATCTCACGTTCAGAGAATTCTATCCAGATCTTCACGGAGAGATCGTTCGATTCTTACGAAACTCCCGTTCGATTCGATTTTATTTTATTTCGGCTCTCTTTTAATGCGCAAACTTTTTCTTCGCTAAACCATTTTATCTTCGATCCCTCTTTTCCGTTATTTAACTGCAACTACACGAACGGAATTTATTTTCAGGTTTAGCAGCAGCGATGAAATAATGATGATGTGCATGATTGAAGGTTTTAATTTAGAAGATCATTGCAATTTTGTTATCGATCCAGAAAAACTTTAAACAGACTCAAAGCTTTCGGAAAATTTACTTTCACGGAAAACTCTCCACACGGCATTCGATTCCTCCACTTTTCCTTTTCTGTTAACTGTAAGTAAAGACTGCTGGAGGAAATCGAAGCAAGAAGAAAAGAGGAAGAGCGAGACAGAGAGCGAGAGAGAAAGAGAGAGAGAGAGAGGGAAAGAGAGGGCAAATTGTAAGTCTAGAAATCGTTTTTACACATCAATATTCAAAGTTTGTCCTACGGTCGGATCATTTATTATAAGTCCGTGTCTATCGTAAACTGTAGCCAATTTAAACGACTCGTTTGCCCATTATTCTCCCTCGCTCGGTCTTCCCCACGTCATTGGGTTTCGGCTCCTGCTCCACCGTCATCTGCATTCTTCTTATAAGGGAGATTCATCTAAAACTTATCAGTGAGATTGTGCCACGGCAGTATATATATTCACGAACGCTTTACTTAATGTGATAACGTTTATTTTTTTCTGCTCTCTTGTGGTTGGTATTCTGCATAGTTGCCCTCATCATATTATCACATCTCATTTTTTTTCGCTCTTTCGCTTTTGGCTATTAGTTCCATCTTCTGTTCCTTGTATAAGTAAATTAATGAGAATAATGGCATTAGTTTTCTGTTTTCTTTTTGCTGCCAATTCTATTCGCATTAATTCCTCGTTACATGCCGTTTGTTCAAACAGCAACAATAAAATTGACAATTTTATTAGCTCGATCGTTTCGTTTTTAGTTTTACAACTGCATTTCCTAGATTTATGCTCCTTTTTACGTTCTCTATGACCACGATGCGCAATGCAAATAAAAACCGATTCGATTTGAATTCGGGAAGAGAGTCAATTAGAAATCGGCGCTTAATATCTGGCTATAAAGCGTTCGATTCGAATGCAATCATATTTTTTAAGGGAACTCAGGAAATAAGCTAAAAGCAACAACTTGGGAAGAAAACAATAAGTTAACTTTTTACGAGAGTTTCATAGCATATTACAGAGAGATAATGTTGGCGAAATAACGCGAGAGAACAATGAAACGGAAATGAATGGAAGCGGATAATATAAGAGAACATCATTTTTCCATTTGCTCATGACAGACGAGGAAAAAGGAAATTGTATTCAGGTATAATTAAATGTTGCCTTAGATGCAATTACATTTTGCTCTTGAGCTTTTAAAGTCAATTAAATTTAATCTCGCGGATTTGTTGCCTTACATTTCGTCTTTTTTTTTAATTTTTTCTTCTTGACAAATAAAACGTCTCTGTTTTCCTTCGACTGCCACTAGAATCTGCATCAATAGTCTCACGTTTCGCAAATGATAACTTTCAGTTAACGAAATTTGTCTATCCAATTGAAAGTTGTACGGTTGTAACTAATTTCGCGACGGTAATTTAGTGTTTGAATAAAGTGCTTTGGGTTTATTAAAAGCTGCAACTGCACCCGGGGATCGTTTCGTGCGAAATGCCCTTTGGAGAATTTTTCAATTGCTTTAATTTCCAACTTTTAGATTGAAACTCATTATTATTACGAGCCCCCGCTCCTTCTCCGCCACGTTTAAAGATCATCAATTAATAACGTTCCGTTTTATACGTTACGGATTTTAATATGCAATAAAAATCCTTCGCGAATAAAAATTAATAAATTTAATTATAGCCATTAATTTAACGAATTTGCCTCGTTCCGTTTCCAGTTCTTTCTTCCGTTAGCGGGCTAAACGTGAAGAAAGTTATTCGGAGCTTAATAAAAAATTTGCTAAACGACGTTACTTAATTTTTACTATTTTATATAGTTGTGTGTGCGAAAGTTTATTGCCCCATATAATGTTGGTAATTTTTACAACTGGCTCCTAAACATTTATTCCCGTTTACGTTCGCAAAGTTAATAGGCAAACATTAAGATTAAAATAAGCTACATTTTATTCTTTGATGGACGACGCATTGTCTTTTATTCGGTTTGGATGAAATTAGGGCCATTAAAATAATTAAAAAAAAAACACACTACTTACCAATTTCTAAATACTTCTGGTGCACGGAATCGTATTCGTCCCAAACGATCGAACGGAATCGATTGCGTTCCCTGGATGCGGCCAGCACCGGTTCCTGTTTATGGTGCTCGTTCGGGTTCCTGCAACGAATTAACATTAACAGCTTAGTGCCGGTGATTATCGTTACAATGCCTTTTTATTTATCTTTTAAGGGCAATTCGAACCGAAGAAAAAACGTAATTGAGTTTCTACTTTATAATTGAAAGCCATTCAATGAGCGTTAGCAAGGCAAACGGTCCAATTGGCTCGAAGAATCGATGGCAATAATCTTATATGAAATGCCGATGCAACCCAGTCGTGGGAAATAGGAATCGCACGCTGCAATTGCAATCTTCCGTTTGGTATTGATATTAGATTCGTGCAGAAATGAAAACTCATTGTAACTTTACGCCTTTTCGATTTATTTACAACACCGATATCGGGTTTTATGTATATTTACCACTTTATTCGCCCACTCTCAGCCATTCGCCATTCTTTGGTCCACTTTACATTTTCCTCCACACACTTTCTTCATTTTATACGCCCTTTTCATTCGTTTAACTTTACATTTATTCCATCGACTTTTCCCGACGTTTTATGCATTCGAATAAATCCCTTCACGGCATTCAGCTCGGACGTTTAACGAATCTCGATACTTGCAAGAGGCCTCGCTTTCGATTTATAAAGTCGCGAAATGAAGAAGGAATTAAATTGTGCATTTAATTCGTCACGAAAATCTACTAAGCGCTAGTCTTTCAGCGTTAAATGATAATGATGATGAGGAGGAGTAAGAAAATTGGAACAAGTTGTCGCGTGGAAAATTATTACGGTTCAGAGGGAAAAGGAAACGCATTTTCGTGCAGGAAACTGGTTAAACTCGACACGAACTTTCAATTTACTTTCGCATTGTTCCAACATAATACGCATATAATATCTACATGCACGCTTGACGAGTTCCCTCTTCGAGCGTTTTCTTTCATGTTAATGCCATGCAGAAAATTGGCTATGAAAAAAGAGGCGGGCAAAAAGGATTGAAGATAATTTAATTGGAACGGAGATTCCGATCGACTCTTTTAATTAAATCATATCCCGGGTTTTTCGTTCGTTCATCGACGTTTAGTAACAATACCAATTTGCAAAAATCGTTCCCGGTCTCTGTCTAGTTTTTTTTGTTTGCAAATTCGCACACATCCACTTTTCGATCACGTAGATGCCATTAATTGATCAGCAACATGATTCCGATTTGATTGGTTTCGGCTCGACGCACGTTTTTCTGAGCGTTAATTTGATTTAAATTGAATAATATTCGCGACGGTTTTTGGTAATTATAACTTCTCTCGAGAAGGCAACTTGTTTCATCCCTCAAGAAAGATAATTGTTTAAAATTTAAATGAGTCGCCGAAATAATAACTCGAAGGCATATCAAAAAGGAATGTTAAAAGACGGACAATTGCTAGAAAGTTAATTAAAATAATACGGGGTAAATGAAGAGGGTACTCTTTTGTGGAGTTACGACTGTGTTTATGTTGGAATCAAAATGAGTTTTAAACGAAATCCGAACGAAATTAAACCACGTACTGCATTTGGCGTAAATAAACATGAAATAATACGCGAAGGAAAAAGTGCTCCGATGGAAAGTGGAAAATTCAAATTGAATCAAATGAGGGTAAATGCGAAACTAATACTATTCCTGTTACGGTTGAATGGGCTTACATGCAAAGCCGCACAAAGCCGACAATATAAATGACTTGAAATTTCGTTCAAGAAATAAGGATAAATTTCCTATAACAATTTATTTTGATAGAGCGCTGCTCAGACTCGAACATTATAAGCAAATACGAACGTTTTATTTTGGTCTTTTACACTCTCTCTCTTTCTTTGTCGCATATTAATAGTCGAAATGTGATTCTTCTTTTCGATTCGAATAATAATGCTGATAAAACCATGAGAAATATGCAGGGTTGAACCGCTATTGCTTTTCTTATAAATCCATATTGAATAGAATAAGTATCGCACATAAACATTTTTCCTTTGGGAAGAAAATAATAAGTATGAAACGAACGATCCAATTGTGCGCAGTATTTCAATATGTTCGCAATGTAATCTATGGAATCAATAACTTGTACGAAAAGCGGGCAATAAAACCGTTCCGTTATTTCTCTTTATTGCAGCCAGCTACTTAATTGTTGAAGTGGTACAATTTGTTTGGGAATCGTAGCGAAAAGAGAAAAATTACACTTTCGAGATAAATTTATAAGTCCGTCTCGGTACATGTTCTCTCGTTTTTATTATTTCGTTAATTTTATTAACCGAAAGCAAGATTTAAAAGAGGCAAACGATATATTGTTAAGCAACCGATCCAACGAATAAGCCGCATGAATTATTTTTAATGTTGTGCCTCCTCCAACGAAATAAAAACAAATCCGTACGATTCTGTTTCTCTCGATATATAAGTTTATTAAAAAAGCAGCATGTTCGTACGAATTAACGATGAAATATGATCACGATTTTCAATTATCCCTCATACACACGAAAGAGGATTAAGGATTGTTGCTCTGCCCCACATTAATTTAAATTTCGCGTGCATTGTACGCGAGGCGTTAAATAAATATTTGCAATTGATGTTTGTTCGAGAAGCACCAATCAAAAAAACGTTATGGAATTAGGAAATTATTATTAACGAAGATCAAGAGTCTTGTTTTCGTTTGCAAATAAATTGGCATTACAGAGGAACGAGTAAAATTCATTGATGTCTAATCCCTAATTATTTCTCTTCGATTGGAGCAAACAATATGGCCAAAAGAGGATGGAAATGGCAAAACCGACATCATCATTACTATAAGTCATTAAAAAGTTTTCAGCAAAGAAAAAAAAAAACCTCCACTCTGTCAATCAGCGATTTCTTTTTGCGCTTAAGTCCCATTACCCTCGTTTCTTTTCAACGTTAACTCGCTCATTTCGTTCCCTCTTCTATTCTTTTATTTTGCTCGTTTTCTTTTAAACGTGCACTCTCTTATATCAATTGAAACCGTTCTTTAGAGTCGCACTCGTTCCATCTCCCTCGATTCTATTTCATTCATTACGTAAATCTATTTCTATTAGTTTCCTTCTCGCTTTTTTCCCTCAGTTCCTTTCCATAGACATCCACGTCTGCTGGGCGAATTACAGATACTTTTCTCGTACTTTTACTTGACGCAAAAATAAAGCTAAAGGATCTTTTCACTCGTTAATTTAAATTATTTATTTAAAAAAATGTTTATTCAAATAAATTCACATACGGAACATTTTTGTTATTTCGCACGTAACTTATTTGCATTCCAACTAATTCTATGTAGGGAATCAATAAGGTCGAAAACAAAGTTCGTAGCCCGGCGCATCCACCAGAAACCGTTCGATCGGTTCGGTTCGTTTGTTGCTTGCAGTTCATATAAATAATTTATTCGCAAGCGATTTTCGGCATTATTACGCCCGCTCGCTTAGTTATCGACGGAATTGAGCCATAACGATAATCGAATTATTGTCACGTGAACGACGCAATCAAATGGACGAAATAATAAAAAAAGAAATGTCAAACTGCATTCGATTGCAAATTGGCTACTATTTTTTGGCGTGCGTGCGTGTTATTAAATTGACAAGTAAAACGTGTAAAACATTGTCGGAAACAAAATGCAAATGATTCGCGATTGCGTTACTATTAAAAATCTATGCTGAAATGTACTGAATAAAGGCTGGATTTTTTTGGTTAAATTCTTTGGCCTTCTTAAGTTACGCCAATGCAGTACGTTTTGACGAGGAATTTAATAATATAAAACGTTGTTGATTGAGAAGAGTTAAAAATAGTTGCTTGTTTTCGGTATTCTCGCGTTCTTCGGGAAAAAGGGAATCGTAATTTTATGAAAATTCGAATTATCTCAACTAAAATATTTACTTACCCGGTACGTGCAAAGTTGGCAATGTAAATAATAACAGACTCGGCCAATGCTAATTCGGATCGTGTGTAATTCTTCGGGAAATGGTTGAAACCGTCGACTAGAGGAGCGCCGAAAAAGTAGGGCAACTCTTCCCCGTGGACCGTACCCATTCTCTGCAAAAAAAAGAACAGGAAGAAAAATGAATTAGAACGAATTTAATGAAATAAAAATTAATTTTTCGCCATTGTTTCCCGTTCCGCCGGTTTCGCTTTGTGTCTATTTAATAAAGTTTCTAGAGCTGTTTAAATGCGAAATAAAAGGAATTTTAACGGAAATATAAGAGCATCTCCGACTGTAGCTAGCTACACACTAACTCGTTAAACTTTTGCTTTAATTTTCTCTCCCGAATTTCATTTCTCTCTCTCTCTCTCTCTCTCTCTCTCTCCCTTTCTGCGAGTAGATTTTTCTCTAGCAATTTATAAAAGAAAATTTTAACAAGCTCGCAACGTTAAAAAGTTTTGAGGTGAAATTATAGACATTTTTACCTTTCACATAAAATAAATTCTCTTTGTAATAAAAGCCAGCGTAGTGGGAAGATGAGTTTTGCAATGAACAAAAACACTCGCGGAAAGTTAATAGAATACCACTTTTGCACGAAACAAAAACAAGTTGTAAACTTACACGATTCCTTTTCTGAGCATAATTCAATTTTTGATTTTACTACACTTGACGGATAAACTAATTTCATGCTAATAGCTGAAACGTTGTTCGTAGTTTTTATCCTTTATGCTATCATGCATATTTATCATTAGAATGAGAAGATTTTATGATACGTTATCATCATCCTGATTATGTGCCTTTATGTTATTAAATACATCTGTCGGTTTTAGGGAAAATTTCGCTCGGATTCCGCATTTACTTTGCGGTCCGGGCACGTACTCGAAACATATGCGCTACAAACTAATATGTATGGTTGTCGTTATCTAATATTGTAACACCTACATGCTAATGTCGTTCGCATTCGTTTCCCATCACGTTTTAAATAGAAATAAGAACTAGTAAAGGCAAACAACAGGAAATTCTTGGTCTTTTAATATTGTGTTAAATGTAATGAGAAATTAGAACAAAGAAAAAAAGCCCGAGAATCAATTACGCCATCGACTATTATTCTCCTCTTGAAGAAACAAAAGGCATTAAATTGCTTTAAGGATCAACTAAAAAATAAATAAAGTTAAAATGTACGTGCTAGTCATTTATCAGGCATTATTTATTTCGCTCCCTCTCGCCTTCTCTCTCTCGCAGTTTCTTGCCTTTTATTTTCGGCCTCATTTATTTCTACAATTATTCATTAGATTTAATTAAAAAAACGAGCGAGAGAGGACAATGAAAAACGTGGGACGCAAAAGGGAGATTCAAATAAATTACCAATAATAACAGCAACTACCACTACAGCACGGGCAACAAACAAGCACTTTCCACACTACTTTTTATCTTGTTGTCGACGTTATTTTTTCTTCGTCGTTTCCTAATTTTTATTACCCTTCCTTTATTATTATTGTTTTTCATCAAAAACAAAAAAATATATAAAACGGGGCAATTTATTTTCGGCGCTAATGTAGGGATAATTTCAGCTCGTTAAGGTTTATTACTATTAAGTAAATATTTACGATCTTCTTCGGTCATTATTCAATTTCCGTTTTATCGCGCCTATTCATGGACAGATTTAAATCTGTTAGAGGACGTTTACGCGATTCAAAAAATAATCTTCTCGAATTTTTATTAACCTTACTGAAATTTTTTCGATTAATTACGATCGCGAAAGTTTAGCAATGGAAGAATCTGCAACAAATTGAATGATTAAAAGTTGGCAACAATTTTAAATGACCAACAACAAGAACAACGATGTTCGTTAATTGTTAAATGCAGTTATTTTAATAGTGCTAGTGTTTCAGAAAGAGATAGGGCCTCGAGCGCTATTATTATAGTTGCTGTTTGAATTAGTTTGCGTATATATTTGCAAAATATACGCAAACTTGTGTACGCTGACAGAATAGGGTTAACGGATGGGTATGGGGCAGGTCATCAACAAGGAACTTGTTGGAAATGAAACGGGAAGTGAATGTAATGAACGCGGAGAACTTCAAGAAGTGTGTAACAATTGTAACGCTTATTACCCAGCGATTAAAAGAAAGCAAGGAAGCAAACACAATTCTGCAAATTGCGCAACCGTTTTCGTTTGATCTAAATATCTAATTGTACTAGTTTTTTTTCCTTTTAATTAGTTCCTCCGGCGCGAAACGATTACAGAATCAACGTGTTCCACTTTTATTTGCAATTTGCATACATTTCAAGCAAAGTAAATGAACTTGCATGGCAATTATCTTAAATTGGAGGCTATTCGTTAAACCGAATCTCTAATATTAAAAATTATTGCAATTCACGTTTATCGTGCGCTCCAAACTATTTGCAAATAATTCTTCGGCCACGTATTAACATAAGCGGATGTATGGTTTACGGGAAGTTCGTGTAAGCATAAGAAACTCGAATAAGACCAAAAGAAGAAGCGGCTAAAGGGAGAAAATAAATATGCGGTTCATTATGATGCAAGTCTTTTATTCGGGAGCCTCAAGAACAAAATTATCATAAAATGCACAACGAGCGAGCATGATCATGAGCGCCACAACGATGACGATGATGCTGATGACGACGACGATAATGATAATGTTGTTAAGTCGAATAAATAAGAGACAGAAATATTCATTTACATTATAAAACCCAATTTAAATGTATAACCGCATTTCTTCGCTAGGAAAAAAGTGCATATTTGAATAAGAAAGGAAAGGCTGCAACCAAATGCAAGGAACGGCCATAATTTACTTTAGCGTTGAATGTATTTTCATTTTGCAAAATTGCATGCTATTTTCTACATTTTTTCCGCACGAGAACCGAAATTGTTGTAACAAAACCGTTGGAGTGTTAATCAAATCTTCCTTCTTAAGGAATCATTCGAAGACAAGTCTTTCAGGTACAGCAATTCTTAGAAATAGTTGCAAAAATATGCAGAACTCGAAATCGATAAACTACAACAGCATTCGCAAAAAGAAGTCGATTCATCAGTTCAAGATGTATTATTAACGAAGACGAGAGGTTCGAGAGGCAAGAAGCAATGAAGTTTAAAGAGTTTTATCGACGATATACTTTTATTAAAAATACTTATAAAACTTCTCGTTTTGTTAGTGGAATTATTATTATTAAAAAGGCAACGTGCATGAGAGAAATTGACGTCAATTTGATGGCATCGACGAAGGAGGAAGAATTATGACGATGCGAAGGGCGGCAGCGTGAAGACGACTCCTAACAACAACGAATCTAATCCATATTTATAGTAATAATAATAATACTACGGAAAGTATTGAATATCTTATTCGCTTGTACGCTTGAATAGAGGCTTCTAAGAAAACAGTTTTTTGAAGAGGAAAACTACGAGCGTGAGAGGTAATCGAAGTTAACAAGCCCCGACGAAGGAATAAACTTTCAGCATCCTATTACTGACAACTTTTTGCTCGAATCTTGCTAATTTCCCTCCCCGTTTCGAATCCATTTAATAAACGTTCGGTATTAATCGAGAAAGAATTACCTTTGCACCTTCCACTCTACTTATTTTTTAATTTATCTTAAAGGCGAATAATTGGAAACTTTTTAATTGAGTACGAAGATCGACAGATGTAACGCGTTACACGCTTCTCTTCCGTCGTCCGCGCTTTAATCTCCTTTTTCTCTTCCGTTTCTCTTCTCCTCTTTTTAATTCAATCTACATCAAAGTCTCATAATCTTCATCTGTCACGAAGTGTCCAGATGTCGACGCCTTTGGCACATACGAAATGATGAAATAAAGCAAGCAGCGGAAGGAACGAGGGCGGAAAAAAGGGGAAATTACGTAAAGAAGAACCGGTTATCAGATTAAAGATACTAAGCACGATTCTTGCTAATAGTATAAAAAATACCATATATATAGTATACAATTTTTTGTGCCATTTTCAGATCATCAGATCCTGTCAAATAAGATCATCATTTTTCCAGATGTTTCTATTACGTCCCAGAAATAAAAAAGGGAGGAAGAATCAGGAACAAGGAAAGCTAGGGAAAAGTAAAATATCCCTAGCTAGGAAAAGAGAAAACAACAGGGACATAACAAATGGGTGTGTAAAGGAGAGAGACGGAGAGAGATAGAGCGAGGAAATATACGAAACGAGACGAAATGAAATGTTGATAAATGGAAAATTGAGTTTAATGTAGAATACTAAAATTTTTCATTATAAAAATGTAATTTTCTTTGCTTGCCCTCATTCTTCCTGCATCCATCTCGCATTGTCTTTCGCTCCGTCTCGCTCTTGGCCTCAGTGTTTGGGTGCCTTTTTTATATGCCAGACTTGTAACTAAAGCAATTACAAGTGGAGGAATGACATGAAATAAAAAGGAAAACAGAAATTTAAGGGGACGTGAGCGGGAAGCCTTTAAAAGAATATCAAAAACGACAAGTAAGGGCGAATTAAATTAAAAGAATTTGTTTAAATATTAAACGAATTGATGCGAACAACAAGAATCCGACTGCAGCTAATTCGCTATGTTTATCACGGAACTCGCTCTAACGCTTTTAAAATCAGATTTAAACTTCCGCAACGACACCGTGAAAGAAACGGGTAAATTAAACTGCTGATGAACTAACGGCACTTTACTAACTGGGAATTGTTGTTCTCATCATCATCATCATTGTCGCCATACCAAAAATATATTGCTAAATATTTAATTTGAGCAGATTTAACGACGCGACATCGACAAGTATGCGAATTTATAAAACCGCAAGGATGACTCGCACATTTCTCCGGCGAAAAATTAATTAATCAAAACGTGAATTAATCGAGTCGGGCGGTTATTTCGAATAATAACTTTTCCTAGCGCGAGCATTATATTCGATAGGGCGAGGAAAAGCCAATAGCTCATTCGCAAGTTTCCAATATCAATTTTGCCGTCGGCGTTAATTAAAAGAAAAGCAAGTTAAACACCGAACGAAACTGCATTTCGCATTTCGCAATCGACTCCCTTCCCACCTGCGGATAGTCGCCGTCCTTGGTCTGATAGTCGAACACGTAGAAGAACGTCTTCGGCCCCGCCACATCTTGCCCGGGCTGCGGCGGCTTCGCGCTCAACAGATCGCCGGTCTGCACCAGCGGCGCGACGAATTGCGCGTCGCTCAACGCGGACACCGCGGCGTCGCGCGTATTGATCGGATGCTGGACCGTTCGCTCCCAGTCGGTGTACTCGTTGACGACCGTGAAGAAGATCTCGCTCAGGTGATACGTGTACGCGTTACGCACGTAAGTCCGCACGATTTTGTCGCGGCGCTCGCCCTCGAAACCGGTTTGAATGTCCGCCGCGGAGAACCGCCACAGCGCCTCGCTCGTCACGACGCCGAACAGCAAATCGTACGGGTTGGTGCCGCGCGGCGTCAGCGTCGCCTCGCTCCGCTTCATGTTCGCGTTCACCGGGCCGACGAAACTCTGCAAGTCGGACGGCTTGAAGTACGTCACCAGTTCTTTCGCGAAGTCCGTCTTGATGACGACGCCGTCGACGCTCGGGCCGAACGAACTCAAGTACGCCGGCGGCGTCACGTCGGCGTGCAGCAGCTCGTCCAGCGACGTGTCCCGCAAGCAGTCGACGATCGACTCGTGATCCTTGCCGACGTCGTCCGGTATGCTGCAGTTGACTTCGCGTGCCAATTTGACCGCGTAGTTGACCGGGTCCTCGACGAGCGCCCACGACGACAGCGCGGAGCCGCTTAAGAGGATGGTGCGATGGAAGAGGCCGGGCATCACCGTCGGCGAGATCATGAGGAAGTTGATGCAGGCCGCGCCGGACCCGTGGCCGGCGAGCGTCACGTTGCCCGGATCGCCGCCGAAGAGGGCGATGTTCTGCTGGATCCAATGCAGCGCGGCTATCTGGTCCATCAGGCCGTAGTTGGCGACGCGCGCCTTCAGATGCGGCGCCGGATTCGCGTTTAGAAAACCTGCGGATCGAAATCAAATGAATGATCGACGGACAATTTGCGGTTCAATTGCGCATTCACTCACCTAATATACCTAATCGATAGTTTAACGTGACCACGACCAAATCGGCGTAAGATGCCAACACGCTGCCATCGTACGGATTGCCGGAATTCCATTCGAACGATTCGCCGTGAATGTACACAATTACCGGATGCCTTGTTTCGACGTTAACTGCAACAAATGGGGAATCGATTAATGCTCTTCTTTCTATTTTAATTCCTGTTCGTTCGCTTCGACGTTCGTGAAAGTTTCGACGTTTGAAAGATGTTTATTACCGGTCGACTTAATGCCGGCGCGTAATAATTTATTAGAGCTTCGCGAATTAATTTCAATTGCACTTGTTTGCGCATTATTTAAATCCACGTAGCCGTTTCAAATGGCATCTATTGTTATGTCGTGCAAAGGTATAATACAATGGAGGCTAGTTTCGTCGTAGTTTCAGCGGTAGTTGGAATAAACGTAAATTAATTGCGATGAGCAGCAGGTTGGGGAAGAATTATATGTCATTATGAAAAGGGCATGCGATAGCCCTTCAAATGACGCTTGCACTTTAGTTAATATATTAGTAAAATTCGGCGTGACATTTAGCATTGTTTGGGGGTAGAAATAATTCGAGCTTTTTGCATATTTTATCGCTAATTTTTAGGAGGTTTTATTGAATATGAATCCATTTTTCAAAACAATGTTTGTCCAAGGAGCTTTTTTTTCTGTTGGTTCAGGTTGACGTCGTTTAAAAGTGTAATAAAACTTTATCGCCATTCTAACGCCACAAAATGAAAACCCATTTTATTACATTTATTTTAAATGTTTTATTACAATTTTATGTCAATGTTAGTGGGAGATAAAAGCTAGGACCTTTTGAATAATAATGTAATAATTCTTAGCAAATAATAAAAATCTATATTTTCAATAATAATAATAAAATTGTAATACTACCAAGATTTATTTTGTCGTGAGACCACAAATTTATTTAATTTCTTTCTGATTGTTAATGTTGCTGCGCAGAAAATTTATATAAGAATCCAAACGTATGGAAATAGGGAACAAATGTTTTGCCAGATTCTTATTATTGCAGATAGAAAGCAACTGAAGATGGCCATCGTCAAAAATGGTTATGAATATGGGGACGGTAGCGGTAATATGGGAATATTGGAAGAATTTTCATGAATTTTAATGTTGTATAATGCAATAATAACAAGAAGCAAGCCAGATAGTTCCAGATCCGGTGCATTTGATGAAACTATTACATTTAAATTTTATTATCAAATATAATAAAAGTTCTACTCGAAAATTTATTTTCCTCACCAACTTTTAATGAATAATTGCAAGGAACATGATCGTCATTTTCATTGCAATCAACATAAATAACTCGATTGTTCCTCTTATTACAAAGTCTCATCGAATAACATGACAAACATAACAGAATGGCAAATTTATTTCCATAATTAATCACTTTAAGACCTCCAAAATACGATTTCGATTTGAGCAAAAAGGCAAAAGTAGAGAAGGGGGCCCCGCTCTAAATAGGCAAATTTGAGAAAAAGAAGTCTCAAAAAATGAAGTTAGTAAAACGAGGTTGAACGCAGAACAAAGATTCATCAAAAAACGCGAATTTTTGGTATCTGAACTAATTTTAATAATAATATGAAAGCTTATGATCGATGACGGAGATACTAATTACCGTTTTCTTTCCGTTTAAATTAGGCTCGTGTATATTTCATTGACAACATAATTATTATGGATTCAATCAAAAAATGGTTTTACTTGTATAAACACGTTTCACACATGAAACCCATATCAAAAATTGTAGGCGTCGATGTCACTTTCGGTTCGATTATATTACGATCCGAGTATTAATAACGACGTCGATCATTTATTAAAACTTTCCATGCCGAAAATCTCTGCTTTGCTTCTCTGTTCCGACGAAATCCTTTTCGAAAGACGAGGAGCGAGGGAGCGAAAGAGAAAAGTCTGTCAAAGAGTTTTTTGAATTATTACACCGCACTGTAGTATGGAACGGAATAAAAGAAACTGCATACAATGGAACGAGATGAAAAACCCGGTATTCCTTATACAATAATGTGAAAAGAATTATTATTGCCGGAAGCTTCGAAACTATCCTATCCAGCCACTAGTGGCAGAATAACGGGTTGTTGGAAGACGTTCCTCGGCCATATACACCCTTAAACTGTGCAACTACTAACATGGCGCGAAAGAACGGAACGTGACATAAACACATTGGTCGATTTTCACAACACATAAACTGCACACCATCGCCGCCATCACTATATATGCAAATTGGTTTTGAGCGAAACGGTTTTTTTTTCGCAAGCATGACCGACCCACTCTCTCTCTCCCTCGCTCTTCGAAATGACTTCAATAAATTGCTCGGTTTATACGTATTAAACGTGTCGTCGCCACATGTCAGTAGAATATGTTTGTGTCTTGTAATACAAGCACTTTTTGTTATGTGTACCATTAACATATAAAACCGATTCGGCAAATGCCAGCGGCATAAACAATACGTAAATCAGGCGCGAAGAAGAATTCGCAACCGGAGGAATTTGTTTCGGTTCGATATCCGAAGTTTATTCGTTCTCGATGTTTTCCCTGCCACTCCATTTTGCCATTGGCCCAATATCGCGCGGATCACTTTTTGTTACTGCTAACGAACCTTTTGATTCGAATACAATGATGTCAAATTTGTAATTACGTTGGCCATTGATTTTTAATATTTAATGATAAGGCATCGAATTACAGATGGTCCCATTAATTTTGGTTACGTTATTTGAAAGCTGTATCAAAAGTCGCTTTTCAAATTACATTCATCAAGCCATCACTTAATTACTTAAATTGAATCGATACGGTTCCTTCAATTTTTTTTCCCAAACTTCATTCTCGGTTTTCCCTGCTGCCGTTGTTGTTGTAATCGTTAATTACGTAATTTGTAATTAGTGCTAACGAACTTTCGACCGAATTTAATGAAGCCAAATAAAATTTACAATATCGTTACTCGCTGGCTGGCTACTGTTAGCTCTTGTTGTTGTCGTCGTTATTGCTTTTACTGCTACGTTGTTTAGTTTTGTTGATGGTTAACTTTTACCTTTTACCAAATTTACGTATGTTGTTCCGGTTTGTTTTTTTCTTCTTCACTATTTTCCATTTGCGTTGTAAATTTGCATTAATTGCAATTGGATTTACAATATCGACCGAATGGAACACTAAAAATAAAGCTTCAGTAACATGGAGCATCCACCATGATAATTGGAACAGATCTTTTTGAAACGGTTGTTGTAGGCCAAGGAAGGATTAGTGCAAATTTGAATTTATTGGACGAATGTGATTAAGGTCTATTGCGTAAGAATCGTCGACGACCTACATATTATGCGATCCCATTGGGTTTCCTGCCCTATTAGACCGAACGAAATCGTACAAACATGGAATTGCGAGGCCTTCGAAGTAGTCGACCGCTTATCGATTGAGATTGTATGCAATGAAAAAAGAAGAAGGAAATTGGTCACTCGGTCACTTATATTGCAAAAATCTATCAAGTAGAAAAACGTATTTTCTGAAGACAATTTTTGTTTAAAAGAAACATAAACACGGTCGGTTCGTTGCAGAAACTTTCCCATTGATTTTCTTTCGTCCGTACACACATTTTCACCAATATTCGCATACGCCGAATGGCAGACCGGTACGAGTAGGAAATACGGTGCCCGTATCTCAACTAAAGTCGTTCGTATATCTATAATATAGTTTGTTACATAGTGCTCTCAATATTTTCGCTTTTTTCCCCTAAAGTTTTTCCTTCCTGCTCGCTTGTTTCTCATCTCTTTTCGTCTCATTTTCAATATCTAACAATATACGTAACATACATATGTATGCACCCAGAAGTACCGAACATTTTTTATTCAAATTCATACATGGTTGACTTTGAAATATTATTTGATTCTTTTATGAACGTAATCCATTGGGACATAAAAGAAGTCAAAGTAAGATAAATTTCCATCGACTGACGAGGATGACCGTTTCCAACCGACGCCAAATGAAAACAAGAGAAAATTGTTTTTCCTTCGTACGTCCACGAAATGTTTCCCCTTTGCAGCTATACTTTAACCAATATCGAAATACGCTGGCGGAAGTTTTCCTTCTTTATTTCCTTTTTGTTGATCATGATCAGGTAAAAGTTTTTCATCAGTTCCAATTAATTAACGAAATTTTTGCGAACAGAGGCGAGATAATTAAACTTCTAAACAAATTAAAATCGCAGAGTCGGTGCTAAAATTGATTTGTTAACAACATTATTTAAATAAGTAAATGTTTAAGAACTGCTTTTGTTAGTCCGCTTTCAGTTTGGTTTTCGTCGAAACGATGCAAATATAATTACAAATGGCATCACAAAATTGCACACTGTCCTCTCCTTAATAGTTTTCGTTTTGCAGAAAAAAGCTAGCGGAAAACTTAAATTGAAATTTCATTTCAGCGTGAAAATTAATTATCCGACGTTAAATTCTTTATTTGCCGCTTTCGAACTTTTTTCCATCGGGAAATTCACTCGATTAAGGCCCGTTAAGTGAGTGCGAAAAAAGTGTATTGAAATTTATTAAAAAAATAGATTGTTGCTTTGCAAAAACAAATTAATCGATTAATTTAACAAAAAATCGCAAATGCACGTTACGTAAACGACATCGTCGCCGCCGAAATCATTGCAGTAGATCAACATTTGGAGTTATCGATCCACACCTAGAGATAAGCTTAAAACATTATCTGGCGCTACTAAAGCGCAACCATCTCGCTCGCTCCTCTCTCCGCAGTCAACTCCAATGTACCGACATGCATAGATAATCTAATCTAATTTAATCACATTTGTCGTGCTGTAAATTGTCTGCTAATCCAATAATGCAGTCGCTTTGTAGGCAAACGTATCCCCGTGCGACGTTCCACTCGACGGTCTTTTCATTTCTTTAAAATTCCCTTCTTGATGCGTTTCCTCCAACATATTTGGCCACGTCCTTTAATATAGGCCATAACTTAAATCATAATCTCGCAACAATTTATGATTACAAAATACAAATTATTGAGCGTTTAACTTAAACCCGATCCATATAATGCTTCCCTTCTTTTGCCATGCTCTAGCTGCTTCTATGGTAAAGCGGAAAAAGTCGGAAAGTGGGAAAGTTTAATAAATCTTCCGGAAGTTGGCTGAATGCCAACGATTTACTTTCTAGATTATAAGAAACAGTGCGAAAATTCGGAAAACTTTAGACAATATAATATATTAATGATATATACGTCTATTCTTTTATTATCTAAAGGCGTATTATGCTCATGTCGCGAATCAATTCCCAACTCTTCTCGTGTTCACCGACGACGGCATAACCAAGATTTTATAAGGAGGCACTTCTTCCCGCAATTTGATACGGATCTTAATTAAGGCCGCTTTAAAAAGTAAATTGGATCCTCCTCTAACGTAAATTGCAAGCGGAGACCGGACAAGTTTCCTTATTAAATGTTTTACCCTAAGAAAAATAGGACGCCGCTTAGATCCGGTTAAATCTAGCGTAATTTTATTTAATTAATAAAGGAATCGATAATTAACACTGCGATTGCTGCGTTAAATTTTTTAAATAAACGCCATACGCCCTCACTGTAACGAATGCAAAATGGCATTACGTGATGGAACAATTTCGAGCAATCAGGGCGTCCGATTGATTGGAAATTTCCATATAAATTCATGCCGCACCTCGTATTTCGGCTTTTTCATCTCTGGCTTTCTCATCTTTCCATTCGTGTATATCGTGTGTATCGTGATATTGGTATTGTCCAGCACTTTCGTCTTCAGCGTTTTTTTGTCGCTGTTGCCTATTCCACATCCACCGAATCGTCAAGTGGAAAGTTACCCAGAAACAAAGGAAAAACTCAAACCGAAATCTTGACCGAAACCAATTCTGACTCTTTCTCTTTTGTATATCTTTTCGTTCTTCGTGTAAAACAAAGCGAAACGGCATAAGAAAGAAGCGAGAGAGAACAAGCGGAACGTTCTGTTTACGGGTAAAATGGAAATGTGGTCATTTCACGTGACTGGAATATAAAATTATCCACCATTTCTTTCCTTCCCCGTTCTTGCGCCCATCCCTTCCCCGTTCTTCTTATGCCCACTCGTCCGGCCTTTCTTCCTTTTTTTCTTCCGATTCTTCGCTCTCTAATGTTTGCCTCTCGTAAAGCGAGGTCGAATGGGAAAGAAGAAGGGCAAATAATATTCAAGGGCTGAGAGATGTTAAACAAAAGAGAATCGAACGGAATCGTCTCATTAGCATTTTTATTGTTTGATTTTATGGGTCTTTGATTAAATTAAAAGTTTCCTTTTTCGTTATTATCATTTTATCTTATTATTTATCCCGGGGAAGTGCTTTATTAAATTTATCCAAAAAGAAGCAGAAGAAAACAAATTTGCAAACATTTTCACGTATTTTCATATCACACACGCACACGGACAAAGTTGTTGTTTATGTTGTACGTTGTGATCCGTTTGGAAATTCAGTTGGAAAATGTGGGTTAAATAAACAGTCACTCTCTCTCTCTCTCTCCCTTTAATTTCCTCTTTTTGGTCCGTTTCTTTTTTCCACTTGATCATGTGCTGTTGTTGTTGTTGTTATTGTAGATTTCAAAATCAAATTAAAAAATAAAAAGGAAGATGAGATTACTGCAATGTGGATGTAAACGTTTTTATTGCTAGTTTTCTATTACAATTGATGCGATTTCGAATCGAACTACTGGATATTATCGAGAGGAAAAAATTCGCAAGTGCCGGCTTTAATTGCATTAGATTCGTACGTACGGTCGGGAAAAATAACGATGCAACGTTCACATACCGACAAATGGAAGTGAATTATTCGCACACGAGCATTGTTCGCGATAATAATTATTATGATTAATCACAGTTATATGGTGAAGGTAGAACTTTTATCTAGAAATAAGAAATAATACTTCTTAGCTGCACGTAGTTGTCGGTATAAATTTCAACTGCGAGATCCACTTTCTAAAACTACTCGTCTCAGTTTCAACTTGCTACATAACTACTGTGTCTTGAGGTAACAGTTCGATTTCATTTTCTTTTTGACGGAAATAATTCAAAATAAAAGAAAATATACAGAGAGGAGTGAGCAAAAAAAAATGCGGATGATAAGTGATTTGCATTGCAAAATGTGGCATTATTATTGTTGCAGATAAAAAATATATATTACAATAACTGGGAAACTGTACGGAATTTAATGCATATTAAAAAACATTTTTTTCGGTGAATGAAAAATATTTATATATTCGCTATCAGTGCGCGTCCTAAAGTTTATTACTCCAAAAATGGAATATATGCAGTATATGCAATGGTATTCCCGACGTTATGCGTATGGCAAAAATAATATTGCAATCGTATTTTTGCAATATTGGAATCTCATTATGACAGAAAAAACGAGTACCCACGTAATATAATATAAATGAAAAATCCCCCAAGTGCATCTCGAAAATGGTTATTTCGCTTCCGTGCCAATGGCGAGCAAAATCCATCGCTGATAATAACGCTTTATACCGCTTGCAATTGACTCGATCGCAATAAGACGGATTTATTTTTGCAATATACATAAATTTAAGCAGCGATAAACAAGGACGTGGAAAGGCGTTAACACTGAAGAGGCCAAAGCAAAAAACAGTGAGAAACGTAGTTAAAGATTTTCGTAGGTTTTAAAAACAAATCCTCTTAGAAACATGCCAACAACACATAGTGTTTGGGATTGTTTTACGATGGTAACAAAAATGCCCAATTTACATAAATATTAAAATAAGAAAACTTTATTAATTCATCTTTCGCGAATTTATCTAATAAAACCGCGGGTATGCTGCTTCTTCGTCGACAACTAATTGTGAACTGATGCAAAATCTAGATGGATAACCATTCACACAAAATCCGTCATCAATGAATACACTTATGCAGCCTCTCCGATAACATTAAACAAAATACAAATTTAGCACTAAACAAAGACAACACTTCAAATGTATAAATATAAAGTTAACCAGTATTAAAGAACATTTTGATTGCATTAATGAATGATAACAATATTAACAAAGACAGCACTTAGTAAAAGAAACAGTAATTTACCGTCTACGAACAAATACATTTTTGTGGCCGAAATTTAGTGGGCCCTATTCATCGTGAACATACCGCCGCCCATGAAGCGACCGGCTTCATCATGGCTAATAAAAGAACGAATAATAAAATTCCTAAGCTAAACACTTATCCTAGTACAGATACTTAGTTGCTAATCGTCAATTGGCATAATGCATAAACGCACTACAGGCCGTTTCACCACACTGTTCTTCAGTTTTATTAACGCGACACGAACTACACCATCTCTTCCCGGATACAATTCTAACACTCGGCCCAAAGGCCACTGAGTCGGCGGCACATTGTCTTCCTTCACTATTACTAGTTGTCCGCCCTTTAAAGACGTGCCTGGTGACGTGGTCCATTTGTTGCGCTGCTGCAGCTGATGCAAGTATTCTTTGGACCATCTCGTCCAAAAACCTTGTCTTAGTCTTTCTATGTATTGCCACCGCGATAGATTGTTCAGTCGAATCGTCGTTAGTGATGGTTCGTTTATGGTGCTGAAACGTTTTCCAATTAAAAAATGGAACGGTGTCAATGGTTCTAAATCGTTGATGTCTTCCGACAACGGCGTCAGTGGGCGCGAGTTCAATACTGCTTCTATTTGAGCGACAAGCGTCATGAATTCATCGTACCGTAATAGCGCGTTGGCGATTGTTTTCTTCATATGTGTTTTTAGTGACTTGACAGCCGCTTCCCAGAGTCCGCCAAAGTGAGGCGCGCGAGGAGGACTAAAATGCCATTTGACTCCTTGATCGTTAGAATAATTTGCTAAAACCGCGTCCTGCTGCCTAAATTGCTCTTGCCAAATCCTTAGCTCCTTGTTTGCCGCCACAAAATTCGTGCCGTTGTCTGAAAAGATATCCGATGGCTTTCCACGTCTTGCAACGAATCTTTTGAATGACGCCAAAAACGATTCCATTGTTAAATCTTCCACTATTTCAAGATGAATTGCCTTGACCGCTAAGCATATATAAATCGCTATGTAAACCTTCATTACCGGAGAATTGCGTCGCTTGCTTAATTTTATTTTGAATGGTCCGCAAAAGTCAATTCCGCATTTCGAAAATGGACGCGTTATTGTCACTCGATTAGCGGGAAGATCACCCATTACATAGGTCATTGAACTTGGTCGAAATTTGAAGCACCTTATGCATTTTCTAATTAGCCTTTTGCACTCTGATTGTATGTTTAGTGGCCAAAATTCTTCTCTTATTAAACTTATCGTTCCTTTCACACCAATATGAAGGTTGTCTTCATGACATTGCCTGACTAACAGCGTTGTGAAATGATGGTCCTTGGGCAAGATTACTTGATGCTTAGCGTTGTAATCCAGATCGGAATTTTGTAATCTTCCACCAACGCGTAGAATCCCTTTGCTATCGATAAAGGGTTTGAGCGCAAGCAATTTGCTTTGTTTCGATAAATTGTTACCCTTTTCTAAAGCCTTTATTTCAGCACTGAATTCAATATTTTGCACATTTCTAATTAGACGCATTTTTACATCCGCTAACTCTTCAACAGTTAGATGGTTTTGGAACTTGTTTGCTTCCTTTTTTCTCTTATTCTTCAAGCTGGTAATATATCGTAGGCAGAGAGCCGTTACTCTTAATAATCGCCTATAACTGGAGAATCGCATTATGAAATCATTATCATTTGCTTGCAATATGTGCAAAGATGTTTCTACGGTTTCCTTGTCTATTTCTTGTTTGTCCATGTCACTAATCGACTCGTCTGTTTCGTTTTTATTATCGCTTTTCAGCCAATTAGGTCCTTCCCACCATATACTGCACTCGATTAAGTCTTTTATTTTGATTCCCCGCGATATAATGTCGGCAGGATTGTCTTTGCTTCTAACATGCTTCCATTGCGAAATATCGGACTTCGCTTGAATGTCGCCTATACGATTTGCGACGAACACTTTCCATCTTTTATCATGTGCTGCCAACCACGAAAGCACTACCTTCGAGTCTGTGTAATAGAAAATGTGGCTGGGTTTATTCGTAAAAGATTTTAAACACTGTTGCACTAGATTCGCGAGCAATACCGCGCCGCATAGTTCGAGTCTTGGTATTGATACTGTTTTGACCGGTGCTACTCTAGATTTAGCACATAATAATCGCACGTTATAGTTATTCTTAAAAGTTTTCTCGCGGAGATAGATACACGCACCGTAGGCAATGGATGACGCGTCACAAAAACCGATTAATTCCGCATGAGTATCGTTGTTAATTACTGTAGCTAGTCGCGG
Organism: Hololepta plana; assembly: GCA_963695495.1. Classification (NCBI taxonomy): domain Eukaryota; kingdom Metazoa; phylum Arthropoda; class Insecta; order Coleoptera; family Histeridae; genus Hololepta; species Hololepta plana. The sequence continues at coordinate 9,982,599 of OY968836.1, forward strand.
TATCCTAATCTTATTTAGATGTTTCATATCGTCTTGAAAGTCTTGCCACTTTTCTCTTACGGCAGATGGAACCTCATCGTCCCATTCTAAATTTAATTTCCATAGTTGTTGTAAAAGCACCTTGCCCTTTATTATAAAAGGTCCAATAAGACCAAGCGGATCGAATGTTCGGGACAATTCCGAGAGGATGCGTCGCTTGGTCAAGCTGCAATTGTCCTCTATAGTTGGCGTTGAATAGCACAATAAATCGCGCTTGAAGTTCCAGTTTAATCCGAGAGTCTTTAAATCGGAGCCCTTTTCAAATGCTATAACTGATAGTGAAGAATCTTGCGGAATGCCCCTTAAAAGAGCAGGTTCGTTTGAGCACCATTTACGCAATTCGAATTTTCCTTGCTTTAAGATGTTCGTGACTTCATCTATTATTTGTGTTGCTTCGTTTTCCGTAGACGCACCGCACAACAAATCATCCACGTAGAAACTCGATAATATTGTCTTTGCTCCTAATTCACTTGTACCTATGTTCTGCATTGCTAATTGCCGTAAGCAACGAATGGCCAAGTACGAGGCACTCGCTGTGCCGTAGGTCAGTGTTTTCAATTCGTATGTGTCGATGTCCTTTGTTTTATCGTCGCGCCACAAGATGCGCTGCAGCTTTCTTTGTTCATTCTTAACTAGTACCTGACGGTACATTTTGGTGACGTCCGCTGTCAAAACATATCTTTTCGTTCGAAATCTTATAAGAATGGTAAAGAGGTCATCTTGGAGTACAGGACCAACTTCCAAATTATCGTTCAACGATCGGCCATTGCTACTTTTTGCCGAACCGTCAAAAACCACTCGCAACTTCGTTGTTAAACTATCTGCCTTGACTACTGCGTGATGCGGCAGGTAAAAGTGCGGTTTTTCATTGATGCGATTTGAGTCGACTACTTTCTCCATATGCCCGACCGCCAAATATTCCTTCATGAACATCTTGTATTCTTTGTATAATTGCTGATCTTGCGATAGTTTCTTTTCTAAATTCATATATCTTTTTACTGCCATTGTTTTCGATTCACCTAAGTTGATCTGTTCGCCTTTGATTGGAAGCTCAACAATGAATCTCCCTTCAACGTTTCTCTGCACTGTTTCCTCAAACTGTTTCTCAATTTTCCTTTCTTTGCTTGTTAAAGTGTGTTCTGTTGTGTTACATTCTTCTATTCGCCAAAATTTCGTTAGATCAAATTCCGCTCTTGAATAATTGCACATTACATGTTTGGGGACACTAGACATTTCTCCTGAGGCTATCCACCCAAATTCCGTCTCGGCAAATACAAAATTGCCTGTTTCTATTCTGCCCGTACGCAAGATCTTCCAGAATACATTTGACCCAAGTAGTACGTCGATTTCTTTGCTCTTACAAAAGTTAGGATCAGCTAAGTGGATTCCATTTGGTATATCTATAATTGCTTCGTTTATTGTTACTATGGGTATCCTTTCAGATATCTTGTTCACCACGAGACACCTGGTATTCATTGCAAATTGATTCATAATAGACTTTACTTCTACAGTGACGGATTCGTTTATATTTTCAATGTTGCCCGTGATTCCACGAAGGGAACAGGCGATCTTGTTTCTATGCAATTCGAATTTTCTGACAAATGACCTGGTTATTAATGATGATTGCGACCCTGAGTCTAAAAGTGCGGTACATTTGTGTGTGTTTCCATATTTATCCTGTACATGAATCTCGGCCGTTGCTAAAAGTACGTAGCTCGTATTTGTATTGATCGTACAGGAATTAGCAATTGTCACATTTTCGTTAGACGCTTCGATCGTTTCTGTTGGCTTTGTTCGCTCAATATGTAATAGAGTATGATGCTTTTTATGGCATGTGCGACATTTCCCTCCTCTACATTCTCCAATGCGATGTCCTGTTTTCAAGCAGTTGTAACACAAATTCTTTTCTTTGGCGATCATTCGACGCTCTTCAATATTGCCTTTTAAGAATTGTTTACATTGACTGATTATATGGTCTTCTGCGCATACAAAACATTTGTGCATATTTGCTGTGACAAAATGAGTTAATTTTCTATTCAATTTTGGCGATTTTGTAGTGGACGAAGGCTTGCACGTTATTTCTAGCCCGATACTTCTTCTCTGTATGAAATCCAGCAATTGTTTTAATGTAGGACGGTCTTTTGGTGAAAGCGATAATTCCCAGTCTAAAATTGTTTTATTGTCTAATTTTATAGATATTAGGTAAATTAGTAAACTGTCCCAGTAATCAACTGGCTCGCCTAACGATTTTAAAGCTCTCGTATGCTTTATTATGTGGTCATGTATTTCACGCAAGTTTGCGCCTATGTTTCTATCGCACGCGGGCATTTCTACCAACGATTTTAAATGCTTTTTAACAATAGCGCGTACGTTGTGATAGCGTTCCTTCAACGTATTCCACGCTGTTTCATAATTTTGCGACGTGACTTCTATTCCTTGAATTACGTTAAATGCTTCTCCGCGAAGCGTCGATTTTAAATAATGAAACTTTTGAACTGGCTGAAGTTCTTCGTTGCTGTGTACTATGCTTTCAAATGTATCGTGATACGTTAGCCATTCTTCGTAATTACCAGCATACGTTGGCAAATTTATCGGCGGTAATCGTATTGCTGATTCTACAGTGCTGCTATTGCTTCTAAATGAATTCGATTGTTGTGGTGCGTTGTCTAGCTTTACCTGTTCTAAGTCATTCACTAGTTCGTTGTAACTATCTAGAAAACTATCCCATTCATGTTCCTCGTTATTGTCGTTAATAGTGTCTATTTGCGTTTGTGTTTCTAAAAACGAGTCATAACATGATTTTGCTCTCTCTATTAATTGATGTATCGAAGGTGATCTTGCTAATTGCGTTCTAATGTTTGTTAGGATTCTCCTTATCGAGGCTCTTTTCAATGTAAGGCTTCTTAAATAATCTTGACCCTGATTTTGGTTTGATTCCATGCTGATTACTATAATTATCTGACCTTTTTTGATGTTTCTTCTGCTTAGTGGCGCTACTTCCGTTGATCTGCTCGAGATGCTGTTGCCACTGTCGTTGCTTCTGTTGATGCTTCTCTTTTCACGATTGTCTGCTGATTACTATTCTTCACACGTTTTGAGATCACAATTGCTTCTTGCGTTACACTATCTATTACCGCGTTTTACTAGTTCGCGATCCGGCTCGAAGGACCAAAATGTTTGGGATTGTTTTACGATGGTAACAAAAATGCCCAATTTACATAAATATTAAAATAAGAAAACTTTATTAATTCATCTTTCGCGAATTTATCTAATAAAACCGCGGGTATGCTGCTTCTTCGTCGACAACTAATTGTGAACTGATGCAAAATCTAGATGGATAACCATTCACACAAAATCCGTCATCAATGAATACACTTATGCAGCCTCTCCGATAACATTAAACAAAATACAAATTTAGCACTAAACAAAGACAACACTTCAAATGTATAAATATAAAGTTAACCAGTATTAAAGAACATTTTGATTGCATTAATGAATGATAACAATATTAACAAAGACAGCACTTAGTAAAAGAAACAGTAATTTACCGTCTACGAACAAATACATTTTTGTGGCCGAAATTTAGTGGGCCCTATTCATCGTGAACACATAGAACACCGTTAATTTGTGATGCTTTTATCCGCGAAGAGCCGTTAGAAAGTGCTAATGTTCAACTCCCCTCGCAAACAGTTTTTCGTTTTGGATACGGAGTCGTCTCTCTACCACCACGACCGGCAGTTCGAGGCGACTCAACCTCCTTCGTCTCCTCGTACTATTACACGTAATGCTACTGCACAACCCTTGTCACCGCACCGCATAGCACTTAAGCTGTCGTAAAAACATGAACTATTGAGCCATACATCATTCCAGTTACAAATTTCAACCAACCTCATCCAAAACAACCCTCGCATCTTCCATTCTTCGGTCTGCGCACCGCTACTCCTATTAGGCTTTCCTCAATTTTCAAAAATTAATATTTGATTCCTATTTTAATTACGGCGATTCTCTGGATTGTTAATTTCCTGCATTCATCCGACGAAGATGAAAAAAATTGATAAGTTTCTTTGATGTGTGGTGAACTATTTCCAATTGGAAAATAATAATAATAATGTGATCGCTTCGGAAATATTTTCTCGACAGCCACCAATTGCAGACTTCAGTCGATAATAAGTTTGCTAAAAGTGTTTGATATCGATAAACAAAAATTAAAATGCGAAAATATAGTAGAAACAACACAAAAGTTCTTTAAGTCTACCACTAAATAAAATTTAATGAGATATGTGCGACAATAGAACAAGATTTCCTCATCCTCATCTCTAAATGTCTCCGAGGTGTTCCCATCCTCGCATCAACATCAAACTAAGAGCATCTATTAGAATATATAAAGGAGCGATGATGCGAGTGAATTTCTTTGAAGTACTTTGAAACTTAATTACGACAAAATGTGCATCGAATAAAAATAACATCGACCGGCCATTAAGTCGTCGAATGTTGGGAACAATGTCTGGATTACTGGGAAAAAGTTATGCGAAGTGTGTGGGTGTGGGAGTTTCGTTGTCATCCAAGTAATTACGAGCTTCTTCGATTTCTGGCACGGAATTCGCATAACCGGCTCGCCAAGTTTCGAATGAATTTCAATATCCTCCAAGTGCAAGATTCATGCTCGCTCACTTGTTGTTGTTGTTGTTGCACGCTAACGACAAACTGGTGTTAGTTAGCTGTTGTTTCCATATTGTCGTCGTCGTTGGTCTCCTCTGTTTTGGTACGTCGAAATTAGATGCTCAAGTGCAAGACGAAACTTTAACCGCAGTAAGTAGTTGTTGTTGTTCTTGCTACTTTATATGAATTTGTCATTATTTGTGAATTAATTATGCGATTCAATTCATTTTATGCATAAACGACGGCAATTGCAAAATTTCATTTCATAATCATAAGTTGCAAGCAATCGAACAATGTTGCTACTGTTATTTCAATAAGTCGTTATTCCTGCAAACGAAAATAACGGCTTTAACCGCGCAAATGGTTTTAATGTTGCATCGTAACATTGCGTTTCCTTCTTAAATCTCTTTATTAATATTTTCTCTTTTAATGTTGGCGCGCATTATGATGCAGAAATGGCTTTTTGTTTGATTTTAAAATAGCAATTCAGAGTAGAAGACAAGATTAACTACAAAAGATGTACAAAGAATAAGAAACGACAATGAGAAAGCTTTATTCGCAATTAATAAAGTCATATGATATGTATGGAGAAAACTTTCGTTGTTAATCTAAGACCTATTAAATTAAAGAAATTTCAGCAAACGTCTTATCAAATTTACAATTGCGACGAAGGTTAATGCTTGATAAGAGATTTTTTCTGTGGACCAGACTAACAAAAAATCACGGGAAAACATTGGCTATCGTTCGTTGTTATTAGAGGTGAACGGAGCAGTAAAAGTTTTATTATTCTCGGCCACATTGCTACAATTGTGATTACAATAAGTTTTTCCATGATTTTCGGTATTGATCTCAATAAAAGAGTAACTTATCTCGATGTTAATCAAGTCTGAGGCAATGAAATAAACTAAATTCTAAACCATACTACTGATGAACCGGCGCATCCACCAGAAAATGGTCAAATAAAAGATTATTTTTTGAATTAAAATTTGTGATGAATTCCCTTCAAGGTTCGTGAATTGGTCACTTTAATCTGCATGTGTGGATTTTATTTGGAGGTCATTTAACTGTCAGATACATCTTTTTATGTCTGCATAACAAATATGCAAAGATTTCATAACTTGCAGTGGATATTAATATTCATCGACGGGATAGCGCAAGTTGTAATGTTTAAATATATAAATACACACACACATATACACACACGTGTGCACACTATATGGGTTTAATCACTAATGTCAACTGATTTCAGCATACACTAAATTTGATTATAATTAATTATGACAAACTGTTACGTTAACGCATACGTACACGTACATGGGGATGTGTTTGCTTTACTGGTGTACGTTCAGAATTTAACAAAATGTAAAACAGTTTTTCCAAATTTGCATTTTGTCAAAATGATTTCATTCTTTTTTATTTGGATTAATTAAAGAGGAACACATCGAATTGTTTTTTATCGAGCAGAATATTACAAACGTGAGCACACAAACAAAATGAAAAGCTCGTCTTGAATTTATGAAATGATTTGATGCTGAAAATGGAGAAAGATAAGTTGATTAAGAAGCTTTTTGAAGTCGATTGAAATTTGATTATCGCATAAAGTTACGAAATCCATCTGATTGCAAAAAAATCGTCGGTTAACGCTGGTAATGAAGCGAAATTGAATAATTTCATAAGCAGATCCTTTTTAAGAATCGTTAATCCAATTTCATTAATTTATAACATAATTTTTACGATGCATTACGTTTGCGAAAAAAAGAAATGATTGAAAAGTTACGCAAATTTATTAGATCTCTAATGATTTATGCCGCTTTGGCATATTTTTTGAATTAGATTGTATCCAGATATACATAAAATAAATTATATTCGGTCTAATTTGAAAAAAAAAACATAATAATAATAATGGCTGGAAAAAACAGTGATGAATGATGGATGAATTCCGAAAAAAGTGCTGCAAAAAATTTATTAAAAAAAACAAAGCAGAAAAAAGCGTAAAAAATAGCGAGTAATATTCAAACATTTTCAATTCGGATCTAATAATATGTTCGCAAAAAGCGTTAAAACGGAATTGTTCGAAATAATACTAATGAAAAAAAGACAATATATTGTAGCGGCAGAATAAAATCAAATTTCTATTATCAACGTTGAAAAATATATTAAAAGGGAAGGAATTTTCAATAAAGTCGTGGGGTTTATTGCAAAATTGATACATGGACTTCAATATGTTTTTACAACAAAATCAAAACTGAAAATTTGATCAGGCGAACAAAATTTCGGCCACTCAACGAAATCTTTCCAAGCAAATGAATTTAAATGCTTTTTACCGTACAATTCATTAAAACCCTTCGAAATAAATAGTTGAATGCCGGGCGAAAAAAGTGCAGATTAATTTACCATCAATCCATACGAACCGAGTGCATTGAGTAATTACTATTTGAAATATAAAATAAATCTATGACGGTAAAAAAGCGCACGGGGCACGCAAAAAAAATGCTGTTCGAGTATTGATACTATGGAAAATAAAGCAACAAATCAAAACGAATAAAATAAATGAACATGCCCTTTTCCCTATACCTCTCTATCTCCATTTCAGCAAATATATATATATAAATATATCACGGATAGACCATCAATCTAATTGCTGTTACGATACGTATATGTGCCTAATGGTACACGAACGCAATACACCATTTACGTCTGTTGCCTCTACATATCGAATAAACTTTCAGGATCTATAATCAATAATGACCTCTCTCCAGTTTATTTTTATTTTTTTACAGGTCGCTCTTCACTTTTTCCTTTCATATTTGCCACATTCCGAGTTCGTTTAATAGTTTCCCGTAATCGCATTCAAAAGTTAACGAAATGTTGATCACTGTGAGGTGGTAGCACAAAATATTGATTTCTACAACCCGGCGCATCCACCAAAATCCCCAACGTAAATTGTTCGTTGAAGGCATGCGATAAATGTATTGTTAACGCACAGAGAAGACTTGCGACGCACTTTGGAAGGATTTTCTAATGCCGAAATGGAAAACATTTTGTGTCAGAGGGAAAAATGCAATTATCAAGTTGATAATGCTCGGGAAATAACACGAGGAGAATGTACGTTTGCGTTGTTGCAATAAAAACGTATAAAATATACACGTATAAACTATTATTATTATCATCGTCGTTATTACATGTTAGGGTTTTTAGTGTTTACGTATTTGTAATAGTGGCAGTAGACCCCTGCTTAATGGCCTTTAAAGCTCTCTCTGGCAAATACTTCCGGTGAAATAAAACGAATGCGCCGCCATTATTTTCAAATGTAAAGACTTCCGTTTAATATTTATACATATATAAATACATTTCGTAGTTGCAAGTGTGTGCAGTATAAATGGTGAAGTGCTCTTGTATTATTATTATAATATTGCACGAGTCTTACCTCTGTATTATACACACAGGCATTCGTACATCTGCTTTTTTCCTCGATACTTTTATTCCTTCCATACAATTCGAATCGTAATTTTAACATTTATGAAAATCATTTTATGGTATTACGAAATTTATCGCATGTAAATTTGAATAGAATTCATATATTTGAACGTGAACGAACGTCGGCGTGCATCGAGAGAAGTGAAAGAATACTTTTAAGATAATGCTAAAATCATTTCACTCTTTTATTTTCTGGCTGTATCTAGATAGGAAAGAAAAATGTATACACGTGTACATAAAAATTCCTTCTCTCTCTCTTCATAGCACTTTACTGTCTTATCAAGTTTTATGAGTGAGATGCCGCTTTTTGCACAAAAGAATGACTCGGTAATGGAGTTTAGTCTAAGAAGAAATCGCCATTAAACGAACGAAAGTTTGCCATTTAGTTTTAGGCTACACATATATAACTAATGTGGCGTATAATATATGTCTGGCGGAAAACAACCGAACAACAATTTTAACGCCGAACTTTCATCGTTCAAACGCACATCGGAAGTGCGGTTTTGAAATTAATAGAAAGCAAATTTGTTTTATGCAGCGTTAAAACGAGAAATACGTCGATTCTAATGCTCAAAGTAAATTTGGTTTATAATTAATTTTTATTAATATATTTAACACAGTCTTATGTTTCAAAGGAGTTACTAGTAATTTAAAATTTATTTAATAATTAACAAACACAAAATAAGTGCATATTTACGAAACTAGCATAAGCCTTTTTGCTAGGATTATTTAAAGGTTCCCTTGTTGTATTAACAGTAGTTCGCGTTGTTGCTTCTTGCTCGTTCACAGCGAAACAACGCATTTTAATAAAAACCCTTTGTATACAATTACATCAAAAGCTTTTCAGTTCAAACAATACGAGCAAAAGGCAACGGCTTTACAGAGGCGTGCATAAAAAAAGGAGCCCAAGAAAAAAGATTATTTTCCACGTAACAGTTTAAAGCCAAACGCCCTTTCATGTTGTACGATATAACACTACGATATTTTAATTTAGAATATTTATTATGTGTATGAAGAGGGGTTTGTTTCACTATTGAGAGCGACTAGTTTTAGTTAAATAGTTCGCTTTTGTGTTCGAAATCTGCTACGATTTAACAAGAAATGTAGTTGTGAATCAAAAAGATGGTTATGGAAAATTTTGGAAATTCTAAACAACTGAAAATAGCCAATTTTGGTAATGGAGTTGTTGTTCTTGCTTGGATTGCTTGAGTGCACTCAACTTTCTTGCGAACCTAAGGAACTAAAAAAGTTCTCGTTTCCCTTCTATGATGAGATTTTCTCTCAATTTTTTCCCGTCTTTCCATCAAGATGCATTTATAATAAAAAGATTCCCTGGATTCCACATAACATTCTAAGAGAAGGATAAAACTTTTATTTCATGATAAAGAAAAGTGTGAATAGGAATATTCCGTTGTTAAGCAAATTGCATATTTTTTAATCTAAATTCCCTCATAAATTAGGCAAGCCTTTAGCAAATTTACCGCATCGATTCGTTTAGATGGGCGTGTTCGTCGCCGGCATTAATTTAAATTAGAACGATTCGAAAATTTTAATCGAAATTTATCGTTCGTTGTTACGTTTGCCACTCTCTCTCTCTCTCTCTCTCTCGATAAATTTGATTTTATTTATTATTTATTTATTTCGTAATTTGAAACGTTTGTTCGTTGCTAAAATGCCGACGATACAAGTATAGCTCGAAAGGAAGGGTTATAAATTTAATTTATTAACGTTAATTTTAGTAGACGGTATAAACTTTCAACAGCAGCAACAATTTGTTACAGATAAATCGAGGATTGCGTTCACGGCATTGCAAAAAAGAAACAATAATCGACATAACTTGCGAACGAAAATGAAGTTATCTTCTTTGTTAAGCTGTAAACTACTAATTTGACTCGTTGCAAATTGTCTGTTGCCATTTAGGCCGTGATTTTAATTAAAACGACGCGAACAAAAAAAAATTGCGAAAAAAGCGTGCATTTGACATGGTCGTACACGTGGAAGTTAGTTAAAATTTCATGAATATTTATGGCGCCAATCTTTTTTTTTATTGCAACTTCAATATCATAATAATAGAAAATTAAAACCGAACAGCAATTTGCACGTTGGTTAAGTTCGGTCCTAATGTGATTATCAAAACATTTTCGACACGTGCTTCGATTATTGCAATAGCATTTAGCATTTAATTGCACCGATAACTATCGATTTTGCGATTTAGATTTTATTAAATTTATCACTTACATTTTTAATGTAATCTTCAGTGTTATTAATACGTCTGCTTTTCGGTTAAGAGATACTAGGTGTTAGTAATAGTTGCCGGTTTGTTTTGCGGTCACTGACGAATATTATACCGTTAACCATCTGGTATTGGCGCATTAATTAAAATCCGTTTTACACAAACACTAGGAACCAACATACACATAGAGATTGCGGCCGAAAACTATCTACCTACCCGAACATCCATTGACAGTTCCATCGATATAAATATTCATGCGTCTGCCATTAAAATTTTACTACAATGTACGCCTATGCGAATGGCATCCATTTAAAAGGTCATCGATTATTAGTTTATTGCCCAGAATGAACCGGAAATGATATCGATTTATCGACCAGAAAAAAGTTATTCGTTTGAAGTTAGCTTGTCCAGTTACGTCCGGTTGAAATTCCTCCGAGCTCGCCAACAGAAGACTTCGTTAATATTAATTAGTTCTTAATTGACTGTTAAAGTAAGGTGAAGCGTGCAAACAAAGAAATTGAAGAAAAACGCGGGATTTTTGGCCGGGATTCGGTTGAATGGAAGAAAAATTGCTGTTCTTCTTTCTAATTCGTTTATAATTCCTCCACCTCGACGCAAGACAAAAAAAAATTAATTGTTCCAACGAACAATTATTATTCTGCATGAATATTGCTTTATTTCGAGTATAATAAATAAAATACGGTTGTGCATTAAACCGCAAAACAAAAGGATCGGCGCGGAATAAAAGGTTTCCGGTTTAGTGTCCGGAAATTACCGTCGTTACCGATAAAGTTTCGGTAATAGTGGCGGTATGGGTCGCTGTGGCGGAAAATAATACATCTCCTCCTCATCGTCTATGCTTCTTTTTTTTCTGCAAAAATTATAATCGACCGTATTTTATTACACGTACCGCCATCATTTTGCACGCCAGAAAACGAATAGAGAAACAAGAATCCCTCATCTTCTTTTTGCAAACGTTAATGAATGTCCGTTTGATAGTCGAGTGTAATGGTGACCATTTTTGTTTGACCCAAAGAGCGAAAGAGATCTAAACCTCCGTAACGATACAAAAAGGGCACGCGTACGTAGCAAATAAAGGTAAAAAGGGATAAAAAATAAGCCGGGAAAAGTGCCTGAAGGAAACTACAATTGTTGCACTACCTATAAAACATAAAAGAGTTTTACAAGAGCGGAAAAAATTAGACCAGCTGCAGTCCTCCACAGAATGCCGATGGCTTTGCAGAATTTATTCCAAAAAAATAATGGAGACCATTCGGAAAGAGGAAAAACGACGAGATTGTTACTGAATTGAATTAAAATGGGAAGAAATGAATTCAATTGCGAATTAATGAAACCAAAAAAGACTGGTAAAAAACGAAAGAGGTCAAATGAGAGGGAGACCGGAGTTATTGTTGCAAATTTTTGTTTGTGTTTGCTTTGCTCGAAGAGTAATTGTTGGGAACGTTAGAATCGTAGTTTGAATATAGAACAGATTAGATCTGGGTTGTCTCTGTTCCTGTGTGTATATGCGTGTATACGTATGGACGGGAAAACAATAAATCAACTGATAAAATCCTCGGGCTCTAACGGCACTTTCTCTCACATTAACCCCCGTCGTCCACGAAAAATAATCAGCAACAAGAACAACATGGGATAACGCTCGCAAAAGGGTTTAGATAAACATGATTTTTTCCTTGCCGCCCAAGTCCTGTATTTAATTTGATAAAGCTACCGAATAACCTTAATAAGCAATCTGAAGTTAACCTCAACTCGCATGAAGACAAAACGAAATTAATCCGCAAGAAAAATCACTTCGTCATCGTTGCTGTTGATGTTACTTTTGGCACTTTACCTTTTCTCTTGCAACTTCTATTTGATTAAATTCCGCTTTAATGTAAATGAAGAGCCCCATCTTTATTCGGCTAAGACGGCTTTTTATTAAAATTTACTCTCTCGTAAAAATAACGGAGAAACAGGGAGATGAAAATAAGCGTAAAAGGATCCAGATAAAATTGATACGATACAATTCCAATGAAAGGCGAAAAGAGATGGTCGAATGAGACCGGGATACGTGCGAGTGCGAGATGTAAATAGTTTATTGCCTTTATATAAGCCGTACGAAGTGCAATATTTGGAAAGTCTGCGTGAAAAGGATGCAGGTAAGGAGGCGAAAAAGAAAGTGGATGAAGATGGATAGGGAAGAAAATGTGTATACGGTCAGGGACGCTCCGTATAACTCGAGGCTGTAGGCTCCATCTTCTTCCTTCTTTTTCCGTTTTAACATCTACTACCTTATACCCGGCGCTTCCACATGAAAATGCCGAAGTAAATTCCGACAAGACCATTTGTATGGAGATTTTTTCTTCCTCGGAGGCAAGTGGAAGGGAAAAAGAAATGGAAGAATTTCACTTGGTATTCCTCATAGACATTGTTTTAGGGCAAAGTTACCAAACGAACGACGCCAAAGAATGCTTTTTTCCGTAGAGGAAAAAGAAAAACAATCTTCCCCTTTAACATGCAATCCCTTATAGATACACAAGAAAATCGTCGTGTAAAGCAAAATGATGCTCAACAGTCATGTCGGGCTTATGTTAAGAAACTTTCGTAAGGAAATTTTCCTGTCCCAACACCGATGCTAGTTAATATTATTAATTAACACTTTTCGAAAACTTTGCGTCGAGTGTTCTCGGGAACCGCTGGAGTTTTTTTTTAATTAACGGGAAGCTCGGTCTTCATGTCGTTGTTTGGGTTAGAATGCACCAGGGTTACGGGAAGGGTGCGTTTAGAAATAGGGCTAATTCCTCGCGTCTCACGTTCGGGAAGTGGGGTCGAACGCTCGCACAAAAGAGAATCGAAAAACGATGCGAGTGAGAGCAACCACGCGATTACGTCATCGCTTGTCCATTTTTTGCCCTTTTTTGCAAAAAAAAGCAAGACTAACCCCTTTGCATTTTTCCAATTTTCCCCATTTTTCTTCAACTCCTAGAATCGGCTGAAACTCGCACCATTTGTAGGGACAATCGAAGGCTAATTCGTGCCAAAATTAGAGCCCAATCGATCGAGTAGTTTAGAAGTTTTCGCACTTTTAAACTATTTAATTTGGATTATTCACAATATTAATTCACACTCTTCCCGAACTTGCGGGACGTTTTGCTCGCGAACCGCTGGTCGTAGAGACCTGCAGTTTTTTTTAATAATAGAAACAATTGAGGCACAAATATAATTTTTCGAAGTAGAAAACGCACCGTGGCAAACTTTTTTTTAATCGTAGAGAATGTTGGGCGTAACATACGCCACGTAAGATTGCAAAAGGGCTACATGAAGGGTGCAAAAAATTAATATTCCTGCAAATTTCTATTAGAGTATAGAAATGCAAATAGTCAAGTATTTTGAGCAATAACTTGATCGCATGAGCATTAGTGAAAACCGATTCAGATAATTATGCCGCGTTTCCGAATTGCAATATTCCCCAAAATTCATCCCAAAAACGCGTATAATTCTAAAACGAGGTTGAACACAAAACAAAGATTCATGCAAAAATGCGAATTTTTGCCGCTTCTACTAGTTTGTCTTTAAACGGAAGTTTATTCCTCGTGCGCCGGATGCAAATTTGCAATTGTTCAAATTCCGTCCGTGCAATTCGTTTAATTTTGCTGAAAATACGCGCAAATAAGCGAAACAATGTGAACCTTTTCAGCTAGGGCGCTCTCGATCGATGTTAAACAATCGTCGACGTAGTTATTCATTCGTCGGAATTAACTCTATTAAGTTTCGTCCCCGTTGCCAACACATTCTTACATTTTCACCGATTCTTTCGCCACCCCCTTGTGCTTTACGTTTAATTGTATTTCTATCCGGCTCGTTCCCCTTGAATCGAGTGCGAGAGAAACGAATGAATAAAGTGAATTTTATTAAACGTAACAAAAGTATAAAACGGATATATAAAAATAAAATAAGGGTGAAAGAAGTTTAAAGAGAATCGGGAGTTAGGGGGCGAAAGAGGCAAAGAAACGATCTTTGATTAATTCTTTCAGTCACTCGACGAAATGCTTTTCCCTCGCATTCACTGATAATACATTTTTCACTTAAACATCTTGCTCGTCGCTCTTAATCTCTCTTTTTTAAACGCCATAAAAGGCAGTCAGTTTAAAAGCAATTAAAAAAAACCAGCGAGAGAGAGAGTTGCGCAACTATCGTTAATGAAATTCTGATCAACAAGAGTTCGCCAAACTGCTAAAAAAAAAGAAGGAAATTCTAAACTTTAATTAAAAATGTTATCATTATCAACTGAATTAATTAATCTCATATTTATTAATACTAATCGTCAACAACGAGAAATTGTTTTCTTCCTCCGCTCGGCAATGCGATATCACACTTCTTGCTCTTAAAGGGGAGTCAAGTGTTTTAGTGAATAATAAATTACAATAAATTTTATTTCATTTCATCATTTCTTTCCTCTATCTTCCTTTTGTCTCTAACACGATAGAAATGGAAGTTTTCAACTACATGTTTTGCTTTAACGAAAACTTTGATCATTTATCTCGTTTTTCTTGCGACAGAAAAAAGCGGCTGCAGAGGGAAAATCTATATCTATGTGGAGGAAGATTTCCTTTTTCGTCTTCACTATTTCTTTTTGAAGGCAAGGAAAACTGAAAACAGTGGCATATGGATGTTAGACTTCATTTCCCTCCTTTTTTATTATGTTGGTACTAAAGTCTTAATAAAGAACTTCGTTTGATTCCATCAAACTAATGAATTCCAAATATGCGAATTTTTCCTTTTTCGTTGCTGTTAATATTATTAATTTTCGCATCGTTTATCATGCGGACCGTTTTAAATTGACATTCTTGGTACGCGGTTTACCTAACAATTCATATCTACCTACGTACGAACGATGAAAATATACTTTTATATAATTCCTCCCATGATGATGGAAATGAAGAGTGGCAAATGGAGAATGAGAGAAAATACGAGAGAATAAGCGCTTCTTTTTTTCTCTCAAATAAAACGAGCAAAAAATAATAATAAAAATGAGCGAAGAAGGGCAAAAAGAGATGATAACGTCCTTCGATAGCATAGTACACACATATACGTACATTTAAATTCCGAACGTTCAGTTTCATTTTATTTCCATTTCGCTCACCCTTTCGTTTTTGGTAACTTTTCCCCCCCTTTTTTTTTATTATTCCACCCACTATAACGCACACGCAAACGTGTATTTGGGAAAATTAAATACGTGGCAGTTAAGCGAAGAATAATTACGAAATGGGAAGCATTAAGGAATTTTAATTAGACAACGAACTATAAATGGTAAAGCTGCAAACTACAAGAACAACGAAAATTTTGCTGGTTTCTTTAAAGAATAACTAAGTGACATTTAGTTTACCCTTTCAATTAAAATGGGATAACTCAATTAATGATTAAATTTGTACGATAAGATAACTTTTTACGAAATAAAAGGGAAAAATGCAAAACGATTTTTGTATGAAATGTATTGGGAAAAAATGGCATAAAAACCGTATAGAATAAACATTGCGCCCTAATTTAAATGATAATAATTTTTTTCTTTGCAGATTGTGCGTCACGTGTGTGTTTGTGCGGTTTTCCCTATACCTATATCCCCAACATAAATCATATTTTATTCATGTACTAACTTCGAAATTTACTTTTGCCCTTGTCCTAAATCTATACCGTCACATATATCCACATATTCATATAAACTGAAAATTTTCTTTAACCACGAAAAAGAAATTGTGTTTCTCTCGAATAAAAAACCACAACTTAAGAGGCGAAAAATAAAAGGAAAAAGCAGTCGAACGTCAGAGCGTATTGTAAGGGAGACAGAATAAGACATTTTTGGAAACAAAAAGGGGATGCAACCGCAAAAAAGAACCATTTTATTTATAGGCTAATAAATCAAATCCCCTTTCTGTTACTAACAATGCGAAGAAGGATTCCGGCTTCTTCCCCCCCTTTTTCTCCCCCGGATGGTTCCAGTTGAGGAGAAAAAGTATCATTTTCAAAATTCGCCACAAATATGGAATTAAATAAATAAATAATACGCGGGAAGACGGATTCTGTGTCAGAGAATGTCAGCTCACGAATAAAAAGGGAATCGTCTCGTGCCCATTGGCCAAAAACTGAGAGAGTCTGGGATAATTTATTTTAATTTATTGGCGGTCTAATGTTAAGATTTTTTTTCAAACAAAGGGTAATTGGAAATTTATGACTGTTGTCCGTTGGAAAAAAAAATTTATTCAGATTGTTGAACAACGTATCATTTAATCATTAAACGGAATTTAAGAGGAAACACTCTAACAGAGAAAAAGTTTATTTTTGATTAATTTCATTTTGTTTTTTTTTTTGCCTTCCGCTTTCATTGCCGCTTTTAAACAAATTAATTTCAATTTATTGCAAACGGATTTCATTTCACTGGTTGAATTTAAATTAATTTATAAGATATTACATTTTTTAATTAGAACGCAAACTAAAATTGCAAATAAAATAGTTTGCGTGAACGTTGGTTAAAACGATCATAATACATTTTTATTTGCGTAATAACATTTGTTGTTTGGCACAACAATTTCGTTCGAGTAAGGGGAAAATTATTATTTTTTCTAGATTAATATTTTGCGCAAAATTTAAAACATAATTTCCCATCTTATCGTTATAAATAAATAGTAAACATGATCTAGAAGCGTCTATTTCGTAATTAATTACACTTAAAGCCAAAAAGGATTTATGTTTATTCGTAGACGGTTTAAGTGATTTAATAGCGAACTTTAATAATTTCAGCTTTTGGATGGAAACGATTTATTAGTACGACGGTTTCATTATATTCAATCCTTTCCATCCTTCTCAACTTCTTTCTACATTTTCCATCCCCCCTCGCTCTTCAGCCATCCCTCATATTTATTATAACCCTTTAATATATTAGATCTCAGGTTTAAAAAGAGAAGAACTTGTAGGTTTTCTTAAAAGAAGAAAATCGTTCCAACAAGGAAAAGTCGACGAGGAAAATGATGAAGAGGAAAATTTATTGCGTTACACGTCTTGCATAATAATAATAACTTAATCATTTCCCTTAAAAATATAAAATTCGCTTGCTAAACGGTTTCCTCCACGATGTACATTTTAATTGATAAACAGCACTCTGGAGGAACGATACGTACAGACTGAAAAGTTTGTAAATTAGTGGGATTTCTGCACGTGAATGAAGACAAATTTCTTAGCAAAATCGTTACGTACACGAGCGAGACAAGCTGATACAATTAAGATTGTCTTATTTGATAAAAAATAATTTTGCAAAGTGCGTGACGTAGATTAATTGTAATTGATATCAAAGGTGTTTCTAAACTTACAAAGTAACAATAAAATAAAATAAAGAAAGTTTTCTAGGTTGTCTCTCGAGTTGTGACGATAACATGTAATAATTTCCTCGTTATAGTGCGACTCTTCGTCGTTTTATTTGGACAGAATTGCACAACAACTGGTTTCCGTGCAGGTGCACCGTCTAAAACTAGTACAATGGCGAACTGAAATGCCGTTCGTTATATCTTCCGTTTAACATTCACTACCTGTTTTACAATTTATTAGTTTATCCCAGAATGTGCAATGGAGACTTTTGCTGAAATTGTACAACGCGAATCACAATTCAGCAACTCGATTTTTATCTTTACGCGAAGACTTTGCGCAAGAAGAGGAACAAAACGTATAAAATATTTACACTTGTAAACGAAAGAAACTCTTATTTGCTCATCGTTATGCGTGATTCTCGTTCAGTAATTAATCAACCGTGATCATTTATTTAATTGTTTATGTTCTAGCAGTTCGAACGTAAACATTTTAGATCTGCCAACAAATAACTGGAGGTGTATTATTCGATCATTTTCAACCGTATTAAATCATGCCACATGCGCCATATGTTAAGTTGGAGATTTGTTCGGTTCGCAATGTTTGTTTGTACGATTATGAGCGCGGAGCAGAGTAAATAGAAAGATAAAAGGGGCGCAAATGGATTACGTAACGAGCCGAACGAAATTGAAAAATTAAGATGCACGACTTAGGAAAGTTTCCCTTAATATACCAATAAATCGTTTATAAATAGCGTGAAACTTACAACAATCCAAGTTAAAGCGTAGATTTCAGCGAGAGTTGAATTTTTGCGCCCGGCGCATCCACCACAAAATTAACTTGCAACTCGCTAATCGCAAGAGCATCCTCGTAAACTGTTCATGTTCAATTCGTGCAAATATCTGTGGCGAGTCAAAGAGGGCAAAATACGGAACGGAAAGTACAATGCGATAAGCGGCGGAGACGAGGGAAATAAATTGAGATAGACAAAAGAGGCAAACGGACATTTACTACATACGAATGCGCACGAACCGTAAATCCGTGCGGTTCTATTTGTACAAAAGTGCGGAATGTCTATGTGACAAAAACGGCGGTGGTTCAAAAGAGAATCGGGGATATTTTACCTGAAGAGACGGCGAGCAGCGGAGAAGAGACGGTAAACTGAAACGGAACGGTTTCGTGGCGGCCGGCTGACGAAGCCGCAGAGTCGCGGTTAATTTTTTTGCCATCGTACTCTCGCTCTCTCTTTCTGTTGCTCCTTCGCTTTTTCGCCATCCCTCCATCTACCTATGGCACCCTCTCAGGTTTATACGGACCGCGACCCCTAGAGAAACGACCAAAAGCGACCGGTCTCAGTGACAAGGGTCACTCTCTTTTCGGTCGATAGACACCAACACGGACGGAGAAAATAATAGACGCGACTACACACACGCATCCATTTACCTTGAGGTCATTCCCTGTGCCATAGATAAAAGGTTTAATTAACAATATCAAATTAAGACATTTAATTTTGTAATTTTCCCTAATTATTATTATTACAGCCGAAACGTTCTACGAGGTTTATCTAATGAAACGTATATGGGGTTGTTAACGTGCGCGCGAACGATTCCATTAATCAGGATGAAAAGTAATCTTTTAATAAATAATAACATCTCATTCGTTGCGCGTAGAAAGAATCTCCTACAAACACTTCAACTGGATGGGCGGTTCGCGAAGAATGGAGCCATCAGACCGGCGGCGGGCTGAAGACGTTTTGAATGGATGAAACGGAGGATTTAAGCAAGACGGTTTCTCGAGATAAGTGTCGGAGACGGAACGAAAGAGATCTATACGATTCTAAATTGTACACGTTTCAATTTCACAGTTCAAATTCCCCATACAAATTCTAACCAAAGGCACACACATTCCCTTCGCGCATTATTAAAGGCTCCATACATCGAACCACATTAATTGCCATTAGCAGGCGCGCACTAGGAACAAGCGGGGAGCTAATTGTGAGATGTCGTAGATGTTGAAGAACGATTTTTTCCATCGCCCCGAGAACGGGAAATGATGATTACTGTATATTCGCAGATTTCCACCTCAGACCATACTTCGGCATTATTCCCTTTATACTATTATATCCTAAGACACATACATGAATAAAGAGGGAGACAAAGAGACTGCGAGAGAGAGAGAGAGAGAGGGGGGGGGGATGATCTCAATATGTACATAACCAATTCCGTTAAGAAATAGAACTGTCTGAATACGAGGCTTACTCTCTAATCCGATCCGTTGAAAATCTTAAATCAGAAGTTTAACGGCACCCCTTTGTGTGTTTCGCGTTATTGTGCGCCATCTTGTTTATTCACCCCTGATTTATGAATACGCTCAAGAACAACAACAACAACAACGATAACAGCAGCAGCGGAGAGCGGAGATAGACAAAGAAGGCGGAATAAATAAGAAAAGGAAGTTTGCGAAATTACCGGAAACACTTGTTCCCACACGAATAATAAAAATCCACCTAAATTGCATTTTTGTTGTTTCGTTTTTGCGTTTCCTTCACAGCAAATGGCCGCCGCCGTTGCCTCTCGTCCCGGCATTTAAATTGGATTCATTTATAATTAACTTTTAATTAAAGGCAAAAGCGTCTGCCATATTTTACTATATCTCCGCTTTCTTTTTTAATGAGTCGCACGGTCATATAAAAACTTATTAAATCGATCTCCATCAAAATGGCATCAAATCCTGTTGCGCACCAGCGAACGGTTTAGTCGTTTTAACATGAAGACATAAAATTCTATAACCTATACAGATGATATATCGATTGCCAGTGGTTATAGGAGGATAATGTCTGAGAGGGCATCCAGCTGAAGATTAAGTGGGTCGCGTACTTTTTATGACTGTTTTACGATGTCGACTGACGAATATGTAAAAAGGATTCGCTTTAATTCACTCCTTTTCATAAACCGATTTCAATTAGTAGGTTTCTGGATGACGTTATATAAAAAAGTAAGTTAATAAAGAACATTTCCAAGTGAAATTTAATTGAAGACAAGGGGATTGAAAAGGGTGGAAATTCGTGTGATAGAAAGGGATTGATTTTCCTTTTTCAGTTGGGGAAATCAAACAGGGTTACGATGCCCTCTGGCGAGGAATCGTTTCGAAGAAACGAGAGAATGCTAACGGTGTATTTGGAAGTTTCCAGCAGGTACATAATACGTGGACATTCGAGAATTTTCGTCTCTTTTGATCTGCCAAGAATTCCATCGAATTCTTCAAGGCATAGGCCACTTCTACTTTCGCTTTCTAGAATCCTCCTGTTTGGTCTTGAAAGAAGAGTGCCTTTTCCTAAAAGAGAATTATTTGTTAATAAATTTAATTGTTATTTGCCGTCAAATTAAATGAATTGTATCGTGGAAAAGTCAGAAAAGAAACACACGGAGAGAGAAATTATGAAATTTTGGTCCTACCCTTTCTGCCAATGCCGTTAAGAGAAGAAAACTAATTAAGAATTTGTCACGCTCTCACACAAAAGAGCATTAAAAGTTTGTTTGAAGAAAAATATTTACCGATAAAATCCCATGAAAGTTTATATTGCTTCGACGTTGAACATTTTTATCAAACTTTCTCCTCGCCTTCCTTTTTTGTTTCCCGAATCCTCCGCCGATTTAACAGGAGAAGCGAACGTACATTTCGTCCTAAACAATCCTTCCACAATATCATATAAATTAGCTGTTTTCATTCTCTTGATTCTCTCGCAGGCTTAATTGAAAACTTTTTAGGTGTATCCCGAGCACATTTTTTTAGGTGGCGAATTTTGAGTAAATTTCCCGTTGGTAAATTGCATTCGATTTTATTTACATTCGACGGCGCAACTTGCTTCATTTTTTTTCCTGTGCGCGGCCAAAAGTGTCGGGGATGTGTTGTATCTGGATGGTAACGAAATATCTTTCGAAAAGCTTTTATGTGTTTCGATTGTGGCACTCGGTTTCTTTTTCTCCTTTCTCTCTCTCTCTCTAGGTTCCCTTTTACATTTGTTTGCGAGTGTACGAGTGAAGGATAATATTTATTCGCAAACGTATATCTGTGTGTGTACGTTCGAATCGACCATGTTAGAAATTGTCTCGAATCCCATTCTAGGTTTAAAGGATTCACCCACTAACAAGATCAATTCCATTTCTGATTTATAGCGAAAGAGCTATATAAGGGATCTACTTTTTCCTTCTTTCTTACTAACCACAGACACACACACACACACACACAATGCCACCATTATTTTCGTCTATCTGCCTTCGGTACGGTCGCCTATCTCTTATTCTCTAACCGGCAGTCTTTATTTGTATTTCTCTGTTTTGAAGAGGATATAGCGCAATTCGTGAACTTTAGATTTGTTCCATCAGAAAATAGATACAATCAGGGGTTTCGTTTTTGCTCGTTTTTCATAAACGGTACAAAGATTTCCTTTTTGTTCTTCTACAAAATCCATCTACATCTCAATATTTATAAGATCAAAAAATAAAATGTATAAATAATGATCGGAGCTTTTAAAATTATTGCTTGGAATTAAGCTGCTTTTAAAAGCGAACGAAGCGTGGCGAAGGGGAAGTCGAATGTTTGAATAGCATAACACTCGAAATAAAAGCGAATAAAGATTTTCCTTGCATAAGGAACGAATAAAGTGAGTGACAATTTCCTGTTAGTTACGATACGCTTTATTTTTAAAGTTTATTACCCAAAAAAAGAAGGAGAAACGAAGTCATAAAACGGTATAAAGTTACTAACGGATGAACAAACAAGAACCAAAGGGGAAAACGAGGAATTGAAAGCGCGAGAAAAAGAGAAAAGCTTCACGAGCAAAATGCATTTAATATAATAACCGTCGGAGCTGTACCCGATTTATCGATTTATAATTTCGTTGTCTAATAATAAAACTGGTTGAACTAAAGGAAAACTGACAAGAATAAAAAGGAAATTGGTATACTGAAATCTCTATTGGTTTACAAGCAAACACACGCGAAAATAAGAAAAAGGAAAAAAGGCGAATTATCGAAAATATATTTTCCTAATACAAATAGTTTTATGAGATATATCCACAATTAATTATTGTGTAAGCCAAGATTTATCAAGAGAGAAAGAACCGGACTTTTGTCTTGCTTTTGTTGTAACAATTCTCGCAAAGAAGAAACAAAACGGAGGAGAAAATGTGGCGAAAGAAAAGCGCCCGCAAATCAATTTACTTTTTCAATAATACTGTCACATTCTTATTAAACGTATTAATCGATGATAGAAATTAAATGAGAGATTTGAAATGGGAAAAATTGGATTTCACGTGGAGGACAATAATTTAATTCCTCGCAGTCGGACGTGCCATATAACAATTTGCAAAAACAATTTCGGCAAAATGATTAAACAAAATCAACGAATAGTTTTAACACGTCGTCGTTGCTTTAATGCGATGTTAGAGATAAATGTGGATGGCGAAACTAGCCAAGAAGTGTTTTAAAATTATAATCTTCGATAATGCAACTTAATGCATTTACGTTAGGAGTGAGTTTCGTTTTGCTTTTCGCGTGCCAGATGCTGCTCGAAGACGAAAGTTTATCAAGCGTCGTTTTAATATATTCCAGTGCCAATTCTAAATTAATGGTAATTTTTATTAATATCCCCTACAAACAAACGATCGTTTTTAATAAGAATTTGAAACTCTGCAGTACACGAATTTTTATTTATTCGCAACACATTAGTTTAATTAAATTACTCGCTTTAATTGGATTTTAAAACCAATAGATTTCGCTCGCATTGTTTGTTTATTAACGATAATTAATATGGTAGAGACATTTTAATAATTATAATTACACACAAACACACCGAAAATGTAGTTCCATTAATTAAATATAATGTGCTACGTGCAAATAGAGAGTACGTTTCGGTTGTCCTAATTATACAGAAAATCGTAACGTAATTTCTTGTTATTTGGGCAAATATTTGCCCAAATAAACAATATTGCAACCGTCGAGCTAATTGCGAAATTACTTCTAGATACGTTTCCATTCCACCTTGTTTTCTTTCACCGGTTTCAATAACCGTGCGCAGTTTTTTCCGAAAAAGGAAAATGAACAGAACTGACAAGAGAGCGATATTACGTTACATAAAAAGAGCGTTCTCGCTATTCTTCGGTAACACCGCGCCGTTGCCAGATGCTGTTTGATGGCTCTTATTAAAAGAAGTAATGTGTCTTGATGGGGATGATGACAATGTTGTTGTTGTTGCTGTAAAGTTGCCGTATACCATTTACGAGTCGCATGAATTCATCTGCCCCTTAATATTTCGCATTTTAATTGCCTGCAAACCGCAATAAAAAAAAACGAGCAGAGTTATTTGCATAGAATTACATTGTATGCAATGACACTGTAAAATTTCCTATTCTCCAATGAATAAAATAATCCATAATGAAAATTAAATAATCAATTTAAAAGTTTAGAAAAAAGAGGACGGCTTTATCCGCAGATAATTGAATTTCAATCGCCAACAAAAAAGCTGGTCGTTTCCTATCGGTTCCTTCATAAATTACAAAGGCGTTTTCGTCGTAATCCAATTAAATTATTATTCGTTAGGTATTAGAGCAATACATCAAAAATGGAAATGAGCTGTTTGTAATACAACAGGATTAAAAGGACTAACCTTTATTATAAAGCAGAGCAATCCTTTATTATTTAATTCTGTTTTCCTTTTTTTTTTTTTTGGCGAACGGCGCAAAAAATTGCAATTAACAGCCAAACGAATAGGATTTGACAAGTTCCACGTTCCCTCCTCCGATCCGCCGACAACAAAATCACGGTCCAAATGCGTTCGCGCCGTCATTTTACATGGCTTTTAATTGTCTTACAAATTCGGTGGCACCGAAAACGTTGTGTTTTTTCTCTTTTCCCCTGCTTTTACAACACAAATCCACATCGATTAATTCAAATTAGCGAAGGATTTCTGTTTTGTCGTTATTACTATTACTACCGTCGTAATCGCGTATTACGTACCATAAAAATCTCTTCATATATAATACGACCGGCGGCTTTATGAATTATTAAATGCAATACCGCGTGCGGATCGTTATTAAAATGTTTTGTAAATATATAATATTTCTATTAAGATAAGAATGTTTAATGTCCCAATGCAAATACACAAGCACGCCACGAACTCGCGGTAACTCTTGCAACCAACTACTCCGGGGAAAATCCGTGCTTTTACTGTAAAAACGCTATATTGCCGTATCTTCTTTATGCCCGTGCAAAAGCATGTTATTATGCGAATAGATTAAAGTGAAATATTCATCGTCGCGAATTTCAATCCCTTAGAAAAATTGCTAACCCTCAAGAATTTCTTAATAAGAAACGACGAAAATCAAAAGAACAAAGTTGGACCACCGGGAATCAGGAGCAGAAAATTTTAGACTAGGAAACTAATTCCGCAATTTTAATTTTAAAAATCCAATTAATTTATTTCTTTACCAAAAAAGAAACCATCGTTCCTCTGATTATCATTCTTCCATTTCCACCTTTATTATTGTTATAACACACTTATAAGCCGTGTGGTACAGCTTAATATATCAAACAGTAACGGACCCCTAACTTCCTCTAATAGCTTTGAAATGAAGAGTTATTATGTCATTTTTTTCATCCTTTCCTTTTGGATGTTGTTATTATTTGTTTCTTTCCCTATTTCAGTATTCTCAGTTTGTTCACTAACAAATTAATACAACGTAATAGACATACCAAATAGAACGAGATGTGTGAACGAAATTGCAGCAAATTGAGAATTATTGATCAAAAATTTTATGAAGAAAAATAGAAATTTAATGGAGAAAAGAAACGTTTTTTAATCCAAAAGAAAAACAATTTCCGTTAATGAGAAATGCGGTAATGATAACATTTTCCCGATTATGGGATTGTCTGCTGCTGCCGTTGTCGTTGTTGTTGTTGCCTGTTGTTAATAAAGTGTTTAACTAATGTCATGTGTTCCGTGGTAATTGATGTGTCTAGTAAATAGAGCGCGACAGCCATTGAAATTCTCCATCCGGTTAAAGGTAATCTCCATTTGTCACCGAAGCCCCGGGTGTTAGTTTATAGAATTAAAAGGAGCCAGAGGTTGAATGGTAGCAACTCCGGGTTTCGACGGGGCGAAGAGATGCAAATAATAACAGATGACGTTATTTGGTGGAGGCGCCGGGCGAGCGTTTCGAACTTACTCTACATTACATACCGAATTACGTTATGTGTTATCGATTGAATAATGTCGTCGTGCCACGTTTCCCATCGACCGTTTTGGGAAAATTAATTTTATTTGTTTAATGGATTTATGCGCGCGTAAATTAATCGAGAATTAATTGTTAACTAATCAACGTGTAACGTTCAGTTTGTGGGGTAAGAATTTTGATTTTGGCGATGGAGACGTAACGAAAGGCGGCAATGGAACTTGAAAAATATCATATCAACAAATTGTCTGGAGTTTATATTGCAGTTATTTCTTTCCTTTTGGTCTTAATATTTTTTCCTCGCCCACACAAGCACGGTTATGCGGTCTGTTTATCGTTACTAATTTCAGCAAAAAACTTTCCTACGACAGTCATAAACATTAATTTTTATCGAATTTCTTTCTTAATCTTTCAATTATTCCGCATGGCGCGTTCGTCTATTGTCAGAAATGTTTTGACTCTTAACTGTGATTGAATTTTCCAAAAATTTTGAGAACTTTAAAATAAAAATCGCATAAGCGCAAAGGAGAAGTTGTAATGCCCTAAAACCGGGGGATTCATTATAACGCTAGTTAATGGTTAGCATGCAGGCGCCAACATATAATGTTACATCAAAAAGGTGTATCATTAAATATGCAAAGAGGTCCGATTTAAGCGAGGACTTTATGCAAAAAGGTGACGTCCTCGTATTGTCGTTTGTTTTAATTAATTAACTTTAATTCGTTTTTATTACGATTATTATTATTTTAATTTTCTTTCGGTGCCAACAACCGCGGAATTAGAGAGAGAGATAGAGAGAGAAAGCTAATCATAAAACGTGTGGAAAAGTCCGTGCCGGATTATTATTTTTATTATTATAACGAGTTGTGATGACGCTAATAATAATAATCGTAATAATTTCGGTCATTTTTACTTAATAAACACATAAAAACTGATTAAAATAAACCGCTAAGCGAATGAATCCGCACGTATGCGAAGACGAACCGACTTGGAAGCGGAAAATCTGGAAATGGAACGAAAGGAGGAAAAATAAAAATCTAAGCGGGGGGTTGGATTCTTTCCTCTAACTTTCCGTTTTTTTTTTTCGGTTCGGTAGTAGCAAATAGTGTGGAAAAATAAAGGGAAATAAAAATAAACGACGTCAGATTTTATGTGTTAATATTTTCATCTCGCTTTGTTGACCGAAAAATGGCGTTACGTGTTTTCTCCGTTCCTCCTCCTCCATCATCATCATCATCGTCTTCTTCATCCACTTTCACACTTCGTTTTTGTTCCTTGACGGACGCAGTTAAAGTGAGAAAACATACACATGCAGCGAACATAAACAAAATTACTGCGAATTCGCCTCCAAATGTGATTAACGTCCTTGTTTAGAATTCCGGTAATGTTTTTAAGTCGAATCGCTTTTTTTACCTCGACTTTCGCGTTCTTTATTCCGTCCTTTTATTTGCCATTTTCTTCCTCCTCGTCGTCGTCCTTGTTTATATACGGCGATGTGAACGAAGTAATAATGGAAAATAATACCGGAAAGCAAAGGAAAGGATAGAGAAATGGACACACACACAAATGCTTGTTATACTCAATCATAAGGTAACCTCATATACTTTTGAAAAATTACTATAATTTTTCTACGTTGTTTTTAATCTCCACGCAGCCTTCCGACTCGCACCGTTCGCCCATTTATTTTTATACACGTATATAATTCCAAACTCTTTTAGTACGGTCTTGTCAAGTAAATAATTTTTTGCTGCTCTATCTCTTTCATTCTTTCACCGCTGCTGGTGTTTCTCTTGAGTTGCCGCTGAGAGGATTCCGACGACCTTAATTATTCACTATTTTTCACGTTTATTAATTTTTCACTTACGCAAATCGCCGAATGATTAAATTTGAAGGGGCGAATGGAGACTTTGTATTTATCAACAACTCTCTTTTCCAATTTAATATCGTGGTATAAAGGGATCCACTCGGTAAGTGATCGTAAAAGAACTCAGTGTCACGTCATTTTATGCGACAGGAAAATATTGTTATTGGGATGAACCAATTTGTGCAGAAATGTGACGGTTCAAAGCGGAAGTAAAAGAACAAGAAACGAACGAAGGATGTATACTTAGTACCAATAAACCCTACCATGATTGTACAACTCTGGGGAAATCTTCAAAGGGTTTTCCCTCATTCTTTTGCGCATTTTATCTCTCCCATTTTAGGCTTGTCCCTTTTGCTATGCGAGGAACAACAACTTGTAGGCTTCGACATCATAAGTGTATTGATGATAATCAAGACGTAAATCCAGACAAGAACGAGTTGAAACTAGTATTAAATTAATCCATTTACATTGTTCTAGGAGAAAATTTCTAAATTAATTAAGCGTGTTAGGCATTGAGTAAATAATAGTTTTAAAGAAGAGGCAAACGTCTTTTAGCTCTCACGCCACTTTTCGCCCTCCCTCATTACTCACTCGCAATAATTATTTGCTTATATGTGTCCTTTATAAATGATTTATATGTTTACATCTAGCACGCATACATAAAGTAATATTATATTGTAAATTTTAGCGAGACGAGCGAATAGTTTGCAGAACGAGAGAGAGAGAGAGAAGGAGAGGGTTGGAAAATGCTGAGGGAGCGCGAGAGATTGAGGTCGATGTTGTTGATGAAGGGGACCAGAAAGGGATTTTCTTAATAGTTCCAAGTTGGTCTCTCAGACTAAATCCGACGCTTTAGTTTTATCACGACCAAGTGAGACAGATCGATATCTTTGTTCTATAAGGATTTGCACGCGTATATTATTCGAATATGTGAATAGTAATAATAATCAACATGATGATGATGCTGCTGATGATGATAATAAATAGTTCTATCTGTCGGTATGTCATTTAAATTTATGCGAATCTGCATTGTTTGCTCGCTTGTTTGTTCGTCTACATTGCGAACGTACGCGTCGTGTTTTGCCATTTCCATATTATACCGTGAGTTTCTTTCATTTACGCAACATAGGGCGTACGATGGAGTTATTAAATTTCTTTTAAAAATAATTAAATACGACTAATTCTAAGATGAATGAAAATGTTATTAGTTCGTATAATTTAATAAAGCATATAGGAACAATTTAAACACTTGCGAAATTAAATTTTAGTTATTATTAAATTAGCATTGTGTTGTAATTAAGCATTTTGTGCATAAAATTCGTAATAATATTTACTATTTTATTTAGTTTTCGAATGCGTCCATTAATTAAAGTTTTTAAATCGAAATTCCCCCACCTTCTTGCGTTCATGTTTTGCTAATACGAAGTCGCCCGATTTCCGACCGAAAATTTCAGTTTGTATCAGGAACACATAAGTTAAAAAAGGTAGTTGGCGAGACTCGAGTAACTAACCGCGGCAAAACCAAATTTCTCCCACCTTCTTGCGTTCATATTTTCCTAATACGAAGTCTCCCGATTTCGGACGAAAATTTTCAAAGTTAGTATCAGGAACACATAAGTTAAAAAAAGTAGTTGGCGAGACTCGAGTAACTAACCGCGGCAAAACCAAATTTCTCCCACCTTCTTGCGTTCATGTTTTCCTAATACGAAGTCGCCCGATTTCGGACGAAAATTTTTAATGTTCGTATCAGGAACACATAAGCCAAAAAAGGTAGTTGGCGAGACTCGAGTAACTAACTGCGGCAAAACCAAATTTCTCCCACCTTCTTGCGTTCATGTTTTCCTAATACGAAGTCGCCCGATTTCGAACGAAAATTTTTAATGTTCGTATCAGGAACACATAAGCTAAAAAAGGTAGTTGACGAGACTCGAGTAACTAACTGCGGCAAAACCAAATTTCTCCCACCTTATTGCGTTCATGTTTTCCTAATACGAAGCGTCCCGATTCCGGTCGGAAATTTTAAAAGTTCGTATCAGGAATGCATAACTTAAAATAGGTATAGTATCGCAAACATTGTTTAATTTGGCGAGAGAAAATTGTGGAAAGGAAAAAGTGCGTGAAATTAAACCCACACCTTATCCATACATTTCCTTTTTCCCCTATATTTCGCTATACGATTATTTTACATATTAATTAACGCCAATCTTTGTAGAAAGCAACGAATCGATTTTTTGCCGTGATTTTCGATCAAATTTCTCTTGACTTGATTCGACCACAAAACAAAATTTTAGTGGTTATAAGGCAATAAATGGATCGTTACGTTTTGTTGTTGGTGCCATTTAAAAAAAAGGTATTAAACGAAAAGGAAAACACAGAACCGGAGGACGCAAAAAAAGGACTCTTTTACGATTGTCGCCATCATCAACCGTCATTTGGATGCGTTCAAATATGCGGAACATTTATTCGTTGGGATGGTTATTGTTATGGGTCTCACAGTTTTTCCCCTCATTTCCACCTACACCTTGCCGGTTTCTATTTATTAATACCTGTAATAAAATTTTGCAACAAATACTTGCTAAAGCAACACATTAAACGCCAGTTTTGCGTGAGATGCTCTCGCGATAAGCGTTTGATATTAAGAAAGTGAAAGCACAATAATCGCTTTAGATTACTGATAATTTTACTGCAAACCACCGAATTGTTTTTTGCATTAAAGCAATTTCTCTTGCACTAAATGTAACTAAAGCAGAAGGACAAACTCGTAATTGTCTGCAAAAAGATCGGCTTGTTCTTGTTGCGATTGAAGAAAAAACAACGAGGGATTACCAAAATGGAAACCAAAACGAAACTTCGAGTGGACCCTCCAAAACTATAACGATAACTGTTTGGACTTTCCATTAAGAGGGAAAACTAAGTTTAAAGTGGTCCGTTACATTAATCTCGATGACGTAAAATGGCAATAATTTCGCAGTTGCCGCAAATTCTTAAAGTGTAATAATTATCTTTGCATATTAAATCGATGGTTTAAAGAAAAATTATAATTGCAACAATTACTTATCGCTTAATAGATTATGGACGATCACGTTTTCAATTTTTTTAATTCCTCTTTGTGGGATGGTAGCGAATAAAAGAATAACGAAACGGGAGAGGAAAAACTGCTTTCGTACGTTAAATTAGTGCTTGAAGTCGAAAGCTTTCCACTTAATTTCGATCCAAATAAATTAAGCAATTTAATGAACTGGGAATGGGAAACGAAGTAACTTCTTTTATTCGGGAATTTTAATTTAAAAATAAACAAAAAGGAACGAAGGCAATTTTTATGTAAAATTATTCCTCTCCCGATAAGACTTGCCCCCACGTATAATTATTTCCATTACGTTAGGGTTTGTTCCAAATCAAATAGGTTTTTATTATTTTCGTACGTTAAATTCGTTCTATAATTAATTATGAGAATTTAATAGTTTATTATTCGAAGGCTGACGACGATAAAACTTTAGCGATAATAACTTTAACGTACTTATCGCGAGAATGGGAATTAATTGAAAGCGGGGTTTGGTTTTATGCTCAGGGAAAATCAAATAATAAATCAAGAAAAGGTCATTTTAGAATTTATCGATCGGGCACTACCGCGACGTTTAATGCCTATTTTAATGAAAATGATCGAACGATTTGCATCCACTTTTATAATTTATTACGGTTAATTAACGTTACCTGCCCATTTCGCGTTGTAATCGCAATTTTATGCTGGCCATTTTTCAACATAAAGATAAAACCGAATTCCTTTCCTCTACTGGCAATAATAAATTCAAAATAATCATGAAACTCGCGCATTTCCTAAGACGTACGAGAACACAATAAAGAAAATTTCGTGCCGAATATGGGGTTAACCGAAGCATTTTAAAGTACGGAAAGTTTCGTGCCAATTTTCACCGAGCGAAATTTTCAAATAGCTTTCAAATTGCTCGTTTAATGCAAAATTTAATTCTCTTTTAAAGTAAGTTCGCAAGCGTCGCTCCATTCTACGACTACGTATATAATCCATACGTTTCGTGCACATTTTCATCTTTATTCACGCTTTTTTCGACCACTTTTACTTTATGCCCTCTTAAATATTGATTCTTCATGGAGAAAATTTAAAGACGTGATAAATAATCGGGGGAAAATGACAATTTAACGGAATAAGAAATTCTATTAAATTTGATTTAAATGAGATCATACATAAGACTGTTAGTAAATGCGACAAGAAACCGAGTGGAAGGAGTAGAAATCTCTTTTGTAATTTGGTAATTGTAAGTTAGTCTAGGCCAGTATTCGATCTTTTTTTGCTCTAAGCCCCGTTTTCGATAACAATTTCTTGTTACAGTTGGAAATTAAGTTAGACTTAATGAAGAAACGAGCATTCTTTTGTCTTTACGGTATTACTTTAGTCCACCACGCACTCGCTCCGAAATAAAATAAATAGAATTTAACAATCTGTCTAGACGATGAACAATTTCTTTAATTTCCAATCTATCTGTCCTTCACTTTTTCTTATTTTCTTGCAATTGTATCAAAGACTACAATTAGTTATTGGTTTTAATTAACTTTTTGAACTTGGTGGATCATTATCTAAATTAAATAAATTTGCCAATAAGGTTTGGCCTGGAAATGTTTGGATCGTAATTAATTAATTAATTAAAATATTAAATAATATGCTTGTTTTTGAAATTTGGTAGATTTTATTTCATAGAAAAATTTAGTTTTCCCAAACAGAAGTCTTTTGCTGAAATTAAAACGAGAATTGTCACTAATTATATGGTTTAGTATTGATTAGCCGATGTAAAAATTAACACGTAGCGTTTATGCATTTCATTAAAATAAATTATTAATTTATTTTTTGCTCTTGCCTAACGTGCAACTAAAATATTTGTAAATTGCAAAAATAATATACGACTCAATTAACGTTGCGAAATTAAATGAATGCTGTAAAATAAATTGAATATTAATCATAAATATGTATATTAATTATTTTTAATTTATATCGCTGGAACTAATAAATTAACCCGGAAAAACAAACAGAATAAAACGTAACGTAATATACAATGACAACGGTAAATGTATTGCAATTTGAAAATGTAAAAGAAAAACACGCCAAATTGTCGCGAAAGTTATTCGTCGTGGTTCAATCGTGAAAAATGAAAATAACGAGAGCAAGGGAAAAGACATTCGTCTATCTGGAAAGTTATCTGTTACATCAAACCCACTCCAGACAGTGATAGTACATCAATTTTAGTTTATCTAAAGAATAAAGGAAAACTTTTTAGCTCCTTTACCACGACTACTGTTGTTGTTGTTGTTCCATTTCTTCTCGAATGTATCCGACACTACTTCTGCACTAAATCGTAAAGATTTGTTCAAGATGTTTCGAAAATTTATTTTTCCACGACCGTACATTCACCAAATCTTAAAGTGATATTAACACCCACAGTTTCTCACAACTCTATCCAAACCACTTTTGTTATTGTTCTTTACGTCTTCTACCAGTTTTATTAATTTATCTTACTTCAGTACACTTTTCAGCGAAAAACTTATCCTCAAGTTTCCTTGCACGTTTCCCCTTTTTCTATTTATGTTACTCAATTAAATGTTCTAAAAGACTGAAGGGAAATGCGTTCTAATAATAGTCGATTGTTCATCTATTTATTTTTGTAATTGTAGTCAACTCATGCTTTCTCTTGATCGTATTAAGCATTCTGTTAACTGCTACTGTTAAAGCGAATAATACATCAGTCGAAGATAATTCAATTGAACACGTTTGCTGACAGTTAAACTGTCTGTTTGTCGGAAAATGATGTGCTCTAGGTGTGTAAAAGGAGGGAACAATCTCGCAACGACAACGTTTTACCGAGTGGAAATAAATTCGGCTTTATTATTATGAAGAGAAAAGGGACGAAATTAATTTCGCGACAGCAAAGTTATTCGCGGAATTTGCGAGATCAGAAGGGAAAAAATCCAATTAAAAATGTTGGAAAATGAGAGTCCATAATTAACGCATCAAAGTATCCGTTTCGGCTGTTGTTGTTGTTGCAGCTGTTGTAATCAATTTAATTTGATTAAAAGTGTATGTTGATGTTATTCGATGAAGAAAAGTTCGACTCTAGAAAGGATTATCGCCCATTGCGAGCGCTCGTCGTCGTCCTCATTTGCCGGCACGATTCTTAATGCTTAAGTATTCCCTCTAACGCACTTCGCCAATTGTTGTAATCTCAGCGAAAGGAAAAGGGTCACGAACAATGCGCGAAAAGAATGGGCGCCCGTTTAATTTTATTTAATTTGTTTTGCCATCTTTTTGTCTCCTTCCTATCCCGCTCTTTTTCTTCCTGCTCGCCCTCACTCCCGTCAGAGTTGAATATTCGTTTATAAGCGAAAATTGCTTAAAAAGTAAACTACACCCAGTAACGCTGATACGGAGAAAATTAATTAAAGCGAATTCCGTTAATTAGAATGTAATTTCGATTCATGTGAGGTTTCTTTGCCATAAAAGTAATAATTAAAAAAGGATAATGATAAATTGACCAATTGGGAGGCAATTTAGGTTGGTATGGTCAAATGAATCGTTATTTTTCTATATGGGCCAAATTTCGGACGAATTATTGTTGCGGACTAATTGGTAATTGGACACGTGAACCGACCATAAATTAAAATTATTTTTCGAGTACCGTTCGTAAAAAATCGTTGCGATAATGTCACTTCTTAACCGCAAGAGCGAAAAAGTGAAGTAAACCTTCGGAAACCGTATCGCGTTCAATGCCGCGCGATTAATAATTTCCTATTTGAATTTATTAAAGCCAATAATTTTTTGGGCGGAATAAAAGGGGAACACGAGATTTCGTTTACGATACCCTAACGTATAATATTTCGTTGTTGTTTTTCGGCTCAGTCTCATTGAAATAATCGTGTCGAATATCCGCAAATGATGAAGATAACATGGGAAAATCGGAATTTCCACGCTTAATTCATTGAAATCTACACCTGAAATCAAAAGGACAACTGTTTGACCTTCTTTCTTGTTCTTGTTGAATAGGCAAATCAGTTCCTAAGGCGAGGAAAATATATTTCAGGTTTTTATTCATATGATTCTATTATATCGTAAAACGAATTGATGTACGGCTTTACGTGGCACAATTTCCTATTTATAACGTAAAGTTCACGACAATATAATAATATAAGCGCGCCTAAATAAACTCTGTCTTTCGACTTGATTCGATTCAAAAACTGTTTGCCATCGTTTGTTCGTTCTTTATTTGCGTGGTTGCGAAATAAGAAAAAAATAAGGAAGAGGGAAAGCAAGTAGAAGAAAAGAATTTGTTTCAAAGTGAAAGACCGAAGAAAGTCGATAGAAGTAAATTAAATGTCTCGAATGAACGGTTCTGTTGATATTTACAGTGTATTATTACGCTTTAAGAAGCGAAGTGAGACGACGAGCGAATTGAATAAAAAATGCCAAAGCGTGTATGAATATAGATTACAATCTTCCACTTTTATTTTGTGCCAATTCTTTTCTTGTTTCTTCCGAGAGAAAGATCGTGTAACTTAAATGAGCGGAGAAGTGGCAAAGAGATTTAGTTTAGAATTTAAGCAGATGACGATTATATTCATTATTGACGAGTTTTCGAAAGAAGAAGCGACCTTTTGATGCATGCAAATTTTAATAAAATAAAACGGTTCGCGTTTGGCAATCAGTAACATTGCTATACGAGGAAATTAAATATTTTTAGCGGCAACAATTAAAATAGCGAGGAAAAAGAAGCGGACGTTAATAAACATTTTTTTGCGGGATGCTTCGAAGATTGTTCGAAATCTCGCATGAAATTCGCTGTGCTCGCTAATATTTTTTTATCATATCCTGTTCCTTTTTGTTTTAATTAACCGGAAATTAATATTTATGAGCGGTGGAAGTAAATTCGAATTTAATTTAAAACATTTTGTAATATAATATTCCCCAGCGTCTCAGTGAATTGTTGTTTCATAATTTTTTCTCTCTCTCCCAATCGATTCAATTTGTACCAATAAATGTATTTGATACGATTTGATTTGACTCGAATTCCTTTATGAAACGTGTTGTTCAATCAATGAAACGAGCGGTGCGATAACAATAACCGTGAAAAATAAATCACATCTCCATACATTAGTTCTTGTGTTTTGTTCGCCGATTGAGATGAGATTTGTTCGAACACAAAGAGGAATACAATTGGTGGACAGAAACACAAACAGGAATTGGGGGCACGGGTTTAAAATACATTCGAAACGAAAATGGTTTAACGACAATTTCGCCTTTGGGTTTCTTTCTCTTTTTTTCTGTGTGGATGGATGCTAACGTTAGGTCGAATGATTGATGACGGCCTGAAAGGCATCGTTGTTTCCCTCTACCGGCAAACAAAATATTATCCAAAAAAGGAGCAAATAGATTTGCAAATACAGGAACAAACGTGATGTACGTTGGATATTTTGCGAAAAGAATGGTTGCGAACATTTTGCCGTTACTGCGTTTGATTTTTTTAGTTCCACGTCTCTAGCTTTTTCCATATAAACGATTATTGTTGCTGCAGCAGCGCTCCAACTTTCTATTATATCCATACATCCATTTCCTTTCTATTTTACATGTGAATGCATCAAATATACTTGATACATTTCAATTTATTCAAATAATTGACTGAATACGTGCACATATAACTAGTATTAGCATTTAACTACATCATGTAGATTACACTCTCCACGCTACGTCGAATAAAATAACTAATCGCGATTATTATTATTATCATCGAAAACGAAATTTTGCAATATGTCTAACGGAAGCGAAACGTACAACTAACAACTATACACGCGATAATTTCATTCGATCGCGAATGTAATTATGCGAAATTTAGTTAAAAATGTTCGCAAATTTATTGCCATACTATCATCATCGTTATAGGATTTTATCGAAAATTTGTTTGAATATTCGCAATTAAGTGAGCAATTTACGTGACATTCGCATTTCACTCGTTCCTACCGCATAGGAATTGATCGTATGACGAGGCCTTACGTGTTCGCAATTGATAAATTACTGCATTATTTCGCTCACTCTACCCAGAGTGGAAATCTCTCGCAATCCTAAATTATTACATATTTGCACGACAATTGCAATTAATTTAAAAATCCGCGATAAGAAAATAAGTAAATGATGTATGAATATGTTGCAGGAAACCGTCCAACATGTTTATTGTTGTAGCCGTTGCTTATTATAGAAAGAATAATAATTCGTGCGGACTTTGTGAAAGAAACGCAATTAAAATGGAATTAATATGATACCATCTACACGCCGCGTGTAATTGAACGTATTATTTCATCTCGCATAAATCTTGGCAAAATAAGAAATTGGACTTAAGTATCTGCAAAATGATTAATTCACTGCGGAGAAACATTTCGCATCTCTTCACAAATAAAACGTAATAATTCCTTTTCAACTGTAGAGTTTATTTTAATGCCAATGAAATATTAAATTTAAACGTCTCACAAATTCACAAAGTCCCAAGTTTAAGGTCACTAGAGATTATCAAAAGGTCATCCTATCCTAAATCTGCACAAATATATGATTAGGTTTAAATCACAAGTGATAATTTGCCTAGAAGCTAAAGTTCTTGCCCGGCGCATCCACCATATTTTTCATAACAAAAATTAGTATTTTCTTTTACGCGAAAACGACAACACTTCGTGGAAATTCGCGAATAGATTGTAACCGTATAATGATAGGGATTAATTTAACGATCCTAATCGAAGTTTAAACCAAGGAACCGAAAGAGGAAACAGATTAGGTTCAAATGTATTAAGTGTCCTAAAGTAGTTTAAAGTTTTCGCGAATAGTTAATATCGAGGGAACGAGGATAGGAATCGATGATCTAATAGTGCGAATTTTATCGTACGGTGGAAAGGTAGACAAAGTCTTAAGAAAGTTACTAAGGCAACGATAACGATCCTAGCAAATGTTATGGTAGTCGAGATGAATTTAAGAATTTAGTTAATAATCAGTGGGATTATGGATAAGTTTCGCGTCTCGAATTTCGGTTTAATTGTTTTATAACTTCGCTAATACGCCAACTAACAATAGATGGATGTGGAAAACAGAAACATGATTTGTTTAAGCGAGGAGAATTGCTGGTAAAACGGATTTGTAAATAATTTAACGCTTTCAATTAGAAAACTTTAATCAGATTTTTAAGAAAATCCCATTAAACTTTAATAGTTGCAAACGTACGCAAAAGTTTTTTTAACACAATCTGCTAACAAATTGAAAATATTGCTACGTTTAAATCAGAAATCGCACGTTTGTATGCAAAGTAAAATGAACTTTGTTTGAAGTTTAATTAAGAATTTTAGATGGAATTAAATATGGCAATTAGAAGATTAAATAACGTTCAATTAACCATTTGACATCGTCGCCGATTTAGATTTTGTTTCGCATTTGCACAAATGCAATTCATTCGACTCACAATTCATTTATCGATAATTTCGATTGAGATTAATCCATTGAATGTAAGCGAAATTTAAATGCTAAATATAATGGGGGTTGTTAAATGTAAGAGAGAAACAAAAAAAAAGCAAATTATTAGCATAATAATAATAACATGGACAAAACTATTAATGAATTTATTTACAAGTGCGAAAAGCTCATAAATATGTAAAATAGGAACAACCGTTTAGCGCCGTTATTTACGTTAAAGCGTTAAATTATTAGCAAAAAAACTTGCACGTGTAACCGAGAATCCTGCAGTAAATTAATAGAAATTTATTGGCCCATCGCTTTTTATAATAATGATAATAATCTTTTGCTAATATCACTAACAACAGCAAAAAAGCAGTTTTGCAGTTAATTTTATTTATGATCCCGTACCAAAACGATATCAGTGCTATTATAACGAGTTCGATAAAGTCGAAAATCGAATTGGAGTTATACTGAGGGGATCGTGAAAACATTTATAAAGAACGAAAGGGAACGTAATGTAATTTTGATGTTCGAGGTAACATATGTTAAAAGTTGTAAGTTAAAGAAAAATTTCTGCCCGAAATCAAGTCATCCAAAACTATAACACGGGGCAAAATATTAGGTAAGGGTTCGAATAATTCTATTGGCAAAAGATTTGGGAAGAACTGGGGACGAATGAAAAAGAAAAGTGGAAAAACTAACACAAGAAAAAACAACCATATTGCTTGGTTGGAACTGATGCATGGACAAGAGAGACAACGAAGAGGAGTCAGGCTCTAGAAAAAACCCATTTTCATCCCGTTGGTAACGATCGAAGCGCGAAATTTTAACATTTCTTTTTTACACCTTCTTCCGCCACTGCACTTTATCCCGGAATTCTCCAAAGTACGTTTATATTTTAGTTATTCTAATGTACAAGAACTTTTAAATAACGGCTCTCCTTATTAAAATTCTTAAAAGAGATTTTCCTTCTCTCTCGTTATTAAAATGAGAGGGGCCATAACTAGTAGTTGGATATAATAAAGTTAAAAAGTAATCGTAGTGGTGGTAATAGTAGTTAAAATGTAGGTAAGGTATTTTTATCATTTAAAAACATTAAACTAACTCCGAAAGTTGGTTTCCTCTTTATATTACAAGAAGAGCAGCTACCGAGCAAAAAATTTTAAAAGAGTCGAGGCGAAAGAGTCCTTTACTTTACTTTACTGATAAAACGTTATATAACCGAGATCTTAAACGAAAATTAGGCAAACTCTGTCTCTCTCTCTCTCTCTTTCTGTGTGTGGGTTTTTTAAAAAGTTTCTTTCCTCGCCAGTTTCTTCTACGTCTCCTTTTTGTTTTGAATTCGTTCTAATTTTAAATTACACCACATAAACAATATCTTCCTCTGTTACTGTATCATCCTCGATGGAAAGAGGGAATGGGGAAATTAAGCAGGAATTAAATAAGAATATTTTGGTTTCATCAAAATGTACTTGCGCCAACCAGTTTAAATTTACTTATTTATTCGGCGCATTAATTGGCAAGCAGATTACATAATAATTCTCGTTAAATTTACAACAAGATTTACGGTAAGTACCGGAATAACAGTGAAACTTGCTGAAGTTTCCTCGCAAGGTTTCGTAGTATTCTGGGATAAATAACTTGAGGATTTATTTCGAACCTTCAAATTCAAGAGGGACGTTCATTGCATCCTCAAATGTCCACGTTTAGCCACAGGGATCCCTGACAATCTTCATCAGTTGCAATATGCGTTTCCGCTAAATTTTGGCAATTTCAACTTTATCATAAACCTTTTATGCACGTTGGACAGTTCGGGCGAATCGTTTGGTTTTGCATTAAAATAAATTCGAATCCGAAAACGTAAACACCCATCTCGTTTAAATTTTAATTATTAATTCCAGTTTTTAAATCCAGATTTTTTGCTGGCTTGTTAAAAAATTTATATTTTCCAAAACGAAAAAACGTAAATGGAAGCTTGTAAATTTTATAGCAAGTAATTACTTTTCAATGTTTGAATTTCGAAAAAAAAATTTAAAAATCCATTTTTATTCTTTTAATGGCCACTATTTTATTAAGGCAAAAGAATTTTAATGAGGAATTGCAGTGAATAATTGTAACATGAAATTCAATACAAATTCTAAATAATCTGTGGAAAATTTCGCTACTTTTTTACTTTAAGGCAATATTATTCAATAATGTGTTTACTGGTTCACCAACAAATTTCTTCTGCGGTAATCATTAAGACAATTTATATTGGGGTTCAAGTGGTTGAAATGGTGGACATTTGCGAGGAATGGTACTAAAGGAAAAAGCAAGTATAAGAAAACGAAAGCTTGAACATAACGAGAAGATTCTGGGTAATAAGAATTTTGTAGTTAATAAAACCAAGCATTTTCTCTCGCATCTTCATCTTCTTTCTTCAAGAATTGTTTTCTTTCTCTTACTGTTCCTTCATCCATTGTGTAGCCTTAAGTATTAGGGTCATATTCGGAATTAGATTTCTTCTGTTTCGCTTTTTTGTTTTCTACTATTTTCTTCTTGTCACAATCTCTCACTCTCGTATTGTAGTTGTTGTTGTTGTAAAAACTACAATCGAAACTAACTGCTCGAGAAAATGTGTAATGAGAGAATGGACGAAGAAGTAAAATGGGTTAAAGTGAAAGAGCGACGGTTAGATATGAGAGAAAAGAAATAAAATAAACGATAATGATGGCGAATCAAGGTCTAAGAAGACATTAAATAGCCTGACGCTCGCGTGTATCCATTGCCATTATTTTATTGCTGCCATTTACAATTTCTTTTATCATAATTCCCGTTCGTATTGTTATCTCGCAAAACGTTATTGATAATGGAACTTGTTTGTTGATTGCATTTAATGATATGGAAAGAGATTATTATCTCAGTTACCTTCTTTTCCATATACTAGATCTTCCCTTTAGCATTTCTTGCTCTAACAATAGGAGAGTAGGAAACTTAAGGCGAGCCATTAATAAATCTCGTTGGATAAGCACCCGCACCGTAAATCTT
This sequence comes from Hololepta plana, assembly GCA_963695495.1. NCBI lineage: Eukaryota > Metazoa > Arthropoda > Insecta > Coleoptera > Histeridae > Hololepta > Hololepta plana. Next base: position 10,023,982 of record OY968836.1, read on the forward strand.
TCATCTCGCCGATAAAAATAGTTGCGGAATAGTAATGAGCATTAAACCAACTTTTTACTTAGAGTAAGTGAAAAGATTTTAATTTTCCAACTTTTCAGTATCGCTCCTCCGCGAGATAGATTAGACATAACGTCACCATAAATGATGTCGATGTAGTGCGATCGAATAGGAATTTATATCTCCTATAAATTGTTATAATTCCCCAATTCTAAGCAATAAATGTCGACCAAGAAAAAAAAAGAATAAACATAAATGTACGAATTAAAATTTACGACACTTACGCTATGGAACAAGTGATAAGGCCGTCGCCATTAGATGTGCAAATAAAAAGAAATTGCACTCGAATTCATTTCAGGACCGTAATATTTTATTGCCAATTGACGTGCACGCAGATAAAGAGATGCGAAACGAACGTGCAATAAGATGCTGTTCTTATGCAGCAAAAAGAACCCGATGGAGCGTTCAAATTTAAAGGTACGACTCGCATAACTTTTGCTAAAATGTATTATATTTACAGAGGGTAATTTACATCTGGATACCGGTTCAGTTTTTGCACATGTTTACCATCGAGGTCGAAATATATTGATACGTCTGCATTTGAATGGGCGAAATTTATTACAGTTAGAGAGAGCGTAGACTTTTATGCTTGGGCGAAGAAAAAATCGATTCATAAAATATTACACCGAAGGAGTTCTAAACAATCTAACTCATGCGGACCCTCGCGAGTATGTTTTGAAATAGAAAAGAGCCAAAGCAGAGGAGAAACATCCCGTGCAGAAAACCGGGAGGAAGAGGAAATGTATTTGTACCGTAAAGTAATATACCATCTATGCACGATGTTGTTCAGGTCTTATTTTATTCCTCCTGTTCGGTTCCCTTTTTGCTGCTTTCCCCGTTGTATGCAGGGATTATTTCGCAGAACAAAAGGTACTGGGAGACGTTATAAAAATATTCAAATGTCACGAAGTATAAAAATATAAATTACATATATATTACGGGATACCGGCGAAAGGATATCCAACGCGCAAATAAAAAGAGGTAACGAAGGACGAGAAAATAATAAAGCGAAACGTTACAGCAAACACCGAACTATTTATATTTCATGCAGCAGCAACACCTGCCACGCATACGCGAACAATCTAATAAAGTATCAAAAATCCATCTGCGATTGCTTATGAGCGTGTTGAGGAACGGAAAATAAAACATCGGGGAAAATCTATGAATATTTTCCCCGCGCTGAAGATGATTTCCATAACCGTCTCACATTTAATTAACGAGTGCATCGAACCGTATTTAGTGTGGGCGATAGCATTAAAAGGTGGCTGCTATTGCAACGGCTGGTGGTGGTCCTGTTGAGGGAGGGCTTCTAATTAAATTTAGATAATAAAGTGTTAACATTATCGTTAGGTACAAGGATTATTAATAATATATTAATAAAGTCAAGGATGTACGTGTATGAAGGATATCGCACGCAGGGACGCAATCCTTTTGGAAATTAATTCACTTCAACCAACCTCTTCACAGAGAAGGATGGGGAAAAGGAGTTTTTTTCTTGCTAAAAACCCTCTTTTATATTTAAGAAAAACCGTCGCCTAAATGGAGATGATCTCCCAATTTCTAACCAAATGTAATTACCAAAGTCTCTTTGAAGAATATGAAGATGTAAATGAAGTGGATGTTGTTGATGAAACTTATGACAAAATAAAGATAAAAGATAGCCGAAGAAAAGTTAAAATTTTTCTTTGAAAGACCATCGTCTTGGGCTGTTTATTATTATTATTGTTGTTGAACGTCCAACAAAGCCGCTTTTAAAAGGCATCCATTAATAATGTTTTACGTTAGTTTATTAAAATGTAATTATTATTCATTATAATTTAAAAGGGTATTTCTATAAGATGAAAAGGCCCGTTTGCGCTATCGAGTCGTGATTTTTCGAAGGTTAAAACCGTGAAAGAAAAACGTCTGTAATTTAATTTGCAAAATCTGCAATTACGATAGCGAAAAAATTACAAACCACAATTTTTGGCAACGCGCTTGATCTTGAAATGATTCTAAATGACTTTTTTACAATTTTTATTCAATGTGTAAGTGTTTATTTGATAAAATATTCAAGGTAAAATGTTTCATTCATAAATAAGGTACGAGTCGGACGGGTTGCTCGTTTTTTGCGAGGGTCCTTTAATAATTTTTTATGGCATCATCGTAAAACCATAGAAGCGAAATTTATGAATATGGCCGAAAAAGGGGCCAGATAAAATCAAATGAAATACGCAATATTTCATTACTTTCTTTAGAGTACACCGTTCGGATATTCGCAAGAAGCATTTTTACCGAATTTTTCCAATTGCTACAACGACTCGAGACAGAAATCCATAAAGACCGAAGAGGCTCGCCCTCGTTCTTATTCTGCATGCGTCCCGTATGTTGTTCGATTATTATCATGCGAAATTTAAACATCGCTCGCTCTTTCTCCCTCAACAACTTGACGTTCGAATAATCTATTGATAAAACAGCCTCGAGGCATCGAAATTCGAGTAGCAGCAGCAGCAAGCCGAATTGATGTTTGTTGGATCGATATAGCCCAAAATCTTGTCTTATCTCTCGACTCCTCGCCATCCCATTCCCATCGACCACCATTATTATTACGTTATTATGCGCAATATTAAGAAACGTAAGACCTCTTAGTCGTGCCTTTCGGCAATGGGAGTCGTAGCATTTAAATTGATAATAAAACTATTAAATGTCGATTAGAAGATGGGAATCGATTAAAAATAAGTGCCCCGATAAGGCTTTAATTGTTCTCCGTTAGAAAGAAGAGGAGGAAATGGGAAAAGCTTCGATCGCAGTCAATCGTAAAGCGAACAAGATTCTTTATCTTTTTATTTTTAACTCAGATGAATAATCTCTAATTACTCTCTCAAGATAGTCTCCTACAGTAAATAAGGATGTGAGATGAGATGAAATGAGAAAAAAAAACATAAAGAACCAATCGTTGAAATTGATGGAAAATATATTTAACTTCAATGTGGAGCAAATCTTTTATTTAGTGCTCGGATTCCCGCTTGTAATCCAAATGGAAAAATCTCTTATTTAAAAAGGAAATAAAAACGTAAAACGAAACCTCTTCCAACTCCGACGTACAACATCTCGGTACTTTTCTTATTATCTTCCCAACGATTAATATTCAAATCGAACGCGCAAAGAAACGAACGAGAAGGGTTATTATAAGGAACGATCGACTCCTTTTCCTCGACTTTATCCTACTTTTATCATTATTTATTTCATTCACTTAATGTCCCCTATTTGAACGTCGTCGAGTTCTTTTCATAAAGCCCCGGGTAGAGTCGTGAACGTTTCATATAAAAGGAAAACGACGAAGTCGAAAAGAAATGGTAGAAAATGGTCGAAAGTTAGGACGGCGATTTCGTCCGGATAATGGACGTGATGTCACGCTGGTCGATTATCTCCTGCGGTCCTCTCCCTCGACCGTTTTCATTAGATTTCATTTAATATTTTTACTACGTCCGAATAGGAACTCGGCCGGACGTTAAGCGGCCGTGCGCCGAAGAAAAAGCGGAAAGAAAACGGCCTCTAATAACTGCGATAACGTGCGAAACAGTCGGGGGGAAACGGGGTGGCCGCAGAGAGTTAATTAAAGAATAACACGAGGATTATTCGCAAGGATTTTGCGCACGTTATTTCTATTCTCTTACTGATGCCATTAACTGGCAGTTGCCGCAACGGAATAAGGAATCCAAACAACTCACCTTGAGCCGGCGCGTAAATGTTTAAATAAAGGCAGTCCTCGCTCTGGTTCCTCAGATAGGGCAGCAATCGCTTCAAGTACTCCAACCGGCCTTTCGGCATCCGATCCAACGCGGCCGTCTCGTTGCTGACGTCGGGCAATTTCTGCGGACACACCGGGCCCAACTTGTCCGAGACGCGAACGCCGTCCCACGGACTCGGCGTCCTCGTCGGGCTGAAACGGTTCGATCGGATCGGCGGCGTGGCGTACGGCACGCCCAAGAAGATCTCGATCGGCTTCAGGTACCTGTGCTGGTCCATCGGTAAGATTAAGCCTTGCAAGCGGCCGTAGCGAGTCTGCACTATTCGCGTGCTGATTTTCGCATTCTTCGAGAACGCGAAACACTTACACGTCACTATCAGCACGGAGATTGTTAACCAGCGAAATAAATCGCGACCCATTATATTCGGTTCGGTTTTTTTTTAATTACTATTCCACTAAAATCGTCAAACGTTCATCATCTCTTCGAGGGATGTTGGTTTGTTTGTTTCTTATTGGAAACGCCGAGACGTTGACGGTTGATTTGGTTCCATCGCTGAGTAATTCATTGCTGATGGTCGATATGATGGCGACGACATCTGCAACAAATAGGAGAATGCAATTTAAATCGTTGTCTACAAAGAGCAAATAAACATCTTGAGTTTACGCAATTTGTCCATGCAAATTTAATCATTTTCCCAAACATCGATACGCCGACGTGATAAATTGCTTTAAAATTTGCAATATAATTAATCGAATCGATAATCAGTTACAATAATTCTCTCGAATGCGGTCGCATTTCGAATCGTATCGACGTTAACAGTTCCAGATGACAAACAAAGTTAACCGCTAATTCATATCGAATTGTTGAACCTTCGCGAACCGTTACAATCGCCGCTCAATTTGAGCCGGAAAAAAATTGGTCCATTTGCGAACTGTTTAACCGAAAGCAACGAAGAATCGCTTATGGCCGAACGTTAATCGAATTAATTGAAGATTAATCACATTCGACGCGGCGAGTGCCCACAAAAAAGAGAACAGTAAAGTAATAAAGGAAAATTGAACAAAAAATGTTCGATTCCAGTTACTCGACGTTATTCGTGCCCCTTGTTTATTCACCAATTTGATTTATGCATGCTGCAAATCGATTCAATTATCGCATTTACGTTGAGCCAATAAATACGAAGTAAATCGTTCGTGTAAGACCGAAAAAAGAGGAAGTGAAAAACTGGCAGAGAGAAACGAGATTACCAACAGACGAGGAATTATCTTCCGGAAAAAATTTTACATTCCCCAGACGACGTCGCACGGTAGGTGCGACTACGTGATGCAAGTGACTGCACGGCGTAAAATGAGGAAAAGTAATAACACCAGGAAGCAACTGAAATAATGTGACGATAGTGGCATTAGTCGGTGCCATTGGGTAAGTAACGCGAAAATATATAACGAAGCGGAGACCCAACAAAAGCGAGGAATAAAACCGGGGGCCGAAGATAAAAGGGATAATGGAAGAGGTGGCAAGAATTGCACGGGAGACGGAGATACGTGGAGAAGAGACTGGTCGACAGATGAGAATTAATGGTCGCGTATTTTTCTTGCTTTAAAAGTGACGGCGTAAGACTGTTGCGAGCGTCGAATGCGGAATTTCGAAATGATATAAACAACAGCAACAACAGCCAGGCAAAGAATGAAAGGAGCGACGAAGAATGAAGTCTAAAAACGGATAAATAAATATTTAACCGCTTCGCAACGTTGACACGATTCATTTATTCTCTTACCGACCCGTCGGTTTTGCTCCAGGGCGACGATTGAAAAGCACAAACGGAAGAAACGTTAATAAATTAACGAAGTAATTCACGAAAATGACGGAATAACAAGTTCTGGTGGATGCGCCGGGTATTTTGAAAATATGGCCTTTACGCGTTAAAACGAAAATAAAGTTGGTTCATTATTCTTTCCGATTTTTATCATCGGCGCTTATTAAGCTGCTTATTAATCGGTATCGAATAAACATATTTCTTCGCGATAAAAATCGAAGGAAAATTAATGGTCGTAATTTGTATACGAAACGGCCCTCAATTCCTTTAGTTCGTCATTAAAAAGAAAACGCTTACCATTTGCAGCAACTTTTCAAATTAATTTAATTAGTTCTTGTACTTTTCACTCTTTTATCAGCTGAGAGTTGGACCACTGCAAGACTTGTCAATGGGACATCAGTATGTATCAATTTGTATAAATCGTGGGCCAATCTTCTTGATCAACAGTGGTAGAATAAAGCCTCGTGCATGTATAGTCGCCTGGTAGTAATCCCTTTTTTACCATCCACTTTATTTCCTTCTCGATGCTCGTTCGTATGTTTTGTATTGTTGGCGGTGCCTTTAACAGTAAAAGTCCGTTTCTTTTTCGGTCGTTCCGAAGAGTAGAGGATATTGATTGTTCGCGTAAATAATGGAAATAAATGAACGGTTCTGTTTCCTCGTCGTCGTCCTCTAGCATTACCATTACAACAACTACTCGGGCGGTACAATTCCAACTGCGGCAAGTGGAAGAGAAACGGAGGATAGGGACCTGTTCGTTTGGAATAAAAGCGGACAAAGTAATAAATAAGATTGTAATCAATTGGCGGAGTTATAGAAAGTTTCTCTGTAAATTATTACGTAAACTCAATTCGCAGTAGGATTGATTCTCTTATTGTTTTTTTTTTTTCTCTCTCTCGTCTCCTTTTGTCTTTTATGTCTTCCTCTGACGCCCATCACGTTTTCCTCTTGCTAGCCTCAATTTTACCTCTTGTTCCTCTCCGCTGTTTCACTTTTATTCGGGGGACCAATTTTATGGTTTATTAATGACATAATGGATCCGAGTGAAAAAAAATTATTGTACCATTAACCTCGTATATCACTTTAACTACGTGCCCCTTTTTATCAACGAATAGATTGTGCGTACTGCCGTTTTTACATTTCGAATGAATTTATTCGCACTATACTGTTATTAATAGTTTTTATTTTCATGTGATTTGCAATTCCCTAGAATTAAAAATAACTTAAACGATCGAAATTAGTTTAAAAATGGTAGAGTAACGATTAAATTTTGATCTTTGGCCGTTGTTCTTCGAAGAAACAACAATAAAAGGATTAACGGAATACACTTCGAGCAAACGGGGAAAAAATGATGTTGTTTCACGAACTTTTTATTAGGTTGAAGTACGGACGATTCGTTTTAAATCTCCCCGTATTAACGAGAAGTAGGGAAAAACGATGCGAGAAGAGAATGAGCTTAATGAATAAAAGAATACTTGTAAATACACTTTTTTAGCCATACGTTAGGATTAAATTTGAGGCGAGCAGAAAAAAAACATTAATCGAAATACAAAGGAGAGAAAAACAATTATTGTGCGGCAGGAAAAAGAAAGAAATAATACTACTGTCAGAATACATGTATTTTACCACGTAAATACGAAATAACAAAGCGTAGATTTAATTATGTCGTTAATCTAAAAATCCGCTTAATTAAACATTTCATATGCTGTGTGTGAAAATAATCTTCTGCAGAAAGGATCATAAAGTAAAGCGAACGAGAAATAAAATAGAGCTTTCGAATAATCGACTAAATTGCAAACGAACACGTTTAAAGCTACAGCGTAGAAAAATAATGAGAGATAGCGCAAAAAGAGACGCGGTCATATCTCTGTAATTCCGGCAGAATTATATTTTCGAATAATAATCAATTAGATTTATTATTCTCGAATAACGAGAACACTTAGCTTACGAAATAAACCCTTTGCGCCCGATACAATTTGTATATGCTAATAAACCATAAACATATTAATCTCATTAATTCGATTACACTTAAAAACCGTTTAATTAAATATGTAAATTTTCATTTTATATTCGTCGCTGATGAAGCGGTTGGAGAGTTTCGAACGAAAAGAAAAACACGAAAACGGTCTAATTAAATTAAATCGCTACGATTAGATCCAATTAATTTTTGTGTATAGACTGCGTCGCCGTTAGATATTGTATTTCGAACAAAATTTGTCATCGTCATCAACGCAATAATGAAACCGTCAATGGCGAGGAAATCATATTGTGTATGTAGAAGAAATTAAACGTTGCCAAACGATTTTTATTGCAGCGATTTGAGAAACTCTTCTTCGACGGATTTCTTTCTTTTTGTCGTGCTTTTTATTTCGCTTCCTTTATTTGGACTGTTTGTAATTAAATTTATTTTTACACAATGAGAGAATGGCAGAAAGAAAAAGAGTGGAAGAATGGAAGAAAGGAATCGAATTGTGTAATTCTATATTTGAAGGAAACGTCAATAAAGTTTAGGTTCTTCCTTCTCCGTCGCTTCCTTTTTCTCCTTTTGCTTTGTTATTTAAAGCCCAACAGTTTTTCATTATGTTTCATTTGCACGAGGCAAGCGACACACTGGGAAGAAGAAGCAGAAATAATAATAGAATTGACAAGAATATGAGCTGCTAGATAGAACGTTAACTTTATTGTTTGCTTTATTCATTTAGATCCTTATTATTGTAAAATCGCCAGACTTCTATCATCATATTGATGACCGCGAGGGAAAAATATAATAATATATAAATGTGTTGTTAATAAGAATAAAATTTCGTTCGGCGTTTTCTTTTTGCTCGAAGAACATCAATAACGAAACGACAAGGGAGTAAGATAGAGGGAGTGGATGTGGAGGGAAAGTGAATGCCCTTTGGGACGTAGTCGATCATTAATTAAGCCATCGTATCCAGAAAAAGAAAATAAAATAAAATCCGGCAAGTTTGTCGTTTGAGAATTTATAACCGGAATCATTTCTTCCATTACACGCGACGTTATCAAATGGCCCGAAAGCTCAGGTGCACGGAATCGTGATGCATGTAACGCGAATGCAATTTATAAAGAAAAGCTTAAACATTTGTTACTTTTGAGGAACGAGCAAGAATCAAATTTTTCTTAAATTCTTAATGATTGTTTTATTATTTACGCTAAGCCATCCAAAATGCATTTATTCCTTGGGGAAACTGTTGGGAAAGCTGGAAAAAGTTTGTAGCACGCTTAACATTTTCATTATTCACACGTTGAAATTTCTTAAACTCCAAAACGACCGAACAATTAAAGCAGAAGTAATTCGATGAACGCTTTTTTTTCTCCTGTAGACGACAGTTTTTCTTGTTGCCCTATTATTTTATTTTTTCTTCTTCAAGTGTTCTCGTCTTATTATAAGATTCAATATGCAAATTATTCAAATTAAGAAAAAAATGAGAGACCCGCAAAAAAGTTGGTACAATTGTGGAAACATTTTTGCCATTAGAGAATTTATTAAATTGTATGCGTTTAAAACTTAATAGCGAGCGAGGGTTTTAACTAAAGACGAAGAAGGATGAAAAGGAGAATGAATCGAAGAAGAAAAAAAGGCGAGCGTTTATTACAAACTTTTTTTGGCTTCGTCCTGTCGTCCTCTTGAAATAAGAAAATTAGAGGGTAAAGAAAAAGCTGAAAAAGTGTGAGGGGGAAAGGAAAGAGTGTGTAAAGTAATCCCTCAACTGGGACTAAAGCAGAATCGTTTTTTTCCTTCGGACGACGACCAGAAAGGAACGCAAAAAAAGAAAAGTGGGAAACCTTAACTAAATCTTACATGCAAATTATTTCAACCTCCGAGAAGAAGTTAAACGGTTACAGAAAGACACGAAAAATATTTGACTTTCGCGTCTCGTTATGGAATATGAAAAGATTTTTTTTGCTGTCCCCTTGCCAAAAAGGAGACGCTTTTTTGCTTATTCAAATTTACAGTAATCCTAATTTTCTTTTTGCACAGTCTACCTTCTCTTTGCGATTTATTTTTTCTCCTCTTTGTTTGTACTTGACAGATTACGAAAATGGTGTCCAAAGGCTCGAGTTCACTCGAAGACGACACAAAGAGAAAAATATAATAATTAATCCAGGTGGAATCAAATTAAACTCTAATTAATATTTAATATCAATCGTTAAATTCTGGTACTTCATTTAACTCCGTTATTCGACGAAGGAGAGCCTTTTCCAATTTCATCATCATCATCGACATTTAACATCGTCAAAAAGTTCTTCTTCTTAAAATAAACGCAAGGATTAACTGAGCAGTAATTTTATATTAGATTGGTTTAATTAATCCAATTTCGCCTTGTCTTCTACGTTTATTATCATTATTAATAATAATAATCATTTCTTTTTGGGAGCTACATTAATAAAGTTTAACGTTTAATTATTATAATTAGCAATATTCGATACCATCTATCTAATCAAGTTTAAATTTTATTTAACTACTAATTACACGTTTTGCTCGAAGGGCTAAACTTTTGCCAAAGTAAACCTACATTAAATACATACATACACTTTACTTATTACTTAATTATTCTGATTGACTTAATTTCCTATTAAATTGGCCGCCTCGTCTTTACCGTCGGATTAAGCTTGCAAATTTTTCTGAAATGTGCAGTAAAAGAAACGCAATTTCCATTTACGAAGTTCCCTTAACGATGGACTTTTTTCCAAGGGGGAAATAATCAGATCTTTTGATGGTTCACGAGTGACGATATTGACCCATTTCCATTCTCGTTTTTTATTATCATTTGTAACATATTTTCCGGCACTTTTTTATTCATTTCCCCTCGCCATATCAAGCACTCGAAAGTGGTGGGCAGTAAGAGAAAGAGTGCAAAAAGGATAAGAAAACAAAAACCCTTATACCATTGTTTAGATTCGAGCACTTTATAGAGACGGTTCCCTTTTTTTCTATTTTATATATATTATTATGGCAAGTAAGTACTTGAGACGAACTGTAAAGTAGTCTACTACTTCTAATGCACTCATTTCACATTGTCTCTCTGTTCAGAAAAAAGGGCGACATATAGAAAGAAAGCATTTTTTTCCTTCTTCGTCGCCCTTTAAAGTGTCTCATCTTCAATTCCTCCTCGGCACTCGCTGGAATAAAGATCAACCGCTTCTTTCGGACTTGACAATCAGAAGATAAGGAAAAAAATATAACAGAGAAAGATGGATGTTTCATGTGTGTATGTGTAAGATTCTTCTACAAGACAATTTATCATTAGAGTTCTTGTTACGTTTCGCAAATCTTGCCAAAGAATATGCACATACACATTCAGACACCTGCCACTATATTCACATGTTGTATTCGCATCTTTATGATAAAGCTTCTGTTGGCCTCGATCTCTTTTTCTCACTTTTTAAACAAAGCATTCTTTCTTGCTTAAGGAAGATTTATGAAGTATCTATAAAATTCGTATTGGATTAGCATTGCATTTGTTGACTTTACTTTTAATAAATTTCCATGCATCAACCGGTTTTATTCTCGTTTCTGACGTACGCAAGAGGGCCTTCGAATCGCGATGGAAATATAAGTTAAAGGTCTCCAAAGGAATAAGGCTCAACCGTACAACAACAACGCCAACAACCATTTACCATACACTATTAGGTTTTATTACAAGATATGTACAAACGCTTGATTTGAATAATTCATAAAACAACTCCTACGAGGTAGTAACACACGAAAAGGGCACGATTCCGTTCGCAATTTTTTTGCATCTTTTCCCCTGCTTCATATACTTCATCTTTGAAATCCCCATACGACTATTTATTATAACGAAACAACTGTAAATGATTAAAAGCGACGGACGTAAACTGTTGCGTTTCGAAGTTTGGAGGGCCGATTATGCGGAAGACTAGTTCAAAACTAGTATGCCCAAAATTCGCAGCTTTCCGCTCAACCTTGTTTTAAATTGTACGCATTTTTTGGTGAATTTTGAAAAATAATGAAATTTGGAAGTTTTTTGCCTAATTTTTTTGGATTTGTAGAGAAATATTTAAATGCTAATCTAATCACTGCACAAGCTATTAAAACCATGAAAGTTATTCCATCGATAACCCATAACCTTCCTTGGAATTTAACAGAAAACAAAGAAGGGAGAAAAGTGGCGAGGATAGGGCTAAAGATTTATGGCCCATATTCAAATTAAATCGGATAAAATCTTCGGTAGTCATCAACAATAGCAAAGGAGGGGGTCAAAGAGAGAGAGAGAGAGAGAAGAACAATATAAAAGTCAGTATAATAAATAATCTATTTGTCAAAAGTGATGCAATTCGCTCCATTTCTCCAGCTTTTACACTTCTTTTTCCTTTTTGCTTCTTCTTTTATATGGGGTTGAAAGAGACCGAAAAATGGTATCGAACGGCAAAAAAAGAGAAGCTTCCACTTTCCATTACAAAATGAAACGATATATTAAAATTAGAGGATTTCTGGAAGGCAAAAAGGGAATAAAAAAGGAGAGGAATCATTAATCTTTTTAGGGAAGACTTAGAGCAGCAAAAAAAAAATTATTCACCCTCTCGCCGTCCACGTATTATGTATGTGAAGGGAGACGATAGTTTTGTGTATGGCAAACAAAAAATTAGCACAGAAAGGGAGAGGATGATGAAATTCCAATTTGAATTTGTTTTATTTGAACCATTAATTGTTTCAACTATTAACAGAGGCATTTTCTGCAAAATTTGAAAAAAAAATAGGCAACATTCGTCTAGTTTTTGGCTAAAATCTTACGAAAGGAAAGAAGATTTAGTTTGAGGGCGAAATGTTTCTCTTGCTCTACCATTGCGCCGTGATAAATACGAGATTGAGACAAAAATATCAAAAACTATAATAACGCGTATATTATATAGAAAACTTTTCTCGTTTTCGACATTTTCCACTTATTTTCTTCATATAATTTCCCCTCGACTCCATCGCACAGTTTTTCTTCTATTCTTTTCGCCTTTATCTCTCATGGCGAGAAGAGAACAAATTAAAAGTTGGTTGATTGGCACGTGGATAAATGGAAACTGTTCTCCAGGTAATAATATTTGTCCTCCCTTCATTCTCTATAACGTTCCACGATTTTTCTTTTTATTTCGCCATGTCCCTTTCGATATGAGAAGATGTACGTTTTATGGCCTTTTATTTCTTCCTCATCATCATCATCTTTTCCACTCTATTGTTCAATTTTACTTCCTTAGCCCTCAGCCCCGACGCAGTTCCATTCAGAGTGGCGGGTATCAGGTGTAAAGTACGTTTCCAAGAATGAAATATCATCATCATCATTACTGTAGTTGTCATTTTGCTATTAGATGGCATCCAATAATTTCGGTCGATGACTGCGGAGATCGCTTTTCCGCCTTTTCCTTCGCCTCGCCTCTTAAGTGGTAATGTTAGACGTTTAAAAGGTTAAAATTACATTGTCCTCCACGCGACCGTTAACATTTCCCTCTTACGGTTGGCACTCTCATTAACGGTCGAACATGAAGAGTCATCGACGCCCTAATAAACGGTTTGTTTTACCTTAACGATTTATTTGTTTAGTAACGATATAAGTTTCTATAAGGTCAAGAAATCCGTCTTTCTTCGGTTTTGTATTTATAAACTTTATTATCCGACGCACGAATCCGACGCTCGAAGATTAACTTTTTGTCACGCCACGCACATGATTTCGAAATCCTCTAATGCGATTATATGTGGAGGTCGTTCTCCGAACCGCAATTGGATTATTATTAAGTTTGAGTAAAACTGCCGTTATTTAAGATTTTTCGTTGAAAAGAAATCGATATGAAACTTAGAGCAGTTGGTTCAACGCCGATTAATTAATAATCTGCCGTTTATCACTTTTCATTTCATTTTATGGCCATAAAGTTAACTACTTTTTTCCAATCAATTGCTTGTCATTTTTCGCAGACAATAAATTATTTTAATTTTGTTTTACTTTTTGTGTATGGCAAAAAATATTTTTTTCTTATAACCGTTTTGTCCTCACTTTCTTGGTGAAGTGAAAAACAACAGATAAAAGGAATCCATAAATAAAAGTGTCTTAAAACTGCTTTAATAAATCATTTCGATGTCGATGTAAATTATGTAGGTCATTAATTTGGCGTACACCCTCGAGAAAATAAAGTGGAGACAAGAAAGGGGACCAAAAAAAGGAAAATGGCAAGTCACGTATCCAAACAAAAAAAAAACGTCCCCGCGTCCCAAATATTTTCTTCTTCTTCGTGTGCGACTGATTGCAAGGGAATTAATTTCGTTTGTTTTTGCCCAAAAATATTTCCATAACGATTTTTATTCAAATCGAGACACATCGAAACAACTGGATTGTAAATTAGACATTTTCCAATTAAAATTAATTGTAATTGAAGGCGAAAGAAGGCGAAACAACACTTAGATCGATTTCTCTCATTTCCCTGCCATCGTTCCAACGAACCCATTTTCTTTCCTTTTCTCTCTCACCTCTCGTTCTACCAATTTATAAAAGCCCTTTCTTTTTATATAAAGTGTAACGTTGTACCCTCCTAAGTTTCGTAGCTCCATTAAGCTTAAGTTTTACTTGTTGTTGTTATTATTATTATAGTGAAACTCTCTTAAGAAAACCCAACTGGGTAAAGTAAGATCGATACCGAGATAAACTTTATTTTGTTTATTATCCTCTAGGAGACGAGAAAAAATACATCTCTTTCATCCTATTCATTATTATTTCGCTGAGAGAAAAAACATATTAAACGTGAAATGGGGATAATTAAGAAAGGAGAAATGACAAGAATTTTTCGCCATTTATTTTTAATTTGGTCCTTCGAAATCATTTGCTTTCTATTATTAAACACGTCTTGATTTCATTCACTTGCGAATTCATCACTTTAACTTGCCAAAGGAGGAAGATCACATTATTTCGGAAAAGAAGTGTTGTCATGCCATTAAAAATATTATTTAAAAAGGTATCTTAAATACTCGATGTACATGTACAGTAGACAGACGTTTACGTTTATTCTTTACGGTTTGCGTTCGTAAAAAAAAATTCGCTCGACGTACTTTATAATGGCTGCTATTGCATTTTTTTTCCTTTTTGCCAACAGATCCTTATTTATAAGCGAGATAGAGAACAATTTGTCTTTGTATAGAATTCTGCTGTCAGAGATGGTAGTCGAGAATAAAAATGGTGAAGAGCTAGTGGAAGAATCGTTTCTGTAACGTCTGCCTCGTTTTTCTTGTTCCTAATCTTACAAACAAATATTACGCGAATATTTCTCCTCGCAGTTTGCGACTTAGTTAAAAGAGGATTAGCGCAAATAATCCTCTATTAATTGTCACGTTCGCATAATTACGAATATTGATGGGAAGCGTTCTGCCTCCAATGCAAGTTTTATTAAAAAATTGATGATTGATTAATAGCAAAATTGCGTGGATGCACTTTTTGTTATAAACAATGTAGTTTCATTAATAAAATCGCACTTTAAAACCAAAACCTTTTATCATACAACTCTCATTTAGTTGGATTTTATGAAAGGAATTTTATTAATTTAATTATTAACTATTGGAAATATGATGCTAATGATTATAATGAAATTTCGGATAATGATTAAAGGTAATTGCGATGTATTATAATTAAAGTCGTACAGACTTGTAATTTCGGATTAGCACAAACAAATTTGGCGCAGAATTTAGCGACGGGTTTCACAAACAATTACCAAATAACATTATTACTTTAGGACACGCCGCCGTTATGTGTGGACATTAGATAACGTTAGCTATAAGGGTCATTTGTTATTATTTTATTATCGGACCGCGTATAAAATGTATATGATGGATATTAATAAACGATATTGCCAATAAAGTTGGGACAAATCTAATTAACACATCAACGGAACGTTAACGTCGTGGTAGCTTCATCTACTTTTCAATTATTGTCTTCTTTATTCGGTCGATATAAGTCGCAAAATGTTCGATAACTTTATCGAAAGCAATTCGCTAACGCAATTTCGCCAATCGCATTATCGATAAGAAGAGCGCAGAATATTATTAAACAACTTTAAGAAGCTTATTTGCCATCTCTCTTAACTTTATAAATTATTACTTACCGTTGATGATTAATTAACTTTCTAATAACATTAATAAAATTTAACTGGGTTCGGTTATAAATTTTCAATAGGAACTTACAATCTCTTTTCGAACGACGAAAACGAGAAGAAAACCTTAATGATAAGCCATCATCTTTCTACCGCTTGAATATTTAAACTTACCCACATGGAAAAGCTTCGTACTCCGTAAGGTTTTTCTTACATATTAAACGACGATAATTTCTCAACATCCTCTTCACCGTCGTAAGACATTCGCAGAATATATGCACCGACATACACCTCTGCGAAAATGTAATACCGTTAACTAGACTAAAAACTTTTACCCACGAGCTACTACATTATTATAATTCGCAGAAGTTTATTATTATTATACGTAATAGGGAATTGAGGGGGAAAATGAACTTTATCTCAGTTTAAAATAGTTGGTTCAGTTAGTTGGCGGAAAATCCAAAATGCTGCATCAAAAATAGTTATAGGTAACGAAGACAGACACGGAGCGGCTTAACCAAATTATTAACTGAAGATAGAAAAGAAATACTTAGAGCTTCCAACATATGGACATTTTGCACAATAATGATGACAACAATCGGCATCATTTTTCATTTGACAATTTTCGTGTGCTGTTTGGCTAACATCAAAGAGAAATCGTCCTCCTTTGCCAAAAATTTAACGATATGACGTAATAGGCCGACAGCGGTTTTATGTCCCTGCAAAAAGTACGTTTCCCAATTAAGCTTTCATTCTTCCATCGTCAGCTAATTGACATCTTTCTCGCTGTAAAAAATCTCCATCTGGCAGCGTTTATGCCCGTGTAATACAGTCACTTGCCTCGTAACATTAACGTAATTAATTTTATATTTACCCGGCGCCTCCACCAGAAATGAAATTATCAAAATGTGTACGTGCGAGAGTGAATAAAGAAATGCAGGCAGCAAAAATTTGGACGACGATAGTTAATAAAGGACCGGAAGTGGTGGAAGAACGTTTATCCACTAACGAGATGGCAGTGGCTCTCGATTAAACGTTCTCTTTCGATCTTTCATAATAATCGCCGCCCGGCCATTTACAACCACTTACAACCCGCCGAAACGTGTGACTTTGCCATGGAATCGGTCTCATTAACAACGAGAGAACGAGAGCGAGAGAGAATGGGAGAGAGAGAGGAAGATTGGCGAAAAAGGCCTACGACGGGCTTCCTTTAAATCGTCACTCGACCTCTTAATATTGCTCGTAAGAGAAAATCTTGCCACATAAATCATGCGGAATGGCATCCATTAAATATCATTTTCATCTAGCATTCGAGTAATCGATGACATAAAATAAATTTTATACGTGATTAAGCGATGGCTGGGCGACCGGCAAAGAAAAGGAGAAAAATTGGAACGGAAGTCGGTGTGGTGGAAATCGTTCGGCGGGCAAGAAAAAAATACAATTTGCAAACGTTAAGCATTGACCACGTACGCATATAATTATCGCTCATTATATTATATAGTTAATGATTGCCGATTATTAATTTAACGGTAATGATTATGGACAATTGTTAAATATTGCATAAGCGCATCGGAAATAAATTACCTAATTGAAAATGGAATTAACGCCCGCTAATTGACTGTAATTGTATATAATCGAAAATATCCGCAACACCCATTCATTTATTTAATGGTTTATTAACCAAATGTAAGAATTGTTAATGATAATGCAGCAAATTCTTTTTGCAATTCCCCAAAACTGAATCATTCTCTATCGAGTTATTGCAATTCATTTCGTTGACGTATTGCTCTGTTTCGTGCTGATTAGACGGGGGCAATGTAACAAATTAAATTTACCATAGATCATTTTATTAAATATTATTGGCCTTTAAATATGGATATACAGAACTAAGAGAGAATCCCGAACGTTGTGCCGCAAACAAACTCTCTTGTGGACCAGAGAGGGATGGATAGAAAGGGAGCGACTAGATTCGACCAGGGAACGTTATCTGAAATTGCATTGGACATTCGATAAGAGCGACAGTTGCAAATGCTTCATGCCAAATTTATTTATGTTAAATGCGGTCACGTACGATCCAGGAACGGCCGCAGTTAGTTGCCAACGGTTATCTATTCAATTCGCTTTTTTGTTCGGCTCGGATGGGAAGCGCAAGAAGAAAACGTAGGAGAACCGCCGTATTGAATTGTCACTTTCCACTCCAACTCAACGTCGTCACATCTACACGGATTTCCCATCCTCCCCGTTCGCTGGCAGTTTTCTTTATGGATTTTCTAATATTATTTGTTCATCTTCGCCCCACTTCTCTCTTCTCTTCTCTTAAGTATTACTGTTATTACATCTAATTAGGATTCCGAGCACGATTTGCCGAAAGTGCTCGATTTCGTTTATTCACTTCAACGTCTATTATGGCATGTATCAAAGGTGATGATTTGCAAATCAATAAGTGACTAAACTAAAGAATTATCCTTCCAAATATGAAGATTCCATTACAACGTAAAGTGCAAGAGTTATTTGTAAGGAACGAGATTACGGGTAGTACAAATACCCAGTTGAACTATTTAAATTTCGCCTATTTCGCTGCATTAATTGGCATGCAGATTATGATTAAGTCTCATTAAATTTACAACTAGATTTAGTGCTTATCACAGCTCTCAAACTTGTTTCTAAGTTTTGCAAATTCCTCGAATGCCATTCTGAATAAATAACTTTAGGATTAGTTACGGTCGCGAAATTGCAAAAAGCGTTTGTCTCGAGTGTTTATTAAAATATATTCAACTCGAGGAACGTTTCATCTTTCATCCATTCGCTTAGTTTATGATGAACTAAAATGTCATGAATATCAGTGAAGATCATCGACCTCGTTGATTATCTTTATTATTTATGTTAGCATAAAAATAAATCTCTTTTTGATGGGCAGAGAGAATTAAATATTAATAAAATAAATACAACAAAAAAACGAAACATAAATACCGATCTCCATCAATTTTAATTATTAATCCGGTTTGAAATTGTTTTGAATTGTTTTAAAATAATATTTGCACAAATGAAAACAATTTTTGCATGAAACATTTTAATTAATTGGCAATTTAAAAAAATCCATATCGTGATAAAATAGTCTGGTTTTTGCTTAGGAATGCTAAAGAAAAACTAGCATTTAACATTAATCAATTAATAAGCGCATAAATAAATTGCATGAATTAATGGTAGGCAATTACTATAATTGCATCTGAATAAATTAACCGATTTAATCGAAATGTTAGCTAAAGAATGAAATGGGACCGTTGAATTTAATAATTCCGTATTGTATTGTGTAGAATATGATAAAAGAGCGAGTTTCATTCAACGACATCTTTCTTTCCCCCAAATTTTCCCCGTTTCTTCAAATAAAAAGTAATAATGCCGTGCACGAAAGCTTATATTTCTTAAAATTTAATCTCGTGTCCGCTTCAAGCTCTTCTTTTTTATTCCTTTATTTTTCTCCCGGTCGTCCTCTTTCCGTATAAATATGCTCGAAAAGAATAAAGGACGAAATTATGCGGTATAAATAGGAAAACTTGGTGAATTTTAAATAAGGAGGAAATTGTCAGTTTAGAGTCGACTTCCTGTTGTATTTGCCTGTCGCATTTTTCTATCTTCCGGTCTGTCATTTGAATAAGATTTAGTGAGAAAAGACTTCAACTAATTGAACCGTGAACGGAGCAAGATGACCGTTGAGTTTATCCCTCGAGACATTTTCTTCTGCTTATTAAAATGAGAATGTTAGCAATGAAAGACTAATTCAACGAACGCAAATAAATAAACCAATTGGGAAATTGCTTCATTCTAATAGCAATAATTTGGAGAAAATGCAACTAGAATTAATACCACAGGCCATTTAACATTGCCTCCTGCAAAACAGGTCTTTTAATGTGCTAGCAACAATCGTCGCAGCGAAAATAAAGAACAAGAACCACGTCGTGTATGTAGGTAGTGTTGCGTATTAGCGATCCTCGACTTTAAAACCGCACACCGACAAAGAACAGAAGCTGAACCATTTTTAGTTGGAACGGTGTCTATAAACTTTTCAATGTTATTGTCTAGATACCGGCGAAACTGCTAAGTGGTTTTTACGCCCCCTTGAATACCCTTCATTATAATGACAATTTCAGGGAGCGGAAAGAGGAGACAGGGCAAGGGAAAAAAGGAAGAAAGTTGGGCGAAGAGATGGGGGAGATTTTAAATTAAATTTTCCTCCTGCAAGAAAAAACTGCATTCTCGCTTCCCTCCCTAAATTGCGCGATATTTTAGTGTTGCAAAATGTTAAACTTTGCTTTTAATTGGAAGAAAAAAACTATTTCCATCTACTAAATTTGCATAATTTCATTGTTTAATTATTTTATTATTTAAACAATTAAAGTTAGCTTGCCTACAGTTAATAACTTCGAGCCGAACTATCGTCTAGGAAGTGCGGTTAAGTTGATAATTCAGCATTTTGCACGAATCCCATAAGGGTATCGATCAAATGGACCCTCTTAATATCGAGGGGCAAAAGGATTTATTGACACACTCACACTTATAAATGGTATTAATCTTAACGGGCAACCAGATTTGCCAATTTCCTTTCACGGAAACTACTTTACGTCAATTGCAAAATATTCGTAGCAGGTTTGCAATTTAAATGCTCGCTCACGTCTGAAGTAATGTTTCTCTTATTATTTTTTCCGTTAGTCTTTATAAAGCCAGAGTTAATTTTCCCATCTCAGACACGTACTTTTTAATTCCCTTTTATTTCCTTGTACGAATTATGACTGGACATTTAGAGAAAAATAATCTTATCTAATATTCCACGAAACAGAAAAAAAATGCAGGAGGAGAAAAACTTGCAAAATTTCCTCGCAAAGAATTTCTTAATTTAAATAGTATCCTATCTGGAAAACTCTAATTACGAACCCTTGCTCTTTAATCTCATTAAGAAAGAAAGAGATAAAAAACCTCGTCCTAATTCTTTGTCGTCTTCACGTCTATTTTTTAACGAAATGAAAAAATTTTACTGGAGCATCATTAATTCTAATAAAATATTGTTTAAAAACACATTTCTTTTTTGTTCTTCCAGTTCTTGTAAAAAGTTTCAAATTTCGGAAGAAATAAGTGATGAGTTCCGAAAAAAAAAATTAATGATCAAACTTATAAAATAATGCTTCCGTAATTGTTAAATAAAAATAATGGAAATTTGTTTGGGGAGGAAAATCTGCTGAAAATTCTAATGATGTTAATAATAGTTTCTTAATAGAGGAAACTCTACCATCTCCATATTGATTATTAGCAACTCTCTCTCTCTCTCTCTTCCACTCGTACTTAATGGTTTACGTTATCTAACAGCAACAAGCTAAGAACATTAACACTTAAATGCAATTCCAACCCTAATAATAACGATGATGATCGTAATAGGAATGGTAATTCTGCTTTGTAACGGTTCTTATCGGTCGCATTCGAACGAGCAATAAAAATTTTCCATTCACTCTATCCATCTGCGATTGTTAAAAGGTGAACTCGTAGTTTTCTTATTAAACTGAAATTAGATTTGGTTATACATTTCCCTAAAGACGCATTGGTATAAGGGAGAAATAAGAAGCGTTCATCTATACTCGAAGCTTTATCATCGTAGAATTCTAATTCAATCAAACACGAAAACTATAAAGGAAAAAGGAAACGTAACAAAATTAAATGAAAGTTAAGCGGAAAATTTCATAATCTACTAACCTCATTTCTTTGATTAAACGCAAAAATCTGTCATTTGTAAGATTTCAATGCAAATTAAGTATAAAAAACTAGGATAAAATGTGGGGATTTGCCTAAATACAAAAACATTTTGATGAGTGCGTTTTCGCGTAATGCCATATCGCCAGGGATTAATCTGATTCGCAAAGTCCCTCCATATGCGCGTGAATCGAATAGCAAAAAGGCAACAATCGAATCTGGTAATTGTAAATGAAATAAAACTATGAGGGTGACTTAAGGAGGACTTCGATTTCGATTTTAATCGAAACTTGATGGGAAGATATATTGGCCGGCGGAAGAAATTGAGGAATGGCATGTAGCGAAAAGAATCTCTAATTTAAACCATCGGCAACACGAAATGCGGATCCTGAAGGATTATTTCCTCTTTTTTTCTCTCTTCCTTTGCGTCGTAACGAATGAAATATTGTTTATTGGTACCGAGATTTCGGCCACGATCAATACTCTCTAACGCCGAATCAACTACAGCAGCAGCAGCAATTTTTATTGTAAAAGTTACGTGCAAAGATACACTCAATAACAATGTCTATATGTATGTGTTAACCAGTCTGCTGCTGATTTATATCGCACGAAATCGATTTTGGGCTTACTCGATACAATCTACCGGACGAGTTACTGGCAGAAGAAAAATCTCTTCATTTCCAAACGATCGATGAGAGAAATATCTCTCGGCGGATAACAATTGCCGGTTTAAAGCATCAAATATGGTGATGTTTAATTAATCTAAATGTGAGTTAATAGCGGAGGTAAGTAAATGACTTTCACAATTAATAAACGTCGCCATTCAATTTCGGCAACATTTTGGTCCTTGTCGTAGAAACATTTCCATCTCAACGACCAGTATATTACGCCGGGATCTTTGTCGTCGTCGGTTCATTGTAATTAATTCCTCAGAAATGATGACTGCACGTAGTCTAGCGTTTTGAGTATTTATTTCATCGCACTTTATACGAATTTTTCTTGCAGCATCGAAAACGTTGAATTTAATAAAATCTTTCCATCACGCTGATGAAGAATATCGATTATTCGGATGACGAAGAGAGCTTGAAACGACAAAAATCGTACGTTAAAGCAACTTTATTACATCTATTTGCAATAAACCCGATCTTATTCTTATTATTTATACGTGCATCCAGCTGAGCTATTTACCAAAATCCGTAATGTTCGAATGACGTGACGTTCAACATTTACTTAAACCTAATAACTATTCTTATATTATTATGGTAATTCCATCATCGTACGAGATGGGAATTGTAAATAATCGATAACCCTAAATGTATTTATTTTTTTGCAGCCATTCGCGCTCACAATTTTTTTTTTTGTTACTGTGATTAATGTTCTTTAACAATTTATTCGCAATTTTTCTGCTCTCGTTGTGGATTCCGCTACGTTTTAAATATTTATACAAGTAAAAAACACATATTCGCTATAATATTTGAATAAATATTAATAGCGTTCATGCACATTCACTAGGCCGGCGTCAATCAAATGTTAGTGGTCGCAGCGGCAACGACAACAAAAAAGAGACCAGTGGAAATCATTATGAAAATTGATTTGTAAAAGTGTGGCGAACAATTTTTCATTCCGCTTAAATCACGTCACATTTCATAACAATAATCAGAAATAATTTGATTAGAGCGCGCGACGGAATTATTTTGTAAATACGTCAATTTTAATTATAATTAATATTTTATAATTAATCATACAAATAAATGAGGATCAATTAATTAATGCTAATTGAAATTGCTAATGAATTACGATGCTTTTGGTGTAAAAAACAGCAATATTAAAAACCAAACCGTCAACCTGCTCACCCCTGAAAATCCGCCCCTTTATTTATCCTTCTTGTCGAATTGCCCCCACTGTTCCCCATTCATTCGATTCCCAAACACACTTACATTAAGTAATTTAGATGTTATCGCCGCTGTGACATTGGAAAAATCCGCGCCATTATCTGGAAGAGGAAGTTTCCTGGTCGTATGGATGCGTACACTATCATCATCATCATCATCATCGATTGAAAAGGGGTTCCCCTTTGCTAATATACATAATACGGTTAATTCGAACGTTAGAAAATCTTGCGGTTAACCTTAATCGGAAATTATCATTAATAAAGCAACCGCAAACCCACCAAAATAGCTGACATGTTACGTAGGTTCCATCCATGTATAACCGAATTATTAATTGGATACGTTTGAATCAATTTCCCAAAAAACGTTTCCTTTTCAGTTTATTGCTAACTAATCTACAAACGACCTAAAAATTGGAGCGGGCAAATCTGTTATTTTATTTGCAGAAAGTGCATTCGGTATTGGCATAATGTGGAAATTTGCATCGACAGTTCTTCGGCTGTATGATTTGTAGGAAACCGAGCGTTAAGAGGACCATTTGGGCAAACTGCGAAGAAAATCGCCGGAAGTATCAGTTAGCGATTAAAAGAAAAACTGCTTCCTTCCCATGCATATTGCGTTTTCATTCTTTATTTTTCGCAACAACTTCGCAAACGGTAAACAAAATGAAAAACACGTGGCTGGAAAGAAAATATATTGCGGTAATCAAGATTTACGATTGTTTTGAACTTGGTTGTGGATGAAGGAGTGGAAAGAAAAGGCAAGCAAAAAGAAACTATAAAGTAAACGGAAAAGAAATGGGAAGCATTATAAAAAAATTACTTTTATACGGACATTTATTAGAATTTATTACCGGGCATCGATGGTAACCCGTAATGTCTCTACTGTTTTATGTTTCTTCTTTTAGTAAACCTACGATGATGATGATGATTTGTATCAATTTTTATTATATAGGCCGTAACAGAGAAGAAGATTGAGAAGAATTGAATAATTGATATCTTCATTCGATATTTAAAGCGAGAGAAATTGATTGTGTTCCATTCGACTAACAAAAGCAGCGATTGTTAAGGGAAAAAATTAAATCCTATTGTTGGGAAGAAACAAATTTGCGAATTTCGATTAAGGCCCCTGGAATTTAATTTATTTTTCGAGGCCCCGAAGAAATCGAGAGTTTGCATAATTCGCAATATCCTATTTACTAACACTAATTGATTTTCTCGCGCAGCAGAAAATTGCAAATCTATTGGAAATCCTCCTTTTTTTTTGGCTTTAATCGTACCGGTTAATTATTCAAGAGGTCATTGACTTAATTGGAGCATATTTGATTATCATTCAATGGATACGTTTTTTGCGCAAAGAAAATCGCTTAGAAATCGAAAAACTCAATGTGCAAACCCTTAAAGAATGTTTTAAGTATTAAATATTAAATGAGAAAATTAGCACATCTCAACTTTAGGATACATTCATAGTTCTTCACCATCAATGGATTACTTCGAATGCAAACCAATCTCTTTTCGTTGGTAGTCCCCTAGAAGACTTCCGAAGTAAACAACGGCAAAAACTAAAAGTAAATAAAAACCATGGACTTTGGTGAGAGAGCTACTTTCCTAAGAGGATTTGTTGTTATTTCCTTCCTTTTTCCTTTTGCAGGATTAAAATATATACTATATGGACTTGATACGTAGACGGATTATTTCACCTACGTCTGTTATTGTCCGTTAAAAGTCTACGTGAACCGCAGAACGCAAAAAGGAGAAAAAGCAAACAGCAGCAAATTGTTGTTGGTTGATCTGCCTGATCCTGTATTAAATTTTTTTCTTCGCCGAGCTCCTAATGGAATTTCGTCTGCATGATTGTTTTTTCTTTGCGTCCGTGGTACTTTCACTTTAACCCGAAACGAAATATCGTTCGAATCCTACACGAATCCCACGAAGGAAAAGTAAAACCAAAAGGAAAATGATAATTTTTTTCCTTCTCGCGGCTGTAGAACCGTTCGTTCATATTCGAACCATAGTTTTTATTATCTTCTTCTTATGAAAATGTCTTTGAAGACGGCTGAATATAAAGTGTTACATTTATTCTTCTACACGGAATTGTATGGAGTAAAGATTTTCCTCCCGGTTCAGATAAACAAATTTACTTCTTCGCCCTTGCATTCATCTTTCTCGGCCGGAAGAGTTCGCTCCCTTTCGCTGTACTTATGTTAGGGAGGCTTGGATGTGAATAAAGAAAAAGAGATGCAGAACGGGGGAGGCACAAAAGGCATATAGAAAAAAATTATGTGTATAAACAATATGAAAATCTTAAACAAATCAAGAGAAAACCGTATCAAATCCACAGTTATATCCTATAAGAGTTTTTTATTGCTTTTTGTTCTTCGAATTGCTCTTTTCTTCGGTTTTCCTCTTTTGCTTCGCGTTCGGTCGCCTGCTATGTATTTGGTTGGTTCCTATTTTTTTCTTTGCTTTACTTTTATTTTCTTTCTTTTTTGATATCATTTAAAATGATATAAATTGTTCTGGGTACGGGAACGACACCATCGGGAATGAGGCCAAAGCTACTACAATAAAAACATAATATAACTTCTGTTCCCGTTTTTTTTTCTCTTTGTTGTATTTCCTCTTTGGCGGTATGGCGTCTGAGCGCAAATTCCTTGATTATTTCCTCTTGATTTATACTATAATACGTTTGGAAAAGAATGGGAGCCAAAAGAGGAAAGAGAGAAAAAACCGGGGAAAATCGACTTTAATTTTACGGCACAGATTCAACAAACCGTCTATTCCTCGACATATTCCACATACTGTGCTCGCCTTTATCATTCCAACTTTTCCCTCACTTCGACTATTCTCTTTTTTCACGTACACCCAACTTAGATCGCTCCTCTACATTCATACCGTATTTGAAAGAATTTAAATTTTAACCGAAACATAAATTTGCAAAAGCAATTTACACCGAATAGTAGTATAACTACATTCGCGTTAAGAAAATAAAATAGAAGCAAAGAGCAACGAGAGGGAAAAAGTCGATGCTGCACAATTTATATCACAAACGATCTTAATTTTCCTGCTGGGAATCAAAGTAGAAATTTATTTATTTACATTTCTGCAAGAGAAGAATCCTAGAGAACGTTCGAAATTATCGCCTAAAGTTTGTAATCAAGATTCGTGGACGCTTCATTCTGATAATTAAATATAATGTATCGTCCAAAAAAAAAAAAAAAGAAGAGGAAGCATAAAATATAAACAATTCTTCTTTGCCTTAAAATAAAATAGTAACATAATCAGAAACCGGATATAAAAGGAAGCGAAGACGAATTTTTTCTTCGTCCTGAGATAAGCTTCCGTGGAAAGAAAGTAAAGGATTACGACCGGAATTTCCCATTTTCTTTTCCACTTGCTTCTTCTGCCATTTCCCTCCAATATTTTCTTACTTTTAATTTAGAAAAATCGCCGAGCTCGCGACGTCCTCCAACGCGAATTTTATTACTTTCATAATTTACAATGTCCTGTAATTTTTTATCTTCATTACAACGTTTATGAATCTTATGAGAAATGCGCCTAAGACGTAAGAAAAAAAAATGTAAATGATAATAATAACACAATTATCCGGCGTTATACGAAAAGAAAACGGTTTCTTTTTTTAAGGATCTTAATGAATCAAAATGAAGGGTTTGGGGGATTTGCCGTGAGACAGAATGCGTTCTAATTGTAATCCTGGCAAAGGCTTTAAATCACAATGAAATCACTGGTAGTTGATTATAATTTATAACAAAAAAATTAATCAAGCTTTCAAATGAGAGTTGATAACGCTTACTCTTTCTAGAATTATTAGGATTACGATTAACTTAATACCGTTTTGCTGTTGCGATGTAGATAACGACTGCTTTCAATGTTCCAAGCCTCAATTATCCTCCATAATCAAGTTATTTTCCTGGACGATCAGATAAACAGAAGAGTAGTTGGAGAAAGTTTTATAATCAAGCCAAATTATAATTTTTATTTAGAGGAGGAATTGGTTTTAGTTATAGAAATTAGTACGCAAAAGTAAAGTTACGCATCGATTTTAAAAATAGATGGTGACGATTAAAGAAACATTAGTCGATCATTTGGTGGATATTATTTTCTGAATCTGGAGAAAGCTCAAAAGGATCTTTGCAGATAAATGTTCTAAAATGAAATGTTGGAAATACGTGTTAAAGTTTTAATTGCAAAATTTCGAGCTTTCTCCGTCTCTTCCTTTTACTATCCGTTATTGTATCTGCCACTTTCAATATAACGTTGTAACTTTCATTTCATAACATTGCCAACCTTACATTGTATTTCACTTCAACGAAGGGCGTTGTTCCATATCATCACACACGTAGATATACACACCTTTTTATAATAGTACATCCCTTTCGACAATTCTGCCATATTTTTTTGTATCGCCATTATTATTAGTTTCCTTAAAATAATGTCACGTTCAATTCAACCTTTTTCTTTGCACTACCCAAAAATCCTTCCCTATTACGTTTGTTCATCACCTTTTATTTTTTAATGCCATAATTGCATCGAATGATATTCGAGAGAAAGAAAAACTTGCCATCTTCCTCTCTTTGAAAAATTTGCTATTATAAAATCAATTCGATGAAGACATTTCCATACGTCGCTCGATATTTTGTCCTTTGTTTCTTGGCGAATTTGTTGGTGGAAAAATAAGTTCCATAACAAAAATGATTCGCTTTAAAATTGAAACGAACGATCAAAGAAAATGCAACATTTTTCGTTCGATTGGGAACGGAGCTAAAAAAGAGAGACGACAAAGCAAAAAGTTTATTGAAAAGGCAACTGAATTTAATATGTTTATTCAGTGCAAAGAAACGGAGTCCAATCATTTGGAATTTCGAGAGCTTTCTTCTAGTCCTTTTAATACGACCAATTTGTACATTTATCGTTACATGAATTATTAATATCGAACAAATTTAAATGCAAAATCCCCGACTTAACGTGCCATTTGGAACTATTAGCAGACATTTTTTCTTTAGTTGATAAAATCATCAGCAATTAACAGATTCAAGACACCGACTTTTCAAATAAATCCACGACTTGGTGGCTGTAAAAAGCGACTGTCTAGTCAACGTCAAACATAATAAATCGGGTAATTTATTTAAATAGTTCATCTTTTTGCTGTATTTCGTAGTTTTACTTTATAAAGCGAACAAACAAACGCTTCCATTCAAATTCGTTTCAAGTGGCACAAGATACGTTTCGCTATTATTGGTGTCATTAGTAGATAAGGTGAAATTAATAAGGTATAATGAACGGTTTCTGACAGGCATTATTAAAGCAAGCAAAGAACTTATTGGTACGACACTATTATTGTTGATAAGCATGTCTACCAATAGAATATTGCTGAAGAAATTTTAATCATTTTGTTTACGGCGTTAAAGAAACGATTTTTCCTTTTCTCGAGATAAAAGTGTGCAAGTAGTGCTTTGATCGTTCTTATCGATTTATAAATGACTCTCGTACGAACGAGGTATAAAATTGCAGCTTTACACTCTAGAAATGAAAACGACAAACAAAAATAATAACACGATGGGAAAACAACAAGAACAAGAAAGGCGCAAGAGCAACAACAATAACAACAAGAAAGAGGAAAGAAGGTGGAATGAATGGGAGAAATAAGGTGAAATACTCCACGAGGAACAATTCCAAGTGAGCCATTCCGATATTCTCTATAGGTATTAAAGAACGTAACATTTTGCGGTATCGATTTCCAATTTTCTCCGTTCCTTCCTCGTTTTTACCACCTATTGCAAAAGAAGCCATATTATTGTTTGGCCATATATCTGCCCTCGACGAAAATCATTTCTTCTTTTACCCTTTCACCTTTCCTCGTCATCATCATCATCATCAGTTTCTTGGCGTTCAATATTCTTGACATCTCAACCTAGATACCTATAAAATATCCAACTTATTTTATTTTTGTTCCCCGTGTTCTTTTTATTTAACAAAAGTATCCCCAGCAGTTTGGCAATGTGAAAAAATCTGGTGATGATAAAAACGTTAGAAGGTTAAAGCCGGGATGGAAAAATTGCCAAAGCAAAGGCGACCTCATATTTATAAAGGAAAACAACTTTGTTTTCCATATTTATTGGAAAATAATGTTACATTATCGATTCCCTGCCTCCCTCGCATCCAATGTTACGTTTATATTGAAAGAGAATTTAATTTTGTTGGTCCCTTTTATTTATTTTGTTGTTAGCTTTCCAAATGATATTAATGTTGTGCAATATGGAATATATGCGAAATAAATTGCATATTAATATTCCTCTTCTTCTTTTTTCTCGTCCCACTTACGGTCTCATAAATATCGCTCACTCCAATTTAAGTATACACACACGCCGAAAATATAATAATAAAATGTACAATGTTAAATTTAATATCCAGTTGCAATAAATGTCACTTATTCAGGTAAAGTTTATGATATAGAACTATCACAACTGTAATTTAGTGGTTGGATATTAAACGAAAAGCTACTTAATTTATTGCAAACTAATGTTAACGACAAATTGAAACAGGAAAAAAGTCGTCGCAAAACATCCTCGGCAGTTAATCAGTATTATTGACTGAAGTCCTTTTAAAAATCAGATTTCGCGAATTGCAAATTAAGCCGCAAATAAAAACCAATCGTATTGGTCCCAGGGTGGAAGAAAGAGGGCGAGCAGGAGCAACATTTAGAATCGATTTATATCCGGAACCGTATTGACACTAATTTAAAAACCTTGTTAGTGGGTATTTCGTTTGGTCCTCACTCTTGTTTTTCCTCTTTTTTCTCCGTTTTATGGTCGGATCCTTTTCCTCGCAGACTTTTATTTATTTATTTTCTCTCTCACACCCAACGCCACTATATACATGGGATTTTCTTTTATACACCATTCACGGATTCCACTATATTTTACAATCCATCCATCCGACCGTCGATGTGACCAAATAAATTGACGATCTATCCGTAAAAGACGGGAATAAGCGATTGCCTCACATAATGCATGTCCGGGACGTTAAATAAAATGAAATAGATGGAAAATGATCGGTATTAAACGACGATGATGCTGCTTGTAAATTTATCGATTGAGAATGAGAGAGAGGAAAGCAAGAAAAAATACTAAAAGAGAAACATGCAGACTTTATGAGGATTGACTGTTTGATGAAGAGTCCTAAAGAAGATGATGGGAAAAAATAAGAAAGATGAAAATCTAGTAGACAGAAGGTAATGGAGTGAAGTGTAGACGGAGGGAAAGTCGAGTCCTGTTTTTCTTTTCGATCGATCGTTAAGGGTTCGCGTATTTCGACAACGGAAATTCTATAGGTCTTGATGTATTGACTCAACTTATTATTTGTTTAAGTCCTTCAAAAAGTCCCCGTTTCGGATGGGATTCGATCGAAACAAGAAATAAATAAGGAGAGGAAAGAAAGTAGAGGAGCAAATTGAAGCAAGGGAAAATAAAATAAGCGAGCGTAATGTAAGAAATTCGATTAGCTTTATGTACGCCATAGATGGAGAGAAGAAAAAAGGAGGGCAAAATATCCTAAAGTGCGAGTATAAAATGCGCCAGTGTCGGGATGGGATGCGACAAAACGTTAATTCGATTCTTTTTTCGATATTTCCAACTTTTCCGACCAGCCAGAAAATAAATAAACGAATTAAAATAGATTTATTTCCACTTTACTCGAACGTATCCCCAAAACTTATCGGCGAGTGCAAATGCTATTTCTTTTATTAAATATCGAACGATTTCGCCAATAAGCGTCGCGTTTCATTTAAACTCGAACCGCTATTTACTTATTTCGTAGGTTATTCTAGATTTGAACGCGCTCGAAAACATGTTGTATATCTTCAAGAATTTATTTCATTTAAAGCGGCATTTTGACATTGCCGCTGTTTTTTCATATCAAATTATTTTGCACAATGCTATTTGAAATTGATAATGGCATTCGAAATTCTACTTACTGCACCCACATTAATAAATCTAAACGTACAATAGATAATATTATATGAGGCAGTGTATGAATATTACGACTCGATTTCAATATAAATGAGAAGGTTGCTGGTGGCGATATCATATCGCTTTCCCTCGCACACTTTCCCAAAAATTTCCCCCATCTCTTTTAATATTCATATTACATAAACCCAACTCGATTCTTTCCTTTTCCAAAACGTACAATTGTATCATTATTATGAATCCCATTTAATAATGATGATTTAAAAGCAAGAATTATTTTATTCCAGAGTCACGTTATAATTAATAATTCATATCACTTTGAATCATCTTCATTATACATTTGTATTATTGTTTGAAGAGCTTATTCTTTGTTCGCGCAGGTTTTGGTGGATGCGCCGGGACTGCGCTACTTTCAAAACCTAATTACCGATATATTCTTCAATTTTAACACGAACAAGAAACGTCGAAACCTTTAATGCGGTTATAAGTAATCTTCCAAAATTTAAAAAGGAAAAATTATAGAGTTTAATGATAAATTTCATAAAATGTTGCCATTTTTGAAACAAACAAATTTGTATGTCCTTTTTAAGATTGTTGTCCGTAGCCAGTGGAAATTTATAAACATGGAGTTGTAAAGATGTGCAAAATAAGAAACAATAACAGAATAAACAAGAAATTTAACAAGGAAACAAGAAGGAAAATTGTAGAGACAAAAAGGATAATAAGAGGAACAAGAAGGATAACAACAAAGAGGATAAATAACAAGAAGAACAACAGGGAGAAACCTCTTCGACGAGAGAGCGTTACAAAAGACGTTTCCCTTATTTGACGAAGTAGGAGGAAAATTTAATTTCAAAAGCTTTAATTGCAAAAGGAAATGTACCCATTGCTAGCTGCAAGAAGAAAAAGAAATAGATGAATAAGTGAAACGAAGGAGCGAGTTTCACGATTTTTTTCTCTTCTCTCTCTCTCTCTCTCATTCTAAATTATTTCTACTTCGAAACGTCGCACACTAATGGAACAAAGACCGGTCAGAAGAAAAATGTTGGAGGAAATTTCTGGAGCGGGACAAAAAGTTTTTAATTAATTCATTTCTAACAGATTTACTGTCAAACGTACTTTGTTATTATTATATTCCGTTATTATTTCGTTTCCATTCGCCGTACCAAAAATCCATCCATTACCGACCTTCCTTTTTATTTGCCTCTTCGCGTTTCCTGAACTGTACACTTGGAATTCTACCTTTCCTCTTTTTTTTTATGGGGCTGAACGTAACTATTATTTTCATTAAATCTGAAGGGCGCACTTTGATTCATTATTATAACAAAGAAATCTTATTAAAAAGTGCTGTTCAAATTAAAACTTTTATGAATGGATTATTTGTTTGTTATAAATAAAACTACAAGACAAATAGTTTGATAGAAACTCATAAATAGTACACCTCAACACAAGTGACTACCTATTAATGACGTGCTTAAAGGCAAATAACTTGTATAACACTGCTAATCTTATTTTTTCTGCAACGCAACTTTCGCAATTAAATGTACGACTTTATTTTAGAACTAAACGAGGTCACCGTTTGTTAAGCTTTTAAAAATGAGTAGTTAGCATGAAATTATTCTAAAGTCCATCGTATTCCATCTAATTATTAAGTTTTAGTTTTTAATGCGCCATTAAATAAACAAGATTTCGTGTTATCTAAATATTTTGCAAACATGCTAGGAAATTGTTAGCCCCTTCTATATTTTTAGTGCGAACATCATTTAAGGGAACGCCCTCCGGCAAACCTCGTGTAATTATGTAATTAAATGACTTAGAGGTGTTTTAAAAGCGTAGGCAAAAGATGAAAAAAGTCAATTTTTGGGTTGTATGCTTTCAATGGCATCGATTTACTTCTTGTGAATTCGAAGCAGATTTGGCATTTAGCGAGGCATTTTGAAAAATGAATTCGAACGTCAACGCTTTACGATATTCATATTTCGGTTGCATTTTTTATTTATGATACAATGACGAAGGCCTCTTCGGCCTTATCTAATGTTTCAACTTTTTTATCATCTTCCTTCCTCTCTCAAAGTCTCTCGGTTTACTTCTTGTATTTTATAATGTCGAAATGTTAGAGAAAAAGTACCAAAAGGAAGAAGAGACTCTCGCTAATTCCAACTGATGATTGATGATACTTTTACTCGACTTTTTTTGCACAGAAAGGCATATATAACAAAATGTATTTTTTGTTGTTGTTGTTCCTCCTGATACTACTGCCCTTTATCGCATTTACTTATAACAAAATACATAGTTGTTTAAGTTGGCAGATTTTTTCTCATCATTTCAACCGACAACAAAAAAAAGCAACTCCACCATCCCTAGGCCCTGCAGAAGGGCAAAAATGGGGAGATTGAGCACAAACATAAAAATGGGCAACTTAAAGTTATGACTCTATTAATCTTAATCACGATTTAAGTCGCCGGAAATTTGGGAAACGAGCCTGCGCGAAAAGAAAAGCGAGAGTGAGGAAAAATGATTTGCCTTCATAACAATGAGGACGGGCAAAAAATATGATTAATTTTGCTAAACGAAATGTGAAGCAAGCAAAGAAAAATCTGAGGTTGCAAATGAATTATACGTAATCATTTGAGATGATAATAGAATGGAGAAAATTTTAAACCGTTACCAGTGTCATCATGCAGTTGATGGGAAAAGTCCCGTTAAGATCAAATGATAGAGGAATTGTGTTAAAATACTAAATCGTAATCCAATTTGATTAAAAACTTTAAATCTCGTTCAATCAAACATTTTTTAAGCGAATGCGTTTGACTGACTGATTTTCACTGAACGTTCTGCCTGATATATTTTTCATCCTGCCTTTTTTATTATTACTTTTGGATTAGAACGAACCGGAGGTGACCTCCATCGAAAAGATCTTTTCGCATTGGTCCTCCAACTGGCTCGTTACCGTCACGAAATGATAGACACGTTTATGATGCGAATTTGATTGAAACGCTTGGAATAAATTGAAAATCACACTGAAGAATTTTCAAGTATGGAAAATATTTAAAATTTTATTTTATTTTACTCGCCTGTAACATTTAATTTTGTATTTACATTATGATTATACTGCTTTGTGACCTTTTTATAATTACACCAATTGGCATTCAAGTCGACGATACTCTCTTACGAAATCCGTCTTGTAATTAGCACCTGGATAAAAGGTCACGTTGACTTCTTAACGATTACAGGTAACAATGCGTCGTTAAGGAATTTCGCGTTATCATTAATATTTAAATGTTATCACGTATTAAGAGAGAGAGAGAGAGAGAAAGTCAGAAGAAAATCGCCGCACCAGTCGGTGTGTTTGCGACATCGCAACTCTTTGATATAATTCACAGTGTACCATCGTTAAGAAGACATTACCATCCAACTACAAATAATAACGCCACGAATCTCACTCGCTCTCGCTCTCTGCAAAGCGATATTATTTGAACAAGAAAGTTATGATGATGGCATGGAAGAAATTGAGGATGTACACTGGTGAATATCTAACGAACGGTAACTTTAAGTTAACGGTCCGTCCCTAGTACACTTTACTCCACAGACACATGTACAACAAGTTCCTTCGTGGAAGTTGTACCCCGAAATTTAACCTATTACAAAACCAAAGGGTTTCAGTAATTTGGATGCACATTTATACTTGACCGCCAACTAATTTCCTACTCAATTACATTCCGACTAAGTAAAATGGTACGTACGGAAATTAATTTCGTATTATCTATTTGGTAATTTGTTATTTAATTCTGCGAGTGACACAAAAAAAGGACGCGAAACAAATTAATTTTCCTGAAGGGGATGAAAATAATGAAAAGGAGCAGTTTTAATTAATTATAACAGAAGAGTGATACTGCAAATAATAATAAATTTTTGCATAAAGGCCAGCATTAATTGCACGAGAATGTTTAGAATTTTAACGTGACGTGCTCGTAAATTCGTTTAAATTAGAAACCCGTTTCCGCAATAGCGTTCATATATCATAGTCGTGAAAATAAGAAACATATAAATAAATCCATGTGCCAAATCAGCATAAAAATAACTTTTGCATGAAAGCGTTCGATTATTTGCTTTACAAGATTCGCACGATGGCAAGAAAAAAATTGGAGCTCTCGAAGAAAAGGGGAAAAAATGCGTAGAACGGAAGCGTGAAGTCAAAGAATTTATGCTGAGTTATCTCGAACACCACGTTCCATCAGTCGCAAATACAAACACTTTCAATGATCAGGGAAATAACAGTCCTTTTGTGAAAACAAAAAGGATACCTGTAGTGAAGGAGAAAAGGGAAAACTGAAAGGGAAAAAGGTGAATTCGCACGCCATTCTTTCGCTCTTTTTCACTATCCTTTCAAAGAATGAAAGTGTTTCCTTTATTTCCGGTTACCTTACCGCCACCATTTCGCTGCTGCCTCTTAACTCTGTCACTAGGAAATCTAATAAACGAATCGATTGAAAAAGAAATAAGAAAACCCGAAAATGGAACAAAAGGCGTCTCCTTTTAACTTTGTTTATTTCTACCATTAACTCCTTAAAATAGACTGTAAATTCAACAACGGAAGTAGAATGAAAAACAACAGCGGATGTAAATGACTGTTTAGTGGAACAATTTTAAAAGGTTAATT
Organism: Hololepta plana; assembly: GCA_963695495.1. NCBI lineage: Eukaryota > Metazoa > Arthropoda > Insecta > Coleoptera > Histeridae > Hololepta > Hololepta plana. Next base: position 10,059,956 of record OY968836.1, read on the forward strand.
GCGTGATTGCACACGATTATTTATCGTCACGATATAATGTTAATATTAACAAAAAACTAATGGAATGAAATGAAGAAAAAAATAGGGCACAAGAAGTGCGAATAAGATTCACGTTTGCAACCGTTAATTTACCACACTAATTGCACTTGGTTCTGACGTTTCGGAAAGTTTCAATTATACAAAGTTGGATGAATTATGCGAAAAAGTTCGACTACTAAAAATCGCCCAAACGCATATAATATACACGATTTCTTCCTCCCCAACTCATTCACCATTCGTTCTTTTTTTCTTCTGGTTATTTTTCAAGTTAATAATGAGAACGTTAAAGGAAAACGCCGCGAAAAAAAAATCGTTAACATACCCGAAACTTTCCATTACGGCCGTAACAAAATATCGATTGCCACGAACAAAACATTTTAAGGACGGTATGAAAGAGGCAAGAAAAAACGAAGAAGAAGAAGAAGAAGGATGAGAACTTTCCATTTCTTATTCAAAGAGACACAATTATTCTAATTGAAAGAACTCGTGGGGAGATCAACGTGCGTAGAAATCGAGATCCCTTTCCCCCGCCCCCTTTTATTTCTTTCATTTCGCCCTTTCTTTTTGCAATATATTCTCTGTTTGTTATCCCACTTTCTCCAACCCCTCACACTTTTTTCTCCTTTATTTTCGTGTATTCTTTACACTTTCATTTTAATTACGACGAAAACCCACTCTCTCGCTCTTGCTCTTTTTCCATTTTGTCGTCGCATTTTCTCATTGTTTTAAGTTACTTTAAAAGCACGCTTTTTATTCCACGGCTTTTTCTTCCCGGATTTTGTTCTCATACAGAATAATTCCTGCCATTCTTTTCGAATGGTAAATTGTAACCTCAAGAAAAGTACAACAAACGAAAGCAAAGAAAAAATATTAATACCTAATAGGAAAAGGAGGTTACTTTTCAAATTAATTAAGTAAACTCACTTACCTCACGATTATCACCGCTATTATCCCAGGACCTGAAACAAATTCAGAAAAAGAATCAGTTTTTTTTTTATTTAAGGCTATTTGGATTAAATAAAATAAAAAGGAAGCAGGAAACAGAGGGGGATTAAAGGATATAACATTTTAATATCCTTAGCTGCAGATGTTGGTTCGTCCTTGCTAAAATGAAACAATCGCAAATCGTCGAATGTAGCAGGAGTAAACCTAGCAGAAGAAGAAAATGATTGCTTTAAAATCCTTTTATTACTGCTAACATGGCAGGAAAGGAGCTCAAGATCCTTTTTCAAAAAAGACCGATGCTTTTGTCGATAAACATTTCATAAAAGTTTTTTCACAAAACTTCAAATTAATCAGGAATCATTTGTATGACGTTTCTTTCAAGATTTGCAAGCACGCGAAATATGGAAATGGGACAACAGCAACAGACGAAATGTCAATTGAAATTGAACGAACGACTTTAGAAAATGTTCCTCTGTTTGCCATCTTTTTCACAAAGAAACGTAATATAATAAGAAGACGTTTATGATCATTTTCCTTTTTCTGTTCCATACTTTTTCTCTTTTGTAATATTTTCTAGCGAAATGAGAAAGAAAGGAGAAAAGAATTCAAGAACGACAAGGTGAAACGAAGAAAGAACGACGATTATGATGAAGAAGTCATGAAAGTATAAAAGAACGGAAAGGAAAAAATTGTACAGTATATATAAGTTTTACATATCTACGTTCAAATAAGAAAGGGAGCTGACAATAAAGGCAAAAATTGACAAATTATTCATGTTTACGAAAACGTTGGATTTATTTATGATGAAAGGAGAGAAAGAAAAGAAATTGTAGAGAGGGAAAATATTATAATTTTATTGTTAGAATTCGCGTTGCTTTAGGCTTTTCTGGGAGGGTGGCGAAACCTTTTCAATGAAAGTTGAAGGCTCTTTTTCTTTCTTTAAAGAAAAGCCTTGATGTTGGTTGGATTCGTTTAAATTATTTCGCAACTGGGATGATATGATAATAGAAGGTCAATTTGTTTTAGCTAGGAATGCACAACTCAGTTTTTCTCTTGTTACACGTCATAGACTTTTATTACAAAATTCAACTCCAACAATTACTATTATCATTATTATTACGAATACCGATGCCATTTTACATTACAACAATATGTGGTAACTTGAAATTTGATAACAATGCTACATTGTGCATGGCGCGCATAGTTCCCAAACTAATTTTTTATTTTTGGCCAAAAATAAAACTGAATTAATTTGCATAGATATTCTATATGGATGGTATAATAATGCAGCAACAAACAAACAACAAACAAACAGCAACACGACACATTATTATTAATTATTTTTTATTTCAGTTGCTGAAACTTCAATTCAGCAAACGAACTCCCTTGTTTCGTTACGAAAAAATTTTTAGCGTTCCATTCGTAATCGTTTAATCAATAAGCAACAATGAAAATATAAAATTAACTCCTCTAATAAGTGCACGTTGCAAACGACCGAATAATGGAAAAGAGTCAAACAGGAATCTAATATAGAAGCCAAACCGAACAGACAATTAGAAGCTAATTATAATCGCAAAATATTAATCATTTATCTATTCCATAATACGTAACAATAGCCGTTTTGTTGCTCGCTTATAATTCAATTGATTGGGAATAATAAACGGGGAGTCTGCATTATTTAAACCCGCAGCGAAATAATATTAACGAATCTTTAATAATACACACATAGAGAAAACGCGATTGAATAGATGCAGATGTAAATCCAAGAATCCAAGCTCTGCCATAGAGAAAATATCTGTAATAACAATTAGTTCTACACGCGTATTGGTTTTCCTTATGGCAAGGTAAAATCAATAAACGTAAAGTTGTGCATTAACTAAAACACGTCTAACATAATAACGAACAATTCGAACTGTGCGAAATCGAATGAATAATAATATTAATCACATTGCTATTATTGTTATTGCGGCAGGCATTATATTCAAAGTTGCACGTTAAATTGCATAATTCTCAATTTCGGAATCGATCGCTTGCGAAACGGAACTATCTAAAGTTATCTTTTAATTACCATTTAAATGAACGTAATGGACAATAAGCATGACGGGAAATTTAAATAAGGAAAGACAACAATTTGATTATTCTGAACTTATCGATTTGTGTGATTGAATATAAGAGTATGAGATAGGAAAAGAAAAGTTTGATATTGAAAGATAATGAACTACAGCAACGTGACTAGTTTCAGCATTTCTTTTCTTACGTGATTGCAACAATTCTTGTAAATAAAAACATTTTTCTCTTATCAAAGGCTGAAATACCTTCAAAAACATGTAAACAATCGATTGTTGCCCAACAATAATCACGGTAATTCATAATCAAACTGTAGCTTACAATAGAAGCGTTCGTGTCATTTTATTTTTTTGGTGGATGCGCCGGGCAACTTCACTTTAACAAACAAATAATTTACAAAACGTAATAAATATAAGTGTACAATACGGAGACATTCATTGGCCCCAAAGTTTTGCACACGTTTATTGCAGTTTTAAATTGCAATAGTATGAGAAAAATGGGTAGGAATTGAGTTCGATGAATTTATATTTAAAGTACGAAACGAGCAAGCGAATCGAATACTTCCACGGACTTCACTTTATTTCCTGCGACAAAATTGAACAAAAAATATGAGAAAATAAAGTATGTGCATTGGAAATAAAATTGCATAAAGCGAACGACAACTAAAAATAACTGTATATTGCAATATTCTTATGCTTGCCATTCGTCTTATCGCACGACAAAATTGAAAAATAACGATTACAAGAACAAGATGCAAAAGAATAAAAGAAGGGAATAAATGAGAAAGGAGCAACCGATCCTAGATGGATGGATGGATAATAGATAATTCTTTATTGTCTATCTGATATCGAGTTACTTACTCATCACATTTTCCCCCTTTTCGCTTCTTCTTTCTCGGCCTGAAAATATAATTACGGTCTGGTAAATAGGTAAAATGTAATTTTCCAAGGTTTTTCCTTTGCCTGTACGAGCGTTATTCGATCAGCTTAAGCAGCAGACGCAAAAGAACGGAACGAAACTCCATTTCGCATTATGAAATGCACCGTCGGCTATTTTTTACAAGAACAAAACCAACAAGACGTAATCTAATAAATAATCCGTTTGTAGAAAATATTGTTTAAATTCGTTTCCGAAAGAATGAAGATAATATCAAAATCATTTTGCATTTACTAATATATCCAATATAATACATATAATAATTACATTAAGCTGATTACTCGTACGTACGCTGTTAATGTGAGAAGTTTAAGGGAACTTTAATGAAAATTGCGTTGGTTAGTTGCTTCTTAATCCTACTCCGGCAGAAAATCGTATGTATACACACAACATCGGTATAATTTGTTACCAGCAACGAACAATGTCCAGTTAGTGGCAAGAGCAGTAGTATTATAAAGTCGATAGTTTATTATGCAAGCGGCACTAAAAGCTCTTCTCGCGCTAATAGCTCTAATAACTCTTGCATATAATTTGAATTAATTGATTACTTTTCCTACTCACTCGAAAATTAACCAAACAACGGCGCGTGACTCCGAAGCTGCGTCTTAGAACATTTCTTAGTAATATTTTGTTATTGCAGAAAATATAATGAGGACCACAATTATAAGGCATTGATGGACAAGATGAATAAGATAATTATTGGCAATTGTATAAATGTTGAAGGGACATTAAGCATTACGACATAAACGTAAAAATAAAAGGCCCCTCTTCCCAAGAATTCCATTCAATTTATTCCATTCTCCATCCCATTCTGTCTTTCGCTGCGGTACTATCGTAAAAGAAAATTGTGTAATTGTTCGTGAATGTGCTGAAATTTTTTAACATTTCATACATCTGAGTGGAGAAGTAATGATGTGTCACATAAAAGTTTTCCAAAGATATCGTTCCGCATACGACGAGGGAAAATATAAAATTCAACAGTGTCTCTCTCTCATTTCGCCAATTTTTTATCATCTAATTTCCTCTTTCGCATACTCTACAAACCGCCGGTAATAAAGTCGCACTTTTATACGACATTATCGCCCTCACCTAGTCTAGTTTACGAAATAAGATTTCCACTGGAGATTTTCTAGTTCAAATAAAAATGAATAAACGCAATATAACTCACGAAATTGGTAACGTTTTAGTTTGTGTTGATGGGGAATCCATAAAAATTCAATAACATTCCTCCGGAATGAAGAAGAAGCGACAAAAAAAGTCCTTGCTTATTTTGCATTCAAGCAACATCAACAACAACAATAATGGAGGGGTGGAAAGAATAAGATGTGGAAGCGGTTGAGGAAGTTGAATAAGCGCGTATTGTGCCCATAGACGTACTGCGCCCCTTCTAGGTCGGTCCTTGAAATTCAATTTCTTGTGAAAACACGAATTTTGTTTGCGTTTAACATCGAAAACCAGGACGGAATAAGTAACCGTCTACGAAGCAACAACAATATAGATATTAATGTGCATCTTCCTCCTTGATCTCATACATTTTCCCCAACGTTCTTCTTTCTCATCTCCACACTTTCAAAGTCACACACTTTATTTTCGCAAATCAAATATTCTGCAAATGTTAATTTACGCTCACCGATTTGAAAAATGATATTATACACAATTCAAGTGCCATTGTTTGTTATAATATTGTTATTCCAAATTTTTATTTTATTTTTTTCATAAATGATATCCACTTCAATGGCAATATTTATAATGAAATGTCACAGAGAGACACACAATCGAAATGGAATAATGCAAAAAAAAAAGAGTTTTAATTCTGTTACGCACATTTCATTTATCGAATATCAAACAATATTTGCAAGTAAAAAACATGTTTCGCTCTTTTTTATTTGCACATCAAATGCACTCGTACACATTACAATTTTCCTATTTTCATATGAACGTTTTATTCTATGATCATTTGTCCATTTTATTTTGTTGTCGCGCAAAATCTATTTTATCAAATTGCGAAATATTACTCCACTACTGATTACGTGATAAATTCAATTTATTATTAAATTAAACGAGATCGTATGAAACTAATTTTTAACATAAAAGAATTCAACTGAATAATATGATTTTTTGTATTACAATTTTTGCTATTATCGGATAAAATTGTTTAAATTGAGAGGGGGAAAATTGCAAATATGATTTAGCTCAAGTTATTCCATAAGTTGTACGGGAATATTCCGAAAGGGAAAATACATACGTACAAAGGGAAAACTATAAACCATTTGTTACACGAAAAAGATTATAAGTTGGTGTAATGTATTCCGGTATAAGAAAATCGGTCCCAGTAGCGTCGTGTAAGCAAAAGGATCTTCTTCGTACCCTGGAACGTTTTTACCATTAAACTTTCTGTATTCCCTTATTTTTCTCGTTTCCTTTTTTTTTACTGTTGCACCTTTTTCCATCCTTCTCCGTTCATTCCTTAACCGCATCTAATAATATGCCGCAGGAAAAGAAAATGGGGAGGAACCGACACGGAAAGGGATCATCCAATTAAGCTAAAAGAATATTAACAATATTCAAATTGAATATCGGGGAAAGCTGTTGTTTTCTTTTATCCGGTCGAGTATAAAATTTTATTCCTCTCGCCGGATAACATTACAATTTTCCATGCAGGAAACGTTGGCGACACAAGAAGTGAATGTAATCAGATTTGAACCGAAGCGATATGTAAAGTTTTTAGTTCGGTGCATGCAAGCGCGAATACGGATGTAACTTCTTTTTGGAATTGGAATAAAACAATTTCGAGGAAGAAGTAGATGAAAATGCGGAAGTACGAGCGGACTTGTAAGGGAAATCAAATGATGGAAAAGGTGCGAGGGAGTTGGAGAATTGGATGAAATCACGAGAGATAACTGGACTTTATACTGCAATAATAAAAAATACAATTGCAAATAGAATAGTGAAGAATTGACGAGAACAAAAAAAATACAAAAATCCGATTAGAAATAAACTAGTTCATATGCGAATAAATCGCATTCCTGGGTGACTCTTTGTATTGTGTTAAACCTCGTTTTACAATTGTACGCAATTTTTTGGTACATCTTGAACATTAGCAATTGAATAATAAAAGTTTAATTGTGAGTTTTACATTGAAGTTCATTCATTTTTTGAGAAATTCTGTATCTTCAAATTTTGCACTTTTATAGAAGGGGGGACCCTTCTCTACTTTTGCATTTTCGCACAAATTGCAATAATCGTATTTTGGAACTCTTAAAGTGATTAATTAAGACAAGAAAAGTTAGGGATCGATTAATTAGAGTTCAATTGTGAATTTTACATAGAGATTCATTCACTTTTTGAGGTTTTTCTTTTCTTCCAATTTTTCACTTTTATAGAAGGGGGGACCCTTCCCTACTTTTGCATTTTTGCACAATTTGCAATAATCGTATTTTGGAACTCTTAAAGTGATTAATTAAGGGAATAAACGTTAGGGATCGAGTAATTAGAGTTCAATTGTGAATTTTACATAGAGATTCATTCACTTTTTGAGACTTTTCTTTTCTTCCAATTTTTCACTTTTATAGAAGGGGGACCCTTCTCTACTTTTGCATTTTTGCACAATTTTCAATAATCGTATTTTGAAACTCTTAAAGTGATTAATTAAGGGAATAAACGTTAGGAATCGATTAATTAGAGTTCAATTGTGAATTTTATATAGAGATTCATTCACGTTTTGAGACTTTTCTTTTCTTCCAATTTTTCACTTTTATAGAAGGGGGGACCCTTCTCTACTTTTGCATTTTTGCACAATTTGCAATAATCGTATTTTGGCGTTTAATTATGGTAATAAACATTACAGATAGATGAATAAGAGTTTAAATGTAAGTTTTACATAGAGGTTCATTAATGTTTTGAGAATTTTTGCTTGTTTAAATTATGCATTTTTGTACTAATTGCAATAAACAATTAACTCTTTTTAATTAATTTTTCATGCCCAATCGTATTTGAAGGTTCACTGACATACTTTCATTTACAAGCTAATTTTTCTTCGGCCAAACAGATCGTAAAAGTATTATGGAATCGTTTAATCCTGTTAAGTGAGCCGTCCGCATTAAGAACGAGCAGGAAGGATTTAACTGCTTGATAAGAGGAAGATAAACAATCGAATTAAAAGTTAAAAAGTCGTTTACTTCTTTTTTATTTTCTCAGTGAGAAATCGTTATTCTTTCCCTCCTATCAGATAAATATATTTGGAAATAATTTGTGAAGCAACAACAAAACGAACGAAAGGAACCAACTAAAATTAGATCAACAGAGGTCGGTGTTATCTGGCAATCGTTAGTTGTTACAAGGAAGCGACTGAAGAGGCTCAAGCAAAACGGAAAACAGAAAAGAGGGACGAAATGCTCTCAATTAAAAGATATGAAATCTGCTTGTAGCAGGAAAGTAATTTTTTTCGGGATAACAACGAAATTAATTCTGCAGAGAGTTTGTGGGAATTAGAGCAATTTCATCCCCGTAATTCTCGAAGAATATTTCTTTAGCCATTTTTTACAATTTCATCTAAGGAAACCTCCGCAAGTCAAGATTCCTTTTATTCTTATTCATCATCCTTCCTGATAATTGTATTCTTCCAGATAAAAGACGTTTTTATCACGATTCCTTCTTCCATTATGTATTCTCAGACAAAACATATACATAAGGTAATAAAGAATTGATATGGAATAGGAACAAAGAATTGGAAAATGAAGGAGGATGAGAAAATGTTAATAAAACTTTGATATGTTTGACATTGGCGTAGTGGAGGATGGTGAAAATATTTTTTGCAAGAAAATGCTAGAAGATAAGGAAATAAGAGGCAAAAGTGAGCGTAGGGAATAAAAGGGAGCGAAGAACGACATGTGTATGTAAGGGAAAACAGTGAAATTGTAAACTACACCCTATCTACATACACATATGACGGTTTTAAAGATAAATTCCTTGAAAAGTGTTGCTTTCCCTGCCATTGTTTTTCTTTTATACGTCAGACAGAGGAGAACCATGCAATTCTCGAAAAAAAAAAAAAGAAATAAACCCCATTTATCGAGGAGTAAAATTTTGATGGTCTCCTTGCCTCCTACTATTTCCACATGTTTCTTCTCCAACAATTCTTTTTGCTTCGCTTAAATGTGTGTGTGTGTCGCCAGGAGGATTCAGTTTTCCACGTTGTTCAGTTCGGTTTTTTAATAATTCAAAAGGCTCTCAATGTCTTTGAATCATTGATGAATCCGAGAAGAAAGCACTACGAACGCAAAGAAAAATATTTATATACGACTCAAATGTATGTGGATCATCATAATGGTTCGGTGATTAATATATTTTTGGATTATCACGTTTGAATTTTGCGAACGGTTTTTCCACTTCGCGTCGTTTCAATGCGATTAAGATTTTCATTAATTTTCATCCATAAATTTTAATGACAAACGGTACGTGCTGCATATTACATAATAATTTCATATTCAACGACCGGTGTTAGTTTGTACACTTACTATTTATTAAGCAGACCATTGTTAATATTTTATAAATACATGTAAATCTAGAAATTTGTATAAATTTTAATTTAAACTGCTTTATTTCGACGTTTACTACACGAGAATGTATATAACTCTCATATTCATTAAAAAGTTTTCCCTCACTTTTCATTTTTGTTTTGTCCTCCTTTGGACAATTCGTACGTAGTTCCAGTTATTAAAACTCTAGCGATTTACATTTAAATTTTGCAAAATAATTCCCATTTATTTTTATTTATTAAGAGGTCTATTTGGATTCGCGTCATCATCATCATCACCAAGCGAATTTGTTTGAGATTAATAATTGCGAACATGTAATTATCGCTTTAATGCATTTAATAGTTGATGCACACGTATTGAAGCAGTCGAAAGTCCATTCTATACAAGTTTAATTCCATTTAAAGCGATTTTTCTTTTGATAAAGTTCCATTCACGATTCTATTAATTTTATTTAATAATAAATAAATAATGCTAATCTCTGTCGAAAGGTTAACAAGATGAAAACATAAAGAATTCCCTCTTCTCTCTGTTTCACTTCTAATAAAGAGAAGAGCAGAGATAGTCCATCTCTTTTGTATCTCCAGAGAAAGGATACATTTATTCTGATGTACGAACCTGGCGCTCGCCCTTTTTCCTCACCGGCCGAAGACAGAGAAAGTGAAACGAGATAACAGAAACGTATTCGACTCCAGACAAGAAATAAGAAAGAAAGTTGAGGAAGAACAAGAAAACGAAATGAATACGGCTTTGGAATAAGATGTTAGGCCATCAGCCATTCTTTTCCATCGTTCTATTTCTTCTCTTTTTGTTCCTTTCTCCGCTTTCTCTTCACGTTGTCGTCGTGTATGACCTGAAAATTTGCCATCATTTCCTTACGGTTATAGAAGGGGCGACATAAAACGAAAAGCGTTCTCAGGGTATAGACGATATAAACAAAACGGTTAGAAAGACTTATGGTCGTTCGAAACAAAAGGAAATGGGAAATTGGTTGGGCATGAGAGATGAAAAGAAATGGAATAATTAAATTTCCAAGTGAACCGTGGCCATTTATAACCATCCTGCCATCCTAAATATTTCCTTTTTAAATTTTTAATGCTGGAAACATCAAACGGAAAACAAATAAAAAATAATTCATTAAGCCATCGATTATTGATTGTCATTTTGTTGTGTTCGTTTTCGATAAAAGCACCCTTCGCCCGATTGATAATATCGATTAAATAACGATAATAGCAATTCTGGAATACGATTCGTGGATGGAATAAATCGTGACAATAAAGTTGTTTCGATATGAGAGAAGTCCATATTGTTACTCCCGAAACAGTCGATATGAAACCCGAGTTTATAAGTTGGGAATGGACGGAGCTTGCGCCGAATGGAAAAACTTTCAGGAAACGAACGTGATTATTTTCGCAATTTATTTCTAATTATCGCAGAATAATTCTTCCGTTTGTTAGAGCAAAACGAGGGAGAATCGAAATTGATTTTTTTTGCTTGTTTGTATGTACGGGCTCGTGTTCAAGGTTCGTAATTAATTAATATTTCAATCTGAAATTATGGATTTTCATTTAAAAAGGATAATAATAATGGAGTAGTTGCATTCGAGTAAATGATTGATGTGCGTACATTAAAGGATTCTCGCGATAATAATAGTAATAATTCCGATGATGATGCCGATAACAATGAGCCATGTGCCATCGAGTGTAAACAATTATTATTGATTGGACAAATGTCTTAATGCTATAACCGATATAATAATAAATTGTTTTACGAGCACGAACCTATAAATCCCGGAATAATATTGATTTGCATTTAATTGTGTATAAGAAACGATGGCTTAGAGGTAAATCTGATAATGTTCGATTAATTATCATTATTATTAATATCATCATCATTATTCCATTACGAATTTATTCGTCCTCCTATCATTTAATTGTTTTCGGCACACTATTAATCTTGGGGGAAACGTTTCCAATTCCTCGTGAAATTGCGAGGAATATTCGCGACGAGGGGTGAATTTCGCAACTAACGTTGCAAGACGTCTCTGCAAAGAGAATACACCTATATGGTGAGGAAGGGTTAATAAATTATTCCATTGGCATATAAAATTAGATCAGACTCTTTGCATTCTTTTTCAATTTGTATTCAACGAATGTAAATAAACAAATTTATCTTTCTCTTATAAATAAAATTATTCTTATTTCCACTACAAATAGTATGTCCCGAATCGAAATCGTGAGACTTGCTCGCGCTAGTTCCAGCGGAGAAAATAAATCATATTACAAGAGTATCGAAGGAAAAGTGGAAGCTTGAAGGAAACAGAATTTTCCAGCTATGGATTCTCGAGATCATGCACCAACTTTATTCGGTTGCATAATATGATTTTGACCTTCAGTAATAACTAGGCAAATGTTCACAGAATTTCTTACTTTTACGCATTTGTATTTGCTAGACAGTTTGTGTCATCGATAAAATTTATCTTCTCACTTTTTTGTGTTATTTCAATGTTGCAAGACTGAGGAAGATGTTGCCCTCGAAGAAGAAATAAATGAAAACAAAAAGAAGCGCCACATGTCAACTGAACAATATATTTCTTGTAACGATATACTTTGATCGATGGTTTTAATATCGTTGATAATAAAGAGAACAGAAAGGAATAAGAAGTAAAAGAAGTTGAAAAGGAACTCTAAAGACAAACTATAAATAATATCATACTTTTAATAGTTTCTTTTCTTCGACTTCTTCATCTCGTTCTTCTTCATCTGTTGAAAAGTGTTTGCCTTCCACTTTTATTATCATCTTTCCTCCATTTATTACCTTTACATTTTATTCAATACTCGTTTACTTCTTATTACCCGGATTATTGTTATTAGATTCTTAAGTCTGGATATTATTTTCTCTTCTCTACAACTAGTAGCATTAAATTCAATATGAAACAGGAAGAGCTAAGGACGAAAGGGAAAAAGATTAAATTTAACAGCAGTAGTCTTTCAACAAAAAACGAAGAAAAAACGAAACTACGAAATTTAATCAAATACCGTTATAACTCGTATTATAAAATATAACTCGTACTATATAATGAAACGTTAACTTTTGTGAATGTATTTTAATAATAAAAGGTAATTACAGTAACTTTTTCAAAGAGCAAAAAAGTGACTCTTCTCCTTTATGCCCTTATTGTTATTAAATCCTTTTAACTAAATTAGTTTTTGTTATTCGTCTCTGCTTTATCGAGATTATAATTAAATGCTGATCTATACGAGTCTTTACTTATATAGTAGGGCCGAATACTAGTGAAAAGGTCAGATTGGAAGCAACACAACGCTTTTCATCATTTTATTGGATTTGTTTGGTCCCATTAATGATCCATTAACGTCTTAGACCCTTGCAACTGAAATTTCGCCACTCTTCGAAAAACTTTAAGTATGCAGAAAAGTCTCTCTTTCCCCATGGCGACCCTCGTTATAAATGCACATTATGCGAGATAAGAAGAGCCGTTTCACTTGCAGAGCATTTTGCAAACGACGTACGTAAATAAATCTGCATAACATTATACGAGATTTTTGCCAATAATACTCTAATATCGTTAAATCGAGTCCAATAGGAAATAATAAAGGATAATCGCGAGGAAATTATTTGCATGATTCCTTTTGAATTTCGCCAATAGTTTCAATTCATTTCTGATCTCTTATCTGGAGCAATAGAAAAATGCCCTTTTTGTACCAAGAAAATCTCTTTAAACCCCACATAAAATCGAACGTTACATTAGAACTAGTCGATTTATATTTAAAAAAGAGACGAGAAACTCTTAATGAGATTCCTGTTTACATCAAAAGCAATCGTAATTTTGCAATATAGCGAAACGGTAATCCTGTTACGTGTGCAGAGATAGATAGAGAGAAGATTAAATTGCTTCCCATCCTACGCATAGGTAACAAACTAAAATATACAGTTGACTAAACAAATGCGACCCTGAGGCAATTTCCAAATGACCCTCTTGCAATTCCAGCGCTCTAATTACCCCACTTACAACCATCGAAACTTAATCAGTTTTTACCATTTAATTTGGGTTAGCAAGTGATAGGAAAATGGTGAGTTTTAAGAAACCAATTCCACGGCATTCGCCCTCTAGGGTATTTATTAAGTTTCGTCACGCTTTTCCCTTATCGCGCAATTTCTTTCTGTTATGACATTTGTTGTAACCGATGTAAATAAACATGTTAAAGTTAAAGAAATTATTATTGCTACTCACTAATTCTATTCTTGGCGAGTTAAATAAAGTTGACGACGTGGTAAAAAGTACGAGACCGGAAATAAATGTGTTATCGCAGGAAATTAAATAACAACACGAATAGTTTCCATAATAAAGCCGACGTTTATAATTCAACCCACCTATTCTTCGGCAAACAACAACAGCAACAAAAAATCGTATCGAATGTGGAAGAAAATGGATCCAAACTTTTCGCTCCTACTTTTCACATTCATTTTCTTTACGCAGGCAAGGAAATTAATCTAACAAATTTGCAATTACCTGGCGAAATTGGTTGGACGATTTTAATTGATAGATAAATGTTTGCCCTCGTTCCATTATTATTTCGGTATTTCTAATGTAATTATTGTTAAATACACAAATACGAATTGTTAATTGGTTGAAAAGTACCACATTTAATTAATTCAGCAATCATAATGTGGTCTAGCCAATAACAATAACGCATCTTTATCCATTTAAATTAAAAATTATTATTATTATCCTCGACGTAATTATAATTATAATCGTTAATCATTTTCATCCTTTCAATTGAAAACAAAATTCAAATATTAATTAATATAATAGAATTACAATTTTAAAAGGGCCATAACGAAACAATAAGACAAAATTATGCTGCCGAATTTATCCCTCATTTTGCGTTAATTAAAATTGCTAAAATATTAGTTAAAACCGTTTGAAGGAAATGCGAAATTAAGTTTATTGTTCCCGGAAAAAGCTAGTTGAGAAAACTAACTTGCGCCAACAACAGATTGCAGTTAAAGAGATTAGAGTAGTTGTTTTTATTATACCTTTCGACCATAAGAGACCCATTGAAATAAGAAGAAATCGACTATTCCCTTGTTTCTCTGTACCTTTCGAGGATTTAAAAGCAGCAGCAGTTGTCCGGTGCTACTTTGCAATGAAGTTATAAATATATTTACTTAAGGTAGAATTAAGTCCCCCGCTTGCCAACGTGCAACTCTTAAGTAAAGTTCTGTGTTGTTTCCTCTTTCATTAACTTTATCCAATTCGTCTTTTCCCATTCGATCTCCGGTCTCTCGGCACTCTCCGTCACTCATTCATCATAGACTTTGTTAAACGTAATATATTCATGTCTAAGTACAACAACATACGGAGGTTTTGTTAAACATAAAATTTACACGGTCTAATCCTCGTTCGTCGTACATGTTTATACCTCAACATAAAGGTACCTACTACACTCAAGGAGCAATGAATTTACATTAAAATTTTACGAAAACTGTTCTCGTACTTCATTATTTTAACATTTTAGCAACAACGACGACGATGGCGGCAACATTAAATGTTAACAACCCGTAACAAACGTCTATTTCAATTTTGCCTCTAATTCCTATACCTATTACGTAACTCGCTAAACGTATTGTTTCATTAATTCGAAATAAAATTAATATATCTACCTTCTGATGACGATTGTTATTGTCGTAGAGACGAAAGATTAATATTTAATGGAATAATTCTCTTCGCGAGGCAATGTATTGAAAGTTTTGTTTTTGGTGGATGCGCCAGGCATTTCATTATTTTACGTATAAAAACGTACTAGCGACTTCATTAATTTAAATAATGAAAATAATAAAGTGGAAACAGTTTAGTTCTTGCAAGGGAACAATAAACTAGTTAATTCTGTTTCGATTTTACCAGTTAATTTTTCAATCTGCTTTATCCAACAAAATTTCAAATTACCCACTAATTGCTGTGCTATCGCTTATCCCCTAAACAAATAAAAATTGTTTGAATTTAGTCTCGAAATTAATTATAAACATTCAACTAACAACAAGTAAATTACGATAGCGAAATCTACAGTAATAATAATTACTTTTGGAAACTTGCAAACTTTAAATCAAATTTTCTTTCGCTCACACTACAACCTCTGTCCCTCTCGCTCTCCCCTTTTTCAACGTTCTTTGTAATTAACGGTTTATAAGAAAAATCCGTGAAGTTAATTCAACTCTTTCTTTTTTTTTGCCTAAGCTTTTTCCGTATTTTGCATTTGATGAGATGGAAGACGTTAAAAGAAGTATTCCATCCGTTGTTGCCAACGCTAGTATTACATTTATTCAAAGTTAATTTCTGCGTATGTACAAAAGGCTCTAAAAGTTACAAAATTTCGTGTCAGCACTTAATCTTTGGCATTCGGAGCGTGAAAGGGTCTTACGCACTTTAATGCGAATGCTTGAATTAAAAGTGAAAGGGAAAAGTGAGTGAGCTGGAGAGAGAGAGAACTTTGAAGAAGGGAAAAGGATAGTGCAAAATGGTGGGACGTGATGGCGGTGATTTTAAAGGAGCGAACCTGTTTGTGACCGAGTGAAATTAAAGGAAGACCGGGACCAATAAAGTGCCGAATTATATTAAATTAATGTTGCCATTATCAATATTATATTTTCATTATTACGGTTTCGATGTTCAAAGTAACGTGGCTTTGATAAGTTTTTCACGTTGTTAATTGTTTATCTTTATGTATTTTCGCAGGTTTTTTCGTTTGTGAATGAAATTCCCTTCATTTTCTCTGTTCTTGCCAAAGCTATTAAAATTTAATGTTTCACGCGCTATTCTTTTACGCTTCGCATTTCCTTTCGTTTTCCAATTCCGCACATGCGGACCGTAATAAAATTTTAATCCGCACAGAGTTTATGGATTAGGTTAAATTAATTTTGGTGGTTAGTTTAAATTGTTTTCGCTAAAACATAATCCGGTACCTACTATAATAATATGATATGTGTACAAAGTAAATTATTATTCCATCATTGTCAATAATCAATTCGAACCGAGTAAATAAATCCTGATTATGAAAATGGTAAATTCGTGGGACAAAGAATGTTGTTCTGCATAGAGAATTATTTAATACTTTCTTCTCTTCAACATTCCTTATCTCGTACTTTCGCCAGTATTCTTCTCAGAGTACATCCATTACTTCGGATGGGAATGGTAGTCGGTGACGGTAGTAGACTAGGGACGTTTGGCAAGGTAATAGAATTCTTTATAAGCATAAATATTTTGGGGGAACGTAGCAATTTGTCTGAATTAAATTTTCAAATGACACACGCAACGTGTAAGAGCGGGATAGGAATTTTGTTAAAAGTTGCGAACATCATCATCATCATCCTCTTTGAGCGTCTCAGGCAGGCATAAATTTAATACGAGCGCAGCGAGAAAGAGAGGAAACGAGCGACCAATAAGACCACGATAATAATCATGCAAAATGAGAGATGATGGTTAAATACTGGGATTTTCTTTTATTCCGTTTTCCTTTTTTGTGCGTTCTTCGCCCACTTTTTTTTTTCTTCTTCATCTTATTCTTAAAGGTAAAGAAGATAAATGATAGACTGTCTGGATTGTCGTTCGTTGCTGGAAATGGAATCTGAAGAATATTGGATGTACCTCGTGAACATAAGGTATATTAATTCCAAGAACGCTGTAAATCAAACTATATGGAACTGACGATCATTTCTTATTCTTACGTCGGCCCATCTTTTTCCATATTTATTCCCACTCGTTCCATCCAGAAATTTCTTTCGTTCCCATTCTTACCCGTTTCAATTTATTCGATGGCATACAAACAACATCATTTTCAAGGCTCTTCATTCCGACGATTCCTTTTAAGAAAATTATGTTACTATAAAAGAAAATAACAACAGAAACGCCAATTCACATCTCAACCAACATAATTTCTGAACGTATTGTAAAAAGAGAACGAATACAAATATGAGTGCGTTGTTCTTGCCGAAGAAGTCGTGCAATTTCAATTAATGTCCACCTCGTAAACGATGGCAAGCAAAAATGTTGAAGTGGGAGAAAGAAACGGTTTGTTATTAATTAAATATAATTAATTTTGGGTGTGGGTTGGGGTAATGTGAACCAACCGGGACAAGAACATTTGTACAAAGCGAGTGAAAGAAAGAATTGTCGAATGGACTATAAAGCGCAATAAAATTACTAAACTCGATTCCATCTTCCGTCCTAATAGTTTCTTATTATTTGTCTTCCCTTTCTTTTTTCTATTCCGTTTAGTCGTGTAGGAGTAAAAAGTTTTGTTCCAGCATAACCATCTTCAGTGGCGTTCCTTAAAAGATTCTCGTATCTCTTGCCATTTCCCTCCATCTACAAGAATTTCCTCTATTTTTTTTTCCTCTCCTTTTTGTTCTGTTTACACAAACATTTCTTCTCATAGTCTCTGGTTCCATTCGAATATATACTACATGTAGCCGGATAAATGGTATCCTTGTTGTTTTCTTTTTCTTCCTTATTTGGTTCATCCTCCTCCTTCACAAAAGCGAACATAAGCTTTAACCCTCGAACAAAAACAAACTTGTAAACGGGCCATTCGATATCACCGCCGACTCGTCTTACCATCTTCGCCCCGTTTCTTTTCAACGGATTTCAATGTTTGTTCGTGAAAAGTCTTATTAACCAAAATATTTTATTTCAATCGAATCGACTGCAATCATTTAAACAAATAATCCACAAAAGAATAACGATACTTGTAATCGTTGCAAGAGGTTAATGAATTACCCGCAAAAGAAATCCGTAAAGTTAGTTATTGTAAAAGGTTTTCCTCGAGACGCTTTACTTTATTTTACGGTTGGTTGTGTAAGTAGGAAAGTTTTTCAGGAAGAGTTTCACTACATTCTCGAAGCGTGTATTATTCTTATTTCTTGCTCTTCGAAGATTTGCTAAAGTTACTAGAATGCGAGTCTATTAACAGGCGGACTCTTTTGTACATTTACGCTTTATTTAGAGGAAATTATTGTCGACGCCCCGCAAATAAAAACTACTCCGTCCTTCCCGATTGTATTTGAATTGCGGTTAACGTACGTGTCCATAAAAGCAAATCGAAACTTTTTTATGGATATTTATTCTTTAGTCGCAATATTCCTTGTGTTACCAATTCTTTTACATTTGGCACGTTTTGTTCTTCTCTTAATGGTAATTCAAGCGATTCCAATAAATTATTTCGGCTTTTGGAAATATCTTGTTTCATTTATCTTGAGGTTTTTAAAATGTGGTTAATCAATTTATCTCGCATTGAATCTTAACCATCCACCCGTTATCTCTCATAATGAGCGACGTTCTTCTATTTGAACGGTACGCGACAAAACATCGCTTTGACGTTAAATTATTTAATTAATTAATTTCCATTGAGCATTTATAAGCACATCATCATCGTCGTTATCATCATGGTAGTCATTATCATATTTAAATATAACGCCGCCGTATTTATCAAATTCCATTAAAGTTGTATCAGTGGCAATCTGCACGATTATAATGCCCTGATACGTAACGGTTTTAGATAGACATACATACGTATAAAGCCATATTGCAAAACGATGTTTGCGTATTCGACCCAGATGTAATATACATCGCCTCATAACATACGGTTCGCGTACAAAGAAAGATTCCCAGTAAGGAGCTTATCACATGTTACAACAGCAACAACAGGGCGAGGAAGAGAGAGAAGCGTCAAAATCGAACGGCATCCTCTAAAATCTTGTAGTGTGCCACTATCTGGGTATATTTGCATATATAGTTATGGATTTGCCGCGTTTTAGTAGCATAAATTCGATTTAGAGCGCAAAAGAAGCTGAAGGAGACCTGATTTAAGAATTATTCTAACAAGAATAAGACTTTAGGCATCTCATTGAATGACTTTCCGAATCATCTATTGAGTGCGACTACGCTTCGATGCTTTTGCATAAATGTATCTCGTGATTTTTCATGTCCCCTTCAGGTGTCCTCTTATTGGAAAATAGTCCATTATTTAAACGTTTTGATTTCTGCATGAATAAATTTCCTATTTATTTCATGCATTTTCATTAAATGGCAGAATAAAATGTAAAGTGAGTAGTTTAAGAGTCGATTCGCATTGAATATTGCGTTTTCGTGAATACATTTTCCGCAAATATTATGCTAGAAAAGTTGATAATTTGATACGATTTCGTTGTTTTACACCAACAACATCAGAAACTTATAATTAATCATTTACATGCAGGAGACCAACATTATTATAATAAACTTTGCAATTTGCTTATTGCAAATTAAATTTAAAAAAGTAATAGTAACGATGCGCGAAAGTGAGCGAGGGAAACGGGGCGTTGCAAAGAAACTTTTTCCACGGCGTATAATTTATTTTAGTCAAAATGCTTTATTTTGGCCGCCACAAAAATGAATATAATAAAAGTTTGATAACAATCTTTTTTATGTTAAAGTTCTCCTGTTGTTTGTTGCTGTTATTGTTGACCGAGCGCAAAGTAAATAACTGCAACAAAAACTATTAACAACGGTGAAATACAAGGTGTCCAAAATGGCAACTCTTTGGTCCACACTTTTATTCATTAGCATTAAATCTCAAACGCAATTAATCGTTATCAAATGTCCTGTGGAGAAATTGATGAAGTAAAGTAACGACAGCTGAAATTGTTTTCTCTGCACGGTTGCCAGCACATGTCATGAAATGTTATAAAACTTTTACTGTTAGCGATTTTTTTTTAGAGTACTAATATTAGAGCTTGCCATTTCTTTTATCAACACCCGAAATTACATTAAATTCGTGTTACTGCTTAATGGTGAAAACTAACACGAATTTATAGTTCACGTTACAATCGTTTCGGTTTTATTGCACCTTTGTCCTTCATTCCGGTCAAAACGTTTTTTCGTCGTCTGCAAACAATTTGCAACTTTTTATCGAACATGGTGGATGCGCCGGGCGTACATTAGAAAAGTCGCTTTAATTAAACGAGACCTGGATGGATGCGAGGAGTTAACTGTCAAACGATGGAATTAAACAGGAAATACGTCTGAAGATCAAACGTGCTTCTGGTAATTCCAATATTACATCGAAAACTCATATTTTATTCAAAGAGTCTGCTATTGGACGTTTGTTTTGCATGCACATCTATCTCGCAATAACTATGACGGATTTTCTCGCAGATGCAAAAAAAGGCCATCTGCAATAACACTTACCGGATGAGTACGATATCAAATGGTGCTTTCAAAATAAGAGAAGTGTTCGACTGAATTCAATCTACTTTTATCTTTACAAATGACATTCCATTGGGTATGAGTTTGTTGAGCATAAAATACCAACAATCGTCCTTTTCCTATATTTGGTACCTCTTTTTTTCTCTAAAAAAAGTATTGGAAACGTTTTTCAATTCGTAGGAAATTCAATTGATGACTCAAATAAGAGCAACTTTCTGCATGATTTTTCAACGAAAGTGGATGTTAGCTTATTAAAAGTTTCTAGTGAATTCGTTTCGATTCTTTAGAAATGAATCTATAGCTAAGTAGACTTAAAACGGAATTCTCTTCTTCCTGGTACGTTTCCTCGTTTCCCATTTACGTATTTGTTATTTATTCGAAGACCGAAATAACGATGGCCTACGATAGGAATTCGTCCGGTCGGGGGAAAGTTTTTAAATTAATATACTCATCCTCATACATAAATTTATCCCTCACAGGGATTCTAATAACGAAACCCTTCACTATCGCGCGAATGCTTGCAGTATAAATTACACCATCTATAAAACCCTGCCCATTCCATTTTTAGTAACCGCCAGTTAAATATCGGGGAGGGTTGGAAAAGAAAACTATTTCATTATCGTCATCATTAACGCTGTTCTTCGTCCTTTCGAACTTTATTGCACCAAACCATTTTAATTTAATCGCTCCTTTTATCTCTACATTTTTATTATTGTAACTTCAAAATGCCGAAAACAAATCGTACTTTAAGGCCAACATTGGTGATGATGCTGATCGTTGAGAAAGAAGTTTTGATTTAATGAATTTTATTAAGACTGGCATGCTTCCATCAAGATCTCAACATATTCGCTGTTTCTCTCATTCTAATTATCATAATTTCTCTTTCGCGCACGAATGGAAAATAATCAGTATAAATATTGTATGAGACGTAATAAAAGATTCACATTTGCAAAATAGGGAATGACTGGACCAAAGGGAAAGAGCCAAAAGAAGTGGAGGGAAGTTAATGTAATTGCATTGGAGATCGTCCAAAGTTTTATATAAATAAATATTCAACAGCAACGAGAAAAATTTGAATTCGTCTGTACATTTTTGTACGAAATTGATTTCCTTTCCTATCGAATATAATTATTAAAACAATTTGTTTATTACGATAATTAAACATAAACATGGGCGTATTCAATAAGTATTAATTTGGATGCTATTTTAATTAGCGCAAAATTAGCGACTGCATTTTGGGCATATCCGCATAGTAAATAAATTAAATGCAATTGCTTGGGGTCCCATTTGTCCGCACATCATTTTCCAATAATTTAATGAGAGCACGAACACGATATTCATATCCGGCAATCAAACCCTTTTCGAATATAAGAAAAATTAACCACTTTTTCCTTCAACATCTCTTCCTCTCCAAGAAATAAAATCTTTCCTCATACATTGGAAATTTGTTGCAAAAATAAAAGTATAAGGTAAATTCTAACAGGATTATAAAATCTAAAAATAAAGTGTATTACACACCAAGGTTATCACAAGAAATGTATGTGGGGTTTTATCCATACGCAAGAAAAAAAATTCAGGAGTTATTGATATCTTTGTTAAATTTTCTTTCCTTTTGCGATATATCCAGGCCCAAATTTTTTCCTTTCTCGCAATTCTTCCTATACAAGCAAAATAGAAAGTATATGAAAAGAGGAAGATGAATACGATGATGGAAAAGAAAAGAGAATTTGTTGGAAAATATTCTTTGCTCTCGATATAAATCTAGAAACGCGTTGGTTCGTTGTTGCTGGTACTGTTGTTGTTGTTCGTTGAAGGCCGAAAGTTCTTTTTTTGGTTTTTCTTTCTCGTCGGGAAATCCATATATTGCGAGTCGTAAAATTTTCCCATTTTTCATTCGCCATAAATGTAAAAAGGGAACGAAGAAAGAAATGCGGATTTGCCATTCGTTTTTTTCTATCCCCTTTACAAACGATTGTGGTATCTTAAGCAACTATTCAAGATGGGTGAATCTTTAGAAAAGAGAGTTCATCATATTTAGCAGCGCTCGTCATTTGAACGAATCCACAAGTTCGCGAAAAAATAAGCAGGGATTAATTATAAAGTTTCACCTTAATCTGGATAAGAAGGCATCACGATTTTCATGCTAATTATTAAAGTTGAAATTTGCAAATCTATGTCAATCGATTTAGTTTCGTAATTATAAAATAACCGCCGGGCTACAGTTAAAACGGCACGAGAAAAAGAACCAACATGACAAGAGGACACTGAATAGCCTAAAATTTTGCGTTCGATCATTGGGAAAATTTTTAATTAAAAAAACATGTTCTCCTCTGCTTTTCTTTTTTTTGCAACAAATTTCCCCCTTTACTCTTCTCACTTGCTTGCAAAAAAAATTTAAAATTAAAACCGAATGTGTTCGTTGAAATTATCTAATGGCTGTTTGAAAACTTATAAGTGCAATGCAGATGGTACTTACTGGTGTAAATTCGTATTTTCAAAAAAGGAAAAAACAGCCTTTTTTTCCTGAAGCACCGAATAAGCCATAAACCTAATGCATAAGTTATATACATTTAGATTTATTAAAGTTGAAATGTAATTTTCTCATTCGCTCACACATAGAGTTCGAGTGTTGTGGGTTACACAGACTGAGAGAAGGACGATGATGATGATGGCGAAGCGGAGAGAAAAAGAAATATTATAAAGTTTAACGAGATATACACAGCAGCGTCTGGTAGGTGGTTTCGCAAAGAAGACGGCAACTTTTGAGTCGATGGACAACGTCGACAATGGCAGCAGCGCAACAACAATATAAAATAACGTCTTATAAACGAGAGGTAATGTTAACAACTTTTGCATCGTCACAGGCTAACAACCTAATTCAGAAATATCGTCATGTTGCTGGAAGGACTTCTGCTGCTGCTGTTCGTAGGAAAAATGATGAAGAAAATCGTAGCGGCAGTAAATAGTAAACTGACTAGATTTTCAGCGTTCTCTCGCACTCTTTTTCCACCTCGCTTTTGCAAAATGTATATGTACTATATGTGGAAGTGTCTACATACTTCTTAAGTTTCCTCGAAGAGCAGTAATAAAGTTGGCACCGTTGCAAATGCAATTTGGCCGTGATGCGAAAGAGCCACTAACATCATCAGATACACACACACGGGCACATTGCGAGACGTACGTTTAAAGTGAATTTTTCACGTAGCCTTTCGACCGTGGCATCAACATCTTTAGCGAACAATATTATCTAACGCTTTTCACATCTCGCATTTGTCGCCAATGCCGTGCGCATCAAATGGAAGTGAGGAACCAAAGCGATTGAAATTAAGTTTGATTCGCTTTTTTGTCCTCCACGAACTCTGTACGTTATAAATTATTGCCGATGGAATTTAGGACAAAGTTATAAATTATTATCGGATAATATTAATCGCAGTGAAGTTTGGCAAACGTTGCACGGAAATTAGCATCGATCCTACGACGTCTACGATAATAAATTCCCGGGGCGTTTAATTTTGAGACTCGTGCAGAAAATGCCTGATGCGATTTCAATTAGCCACACTCTAACACGCATCTTCTGATAATTAATTAAATATTTCTTATTTTAATATAATATTTTCTGGGGTCCTGGCATAATGGTACATAGTAAGGGCATTTAAGCGATCCATATTTGGGCCGTTAAAATATTTAATATTGTACTATTTATGTGCGCAGAAACTGGTAGTTGCAGTTTATATGAAGGCAGTCGGAACCACGCTGTTTTATGTTGCAATAAAACCTTCCCAACGTCCAGTTGCGATTATGGTTTCATGGTTTCCCCGTACAATGCACTCACACGTGGACCACATTCGAGTGTTGGTGTACATACGTTTAAATATTAATTATGATAATATTAATAATAATGAACGTCTTTAATTTAATGTACGTGCATTCGAAGCCGAAAAAGTTGAATAATCATATACAACAATGGCATAATCATATTGTTGGAATGGATAATTGCAAAATTAATTTAATGGCAAAATGGCATTCGTACAATGACGTTGAAAGTAATAATTGCAAACGACGATTGAAGACGTTGTAAATTGAAGATTTATATTACATTCGCTTAAACGGTGCCATCCACTCGCATAAAATATCAGATTTAATGATGGCGCTACATTATGTACGTAGAGCATTTTAAAGTGCTGCATGCACTCCCGTTATCATTACTATCACTGCGACGATTATTATTAAATATTATACGTGTCGCGCGTGATAATGTGATTATAATACCCGTCCTTAATTGTAAAGTTAACGTTTAATTGATGTAGCATTTTCTCAAGTGTAATAAAACAACGTATACGCCGGTCCTAATCTTGTTACACGTTTAACAATGTGTGTTCATTTAACTTCAAAAGCATCGAAATAGTGCGGGTGGATGTCGCAGCAGCGCGATCCAAAATTCCCGCACTCGGCTCTTTATCGCGTTTTCGAAAATGTCACTTAACGTGCAGCATTGTGTGCGTGTGTGCCGCAGGGTCGACGACGGTACGAGCGGAGTAACCGCAGGATGATGCGGCGAAATGCAATGAAATCTTATGGGAATGCATTTAATCATCTGATTTATGATATAATGCTCGGACATGTACGGATGAGGGATGGGTGGAGATGAAAAGGAATCGTCATACGCGCGTACAATGTACATGTGCGATACGTGAAATGCATGTTAGTGCCCCCATAAATACATATTCGCGTGCGAAAGGGGACGAGCATACTAATATCGTCATTATTTGCTGTTGCGTTATGAATCAAAATTACTACGGCGTAATTGTCATTTAATGCACTTAGATCATTTCCAATTGTGTCGTCAAAAGGATTTTCGAGCCAATTCAAAAGGATCCCACTCAACGTTATTATCATAATAATCCTCATGCAGTAGCGTATCTCGTTAGTCGCATGTTTAATTAAACGTTTGCCAAAACGCAGAACGAAACTGTTATTATTGATCCGAATCATGAAGCTGTTCCATGCATACGCTGTTAATTTTCCTAGCTTTTTCACGATTTGTTTGTTATTATTTTATAGCTCGTAATTAAAATTAGATAGTTTTATTGCGAAACGAACTCAATGGGGGATAAAATTCTTGCTATGGGCGCATAATAATGAACATTGCAACCCAAAATTTAGTAACTTTCCGAACACAAAATAATCCGCTTCGTGGAAATGTTGGCCATCTCAATTCCCAATTCCCAGATTACATTTGATTGAGTGACGCCGTCATGCCGTTCGCGTTTTCGATTAGAGTCGATTATTACTAAATTGGCTAGCAATTAAATGGCAAATATATTTAATAGGGTTTACGCGCATCGGTTTAAAAAATATGCCATTTTGCACGACGATAGGAGCTCCTTCACAAGAAAAATGGTTAGAAATTTAGCGAAAAAAATTCATTAAAGCTTATGGCATTAAAAATATGAAACGATGATAATTAGCAGACGAGAAAAAAATCTCTCGTTTATTAATTCATTCAGTATTTTCTCATTTATTTTGCTCGACAAATAATCAGAAAAAAAATGAACCTTATTCCAGGTTATTATAATCAGCGAAGGAAAAACGACGACGAAAATTGAAAGTAAGTAAATAATGTTCATTAAAGTCCACGCTTTATAAATTCTCCATTTCGATCTCGCCTCGCATTCTTTTATTTTGCTATTCCTTAGCCCGTGCATATTAAAATTTTCGTTTTAATAGTTAATATTAAACTAAGTAAATTGGAACTCGGCATCGTCGTCGTCGTCATCAACATAAACCGTTATCCATTCTCCATCTTGTTAGCCCTCAGCCCGTCGTTCGTTCGGCTCGGTGTATTGTACAAAATGCAATTTTCATTTAATTAAGCACGCAGATGACCTAATTTGAAAGCACTAAGGGGCATTTCACGTTTTCCCTCCGATATTGATAATTATTATCGCCGGGGATCGCGGCACAAAATGAAGAACGAGACAACTTTGATTGAAATCCTCGGCTCCGTTTTTAATATCTCAATTTTCCACTCTTTTGCGGCTCCTTTTGTCCTTCTATTTGGAAATAAAGCAATATCGACTTGTGAAAGTGGCCTCTTTAATTAATAAATTAATCGGCGATATTCTTTAACTCGCTTTTGGTTAACAATCAATCGATACCTGCGAAGCGGTTTAATTATCAATTTATAATTAGCAATTCATGGATCCATAAAAATGTATTTCATGCTCATCCACTAACATCCAGATTGAGTCAGTTTATTGCTTATCGATTATCTGACAATTATTACGAAATTAATAGCGGTCAGTGGCCTTTGAAATCGATGTTTCGAAGGGAGAAATCGTTGATATCAATCATACGTTACAAGAAAGTTTCGTTGCTTAACACGCTCGAAAATTGTTTGGCAAAACGTAAAAGAGGAACGAGGCAACATAACGCATTACACGACTTTTCCCTTACACGTAAACGCCAAGTAAAATATTACCCAACATAACGAAACCATTTTTACGCTTATTACTTATAACTAAATGGATAGGGAAAAAGATTGAAGGAATAGTAGTGAGAAATATGCAGAGAGAAAAGCACCTCGCGGGAAAATCTCCGTGCAGTGTTTCTTGCACATTTTTTGTTGCACATCCGACACACATATTTCACCTTTTATTAAAATGCACGCGTCCTTAAAATTCTCGAAATTTTCCAACGAATCTAATAAACAAATCCCATCCGCCCGAATTGCCATCGCTCTTTGTTCCAATTTAAAGTAATTGCAAAACGCTGCCATCATCATCATCGTCCATGTGGCAAATCCTCGCTCGTTCCCGCCGCCACAAATACGTAGCGCCCCTAAAAATAAATGCGCGTCGGGCCGCCGCAAATAGATTTTCTTTCGAACGTTACTAATTCGATTTAGCCGAATCAACAACAAATTCTCGCAAAACCGGATCGGGCAGAGACAAATGCGTGATTGAAAGTGCGATCGACAGACAATTTGTACCGGGCGCCGCTGATGGATTTTAAACAATCTTACCGCAACAGCAGCAACAAAAAATTCAATTAAAAAGAATCACAATCTCGTTATCGATTGATTCAACGTTTCCGATTATATATCGTTTAATTATTTATCGGAATCTTATCGCTTTGAATTATTTTCACTTATCAAAGGCTTCGATCTAAAAAGGGACTGGATGAAAAAGCGGAGCAAAGGACCTGCGGGCAATCGATACGACAGATGGATATAAAAGATTATTGATGAAGGCGACCGGCTCGACGACGCGTCGAGAAATTTGCGTTGAAAGTGACGATGACGATCTAAAAGGAATATGTGTGAAGACGAAAAGAGAAAAAGGAACAGAGAATGCAAAAAGAAATGAACGAGAAAGATATTATTGAAACGCCCAACGAATTTGTGAAATTTTCCGCTGTGCCACTCGCACGTCTTCATATAACATTATTTTATTTCGCTTTTCTTGCAATGTAATTTTCGCAATTTCACACCGAAATCAGAGGAAAAGTGATAAAGCATTCGTTCACACATAACGCCTTCTTTCATCTCTCTCAAAAAAATTAAATTACGGAATCATAATATATTAAAGTTTTCCACGTGAACTGGAAATGCGAGTATTGGAAAAATCATAAATTTTCCCTCCGCTGCAAAAGCATTCGAAACTATTCAATTAAAACGTTCTTCCATCTTTTCCCTATCACTTTACTTTTAACTACAAATTCTTCCCTACTTCCATTTTTTTAACACATTTTCGATTTATAGTTTTTAATTTCCTCTTTGTTGCTACATTTCCCTCGTTCATTTCCAATTCAATGTTTTTTGTTTTATCGCCAAATGTGGTCTATTGTTGGAAAGAACAAATACTCTTTCTAATTTTAATTAATTGAAATATATACGCGCCCATTGATTGATGTATGCTATTCGAATACCGGCGCCTCCACCATTTTTAACTCCGTACGTAACATCATGATGATTTTTAGACTCAAATTGAGACCGATCTTAAAACTCTTATATACTGTTGCTAATCTAGATGACACACAAGGAATTTTGCTTTCTTTTCCGTGCGATTCATCTTGTTAGTCGACTTCGAAACTTATTTGATTTTATTGTCCACTTTTTCCGAACAAAGATAATCTTTAGTTAATTAAGTGCAAAGAAAAAACATGGAGCATTCGGAAAAGGTATAAAAAACCACCGGTAAAAATTGCTGTTCCTTTCGTTATTCTATTCCTACTTTTATTTGTTGGTAGAGAATTTATGTTATTGGTTATCAGATTTATTGTGATCATTTCATTTTATTCCGTTTTGTTTGCTTTATTGCGGTCGTATTTTTTTTGTCGAATTTTTCTATCTTCCCTTCGTTTCCATTCCCTTCAAGGTACATCGATACGAAACCGAAATAAATTGCTCCAACTCTAATTGCGATCCAATTAAAAAAAATCTAGCCATCGATTTAAATCGACCGCATTTAATCGCATTCAATTTAATACAAATTAATTTTTTTACCGAAATAAGTGCGATACCAGATTCAGCAAACGTTTAGCAAATAGGTGATCGGTTAAATCGTTGCGGATGATTTCGTCTAATTAAATTTAACGTGATAAGATAAAGGAAGAATTTTATTCGAATGTATATGAGAGAAAGTTGAGAGAAGATTGGAATTCCCAGATGAAATTAGAAGGTAACGATTACGGCGAATACGTTGTGTGTCATTTAATGTGGAACGACGATGGCTCAATTTTTACTTTTTCTCTCGCTTCCCTCTTTCGAATTGAAATAAAGAAGTAGGGAAAGGAAGGGAAAATGACGTTAATCGTTAAACATTAACCGTGAAATGTAGCGTTTGATTGAAAATTTTTCATCCACTTAAGAGACCGACAATTTAACACAAATAGATGGAGAGGAATGGAATAAAAAGCGGATGCCGGAATTGGATTAGCTTCATCTCCTTCTTATTCGTCTTTGCTCTAGCCCCGTCTTCATTAGATACTTTATATGAACATGCTTGAATTTCAATTTATAATTCAATGGATTTCCTGATACAAAATAAGAAAGGGAGATGGGAATAAAGGAAAAGTTTTCAACTTTACAAGAAAATAATCATATTTAAATCAAAGTAAGTTTAAGGTTTTTTTAAGACGATGGGAGGAAGAAATGGAAAATTTAAGCCTCTTCATATTTCAATTTCAATAAGTTAATTTGTCCATAAATAACTAAGAGGAAGAAAAATATTTTGCAAAAGTTTGCTCTCTCTCTTTCTCTATTTATAAACATCTAATTCTGCACAATTCTTGTTAATTAAGTGTTTTGTGGATGACGATGATGTTTCTCACTGATTCCAAATGCGAAGCAAACGGAGAAGGATCGGGAGACCGTTTGCTTTTACAGTTTAATTAAAAACCTTTTCAGTTTTAAGTTTAACGAAAGTTGTTGTAGTACGTTTGAAAGTTTTAGACGCAAAAGTTGTGCAAATCTTAATTACACTACTAATAGCGTATAAACCAAATATATGTACAAAGAATTGATATTTTAACCGAACTATAAATAACATTTTGATTAAATTGCAGCCATTTTGCAAATTAATTGCAATCGTAATCAACTATACGATTAAATTAAACTAAATATCAATCAACGGTCATCATTTTATTTGGTATTTGCTTAAAAAGTCGATTTCCAAATTATACTTCCTGTGTTAAAGGTATTAATGATGTTATAGGTCCTCTTTTCAATTTTCGCACAATAATAATCGTATAATGTATTCTCCCCTATATTTACATTAACTCAATGTAAATAATAAATCACCGTTTAATTGGATTAGAATTTTTAATCGAATTAAATGTAATTCCATTCGAATGAACGGACATTGTAAATAGTTTTCAGTTATTTTTTACCTTAGTAAAATTGCTAAAAAAAATTGCACAAACTTTAACGAACCTCGTCACATTTCTGTGCCCCGAAACATGCTTTATCTGCATCGTTTTTCGTCTTCGTTTTCTCTTTCTCTTTCCCTTCGTTCCGTATGTGCGTTATCCCTGCTAAAATGTATCTGAACCATATGATAATAGGGTTACTAAATGTTGACCTCCACATTTTTCCGGACTTTGATTTCTTTGATATTGCTTTCCATATATATTTATAGAAATATCTATAGATTCGATTCCGTCTTTACCCACGTCCCATCTTTCCACCATCAAACGTTACTACCCTTATCATTTTGCATAAGGTATTTTCGCAATAGTGCTTTCGTAAGCTTTGCAATATTTATTTTCTATACAACGTTTTTGCTGGCCTTTCTTTTTTCTTGGTTCCAATAAAAACTCGTCGGGTATAAAGGCGCTGGTAATTTACGAATGAGAGAAGGTATGGAATTACTTATAATTGATAATAAAAATACATTTGTTTTGTGCTTCGATTAAAATTCCATTCGCCTAGCGGCAAGGCACTAATTTGCACGTAGAAAATTGCGAGAGGGAAAAAAATGAGAGAGGGTGGAAAAGGAAGTACATAAAAAACGTTTTTTCTGCATGGCTGGCCACCCTAACTATATAATTGAAATCCCTTATAACGTCAAATGGGGACTGGCAGAGAAAAAAGGGACGAAGAAACACTTGACACGAAAGGCGACACTAAATAGTAACCGCAATGGTCTTCAGATAATAAGTGACGAATGCCGAAAAGAAGAAGAAACGAGGGAAATAAATTAAATGGAGGATGTGTGCAAAATAATCTGGCGATTAAATGGGATGGAAGTTTTCGGCTGCTATCATTAGCGCCCCTTTTGGCAAGTACTTATTAAATGAAAAGTCGACATGCACGTTTACTATGATTTTCTGTTTAATTTGCAATAAGCAATTTCGAAAATTCGATTTGGCAAGAATTAATACAATGAGTTTTAATTAAATTTCATGCAGCAGTCGTTTGGAGCGAGTAATCTAATTTTGCCAGTTTCCTCCTTTTTGTGCACAATGAATTTTTATGATTATTTTCCATTCTCTATTCATCATCAACAACAACGGCAGCATATCTAATTGGATTAAAATGCTTTCTTTTTTACTTTGTACGTATAATTCAAACCATATTTCTATCCATATTATTTATGATGGAATAATAATAGTTAAAACGCAAAAAACAAGAAATATTAATAATATAGGAAACGTTTATATTAGTTGTTTTCTCTCTTATTTCCTACAACTTTTTCCCTCTGCTTTCGTTTCGTTTTCCTACTCGCTGGCATAAAGAGCGATTTAGTATGCATGACAGGATTTATATGGAAATTATATCAATATTTGAATACAAAAGAAGACAAGAAGAAAGAACGAGAGAAAAAATTGCTATATTAAATAAACCTGCAAGTTTATAACATATTTCAATAGATTTTAGCCATAAAGAAACACTTACTTCGCCCGGTTTCCTTCATTTCTTCTACACCAATCTGCCATTCTAAATGTTCGTTAGGTTTAATTGAATGTCAACGGTTATAAAAAGACAAGAGGCGAGTGTCGATATCGAAATATTACAAATTGGCCATCCTAATTTTCATCTAAATAACTTTTTTGTTAATTAAAATATATTTCATTTTTCGATAAAATGATTACAAACAATCGCTCGGTGTTTGGATCAATTGTTATTAAAATAATAGGGGTGCAAACATGTTGGCCAATTATTTGTTTTTTTTTGCAGTTGACGTTATTGTGCAAATTGTTTTCGAACAGACTTTTCTCGTAAATAAAATTTCATATATTTTCGCTATGGCTATTATTATGTTCGCAAATATCGATTCGTTATTGAAAACGGCATGTTGAACATAATAAAAGTTTCATTAAAAACAACAGAAAAATATTTTTCATGCCCTTCAAAAAATGGGCTTTTAAACAAACATTCGTTTTATTATTCAAATAATATTTCGGCCCTTATTCTTCTTCTTACTCTTCTACTTAAGTGCTATTACATAATTAAACTACAATAAACGAAACGTCGAAATTACAATGGGGAGGTTTTTCTAAACGCATCTTTTGAACAACTATTTAAAAATAAATCTCTTGTTATATTATCGCCCTGTGCCATCTCAAATGAAAAAAAACAATGAGGGAAGAGCTAAAGATAAGGGAGAGATAAGGGAAAAAGGAACATCTTTTATTCATTAAGTAATTTAGCTTAATGGATGCCATAATATTTTCTTTAAAATATCTTTATATCTCCTTTGTTTTAACATTTTCAAAGGAAAGTGTTTCTTCCTTGGGGCCAAAGAGGAATGTTACTTTAAATATTTCAAACCTTCGAGCGAATTGATATCCGACATGTTCTGAACTTGCCTACAAATATACACGTTTATTCCAATGGAAAACCTAATTATCGTCCATAAATTATCACCTGCCAATAGTTGTACGTACCGTTTAGAGGCTGATTACTAAGACAATAAATCTTATTATTAATTACGTCAGTAATTAGCGGTTTAATTGAACAATTATAAACGAACAATAAACAGTTAATAATAGGCCAGAGCGAGATGGAGAGAAAAGCGAAACTGCCGCCACGTTATTATCATAGAGATGTAATAATGGGAAATTATATTAATACACATAGAGAGGTAAGGCCGTTAACGATAAATCATATGGAATTAGTGAAGGAAGAGTGGATTTCCTTTGCTAAATCTTCTAAGATCAGCGGAGAAATAATTGCTCTTACGGTGGGTGGATTGCGAATTGCTACAGATTTTGCAAGAAACAAATTGCTTGAAGAACTTAATTAAGATTTTTATTAGAGCTTAGAGGTATCCTTGCAATAAATCCCGAGAGACTAGCGTCCGGTGCAATTGTACACAAATGCATTTATGCAAACAAATACGCGATTTTTCTAATTGTGCATTCATGCAAATTACATCTCCTTAATAGAAATCTAGGTACGTGCATGCGATTTTTTTTAATTCGCAAGAGTATTGCAATAGCAAGCTAGCGGTAGATAGAAAACATGAAAGAAAGTCTGGTAAATTAGCTTAAAGTTTCAACAATCACAAACGATTATTTTATTACGTATGATTGGTTAGACCGGGCGCATCCACCAAAAAACAAACAGCGGCCCGTTTATTGGAGTAAAAAGTGCACTGAAGGGCATCGCATTTAATTAATTATTCGAATGCTGACGGCGATACGTAATATGAAGGAAACCCCTTTTTAATAGCCGAATACCGCGTTTTGTGTATGCGAAAATTAATTACGTGTAAACGCCGACCGGTACAGTTTAATTAAAACGTTGAAAAAAGTTATTTCCAAACAGAGTCCAAGAGGATTGAATATTAGGAAAGGAAAAAAAACCGGGTGCCGTAATTTCATTATATAGTCAATTAATTTAGTGCGTTGGTAAATAATTAATTAATTAATTCTAGATTTGCGCTGTGATTAAGAGGTCGATAAAAAATATAGACAGCAAAAATGCAAAAGAAAAATTGCGCATTTCATAAAAAAGCCTGCCATTTATTATTTAACTATTAGTGTAAATAATACTAATTCAGTTGATTATCGGATTATAAAACTTTCCTCCTCAGCTTTTTTCCTCTCTACTTTTCTCTTTTCCTGCATTCTTCACATTTAACCTGCTGTCCCCTAAGCGTGGGCATAAACCATCCTCGGACTTTATAAATTGTATTTATTTATGCCCTTATATTACAAGCACGCATTAAAATTCTTGTTTACATTTTACCTTTCCTGCTTAATAATTTTGTCGCTTCTGGCTTTATTTTTTCATTTCTTTTTCATTCCAAGCCAGGCAAAAATCGTACCGACAACATTCCTGATGTTGTTATTTTAATATTTATTTTCGCGATTTTTCGTTTCGCTAATTTCACTTTTGCAGAGACACAAACTGCTTCCTCGAGATTCCGTAAATAAAAAAGAAATCCAATAATAAATAAATTTCGGTTGGTAAAATAATTAATCATACATCGAGAGATCAAAAAGGATAAAACGATAGCAATCGGCCAATTGGAGATGAATCAATCAGTAATATTTTACTTATTACATGGAAATAGGTTTCCCGTTTGCTCGACTGCTAAGTAATAAATTTCCGTTGAAATGCAAAGAGAGAAAGAAAAAAATGTACGTGGGTCCAACATCGATCCCCATCTTCCATTTCCAAATCCTATTAGTTAAAACTGTGGTACGGAATCGGACGGACGAGGAGAGAGAAAAAACCTCTTCGAAAGGAACTAACTAATAAATGTAAAATATTGCCCCAATCAAAAATCACTTTTGTATTCTTTTCTCGCTTAAAACGTTCATTGTGCTATTGGCGTCGCGCTTTGCCTGATTTTTCCATCCTCGATAGGACAAGTAACAAACCGACCAATGGATTCTGCATTCTTCTTTTTTGCCACGTTACACTTCATACCAACGGAAAGAGGCAAAAAAGAAATTAAAAGCAGGAAATATCGACCTATAAAAATAAATCCCATTAAAAAAACGTCAGCGGTGGCAGGAAAACACCGATCGGAAAATTAATTCTACCACGCAATATGTTACTGCAAAAAAAAAAGCGAGAGAAAGGCAAAAATAAAAGGGGAAATAATGGAGGAAACAGAAGAATGCTGTTCTGCAATATCGAATTGATACGTAACCGATAATAACGATTGAAAGCCGAATCAAAAGCAAAAATCACCCTAATTTTTCTCGATTTTAAAATCTCTTGCTCGACTATTTCAAATATTTTCTAAATAAAGACTTTCTAATGGCTCCTTTATACCCCAAAAACGGAAATAGAAAACTGTATTATCAGGATAATAAAAGTCCGCACATTACAAAATTTACCGCTTCTGGTCTGACATCTCTTCTTTTCAGTTTAACGTTCTCACACTTTGGTTATACCGTACATTTTAAATATTTATAACGAGTGAAGTCAGGCGATGGCAATTTTAATAAAAATCTGTCAGGACAGGTATAATGCATGGCGAAACGGTTATAATCTGCAAACATTTTGCCAAGACGTCTACCTGGGATTATATTGACATAATTGAATGAAAGACCCGACAGAAGAATAACAATTTATTTTTAAAACAGAAATTCTGGAGCTTCAAACAGATGGTTTGCGAGATTAGCAGCTTGAGATGGGATTTTCTTCGCGCTTCCAATCATAATTAGACAGCGACACCTTAGATCATCACGTGTGAACTGTACAACACTTATACACGTGTGCACTTTGAAAGTCACCTGCCATCAGCAGATTCTCGGCGAAACATCACACGTTTCGCGATTGCACAGCGAGCGAACGATCGCGCTTAATAACGTAGCCTCATTAATCATCAAAAAAGTTCATTATCTACGACGAATTAATTAAATCCGAATACAATAACGAAAAAAAAGTGATTGAGCCCGCAAGAAGAAGTTAATTACGGACGAATCAATAACCGAAAGTGAATTTCTTCGCCGTAACGGCCCGTCTATTAGGAGTGCGGTTAATGAAGAGGCCGCAAACGAAGATCGCAGAGAGAAAGAGACCGTTTGACGGCGGAATCGACGCGATAATCTGACGTTTTCGCATGGATCCCGAAATTGATCGAAGGGTTTAATTGGATATGAGCGCGTTAAAAGGGAAGGTCGCTCCTCCGAGTTTCGAAAACCTTTGCCTAATTAACCTCAACCCTGACCCACACGCAAACACACACTGATATTGATTTAAATCCACAAAACTGTGAAATACGTTCGCCGTGGAAGAAGGAGGAGTTTCTTAGTTTCAATAACGATTAACGCGAATAACGACGGCCTCATTGTTTAAATACACTTGCCGGTATAATTTTGAACGCATCCAAATTATAAATGACCAGACGGCATTGAATTATTCAACGGCGAACGAGGTCTTGCTTCTGTGCTCGGCCCATTTCGTTTGGCCGTTTAATAAACATCGATTAATTAACAACAGCTTGCGCCAATTGCCGTTTCCATTTTAATATTTTAATTTATGCATGGCTTTCGGAAAGTTACGTGTTAATTAAGGATATCCCTTTAAGAAGACGACGATGATGATGATGACGATGCAGTAAAGGACTACTTTGGAAAAGGGAAATTTCGATTAAGTCGTCCATTAGATGATGCCCGAACGCTTAAAGCCTCCTCGTTTATAATTAACCGCTATCGATTCTTAATAATCCGTCCACCCGTTTTATTTCTTTTATTTCGTTGGGAGCGATTAGAAAATTGTGCGCTCATTGCTTCAAATTTCAACTTTATTAATTAATTATACACCGAAAAGTTTTCAGCGAAATAACTTCAACGCTGAGTTTGCGATATAGCCCTCGATTTTGCCCAACGAATATGTTTATATTTAATTCGTTGTTTATGTTTATGATGTATTTTATTCTATCCGACTCCTTTTTTTTCCTCTCTCTCTCTCTCTCCCTCGTCTAGTTTATGTTACAGTTTAAATGGAAATCAACTTTTCTCTAATTAATATTTAATATGTTTAAATAAGAAACTAGTAAAATATTAACGAAGCGAAGGAAGATGTTCTTGATTGAAATTTAAACGCAAAGTTGAGATCAAAAAGAGGGCAAGTGTGTTTAATATCGCCCCTTTTTTATTTCTATATTTTAATTAGCGCAATCTTGTTTGTGTGCTTAATTTGCTTTTAATTAGTTTGGAATTATAAGAACTCTCGCGAAATGTGTACTGAAACATTGATAATTCTTGCTAATAGCAACAATCGATGGTCGTTTTCGCAATTAGTGATTGTATCGATTTTAACTGTTTGCTATTTCCCTTTTTGAAATCCAATCAAGACTAATCGCGACATAAATTGCATCGTCAATGAATAGTTATTTTTCTGCATCAATTCGTTAATATTGAAAATAAAATTGTTCATAATTCACTAAAGCCCAACGTAAAATATGATTTAATTCGTTGTTGTTTTGTTTTTGAATAATTTACAACTGATAATTATGATTTCATGCGAGAGGCAGGGAAATAAATTGCATCGATATCATAAAATTTGTGACGCCACATTAAAGGAATCAATGACTCAAAGCGATTAATCATCGATTGAAAAATTTTCAATTGCCAAACAGTTGATCAAATTAAACCGAACCATACGATATTAACATTTATCCTCGTCTTTTCAAACGTGTCGAACAGTTCAATCAACCATTAAATAATTCATAAAATGCATTCGATAATGTCGCGCAAACTTTTTGTTGTTGCTCATTTCGTTGGTCGGCGTGTGCAATTTACCAAATTAATTAATTACATTATAAATACATGACAATTTCATTGTAATTTATCTTAATGCCAACGACAATCGTCGAACCGATCATTAATTTAATATCTGTCGCTTCGTGGGGCAAACATAAACGTCCAACTGGATGATAATCCACGCAGAACGAAAAAAAAAATGCAGAGCGGAATTAAAGTTATTGAATCCGATGGATTGCCATTCATCACTTGCGTGAATCATTTCGATTGTTAATTAATTTGTTAACTTTAGTATACCGGCACCTCCACCAGAAATGACTAATAATTTTTTTCATTTTCCTTATTTCGCCACTCGCTCGATAAGAAACGATCAAAACTTAATGAAATTATTTCTGCGACTAATAATATTTACATGTAGAAAGTTTACGTCTGACATAATGCAACTTTTCAATTAAACTCCATTTTCCGCTGCCTCCTTCTTTGACTTAAGAATAATTCCATCCAGCTATTATATTTCATTCTCAACAACAAGCAAGAGATCCAATTTCTTTACCACTATCACCACTTTACATCCTTTAAATTATTATCATCGCCCTCCATCCAACCCCATAGCGAAATTCTATGAGTTTCAAACAACGGCTTTATTAAATTTCTAGTACCTGAATTCGATAAATTCTACCGCTCTTGATGATTATCTAAGAATTATTATTTCGTTCGCCTTGTTCTTTTCGCTGTAAATTGCTTCCTTTCATTTTCAAACATTTTTATTTCCAGTTGATAAAAATCATTCGATATACAATTGATTGTTAATAGCGAACATTCAATTGACGCTCGTGTTCCAGAGCGATAAATCATCGAGTTCCCGTCTGTCACCTTGCATTTCCCGGCCATTTATAGGAACGTTGACGATTGTTGTTGTTGGTGTCCGTAGAAATAGATAAACTAAAGTCCGAAAACCATTTTACCAATTTGGCGTGCGAAAGGGACAAATTCCTATTAAATACTTCTTCTATTGTACGGGCGTAGAACTTGAATGGGAATTGGCCGAAACATTTTACACGGTTCCGCACGATTTGCCAGATGCGAGGCATTAAACCGTGCGAAAGTTTCAATTTCAACAATGTCCGGATGATGATAATAACGGTATTGTACGGCACAAAGTTTTCGCTTACTATCCAGCCACTGGCGTGCAAATATTTTATTTCGCAATTAGAAACTGGAAACCGATCGGAGCCGCCTTTCATTACCGCGCTAAATTATTTGACGATAACCAATGATGGAGTTCAATTTATAATTGGCTACGAATAGTTTTGTCGAGAGCGACGAGTGAAAAGGATTGCGAAAAAGGTGGGTAAGAGCGATGGATGAAAATTGCTGGGGAATTAATCAAAATAAGAGAGGGGCAACTGAACGAGAGATGTCGATGTGTAGGAGAATAATATTTTAGTATTAGACGGATATAAGGATTATTGAAATCCGTTCGTAAAATTCCAATTGCAAATAACGTGCCAAAACGTTTAAATTCCTCTATCTATCGCCTGCTGAAATGTACTGTAATCGCTTCTGAAGAGAGAAAAAACTACTTTTAAAATCAAAGGGAAACGCTGAAAAGTTTCCTTTCACAACAACAACAAGAAGAGGCAGAAGAACGAAAAAAGAAAAACATAAATTACTCGACATCGTTGCCATTATTATCATCATTATTACACAACAAACAAGAATTATTATCATTATTATTAGTTTTCCTTCTTTTTATATAATAATACATTGCGAAAGGTAATTTAATTAAATTGCTGAAAAGCATGCAATTTTATTTATGTTCTACGGCAAAATAAACGTTTTAAAATATATATTTATGTGCATGTATTTATGCTCGCTTTTTATAAGTATTCCGTTTAGATTAATTAATGTTTTTACGATGATGATTATAAAATTAAGCAAAAGAATGAATGAGATGGAATCAGAGAAGAAGAAAAAACGACTTACTGCAAGAGGCAACTAGTTAAAAGAGCTCGTTTAATGTTATTAATTAACACATTACGTGATTTATGAATAAGAGAAAAACCGTAACAGAAAACGACTTTCACTCACACCGAACAAGAAAAAGGAGAATAAACTGAAACCGTATTTAATTTAAAATCTTTATTAATAAAAGGGAGGAAAATAATATTTTCAAACTCCCCCTTTGCTCCTTATTAATTATAAAAAAATTAACGGTCGCGGTAGGGAAGTGAGTTACTTAAAAGTGGGTCATTAAATTATTTAGAATCACTTGTAATCCCCATTTATGTGGGCAGAGAAATAACGAAGACGACGAAGAATAACGAAAAATTATTATTAAGCCGAAAGAAAAGAAAGAACATTTGTTAATAATACAGATAAAATGAAATAAGTCTGTAAACGATATGAACGAAATGGCGGGGTTGGGGGGGACCGAAGAGAAAATTTTGCAATAAAGTCTGAAATATCATCTTGACCCCCTTTTTCTTGCCCGCCACCCTTTCACTACCATTGCCACCGTCCCCAAAATCATTTGCAGTCCCCCTCATTCCAGAGAGATTCGAACTGTTTCCTTTTCCCTTTTTTTCCTTACAGTCTCATCCTTTTCCCTCTTCTCATTTCTCGTCCTTTTCCCTTGCTTCTTCCTTCTGCTTCTTCCACTTCGTATACATCCTTTTCATTTTTTTCGGCGTTTTAATTTTCTAGAGCAGCGACTCATTCACGAAAAAAGCCAAAAAGATACATTTTCCTCTCTCGCTCTTTCGCACGCATAGAAAAGGAGAATTTTCCCATCTTAAAATAATATATATCGTATCTTATATCCTTTGCTTGCCCTTCCACTTTGTAAGACGCCGTAATTTCACTCGCTTAATCCTTTTAACGGATATTTCACTCGAACGCCGAAAAAGAAATTGTAATCTATCAGATGATTTAATTAAATTTGTTAATTGTCTTAAATAAGAAAGCTGACAATCAATAAGGAAACCTTGACTTGTTCGCGCTTTATTTTGACCGATAGGAGAACTTTATTCTAGTCGGATGCGTACGTATCGATTTGTAAGTAGATGAACAAGAATAAAGAAAAGTGGTAAATAATAAAATGAGTGCGTTTTCTTTTAGGAAAATACGCTATAAACAAAGAAAACAGTGGGAAGAAAATGAATGTAAAAGAGAGAGAGAGAGAGAGATGGTAAAGCGTAACGTAGGTCATGCATTATTTAAAGGTACCACGAATAACCGCACACGAAGCAACCGACGGCAACACCGAAACCGCTTGCGAAACCAAACCGTGTCGACGGGGCGAAACCTTTTTTGCCTCGATTTTTCTTTTTCCTCGGTCCTTTCTTGCGTCGGACCGAGAAGAAACGAGAGAAGGAAACGTAAGGAACAAACGAAGAAAAGGAGTGAATTTGCATAACAAAAAGCCCGAAGAACAACAACAACAAAATAGCTGAAAGAACGGCACGACGAAAACTGAAACAAACTCGTGCTTTATTAAGAGTTAAACGTGAAAACGTGGCGAGCAAAACGTCGAGCAAAATCAACAATTTTAATGTTTTCGAATATAAATTTAAATTAAATTCTTTGTTATATTCGCATACACAGTACGTTTCCGCAACTTTATCCCCTGCCACCTTTCATTGTTTTCTTATTCCGCGCGAATATTCGCCGCGTCGCGGAGGAAAGAACTTAATAAGATCCCTTTCGTCAATAAGATAAATGTTAATTACGCTGAATATTTCAAATTATATTAAAAGCGGGACAGCAAAAGAAACGACGGCGAGAAAAAAGCGACAGCCAGAAGAAAGGGACAGGAATAAACGGAAAGCATAAAATTGGGCCGTAATTAAAGCGAACGCTCGACTCTGAATTATTTATGAGACTTTTAATTGCTTTTTTTATGTGCTTTAAGTAAAAGTTATTGATGTAATTATCGGTCGATTAACGGGGAAGAGTTTTGCGTCGATATTAACAACCGTATCACATTTAAACGAGTGGAATAAATTCGCCAGTTTCCAGATTGCAAAATTTACAATGCGACTTCTAATAAGCAACGCAGATTTTGCTCGAGGACTTACGCGAAATCGTCTTTCCATCTTTCCATTATTATTCGACGTTGATTATGTGTGTACCTTTGTGTTTTATTACACACATGTAATATGATAAATAAAATAATGTGTTGGTGACTGAAAGGGTAAACAGCCGTGATGAATGACACGAGCGCAGAACTTGTGTATATTAGTAATTAACTTGAAGAGTTGTCACATATGGAAACTACCAACTAACCATTATCATCCTTGACGTGTAATTCTGATTTATTCTCACGTATATTACACACGTATAATGCGTCTCCGTAATTTATTATTTGCCCTAGCATCTTAATTAAAATCGCAGCATTGGGATTAGGGTTCGCGAAAAAGCCGTAGTCGACGGAAATGAGTACTCGCAGCAAATTGCTCGTACAGGAATCGCGTACAATTTTAATTGCAATTCATAATTATTGCAAATACAGTTGAAAGCGAATTAAAATATCGATAACAATTAGAGTTGCTTAACTTTTAGCGGGAACGTAATGACGACGAGAGCAAAAACGGCTTAATAATTTCGCCGTAATTTTTAATAAACCCATTGCGAAATACGTAAACAATAAAGCCGGGGTGTGTTTAGAGAAAGCGAATATCATTTCCAGCTCATCTAACGCCCCCATAACGATAATAATAATGCCAACAACTGGATGCGAAGACGAGGGAAAAGAACCCGTCCTTATCTTAATACAATCGTTTCGAACCCACACACTCCGGTAATGATCCGAGGCACTCGTGTGCCCATACACCTAACTTATTCGCAATTTTTTCATTTATGATAACGTTGTGAAAGACGAAGTTAAGTTTTAATTGAAAAGCCCCACAAAGAACCAGCTGAAAGTAGATGCAGTTGCAATCGGTTTAATTTGCGAATCGATTTTGCAAAACGTATGACGATAAAGCAAGATGAAAATGCGCTTCTCTACGAGAACTCAATTAAGCGATAGCAATAGTTAATCCTTCATAAGCCTTCGACGTTTTATATCAATGATTTCGAAATTGCTGTAATCTTTCCGAGCTTGCCATCGATTCCTTCTCGACATTTTCCTCGATTTACAATAAAGGCGTCGCCTAATTAAGGCGAAATTAATTGCACAAAACAAAGCAAATGATTCAGCTTCCCAAAAGACGTTCCATGTTTATTACGATGCGTTCCGTAATGCAAATCGGATCAGCAAGAATTGATTTTATATCGCGTTGAAAAGCCCTTTTATTTTTAAAACGAATGGTATGATGAAAGGTCGCCAATTTATTATCATCGCATTATGGAAGATGATGATTAATTATAGCGAGCGCGAATAATTAATAACGTTAGAATCGATGGCAGGAAGTTTATTTTTAGCAATTATTAATAATGCCTTTCACGTTGCATCTTCGCTAAAGGAATCGATATCGACTTATGTGCAGTTTCGTTTTCGTTTCGTCGTTTTCTAAAACTGCAAACAAGAACTCCGCACGATAATTTTCATCCGGCGAAAATTTGCATATATTGAACGAATGTGCATCGCAGTCGGGGTGAGAAAGAGATGGAAATCGCGGGATTAAATTTACGCGTACACGTTATTTGCGTATCCGTCATATATATTATTCAATTACGGGTACGTCATAGAATTTGCGCAATTAATCATTTTATTACTGAACATTAGGCCTTCGCCAGTATAAATTGCGCAACGATAACATGCGGACCTCACATTTACCTGGTTGATTATCTAATCATCATCTTTGACCACGCAATTTTTAGCTAGTTATTTTGGACAGTCATTAATATGGTTTAAAGTTTTTCAAATAAAAGAATATACTTCCTAAATAAGTGCATGTGCACTAATTAATTAATAATCGCGCTCGCATGTAAACTTATCTTCCAGCGAAAACTTTTTCAACTCTTAACA
Organism: Hololepta plana; assembly: GCA_963695495.1. NCBI lineage: Eukaryota > Metazoa > Arthropoda > Insecta > Coleoptera > Histeridae > Hololepta > Hololepta plana. Next base: position 10,103,883 of record OY968836.1, read on the forward strand.
GTTAAACGGCGAATAACATTATAGATACAAAGTTTACTTGAGGTTTTAGTAAAGCGCTAAATAATGAAGAATGGCAGTCTTATGATTATATTCCACAAAAAAATACTCCACAATTTCAGCAATCTTTTTATAGATAAACCGTAATAATTGATAAGCCGTTCCATCAAATATTTAACAATTTCATCGCGCAAATTGTGTTTGAGGACGAAGACTGAACGTCATTGTGATAAATCAATTCGGTCGCATTAAAACATTTTTGTAGCAGACAAAACTAGCATTTGATCATTTATATTTCTTGCAAATTGTTTACTAATTAATTTAAACAACGCACAATACCTTTAATCGGTTTGCAAATATTTTTCCGAATTTAATTCCCTATTGTTAAATAATTTATTGTTTTGTATCTCTCTCTCTCCATTATGTTATTTATTGTATTTTGTTGAAAACAAATATAATGATAATAAATAATGAAATTAAATTTTATCGTTTCCGCTTTTATGTAAAAGTTAATTTCATTATTAAACGGTATAAAGAAAGATAACAACAATGGGAGGTTGCTGATGATGATGATGATGGCTATGATGAAACGTGTGTTGAGCGAAGGAAGAAAATACGTTATTCAACGCCCACAAGAATAAATAAAACCTACCGCAAGTAGGAAGTGGAAGAAGAATCGAAATACGTTGAAGACGATGGTAATATTTTCTAATCGGTTTTCCCGTTTAAGAAGATGAATTTATAAAATCGAAGGCTTATCGTAGATTAGTAATGTTTTCCTATTCAAATCTACTTAACTTATTAAAACGTAGGGGCACGAAGACGCAGAACAAGGACGGAAGAGAGAAAGAACGATTGTTTGTTAGGCGTTTCAACAGCCAGCGTAGCGTGGAATTGACGAAGAAAAAAGTGGCGGCACAGAAGTGGGATGAAGTGGTACTAAATTGTGTAAAGTTTTATAATTCGAACGATTGTTCCGGGGGAGTTTCCTTGAATCTGGATGGATTCTAAAGGGGGAACGTGATTAATTTATTTGTTTATTGTTTAAGAGAATAACAGCGGCAATAAGCAGTTTCCGTTATTGTTGTTACCGTCGAATACGATTAGAATAAATAATGTAAACCCTACCTGTTTTAATTCGGATGCTGCCCTCATCGATCCGTTAGGATTAAAAGCCGTAATTCTATAATTGTCTATGAACATGACGCCACAACCAGAAACTGTAACAGAAAGGGGAAAAAGAAGATTAGTTTAATTAAATTTAATTAGAAGCTTGCGTGGATGGAAGTTTGGTACTGCTGGTGGTGGTCGAATTTTCAAAACTAAAAGCCGCATTGTAAATATTTGTAGGGGATCGTAAATTGGCAATAGTAAATTTCGTATTCCCACAGAAACTAGTTATGAAAATTTAGCGGAAAGTTTCGCAAAACGAACATCTTCCACTAATTTCCTGCCAGTTTGTGCGATTTTAGTCGTTTCAACAAAAAAAAACAAATTGTTAAATTTACTCCCTAATTATTCAAAGTTCGTTTGACCGTTTGACGATTGTAAGCCATCCATAAAATGGCACAGGTAAAATTGGTGGAGACAACGACATGTAATTAACAAACTGTTCCTTTTTCCCCTGTTTGTTCATTTCCATTAATTCTCTTATTTTGCAAAAAAAAAGCAAACTAAACAGCAATACTAAGCGGGCGGTCGTTGTTCTGCGATAATAAATGAAATCGTGTCACACGCAAATGAAAACTCCATTTCACCCCCTATTTTTCCCCTGATACCCTGCAGGTACATCCAAACTGCAATACAGTGATAATATTACCTTTATTACAAACCAAACATTTCTGTAAAAAATAATTGACAAGATCAAAATCCGTGCCAAATAAATCACGTCGAAATAGCAGCCAAATAAAATTACAACACCTTTCTCGTGAAATGGGAAAAATGGGTTTGGGTTTCAGTATAAAGAGCTTAATTTCCTTTTGAGCAAAGTTAATGAAAACTCGCCAAATAATGAAAAACTAAGTTGTAAATCTAACAAACGTCCCAAGCAACAAATTAAACTTGATTGTTTTCATAAACATTTACATTAATTACAAGAGACGATAATGAAGTTAGTAATAAATGTAAATTACGACAATTAATTTGTCGTACATTAAATTATTAATTAACTAACTTTGAGTTTTAGTTTAATGCCTCAACTAGTAATTATAAGGATGACGCACATAATTTTATACGAAATTCATTAACAATAATCATAACATAATAATGCCTTACAAGAAAAAGTGGAATCTTCAAACACCACCCACGCTCATTAACCGAAAGTCTTCGAAGAAGCAAATTTTGATTCAATAAATGACTCTTTATCATATTCTTCATAAACGAGAATAAATGATCCAGATAACAAAAGGAAGAATCGCCCGAATGGGGGGCAGATGTTATTAAAAGTTTCAAACTGTGAAAAGTTTAAGGTCGTCCCCTGCCAAGTCCTGCGGCCTCCGCGTTTTTCATTTTTGATTTAACTGGCAAAAATGCTAATAGGTTATATTTGCTCTTTGGAAAAAAGAGCGAGCGACATTTTTTTTTGTTACGTAAAAAATCATATTCGGATAAAATGATTTTTTTTAATTCACTCGCATTGTTACAATGGCAAAAAGGCAACCTTACAAATAACAAGCAGCTCGAGCAACAAGAACATAATGTAACACCAAAGCAGAAGAGAGAGAGAGAGAGAGAGAGAGCAAAATGTGTAATAAAGGAAACGAATGCGGTCATGTTTTGGTTATGCCCTTTTATTAAATATGTTAATATTTCGTGGACGTTGTTGCCGCTGAAAGAATTTTATTATGAGAGCAGATTTACGTTATTTTTTTTGCAAAAACCTAAAAGAAACAAACGCAATAATATACTAAACTGTTGCCAGCCAGCGTGTGTGGACTCTTCTCTTAACTTATTTTGCCATTTTTTTAATTAACATTCAGTTAGCCATTTGCATAATCTGCGACCGTTCATTAACCAAACGAACTCGATTATTAATAAGAATCCAAACCCGAAAGCTGCTATCAAATGTATTGATTAAAATAATCTCGAATCTTAAGTTGAAACTTTTAATTGACGTTGACTTTATGCTGCAATCTTTGCCTCCTTTGTATCGAGACAATTAATTACTTCTTATTGTTAGCGCACCCTTTCAATTATATCGCCAAATAATTATTCGCATCTTTCATTCACTCGTCTTCGAGTGAGCTTCATGGAATTAAATATTTCCAAGAGAGCAGTTCGAATAAATTGATGGAAAAAAGCGTTTAGTACTTAAGCTCCACTAGTGACCATAAAAGTCAAATAAACGCCACATTTCTCATACGTATACCCACCTAATATTATCCGGGGTACGTATATATTTATTATAAAAAAAACGTTGAAGCAAGATGGGCATGATAATGATATATAATTCACGTATAATAATGATAACGATAATAATAAATGCGAGGACGAGAGCTTTCGCAGCCCAAGGATAATAATTTATATTAAATTTAATCAACGTGGCACAAAGAGAACCGGCAGAGGAAGAGGAAAAAATAACGAATCAAAATTGCGGTAGAAGACACCTACACACATAGGGGGTGAATAATAATAATAAAATATGTATCTTTATTGTTAGATTAACAAACAAATGGTCAGAAAAAGGGAGGAAGAGAGCGAGTGGCGAATATTAAAAATAATAATCGTAAAATAATACCGGGAGCAATAGAGAGAGAAAGCTCTTTTTTTGGGATAATTTACTTTCACTAGCTGGCAAAAAGCATCGTAATGGGAAATTTAATATCGTAATTCTCACTTTTACACAGGCACACACCGGCTCCCTTTTATTTTTGTTCGGCTCCCGCAACGTGCAAACAAATGGGCCCATCTCGTTTTGCAAGAAAATAATAATAACAACAAAGGTATTAGCAGCGTTTCGCGAGGATGTAACTTAATTATGAACGAAATAAAACGCCGTTGGAATTATTTAAATCGCAAAGCGAACGTTGCCTCGTGGCTAAAATCGATCTATTGGATAACACTTCCAAAAAAGAATTTAAATTAATCGCTAAATAAAAGCGAAATGAATCTGATGGCTCGAAGGCCGACGAGATGCTCGAAATAGAACCCAATTCCCAATCATATTTTATTGCTTGCTTTCATTAACTCGCGTATTCCCACGTATATTCCTCTTATATTAAGCAATGATCGAGGGATTCGTCCTCCCATTTTCGATCAAACAGTCAATCGGAGTCATCGTCGTGATCGTCGACGTTCGTAAACGAACGTGGCTTTGTTAATTAATTAATTGATCGCAATTAAGATAATTTAAGCGGCAATTAATTCGCATAATAAGGATTTCGATTAAATTAATTGTAAGCGGCAAATTGATTGCGAAATAGACGTGCAAATGAAAAGAGCCGCAATATTTCTAAATAAAGGTAAATTGTCTCGAAAGATTAATTAATTGGGGAATAAGAGAAAGAAAGCGAGCGAAACTCCGTGCGAGGGAGATGGCAGACGAGGGAGTTTTAAACGTAACCTGTTGTAATAATAATTAAACCGTTTAAAACGATGGAAATAAGTACAAAACGAGGAACTAATTCTTGATGTTTTATAGACGTGTCTGTTAAATTTTTAATTGACATACTTTAACGGGGTGATTTACAGTTACCGTTAACAACAGGTAACCCTCTCCCCGATCTTAAAATTGTCGTAATTACCACGCTCAAAGACAGCCTTAATGCGAAATGGTACGAGATGGATGGCAAAAGACGTATTTAATTTAACCATTCACGTTTATATTTTTCAATCCTTTCGAATAGAAATATACAATAAAGATTGTCGAATAATCGGTTTAAAAACGTCCGTTTCGCAGTTTCTCTCCACCTTCCAATTATCCAGATAATTCATTAATTAAGAAATAATTCTTTCCCCAGTTTATTACTTTAACGTAATACGACGATAAACTTGATTAACGTGTGTGTCCCGAAGGATTGGTTAATGCGTTTCGCTCCTACGTGCGCGCAAAGATAAAAAGTGACTCGAGTTCGGTTTTAATTTTTCCTCGTCTTCCACCCTCTTCGCCCATTCACTTCCGTCATTTATTTCATTCTTTCCTTTCGCTCTGATCGCCGTTGTTGCGGATTATTTTATCTCCTCTTCATTCCGTGCGTTTGTATAAACACGGACAAACACCGAGTGAGAGAGAAGGGAGATGTTTACAACGTACACATATAAAAGAAACGAACTAATCATTCTCTCTCTCGAGCGATGCTCATCTCCGACTTCCTTAATTACAGTCGTACCCTCGAGGATAAATACGCATCCGTCGTGATTAAGGCTTTGTGGAAATATATACTTTGACACAGTTATTTCGCTCCTGCTTCTTCTTTATGCAAAAAAATTACGTCTCCGATAGCAAAAATCGTCGTTTTTTAAATGCCAAACAAACAACACGAATCGAGTTTTGTTAAATTATCGCAAAATGGCACTGCAAATAAAGGAAATCAATGCCCTCACTGCTTTACTCATAACGATTGCGAGATCAGTAGACAATTTTAAGAGGGAGAATTATAGTCGCTTTTTGGTGGATGCGCCGGGTATGCGATGTTCGCCAGTGTAAATTATAAACTATCAGGTAATTCAATGGGGCAAGAACGTACATGAACGAAGATATTTTTTGCGGAGATTCTGTGCTGTTCGCGGAAAGAAAAAAATCATTAATTTTCCCTTCTGGTGTGCCCCTAATCCGCTTACATGAATGAAATACGACCGTGTTGAACACACGTAAAAAGTAACCCGGGGTTTAAATTCCATCCGCACATAATAATGACATTAAAGTAGTTTGAGGTTTTCGAGGGAAATTTACAATTTCGGAACGTATAATTCATAAGCCATTTATTAAAACGCGAACACGTATGTGTTGTATGTGTGTAAGATATAAATTTTCATTTGCGTAACATGTTCGTTGGGTGTTATTGTTGTTGTTATTGCTGCGAATGTGCGCGAGGGCGAGCGCGAATTTTGTGGAGATAGTGAGAATTATTCAATTTATATTAATTGTTAAGATGGTGTAAAAGTTTAAAAATTTAATTACGCCGAAACCCTTCCCTCCCGGTGAAACGAATGTAAATTAAGAGTCGAGCGAAGGAAAATGATACTTCGGAGGGGGCATGGAACGAGCGGCAATTTCGCATAATATATCGTATTAATAAACGTTTTGCGGTTTTTCGCTATTATTATTTTCATTTAATTGAAATATTGCAATTTGTTTATGCTGAATATCGCGAATATAATGAAGCCGCAATTAGCCGCAGAACGATAAAGTGTAATTTTTAATGGACCCATCCCCGGTTCTTCCATCAACGAATTTAATTTATTTATATAAGCATTAATAACGGATACCAAGAGAAATAATTCTTGTATTTTAGCAGGATAAAGGAGTTTTTTAATACAAAAGAAAGGATCCGGAAATGTAGAGGGAAAATTTCCTTGCTTCCTTTTGCTGGTGTATTTGTAAATCTTAAACCACTTACTTCGCTTCTTGTATATTAATCAAGTCCGAGGGTTTCATACATACACAAAACTTCTTGAGGATTTTGGAGCAAATAAAAATTGAGAAGACGCAACAAAAAAGGAAATAGCGCGGAGTGAATGAATTATGCAATGACGTTGGAAGAAGAAAAGGGCCTATGAAATAAGATACGAGAAAAGGGAACAATAATTAGAAAACAAACTTTGTTCAAGTATTAAATTATTATTACTAACAATACGTAAATGTGTGTGTAAATAGTGAGAGCGAAATTGCGAAAATTTCACTTTCAGCATCGTCTCGCTCGTCTTCGCTCCTTCCATCTCATTTTAATTATAACGCGTTTACTGAAATTATTTGCTCAAAATTTATGTTAAGAACAACGCATTGTTTTTAACAAGTTATCAATAGGGGCACACAACAATGATAGTAAAAAAGTTTATAAAGTAGGAAATTATTGCTGCCAACAAACCACATTCTAAAACCACCAACTTATTCCCTACTTCTTGTTCTTTGTTCTTCTTGAATAGACATTGTTTTTATGTCAACTGATATAATAAAATGAGAAGTTTCGTTAGAAACACGATTCTGCCAAGATTTGAGCAGAATTGACTCGCGTATTTTGCTAATATTTTCGCGAAATTTCATCGGCAAAATTTTCAAATAAAAATACATTTTAATTAAAATATCATACAGCAACAACAACAAATTGTGTAAACACATATATTTTCGTTGCGCCGGCATTCCATCAATATTTGCTGTTTAGAGATGATAACAATAACACTGTGGAGAGGACTTCATTAACGATTTATCTTTTTGCAAATCACGTTCGCAAAAAGAAAACATTAAATCGTTGCGAAGTTTTCTAATCGAAACCGCGTTTTAGCGTCCCATCCGAATCCAGAAAGGGTTTAATTTAAATTACATTCGGATTATTTTTAATTAAACGACCCGCCCGAACACGAACAAATAAATACACGGTTTTATTCGCTAATATACGAACAATACCGCATTCGCTAAATGTGAATTTTGTTGTTCGATTAAACAATTATTATTTATTTTTAAATAGTAATATAATTTCGCCAATTATTTTAGCAAACAACGACCGAATAATTGAGCCGCAAAACTTCGACTCGATTCAATTTTCAAATGATTATAATGAAACAAGTAGGCACTTTAGATTTCCGTGACCCGATTTCTTTCTTACTCCACATTCTTTATTTCTTTCGAGTACTTCTAAGGGCAAAGAAAATATCGTTTGCACCAGTAGCAGTAGCCGAGTCCCTCTTGACGCCCTAAATTTCATTTTTATTCTTCTTCCTCCGCCATCATCGTCGCGAAAATCCTTACACTAGAAAACTCTTTCACAGATGAATTATTTCTTTGATGAGAATTATATTTTTGCGACGTGAAAACCTTTCTAATCTGCACCGCTGTTATTAAAAAGCTGATGGAAATTTATCACCGCTTCGTGAATTTTGTTTAAAAAATATTAGAATATCTTCACAACGGCCTGCAGCAATTTGCATCAACTTATCATCGGTGATTATCGCTAACTGTTGAAGAGTGGAGTTTGTGATCCAGTTTGCGAGTTAGGTTTTTCGCCTTTTAGCCTAACGATTGGAGTTAAGAATGGAATTCTTTTTGTATGTGTGTGCTTGTATGTTTTAAGCTAAGCTTTCCCTCGGGGTACGTGCTTTATGAAGTTATTAAATTGTTTGGAAAAGCAGCCGTACCGATAGAACGACACGAAACGCTATTACAATTCCATCTCGCTCCTTTGCCTTTTCGCTCTCGCATAACGTTACTTTAGCTTAAAATCCGTTGTTACGACGAAAAGTAACATAAATCGTGCTGACCTACTAAACGTTTTCACCCCGAGACTAGTGGGAAAAACTTGCAAACTTAAGAAATCCTTACTTCATCCGACACGAAGATGTGTTTCTTCTTCCTCCTCCTTCTCCTGGTACGTTTCTAATTCGCGGCGTCGAATCAACAGTAAATTTACACTTAATTAAGTACACATCGCGATGAAGGGTAACCAAAATCGAATTGGTGTGCAAAAAATGTACGCGAATGTGTCGATGTGGTGCGAATAACCGAACAGAAAGATAGGAATTGGAAAAAAAATGTTGGAGCGAGAGGATGGAATGGCTTTATTTTTTTCTCTGTTGATTATTAAACACGCACAACACACTGCACGGAACTGGAGGAATCGTCGAAAGGCAAAACTGAATATGTATTCGAGAGGCGGCGTAAATTCATATATATAAAAAGCAAAGTATTGTCGGTTTTCATTCGTTCCCTTTATTTGAAATGCGAGAGACGGCGGCTTAATTGAATTTTAATTCTTGCAATTTTTGCATTTGCCCGATGAATATTCAACGTTATAATTTATTTACTTTTCAGCTGCGAAAGCGAAAAAGGACGACATGATTTTCGAATCGCTCCCCCGCACACCGTTTAGTTTTGCAATATGCAACACCAGCTAATGTAATCCTCGCCAAAATTTTGCCACAAACTCATCGATTATTATCGCCGAAAAAGCCACAACTTTGCGTTTAACTGATTAATCACACTCGGGAGGAATCGCGCGAGGAAGCAAACTTTTAATTCCTCGCGATCGGTCATTTAATCGCAACAACGCCACGGATTATTTATCAAATATTTGCCTCTGAACAGAAAACGATCTTGATTAAATCCAATTATTCTTCGCCGGTTGTTTGGATAAAGTTACGGCGAAACGAAAGGCACCGCTCACCGACTATCGACAATAACGAATCGCGTGTTACTTTTCATAATCGACGACCGCACTTTTCACAGACAAACACGCACGTTCACACCGCGCCGGCGACGATCCAATGTTAATCGCTCTTCGCGTTATTGTTATTGTTCTTGCACGTCGATGGTGAGCGACGAAGAATAATAATAGGAGGTCATAGAACACGTACACACATACACGGTTACCGCATACACGAACGTCGGTGTGTATGTGTGACCGTCGTAGTTTTGGACGTCGTAAAAGCGCGTCGCGTACTGGTCCCGGGATCGACGCCCGACGCCGGAGGGAGACTGCGTCCTTACTAAGGCGTCCGTCGATGGCGCTGCATCGTGCGCCAGCAAAAATCGTTACCGGCCGCGCAAGACCTTTCCACGTCCTATGTGTAACACGCCAAGATACCTTCGACTAGGGGGCGTCGGTCCGCGGAAGACACGGCCGCGGTCGCATCGCCGAAGAACCGGATACGAAACATCTAAAGCTTCTGGCCACTAATCCAATCTTAATTTCAACGAAAAGGGCGAGAATTCGTACGTAAAAATCGCTGAATGCTGAAAGCGATGCCGTTGCTTAAGACGCCAAGCGAAAGGACGAAGAGCAGGGGGAATAGATGGAGGTAAAATATCCTTGGGGACGTGGATTATAATCCTATATGTTCGGGGAATCACTTTCTTTCGCGACACGTCTTCCATCTACTTTACCAATTCAGGTGCAAGAACCAAACATAAGACCCACGCATTTCCATATCGTTGGATGAAAATATTTCTACGGTTTCTCGTTGCAAATGGTACCCAAAAACCCACCCAACATCTGCGTAGGTAGTGTTAAAGAAGAAAGAAGCTGAAGGGAATAAAAAGTCTTTGTTAAGCTAGAAGCATAAGATTAGCCGCAATATATTATAATTTTTAATTGTTTTTTAAGTTAATTAAAATTAAGAAACTTGCGCGACGCTCCGCGTATCGAATGCAATTGGATTAAAGCGCTGTTGTTGTTGGTTATGATCCGATTAAAGTCATCAACTTCCACGCTATTTTTTTTGGCAATTAGAAAAAAGAGAGGAAACGACGTTCTTTTTGCAACAACGTTTACTTTTCGTCCTTCTCTTTTCTTCCATCGCTTTGTAGCCGATCTATTTGTTAAGTCCGGCAACCTAAACAGAGAGAGAAAGGAACCCGACCGCTTTGATGCCTTTGGAATAACACACACATCCATGCGCTTGACCCATCGCCGAAGAAGAAACTACTTTTGCTTTGTGTATCGTTCGTGAGCACGAACAAAGTGCTCCCAGTTAAAAGGGTAGTTTCGAATCTACGGGATGGTGCGGATGAAGGGCGATTTCTTATTATTCGCAATCGTTCGTGTCAATGTGTGTGTGTGTGCAATTTAACAGAAACGGCAAACATTTCACGCCACTTGTACCTCAATCGGTTTTGCGTAAACCTTTTTCAATGCTCTAATGATTAAATCGTTAAGACGGCGAATGTTAATCCATCTTGCAAATTATTAGCAAATTGATTGCTTACAGCGCCAAACTATTCGTTTGTTTTCAAGTTGGTAAATATAAATGTAATGTTTGGTTACAGAAATGTTTTGCCTTCCATCCCTCATTTCAATTGTACTTTTTTTTTCCCGAAATGTGGGAGTCCAAATTAACATTCATTTGCACTAATCCACTTTTTAAAGCGTTCCACGCTAACGCAAAAATTCGCAACACATCGAGTGTTTATAAACAAACATTTGTTAAAAATATAGTTCGGGAGTAAATAAATAGGATAGCAAATTGCGAGCGAAAATGTATTCTGCAATTAAAGATTTAATTCGCATTGAATTCTCAAATTCATCGAGTTATTGTATGCATAAAAACAATCTTACCAAAGAGAAAAAGGGAAAACTCTTCGAATCTATTATACTAACACCGACAGAAGAAGTCAACCAGCCTCACAAACGATCCTCGATTAAGAATCGCGTAAAAAGAAATTGTCCATAAGCGGCCCTTTCGCCGGAAGCCAACTTCTTCAGATAATCACGGAATTGTTATTATTAATTGGAATTATGGCAAGAACAAGTTTCTGACGTACGGTCGTAAATTACTTCAAAGATTAATTAAGGATAATTGCTGATTTATATTAAGCAAGTTCGAGTTTCCCATCTTCCTCGCACCCTAATCGACCTCGTCGAATCCTCTTTTCCTTCGTTCATATCGAAAACGCTATTTCTTAATATCTTTATTCCTCCGCATCGACATTACAAAGAAGCCATCAAACCTCAATCATCAGTTAAAGCATTTTATTCCGCCGAACTCGTTGCTTGCGGTTCTTCGCCTCGCTCTTCGACCTCCACGTCGGAATCCTTCGGCGCCGCTTCTTCGGCGGCCCTATTGCTGTAGATCGTTATGTGACTGGGTCTGCTGCTGGACCCTAGAAGAAGATGCGACGACTGCGATTGGAAGCTGCTGGCGTAGCTTTGTCCGTTCGAAAAAATCGGCTCGGCCACCGTTTGTACCGTTTGGATTTGATGATGACCGGTCGGTAGCAGCGGCAATTCGTGATACATCGCACTGGACGTCATTTGCGACGGCAATGTCGGTTCGGTGAATATATCGATTTTATGGTGAGCTCGCGATAGATCCTCCACTTCCGGCGATCTCTTCGTCAGGTTCTTCGAATCGCCCGTTCGGCTCATGAAAAAGTAGAACCCTTTGGGTGGCGAATCGCCGTATTGCTGCTGTTGTTGCAGATCGAATTCGTTGTGATTGGCGCTTTGTGCGTTCATTTGATTGTATTCGACGTTATTGTAAGCGGCATTCGTCTGTGATGTCTGTTTCTCGAAGGCGGCCGAATTCCTCTCACCTGGATCGATTCAAATTAGGATTTCCTTGTTAAAAGAGAGGTTAACGTAGAAAAGTACCTTTTCCCGCAAAGTACGATTCGTCGATGTTCCCATTCGAATACGCGTCTCTTCCTTCGTCGATGCCGTTGGTCAGCCAATATTTATTGTCGTCGTCTCGTTCCCACGCGTCCACGTCGTCGTCGTAGATTCGCCCTTCGTCTCCTGCACGGCCGTATCCGTCAGTTGCGAAATTGGTTAATTGGTGCCGGTCGAGCGACGTTTCGTATTCGGTTATTTGTTTGAAACGTTTCAACAAAGTTCTGCCGCCGTCCTTCACGATCCTTTCTTTCACCGTTATGTAGCGCTTCTCGTCGTGTGGGCCAAAGTGTATGTCATCGAATTCGAAATTATTCGTATCGCATTCGCCTAAAAGTGGCTTCCCATTTTAATAAAGCGATTACTAATGGTAAACTATCGACGTGCATCTCTTACCTTTATAGGGCAAATGTAATGCAAATGTCAAAGGTAACAACAATTCGCATAGAACATAAATGGTTTTCATACTTTCGGACATGAACAAATATCGGGAGTGTGCGTGTGAAATAATCGAAACTGAACGTTGCAGTTTCAATGCAAATGATTTTATACGCCGAATAATTATAAATAATTTAATTAATGCTAATTAATTAACGCGTGACATTTTAATGGCGAAACTCGATTGTAATCGTTCTTTGAAATTTCATTAATTGTATCTAATTGTTAATGAATGGCGCAACGTTTCGTTCAACATTTGTTCGATTTTTGCTTTTTTGTTTTAATGGCCAATTACAGTTGAAACGGATCCAATTATTTTATTGCATATTTTAACGAGCTTTTGTGTTTCTCTAGCGAGCAGTTTTGTGTAGACATAAAAAAGAAATACAAATTTCGTCTTAACTAAAAATAAATTAAAATATTAGCAATTTGTTACAAGCTATTCGATAGAGGAGATTTCGCTCTAGAAGACTGTGTTCATGTTTCTTCGCATAATTTAATTGTTCGTCGATTGACAAATTAACAAAAATGCACATTTGCGACACTTCCTTCTTTTCGCTTTTAATCAGGGTTCTAAAGCCGCTAAAGCTGCTCGCGGCATTTGTGCTTTGTATGGTTCCAAAATGGGTTTGCATGGTTTACAGCGGTGATTTCAACGTACAGGACCAAAAACCCAAACCGGTCGACCATCTGAGTTTGATGAAGCCGCGAGATTCTTGTCGCCGGGGCATCGAGAAAATGATCGAACGTTACCAGGAAGTCGCCAACAACGATGGAAATTATATCATTGATTAACTCTTGCCATTTTTAGTTCGAAACTTAAAAGAAAATATCTAAAAAACTCTTTTTCGTGCAATTCGTATCAATTAATATCCGATAATGAAGTAGTTAATGTTGTTATTCCATCTATTACGCCGTTATCGATTCGGTAAGGCTTTTATATCGTGTACCCAGTAAATGTATTTAAGTAATATGATGTGTATTATGATAACAAAGATAGGTGGGATGGGAGGATTCGATGATGAAAATAGATTTGATGATGGTCCCAGGAGCAGAAGATGGAATAAGATGGAAGACTACGAACATATTTTTATGCTTCTTGCAGTAATCATCTCTCTCTCTCTTTCTGTCTCGCACATTCATACTTGCTTCTCTGTGAAATAACGATAACAATCTTTCAAAGTTAAAATGTGTAATCACTTAAACACACAAACACACACGACACACGTACACATATATATACGTATTACACATATATTTTATTATGGCAATTTGCGCGATGATACAGGGACTTGGGGATTAGTATCGGCGGTTATGTTTACGTTGTAATTAACCCCCTTTTCATAATGAACGACACCGAATGCACGCCCCTCCTGTTCCGTCCCGTATTTTCCAACCGATAAACGACCATCATCCATCCGGTGTTACCGTTATAAGTACAGAAGTTATTTAATATCTAATAAATAATAATCGAGATTCGGAATTTTCGGGGCTTTCAAGCCCTTCAAACTTTCAGCCCTTTTTTTCGCGATTCTTCCCGATCTATCAGTTCGATTCGGTGAGAGTGCGAGAAACGCACAATTCTTCCCGAATTGATCAAACACTTCGGCAAATAATTACTCTCATTTCTTTAAGTTTGTTGGCAAAATCGCTTTCGGAATATATTACATACGTTTCTCCGTGCTGTAATAATATTTTTAAGAGGTACACTTCCACTGTTGAGAATTTTCTTTTCGTTTTCCTTTTTCTCGTTGTTATCACAAGAATAACATTCTTTTCAGAGGAGCGGAAACTTTTCATTTGACAACAATGAGTGGTTGAAGAAGAATAGTAATAATAATAAGGGAGAATTGGAGACGTAGGATAAGAGGGTAAACTGGCACTTATACTGCTTATTCTATACAGGAGTACGTACACACGTTAAAACGGCAACCAAACAAAATCTTAATGCAAATAATACGAATTTATTACGTTAAGTGTAAAGAGAGAACGTGTTATATGTTTGTGTGTCCTAAATATAAAAAGCATTGTATTGTAGTTGCCGAGAGGAAGTTTCCATGCGCTCGAAAAAGGATATCCTCAGGAATTTCAGGATAGTTTAAATTTAGAAACAGGAGTGGTGTTTTCAAGGATCTACCAAAATTGTTACTGTTAGGAATGTATTTCTTAAGCTGTTTATTTAACCGTACAATGATGCGAAGATTTCTTTTCGGTTAATTCATAATATTATTGATTTAATTGTTGGAATGGAAAATAGTAAATTTTCTTCTCTCGCACTTAATTTAAATTATTTTAAAAAATGTTAAGTGCGTCTAATTTAAAAGTTTAAATTGAACCAAGTATTGCTGCAACCAACAATACAAAAGTTTAACTAGTTGGCGTGAGATGACAGGGAAATATATCGTGCGAATCGATACTTTTTCGGCAAAAATGATTTAATTAGCGATTAAATGGCATCAGGTAATTGCATTAATTAACGAAATTAGTTCATTTTCCAATTGGATTTAAATTCCGATGGAGGCAAAAAATTAAATCTCCAATGTTTTGTTGTCAATATGGGACGATGGTAGATAAAACATGGCGTTTTTTTGATTACCGCGTTTAAATGTGTATCTCGTATTTGTTTACGTTCCAAATCTAGTGAATGATTATGAATTACGTAAATTAACCAGTGATCGAGAGTAATGTCAATGAAAATCCGTTAATAACGCAATGGCAATTAATTAGTGTTTAAAGAAATTAACGAATGTTAACGAAAACAAAAAGAAATTTAGTGCGTTTTTTTTTACAACAAACAAAGCATATAACCTACAAAAAATTTCCGTTTTTTAAATCGATTTGGCTGTAGAAACCGTTTTAATTTCACGTAACGTTAACAATTAACTACGGCATTAATGCAATTGATGTTCAACTTTACGTTTTACTGTGACAGAGAAGGATCAACTCTTAACTACTCTAATGAATGTGACTAATTTTTGAACGTTTTAATTCCATCGTTTAAAGACGATTATCGATGGTAACTTTTAAAGATTACGACGATAAGAAATTGACTATTTAAACAATAAAATATGGATCGACAGCGATGATTGAAACCTAAACGAGAAATAAGTAAATAAATAAACGATTCGTTTTTTAAACGAAGATGTCCGATAATTTCTCAATACAAAACAATACAAAATTAACGAATGATATTGACGTCGATAATAATTTGGAAATATTGACGGAATTAACAAACAGCGATAATTTGAGTGAATTAAATCTTTCTTGCGATCATATGTACGCAACGAACAATGAGAACGGGGTCTTAGACGTAAACGAAGACGACGACGAAGAAGTTAATTGTCAAAACGCCGAAAGTGAGGTTAGCTTTTTCAAAGATTGGCTATTGTACCACTTGGATTTGATACAGCAACAAAATGAGGAGATTTTAAGTAAAGAACGCACGATATTATTGCTGAGACAAGAAAACGAAAAGGTAAATTGATTCAAGCACTCTTAAATAGTTGGAAGTTGTCAGGAATTGTTGAATCACATAGGCTTCTTAATAAATCTAATTTTGTTTTTAGCTGAAAGAACGTTTAATTGCAGCAGAGAATGGTAATAATGTGGCACAGTTTCAATCAAATAATAAATTGAACAAGAATAATAGTCTCAATAATACAAGAGACTATTCAGCAAATAACGTCATAGAGACAACAAGCATGACCCAGAACTTAATGGAAGATGATGATAACAATTCTGCAGAAGTTGCATTAGTACCTAGTGATATTAGCAATAGTGATGATGTAAATATAATAGACATTAATGTTAGACATGAATATAATGATATTATTGAAGATAAACATATGTTGAACCAATGTGATACATCTAGTACTAATAATGATAGTAAGTATCTTAGCACATTATCATGCATAGGCAAGAGCATGAATACATTTATATGTATGCCCTAAAGGTATATTATTAATTATTCCATCTTACAGAGTCAACAACAGAGATTGAAGTAAAAGAGGAGGATAATAAATTAATTGTAAACAGTGATATAGATGGCACAAGTCAGAACACACCAGTAAACAGCAGCGATTTTACCCTAAACAATACAACTAGCGAATCCGTGGGTTTTAATCTATTGAGCGCGAATGTAAAGTGTAAACGTAGGTGTAGTAACTCGTCGTTAATCTCCAACAACGACTCGAATTCAGAGGACAGAAAGAATTTTCGACGAAGCCCCAAGAAGAAGAGAAGTATAAAGAAGCAGTATTTCATTGTGTAATTATTTAACCATTTATCGGTTCTCTTAGGGTCGATGAGGAATGAAAAGATTGTCACGTGTAACGAAGAGTATGTGACCGGTACATGTGACGGTTACTCGATCGATCAACCGTTAGCAATGGAAGTAGCCGCTTCTGCTACTAATTCAACGACGTTAGAGGTGCCGCGTTGGAGGGTGAAAGTTTACACTAGTTGCTACACGATGGAAGGAACGGAGAATCTAGACGACGACGTTTACAACAGGCGACACAGCAGATTGGAAAACGATGAGAGAAGAAGGAAACGGTGAGGTCTCGAATAAATAATTTGCAACATTTATAAAACTATTGGTCTTTAGATGGGACGTGCAAAGGATAAGGGAACAGAGGATAATCGAAAAGTTGAAGCAGCGACAGGAACGTACTTTGTCCGGTGGCCAACAGGAACAGAACGATCCAATCGAATCGTTGTGGCCTACATTAGAAGATATACGATATTTGCAAGTTTGCGACGAATTGCCCGTGTCGGCGTTCGGTTCGCCCGTACCACGAACGGATTACAGGTAACAAACTCGTGTGATAATAAAGCGATTGTTAATCTGCGCAATTTTTAATTTCGTAGCGATTTTTCATTACCGTGGACGAACAATCCCAATATCGCCGTGAAGAAAACGCGAAAAACGACGAACCGAAGGAATCGAACGAAGAGATAAAATTTTATTATCGCTTAAGTTTTAGCGATATGAATTGCCCGAAGAATCCGAGCACGATTGAAGAACGAACAAAACGTCGCGATGTATACGAAAGTAAATTATATTTTTGAAATTTGAAAATTAACGTCGTGGCACCATTTGAGGCAACTTACAAAGCACGCAAAGTGTGATCAAACAACATCGATCTTATTTTGATTTCCTCGTTCATTATTTATTTACATCTCTACTACATGTGATCAAATTCTAATTAGTTTTCTGTTTGCTACTCAATACTCTATAATCCATATATATATACATATTGTACATTTTTTCTTATCCAAAGGAAAAAAGATAGATCTAGTCATATTGAACCGTTCATACTATGAATAATGTTCAACTAAAAGTACTTAATTAGTATTCGAACCGTATAAATGGAAGGTCTTTAATTTTATAAACGTGAATCTCAAATCAGTCAGCCTCAATTCATTATAATCCGTGTTATATTGGTTTAGTCAATAGAAGTTTCTTAGGAAGTGCGGACAAAGTTATTTGTAAATACAGAACTAGAGTAAATAGTTAACAGAAAAATAAATCTTTGTACCACTTAGATTAAACGTAAGCCTTTAAAAGAGATTGACCTTTTCTCGCGATATATAAATTATAAACATTTAGGAATTACAGATAATTGAAGTGGAGAATCACATTTGTTATTGGAAAATTAAACCCCATTGAAAATGTTTTTAATTGCATTCCCAAAAAGCAATCGAGCAATTTATTGGATTGAATCTAAAAGTTATCCTTTGTAGGTTGTCTTAATTTTGTTCTTTTAGTAAAATTAAATTTCTTTGATAGACTGATGAAATTCTAATTTGTATATATTATTGTATAGATATGATAGGGAGCGAATCGATTCTTTCTGTTATAAATTATTTATCAAATCACAAGGTAACAGTAATAGGAAGGAATTAAAAATTGTATATTTTCTTAAACCGATCAATGCGCCCATAGACAACTAACAATTCGAAATTAATGAAACGTTAATTAATTGTATGACTGTTATTGTGAAATCATTACATTTTTTTATACTTGTTATTTATTGTAATATTACAAAGTTAAGGTAAAGTAGGACGACATTTCATTTAAATACAATATATATTTATTTATATTACCATTTACCAGAATCGATAGACAGAAAAATCGACGCCATCGAACCGTTATCGCAATTGCAATTATTTGTTTTCTTTTTGCAAAAGAAAAATTGTTATCTTTTTTATATATACATTGTAAATAAACCGGAAATCTTAATTCAAAATGTTTCTAATTTCTTTCGCAATTAATTCCTGTTTCTTAAACGACTCCGTCCAAACGTCAATTTATCAATCGCTATGAATCATTTAGGAATCGCCACAAATCATTCGTGAGTGGCTACTATTATTAATTGAGCACGCAATTTTAATTCGCATTAACGCAACTCGTTCGTCGTCGACCGCAACGATGACGATTTCGCATTAAAGTCCCTAATTTTCCGCAAAAGAAAAAAATTGATACAGCACATTTATTGCGGTCAATTACGCACCTTTTCTTAATTTTGGATCATTATCAACGTACATTTCGCAATTAAATGTACAGTAGGAATAATTAAAACGGATAATTTCTGCTTCAGCAATGCATTATTGAAATTTATTCAAGAGCCTTCGATGGGCGTCGAAGATGGGAAATATTCTTAAAGTAAATAATAACAATTCGAAGCTTGTGTAATGAAATAAGCAAATGCGAGGCACCTTAGGAGCGGTGCGCAATCAGTAGATCATCCTCAGGAAATATCAATTTGAATAAGTTGTATTGAGCAATCGAAGGTTTCCTGTTAATTTTGCATGATTCAAGATATTCTAAAAGGTTTATTATTGTATTCTTAGTTATTACCGACACATGTGCCGTTTACTCCCACCTATTTGTCGAGAAGAACCTCGCTTGATTGAATAAAAGACGGCTACAAACACATGTCGGACCGTATTTCGCTCTTTTCTCTTGTTTGTTTTGGAGTGGCGCTTGCAAATATTAAACTTCGCATAAAAGTGCAAAGAATCCAAAACCGCGCTATTCGCTTAAAGAAAGCAGCTTCGACTCGAACGGATCGCGGAAATCCTGTGCCATTATGGGAAAGTGCTGTTTCGGGCGACTTTTTTGCAACAGTTGCAATCGTTTTCGTGCCAAATTGAACATAAACGATGATCAGCCGCTGCAGCAATTACCGAAGCCAAAAGAAGCAGGTGAGCTGTTCAATTCTCGATTTTCTAATCTGAATTCGATCCACTTTCGTTCGCATTGAACGATTTAATTGCGAGTATTTCGGCATGCTATTATTAAAGAAAGAATTAGTAAACGTTAATAACTTTTCGATTGGATAATGATTAAAAATAGCACTTTCTGTCCGTCAACCTTGTACCAAACAATTCGACTTTTAGCAAGTCCAGTCACAAAAAGAAAACACTTTAATGTAAGCAATCCGGGAATTTCGTTTGGAATTGATTAAATTAGGTCAAATTTTGACCCAAATTAACGCTCGATGATTCAATTGAAACGAATTCAATTACGAGAAGGAAAGAGGTCACATTCAGCCACAATTTACCGAATAATAACTCTCGATTAAGGTATCACATCACTCTAAATTAAACTTATTTCAATTAAAAGCGCACTTTAAATGAATTTCTTTAACTGTAACTCATGCATAAATGCGCATTTTCCCGCAATAAATCAAATAAATTAATTGATAATAATTGAGGCAATCAGTTCCTTTCCTTAATATAAGCGCAAAGTATTTAATTGCGTTGGTCTACCGTATAAAATAACAAGTTAATATAATATCGCATTACAAAGGATCGTGTATTAATTACGCGATAAAAGTTCGCAAACACGTTCGCACACAATTCGCACGTTTACAGTACAATATTGTAATTGAAAGAGACAATGTTTGATTCCCCGGTACGATTTATGCATGCAAAGCCGGATTTCATTCTTTTATAATTGAGCTTTTGATCGCAAGGAATCCTTTTCAACGCCATAAAAGATAATTCTGAACATTACCACCTTGATGAGGATTAAAATCGTTTCCGTTTCATCAATTGCAAAATATCTTTGCCGTTTGATGCTAACAGCAATCCGCCAACATTCTGCAGTTACATAACGAAAGATGTGTGGCCGTTACTTTATTGCTCAACGCAAACCTTTATAGAATTAAGGTCAATGTTACTTCGAAATAAATAAACTGCTAAATTATCCAACTTCGAAGGTCGATTTGCAGACTTCGAATGGATGCCACTCGAGGAGCGTGCGATCTTCAAAACTTATTACCCACGTTATGTAACACTATATGATTATCGTGTAGGTTTTAATTTCTTGGTGGACGAAGTTTCTGCTGAGATGTCAAATAACTCTTTGAAAAAGCACGTGCGATCTTGTGATCGAGGAAACATTACAAATTAGAAAGGTAAATGATGTAATTCGTTTATTTTTAGTGTGCATTGTTATCGTCTTTATAAACAATTCGCGCGAGTCCTTTTCAAAGCGAACGTTTAAATTTAAACCCATTTAATCCCATTCAATATTTATTGCACGTTTCTATTTTTATGATGTTAAATTTGCCTCAATCGCGACAAGAACAAACCGATTTTACTTTTGGCTGACAATTAGGAATTTTTCTCTTTTATTTTAGTTATATTAAGGAAGGGAAATCGATTTATTTAGCATTGCGACAGAGGATCGTTGCTTTCTACAAAGATTGGCAATAATATATAAAATAACAGTTTCGCCAACCCACTTTTTTAACTTATCTTTTCCCGATAAGAACTTGTAAAAAATCTAGAAACTTTTCAACTTCTTATCACGAAAATATGAACGCAGACTTTAATTAAAGGACGAAATTGAAAAATAAGACAAATTGCGCGAATAACGATGCGAAAAAATAATTGAGCTATAGGTTGAACGAATAAATAACGTTTAGCGAAGATCGGTGCAGATAATTATGCTGCATTATTTGTGAAAATGCACCAAAACAGTTCGTATAATTGCCAGATTTACTAATTATAACTATAAAACCGCATCTTCTTCTGCTATTTTCAATGCGAACGTTTTGGGTTTCCATCAAGGACGACCTCTACTATACTTCTTCATCATAATAACAAACCAACAACGTGCAGCTAAATGTATAATTAATTAAAAGAGTCGTCACACGAGCAACAACATAGCAAACCCAAACGTAAACAACAAATTATGCTAATTACAGCGAACTACCTACAGTGCAATTTGCACAGCGAAACGTACACTCATATCTTTATCATTAAAATAACTTCGAGCAGAAAAAATGCATTGAACAACATTCTTTTAGATAATTAGTGACTCATCGCGTTATTGTAAATTGCATTGTCCCGCATCAAATTATTCTTTCGCAATTTAAAAGATGCTGTTATGTAACATACTCTTTGAAATCTTACTGAACTATCAGGTTGGTGCTTAATTTCCATCATGTTAAATCCAAAAAACTTAAGTAATGTATCGAACAAAAGTTTACTATTTCACCCGGAACTTTTTTAATTTACTTCAACAGTATATAACTAAATTTCTTGAAATAAACAATCAAAATGGAACGGGAACATAATGACAACCTTCAAAATAATGTCGAGGAATCTTCTATTGGCTAAATAGTAAACTTTTTTTGGTACATTACTTAACCAAACATCATTTAATTAGATCAATTGGACGCGGCGCCGTCCGCCAACGAAACCACACCGAAAGAGGACATTCTAATCATACGACAAATCAATCCGTGCATCGAGATCAACGGCGTGTTGCACCGCACTTCGAAGTACGAGACGATGCGACGGGCCATCGATCCGAACCTGGTGGTGCGTCGCGGACAACCGTTCGTCTTGGAGATGCTACTGAGTCGACCGTACGATCCGAAGAGAGACGGCATCTCCTTCATTTTCCGAGTGGACGGTACGTGGCGGAAACGGCATTAATCCGAATGCGATCCGTTTTAATGCGTCGTTCTTCAGATGACGATAAACCGTCGTACGGTCACGGCACGCTCGTGGCGGTGCCGCTACTCCCGAAGCCGGACAAATCGTTCGACTGGAACGTGACCGTCGATTCCATCATCGACACGCAACTGCGCGTGCAAGTCGCACCGGCGCCGGATTGCATCGTCGCCAAATGGAAGATGGACGTGGACACGAAGATAATCGAGGACGGGGCGTACAGCTACAGCTGGTCGGTCGACATCTACATCATATTCAATCCCTGGTGCGTCCACGATCAGGTCCACCTGGACGCGGAGGACTGGCGCGAGGAGGCGGTCCTGCACGACGTCGGTTTGATCTGGCGCGGCACGTCGAACCGCCTGCGGCCGTGCATCTGGAAGTATTCGCAATTCGAACGGTCGATACTCGACTGCTCGCTCTACGTGATCAAGACCGTCGGCAAACTGACGCGTTTAGACCGCGCGGATCCGGTGAAGATTGCGCGATCGCTGGCGGCCGCCGTCAATTCGGTCGACGACGAGGGCGTCGTGATGGGCAATTGGACGGAGAACTTCGACGGCGGCACGCCGCCGACGAAATGGCTCGGCAGCGCGGAGATTCTACAAAAGTATTACAAGAAACGGAAACCGGTCAAGTACGGCCAGTGCTGGGTCTTTTCCGGCGTCTTAACTACGAGTAAGTCGATTTTCAGCATCCACGTCCGTTTGCAATTTCGGAGTGTCGATTTCAGTTTGTCGCGCCCTCGGCATCCCCGCAAGAACGGTCACCAATTACTCGTCGGCGCACGACACCCAAAGTTCGTTGACCGTCGATTACTTCTTGGACGACAAAGGCACGTTGCTGGAGGAACTCAACTCGGACTCGATATGGAACTTCCACGTGTGGAACGAGGTGTGGATGGCGCGGCCGGACTTGGGCGCGAAGTACGGCGGTTGGCAGGCGGTCGACGCGACGCCGCAAGAGCAAAGCGACAACATGTACCGCTGCGGCCCGACGTCCGTGTACGCGGTCAAACACGGCGAAGTCAAACGGCCGTACGACTGTTCGTTCCTCTTTGCCGAAGTGAACGCCGACAAGGTGAGTTCATTCGAAATCGAATCGAACGCGTTCTAAAACGGTCTTTTACCATGCGCAGGTTTATTGGAAGTACGAGGGCCCATCGCAGCCGCTCAAACTGCTAGGTAAAGACATTTACGGCATCGGCAAGTCGATTAGCACGAAAACGCCGGGTCGCTTCGATCGATTGGACGTGACCGATTCGTACAAGTACGAGGAGAAGACGGACGAGGAGCGGGCGACGATGTTGCGAGCGTTGCGCCAATCGCAAAATCTGTTCTCGCGCTACTATTTAAACGAAGACTTCAACGACGTCCGCTTCAACTTCGAGCTGCTCGACGACATCAAGATCGGGCAGCCGTTCGACGTGCGTTTGTTCGTCTCGAACCGCAGCCGCATCAAGGATTACGTCGTCTACGTGACGCTCAAAGTCGACGTCGTCACTTACACGGGAAAAGTGGGCGACACGGTGAAACGTAGCGATCACGAAATAAGCGTGACGGCGCGCAACGATCACGACGTTAAGTTGACCGTCACGTACGACGAGTATTACAAGCGTCTGATCGATCAGTGCGCGTTTAACGTCAGCTGTTTGGCACGCATCGGCGGCACGCGATACGAGTATTACGCGCAAGACGATTTCCGCGTACGCAAGCCGGACGTGAAGATACAGTTGCAAGGGATCGCGAAGAGCGGCAAGGAAATCACGGCGGACGTGCACTTGGAGAATCCGTTGCCGATCGCTTTGAGAAAGTGCGAATTCGTGGTCGACGCGCCCGGCCTGCCGAAGCAACAATTGAAGTTGAAGGTGAAGAATGCCGTCGGCCCGGGACAAAGGGCCGTCGCCCAATTTAAGTTCACGCCGCCGACGCCCGGACGGAACAACGTCGCGGCGAAGTTTACGTCGAAGGAGTTGGACGATTGCGACGGGTTCTTGAATTTCATGGTGGAGGCGACCAAAGAGGAAGCGTGCGACAATTAGCATGTTGCGTCGTGGCCTCGAGTTTTATCGACTGAATTTACGACTTCCGTGTAACCAAATGCTGCCAAAAGTATTTGCATGATTCATCATGGTTCTTCGCAACAAAAGAATGGAACGTATTCTGTAACTTACAAACGACTAATTGATTAACAATTTTTGTGATATACTTATATTCTTTTAATCGATTCTGTTACCACTTCTTTATATCTATTTGTATGTTTCTATTATTGAAATAAATAATTTTATTATGAATCAACTAGCGTTGTTTTTAAATTAATTAACATGCTGCGATAAATGAAAATAATTACAACCTTTAGCGTTATTAATTTTTTTGTTACATCCCACTTCATCCAAAAACGGAATATTACGACTGAGAATCCGCAAAGAATAAATTCCTAGTTTAATACACGTCGCGCCATCTCTTATGAAGCGCATTAACTTCTAAACTTTTAACTTAATTTATTGGCAAATGCAGAATTAATTAATGCACGGTCATGAATCAATACATGTAATTATTACATAATTTGCATCGTATTAAAATGTGGAATGAATATAATTAATACAAAGTGCAATAGCTCCCCAGGAGATGTCAACCAGCGCAAGTTTCCTAAAAGAATCGCTCTAATTGAAGTAAATGAGAGAATACGCCGCGGGGTACGAGAATGGAATTGATGGAATCTAAAACATAAATGAACAATGTATTTTCTGTTCAAAAACGCAAAAAAGCGAATCGATTCGACCGTGACAGGACTCGAACCTGCAATCTTCGGATCCGAAGTCCGACGCCTTATCCATTAGGCCACACGGTCTATATCAAACGTTCTCAACGTTCTACCAAATCAACTGCTGCTAGCGCTAATGGCTAATCTTAATTCATTAATTAACTTGGAAATTAATAAGCAAAATTAAGCAAAATATGCATAAAATCATAAAGCACAGATTAAAGTATTACTTTAGAAACGTAACGTTTTGTAAATACTATATGGTTCTTGTTGAAGCTATCTTTAAAAGAAAGGCCATAAACTAACTAGTTGAAATACCAAAAATTCCTATTTTTTGGTGAATCCTTCTTCGATGTTCAACATCTACTATTATAGGCACTATGAGTGTTACATCGAGTTTCGTTCACCTTTTGAGACTTTTCTACTAGTTTTACATTTTTGCACTATTTGCAATAAACTCACGTTGGATCTCTTAAAGCGATTAATTGGGGTTTAAATGTGCATTTTACATCTAGATTCGCTCACTTTTTGAGACTTTTTCCTTTCCTTAATTTTTCTATTGCTACATCGTTGAAGAAAAGGCGTTCACGGAAGTGCCTCTATCAAAGTGGAAGCGCTAGCAAGGAGAGCGTGATAGACAGCAAGAATTGCGAAACAATAGCACGTTAATGGGACTTACCTAAAACATAAAAACATAATTAGTTTTATTAAGTTAAATACAACCGTTAAAATATTTTACATGTTTAATAGATGTCTTTCGCTCGATGACGATCGTACCGCCATGGACAGCTTCCACCAACAGCTTCTTTGTCCATCACTTTTTCACTTAACACTTTGCACACTGTCACATCACTTCCAGCTGAAACAAAGAACATGCATTAATTATAGTTGAAAGAAATTTAATCAGTTACAAATAATTACCACCAAATATACAGTGCCTTGCTGTTAATTGTCTCAATGATTTCCAATTAAACTACAGTTTAAAGTATTGATAAGCCTATACAGTAGCGAAAATGTTATCAGTTGGCACGATAAAAAAAGTATTGCAGATTTACCTCTTCCAATAGCTGCCTTTGTAATCTGATATCTCTCAAGCCACTAGCTGTGTATTATGGCGATAATAAAATTCCGATAAGCACACTTCCTTAGGAATCGCTCATTAAATGGTTTTAAAATGTATTCTGTAAAGAGAAATTAATTACTGATACTTTAAATTAAATTAAATTTTTGCGTACTTCAAAGGTTGCTTTAAGCTAATATCATTAATAAGAATAAATAATAACTTAACAATTGTCTAGCTAAACAGGAGCCTTTGATTTCATCTTAGAAATTATATTTTTCCATAAAAAAGAAGCAATCGCAAGAAGCTGTTGAAACGTGCAGGATTTTACGAGAAAATAAAACAAATGAATATCGCGTAGTAGGCCGATTGCGAGAAAAGAAAAATTCGTCATAAAAACGTGAATTACCTGGCCGAATTGCGAAATGTATAGCAAACTATGGTAATTTAATTGAACTTACCGTTTTTTTTAATGAACATCACACATTTTGCACTAAATAACTTTGATTTATTTTAATTTAAAAAGGAAGAGCAATTCGAACGCGACTGCACGACAAATTTTGTTAACAAAGAGGGCGACACCAACCGCGCGTCATTGGAACTAACGTTCGTTGTGAAGATTGGGTTGCATAACGTTAAGTTTCCCCAAGAAGGGAGGATTGATGAAGGAAAGCGAAGGCGCGATAATTAATTGTTATACGATTAATTAAGAATTATCCGGATAAAAATTGTTATTGACTATTGCTTTTGTTCTTTACGATAGACCAGCGAAAATAATTTAGCATTTGACTGATTAGATCAAATGAAATGTTCTGCGTAAAAAAACATATTTCTAGAATTCCTTTTATCCGGATAGAGGAGAACTATTATTCCAGTGGATGTAATAGTGTGGAATTTCAATGCTTTTTAATAATAAACCCATCTTGCTTTTTCGTTGCTAGACATTTTATTATTCGCTTCAATTTTTCGCAAAAAAATTAATATTAAAATACGATTAAATGGGAACAAGATTGCGAATCTCGCACTTATTTTTTTTTTAATAAAGCTAGTCCCATTGTTGCAACGGGGGCCCCGGATAAAACATTCATCAAGGCGTAAAGGAACGTCCCTTTTAGTCCCATTCATTTGGCTCCCTACGTAAAGCGGATATATCATTAAATACCTGGTACTTAAATAATAAATTCATACACCTCCTCGTCTTATTCAGTTGCTGGTACAATCGATTGAACGATACGTGTGCGTCAGAGGGATGACGAGGGATGGGCAAACCCTTATTTCGCACACAAAAATAAATGAATATTCCACTCATCGGAACCTTTCTTCCGCACGACGCCGATGAATCCGCTTTTGTTTGTTGCAATGATCGCTTTATTAAAAAGTTTGTTATTGAATGGATTCGTTGAATAGGAAATTTAATATGTCCACTCGAAACTTACGCAGTTTGGGTTCGATTTCGAAAATAGACGATACAGCATCTAGTTTATGGAATAGAATGCACAACTAATAATGCCAAATGGATGGAGAATGGGACTAATTTTAATGCTTAAGGAATTTCGAGTGTTTGTCATTCTCCTATTGAAATTTTAAACCATTCGTATGGAATAATGTTATAAAAGGAAAAATATTAGATTTTTGTTCCTTCTTCCACGAGAAAATTGGCACCTAACGCTCGTGCATTCCTTGCTCTAGTTTTCAACGCAAATTTTCGCGTCTAAACGAATTAACTTCCGCACTTTGATTTAATTTCTGCATGCAATCGAATCGCGAAACGCTGTCGTCTAGGCAAATAGACAACTTTCGACGACGATCGTTATTTGCGCGCTCGTAAAACTATAAGTTTGTCAAACTAGTCCGCCCCCGTTGTTTATTATAATGGCAATAATAATGACGACGACGGTGAATAAATGCAACAACAATGCGATTTCGTAGTGAATACCCATTCGCCGGTACACCTGCGTCGCTCTAAATTGGTAATTAGCGGGTGAAGTCGGTGTGAAATATGCGGCAGCTCTCTCACAGACGAACGGACAATAATATAATAATCCTCCTCATCATCATAGTGCCATATACAACGACGACGACGATGAAGAAGAAGTGGAGGAAGCGCCTTTTTTGTGTCAACGTCAGTTCGTTACTTTCATCCACTCATCTACCTGAAAATGTGGGACCAATTTGAATTTTCCTTTTTTAATATTTCCAACCCTCTCCGTTGCAATTGTTCTCGCGCATTTAATGAAATCTATTTCGTGGATCGTATTGTTCGATTTGAATGTGCAGCCTGGAAGAGAGTTCCGTCTAGACTGCGATTAGAACAACGTGCAATTTATTTGGCAATAGTCATAAACTTTCGGTTTAATTATGCAACTTTTGTTAATAAAAAAAACTCGTTTTGTTATCAATGGATCTGAATAATCGTTGTGTAAAGGTGTAACATTTGTCGGCCTTTTGTTGTTGCCTCTAATTTGTTGTAAGGTCTCTTTAACGCCGGTTATAAATAAATAATAAAAGGCAACAACTATAAAAAAAAAATTATTAATCGTATCGAAATAATTTATTTTTAATTCCTTTGCAAATTCAATTTCGCAACATGACCACAAACAAGTGCTATTATTTCGCAATTATTACTTAGAATCCTTTCAGTGCTGCCATATTTTCAGTTTATTGTCAAATAAAAAAAGCTTGGATAATTCTGACAAGCGACTAGAAAGCGATTGATTTCGAACCCAAACTATTTGAAGGCTTTTTGCCGAACATTTAGCCCGATTTGAAAACGAGATAATGATCGTTTTCTATTATGCTTCGTTTATTTTTTTCGTAAAATTAAATAATATTTAATAATTTCCAGCCATTATCACGCTGCATATATCCTGTGCTTATATAAATGGCAAATAGAATGCGTTGCAGGAGCGTTAATGAAACTGTAACACAATGAAATATGATTATCTATTATTGTCGCCGTTGCAAAAAGATTCTTCTCTCTTTTATTTTCCATCCCAACAAAAAAAAATTATATTATATAGAATTAACAACAATACGAATCCGTCAACAATACATTAAATTGTTGCCGCTGAATGGATTATTTTCGCTTCGACAATAAATAAATAATCGCGAATTGTCGTTAACACGTTTATTCCCTGCTTCGTTTCTGTTGTTATTACTATTTCGGCCGATTCGCAAATCGCACATTTCCCAATTAGACATGACCCACAGCAGTTTCGCGCAAAAACGAATCCGACTAGCAACCGATCGCGACAGAAGTCCCAAATAGTCGCACAATGGGCGATCACGTCAAACGGCCGATGAACGCGTTCATGGTGTGGTCGCGGATCCGTCGCAAACGCATTTCGACCGATCGTCCGCGTCTGCACAACTCGGAGATTTCGAAACTGCTGGGCGCCGAATGGAAATTGCTGAGCGACAGCGACAAGAGGCCGTTCATCGACGAGGCGAAGCGGCTACGCAATCAGCATATGCTCGACCATCCCGGCTACAAGTACAAACCGAAGCGGAAGCCGAAGCCGTTCAAAGAGCAAAAGGTGCCGGACGAGAGGCGTTGCGACACGAACGCGTTCTATACCGTCGCAGGTAATTTCAATCGCAATTAGCAACACTCTTCTGTTATTCTGTTATAATGTTTCGACAGAAAATCACGTGGCGTTCGGTAGCTTTCAACCAGAACCCACCGATAAGATCGTTCACCGGAAGATGTTAAGCGGTCTTCCGGCGGACACGATGCTGATGCCGCGGCACGAGTTGCGATTGCAGTACAATAAACTGATGGACGAGCGATGTTTGTTCCACGTGGCCGAAAAGCCTTCTTTGCCTTCGTATACGTCGCTAACTGGGAGCATACAACAGCAACAACAGCAACAGCAGAGGACTTGGTTTCGCCACATTTATCCGTACCAAGATTTGGCGCATCGTCCGCTGCAAACGACGCCCGCGATTTATTTCCATTAATCGGCGCCGTTGCGAAAAAGTTTGTGCTTAAAAGTCGGAAAGTGTGTGATGCAAATTAACCAGCCGATTGCTTGATGAATGCGGAACATAAATGTGACGCAGCGAATTTTGATTTTTGGTGGGTTTTGCATTATTCAAGGCAAGCGAGCTCGAACGATTACTCAATCAATTTTAATAAGTTATAAAAGCGTTTATTGCAAATTTGAATGGAATAATAAAATAAATGAGACGTTCGTCTTTTCGATTGGCATTGTTTTCGAATGCCCATCGTTTCAATGTTAGCGAATGGTCAACCGTATGGCGCCCATTAATGGGTACGTTATCGTTCTCCGGCGATGATAATGCAACAATGACTATATATGGATAGTTGTTAATATTTGACATAACGGCCATACAGTTGGATTGTCCACGTGTGTATACATTGTCATTTCGGTTTCTATTGTCCTTCGGAAAATGGATGGGCATGCAGTGTACGTGGAGGAGGACATAATGGATGGACACAATTGCATTACCTGAGTATGCCGTTATCCGAAATAATAATCGAAACTATTGATGGAGAGTCAGGGTGTAACAACTGCGTCCATTGTCCGATTGGAGATTAGCTATTTTGCAAATGATACACCTATTACCTTTCCACACGTGCACAGAGAACGATCGCCCATTATTATTAACATATATTCACAATTAATTGTTTATTATCGTCATTGCGATCGAGCCTATTTGTTATTATCTAGCATTGCATTGTGTAATTCCCTGCCGCTGGGCTCTTTAGTTTATAATTAGCCACAATGCAATAGTCGATTTGTGCAAAAAGATGTTAATTATTTAAGAATAATAATGGTATCATTAAACCATTTGCGATACAAAAAGAAAATTCATTTACAATTAATCTAATCAGAAGTTGATATTGATAGGAATTATTATAAATAATGTCGTCAAGTTCCAGAGGTCAGCAGTGATTTGAATTTAAAAAGCAATAATCAGCAAACGTTATGCAATTTATTTAATGATAAATTAAAGTTACAAACATTTAAAAAAAGTCAATCAAAATTGGTAATTCTTGCCTTAACCATTAACGATTTCGTTCAAGAAGTTCCAGCAACTTTTTCTCGCCACCCTTCCAACTCCGTTCCATCGCATTTTTCTCAATTAATACTTCTTCGCGAATCAAATCTCATTAAAAAAGCAATCAGCAAAGTTGTTATTTATTTTTTTTTGCCCCTGTTTGTCGAATTGAAATTTATCTTCTGCCATTGACAAAATAAATAAAATCCTACAAATTAATTACACGAAATAAATTGAATTTCCTACCACGCTTTGTCCTCCAATCTAGCAATTTAGTTTGATACCTTTCAGGTGATTTTTACAGAGCGAACGTCTCGTCGTCGAGTGTAGATGTTATCGGTAAATAATTTGCGACGAGAACGGATCAGATATCGGATTAAATCGGTTATTTCTGTACGTTAGCTCTTAAATTATGATTCGTTGCTTTCTTGTGTTTAAATGGATTTTTTCGTATCCGCAAATACGTTGCAAATATACGATTAATATAAAGTTGTTTGTGCGGGTCCATTCGATTGGATTGGATTCGAGTAAAAGCTCACCATCAATCCCGAACAGTGGAGTCCTCCTCTTAAGTAGTTTATTAAATAACGTTGAATGGATTCGATCGTATCTTCATTTATTACCATTGTTAACCAACAAAATATAATAATTTATAATGATAATTGATAAAAAAGCAAGAAGAAGAGAGCGAATCTAAATGGAACTTCGAGGGAATGGCAAACAAGCGTATCAATAACGGATGAATGATCGTCATCTGGTAACAAACAAATCAGTAACAATGAACGGGAATCTGAAGGAAGGATAGATGATGCGAAGAATGGTGGATGGTGGATGAAAAGGAGCCTTTAGTTGCTGTTAGTGGTGGGTGAGCGAAAGAGACGGGCCGACAACAAAGGAAGGAAAAGAAAAGGAGACGAGATATGATTAATGGTCCCGCCGTTGTAACCTATAACAAAACGGTTAATGTTTCCTTTACGGATGGAACTTTTTCCTCGTAAATGGCCGCCGTCGCGCGACGCTCCTCCACCATGCGAATGCGAGCGTCGCGAGACGCACGGAACCGTTTCCGCCGGATGGATTGCCCATTATGGCGATACCGAAAAAGGGCGTGTACGTGCCAGAAGGATATTTGTTTGCTTGCCATCGTTATCATCGTTATTGACCATCATCCACCGCTACTCTTTTTTCCCTCTTTTTAACGAAGTACGAAGACGATGGGAAAAGAAAGGATTCGTAAGTGGATTTGCAGCCATGCGGAATATAATGTTCATTATGCTGAATGGTCCACTTAGAAATTTCCTATCGCTAAGTGACCCTTTCTTTGACTATCTCTCCGTCCCTTTATTTACCATGAGTTATGTCTGCTTATCGTTTATTTAACTTAATAAATGATTTATGTACGAATTATATGAGATTCGATAATCCGTTACGAATCGTTTGGTTTGCTGAAAAAAGAAGCTTTTAATGGAAGAAGCTAATTAATGTAATTCAATCAATCGCGATCGAAGACGACGCGACTTTTAAAGCATTTTCAACTGGAGCGGTTTGTTGGAAAAATAATAATAAAAGAGCTTTTCGTTACAATTTAACAGTGGCACAATTCTTCTCGTTACAATACCTCCATTCCTCCATTTATTCTGAACAATGCTCGCCAACTCTACGTGTGCGTTTGTGTGTTGGGACGCTGAAGAGAATGAAAGAGCGAAATGAAGGATAAAACTGTAAAAGGAATCGACAGACTGAAAGACGACGAAGAATGGAAAAGAAACAATCGCAACTAAAGAATAATGAGAGACAATGGCGATGGGAGAAGAAAGAGTGAAACGATTTCAATGTGGATCAAAACATAGATACGGGGACGATTTAAAACGAAATCAAAGTCGTACAATGTTAAAAAGTATTCTGCTTCCTTTCCACACAACTGCCATTAACTCTAATACACATTTCGCAACATTTCTTTGCGAAAAGGAATTTCTTTGGAGGTCTATGAAGTAATTGCGACTTCTTTCTGAATTGACCCCGTATATACTTGGAGGAATGACAAAAGTCCATTATTAAATACACGTTCCGAGCTCGAGCTTTTCGCTGCAAGAAAATATTTTCTTTTCTTCGTCGGTAATAGGAAGAATGTAAAAGTCAGTAGTGGTAGTCATCATCGCCATCGTCGTCGTCGTCGATGGAAAATGCCATTGTATTTGATTGTAATGGAAAGAAGGTTTGAATGGAGACCTTTTCTCCAGAGCGAAAAAGTGTACGGCGAAAAGAAAACGAAAACTCCGAAAGCTTTCTCTTAATAACAATAACTTTTTCATTATCGCCACACACACACACTCGACCGATTTTAATCCGCAGTAAAAGAACTCTTTCGCATGGAATTTGCGTTTTCCAAAGTGCGCGACATTTAAGAGAGTGCCATTTCGATAATGCGACCGTTAGACGCTCGCTCGCATCTTAAATGGCGCAATTCGACGCCGCATTTCCATACGTCGATTTAACTCCTTTTAATAAACCTAATTGAACCGAACCCAATCTCTTTTCCAACGCGAGCACATTTCCATCGATTGCTTCCGACCATTTAATGTCTTGCATTAGCTTAATTACGAACGAAAAGAAACTCTAATCCGTTGATTAACATTCGGAACGCGTTTATTTCGAATTTAAATGCTGGAAGGACGTTCAAAGAAACTCTAGCGCATATTACGAATTACTGATAACGAATATAATTTATTTGTTGTTGTTTACAATGAGTTGGCGTGTCGTTATCGCTTGAGACTAACGAAAAGGTCCAAACACGAGTCAATTCGCGATGTTTCTCTGTCGTTTGAAGCGAGAGGCGAGAATCTCCTTCCAAAGAAACGCATAAATAACATTGCGTATCGCCGAACCGATTGCAGTTTGCGACATTTACGTAACCGAACATGTTGGCAACCATTTTATTAATCGCGATCTTCCTGCTCTACGTCTACGTTCGCAAACGATTAAGCTATTGGAGCGAGCGGAACGTGCCGAATTTGCATCCGCTGACGCCGCTGGGCGACTTACTCTACTGCGTCCGCGAGCGGAAGAGCGTCTACGAGTTGGTGAGTCACGTTTACCACCGGTTCAAAGCGGAAGGCCACCGCTACGCCGGCTTCTACTTCACGCTCGGTCCGGTCTTCCTCCCGATCGACATCGACCTCATCAAGCGCATCGCGGCCACCGACCACGACCACTTCCACGACCGCGACGTCCACGCGAGCGCGACGGACGCGCCGTTAAGCGGCACCGTGTTCACGTGCAAGCCGTCGCGCTGGAAGTACCTGCGCGAGAAGATCAACGGGCACCTGGTGCCGAACAAATTGAAGCTGATGGAACCGATCGTCGATCACTACGTCGGCGAGTGTTGCGATCGCATCGGCCGCAACCTGAACGCAACGGTCGACGTCTACGACACGTTTTTCCGCTACACTTTGGACGTGGCCTGCAACGTCTACTTGGGCCTGGACGAGCGGTGCCTCAACGACAGGGAGCCGCCGGTTTTCGACTACATCCGGCGCCTGCACACGGTGCGTCTTAATCAGTTGCTGCGCGTCTACTTGCGCTACGGCACGACGAAGATGACGAACATTATGATCGCGCTACTCTGGGACGACGAGCTGTACGGCTTCCTGCGCGGTTACGCGAAGAGCGCGTACGATCTGCGGAAGAGCGGCCGAGTGCGACGGGACGACGTACTCAGCGAGTTGATCGAATTGCACGAGAGGGACGGCGAATCGTTCGACTTCGACGCGTTCGTCTGTCAAGTGTTCATCCTGGTCGCCGGCACCGTCGAGACGACCGCGATCACGGCGTCGAACTTGCTGTACGAGATCGCCAAGTGCGAAGGGCGCCAGGCGCGGCTGCGGGCGGAAATCGAGGCGATGTACGCGAGGAACGCGGCGATTAGTTTCGAAACGGTCGGCGAGTTGGCGTTTTTGGATAGCATGCTTTTAGGTAATCGACGTTGCGGCCCCGGATTAATTAACGTTTAGCTTGCGAAAATCTTGCAGAAACGTTGCGATACCATCCGGTGTTCGGCTTCTTAACGCGGGCTTGCACGAAGGCGTACCGCGTACCGGACAGCGAGCTGGTGATCGAGGAAGGCACCTCCGTGCTCATACCGACAATGACGGTGCATTACGACGAAGACGTCTACGAAAGGGCGCACGAATTTTGCGCCGAGCGGTTTATGGTCGACAACAAGGCGAAACAGAACTTCATCGCGTTCGGTTTGGGGCCGAAACATTGCCCCGGTCGGTTGGATGCGATCGCTTCTGCTAGGGCTCGGCGCGAATTGATCGATCGTTGTTTTTAGGCAAACGCTTGGCCACGCTGATGATCAAGAGTTTGGTGGTCGCTTTGTTGAAGGATTACGAGGTCCGCTTGGATCCGACGATGCCGTTGAAGTTGACGCCGACCAAATCGATGGAACACATTCTGTTTAAGTATAAGGAAACGATACTGTTGAAGTTTGACAAGAAGCCGTTGGACTTGCGGGCAAGGAAATGAATGTAGTCACATTTTTACAGTAATTATAGATGATTAAAATTTTTGTATGCACGTGAATAATTTAACGATATTTTTAATTTGTCTCTCAAGGTAGACTGCTGCCGTGAAATACATTTGCCTTTAATTGAACAACTTGTTTTAAAAATGCATTTTTAAGTAGGAATAACCAACCAATTGTTCCGAAAGCAATCATGGTCTTAACCTTTACCTGACCTCTTCGAGACAAACACGTCGAGAACAACAACAACAGCAACAACTTATAAATAATTCGTCCCGCATTTTTATGCACCACACCGGATTCGATCATGATCGCGTTAACGTTGTGCTTGTTCTTGTTGTTTTACTTCTATTGCCGTCGACGATTGAACTATTGGAACGATAGAAATGTGCCGAATTTGAAACCGCGAACGCCGCTTGGCGATCTAATGTTTTGCGTCCGGAAGCGACGGAGTGTCCACGATTTGTTGGTGCACGTTTACAAGAAGTTCAAGGCGGAAGGCCATCGTTACGCCGGCTTCTACTTCACGCTCGGGCCGGTCTTCATACCGATCGATTACGATTTGATCAAGAGGATTCTAGTGAACGATTACGATTACTTCAGCGATAGGATCGAACGCGTCGATATGAAGAGGATGCCGCTGGGCGATAACGTATTTAGTGTGGAAAATGTGCGCTGGAAGTATTTGAGGGATCACGTCAACGGGATATTGGCGACGAACAAGTTGAAGCGCATGGAGCCGATCATTAAACATTACGTGCGGAACGTTCGCGAATACGTCGATCGCAATGCGAGCGCAAGCATCGATATCAGCGATTTGGCGTTTAAATATACCTTGGATATCGCGTCGAACGCCTTTTTGGGACTCGACGAGAGAATCATCGAGGGCAACAAGCCGCCGGTCTACGATTACATCAAGCAATTCAACGCCACGAAGCTGAAGAACTTGATAAAAGTCGCGTTGGTTTATGGCACGACGAGGATCACCAACATTATACTCGCCTTAATTTGGGACGACGACATTCAACAGTTCGTTCACGATTACACGCAGAAGGTGTACGATTTGCGTAAGAGCAGCAACGTGAAGAGGGACGATGCCTTACAAGAACTGATGCGGCTCTATGAAGACGACGAAGAGCCGTTCGATTTCCACACGCTCGCCGGTTACGTGATCGTTTTACTCGACGGTACCGTCGAGACCACGTCTTTAACGATCAGTTACGTGTTATACGAATTGGCGAAAAGCGAAGAGTCTCAGGCCAGAATTCGAGAGGAAGTGAGGAGATTGTTGAGAAGGGAGGGTGGCATTGACTTCAGTGCCATTAGCGAGTTGGAGTTTTTGGATTGTTTCGTTTTGGGTAAGGTTTTATTGGTCAAAATTCCGTTTTCATTTGTTGGCTTTTATTGTTAAAGAAACAATGCGGTATCATCCAATTTTCTCATCGATCAATCGACTTTGTGTGGCCAATTATAACGTGCCGAATAGCGAGTTGGTGATCGAGAAAGGAACGTCCGTCCTCGTGCCGTCGATGGCAGTCCATTACGACGAGGAAATCTTCGAAGATCCGCAAGAGTTCCGACCGGAACGGTTCATCGACAACAGTCGCGCCAAACAGAATCTGTTCACGTTCAGTTTCGGTCCGAAACATTGTCCAGGTGAAGATGTGCCTTAAATTTCTAGCAGACGAACAGTTCGGATTGTTTGTAGGTAAACGTTTGGCGTCGATGATCATGAAGACGCTCATAGTGGATGTATTGATGGATTACGAAATTAAATTGGACCCTCGAACGCCGGAGAAACTGTCGGCCTCCGCTTACACCGAACACATTATTTACAAGTACAAAGATACGATTTTGCTCAGGTTGCGAAAGAAACCTTTATGCGTTTAATAGTAGCTAATAGCTCGTGCTAATTACATTAAAGCCAATTAATTACTGTTAAGCGAAAACTGATATTTTGACGTCGTACGATAAGAAATTGAAAAGAAAACAAGTAATTTTTTTTTTAATAAACGAGCAACCTATTGTTCGTGTCCCATTTTGCATTTATTATTATTACAAAGCCAAAGGGATTTAATGCAAAAAAAGGAATAAAGAATATTCTTTACTATTATACCTTGTTTCATTTCTTTTGACTATTCCGCATATTCAAATCTGTCCCTGTTATTTTAATAAAGATGGCACGCTGGCACGCACTTTCTATATTAATTAAAAATAGACGAAGGGGACTTTTAAAGTCACACGAAGCATGCAACAATATTTATTACGATAAAAAGCTTACATCGCTCGCATAAAAGGAAAAGCGCTTGATAAGATGGAAATAAATAGAAAATCTAGTCGAAGATATCGAACGATAATAATCATTTGCTTTTGTTAATAACAGGAAAGAATTTCGAACCGGGAGCGACGACGAAATTGGCAAAAGGTCAAAAAATTGAGGAAGAATAGCTAAAAGTTTTAAACAAAATTAAAAAATTGTCAAAGAAAGCGGGCGTTGTAAAGTTGGTTGCATACATTTCAACTCTTTTAATTTAATTTAATTAAATTCGCGTAAAATTGCTCACAATTTGTCGGTTTTCCCGAGTTTCCCGATCGTCTTCTTTATCACTTCGGCATTATTTTCCCTCATTTTCGAATTTAATCAAATTAAGGCGACCAAATGTTTACAAAAAGTTTTATTACCGCGAGAAGGTAATTAATTTCCATCGGGACGCTCGTAAACGAGGCGAGCAATAAACTCTTCGGATTGATGGCAGATTAATGTTTTGTTTATTTAACAAATCGCCGAACGCCGTTAAAAGGCGATCGATCAGTTTCCGTCGAAGGGCAATAAATAGATTGCGCGTAATAAAAATTGGCAACAGATTAATAATAAAAGTTTTATGTCTTCGCATGGTTCCACATTAAATATTTCTTAAAATCCCGATCGGAAATTTTCGTTGGCGTTTATTATTGAAACCTTATCCTTCGAGGATTTAAAACTCTTTTTTTTTGCGTTCATTCTTATCGCACTGTGCACCGAAGAATGCCATTATGTTAATAGGAAACGATGGAAAAGTGGTAAACAAACGGCGTAAAATCTCTTCCCCAGAGATTCGGTGTGTGTGTGTGCGTGTGTGTGTGCTAATCCAAATGAAAGCGTCATTGTTGTCGCCGTTTTGGATACTCTCTCTTTTCGCTAATGGAACCGGAGAGCGCAGAAGACCGTCGTCGTCGTCGTCGTCGCGTTCGAGATATTCTTGTACTTTTACTATTATCACAATTACTTTGTATAACGGCGTAGCATTAAAATTGTTCTTCTTGTTCGTGTTGTTGTTTTCCTTCTTCTGCTTCGGCTATTACCATTGTAGGGTAGGTACGCTGCGCCAATATATTATAAGCGACCGTATATAAACATGCGCTTGGGAAATTTGTGCTGATTGAAACGCAGAGAAAATGGGCCTTTGTTGCCTCTCCGCTCTATACAACGTTTTGAAATCAGTATCCAGACCGTTCTCATTATATTGTCGTCGCTTGCCAGAGGATTCTGTGCGTTTGTTAGACGAATGCATTTGATTTTGATAAATTCGTCATTTGTACGCGCAGATTTCCATTTTTCGCGAATGCAGAAAAAATGAACGGCAAAATAAAGGGATTTCTTCGACTCGCGAAAGGAAATAAATAATGCGGATTTAATGGAATTCCTTCGCGCGATAATCAATCAAAAATCTCTCCCGTTTTATCCGTCGCCTCTCGCACGGCCGTGCGGCGCTACCATCGTCGCGTCATTTGTAAAGGATTCAATTATAAAGTTTAAGTTTCCCTCCTTCGCGTCCCCTTTATTATCATTAAAATATTATGATGAATATGGATGTCGTTGTGCACGTTTAATAATATGACGAAAGCTGAAAGCGCTCCGCGCGTCGGGAAATATTCTATTTTCCTTTCGTCGCTAGTAGTGCAATCGCATGATCTTCTTGCCCATTAATGTCACGACGCAATTTTCGCGGTAGACGTGCAATTCATCAGTACAAATCATCCATCTCTCCGGCGCTCTCTTCTGCGAATCGAACGCGCTTATTGTCATTTTATTTGCTTATTTTTGCTTCGGGACTCGTGATACGTCACCTATCCGCATTAACGTGTCACCGGAAACGCGAAATCAATTTATTTTCGCACACCTTTCACGCGCCAAT
This sequence comes from Hololepta plana, assembly GCA_963695495.1. Classification (NCBI taxonomy): domain Eukaryota; kingdom Metazoa; phylum Arthropoda; class Insecta; order Coleoptera; family Histeridae; genus Hololepta; species Hololepta plana. Next base: position 10,144,098 of record OY968836.1, read on the forward strand.
CGCGAAAATCCTTATCAGCGTCGTCGGCGTCGTCGTCGTCGTCGTTCTTTCGAATTACATATGCCGCAAACGAATTTATCATGCAAAATGAATCATGTGCATGACGGATTCCGGGCATTAAAACGTTCCTCCGGCACCGACACACACACGCGCGCCCTGTTTCCTCTTCTTCACTCAACGCCATCGCATTACATACTTACAGTACGGCGTTATGCTGTATAACCACCCTCTTCACTTACCACTATTATTACTACCATCGCATAACAAACCACCATTGAGCATATTCTAGTTGACGTATGCGTGTGCGATAATAAAACGCGTGTATGCATAAATTTTCAGTTTTGTCATTCATATGCGACGCAAACAAAACGGGAGCGTTCGTATTCAATTTAAGATTTCCCCATTCAGCGCGAAATTGTTAAATTTAAATTCGATTCCGTTTATTAATGCGAATAATAATCGTCTCCCATTGTCGCGGCTTAATCCGTACGTTTACGCTTAAGACACACTCAAATGTTAATTTCCAAATCAATTCCAAAGGGGTGTTGACTAGTGAAGCTAATTGGAAAAATCTACTAGGTTTTCCAAAAAGTCGTCTGATCAACAATTTCCGCAGATTCGGTCCAATAATGTCTCTCGAATGAAACCTCTTGCGAAATGTGGTCACAAACTGTTTATTCTTAACCAAACGTTTCAGTAGTATCTTCAGTAGGACGCATTTGCGTGTTGAGGGATCAATTTCCATAGCGTTTTTCCTTTTGCGTGCCTCGACATCTACCAAAATGGAAACCTCTTGTCGTCGGTTGACACTCTTTCAAATACAGATCCATATCATCTCCAAACTATCTTTCTTACTTCTTTGCCCAAATCCACTTTTCCTCCAATTTTTTTCTTCGCTTCTTTTTGCGGATATAATGTTTACTGAACGTTTGAATCTGATGTTGTTATACAAATTTAAATTGCCTACCAATAACAAAAAATAAATTGCCAACGAGGAGTTTATTTAAAAGCCAAATTGGTGATAATGACCATCCAGAGAAACAGTTCGACCGATCCGTAAATCGCGAATCAATTTCTTGTTCCGATTGCGAACCCGGAAATTTGTTTGCGGAAGCACAATGCAATCCGGGGATCGGATGATTGAATGGTATTTAATTCGTGCATTGTGCGAGAGAGATGGCGAAGTGGATGAGACTGGGAAATAAAAACAAGAAACAGGAATTGATGTTGTTGTCCGAATGGAAGCGGAAGAAAAGAGAGAAATGAACACTGAAAGAGACGATAAATTGATAGATTAGATAGCGAAGAATGAAGTCTCTCTTTCTCTCGTTCTCTTTTTTTTTTTTGAAAGCTCTTGATTAAAATCCCATCTACGAGCGTCTAATCAAAGGTCCATCCACTCTTTTAATTCTTTATTTTCGCTCTAACAGCAGTATTGTGTGATTGATTGAAACTAAAATTGATTCCACTAGTGCACCAAATAATGAACCCCGATGGTATCGATGATGATGCTACGTGTTGTGCCGCATACTCAATTGACCTTTAAATAAAAAGCTTCTCCCTCGAGAGAAAAAAACATGCAAAAGAGAATGGGGAGGAAAGCGAACTGGAGAAAATGGAAAAACAAAGCAAAAGGAATCGTGAATGAGAATTGTGTCATTGAATGGCGAAACCCTTCCAGTTTAATAAACCGGTATTGTTCTTTAATAAAGTACAAAACAGAAATGGGCGAGAGTGGAAGAGTGATGGAACTCTTCGTTTTTATTCCACATTTGCCCTCTTCGCCTCCACCAGTTTTCGATCAAGAGGTTGTTAATTAAAGATTGCATTTTCTTCTTTCTATTCGAATGTGAGAATTTTCAACTAAAATCGTCGTGTTGGAACGTACAAATACAACAATGAAGCATAGAGTACAAAATTTAATAATGGAAGCCGTGCGTTTATTAAAATCGATTTCGATCGTACCGTGCCGAAGAAGTTCAAAAAGTTGGAATGTTTCATTCAATAATCGCTTGTTTGATTATAATAAACGTGACCGAAATAAGGCACTACCATTAAAACGCTTTGATTGACTATTGAAATAGATAATGTTTTTTCCTCTTTTGCTGTTAGAAGATGAATTCGTTATGGTCTTTTTTCGTTTCTTTCCCGAACGAACGGCCATTATTACACGAACCATATGCTATCCACAATGAATAATGATCTTTATCAATTGCTCCTCCGTTTTCTATTTCGTTTATTTTTATTTTTTCCCCGGTTTGATCCGACTCGATCACAACATGGCGTTCTCTTTTTCGGTCTTCGGGAGTAGGTGGAGTCCATCAAAAACGGTTACAATGTACGTAATGGCATTGCCATCAACGAAATAATCGAAAAGAGAAGCGAATGGAAAATGTTTTCATTTCGCATCATCATCATCATCGTTCCATCTTTACAATTTGCTGTTTATTAATCATTTACCATTCGTTTATTGTCGATAGTCGCCGTTGCTAATTGATGATAATCCAAATTGCTTGATTGATTAATCGATTTGAATGCTTTATTAGCAACTATTCCAGCATTTTTCCTTCTTGCAAACGTTCCCAGGAAAAGATTCGAATATTCCCACTAATGTCCGCAGTCTTCATGTGACTTCTTCTGGTAGAACAAGGAAACTAACTCTTCTTGGTCAATGGACTTCCATCTGCATGCAGCACGTTTCCATTAACTTCAACGTGACATTCGTCGGATAACAATAAATGGGAACAAATAATACAAAAGGGACCGAGACCATATTTCCATATCGTTAACGTTTTCGGACAGTCGACGCAGTACACGACAACATTGTGACCTGCCCCATTGTGCCGTGGACATTGTTAACTGTGACGGCCACAAAAGGGCCATTGTTTCGTTACAGTTTTGGGTTTATTGTCGCCGAGACAATATAACCGAACCATATACCGTGTTGTACGGTTGCGTGTTATACGTGTTTATATAGACTTCAGTTGCGTTTGAAGTCGCCCTCAAAATATCGACGAGAAGGAGCGAAAAAGAGGAAAATTTTAATGGAAAAATTTGTCAAGAAGTTGCCAGAATAAAAGATTTTCGAAATCGAATAAGTGTCCGCAATATTGTCTTCGTCTGGTAGACCGCACCATTACTGTCGGCACACCTACTGGTCTAATATAATTGAGGGTCCCCCTGGTCGTCAAAATCGAATATACAAACAGTTTCCCGTGCAATGGGGGGAGCCCGCGCTCGAATCTAACCCTCCGCCCAATCGCGCCACGTTCACAACTTAATTTCTTTTCACGCTCGCTTTTTTTTTGTATTGTTTCCTTTACCATTCTTCCACTGCTACCGTTGCTGTTATTTCGAAAGTTGTTTCTTATAATTAGGTGCTTTGGGGGCGTTTTTCCTTTTTATTTCCGAAAAGGGGAAACCCGCCAACAACACACGTTTAACAATCTCACTTTTTTTATCCCAGGGAAAATCGTGTTTGGGACAAGCAAAATTATAGGGTTTTGCACGAACGTCAAAGATATTCACACTAACGACTACGACGTGCGTAACAGTTGTCGATACAATGACGACTATTTGGATTTTTTCGGACATCTACGATTGCCCGAATCTCCAATTAGAGTTTTTCATTAAAATGCCTCGCAAGTTTTTGGAAACTGCGTGGATCGACAATGAAAATTGAAAGGAAAAACGTGACAACGAGCAGAATAAAGTTGAACGAGGTAAGACGAGGGAAAACTCTATGGCGACGTTAACATTCGTAAGAGTTATAAGACTGTTTATTGTGCGAGCGTTTGTACTTTCTTTTACGTGGAATTATCGATTGTGGTATGCGAAACTTATTCTTCGCTCCATTCATTCCAATTTCTCTCTTTTCGCGCTCCTTCAACTTCTTTCCCACTGCCTTTTGTATGGTTATAAATTGTACGTACGTACATATATATTCATTGTTGAGTGATTTTTCCGCACAGAAAATCCTTAATCCAACAAATGTAACCCATTTCCCTGGCAAAATGAGTATAAAGAAAAGCGGACCTCTACCAACAACCACCGCCACCGTCGTCGTCTAGTGTTGGATATACGTGCAGATATAAAAAAAATATACACAAAATGTGGCCCCATTGTCGTGCTCGCTGAATTTACAAAGCAATTGAAAAGAGTTTTCAATATCAATGTGTATCCACTACGGGGACTCCATACGTATTTTATTTGGTTCGAGTGTAGTCGAATATTCGTATATACACAGACATACGTTCTGTGCGTTGGTTGCCAGGATTTCGTCGCTGAATGGCGACCGATTCGGCATTATGATGGAAAATTTACACTTGTGCACTCCAAGTCACGTGGTCGTGCCAGAAATGCTACTCGTCCCACGTGTGTACAGGATGTTTCCAATAAGTACCCATAAGCGAAAGAACCGCCATCGACCATTACCAATTATAACCCCTTGACATTAACCTGAAGACACTCCACGCCGACTTAAGTGGTGCATTGAACTATCTGCCTCTCGCAAAAGGGTTTAACAATTATTAATCAGTTACACTCTGTATTTTTTCCCCTTCCTTCGTGTTAGATTTAAGTGTGGTAGAAAAAAAAAAGGAAAATGGAAAACTTTCACGTGAATTTCAATCGGATTTAATTCAAGACTTGGCCCGGGACGTCCTTCCTTTCTCCCCCATACACTAGAGCAACAACAATAACAACAACAACAACAAGAACGACACCAACAAAATGCGTTGGATGGATGGATATCGGTTTATTTAAATTTGTAGCAGTCACAATAATAAACGGGGAAAGTATGTTGAAGAAGAAGAAGTAGTGGATGAAAGCACGAAAAAGAGAACGGAGAGAAAAGTTTCTTTTCACCCATCCATTTTTGCTCTTACCCTTTTTCCCTTTTCCCCATTCATCTCGATTTTCTTTATTATTCGTGGGGACGAATTTGAAAAGCGGGGTAGGACGATGGTTGCTTTTTTTCGTTTCTTTATTTAGTGGTGCGGAGGACACAATGGCGAACGTATATTGGATTTATATAAATCTATTTTATGCAAAGGCGAAAAAGAAAATGCGAGAAAACTGTTTCTTCGTCACCAACAACAAATCGTAGTTGCGTTTAGGTGGCTTTTCGAATTTGATTAAACAGTTCATGATCTAACAAAACTGTGCAAATCGAAAGGAAATTGGGACGGCGCCAAAATATCCAAACCCATCATCGTCCAAATTCAATAAACGTTCATTTTCCCCGTTAATTGATCGCTACTTTGATTATAAGAAGCTTTTCTGGATTGATATTGAACGACGACAATTAATCATCCGCGTTTCTTTTTTTTTATACTGCGTCCTCTGTGAATTTTTCAATATGACGATGACGAGATGATATTAACAATGATTACAAAAAAAAAACGATGGTAATTGTTCGGAGCGAGGGAATCAAGATTTTCTCCCGTGTCTCCGCAATATGCACAATGAGGCCTAATGACTCGTGTACACCAGCCACAATGACATTAGAGAATGTAAACTAACGATCCATTTCATCGCTTCAACAGAATAATAACGATGATAAGCACATCGACGGGCACCAGCGTGAAGAAATTGCTCCAGTCCAAATAAACTTGAGTTTAGCAAAATTGGGGAGTCGTTTCATTTTTGTTTCGACCAAAAACTGGGAATAGGAAACGTTTATTGCTTCTGGTAGGTTAATATTCCAAGGAACAATCCGTGGAACAAAGAATTGAAAATCAGTCAGTATTATGGTGATCATAATCGAATTAAAATTAAGTGGTTGTCGGCTAACGGTCTTTCTTTCGGAATTAAATTGTTGCTGGTAATAAAGAAAGGGGTTTGCTTCGCTGCCGAGATGTAAACGATACGCTCTTAAGTGGCCGATTTTGCTTTTTTCTATTTTCTTGCTTATTATAAAGGAATTAATTCGCTTAGGGGCGAAAAACTTTTATTAAATCAATTCGAAACTGGACGCATTTGAAAAAGGTGGTTGCACTCGTGAAGACTGGTCTCTCCCTGAATGGAGCCACTCGAGTCAAGTGCCCTGTGGGAAATATCCTGTTCAAAGTACTTTTCGTTTTTCAGCCACACATCAGACTCCACTAGACTGCCTTTGGTTTAGATTTTTTTTTGCGTATAATCAAGATAAATCGTTCGGTTCTTGTGAGAATGTTATTTAATTGATCGACTACGAAGAAAGTCTTCGATGGATATCGGGAAAACTTTGCACAGAATCGCATTGTTATTCATCCGGAAGGTGTCGATGATGAAGATGATGATGACGATGAAGACTGCTGGAAAATGAAAATAAAAGAAAACCGTCGATGTCGACGACACAATGGTTTTCTTTCATTATTCCCATCTCCTTTCGTGCAGACATTTTCACAATGGATCTCTCTTATTTTGCAAACAACTAGTACTTTTGCAAAGCTTTTGCATTTGACAGTTGGGGAAAAAATAGAAGGTGGTGAATAGTATTCCATGCTTCTTTTTTTATGTATTTTGATAACGGACACGGACCTCTTTCTACCATTTAAAGAAGATGATGGAACATAAAAAAGAATGGGCGAACAGTGTGTTGAGAATGATAAAAATAAGGGAAAACTGCAGAGGAGGAGACAGATGGAAAACATGATAGAGCTTTTCCTATTTTGGTGATATTCTCATCATTAATAATCGCCGAAACTTTTACTATCAAAAGCCTATAGATGATCACATTCTTCAATTGGTTAACCAATAAAAAATTTGTTTAAATTAAAATAATCTCACAATAAGTTATTGGTCCTGCAATAAAATGGCTCCTGGTTTCTCTGGTGGTCAATGGTTATTAACAAATATTACATAAGAAAAGAAGACATCGAAGCGGAGGTAGCTCAAAACATCAATTTCACCATCGGAAATTTACGATTCAATATTTAACCATCCATCTAGAATCGAAAACTAATCGACGAATAAAGGCGAAAGCAATTTGTGAAGCAAGTTGTCCGTGCTGTAAATTACGAAAAGAAAAATTGTACGAAGAATAAAAAATGATTTTCAGTTTATTCTTTTCGTAAAACCTCCAGGACTTGACGCGTTTCTTATTAATTATACACTTTCCTACTTTAACTATTCCTTACGTTAACGTAGGCCGTTGTTAATAGAGAATTTCAATAATAAAGGCAAGAAGTTCATCATCGATTGGAGGGAATTGGAAAATAAAAATAAACGAATTTTATTAAAAGAAATTGTTAACCGTTGAGATTACAGGATACTTTATACGATTTTAATTCAAATTTTAAACATTTCCCTCCTCCTCCTCCTCTTCTCTTTCATCATCTTCATCTTGGCAGTGCGTTACCAACAGCACAGCACAGAAGAAGTTAAATAAAAAGGTTTAATGTTTACCAAGGAAAAAAGTCTCTATATATAATAATAATAAAATAGGATTAGGTCAATTCTGGTATATTCGAGGTGTCATATAAAATATGGACTTAATTCGGTACCAATACATTTGACCACGTGTTATTTACGTACTCTCTTTTATCTACCATCGTTTTAATTTTCCTTTTTTCATTTTTCGTCCACACAGCTCCTTTTACAAACTTGTATTTTATTTATATGCGCTTCCTTCTTTCGATTCTTTTTCATTCCTTCAACATATCCTTAAATGGAATTATGGTACGCAGCAAAAAAGTAAAGCAAAGAGGGATGATAATTTATAAGTCGAAAGGTGTACGATCACTTCTTTTTCCTCGGGCAATAATTTCATAATTAATTTATGTCCTTTACAGTTTCCTCTTTAAATTAACAAGAAGCGCTCCATTGTAGGCAGCAGACTGCGAAGACTTTAATCTAATCCTTGGCGAAAAACTTGTTATAAAACTTACGGAAAATGATTAAAGAGATTGGAATTAACTCAATAAGAATTGGATTTACCCTCTGAGCTTCCAGGTAAGAGAGCAATTACCATTATCGATTGGATGGATGATGATGGTCCATCTTTTTCCATTGGAAAAGAACAAGTAACAAACATCTTTTCTAGCGAACGAACCAATCATATTCAAATTTCGGTACGGTAATGGTGGTAATAATGCGAGCGTGTTGTCGATGGAACACAAGAATAAGAAGAAGACGATGACGAAGAAAAGATGGTGAAGAATGGGAAAAAGAGGATGATAACAATAGAAATACACCGTACAGAGGCAACAATATATAACATAGAAACGACAATAGTTCTTTTACTACTCTTTTCCCTTCATCTACCATCGAGTCTCTCCATTCGCGGCGATAAAAGAAGAGAGGAACGACGAAAGAAAAGGACGAAGCGCGCGCGAGAGAGAGGAAGAACGAATCCTTCCACAAGGATAATGAAGTGTGTACGTGTGTATTCGGCGAGCGAAAGAAAGACGCTGTTCGGCGCGAAGTGAGACGGGGCGAAAAGGGAGACAGGAAGCGGGAGAGCGAGAGAGGAGATCGAATCCGGAGAGAGAAAAAAGGGCATTGTGCGAAGGGTATTCGTATCCAATCCGAAAAAAAGGCGGAGTAGAAATTATCCCCGTAAATGTAGTAAGCTCCACCTATTCGCGGCGAGATTTCAGGATGTTATATCCTTCACGGGCACCAACAAAGCCAGCCAGTTCGCCATCGACCTTTATCGAGTTATCTCGCGGCGTACGCTCCGCCGACAAAAGAAATTAACCACAAAAAGGAAGACGAAAAGACACGAACGCTTCTCGATCGCTCCTTTCCTAATCGAATATTAAATCACTGTGCTAATTATCGTTGTGCAATGTCGAACGCCTTCTGCTTCCCCGCGGGCATGGAGGATTACCACCATCACCACCACCATCACCACCCGCACAACCACCATCAGCAAGCAGCGGCCGCCCAGATCGACGGCCACATCAAACGGCCGATGAACGCGTTCATGGTGTGGTCGCGCATTCAGCGGCGTAAGATCGCGCTCGACAATCCGAAGATGCACAATTCGGAGATCTCGAAGCGTTTGGGCGCCGAGTGGAAGCTGCTCACCGAATTGGAGAAGCGCCCGTTCATCGACGAGGCGAAGCGGCTACGCGCCCTGCACATGAAGGAGCACCCGGACTACAAGTACCGGCCGCGGCGCAAGCCGAAAGGTCCGCAGTCCGGCGCGCAGATTAAACCGTCGACGGTCACGTACCCGAACCTGCAGCTGCCGTACTTCCCGACGATGGACACGCTCTCGGCGCCGTACCCGTATTATCCGGCCTTCGACATGTCGCGGCTGACGGCCGCCGCGGCGTCCGCCAACACGTCTACCTCCTCCTCCTCCTCTTCGCCGTCTTCCACGACGGCTACCGCTTCGACGACGACAATCAGCAATCACCAGCAGCAGCAGCAGCAGCAGCATCAACAAAGCGTCGAGAGGACGCCGAACGCGGTCGTCACGTCGCTTTATTCGTCTTTCTATCATCAACCGAAAGGGTTCCATCATCATCACGGGCACGCGATCAATATGTTCCCCGCGTTAACCGGCTCGCCGATGATCTATTCGACGGCGGCGGCCACGTCGCCCAGCCCGACGTCGAGTCCTACGTCGAACGATTTGGAAATTCGACGGCCGGTGCCGGTAATGTATTAGTGCGAAGAATGACGGGGGAAGTGTTGCGTTTTGGTAAATTTAGCGAAGGATCATTATAGGCCGCATAATTAGTAATTATTGTCTGTGATTTAATTTCTCATTCCCGTTGATTTATCACCTTGACTTTGCGATCGACTGACTTCCATCGTGTGTAACTAGCGAATGTAGCAATTAATTGTAATTTTGCCAATTTGTATTGTGTTATTGTACATATAGATTTATTTCGCTTAATTATTAGTTGTTGATTTATACGAAATAAAAATTAGTTAATTAATCGATCAAAAAGAATGAATCATTTCTGCGCTGTAATTATGCTAATTTATTCAGCTCGCCCCCACACACACACCAACACGATGTTGTACATAAAATTAATTATTGAATAAATATTAATGAAAGCAATCGATTATTTATTGAATTGCAATTAAAATAACTTCTCATACAAAGGCAACAAGAACTCCTATCGCAGTAATCCCAAAACGAATCTTAAAACATTCCTTAAGAATTCCGAATTCAGTTCCCTGTTGGCGATTCAATTAAAACGAATCAATTAAAACGTCGATTGTTGATGATAACGAGAGCAACAACAACGAAAAAGAATTTCTCATTTTCCATCCCGAATTCAATCGCTTTTCCCCGCTCCCCCACATTCTTTCCCATTTCGTTCCTCAATATCAATTTCCCATCTCCGTCTCCCGAACGTGGATACTGTAAATAGGCAGCAACTGAATTGTGTAATAGTGACACACGTGTGTGTGTGTAAGGGGTTTTCTTATCATGTAATGAACACGTTTTATCATCAAAACACATCGATTGTATTGTATTGTATCGCTTTGGCATTGATCGGTATATTGTGCAAGTAAATGGGCACGGAGACCGGGAAGAGATAAAAAAGAAAATCGTTGCTCCTTCTCATGCTGATGCTGCTCCATGCCGTTGTTACTCATGCTGTTGTTGGCGTTGCTTGCTTGCTACTGCTGCTTTTCATTCGTATCAACATAACGCATCTTTCGTACTCCATTATGTCATCGAAAGGTAAGAAGTTTTATTGAATAGTTTCATAATAAATTCTCGCAATTAACATTATTGTTTATTATTGCGATTGTTAACAAATCGGCGAGCATTGATTTATTATCTTATTATTGTGTATTGGCACATTGATTTCAAATTAATTGTACAATCAGCCGGATTTAAAATGCTGTGCGATTTAAACAATTATATTTTCAAGTGGTAAATAATCGATTGAAAACGTACTTGAATCATTGTCCTTCCACATCGTTCTTAATTAATGAAAGAGCGAAATTCAATGCGATTAAACAATGGAAACAATATATACTTTTCGTCCTTTCTTTGCCATAGAAAAAATCAATTCCTTTAACAATCGCTCGCCAATTGTCTTGGATTAAAGTTACTACTTTCAGTCCTCTTCCACTCTCTTTCGCTGCCTTCCTCGCCGAATGCCCCATACACGGTTATTTCATTTAAGTACAAAAGTTTTAATTGTACGACAAATAAATAAATGAAATAAAACGAAAGTAAAATAAACGAGTATTCGACGAGCACTTGGGAATTGGTAGGAAAAAATTCATTTCGAGTTGAAAGAAATGGAAAGACCTCTCCTGTGTGCGTTCCATTGAATTGTTATGTAACCCTTTTCATAAGAAGAAAAAGGGTTGAGGCTATTGTTTTTTTTTATTATACTCCCTTTGCGATTCTTGTACCAAGTCTCCTTGCACGTTTGCTCTTAATGCTTTAACAGCATAATGGATTAATTAATGGCAATATTTTGTAAGTTAAACAAAGGCAGCTGAAGAGCGTCGCGGGTTTTCTTGCTCGAAATCAATCTTTTTCCGTTTTTTGGGATTGGGAAATAAAGTAATAATTCGTTTGGTATCGTAGCTCAATTTATTATTCCTGAACGAATAATAACAATCGTTAACAAATTAATTATCGTAAATAACAAGTAGCCGGCATGATCATCATCGTCGTCGTTAGTTCTTACATCTAAATAACTTAAAATTACATTCGTGATGATGCGCCTCTCGGTCCCCCGACAAATTGCAAACATTATAAACAATCATCTATTTAATATCAATAATCGCGTTCATTTCAACGTCCTCGATCAATCACAAATTCGCCAACAATTACTCGCAACTTTAAATACATAAATAAATATATTCTATCGATTAACAATTAATAAGGAATTGCCTAAATCAAAACTATATCGAATCGAGAATTACACTAGAAATTTAACTGAAATCTTTTGATTTGGTCCCTTCGCTTCGCTTCGCGTCGCGTCGCGTCGCGCTCCCTCCTCGGAACGTAAACGCCGTCAATAAATCAACGGCAGCGTTCTTCTGATGTCCATCGGGTCGCCGCCGTTCCCTTGCTGCTCGGCCATCTCGCTCTTCATGTACGGGTCGCTCTTCATGTAGCTCTCGCCCGGCTCGCTCTTGACGTAGTTCATCGGCACGCCGTCGCCCGGCTTGCCGTAGCCCAACGCGTCCGGCGGCTTCATGTACCCGTTGAAGCCCATCGGCGCGCTCTCGTTCTTCAAGCCGTACGAAGCGGCCGCGGCGGCAGCGGCGGCGGCGGCGGACAAACCGCTCGGCGACATCATCGTCGGACTCGGCAGGTTCGCGAACATGCCCATGTTGTAGTTGGACGGCGACGGGCCGTTCAGCCCGTTGAACGGCTTGTTCGCCGACTGATGATGGTACATCGAGGAGAAGAGCGACGAGACGACCGCGTTCGACGCCGCCTGCTGTGCGGACACGTTCGACGATTGGTCCGTTTGCGACGCGTAGCGCGACATGTCGAACGCCGGATTCAGGTACGGATACGGCGCCGGCCGCGCCTCGAACGCCGGCGGCATGTACTGCATGTGCTGCATGTTCATCTGTTTGTGGTTGCCGGTCGATAGCGACGACGACGACGACGCGGCCGACGACGACGCCGAAGAAGAAGGTTGCTGCTGCTGCTGCTGCTGTTGGTTGGCGCCGTTCGGTTTCGGTTTGCGCTTCGGCCGGTACTTGTAGTCCGGATGCTCTTTCATGTGCAACGCGCGCAACCGTTTCGCCTCGTCGATGAACGGCCGTTTGTCGGACTCGGTTAAGCGTTTCCACTCGATGCCGAGCCGTTTCGAGATCTCGGAATTGTGCATCTTCGGATTGTCCAAAGAGATTTTCTTGCGTTGCATCCGCGACCACACCATGAACGCGTTCATCGGCCGCTTCACGTGGCCGTCGCTGGTCATCGTTGTCGTTTGATTCAAGTCGCCGAAGTCGCTCATGGCCGGACTCGACGATAGGCACATGGACGAGGGCGACGGCGCCGGCGACGACATTGTCGACTCTGGCAAAGACATAGAGGATTTTTGCGAATTAGTGAACGCACACTGAACAACGGCACGGAAAGTAACAGGAAAACGACGGCACAAACTGCAGAAGTGGCACAAGAATGTGGCGACGATTGTTGTTTAACTGATTTAATGAACAAATGCAACTGAACTGAATATGATAGAAGTTTGCAACCCTGTATATAAGTATTTATTTTACGTTTTTGTCATCCCTCCCCAACCTTCTATCTTTTATTATGTACTAACAATAGATCTTTTCTGTTTTCCCCCTACCTGAAACTAGAAAGAGCGAGAGAGAGAGAGAGAGAGAGAGAGATAAAAAGGGCGAGAGAGGGAGAGAGAAGATCGTAAGGGACAAATCTGTATTCAATTCCCTAATTCTTATAATTCCCATCCCCCTGTTTACAAATAATAGAAAGTACGAATTCTTTTTTCTACTCCCGTTGTTGCTCTCCTCTTTGTTTATTGTATTCCGTTTTCTATAGGACACAAAAAGGAACGATCGAATAATACAAAAAAGAACGAAACTGGAGGAATAGCGTAGGAAAAAAGAAGAGAAATAGAAATGCAAGAATGGCAATGGAAAAAGAGGCAAATCGATAACAGGCGCAATAATCATCTCTGATGATTGAAGTTTAGATAATTCTCCCTTAGAAAGAAAATTTCGATCAAAGTCGAAGAACTAGTCGGTGAATCTGGAGGAAAAAATCGAAAATCGCTTTCATAATTCTTTCATTTCACCCTAAACCCTTCGAACAAAACTTCGCTCCATTCAAATGATTAAAATTGACATTTTCTTTACTTAATTTCCTTTTGGCTTCCGGATACGTGACTTGATTCGTCCTTTATCCGCAATAAATTACAAGGAAAGCCTTTTTAGATGCGTCCATCTGATTCGATTGTTCTCGCACCAACTAGGTCCAAAGTAGTTTCGCGAGGGGTCATTAAAATAAAAATGGAACTTAGATTGATGTTTTCCTTGCATTATTTACACAAAAATTATCGAAATCATTAACATATTTACGAATTAATTAATTTAGTTATAATGTCTTTAAGAAAAGTTCCATCAAATTTTTGTTTATTACGCCGTGGAAAAATTAAAACATTTACCTGGGGAAATAAAATGAATTTAAGGGTAAGAGCGGAGGGTGCAATAGTAAAATTTTATTATCGATTTATTGTTAGGCGTCATAAAAGAGGCGAAGGTAAAGAGATTTAAAATTGAACAAAACTTCAGACACGTTCGGGGCAGCCTTTTGTCAGGGACCAGCAGAGATAATAAACATTATTTCCGAAATATTCCCGAAATAAAAATATTAAAGTCATTCTTCGAAACTATTATAATTATGGGCGACAATAAACCTGATTTGAACAAATAACATTTCTTGTTTTATTGTTAATGGTTAATAATACCTCATCGATATTTGTTATCTTCCTTAAGTGAAAGGACAAAAACAGATTTAAGACTGCATGACAAGAATTATGGGACGAATATAATAGCAATACTGACCCATTGGTCGAATCCTTTTCACGTTCCATCTCCTTCGTTATTGTTTTTAACACATTAACGGTTGTTTATTTAAAAATTATTGCTTTTTAGTTAAAAACGTGGTAAATTCATTTTCGTCAACACAACTCTCATTTATTTGCTCTAAATTTCCGCCTATACACACATATAGAATACAACCACTCATTATTCTTGTTCTTTGTGAACGGATTAAAATATGCTAAATGCTTCTGAATACATCAAATACAATATCCATTATGTGAGTGGATGAATGGAAATTTACCTTTCCTTCTTTTTTTTTTCGAAAAAAAAAGTCTTTTCCAAAGATGACACAGTTAATTAACACCTTTATTAAATCTAACGCAGTTTGTAAGAGGATTATTTCTTCTGCTGCTGGCAGGACGTTAAAAATGGTACAGTCGCGAGGAGAGATTCAGTGGCGTGGTAGCTCCAAAATATTTCGAGGGAATTAAGCATTAATAGTTGATCGAGAAAACTAAAAAGCATTTAATGATTTCGTAACAAGAGAAAATGTTGAAACGTATTATTTTGGTAGCGCTTATGGTGAACCACCGGGGGGAAAGAAATCAAAACAAGAAGCTGGTAGCTGCTGTTAACATGTCCAACGCTAGAAAATGGAATCTTGGTATTGTTGTATGTGATATTTACACTGATAATAATGACTGATTTACTTCATAGTAGGACCACTAATGACACTAAGTGTACATATCGGTTAGGAGAGAGGCGTGAAAAGAAAACAAACAACCAGCGAACACAACAATCGAGTAAACAGTTTCTTCTTCTCCATCGCCATCAGCAGCATCATCATCGTCGTCGTCAACATTCTACCACTTTTCCTTTTCTTCGTCATCTTCTCGTTTCTGGCTCCTGTATCTAAGTTACGCGCACAATCTCTTTTTTCTCTCATTCTTAAGAGCCCACGCTCTACACAGAACGCGAAGCTACTCCTTCTTTCTTATTATTCCACTCTTCGCCTTTGGTTGCATTCCCTTCATCTTCAACGTCTTCCTCTTATTATTATTATTATTTGGCTCTCGGCTATTTTTCTTATGCTGCTGCTTCTCTCGCATTTTCTATTTTCGACGGGCGTTACCTCGATTGGAAATACCTACTATTTACTTTTTTCTTCCTCTCGCTCGAACAGTTTCCTTTTTAGTGCATGATAATAGTTTATAATTTAGTGATGTCGACTCATTGTTATGATAACTCTTCTGCCGCTTGTTCATTAAATGAAAATAAAAATGTGGGCGGTTTATTTTCATTTCTCTCGCACGTAACCATCAATGCCTGGCCACCAAATGTTCGTATTATTTTACCAATTATGGCGAATAAACAATCAAGGATTTATATAAAAATTCTTGCTCGAAAATTAAATCAAAGAAATGTAAGAAGACATTACAATGGGTAATAAGGAATGGGTGGTTTAAATGATTTGTTATTATTGAAGGGACATTGGAATGCAAACAAAACAAATTAATTATCAATATTTATCGATTATTGCTGTTGACAAAGACAGACTTCTATGCCTTCGGTCTTTCTTTCAACTAAAATTTCCTTCGCTTTATTTCGAAAAGAGTTCAATTAAAAAGTTGGAATTAAATCAATCACTGCGTCGATTTCTATTTGTCGTCGATGGAAAATAAGGGCGACTTCTTCATCTGCTGCAATGGAAAACAGAAAAGGTAAAATTGAATGAGAGACGGATTCTAGTAGGAGAGAGAAAGAGGGAAAAAGCAAGAAAGAAATTGGAACTTCGGCTAAGATGAACGACGTTATTCAACGTGAATGATAATGATAAAAGGAATCGTATTATTAAATATTTGATATTAAAATATTTGACAAAGTGAGTGCCATTGTTGTCTGTTTTAAAGCAAGGATACGTCATTGTGCGCGCGTATCGCAATAATGGGTAAAAGGACAATGATAATCGTCGTCGTTCCCCGTGTATTACGACCTCACAGACAGCGAAATATTATGCGCAAGATTAATTTAATACAAAAGAAAACTCCGTGGAATACGACGAGGATGACGACGGCGACGACGCCGGGGATGATGATGATGATGATGGCGACGTCGACGATGTGGAATCCAGCGAAGAAAATGATGACGATGAAAGTCAAAGCGTTGAACGTAAAATCCAACAATTCGCGCGAACGTCTCACATCTCTTTCACTTCATAACCGGTCTCATCTTATTCAGCGACACATATTTTAACATTAATTACATTTTCAGGTAATCAAATACCAAAGGAATTAATTTTCTAATTCTTTGCCAAATAAAAAGCGAACCATCGGAGAGAATCTTTACAAAGAAATGCGTAAAACTCTTGTCCGTTCGAGGAGGAATCGCAACATATTTAACATTCAAAATGAATATCAATTTTCGCTTACCGAAACTCCCGAACGATACACCATAATTATCTAGCGCAAATGGCAAAGACAAACAAACGGCTTCGGTGTACAATTAAATAACAAGACAATTTCCATTTCGGTGTACGATAACAATAACTATTGGAGCTTTCGCAGAAGAAGGCGACGATGAACGCGAAACTAAAGTTATTGTTCGCGTATGTATAAACTATAAGGATAGGATGATGACGATGATGTATAGTCGTTATTCATCATCTTATTCACGGATTGTTATTATTATTAGAATTCAACCGCGTACATTTCGTTCACTACTCTCTAGAGCAAACAGTTTTCTACCCGTGGATCTTAAGTAAAATTTGAATTAGACAACAACAATAAATATAAATCACAATATTGTGGAATAATAATGATATTAATATCAAATGAAACTTCTCGAGACGTCGTCGTAGGGAGCATTTTCGCCCTCGTTCCTCAAGCGACGACGCATCCATTAGAATTGGATTCCCATCCGATGCGACTCTATTCCAGAAATGGATAAACAGCGGAAACGTCTCTCCTTCAACGGTTTTTATTGTACTTCCTACAGGTGAAACGCTCTCGATTATTAATGGCCCTATTCCCTGCCATTCTTCGAAGAGATTTGAATTTATTAATAATCCAGTGCCATCGATTAAGAAAAATTGTTTAAAACCATGCAAACTTTTGATGTTAATGGAAGAAAGAAAGAAACAGTAGATGGGAGAGGATATTCTGATGACTTTTTGGCACCATACGCGAGCAATTAATTTCTTTCTATATAAACTGTTCCTCTTATTGTTCGATTGTTTGGAACCCTAATTAAAACATCATGATTTAGCATTTTCCCTTTATTCCATTATATACCATAATTCCATATAATTCGATCCCACCCTGACCTTTAAGGGCCTTTATTATTAACGGCGATGAGATTTTGTTTTCTTCAACTTTTCCTTGATCAAACTGCGTAAAATTGGCGCAAAATTGGCGGAGGCGCTTCCTCGATGATTCTCATCAATTAGATTCGCAAGATAATCCACCCGCAAGAATCATCTAATTATGATAAACACATTCTTATGCAAATTGCCTGATGAATAATTTATGGTGAATTACGCTGTTCTTATGGGCCGTCTAATATCTGCAAGTCATCAAAATGAAAGTATCAAATTATCCATTCGGCAACAATCATCGGCCCTTTTTATTCCGGCAATAAACACGTCTTGTTTATTTTTGGGCCCATTGTCGAGATTTATTAATAAACAGCAAAGACTATAATATCGATAATAAAAGAATTGTTAAACTGTAAAAAGCCGAAGCCTATTCCATTTTATTGCCATGACCGTTTCACAATGCGATTATAATATCCTTCGTACTTTAGTTACTTATCCTCTTATTACCCTCCTTATTATTGCTTTGCTGGTAATCTTCGTTTTTATTACAAGCGATTTTTTGGTGGAGTCACGTTTACTTGAAGGCTCTCTCATCGATACCGGCCGGCTAACACCAAACAAAAACAAACGGATGGTTCTTGTAAATTCCGGAAAATCCTCGTGTAAAAGCTGTAGGATGAACTGGGCAATAAAAGTGAAAGAAAGTTTTATAACACTAATTGACTGGCGGGGGGACAGTTAAGTGAAAGAAAACGTCTTCTAAGAAGGAACACTTTTAACCTGAACCACGAATTGCCTCTTAGGAAATAATCATCTCTAATTAAAACTGACATAAATGCGTGCGATTGCTAATGATGTCATGGATTTAATTAATGACGGCGATGATCATCGTGGCTCTTGGTTCTTTGAAACTAAAGAAAACCTCCAAGAAACGCATATCTACTTTTTCTCCCTTTGCCAATGTATCAAAGAATCACCACTAGGGGATGTAGGGCATTGAAATAATTCTTTAAGAAGGGCTCATTTAATGATATAATTTCTAGTAAGTACGACTCAATTAAAATTTAGTACCGCACTAACGGGCCGTTTGTTCGGCGGCAGTAATTAGTGTGTCGACGGTCCTTGTTGCGCGTTGGACGTTTTCTAATTATGGCCCCTTTTGTTATTAATACTATTAAATGAAAACATATTACAACGTTTATAATTATTATATTAAAACCCCAAACAACAACACCGGCTATAAATTTATTTAAAAAAATTAATAAAGGAGCGAAGTGTGTAATTAACGCAAAAATTATTTCATTTACTTATTAAAATTTAAATTAACCCTAAAAGCAAAAGGGAGAACGGTTTTATTATAACGAAAAGGCTTTAATAGAGAAATTGAATCATGAAACCAAGGGATGAGTTTTGAAACGAACAAAACATCTGAGTCTTAAATTAAAATGATTATGAAAGATTCATTTAGTAAAAATTAATTGAAGAAGGAATTTTCTTGATTTAAAAGGGCGTAAACTACACGCGAAAAAAGTTTTCCAAACTTCAAAACAATATTGCCATAAAAGAATGTCAGCCTTTCGAACTGTTATCACCATCATCAACGTATTAAATTCCGTTGTGATATCGATCATTGATATGGCTTAAAAAATTAAAATAAAGCACTGCAGAGTGACGATGCCAAAGTGATAGGGCCTAGATAAAAGAATGGCACCCCTTTGATTGATAAAAAGCGAGTGGCGCACAAGAAAGAAACTGAAAAGGAACAAAAACGTGGAAGAACACAAAAACTCGGGCAATCATGAAACGGAATCTCTCAAAAAAAAACCCAATCTATGGCCCGTCACTTGTCACCGCCTCGTCGTTGCTGTTGGTCTTCTTCCTCTGCACAAAAAAAGACGCTTTCGTATCCAACAAAATGTTCCATTGACGTCGCCACGCCAAGATTAATGACGCGATTGTCCGTCATGAATGTTACAACCAGGAAATTAGCTGGAACATCCTCACACCGCCACGATTATCGTTGGTCTTCTATCGCCGGTCCACGGTCCAAGCCAATTATCAGCTCTCGTTGTGCGAAGAAGAGTTGAATTCAAATAATTCTTAACGAATTTCCCGCAACGGTCAGCGGTTTAATGCGATTTGCTAATTAAGAGTTGGAATTTCGTCATGTTTAGATGGCGGATTATTCAAATTCTCCGCCAACCAACCGATCTGCGAGCAACAATGGTCCTTTGAGGGTTAAATTAGTAGAGCTCCGGCTCTCGCTGTCCGTTATAGGCGGATGACTTGAGAAATTTCTCTGTAACCCAACTCATTCCTCGCGCATTGTCGACCATTGTCCGATACTCAAAGGACTTCATTTGGCTCCCGTGCTACCATTGTCATTATCATCATCATCAACAACAATAACAACAACACAGTGAAAAGTCGAAGAAACCAATTCAAAAATTAATTTTTAAATTTACGTTTGCCATTTCTTTAATTAAACGACTGAGCTACTGTGGTAAAATACAGAGAGAGAGAGAGAGAGAGAGAGAGAGAGAGAAAAGGGCTTTCGTTCATTCAACGCTAAATGATGATGATGATCGAAAATGCCTTTTAACTGCATTTTCGCTGGAGCATTTTGCTCTTTTCTTTTCACTTTCTGGCCATAATACGTTATTTATCGCATTGATCTCTCTCCTTCTCGATACGTTCGCTTCTATTGATTAACAAGCGTCCTCTCTTCGAGTTTCTACCTTTTCATTATGATTGTTATTATTATGTTCTTTCGTCGATTGTGTGTACGTATAGGAAAAGAAGTTGTTTCGTGCTCTTATTATGTTCCATTGTAAAAGAGAGAACGTTATTAAAGGTTGTTGTTGTTAATGTCAGGATAATAATTAGATTGTCTGCTAAAACGTATTCAATCGAGTGTAGCCATTTCGAGTTTTCTTTAAATAATTAAAGTGGACGACGCGAAGAGTTTAAAGCAACAAGACGAGAGCTACACCCAAAAATTAATTGGATTCCATGGGAATTTGCGTAGTTGTCAGGAGGAATCTTAGTTTTTAGGAATTTTAGAGCAGTCGACCATCTGCAAGATTAATTCTTTTTACTGACTGCCAACTTTCATTAATTGCACAACAAGCGAAAAGAGCAAATCATTCCAAGTGGCACTGTTGCTATTAATTCGCTTCTGGTGTATAATGAAAGGAATTAAATGAAACGCAAGTCGATGGGAAGGAGGGCATATTGATAGAAGAATGGAAAACAAAAAGCAGTTTCTTATGGGCGGAATTGAGCAAGAGGACCCCCTGTATACACGCGTATTCTTCCACCACGATGACGACGATTCTCTTTGCGCCCGTAACACCTATTGTCGATGATTGTAACAGTCTCTTTCACGAAGGCCTCCTCTTTTTTATCCATCCTCGATGTTAATAACGCACAACAACAGCAACAACAACAATAATAACAACAACAATAACAGGGCCAATAACAAAACGTAACCGCCGCACACGGAGATCCCATTCGATCGGGCCGAGGCGTTTCACGCCGAACGACGGGCATTGTGCCGAAAATATAATTGTCATCGTGTTAATTGAAAATATAATGCGCGGCAATTAAGGGGGCGCGATTGTTATCGTGAGCCCCACGAAACAAACGCTCGCTCTCGCCGACCCCATGCCGTCGCCGTGAT
This sequence comes from Hololepta plana, assembly GCA_963695495.1. NCBI lineage: Eukaryota > Metazoa > Arthropoda > Insecta > Coleoptera > Histeridae > Hololepta > Hololepta plana. The sequence continues at coordinate 10,165,541 of OY968836.1, forward strand.
TGCTACTGTAAATGCCGACGAGTTTGGATCGAGCCGGAGCTTTATTCTTCTTCTTCTGGTTTCATTTAGCCGCCGTTGCGTTGCTTCTTTATTAGAAGATAATAGTCGAGAAACCAATCGTCATCGTCATCATCATCATCATCATCATCACAATTCCAATCGCTCTTTTTAAACTTCTTTTCTCTCATTCCACGGCAGTAGCTGTTGGACGGAATGCAATCATTTGTTGCGGAGGATCTCCTTATTTCGCCTCTCTTTAATTACACGGTTAGATATCTGTTTCCTATTGTTGAATCGTAACAGTTTAATTTCATCATTAATAGGCGTTATTTTGCAAAAAAAAGGCAAACGTCAATAATCATCGTCATCTAACTGTGTTCAACGTAATTATAATGATCGCCAATTCGTCGTTGCGTATTGTTTATAAACAATTTGCGAAACAACAATAACACCGATTGCAATCTTCGTTTGACTCTTTAATCGAAGTTTACGCAAAAGGTAATTGCTCCGAAATGTTGATCTTGCATCGATTTAATCCACAGCAGATGCTCGTGGAATTTAATTTTCGTTTCGTTTTCGGACAATTTTTATCGAGTTAAGTAACCGTAAATCTCTCGGAAAAAAAGAAGAGAAGTGGGATAAGTTTTAATCTTCCGGCAACAGATAAAAAGGAGCGCTGTACGATGGCAGAGTGGAAATGAAAATCATGAATTCGTTTATGTGCATAAAGAACGTGCGACAATAGGGGTTGCGAAACGCAACAAAGCGAACAATAATAACAACAACAATATCTGTAATATAAAAAAAACAACAAACAATAAAAAATAAAGCACGCTCAATAGAAAACTATTAATCCGACCGGCAAACATAAGTCCCTATCGTCATCATCATCATCATCGATTCATTCATAACGAACGCACGAAGTGAAGGGAATTGAAAAAGAAAAAACGAAAGGGAACAAAATGCACCCTTAATTTATATTAATATAAGACCATTATCGAGTTAGGAGAGAGTAACATTCACCACCACCATCATCATCATCACATTGTATAGTAATAATCAAACGCTACTCGTCGGGAAGTAAGGCGTAATAATTTTTTATTATTTTCAGTACTTCGAAGCATCAACAGGATCCGTTCCCGAAAACGCATCAAAAAAGGAAAAAGCTAATTCGTTTGGACACTGATACCATACGCTTTTGCCCGTTCACAAAGAGCGAGACGCCAAACGAAACTGATCTTTATATAGCACTTGCATTAAAACTAAGGGTGCGCGGATAATGACGACGGAGGAATAAGGGCAGATGATGCTCATGGTGTTTGCATGGCAATAGGTTTAATGTAGCATCACTAACGTGGGGTTACTTGTTCGAATTATGATTTTTTTTTGTTGTTCGCCCGATCGTTCCTCCAGCTTTTGCCATCCTCCACTGGATGTTATTGCCCTAAATAAATGCGAACGGGGAAAAAAATGGCAACAAGGACAAACGACGAAGAGCAAAGATTAATTGTATTTGCGGAAACGCCGTTCGTTACGGGTATCGGCGTCCGGGTGATTTATCAAAAAAGGAAAACGCCAAATAATTAAATTAGACCCCGGCATATTGACTTCAATCTCGATGCCTCACAAATATTATTGCATTCTTTGTCGCTTTCGCTGGTTTGTTTTACGTCCCTCTTTGTTCCCGTTACATTAAAAAAAGATTCCCGTGAAATTTTCCATTTATTATCGAGGGCATGCGAGTAACGCTCTTCAAAGTTCGAGATGAGTTACACGCAACCTCTTTTTATAAGTGCTTAATGTATTGGCCCGGAAGTTGGAGCGAATTGTTGTCGCTATATTCAAAGTTTCGGTTCGGATCTATTTAATTCGGGAAAAATTGTAAACTACTTCAAAAAGCTCGTTGTAGAACATTAATATTTATTACGTCGACGTATTGTTTGGGTGCCATCTAATCCGTTGCCTGTTCTTCGCCTTTTCATTTTTCCACATTTTACCTAAATATGATTGTGTAAATAACAGGATGTGCGCATCATTTGGTCTTCCACTTCGATGGGAATAACAATAATACTAAATCTATTTATTGGCATTGATGCTCAACAATCATTAGAGATGCGTGAAAGATCTACATGCTCATAATAATGATGGGAATAACAACAACAATATTTCTCTTCGCTGCGAAATAAAAAGGCGACGCAGGGAACGAGAAAACGGAGGGTTTGTGGAAATCGTAAATAACGAAAAATCTTCTTCGCCGTTCTCAATCTCCTTTCATTAAATTTAATTCATAAATTATTACCGCACTCGAACAAAAACGAATTATTGTTAACGACACATGCGATTTCGACCGGATCTAATGTTATATACAAAAAGAAGTAACAACAACAACGACGCAAAGAATGGTTATAGAAAAGGAATTTGTAACAATAACAATCGACTCCTAAAGAACCGGTAATGTTTACAACAATTTGTAATTGTAATAATAATAAAGTAAGATTTATTATTTAGTATTATTTAATAATGAACGACAATGGGAATTATGAAGGGGTTTAACGTATTAATAATAACAATAAATATCCCGTGTATCAAGAGTCGCGGTCATAAACGTCCAACCCCTACTTGTCCAACTGAAATTATGTACGGTGGAGTTCTTTTTTTTTATTACAAACATACGAGAGAAACCTCTCACAATCCGTCTAATTTCAATTACAAACGAAACCTTCGCCGAATACGAACTCCAACCGCCGTCAAAGACCTAATTTACCACCGTTTATCTCGCATCGAGAATCTTATCCGATCAAGAACAACAACGACGACGGATTATTAACGCGCCAACTTCATTTATATCGGTCAATCTAATCGCGAGCGAAATTAACCTCCCCACAAGTGAAAAGCAATTATTTTGCGATCGCTTTGGCCGCTCGACAAGGTCTACAAGCGCGTTTATTTACCGGAAAAAATGAATTTGCATTGTTCGCACGATGATGATGGCCAGAAAGTTTGCACATCTGTCATTATTCGAAATCGCTCGTACGCCATTTCTCATTTGTTATTGTACTAAACACTACGAGTTTCACCCTTTCATTCGGCTAGTTGTACTAATTTTCTTGTCGATTTTGGTAAACAAATCGATTGGATTGAATGCGGACAGAAGGAAACGATGAAGTAGAGGAAATACACGAAAAAACTACCAGAAGCAGCATTATAATTGAACTAGCGAGCCAGCGATGGTATAGTAGAGGCAAACTATGTGGTGCACTAAGACAAATTATTAAAAAGTCTTCACAGCATTTAACAAAATGGCTTTGAATTTACAATTTATCCCTAAACATTATAAATCATTAGATAACAAATTCATACGCCTCAATTTCTGCATATCTAGAGAAGTTTTTGAACTAATTGAATTAAATGGAAAGAGTTTTATTGGTATTAGTTAAAAGAAATTTTGGGATGACAGAACTTTCAAAAAAGAAGCTTTCCATTTGTTCTCCATTATTTTTTGTTACGATTGAATTGCGAAATTGTGCACTAATAAGTTTGCCCCTACTATAGAAACAGTTCCCTATTGTTTGTATGAAAATAGTCGTAGGAATAAAATTCAATCAGCACTTAATAATATACGTTCCACTCACATACAAACACAGTGGGGCAAAAAAAATAATAAACGAGTGAACTGCTTTTTTCCTTTACTTTTCCATCCTCTTCCTCCAGTCTCTCATCGGTCGCTCATCATTTACATGAAGAGGATTCACAATTTCGCCAGACACTATACTAGTGCGTTAAATAGAATAGATGGATGGATGTGGATCGTTGGCGTTGAGCTAAATGGAAAGTAAAGAAGTGCAGAAGTGCAGGGTGGGCGAGAGCGAGGAAGAGGGCGGTTTTTGATGGCGGTTAAAATCACTTCTACGATTCAATTTACACTACGTAATTTCCTAACGTTTATCACCCCTTAACAAACGCAAACACTGTTTTCTTTTCATTAAATTGAATCGCGTACAAACACAAACACACACACACACACACGCTCGCTCTCTCTATATCTAATTTAATGTTAAACTCCGCTATTATCATTATTATCGTCAACCACTATTTCCAATCTCACTTTGTTATTGTTATTATTTCCTTTCGTTCTTTCCTACCCTCGATTCGTTTCGATTTCCATTTGAATCGTATCAGAAGAAAATCGGTTATGGAAAGTTATGGGGAGAACAAATTATATTGAAAATCGAGAAGAGAAATTAATCTAGGAGCGGGCAGCCTTAAGAAGTGTCAACCATAATCTCACGAAACTTTTTCCAACGCCTTTTCTCATCGCTTCTTTTTGCTTTTCTCTTAGGTGAACACAAAAAAGAAACGCGTACATTACGAAATAATTTATGTAGTTCCTCGTTAGTACTTAAAGCTAAAAGGGTGCAATTATTATTTAATTTGAAGGCAATAAGAGGACGATTACGACGGTGGTAACAATGGGAATGAAATAAGGCATAAAGCGATAAAAAAAAAAGGAATCGAAAGTACGAAAACAACAACATAAATTAAAAGGGAGATTTATTAATATTATTCATGGACGAAGGTACGTATGAATAAAAATGAATTTCGAGAATAAAAGGGTGGCAACTCCTCTTACGGTTTTCAGTTTAATTTCATTGTTCGTACCCTCCTTTTTGTTACAATTAATGCATTAACAAAATACATACAGGGTGGTTATGCGAGAGAGAGAGAGAGAGAGGGCTGAAAAAACGAAAGGTGGTGGCCGAGGATCTTCAACGTGAAGTGTTTGGGCAAATCGCGTACTAAAGGGCATCTCACTTTCGCACTAGCTACTATCATTCTTCCATTATCATCATCGCAGTCGCCATCATCGTCATCATCATCGTCGTCGTCATCCCGTTCTTTATTTTCGCTCCTTTTCATTATCATTCCTCTCCTCCTTTACCATTTTTCCTTTTTATCCCCCTCAGATTAAATTAAATCCTGGCCCCATTGTGATGTTAAAACGTGTTTGTGCCCATTGTGGTTATTGTACCAAGTTATAAGCGAGGACTCCTTTTTGTTGCTCTCTCGCTCACCCGTTCTCCGCTATTTTCATTTTTATCAAATTCAATACACACGAATAAATTGTATTTTGCACACCTTTGTTTCTCCACTTTTCTCTCCGCCTCTGAAATATTTAGCACACAATGAATTTTAATTTCTGCACGTACACAAAAACCTATTTGCGTACGCCATTAATACTAATACGAACATATGTCTGTATACGTGTGCGTGTGTGTGAAGGAAAAAAGGAGACTTTTAATGTTAATGGCGATGATGATGATGATGGTGGCCTGTTTGTTGTTGTTGTTGTTGTTTCCATTTACAAATGACTTGGCAATTTGCTGGTAATTGTTTTTAGTCGCGCGGACAAAAGGAACGAAACCCAATTGAAAGAAGGCATTGTCGAGCTACGGAACGGGGAAATTTGCATACGGCGAAATGTCACGTTCTTAAATTCGCAACATGCTCGCGACCGCACCACCATCGGCTCTAATAAGAACCGATTCAATCCTGCCGCGATCGCTTTTCGCTTTTTTAACGCGTTCCATTCGAACATTCTTATAAATCAAACGTTATGTAACAATGGGCCGTATATACGCCTACTCTAACGACTCCTAAAGGCTCCTCCGTCCGAAAGTGGTAGAGGTTTATGTGGAAAAAAGAACACTATGGCGATGCCTCTAACACGGTGTCCGTTAACGATAAGATCGTAATGGTACCTACATATTCATAATATATCTTACTCGTATCTCGCTTCTCCTTTTGTACGCCCTTTTTGATTTTGCCGAACCGTACACCTGAGACGATTCTTCAACTATCCTCTGTCTATTTTTTTTTCTTGTTCGCCAGTTAGAAGATGAAAGAATCGAAAGTGACCGAACCGAAGAGACGTGCGATAGAGAGAGTTGGAGCGAATGAGATTCTTCGATTCAGTCATCTCTCCAATCCTTTTAGTACTGTTAAAGGATAGATTCTCTATAACATATTCAAAGTCAATCTCACCTATTGTTAGCTGCGCTTCTTTTCTTCTGGCCGAGACACAGAAATGATATTGTAAAGGCGAGATTCACGTTTCCTCTTGCTTTTTTCCTCTTTTCGTTACCATCTATAACTGTCGGTTAATTTGATCGCTACCAACCACAATGTTACAATCTTAATCGTCGACCGAACGATTCAATCCTTCCCTCTTTCGTTCACAGAAACAAAAAAAAAGCACGCACACATCGAATCCTTCAACGAATCCTTCGCCAATTAAATTTCTTCAGCTCGAAACCACTTAAAAATCGTCGAGGATTGCGCCGAAGTTACAACAATAAATCAACTATTTCGCACACAATTGCGTATGAGAATTTAACCGTTTGTTTTTGCAATCATTTATCGCAAAATTTCGTCGCCGAAGCACCTTGTTATCGGCTTCTCCAGTATCGCCAACATGTAGTGCGTTTATTTTCTTATTTCTAAAATGGGCATTATCCCAACCGAAATTAATTTCGTTCGTGAGGAAGAGCGTGAAGTGAATCGAGAAAGGAGAATCTGCACGAAACCCTCAACGACAACGCGTGAGTAAATAATAATCGATCGAAGGCGATTTTTAATTAAAACCCAATTTAAATTTACGATTATTAATCAACGATCGAATGATTAAGTTTGCTAATAATTCTCTTTAATTAAACGCAATCAAAGGCTACGAGCTTCTGGGGGAAATGGTTATAATTAATCAATAAGCATAATAATGGGAACTAATAAGCAGCACTTTTAATTTTTGTTATTTATAATAACTTATTGCGAATATAATTTTCCCCCATCACAATGGAACCAATTTGCTTACCGCGACGTGTACTGAAAGTGTATCTTTAAACGGTGCGAAAAATTGGCCGAGTATTAATAAATTTCGCATTTAATAGCGAATGGAACGGGGAGAAGAAGAAACTAATTTCTATGTAAATGCATTCGTACGATACCACCACTTAACGAAACTGAAATTAAACACTGGAAGCACATGCGTTCGTGGTGTAAAATAACATTGAAGACGTCTTCATAATGAAAACGACAAACAAATAAACAAATTAACACGTGAATGTAAATGGAGGAATAGGAAAATGAAAATAAAAGAAATGGACGAACCGCGAAGGAACCAAGGAAACTCGAGGCTGCCTCCTTCTTCTGCTTGTGCAGTTAATGCTTTCCAAACAATGCCCATCTTAACGGAGCGAAGTAATAATCCAACTTTCACGAGAAGGAAAATACTTTTTTGCCTATTAAAGATAATCGTTTGGTATATCGTCTTAAGAAAAGAAAAAGTGAAAGAAGCATTTTTGTATATTGTATATAGGGGGAGTCATAATAAATATTAATATCGGGAGGTGTGAGAGTCGCGAGCCGGTTATTCCACCTGCTGCAATAAAATCATAAATATTTGTACAGAATTAATGCGTTCGACTTTTTTCCTTCTTCGTCTATTCTTCATCTTACTGGTACTGCTGGTACATGTGTATAAGAATATTAAATGCGGACGTTCAACATGTTTATAATGCCCATTTAATATAAAGTTTTATACGAGAAGAAGAAGAGGAGGAAGACAGGAAAAATTCTCTTTCGTTTAACATCTTTTGGTTCGGTTTGCGACCCGTTTTTGGGTATACCCTGCCTGCGAAGACGATTCATTTGACTCATCGTACATTAAACGCTGTAAAAATTAAATCTCATTATTTATTATAAAAATTATATCTTTGCAGTTGAACGTTGTCGAATTCTAATAAGAAAATTGAATTAACGCACGACGATAAACGTCTAGTTGGTGTTCTTCAAAGGATGCTGATGGACCATAAAACATAATTCCACTTTGTCTTCCTTCGTCTTAGTTTTCTTTTATAAACGATCAAAACTTACAAGACGTCAATCTAAATATCTTTTGAATATGAATGGAACGCTTGATGGCGTTTTAACAACCAACAAGAAGGAAATCTATTTAGATTAAAGCTCGGAGATAAAAATTGAGTCATTATATGGACGCGATATGACACGTTACAACCGTACAAAATAATACAAGAACTAAATGGAAGTGGAGGAAAGTTCTTTTTTAATATATCGACTTTTGCCCTATATTTTTTTGTTGCTGCTGAATGGACGAATTCTTGTGGACGACGTGGTAATTTAAATGAATGGTGATGGAATATAAAGGAGTAAAAGAAACTTCGGGAGAAGAAAAAAGAATGAATGGAGTGAAATTGACAAAAGTGAGTTCTGTGCTTTTGAATTTATGTATGTAAATAACATTGTTGGACGCTGGTCTTCGTGCTTGAGAATACCGATAATAATGATGATGGCAAAATATGATGAAAATCGTTTTTTCTTCCTCTCCGTCTCACATTCGTTTGCAGCATCTCGTTCTCTTTTCTTCTGCGATGGTAAAAGAACATTCGGTATCAATGGTAACACTCGCTGGAATGCGTCCTCCTTCTCTCGCTCACCATTTCGTCTTATTCCGTGGAAGAGTCGCAGGCAGGTAGATGCGGCTCAAACGTTTCGGGTGGATGTTTTCTCCTATGAAAGAGGCGAAAGAAAGAAAAAATTAAGAGACTGACCACACCTTTTGTTGTTGATCCGTTCCATATGGGCATCATATTCACCGTGTGTACGTGTGTGTGTGTGTGTGCGTGTTATTGAAAAATCTCTCCTTCTCACAACATCTTTTATTTTTGCTCTCGGTCATTGTCGAAGGGTTTCCGGTTTATTGTTAAACGCATTCTTTAACGGCAACAATGTTACTATTACTCTAAGGGATAAATGGTGTTTGGTGTTTGAAACTTGCTTAAATGCCGGCGTTCAATTTCCAATTCTCCGTTTTCCATCCTACCCATTCATCTCACCATTTCGCTCCTTTCGTATCTGGTCCACGTCTCTTTCACGTAGAGCTTCCTTTGAAAACTGTTATTTAACCAGTTGATGGAATCGTGATTAAGCGTTTATTGAGAGTTCGTTGATGACGATGGGTTTCCCATGGACCATACGCGCCGAAAACGAAACAAAAATCGGCCGGGAATTAAATCTGGCGAAAGACAATTCCCATTAAGTACCATTTAATCCCCGCGTCGATTTGCATGGTAGATTTAAATTTTATTGGGTTATAAATATTAATTAACATCAAGTGATGAGCAATAAAAAAGGATGAAGGGCGACTTCAAGAAGTTTGGGGGAAAAAGAGTTCCAAGTGCCTCTGCATTCTTAATGTCCCACCGGTTCTTTCGAATCTTCGCCTTCTTCTTCTTCATCGTCATCATCATCAACATCATCTATATGCATACTCATTCCCTCGTCCTTTTCGCTGGTCGGTGTCTGGTTGGTTCCCTCCATTCTTTTATTATTATTATTTTCTCTTGAGTGAGGGTGCCAGGCTGTCTAGAATATCCCTTGTCCAACACACACAAAAAAAGGCGCCCGACTGTCTAGGACGGTCAGAAGAACCGGTGTAAATTAAGCACAGGTGTGCTTCTTATGTACGAAGCCGGAGGAACGAAATAAAAGGCAACCTATAGAATAGGAATAAATAAATATCTTTTTTCCCTCCAAAAATAATGATAATCTTAAAGAATGAAATTCCTTAAATTTATTATGACAATGTGAAGTGAAGAATAATAAAAGGAGGAGAATGCGTAGTCCCTTTTCACTTTTCCTATTATTATTCCCAATTCCTTTTTTTCTTCTTCATCATCATCTCCGTCTCTCATTTCCATTCATTTTATTTTCTCTTGTTCCTCGGACTCAAGGAGACTTTATGGCTGCTTCGTCGGATGTTAAGCGTTAGGGGCGGATGGATTAAAACGTTTGAAGTTGAAATTAATGTTGAGAATTGCTTTTTAACGCAGATTTGTCAAAGATCTGGTTTGAAAGTGAGCAAAATCCTTCGACAAATCGTAAGCATCTTGTTCTTAACGTAACGTAACGTAACGTCACGTGGGTGGGTTGGGTTCTTGTAGAAATTGCCATCGGAATTTCTGGTAGATGATTCGATCGCGGTCGCGTTCGTGTTCTTGCTGGGAGATTAAAATCGAATCGTAATATTTAACATGTCTTAAGACTTAAACCATAAGGTAAAACATCGACTTCTGACAATGTTTGGTGGTACGTAATAATAATAATGTTAATATTATTTGTAAATGTAGCAGTAGTAGGAATTTAAATTGAAGTTGTCTTATCTTGCAGCAGCACTTCCACTAATAACGCATTGTTAGTTCAGTAACCGAAACTCTATTGTTCTGTCATAAATGCCAAAGTAAAGGTGAGAGAGAGAGAACGAGAGAATTAATAAAGGAGAGTGACTTAAGCAAGAAAGCACGTGCATCGTGTATGTGTGAGTGGATTAAAAGTGTACGTTTAACATGAATTATTGTTTCGCAGCTGGACGGCCGGTCCGGTAATCTAACTTAACACACTCACACACACACGGCGAAGAAAGAGGAGAAGATATTTTCACACGACCATAATTCACCTTATATACGACCACCGTTCAAAATTTTATTTTTCTTTGTCCGTTTGGATGCAATATAATTCCATCTTTTTCGCTAATAAATTTCCCTATAACATCGCTAATAATCACACCCGTAACCACAAATATGTTTGCAAAAAAAAGAACAGTTTAGACACAAATAGCGACAAAGTGATTGTGAAGGTCCGCAGTTCGAATCATTTCTCATCGTCATCTTCAATTCGTCCCCGGAAATCCAACAATTTCATTAATTACCGAACTTACCCGGACTTTTCGCGCACTTTAACCGGACTTTCGGCGTACGAACCGAATAAAATCCTAGCGGAATACAGACATTTTAACACCGGCCACGAAGAATGGATAAGTGACGATAAAACGTAAAAAGCGAGATAGAGGACACACACGCATACGTGAAGAATATAACCATTAGAACGGACGTTATAAATGCCAACAGTTATACGTTCGGTCTTTCTTTATTTCACAATGGGATCGACAAAAGGAAAGCAAATTTGTGATTTGCCGCGTCAAGCGGTGGGCCATAAATGTCCATTCGCATTAAGGACAATCGCTCTCGCGCTCTTTCGCATTCTTCCCGTCCTTTTATTTTCGCCTCTTCCATGGGGACACAATGCCCCTAAACAATCCGATGCCAAATAAAAGGTGGAATCGAATAAAGAAGAAGAGGAGACACGTATAAAAGGAGGAAAGCACAAAAGGTGTATTAAGAGAACGTAAAGACAAATAGAAATGAATGAGTTGAAGTGAGAGAGGACGAGACGAGAGAAAAGGTGCATCGTCTTCTTTAAAGCCGTACCACGGAGACGTTGATCATAATAAAATGTGAAATATGATTTCTACTTCGTTTATTTGCAAATGACTTTACAATGGGACGAAAATTAGCAAATAAAAAAGGAAGAGGAAACAACGACAACAGATGAGGAATCGATGCGAGAGCAGAAGAAGCGAGAAGATGAAAAAAGTCTCCTATATTATTGCTCCTTTTTTTTCCCGCAAATTATTTATTATCCTTCTGCCAACGGAGAATGCGAAAACTTGTTGATAATTTGCAATAAATTTTTATTTTTATAGGTTTAGCAAAAACTCGTTTTGACTTAAACAAAAAAGGCTGCGTATAAAACTCAAAAGAAATTATTTCTTTCTCTTTCTGCATTCTTAGAAATTTTCACAATAAAAAATCCCTTTGATTGCTTTTAGTGCGAAGATGAAACAATCTTCGTCATAATAACCACTAAATTGTGTTTATTTTTTATGTAATCCCGTAATTCCGTTATTAATTAAGAAAGACTCGGTGCAAATAGAAAAATTATTCCAATAACCGATCATTTCGATTACAACGTCGAACAATTTCACACTTGTACCGTATAATTATTCACCCCATTTCACGTGTCACGCGGCGTCAACAAAATTAATTCCCAACGAAAGGATTTGATTAGATCGGTCCCAATGTAAATATTTATTTAATTCTCACCATCGAATCCACTCTTCACGTTGGTAATTTTCCCCGTGAAAGTACTTTTTAATAAGAAACCCCCTGTCGATAATCGACCGACTCCACCCTCTCAATTGATTATGTCCCGATCGTTTATCGCAGCAAGAGACACTCATGTGACTTTAAATCCAGTTAAATTCTTCGGGTTGCCGATGGAGTAGAAAAAAGTGGTTAAATAAATGTTACGGTTGACGAACGTAGCGATGGGCACAAAAGGCATTCGTTTAAAAACGATTGTTATTATTAAATTTTCATTTGTAACCGTTAATCTAATGAAAAAAATTGAAAAAAAAAAAACAAGATTCAATTCTTCGGATGAAGAGTCAGGTAAACATTTGACAGCCCTTTCCGGCTTCCATTTGTTTCCTTCCTTCTTCCCAAATCAAAGGGGTAGGAAATGGTTAAATTGGACCAATTTTCTTCCTCCTTCGTGACCTAACCGAATTTCGTAGCCTTTATTCGAATCGGAATTCTTTACGGTAGAGAGATTTAAAAAATCATAAAGTAGCAATTAAATCTCTCTCTCCCGTTGTCGGTCTTTCGCCGTTGCAGAGAGGTAAAAATAATACTAGAAAAGAATGGTAATAAAAAAAGGAAACTGGAAGAAACGTAACTTTTTCTAACGTGTCATCGAGTTTGTTCAAACGCGGGACTTTCTCAGGATCGTCCCGTATTATCCTCGTCTTCTTCGGCGAATATAATACGTAACACATCAACTTTTGACATTTTCCTCTTACTTCTCGTCCCCATCAATTGGGGTCACATCCATAGACTCGTCTGTACGCTCTTGTCTCTTATTAAACAATACTTTTTAATTTCTCTTGCATCGGGGTCTCTGGCTCACAAGCATTCGATCGTCCCGATTGTCACAATTGATCAATACCTGCTGGGGTCCTCAATTTAAAGCGTTACGAAGGTACTTCGATCAATTAAATTCTGGTGGAGGATTTCAAGTGATCTAATTTAATCGAATTCCTCCTATCCCGAGGAACATGACAATAAACAATTAGGAGAAGCACAAAAAGCTTCTTCGCAGGAATAAGATACCTCAGTGAAACTCAGAGGCGATCAATATCTGATTTTGATTTCCTAATTTAGATTGTGTCCTCCTCAATTGAATTCTGGTGGAGCTTTTTCGGGTGGCCCAATTTGGACCCTTCTTCCCATACGACTTTGATTGATACTGACTGCGAAAGGCATCAATCTTAGAAGACTATTGCTGCCATTGTCGTCTTCTTCAGATTGAGTTCAGATTTAATTGCAGCATTCACGTCGACCCGAAGAGGTGGATGACAATGAACAATTAACGAAACCACAAGGAGTAACGCCTCTTTGCCAAAAGGAAAAAGTGAATCTTAATAAAGGAGATATGATTGAATGGTCTATGGTACTGCGAAATGACAATAATTTGGAGAAGACTTTTGTAATGATGATGATGATGAAATAAGCGAAATGAAAATTGTGAGCAAGGGAGAGGAAAAGAATCTCCCTTTGGAATAATAATAATGAAAAAAAAACCAAGCACCAGTTTACTCTCTTGATATCACAATGGACGTTATTACAATAGACAAAGTATCATGCTTACTGTCTTGTCACATTAGGTATGATTGATTGGATGTAGTTTTAAACGAAATTGACCCCTATTTCCGGTAACAAATAACGATAATGGGCGAGCGAAAGGGACGAGAGAGAGAGAGAGGGATTTCTTTTTGTGAATGCAACAGAGAGATCCATTAATGCATTTTTTTGTTGTTGGCTCTCGTACAGATAAAACTCGTCCCTGTGAGAAAAAGGAAAAAGAACGAGCGAAACGACGCGGTTTCTTTTAGGGAAAAACTATGCCAACATCCATTGCTCTTGTACCAGACAATTCGGTCCCATCAAATAAAATTCATTCAACTCCACCTCCTGGTACTTTTTTTGGGTAATATTTATGATTATTGTTGTTATTATTTAGGGTGTGATTTCCTCTTCCCTCCGACTCGTCTTTGACTGGTGTCATCTATGATGACCCGTTACTGTTTTATTGCCATCCTTTTCATTCGGAATGGATGTAAAAGGTCGTTAGGTTTATTGGAATTAATTGTTATCTATCTTGGAGAGACCCTTAGTTCAAACCCTTTTCTATCATCTGAAAACTGTTTTTTGTTGAAGAAGGCAAAGATCTCGACTATTGTGAAGGTAGGTCAAGGATTTGGCGTCAATTTGAAATGGATTAAGAGGGAGAGAGAGAGTAGAGCATAAATTATTAAATTCATGATGGAATCTTTAATGTTAAGGGAATTGGATTAAATTTGCCACGCCTAAACTACTTTTGTGCATTAAACAAATTGAGGCTAAAGACATATCAAATTGTCAAGAGCAGAAAGAGCCCGGGATTAATTCGCTTCTTGTAGTTATCGATGCATACATTTGCAATTAATTGAATTCGTTAAACGAAAGGAATTAATCGCAGGTTTTTTATTTGAAAAAGGACAAATTTAAAAGTGTAAAATTCAATTAACGATTCAAGAAATTAAATTTATGTAAATGGCCATAGAAACTTATCTACCTACAACAAACTGCGTATGCACGAACAATAACTAACACGTTTTCATTTATTTTATTGTTATTAATCCAACAATAAAACTTTATTATTTCGTAATTAAAGTTCCAATTTAAGTTGTTAATTTTCACATGCCCATTAAAAGGACTCGCCGTAAATGGCGATGGTGACATATTACGATAGAAGGAATATCAAAGAGATTAAAGCGAGTGAAATGGAAAAGTTTCACTTTGAGAAGAAGAAAATCGAGATTCTTTCAAGTCTAGACGTTTGATGTTATTATTGCGACTTTTTTTGTATAAAAAAGTTGATTCAGTCACAATTTCTAATCGTTTAATTTACAATGCCATCGACAATTCGCAAATCGTATTTTATTTCGTTAATGTTAAAAACGAAATTTGTCAAAATTCCAAAACGGATAAGTTCTTTTAGCAGCAGATCGGAAAAGTAGGAAGCAAATGTCGTCGCATTTCTACGAAACTTACTGCTTCAATACATTTATGCGACTACAATGCGAATAATAGCGAACCGTTTTTGGTTGCGAAAATGCAAAAACGCATTTCATTCTATTACCACTCGACTGCATAATGTACAAGAAGTCATTTTAACCATTGTGAAAAAATGTAAAGGCATTATATAACTGAGAGTAGTCGAATGCATTTTTATATTGTTACCAACGTTATTATTTGCCGAATAAAAGGAGAAACCATTCAATTTCATGTTTCAGAAAATGGAATTTAAATTTAAAATTAATTGAAAACTGTTAATTTGCTTCCTCGAGAGAGCGCAATTTGCAAAGAGTTGAAAACAAATCGAAATTGTTCCTTTGACAGCAAAGCGTTGGAAAACGAGAAAGAATTATAATAATAGAATAAAATACGAGAGCTTCCTCGAGTTCTTTACATTTTTATAAATGTCCATTTCTCGAGCAATAATTCGTGGCGATACGGTTCAGTTGCTATCAAAGAAAATCCCCCTTTCTGCAGGACGAAGATCTTATTTTCCTACAAGAATGGACCCTAGTAATATAAGGTAAAGTGGCCCCTTACATTTATTATATTATACACACAACAAGAGGAATCCTTTGACCGTGCAAATTTTTTTTACGATTAAACCTCAAACGAAATTGCGACAATTCGATCGCGATTATTTCAATCACCGCCCGCAGTTGCACAACCAGATCTAAGGAAACCGCAACAACTTTCGCTAACGAATTTTACGTTTGTTCGCAAACAAAGAGGAAGTTTCCGTCTAATTTGCCACCGTCGAATAAAGAAAGGGAAATCGCACAACAATTGTCGATCATTATCCAGACATTTTTCGCATAATTATGCATTATTATCGATAAAAATGTGGGACAAAAAGAAAACTACATTTACCTGCTTTAACTACACCCTCACCTTTGATATTCTTAAGAAATGATTGTGTTCGTACGAGATGAAGAAGAATGGAGGATCTTTACTTCCTCCGCAGTAATAATGGGGTAGTACCCATCATGAGACGAATAATGCCATATTACAATGACTGCAAGAAGCAGTTTAAGAAGTAGAAAAGGAATTGGTGAAACGAAAGATGCAGAAGAAGAAGAAAAGGAAAATAAGTGGAAACTGAGGAACGGTGAATGGGCCAACACTGTACGACAATGGACGTGGAACGGTAGAGGATCTTTCTTCTTCATTCGGGCCATTCGTAACGCGTGTATATATTTTAGCTACATGTCCTTTTGTCGTCGAAGAAAAACGGAGAAGAAAAGGAGAAACGTCCATTCAAACGTGCAGCAACAACGACAAGAGAGAACCGTGGCTTCAATGCCAGAAGATATAATAACAATCATAATAGGACATTGTCGTTTTCGTTCTCTCTTCGTTTTCATTTTTTTTTTTGTTATTTGATTTTACCATTCGCAAAACGACAATACGTATTCTTCTGCGTGTGGTATTATGAAAATGGGGATACATTATTATTAGGACAATACAGTCACCTCCGCTCAATGGACGCTCGCCATTCTTCTGCGCGTTTTACCTTTTCTCCGCATCTTTTTACTCACCATACGATATTTCTTTTCTGCAAGGTGCACGTTTTTATGCTTTAACAAGAATAGGTAAATAGTGTAAACGAAGCCACGTCACATAACAGCAAAGTCGACAGGAGGTCCAGAAAGGAACCAATTGATTCCTATACGACTTCATTATGGTTTCGCTCGAATCCAAAGGGCTAACAGTACGAACGATTAACACCGTGATTGATGATGGGATTCGCGAAACAAAAATTGCATCCTAAAGGATTCTTTTAAGATTCAATCATAATCAAAAAGATTAAAACCACAGTTCAGGAAGTTTGTATTTAAATTTGCTTAAACGAATCATCTACCTCTGCGAGGAAAAAATCGTTAGAAAAATCGCAAAGACATTAAAGGGCGCAAATAAATTTTATTAAGTGAAAATCTGTTGCTCCCCCCGATGGATTCGGTACGCTGCCGTTAAGACAGAGCACATAAATTTCGACCGTAACCGTCACTTAGAGGATTTAAGCGTGGAACATCTCAATTTGGCCCATTAACACCGCATTAAAGATGTGAAATGATTCATTTTTTGCGACTCTGCCTCTTCTTCGTCGCACTGAATTATGATTACTTTATTATTATCACGAGAAGAGGGGTTTCGCACTCAATAAACGAAAATAAATCGTTCATTAGAAATGTACGCCCAGTACCTTTTTTTTCCGCTATTTTCGCCGGGTAACGAAGAAAAAGAAGGTTTCGCCCTTTGCGCTTCCGATCGATTTTTTATTTGCGCCGAAAATTGGATCGACGCACACAAGACACCGCATGTAAAAATTGTTCTCATTGTCGTCGACAATGATCTGGAAAAAGGAAACAAATAAAAGAATAAATCCTGTCAATAGTATAAAGACGTATAAACCCCCGTGAAGGGGTTACAAATAATATTTTACTGCCGCGCACAATGCGGAAGAATAATAATCGACCCCGAATTGAAAAGTATTTTAGAGCGGGGCCGGCAAAAAAAGAGACGAAGAGAATTGGTAATAATGGAATGTCCCCTGGAAAAGGAACGAAAGAAACCGATCGTGACCCAATTTCGTATTCATTTGGGACAACACCTTGGAGCCGAAGAATCGACCCTCCGGCGTTTTGCCGTGATTTATTTCGAACATGTGACCGCCCTTTATTCCTTACTTCGGCGACACAATCGCGATAATAACATATTGACTTGTGCGATGATAAAGGGAAAAAATTGCTATTAGCATAACATTCGATCGATTATTCATTCGTACCTTCGACGATTCGATTCAACCAGGAAATTTATTTAAAAAAATTAAATAAAATAAGGACAGAAAAAGAGATTTTGATGTCGGTGATGGGCCCTTTCGCAACGAATCCAGTGATAGGCGTGTCGCATTTTTTTAAATAATTTCACAGTGCCATTCGGGGCCTTTTTGCTCTTTATTTGAAAATGTTACCATTTAAATTCTTTTTTGACTTCTTCGCCGTCGATACGTTTAATATTCATGATATGCGGCATATGGCAAATAATAAACGAACGCCCTTCTATCGTTTGTTGCTTTATTACCAAAATAAAGTATCAATTACGTGCCATTTAACGTTGCAATTTCTCCGCAATAAAAAAAAACCGTTTTGCTGTTTTATTTGATTTTATTTAACCGTCTCTATCGCTATCGATCGATTTGCCGAAGTAATTCGATAGTTCTTTTCGCTCGAAATTAATGCAAATCGAATGTAACGTCTTCAATATAATCTTGATTGCCTTTTGATATTCAAAATATCGGCGATTGTAAGAAGAAATGCTAACAAACTCAGGAGGAGCAATATGCAAAATTAACGAACTTGAAGACGAACAAAACGGTTGCAAAGGCGAATTTTTATATTCGTCGAGAGGTTTCAATTTCAATTAGAACTGCTCCAGCTGCATGCTTCGGTTAATATTTAGATTAAACGGTCCCCAACTCAAAACTTCCTTAATTCAATCAAAACATCAAATATCTGTAGTTTGGTTTTGTTCTTGAGTTTGGACAGTTTTGCTTTGGTCAAACGATAAGCATTTTGATTTATGAAAACCGCAGCAATAACCCAAAAAAAAAATGCTCGATTCGCAATTATTAAACCGTAAATAAATGGAGGATTATAACTGTCTCGCGTACAGTTACTTCTTGAATTGTAATTATTACTTAAATATCCGTACCATAACCGAAAGCCGCTACCATTATTGCTGCTGCCGCTTGGTGGGACGTTAATTCGCTTTACCACATTATTTCCATTTTGGTTCGTTCTACAAGAACAGCACCAAAAAAAAAAGAAACAATAAAATCGCTGCAGTGGCAATAATAGTAGTAAACGGAATAAGTTGCCTACTGCCATCGCACTCCTTCTTGCCATCGGCATTATTATTCATCTTCTGCCACACTCTCGCACTTCGAATTGGCAAAATGTGCGCAAAGAAGTTTAATAAATTATGTTGCTTTATTTCGCGTTATGTTTTGTTGATTAAAGAAAAGAAGGTGGCATAAAGTCTGATATATCGTACGAAAGAAAAAACTATATTTATAAAACGTACGAGGAAACCGCTTCGTCTCTCTCGTCTCTACGTGCGCGAGCGGAAAAACGAAAAGTCTATGATGAGTGTCAGTGAAACGGGGCTCCGTCCCAGCAGGAATCCCGGAGTGCTAATGACCCCCATCAAGGCTCGCCGTCAATCGCATTCGCATCTACACATTTGCTTCTCTTTGCCTATATCCCATTCGATTCGGAAAAAGAAAACTCGGAACAATCCTTTTCCAGTTTCTTTTTCAAATAATAATTTGTAACAAATCCGGAAAATAAGAAGCAGGATTTCCAAAACAAAAAGAGAAATGTTTGAGGAAGAGAAGCGAGGGAAATTTGTATGTGGAGGAAGTGTTTCACTGAATATAGGGGCATAACAATTTTGTATGGTTTTTGTCTTCATTTCACCACCATCAGCATTATCATCAGCGTCATCCTTGTTGTCGTCGTCCTCGACGCTTGTCTCTTAAGGACAATGCCGTTTCGCGTTAGAAAAGAGCGAAATGGATGGGATTATGTGAAGTGGGTTTTATTTTCTCTTCTCTTACACCACCATCAACTATATCTATTCGGTCCTTTTACCATTTCAGCATTATTATTAATAGTAGTGGGATTTTGATTATGACGAGTGGTTGGTTCTGATGTGTGTGTGTTTACTTTTCGTCGTTTTTGTTTAATTAAAACGCGTCTCTTTGCCATTGTTGTGCCACAAGAAGAAAGAAATAAAAAGGAACCCCTCGAAGCAGTAGATGGTGGTGCTGGTGTTGGTAGTAGCAATGGCATAAACGTATGTATAGAGCATTATAGAATAGAAATTCCATTTTGAACATTGGAGCCAGGAGCGTTTATTTATTATACGTATTTTACGTGCGATAATTACACTTAAAAGACACTTATGCATTTATTTCGCCACCCCTTATATTTTCCTTTTCCTTTCCTCCTCTGCTCCGTTTTAAAAGCAGAAATAAATGGGTTTTTGTCTTCATCACAGACGCTCTTTGTCCGGCTTTTTCATTAAAAAAAAATATTACTCACCTCTATTTCTTTTTTAATTATCTTAATTGGTTTATATGTCAATTAAATTCTTTCACTTCTGATCGTATACGACTACGAATTAATTACATCCTGTAATTGATCCTCGTGCGTTTTATTAAAAAAAAAAAACGAATTATGAAAAACGAAAACGATTCAGTTCAAATGGACGTCTTTGGGAGAATTCGTCTTGAGATGAATAAGGGCATTTGTTATCGAGCAATTTATATCGATCATTAGCTGACGGATTATGATCATTCGATTATACGAAAACGCACATGTTTTGGATTAGGCGTGTTTTCGATCCGTTCTTTTCTTCGCTTTTTAGTCCGCGGAAACTAATGGAAATCAAAAGGAAACGAATAAAAGAAAAATGCTCAATATGTGTGAAATCCTATTAAGTATCGTCATCATCATCATCGACGGAACACTAACATCACCTTGTATGTATCTTTCCCTGTCATCTTCCCTCGTATTCCTTTTTTTATCTCTTCCTTTGATTCGGTTTCGATGATTATCATCGATAGATTTTAGGGGCTAACCAATAAGGACTCTCTCCAATTCGCTTGTTTATCGATCATCCCGCTTATTTCTCTATTATCAGGATGAAAGAGGACCAATTGTTATGCTTAAGAGATTGCGGACGGAGCGAGAGAGAATTTACCAGATTATGTTTCCTATTATTAAGAATATATATATCACGATTCATCTCGCTGATAAATATCAATTTATTTAATTTCTTTTATTGTCGTCGTCGTTGTTCGTTTCTCCTATTTGGTGAATAGAGATCAAGAGGGTAGTTGTCCACAAAAAAAAATACGAATGAGGGGCCGATCCGATCGTGGCGTGCTTCTTCATAACGAACTTTTATTTTATTATTTTCCATCTACAAAGAGCAAAGAAGTTGGCGTATCTATTTATTTATAAGGATTTGGTTGCGAAAAGCAGCCGGAAGAATCGCAACTTTTCCTTGTTCGAGATAAGCGATCTCCTCTCTCGTATTTGTTTATCGATTTCTCACAAGAATCGCGATTGTTGCGGATTGAAAAGCAGATGGTGCGCCTTTAAGGAAATTGTGAGAAAACGTTTTGATTTATTTCGCGGTCAGCTCGATGGACGCGTAAAAGGATGCATTAAGGCCCGTATTGTGTGCGATGGAAATTAATTATTCTTCGCAATTCAACGGACAGATACTCGAGTTTGATAGATTTATGCACGAAGCAGCGTTAAAAAAATAAATTGATTGTGCTTAATAAACATCTGCACGGATTATTGTTAACGTCTATCGCTGGTATTAGGAATTGTGTCAATTTTGTGCAAATAATTGCCAATAAAGGAATGCAATTGTTAGTTCAACTACACGGAAAAACCGAGCCAATTTTCCACGTTGTTGGTCAAACGATTTTTCCCAATTTCAACTCCGTTTGTTATTCCTTTATTGCCAACCATAAAGGGGATTACGAATACTTATTATTATTAGTTTTCGCTTAGAATCAGGTGTTGTCGTTAAATACCGAAACGTGTATAGTTAGCAACAAATTTCGCGAACAATGACATTACAAATTGTATACACTTTAACAAAAAATATATATAATAACGAGTATTATTTATTATTACAAAAACGGTATGGAACTGGGGAAAATCCTCGTGTCCCTAATAAACGTACAAATACGCTAGTTGTGAATATTCGTGTCTAATTGTCCCGTACATAACATTCTCAAGAAAGGAAAGATAAAAAGGAGAAAATAATCTCCTACTTTACCTAATGCCACCATTGATTCGCCGAATAAAGAGGACGAACTATTGAATGGAAAGGAGAAAAAGGGAACTTTGAAGCATTAAAACTAAACGTTAACGTTCGATAATAATAAGGGAACGAAGACCAATTTTTAAGAGAATCTACATACGTAACAGCAGCGCACCAAATAAAAGAAGATGAAGAGGAGAATTAGCCAACAAAATAAAATTAATCTCCATTCACATTTCAATCGGTATCTGTTTAATATTCCTTCCACTGCCATCTCCAAGAATTGCAGACCTTTTGCTTCGATGTAAAGCTAACAACAGAGATTGTCGGCGACACGTTGTCTAGCTTAACCGAATTGAAAGGAATGGTATTTCCTCAAATCATACAACCTTTTCTTCGGTCCAGGTGACTGACTGTTTCTCTTTCTTCTGCTTCTTCTCCACACAAAGCACCTGCATTTGGTGAAGAACAACGGACACGTCATTTTAATGAATTGTAACGATACAGAGCGAGAGAAGAAATGCTAAAGGACGGGGCGGTAAGATTGATTGATGGACCGACCGTTGTGAAAACTCCTAAATCTGCATACCTTCCTCTGCAACAAAAATATTGTCCTCGAGCTATTAGTTTATGCACGTGTATGCGGGAAGGAATAAAAAAATGGGCAACAAAGGGGATTGCGAAAAAAGAGATTGTACGCCTGTTTCTGTAAAAGAATTCGATTTTTCATTAAATCATTTGTATTGGCAAAAGGAGAAAAAAAATGAATGAAAGAATTGGGGAATTCGAAAAAAGCATTCAAATGCTTCAACGTTTCGGTAAGTTCCTAATTGCAAATGCTTCAATTTAAAGAAGCTGGTTTACATTTGCAATACGAGTTGGATTTCCTAACTTTGTAGCTTTAGCTTAAGAGACATTTTATTGGAGAAGAAAAATGCAACTTCAGAATTATTCAGCGCTCTACAGAAATTTCGTGTATGTTAATTCCTTCTTGTAAATCCTCGTAAGGATCGTATGCCACTTTGAATAAATCCTTAGCACGCTTCCGCCACTTTTTCCTCTTTGCAAACAACGTGAAAATCTCTTCTTTCACATGACTAATTGCCACTTAAAACTAAACAATTCCACCTCGAATTCCGCATTTACTGTTCACTAATAGAATCCGACATCGATGGCGACGTAACAAAAAGGTCCTAAATAAATAAATAATAAGAAGCGAGAGATAAATGATGAATAATAAATCTGCAATAATCTCTTTTAATGGTGCATCTCTTTTTTATTTCGTGTGTGCGTAGTTTTATGGGGAGAGATACATTTGAGTACAAGAAGCACCCCATTTCTTTTTCGGTAGGGCCCAGAGGGTGTGCCCGTTTTCGAAAACGCGTCCGCTATAAATAATGAAAATTATTAGCATGCATAATACATAAACACACCCCGCACTTTCCAAACTAATAATTAGCCCGTAACAATAATAATAATATTAATCCCTACCCTTTTACATAACATCCATTATACTTCTTCCATGTTAAATGAAACGTACGCACACATACGTTACAATTCATGTTGTATTAACATTTTCTTTTCTCGTTTTCCATTCACTCGTTCCAAGGGCTTCTTTCGTACCCTCGGCCCTCATTATTATTTATATTCGATTACTGTTGTTGTTGTTGTCGGCAGCGAAATTAAAATGTGAAAGAAAACGTTGGTGCGAGGAGGACGATAAAAGAAAATAACCACCATGTCACAAATAAAATGTTTAAAATGCAAGGAACCGACCGAATAAAAAGTGCGCGTGCATCGTCGGGGAGATTGATGGCAGATTTTATCCCGTGAAGCAATAACGTTCCGAAAATTGATGAGATGCGTCTTGTGCTTGTCAAATGGATTTTATGTAACAGTTTGTCTCACTTTCAACGTGACTCTTTTCATCTCGATGCTTTTTGGTAGCAATTTTTTAAGAGGGTTATTATTCGTTCTCTCTCTCGTTTTTACTTCTTGTTCCACCACACTTAAACGCATCATTGGATATTGTTATGATAATGAAAAAGCGTGCCATTTATCATTTAATAATTTATTAATTTCGAACCGGCGAAGAATGAAGATGTTGCATTGTGGCGTTATTAATTCAATTGGAAAATCCTTTTGGGATTCGTTGATGTTGCTTGTGATATTGCCTAATTGAAACAAGATTTGATCGTAAAACGCCAAATTAAAACGAGATGGATGGATCTTGTGGTTCTTGTTTAAGACCAAGAGAAAAACATTCTTTTGCCAATAATGACAACAATGCCGAGCTGAAAAAGAGCCCATAAACTTTTTCATTTTACCCAAGTAATAACCATTCATCTTCTCCGATACTCGATCGGAGGAAGTTTTAGTTACACCGGATTTTTTCGCTTCGTTCGTACGCCTTGACGTTCCTTTTCATAAAAATCAATCAACTTTTATGAATAGATGATATCTTTTCCCATCAATTAATTCTAGTGGTCTTTTTTTCGGTTCTCCAAATTTCTTTGGCCTGGAAAAAGACTCCAAAAGAGACTGCGATGACATTGGTAAATTCTTTCATTCTTTTACTTATGGAAATTAATCGATCGGTAAGCGTGACCAGGTTTAGAAATTTCGTCGAAACTAATTGAAATCTCTTAGATCAAGTTCTTTTCTGTTACAATGTTCCGCTGGCATTGTTCGTGGTAAGTGGAGGATCTCCGCATTCTTAAAATGATAAATTCGAGAGGAAAAGAAGTAGTCGGAGGTGGATTCCGGGGAGAAGGCGAAAACGATCAAGACCGGAGTCCCGGAGTTTCGTTGTTCGGGCACGACGTCCAAAGCAAATTAATAAATCGTTGTTGCGATTGTAGTAATAATGTCGATGCTGGTTAAAGAAAAATGGAAAAATAAAGCACGACGGAGAAGAAGAAGGTGGATTATTGCGAAGAGAATGGAATGCATTGAAATAACAAGGAAAGCTTACACAATTCCAAAACACCTGTACACAATGTACAAGAGAGACAACATTTTTAACATAACAATTGGAGGCGTTAACTTTATTGGTTATAGAACGAACCATAACATAAGTAGAAAATGGAAATTGTACCGCCTGCATTTTCGGATTGGTTAGTAATTTCGTGCTCCCTAAGGTTGGCACGCATGCCTCCTCTATAATCAAACTATTTCCAGAAGTAAAAGACCGGTCGCGCCAGAGCTCCGCAACATCCACAGCAGTTCACTAGTTCGCGTTCATATATGCGCACACAAATATAAGCACAGAAAGACAGAGAAAGAGAAATAACAATCGGGCTATAAGAATAAACAATTAATTAATTAATTAATAACAATCTGCAAATTGTCCGGGACAAGTTTGACACGACTTTTCCATCGACTTTTCCACAACGAACTGCATGAGTTTACCAAAGGGAAGTAGCACAAACGCGGCAACACGGAGACTTTGATAGTTCTCGATCGACAAGTGAACAACATCCGGTTTCGCAATCGGAAACGGAAACAGTGACTCTTTAGTTCAACGGTTGAGTGTTATTGTTTGTTTTGCCTTTTCTCCGAAGGAAGAGCACGGAAACGGCTTCAAAATTGATCTGGATCTACACAGGCAGGCCACTAGCGGCCACTTCATCAGGTATGCACTCGAATTAGAATCCCAATTAGAACATCAATTAATTGCAAAATGCGAAACAATAGCGCAATAGATTCGTTGCGTGCCGGACAAGCGAACAAATTGTGGCGTTCAAACGACAAAGGTCCGGCCGCGTCCGCAATAAATCACGTCGAATGTTGGCCAATTAAGCGTATCACGTATCGGGCGAAAACGGTTTAGTGGCCACGCGGTCGAAACGGTTCCCTGTTAAATGACCATTTGATTGGGGGAGGCCAAAGTGCGAAAGAGGGAGCGTGAAATAAAAATCGCTCTTCTTCGCGAGGATCATATGGCGAAGGAAAGAAACAGAGGGAGAGAGAGAGCGAGAGAGAGAGAGATTTTTCGCCTGGATAAAAGGATAAACGTTCCTTCCTTCCATCTGAAGGACACTCGAGGAGCGAACGAGCGAAAAATTATGTTTAGTTGCTTCCTCTCGCTCGGCCCCTTTCATCCCAATAACAGATTTACCTTTTCCCTTTCGATCCGATAAAGATGATGATGATGATGGAAAACCACAAATTGAATTACATCAAGCACATTTAATTTAATTTGTCTTTTTCTGAAGAGGCAACCCCTGTCAAAGGATGATCAAATTTTGAATAGCAAGAGAGAAAATATTCTTTAAACCCGCTAAAAAAATTATAACTTCTATTCTTCAAGACTTCTTGCATTTAAAATGTCAGTAAATGAAAACGAAGTTATTAATTTAACTTAAAAGTTATTTAAATAACTTTTTGCAAGAGTTGGCTGCTCTTGATCTTTCACCTCGAAGCCAAAGAATGATTTTCCACAAATCAAATTAATTCTTAACATTTTTCCAAAAGGAACCGAATTGAAATTGAATTTGCATAGATTTTAGGCTAAAAACACTTCGATTGGAATTTCGAACGTGCAGGTAACACCTTAAGCGAATGCCGTGTGTCAGGTGGTAATAGTGAGCGATCCGACGGTCGGTGCCAAAGAACGATACTCACGAACGAATCAAAAGTAAGGAAAAGGAAATGTTGCCCGTTTTGCCAACAATTATCGCGAAAATCTCTCACGAGCGTATTCTTTGTTTATTTAATATTTAACGATTATTAGCATCGGCAATAAGAGACAAAAGCTCGTAACACTGAACAGAAAAAGGAGAAGAGAGCGCGAAGAGACGCTGACAACTGTATTAGCTTAATGAAATGTTTGACATTTAATGGCGTGCCATTTCTTTCCATCCATTTCTTGTAATTCTTATTTAACGCCTCTTCCTCCTCGGTACACGTATTATCTTACCCATCGTACCGCATTATTATCGTCATCATCATTACGAATCCATTGTCTACGTGTCAATGGTCAGATTGTCTTTTCCATTGTAAAATAATTCCTTTGTTGCGTTCACGTTTAAATACTCTATTCAAGAGAGCGATGATGAAGATGGCGCGAAGGAAAAAGGCGAATAATAAGAAGAAATGACTGTTAAAGATGCAAATGATAATTTATGAATCGTTATTTTAAATATTCCGTCTCCTCCACGGGTTTTAATTTGATTTGGACCCTATTTTTATTCCTCGGTTTTGGTCTCCTTCGACTGGGTCGAAGCGAATAATCGCAAATCTCTGGTCGTTGTTGTTGTTGCGGTTCTTTCTGTCATAAAAACGTTGCAATAAAGTCGTGAAATATTTCTTTGTTGTTTCGCGTTAAGAAGAAAACGAAAATCCACGTACATGTTAATTAACTTCTTTGCAGATTAAAAAATTAGGATGTGTTAGTGCGAAGTAAATTGTGGTAACGATAAATTAAGAAAAATTGATGTTGGTTCTCCTAATAATGGCAATCTTAATAAGAAAGCGACTGAAATTAATGTTAATACAAGCCCCTCGAGAAAAAAATAAAATAAAACGGACGAAACGCCCGAGCCGAAGAACCCAATTTGTCCTTTAACGTTCCATTCATCATCGCTTCTTATCTTTTATTTATTAAAATACGCACGAACGTTGAGTAATAAGAGTGCATTTTTCAAGATTACAAGCGAAAAAAAAGCGAAGTGCTGAAAAATTGCCGGGATTTAATTAAACAAAGGACATCAACACAGGAACGAAGAAGAAGAGAAAAAACGAACGTCGTACCTGTAAAAATAAAGTAGAAAGGGGCTGATGAGTTTGCAAACCGCTTAAATTGGTTCGACCTCCAGAAAAGAAGGTTTAAGTAAGTGATAAGCTGAAGGAATAATGGACGACAAGCAATTTGTTTTCTTAATCAAAACTGCAATAATGAAGAAGTCAAACGTTTGCTTGGACTTAACAGAAGCTACTTTAGACCGTTACTTTTGGACGTACGAGTAATTACCCCTTTATATTTAAGATGTTTTTTTGTCCTCCAATAACTTCTACCATAGCAGCTTTTATTTACGTTTAGCTTAAGACATTTGATACTTTCAACTGAACTTAACAAAAACCTGTGGTCTTCCAGAAAACAAACAGATTTTAACGTTAGACTTTATAATTATAAATAATATGATTGTTAACAGGTCTTTAACAATTTCCTTGATATAATGTGTTTTTTTTTAAATTTAAATAAGACTTCCTTATCATTTAATGTTAAGATAACCGTTAAGATTTGATCGTTAAATCGCAACAGACATCGATAATCGCCGAATAAATCTTTCGTCGCGTACAATTTGTTACCATCGCAATTCGTTTGCGATTTAATTTAATTAACGCCATATTCGTAATACGTGTAGCCCCAATTAAATTATAAATCACTGGCTCAATTAATGGTAAATTAATTTAAATAATCAATCGCCTGCTGCTACGAAATTGTTTACATTAATCCCTGTTTGCAATAAATTTCTGCATTAACAAGAGAGCCACAGCATCATCCGTTATTATTATTATCCTGCTACTACCATGATCATTGTTAGCGAAACAGTAATTAATCTTAATTAAAGTAAAAAGTAATTAAATGCAAACATAAAAAGTACGTACATAATTTTTATTTTTCACGGTTAATTGCAACAAATTAACTGAAATTTCCTATTTTTTTTCCTTATGTTATATAATGCCCACAACAATAGCATTAAGAGAAGGAGTCAGTAGAAAGGACCTTGAAATCGCCAAGAAGCAGCCACGTGAAATCGAATAAGAATGATGGAGTGCCATCGGAAATAATTGATTTATAATTAAAGAAACTATCGAAGGTTAACTCATTATAATAATGCACTAATTGGATCTTTTAATTATTTATCGATTGATGGTTTCATAAATTTCATATAATAAAAATCATGATGATGATGATGAAGGTCATAGAAACTTTAATATTATAAAATTTATTCGCATCGTAATTGTAAAAGTTAATGAACTGTTACATTATTGTTATGGGGTTTAATTCTAATCATTGGGAATTAATGTATAATTCGCAATGTTTCTGTAAGCTCGAATATTTTGAAATAACATTAAAAAATTAAAATGGAAAATAATAATACCAGAAGCATTTCTGCGGTTTTATATTCAATAAAAATGGTTACGTTAGTATAAAACCTTTTTGCAAATCGCTCGTTTTGCGTTCCTTTGCGCGGATAAATAAGGTCAAAATAGTTAAACAATTTTTATTGACAAATATAAATGTTGTTGAATAAAACGCGAAAAGTATCGAAAAAGAATTAATAATAAAAGTACACGATTATTGCGTTCGTAAAAGTGCATAGATTGGATTTTTATTGCATGCAAGTGGAGGAAAACGATCCAGTTTATCGCCGAGCATGGAGGCTTTGGTGGAAATAAAACAAACTTTTACGAGTTCAAGCGATTTTATGCGATTACACATTAATATTTGCAAGAATTTACCGAACACGTAAACATCAATCATCGAGAGAGACGAATGCAAGAAGAAACTGTTTAGCATTACTTTTTAATTAAATATTTTCAACGCGATTTACATCCGTTGAATAAAACATTTCGCAGAATTTGTTCATTTCACCACCGTTATTGCCAACGTCTTCTAAACTCGCCGTTTTACAGTAATCGCCGCATTCAAACGCACCCCCAAAGCTCGTTCATATTTAATTTACGTTAAACTACGAAACAATAGATTTCATTAATTCGCAAAGTTTGCACCTTTTACGCAGTCGGCAATTCCCCATTGTCCCACCCTCGAAAGGAACAATTCGTCCCTAAAAATAACAAAAAATCCACACTCATTAAACACAAACGCAAATAATCGACAAACTTAATTGATTTCCGTTGTTTTCAGATCGCCAATGTGCGAGGGTGGCTTCAGCGCCGCCGAGGGTCTGTCGCGGATGGCGTCGCTCGGCGGCGCGGCCGCTCTAGGCGTGCCGCAGGGCCTGACCGCACCGCAACCGGCCAAGAAGCAGGACGACCACATCAAACGGCCGATGAACGCGTTCATGGTCTGGTCGCGATTGCAGCGGCGGAAGATCGCGCAGGAAAACCCGAAGATGCACAATTCGGAGATATCGAAGAGATTAGGTGAGTCCTTCGCGCCTTATCGATCGGCCCTCGTCGCTCTTCTCGTAATCGATTTAATGAAAATATGGAAGTGGAGCGTCGTTCATAAAGGGAATTTCTTCGCATTGTCGCAGCAGATGTCTTCTGTCACTTGTCCGTCACGGAATCCTCGGGGTTCCTTGCGGTTTTTGTTATTCTTTCATATTCCTTCGCTCCTGATGGCATGCATAATTCATCGGATCTAGTGGGAATAACGGGAGGAAATCCATCTTGCCGCCCTTGTGCGCGTAGGTCAAGGGGGTGCAACAAAAAGGAGCAAGAGACTATATAAAAAAAAAGTCGAGAAGAACTCTTTTGCAACCGAATTTAATGCAGCGCAACAATCGCCCTTTATTTGCCGTTAATATCGATTTGAGCCCTTATTTCTTCTACTCGCACTGCCACCGAATGAGACGTTAAGAACTCGACGAAAAAGAGGAATAGCAACACCGCCGATGATGCTGATGTGGCTGATGATGATGGAAAGAGGCTGTAAGTGCGCACAATGTCTTCGGGGGGTTTCGAACGGCGTCTTCGTCTGTTCTGCGGGACCGAGAACAAGAACAAGGCACGACATAACCTGTTTCGTGTACGCTTATTGGACGTACAATGGAATTGGGCGACTCGGTTTGTCCAATGAAGACGCCGGCCTCCCTCAGTTCGTACGGCAACAATGCTGATGATAGTAATGATGAAACGCTTGCGATGGCCCTTTTGTTCGCCGCCTTGTCACTTTTGTGTCTCTATAGTAGCGTCGCGACGGCGAAAAGTGGGCGCGAGATTGCGAGCGGGAGGGAGAGAAAGAGTCGCCCTTTAAAATCCGACCCCCTCCGCGATTTATTGTTGCACGCATCCCTTGGAGATAAGAATTAATTACAATCCAGGAGGGTTGTTTTTTGTCGTTGTTGTTGTCACTTTTCATCGATAATTTTTGCTCGGTTAATGCGAATTTTCGGTTGCGAATTCTCACCAATCAATATCGCAATTTCGCGTTGCCGTTCGTCGATTATCGTTTTATCCATTATCCTCAACAGACACTTTGGCTCGAACAATGGCACAAGACAACGTTGTCTCCTTTTCGGGCCCTTTAACGCGTTCATCGACATTGTTCTTCGTCTTTTATGAACGAAAGCTTCAGTTACCGTTTATAACTGGATTGCTCCCGGATTATTGTTATCAACATCGATATAATGCAACGCTAAGAGAAGAAATGAAAAGGGCAAATGTCCTTATTTATTTCGCAAAAAGTTCAATCGATCGGATCAATTTTGGCTTTAATCCTTTTTCCCTGTTACGCGTAATCCGACGAGGAGTAATCCTTAAAAAGGCGACGAAACCTGACAAGTTACCCTCCACGAATCCCAAGACTTACCAATTGCGTTCTCCTTCAGGTCTCGCATTTCTTCGTCCCAAAAGAAAAGATTATTTAACAATTCGACGAACAAGAATCAATACCACACGCATCAAACGGACGCTCATTTCTTGTTTTTGCCGATCCAGGTGCGAAAATTTGTTCTTGTTTTCGGCAGGGGACCAACCACTAATAATCCGTTTGATTTTATTGCTATTCTCTTCCTTGCAGGTGCCGAATGGAAACTGTTGACGGAAGACGAGAAACGGCCATTTATCGACGAGGCGAAGAGGTTGAGGGCAATGCACATGAAGGAGCATCCCGATTATAAGTATCGGCCGCGTCGCAAGCCGAAGACGCTAAGGAAAGAAGGTTACCCCTATTCGATACCGTATCCATCGGTGCCGATGGACGCTTTACGTGCCGGTAAGCGATTTCTCTTATCTTTGTTGTATTGAAAAGGAAAAACGTCGAGTGGCTTTTGTGTGTGAAGGCAAAACGTAATTTGGCGACTTTTGCCAACCGGAAACGTTCCTTCCGTTTGTTTGTTTTTAATTAAAAAAAATTGTGAATAATCTTGAACCGTTCTTGCTCTTATTATTGTTATTGCTCCAGGTGTTTGAATAGGAATCGAATAGTTGTTTTGTTGTCGATGGGCGAAAGAATAATGTTTGGCAATCCTATTATCTCTTGTATGCCAAGAGACTGAAAAGAATCGCGTTCTTTTATGTAAAGACTCCGAAAGCATCGTCGTCATCATCGTTCGGAATAACAATGATTGGGAATCGATAGAATTGAAATTGGACCAAATACGTATAACAATAATGCAAACACGTATAAGTCGATTTAATGCAGGTAGTTTGGGAACAGGATGCATGAATGGGACCGAATGGCAATGAATCCATCCAGAAGACCAACAAATCTTCGATAAACTTCCAACATACGCATATCGAGACCGATCGTGTCGTTGCATTTCATTATCGAGAATACAAAGAATTAAACGAAGAACGTAACGTACTTTTTTCCCATTGCTTCTCAACTTTCTGGAACACTCAAACAATTATTGCTCACCTTTCTGCTCGATAATACACGTCGGTGGATTATTAACAAAAAATTTGCGTGTCGAATGACTACAAACAACGAGGATTAATAGAGAGAGAGAGAGACCGGGCTGAAATGAGCGATATCATTTGGTGCCGCACAAAAAGCAATTAATTATCCTGAATTAATGAGTTTATAAACAACAGCAAAAAAGGAGCGAGGGGCCGCTCTAAATTCACGTTCGCTTTTTCAGTTCTTTTTCGTTTCCATTTAGGGTGGATATTTATGAGATTATTGACTTCGTTCGCGGAATGCGAATGTTGCAATTTCGACCAGAAACGCGCAGAAACTTCGAACGAAACCGGTATATTAATTAATTGATTTCTTAATTAAATTATTATAAAACGTGTGTTAATAACAATGGATAATAATGACGATGGTACAAGAGTTGATGTTGTTGTTGTTGTGTCGATGAAAGGTCAATTTAAAATTAATTAGCACGCATTTCACGTTGTTTAATTAATAATAACGCCGATGACGATGATGAATGAAACAATCAAAACTTTAGAATTTTGCATTGTTCGCGAAATGCCGGACAAAAAGCGAATTCATATAAACGAATAAACACTCCTTCAAAGTCAACATCTTCTTGCGTTCGTTGTAATAATTAAAGCGATGAAAAGCGACGAGGAATTTTAATTATAATCCATTCGCAGAACGATTAAAACGATTCCTAATCAATTCCATTCGCCATCGACCATCACTCGAAGACTGGAAGAAGGTCTTAAGCAAATGTGATAATAAAACTCCCTCTTGCACCAGCTAATTATTTAATTCTTAATTGAATTATCCGAGTTCAAGTAAATCGAACCGGTCGTTCATCGTCTGTTTGGATGGAAATAAAATGGGCATTAAGCCGGTGTTAAAGGCTTTAATTTTTTTCCATGTTTAATAAAAGCATTATTTATTACGGGGCATGTTTTCATTTGAAAAATAACCGCGCAAGGTGCGAGCCACAGACGGAGAAACCCTTTTTCTCCTGTTCGTTTTTCGGTCGATTGGGCTTTAATAACGTCTCCGTAATGCATTTGTCATATTTAAATTGCCCTATCATAATTAAGTTAATATTATACGTCTCCTCTCCATTTTACTCTTCGCTCTACTCCTCGATTTCCTCTTCGAGTCTTAACAGTAATTTTATCGTGCAGCTAACAAGAGGAATAAAGGTGCTTTTTTCGGTTAATTTACATAAATAATCGCACTCGATATCGCCTTAATTTCCAATCGTTTCTTTATGCGGCCATTAAAAGAAGATTAAGAATGATCTTTAATTATTTGCTTTTTTCTTCAGTTGCTTGAAGTAGCCCAAATCTACGTTAAGTCGTCCCGTGTGTATAAATGTTTTGGCACCGACAACCAATCGATCCAATTTCATCCAAATTTAAAGGCACTTGATGGCGATTCGATTGAAAATTAACTTCGCAATCAATTGAATTTGACTTTTTAATGAAGAGGATTTCTTTTCAGTAATTGTCATTTTTTTAACTAATTTAATTTGATCGGCCACTGTATTGATTATTTTCATGCGAATTTTGGGCAGATTATCGAACAAAAATGTGAATAAAAAATATTATTTACACGTCACTTGCATACAATTTTAATTATAATTAAATAAAAGCTGCGAAATTTTAATTGTTAACCGACGAGTGATTAACAATAATGGATGGGATTTTAAATTCAGTCGATGAGCGACAAAAAAGTTATTTGGTTGTTAATTAAACAGGGATCTAATTATAAAATAAGATTAAAATTAATACGGGAAAATTAATCAACAAAGGGAGCATATGTTTCCATTTCCACGAGGGAAATTCGTTGTAGGACAAATTGTAATTAAGACTTTACAAGACGATTGAATTAAATTAAATATGAATGAAAGTTATTTTCGAATTGGATAATTACACACCGATGGCAAACGAATAATAATAACTAGCAGTCGGTATCCATTAAGTGGTGGAGTGCGTCTCAAGATATGCCAACACGAAGAGGCTCTTAAGCGCTTATTATTATTAAAAAGAGGCTAACGTTACCATTTAATTACGTGCAATTATCAAATAGGACATACGTGCAATTGAAAATTACCTTCCCTTTAGACGTTCGCATTCATTTTATAAACGAAGAGTGAAAAAGACTGCAGACATGATGAAACTTTTGGCTTATTATGACAAGAGCTTTAAGAAAAAAGTAACTGATTAATTTTCTCATTAGGATTTAACGCTCGTTAAAATTCTAACGCCTTAATTACGCGAATTAATTTATTACGTCTCTTCTACGAAACATTAATCGCCGATCATCTCATCTGAAGCTAATTTATTTGGCATCTTCGTAAGTTGAAATTAACAAAAGCTACCGAACACAATGAGACGCCCTTTTTTACCTCTTCACGTTCAAAAAAGAGGCGTCTGTTATTAATTTAAACGAGGATTATTACCATTTATAAGAGCGGTCGCCGTTGCCTTTCCTTCTCCATTCTTTCAATTGCCTCGCCAGATAGCCGAATAGATACTCGAGGAGGATTTTTTCGTTGGCGATTGCCTAGCCAACATCGGCTTGCCTCTTTCTCCGTATATGAAAAGTGTTCATTTTAATGTCAATCACATCTCATTTGCGCCAGATGATGTGACAGCTAACACACAATAATATACCTCCACTTCTGATTTATTCCCAAGTTGATTTATTACAATTTAACATTCTCGAAATGGTAAAGAGTTCCATGCAGCTTGCGCGAACAAGCGGGCATTTAAACGGTCTTCAGATGCGTCTCTAACGTTTCACAATCGACCATTAACTATTTCGAGTTAACGTGCGCGAAAATCCAACGATAGAAAAGCGAATTCGGACGTTAATTAATTATTACCTACGGTTTGATTGATCAACTTTTTCGCTTTGGTCGTTATTTGTCCCTGATACTAAACGCGATTAAGAAAAACCAACAACAATCAATGGCGAAAAGTTCAAAAATACCAGGAGCCCTGAGCGTTTGTTTCGCAAATTGGCAAACAAAACGAAAATAAAAGGGAGATAATCGGCGCACGATTAATTGAACCGCGAGGGTCTCGTGTTAAAGTTAAAGCTACATAACAATCCGAAAGGAGGACGACAAAAAAAAAGACCGTCGAGGAATTTTAAGTATGTGCGAGTGTTTCTTTACGAGCCAAAGAATGGATGCTGCGATATCATTGCGGGACGCTGATGCCCGATCGCCGGGATCTCACACCTTCGAGCGCACAAATCGTCCAGGTGTTTTGCCGGTCTTTTTCTTAACGAACGGACAACAACAACAACAAGCGAGAGAGCGAGAAATGGATGGTTAACAATAAACAACGGCGAGGAATATCTTACGACGAGGAGGAGGAAGAAGAAAGGCGAAAATCGAATAAATTTATTAAAGGGAATAAATAAATACGGAATGATGAAGGAGTTAAAGAGAAGCGAGTTATTATACGGACGAAAAAAGAAATGTTAAGACGAACGGGTCGGCGATGAAGAAGGAGAATTTACGCGGAGATCCCATGCAATAGACGAGGAACCGCTCGTTGTTCGTTCGCCCTCCTCGTCTTACCGTCTCTTCTTGCGGACGATTCCTCCTCGCGGACGTGAATCATACGCGTACAAGACCATCCTTGTCCCATTCTTTTTCGTATCGATTTAAACATCGTTACCGATCGTGTTACAAATGATTTAATGTCGGTCATTTGTTAGGATTAATGCATCATCCTTACTACTTCTTCTTCTTCGTTTTTACTGGAACGTGTTATGATCGAGAGCGTATTGTACGCTAGTGTGTGTGTGTTTTGAATGGAGCTATCCCCATAAATTCCGATGAAAAATCGCGCCACATACACGTATAAACGTCTCTCTCCGTGTGTCTCTTCGTCTCGCCAAGGAAGCAACAAATTTACCACCTAAGGATTTTTTTTTAATTTATAAATACGCGATTCGCTTCGTTATTGGCAATAACGATTGGTTTTCTTGTCCATTAGGTATGAGCGGTATGAGTCAATCGATGGCATCGTATTATAATCCATCGGCGGCCGCGTACGGGCCGTTGAGCGCGGCTTCGATGGCCGCAGCGGCGGCCGCAGCACAACAATCGGCAGCCGCTATGACAGCCGGATTGACAGCGCCACAACAGGTAATGAACAGATTTTCTTTCCTCTTAATTCGCTCGAAGAAAAAAAAACGATATCATACCACGTAAACCAGGTAAACTTAATATAAATCAGATCAAAAAGAAAGGTAAGGGAGCGAGAGAAACGTTTAACGTTTCAATTTCGTCGTCCTCTTTCGATTCACTGTTTCTCCGCGTGTCCCACGATTCGTAAAGGCCGTTAAGCGGAGAATTCCTTATTTTATTTTTTCATTGAGATGTAAAGGATAAGATAAGCTTGTTATGTGCGGTAATTTTAATGACACCTTAAGAGAAAAGAGATTCGAGGTTCTTGTTAAGTCATCTTGCGAGCGAGAGAGATCGTCGTCGGACTGACGGCTCTTCGCTCCAAAAATCCCGTCAAGCGAACACGACGTAATCTTCGAGTTAAAAGAACGCCAGGAAGAAATGGGAAAAAGGTTGTATAGCGAGAAACAAGAGTGGAATTTTTGAAGGAGTATAAATTTAGGTTGCGTCCGGCAAATTTTTCTTTTCGGAAAATCCGCTTTCAATTTCGTCGAGATTTGAATGGATGGGCGAGAAGAAAGTTGCATTTTCTTTTCATACGGCGAGTGAATAAATAGCTTACCGATTGTAGCGTGTGGGTAAAAGAAGGTGATGGTAAAGTGGCCGGGAATAACACCTGGCCAGTCCGTTCCTAATGGCATTGATAGTCGTCCGATGACTTGCACATTATCATCGTCGTCGACATCATCGTACCACCAACAACAACAACAATAATGTGCGTTATAGAGAAAGACTTTTGGAGAGGAAAGAGAGGAGCGAGAGAAAGGTAAACACAAAGCCTAAAAAATGCGCGTGTATTAAGGAAAAGGAAGTAAAAGAAGGAGAAGAATGGTGAAAAAAGAAGTAACGTAAATGCCTGATGGTTCAATTCTCACACTTGGTTAGTTACACTAAACAAATTGCCCGTGTAAAGAGGAGGAATGGGAAGGGAACGACTGGAATATAAATGGACGATGGTGATCGATTGATTTGCCAGTGGCTGACGTAAAGGAATAAAAAAGAAGTAAACCGAAAAGAAAATCGATTAATACGAATATCCGGCTCGGACGGTCGACTCGAATCAAAAGCAATGACAAACAATTCGTCATTAGCGATCCGAAGAACGTTAAAGAAGAATTTAGCAAATTTGCTTCAGAGTTTGTTGGACCAAATTGCCTTAAAAGCTATTCCATTTTCTTATGTCATAAAAAAGGGAAAGTGTTGCAATATTAATAAAAGTGGGTGTAAAGTTGCTCCCTGCAAAAAGATTTCGTTTGCAATTTAATATATAAATAAAAATCGTGTATGTTATTACTACAAAAAGGGCAATAAATAAAAGGACGAGGAGGAGCAAGCAAAAAAGAATTTAGATATTATTATGCAAAATAATATGAATGTAATTTGGAATGAGCAACAAAGAGGTATAAAGCTCGTCCTTTTGTCATTCACCAAATGCGAATTTTTCCAATAACAACAACCAGAAACGTATAGGATAATTATTATGATAATTGAGAGCGCTTCTTTTTTTGGTGAAGAGCGCAGTCTTCGCTTACAACAGTGCTACTACCACGGTAGTTATCAACCGAAGAAGTGGAAAGAATGAGAAAAGGCGGAGGAACGAAGATGAGGAACAATAATAATAAAGCGAATGGAACGGAAACCCCATAAATGTATTCTTCAACGTACTTTACGATGCACAAACAAGAATTTAGGCATTAAATTGGTCAGTTTATATGAGTCTTAATGGGTTTGA
Source organism: Hololepta plana (assembly GCA_963695495.1). Taxonomy (NCBI): domain Eukaryota; kingdom Metazoa; phylum Arthropoda; class Insecta; order Coleoptera; family Histeridae; genus Hololepta; species Hololepta plana. Next base: position 10,203,970 of record OY968836.1, read on the forward strand.
CGTTATTTAAGGCAGAATACGTGGCCGAGCGAGATGGCGATATGGAGAGAAAGGGCCATCTGCTGTTTCTTCGTCGTCATCATCATCATCATCAGTTTCCCTTTACACGTTTTCTCCGACCTCTTCGTATGCATATTAAAAAAATGCATTGGAACAATAACAAGGCGAAGAAGAAAGAAAGAAATAGAATTGGCCTCGACGCTGGGACCACAACAACAAATCAATAGTTTTTCTCTTCGGAAAGCCACCAGTTGTTATTATAACTCTATAAATGGTACGAGTATGGTGTTGTTGTTGTTGTTGTAAAACGGCATCCAGATTGGACATTTCGCCCGACGGCTGCCGTGAGTTAATCCTGATTTAATGGCAATCGTTGTTATGCCGCTTGGGTGACACCTTCACGCTCATCCATACAAAAAGAAATAACGAAATAACCTAAAGAATATACCACAAACACGAAGAAGAAGAAAAAATCTAACTGGAGAAGGACGAGGAAGAAGAAAACGAAAACGAATCGAATTCTCATTTACATTACAACGCACCAGTAGATTCGTCCTTATGTTTTACGATGTTTTTGGGCTTTTGGATGCCTCGTTCGACGATAGCGAGCGAAGAGATCCGACAGAACCGCAATAAATTCGTGTCCTAAACAAGCAGTTAGTTATAAGAGCAGCGACAAGAAATGAAGAAAACTTTATTGGAAAGTTCGAAAACTTTGACTATAAATTTTTTGTTCGTAATTTACTTGTAAACAACCCTCTTTTTCTTTTAATATATCTACGTTGCGCACGATGCAACAACAGAACGTCATAACAATTCTTCCGTAAATTATAGTCACGTGTGCCACCGGGTTTTCCATTTTCTTCGGCAAAAACTTTAACGGCGAAACCAATTAAGAAAATGTCATAAAAAGCGAGCAAATAGCAGACAAAATTCAACTGCATGGAACGCAATTTAAGATTTATCTGTTTATATTCTCGAATTGCAAACGTTTATTATTAATCCAGGAAATAAATTAAATCCAATTAAACGTACACTTTCCAAATTTATTGCCCTATCGACGAACGCTGCCATGCATTAAATTTAAACTTTTTTCTTAAGTTAACCACGAGTACGTTTCCTGTTCGATCCGAGATTAATATCGGTGGCGATTTTTCTAATAAATCGAATCCCATTAATCACCGCGCGCAAATGAAGCAACGAGGAGGAGATGGGGCAAAAAGAGCAAACGGACAGGAAACGCTCTTCTTTATTCTTCTTGTAATGCAACACTTTATCAAATCGGATTTATTTATTTATTGTATCCTTAATAATGACAAAAACCCCTTCTCTTCCACTAACAACCCGCTTTATCCCAAACGTCCTCGTTATAACTCATTCTTCCCGCGATTAATTTATTCGTGGTAGATCCACCTTTTTCAGCCATTCGTTTATCATTAAGCTAAAATCGTAACAGAGCAAATGAAGTTGGTACAGGTTTTGGCATCGATTAGAAAGTAATCGTAAACGCATTCTTACGGACAACTTCTTGTCGGGCATAAATTAAAATCAACGCCGCACCGCGAATGGCACAAGAGAATGCGCGTGACGGCCGTTAGTCACCAACACAAAATCGTATTGTGCGTGTGGGATGATATATTGTCACCGAATTACTTCTTGTTCGGCCACCCTCTTCATCTCTCTCACGGCTTCCTACAGTAACGGCAAGAAGCGGCCGCACAAAGGCACGAAATTATGGATAATAACAAACGTACCGGTTCTACTGGTCACCATTTGGACCTTTGCGGGGACGAGAAGAGGCGCCCGATCGCGGAGGAGCTTCTCCTCGCCCTCGATGCAGAACGCGTCCTTTCTAAATTGACATTCGATTCGTTTCTCTGTTGATCCAGGTGGTAGGTTCGATGGACGCGATGAAATACTCGATGGACGAGAAGTACCGTTCGCCGTACATGCCGCCGTCGTCGCTGGCGATGTCGATGTACTCGGACCCGAAGTACATGGACTCGCCGTCGAAGAGCTACCTGGAGCGCGGCTACTTGGACTCGACGAGCGCGCTGACGAAGGCGTACTTCGAGTCGTCGAAAATGTACATGGACGGCAAGTACAGCGCGGACGCGTCGCGACCGTCGTACCCGCCGCTGGATATCGGTAAGATGTACGCGACCTCGTCGTCGGAACAATCGCCGACGGCCGTGCAGCAGAGTCTGAGCTCGCCGCGTTCGTCCGACTCGCCCGACATCAAGCACCAGGAGCGGCACGACGGCGCGTCCTCCTCGTCCAGCTCGACGACGACGACGTCGTCGACGGGCGGCGTGTCGCCGAACGGCGGCACCACGTTGCCCTCGTACTATCCGAGCCCCGGCGGCAACATGCAGCAGAGCGCGGCCGCGGCGGCCGCCGCAGCCGCGGCCGCCGCCGCCGGCATGCCGTCGGGCCTGATACCGATGGCGCAATACGCGAGCCAGTATCCGGCCGCGGGCGCACAGGCACCGGGCGGCGAGTTCCGAAGACCGTTGGCCGTCTTGTTTTGACCGGATCGCTTGTGAATTGCGGTCGTTTCGGCCGCGCTTGACTTGGATTCGATTGCGGTTTTTGTACATATGAGTAACGTTAAGTTGATTCTTCGTTTTGCGTGTTCCATTCGGTCGGTTTTTTTGTAAATAGTAATTCGTACCGATCGCGATTAACTACGTACTAGAGACTCGTCGTGCAATTTATATCTATTATAATTAGCAGTATCGCGAATTTTTGAATCTTTCGCTTTCCGTTCTGGTACAACAAATGATTTTTTTTTTGTCTGAGAGAATAGAAAGAGTTGGTTTTGATTTAATCGACGTGTAAAAGATGTGCGAAATTATTGATTTCTCTTCTTCTACAGGGCGCAGATAAAGAAGTGGCCGTAATGTTTGTAGAGAGACGCAAAATTTGTATAAAATGTAAATAAATTTCATTTTCGTTTTCTTTTTTAAAGGATTTTCGTATAAAATTGAACGAAATCAGCGAACGTAATTATCCGTTGAAATTCTTATCGAAGCAATTAATTGACTCCCTTAATTGGATCTCCTTTAAACGCTGACATTACTTTCGTCGTTATGTTAAGCCATCGATACACCTGAATTTTAATTTTAAATTACCTTGTACATAAAGGAATGCGATTATAATTAATTGTTAACTCCATTTATTAATTTAGGTACAAAAAATATGTTAATTAATCGATTTACGTACTACATAATTATTATTTGATTTTAATTATTTTATAACCCATCGACTTCACAATTCACGTTCTGGCTTTTTATACAGAATGTTAGGCAATGAAACATTTTCCTTTTGCAAACCCCAATTGACCCGGATACGTTGTTATTGAAAATTTCGCGATCGAATTAAATCCAATCGTATATTAGATGATTATTAATTAATTACGTATTGTAAAACCCGATGTAAAACTGAATAATGTGAAAAGGAAGAAAAATAAAATAATAGAATGTCATTGTTTAAAAAAAGCAACGGAGTTTTTTGCAAATTTCTTACCCTCAAATTCCTTTACTCTGTCGTCCTTGCCAAAAATGTTCAGATCAGATGTTCGAGGGAATTGTTTTTAGGTCACTACGTACAAAGCAAGTTAAAGTAGTAAAACGGTTGTTGATGGCAATAATTCAAATGGAATCAACCATTGCCAATCGCCTATTTATTCTAAATAAAGGCTATAATCTAAAGTAGAAAGTGCCGTTATATATAAAGCACTTATGTTACAATTGACAGACATTAATTGCAGAAAATCATACACGACGTCCATTAAAGCAACATTTGTAAAGATTTACGGCCGAGATAAAAATGCCAATAATTATTTCTCACTTTGTCTCGCTGCGATCGTTACTTCATTCACCGACGGTTAATCGCGAAATTAATCGCACTCCTTAATTTCGAATTGATTTAGACAAATTGCAACGCGGATTATTGGGGGACGCTCGCTTATTCTGCACAACAAAAATCAGGCAATAACCTTAACAATGCTTTATAATTACAATATTTATTAGTTTACGGAAGCATAATAATGGAAAAGAGAACTTTTCATTTCACCTCTGTACGAAAGTTTATTATTCGATTATTCGACGAAACAGATCAAATAAAAATCTCTTATTCATTCCAATTCCATTCGTACAAAAGGCTACTCCATCTTATTAAAAGGAGAACGTCAAGTAGTTGAATGCATTAGACACGTGAAGAATTGATACGAAGGCTACAATCGAACCATCTATAATGACTAAGCAATGGTAACAATATCGACGTGTGAGTCTTCAGATGACTGGTGTTAAATTAAAAGCAAAAAAAGTTGATGAAGAGGATCCCATCTCGCTCGCCTTTTGTACGGCAACAACAATAACAGTAAAATCGAAAAGAGGTTTTATAAACGAGTTCTCGTCGCCGCATACTTTCGACTGCACGAGGAAAATCGAGAAGAAGTTAGCGTTTAATTCAAACGTAATTCGCCAATGAAACTTTTCTTCTCCAAACTCACAAACTGTGATGGGCGATAGTATGGCCGCGGATGAGCAGAAAGGTCTTAATGAACCAGGGGCCGGAAATGACTTCTTTGCCAGAAGGACCTTCGAACTCTTTCGAAAATCATTGGCAGTCAAGCATGTATGATTTATTCGTTGTTTCAGCTGCTAAAGCTCATCCACGCAAATCTGGATGGTTGAAATCTGGCGATTTTGCAAATCATGATACAGATCCACTTCCTCCTGAGCATCTTCCTTTAAAAATTCTGTGCAAATGTTCGGTAAGAAGACGATCTGAAGGAATCTGACGATTGGGGTAAGCTTCAACATAAACACTGGCATTTTCCACTAACACGACCATCAATGAAATAAATGCATGATGGGGCGAAAATAAATAATCCTCCGTGTCTCCAAAACCCTCAATTTCCGGCCCATCTTAATTAAGGCCGTTCTGCTCATCTTGGGCCATCACCCCTTGAAGTTAGCGACACTTTTTTTAACGCCCTGTATATCGATTCTCGAAGCCACCAAACTATTAGTTGCCCGAAACACTTCTTCTGTGCTTCCTGTGCGGCTCGTGCAAAGTGGCCTTTAACCACCTGGGGTGTTCGAGCAACTACTCCAGAGGCCACAATTATAACAGACAATAGAACGGCAACTCTGTATAGTCATCGGGGACGGTTCGTCTCGTTGCCTGCCGTTGTTGTTGTTGTTATTACGTGCGGTCGAATTGATTCCGGGGGTGTCTCGCAGTGTGGGACACGGATTAAATGATTCTTTCCACACTTTAACTCGCAATTATCCGACGTTATTTTTGTGTGTGCAAAGGTACGATTAAAAATCGATTTTCCTCCGCCATCCCGTTTCTATTGCACAGGTGGAAAAGATTTTCCCATGCAATTGAAACAAAATTGGCAAACATGCAGAAAAGACTCTCGACTCGCCCTTCAGCGAAAGCAATTGACGAAGGAAAAGAGGGAAAACTTTTCTTGCTCCACAATAACGGCCGGGAAAGGGAGTTAATAATAATAAGAACAGCAACAAAGGAAGAATAGTTATTTGCAGCGAATTGCATGCTACAGAATCGGCATCTTTACTGCAATTTCCAATTAGTTTCTCCTTTTTCTGCTGGGACTGCAAATCAAAAAACGGAAAACCCTCGGTGCAGTTCCCCTCTTATTCCAATTAGACGGTAACGTTTGCTTTTGTTTTCTTTTGCAAAAAATTAATTAAAAGAAGTAATAATTGTAGAAAACGCATTAAATAAATTCACAAAAGCAACGCAACAAAACGCTTTATTGTTTAACATCACAATAATAATAATAAATAGCGGGAACGGTGACAAAAGGTAACAACGGCATTAACAGGAATACGTAATATAAAAGGCAACAAGCAGGCATCGAGAACAAGAACAACAATAAACGGTAAAAGGCAATAGCAGCAGCGGCAACAACAACAGTTAACGGCAATAGAATTATGAGCAGAAGTCCGCAACTAAAGGCGACCATAAAATGATAATGCGAGGAACAGTAACAGAAACATAAATGCAATAATAAACGATGATGATGATAATGGCAAAAGGAGCAGTATTCGTGCCGTAATGCAAGAAACTATCTACCTACCCACAATCTATAACACTCTGCTCTCCAGGTAATATTAATAATAATAACCAATGTTCATTTGATGGTGTACAATAGTTAAAATGCACGGGAGTGAACGAAGAGAGAGAGAGAGAGAGAAAGTTGTTGGCAAAATAATAATCGAATCTAAAGTCTGAAGAGTTTTAACGAATACGTATTATGATGCAATATAAATAACTTTTAACCAGAAGCACCTCAATGCCCAGCGAATAGACCAAAGAACCAACCAACAAATGTACGCAACCCACTTAATAATTTAACAACAATCGATCCAAAGGATATTTAAATACACAATGTCGATTATAATGAGGCAATAATATCGATACGAGCCTCGTTGAAAAATCTATTTTGTATTACTACATATTACCATTGTTATAATACAACAACAACAACTTCGCCTTTTCAAGTTTTTCCCTAAGAAATATTTGGCAAACATTTGATTTGCAGACCGAACTGGAATTAAGGCGAAACGTCAAGTGGATTTTTATTAATTGGCGATGAAAAATGATCGCAAAAGATCGCAGGACGATCCAACTTTGGTTAATTGTATTTTGAAGAAACTCTACACACAAACAATTACAAACGAATTAAATAGCAAATTGCCTCACAATGAACGGCTCGAAAAGGACGAAAAAGGCTGCGTAATGAAGTTTGCTAATTTTCCATTATCACGAATAATGGGGCTCACAAAATATAAATGAAGAGTTATAACAAATAATCGATAACGTAGTTTATATTATCAGTTCGATTATGATGACGATGGCAACAAAAGGAAACAGAATCATAATCGTTATTTTGACAATGGCGAATTTAACAATGGCTTACGGATTATAATAATGGATGATTATGTTTATTTTAGAAATTCTGGGGGAAAAGGGCCGAAAGAAAATGAAGCCTGACAGAGTGATTAATAAAACGTCATCGTCCTATCGACGATTGGGCACGAAGCAGAAGAAGGAATCGGATTGCAAACTGTAACCAGAAGTTAACCTTTCCACATTTGTATAGTAGAGGCAAACTTTACACGTTCCTAAAACCGTTAAAAGGAAATCTGAAGAAATTCTGATGAGGTTATTGTACCAAACAGTTTGCCTCTACTATACACGCCTAAGTGGCGATTGTTTGCTGAATCTCTTTCAACATCGGAATGACATAATAAATAATCATCGTCTTCTAAGAAATCGTTGCCCAAATAGTCGGATATCTTTATTTAATTAATTAGTGGATGGAGCGAGGAACATTTTTCAAGTGGATAATTATACGCGAAGGAAAAAGGAAAAGAATCGATCACAATCATCCAACTTCATGATTATCGTTTCATTCTTTTCACTGATAACTTAACGAGACTCGTTGCCAGCATCATCAGCATCTTCGTCGCCGCTGTTATTGTTGCTGCCTTTCTAATTTTAAATATACCGTACGCGCGTGAAGAGATGTTGACGATGACGATAATAAATGATTGGGCATTTGATGGTGAAAAGAAGAACGATGGAAAATAAATGTTAATAACACGTTATTTATATAATTAAGTGTCAAGTATGAAAACGGACACCTGAATGAATGGGAGAAGAATGGAAGTCGGCGGTTTTGTTTCAGCAGGATTCTTGAGGTACTACGGCGAGCAAGAGAGAGAGAGAGAGAGAAGGAAGCGTCTTTAGCCTCCTTTTACCATCGACTTTTATTTGGTTAAGTGTGGAGGAATACGAAAAACGAAACAAGGAACAAAAGGATAAGGCAAAGAAACGAAATTATTAACAGGTATTGTTATTATTTCGTATGTGTGTGTGTGGTTTACGCCTCCCCTCATTATTATCATTAAATTTTCTTCATATGCGTTATAACTTAACCAACAATCATTCGTTTTAATTGAATGTGCCCCCGCTCTGGCCGCCACAGGAGAATAAATAAAATGGGCAGAAGAAGAAGCAGAAGAATAATAATGGAATTTAGTATTGTGGTTTATGATGATAAATACTCAACTTTAATTCCCTCTTTATGCTCCGCGTGTACGTCGTACGTGTTATCCACCGAAAATTCCTCTTTCATTGTTAAGATTATCGAATTATCGCACCGAACGTCATTATTATCATTGTTGGCCAAACAAAATTCTCTCTCTCTCTCTCTCTCTCTCTCCGAGTCTTTTGTAGCCTTCCCCCCTGATTTCATTTTTTTTCCTCGACTCTGATCCAACGAGCAGAAGAAGAATGAAATAAAAATTAAAAAGGAGTAAGGAGGACGCGTCCGAATAAATTTCGACAAAGATCTTAATTTATTGTTTGGATTTGTAATAACGATAATAATAATCGTTATTGAATTATGTAACTCTTAACAATAAACAATTCCCGACGGTTTTTATTCTTTTATTTCTTGCATGTTGTACGATGCAACTAAATCATTCCGTTCGAAATTTATGCTGCGAGTAACTGGAAATCTTGACAAGAAAAGGAGAAAATCTTCTTTACAGTAAATCATTTTCAATTTAAACCATTGGCAAGCGACGAGGTTAGGAAGCCCGTTGGCTGGAGGAAACCGAACGCAATTAATTTATGGTTTAATCAAAATAAGAGTCGAAATTGAACGAATCGGAAGACGAAAAAACTGTAACGAGATTTAATGGGGGAAATTAGTTGGAGGCACGACGAACGACAATGGAGGCGAGAGCAGGTAAATTTTAGGGAAAATTTTAATTAAAACCTTGTCACGATTACGTTGTTTGCACAATAAAAGCGCAAGATAAAGAGAGCTTCATTTATTTTTTATTTCGTTGGTATGTTACATAATAACGTTCAGCACTTTACTCTGGTAGAACACGAATCTTACTTTCGTGCCCTCGTTTCCTTTATTCCTACTTTTCCTTCCCTCCTTTTCTTCCATTCTCCTAGTAGCTTATAATATGTAGCCATCGATGGTGAGTTTTTTTTAGTTCATTACAAATGGGAGCTTTTATTCGCCGGTCAATCTCCGCTGCAATGAAAAGAGATCTCGGACTGTGTGCGGTACAAAAGAGGGAAAATGGATTTCCATCTTTTACTCGCTCATCCGACTCCCGATGTTCATCGTTCTTTTACACGGTAAAAATCCAATAACTCACCATATTAAATCGATATATACTACGTGTGCCGCTTCTCTTTTTCTTATTATTTCCTCGACAATCAGTTATTCTTTTGAAATCGTGTCCTGTTGCCTTTTCAACGACAGACTTTGCGATTCCTTTTCTTTTCTTCTCCACTAGCGGAGAGCGCGCTAGAAGGAGCTGCGAAAGAGCGAGCGAGAGGGATATTTTGTATTGGAAGGATAAGGGTTTTTGATTTCCCATCCCGTCCTTTTCTTTGGTCCTTACAATAATACGCAGCAAAGGAAAAATCGGAAAACTCTTTTACTTCCTTTTCTTTCTAATTCCTCCCCGTTCATCGTCGTCGTCGTCGTCGTGGGTCAACTTGTAGTTTGCTGTTGTTAGGGAAGTCGAAGTGTACAAATAGCTGCAGGTCTATTCGTTTCCTTTTTTTCAAATAATGTCGATTGCACACTTTGTATCGGAAGTTAATTTGATCGAAGTCAATAATAACACAACTAAAGCCGCAATTATTAACTCGAGTGCACTTTTTTGGTTTTGACGAAATAATACCCCGCCAAAAGTTTGACGAATTGCAATATGTTTGCGATAAACGTTAACGTAGTGAGTCGAAGTAAATTGATCGAACGGGGAAATGGGGTAAAAGCGTAGAAATAAATTCAGCTAAATAATGGTTTATTTATGCAATGGGGCAATATACAAGAAGCGGACATCCTAGATCGTTAGCATAGTAAATCACGGGGCCGAATGCCCCATTCGCCATCGCCATCGAGGAGCGAGCTTTCGCAGGAAGGAACGCGATTTTACAAACGTACAAAAGAGCAAACAAAAACGAACTACGAACGCATTGTTGTCATCTTATATTTTATGCTAAGGAGAGAGAATGGAAAGTTGCAAAAAAGAAATACTGAAACTAAATAAAGTCGACGGTATATAATGCATTGGAAACGAATCCCATTACCATTCGAATGGGTCCCAGTCACGGTGCAAATTCCTCGCTCTCTTTCGCCAGCATTTTTTCTCTCTTTTCGCATTTTTTTCGCACAACTTTTCCCCCATCTCCTGCTTATTTTCCAACGTAAACGCACCATAAATATTTTTCACCTTTTCCAATAACGACGGTGGACTGTGGGCCCTTTTGTGCAGTCCGTTCAAATCGTTACCTTACATCGATAAACTAGAATTTTGAATAACAATGAGATTGTACAAGAACGAGTGCGTGGAACGGATGGAAAATCGACGCATTTGCATTTCCTCGACTTACAATGCTACAACAACTGAAGAAAAATACGTGCCTCGCCATTTTTCAGCAAGCCTCCTTTTCTAAGAAATAAACTGCATTTCTTTCCTTTAAGCGCAAATTCTTCCGCAAATTAAGCCGCACATATGTCATCATAACACTTGAGGACCGATTAGTACCGACGCAAGAACGGAAATCGCATGGGGGGCGATTCGAAGTGAACGAAATCCGTTTAAAGCCTCAACGACTCGACGGTTCGTTTATCCTCATCCGATCCGCGGCTTAACCGCGTTGTTTCATCGTGGCGGTGCGATCGTAATCGAAACGAGATTTGCCCGATCGCGACGTACGCTATAAATCACGAGCATCCCTTGGCGTTATTAACAACGATCATAATGGTAAATAATAAGGGATGCAAAGGCTATTAGCGGGTACTTGCGGGCCTTATAAGTGCGCGCCGTCGCCCCCATCTCGCGAATCGTTCGCCGAAGGAGAAGAGCCCGCAAACTAGCGTAGAATTAAGCAATATGTTTGCTGCCATTAAAGCGACGATGGCTCGCAGGGGAGGAATTAGATTTATCCGAGCGTGTCGTCGGCGTCTCACTTTTAGCGAGTCGAGGGCGTATCGCAGAAATAAATATCGGACCTAATCACATTCACCGACATTCATTCAAAACCGTTCTCACCCTTCTTCGCCTTTCGCTTTAATAATAATCGAACTTTCCGCCGTCATCCCCTCGAACTCTCGAACTAGCTTTTTTCCTCTCTCTATCTCTCTCTCTCTCGCCCTCGCGTGTCGCACATGTTTTGGGGACGATGCAGATTTTCAATGCGGATTTAATTATACGATTTAAAATTAATATGCACTCGATGGCGTCGTCGTTGTTGTTGTTGTTGAATGGTGGAAAAATTTGCATGTGAAGAGCCGGAATAATGATGGAAAATCGACGTTGTTGACGCGCCCCCCTGGCCCTCGTCCTCCCCCAAAATATAACATTCTTATCATCACCGACGACGCTAATCTCTGCCCTGACGACACTCGAACCCTGCCAAAGAAGTCCCAGACGTTAATTAGTTTGGTGACTCAAAGTGCGTCTTGCAGCGTAACCTAAAATGCAGATTTATTCGTGGCTTCGGATGATTTCTGGCGAAATTTGATCACGACTTCAAGCCATCTTTACGGGTTTAAAACGCAGTGCAGACTTTTTGCGAAACAACTGATGCGTGAAAATCGAGGTCCTAACTGCTGAAACCAGAATTGGCCGACGTTCGTTAGGGACGACATGAAAGAGCGAACGATATTAGTGATAAGTGCCGGAGGATCGGTAACAGAATGGAAACATCTGAAATCGCTCATTAAACGGTACCCGTCGAGTGGCAATTAGCTTTATAGCCAAGTGAAGGCGCAACTCGTTTGCCTCTTTTTTTTTTCTGTTGTTGTTGCTATCCTCTTCGTCATCTTTCGAGGAGAAGAAATGAAAGGCTTTGACAGTCTCTCGCTCCCTTGCGACCCCAACATTTCCCTCCCGATTATTAAGCCCATTTTTGCATGAAAAGAGTGTTCGCATACTTCTGTAACCATTCGCACGTGAAACCTATACGTAATTTCAATTAAAATCCGATGCAAAGTTAACTGAAGAGGACTCCTTTTCACGTATCACTTTTCTTTCAGCGATTACGTTTAATTATAAAATCACCGCTTGGAACAAGAAGTGGAGTAAATCTTAACGTAACTAGAATCGGTGATGTGATGATTAAAGAATGAGCGATAACAATAGGGAGAGTTAATTGTTCTTTTCGAAAGTGTCCTCTACTTCTTTTTTGAAATTAACAATAAAAATGAATTTCCACGGGCGAAACGAATGAAGGGGCATCGAATAACCAAAAATACCAGAAACGCTATTATGCCGGCCAACACTTTCCACTCGCTTTAAGGGGGCCCGGATCGATGAATGGCGATCGATAAAATGAGAGAATGAATAAAAAATGTAACCAAAGGAGAAGAAAAAACGAGAATAAAGGATATAACAGAAACAGAATGGCAAATAATAAGATGAACTGGATGGTTTCCATTCGAGGCTTCCTCGTTATTCCATAGCCCAGCAATGGAATAATGCCGAAGAGACACGAGATATACTGCAGCATTAACAATGGTGATAATGCCATTATTTTATTTGCTCAGGTGTTGTATAATGGCTCTTTTCGAATGGTAACGGGTGACAATGGTAGCTGAAAGAATAATATAACTGGAGATATTCAACGAGCCGAATAATAACGACGACGAGGGAAAATGGTAGGAGGAAATCTGCAGGATTGCACGTCATCTGCGTCACTTTCATTAGAAGCTAGTTGAATTTTTAGACGGCCCAAAAATGTTTAATAAAGTTCCCCAGACCGCAAACAACCGGATTAAAAATCAAATTCCCTAGTTTGGATTAATGATTTTCTCGTTATTAAATAGCGGAAAATAATAAACCTGAGCTAAGCAATGTTGTGCATTATGCGATCGTTTCCACGTATGGAACAATGTGCGACAGGGAAGGAGCGGACAAAAATCGCAGGACTGTTAATGATCGGACGAAAGAATGGATATTATGCGAAGAAGAAAAAATGCAGTGGCAGAGAGCGAGGGAAGGAGCGAATGGAAAATGGAGTTTAGAATAAGGGCCTCTGCCAGTGGTAGTGCGGAAGTCCCATTGTTTCGTCTTTGCTTTTAATTTACAAAATACAATAATGTGCGCGTCGTAACAACGTGAATGGAGACAAAAAATTGGCACGAGGGAAAACGGCGTAGACGCCATTTCAGTGATTAACTAGGGGATCCCCGGCCGTTGCCTGGCCCAGGCGAAGGAGGAAACGGCGGCGGCGGAGGCTGGTTTTGGCTGGCATGTAGGCAGTCGCCGCTTTTTGTCGTCGCGTATTTGCTTTTTGTATTAATTGTACGTCCCTTTTGTGCGTTTATTGAATTGTTTTTTGCGTTGTTTGGACATTGTTGTTGTCTGCCGTTTGTTGCTACTGTATATTGAACAAAAACGCCGTCGGTGAGGTAAAATTTTAATTGGGTTTCGTGCCAGCGAACGTTTTTCCATTCAGTTTCATTATTATTTCATTTTCCATCACATATAAAATCTCTCTCTCTCTATCTCCCTCGCTCGCTGGCTCTCTCGCCCTTTTTTCCAAAATCCATTTTCATTATTTTCCCGCACAATACGACAAACGACACGATTTAATTATAGTCGCTAATGCAAGGAGTCTCATTTAACGATTTGTTCCGCAAAGCAGAAACTGTTTGGACGTAACAACAATCTGTTAGCGTTTATTCGATTCCGACTTTTCCTCTGCACGTCTTTGTGCCAATCCGCTGCGAAAACTTTGATTTCCCATTATTTAATTTACGTTCATTGGCACTAATTCAATTTGTGGCGAAATCGAAAGAATCCATTGAAATCGGCACAAGAAACCGCCTCCATGCGCGTTCGTCAATTCGAATTAATTTTAATTAGTTTTATTTAATAATTGCGAACGCGATGAATGCCGAACGAGATCAAAAGATTCGATGGCGTTGCTGTCGAAACTTAATTAAATCGAAACCAATCAAGGAGACGAAAACGAGAGGAGAAAAATTAAATCAAAATTTCAATCGATTCAATTAGAGGCCTTCATACGGTTTCCTATAGTTTTTCGGTTTGCGAAAAGCGAAAATGATTAATTATTCAAACGAGAAGGACGATTTGATTTCCTGCACGCAACAAGAACTAAATCCCATTTGGAACGGTCTATTTCCACTCGAGGAGCAAAACTGGAGGCTTTAAAAAAGCGAGAAACGACATCTTATTATCCTCGTCATCAACACCGACGTTATTCTCAACTTTACATTTTAATAAACTCGCCTTAAATAATTAATATTTAAGACTTAAGTGCGTATAAAGCAATCTTTTCTTCTTCGTCGACATAAAAAGGATATTATTACGTGGCATTTATAATACCTCATTCATTCCTAATAGGGCATAATGACAATAACACGAATCCTCTTCTTGATGTCTCATTATAAATAATCTACGATTAACACTTTTAAATCTCGGAGGGACGACGCCGGTCAACTTCAGATCGTTTACGGTCAATTATTAACATCGCTCTTAAGCTAGTTTTACGTTTCAATTAAATTGCCATCCACGAGGAATTTGATTTAAATTCTCCTCCAAAATTACCAATCTTCCTACCATTTATAGACAATTACCATCCTCAGTGTCGTAGCTTTAACGCCAAAGCGTTGTTAGTCAATTTCAACATTACGAAAGCAACAACTGACACTGTTTTGGCCGAAGAGAAGTCAAAGGAGCAGAGAGGACGAATGAAATAAAGGTGTACACGCGGTTTTAAAAGGAGGATCGAATTGACGAAGGCGATTCGAACGAATGTCTTCTTCGCTGCGGACGACGAAGAGCAAGAGGACGCCGAGCTAGAGGTATGCGATGGAATGCAGTTCTCGAGACGGCTTCTGCTGCCTCTTCTTCTCGGCATCGTCGGTCTCTCTTCCTATCGCTTACATCTTCCACTTTATCCCACCAGCAGCAGCATCGGCTACATGAATCATCTGGAGGGCGGTACATGTTAAACCACCAAAAAAAAAAAAACAGGGAGCAAAAGAAGTAGAAGAAGAAGAGAAACAAACACGCCCGCAACATGGCGGATACCATTTATTCGAATTGTTGGAGCACTCACTCTCTCTCTCTCTCTCTCCGCGCTTCTACTTCTTCTTCTTCGTGCGCTCGTTTTTAATGTCAGGTGTTAATCTAATGAACCAACCCCTTTCGCGTCTATTTTCCCGTCGTTTCTTTTGTCCTCGAGGGTTTTATAATTTGTATACGCAAAATTGTGACGAGGGATTAATTGATTAACTTTTAATTAGATTATTTTCGTTCGGGCGCGTTTTATTGGGATATTTATTGAAGGTTTGGATAATTCGAGCAAGCTGATTGTCCAGTCGAAAGACTTTTGCTTATAGTAGCGAATGAAAAAGGCGATTGATTAAAAGAAACAATTCCGATCGTTTAAAAAGGCTTTTCATTGCCAAACCAATTTGATTTTGTGGCACAACTTATTCAATTCGATAGTTTTCGAGTTTTCTTCGAAGTAATTTAAAATTTCAATAAATGCACTTACAAAAATAAGTTAATAATGCAAACGAACATATATTTATCTTAAAATTATGCAAGAATTATGTGCTTTTTTAATGTTATTACACAGTGAGCAAAAAGTAAAAGATTTGGAGTAAGTAAGTTTCGATATTTGCCTACTTCAAATCTTTTACTTTCTGATCGCTCTGTAGCATGCTTTTTCATAATTTCGCTCCAAAACCAAATGTACCGAGCCTGTTTCCGAATTTCGTTCAAAGAAAGCGCCAGAGAGCCTCATTTCTGCACAATCTGTGAGGAACGTGCTGAAATAGTAATAGTTCAGCAACTTGAAAGTTTCACGGAGCGAAATTTTCAACCTGCAATATAATTGCCACATTATTTTGTTAAAATATTATAAATGCTAAAACTATGATTGTTTACAATATTGCAAAAATCTAATTTCATTTCGACAAAAACTTTTTTTTTCTTTTATCAACAATGGTGTTGTTACTTGCGTCTTAGGAAATTGTTGCAAACGTAACGCAAATAATATTTATATTGCGTTAAATCGGATGATTTTTTGATTGCAAAATCTCCAATTAACGTATTCAATTGTTGACAAACTGATTGTTATTGTTGCTCGTATTTTGCGATCAGTGCGTCAGGATCATCAAACTTATTGCTCTAACAACAATGAGTACGTATTCGCAATGTTTTCAAACAGCAGAAATCAAAATATTATTGAAATTTTGGGGGGGAAACAGTGATAGAAATGTTAATTGTAGAAGAAAAAACGGTATGAATGACGTATGTCGCGAATGTAGGGAGCAATTGCAAAATCACAAATTGATATTATATGAAATAAGAACAAAAATTTGGTGGGACCGCGATAAATCCGTTATCTATCAATGAAATTATCGTGTTACACACGAGAAAAATTGCCAATTACAATCGGCTCAACTCTTTCGTTTATTTTCTCGTTTCGCATTCGGCAACTGTTCATATAAAAAGGACGAGAATCCTTGCAAGTTATCGCATTCATAAAGACAACTTCGAACAAGAAACGTCGACAAACGATTTCTACATTCGAAGAGAATCGCCGAAAAAAGACAAATTAAAAAGACAGTTCGTTTCAATTGCAAAAGAAAACGGCAAACGACAGAATGGCCTTATCAGCAGCCAGTGGTTTCCTGCAGAGTGCACTAAACGTGATCAAGTACAACACGCCGGTGAAGTTATCCAAGGTATCGCCCGGCGAGAGGGAGATCACTCTGGAGGAGGTTTCGTGGCACGACCACTCGACCGATTGCTGGTTGGTCATCTACGACCGAGTGTACGATATCACCGACTTTCTCGAAAAGGTACGTTTCTCTTCGATTCCCAGATGCGACAGCCTGCGTAAAAAGCCCGCAGATAAACCTCAAGGACGACGTTTCAACGTCTCTTGCTAAATCTACGCAAATGTTACTTAACGGGTTATCGCAATAATCAGCCTGACAACATGGAAAATGCAAAAATCGACGATTCGCGCCTCCTCTCGCTCGTACCGTTGCAATAATCCGTTCTCTCTTCTTCTTTCTCTGCACAGCATCCGGGTGGTGCGGACATTCTACTGGAATACGCCGGACGCGACGCGACCGTTGCGTTCCGGGGATCCGGGCACACGTCGCAGGCGATCGAGAGCTTGAAAAGTTACATGATCGGCGAGTTGCCGATGAACGAGCGAATCTTCCGGAAAGTCGACGGTTTCGCGCTGAGCGATTTGCCCGAATAGCGACGTCGATTGGAAAGGAGAGGAATTCGTGCTTGCAAACATCACCTACTTAATTTAATTGTCAAAGCATTAAGTTATTGAATTCTATTTAGTTTTGTTAGCCGTTAGCTTTTGATGTCGAGAGCAGTATTCTTTTGGAACGATGAAAGACAAAAGGGACGCAAATTGTTTCCGTAATTTTAATCTTAAGCAGTATTATTATTGTTATCGATTCAAAATGTTTGTACTAGTTTTTTATAATTTTTTTAAAAATATTTAATAATAATAATTCTAATTTTAATTGATAATAAAACTTATTAATACTTCGTACGAATGTGTTTCTGTTCGTTAATCGAAATAACCAATTGCTTTATCGCCCGAATCCAATAAAAGTCTGCTGACCCAACAGAAAATAAAATATCGTCGAATGTAATTTGCGAAATTCCATTGATAAACAATTATTAATTAATGGCAAATATTTTTATTTCGATTCAGAACGTGCACGATGACCATTTAGATCGATCGATTGATACGGTTTTCGTTTCAAACAGTTAACACGATACTGTTGCAGAAGGTTGCAAACATGATTATTGCATAATTTGTGCCGATTGCGTAAAAGCCATTGCGAAATTGGCAAGAATAATATTGACAATAACACGGTTCGCTTGCATTTTGCTTCTCAACAAGATTAAACTTCAGCGAAATTAAATTATTGAGCTTGGAAACGCATTAATTCGCAATAGCAAAAAAAAAGAAAGAGAATCGCGTGTTCTTTTTGCTAATGGAATGCGAATTATTTGTGCTACGATAAGATCGTTTTTAGCTAAAGTCGCCAATTAATTTTGTGTTTACCAAACCCCAGTTTTGCTATTACTAATAAAAGTGATTTCATTTTTGTTTTTTATTGCACTGATTAGCGCTCGACGTTAGCTTCATTTCAAATTCGTTTCATCATCATGTACCCGGCGATTCCTTTCTATAACCGATAATAGTATGATGTTTATATTTTTGTAAAATAGTAATAATGACGAAACTTGAATTGCAAACGAATTTGAAAATTGCGTCAACCTCGCATGCAGTAGTAACACAATTCAGCGAATGATAATCGATATATTCGCAAACTTCTGGTCGAATCAAATTTCTACTTTAATCCAATTACACTCGTCCTACAATTGCGGAGGGAAACCTACAAGAAGAAATCAATGACTCGCATTTACATGAACAAATGTTATTGACGATCAAGGAAATGCTCCAAGAAAATAATATTTTGCAATCAATACCGACTTTGCACCAAGAGAAAAATTAAATAACCCCACCGCCACTTTGGATTTTGTTTGTGCACTTTAATTGAATTTTTTCTTTGACAGCATTTATTTAAATTACTTCTATATATAATATACAATGGTAAGGAAAGGCACACATAGGCTTAATTAAAATTAGAAGAAGATAAAGATTGAAAATTCGCTCATGAAGAGAATAGTTCGCCAAATGAAATAGGCACACATGTAATCGCATGATTAGTTGGCGATATCTTAGAACGAATTTCAATTGCTGCAAGAGAAACAGATAAATTTCAAGTTCAAGTTGAGTCCAAGTTAAAGATCACAAACAAAAAAATAAGACAGTGAAGAGAGTGATTCGACTAATCGACAATTTCCATGAAATTAATCTGAACGACTAGAAGCGTTTTCCTATTAATTAGAAATCATGGGCAATAGTTCATTAATTAATTGGATAAATTTTAACATCTTTCTAATCAGACCTTGCGATCGTTCTAAAATTATTCAATTACGCTTCAATTAATTTTTTATAATTTTTGTTACGTACTAATTGACCCGTTGAAGGAGAATCTAAAGGAGAAACCAATTTGCATCGTTCTAAATCTACGATCAAAAGTAATCTCGTAATTCATTTAATTAAATTAATTTAATCGATTACGTTTAAATATAAACCGTACGTGGAGAACAATGATAGGACGATGACTCTCGATGAAAATCTAATACAAAACGTACGGAATTATATAATGTTTTATCAATAATATCATTAATATTTGACTAATGAGTAATAGTAGCCTTGTCGCAGTCGTTTGTAACCTTTTGCCCTCGAGAATTCGTATGAATCGAAACGAGGAAATCCCTTCAGTATCTTATTTTCAATGTTTTCTTTTTTCAGGAAGACGATAAAATTTATTGCTTTCGCCTTCATTTGGCATACTGTTTAGGGAAGAACACATTTATTTACGTTTTTATAAAAACTAAAGAAGCTTTAACTCTAATTGTTAAATACTCAAGTATTTTTATAAAACAAACATGTTACTAAAATGAACACTTCATTAAAAAAAATAGGTAAATGCTAAAATATGTATTTTGAATGTAAAGATTTCGTTCTAAACTGACGGTATAGCAGAGACCTTTCAAGTTCTTGTTCAGCCATCGTTCAGAGAGGGCGAAAGCTACGAACGTCATCTGCACAATTACTTCGCCATTTCTACAACTTCATTGTTTACATTTCAACCAGGAAGAAGCATAATTGATGCGAAATTTTATATTATCTTTGGAAAAGAGTGTATAAAGTTAGTAGAAGAAACTGCGTTGACGTTCTGTGGCAGAAGTAATTAAACGCAATTGTAGTTGCAAATTTGTACGATCCTTCATCGTACAAATACTAAGTGATGGCGCAATTCTACACGAACGAATCGGTATCCTTAGACAAGGTGATAGAAAATAGAGTAGTGCCGAGAAAGATTGGTACAGATCATCTAAATGATGTATATGAGATTGATAAATGTGTGCAATGGGTCAAAGACAATAGCTTTGTAAAGGTAAATTTATAGCTGCTTGGCAAATCATGCACAAAACTAAATTCGTTCTTCCTTTCAGGTATGTCTGCAATTTCCTGATTTCATGTTACCTGATTCATGTGATGTTGCTACAAGTTTGCAAGATAGACTTGGCCATCCAGTTTATATTATGGGTGACACATCTTATGAAAGGTAATGCCTTCAGATTCAGAAAGTCACTAAGCATTATTTCTTTAATTATTCTAGTTGCTGTGTGGATTATGTGGCTGCTGCTCACGTAAATGCTGATTGCATAATACACTATGGACCAAAGTGTTTGTCACAGTCTAGTGGTGATGTACCATGTTTGAAGATAAATGAGAAGCATGTTATGGCATTAGAAACCTTCAGGAATGCTTTTGCCAAACAATTTCTTGAAGTGGATCAGGTTGAAATAGTATTGGATCTTCCATATATACATCACATTGGTAAAAAGAGAGTAAAGGAATCTTATCAGTAAGGATGCAATTAAAATCATATTTCAGAACAGATAAAGACTGAATTGAAAGATTTTCCAAATGTTACTATCAAATCCATTGCTGACGTGCAAAATACAGCCAATAACATTTTGTATGTAGGCCAAAATGATAGAAAGTTAATGATCTATGAACAGATACATGTGTGTAGGTATACATTATGTAAAATTCACAATTACAATTAATATATTGAAATGATTTTAGTGAAAAATTTGCACTACTACAACCCAACGTCTGACGTGAATATTGAGAAATATTGCTTGGATTCCAGATTGTTGAAGCGCAGGTATTTTCTCATAGAGAAAATAAAGGATAGCAAAACCGTTGGTATCGTTATTGCTACCCTAGCGATAAGGAATTACCTGAACGTTCTGGATAGAGTAAAAACGCTACTTAAACTATACAATAAGAAATATTACGTGATTAGCGTTGGTAAGCCGACGGTAGCGAAATTAGCCAACTTTCCGGAGGTATTATACATCCTAAAACCGTGCCAACCATCACCAACTTATTACTAACTGTTTGCAGATTGATATTTATGTGGTAATCTGTTGTTCGATGAACGAGATATTCGAGAACCGCGACTTTTATCAACCTTTAGCGACGCCATACGATGTGGAAACCGCATTGAATCCAAATGCCAATGAGTTAAAATTCAGTTACGATTTTAATTCGTCGTTAAACTTAAACGCCGAACTGAACGAATCGATAATATTGGGTTCTTCGAAGAACGACGTCAGCTTATTAACGGGCAGGATTAGAAGTTTCGAAGCGAAGAACGTTACCGCCGTAGATGAAATGGATGGAACGATAGCTGTGAAATCTGATGGCACGTTGACGATTAGTTCTGAACATGGGGCAGGTTACTTGAGCGACCGCACGTGGAAAGGATTGGAACAGAATCTGGGCAAGACGGAAGTGTCGTTAGCGACCGATGGCCGAAAAGGTATAGCGCAAGGTTACGTCGACGAGGGATCGTAGAATTCGACAGTCGGTCCCGTTCAACTGTAGGCAAATTTTATTCATTTTGTATTTTAAATTATTTGTACGTCGTTGTTTAAGGAAAATTGGTAAAACAATAAATAAAAGTACAAAGGTGATTAAAAGTCTGTGTTTTCTTTTTACATACATTTATTTTCATATAGTAATTATTGTCTTCTGTTATTATTAAAATGCACTTACAATTAAACTACAAACAATGCTTGGTAAATTTTTCTAAAAGAAATCAAACTAGTTAATCTCTTTATTTATTCGTTTTTGCATATATGAGAGAAGGCATATTAACAAATTCCAATTTACTCTCCTCGTAAATTATTTTAAATGCCATTCGAGTAATGCGTAATTTGATCGAGAGAAAATTAAATTTTCGCGCGTGCAAAAAATTAATATAGAGCGGAATTTTCGTACATGGCTATAATCAAAATTCACGGGCTAGCGATGAAGAATGTATTATTAATTGTTAATTTTCGATAAGTAAAATTAGCGTTACAGAGATAATGATTAATTTCGTTCGTTTTGCCATATTCTTTATCAATAGGTACAGAGAAGCGTTTATAAAACTGATACCGTTTACAATGAGTAGCCTTATTAAATCCTAAATTCATTTCTTTATTCATATATTTTTCTTGTTTTTTCCCTTTTTAATTTTCCTTTATTTTATTAAAGATAATTACAATAATATATATATATATATTTTTTTTTTATTGTTAATCACTTGCTGATACGTTTTAGTTGCTTTTTCGTATAATCACAATGTGTACAAACTTTCGCAAATAATGTGGTAACCGAAACAATAAAAAACGTTTAATTTAACCAAATCTCTGACATATTCAAAATAGCGAAACCAAAAATTAATTACAAACTCTCAAATTAAAATACATGTTCCATAGCACCATAAATATACTATCTGTACTTTACACAAATGAAATCGGTATCAATGATAAAGAAATGTAAGTGTTAACGGAATAATAATTTGGACCATATATTTTAGATAGAATCATTCGTAGGTGAGTTTCGTTTTGCTCTTAGCGGTAATTTACAAATATCCATTATCCGTTTCTTTAGACTCTTTTCTCCCGTCCTTTTCTTTTCCCCGATTTTAAATAAACTACCCCCTAAATGGCACAAAGTATTTTTCTTTTAATTACTGTACATACGTTTATATTATTACTCTCTTTTTTCAATCTTTACTTAATTTATTTTAAGAAAATATAATATATTTATAGGCATTTTATATTTATGTATAAGTATATATATATTCATGTATATTTATAAAAAAAACAAGAATTAATTAATTACAAAATAATGAACGCAATCAAAACATGGGAATCGTTGGCAGTTAACGTAATACTTGACTGAAAAAAGAGATTGATTTGGTTCAATCAGAGTAGAAGAGCAATCTGTTTCTAATCTAATTAACGGATTACGGTATTAATTATTTTATGTTAATCAAGCATAAATTATATTAATAAAAAAATTAACAATAATAAAACACATGTCCGATTCCCACGTATTTGCAAAATAAAATGAACACAAATTGTGAACACTAGAAGAAATATTGGACAGTTTCGTTTTCAAATTACGGCGAACAAATATTAATTAATATTAATGAAACAAATTTTGCTATTATTACAATTCTCGTTCTCTTATTTACTGCCTATTTATTATTAAATTGTCGTTTCTCATTGCTCCGTCCGTTCAATTGACGATCTCCTCGTCATCGTCATCCGATTCACTGCAACAATAGAAAAAGAAAATCAATCAATTAATGCACGATCCATTTAAATTATTATTTCATTGAACATCAATTAATCGCGCGTCCTTACTTACCTCACTCGCTCGCTCACACACAGTTTTAATTCCTCAGTTTAGCATGTTTAACAGATAATTAAACGATAAATAAAACGAAGCGTCGTCAGTCTATCAATATCGATAATTTGGTTACTTAATCTATTTACAAAAATCTTATTACCTAATAATAATCTTTGTTCATCTTACGTATATGCATATGTTTCATTGGATTTGTGCATTCGAGAAATAATTCTAACTTTAGGCAATCGAATCCCTTTCTATCCAACGAACGTTATATTACACGATTATTATTTAGAGATTTGATATTTTACGAATTGCTTTCATTATGATATGATAAATGTTAATCTTTATGTCTTATAGATGCGCACAAAATAAAATCTACTAATTCATCTCGGTCTCATACAAACATACTTCGTCGTCGTTATAATATCATCGAGCAACAATCAATATTAGCATTATTAAAAATCATTTTACATAGATTAATTATAGATCAACGTTCTCGCCCCTAACTTTAGTAAAAATCTTAAAATTTCACAATTTAATAATGTTAATAATACCATCGGTTAACCATTCAAATTGATTATACGCCTAATAATGCCTACGTAATCAGTCAAAGATCGAACGCGTCGCATGGATTAGTCAATAACGAAATCAACAATAAACAGGATGCGATTCTATAGGAATGATTAGACCTATCTAGGGTTTGAGCTGCTAAACTGGAAGGTTTTGGATGGATTATGTTAACTGGCGGCGGCTGAACGATCTCGTCGAACTCGTCCGAATCGGAGAATATCAGCGAGGACGGAATCCAACGCGGTCTACATTCGTTCGCATTCGAATGAGAGACAATAGATCGCAGAATGGGAATAAAGCGTCGATTCGATTAGTTCAGAAAAAGCAATTAACAATCGGACATACGTTACCTTAGACAAGCTTTCGCGTTCTTGCCGCCGATGGCCTCGTGGCTCAGATCGATCACTTTCGAGTCTTGCAATTCGAACGCGTGTATGCACCCCTTGAAACCGCCGATTCCATCCACGCCGGTCATCCGTGGATTCGGCAAGTTACCTACGACAGAAACGATGACAAAAAGCCCTTGGCGCAATCGGATCGTTTCCCTTTACCCAAGAAAATGTCGCCGTCGACGTTCAACGTGGACGTCAAACCGTTCGCGTAGCCGATATGTTCTTGCTCGTCGTCGATCTCGATCGATCCCTTCTGGCCGATACGTTTCAGCACGACCTTGTGCCGCGTGCCGTCGTTGATGCGTTCGTCGCTGTCGATTATCGCCTCGCCGGTGCCCAAATTGAAACGGAAACTCAATTTGCCGTCGCGTACTACGAAAAAAATGGAATCGTTTGAGTGCGACCGAATCGAGCGAAAGTGAAAGTGCGCCCGACTCACTTAACAAACCGATGTGGTCGCCCGTCGACGCGTGCGACCGGTCTCCTTGCCAGAACACGATGCCATCGCTGGCGTTCGTCGATAGTTCCAAAGCGATCAGTTGCTCGTCGTTGTGGCTCTCGAGCAATTTGTTCGGCAACTGTATGTAACCGTTTCCTTCGAAGCTAACGTCGTGCTTCAATTCGACGACTGCAAAGATTGCAAGCAATTAATTGTCTCGCTAAATAGTTGCTTTGTGATCGTCAATCTACCTTGTTCGCAAGTCGGGCCGCTGTAACCCAACGGACAATCGCACACGTACCAATTCGACGTCGGGACGCACGTGCCGCCGTTTTTGCACAGTTTCTGCTGTTCGCAAATGGATAACGTTTGGATCTCGCAGTACGTGCCACTGGAATAAAATCAATTCACAAAGAATTCGTTAAGATTTTAATTAGGAAACCAAAAGAAAGAGAAAAGAAATCGACGAATCGCTTACCTGAATCCGTACTTGCACTCGCACTTGTAATCCTCGTCGTTCAATTGATTGCAATAGCCGCCGTTCTTGCACGTGTCCTTCGTGCATCGATTCGCGCCGTTCGCATCGAGCCGATTGTCGTACTCGTTGCTTTCGATCTCGTTCAGATCGTCGTCCTCCGGCGCGCTGCAGTCCTTAACGTTCGACGCCTCCTTGGCGGACTCTATCTTGAAGTCGGTGCCGGACACGTGGATCTGCGCGACGAAGAAGAAGAATTAAACCCGCGTCTAAAATGGTAAATCGATTTGCAAATCGTACGTCCGTGACGCAACCGTTGAATCCTTTCTCCACTTCGACGCCGCGATTGACGGTGATCGCCTCGTCGACGCCGCCGATATAGAGGAGCGTGTGCAAGTTGAGGCCTTTGTGCACGCGATACGATCGCCCGGTGACCGGCGTCTCGCCGTTGACGATCAGCCGTCCCTCGCTGGCCGTTCGCGATGCCGAGATGGCCATCCATTCGCCCGGTACAATTTGACTTCTACTGCGCACAACCACCGGACCTAAGAAGAGAACGACCGTTAAACCGACGGTAAGTGGTCGCGAAGAAACCGCGTACCGTTGCCGGCATCGAAACGGAACTCCAGGTATCGGTCTTTGATCGCCAAGCTGACGAAGTTGCCGCCGCCCGCCTCGAACTCCCCGCTGTACAGCACGATGCCGTCGTCGTACGTGCGCGGTTTCGCGCGGAGCGTGATCTTCAGCCGGCGCACGTGCTGCGGCAGCTCGAACGCCATGTAGGCGTTGTTCGCGAAGCCGGGCTCGATGATCTCGATCTGTTGCTCGCAACGGCGGCCCGCCGTGCCGATCGGACAATTGCACACGAAGCTATCGTCGGTGTCCGTGCATCTACCTTTGCCACACGATCCTAAGAACAATGAAGATCTTTAGTAATTAACAATATCCTTTTTTTTTACGTGGAGAACTCTTTAAAAGTAAGCAATTCTTCCGGGATCAGTTTATTCACCTGGCATGCACGATTGGCTGCCGACTTTGTTGCAAGTCGGTCCGCTGTAACCGTTCGGACAGATGCAAGTGAAACCGTCCTTCGACAGCGTCTCCTGACACACGCCGTTGTTCTGGCACGGGGCGTCCGAGCACGTCTCGCACGACGTTATGCCCTCCTTGTAGACGGCGTCGCGTTGGATGTCGACGAACGTGTTGCCCAATTTGAATCGGCTAATGCAACCTGCGAAACGCAATCGATTGCATCGTTAAACTTCGCGAACTGATTCGAGGAATCTTCCAAGTAACCCACCGACGAAGCCGCCGTCTTGTTCCGCAGACGGCGAGATCTCGTTGTAGTTCGGCACGCCGCCGATGTAGAGGGGCTCGGACAACTCCAGACCGTACAATCGACTGATCATGCTGCCCTCGTAGACCTCGTTGTCGACGTAGAGATAAGCTGCGATGGGAAATTGGTCATTTCAATTCCACGCGGAACGTTCGACAAGAACCACTCACCGGTCTTTTTGATTCGAATCACTTTGATCGTGTGCCATTCGTTCATCGCGATCGAATGATTGGCTCTGACGACGGTCACGTTGTTCGCGGTGATGATGCGGAACTCGGGGATGCCGTTGCGCAAAGACAACGAGATGAAGTCGCTGTTGGGCGTCGCGCCTCGGTGTCCGTTGTAGAGGACGAGGCCGTCCGGCAAGACGGGCCTGATCGAGATCTCGAAGCTGAACTGCGTGTAAGCGTCCTGAATCGTCGGCAGCGTCGCGTAACTGTTCGGCGCTTGGTTGAAGTACGGCAGCACGTTGGTGACGACGAGGATCGTCGGGATGTCGACCGTCTTCTGTCCGTTGCTCGCCGTGCAAACGTACGTGCCGGCGTTCATGCTGGTGATCGCGTTCAATCGGATCGAGCGCTGCAGGAAACGAAAGAGCGTTAAGCGGATCTTCGGCGACGACGATCGACTTACTTGTGTGTCATCGTCGACGGAGAGCGTGTCGCCCTGTTTGGTCCACTTGTACGTGACGGGTTCGTCTAAGTTCGTGCGGCAGTCCATGATGACCGTCGTGTCCCTCGGCGCGTACTTCGTCTCGATTTCCGGTTCCTCCTTTTGCTTCGCTGCTCGATTAATACGAATAGAATTAATTTCTTGCCTCGCGAATCGAACACAAACGAATGGCACTCACGTATAACGTCGAGTTCGTAGATCTTCTCGTAATACCCGTTGTAGCCGCTCGCCTCGCAACTGTACGTGCCGGAGTCCTCTTCGCGCAACGGCCGGAACGTGAGCGTGTCGCCGGACTTCTCGACGTTGCTGCCCAAGTAGCCGTTCACCTTCGACCAGTCGGTGACGACGCCCGGCTCGTTCGACTTGCAATAGAGACTGAACTCGTCGCCGGCGTTCGCCTCGCGCGCGGACGGTTGTATGTCCAGAGCCGGGTTCGAGGGGCCTACAAACATTGCGACGCTCGCTTAATTAGTATTTGTGCGTGTGTTTTGCGAGCGGTCTCTCGAATCGTTTGTACAAATCGCTTGTTTTATTTGAGAAGCAATGAAAATTATGTAAGTATGTACAAGGTGTAAGAGAGGGAGAGAAAGATGTCGGACATACACTACGATTTGTCCTTTCGATTAATATACAGGAAAAATCGAGTCAAAATCAAAAATCATATCAAAATCACAAACAAACAAACCGTCCACCTAGAAAATTTCTTCAAAATATATACATAATAAGTAAGACAACGAGACTCTAGTATCCGGCAACAAGTAAACTCAACACGCCAAAGTTCCATCAGACTAACAATTTCCGCATGGAAGAGAACACGTTTTTTCTCTCGTTTTTTTTTTCGATCGGTGCATCGCAAACAGATAAAGTTAAGACACTTTGTTACACTTGTTAAGACACACAAAGTTAAATTAATGCACGAGCGAAATGATTCCCGGTTAGACACACTTACAACAACGATAGGGATCAATTGCCACACAAAAAATATCATCGCCTTTTAGTCCGGAGATTCAGAGAGCCATTCGACACAGTTTCACTTTTTTCTTGCAATAATTCGCCAAAATTGCGCACAATTTTCCAAACGTTTTGCGTCACACTTTCCCAAATAATTCATAATTTTGTCCGTTTTCCGAAACAATCTTAATTACCACATCGTTTTTGACCAATTGTAGAACCAAAATTGTTGCTTCTGAAGCTGTACATTTTGTGTGGCAACATACACGAAATTAGAGAAGTCCAGAATAAGATTTACATAGGTCTAGAAGATGCTAATCTACAGAAAGATCTAAATTCTTATTCTCGATCATAGCCGATTAAAGCACATGTACAGAGGTGTCAAATAGAATGAGAAAATTAAAACAAAGAGGAGATGCAATAAAATCAAGGGGCAATGCAAAATCCATCATCGTCAATTGGATTGATTAATAATATAAACACAAAAAAGAAGAAGGACAGAGAGAGAAATTAGCAACAAAACAAGCAGGCAATCGAAGATGGAAAATTAATTTCCATTTCTCTAGGGAGTTATTTTTAATATCTAAAGATGATATAATATATAAAGTAAAAGTTTTGTTATAACAAACCCCTTCGTTTCCTTGTACAGTACAATTCGTCACTATTGTCTGCACAGTCATAGTGATTATCACATTTTTTATAAAGTGGTATGCATTGCAGATTGTTGCACGTCCACTGGCCTGGACACCTTGCTGAATTATCTACTCACACATGCAAAAAAAGAAACGACTAGCAAAACAAAAATTGGCAGTAACAAATTGAAAAAATAAATAAATGATAATAATAATAAAAAAATCTGATCGTGTATCATATACGTGTAATATAATTAAAAATTTTGAAATTGGCACATTTAGAGCATTATAATAATCATAATTATTAAAAGTAAATTCGTAACAAAAAAAAAGAATCGTGAACGTTACAGAATTTCAAATTAAATCAATTTCAAAAAGAAATCCCAAAAAGAAATTAGGAAGACAGCGAAAAACAACAACATAAAAAAAAGAGGCGAAAGTGTCGATTTTCATTTTGGAAAAAACTATCCGATTAAAATCTCGATTTACCGGTTACGTGGAGCGTGATGTAATCGGAGGCGCTTCCTTCCGGCGACGTGAACTCGCAGAAGTAGCGACCGGCGTCGTCCAATTGCAAATTATTGATTTGCAAGTACTCGCCGTTCACGCGCGAATTCAACGGCAACTGCTTGTGCTCCCTGTACCAGTTGATCTTCGAGTTCGCCGCGAAATCGTAGACGCGACAGTGCAACGTTACCGTCGCGCCGATGGCGCCCGTCTGTTCTTTGCTCGACGCCGAGATGGACGGCCGTTGAAAACCTAAAAAAAGTCGAAAGAATAACACGAGTTCGATTTCAATCTAATAGCTTACCATCGGCCACGGCCACTTCGGCAACGGCGTCCGCCTCGCCGGCGCTGTTCACCGCGCTGCACCGGTACATTCCCGCGTCCTCCACTTTGATCGAATGGAATTGCAAGATGCCGCCGCTGTAGTAGACCGTCGACGGCATCGTTCTGTTCACCGGGTGCCACGTGATCGTGATCGGTTGCTCGCCGGTCGCGCTGCACTCGATCCTCGCGTTATCGCCCGGTCGCACCAGTTGCCTGGTCGGATTCAACACGATCTTCGGCGGATCTATAACAAGAAAATTCGATTAGAGAGGACGCGGCGACTCGACGGATTCCCAACGTTTTCGACGGGGGAATCGCCGTGGAAAACGGCTTGGGAATCGCTCGGTTAAAATCTATTCGGGTACGCTACGAACACTCTTTGAACTGTTATTGTCAGACAACTAATCAACTTCGCTAAGAATGTTATTTGAAAGATTCGCTAAATCGTTCCCAACAAACTACACTGAATTGTACCTCTTTCGGCGCAAATCTCTTCCAACGCTAAAGAGAACACAAGAGCTTCGTTTAATTATCATTATAATTATTTTCGTCGCATCGATTGCTAAAACCCGTGACTCACTCAATATCTCCAACGTGGCCGAAACGCCGAAGAGCACGCTTCCGGTATGATCGCGGATCAAGCACCGATAGTCGCCGGCGTCTTCGTATTGCACGTCGTCGATGTACAACGTGCCGTCGCGCTGATACGATTTGATCGGTAAACGACGGCCGTCGCCGCGGATCCATTCCCTTTGCATTTCGCTCGTATCTACAAAGTGCAAACGATATTATTAGCAATGCGATTCCGTATCTCGAGATCCGTACCGTGGATGCTGTTAACTTTGCAACTCATCTCGGTGCGGGTACCCAGCGGCGCGGTGAAAATCTCGTTGAACACTTCCGGATACGCAGTTTTCGTTTCCGGCGTCACGTAGCTGCCCTCGCCCTCTTCGTGGCCGGCTCCACCATCTTCACCTAATCGAATCGAGTCGAAGATTAACATTTAACGTCTCAATCGACTTCGATAGAAGTGTGATTGACACAAAGAAGCCAAATGGGTTCATTGACAAAGCGTTTGAGCGAAGAGACGCATTTGAAGTGAGTTAAGACCGCTCGAGTTGCGGTTATTAGTGATTGATTAACGTCTTACCTCCGTAATGGGGACGACCTAGACCCAGTTAGTAGAATAATTTACACACACATGGAATGAGAAAAAAAAACACGTGTTGTTTAGTAAAAAATTAGATTTTTAAAACGCTTCAAATCAAATACAGTGCGTTATCGTTAAAAACTGGTCTAATTACAACCGCCCGGATCCATATTGTCAAAATGATTCGCATGAATATAGTTGTTATAATCCTTTTTATTAAAAAAATCCATTCTTTGGCTTCTTCATCTATTTCTTTCTTAACCTGTTTCGCCTTCGGGCAGAAACATTTCTAATGCGACTAAAACGCGGATGATCGATTAACGATAACGCATTGTAAATCCAAACGTAATTCGCATTGTTACGTGTTAATCATTGTCCATCAACTGAAAATGAACCAATTGAACCGTGAAACCCGAATCGATCGATTACCTGTTATGTCGCCGCGCGTCGGTAACGTATCGACGACGATCTGCACGTACTCTTCGGCGGTGCCGGCGCTATTGATGGCGACGCACTTGTACAATCCTTCGTCGGACCGCACCGTCCTGTACCGCTCCTCGACGGCTTCGAACTGCGGCCGCCGGATGCCGACCGATTCCACGTGGCCGCCGCTGAAACGATGCGCATATCAAAATTGTTACCGCTCCGAAAAAAGTTTCGGTCGACGCTTCGCCTCACCTGACTTCGACCTTCTCCCATCGCACGTGCGGATTCGGTTTGCCGTCCGCTTTGCACACCAAGCGCATCGGCTCGCCCTCTTTAATGTTCAACACGCCCGTACGCGGCGTGACGACGATACGCGGCGGACTCTCGACGACGATCTGTGCGGTCGCCTTCACTTTGCCGGCCCGATTCTCTGCGGTGCACACGTAATGGCCCTCGTCCGATAGGTGAACGTTGGTGAATCTTCGTTTAAGAGAACAACCGTTCGATTAGGTCAGCGCACGAGCGCGTAATGGAGTAGGAGCTTCAACGCGATTACTATCGCGAAAAACGCAACGATCGGATACAGATAGTTGCGTAACAGGAAAATCAGCGCGACGGTCAACGCGAAAATACTGATTTCTAACAGATAAAACATGACAATGACGTTTCCTGTTGCGCCCCGTCTTATTATCAGATTATGACAGTGATTCGAATCCGTTTTACTTTCCGTCTCCGGATTTTACCTCAAGACGCCGCCCGGGAAGACTTCGCCGTTCAAAATCGGTCTGCCGTCGTCACGCGTCCATTCGACGATCGGTTGCGGCGAACCGGAAATGATGCGACACTGCAATTGCACGCTATGTCCGACACTCACCGTGACCACTTCCTGCGGGTAAAGCTCGATTCTTGGCGGATCGCGAGCTACAATTAAATCGATCAATTAGCGTAATCCAGAGTAAGAATGCGAAGCACAATGAAGAAGGAAATTGAATAATGAGACGTACGTTCGACGTCGAGAATGGAGGATCCTTGCACGTAGTTCTCTTCGTTGCTGGCGACGCACACGTAAACGCCGCGATCCTTCACCTGGACGTTGTACAACTTCAACACCGGATTCTTCGCATCGACACCGGCGTCCAGCGTTTCGCCCACTTTCGTCCATTTGATGATCGGCCGCGAGACGCCGTACACGTTGCAACGGATCTCGACGTTGCTTCCCTGGCCGACGGTCTGATTCTTCGGTTCGATCGTGATCGACGGCGTAATCGACGAACTGTAATCGACCACGTTAAATGTTGTTTGGCTACGCGCAGTTTCCTACCTCTCGGTTATTGTGACGGCGACTCGCTCGTAACCGGACGTGCTCAAGTAATCGGTCGCGTTGCAAACGTACGTGCCGCTGTCCTCGACGCGCGGACTATAGACGTACAAAACGCCGCCGTTCTGTCGCGAGTTGTACGGCAACTGATCGCGCTCCTTGTACCAGACGATGTTCCGCGGCGGCACGTTCGCCGTGCACGTGAGCGTGAATTGTTCGCCGGTGCGGCCGTTGTAGTACGGCGGATTGACGAGCGGTCGCATCGCCGATTGCGAATCGCTAATCTTCAATCGGACCTCGCCGCTCGACGTGCCGGCCGAGTTCGACGCGGTGCACACGTAGATGCCCTCGTCTTGTTGCTGCACCGATCGCAAGATGAGCACGCCGTCGGTGTAATACAGCTGCAAATGGGAGAGAAAGCGGTGAGAGCAATCGTAATCGTGAAAGTAACGGGCGGTCGAACGTGTCTTACGCGACTGGGTAACGACGATTCCGGTATGCGGGTCCAGGAGATGGAAGGATACGGGTTTCCGGTGGCCGTGCATCTGACCTCGACGGTTTCGCCTTCGGTCGCGTGGACGATACTCGATGGTATGTGCACGACCGGGACCGTCGGCTGGTTGCCTGAAATTCAACGAGCGGCAATTAGATGCGATTCCTTTTCTGCGTGCGGTCTCATTTCTTTAATCCGTTACTACCTGAGACGTTGAGATACTTTTTCGCGATTCCTGAGCAGCGTGCAACATTCGTTCGAGGCAAATCGTTAATTATGATCGCAAATAAAGAGACGTGCCGAATGAATTACGATAGATAACTTTGCAATACTAACCGACTGTGAGGACGGTCGTTTCGGTGACGTGCGAGTAACCGTCTTGTGCGGCGCAAATGTAAACGCCCGAATCGGAGACGCGCACGTCGGCGATCACCAGTAATCCTCTGTTGTCGTCGATCGCCCTGTCCGACGGCAGGTCGCCACCGTCTTTGGTCCAATTGATGACCACGCGGGCCTACAAACGAAACGAAATCACTCACGCGCGCCCCAAAAGCATTTCATCTTCGATCAAACTCACCGATGGTATGCGGGACGTTGCCTTGCAATTGAATCGTACCGTTTGACCGGTTTGAACGATCTGAATCGACGGCGTCGTGATGCTGACGTCGATCGTTGGCGTCGTCACCGGCGGTCTCTGCGTCGGTGGTGCTGGCGTCGATGGGCCTTGGCCGGCTGAAGTGAAGAGGTGAAAATGTAAATGAGAGAGTGCGATTTACTGAATGGGGTTTTCGCACATTAGGCCGTCTAATCGCTAAATTAACCGCATACCGGCGATCGATACACAGAACAATTGGTTAGTAGATAGCGGTCGTCTAATTCACTAGATGAGAACTAAATTGCAGACACAAGTCGAACAAGTAAGTGATTGAGGCTTATTGTGAAGTCCGGTTTTTTGTTTTCGTTTTCAAACGGAACAAGAATTTCGGTAACAGTTCAAATGTTGAACTATCGTGTGCAATTTCCAAGTGATCAAATTTTGATCGAGCCGCAATTGATTACAAACTTTACTTTGGATCAATACAAAAGTAATTGCAAAATTTTTTGGATCGATTAATGAATGAGTACCAATAACCGAAATGTGACGTACACAAATGAGGTTAATGTACTAAACAATAAGCGCCTCTTTTTTTTCCTTCTTCCTCCTCCGCTTCAAACAACACATGTTTCTCATTGACTAGTCACTAAGTTATCGAACCTGGCCGGACGTGCGGAGAGCAATTACTTTGGAGACGACACCGTAGATTAGTGTATGCGTTCGACGCGATCGGTCGACCGTAATAGTACGCGTCGTAATAGTTGTTCGGCAGACAACAAACGAAACCGCCGCATCTTCTCCAGATCGGGCGATAATTCCCGTTTAAATAGAGTTTCACGCATCCGTTCACGTTGTTGTACTTGCCTTGAAATGTAAATCTAAACGAACTAGGACTTGCAACAGCAACGGTTGATTTTTTTTTGATTATAACAACGATCAAAGCCTCGATCCGCGAATAAAGTTCGCGCAGGAATTCACTTCGCGAACCGTGGCTCGATCGCGTTCGATATTTTGCAATGAGAGAACGAAACGTTAACATCGCAATTTAAATCGTTTACCTTCGTATTCGCAATGTCTTCCATAATAGCCCTCCTTGCATCTACATTGCACGGCGCTGTCGTAGATTTCGCAACTGATCTCGTTATTGTTGCACGGACACTTCGAGCACGAGCCCAAAGGACCGACAAAAGTGTCCGTCGTGTCCCTGTAGAAACCTTCCGAACATTCCTCGCACGATGTGCCACGATAACCCTAGAAATTAAAGGGGAATGAATCATTCCTCAATGCAAATCCATTGGTTAGACAGTTTCGTACGTTCGGGCATTTGCAAACTTCCACGTTCGTCGCCGTCGTTTGTCCGTTATACGAGCTGATCGCCGTGTCCAACGTGATGTCGCTGATGAAGGAGCTCGCCGTGTCGGAGGACAATTGCGCGCGAATGAGGATCGCATCGATGCTGCTCAACACTTTCAAGATGTCTTCGCGCGACGCCGGCTTCGTGCCGGTGCGGTGCTCGAGCCGTTGCCAATTGGCGTTCGGACTCAGTTGCACGGAGACTTTCTGCGGAAATCCGTTCGCGTTAAAACGAGTAAATAAAAAATGAGAGAACGTTAACGAACGTTTAAAATCTCCGGGTGTTGCGTGACGGGATTCGTCCAGAAGATGGTGATACCGTTACCGGTGACGATCACGTCTTGATCGATGTTATAACTGGCCTGCGGTCGCTGCGTGTACCGCTGATGGAATTCCAGACGGCCGCCGTACGATTTGATCTGATTGCCGGTGAATAGGCGCGGCAACGACCAGAACAGACGGTCGCGATTGCTCGGCCGGAACGTGTAACCGATCTCGTTCATCGCCTCGTTCAAATGGAACGCCGACGCGTCGCTGATTTTGTCGCGTTGGAACTGGTCGGTCAGCGTGAAACCGTGCGGTTGGCCCTCGATGATTTGACTCGGGATCTGCTCGACGTAGAGGCTACTTTCGGCGCAGGTGGTCGTCACGCCCGAACAGAAGCACGTCTGACACCCTTCGGAGATGTTCGCATTCAGGCCGTACGTTCCCTCGCGGCAAATGTTGCAATTGTGTCCGATCACGTTCGACTAGAAGGAATGGCGAGATTTCTTATTGCGGATGCAAGCGTTCCGAGCACGAGCGCGGATTCGCGTACCTTGCATTGGCAGACGCCGTTGTAACAGGCCGTGTTCGGAATCGTGCCGCGCGCGTCGCAATTGCACTCGCTGCTACCGCCCCACGTGCACGGTATCCTGTTGGCCGGATCGCCGTCGTATCCGGGCAAACATCTGTCGCACTCCGGTCCTACCGTGAAATCTCTACAATTCTACAATAGAAAGAAAGTCGCCAATTATTGCTACTCTTCCGCCGTTAACTCAAACGGATTCACTAACGATGCATTCGCCGGTCTCCGGATTGCACTCGTTCGAATGGCCGTTGCAATTGCACGGTTCGCACGTGCCCAAATACAGGCCGCCCAACGATCGCGTGTATCCGGAGTCGCAGTCCTCGCAAGACAGTCCCTTGTAACCTTCCGGGCATTTGCATTGTTCGACGGCCAGCGCGCGCTCGTTGCCGGTGTTTCGCTCGGTGCCAATGTCCAACGACACGGAGATGAGCCTGGCGAATGATAATAAGCTGGGATTAGATTGAACCGATCGCGAATCGATAGTTATTTACGCCGCTTCTCTCGTATTTGTCGTGTACGTCGCTTTGATTAAGATCGCCTTCAAATCGGCGAGGGCCATTAGGAAGTGTTCGCGATCGACCTTCTGTCCGTCGCTACGTTGCCAATATTGTTCCAATAACGGCACGTTGAACGTTTGCAATTGATTCGGTAGCGGTGGATCGTTGGAGAAGTACAAGATGTTGATTTTGTTGTCCTGAAAATTGCAAAATCGCGAAAATTAATCGCACACAGTCGATTAGATAGCGATTGACGTACGCTGATCAGTTCCAACGTGGCGGCGTTATTTCGCGAACTCAAACCGCCCGGTGCGGGCACGTATCTTAGCGTGTATCTCAAGTGGCCGCCGTAAGCGTCGACCTTGTCGCCCAAATAACGCGACGGCAACGACCAGTACAGAACGTCCGAGCGTTGGCCGCTAAAGTTCCGGTAAATGATTTCTCTCGCCCCTTGGTCCAGCGTGACGCCCTGATCGATCGGATTGTCCTTGTTGAGTAGCTCGACCAATTTGAAATCGTGTTTGGAGTTCGTGAACACGGTGGTGATCTACGACCGAAGAAACAATTAGAATAGTTGTCGATCGAAAATTCTTGCGGGATTGTTACCGTGTCCCTGTAAAGATTGGAACTGTGACACTGATCGGTGACGCCCATGCAGAAGCAAGAGACGCAACCGAACTGATTCTCCGGGCTCAGATGGAACGTGTGCAATTTGCATTGGTCGCACGTCGGTCCCTGCACGTAATTCTGCAAAACGATCAAACAATTAGCACCTTTAAGACAAAAACTGGAAGAGTTTAAGAACCGCCGAGCAACTCACCGGAGTTTCGTTTAACTTTGTCATATTATACAAGAAAGCGTGTCAAAAATCAATGGGAGTATTAATCAGATGTATTCAGGATAGGAATTAGTTTTGCGCTCACCTTACAATTGCACCGTCCGTACGCGTCGGCTTGCGTCGAATTCGCACCGGCCGCATTGCATTGCCCGCTCGGGCGACACGAATCGCCGGCAATCAACGGATTGCCGGAATAACCGGGCGCGCATTGCTGGCAACGTCTACCCGCGTAACCGGTCGGACAGTCGCAAGTCACCTCGCCGTCGTAATCCAACTTGCAGGTGCGAGCGAATCTAGAAAAAATCATCGATTAACAACAGGAATGACTGTTTACTGTTAATTACTGATTGCTCGGATTCGTTAACGGACACGGACACGTTTCGCACGCGGAGCCACGCGACGGATCGCCGTAGGTTCCCGGCGGACACGTCGCGTCCTCCTTGTAACATCTGCCCAGCCACGGACCGGAGCGGTGACGCGTGTAACCCGGCGCGCAATTCTCGCACGACAGTCCCTGATAGCCGACGGGGCACGTGCACTCCTCGACGAAGGCCGCCTGTCCGATGCCGATGTTCCGTATGCCGGCCGAGTCCATTTCGATGTTGCTAATCGTCGTGTCGACGTAATCCTCGACGTATTGCAATTTGATGAGGATGTTCTCGACGGACGCGAGCGCCATCATGATCTCCTCGCGTTTCGCCAACGTTTCCGGTCCGGACTCGGTGCGCTTCACCCACTCGCCGTGGAAGAATCGCACGGTGACTTGTTCCTCGCGGCCCGCCTGGTGACGACGGCCGACGTGCAGCAGCGTGTAACCGTTACCCTGCGGCGGAAGGAGGAAAGCGACGGTTAGTTAGGCGAACGAATGCGAGCCGATCGGTTTGATCGTTACGCTCAGGATGACGTCCGGCGCCCTGCTCGTCGGCCGGCCGTGCCCTTCGTATTGCAAAGTGTACTTCAGATAGCCGCCGTACGACTTCAACTGATTCCCGTGATAGTTCTCCGGCATCGAGAAGTACGGCACGATGCCGGACGGTGCGTAACGCATGCGGCTCGGGTCGGCGAGCGCGTGGACGCCGTTCCGCGACGAGATCGGCGTGACGCTCGGCTGCACGCTGTTCAACGACGACTCGTCGCGTACGTCGACGGCGCCGGTGCTGAGATCGACGTGGACGCCGACGTATTTGTGCAGATCGAACGGCGGCGGCAGCTGGTAGGTGAACAATTCGGCCGAGCGGCAAGCGTTCGACACGCCGAAGCAGAAACAGTTGATGCACTCTTTCGGCTCGCGCGCCTCCTCGTTGAAATAGCCTTCGGGACAAACGGATTTGCCGGGATTGACGACGAGGATCGCGTCGGGCGTGGCCAATACGGATCCGCGTATGTTGATCGCCTCGCACGAGTACGCGCCCTGATCCTCCGGCTGAATGTCCGGACACGTGAGCGTGCCGAAGCCGTCGACGCTCGTCGTCGTGCATTTCTCCGGGATGTGGCCCCAATTGAGGCGCCACACGACCTGCGGTATCGGTATGCCGACGGCCGTGCACGTGATGATGAAGATGTCGCCGGTGTTCAAGTTGACCATCGGCGGCGGCGGCGTTTTGATCGTTACTTGCGCTGAAGAGAGAAGGAACCCACAATCGAAGCGAATTCGAATAATAAACGATTTCAATCGTCACTTACAACAGCCGATTTCGTCGCTGTTGTCTTGGCAGTCGGATTGTCCGTCGCAGTGGTAACTCTTCGGTATGCACTGGTTGCCGGAGTGGCAGCCGAACTCGTGGTATTTACACTGGGAACCCGGCGCGCTCGTGCCGCAATTGCTCTCGTCCGACCGGTCGCCGCAATCGTCCTCGCCGTCGCACACCCACGTCTTCAGCACGCAGCGCTTGTTCGCGCAACGGTACTCGTTCGGCTCGCAGCCGTGCGGATCTGAGCAGAATCACGATTAATCACGATTTTTTACTTCGACAATTCGACGTACTGCATCGCGTCTCGTCGGAACCGTCGGAACAATCGAATTTGCCGTCGCACACGAACTCCTTCCGGATGCAGTCGCCGTTCGAACAGGTGGCCTCGTGCAATGCACACGCTTGCGGTGGACGGGTGATCGGTTGTTCGACTGGAAATTAATCGAATGCAACGTTATTTCGCGTTTCGATAAAAATTAAACGTCCGTTAATAATTAATTCCGGTGGCGACGGCGGTCGTTCGGCGATCGATTCGATTACGAATCGATCAAACGCACACACTTACCGCGTGATTGGAATCCCCCATTGTGTGCGGGCGGAGGGGAAAAAAAGAAAGCAAAAGGAGTCGCATTTAATGATCAATTTCGCAACGGTCGTCATTTGTGCGTCGCTGTTTAATCAAATTTTAATACCTGTCCCGTGGTAATCGGTATCGATCGGCGGGAGGATGCCATACTTCAGTATCGTCGAGTGAAATGCGTCGTTCTTCACGTTACTCTCATCCGCTGCTTGCACAAACGAGCGGAGCGTGAAGGGCGCGGATTCGGAGTGAGATTGTTAGCATAGAGAAAAGGTTCTTACGTCTGTCGACTTCCAGGTTGACCTCGACTCGGCCGCCGGGCGTTCCGTCCGGATAGCCGTCGGCGACGCACACGTACTTGCCGGCGTGCGATAATTGTATGTTGGGTATTTCGAGGCGACCGTTCAGGTCCCTGGAGCCGGGCGGCAGCGATTGACCGTTCGGACGCGACCAGTGCACCCTGGCGCGGGCCGGTCCCTCGTCGCGACATTGGAACACCACTTCGCGGCCTAAATGCGAGTCTTATGAAGTCAGATCGTTCGGTGTCGAAGGTTTAATCTGCTTGGAAAGGTTTTGTTTGCGATTTCGTTTTAATCAATTTCCAAGCAGACTGCCAAATTTATTAATACGATGCCAATTAATGTATAATGATTTGTACCGATTATTATTAATATTATTTGCTGCCATTCTATATTTATGTTTGCGTGTATCGTTCTTGCAAATCAATAGTAATGTTTGTTATGACAATAATAATGACCGGACGGTCATCTATCTGCAAATGCCGTTTCTTTTTGTTTAAATAAATTTCTGTTTGCTACTGGACAGAGAACATGTAACGACCGTTGTTTTCATATATAAACAGCAACGATTCCGGTCGTTGCGAATATATATTTAACAATCATCGTTAACGCAAATGTAATAATTTATTGCACAAATAACAAACAATAAATATTATAATTTGCAAAATGTAATTTTGTTAAAACGTGTGACTTATTTACTTTTATTTATATTTCGAAAATGTATGGCGTTCTATTTGTCGACCACTCTTCTGTTCTATTTTGCCGGAATAAAAAAATATATGATTATTACTGTTACTGGTTGGTTATACGTGTAAAATTAGGTCGATCCGATTTTGAAATTAAATTTAGAATTATGATTTTGTGCAAATACCATTAATAATTGAAGCCTTAAACAATAACGAATTATTGGTGCCAAATAATTGCGAAACTGACTTTTAATTGACGCCTTTGAAGATTCGTGCATGTCGTTTTAATGAAAAGAACGGCAATTGTTTGGCACCGAAAAGATCTTCCGGATCGTATCGCTTTAAATGCCCTCCAATATAAAACGATCGCATTCAATCGACCGGAAGATCTTCGCATTAGTTCATTTGCAAACAAACTGCAAAAAATGTAGTTAAACTCCAGCTAAACGCCAAATAGCATTTGGAATGATTTTCTTTATTATATTGTTGTATTATTATCTTGTATTTATTATTATAAATGATGGTATTAGAATCGGTCTTATTAAGTTCTTCGATTTCCATAATGATTTACCTCGAGTCTGTCGTTTAATGCAAATTAATCGTCCCATTTCTATTTATTAAAATGATCTATTTATTAATTATTTATTATCGTGACGATGATTTATCAAACTCTGAGCGATGATTAAAATTAGATGCGACGATCCATCCGAAAAGTGATTTAATCGAATTATTAATCATTATTTCATTCCCAATTATCGATGTAGCAGTAATAAATAAATTGCAAAATGGGGACAAACGTTTCATTCTTTTCCATACTACTCACCTATCAAATAAGTGCCTGCTCCACGTAATTATAACAAAACAGACATAGAATAAAGATAATTAGTAATTAATATAACTGACATTATAAATAAATAATGTAAATCTAACGAATCGTTCGATAATCTCGTAGTTTCTACCATCATCGTCTATCAGAATCGCGATCTTATTCGTATTGGATTTTGACGTGAAGAAGATGCCAATGCAAAAGGAAACTCACTTTCTTTGATCTCCTGCTCGTTCGGGTACGTCTTCAAGTTGAGGCCGTCAGGACCGTGGCCAGCTGTGGAAATTAAACCACAATTAATAATTAACGGCAACAGAAAATGTGCAAATTAAACGAGCGCAACAACGTGTTTGAATAAGATTTAATTTGCACACGTATCGATTTGTTTATTAATCATCATTAATAATCGAAAATTCCGTTTGGTATTAATCAAAACTAAAAATTTATTCGAATTAGTTGTCGTCCGATTAGATGAGAGTCAAGAGTTGGTTTTCGATGATGATCTTAATCGGTTTAATGTTAAACGTGATGAAAATCCATTCGCCATCTACAAGACCAACGTCCAAAAACAAACCAAAAAAATAAAACAGCTAAAACGCCATTCTTGAAGAATGAACAAAATGCAATTCCCATTATTATTCAATTGTTGCATCGTATCAAAATTAATCGAATTAATAATGTGAGAGAAGATTCAAATGTCCAGCACCAGAATTAATATGGATTATACGCGAGTGGCGATTTAGAAAGAACGCAAAACCGAATCTTTCTACATTGCCAGCGTGAGTTTAAGTCGATCCGCAGTCGATCCTTTTTATTTCGT
Source organism: Hololepta plana (assembly GCA_963695495.1). NCBI lineage: Eukaryota > Metazoa > Arthropoda > Insecta > Coleoptera > Histeridae > Hololepta > Hololepta plana. Next base: position 10,246,141 of record OY968836.1, read on the forward strand.
TTAGTTTCCTCGACATTCTCCGTTAGAGATCCGACGTCACTTACTAGTATTCTTCCCGTGCGGACAATCTAACTCGTCGCTCATGTCGCGTGGACAGTCGTTTTTGCCGTCGCACCGCAACTCCTCCGCGATACACGGACCGTTTTCGCAACGGAAATACCCACGATCGCACGCTTTCGAACTTTCGCCGGCTAACAATCAATTCACGGTTTCGTTTTTGCGCATTAGGCAACGGACAAACACACAAAAGTTGAGAGAGCAAAAGAGAGAGACAAAGAGCAGAGAAAAGTTAATTTTCGGCGGAAAAACTTACGGCAATTCTCCTCGTCGGACGTGTCGTGACAGTCGAAGCGGCCGTCGCAGAAAGCGGACTCGCGAACGCACTGATTGCCGCTGCGACACGGCCGCTCGCCGTATCGGCATCCGTACGTCGGACGGCGCGTCGTCGTCGTCGTGGTGGTCGTGTGATAATCGCAGTAGCGCTCGTCCGAGCCGTCGTCGCATTCGCGGAACTTGTTGCAGCGCAAATAGTTCGGCACGCACTGGCCGTTGTCGCACCGGAACTCGCTGCGGTCGCACTCCGTCGGCTGCGGGCAAACCTTCTCGTCGGAGCCGTCGTTGCAGTCCGCGCGACGGTCGCAACGCTGGTAGCTGGCGACGCATTGCAAACGGTCGTGGCAACGGAACTCCGACGACGAGCATTGAACTTCTGCGGGATTTGAAGGGAAAATGCTCGCGATTAGATTAGTGTGGGAAAGGTTGCGATTAGTTTGAACTATTTTCGCGATTGTTAAATGAATGAGAGTGTCATTTGCGGAATTAGCGAGAAGCAAAAAATAGTTCAAACCGCGGTTTCCTTTCGCAAAAATTAATATAATAACATGTCTACGGTTTCATTACATTAACGAAAAATTAAATCTTATCCAGAAACATGTAATAATAATCGCTATTATGTACAAATTGCAACGAAATTGGAATGTTTCGCGTCTGCGAGCGAATTTGCGGATTTGTGCTCTTCTGTGTCGAAATATATTCCAATTTCGGCTAATTGAATTCTACATTGTTATTTTAATATTCGCTTATGTTGGAATATTTAACATGCAAAATTCTTTAATCGTTGTCATCTTTATGACTTATTTAAAAAATCACAAAAAACTATTTACAGAATTTGCGCTAATAAAGAAAAACGTACAAATGGGGAAACTAACGAACTTTTCAATGTAATTACATCCGATATTTTCTCTTTTTTTAAACCACGTTTTACACCATAATCAATACCTATAAATGGATAATACATACATATACGTATTAAAATGAATTATTGCAAGATTTGCAAATAACGATTCTCGTCGATGATATGATTCATGCAAAAGGAATGGATTTTGGCATGCCAAGTCCAAAAGTTTGTATTTCTCCACATCGATTACAACAAATTGCGATATTTGGCTGATCTGGCTGATTAAAAGCTTGACTGTTTTCGGTTTAATGATTAGCTGAGATCAGACAAATTGACAAACGTAAAATAAGTTGAGATATCGACACAAATAAAATTTGCACGAGTTCCTAATTAAACACAAATCTAAACGGTTATCACGAAACTCTAAATGAGAAAATAAGAAAATGAAAAGAAAAACACCGACGATTCGTCCCTCTTGTCTCGATGGATGTCTCGTTTGTCTTTGTCTTACTACCATTCCGTCTTTCTCTAGATAAATCTAACTAATCAATGTCAAATATGTACATTTAAATATGATATTCGTTAAAACATTTAAGTACGAAAAAATGGACATTAAAGAAAAGTTCAAAACCAAAAACAATATCGTATGTTTAATAATTAATAGAATAATAAGTCATAACTTATGTACGGAAAAATCTAACCGAGGACGCAGTTTTGTTCGTCGGAAAAGTCCCTGCAGTCGTAGTAATTGTCGCAACGCAGCGACGAATCGACGCACGTGCCATCGATGCACTGGAACCATTCAGGGGCATCGCATGTCTCTGGCCGAAATTTAGCCCAGGACAGCCTTTCGTTATTTTTATTGTTTATATACGTTCCACAATATACATAGACAATAAATCATATAACAATTTATGCAAGAAATAACGCCGACGGAGTGTTAATCAAAAGCGGCGAATCAATTAATGAGCCAACGAGAGATACTTTATCATCAATCAATTAATCAAGTTACGAATCAAACCGGCTTGCGTTTAATAATTAAAAAAAAAAAGGGGGGGGGGGGCAGACTTACCGCAGTTCCGCTCGTCGCTGCCGTCGCGACAGTCGCGTCGCCCGTCGCACAAACGCGTCCGCGAGATGCAATTGTTGTCGCCGCAGTCGTGCTCGTACGACTCGCAGTAAGCGGCCGTCGTCGTCGCCGTCGGGCAATCGAACTCGTCGAGGCCGTTCTCGCAATCGTTGCGACCGTCGCAGATCGCCGACTCCGCGATGCAGCGGCCGTCGTCGCACGCGAACTGGCCGCTACTGCAGCCGGACGCTGAAGAACAAACGAAAGCGAGTTACGAACGGAAGTTTGCGCGTTTGTTAGATGGACGTACGGCAATTCTTCTCGTCGCTGCGGTCGCCGCAATCGTCGTACGAGTCGCATCTGCGGTCGTTGTCCATGCATCTGCCGTTGTCGCACAGGAACTGGTCGACGGTGCATTCTGGCGCAAGAACGTTAGCAATTACAAACAAAAAACGAACAAGCGCTAAATGTCATGTAAAAAATCCGCTAATCAACGATTAAAACGCGTGAAGATGATTTCCCAAGCTCGTTCGCTGATGAAGACATGATTGAGCTTCCACGATACTCACCAAGGATTTGAAAGTCAACGCTTGTAGATTGATTAAGTTGAAGAGTCAAACAGAGTGTTAATTATTAAGAATAAATGAGAAACGTACTCGGACAATCCTGCTCGTCCGATCCATCCAAACAGTCGTGATAACCGTCGCACCGTCTTTCATACGAGATGCAAAGACCGTCGGTACAACGGAACTGACCCAACGGACACGTGGCTGTATTCGAGGGCGGAAAAAGAGAAGATTCGCTGATCAAAAATCGGTGCAAAGATGAGGAAGAAAGAAACGATTCTTGCAATTAGATTGTTAATTATCGTATTATTGATTGATTAGGACTACTCGAATTATCTCTCACTAGAAATCCAATACAAACGATCATTCTCCGGGTTAGAGAAGACGCAATTAGCGGAAGATTAAGTGGATTAATTGATTAATTAAGAACGAGAAAAGTGATGCACGTTCAGACGAGGTCATCATGCGCCGATCCGTTGCGGTTTTGTTTTGTCAGAAGAAGATCAGTCCAGAGAACAAATACGCGATTAGAAGTGGTTAACAAACAAACCGTTTCGTTGTATTAATTATTAATCGTGTTCAGATGCGATCGAAACGACCACAACAAATCGACGGGTGCAAAATGACGTACCGCAGCCCTCCTCGTCCGAGCCGTCGCCGCAGTCGTCGACGTCGTTGCACCGGTAGCGGTCGTCGATGCAACGTTGGTTCTTGCACGCGAATTGAAACTGATCGCAACCGGTGCAATTCGTTTCGTCCGAGAAGTCGCTGCAATCGTAATAATTGTCGCACTTGCGGCCCGGCACGCACGTGCCGTCCGCGCATCGAACGAAACCGAAACCGCAATCGCCTTCTTCGCCGAGGAACAAACGCAAAAGAAACAATAAAATAGAATAAACGCACAATGAGAAGTTGTTCGATCGTTTAAATCCGACAACTAACTGAAAAGGGAGCAAAAAGTGAGTCAAAATGTTGTCTTGTGTACCGCAGTCAGACCACGGTTCACGAACGCCTTTCGAACGAAAGCTCTCGGTTTACGTACAAAAATTTCCGAGGCGTAAAGAATTAAATTCGCGAACCGTGGCTCGACTGCACTGGCAGAATGATTTGCGCGAAATGATTAGCACACATGTTAAGCACATCTAACAAGCAATTGGCAAGTTGCAACATTAGCGAATCGTTCTGCTCGGTAAAGCCCGTTCGCAAACTCACCTTCCCGCACAAATGCGTAATTCGTTTTTTTTTTTGTTTGGTAAATTTCAGTTAGTTTCTTCGTCCCTTTTCCAATTCTTTTGCGCAAATCGAACGCGTTTTACCTACCGATTTCGTTCGAGCCCGTGCAATTGCTCTCGTCCGATCCGTCCGGACAATCGTCGACGCCGTCGCACCTGAAATCGTTGTCGATGCACGTGCTGTCGTTGCATTTGAACTGATTCGACGAGCATGTTTCCACTATTTGATCGATAAAGCATTCGGCCAAACAAACATTGTATGCAGCAAATTAACGTGACATGAAAGAAACATAGAAATTAGCACAAATATAATAACGGTACGACGGATCAGCGTGCGAGGAATTAGTCGATTAATGGTAAAGTGATTCGAATGTAATTGTTGTCGTGTTTGATCGCGATCGGTTTCGGTGTGATCGTCGGCAATTGATAAGCGTCACCCTCTACTTATCTATCGATCTAGCTTTACTCGAAGCTGCTATTGTTACACAATCACCGTACTAAATGAGGTCTAACGACTAATTCTTATGCAATACCAAAAAGAAGTAATAACCGTTTATCTATCTAATCTCGTCGAAACAAAACAAGATGGGACGGATCAAACGATCCAAATGAACCCATTAAAAGCACGAAAAATCGGTTTCGTTAAACGTACGGACGACCGGTTCTCGAATCAATCCTCGGAGGACAACCGTCGCAAGAAAGGAGCAGTAATGTAAAAAAAATAAAAATTAAAAATCATTGGACGTACCGCCTACATCTTCGCAACCCACTTCGTCATTTCCGCTAGGGCAATCCCTAATCCCGTTACAACGTTTGTATCCCATAATGCAATCGCCGATTTCGCATTGAAACTCATCGGCGGCGCAACGATTTTCGGGATCACCTGTACTCGTTCAATAATAACAACAATAACATTGAGATAATTGCATGAAACTGGCAACGACACAAAGAAAATTCCATTCGAAAGTGCCGAGAATCATTTAGACGATCCATGCTAATCGAAAGCAAAAATCCTTCGCTGCGTTCGATTCGCGAAGAAATCTCGCGATTTTTGCGTTTTTAATTAACGTGGGTCGTCCAATCCGTTCCCTAAATGAACGCGCGTTACTAATTAGGAGGCCGCAGAAGATAATTATCGTCATCATCATTCGCATTTAATTTCCAAACTTTCAGGTATTGCACGTAACACATATCATAAGTTGAATACACGGATGTGTTAATGTCGTGCGCCGGCAGTTTTATTAAGGGTCGAACTAATATCCAAAGTTTTCGGACATACATAATTCCGTACGAGATAATCTAATCGCGCCGGTTAATTAGATAAACTAATTACCGTTGGCACGAGATTAATTTCATATTGAATTAACAACTGTGAGGCAATGCGAACTCGAGCGGCAGCAAGAAGTCGCTCGCAATCGCTTTGAAGATTCCGGAAGGAGTCGTTTTTTCTTCTTCGTTTGCGAATGAAAAGAAATTTTAAATTGCGCGGAGATGAAATTAAATTGGCCGAACGTAATAAATCACGATGATGAAATTGAATAACGAATTGTTTGCTGTTCTTTGTTAATTGTTATTAAGTGATTGTGTATTTATAATCGTTAGGGAAACGGAATAACAATTTTTTTTCGCGCATTTCCTTCTTTTATTGTTGAAAGCGTTTAATTTTTCCTTTATTTTCTCTTTACATTATTATTCTGTTAATTAGAAAAAATGTCTCCGCGCATTCTTTGCTCTTAAATTAGAAGAAAACCATTAAATTAAAATTGAGTGTAATTAGAGCAAGGCAAACGTATTATTATTATTTCGGAGAAGAGGCACCGAGAAGTAAAAAATGAAAAAAATCGCAAGCCATTTCGCGAAACTGAAAGTAAAGAAAAAGCGCAATTTTTCTCTCAATTTGCAATAAAAGGCAAAGAGATCCGTCGTGAAAAGAGCGAGTAAAATATCAAACGGCGAAAGGGGCGAAAAAGTCGGCCGGTTTGTTAATCGATCCGCGGACAAGTTCATAAGTCTTCCTTAAGTTTAATTTGCGCTAAACGGAATTAATTAATTATAATTAAAATAAATAAAAACGTTTCGTCGTCGCGTTTTCCGTCCCTAATTTAAGAGGAAGATGGATTCTTTGAGGGGCTAACAAAAAAGCACGGAGAGGAAGAGATGTTATTTTAAAGAATAGATGGTGGAATACGTACAATACTCGCGATTTAATTTGGAAATCAAATGATTGGCCTCCTTCATTAGAGCGAATATCGCGAACAAATTTGCAAGTTCTAAAACGGTTTCTCATAAAACGCAAACCAGCAAACAAGGAACGGAAAACGAAAAGTGCCAATGCAATAAACAAATTCCTTATGTTTAACACAAATCCTCAAATAAACCTGACGGTTTCAAGATAAACCTCATTCAGTACCGCACGCTGTTATTAAAAGTGTTTAAACGAATTGTAAATTAGCAAATTAGTTTTAAACAGTGCAAAATGCGATGCGTAATTTATGTGAAAACACGTAGTTTTTCAGTATTTACATTGGCGAAGAGGAAATGTATATGCAACAGGATAACGGTTAGCAAAAATCGCCAGAAAGAGAGAAAGAAGTAGGTTATTGTTGTTAAGTACTCACGTACAGAGGCAGTATGCGAAGAAGTGTTAAGTCAAAGCGTAAATTTTGTAGAAAATTCCAAACGCATTAAAAATATCACTCGTATCGATGTCTGTTTATTTAACTGCGTTGGCAAATGCTCAGGGATTCCTCGAAGACCGAAACAATTTATAACGGAAAAGCAACAGTTTTATGTGTTATATTATACAAAGAAAAGTCCGTTGGATATTAATTTCAGAAACGCACAAATAATACTTTCAAGAGGATCGCTGTGGCATAAAAAACGCCCATAATGTATGAAACTCTCCCGAAACGAAAAACAGGAACAAATGGGATTCTTATAGGGAAATATATAAGCAATTCCTTTTCGTTAATGCACGAGGACGAAGAACGCAACCCGAAAATAAATAAAAAGTAGGAAAAGGTGCCCCATCATAATTTAACGGCCGCCAATAAATTTGCATCGCCGCCCAAACATTTACCAATAAATATCAAGCTTTTCTTTTAGTGTTAAGAGAATACATATTTTCCCTTTATTCTTTTGTTGGCAACCCTTTTGGAACGGAATCCATAAGCAAGATTTCCCTATTAAACTTGTTACGATCGAAGAAATAGAAGGAAAAAGACTTGATTAACATTATTATACCTTCTGACGGTTGGAACAAAGTGCCGGGCGCTATCGCCGGACAATCTTTCTCGTCGGACTTATCTTGACAATCGGCTTTTCCGTCGCAAAAATTCACCAGATCCACGCACAGTAGCCCGTCGTCGCACAGTTTATGGTACTCGACGCATTTGAACACTGTTTTGCCTTTTAATTTCGTCAACATTTTCGCAAAGGAATCGCACCGATTATTGCGTGTATTTGATGTAACGTGCAAAACAAAAAGAGAAAAAAACTGTTTAAGAAACGTACAAAAAAAATAGAGGACACACAAAACACTCTGTAAAACGACACAAAAGCTTGGGGAAGAAGAGAAAGCAGTAACACGAACGAAAGTCGGTTTTCGGATGGTTCGTAGCGAAGATTCGTTTTTGTGCGAGACGAACTAACAAAGAGACACAAAACTAAAGGGAAAAAAATGCATCGTCCTTACCGCATTTCGACTCGTCGCTACCGTCGCGGCAATCTTTGCGCCCGTCGCAACGCAGTCCCTCATCGATGCAATCCAAATTGTCGCACCGGAACTGGCGACGGCCGCATTTCGCTACGAATTCGATTGTTTGAGAGCGAGCGCGTCGATGTCAAAAGAAACTTTATTGATCGACAGATAAAGACTATTCTCAAGATAGAAATGGCGGAAGAAGAACGGTGATGATAGTTGGTAGGGTTTTTGTACCATTTTTCGCTTTTAATTCGATCGAAATTTGCCAAAGTGTTATCGGCAGCACGAACAAAAGAGCAAGAGGACGGTCGGTAATAAGCATCGACGAAACACTTGTTGCGCCGGCACGAATGCCGCACACACAAAGCGAGAAGCCAATCTATCTTCGGATGAACTCTATTAAAAATGGCAGAGAGGAACGCATGTAGCGTCGCATCGGGTCCATGAATTTTTCATCGCAAACTCTTGCCATTAACATACAGATACCGCACAGAAAAGGCGAAGAGCGAAAAATGAAATAAAGCGCGCCACCGTATGAATAAAATTAATAATAATTACACGATCTCGTCGCTTTATCCGCTGAAAACGCATTAACGCGCCGAAATTAAGTTTTAAATTAGGCAATTGACGATCGAGAGAACAACAAAAAAAAGGTAATCAAAGAACTATTTGATTAACATTAACGAGCGGCATGCAAACGTAAAGCGATTGGCGAAAAAAATGGTACGAAGGCGATCTGAATTGTCTACAACTACTGAGTACGAAAAAGGTGGTGAAATAAAGAATGGACTCGAAGAAGAATGAAGAAAATGGCGGATTGAGTAGAAGAAGTAATGAGAAAGTAATAGTCAACGAAATAAAAATTGCAAATATAGCAACTAACCGCATGTCTCTTCGTCCTCGCTGTGCGGACAGTCCGGTTGACCGTCGCAAACTTTCGCAATATTCACGCACGTGCCGTCGCTACAACGGAACTCGTCGCTTTCGCAACGCTCGCAATCGGTTTCGTCCGTGTTGTCCGGACAGTCTTTTTGAAAATTGCACCGAGCTATCTTATCGATACACGTGCCATCTTTGCATTGCCATTGCCACCGCTCGCAATCGCCTTTCGCACCTGATTGATTTAATTCGAGGGAAGTTTTTTTTTGGCATTACAAAACATATAGAAACGAGCAGAATTGATGGTGACTGCAATTCGCAGCGAGGAGAAAATGCATTTCCCACCTATTTCTTGTTTCGACTGTTTAATAACTCGTTTCAAGTTAGACCGCAGTCGTAGATCGAAATAGGTGCGAGATCCATTCCGTTTGGTCTGATTGCGAATTTTAATTCCCCTTAAGATTGAAAATTTAATCAGCGACTACGATGGAAGCGAATCATTTTTAATGGCAGATGGACTACAAGATATTTGCCAAGATGGTAGAATTGTTAATTAAAAAAAGTGTGTAATTAATACTAATCGATTAAATTTTCAGCGTCATGCTCGATCATACTGTTACCGTCCATCACCCGAATGAATCGGATTAGAATTTAATTTGCAATTAACCAAAAAAAAATTAATCGTATGAAACTTTATGATTTGTCGGGGAATGAAAATTATTTATGAGAAATAAAATTAAATAACGATCATACTCGTGCAATTCCCCTCATCGGACGAGTCCTGACAGTTGCGAACGCCATTGCATTTTTGCTTTAACGGTATGCATATGCCATTATTGCACGTGAATTCGTCCTTTGAACAAGCTGCAAGAAAATGTTTGGTTTCTTTGAAAAAAACAAATGAGAGAGAGAGAGAGAGAAAGTGAAAGATGTGAAGAAGACACATATATAAAGTGAGAAAGAGGCGGAGGATTTGTTTGTTGATGGGGCTAAACTGATGATGATGGTAACCAGACGATTGTTATTACAAAGAATATTAAAACATCTAAAAGAAATGGTTCTTTTTTTGATAGATTTTTTTATGAATTATTAATTGGTGGTGAAATGAAAGCAATCGGTTTTCCATTGGATTCTATCCGTTCTGCGAGAGAAATAATGTGAAAAAGTGGACGCCACAAAGTAGATTCAAGAGAGATGATTGCCTAAGAAGAACAAAAATATTGGTAAAACTTACGACAATTGCGTTCATCTGAGCCATCTGAGCAATCTGTCTTCTTATCGCACCGTTCAGTTAATGGGATGCAATCACCATTACCGCAAGAGAATTCTTTACGCAAATTGCACCTTCCTTTTATTTGTCGTGCGATTTTTAATTTGTTTTTTGGTAATCGAACACATGCAGTAGCGTATATAAAAAGAGAGGCAGAAAAATATTTACAATTAATTAATTAATTAATCCAAATAAACACAACGAGAGTATTAATTAACAGTAAGCCAATTAATTCATGCTTTTGGCGAACTGTCGCTAAAAATAAAACAAACAAATTAGATACGTAAATGCGTACAAAATAATAATCCGCTAGAAGCCACATCCGCCGAAACTATTATAGAAACTAATCCAAAACTCGTCCAAAATTAATAAATAAAACGCAAGCCATCGCCTAAAGAAAACTCCTTATCTCTACACTGTCATGCCCGCGCAATTAGCCGATGATTGCCATTTTATGGAATCAGCAATGAATTTCTGCGTGTGTCACAATGGTATTTCTTGTACGTTAAAAAATAATAAAGAATAATCAACGACAAACGCAATCGCTCACCTGGCCCGCTGCAGCCCGCCTCGTCCGCTCCATCTCTGCAATCCTGGTAGCCGTCGCATTGCTTAATCAAATCGATGCACCTGTTGTCGCACTTGAACCGTCCGAAACAGTCGATGTCTGCAAGTTGGAAACGCAATGAGTGAAAGTTCGACAATTTCTTTTCGGGATAAAGAAGATCTTGCGCCGTTTAAATGTTAAGCGCGAGATTCCGTTGAAGTGGCATTAAGACGTGAGAAGCTTTCTTGGGGATTCGCCACTATTTACATAAACGCCCTTAAACCGGGGTGTTTAATATTTGCTCGAGAACGGATTTTGTTCCGTTGCCTCTTTGCTTTCAAAACGAAGCTAATTCCGAAATTTCTTTATTCACAACCGGAAAAAGTCAGATTAATCGTTTCGAATTCTAAATATAACGAATTAATGGGTCCTCTTCATCATCCATCAAGTCATTTCCATGACTCCACGCGACTGCCAGCAGTGATTCGTGAAACTGCTGTCACCGAATAGATATACGTCGTTTATAGTTTTCTAATCGTCGATGACTGAATAATATGCTAAATGATTGGAATGGGGGAGACAAAAAAGAATGCCCGCTTCGGTACCAAGCACCCAAGTTATACGGTTCAATTCTTTTTCGTCGTAACAATAATGTCTAATAAATAGATTTATGTTTAAAGAAAGACGTGCAGCAAAGAAACCCCGGTTAAATAATGTTATTATTATACTCGACATTAATAAATTGAATTTATGTTATTAATATTTATTGCGGATAAAGAAGAATGGAAACGGGGGAGGAACTGAACCGAAAAAAAATTAAGTAAATGAGTTGGGACTTTAAATAAATTGACCCATACCGGATCGTTTATTTTAGTTTCTTGCTAACGTCAAATAGTTTAGGATTATAATTGAAAACGTATCGATTTATGCTTTCGAAAAAGTTGCGATATTATCATAATTTAATGATATAAACGGAACGTATTTTATAATAATGTAGGTTACAATGCAAAAAAAATATGGGAAGAAAGGTAATTGATAAACGATAACCCTTTCATTAATTTAATTTCATGTTAGGCCATTGGATGGATATGGTAATGGTAACAATTTCATTGTAAAGTTGTAAACGGCTTTCAACCTTATTAATAATATCCATTTACAAGACATTATCCGAAAATTTGCAAACACAAATTATTGCCTCTTTTCCTTGCCCGTCTATCATCAGCACGATTATTATTATTACTATAATAATCGCGTGGCAAATAAATGTGCAATTTATTATTTTTTCCCCCTAAACTCATTTCCCATACTTTCTTCGCGAAGAAGACCTCCTCCGCAAACTTATTCATTCGCTTACTTGGAGTATACGTGACTTTAAAGCTGCTCCTCGTACCACCGGCATTAAATTATCATTATTTTTCAACAAAATAAAAACAACAAAATGAAAACCATATTAATTCGTCAACGTTTAACGTCGGCTCAAAAGATCGTACAGTTTATAAATGGAATAAACTATAAAATATTATTATTAAGTTGTCATACGAAAATTAACATTTTCTTTAAAGGAAAACAAATCGAAATTTACGTTGAAAGTCCGCCCAAATGGATTTTTATTCGAGCAACTTTGCAGAACTTGAATAAACACACGTAGCGCGTATCGTGAAATTTGGTGGATGCGCCGGGCGCCATTGCAAATTCGCTTCCTTTCGTGAAACTTGATCGAATTATTCTTTTTAACATAACAAGAATAATGTGTCTATAGAAAGCGATATTTTGAATTCGAAAATAAACTTTAGTGAAGCGTTCGTACTTCAAGTGGCATTTTAAATCAATTTGCAGAGGATTTTCGGCGTATCATTTACTCGCGTGATTATTTTATCAATTTCGTATACGGCCAGACGTTAATTAATTAATTTCGCGACTCTAAACTTTCTCGATCCTTTTCAAATACGTACTTAGGGTAGGTACATGATTATTACAGGTAGCGTTTCGGATTTTGCATCGAACCCAACTAATTTCCATTTGCCGTATGTTAATGGGCAAACAATGGAAGTTAAAGTGGCATTTAATGCCGTCCCTCTGCAAAATATCCAAACCTTTGTTACTTTGATTGATAATACGTAAACCGACCATCAAAGCAACCGCTACACTCTATATACGTATGCGTTGGATAAGTATGTTGTCCCATTTGGTGTGATATCTCTATGCGGTTGTCTCTTTCTTTCTCTCTCGGTGTGTGCGGTATAGGAAAACAGTTTAATCGAGAGTATCGCTTTGAAAATCGATTGTAACCCGCATTTGTGTTTAAACGTTTATGTAACAGCCCGACAAATTCCTATTTTCCGGACACGAGCTTTTGTTATCCGTCCAGGTTTACGTTGTTGTTATTCTAGCATCAACTACTACAACCCACTCGCGCCGTCATCGTTTTATAAATGCATGCGTTCGAGATCGCTGCGAAATCTCTTCACATGCGACGATATCTCCGGTAACACAAAAGACCGATTCAATGAATCGAATCGTGCGAGAGCGACAGAGAGAGAGAGAGAGCGAAGTTTGTGGAATGAAAAGTGCAATAGACGGAGATAACGCCGACAACAGTTTAAAGCGCCGAGCAATACGCTGTGTGTCGATGTCGCTTTGTAGTGGTACACTCGAAACTCAAACGAAATTATTCGCAACTACTCTCACGTTGTTATTACAGTTTGTAACGCGATCGTGTTTTCAAAAGGGGCACAAATCTATGTTGGTGTATATATAAAGAGATAGAGAGAGCGAGAGAGAGAGAGAGCGAGAGAGAGCGAGAGGGAGCGAGAGCGGGAGAGAAGTGGCATTTGTACAAGTTCCCTTTTATACCTTTACCTTTCATATAAATACTCTTATTACACGAGAGCGCCCGGTCTGTTTTATAAATTCCCTTAACCGGATACCCGCGCCACCTTACACGTTGACGCTGCAATTCCAGAAGAATTTCTATCACGGACGAGAAACGCCAATAATAATACCATGAGACAAGAGGAAATATTGCGAAAGCATATCGTGCGTCTTTCTTTTGTTTTTGTTTTTATTCAAGACGCAAGTTTCTCAACTTGAGTCCAAACTTTTTCTCTTTCGATTTGCACGTTCAAAAACATTTTCGTGCGATTGCTAAATGATTTTCGGCAAGAGGAAATAATCGTGTTAATTTTAAACTGGTTGGAAACGATGAGGACGGCCTTTGCTTGCCCTTTAGTAAAGGATCACAATTATTATCGTTATTATTATTGCGAGCCTCGAAATTTTACATTAATCAATTAATAGCAAATATCGTATAACAATGAGACTGTAACGATGTTGGTAATGATTATCGTTGTTTTAAACGTAACTTAACACTCGCGCGCCGTTTATTAATTACGTTAACTAACCCAATAATCGCTAGTTGCCATTGTTTTTTATTCAAATATAAATTCGCAACAACGAAAAAATCGCACGGAAATTAACAACAAATAAAATGATTTAATTCCGTCAAATTTGCTCGAGCCAACATCCCTCCGATATTTTACAACAATAATCTTCCTTTCCTTCCTTCCGTCTTCCCACTTTTCCCCCCTTTTATTCTTCCTCGTCCAATTTCCTCGCCGTTTTAATCTGAATATATAAAGCGGCATCTATAAGGTGTTAATATGTATATTGTGTTAAAGGGAAGAAAGTCGAGGGAGCAAAACTGGGCGCGAATCCCGGAATCAACAGGTGCCTATTAGACGTCGAATTTATTCAAAGATTAAAGTCGACAGTCGACGATAGCGCAGTCAACAGGCTTTAAGTGGGAGGAAGTCGTACGAGAAGCGAACCGAAAAAGAAACTGAAGAAGAACGAGCGAAGGAATCAATTGTTAAATCCGTCTTTTTTCGTTTAACGAAGAAACCATCCGCAACCGATTTTCATTGTTCGCTCTGAGCGCTTATTATCTTAATTAACGAGTCTGGGAAATTAATTCGATTAATTGGCACGATCGTTTGTTGCGTTATTTAGATAGCTTTTTCTTGCCTTGAAATCCGTTTATAATTAGCCGTTTTAAATCGGTTTTGGTTCGAAACTTGGAATTCGAGCACGTTTGTTAGCTATGAAGTAAAGAGCGAGAGTTTCAGTCTAAAGTGGACAGCGGTTGATTTTAAACGATTCCCGGTGTTTTTACGCCGGTACGCATTGGAATTATTTATGATCGTTAAATGTGAGGAAGGCGCAATGCTTGAGGAGACGGGAGAAAGAAACAAAAAGGTTGATGCTATTTCTATATGTTACCTAACTAAACACGTTTCCATTTGCAATGAAATTGGATTATTTAATTCGGCTCCTTTTCTTGCTCCCCTTCTCTCTTTGCTCCTTGTGAAACAACAAAAACGGGCAAAAAGCAACAAAATTGCATAATGAATAATTAAAATCCGGTTCGCAAAAGTTTCCTGGAACTTTCCCAACCACTCTCCACTCTATCCCTCGGTTATTCCGCCGCCGCAATTCTATCGCAATACACACACCCGTTTAATAGTCTTTGTCCTTTTAACACCCATTCGCATTTTCGACTAGACTTCTTTAATAATTTCGAAAGGATTTATTTGCGCCGCAATGATACGATCCAACAATAATACGTCGTCGTTTGACTGTGGCAAAGATGGTTTTAGTTTAATTGTCGCCGTTACGAAAAGTATCGCTGTTTGTTCGTACTTGTCGGTGGTATTTATAACAAGGTTTAAACCGTCGTAGATGTTCGTAGGGTTCGGGGGAGGCGAAATTGGACGGGCTTCATGTAAAATTCAAATTGTACAAACGTTCCACATTACATAATTAGCGGTTCAAACTAATTCGACCTCTAAACATTTAGCTTGTCCCGAACCAAAACTATCCCAATTATATATTCCGGTGCTAATGTATAATTCACCGTACTAAAATTTACTACGCCGACATGGGGGGGGGGGGGGGGGTGCGAGGGAGAGAGGAAAGATTCTCCCCTTTCTTTTTTCGGTTAAGTAGTGGAGAATATAGCGTCACTTGAATAATGAACGAACCTTCTTGATGAGGTAATACAAAATCGTACTAATTAGTTTAACGTATCTACTCTTGTTGTTGTTTGTTGTAGGTCTCTCGATTCTAATAATTCTTTCTAGCTGAAACTTTTTCGCTACTTCCGTTTTATTCGCGTTCGCTCGCAACTTGTAGTTCGCTCAATTCCTGCAGCGTTATTGTACTTTTGTGAAACAAGAAATAAACTACTAAAAGAACACACTGAATTCAATTATATCCTCATACCGGAAACCTTTGTTTTTTTGTTTTTTTTTTCATTATTTTGCGTCGTTTTAATTCTATTGCACTTCTTGAGCGCGATCCCCGTTCTGTGCTAAATGGAAATCTTGGCGGTCTTTTAAATAAACATAAACCAGCGAGGGACATTGTTCAGAAGGAGGACGCTCTTTCTCCTCCGTCTGCATGCGACAACGTGCAGAAATCATTGTTATCACATGGGAGAAACGCGAGGTGCACAATACAGTTTCTGCCAGGATAATGGAATTTTTCAACGAAACTCATTCGATCTCCCTTTCGCATATTGCGAAATTCGATTCGTCCACTTTGCCGCTTCGTTCTATAAATTTTAATACGGCGCATATTGCTTAAATGAAAAATTCACAACAAATATTTGCAAATAATAATTGTCCTTTGTTCTCTTTCTACTGCATTATTAATTGGGTACGTGGACGATTCAATTTTATTTTTTTGCTATTTTAAATCAAGCGGTTTAAATTGGAAAAGGTGTTATCATTATTTTCGTTGCGTGATAAGGGATCACACGTTTACATTCGTTCTGTTGTTCGCCCGTTGCAAACTGGGGATCAAACGTGGCGAAAAACTCGTTAAACGCGCGCGAATCCTGTTTACAAAAATAATGATAAAAAAGAGCGCGAGCGAAGTGCAACAGAAACTTTTTCGTTATTTTGAAATTGAAAGATTTTCCGTTTTCCGCCCATAATCGAGGCGTTTGAACGAACTGAATTAACAGTTTTAATAAATGTGCGGTGCTATAAATGAACTTTTTAAATAAAAAGGAGTCTTAACATGGGACGTTATTGGATGTTTCGAAGGCACTTCAGGCCATAAAACGTTTAAATATTGGATGAACAGTAATCGTAATCGAGCAATTGACCAACCTGAAATAATATCCAATATGTAAAATTACAGCTTAATTGAAACAGGAGAAAATTCTTTTCTATCATTAATAACTATTTCGGTGTCGTAATTATTATTTTGTTGTTGGCAATAAACCTATTTTCCTGAAAATTTCAATCGTTCATAAAACCATCGCAAGGAGGAAATTTTTATTGGAAAACTATTTATAACTAAATATATTAATAAATGTACTTTTAGTGGCCGTCTCACATTGGAAAGTAATAAAAAGTTTCGCGTTATTACAAACGAGTTAAATTTTAAATTGCGCCAATTTACTAAATTCCAAAATCACCTCACTCTCTCTCGCTCTTCTCTCGCTAAAACAATATTAACAATTTATAACTGAATGGATTTAACGGAATCCAACGGACGCCCACGTACACAATTGTTTTCTATTAATCGTTCCTCATTTTATCACTTTTTAAATTCCCATTCTTCTCTTTCGCACACAAATACAGACTGTTATTAACAATAAAATCGATTTAAATTGTAGTCATAGAAAGCGGACAGAAGAGGCGAAATAATCCGGAGCGAATGGAAGAATAAGCGTTTTACACATTCCATTTCCGTTCCGTTTAAAATTGAATTGCGAAAATCGTTGCCGGTTAGAAAAGACCAACAGCAACGCCAGATGGAAAAAACAACGAAGAATCCTCATCATCGACACGCGATGGTTGTTGTTCTTGTTTTGTTGCTTTTAATTGGTAACAATCGCCTCGGTTTTAATCCATCCAAACGTTGCCACTCCACATAAGATCCAATGCATTAAATCCATTTATTTTATATTGAAAGCAATTGGACGCTATAATAACTGGTAGACATGCACAGGCCTCCTCTTCTCCTTTTCATATCGTTTTTAATAAACGAATCTTTTTATTTATTCTTCTCTCTCTCTCTCTCTCTCTCTGTGTGTGTGTGTTTAACGCCCTTTTTGCCACGATTTTAATACCCATAATTGATCCTTATCCCCTTTACCGATAATAATCAATTGTAAGGAAACGATAACCGTTCTTAAACCGATCACGATTATTGCAATCGGAATCGATTTGATGTAACTTTAATTGAAAACGAAAAAAAAATGCTAATTTCCTAATGAAAATAGTTTTTTTTTGTTTTCAATTTAATTTGCACGTGCAATTGAAGAATTTCTCGCCATTACTATTATTAAATTGCTGTTATTTCTGTTTTTGTCCGTGCAGATGAATCCCACGCCACACAGAACGTGAAATAATGCAAAGTACTAATTTATTCGCAATAATTCCATACAATTAAATTCGCACGATCATCATGCGGCGAATCGCTGCCTTTAACTCACTCGCGAATCCAATCGTTTGATAACAGTACATTTAATATTAGATTAGACTGAATTATGTTCGAGGATGATTTCTTAATTTGTTTTTCTTTTCGCGAGTATTTCGCCCTTTTAAGGTGATTTAAATTTATAAATTGAATTCACTAGACCGTCCTTTAAACCCTAACCGATTGAATGTTGGAAAATACAATTTGATTCGTTTACCATTGCGTTTCGTAAAAGGTAATCAATCAATCTTTAAGTGCGATAATAACGAAAAGTGGCCGCGATCATCATTATCGTAGTACTCGATTATAATGGGATGGATATCCGTTAGTCAATGGAAATCGATCCGTATCATCAATTTCAGTCTTTATGAATAAATAACCTTTTTCTTTTTGTCAATTGCGGCCCCATTAACGGCGATCACTGAATTGTTATTATCTATTAAGAGCGTAAAAGGTTTCGAAATCGCTCGAGACTCATTAGCGATCGGGATTAACGGTTCAATTTCAATGGGTTTTTGGTTGATAGGTGTAAGGACCCGAAGAATATCATTCGTCGATTAAAAGACGTTTAAACGAAATGTCGTATGCCACTCACAGCAATTGTATCATTTCATTCTTGCGTTCCACAACGTTTTATTACGATGATGATGATTGTTATTGCCAGTTAAAATTATCGATGACAGTAGCGTTGAGGAATTGCAATATTTTCCTTATTGTGCCAGCGACTGTTATTAATTCTTGTAAAGCGAAACAACAATCTAATCGAAACCGATTTAGTTCGTCGTCGTGTGCGTTTATGACCAAACGTTTCTGTAAGCGAATACAATTGTTAATTGAAAAAAAGGCCGTTTAATAAATTTAGGGCATTTAGCGGCTGCACGGAATTAATTCCAAGATTTGTTTATAACGCTTTAATTAATGATTGGCCTTGTTGTACAAAATTAAGCGCCTACGCCAAACAACATAGAAACGAAATTTCCATTTGGAAAACGGTTGTTCGTCGATCGCGAATTCCAAGGCCCAACGACGGTAATTTTTTTCTTTCGTTCCAGGGACGGAATTTATTTTCGTGTCGAATTCATTTAAATAATTTTTCTGCAATAACCAAAAGCAAACTTGCCATTTGGCGATTCCCTCGCTGCATTCGAAGAAGTTGCGTAGGTGCGAACGGTTTCGTTTTAACGCTCGCCAATTACATCACGCATGTAATCATAATTATTTATAACAATAACAAATAAATAGTCGAGTGTTGACGAATTAATTAAGGAAGAGCCCGTTTAAACGTGCGAACGAAAGACGCCGATTGACGATGGATGGATGAGATCATTGCGTTTTAAGAAGAACCAATTAAATTCATGTGTAAATTGGTATACACAAAGTCGATAGCACAATATTGAGGATGTTAATATAAGTGAAATAATAATAGATTTGCGCCCTTTGCAGTTGATGATGATATTAATACGGCAGAAGGTCGAGCAACGTACTATTACTAATTGCAAAATCAATTTTTAAAGTTCTTCGGACTAATCGTTTCCCAATCTTTGTGCGATTTAAACGGATTTAACGATTAATTAATTGACTCTCGCCAATCGATCGGATATGAATCTGAAATGTCTGCGTGCATCAATGCAATTATAAACGAATTAATTACAATTTCTTGTGTTTGTTGTTGCAACAAAGTAAATATCATCCACCTACGCGATCTTGTAGATGCGAGCACAAATATTTAATTACTGAAAAAGTTAATCAAATTAACTCTTTTTAATTCTCGACTCGCAGTAAAAGGGCCGAACGCAAATGGAAGGAATAACGTTAAAACGAGTTGAAAGGTCGATTTAATAATGTTAATTATTTAAAACGCTTTGATGTTCTCTCTAATTAAACGTAAAAATAATTTCGAAGCATTATAGGAACGTGTGATCGTGTTAATGATATTCCATTCAATTTACAAACTTATGGCGGACGGATTGGGGAAGAGGTTCTTCCGCAACAAGAAGAAAAGGACGAAAGAAAAGGATAATAATAAAAAGAACGAAATCAAAGAATACGTTTCAAAAGATAGAGATGATGGATTCTGGAAAAATGTATGAAATTAGATTCCGAGAACTACAACAAGATGAACAACAGCCACATAGACGGATGTATACCTATAACAGTATTTGTTCCCATTTTTCCCTCGGATACGTTATTTGTGCAGGTCGGTCAATGGTAAATACGTTTCGAATCAAATTCAGTTATTTTCGATACCATCTTCTTCTCCATCGGATTTTTCACTTTGTTACTTTTCGAAAAAGAGATTTTCTCTCCAACGCAGAAGAAAAGTAATACAAAATCGATTCCAATTATTTGTTGTTCCTCAACAGTCATTTACGTGCGAAGCACATTCTTCACTACGCACTCGTTTCCAGTAACGAGCGTTAAATTCACGGCTCGAACTGTTTGTAGTCGAATTATTCCTCGAGTTCTTTCGCGATGTTTTCTATCGTTTAAAGAATCCAAAATTTAAGATGCAAAAGTTGTTAAAGAGTCATTAGCACACGGTTATTATTTTAACACTTGCAAATCGCAGGAAACTTCTCAACAAATCACGTTCCTCCTTTTTCTTTTTTGGATTTCCTTACTTTGTTATCGCTCGTGTGTGTTTGTTATCATTCAGTTTGCAATTAAATAAATAATAAGATCTCCATTTTCATGTGCGAACGACGCTGTGCTCTATAATAAAACTTTAGTTCCGTGTTTTACAACCGCTGGCGGATTCCCTTTGATAATATTCCGACATAGTAAAAGGCGAGGGATCCTTTCATTTTTATTTTCCTTTTCGCCCGTTCCCGCTTTTCACTCCCCCATCGCTACCCAACTTCCATCTCATGTTTATAGAATCGGTCACGAGATTTTTACTTTCCTTCTTCTCACGGACTCATGTTTAATCTTATTTAGTTCTTCGCCATCGTCGGTTCCGCCATTCTTCTTTGTAAGAGCAAACTCTAATTCCATTTTATCGTACAAATAATGAATAAATATATCTCGTATTGTATGCTACCATACGCAACCCTTTAATAAGTTTTTAAAAAAGGGTTAATACATTCTTTTATGCTTCAATAATGGAGTTTTTTTGGGTCGGCGATCGACCGAATTATTATCATGTAAATTGATAATAAGGAGAATCTTTTTAACATGCACGTCCGTCCAGAGAACTAGATAACTTGCATACGCCTAAAGGAAAGTGAATGGAAGATGGAACGATGGGAAACGTGGAAAAGATTGTATTGCCCCTTTGGATATGGAGGAGATACTAGGTCAACGTCATGTTTATAATTTTTCTTCTTCCGCGCGAATACAAAACGAAAGGTGCCGCAGACGACGAGGAGGAAAAAGTGGCTCCGCATCATTTTGTGGAAGATTTGATACGTTTTCACAGCGCCAGATGCTCATAACTTCTCGATTATTTGATTATCACATTCAATTCAGCGTAATTGTGTTTAAACGCTTCGCTAGCAGGAAAAGTGTAATGTTAATTAAACGTTTGCTGCGGCAAAAGAAACGGCGAGATGAAAAGAACGTGATTTTGCATTCAGTTTCAATTTCCAACCAATAACGCGCTCTTCATGCCCTCACTGGCTCACTTTTTCGCTTTTTCTTTTTTGCGTATAATATAATATTCTTTTGGTGAAGGTAAAGGTAAAAGTTGCGGGAGCAGTTGTACGGCGAGGAGTAAAAGATGAGGGCCCGAAGAATAAAGAACGTGGCTTCTTTTCTCTCTGGTAATACGTAGTAGTACGCGGTAAAGTTGTATTTTATTTACTCGGTAATAATTTAGCGAGTTTACATTTTGTTTATGTTGTCGAGAACACACAAACACTCGCACACGCCATTGCTTTTGGGCCCGTTATTTCTTTCTTGCCATCGTCATCCAGTGAAAGGATTCGGTCTTTATATAGGTATATACATATTTTTTGCGACGTTAATAGGTACATATTTTGGCAAAGGGCTCGTAAAAAATATGCAAACAGATTTAATGCTCGCAGGATTTTCTTCTTCAACGTCTCGGCAAGTGATTATGGATGGATAATTAACGACGATTGTTAGTAGCAAGTTTATAACGGATTCTTCAAAATTTCGCTTTTTTTTTGGTTTGATAACTCGATCGCTTTAGCGCTCGCCTGGTATATTTTTATGGCCATTTTTTATTCTTCGTCCCCCGTTTCTTTAAACTAAAATTTACCATATGAAAAATAACGCGAGGCAAATTTATTTAAAGGACGGAAAAAAAATGAGAAAAGGAGAGAGATTGGTGGCGGAGAGGCTGTATTAGCGGTGGTAACATATTATGTAAATGGATAGAGGAAATAAGCTTACATGAAATACATTGGGGAATTTCTTTCAACTACATAATATTTACAGGCGAAGGTTTCAAAGAATGTTGGATGAAAAGAGCGAGTGTGTTCGTGGAAGGACGAAGATGGGGCAACAAAATGAAAAGCGAACCGAATGGAAAAGGCGAAAGGAAACCAGTGGTAACTCCATTACGGCCGCATTGCATTATGGAAAGCGGTAAATTCGATGAAGATTATAGCAAAAATAATGGGTAAGAATGAAGAAAATTTGTGTTTCTTTTCGAAAAATTCGAATCAACTACCAAAAAGTTTGGCAAAAATTCTTTAGTCGTTAGCTTGAAACGAATGCAAATAAATTAATCAGCGATTTTAAACATACCGTCCGACCACATTAACAAACTGGAATATGATTGTTCTTCGAACGTAATGCGAGCAGTTAATCGCCAGCAAAACCGGTATTGTTTTGTCTACGATTTATCAAATTTCTACCTTCAACTTAAGTTCCATAATAAACTTTTCTCCTTCAATTGGAATTTATTATACTACTTAGTTCATATAACAAAAATTCGCATTTTTGACGAATGTTTCTTTTGTGTTCAACCTCGTTTTTATATAGAGATTCATTAATTTTTGGAAATTTTCTTTTCTTCAACTTTTGCATTCTTGCTTAAATTGTAATAATCGTATTTTGTAGCCCTTAAAGTGGTAAATAATGCAAATAATCATTAAAGATCGATTAATAGTTGTTCAAATTTGGATTTTAGACTTAGATTCATTAATTTTTTGAGAATTCGCTAGACTCGAGAAGAAAAATGTTTAAAAGCAGAAGGAGACACCGGAAAAATATCGTGCACTAGACACGATGCACCACGTGTCTTTATAAATGTTAAAATATTCGTCGCTCGCGAATTCGTGTAACTTTTTTTCGTTTTTAAGTGAAATGATCGATGGATATTGTTTAAGCCCTTCTTTCTTATTCATCCACTTTTTTATTATCCTTCATCTTCCTGTTTATTTATGTTGGTTAATAATCGTAAAAAATAATGGCAACGACGATATTTATCAATTCTTCAACGTACACGTAGAATATGCATGCATGTTAGATGCGAAGTGTTCTTTTTTTACTTTCTTCTCTTGCAAAGAGAATGATTTTGGTCGACGTCGTCGTCGCCGGGGGTAGTTGTAATTGAGTTTGTCGGTGTCCTAGCATCTTCGTTCCCTAAGGAACATACCGAGGGGGCGAAACGGTATTTCTTCTTTTCACTATGCAACCACAAACCGCCCTTGCATATACGTGTACACATGGGTAGTTACCATGTACCATGTTAAGAAGATTCCTTCCCTTCTTTCAATTTCACTACTTTTTTGCCTGTTTCTTTTCAATTGATGGCCCCGCTACGCATTACACATACATCCCCCCGTCGTGTTTATTTTTTTCGTCTTTCTTTACTGATACCATTCCAGCAGTAACACTCGAAATACTTCCAACTCCAAGAAGAACAGCAGTAAGAGAAGGGAAAAACAAACGGAGAGAATGGAATGAAGCTGGGACCGAAGCAAAAAAAAATAAGGTTCGCTTTTTCGCTCGGCTCTCAACCGGAAACAAAATGATAATGTAGGAGAAAGAAAACGTCTTCGGCGCACTTTTCACGATGCCTACAGTACAATAGCGAACCAACGAAATGCATTATTCTTTAGCTGAATGGCAACAACCATCAAACGGACGGGAAAAAAAGTCACTCTGCTTCGGTCGTTCTTAAGAGGAATTCCACGGATCTCTTGTTCTCTTTTCCTTCAAGGAAAATTACTAAACTAATACAATTAGATCTAATCGTGGCGTTTGATCTTGAATGGAAACGATGATAAGTGCCCGGTAATTATTGTTATTGTTGCGGTCGTAAAATAACAAACAGCGCATTTTGTTCTATTTGCTCAAAAGCCATGTTCTCCTCTCTTCCTTTCCCACACCTCCATCCATCTACCTGTCTATCACGTGCCATGCCAAAGGAATACTTTATAATTATTTTTTCTTATTTGTATTAGATTGTCCATTAAAATGTGTATATTGTACACACAGAGAATAAACGGATCGATTTTGGAGGAAAAAAGCGATTACTCATCATCGATAAAAAGAAAACGGCTAGACAAAGTGTGGGGCGGTAAAAGGTGAAAAGGTTGAGGGCGAAATCGTAAAATCTATTTCGCCCACCCTCCAAGCAACAACAGCAACAGTAAGGGCAATATTAAATCGATAGATTCCGCTATTTAATCATTTTTACTTTATAAATTATTTGCCGGTGTCTTTGCATTATGGAAGAAGATAATTGCCATTAAGAATTGAATAAGACGTAAGAATTTCTCGACAACAGGGAGGTCCTATTAAAATTAATGGACAAATGATATGAATTTTAATCCAACGACAAATAATTACTTGGCTAAATTAACATAAAGGCCACGGGCGTTTGTTAAATTTCATTATTTTTACGGTCCTTGAATCGCATTTTTCGCGTTTCTTTAATCGCACGAATCCCATTTAACCCGCAACAATTATCTGCATTTAACATCTTCTAAATGCAAATAATGTTTGTTAAATAATTCATCAAAGTTCTAAAAGACGGGCGTTATTTACCTCTCGGAAACTTTCTCCTTGCTAAGCATTGTGATTATTAATTCGCTTACCAAGTGGAAAAGAACTTACCGCATTAACCGTAGGAAAATATGATATAAACTACGTGTAACAACCGAACGTGGAAACTCACCTGAAACGAAAAGAAAAAGATTAATCCATTAATTAAGCGTATAGGCAAATCGTAAGGATGAGGTAAAGGAGTTGGCATGTTCTCTGCAAATAATTGCATCTGAATGCGACCAAAATGCTCTTCTTTCTTATTTGTCAATCCCACAAAATTTCATTAGAGACATTAATTGAATTAAAAAAGAAACAAAGCTCGAACAACTTTTGACAACTTACACAAAAGTTTCTGCAACGAAGTTAAAGCAAAAAAAGCGAATAAAATTGAAAGAAAATTCCGGTTGAGTTTAAATAATTTCATCGTGTAAATTGATCCTGTCGCGCTAATAATAATAAACGTAAGGAATCTATTGCAAAATCTTCGTCGTACTCGCCTAAAAGGGATTTTTTAATTAACACGCCGGAAAATATTTGATCGCAATTTAAGCTAATGAGAAAAGTGGGAAACAAGGAACGGACCAATTTTATTTAATCCAATTGCGTAACATCCCTATTGAAACAAAAATCTAACAATAAGCCAAACGTTACCGGAAATAACAATAATAATATTAAACGGTTCGAAAACGACGGCAAAAAAATTAATTGAATCCCTTTTATTTATCAGTTTCAATAAAGGGCAAAAATTATAATTGCGAAATGTGCCCTTTTATGAAATTGGGAAAATCGCGCACGTCCCTTTCTTTTAAAACGCAAAAACTACCCCGCATCTTTACGGCATTTGCCGCCAGATATCTTTAGAATTGTAGCGAATTTCTATAGACACGCTCGCAAAAAAGAATCGTAACTACCATTAGAATAACGCCAATTAACTTTTGCAATAACCGCAACAACAATAGGGCCAAAAGTGTATTTGACGTTAAATATTTATTGTATTTCGTTCAATAAAAGAAAGAAAAATTAACTTCTATTTGCTAACCACCAGAAGAAGAAAAGTACAATAACGAAAGAATTGCGCGGAAGATGATGATGAAGAAGAAGACAGGAAACGTATTTTATTTTTCTTTAATAATAGTAAACCGGAAATGTGGCGGTCGAAACAACGGAAAAAGAGGAAGAACAACCTGCCGGCGAAATGAAAGAGGATGAAGAACGCGCGAATTTGTTCACACGTAATGATTACCTGTGCTGTAAACACAAATAAATCAAAAAACGAAAAAGGCGAAAGAAAGTGGTAAGAAATAGGAAACGGCTTCAGGATTGATAACAAAACAAAATGGACAAATACGAAGAATCAATGCTCTTCTCTTGCTGACAATTATTAATAAAACCGTTGGCTGTCCACTTTTTACTTCTATTAGAGATTTCTTTCATTAAAGGTCTTATTTCTTGTGGGCACATGTAACATTATCTACATCTTTTAATTGCGGCCATCGTCGTCGTTGTTGCCGGTGTCCTCAAGATCGCTGTTATTTAATCACAAAGTAACTGCCGCTGCATTATTAACACGAAATGCACATTGACACGTCTCTCTCAGACTTTGATGGGAATTTCTCAACACTTTTAAGCGTAAATTCATTCGCTGATCACGTCCTTCGCAAATTGTTAAATTAGTTTTTCGCATTTTTTAAAATTTGTATATCCGTCGCGAACATTCGGCCATAGAATGATCGGTGGTTAAATACTTGATGATGGCCAGTGCAAGATCTATAAATAGCATTGGCCAAACCGCAGGTTTGTTTATTAATCCATGATGCAATTGCAAAGAAGTTTTGCACAATGCGACACAGTATCCTGCCCACTTTTCCCCGCCATTTTAAAGACTAAAAGTACGTGTTTTTTTTTGTTGGTAGTTTCCCCTTTTTGCTCCCCAAATACATCATTCTTCCGCGTCGTTCCATTCCAAGCGCTGCGTGCAAGAGAACGCTCGCTGGCTCTTGTCGCATTATGATAATGAACGACGACGACGATGATGATCCGTGTCGGGAGGCGACCTTCCCGAATATAGAGGGAGAAAAAGAAATTTGAATACGAGAAGCGAGTGGAAAACGCGGGGAAAATAAGCCATCGTAAAGCAAACCAGAGAGCAGCGACCCGTTTCCGTCGCCCCTTACATTGTTGTTTGTTACTCCTTTCGATGGGGCATCCTTTTAATAATTTATAAGAACATCTCGACGATGTAGGATGATGGAAAACGATGACGGATCGCCTCCGCCGAATAAGAATGAAATTGGTTTGAAGCTGCTGTAATTTGCACTTAAAGCAATTCTTGTTACGGCCCAAGAAGTACGGTGGCCTTGAGTTGGTTGGTGATGATGATGAAGAGATTAATTAGCGAATTAATTTTGAAAGACCAGGCATTAGGCAACCGGAGTAGATCAGCTGGATGGCGAATAATTAAGGATCGCCAGCGTGTCGTTTCAGCGAATGGAAATTTGCAATTTCTCACTTTCGCTCTCTCCTTTACAACGCCGTTCCATTTAATGATCTAAACTGTTAATGTTACCCATCCATCCGACCCCTCAACACAAATGCTCGCTGCATCTGTGTTTTGATTATTTCAACTTACATGCTGATGAATGCTACTCTTGCAACCACCAACTGCCATTGCGAAAAAAAAAAAGATAATTTCTTTTTACAAATGCTAAATTACAAAAAAAATTATTTACAACAGAAAAATACGGGTGTAGTAGCAACATCATCATCATTATCATCAACAGTAGCAAGAACGATATCAACTAAGAGCCGCGCTGCAAAACCATTAAGCATTGGAATTAAAAAGAATTTGAACCGCAGCGCGAAACCGAGAACACCTGAGGATCTTGTAAAATATTGGCAATTAACACGCTTTTTTCCCTTCTTGTTTACTTAACGCGTAATTTTTTCGCTGATTATTTCCGCAAATTAATTAACATTCGTAGCTACGACTCGTCGATATTAATTAATAATTTTTAAGGCATTTCCTAAGTGTTTTCCTAAACTACTTTTAATGGATTCGATAAGTTGTATGTACTTCGTAATCTAAACAAATTGCTAATTCCTCTAGAAATATTAGTTAAGAGCAGCGCAAAAAAGGTTGTTTAATTATTTACCGAAAAAGTTCGCGGAACGCGGAAAAGCATCTTGCAAATTGGAGGATTTATAGATTAAGAACTTTTCGATGAAGAATTAAAATTATAGTCTAGCAAATTTGCCGCTCTGAATGGCATTATTAAGTCGACGATGTTCCTCTCCTCGTGCCAATCAATGGATCTCACTTTCATTATGCAACCGGTCGCAAGTAAACGAAGTAAAAGAGATTAATTAAAAGCGTGGAATTTCGAATAATGAAAACCTTAAACGGGCAACTTATTTTTAATCGAATCGAATCGTTTGCATTCTACGAGTTCGCGTCGCTATTTTAATAATCGAAACAAACATGGAGAGGATTTAATTAAAGAAGATCGCTGACGATCATTGAAAGCAGCCGTTTATTTTCGAATTTCCAGCTGGAAATGTAAATGACCTTAATTAATTAATTAACAACCGTATTAAATTAAATGCAGAAGAAAAATTATTGGAAATAAGCGAATGCCTTTCATAAAGACCGTCCCGCTAAGACTCGATGATTCTTTTAACTTAAGTTCATAAGCACGTTAGATTTAATAATTATCCAATTAGAAATACGTATATTATGAAGTAAGTAAGTAATCGCTGCTTCGATCGGGCAATTATTCGTTATTAGAGAGGATCGGCCGGTTTCCCTTCACCCAGATCATAAAAAAACGAGGCGAGAAAATTCTCTCTCTTTATATGTGATTATTTTTAATAATTGATCGCCTTAAGCTGGAAATGTTAAAGGCGATTGGTAAAATGTGCGAGCGTGGGTGGACAAACTTCAATCGAATCCATCAAATGCGTTCAAAGTGAATAATAAATTCGGAATTAGAATAGGGAGAGGAAGAAAAAGAAACAAGCCTTGGAACCGTTTATAAGAACATTATAATCGAAATTTAGCATTTGGACTCTTTGAATTCGATGGTGAGGGAGGACGACTTTGCTTTTGGCGTGTCCATCATATCATAAATAGTTCATTTCGTATGCACGGACGCCGCTTTATCCAATTTTTATTAAAGCTTTATCGCATTAAATATTTATGCGATTTCGGTTTTTATTCGAAGAAAGATTTACGCCGTCCTTCTTTTATGCGGGCATCAAAGAAATAATAAATCGAATGGTTACCATTTCTTCGTTCGTGTCAATTTAATATTCCTTTTTCAATCGATGCATGTTACCAAAAGAAAACCACAGAGAAATATTCCCTTCGATAGCAATTAAGTTTCGCAAATCCAATTTATTAACTTGATGGGGATTCTTATGCGGAGCAACGGCGAAAGAAATTGAAAGTTGCACGTTTATTTCTTCAATTAATGAACTTGAAACGTGCTCGATTGTTATTAAGTTTTTTTTTTGGCAACGTGTGGGCGCGCGAAATTAATCGTTGTGCAACACACACACACACCTATTAGTCTTCGGTATTATTAATAACAACAACGACAAACCACATGTTACTGCTACTATTATTAAACAAGAAGTAACGGTATTAGATAGAGTAGTTCCTCCTTAGCTTTGAGACCGAAAAATATAACGTTCTGGGCCTAATAATAGCGTGCCAAATGGTTATTATGTAAGGAGAAAATCCGCGAAAATAAATAAAAATTCGGAATCGCACGAAAATAAATATGCAACATCACATTAATTTACGGGGAGATGATTCATGCGATGATGGAATGAATAAATGTTGTTTTGTACAAATCAATCGGCGACTTCTTGCAGTTTACTAAATATTCCTCACATTTTTTAAGTGATATTTATAAATTATTCAACGCAATACACCAATTATTGCTTCGTCTTTATGCATTGGAATGCAACGATGATGGTGATGATGGCCGATCCTCTTGTATTTTAATGGGGGAAAAGAATGGAAGTCATCGAAAGCCAAACGATTCTTTCGCGCTATTTTTACACCGCACGATTTTTAATTAATTTTAACTCATATACGATTTTAATTTATGCTCCAGTTCTAAATTTAAGCGTAATTTCTTCTAGCTCGCGTTTGGGAAATTGTTGGGAATTTATTTGATAATTATTGCTCCTCCAATCTGTTGATTACATGTCAAGCTACTAGTTTCAATTAGTGCCAAAATGTATTTTAAGCAATTTTCCGCGTAAAATGTGCAAATCCCTGACATCACGCACGAGTCATTTTTTATCTTTTTACTACTTTAACGTAATATTTGAACCATTGCCTAATGTCTTCATTGAAACGTAGCGAAATGTTTTAAATAAATTGCGGAATTAATTAGTGCAAATGTCGATGGGTCTAATTGGGAAATTATGTTGCCGTTATTATAATAAATGTATCAGTGTGTGTGTGTTTAAATGTAATTCGATAACATTTATCATCATCATCTCTAAAGGAATATAATAAATTGAACCGAATGCTAATATAATTATTAATGAAGAGATAACGAATTTTAACGTGGTAAATTTTATATGGCATTAAAGCCCTCGCCTCATTACTTGTAATAATATTATTATTAACTAAATGTACCTAATCATTATCATTATAACAATACCACCCGAACTATTACCAGCCAAATAATAAATCGTTCGTTTTATAATTTGTCAGTCAGTCAGATAATAAATTGCCATAAAGTTTTATGGCATTCAAGGTAAAAATAATGACAATTTGGTAGTAGCGGTTTTATCGTTAAAGCAAAATTATTTATCATTAGTTGCTAGTAAAATAATGATAAGTCACGTAAATTGGTAAAGATTTATCGTCGGACTGACATTCAGAAAGAAAAAAGGAAACCGGCAAAGATTTCTCTATCCTAATTATTACCGCATTCGTCTGAAATTTGATCAATTCGCCTCCCATAGAAACGCATAGTTGGCAAGATCTACGACGCGTTTTTGGCGATATTATTAATCATTCATCAATTTGCACTTTGCCAAATTGACGTGAACATGATTTCTTTTCTTGTTTTCCGAACGGCGTCGCGAAAAATGAATTAAGATAGAAAATTATTTATTATCATGCGAAAAGAATTACCTGCTGCAGCTAATGCCAGAAGACAGAGAAGTAGATAAATTGTCGCCGGGTCGATGATGTAACCACGACGATGATGATATTTCTTCTGGATTACCACCATCTTTCTCTCGGTTTTTTAAAAATTTCTTCCACACTTCCTCTTTTGCACACTATATTCTAATTAATTCTCATACGCCAAAATCCGATACCTTTATCCGGATGCTCTGGCGCCTCTTCCCTTTCTGCAGATTATCCGTTTATTTTACATTGTTTTGCATCCACCTTCGATTCAGCGAGAAAAATAATAGAGAATAGTGAACCGGAAATAAATATAATTAACTCTCGTAATTTACAATGCTCAGTTATACGATCAGATTCAACGCATCAACAATAAAAAGATTTACAACTACACACCGAAAGCACATTATTATAAATTATTACACCTTTTTTATACAACCAAAATTGGTAAATAAAAGAAGGAGCCCTAAACATTTTTTATTATTATTATGCAATAATAATGCCCAAGTTTTATGGGGTGATGATAGAAAGAGAGGAAGAAAAAAAATTGAAGGAACAAAACGAGGGCAAATAATAATACATTCATGACGGGGATGAATTATATTCGACACCCTTTTATGATCGATTATAAAAAAAACGAAATTTTACTACAAATTGAAGCGCAAAAGTTGCTCTTCTCTTTCGCTTGTTATCGTAAGTATGCGGATATTGCAATTTTTATTGCTCTCTATCGTTACAATTATTTCATAATTAATTTGCAGACGAATTTCGAAAAGAAAAAAGGGCGACTTTCGCAGATTGCAGCACGCTGAAAATAGTCTAAGTGCAACTTATTCATTTCTAATTTGCATGAGGTAAAATTGCGAAAATTCCGTTGGAAGTGTGCTTTACAGCAATTATAAAGTTAAGTGGAAGATGATCTCTTTTACTTCGTGCCTATTGATGGCCATAATGAAATGCAAATGAGCCATCATCGTCGTCATAATCGTTCTTCAAAAACGTTCGGTTCATTCTGATCCCTTTACTTTACAGAATATGCTCACTTCTTTCTTTTTCTCTGTATTAATTTAACATTTTTTGGTCATTAATTTGCATGATAATTTGACATTGTTGCGCAAATAATAACAATAAGAGGGCAAAAAGAACCGAGAGTAAGAAAGGGAAATGGTTAAAAGTAAAAAAAAAGGGGAAACAACGCAATACGTACTTAGCATAACCATTAACGGTATTTTAGCAATATCAACAACAGAGGGATGTTTCTGTATTATTTCCCTCTCGCTCTGTTGGTATTTTTTATTTCGCTGGGGCTTATGCACATTTTATAGTTGGTGGAAAATGCGACTCTCGTAAACGAGACAAAAATTTGTATGCACCATAAAATTGTATTTATTTACGCCACGATTTTTATTATTATTATTACCATCATCATCTCACTCGCCAATTTTTTCACCTTCTTTTTTCGGTCCATCTATGCAACATAACGGAAAATAATTTTATTTGTTTTATTCCCATTGCGAATAAAATACATAATATAGGGGCATATCGAGGGGTGCGAGCGAGGGAGGAAACCCCACAGCCTTTTTTTAAGTGCCTCCATCGTTTAGTTGGGAAATCTTTTAAATGTAATACAATGTAAATCGTATTTAATGACCAAGCTAGAATTTACAAAACTGTTACGCGCTCTCTCTTTGTTTAAATTGTATTTTTCCTCTGATGGCGGTATTATGCAAAATGAATTATTATACAAAAGTGGTGGAGAGAGACAAAAAAAAATGGTCGGAAAATAGAAAATTATAGGGATTAAATTAAATAAATTTCATACGCTTTGTTGTTGTTATTGCCCGAATAATTGTTATCAACTCTTTGTATTAATTACTACCAACTCTTTGTGTTAATTACGCAATTTTAAAAAAATATTCGCGGGCCTACATTCGCACGTCTCTTTTATGAATGCTAAAAGCTTTTCGCAAAATGGTCATCAGTCGCGAGGTAAAAATTGCGGAAACCCTCAAGAAAATTGATAAACACAAGACGGAACTGCGAGGGAAACTCAAGCCCATCCAGTCTTCCGCTAATAAAAAAAAAGCGATAAAAAGTCTTCATCGTCGTTAAATTCAATTTTACTTTGGTTACCGGAAACCGCCTTTTCCATATCTCTCGCTTCTCCCCCGCAAAATTTTGGTGACTTATTAATTTTAATTGAATCCCATTAGACGTCGTACCGTGCCCTGCCATTTCACTTCTTAATAAATAGAAATTTTAAATAAGCGGACGAAGAAGGTGCGAGGAGCATTTAATAGAGGAGGCGAAGACGAAGGAGGCGACAACCTCAAGTGAAGACGATGGCATTTGATAATGTTGTTATAACCATTTTAATACCATCGCAAAGTGTGCATGATGGAAATGTAGAAGAAAGAAATGAAGAAGAGTGGTAGACGAGAGAATCGAATTAATCCTAAAATTTTCGCGCTCTTATTAATTTCCTTTTGCGCTTCGCGTTCCCTTGCATTCGCAATAATTCCATATTCAATTTCGTCTCGAATGAGAAAGAGCGTTTTGTTTCACGGTGCCGCATTAAAAAAATGTCTTTCTTTCATCCGGTTTCTCGGTCTTATGTTACACGATTTTGCAAAATTTCGCAACAAACTTAAGTAACGAACTTAACGAGGGATGCGAATTAACGTCTCCCTCTCTCTCTCTCTCCTTCATTGTTAACTCTCTGGCAACGCGAGGATCGAATTGATAATAATGGATTTAGGTCTCATTATTACGTTTGGTACCTTTACCATTACGACTACAACCGCTATTAGAGAATCTATCCTACCTATTTCTAGACCGAAATTGGAGTATTTACGTACTCTAGCTGGGATAGACCGACTATTATTAGTGCCATCCTACCGCAACACAATAACAACAAACCAAACATCAACAGCAACAACACACAATGAGAGGAAACCGTGGGGGTTGAGTGGATGGATGGGGAAATTAAGCAATTTGAATAGGTTTCGGCGGGGGGACGCGGCTAAGGGTCAAATTTACAACGTCTACGACGGACCGATTGTTCTACACCATCGTGTTCCACATTCGACTTCCTTCTATAAATAAGCTTAACAATAAATTGAAGAGACCGAGCAGCCAAGGAGCAAAATAAAAAGGGGCTAAAGATCAATTTGCTAATCGCGTAATGCAATTTGTGCTTGCGAGCGAATTGACGAAACACGAGTGGCGGTATTTCGCGTTAATTAGAAAGGAGAGGCTGCAGATTCTTCAATTACGAGAGAAAAACTATCCAATTCGAAAAGCCAAATATAAAAATCTTGGTACAACATCCGAATCTTCCGGATTTTCCTTCCTCCTTTTTTGTTTCGGTTCTGAGAAAGTGGATTTTCATTAACAACTGCGAGGAATAATTAAATAATTACGTAACTTTATGCGACCACGTTTTAATTGTATCATCATCATCATCATCCGCGAACATTCGATGATGGTGATGTCACCTATTTGCCAGCTTAAAAATAAATTTCGTAAATTAACATGTGCAATAACAATAATAATTATTCGCCTATTCGCATTCATTATGCATGTAACGCCAAATAAAATGGATATGCATTAGATGTGGGGCATCTGCATCATCAGCGACTAATTTCGCATTCAAAAAACAATAAACATCGAATCTGTTGCACCACTATTTATAACAATGCAAATATACCAAGTGTAACCCATCAATAAAATAATTAGGGTCCATCTCAATCCGAAGTAAATTTTTATGTTTTAATGTGGAGCGATTCAATGGAAATTCGAAAAACTTTTTTTAGTTTATCGTTTGTCGCTTTGTGCGAAAGAATTATTTTTGCATGATCGTGTGTCATTTAATTAGCGAATTAATCAAACGATTCATTTAAATCAAACAGATCTATCTACAGTCTGCAGTTGTTGTTTATATAATATTATTTGAAATAAAAATAATTAAATAAAATTGAGTTGCCAGAAAATAACAAAATTACAAGCTAATAAAGTAATTAATTCCTTTCGCTACAGTTTAAACGCACATTTTCGTTTATTAATTATACGCTTTTTTTTTAGCAAAATTGTTATTACCTATTTGCGGAAAACAAATAAATTTATAAATAAAAATGAATTGTATTCGCGTTTTAATTTTGCAAATGCATTTATCCTTGAATTACACAACAACATCAACAAAGAGTGAAAGAAGTATAAACGTGTGATTGCGTGTGTGTGTGTTTCATCCAAAAATAAAATTTACTCTCCGATCCATTTTTCGTTTCGCTCTCATCCAATTTTATTGCTTGTTTCTTTTCAATTTGGAACTACAAGAGAAACTGCAAGAATGTGCATTTTAAATTCAGAACGTTTAAATGCGATATAAAAAAACAGTAATAGTAAAACTAACAAAAATAATCATCATCGGATGGGTTATTCTTTAATAAATATTTGATACGAATTTCATTGGAATTTTCGCTATTGCGAATTCGATTTGTGCACTATGTATTTTGCATAGGGTTACGAAATTATTTTCATTGATTGGCTAATAATAATTCAAAATACGAGCGGAAAAACATGAAATATAAGTTAAAAATCACCGCAAGAGATTTCGCATGGATTTATAACGAGGTCTAATTCCAATATGAACTATTTTCAAGGAAACTCTTTCGAGGAAGAAATTTTATCATCAACTAGCTACCATTTCTAACGAGTTTCCAATTACATGCGAAGAAATCGATGAGATTATTAAATATGATTACAAAGATTTGAAATGAATTAAATTGTTTTTATCAAATTGTCTTAATTTGGGAATTATTCTCGTCTAGTTTTTAAATCGCTTTTATATTTATTTAAATAAAATCCTTTTTCTCGTTTCTCTTTATTTTGCGTCTTTTTATTTTAGCGAAATTGTGGAATTGTAAATTAGTTAATTACTCGCATAAATCCAGAAAACAGAAAGGGCCAGATAGGAGATACAGAGTGAGCGAGGGTGGAAGTGATTAAATTATTATTATTTTATCTAGCAGTTATATGATGCAAAAGTTTCTCGTGTAATTCGATTTGTTCAACACTACCATTTTATTAAATAAATTATGCAAATGGTATTGTTACAAATTATTATTAACTTCCATCCATATTAATTATGTGCTTATAATTCGTAGGTAGGTAAGGTAGGTATATGGAAATTGTTTAGTTTTGATGTTGGCAGATAGGACTTAGAATTTTCGAATGCTGAGATTTTGCAAAAAAAAACGAATACGAAACTTTTTGTCCAAATTAAAATTTGTTATCGCTACGAGTGGAGATACTTAAGCATAATAAAATTGCAACTGAATTTTGCAACAAAACTTTTTCTGTAAAATATCTAAATAGGGCGTGATATAATATAATTAAGATAATGATTATTATTTTAGCGCAAAGAAGAGAAAAAACACGAACATGTTTAATGAGTTTAACAAAAATATTTCAATAATAATAATAATGTTAGATTAATTAAAACTTTGCCGTAGAATAATAAAACTATTAGCGAAAATGTGGTGGCGAACGTGCGAAATTGTGCGGTTTTTATTCTTTTTGCGAAATTCGTTTTATAAATGGACTTTTTCTCCCTGACGATTATTATAGATGGAAAACTTTTATATAGAGAGAGACCAACACGATTGCATAATGCCATTACAAAAATAATAATTTATAATGCAAAGTATTGATTTGTTTAGTAATAACAATAAAAAAAAAGGAATTAAATTTCATGTCATTTTATTAATATAATAATACTGGACGAAAAAAGAAATAGGAAGAATGAAAAGGAAAATGGAAATTGGAAACTATAAAATATATGTACGTTAAAGAAAATTAGTTGGAACGTTAAGTCATAGCGAAAAGTCATTATTCTGAAAAATGTTCCCACCCCATGCGAATTGCACTTTATTCCTTTCCATTTTAACCACTTTTTATTTCCATATTAACAACATTATTGGTTAACATTACGGCGTTATTTTCCCAAATGAGAATCATAAAATTCGAATACGATTCGCAAAATAATCTAACAAAATTAATGTAAATTTTACGTGCCCTTTTTGCGCCCTTTTAATTGGAAAGTTATTATCGAACAATCGCGTTTTTTCCATACGATCGAAAGATAAGTTTTGCAATCACTAAAACGAATTGCCCAAAACGAACGATATCCAATTAATTTCATAATGAATGAATCAGCCGAGGAATTCTTAATTTTAAATCAAGTAATTTTGCCTTGTTTCTTCCACCGTTTTGATGGTAAACTTCTTCAACCAAACTGCTTTACGATCCGGTTATATGTGTGTGTAAAACTTTATCGATTTCCATTCGTCTTTTCCGCATTCAACTTTAGACAAGGAAGAAGGATAGAGACCTTTCAGAGACGAACCGAAACTATAAATTAGAAGAAAACTGATTATGCATTATTAAATAAAATTGATTCGACTGCTACTGTTACGCAAGTAGGATGGATCACTTGTTATGTTGGAAAGTTACTCAAACTAAACTTGTAGCATATGTAAATAGTAGAGATTTAAAGTCGATCGAAGGGAGAAGGGAGGAAAAAGAATCCTCTGGTAGTGTAACGCAGTGGTAGCAGATGGAAGTTAATTAATGAAATTATAAACTCATAAGATGGGAATACAAATGTATACGATATACAAGTGCGTTACGACAGTTAACTTCTTGGTTTTACGTCGTGGATGGATTTCCCTTTTCCGCTCTTCTTCTTCTTTTGGTTTGCTGTTGAATCTTTTTTCTTCCATTTCTGGCCTTACTCTCGTTTAATTTACTATTTTCAGGTTATTCCTCCTGTGCATTCGAGCTTGTAAATTTTTTATTAACAATAACAACAGAGAAGGAAAAATAAAAACGAATTTTCCTTTAAGGAAATTACAACGAACCCTCTTATCTTCCACTTCGTTCCACATCTTTTCTTCTTACCTCCTATTATCATTCTGTAGATTTATTTACAACCTTGCCAAATTGCGATTCGAACAAGGGCGCAATAATAATATTTTCTTAACAACAATCGCAACGTACTGAAAGATTTCCCCCGGAACAATGGATAAGTAGGTGTGCAAAAGTGATGGGCCAAAGAGATAAAGTGAGATGAAGAGTGAGCGCGACGACGCGCCCCTTATGGTATTAACGAAAACAATTACATTTGTAAAATTCTCATTTTGTTAATTACAATTATTATAATTACGTGGAAAACTTTTTGCAATTATAAACGACATAACGCAGAGAGGAAGAAGTTTCCTTTTTTCGGGGGGCGCAAAGATGTAACGATGTTAATTTCGTAGGTATTAAATTCGCTCCGACTCTTTACTTCCTGCTTTTCGCTCACCGCGCTCCCTTGTACCCCATAATTTCATAATGAATTAACCACTGATAAAAAGTCCTTTAATTAATTACAACGATTCGAAGGGACATTATTAAAATAAAACTTCTTAAGTAGTGTTATCTCTCTAGTTTTTCGTTCCCCACTTCTTCATTAAGCATCTGCTTGAATATAGCTTTCTTGACGAAGAACAATCGTCATTCTCCACAGAATATAGATTTGAGAACGATGAATTATTAAGAGACCAATGATGATGGCAATACCAATACAAAAGTCCCCGTTAATTATCCTCCGCCTCCCAAAAGGAAACAATTCCAAACTAAAAATTCGTTTCGTTTTTTATTGCTGATGAATAATGATAGTTGGACTTCTATTATTTCGAATACCTGTTAATTAGACATTGAAGGAATCGATTTTGTGTTACCTGGAACACATGATGAACGTTACCGTTATTATTATTCTAACAATGACTGAACGTGGATCGAAAACGTATTTATAATCTACAAACTGACTTGCGAACATTTTGAAAAATCTATTGCAATCCAAGAATTAATTTATTTAGTGGCTCTAATAGCAGTTTGACACCTCGAACGCAGTAATAATATCACATCAATGTAAGATGCACCGTTATTATTTTTAGGCTTCCAACGAAAACGCTTTTATCCCGATACTAAAATCCTAAAATAATAAATAAGACTAATTCGGTCGCTGCAAGAAGTGGAGGAACCAACAAACAAATTTGTTTCTTCCGCCTTTTTTTAAGGCGACAAATGTGACGTTCGTCATTGCGTTTGGATTAAAATTACACGAACGAAGGCAACGATTTATATATATAACAATAACCATCAGCAACAAGAAAAAGGAGGATGAAGATTTGTTTGGGAGAGTACTTTGAACTTCCTACACGCAGATGCGAGTAACATTTTCTGACGAGTTAAAAAACGTAAAGAAAAATGATCAATTTCCTTTATTATCTCGGTTCTCTTACTTCGATCGGGTTGTAAACAGATTTTTATAGGCGACGAGGAACGGCGATGGCAGCAAATTACAAAAAGATGTTTAACTAATTAACCGATTTAATTCGACTGCAGTCGATTTCTCAGTTACTGTTAATGAAAATCGTCAAGCGTTAACCGAAAACTTCTTGTACGTTATCCGGATCGGTGATGATGTTGTTGTATACGGCGAGGGAGCGTGAGGCGAACAAGAAAGGAAGAGGAAGAGGGCGTTAAGGGAAAGTAGGCTTTTAAAAAGCGTTTTAAGCTGTTAACGACTGTTAGTGTCCGTTATATCCCGTGAAAAATGGTCCTGCGGGATTGTTTGTCGGCGCGAGTGTATAAACCAACGGTTTACTTCTTCATCTCGCCGTTTACTTTTTCCTTCCCATTTATGTACCATGTTACTCGTATATTGCTGTTGTAGTTTTCTCGAGATGGTTCCTTTTTTTGGAGGCAAAGTAACACACACACGGCCGAATTCTAATTTCGGGCGGGCATTCGTTTTCATCGCGCAAGAGAAAATTCATCGTACAACGATAATAACTTCGAAGGAAAATGTTTCTATTAAAAATTATCATTAAATTTCGGCGGAGATAATCGTGTTTTTTTTTTAAGGAAAAAAAATCGCATCCACCAAATTACGGGCGAATGTGTTGCAAAAGAAAATTCCAAAGGGCAAGAAAACCGTTTTAGTCATTTTCTTTTGCGAATATCGTTGCGTGTCGCTGATTCTCAAGTGATAAATTCCTTAATTAAAAAGAAAACTGTGCCTAATTTCCGGAAAAGGAATGTGTCAATGACTGAGCAAATCGCAATCAAATTGGCCCATGAAATTCGCGTACGTTGATAGTAATTTGTACGTTACTCTTTCAGCGATTTAAACTTGTTTCGCTCTTTTTAGAAATGCGGACAAACTTTGCGTCGCGCCACGTTTATTATTGGCGCTTTAAAGCTTTTAATACTTTGATATCGTCTTAAGGAAAGATGCGGGGACAACGAGGCAAAAAAGTTGCAAAATATTATCAGATATTGTGTTGCGAATTACTACTGTGGCGGACGGCGATGGCGTGAGAGAGAGATTTTACTTTAATATTAAATACACGTGATGTAACTTATAATAAAATGAAATTATGTGACTTAGGTCCAGCGCGAATATTCCGACAACATTGTAACAACGACAACAAACAGCCATCGCCGTGTGTGTGTGTGTGTGTGTGTGTGTTCCACTCTCTGATAGATAGACCAAGATCAAAGTTAACAATCTTCGTTAATTAACTAATATAATGCAAATTAATGGAATTTATTAAAGTTTGATGAGCGTGAAGCTATTTGGCAAAGATGGAAAAGAGATTTTAAAAAACCTTTTTTTTGCAAATTACCATAAATTGTAGTGCTTATTGCTAGAATAAAATGATATACGAGGAAGTATTTTATCCTCCTCGAATAAGAAACAAAAAGGCAAACGGTTGATTTATAAAATTGGCACGTCGAATGGCAATTGATTCCGTCGCGCCCTATCGCAATCGCTCGCGATTTTATGTTCCACCGGCCCGAAGCCTAATTAAAATTTTAATTTTGTCTCTTTTTCTGCTTTATTCTCGTCTCAAATTTCCAGTCTGTTTCCTTTGCAATTTATAAAATTAAATCAGATTTCTTAGGAAGTAAGAAAACCAAATGAACGCGTGTTACTCTGCGAGAGAGAGGCGAGAGGAAAAACTTGCATTTTGTATAAATATCGGCGTTTCTCCTGGAAATATTCTGCAAAACAACAACGTAAGAAGCTTACTCAGCAACGTCTTACATTATATTACAACGGCGTGCTAATAAAGATCTTCGAGTATTATTATCAACGCTATTGCTTGTACTAAGAGAGAAACTAAAATACTATGGGAATTAAGTGAAGATGAAGAGAGGCACGGCGTCGGATGGGATTTTCTTCCGTACTTGCAAAGTTTGCCTAATTATCGCGCCGATTCTTGGGCAAAAAGTTAATTTTGCCAATGGACGGGTAATTGTGTGGCATTTTCGCATACAGGAATCATTCGAAAGAAAGATAGAGG
The DNA here is from genome assembly GCA_963695495.1 of Hololepta plana. Lineage (NCBI taxonomy): Eukaryota > Metazoa > Arthropoda > Insecta > Coleoptera > Histeridae > Hololepta > Hololepta plana. Next base: position 10,287,610 of record OY968836.1, read on the forward strand.
AAAAATAGCGATGACAAAAGTTTGGCAAGCCCAATGTTGCCACTTCTTTTATCGAATTTAATGCTGTTTCCTCTTCTTCATTTTTTACGGTGCGTTTATTAGTCTCGAAATAAAATAAAAATACGACGTACGAGGTGGTTATCAGAGGGTGAATTTTCTATAAACGCACGTGCTATATTTGAGTCGTAAATTTCGCCTTCTTCCTACCCTCTGCCGCCGCCGCCCCCACATTTTCCCTCCGTACCTTTTACTATCGGGACAATAAAAATGAAAGAACCAAAGGACACTAACCGTCAGGATAACGTGTAAATAAAAGAAATTATCGTCGCCAGGATAATAACGATACCAAATGACCCGATAGCAAAAGTAAGTAAAGAGCGTCCACTACTTGGCTGTGGATTATAATAGCGATCAGGATGAATTAGCATTGAATTTTTATTGCGTTTAGAAGACGATGGCAATAAATAAATTGCATTTAGATAAGATAATGAAAATTGCATAATAAACAAACGCGCGAATCTAGAGCGAAGCGAATTTTCCTGTTTTGTTTGCATGCAACAATTGCTAATTGTTCGTCGACCTCTCCGATATAAACTGAGCATTGTAATTTAATAAATTGATAATTAACAATATATAATACACACCGATTACGATTGTTATTCTTTCGCTCGTTGAAATACCTACTAAATAAAAAGAAATTAACAAACTGAAAGCAAATAATAGGAAATAAATCACTAAGAACTTTTTAAACGTTGTTCGCACCGAAAAAAAATGATATACAAATAAAACAAACTTGCAAAAATTACGGCTCGGAATGGATGTTGATTAAACGGCAGAAAAATCGGATTCGCGATACGTGAATGGCGAAGAGCGCTTCTACCACCGCAAAACTCTGTCTCGATTCGAACGCGGTTCAAGAACGTTTTAAACCGACAGACGGACCGCGACTAAATGAAATAACCAACGCACAACTAACTTTTGCGGATGCCCGACGACGACGACGACGACGGCACCAACAACAAACAACGACCGCTTCTATTACTATTACTCGAAGTGCGATTGTTAAATCAAGGCAAATTACCAGAAGAATACGAACGGCGAAGAAGCCACTATCAATTATATCAACTAACGTTAATAATTTCGAAAAAATATAAACTTAAATTCAATCAAATCAATTTAACAGCTCTTTAAAAGAGAATTCGACGAAGGCGTCGTCGACAAAGTTTGACGAGCTGAAATCTAATTGGTGGCATTAAGGGGAATTAATGAATTGAACGAAATGAAATTAACTGGCGGCGGAATCGGTTTCGATAATATTAACACAAGAGGCCAATTGATTATTTTCGATTCCGCTTCTTCTAATCGTTCTTCGTCGCTTACATCATCGTTTTATAGCAACGATTAGCTTCGCCAATTGTACGTTACGTTACCATTCTTTTTTAATTCATCGTTAACGGCTGCTTTAAAAGAAAAAGTCACATTAATTAAAGGAGAACGAGCGAAAAGTATGGCAAGCGAATAAATGTATGCAGAACGATGATGATCATCATCGTGAATGATACAATTGCCCCCGGGTTATAAATCTTCGTATCAACTGAAGGACAACAAATTCTTTACATGCAATAATAACAATTCGGTACGAGAATATGACGAATTTCGCTAATCGTCCACATGAAAACAGTGCGATCGAAAACGTTTTGATCAGTCTAAACCTTCAACTGCGCGTATATTGTGGATCGCTCTGTGTTTGCAAACTTAAAAAACGGAAAAAATTGCCCAAACTTCGGACTACAGACGTTTATAATTCAATTTGCAAAAAGTATAAAACTGCTCGCAATGAAATGGCGTACGCAGTAATAAGAAGACGTTCCCAACGTTCCTCATTCCATCGCAACGATCCAGATGAAGATGAATTCCTTTCTACAGCGTCCTGGCGCGGTATATTAAGAAGGAAAGACAAAAAATTAATCCCCAGACAAAACGGCTTTACTTGTCGCGAGGAAATAAAACTGCAATTGGTTACAGCGAAATTGTTATTTTTTTGATTAATTACAAAGCAACGGTCTTTTTAAATCGGTCGTCATCGACCCAAATTATGTAATCCATCAAAAATAATAACAATAAACTGCTTGTCGGTAATTAAAATTTGTTTAAAGGCAATTCGTTAATTCCTCGTTTTTTCTTCTCGAGTTATGACCAGTTTCAAATTGCTGAAAATGAATTTCAGTTTAAATACCGGAGGTCGAGTGTTATTGAACCCTTTTAAAGTTGTCGATCTAAATATAAACAATCGCGGTCTCTTATTTTTTTGCCGTGAGTATATTATAAATTACAAGTGTTTATTGTTAATGTTTTCTGGTAAAGATTGCAAGACGCGCGAGCGGTGGGATGGTGGGAAATAATTTGCAGATCCGTAATGTCCGTTCGTTATAAATATCTGCAAGCGAAATGCTAAAAACGAGAACAAGGAAGAAGTAAGATTTCACCGACTGTTTTGCCTTTGATCGCAGTTCGTCCACGGATTTGCTTCTTGCTTTATCTCAACAAGAAATTTTACTTAAGACGATAAACCATATTTGGCGATTGTTTATCGTGGAAGTAACAAATTGAGGAAGAGTTTCAATCCATTTTAGCCAATATTAACTTCTTGCTGACTACAGATCGCCATCATCATTAGCATTGTAACACGATATTGTTATTATTGTTATAACAACAAAAGAGTACGTCATCACGTTTTACATCTCAAGAACGTTTCAATGGTTTTTATTTTGCCATCGATCTCTTCGCATTGCTATTTGTTTTTCGAAACGCTAATAATATTACAACTATTGGCCGTTTATTATTAGAAGAACACTAACAATAAAAAATTCGAGTAGCGAATAATAAATGTTTGTTATGTAATTCGATTTTTATTGCTTCAGAGTAGAATCGATTCGAATCTTATGGTTAATTTCTAATTGACAGATTGAAGTTAAACTTTCTTCCATATTAATTTTCGTTAAGCTAAATGTTTCTTATTAGAATTGCCATCGATTGACTTCAAGAGGTTCGACTAATTCCATCGGTTTTCGTGCAATAAACTTTCGATTGGGCTACTCTATAATAAATTTATTTTAAGGTATTGCATCAGAGGCCTTTTAAAAATAGTTTATTTAATTTCGATATTCGCATACGAACAATAGGAGTTTTTCTCTCTAAGAAAACAATAACAATTTCGATGAAATCTTGAAATAAATGGATGGAAATCTAACATAGCACTTTCATTTCAAAACTGATGCCGTTGTTAATTATTTTCTTTTGACATTTGCAAAATCCTTCCATTCAACCAGCTTTGATGGAAAATTAACAATCTCGTTGTCAAACCGACAAACTTTAACAATACCAACGATTGCAATTGATCAAAATCGATTATAACTACTTGCAATTAATTAATACTAAATAGTCGACGGAATTTAATTAAAGACTTTCGCCTGAATCTCACCGCGTTACCGATAAAAGATTGCCTTTAATTTACAATTTGATTTATGGGCACATTCAAACTTGATTTTTTTTTATTAATTCCTTCAAGAAATTATTACCCCAATAAAACAATAACTACTTGCCGCGCCCTTCAATATAACACTGCAATAAAACGGGTTATCGATATTCTAAAGTCCGAACAAGAGGAGAAAACGAGAGCGAAAGTCTTCCTCTCCATTAAATATTAATCATTCGCTTCTTTCGGCGCTTCTCCACTTGTTTCTCTCGCCCCATCAACAATAGCTCATCCCCCAAACATTTCGCTAGCCCATATCGCATCTACGTGCGACCGTTTTGCAAGGCAATACTTCAATTGTCGTGTCAAATGGTAAACGTGTCGACGCGATGACGGAGGAAAAAGAGCTGGAGGAGCCGACTGCAAGAACCGGACATATCGAAGAGAATAAATATAAATTGTATCGCGCCAGCAGAATTGGAGAGAATGGGAATAAATAACAACGGCTTGGAGGACGAAGAGCAAACATATTTTTCACGTTTCGGCGCAAAAAAGTTGCGAAAGAGCGAATTATTCGCGTATAACGGCACCCTCTTTAGCACGGTCGACGTATAGTTTGTTGTGCGATAGCAAGAAAAAAGGATTCGCGACAAAGATGGAAGAAGTGCAAACAATGCCGTGTTTCGTTCGAATTATTGACAGGGAAACCGGACTAATTTGCGATATTTGTACGACGACATTTATTATTTTTGCATGCATCCACGGAGGGATGATGATGATTTTTACGGTGGGGCGAGGGTAGTTGGCTGTAACACGGCGTTCTTTGATTAATATCGTCCCGAATTAACACGTATGTATATATATATATATATATATATATATATATATATATATATATATATATATATATATATATATATATATATATATAGCGAGGACAGTGAGGGATGTTTTTCGTCCAGCAGAAATAAAACCCCACCGTAACTTATCCAACATGTTGATTTATATCGGTTTTAATAACCGAACTTTTTTATTTTTAAATATCTACCGGGAATACATAAATTACAATACCTTCAGTTGGACAGTGGCAACTTTATTTTTACTTTTTTCTACCCTCTGTCCGCTTTCTCGCCACTCTTTTTTGGTTAATACGTAATAAATTCGTTTTCGACTCTTGACTTTCCACGGCACCGAACTTTTTATATCGATCTCGTGCGAAATCTAATTAATTCGACTTATTTGAATAATGACGAAAGAGATTTAAACGCTTTAAAAATATTCTTCATCTTACCTTTTTCTTTGGCATTTTGTTGTTACGCAATTCATATTGAAAGGATCGGAAAAAATTGGCTTACCTGAAACAAAAACAACAAAATTAATATTGTTAGGCTTGCAAATTTTCTTTTTATAATGATGACCACGAGGAAATATTGAAAAACTTTGTTACAGCTACTATTACATGGCTGCTGATATTAAGAAAGGAAGAGACCTTATTTGTTCTTCGTTTTTGTTATTAAACTCGCAAATTACATCTTTAGCGAATCAATCCTGATGTGCCGATAAGAATTATACGATTAATTAACTGATAAGGAGCGTCGTAATGTGCGATTCGTTGATGATGATCATTTAGACAATTTTTTATTGCGAGCTTGTGTTTTTTTATGGGATGGCAATCGTTAAATAACAATAAAATTTTTGCATAAATTGGTGTGTGAACGTTACTCGAGCAATTAATTACTCGTATAACATCATAATTATAAATAAATTCATAATAGCCGGCACACGCATGCGGTAATAATTATTCTTGAAACGTTCGAATAACAAAAAGAGCAACGACAAGAAGCAGAACGATTCGATGGTTAGAGAAGTCATTTTCAGATTTGTTATGAAACTAGATGAGGAACACAAGGTCGTTATTGAGAAAAGAAAACAATAATAAAGAATCAGAAATAAACCTTCGTCTAGTAATTTAATCCGCGATTTATTTATGATTTTGCAAATAGCCAATTCTCCGCGCAATTCAACTTTTTCCCCACTTTTCGTTTTGCGTCTTCAGTTAAAAATGTCTATTTGTCATTTTCTCCGGCAGCCAGAAAAAATCCGGGATTTTTTCACATATAAATCAGTTTTACAAAATCTCTTTTTCTTTTTGGTCGCTGTTACCGTTAAAAAATAATACCTACTCAAACATCATCATCATTATCACGGTACATATGTGCTCCAACACACGTATAGGGCGGAACAAGAAAAATAAATGAGAAATTGCAGAAAAATGGCACAATAGTACGGCGAGATTGTATGTAGGTCATGGTGTTATTAACTGGTGAAACAGATTAATGCCCAAAAACGTTTGTCTACTCCGTTCTCCCAAACAAAAAAGAAAAACCCAATCCATCGCTCTGCTCCTCTTTCTTGTTGCTACCAAATGGGAGAGAAGCGCATTTTCCACTGTTAAATAGATTTATCAATTCTAATAAACCTCGACGTTATTACGAGCATTTTGCAATTGATCTTTCTATTTTTGCATCGAGCGCGGTTTTGTATGGATAAACGAGATTTAGTATTCTAAGAAACCAATCAAATTCCGCCATGAGGACCAAATCAAAATTGATATTTGTACGAATTAAATCGACTGGATCGTGACGGAAATTAGTAATTTATTAAGATTCCATCTTCTTCTTCTGCGTTCTTTTATTTACCAATTTTGTTCTTCAGCGTTTCGTTGGTATTATTTCAATTATTGTTGTTCTTGTGTGGGTCGGTTGGTTTCTTATTTTTTTTTCCCTGTGTTATTTAATTCCGTGCATCGAATATTTAAGCAGGATCGATTTGTTGTAGGAAGCGATCAATAACAACAATAACGCAGTAACAATACAAATTGATAGTTGGCAGATGTGAGAGACGAGCCGAAGTCAAATTGTTAATCACTAAAAACGATTGGTGCGCTAACATATTGGGATTATTTCACGTTAAAATTGCTTGTGCGGTGGTACCAACTTGAGAAAAGAGAATTGTAACAATTTATTGTCCGGTACATAGTATTCAGGCAAATATAAATGGAGAATAGATGAATAGAGCAAGAGGTAAGTTAATGGCTAAATTATTACCGCAATACATTAATAAAAAAATGGGGGAATTTAGTGCGGCAATAGACGGTCAAATGTCACAGAACACGAAGAATCCGACAAAGAGAGAAGAGAATTGTTTGCTCTTGTCCTTATCCTTTTCTGCTCGTTAACGATAGTCATAAGTTCGCATTTAAATAGGGAATATATCAATTTCTAGATAACTGGCACGCGAGAATACTTAAGAAGGAAGAAAGATGCCGAAGGAGAAAGAAGAAGGAAGAGGCTAGCAAATAAACATAAAGGAATTGAACGAATTTTTATGATCATTAAAGGAAACGTCCGTAATAAAATTGAAAATTACGAACTGTCGCTTTGGATAACGTCCACGAGCGAATAAATTCCGAGCCTAAGCCAACAAAATATTGTGTACATCCAAGGCAAAGAAAAAGAACGGGATGGACGAGGAGCAAAAAAGTCTAGACCATCAATTCCCAATAATAACGGAGTTTAATCGCGCGAAAGTTGATTTTACTTCAAGTTACACGCTCTTAATTTAAATAAAAAGTATGCCGAAGGATTAATCGGCGGAAAATTGTTAAGTAACGTCGCATTAATTAAAAATAAAAGAAACCGATTCTTCATGGTCGTGGATGGATCGCGGTAACCGGCAAATAAAAAAGGAATCAAACGCATGTGACACACGTTATTTAGGCTCATAAATAAATCATAACGTGACTTGGAACTGACTGGATCTACGGTTTTATGCAAGAATAATATCGCAAACACATTGTACGATATAGGGCGCGACGTCGATCGGGAGCGATGATAATATTATAGCGGGACAAAGAGGCAGAACGATGAGGAGAGCGTGCGACAGACGGAGACATTGCAACGTGTAGGAATTGAAGTGAGGTGAATTCGCTTTATTTAGCGTAACGCGTAACAGATATCTTATTATCATGTGGAATCGTGGCATACATTATGGGAATTGCCATTATTAATGATTTATTTATTATTAGAAAGCGATCAGTCACGCAGCGCAAATCATTTGCGAGACGATAATTAGTTTTCGGATTTTGGAGAGAGGCAGAGTTAATTGGAAACGCGCGGGCGGACGCGAGATGATGATCTCAAACGGTCTTTCGGATCGGCGTCGCTTCTTAAGACGGATCCATGTCAAGGCTGCAAGTGGTGATGCACATTTTTTAATCGTAGAAAGAAAGAGCAACAATTTTATTAGATGTTAGATTAAAATTGAAGAACGCTATTGTGTTTGCCATTTGCTAAAAGTGATTTGTCGCCGTATTACCGCCTACTAATTACTGGCGAACGATACCGCCCGCAGCGGTTTTAATCATACTTTGCCACGAATTATTGCGGATGCGGTACGACCAATCTCTCGCCAAAAAAAAAAGGTACTAACCATTCGTAAACGAAACAAAAAAATTAATCTCGTTCCGCGACTACAGATTGAATTTGCAAAATAAAAACGAGAAAGCAACAAACTAACGGATCGCATTGCAAATTAAATAAAGACACTCGACTCGCTCTTGTCATTCATGCCGTTTTCAAATGGGTCTCTTTCATTTACTGCACCCTCGGCCCTATTAAACACTGACATTCCCTTTCAGTTTTTTTATCGCTTCCATAAAATCTCGCATCATACAACGACGTATAGAAGCAAATTCCTCTATGAAAAGACTCGTTGCAATTGGTAAACGCGCTTAATTTGCCTATCGGACAAATAAATTATACGCGCCCAAATGCTAACGTGAAACTTTTAAGTATCATTATTTAACAAGGAAACAAGCCATTGAAATGGTTATTTTTTTTAATAATCATTCTGACGTTGATGATGATGAGGATTAAAAGCCTTTTCAACCGACAAGGAAAAGAATTGCATTTTCCTTCGATTCGACCCTCGTTCTTTTTTATTTAATTGCTGCGATGTAGTGAATGAAATAAAATTGCAAAAAAATTACGTTTTGCACACGCACACTTCATATGCAAATTGTCATTCGGCACATTGAATATTCAATCTTCAACCCCATCGAGTTCTCTTTGTTTCTTTTCTCTGCAAACAAAAAGTTATATATAGGACGAACGAAATCGTTTAACCACACGACGCGGTGCTTTCATTAATTCAAAGACCAATTGAGACGTCTTTCGTTTTCAATTAGGTTTATTGCACGTTCGCGAGCGAAAGGTCGAAATTCCAACAGCAAAAATCAATTGCTAATTGTATCGCTATTCGGAATCGCGAATGAGATAATAATGGCAATGCGTGATGCCATCGAACTGATTCATCCGATGTACGAGACCAAATTATAATTGCATAAACATGACGCGATGATGTGGATGATGATGATGATAGTTTTAGACAAATCCTTTGGAATGTTGATAATCCACGACTGTTAGCTATTAGAATAATGCATAATAAGAAATGTGATTGTGATAGACGGTTATTATCATTATAAATGATAATAATGTGCCACCATTTGAATGGGAAATATTTTCAATGCCAGTCACCTAAACTGTCTCCTCGCGATTCGTGAGCGACAATTTGAACGTTGAACGGTTCATAATTAGATGTGTGTGCGAAGGCGACGAATTAATGTTACATCTATTTAAATATTAGAATTAATAATAACCAGGATAAAAGGGTGGAGACGGAAAACGTCTCACATTTCAATCGAATTCTTGCACGTTAATTAAACTTGAACGATTTACGACTTTCGCTTGATCCCAACTAAATAAATGCGGTCATCATGAGATTTGAAGAGGCACAAGGAACTCTTTAAATAAGAATAAAGAACGTTTCGAGTGCCACTTTACACTTGGATCCATATGAATAATTTGTTTATGAAAGGGGTGACGTTTTGGTTTATTGAATATTAATAACTATTTGAGTTTGATAATGATTATTAATTGATTAATGATCAAATAAATAAAAAACATGATTACGTCCATCATTATCATCGTCATCATCCGGACTAATGGATGGTAAAGGAAACAACGCAAATAAATAAAAAACATGAACGTCTATCATAATCATCATGATCTGTACTAATGGATGGCAAAGGAAACAGTTTGACCTATTACAATATTGTCTGTGACTCTTCCCATTTATTTTGATCCGCTTATTCAAATTTTGTAATGTACAAACTGCGATAAATTACTAAACAGATGGTTTTTCAATTCGCACTTTATTATGTCATATTACCAATTTCGAGCTAAATTAACAGTCAACAAACGAGTTGCGGATAAATAAGAATCAATTCTAACAGTCGTTTATGAGGAAACCGTTTAAAAGTCTGTATAAGTACCGATTTGGAAGACGATTATGATCTATTAAATAAAAAATCGTCGCTCCCTGATTGACGAGGCTTGAATATCAATTAGAAAAGAAAATGCTTAAACTTTTGGCAATAGTCACAATTTGCAAATAATAGAACCGTTAAGTACACTACTCAATGCGAATTGTAATTGAGTGACTCATTTTTCTTTTGTTACGAAATATGACTTTCCTAAAGAAAAAGGAAGAAGGATGGAAATCATCGGTGGCAAAAAGGCGAATTTTAAATATATTAGCAAGAGCATCAATCTTAATACGAAGCAACCAACTTCTGTGAGACAACTTTTAAATCGCTATTCGCCATTTATTTTATTTATTACCGCAACCCTCGCCATCCAGTTGAAAAGTTTTCTTTATCGATTAGCCGATAATAAAATAATAACGCAGCAAATGAATGCCTTTTCATTTCTACTTTCTTCTAGTTTTATATTGTTGCCAATGCAGTAACTCTTTTTTTGAGCAATAGAACACGAAGCAGGAATTGCATGTGAATCGTAAATTTGTATTTACTTTGTTTCGATAATTAATCTTTAATTATACCGATTCTTATTAAACAAATTCATTATTTAACAATTTCGTTATTAAAAATTATTTTGATAATAAATGCTTTTAATTAAAGAACAAACTTTCTTTCCAGGGATCCCAATGCAGTAGAACGAAGGGGTAAGTAAGCATTGGCTCCTCATTGCCCACGTTTATGAAGAAGCAAACGAACCAACAATCGATAATCCTTAAAGCAAGAAGTCGAATGAGGAACAGAAGGATCTGAACCTATAATAGTTTTGCTACGTGTATGGAAGGAAGGTCGTCGTCGTTGTCGCAAGGAAAATAAAAGGAAAGAATTGGCCATTTAAAGGCAAAAAGAGGACGCCAGTGGTGTAACGGCCGGGGAGGTTGGTGACGAGATGTGCCAGGCACATCCACAGGTACTTCATTATAGGTAATATAGGTTTCTTTACCGAAAAGAAAACGGGGAAAAAACGGATAAAATTTATGATGCATCATTGTGTCGGGGGTCTCCTTCGACAACACGCAGTCACGTCCTTCTACAGAGTCCTACCATTCTTATTATCATTTTCGATCTACGAGCTAATGCGATGGCAAAAAAAAACATTGGCATGGATTCACTTTTAAAGTCGCATTCGATTCGTGCAAAGTTAGGATCATTTTATACTAACAACAAGAAAGAGTTCGCAAAAAAGTTGTAGATTCAGCGGGGAATAATGTGCAAAAATTAAGCTTCTTTTTCAATAAAGAACAATATCGATTAAACGACAATTTCGATTCGCTTCATTAGACCAAGCGAAATCGTCCACACTTTTTCAGCAAATTGTTTCACCAGCTTTTCTTTCACCGTCTAGGATTTTTTATTTCAGAGGAATTAGCCCTTTGAAGGTATTATAATTGGCCTAGTACAAACGTTAATAATCAATCCACTCGCTTCAGTTAAAAAGAAGAAAATCTTTCCAAGAATCCAACTTTTAATAAACTTCTTGCATTATAACCTTTCGCAGAAACGTACGTATATCCAATTTGCAACACGTATTGTTGTGGATTAAATTAACGACCTACATTCCTCTATTATTATATAACCAAACTAATCTTTTCTTTAATAGATTTTTGCAAATAATTATATCTTTTTTTTTACTAACCGGAGGTATCTCGAAGAAGGAAACTCCGGAAGCCGCTATTGGGACACGGATTTGCTGTTGGTATTCGCATGTGTACAAGAAGGATGGCATCATTGAATGGAATAGCGTAGGAATCGATAATTGATTTCTTTCCACGAAACGGCATGTTTTAAATATAGCGGCGCCGTGGCGAAAAGAATAAAAACGCTAAAGGACAAGGAGAACGTTTCTGCTGGGCGACGGAATTAAAATTCATTAAATATTCCACAATGATTTTTTCCTTTCTTTCGTGCCCTTAATAACATTGGATTCGTACAAAGACTGATTTGTTTTTAAATTAAAATTATATGAAAACAAAGCGATAGGGCAACCGACCGAAGTTAGCGAAACAAAAAAGGCAACTTCACTAAATTCGAATGGGCCTTTTTGTTGCATTATTAACATGTAAATTGCAAGCGTTTCGCAATAAAACCCAGCTTTAAGACCGGCACTAGTTAACGTTCTAGCGCTAACGATACCGCATATAGGCAACGGTTTGGTCTAGTTTCTTTTCTTATTAATTTTCATTCTTCGCGTTTGGTACCATTCGGTACCGCAGAGGACCGGAGAAAATATGTCGTTGTTGCGGAGTTAGTAAAAACTATTCGACATAAACAACCGAAGACAGACAGTAAAGCGAAGAAGCAAGAAAGGAAAAACTATTGGCAACAAAAAATAGATAGCGAACGGTTGTATAATAATAACAATAAATGACGACGTTATGCCTTTATAAATTATGATGAATATCATTAATTTCCCTCGCGCCCTTTGAGATATGAACACGCTCTACTTTTCTCGTTTGCTTTCGTTTTGTTTGGTACAATTAAATAATCAAAAGCTAATCGGGCGATTATTAATTTGCCACTCGATCAGAGTCGATGGCGATGGGAAGTCGAATAAATCCTTACCTTTGCACGCCTGCTCGTCGGTACCGTCGGTGCAATCGATCTTGCCGTCGCATCTCGAGCTTTGCGGTATGCATCTGGTGATGTCGCAGCCGAATTCCATCATGGCACAAGCTACAACAGAGACGACCCAGCGTTAACGCACACAAAAATAAACAAACAAATCGGCGGTTAAATTGTTAAAGAGGATGAGGGAACAAACAATAAACGAAACTTAAGAAATTAATTAACAGAGAACGTAAAAGAAATCCTCGGCCTCCGGCGGCTCTCGTCCATTGTCCATCCAAATGTTAAGGCTGTTGTTACAATTGATTAGAAATTAATCGTTTCATTTCTCCTCATGATAATGTGAGCGTTAATTAATCGATCGTCAAATTCCCGACACCGTTGTTGTAAATACAGTTAGTAATGGAACGGATTGTATACCACCGGCACCGCTCGACGAGCAGTTCGCCTCGTCCTCGCCGTTCGGGCAATCCTCTTTGCCGTCGCACTCCTGGTCCGCACATATTGTCACACTCGAGTCCGCACATCGCACGACGTCGTCGGCGCGGCACGATCGCTGCTCGACCTCCGTAGAAGTCGACTCCGGCGATCCCCAGAGCGGCCACGAAGACGTTGCCGTCGTTGTTGGAGCGGAGATAGTGGTCGTCGTTATCGGCGATTCTGTCGTTTCGCTCGGATAAGCTCCAGCGTTCGACTCGTTTATATCGTCATCGGCTTTATTTAACGAATAATAAAAACGAAAACAGAAACATAAATGAGAGAAGAATCGTCATAATCACCGGATGAAGCTAAGTATTGTACAATTGAAAGCCCTCGCTCTTGGAAACGAAGCGCCATTTCGAGCGATCAACAATCGATTTTGATGTAGTCGATCATAAAACGTTGCAAAGCGATCAATTGATTCCAGCAAAATGGGAAAAAAAATCAATGAACAGTTTCTGAATACGACAAACGTATATGTGATTTCTGGTGGATGCGCCGGGCTATTGTTTGATTAACCGCTTTGCAAATATGGTTGTTATTGCGAAACCAAATGAAATGGCGCTTAATTGCAGCAATATTAATTGTCTGCACTATTTATGTACAAATTAACATTGTTGACATGAAATATTTACAATAAGAATACAACGCGCCGCTCTTAAGCCGAGGAATCTTTTCTTTAACTTATTGTGTTGCCATTAAGTTTGCGTTGTTTTAAAAGGATTCCTCAGCTTGAAATCTCCTACTTTTCGTTTCTAACAAAATTACAAATTCAAACTTTGTTCAACTGGACTCTTTCAAACTTTCTAGTCGCAATTAGTAACTTCAGGAATCAAACACGAGAGCAAGTTTTACGATTTTCGCATTTCCTGCAATTCCCGGAAATTCCGGGCCCCGGAACTGGCTGCTTGTTGCGCCGTTTAACGATAGATGTCGCAACGTGATCTATCGAGGAAAAAGGATTTGCTCTCGTCCTTGTTCCATGCACTCGCAAGGATTCTAATAGAACTTTTTCGTTATTTTGATTATTACCATCATTATCGATATTATTATTATTCTATAAATAATTAATAATATTATTATTATTATTAAATAAATAAATACAATCATCATATTATTATTATATAATATTAAATTATTAATTAAAGCATTAATTAATAATAATCGTCATCGTGCAATTGTTACAATGCAAACGCGGAATTCAATTAATTTTACATGTACACACTAACCTACCATTAGACTCGATATTAATAATGATATTATTGTTATTAATTGTAATTTACAATTCTGATTGTTCTGTGACAATAATCGGCCATTGTTATCGATATGAAAATTCACTGTAAGTTTGCCAAAACAAAAACAGAATATCGATTCGCAAAACATTGTAACATTTACAGATGTTAGCTTTTTTGATTCATAACTCTACACATACAAATGGCATAAGAATACAGGAGCAAAAACGACAACAAACACAAGAAGAACTACATCTTTTAATAATAAACATAAAAATACTGTTCGGTTGCGCTCGAAATAAAAAGACAGGGAAATGGAGATCCGGAGAGAAAAAGAAGCGGAAGGAGTCGGAAAACGCGTAATGAGTCGTGCACTGCGATGATGAAATCGTTCGTTTTTCCGAGCGAATTTTTTACTCTTGTCGGTTTGGAGTGGACGAGATTAGTTTTTTATTGTGATGAAAATTTAAAGGCAACAAAAACGGGGGGCAGAGAAAAACGGGAACGAAATTACTTTCAAGCGCAAGAAGGCGACAAACATAAAAATCCATAAAGGATTAACAACACGTTCGCGACAATTCGAAATAATAAGAACAAGCGCGGATTTGCTTCGTCACTTTTCCGCATCTTTTTCTTATCATCAACATCGCCATCATAATCAATGGTGAATACGATGGCGCAAATCGAGTTATAAGTTATTTCTCTTAAGACTAATTATGGCACACATACAATCACCGCAAATGGAGCCCACCTCAAAAGCCTTAAACCGTTTTACAAGCCGTTTACATGTCGCAATCAACTCCGATAAACTGCGTGAAACCAAAAATTCAAAAATAAAATCAAAATAAATAAAAATCATACGTGGGCATCCTGTTTCGTCGGAACCGTCGGAGCACTCCCTAACAAAATTGCACCGGCCTTCGACTGGGAAACACTCGTTCTTAGTGCGGCACGGTATTTGATTGGATGGACAGTCGGGCACAGTGTACTTGTGTTCGGTGTCTGATCAAATAAAATCGGAAAGAGAAACGAAATAAAATCAAATGAAAATCGAACTGAAACTGAAATCGAGTGCGAATTAAGGATCGGGATTGCGTCTCCGTCGAACGAACCTTGAAACTCGACGAACGAGAAATCGTTCATGTACGCCGTCACGTTGCCGATCCGATTGAAGCCGTTTATCTGGCCGACGAGTTGCTTCTCGAGCGCGGACTTTTCGTAGAAGTTGCGCGTGCCGATATCGACGGTGACCAGCGATTTGAATCTGTCCGGGTCGTATTTGCTAAAAGAAATAATTGCGGCTTGAGTCGGTTCTCCTGATAGCGGTCTCGTGGCTTCGAAATGCACCTAAACTCGATGACCGTCGCTCCTTGTGTCCCGTCCGTCTTCGTGTACAGATAATTGATGCCGTACTCGATATCACGCGACAAATTCTCGAACTCTTCGCCGCGCTTCTCCTCCAACGAGCTCGTGAACGGATGCAAGACCGTGAATCGCGCGCGATAAAATCCTGAAGAGGACGAGCAGAAATCAATTTTCATTAATTCTTAATCGTTTAATAGATAGTTACTGGGTTGGTTATGTAGCGGCGACGGCGTGGTCGTGGTGGTCGTCGTCGTCGTGTCGAACTCCAGCGGCCTCTCCGCGGAGCCGTCGCCGGAGCCGGACAAATCCTCGTCGTCGTTGTCGTACGGCCTTTGCTTGATGAAATCGACCTGAGAGAAAGAGAACGATTAAGTTTGCGAGAGAACAGTGGAACCCAAATTCTACCTTCGGTTCTTGCTCTTCGTCCTCGTCCAAAATCTGTTGGATCGGCTGCTCTGTCGTCGTCGTCGTTGTCGTTTCCGAGTCGAACCAATTGAAAAATTGCCGTTTCAATCGTTTCGCCGTGTTCAACACCCAACTGTCGTCGCCAGTTTTGCCGTGTTGCAGTGGTTGCTTTTGACTAGATTTGTTCAGTTTCGTGCTGTGAGCGATGCTTCGTGTCGTTCGATGATTGAGATTGTTGCCATTCTCCGCGCCGTTGTTATTGTTGACGTCGATGACGAAGTCCGGATCATCCTGTATAACGAAAAGAATAGAAGTCAGTTTCCGCTTTTTCAATTAAGCTCTCGTTGGTGTAATTTATGATGAAGCTTTCACGGGAAACATCATAATGCTCGTGCTGTTGCTGCCGATGATAATGATGCATAGTCGCGCATTGTGTTCGAATAATCGAAAGTAGGTTATTAGTATTCAGGTGTAAAAGAATAGATAACGTCTAGTTGCCGCATAGACTTGTATTTTATTTATGATAGTAAATGGTAAAGCCGCAGGGAATTTTTGTTAAGAGAAAATATTTAAACGGAATCGCGCGAGAGCCGAAATCAACTTTAAGAAAACAAGGCGAACGGCAACGGAACAAAAAATAAGCAAATTCAAATTGCTTAAATGCAAATTGATTTATTGGAAAATTATGTAAAAATTATTTGATAACTTTTTAAAACAAGTTTCACGAGAACCCGTTATTGTTAAGTGGCCTTATGGAAGTTTCGAGGGCGATCTCCTTTTTCCTCTGCTCTTTGCCGCCGTTTGTAGGGTGAGCGAGTTTGATGATAATTTTTTTTTGTGCGAGTGTGTTTGCCACGTTGTTAAAGGGGCCGCTGCCACGGGAAGCCGCCGGAGGTGGGCGAACGTTAACGGATTCGCACGCTATCAACTTTGATATCGGCGCTGATATGAAGTTATTGCCGGGATGCGGTTAGATTCACTGATGCGATGCCGATCGAAAAATACAACCAGCGAAGACAAAAAAAAAAGAAACGGTCGGAATTTTAAGGAACATTTTTTGTAACGATTCCTTAAATGTATAATAAATACGTGCGGAAACCAAACAAATAAAGAGAAATCAAAGAAAAACTAGCGGAAGCAAAGGAAATCGCAAAAAAAACGCAACTGACAAGAAAACGTCAAAGAAGATGAAGTTCTTTTCGCGATCCCTCACACACACTTTTTCCTATGATATATGATGGTAAAGTTAGAGGCAACGGTTGAACGGCATTTGTTTAAGATTTCCTTTTTTCGCATTTACAGTGCGAACGATTCCATCGATCGACAATCGGAATCTCAATCGTTAATTCGGTTTGATGATTGAATTAGAACGTGCGGTTGGAAAACGAATGGCGTAACGATCTTGGCACCGGCGCATCCACCCAAATTATTCACAACTCCTTCCCGTTGGAAGAGTAAAAAAATATGACTTGACCTGAGACGACTCACTCCCATTACTCCGGTCGTTCGCATTAAAATTCCAAAGATGTCCCCTTTGCATTTTATTTTCGAAACAAATTTGCAAAATAGAGTAAAAGTTAGTATAAAGTAAGTGGAAGGACGAACTCGGCGATGGTGGAGAACGAGGATGATGAATAAATATTAGTCAATTGCCGTTTTCTTTCTCATTGATTAATCCGCAGAAATTTTGCGTTAAATAACGATTCAAACAATTTGTAATGACGCCAGTTGAAATCCCGTTCGAACGACGAATAAAAAGGAAACACCGTGTAATCGTTATAAAGAGAACTCGGGAAAGAGACGCAAAAAAAAGAACGACAGTAAAACGAAGCGGGCAACTTAAAGTGTAGCAGTAGAAGGGTGGAACGTGCGGTCTTTACAAGGGATTTAATGTCGATTCTTAAAACAGGCAGCGCATCGTCTCTTCGCTCTTCCTCCATTTTTCCTCTTACGCCACGAATCCTCTCATTTATGAGTTTGTCCCTCAAAACGACGAGGAAAACCAGAGGACTTCTTTTTCTTTCTTTCTTTTCCCGTAGTCATCATCATCATTTTCAGTTCCGTGTAACGGAAACCCCAGTATTACGTCGTGAAAGGGCCGAAGAAATTATTTAGAAACTCCGAAAAGGATTATTTTTCTTCCCCTCGCAAACAAAAAACTTTTCATTTTGCCTCCTTCTTCCTCGTGTAATCATTAAACAAACGAGCTTAAGAAAGTGTTACGCTTAAGATTTCATTTGCGATGACATTTAACCGGAAATTGGGCATTTGTTTATCGTACTCATCGTACCTTCAAAATATCTTTGCTATCTTTTATCTACTGATAACCGGTTATGTAAAGGCCAATTAAACCTGGCACGCAATGCGATAAGCCAATCGACAAATTGATACCTCCACTTGTTCAAATTGAGACGCCAAGGACAGAAAATGTGTGATTTACTGATCTTGACTTAATCATCCCGAACGCTTTATTTTGATAGCATCAGATCCAGCTTTAAGTGGATCTTTATATTCATGTTTACTTTTTATTGCTTCCACTCAGCAAAGGTTTTCTCGATTATTCGCGACAAATTAATTGAATATTTGCGAATATTGTAGGCAATTCAACGGCCACAAGAATTGCCTTTGTCCACACATTTTTAAACATTCGATTAAACTGATTCAAAGTGATGGATAATCGATTCGAGAACAATATCCGTCAATTAGTAACTTATCTCTAAGTAGTGCAAATAAATTAAATTTAAAGCATCATTAAGGTCCAAAAATTAAGTTATCTATTTGATCGACGCTGATTTGTACAACTTAAGTTACGTTCGCCTGGTTCGTTTATTTCTTATAGGAAACGATTAGAAATTCAACGGCAGCGATGGTGATCGAATCGGGCGAAGCAGAAAAATCGATCGCGCCATTAGAGTGCAAATTTTCCCTTCTAACACGAAACGTTTGCTAATAATTGCGTTCAAAAAATAAACGCATAAAGACTGTTAGGAATAAGTTCGAGATGGCTTAATAAAACGCTCGGTGCGTTGTTAATTTTTTGAAAACAAACGGAAAACGCTGACCATTAACAACAAAAGGGTTGGTTATATCACGATCACTGAAGAAAAAAAAAATAAAACCCATCATTTTAGGTCGCAAACAAGCCTTTCCCCCCACATCCACTTCTTCCTCTGCAACGACGGTCTCCCCTTTTTTGTTCCCGTTTTCTCGCCATCCTTGTAGCTTCCCATCCGCTGGAGCTGGGAAGTGGGCGAAGAAAAGTACTAATACTACCACCATCGCCGTATAGCTTGGAACGAGGCGGACGTGTCCTGCATTTTTTTCTCGCCCCTTGCCTTCGAGAATCGAGAAATCAGACGAGATAGAAGGAGATCCGTGTATATGTAGTACACGCCGAACGTGTCAACCCTTAGCAAAAAAAAGGAGAGGCAAAAGGAAAATGTTAGGGTTAGGGTTGCGAGGAGGAATGATGGAAGGAGACAAATTGCTCGGTATTTTACGAGAGGAAATTATGGTCGAATGATCGAAATGATTCTCGAACAATTGACGGTCAGGTCTCGCGAAATTAATTTCTTCTGCATAAAACCGCGATGGTGTTCTCGAATCGATCGCGTTGTTGCGGGAGACGGTTATTGCGTTACAAAAGACTTTTATCGCTAATGGCTGTATAAATAAGTAATATTTGTGTATCGTCTCCAATCTATCGCATCGATCATTCTTCCTTGATTGATCACTATCAAGAAGGACCGTTCTCCTTTTCTTCGCAGATTGCACGAGGAAAGTAATGATTCGATAATTATTGTTAACAATCGACAAAAGTCCGTCTCGTTTTCAAACGAATCGAAGTTGGAAGGATCAGTTGTCTTCATCATTATTTTCCGGGGTACTAAACTCTATTGGTGGTATTTGCTTCGCAGCAGTGTGAATATTTATGGTTGTGTATACATGCGAATTTTTCTCTCGCCCACATTTTGACTTATTTTCCTTTTGCGCTTCTTTCGACTGAGAGATCACGTTTCGCGTTACTACTGCTGGGTCGTATCGAATAAGAGAAAGACGGTAGGAATCGTGCGGGCTCCACTCGCTCCGATTCGCGTACCGAGATAAATCCGTCGCATCTGCACCAGTGCCAATAATACAGTTATCGTCATCATCATAACATTCTAAATATTCAAAGAGTGATAGTAGTTGTTGCCGTCTGCAATACCACATGTGTTATATTATACCGTATATAGCGAGTAGTTTACTTAAGATTGCTTCATTTTTATCTACAACCCAACAGTTTTCTCTTTCTTTTTTCGTTTTTTTTTTGTCGATTGCTTGTTCTTTGGTCTGATTCCTTTTCTTCTTCTTTTCGCTCACGAATGAGTGACGTTGAATATTGAACAGAACTTTCGACATAAAATCGATCCTCGTACAGTTCTCGTCGCAATTAAAATTTCAGCGAGACGCGGTTTACGGATTTAATTCGGTCCCGAAGGTTGTCCGTAAGCCGTTTGAGTGAGATTTAGTCAATGCAAAATCTGCATGT
The DNA here is from genome assembly GCA_963695495.1 of Hololepta plana. Lineage (NCBI taxonomy): Eukaryota > Metazoa > Arthropoda > Insecta > Coleoptera > Histeridae > Hololepta > Hololepta plana. Next base: position 10,308,102 of record OY968836.1, read on the forward strand.
AAAGTTTCGTAGATGAATAATTGAAATTAAAAATTAATTTGTCTGCTAATTAATTTACCCTTTCACTTATTATCGTAGCGGATGTACCGCATTCAAACTAAAACCACCAATGAACCTAATACCTTTCCCTAATGTTCGCAAACTTTTAATAAAGTTTGCACGCGAACCGAGCTAATTGCCTTCGTCACGGTTTTTTTGTTGATAAATAATTGTCAGCAAAAAAAAGGTGATAAAAAGCGATAATCTAGAGATAAATTATTTTTAAACTCACTTTAGTATATGTAATTAAAATTAACAAATTAAGTGGGCAACAAAAGCTTAAATTCCACCATAATTTTCTTTTTAAAAAAGGAGAATAAGTAAATTTCTTCTTCATCGGTCTTGATGGAATAAAAGGAGACCGTTCGCACTTTACGTGTCATCCGTTAAACGAAGTCTCCGAAGGATTCCCATCTCCCGTATGAAATACATGCAGGGAATATTATTCGCGAAACATCATAATGCGGTCTTTTTCTTTATCAAGTTTAGCGAAAAAATGTAATTTTTTTAATGTGTGTATAGCAAAAATTCTTATACAACATTTTGCAAGATGGGAAAACAAACTTCGCCTCTCTCACACGCGCTCTCGCTGAAAAACCATAATTTCGTTTCTGTCGGATGGATTCGAATCTAATTTCTACACGTACGTAATAACTTAAAGGCTTCATCTTTTATTTTATGTTTAAGGGCCGTAGAACGGCGAAAGTGGCAGGAAAACAAAAAATAATATTTCATTCACGATCTTATTACTCTCTCTCTCTCTGTCTTTCTTCCGCTCTCCATCGCCAATCATCTAGCAACGTTTTCACGTTGAAAGGCGTTTAAAAGAACAATAAAAATTCGAAACAAACTTTCGGGGAGCGCGCGAAAGAGAAGGACGGACCCGATGAGGGTTTAACGGAGAAAGAGGCATTAAGCACAGCAAAACGATGGAACCCATCCATAATCTCGTATATATATTTTTTGTATTCGCCTCGAAACGGACGCGATAACATCAGTTTGTATCTTTCGGTTTGGCGGTAGTTAGTAGTAGTGGGAAAGTTTGTTCTTAAAGCCCTCGCGAACATGTTGCGAATCTTCGACGCGTCCTCCACTTTGATCCGACCGAGTACGTACAAGCTTTTATCTTAATAACGAATCGACGCCGTTTTAAACGAACCGTTATTACTTAATGTTAATTATTTCGCATTTAAAAATCCGTTTAATGAAGATACGAAACGTGAAATAAGGGCAACGAGAGAAAAAAGGCGAACGAAATAGTTTAGCTTGGAATTCGATACTTTTTTGAGCATCTTTCCGCGGATTAAATTCTCCCGACGATTATTATCGGCTTGATTAATTTAATTAAGCCGAGTAACTGACCCCATGTGATGGAAGAAGAGATAGCGTTCGCGATGATGATGATGCCGACGTGTTACCTCAAAGTTAGTTTATCTTCAGGTTCCTTTTAAAGTACCGCCCGTAATTAACCGGATCGAATCGTTAACATTAATCTCAATAAACTTTAACGTTAGACAAAATCAAACGAACGCAAAAGCGTCGTCAAGTACGGGGCCGCAATGAATAAAGTTGGAGACGGCCCGAAACTCGCAGGAGGTGGATGGAAAAGACTTAATACTCCGGACAAATTATGTAAAAGTAGTGCTTTACATTTTTATTAGGCGTGGTAGAACGAGGGCCACCAACAACAACACAAAGAAAATGCTAAAAGATAAATGGCGAGTATAAAGTGCAATGGTATTATGTCGGGCAACAAGAAGATGACTACGACAACGACATCATCATCATCGTCTTCGTGCGGAGGCGCGCTGCTCCGTCTCTTTCCATCGTCCGCATTTCCTTCGCACATACGCCGTACTATTTTGTGTACTTTAGAAAAGAATCTTAGCGCGGAAAAGTTATGATGGATTAGCGGTAAGCTAACAATCTCGCGACCCATAGGGATACAAATACGCTGTTAAAAAAGGGAATAAAAATGAAAACAACAACACAACTATACGCCATTATTCCTTTTTTTGTACGTCTCTCTCTCTCTCTCGCGGAATTTTAAAAGGAAAGAAACCTGTTTATTACCCTGGGATAAACCGTTTTTGTAGGGACAATTGTTTGGACGAATTATTTGTTTTTCGTTTAGCGGCGCAAATAGTCCACGACTACGTCTAGCCTCGCGAGACTCTCAAAGCAATTCCTTGCTTGCATTTCTTTTAATATCCATTCCTTTTCAATTTTTCTTTTTTGTTGCGGGAGATTAATTGAGGAAACTTTGAGAAAAGTTGTCCGCATTATGAAAATTAAAAAGCCAGTTACGTGAAATTCGTTCCAAGCAATTGTTCAGAGGAGTTGTATCTGTTTGAAACAATCGTATTCAAGGTGAGAGAAAAAATTAAATTGCGTTATAACGTATTTAATTCGCGTAAATCGTAATGACGTGATAATTTCGAGTGCAAATAGATTGGCGAGAATTCCAGCAAACAAATAGATGTAGATAATGATATAAAATTAATTATTCGAGAAATTGACCCGATAGATAAATGGATATTTTAAATTAGACAATTAAAACAGATTAAAGGCCGATTATGTAATACCGTTTCGATCTTATCAGTTAAATCAGTAATTTTAAGCTGTCCCTTGATTTTTCCAAATAGTAATCACTCGCGCGTTGACAAACGTTCACCAGCTCTTCTCAAAGAAATGGTTCCATTGGAACAGTTGTATTAATTGGAAAATTCGTATTCTTAACGCTTTCTTTTTTCTAATTGATAAAGGCAATCAAAATTCGTCTTTTCGATTTGCTCAATAGATACGAATTACAAAACAAGATTGTAGATAATTTAAAATTAATTCGCCTTCGAAATGATCGGATTGGTAACGTGGGCACTTCAGAAGTGGCATCATGTGATTAACTAAATTAATCGCACCTAATGAATAATTGTGAAGGGCCCCGTTTTCAAATTGCTTTTAAATCGCGCTGCCAAGAATATTTCTATGGAAGCTCTTGGTCAATTGCATTTCTCTGCAATCGCCCATAAAAGCTTCGATTCAATATTGGTTTGAAAAAGAACACGATTACGTAACGTCGATTGGCCACGAGCGCCGATTAGATTGATGATTGGGATAAGAGGCGACTTCAGATTTCGGTATAAAAGCCATCGGAGGCGAATAGTGCGATCATTAATTTTTGGTTTGATCCGCCGAAATACCAAAAATGTCTTTCAAAATCTTCATTCTACTCGGATTGGTAGCGTTCGCGGTGAGTAATTTTCCTAATTGAAAACCATTGCTGTACCCGACAAAGAAATTGTTCTTTCGATAGTCCGCCAACGTGCAGAACGATGTGACCCTTAACGATTCGCGGGATCTGATAGTGGACGCAGTGCTAGCCCTGGTCAAGAATCTATTGAAAGTCGTCGAGCAACTGGTAGCACAGCTGACCAACGTCATCCAGGACTTGCTCACGAAAATTATGACAACCGCAGATAAAATTCTACAAGACTTAACCCTCACGATAGCAGAATTGCTCGGCGGCATTTTGGGTTCCGCCGTGCAAGGCGTCGGCGAAGCTTCGAGCGCCGGTATCGATGTAGCGCAGTGCGGCGTCGATCGACTCGATGAGATCGCCAATCTACCGTTCGAATTGATCAACAACGCGACCAAATGCATCGAAGGCGTCAAGGCTCCGGTTCTACAGCTCATCGAAGAAGCCAAAGCGGAACTGATCGAAATCGCTAAGATTCCCAACGACGTAGTGGCCAGTGTCGGCGAATGCGGCATCTTAAATATCCTCTGCTACACGAAATTGGGTAACCTTATCAAGAAACTGCTCGTCGATTTACCGAAACGCGTCCACAATCTCATTGACAAGTTATCCAAGGCGGTCACACTCGCTCTACACGACATGCTTGGATGTGGCACAGGCACCGTCCTCCAAACGCTACATAATGCCGTGGCAACGGTCAAGGAGATCATCAAATGTGTCGACCACTTGTGCCAGCTGGTCGGAGTCACTTGCTTCCCTCCAACGACGACTTCTACTTTGCTACTAGCATAGAATTTTGAACGGTTTTCAAACGAAACGCAAACACAAATGCCATTTATACGTAACTGTATGCAAATAAATCAGAATTAAATTAGCAAGTGCTACCAAAATTTTTTTTTTTAGATTTTTTTCTTTTCAATTTTTTCATTTTTATGGAAGGGGACCCTTCTCTACATTTGCATTTTTGCACTATTTGCAATAAATTCATTTTTGAACTCGGATTTGATGTGACGATTCTACCTTCTTCGTGAGCACGAGACTAGAAGAGCCCAATAATTAAAAAAAATATAGAAGGGCACTGGAAAATTTCGTGTATGCTACAAAGATACGCCAAATGTGTGTTACTGCGATTAAAAATATGTGAAAAATGAAAATTACTCAAGCAACCATGAATACAAGCCACAATAGATGGTACTTTGCCAAGTGTAAGTCTGAGAGAGAAAGAAACCATTGCAAAAAACAAACATTCCTTAAATCCTATGATTAAAATGAATCCTTACGAAATATGCAAAAATAGGAGATAAAATTAACTGAATCGATATTTCTCTATGAGATGGAATATAAAGCAAAGAACAAAACTTGATAAAAGAACGTAATTCAAGATTCTTTGAAAGAAACTAACTGTTTTCAAGAACCTTGATGATATAGTAAGTATTATTTTTTTTTAAATCGTTACACAAAATTAAAATTTTAATTACTAAAAATGAAAACAAAAGTTCTATCGCAATATTCTACACGCGCTTTAGTTTTACTTTCTCTTCTACAGCGCGCTTACTATTTCACTTATTCTGATATTTTTAATTGGCCAATTCTTTGAAAAATTGTCCCAATTAAACTTTAAAAACATCGTCAAATTGCAAATATTTTCTGTAATTAGAAATGTGTAATTATTGCGAATAATAACACAAATTTCATCGAAACGACCAACAATAAACGAGGCCCTATATAAACGAACGTGCGAAGGAACTCAAGAACACAAATCGACCAAAATGAATCCACACGCTTCGATCTACTATTGCTTCGTCGTCCTGATGGTCATCGCTGTAAGTAACCGAATTTTACTTTTACTAAATAGTCACTAACACGCAATTGAATTATTTGGGCAAATTTTAGTTTTACACTTCGATGGCCGACGGTCAATCGATTCTTGGGACTATTGGCGATGCACTGAACGACATACTTGATCAATTAAAACATAATGAACCGCTGGAACAAGCCAAAACGAATGCTTGATCGATTAATAGTGCAATACCAATGGAATTGTTGCATTAAATATGTAAATGACTTAAAATAAAATATCTGCGGTAAACACTTGAAATAGTTCTTTGCCATTCCATCTCCTACGAAGTTACGAATTGTAAATGACAAACTCATTGCTCCCGTAAATTGCGGACGAAGATTGCAAAGACAACGTGAAATTATTTGAGTCCAAGCGATTGCTTTTATTCGAAACGATTTCGATTAACTGTAATACAAAGTGCACCTAATACTTTTTCAAACCCGTCATTATTTATCGACCGCTGCCGATTCTTGAACCGGCGACAATTCGCCGGCCTCTGTGCCATTTTCGGACGGTTCTTTGGTCGCAGTATCGATTGCGGTCGCTTCTTCGCCGACCGTTGAAGTCTCATTCGTTGCAGTTCCCTTCGACGGTTCGCTTGTTGTGGAAATTTGACCGGTCACAGTTGCAGTTTGAACTGTTGTCGCTTCTTCAACCGTTTGAGTTGTTGCTGTTGCATCGGTGGTCGTAGAATTACAGGCCTCAGCTTCGGTGGTAGTCGCACTTTCTGCGGTCGTTTCTTCTTGAGATGGTTGAGCGGTCGTTAAAATGCTGAATGCTGGTTGCGCCGTTGCTTGATGGGCGTTTATCAAATCCTCGACGCAAACGGCTACGTTTTCGGTTATCCTTCGTACGTCTTGCAAACTCAACGCGGGTAATGCGGACATGCGGAAAACTCCGCCGGCGATATTACTTAATAACGATTGAACAATTGCAAATAGGGTCTGTCCAGCTAGAAACGGATCATTCATTACGTCCTTAACGTTCTCGTATATGTCATTTGTCGCATCGACGTCGTTGTTCTCCGCGTATTTATTTATTTCCGGCCGTTTCTTCCATTCTTCCACCACGTCCCTACTGAGACCGAGAAACCCAAGCCGATTGGCGAGACCGTTCTAGAATCAATCGTTACGTTTGAATAGTGATCGCTTAAGGAAAATGAAACTTACTTGAGCTGCAACGAGGGCAAAAATGACAAGAGTCGTTAGCTTGAAACCGACCATTTTTTTCATTAGATTTCTAACGTAAACTAATGTTCGGACACTGGATTTTCTTCATTTATACACCAGATACAGGTGATAAAGGAACCGTAAAAACTATCGAAAAACATGGTTTGCAAATAAAATCCGCGAATTTCGCAAACTGACATTAACAGTTTACGATTTCGTTTATGGTTTTCCATGTTCGACCGTATCAAAAGAATGAATATAGTTTTAATCATTAGCATGTAAAGATTAGTGACGGTTAAAGGACGTTCGATAATACGTTAATAATAGAACAGAAATTGAAACTTCAGTCGATTTCTACGACGATATTACGCTTTCCGGTATGCATCTCCAATTAATCGCGCATTTGCTTTTTGATAAGATAACCGCTGAGACGAAGGTTTCGAATTTCGAATAAGCATATTTGATATTAATAATCTGATCATTGACTAATGGACAACGGAATTAAATCGAAACCATCATTAATCACTCGAAATTCGCCGCGATGAGTTCATTAGTTTTCATCATCTTCCTGCTACCGACTATTTTCCATGTAAGTAGAAGAAACTTTGATTGACTCTTTTGAATAGACAATTTTCCTCTGACATTTATAGGTATCTAGTTGTTCGTATGCATTAGAGAATAATCACAGTTTGAGCAATAATTTGATACATGAATTGAACGAAACCATTTACAAAGTGGTACCAGCTGCCAAAGATCAATTACAACAGGTAGCAAATTTCTGGAATGATTATGTAAAGAAGATCCATTCGCAAACGTTGATCGATTTACGGACACTCGTCAGGCTGGTTCTAGATGCTGCCGAAAATGTCGATCACCTTTCACCGAACGAAACGGACAATTGCGAACTGAAATCTTTGATTGACGATCTACACAATTATTTACCAGAAAAAGAAATGACGATGACCGATTGCTTTCTAACCGCTCACGAAAACGGTTTACGCTTCCTAACAAAGAAAGTTGTCGAATTGGACGAACACAAATACTTGCCGATCACTTTCAAATCGATGCAACACGTGTGCCACGATATCGAGATGAAGAAGCGTTGTTATGGTAAAATCATGGAAAAAGTGTACAATTCGAACAAATTATTGACGACCAGAATTAAGCAGCATGTGCTCAATACGGTGAACCAAATGCTTGAACATGAGCGGAATGTGGATTTTTGTAGGAATCGTCATGTAGAAACGACGTCCCAAGAGATGCAGAACGAGATGAAATCAGTTTATACCTGCGCCAACGCAATTACACTTCGTAAGGTCGAACGTGTTCCAATTGATTTCTTCCTTGAATGATGGAATCCGTGGATATCATCCAACACAAATAGTTCAAATGCTAGATCAAATATAAATTATGCACTCTCTTTATATATATCAAACGAATTATATGTGCAAATAAATCATAAAATCATTGTTTGCCATTGTTGTTATTCTGCGCGTTGACAATATTTGCACAGAGACGTCTCTCTAAATATTTTTTTGCGCCAGACGCTTCGACCGAAACGCTCGCGAGAGATCACTGCTGTTGTTGTTGTTCATTACTCTTCGGGTGGAAACATGTTTGTTAAAATAACGTTATTTCAATTACTTATCATGTTGTCGCAAGTGAGTTTTATCGACGTTTTACGACCATTTGCTAATTTAATAAATCGCATTAACCATCAACCCGGCAGCTTCCTGTTTGCCCGTCTGTCAAGTATGACGAAATCAGGTACGAACTGTTTGCCGGCGAATCGATACGCGCGAACGACTTGTTTGCGATATTCGGCGACATCATAGCGGAGCTATCGAGAAACTTGCGAGCGATCGTCAAGCTGAATTTACGAACGACAAGAAGCTACGTCCTCGGCCAAGCGGCCGCACTGAACGCGACGCTAGACGCCAACATGGAAATGGTCGATCGCCTGTCGCGCAGAGTCGTCGAACTCGGTCTAAACGATCGCACGTGCACGGCGAAACCGATCGCCACGATACGCGGCGATCGATGGGACGATCTCGTCGCCTGTTTCGACGTGCGACTAATCGGACCGAACGTGAATCTGATGGAGGAATCCGCCAAGGGACTGGAGGCCATGACCGAGATGGTATCCGAACTGCGGGCGAACGTCGACGAATGCGGTCGCGACATCGTCGAACATCCGTGTTCGTCGAAGATCATGCCGCACGTGCCGCTGATTACGAGCCAAATGCCGCACGTGGCACGCAAAATAATCGCTCGCGTCCTAACGTTAGCGAACGCGATGAGCGACCGCGTCATGGAATGCGCCAGCGAACGAATCGACGCGTTCAACGGCCTAACCGCTGAGACTGACGAGCGAATCGAATGCCTAAAACGACTTATCCGGCCAAATTAGGCTAATTTAGATAATAAAGTTGATTTGTAAAAAAGAAATTGGGGAGTTTGCTTTCGTTTACGCGCCCAATTAACTGCTAATTGCAATAATCGTCCCACGGCGAAATTCGCCATTCGATTAGTTGCAACGAAATTAATATGGTATCGCGAATCGTTCGGGTCGTTCTATTAGCGATAATCCTCTTGCATAGTGTCGAAAACGTGCGGGATACGACGAAATTCGCGTCGGCGATAGTGCAAACGGTCGAAGGGCTATTGGACGATTTGCGGACGACAATCTGTCGCGAAGTGAACGGAGCCAAAGAGGAAATCGTCGCCGTCTTGCGGAACGTCACGCAAACGCTAATCGCACCCGTTCGAAGGTATCGCAAAGAAATCGCCGACGAAATCGATCCGCTGATCGACGAAATCGACGGCTTATTGGTGAAAGCGAACGCGGCCCGTTTGCAAGCGAACGGTTGCACGCGAACGCTCGAGCAAGTCCTGGACGTTCCGTATACGTTGTTATACGAAAGCTTCGAGTGCATCACCAAACTCCTCAGCGATATTCTGAAGGTGATCCGCACTGCCGTCGACGGCATCGAGTCGATAGTGGATGTTTTTAAGGATTTGACCGACGATTTCCAACGCTGCGGCGGCTTCTTAGCGATCGGTTGTCTGGTGCGACTGGTCGGGTCGATTGTCGATGAAATAAGTAAGATACCGATAACGGTGGCTGATATCATACGCAAGGTCCTCGAACAAATCGCCAAAGCGAAGTTTGGTCTGGACGCTTGCGGATTGGGAGGAATCGCGATCGCCATCGGAAAGGCCGTAACAACCGGTGGAAGGATTGCGAAATGTCTTGCCCAATTACTGGACGAATAATTTGTGTGTTTTTTACAATTATTTTTAAGTAAATTGGCCTCATTATTGCGGCTCTTTGCCCTATCCTAATCGCACATTCCGAATTGCACATTTCTAATTACCCATCCAATTAGCATTAACGATTCAAATTGCAAAATAGGGGCGCAAATAACAGTTTCGCTTTAATACTCAAGCTAAGCCTGAGCGTGCAACCGTATCGAAGAATGTTACTTGCAGTCGTCTTCCTGATATTAACTCGAGTAAGTGAATTCTTTGTTGGTTTCGGTGGATTAATAAAGCCAAAATTGCTTTTAGGTCATCGACGTACCGTTCGCGGTTTCCGTTGATTACCACAAGCCGGATTTTAATGGAATTGGAGGGAATTTCGAAGATCATGAACCGTTCACAATGCGTCCGATGTTACGCGAAACACATACTACAGGCGAATTAATCGCGACATTCGTCAATCAAATTGCAAATGAAATCGCCAAATTGGACGTCAACGAGCCGATGATTATGGATATATTCAATTATGTCTTGCAACTGTTGAAAGCTTTCGTCAACGATGGCATCTTAACGGTGAACCAAGTCACCAACTTCGTATCTGACTTGTACGATTTCCTGGACCAATTAGTTACGCAATTAATTGATGTCAAATAAGAAACATAGTTTGTCAAAATTTCCATTATTGTCACTATCAGCAAGAGCAGCTTTTTTGATAACTTGCTTAAAAATTAAAGTGGTGCGTTATGTGATTCGAATATAATTTTCTTGAGTGAAATAAATTTTATTCAACAACAATTGTTTTGAACCGCTTCCTGTTCCCAACTCCGTTTGAGATTCATATCGATGCTGTCTGATGAAATCCTTATTTGTTCTAACTCGTCGCGATTCCAAGTCCGATTGTTTTTATTTCCTAGTGGCAAAGTTCATCATATTGCTTAACGTTATCAGTAATTACAGCGCGAACAATATGACACTTTATTGGCGGTCAATAAAATTTATGGAACCCGTAAAATGTGGCGACAACAACAAATTGAATCTTTCAAGTGTAACGCAGGCAAAAAAAAATAGGGAGACCGGAAGTGGAAAAAAACCTTCGCAAAATAAAATCGCAAACGGTTGTTTGCAAGCCAAACCGCGTGCCGTATAAAAGCGCCGTTCGAACCGTATCGAAATCAGTAAGCGGCCGATTAACGTTCCATCATCAAGGAGACATCATCCGATAAGCCGCAGAGATCATGGCAAAAATCATCGCTTTGGCACTCGTAGCAATCGCTCTATTCCAAGTGAGTAACGAATAAATTCGATCGGCATTTTACCATCGAACGATTGTCGCCATTCTTCGCAGGACTTCGCCATCGCCGGCCATGCAGTCGACACGCACATCGATAAAGTGGTCGATCGTACCGTCATCGTAAACCGTCCGCATCACGGCAAAGGCTATTACGGCCCGGTCGTTCGTCGCGGTTGGGGCAAAGGCATCGTCGCGCCCGTAGTCGCCACTCCGTTAGTTGGCGGTCTCATCGCCACTCCCATTCTCACCGGCGGTTTGATCGGCGGCGGTTTGATCGGCAACGGTTTGATTGGCGGCGGTTTAATTGGAAACGGTTTGATTGGCGGCGGTTTAATTGGAAACGGTTTAATCGGCGGCGGTTTGATTGGTAATGGTTTGATCGGCGGCGGTTTGATCGGCAACGGTTTGATCGGCGGTGGTTTGATCGGCAACGGTTTGATCGGCGGCGGTTTGATTGGTCACGGTTTGATCGGTCACGGTTTGATCGGTGCTCCTCTTATCGGCGGTCCCATCATTGGCGGTGGTGTATTAGGCAAATCGCTCGCCTACAATCCGCGTTTGTACCGCAGATATCGCGGTCGTTACGTAAACTACGGAGGTTTGAATAAAATCGCGCCGAGGAAGGTCGTCAAAGAAGTGCACGAAGACATCGTACCGGTCAAGCACACCACGTACACCAACTTTCACTAGAAGGATTATTAAAGGATTCGACGACTTCTGGACGCCGTGAACAAGAAGAAGAAAATATTACCAAGCCACGGATACATGTATTTAATTATTCAAATTATCTTAACTTATTTAGCATTGTAATTCAATGAATCTCTTTCGTGTTTCATGTTAACATACGGTTGTTTTATCGGTGTTTAAATAAATATGTTTGGCTATATCAAGAACGAAATCCTTTTATTTCTCACAACTATATTAACCTTTAAAGGTTTTACCCGGCGCCTCCACCAAAATCGGCACTTTGTTAAACAAGTCATTAACATTTAATTCTTAAGCAATATCGACCTTAATGAATTAATCTTCAGAGTGTTCAATTGTCTACACTGGAAACTATTAGAATGCATTATAGATATATAGATTATTTGCAAGAATCTAATAAATAACATTAAATTGACTTCAATTTTCTAGAGCAGATAAAATAGCTAATAAATTAAAACTAATTAGCGAACAATTGGCGATATAGGAACGTATCGATAGAAAGTGTTATGCAAATTGTTTTTTGCCCAGTTGCAAGCGATCACTTCTTCGTAATAGTAACAAACCGAACGTAATGAACCATCCAATATTAATAATCGTTTTAATTCATTTCTGCGGTTCAGAGGTAAGAAGAGACGAATCGTTTCGCCGCGATTAATTAATTTCTCGATCAGGTAATTGGCATCGCTATCGGAAAACCGAATGCTTCATTACGAACCGCGGGTTTCGGCCAAAAAGTGGCAGACTCACGCACGTATTACACTCGAGATGCGTCGCCCAATTTGATGGGCAACTTCTTGGAGGACTTACTAGACGAATTAAAGGACGGTGTCAGCGACACTTTACAGGAGCTACTGAACGACATACTCGGCGATCAGAAGGAGAGTTTAAAGACGATCAGCCAGCAGAAGGACATGATCCCAATCGTTATCAGTAACGTGACGCATTTCATGTCGCAGGCGGACGATCTGATACGGAAATTTGCCAGTTTCAACATGAGCATGGGCGATTGCGACGTCGGCATTGCGGAAGTGGCCAGTCAATTGTTGCAGAGCATCGAGGCGGTCGCGCTGAAATGCTTAGACGATTTAGAGGAGCACGTGAATAAGATCGTCGATCCGATAGTGAAAGACGTCGACACCATCCAGACGAACGGCAACAGATTGATAGAAGAAGCGGCGAGCTGCTTGCAAGATTTCGACGCTTGCGGAATGCAGCTGATGCAAATCGCGATCGCGATCAAGGACGAATTGGATGCGATCGGTCGGGTGTTGGGTAACGTCGCCGACGTCGAGAAGAATTTCTTCTTGGATATACCAGAAGAAGCCGACCAGTGCATATTCAGCGATCAAATGGTCGACGTTTTTACGAAACTGATGAATTTAATCGCGTGTTTAAACAATTTAACCAAACAATAAACCTTTTAAATTGTGCAAGAGTCTCATTATTTCTTCTCCCTTATCAAACGCATTGTTTCTCGCGACTTGAATTAATTATTTGCTGAATAATTCGCGTTTATTTGCTGTTTACGTAATCACGTACATCAAACAATGATAGAGATTCTGTTTACAACTGTCGGTCAAATGGAAAAGCGTGATAGTAGCACGAACTTGGTAAACTATTTTATTGTGCAGAATTAATTAATTCGCCAAAACAAAAAAAAAGGGAAGGAAATCGGGCGACGCGAAAATATAATAAGGATATTTGATTAGTACCATGATCAGGCACGTATATAAACGGCGGCGAACGCAACGAATTCATCCGAGTCTCAAGCACAAGCGTGTCAGTTGGCCATCAACATGCGATTCCTTGTGGTCCTCGTCTTAATCGCATCCATTTTGCAGGTAACGTTTTGCGATAATCCATCGTCAAATCTTATTTCGTTAATAACAACCAACAATTCTCCTATTAGGATTACGCTCTCGCCGGCGATAAGGAGCACGACGAGAAAGTGATCGTCAAGTCCGACCGCACCGTCGTGATCGAACGCGATGACGCACGCCCAGTCTACGGATCCGTTGGCGGCGCGTACAAGCGGCCGGTTCACGGCCCGTCGTGCACTTGCACCGCGTGCGTGAAACGAAGACGTTACGTGATCAAGACGAAACGCACCGCTCCGTACTACAAGAAGAAATCTTCGTACGTGAGACCGATCGTCGCGGACTACGACAAAGTGCGAGCGCTGCCGGTACGCCGACCGATTTACAAGGACGCACTACCATATGGCGGTTATGTTGGAGCCGCCCCGTATTGGCGCGGCGCCTATCTTGGCGGTTATCATGGCGGGTACCTCGGTGGCTACTACGGCGGTTATCCCATTGGCGGTTACCTTGGTGGCCCATTAGGCGGTTATCTTGGCGGTTACGTTGGCGGTATCGCACCTATCGGATTCGGTGGCTGGTACGGCGGCTGGAGTCCGGTGCCGCACCGCCCGATCTATGGCACAGGATACGGTCGCTATTGGGGCGGTTGGTTGCCGAACAAAGGCCGTCCGAAGACGGTCGTCGAGAAGGTCGAGAAGATCGTCGTGCCGGTCAAACGCAACAAGCGCGTCGTCAAGCAGATCATCGAGCACCATAAACACGAGAAATGATTTGTTCGCGCGCGCAATTTTGCGTCACTTTTGTAAATTTTCGTGATTCTCCTTTTGGTTTGAATAAACGTGAAGGAATATCCATGAAATCTTTGTTTATCGTTCCACCTATTAATCCAATTACAAAAAGAAGTTTGCAGCAGGAACTTGTTTAAAAAACCTGAATAGGAGAAGCAATAAGGGAAACGTACGAGAAAATGGTTTTCCTTTTATTTCAACTACTTGTATTGATCAATTTCGTAGGTCTTAAAGACTTTAATAAATCAAATGAAATTAAAATCTCTAATGCGCAATCCTAAGACCTAAAGATTAAATTCAATCACCTCAAATCCGCTAGAATCTTTGTGGCAACAATTTAATGAAACTACAAACAGAAAGTTACTCGCTAATCTTCGCTATAAGTAACTGAACAATAGATGCATAACAAGGGAAATTTTAATTAGGAAAGACCTGAAATGTATGCACAACTTTTGCAATCTTATACTGACTGCATTTCCTTGTCAAACATCAAGGAAATTGTTGAATAGAAATCTCGATATTTCGTAAAAAAGCTTCAGAAGACAGAGCTTAACGTAAGTTACACAAGATATATCAAGATCGCGCTATTATTCACATTTTGACGTCTCTGAATTCAGGGTGCGTCTTATTAGGGCAAAATTACTGATAGGCAGTTGGTTGCAGTCAACTTTCGTTGACTTTTTAATAAAGCTATGCTAATTGTTGCTCTTATAAAGAACAAGGAAATCTATCTTTTATTGGTGGACATTAATTTTTTGAGAGTAAAGTTTTTCTTTGGTTTTACTCTTTTTCATATCTAACTAAGAAAAATGATAATCGATGGCGCCTTATACGCGAGTAAATGCGGCCATTACTTTTGGTATTGCTGCTAATGAAAATGCTAGCAATTGCAAATGTCCTTAAGCCATCCCAATAACAATAGAATCAGTCCGATATGTCTGCTAATTGTTTTCATTTCTGCACCAATATTGAATTACTTAAATCACTTGTTATTTGATGCGGTTCAATCTCTCACGCATAATTCAATCCAGACTGTTTATTGATACGATTCTTGTTGCCGCAGCAAAAGAAAAAATATAAACAGGTAGTTGGTTGTTAATTGAATTGCTTTAACAACCAAAAAATAAGCGAATTGATTGCGAAAACAGGAAATCGAATGCATGTGGCAAAAATATAATAAACCAATCCGGCGGTTGTTTTGAAAGCTTAAGCATATATAAAGTGCCGCCGATCGTTCAATAAATTCAGTGAGCTGTTAGAGAAGCTAATCCATCCATCATCATGGCAATCGTACTTAATTTGTTAATATCAGCAATCGTCCTATTACAAGTAAGTGCCTCGTGTACATATTCTTTGACGTCACTAACACTAATCAACATTTTTAACGAAACAAAAAACAGTTCGGCGACGCATCGTACCCCGATTACAAATTAAGACCGCAACCGGAAAAGGTGATCGTCCGCGATCAGCATCGCACCGTGGTCGTCGACGACGGCTTGGGCCCCGTTTACCGCCGACCATTGGGCGCTACGTACAGAAGACGTTCGCTCTTACACGGACCCACGTGCACTTGCAACGCGTGCGTGACGCGAAGACGGTTGGTGATCCAAGAACAAACGCGCACTTATCCGAACGCCAAATACGCGAAACCGATCGCACGCGTCGCAAAACGTCCCGTTTACCGACAAGTCTTAGGCTTGGCACCGGCTCAACTCGTCGTGCCGGCGACCGTCGTCGTCGTCGCCAATAAACCGTTGGCCTATGGCGGTTTATTGGGCGGATATCTTCGTGGCGGATACCTAGGTGGCTTATCGTCCGTCGGATCGGCTTATGGAAACGCTTTGGGCACGGTAGGATTGGGCGGCGTGATCGTCCAAAGCGCCGCCGCCGTGCCGCTTTACACTCAAGCGGTCGTTCAACAGGTCGTCGTACCGGCCAAACCGGCGAAACGCGTCGTCCGACGGGTGGCGTACGACAGTTACAAGTAATTTTGCGAGCAAATATGAACGCGCTTGTTAAAGTGAGGATTCGGAAATAAAATAAAAACCTGACAAAATCGATACAAGTACATGAATATTTGTTTGAGTGAGTGACACTCAATTCTACCCCGAGTTTTCCTTTAATTGCAAGTGAATCGAATAATGTTAAAAAGTGGGAGTGAAACAGATTTAACCTGGAGAAATGTTAATTCCTTTTGAAGCCATTTTTTAAACCGAAGTACATTGACAAGAATCGAATGGCCAACGAATATAGCAAGAAAAATCTTAAGAATAAGAAAGATCACAGACCTTAGGTAATCCACAGATTATTTAAAGAGACTTTCGATACGAAAATTTAATACTTCTAATTCGACAAACTATTGTCTGTTCTCTATCATTAATCAACAAAAATTGTTTAAACAGTCCGTTTGCGTTAAACGATGCACTTCCCAATGTTGATAAAATTGTGGAATTCGTAAATAAATTAATTGCCAATTAATTAACAAGTGCGTTGGATAAAAAGCGGTGGTTATTAAGTAGTAAAGATGATTCAATGCAGCTAGAATCTTGCTGTTGCAATAATGAAAAACTTTGAAAACAGGAAGAAGTTCCGCATATATTAACCGGAAAAATACGATAATAAAGATAACAATTGCGTCTATTTGCGCATAGGAAAAAGAAATCTATCTGGCATATATAAGTTGAAACTTATTCGGGATGGAATTAGTGCGAGTTGTAGAGAGTTAGTTATGGGTGTACTTCTTAAATTGTTATTGATTGCTACGGTTTTGCTCCAGGTAAATGATCCCCCGGCATAAAAATTGTGATTTAGTGTTAAATCCATCCTTTTCTTTGCTCAAATTCTAGGCCTATGCTTATACCGACGACAAATTAGACGATGTCGATTACAAGAGACCGATATCCGTTCATCATTCGCGTAGACGGGTCATCAGCAGGAACTATTACAAAAACCCTCACGGTTTGAAAAAACCGAACCACGGTGAATATGGTCCAGTTCATGATATACCTTATGGCCCAATTGGTGGTTTGCCTTACGGCCTAATTCACGGTTTACCATATGGCCCAATTCATGGTTTGCCTTATGGTCCAATTCATGGTTTGCCTTATGGCCCAATTCATGGTTTGCCTTACGGCCCAATTCATGGTTTACCTTATGGCCCAATTGGTGGTTTACCTTATGGCCCAATTGGTGGTTTACCTTTTGGACCGTATGGCCCGGTCAAAGGTTTACCGTATGCTCCAGTTAGAGGATTACCGTATAGCCCTTACGGTCACGACCTGGGTTATGGCATAGGAAAGAATGGCTATTTGTACGGCGATGATTATGTAAGAGGTGGCAAAGTGCTCGGACACGGTTACCGACGCTACGGCAAGAATCGCATCCATAGAAATAAATTGGGTCCGTATCACGGCGGTCGTAAATACAATAAGCGTGTGGTGAAGGAAATCGTCGAGCCAATATACGAAAAATAAATTTGATGATTAATTTTGCACGGCCCGATACACAAGAAAAAATATTTATGTAACAAAGATTTGTATCAATTTAAATTTGTAAAACCAATCATTCATTTATGACAATGTTCTTCTTTCATGAAAAATAATTAAACAAATTCAAAATTTCCAGTAATCAAAATTATGAGCGCATTTTAATAAATGTTATACAACCATCCATACCTTTAAACCCACCAACCAAAGGGAAGCATCACGTATCTAAAAAGGCCCGATTTTTATTGTTTTGCCTAAACAATTAACGAAAATTAAAAAAAGAATGTAAGTTTATGGAGACGATTATTGATAAATATACAAACTTCTAAAGTATAAAATTATTTTTATTCATACTTATTTTGAAGAACAAATTCTTCGTCCTTTATTTAATTTTAGTACTTCATCTCAATCCTAATCACAATAGAAAGAATTATGCAAGTGGGCGTCTGTTGGTCCAATTAAAAGATATATTTTACATCCACGTACAATATGAAGAATTCGACATTTTCTCGAGGATCCAAAAGAATCTGACAATTTTAAGTTGCACAGCAGTAGAAAAATCTCTTAACTTAAGAAACTTAAGAATTCAACTAAACCGAAAATACGTTACCCACCAAACGAATAAGCAGTTCGTGTTGATCTTCATCAACTCCTCCAACTAACTGAACAAAAGTCTTAATGCCACGAAGATTCCTATCACGATTCCTCTCATTAATTTATGTTTATTGCTTAATTACCGTGTTTATCTTTTACTTGTTTTCCGTTATTCTTAAGTATGTTATACTTAGGCCGATTGCTTACATTTCCGGCTGTTGATGCCAAATGGCAGAGAGTTGATCAAAATATTATTAATGTCAAGAGAAACTTGATGGATTGTCAATAAATTTTATCGAATACGCATGATATTTAGATAAAACAACAAAAATTACAATTGATAAAAGGGAGATGGCAAATCGAATGTGTGAGTTTTATAAGAAAAACAATAATAAATCGTATTGTTGTCGTTAAAGAACAACCAGTATATATAGGCCGAGATGCAACAGAGGAAATCAGTAAGTTGTCGAAGAACGTTCCACAAGGAAGAAACAGCAGCTTTAAACCCTCAAACATCATGAAAGTAATTTTCGTTTTCGCTCTAGTAGCAACCGTCTTATTGCAGGTAAGTGATACAAACGAAATCAATCCGTTGCCTTGATCATCTCGAGCAATATTTTCCCAATTTCGCAGCACTACGCCCAAGCAGACATCAAAGCCGATTGCGACGATGTCAAGGACGTCAAACAAGTGAGCATCAGAGACCGTACCGTGGTCGTTAACAATCACAAAGGCGCCGATTGCGGTTGCGGCGGTTGCGACGATTGCCTCAAACGAGGCGTCATCGTCGACGGACACCGTCTCGGCGGTTTACGCGGCATCCGCGGCGGACGATTGGGCGACTGCGGCGGACGCAGATGCGGCAGATGCAACGTTTGCCTTAAACGCGTCGCCATCGCGCCGGTCGTAGCCGGAATCGTTTCCACCCGCGTCATCGGTGCCGTAACCACCCCGATTCTCGGAACGGTCGTCACTCCGGTCGTCGTCGGTGGCGTTGCAGTGCGCGGCCGCCGCTTAGGTTTGGGCGGACGTCTCGGTTGGAATTCCCTCTACGGCAGACGTTACATGGGTTTGGGCGCCTTAGGAATGGGACCTTTGGGTTTGGGCTTGGGCTTGGGTGGTTTAGGAATGGGCCATTTGGGTATGGGCGGCCTAGGCGTGGGCAATTTGGGTCTGGTCGGCTTGGGCATGGGCCCGTTGGGTTTGGACCGTTGGGGTATGGGCCGTTTGGGTATGCGCCGTTTGGGTATGCGTCGTTTGGGTATGCGTCGTTGGGGTAAGGGCCGTTTAGACGATTGCGGCAAACTCATCAAGTAAATGTTTGGAACGTTCGCAACTGAAGGATCGATGATTGTTTTTTGTGCAATCATTGCAACGACACGAATACTAGCATTGTAATACACGGTTTATTTGTTAGAGTTTAGTCCAATAGTTCTTTCGGGGCTGGGTTTATCAAAATTCAATCAACTGTTATTGTAATTTTAAGCACAATGGGTAATTAAATAAATAATTCAATTTATCAAATTTGAAGCCTATTTTTTAAATTTCCCTTTTCCCCTTCGTACCATTTGGATTTTTTAAAATAATTTTCCAATTCCGAACTCCATACTGTGATTAAACAAGAAATTAATCGACAGACAAATTATTATTGTCGAGATGGATCTTACTAAATTATCAATGCAAACAGATTTCATAATGAAAATTGTCGTTTATTCTTCTTAGGATTTAGCAATATGTAATCTTTCATATTGAGAGAAATCACATCACATTTAACTTAATAATTATTATTGAAATGCTAGAAAATCCATTTCAAATTTGCCAGAGTATAATGAGACAATAATTTACCTCAAATTTTACATGATACATAAATATACCCCGGCGCCTCCACCATAATCATGTCAAAACTAAATAATTTCCGCTTACTGACATTTGACAAATAACTAACTAGTTTTAAAGTTTCGTTCTAATTAATGATTTTCCCAGTTCAATATATCAAAGTGGCGAATAAATTAATACCAAAAAAATTAATCAAACAACTTTATCTTAAAAGATTCAGTTTAGTTGCCACATACTGAAGCTAAACCTTAATATCAAACACGATTTAAGGGAAACATTCCATACTTGAGACGAAACACTTTATTATTACAATTTGATATTCGTTTATGCCAATGACTCTAGAAATAATTAAATTTTATTTACTCAAATTCAAAGATAATTTATTTGCCCACTAATTTAAATAAAGTAATTGTTAAACGCCGCATTATTATTTAAAAAAATTATACGCCACTTTGTTTTTTCCACGTTGCTTTTTATTTTTAAAAAAATTATTATGTACCGCAAACAAATTGATTTCTTTTCCTGATTCATTGACACAACCTACAACGATTTAAAAACACGTGAGCTTATTGACAATTAATAAAACCATTTAATAATTTACAATCCTTATCAAAAGAGGAGATGATGAAGAGGTAATCAATACCGGGATATTTTTCTATGTTGTAAACAAAGTATAATAAACCGATTGTTTTTAACAGAAAAGGATCCGGTATATATAGGCATTGGGTAACATCGGTAAAGTCAGTTAGCAGCAGCCGAGATTGATAAGAAGATAATATGAGGGCATTTTTCAGTTTAGTTTTGGTGGCAACCGTCCTATTGCAGGTAAGACAACATTAAATCGATTCCTCAACTTTGCTTATCTAATTGACCGCCATCATCAATCATTGTTACAGGATTATGCTTTAGCCGGCCATAAGCTCGACGACCGCGACCGTACCGTCGTGATAAACGAACGCGAGGTGCGTCACTTAAGAAAACCGGTTTCCGTACGTCCCAGAAAATATTACGAAAACCGTTTGATCCGTGGACCGATCATAGGACACGGTCTCGGTTACCGCGGCGGTTTAATCGGCGGCGGTTTAATCGGCGGTGGTTTGATCGGTCACGGTTTAATCGGCGGTGGTTTAATCGGAGGCGGTTTAATTGGAAACGGTTTAATTGGTGGTGGCTTATTAGGCGCTCCAGGTTGGCTTGTAGGAGCACCAGGTTGGCTTGTTACGCCGGTAGTTACACCGATTGCCGGTCCAATTGTCGCACCAATTGGCGGACCAATCGGTTGGAAAGGCGCTTACGGACCGTGGAATCGCGGTGTCGGAGGTTATTGGGGCGACGTACGTGGATACGGTTGGAACGATGGATACTACCGTGGTGGATTGAAGAAGGACGTGATCGCGCCGCGAGTTACCAAGAGGCGCGTCGTTAAGGAAGTCATCGAGCCCGTACATCACAAATAAGTTTCTGGTTTTACTTCTTGTAAGAACCCAAGAATAATAACGATTCGTCTTCCATTATAAATGGATGCAACAATTTTGGCGTTTTGCTATATTTGACTCATAGTTTGTTCTTGGTAGTGGTTATAAAAATCTTAGATTAAGAGTAGTTTAGTGGGATAATTGAATATACATTTGATTAAACGAAATTTCACGCCTTTTTATTACCTCTATCTCACCACAAACTGTTAATTAAAAGGAAAAGACGAACGTTGTTTTGACAAAAGCGCCTCTCGATCAAAAGAATAATCTGCGCAATTTCGATCGTTCCTCGTTGGCAATGAATTTCTTTTGCCACACGCACTTTGTTTTGCTCGTTGTGCGTTAATTGCTTAATTGCCTCAATCAGAGTATTTGCCTTTAATCGTCATAAAAACTTTTGTATGCTCAACTGTCGCTTTGTACCCATTGGAGATAATTTATGCTAAGACGACTTTGGCTTTGATTTCCTGTTGATAATTGATGAACAAACGTTATGGGAACAAACAATCGCTGACATTAAACGCTTTTAATTGAGAGTCAATAAAGTTTATTGGGACGTTAAGCGGGTAAAATAAATAGTTTAATTGACAGAGCGGAAGTAAAATGTAGCAAATGAAAACATTGTTAAAATAATAGTTTTTTTTGTTAGCGTAAGAAAACTTCTTTTCTTCTTGTGGCGTATATATAGTCGGAAGTTCTCGATGGTAATCATCAGTTGTGGAGGAGTAGTAAAATAATAACAACAAGTAAAAGTACAAGACAAGAATTATGAAGATAATTCTCAGCTTAGTGCTCGTAGCTGCATTTTTAGAGGTAAGCCGATACGATTCGAACGCCGATTTTCCAATCAAAACGTTCTCAACCGTTCTTAGGGTTACGCTCGTGCCGATGACAAAATCGTCGATACCTGCCCGGACAAGGTGGTGGTGAAAGACACGGTCGTCCATCATCAAGTGGACACGGTTAAGCAGCCGTGCAAGCCCGTAGTGCGACCGGTTCGTGTATGCAACTGCGGCGGTTGCAACACTTGCCTGCGACGCCGAAGACATTACGGTAACATCTACGATTATCGTCTCTTAGGTCTGCGAAGACCGATCTATGACGGTTACAAAGGCTTAGATTACGGTTACGGATACGGTCCCTACGGCGGTTACCTGCCGTACGGCGGTCTCCGCAGAAGTCGTTATGGTTATGGCGATTTGTACGGCAGACGTTACTGGGACGGTTACTACGGCCGCGGCTGGGGCGTCCATGGCAGACGTCTTCGTAGACATCGCAGACGTATCGTCAACAAAGTGATCGATCTCAAGCACGACTAAGACGAACGGCAAAAGAGCGCGCCGGATGGTTAACACGAAAGAAGCCATTAAAGCAAACCCTCGCAAATCCTCTTATTAGTATTAGTTAAACGTTAGCTTATAGGTCAATTTCGATTTGGGTTATCAAAATTATCGTATTTTATTAGCGGGTTATTAAACAATGTCTATTGTACAAACTAAAATTGCTTCATCATCAAATAAAAGAAAAATTAATTGAATTTGTCTGTGTAATATTATTCGATTCCGGAAATCCAATACCAAAATGAAAATCCTAGACGAAAAAGTAATGACTACATAAAGGCCACCTTCTTTAAGATTATGCACCGAAAAATTGCACAAAAGCGTTTTAAATAAATAAACTCAAGAGGCAAAATTGTTTAAGAAATCGAAACAATTCTTAAATAACAAATGATAGTTTATAAGCCTTAGTTAGAAAAAATGACTTCATTTCAAAAAAGGAACTAATGCAAATGCTAATACTACGACCAAATAAAACAATGCTAAAGAATAAGATATTTTCCATCCATAATAAAACTCAAATCTCTAAAAAATTGTTCTCTAACTTTAGTCTATTAAAGAGATACTTTCTTCACTTCCAGTTTTATGAAGACGTAAGAAATTAGATCGATTCGTGGATCGCATCAAAATATTACCAGCTTTTGCAACACGGGATTCGTACGCTGCTCGAAAGATGGAAGAAAGCATGACCAGTTTTTTGCAATAAAGCCTCAAATTGCGGAAGAAAAACGGCGGAGGAAAAGTCGCAGACCTAATAATAAATTCAAACTTCCAGAAAGATTATTTGATGATTGCGAACACTCTGATACTATGAAGAATCGTGAAAAACAAATTTTTTACACAAAATGTGATTTGTTTTTATATGTATAAACAGCATATTTGGTTTTGCCTAATTTTAGTGCCCAATTAATTTCCCTCGACTCGCTTTATTGCCTATAATTTACGCACTAAAATACTTCATTTCCTAATTGACGTAATTGCAATTATACAGCACAATTATACAGCCGCTCAATAAACGTTTTATTAGGGAGAAACTCAAGTAAATGTAACAAAACAAACACTGAAATAATGATAGTGACGGAACCTAATACGAGAATTTTCGCGTAAAGAAAACATAATAAAATTTGTCGCAATTACTGTTTGGACGAAGAGACGAATGCAGTATATAAACCCTTCGAACTCCAACAGGAATTCAGTACATCCACCACGAACGTTCATACGACGAGACCAGAAAAAGAAACAACAACAAAATCAACATGCAAAAACTGCTCGGTTTGGCATTAGCCACCATCTTCTTGCTGGTAAGTAATTTAACAATCTCTTCCACAAGAATCGACCATCAATAGTATAATACAATCAAATCGTTATGCAGAACACCGTTGCCGCTGATGATTCGAAACCAGAGGGAACGCCGCAGCAACAACCGGCAAAGCAAAAACCACCTCAGCGACAACAACCTCAGCAGCCTCAGCTACCGTTCTTGCAGTTGCCCGACCTCAATCGTCTCTTCCAGCCGAACTTTGGACCACCGAATCCATTAAGTTTCTTGAACCCGCGATCGTTGAACGACGACGATAAGAAGCCGTGCGATGCCACCGAGGTGACGACAATTGTGAAGAAAAAAAAGCCGGTCGTCGTCGTCGTGCAAGAACAGAAGAAAGTCGTGGTACCAGAGTGCGATAGCGAAGCACCCAAAGCCGTTGTCAAAACCTTGGCAACATCGCATACTCATGATGGTCACATAATACACACCACTCGCAAGACGTCGTTAGGTCGTAGATTAGCAAAGAAACGCGTCTCTCACGACTCGGAAATCGTCGTGGCGGACGATTACTTACACCGCCGCCGATTGGGTAACAAACGTTTGGATTACAACCGTTTGGCTTACAAAGACTTGGATTACAACGATTTGGGCCATCACGGTTTAGGTCACAGAGATTTGGGTTACAAAGATTTAGGCTACGACGGATTAGGTTACAAGGATTTGGATTACTATGGTGCAGGTTACAAAGGATTGGGTTACAAAGAATTGGGTCATAACGACTTAGCTTATAAAGGTTTGGGTTATAACCGCTTAGGTTATGACGGCTTATTACGCGACGACTTGCACAGAAAACGCCAGCATCGTTACTCGAAACGGATTCATGCCGGTTTGGGACGTTACTCGAACGCATACGATGAGCATTTGGTTGGATCGCATGGACACGTGGCGCCGCGCGCCCGCTACGGACGCGTGACTAAAGAAATTGTCGAACCGTATCCGCACAACGGCTACTATTAAATTAAATCGAGGATGGGATGCAACAACCGATTAAATGTTTAATTATCATAACTTATTATCGAATTACTAACAATCTGGGCCATCAAAACTAACTTATTATTAACAATGTACGATTAGAATTGTCAAAATAAACAAATAATGTCGGAAAGATAAGTTGTTTCTTTGTGGAGATTGACCTGGCGCATCCACCATAATCGCACTAATGTTTTTCGTTATTTTTAACGCACATTTTGCCCCAAATTTATTTACTTGCAGTAAAACAAGACTCATTATTGTTCCGAATTTTCTTGCGAAGTTAATTGGCAATCGCGCAGCTTTAGCCGAATCTCAAGAACGAAAACACATATAAAGTGAATGCTAATGTTAATTTTCTATGCAATTACGGATTGTTTGCTAATTTTTATAACGTTTCCTGCTAATTGCACGATGGAAAATTTACGACAAAACAGTTTAACAAAAGTTAATCAAAACAAAACCGTTTGAATACACATCCAATTAATAATATTGAATAAATTTGCGTAGATGTGATTAAACAGAACTAGCAATTAATCATCTTAAACAAAGGGAACGCAATCGAGGGAATAGAAAGGTGAAAGCAATAAATAACATTGAACTAATATTGTTTTTTTTAGCGAATCCTTCGCTAATGTGCGGATATATAAGCATCCGATTTTTCCGAAGTTACAGTAGAAACAATTTGAAGCAATCGAGCAAATCATGGGAATACGAGCAATATTCTGTTTCACAGTGTTAGCGATCGTCTTCTTGCAAGTAAGTGACGCAAATTTTAAATTAACAATAATTAACTCTGTAACTTTTAAAGGACTACGCGCTCGCTAACGACGATGACAATTTCATATTCAAAACGCCAAAGAATTACAAAAAATATATACCAATCGATATTCCGTACAAGATTCCGAGCTACGATTGTAATATAGCCTCGAAAGGATTTGGTCTCTTGGGCAAAGGACTCGCACTGGATCGTTACTATGGCGATCATTTGGACGGTTACCACAGGAGAGTGATACGGAAGCCGGTGGAGTCCGTGGTCGTGGATCGCCAAGTGACGACGTTGGTCGGCGGTAAAGGAAAGGATTGCGGCTGCGGCCGTTCGCCTTGCGATTGTGACCGTCCGAGATTGAACCGTTGCGGTTGTCGCGATTCGAAGTTGAACCGTTGCGATTGCGGCGCCGGTTGTAACAGATGCTGCACAACGTGTAATAAGAAATCGTGTTAAAGGCACCAACACGGACTACCTCTTGTTCTTGGGCAATTATCTATTGGTAAATGTGTATTGGGGAAAATTATCCGAAAAGAATTGTAATGATTATTATTGAAAAAAAAAATTAAATAAATGGGAGATTGGCATTATATGTTTAGTTACTTTATTCTCCAAACAAAAGCAACTCCTAACGTAAATCGACTATTCAGTAGGTCTTAAGTAAACGATGTTGCTGTAAACAAATTAACTTTCGTTGCAATAACAGCAATGGAATATTTCTCTTGAAAAATAATATTGTTTTTCAATTTCTGCAATTGGTAATTTTCCAAGAATGCACGCACCTCGATTGTGATCCCTTACGCAAAGTATAAAAAAAATAACATAATAATCGTCCTAACGTTATGTACGATACGCAATTAATTATTTGCATATTGACGATATAAAGTTTTAAATGTATTAAAAATAATAAATTTTACTAAATAACAAAAATATAAAGTAATAAAGATAATGCGAAATTCGCTAAACGAAAATTCGTATATAAGCCTACCAGAGGACCGAAATGGACAAGTCAACCATCAAGCGTTACTTAGTACAGTTGTCCAGTTCTCTTACAACAACAACAACATGAAGCTTTACACTTTCTCGATTTTAGTTCTACTACTCTTGGTCATTATACAAGTAAGTTTGCTACGACCATCGAAATAATACCAAATTATTTAATTCAACCCTCTGTTTCGTTTTTCCAAAGATATGCACACCGGTGCTAGGGGACGATAGCGAAATGGACGAGAGTAGCGATGTTGCTGGAGGAAGACCAGGAAGACCCGACAGACCTGGAAGACCAGGTAGGCCCGGTAGGCCTGGCAGACCTGGATATCCGTGGCCTCCACGAACAACCACCGAGAAACCGACTACCACGAGGAAACCGAGACCAACGCTGAAACCGACACCAAAGCCAACACCAAGACCGACACAAAGGCCAACACGAAGACCGAGGCAGCGCAATAGCGAATTGATCGAGCAATTGAGAGTGGTGCGAGAACTCGAGGCGCGATTGCAAAACATGCTGAACAAACAAATCGAATAATTAATCAATTAACGCTAATTAATCGATAGTTCAATTTGGGCAATTTTCTTATGGGATTCGTATTGGGTTAAGTAATTTGGCAAACAAAAAATAATCTCCACGGTTTCTGGCGGCGGTTTTCAATATGCCGCAAGTGGAAGCAACGTCCACCGCCTCGACGGAGGTTCTTCCGTCTAAATCTTCAAATTTATTTATTTATTGTATCTTATTTTCGTGTAGGGGAATATAAATGTATTTATTTTTGGTATTAATATTAAATAAATAATTTTGTGCATTATAATTATCGTTCTTTCATTTCGTTCTACAACAATATAAAACGAAATGTTGCAACTGCTCTGCATGAGGGGTTTCGCAAAAATAAATTACAAGTAATGTTTTGCCAAAGAAAGGATCGTTTCCAGAACAACAACATGTTTTCAAATGCCATAAAAATGTAAAAAACTTTCGTTAAACAAACTTGGTTGAAATAATAATCCAATTACATTATAAAAAGTGTGTGAGTAATTAATTAATTAACAGAAAACGCGCGCAATATTATGATCGTAATATAAACACTTAATGCCCTCTTGTTAATTAAACAATTAACAAACGTCATCGACCAGCACAAAACAATTTGCTCGCGATTCTATGAAATAACTTGCAATTAATCGCAGCAAAAAATTGCATAACCGTTAATTTCCATTTTATAGAGCAACTAATCCCGTGGAAATCCCTAAGCCTTATACAACCGCAAGATAATCCAAGCAATTGTATAAATTTACCGAACGCGATGCGAACGATCAGCCAATCTTTAAGATGTCGCGCATCATCATCGTCTTCTGCATAATCCCTCTTCTCCTACAGGTGAGTTAACTTCCAAATTAAAACCGCCAAATTTTTTTAACTTTTCGCAACACTTAACAGCGATCGAACGGCATATTCTTCTCGCGCTTCTTTAGCAATCCACTGACGCAAAGTACGGAAAATCGCGCGCGTGCTTTACAAACCCGGTTGACGGAGTCGAACGGCAAAATCGACGACTCCGTAATAAACGACAGCGGTCGCTTTCGGCGAGAAACCGAACTGCGTACGACGGTGTTGGACCAATTGACCCGTCGATTGCGCGAAATCGATCAGTTGGAGTCGTTGAAACGCGGCCAAGGACTGAGCACCGACTCGTGTACCGGCGCGGACCGACAGTACTTGGAAAACTTCATGACGACCTTCGACACGACCGAATGCAACACCGACGCCGTGACGAACACGGCGAAATTGCGCCGTCAACGAAGAGAATCCGCCGATCTTAACAGGGAAATCGAGCGATTCCTCGCCGACGTGAGAAGATTGCTGTCGCTGTCGTTGATCGACACCGGTAGGATCGAATCGTTGGAGCGGCGCGTCGACGATCTTACGTTATCCATCGACGACGCCATCGTCGAAGCTCGCAACAACGTGAACGAATGCATAAACGGCTTGAGACGCAGATCGTTGGAGAGCATCAATCGACACGGCGGCAACGTTAACCGGTGCTTGAACGGTTTGATACCCAAGGTACCGGTTACGCCGCAGATACCGAACGTACCGGTTACGCCGCAGATACCGAACGTGCCGGTTACGCCGCAGATACCGAACGTACCGGTTACGCCGCAGGTACCAGTCGGAGGTTCGTCATCAACTTCAGCACCGGCGCCGGCAGCCACTCCACAAGTAGGTTAATGGTTAAGGGCCTAACCAAAGTCATGTTAAAATGTAAATGGAAGTAGTGATTCAATAAAGTGATTTTTAATATTAATTGAAACGCAATTAACTTCCAAGAGTTATCTGACTAGCGCAACCTTGTTAGATTAACACATGTCAAGATTGGTAAGTTTAATTTTAGCAAAGATAACGTTTTAATCGCGCGCCGAAAACTATATATAAGAAATTCCGCTGTGTGGAACGAAAGTTATAGAGTCCGCGAAAAAGGAAAGCGATGAAGCTCGCTGCTTTGTTCTCAATAACGATCGTTTGCGTTCTATCGGTAAGCTATCAAGTTATAATTAAAGCGTCGATTGATCCATTTTTGCCGTAGCAAACCGACGACAATTTGGGCACGATCCTACCGACAACCATAAGCGAATTGGTAAATTCAACCGCAGAAAGATTGGCAGACGTTAACGGTTTGCTATCGACAATAAACACGTTCGGCGCCGAGGAAATCGCCGTTCTACAAACAGATCTGAATGAGTTCGTCGCGAAAATTTACAAGGATCTCGCGAATATCCAAAAACAGGCGGATTCTTTAGGAAACAACCGCGACCATTGTTTAAAAGGTGCGAGCGTCGACGAGATGAAAGCCGTTTTGGCTTCGGGCGTCAATAAATGTATGGAAAGCGTGAGGAACAGCGGTAAAGCGTTGCTCAACGAGGGCGTCGTAAATTTGCAACAGATTAGCGACGCGACCAAAAAATTGCAAGCGGCCGATTGTAGGACGAGCGTCGCTTGTGTCGTGTCAAATTTAGCGCAGGCGAACAGTCTGAAGTTTAACCTGCACGACATCGAATCGAAAGAGATGGAATTGATGCTGATGGGCGGCAACGAAGTGAATCGATGCACCAAAGAAGCGTTAAGCGACTTCAACAATCGAACCAGTTCGATTGTCCGGTGTCTATTGGGTTGACTTCCTTCTTTATTATTTTTTTTTAGTATTTATCCTAGCGATTCCAAAAAGACGAACGGCTTACCTGTAACAAATAAATAAAACGCAATTAAAATTAAACCTCTGTTAATCTTATTTGTTCAGACGAAAAATCAACATATTTGCGCGCAATAAACGAGAGACTTTCGCTTTGAAATTAATCCCGCGTATAAAATACGAAAAGCAAAAAATTGCGGCTCCACTCCGCAAGTGAACAATAACCATGTTGCCATTGATAATCGTTCTTTTCGTCCATCTGCTACTCGCAAGCGAACAGGTAATCGCCATTCAATCGACAATTCAAATCGACTCCAATCGAATCGTTTATTAGATTCCCGCCGCAACGTCGAACGAATTACAGCCGCGATTCGGCTTCGTCGCGATCGCCGTCATCGAGGAATTGGCCGAAACCACGCGTACGGTCATCAACAACAACAAGCGCCGCCAGGACGACAACTCGTCGCAATTCCAACGCTACGCCAATCAGCAGTTGCGCGAATCCGTGCGAAAGATCGATTTGCTGACCAACAGCAACCGAATGGACGTGAACAGGTTGGAATCGGAAGCGGCGCTGGCCGGCAAAGTAACGACCAAGTGTCAAACGATGATGCAAACCGCTAGCAACAGCGGCCAATCGTGCAAATTGCAATTGACCGACCGGAAGGAGGACGAGGCGTTGGCGGTGTCGCGACGCGTTTGCGACTTCGCAACGTCTCAGGACCGTGCGAAACGTGACGTCGATCGCATTGTCGACGAGTCGAAAAGGTTCACGTTCGATTGCTTCCGCTTGCGGCATTCGGACGAACTGAAGAAGATCAAAGCGCGAAGTGACCGCGACAGTGCCGACCTCACCGAGGAGATCGATCGCGTCAAGGGCAGGCTAACGTTCGATTTGGCGAACATCGTCAGCGATTGCAAGGCGGCGATCAACGGTCAATTCGCGCCGATCATTAACTGCTATTTGACGCTCAAGAAATAATCGATTCGTTGGATTAGTTGATAAGGTTTCCATGTTTTTTGTACCTATTTGAATAGATAACAGATATTGAATAAAACGGAAAAAAACGTACGCCTTCTTACTGATAACCGTTGCGAAACTCATTGAACGTTAAGTCGTTTAATACAGCCGA
Source organism: Hololepta plana (assembly GCA_963695495.1). NCBI lineage: Eukaryota > Metazoa > Arthropoda > Insecta > Coleoptera > Histeridae > Hololepta > Hololepta plana. The sequence goes on from OY968836.1 coordinate 10,339,374, forward strand.
CTTGTGCCGTGATTGCGAAGGAGTTTACGTTTGCTAATGATGGCGAAAATCGCTTTAATCCTAGTGTTAATCGCTACAACGATTCAAGTAAGTTGTTGCCCTACAGGAACAAAATTATTTGCAACTAAACCCCGTACATTTTAGGTGCTATATTCTAAAGCAATAGCAAAAGATGTGGCCGCCGATTTGGAGAAATTACACGAATCGATCGACGAGTTTCGCAACGAGATGCTCGCAATTATCCAAGAGGATTCGGAGGCGTTGGGCGATTACGGCAACAATCTACTAGTGAACGACGTCAATCTCTTATACGCGACGTCCACCACGAAGCTCTTGGAAATTCGGCAGTACAGAGACGTTGCGGAGAAATTCGCGATCAACATCGACAAATGCGAGGCAAACGAAACGGAAGATCGTCTACGTGCGATACCGACGGAAGGGTCGGACGCTTTGAAAGCTTGCATGCAGCCGCAAACGATGGTTCTATGGAGGATCATCTACCAGACGAATGCGAAGATTCAAATGTTCGAGGATACCGTCATCGAGATCGACGACGCGCTGAAGGAATGTCAAAGCGACGAGTGCATGGGCGAAGTCGAAAAGGCCGTGGGCGAGAAAGAAGCGGATTTTGTGGTGGAGAAAGCGGACGTGTTGGAGTATTACATGAATGGCGTCAAAGACTTCCGCATGGCGTTGGATCGCTGCTCGGATTCCATCATGAACGAGGCCGTCATGACCATGGGCGGTATGACGTCCGACGTTGTTGAATGTATTGTCGAGATTTTAGCCGAGAACGGTCATTAGTTCGCAAATAAAGATCACAAATTGACAATCAATTATTTCGTTTCATTTATTCGATCCGATAGTTTCGCGAAGTCGCCGATTTCGATTAATCTATGTCACTTTTTTTGAAGAGATTTAAAAATGCTGCTTATCGTGTGACGCACACGGAATATTCGAGATAAAGGCGATTCGAATAAATCAAAAACAATTTTCTGGAACGATGTCCACGAGATACGAATCGCGCGATAACGATCTTCAATTAAAAGCGATTCCCGTTAATTGAATAGAATGCGGACTGACTAATTAGCCGAATTATCTCCATAAAGGAATCTATCGTTGTAATTACTAATCTAATCTAATACCTAATTAATAAAGTATAAGTAAGAGCTCCGGGCCGTCAATAATCAGTTGCCGTTGCGCTAGAATTCGCCACACAATTCGCAGCTTCGCCAAGAACGGAATCATGGCATCGAATGTATTGAGACTTTTTGCAGTTGCGCTCGTCGCGATACAGGTAAACAAAAGTTCGCTTTACTTCAAAAGACAAACACAATCAAACATTCCAAATTTCAGTTGGTACGCTCCGATTATTTCGTCCGCGACTACCATCAGCAAGCCCAACAAGCCGTGTCTAATTTGAACAAGATCGTAACCGACCGCATACACGACTCTACTGAAGACATCGAAACGGAGTTGGAGAATGTGCGCAATTTCGCAAAGAACTCCATCAAGACGACGTCCGTCCTAATCGAGAACACCGTCTCGAACAGTTTGGACACGATCCGCGTGGCGAAGGAGAACGCCATCGAGCAGGGCAAAGATCCGAGCGGCTGCATTGGCACGGCCGAGGATGATATCAGGAACATACCGGTCAATACCGTGAACGACATGGTCAATTGCATTAACGTCCAGTTGACGAGTGCCGAAGACACCGTCGCCAAGACCAGCGAACAGATGAGGGCGATATTGAAGACGGTCTTCGCGTTGGAGAACAAATTGGGCGATTGCGCGGTCGCCACCATTAGCAATCAATGCTACTTGGAGGTGTTATCCACCGCCACGCAACAGACCGCGACGCTACCGGGCAAAATTGTCACCTTGGAGATCGGGTGCACGAAGAAATTGGACGCGAACACCGAAGAGATCGCCGTCTGCAGTTTCTCGCGGGCGGCCGACGTGCAGCACAACGTCACCGTTCAAGCGCAAGAAATCGTCGAGTGCATTGAAAAATTGTAAACGAAATACTAATAATCGAGATTTTAAATAAAATAAACGTTATTGATTGAACCTTTTAGCATATTCTTTAACGCCATCTCATATACTCTTAAGATAACTCTTAATAATAGCATTTCGAAGAAGACACAAATTTCTGGCCATAGGATACAGATAATCATTTCCTGTAGACTAAAGAAGGCAGATATTTGTCTTAAACTAATTAATTGCGTCGTGGCTGCAGAGTCCTGCGTCCCACTTGAGATCTGCTATCAAATGCACGTTAACGGCATTCCACAAAACAAATGACGCAAGTTTCTACGCAGTAAAGCCCTTCAATAATTCTATTATCGATTGCTTAATTACGAACTTTTCCCAGACTCTAATTAAAGAAAATTGCAAAGTAATGATGGACAATTTCGTCATTCGCTTATCCGAAATATCTAAGCATATCGCATCGATATCGGCACCTTTGCGCGTTAATTACGTCTTTGTTCGACACAATTCCAAGTAACCAAAGAGATCGAGAGATAATCGATAATTTGAAAAAAAAACACAATTAAATCACGCCGACTTATCGCGACGATTTTGCAAATTGATTGCACGCACCATCGTTCGCGATCGATAAGATCTTTCGTCCGCGAGGCGATTCTATAAAGGATCGCAACCAGCGCGGATCACTTCAGTCCGAATCTGCGTGAGAATTTCGCCAGAAATCAGCCAGCAAAAGTAAAATGTTCAAAAGCACGATTTCCTTATTCGTAATCGCATTGGCCTTAACGGTAAGCTTGCTAATGAATTAATCGATCTTCGATTACTAATTAATAAGTTCATAATTTTAGGCCGCATGCGAGACCACGCGCAACGAGCGAACGCTCGAGGGCGACGCGAAGTCGGCCGTCGCGCAATTGACCGGCATCGTGATGAAGGAGATCGCGCGTGCGACCGCGACGATCAAAGCGACGCACGAGGAGCTGAAGGTGTTCGGGAAAACGTCCGAGACGACGGTGCTCTCGCTCCTGCAGACGACCGTCAACACGAACCTGAAGGAGATCAAGGACGCGGAATTGAACGCGGCCGCGCACGGTTTCGACGCGTCCGCGTGCATCAACGGCCAAGACCTGGAGATGCAAGCGACCGTCTCGACGGTCAACAATCAGATGACGCAGCTCGTCGAGGGCAACCTCACGGAGGCGAACAAGGTCGCGACGACCGCGACGAACAACGTGCAGGGCATGTCGAAGAGCGTGCAAAAGTTGCAGACGAAACTGACCGGTTGCGCCGTCGGCATACCCGGTTTGGTTTGCTACACCGAGGTGCTGACCGAGGCGAGCAAACTGTCGGGCGATATACCGAAGAAGATCGTCAATTTGGAGGACAAAGCGTACACCGACTTGGGCGCGATCAATGCGGCGATCATCGATTCCACGTACGTCTTCATCAATTTGGTGCAAATGGACATTTCGAATGCGACGCAAAACATTACGCAATGCATCAACGAGTTGCAGCTCGGTACCGGTACGCGGTACCATGAAATCCGCTATTAATCAGTCGATTTCGAGTGTTAAGTCGGGAGAAGAAATAAATAATTAGAAAACGCACGCAAGAGTTTAATTTTGCCCTAACGATTCCCATTCATAGAACCCGCATAATAAACGGAATAATGCATCCATAAGTAGTCGCTTTCTAACCGCACTAGAGAATGGAAAATGAAAGGGATTTACGACATGAAAGAATTATTTGTAAAGATGAAAATGGTCGGGTGACATTCGTGGAACAAGAAAAAATTCCACGTTCGCATCATAAACTCTCTAGTGCTTATGGCGAGGATTATGCAAAAGAAGCGGATGGTACGAATTGTACGTGTATTACCCTACTTACCGCACACAAGTCTTAAAATGGGAAGAGCCTCTGCCGTCGCTGTTGGGTGGTGGTGTCGGATGAAACACATAGACAGACAACTAGAGGTTTCTAAGTGTTGTACACCACTCAGAAAGCAAAGAAGTACAAGAAATCTAATAGCAGCATGGCATTCGAAGAGGTTTAAAGTCCTCCATTCACGTTTATCTTTTACAAGTGCATCATCATCATCATCATCGACGACAAGAATAATGGCAAAAAGAAGTAACGTTGAATTGAGAATTTCGTTTTTAAATAGAATCTTTTATTGTTTCTTAACGATTGTTTGATTATACGATTACGCTTTTTCTCCGAAAGCTGGTAAAAGTTCAAATAGTCGAACGGCGACGAGAAGGGGTCGTTATAACGTGCTAAAAGTGGATGTTGCAAGGGGGCGAAGAACAAAAGGAACGACGGAGCGGTAAAAGTTTTCGCAATAAAGTGCACTAGTTGCAAGACAACGCGTTCGACAATGTTTTGGGCGCCATCGGTGTTCGGTGATTGCTGAAAGTGCAATATTAAAAGTGTTATAAACATTCTTTTCCGGTTTCCTTACCATCATCCACTCCCATTTTAATCATACGACATCGAGGGAAAATGGGGGAGAAAAGCACGAAAGAAGTAGAAGAGGATGGCCAAAAATTACGAGGAAACTAAAAGTATATATCCGAGGGAGGAAAAGGTGTGTGTGTGTGTGTGTATAGAGAAAGACGAAAGGAACAAAGTAAAATGGAAAAGAAAAACGTGTCGTTATCACTTTAACTTTTACGCCGTTTAACTCTTTGGAGAATCATCAAACTAGAAACTTTCCCCCCGAAGCTGGAGAAATCAATAATAATCATAAGGGGTAAATGTATTGGCCTTAAAGTTAAAGAGGCCGAAACAAAAGGGCGACAACGATGATGGTGATGATGACGAAGAAACAAACGTTATTAATAATCTTGCATTATTTCTTAAATTTTACTTATAACATCTTTGACTGTGGATGCAATCCAAAGAAATCTTCTTTCTCCCCGAACCATCGACCTTAAATTGGTCTGTACATCTAATCATATTTGCACAAATAATTAACGTCTACGCGATAATGATTTACAAAACAAATTGCAAACGGGGAGGTAGACGGAAAAAATGTATGGCGCCTCGAAAAAACAAACAACAAATTTGCAAGAACGTTTCGAAATTTCTTTGCAGAATTTGTCGATTATTACGCATTGGTTGAAACCGAAATTTCGATTATATTTAACAAACGTATTTGCGGTGATGGCAAAACGTTTTCGCGTAGGAGAAAAATCAAAAATTGTGGATTTGCAATTGATGAATTGATAAATGAATTTTGCACGAGTTCCCTCCGTTCCACAATCTCTCTCTGACTCTTTTTTCTGTTCAATAGCAACTAAAATTGAATTCGATGTCGGGCAATGATAATGGTTGGATTGGACGTAAATAGAAATGTGCTAATCTGTTTGCAACGAACAAATAGAATACGATTTTAAAACGAAAATAAGACTGTTGATTCAATGAATGAATCGCTGCTATCACTCTCGTTAAAACAAATTGTGTAACAATTTGTTTATTAAGTAATTAAACGTCGCCCTAATTTTTAATCGTCTTATTTATTTATTTCTCTCGCGATGCCCTCCTTCATTTTCTTCTTCTGCGTGCCGCAACCAAATGGAGTTTATCTCGTTAATATAACAATGACCTTATTAATCGACGGAATTGTAATTGAAATTGCGAGGAAAAACGAGAGGAATCGCCCGCTGCGTTCAGTTTCGTGCAGAAAACAATTTGCATTCAATAAGTGTGCAGTTTAAATCATGTAAAGCGGGAAAGAGCGAAAGAAACAGTCTCGCCCTGTACAAATTTCCAATTATCTCGCACGTTTCGCAAGAGATACCTTTGTGACACAATTATTCTTTTGACTAAAGCAAATCTTAAAGCTACCGGCCAAGCCCAACGACGGTTATCTACCGGGCGATCAAGAACAAATCTGCCAATTTGCGATTATATGGTCGCCAGTATCGAGAGCATAGTTGTTGCTCACAGCGTAGACGTGAAATATCTTTTCAACTTAATTTAACGTCTTTTTCGTTTTTCTCTTTTGATCTCATTTTACATTCGGTTCTTTAATGTATGTATCGCGATATGATACACAACGAGCATTTGCATGCATAATTCTATATATGGCGAGATTTAAAATTTACCACTTACAACGGCAACGATAGTAATAATAATGCCATGTATGTAAAATGTATGAAGCAACAAAGAAGAAAAGGAACAAAAAATTGATTTAAAAGAAGAAAAGGTTACAAAGAGACAGAGAACGAGCGAGTCTGAAGACGTGAGACTAAAATGATCTTTTAAATGTAAACATTATTATTATTACGATTGCACATCTACATATTTATAATATTCAATTTTCACTTTTCGACAGCAAAGATATGAGTCATTTAATTAACTTCTTGCGCTACGTTCACGCGATAGGTGTGAAACAAAGGGAAAAGAAAATTGACGCCACTATTATTAGACACTGTAATTAATTGGCTCAGCAATGTTGCCAAAAAAAGATTTTCACAATCCATCAACCTCTTTTCTATTACAAATTAAAAGAATCAATCACTGAGCTGCATTCGCGCGTTTAGATTATTGATATTGACCCCAATTAACGTATTAATTATAAAATTAACCGATCTAATTAAATACATTTTATCTCATACGTGCATTTTCCATTAATTAGTCAATATTTAATTATAAATCAGTTGATATTATCGACAATCATTATTATTAAACGTTGTTACAAAAATGTTTACATTATTAACAACACATTTAATCTCGTCATGGAATTTTTCATACAGAGTTTAAAAATGTAAAGTGCTTTTTTGCCAAGAAACGCATTATTTTGAATTCATTGGATGGATTTTCATTTAAAGCTAGCTCCCATGCCAAATATTCACATTATTTGATGAATCTTTATTCGAACATTAGATATCGATTACGTAGAGTTCAATTGTGAGATTTATGTTGAAATCTATTCGATTTTTGAGATTTTTTTTCTCTTCAAATTTTGCACTTTTATATTATATACTATACTATACTTTTGCATTTTTGCTCAAATTGCAATAAATTAATTTTTGAAAATAACATAGTCGCTTCCACACACACAACTCGCGCTTTTGTGCCGGAGCTTCTTCCTTCTGAACGCGAGGCTCGAGGAGACGAATATTTTAGAAAACAGGAGATGTGCTAGATACAACGCCCCAAGTGTGTTTTATTAATATTAATAATTGTTGTCCCTTGGCCTTATTATTAAAATACCACACGTGTTCTTGTTGTTGTACTTTGTTCAAAATGAGGAATTGATTGTTGTTACTCGTCATAATAATGCAATGTGACACGAGGAGAATGACTTAAGAAGAATTGGAATTAAAAATTGAGAACGACAACGATGATGTCATAATGTTCGAACATGCCCAAAATGTCTTATTCGTTATCCTCTAATTTAATTTACTTTGTTTGTGGCACAGACAACGATCATCCATTAAGAATTAATTTTTATTGTTCGGCTGATTGCTATCAATTAACCTTCGTCGTCGTCAGCGATCGTTTCGATTTCGTTTGATAATATTATCAATTGAGAATAATAAACAATTTTCGCAACATATAATCGATCCTGTGTCATCATCAACCGAATCAAACTCAAATTAAAGAGCGTAAAGGAAATAATAAAGAAAAAACGTTTTCTTTTCTGTCTTAACCAACCTTGAATTTTAAATAGAATAATAAATTAACAAGACGATGATGGTGTTGATGATGATACGACCGGTGATGATGAATGTTTAACAGATTGTGTCTGGTGCATATGTGTGCGTGACGATGATCTCGTTCAATTGATGATGATTGCGAAAGTGGAGCACCGAAACGAACCGAAAAATTAAACAAATTTTCAGCATGAAACATAAAGATTCTGCTCCTTTTCAACACGGGTGCCCTCAATGTTTAAATACATGCTAATCGTCGGATAATTTGCAACTCTTTCCATTGTATCCGACACGTTTACCCTTCTTCTCGCCAGTTTGATTGCTTTCGATGCTTCTCATTCTGCAAGAGCCAAACGCAAATAAAACTAATTTGTTAACGTTCCATTATTGTAACGTTTAAAGCGATAGAGTAGAAGAAATAAGTGCAAATAAGAATTCTGCATGTTTATTTAGCGAAATGACACATTTAAAATGGTATATTGTTGTGTGCACAAAATGGTTCTTTATAGGATTTTTTTTAGAATTAGGTCGAGAGCATGTTTGAGTTAGTGTACGTTATTTAACGTTCAACAACACCAACAACAATACAAGAGTGCAAAAAAACTCTTCACACGTCCTCCTCCAACCCCGCCCTCCCATTCACATGTTTCTCTTCATCTAACACTCAGCGTCATCATCACCGTCGTCGCCCTTCGTTTTATTTTTCCGTACAAATCCAATTCGAGCAAAAAATGCTATTTTAAGTTGTTAAATATTTTAATTCTTTTATTATAACATGCTGAACGATGGTTGCGAAAGAGGAAGGTGCGAAATTAAGGGAGAAAGTAGTTTTTTTCTCTCTCTGTCGTTTCGTTTCGTTTGGAAAACGTTGTTATTGTTGGGGAAGCCTTTTCAAAAACTAATCCCACTCACTTTTTGCCTCTTTCGAATATGTTTATAAAGCCTTAACAATAATGGAAGGAAAATGGGGAATAATCATTATTATTAATACGTGAAGATAATAATAATGTGAGAGGGAAAAAAATGGAGAAAATTTAAATATTTACCAAAAGGGCTTGTTTGCACGGTGCCATATTAAAAACAGGATATTATGTGTATTCCTTCCTTTCTCCCTTTTGGCGATTCCAACTTATCCGTCAATACGTTAGAGGAAATTATTGTTGTTATTGTTAAGAGAAAAGGGAAAGTAAAAAAAGATTCGACATCTCGCAAATTAATTAAAAAGAATCGTTATTATCATGGTACAAAATTCGACTTAATCCAATAAACTGAGGCACAATAATATCCGGCATCAATTTAATATTCATTATTAGATTTCGTTATTTCATAATTAACGAGCCAGCGAGCATGTAAAAATTAATGTACTTTTTTGACATTAATTCGATCCCATAACACAATCGAGCTGAATTTAATTAAAAACTTTACAAATATTGACAAACAACTCTTCTGCCCACCTCGTCGAAAATTATAAAATGCAGTTGAATTAAAATACGAATTGCACCAAATAATAGATCATTTTTTTGCAATCTGTAGCGAATAAGTCTCGCGAACGCACTCGACAATTTATTGCTTAAGTTTGAAAATTGGTCGAGTGGAGCCGCGATGAATATGAAATTTGCACTTGTAAACCGTTCGTTCGCAAAGAAAAAATTAATTGTAACCCTTCCTGCAAGGAATTTATTTACAATTTTCCGATGATTGATCAGTTTATATAAATTTCCATTTGTGAAATGAGAGGTCGTTGAATTTCGCAAGACGAATAAACACCAATTTAAATTTAGCAAATTGCGAATTACATTTAACATTACCATCATTTGTTTTGCGATTATAATAATAAACGTTTCGTTTCGTTTCGCGCAGATTAACGCTGAAAAATGAGTGAAACGTTAGGTAAAAAATTGTTTAACAAGATAAACGATCCTATTATTATAAACAATTTTATTCACAACTTCTTTTTTGTTGCAATAAAGCGCGATAATGTTTAATCGAACGCAACGGACCGTTGAAGAAGAACAATAAGCAGAACTTTGGTCAGGCGATGAGCCATCATTTACATTTTTAGAACCGTTAATTAACGTTTTATAACATTAATTAGATTAAGATTACAAGAAAAAATCGTTTACTACGAAACCGTTTATTATAAGCATCATTGATTTATTTGTTTAATAAAACAGATTTCTTCAACGAAAATGAGGGCACCGTTTACATTTTTCTGTGGATAATTTCTTAATGAAGTTCTTTTTTTCGAATATAAACACATGTGGCATTCAAAAACTAATATATTAACCAAAAAATAATAATAACTCCTGCAAAAAACAATATTTACTTTAGCTTTCGATTTCACAAACTTGATGTTAACTTTCGCTACACATGCATCTATTTTTAACTGCTTTTTTTTTTCATGAAGAATCATCGACAAATCGATGACATCATAGTATGAGGAATCAGATTTTAATCGACATTGAGACTACCGAAAGAAGTTCTTTAAGAACGCCAGGAAATCAAATGAACTGCTCGAGCACCGTCGAGGATCACGTTACCGAAGATATACTCGCGTAACTACTAAAGAATGTCGAGGTCCTTTGAACTTTTATAATTTTGGCAAGAGGCTGTCAAAAAGCTTGAAAAGCTCGAACTTTTCCTTTTAGAAATTCTAAATTTAAACCTTTTGTTATTTATCGCCTTCATCGGTAGCCGTACGTGATTAACATGCAGAATGATGATGGCAATATTGCCTTTTAATGACACCTAAATATAATCAGAAACATTTTTTCTTTTGCCTTAGATGGAATTCCCACATGAATAATCATTTTAACATCATTGTATTCGTTACTTAAGTAATTTTAGAATAAATTTATTTACCGCGATGATCAATTGGCGCCTGTAATTAGCATACAACGGCGATGATGTCGATGACAATGAGACTCGACCAAAAAAGAAAGTTAAGCAAACATTGAGCACGTGCAGGTAATATAAAAAGCAAAAGTTCTGCTCTTAAATATTAATTAATCATTGTTGTGCTAACGATTTAAGTTCTTGCGAATATAATTGAACGTCCAGTTACCTAATTAACTCAAGTTTGCTGGGGTTTTTATACCGCAAATTTACGCCTCTTGCATCATTCTTTGGGCCGCGCAATAAAGTGTCGCTCGTAAATAACGATACAAGTTGCATTTATCATTATTACCGCTAATAATAATCAAACGGTTTCCATTTAATTTAAATGAAATAGACTCGACAACTAAATATGGTATTAAGTGTCGAATATAATAATTTTAATAGCGAAAAATATGTTGAACGTACTTTGAGGTAGGACTCCTTTTGGAGGCGAAAGAAAATAAAGATCTGGTACGTTCAATTCTATAATTTCTTTGCATTAAAAAGAAAGAAAAACGAGAATTATTTACGTCGCTTTTCCCAGCAGAAAACGGTATTTTAGTGATAAGTGTCCTTTTTGGCAAACCATGTGGAAAAATCTAGTTCAATGGACGTCTGATACTAACAATTTACAAAGAGGGAAAGGAAAATTAGCGCACGAAAATTAAATTTAAATGTTAACGCAATAAATTCAAAATTTCTTTAATAAAAACGATGGAAATTTATTAATAATTATCGAGGCCAGTATTAATAACGATAATAATAGCAATCATAATGTTCGTTTTATTGAATTTATATTATTGACTATCAGTTTACAAATTCTTTTGCCCGGCGGATGGAATTTAGGTTAGCGCAAAGTTATTGTGAAGATCTTTGCGAACATTTATTGCAATTCGATTTCGAAAATAATTGTTACAAGTTTTCGGATTCCCACACGTTTTTGGCGAGGAAAATTAACATTCTAAACGCAATTTTTGGTAATTACTTATGCAAAAATTACAGGTATTTGTTTCAAGAACTTTGATCAGAAATTGGAGCTATACAATAACGCGTAAAACATTCAATGGGGCAAAAAACAACCAATAATTAAATCATTGGTAAACATTGTTGCTCTAGGCACTGTAACGTCGCGAATTTTACTGAAATCGAAACAATCATTTCATGAATCGATTTTGGCATTTATAAATCATGCGAAATCCAAACAAACGCACTTTCGTTCCTTTCAATTTCAATTAAATCGTCAGCGTTATTAACAGCATCAAATTGCACACATTATGATTACTTATTGTTCATTTCTCTTTCTTTTAATCCTCGCCTGCAATTAGCAAACGTTAACAACAATTAAAAACTTTTATTGCCGTATTTTTTCCTTTTTAATGTTTGCTGTTTAAATAAACATTAATTTTGTGCCTCTATCATCATCGTATGCGAGCATAATAACTTTAGCGTACTGTTGGTTGTGGGCAACGTGAAAAATTAATGAAATATTTTTTGCTTTTTCGCTTTATTTTATTATTAACATTTTAATCAATTCCATCGTGAATTATAAACGACGTACTCGGATAGGGAAAAAATGTATAGTAATTAAAAAATAAACCGAATGTATAAAAATAAATTATAACTTAAAAAATTAACGAGGAAACATTTTTTCAATTATTGATTAATGCACAGAAAAAGCGTACCGCGTTACGAACTGTTTAAAAGTGTTGAAATTTCGCAACAAACAAAGGAAAGTTTAAGCGAAAAGCGATTTTCAGGAGTATGTGCGATTTCAGGAAGCAGAAGTTTATCTCGACTCATAAACAAACCGAACGAAAATCAATTTATTTCATCCTTTTAAATTATCATCGTTGTATTTCATTTATCGTTGCAACATATCTCGAGATCGTTTATTGAAGAATGAGTCGTGTGGCGAACCATAAGGCACGTACAGCAATTCTTTCACACAAAGAGCGCAAAAAACTATTTCTTTCTTACTTTCTTATGCAAGGATTTCCATATGGATTTTCAATAATTCAACTCATACAATTTGATTTATGCATTAATTAAAACCTTTAAATCGGAATTGTGCATTGTCATAAAACTAGTTTGTACGTTGGCAATAACGTATTCGATGGCTCGCATTGATTTATCCGCGTTCCTCGTTTCCTTCGCCCCATTTGCAAAACGTAACGAAAAAAGTGGCCATCGATGGTCGACGAAGATTCGTCCGGTTACGGTTAAAACGGCCGGAACGAATGCCATCGAATTAAATCTCCATACAAACGCCTTAAGAAGAATTAACGTCCATTAAACGTTTAAACCATTTCCAAATACGAAAAAAGTAAACCAAACGTCCATCGTACATCAATAATAAACGAAGAATGAACGGGCTTCACACTCAATTAACCCAACAAAAAAAATCGAAAATGTAACCCTGCCGTTCGGGCGTTTGTTGTATTCCTCTTCCTCTTCTCGTTATTGTTGATGTCGTTGTAATATTACATTATTGTTGTCGGCCTCCATTCGTCGAATTCATCGACAATGACAGTGCATGTAAATCTGGCTAAAAGTCGCCTCGCTTCAATCCATTATTACAAGACTTTCTTCCGTAAGTTAAAAGTGTGCTTTTTTATATACGAAAATGAAGCAAAAAGGAAAAATAAACCGTGGGAGAGAGCGAGAGAGAGAAATGTCCTTTGTTGTATTTTAACGGTGCTTTTAGTGACCGAAACGAAATCCAACAATGGCAATAATAATTCTTCTCCATTTCCATCCACCACGTCTTCTTTCTTTGTTGTCATCGCTCCCACCATCTGATTCTTTTTCAAATTCACTTTAAGGATCTAATTGATTTTCAAAGAGCCGCAATTTTGCAATGTTCGCAGCTTGGTTGGCAATTTATAGGCGAAACGAGCGTGAATCATGTCCTTTAAACGGACAAGATAATAACATGTTTAATAGACAACGAACCGCCGCTTTCTCACAAGAATGTTTATAAGAGCAATCGGAAGACGAGACAATTCGATCGCTTTATGGAAATGAAACGAAATTATAACATTTGTGAATGGAACAGTGTTTACTAGACGAAGTTTTGTACAGAAAAGAATCGATAGGACAAGATTTAAAGTAAAGTCTTTTCTTCTTTTCGTTAAATACGACCCATAAAATTCTCTCGCCTCCTCGCCAGTTGATTGTAATACGAAGAATTTAAATCAGGCAAACGGACAGTTGGAAGGCCCCCAGAAAAACCGTGGGCGGTTGGACCTTTTATTGTAAGCGTTGCGGTGGCTCGTACCACGTCTTGTTTTCAACTTTTTTTTTGAGATTGATGAAGAACAAGGCGAAATGAAGAAAGGGGAAAGATTGAAATAATTAATGGATGGTGGACACGTAATAATACGAATTTCATCATCCAGATTTAGGTTGCATATGGTTAAGAGTTTACCGAGAAACGTTGCGTAATTAATCCGCAAATGGAATCGAATTTGGTCTGCTACATTTTGCAGACAGGATTCGTCGGCTTCCCGGCGGTTGATTATTATTCTTCGCCGAGAGATTTGGTGAAATGTTCTCGGTATTTTTTTTTTGGCTAGGTAGATTAGATAATGACCAATTCCTTTTTTATATTTTTATTTTTTGGTAAAAGACAGGATTTTTGCGGTTAATTACGCAACGATTTCTTTGCAACGTTGGTAAATGATATGATCTGAAATCGTATATGCGAATAAACATAAAATGTTGATATTTACGATATAACGCAGTGATAAAAATGCAAAAAAGCAGACGAGCCAGACGAATAAAGGAACCGTTCCCATTGCAACCGAATGCAATAATTCATTTAAACTCTCTTGGATCGGTGGGTTCTTGTTGTAGGTTTATTCCTCGATATGGACTGCAATATCGTAAATCCACATTTAGCGGATGACGCTCGAAATCTATACGCACGCTAACGACGATTTATACAAGTCCAAAAGCAGCAGCAGCAAGCCGCAATGGACCGGAGGAGGAAGGAACGAATCGGAAAAAAATGATGGTAAGAAGCAAGTAAACCATCGTGGTTTATTCTCCTTTACAAAATTCTGTATTCCACTCTCCTTTATGCCACACACATACACATAAATAACTGGGATATACGTATGCATGCAATAATATAATTGATGGCGATGGTCAAATGGTTGTTTGACCGGTTGGTTACTCTTTCAATACGGCACCAAAACGAAGACGTAAATAAAGAATGAGCGCGTGTGTGGGCAGATTTTAAACGGTCCACCCGATGGATCGCAGGCAGATGGTTGCTCAACTCTTCTGCAGACGAATTTCGCGCTTCGGCCAAACCTCCCGGTTTAATTGAATTGACTGCAATTATTATTTATCTGCACGGACGATGGTTAAAAATAAATTGCATTCAATTTAAGCGGTTTGTTTAATTTAAAGGTAAAGAAATCGATAATTAATCAATTACCATTCGCAAATTTTGAAGTTTCTTGCCTTCTGCGAGCTTATCGTACGGATAATTCGTTCTATAAATAAAGTATTAAGACTTAACAATAACAGTCCGCATGAGATAGGAGTAAGTGTTAAGTCATAAAGTGTGGAATAATTAAAATGATAGCTACAATAATAATTTATTTAGCGCGGTGATTGCAAATAATAATACGGGCGAGTGACTCATTAATATGTTTAATATGAAATCGCATAAAAACGTTTGCTTTTTGCTTAATTGTCATTTTGAAGTCATTCGGTAATTTTAAACTGGAAGCATTAATAAAGAGTTAAATTACGACCCTTTCCAAACGGAAACAATAATTAACCATAATTTAAGCGAGTTTTCAAGTTGCATTTTTTTTAATTTGCGTGAAATTAACAATTGATAGTTAAACTTTTACAAGTCTGGTTGGGAATAAAAATGATTTTTATTAGTCGCACTTTAAAGTGTAAAGAATGATAATGTTAGAGAAGGAAAGCACTTAAAAATGTTTAGTCTACAGTCGAAAAGACAACAATTTCGTTTTAATCTCAGACAAATCAAACCAGAAACGATATCAGCGGAGAATAAAATCGCCAATTTGCGCACGATTCTGCTAAGAATAAGTTAAAGGACACAAACTGAGCCAAAAGCATCAAACTGCAATCTAACGGTTCCCTCGAGGGCGATTTCCTGCACGTCTTAACGCCGCCGTTCTTGTATTTTTATTCCTTTAAAAGCAATTTTCGTTCGATTTTTTTTTTGCTTTGACTTGAATTCCATTACTAATTGCTGCGTAAAACCAAGAATTTCCTTAATTTTTGTTTTAATTACAAGTTAAGTGGTAGCAATAAATCTAAAACGGTAATGAAACAAAAACAAATTAGAGAAGAATCTATTTTTATCCACCAAAAAGGATAGATTTCGGGCTTATTTTATAGCGGTCTTTCATAAACATTTTGTGACGATAATCGTAATCAAAATTCTCGCAAATGTACGATTATAATGCTATTAATCCCATTTTGTTTTTGCTATTCGATAAGAAAATTCACTGACCCTGAAAAGTCAACGCTTATTTTTGACGGTAACCTTTTCGAGAAATACCCAAAAATAAATGTGCCATCGATTCCTGATTAGTTTATCTCGCCATGACATAATTAACTAATAATGTTAAACAATTTTGCGTAAAGCGACGCCAAAAGATTTACAAAAAAAGATGAATGTACACGAGGAACGCGTAACAAGAGCAACAACTGATAATCATTGAAAAGAGATAATGATAGACTTTGCATGACTTTGAAAACGTTAGTTGAACATGTAATTTGTCGGTTGCACAGTTCTAATTACTATAATCCCAGTAAAACGCAACGTTCGTTATTAAAATCGAGACGATGATGATGGTTCATTATTTAATGTGAGACCACGAAAGAAAAAAATCCCGCGAAAAGCGTCGAGCTTCAATATACAGCGTGATCCATAACGATTATATCGTGAAATTAGGTTGGCAGCAGCTGAAACACTTTTCATCTTCACCAAATAAAAACGCCTCTTTGTTGCTTTTTTTTGCTGCGTACGATTTAATTAATGCTCGTGAGATTGCCTCAAGGGCACAATCGCAAACATGGAAATAAAATTAAAATCATAATAATTTATATGGAAAAATCGCGATGAAAAACGATTTTTTCCCCATCGTGTAAATATTTATGGATAACGTTGAGCTTTCGGTTTGCTGAAGAGAATCGTACGGTCATCGGATGTAATAGAACGTGTTGATGGTAATTTTAACAAAGGGCGTTAACAGGAAGATTAAAAAAGGAAGAAAAGAAACGCACAAATTGTTATCCGGTTAAAAGACGGGCGGCCAAGAACTAGTTAATGGTCAATCGGCAGATTCGTGCGACGTTTTCGCTTCTTGTATCCATCAAGCTAAAAGCTTTACCGCGCAGGAAAAAAACAATCAAACTCCGCCAAACTCTAATAACGCATTAATCAATTTCAATTAACGTCCTCATAAAGTCTCTTGCGAAAGCACTTATTCGCGAAAAAAGTTCGAAAAGATGCGATCTATTAATTATCTCGTCCATCCGGTCGTTGTTCCGTTCGTTGCAAACTTGCAAAATTGCTTAAGTCAATTCATACGATTTACTCGGCATTGTCGCCCATTGACGCATTGAAATTTGCAATTAATTCATTCTTTTCAGTTCGATTGCCAATCAAAGCACGTCGACAACATTATTCGCTGTTACCGCGATTTTATCCAAATCGTTACCGATACCACATGCGATTATATTAATTTAGAAAGACGAAATGTAATAGAGACGGAGACGGAGGAATTCCAATTCCATTTAAATGGAGCGCGAATAATTTATTTTATTCGCCGTCGCGAATCGGTCATAGCTTTGCCTTTGGCCGAAGATTGGCTTATTGTTGTTATAATAACAAACCTCTATGCTGTTTTTTCTTCTTACATTCAACGATTGTTTATCATCGACGTTTCTTTTGCGGTACGTTCATCTGATAAATGCTAAATGCGTTAAAATCGCAACACTATATGAGGAACCCCCCCCGCAGCAACGGTATCTTTTGGCAGACGTCCATCAAGATCCTAATCGACGAGGCCAGTTTACAAGTAATCGATTTCTTTTTAACAAACACATCAATTAGTTGATTAAGATGATGATGTTGTTTGGACGTTTTTGGAATTGATTTCGATGTTGGATCAAACTGGATTACGTACATATTCTCGAACGATCTTTAGTGGCATTAAAAAGAGCTGGAGGAATAAAGGGGGAGAAAATTGAAATCAAAACAGGAGGACAACGACCTAACGTTAACTTTCCGAGATAATAAATGACTTTCTGAATCATGTTCAAAAGCACTTATTGAATATTACTACTTCCTTGTATATGTGCCATACATATTAAAACATTTTAATAGACTGGGAGAGAGAGAGAGAGAGAGAGACAGAGAGAGAAATAAAAAAATTGCAAATCATATACATTTCGTCTTCCTCTTGTGCGATTAACAATTTGGTTTTTCTTTGGCGAAACCATAAGATTGGACGAGAATTAAATCATAATCTCGAACCACTCTTATAGAGTGGCGATGAGCGACTCTTGCTGACGAAGAAGTAAAATGATGTCGATGCTGGCGCATTCTTAATGACTCATCAAATGGTAATGACAATGACAAAAAAGGAAAAAACTTAATAGTTTAGTGTGTTTTTTATGCTCGAATAAGACAGAGAGTGCATTATAAAGATTAGAAGAATGGATGCATTTAATATTTACATGTTAAACTTAAGAAGAAAGTAGATCATATTACACATATTGCGCTCTCGCAAATGGTTACCGTTCCTAACGTTAAAACACCCCGTGCATTTACATTATACTGCGTTTATGCAAATGTTTCGCTCGTTTCGCCGTTTCACATTTTGCAATGGAATAAAGTCGCGTCGCATTTATTTATAAGAATTATTCGCAAAACGTAATTCCGACCACATATCGTACCGCTCGTATTTAATATTAAACGATTAATCATCTTAGTAGTCTCAACTTGTAAAATGCACCAGAACAACGAAGAGGAAGAAGTCAACAAAGGTCAACCATTGCCAACGCGAGCAACATGGTAACGTTCTGCTAATTAGGTTTTTCCTTTTTTGCGCAAAAACTTCGCCAATTAGCGAACCAAATCGTTGGCTTTTATCAATGAAAGCGCTTGTGGTATATTATCACAAAGAACAACAAATCGCCTGATAATGATGTAATTTTATTTCGCTTCTTTGTGAAATGATAACGAAGAGGAACCTATAAATAAATCTTGCGGCCCAGAAGGAGGAAGTCGCGTCATTTCCACTCGATGATAAATTGTAAATGAATCGAAATGCAGAAAACTAATTATAATTTGTAGTAATAAATATGAATAATGAACGCTTCAAATGTTGGAACAAATAAAATTTAATTAATTAATTAATCGGCTTCAATCGAAACTGAAGTGCGGATAATTGTAATGAAGTGGATTATTTTGTAATGAATGGTGTGTTCCAAAAGTTCTTTTAACATACCGTATATAAATAACCTTATTTCAGACGTAATGCAAAAACTGACGGCGTTACAGAGTTGAAAACATTTCATTTTGCAACTGAAACATTTCCGCTCTTAATTCTTATCTCCTTGTCGTTTTGCATTTTTTTTTTTTTTAATCAAACGAGATCCCTTTGATCATTGAGAAACGTTGAACAAGCATTTGCAGAACATTAGCAACAATGCAGCACAAGGCAGATGTTGTGCAACAAAGAATTGCTAATATTGGTTTTGCAACTTCGAAAAAATTGCCTGATTTTTGTTCCACGGCGACTCTCAGCCAGGCAAAGTGAAATATAATTTATTGCTAATCTAAAACGTGTTACGTGGATTGCGAAATATCTCGGCGAAGAATTTTAATGTATATTGTTTTTCTTTTGGCATTTTCCGCGCTCTGGAATATTAGCATCATCGTTAAACAAACGTGACCCATTTCGCGAATTTATTAAACAAACTCTAATAATAGAATCGAAGGAAAACAATAAAAATTCGCATCTTTGAACGATCTCTCTCATTTGAATTAGGATAAAAGTCAAGGTTTGTCCGCATTAGCGATAAACCACAATGAAGAATAATTTAAACATTTGTGTATAATGTTTTAGGAGTTGGGAAATAAAAATAAACTTGGGCCCGTAATAGCGAACGAAACTGTTTCTCTTTTTAATTGAATTAAATGGACTTGATCGCTTTTCATTACACATTATTAATGCTTAAATAATTAATTGTAACAGTCGTAGACCTTATCTGAACGAAACAATCAAATGGAACTTTTCATAATCAAACAATTAGATTATGAATTATTCAAATTTAATTCTTTTGTCTAACGGTAACATCTAAACGCATGATAACACCAGCGAAATGTAGCTAAATGGAGGACGATAATGACGATTGGTGTCCATTAAATTAAACGACAAAAAATAGAAGAATCAATGGTTTAGAAGCGATAATCGATGACCATTTTCTATGGAACTCGTATTTTGGTCATCGTTTCAATTGCAATTTAAACCCGATTTAATTAATCGGTTAATCTGAACCCGTGGTAAGATTGAAATGAGGAGAAGAATGACGAGATAAGCATCTCCCTGGATAGAAAGAAGAAAAAAACAGGTAAAATGAAACAACAGGGACGAATGGAAAGGAAAAGGCTCCCTGATTTAGGTAAACGGGGCCACGCGGGGTTATCATAATCTTAAGCAAACCGAAGAGAAAAAAGTGGAAGAAGAATCGAATTTCGAATATAATTCATTTCGAATTGATGATAAACCACGAGGGATACGAAGAATACAGCGGAAAAAAAAGAGAGAGAGATAGAGAAATTGCTGCAATTTTTTTATTCAACTTTCGACTTCTTCCGCCTCCTTCTTCTTGTACCTTCTTCTTTGGCCATCCATAATTTTAAACGCATAATTCAATTGCCTTCAAAGAAGCGAAAAAAAAAATAATAAAATAAAAAGGACCTCGGAGAGAGGAAAAGCACAAGTTTTATTTCCAATGTGTCTATACAGGGAAAATTGATTTTATTTCGTATTTTATTGAATTTGAAAAAGGGGGAAAGCGTGTGCGAGCGAGAGGGAAAGAAGACGGTTAGAAAATGTTGAACAATAGAAGAGACGATGATACTGGCGAAGGAATAGAAAGTTTCATAAACAAAATCTATTATATAAATATTTTATATATACATGTACGTATATATATAAATGGATATCATGATGGAGCTTTTGTGAGCTGTGAAAAGTTTCGAATCCAGGCCTCGGGCTACGTTTTCCGATGGAAAATCATATGTCGCGGTATGCGAGCGCAAAAGGAAAAAATAACCGGCGACAATAATACCAAACGCAGCACGAAAGCGGAAAAGGGAGACGAACAACTCGGAAAATACATATATTGTATTAAAACGCATACACAACACATGTGCAGAATATTCTTCTTCCTCCTCAACGGCAATATTCCCATTTCTTGCAGCGGAATAAAACAAATTACAATAACAAATAGTTTCGAATAACAATCGTTCGCGAAGAAAACGATTGTTCCATCATCCAATCGAATGCAATCGATGCAAACTATCAAAAATTAAAATACCCCAACAATTAATTCCTCTTTACTAAAAGAAACCATTTACTTTGAGATGTCTTTCTCGTCGACTCTTATCTACCATCTTTATTATATCCCCCCGTCATCATCATCGTTAGTCAGCATCATCGTTCGATCGGTTGATGACTGAGAAACAATCATTTCGATACCGTTTATAAATTTCAACCGGCCGAAACAATAAATTCAAATGACACGAAGGAAGAGAAACGAGAGCGCCGATCAATTGAAAAGATCTCGTTTAAGTGGCCATCAACCCAAATACAAAAACTCTTTTTTTCCACGCGGTCACTCTCCTTTTATTGGTTTCCTTTTTAACGATTATTGTTCTAAGCATCTTTTTAATCTGCCGTAATTAATTCGAAGCCCGCTCTTACTAAACGGAGAAAATTGCCAGAAATTGGGATCGTTAAACGATAATTGAATGAATTCGTTGTCGAAAATAAATAAAAATTTAGCCATAAAGTTCAAACGAATATATTTGGGGTAATGAGCGAATTGAAAGGAATTAAATTTAAATTACTTTAATAGACGCTTATTAACACCCAGTAATTAATTCGTACAATGGCTGTTAGCGTGCCAGAAAGGATTCTACTTGAAATCGAAAAGATGTTAATTTCGACGATCGCAATTGTGTTATACGAATTTATTTCCTGTTGCCACGTACAAATATTGATAATGTAGAGGAAGATGTTGCGGGGGCAAACGAAGAAGTACGTGCTTCTGTCAATATTTAGTTGCATTAAAGCGTTCCATCTGAAGTGGACGACCAAATAATGCTTCGGTTTTGGCTAGACGATTGCAACTAGTTGTTGTTTATATTCTTGTATCTAGTTTTACGGAAACTTGAAACGATGCAGTTGACGTGAAGCAACGTTATGGGATCATCTTTAAATTTGGACGCTTGCCTCCTCGTCGTGTCATTCTTCGCCAGTTAAATCAAAGAGACTGTAACTGATCCTATTCCGTTTCATAAGCCTAAAATAAACGAGCGGTTCTCTTGTCGGTTTTCGTCTTGGTAAAAACATCGAGATCTTTAATCGGATAATCTCGAACATTTCGCACATTCTTTCGATTGAAAATTAGTTGGGAGCGCAACGTTCCTTCCTCCTTCGTGTACGTCGGTCCAAGACAAAAAGAAAGCAAGAACACGTTTTTTTTTTTGGTAAGGAGGAAATAAATTTTTTTCGCCCACTTGCTTACCTATTATAAGAAGTGGTATTACAAAGATGCGGACACTTTTATGTAACTTCTGGAGACAGAGAATGTGGGAGACCCGAAAATAAAAAGAGTTGAAACAGGAAATACAACCTCGAAAAGAAAAATGTTTGAATTACATCTTCTCTTTATTCCTGTTGTTATTTGTTGAATTTATTAAATTGCCCACATTTCTATGATTGTTCAATTTCGAATTGTTCAACTTATCAATTGTACACAGGATATCGAGGCAATTATTAATAAAAGGAGAAAAGGAAAATTCTTAAATTTAATATAGCAATATATAGGTCATCCTCTACGTTTTCCCATTCGACTTTACATATGTTTGGTTTCGCGTCCGACTGCTAGAATTAGGAACGTACAACAAAGAAAGAACATCGCATAGATGTAAGCGATGGGGAAACGACCAACTTAAAAATGAGATGCTCGTTTCGCGAACGTTACGCGATATCTGGTCGGATGCATTTCGAATCTGATGGAGGGCAACGGAATTAACTGGACTCGACCGCATGGGTGGGCCGCTCGTTTTTATTTAATAAGATACCGAGCAAAAAAGAAACCCGATGGGAGTGGAAGATGGCTCTTAAGAGATTTTTCGCTGGTATTATAAAATGCGTTTGTGTAAAGCGAAAGAAAAATCATTTGATCGCCATCCTCTCAATAACATCAGCGTGCGGATTGTTAATTTCAATTCAAAACGAATTCGATCATCGATCAATATGTCACGTTTGTACGTTTAACGCTTTATGGTTTATATTGTAGCTTGTAATGGTTGCGTAAATTTGTGCGTAACTTTCTTTTTCGTGGCTCAATCTGAACCAAACCGATTATATTGGATTGATTTTTTTTAATAATCACTTAAAAATCATTGCAAATAATTGAAATTTCACTGAGAGAAGTTTGAATAATCAGTAAGGGCTCGTTTATTTTTAATAACTTCGAAAATGCGATTCTGCATAGATTCGCAAAGCGAAGTTGATATATTTTGGCGAATTTTAGTCCATAACCAAAGACTAGATTAATGACCTGACATATTACAAAAAGTTTATCCTCAAAGATTGTCAGCGAAATTTCAATTATTTTTTTATTAGAAAAAGAAAGTTATGCACGAAGATGTACCTTAGCAGTTTAGCCAATGATTTCCTGACGTCGAGAAGTCAGCAGTACCAACTGATAATTGAATGGTTGCTGTAAATCGCGGTACGTACCTGAAAATAAAAAGATAAACGTGAGTCGATTATTGTTGTTATTAATAAAATATTTAAACTGCCTTTTATAAATAATGCATACGAAATGGGAATGTAGATGCTATCTATAAAATCATGGTCAAACGGTCATCATACAATTAATCGTCCGTCCATGTATTATTCAAAATTTGTGCGTTTTGCGTGTGCCCAAAAACCGAACCAAGAGAAATGTCAGAAACGAAACAAACTGGTCGTCCTTGTGTTGAATTCATTTTTATTCGCCCCGGACCGCGATTATTAAATTTATTGCAATTACATCATTTTACGAGTTTCCTGTATTCGCACCGTGAATAATTTCGTTTTCGATTCAATTTGTCATCGCTTCTTCGTTTCCATCGATCGGCAAACATCCATAAACGTTAGAGCCAGAAAGCGGACTTGCCATTAGGAGAACCGAAAATAGACACGTGAGAAACTTAAATAAAGGCGAAGGAGAATGGGAATTTGCTAATTGAAAGTGTAAAGAGACGCGAAGAAGGGAAACTTAAAGTCTGATCGATGAATGTTGCGAAGACAGAGTTGAGTGTACTTGCTGCCCGATTATATTTATACACGAAATACCGGAAGCGCTTGAAATAATATGTATTTCGCATACTTGTGCCTCTCACGCCTCCCGCAAGCTGTTTCCCAACATAATTTCGTCGCGAAACTCCACGACAAGCAGCAAAAGCAACCTCTTTTGCGCCAGTTTCGCTCTTCGTTGTGCGTTATTTAATTTAACACGAATTCCAAATCGTTTGCCAAACCGCCACAACATAATATTCTTTAACCGCTTCTTTTCTCTCTCCTTTCTTTGGTCGTTTTGAATGTTATTCTATTATTAATTTTATTGCCTCCTCGTAAAAATGCAAGAAAAGAAAATTACGACGTTAGCTCATCGTCGTCGCGATTTAAAAAAACTTTTGCAAATTAAACCCCACCGACAATAAATTTTAACGTATTATTATCACCGACCGGACGTGATATCTCTTGTGGGGACGATAATCTGCAAAACTATTCTTAAAAGTTTCGTCTTTGAAACTACATGAGCGCAAAGAGTAGCAAAAGAAGCGCTCTATTATTATTAAAGACGTAGTTGTCCACCACTTGGATGGCATTAATTATAATTTAAGGACGTCGCGTTGGTGCCAAAAGCAAATATAATTCACCGGGCGAAAAGGAGAATTAGCGGGAGGGGTGGGCGAAGTGATTAATTAATGCTGAAACGGCGATGGGAACGGCGAAATACGAAATTCAACAGGTGTGAGGCAATCGTGCGAAATTCTGCCAAACGTTTGTTAGCCAGATTCCATTCGCCTCTTTCGATTTGCTGTTGAGCAACGGACCGCACCGGATTAATCGTTTTGCAGGGAAATGTGACACGCGTTAAGAAACCGGTCAAGATTGTTATTTTGTTAATTATAATTGTTACACCACAATTATAAATACGTTTCATGTGCGAATAATGTTCTTGAATCTTGGCCGATTCTCGCCGGATTTATTATCCGCGGTATCGCTTCGTTAAAGCCATTCTTACGACACAAAAAAGAAGTGGAGAAATATCTGCGAACATAAAACCTCTACTAAAAAGAACGGCGAGGAAAAAGTGTTTTATGCGCGACCAAGTTTTCTAAAACCCGTCGTAAAAGGCGCAGGGAAACGACATTCCGGCCGAGTTTTATTCCTCGTCAAAAAGTACAAGAATCGAAGGTAATCATCGACTAGATGATAATAATGCAGACAAAGAATTCACGAAATTCATACTGAAATAACATTTTTCTCTTGTTAATAATGCGAAAGTTATTTCAGTGCGACCGAACTGAAGAGAAGCGAGTGATCGAATCGCTAAAAATATGCGCATTAGTAACTGGAGGAAACCTTAATAACTTCGTTCGTGGATTATAAATAAATCTCTTTTCGCATTTATAAATTGTGTTAATAGATCAATAAACATGTTTCTTAACTTCAAACCCTGCCCGACCATCTGTTACAATTCGTAATTTAATTAATGAGCGATAATCAAAGTGTAATCGGTTTTTACAATAGTTTGTACGCTGAACGAAAATTTGTTATTTTAAACCAATTAAAAGTGCTAATAAACCGTACCCGACGCTAAAAGATACACATCACCATCATCGCCGTAAATATTCGCTTCTAGTCCATTCGCTGGCAGAGAGCGAAAAAATTATTTATATAGAGGAACAATAATACTAATAATACCAACAACAATGGTTGGCTATAATTTGAATAGAATAATAAATATCTATCGAATTTCTATTGTGAACGCTTCGGCTCTAATGCGTTCGAAATATAATAACGATAGTTTCGATATGGGGGGGAAAGAAAAACCAATAACGGCGGTATAAGAGTTATTACAAATAAATTATTAAACTTTATATTTGCTCTCCATCTACGACCGACTGCTAATTCCTCCTCTATTTTTCGTTCGATTTTATGCACTTTTTCGCCAAACGAGATTCGCTCATTAACCCGCAATCTCTGGCGAAAATTGTGAGCGTTGCACCAATAAGTGTCAACGTGATCTAAATTCGATCATTTCGCTCGTTGTTGATTTATTTACGAATTTCAATTTACAAGCGAATCCAACAATTATTTATTAATTTTCCCCTTTTTGGTACTGGACGATAAATAAATTATCCACCATGAGAAATTGATTGATGTCGTTCATACGATTGTAGGTCAGTTTAAGAGTCGTTATTATTATTATCTTTGATTATTGCTGTTTACGCACAAGTGCTTGTTATTAATCTTTATTTAGATTTATTTGCACGAAACGTATCGATCGAATTGAGAAGGCCGAATTACTTACGGAGATCGATTTCTATCATTTACAAGAACCACTAATGAATGTTTGATGGTGATTTAAACATTCAACGTTATTCGGTACAACAGAAATCATTTAAAAAAATTCTTTACTCGAGGGACAGATATTAATCGAGCATACATTTATAGTATCTTAAAATGCCATCTCAATCCCATTATCCGGGTGTTCAAATTGAAAACGTCTAAGTTTCGACAAACGTTCGTTCAAACAAAGTGCGAATAACATCGGGATAAGATTACGTTTAATCTCGTCGACTAATTGCACGATTCGCAACAAACACCGATTATTAATACGTCCATTGTAATTACATCGCTATTGTTGTTGTTTATTGTAATGAACCGTGGCGAACGAGGAAATGATGGATAAATGCACGGAAAGTGAGAACAATTGCATTCGAAAGAGACAGGGGGACGAATTAATAATAGAATAATTAGCGAACGCAAAATCACAAACTAATTTGTTTCATTGAAGGTGAAGACGTTTAATATTCGTTTTCGTTTCGCACCTTTATTGAAATTGACCCAAGACACTTTTTCTACCTTCGACCGCAGTCGTTCGGTTGCCAACCAGTTTTTTTCGGTTTTTGGTTCTTTATTTCGGAAAGAGAAAGAGCCGAAATGAGATACGAGCCATCGGAGAGAGGCTTTTACCAATAGGTACCACTCTCCGACGTTTTTACCATCAAGGTTTACCACTCCCTCGCATATCTCCAAATCTCTTCTCGCCCATCTTTTCCTCTTTTTTAAAGCGTGCGAGATCTGCGACTAAATTAATTTCGCAGACAATTTATACCCCCGTTATTTTAGTTTTTTTTTTTTTTCATTTTATTAAATTGCATTTTGTCGCAGCGAAAAGGATTTTTCGTTTAATGAGGAAAAGGCCTAATTTTGTGGTCGGACGGATGCAATCGTAGTTTCCATTTTTAGAAATGGCAATCAACTGGCAACAAAGAATAATATAATTTAATTTGAGCGAATGATGCATCGTTTTTTCGCAAAGTGCAAAAATGGCGTTTCCTCGACTCAATTAAGCTCGGCGTCACCGTTTCATAAATATATAAAAATTCCTTTCGGATAAACGTAAAAATAACTGGAAGCAAAACAAACTTCAATCGACGCTTCGTACCACGTACAGAATGATTCACGTGCATCAACGTTAAATTGTCAAGAGCAATGGTAACATTAAAATATTTTCATCGATTAAAACTTAGTACCACATACAAACTGTGAAATGCACCAAAACGTGCCACCGGAAATTGAGCTCTCTTCCATCATTGCTGATCGCCCTGTATATTAACACTTTACGAATGCATTTATCAACAAGAAATGACGACTGAATTGCCACTAATTCAATTAAAATTATTATTAAACTTGAATAGAATCTTTATAGTATTCCGGCGATTCCGGTTTTTAATTTCGATCTTTTTTATGTGCCAGTATGAATTTTATTATGGCTCTAGGTCATGCTCGTCGCTAATAATAATAAGAAAGAACCAGTTTGAGAAAGTCGGCGAAACGGGCAAAACGAAGTCACTTGACGAACACCGACGATTTTCTCAATCATTAACCCACCGCAACTTGTTGCAATCGTATAATAATAACCAATCGATAGTCTGCCATTATGCTTGCCGCTTTTCCTTTTCCTGATTTTTTCTTTGTTCCCACTTTTACAACGTTTCCCCTTTACAGGAACGAACGAACGAACCAAAAACTGGAACCGTAATGGAAAACAAATATGTTCTGTATGAATTATAAATCAATTTTCAATTATTTATTACTCCAATCTTCGTCCACGAATCACTTTTAGCTCTCTTTTATTCGAAAATTGTATGTTTTACAACTTACAAGGTAAAATATTATTACACCTTGAAGTAGTGGGAATTGTTAAAACGAAAAGAACAAGAAGAAAGTGAAAAATCCAATTTGAATATCGTATCCACTATCATTATCACAAAACCACGCCAGACGTTTAATTTCTTGCAAAGAGATGGATCAGAGGAATAAAAAAATCATAGTTGGATGAAAAAAATGCAAATTAGATTAAAATAAAAGCAGATGTGGCCACGCAAATCTTCCTCGCGAGGAATAATATTTCAGGATGATTTAATCAATGGCAGTGTTAAATTGTGCGGGAACGAAACGAGAAAAATTAACAAGAATAAAAACTGAAATCCGAAAAAAAAAAACGAAAACGACACAAGGTAAAGAAATGATCTCTATTTTAAAAAACGTGCTCTCTCACACTCTTCCCATCTCAAGACGTTGCTTTTTCACTTTTGTTGCCTTGTCCAACAACCAACATCCTGCACACAGAAACACAGTGCGAAGAGATGGAGGATGGAAGGACAATGAGCGAGGAACGGCGAGAAAGAAGGAAAGAAAGAGAAAAGTTGCTCGAGTATATACAAGAGAGATGTGAACGACCCTTCCGTTCCTTCTTTTACTCGAATGCAATTATTAATACTGGTTTAAATGCAGGGGGAAAAAGGACGACGACGAAGAAGAAGATGAAGAGTATTTTGCAAAACGTATTTATGCCTCCAGATGGATGACTCACACTGTGGTTTATTCCGAAACAACTCGCAGATTTTCGCCTTTCAATTAATAAAACGAAAATCGGAGATGAAGAAACCGAATTTCTGGATTAAACTTGAGGAGTTTCGTGTCGTAGCTCACGTAAATGCCATTTAAACGGTAAAAAGAATACATGAAAAAGGAAAAAGAGGAGCAATAACCATAAAAAATGTAATTGCAAATTAGCCTGTAATTAAACTTTAACGAAAATCGTAAATTGCTAATTTAAAAATAAAGATCCTTATCGCTCCTCTTATCTACCTTAACCTTGTTACGATGAATGAATAATAGTAATCAACAGAGACAATATAACGTACGAAAAAAAAATGCAAATAATAAAATCATAAAAAACGCAAATAAAGGCATAACGGACATTAAACAGAGCGAAAAAAAGTTGTGTAACCCAAAACGATGATTATAACGTAACGAAACGACGGAAAATAAATGAGGGAGATGTTGGGCAAAGAAAAAGGGGCAGAATTAAGAGGCCATCAGAGGTCGTATGTTAAATTTCACCTGAATAATAATCTAATTAAACGGAAAATAAATTAACGACGATCCATCATGTGATTCAGCAATATTCGGCGGCCAGATCGAATTCGGTTAATCAAAATTTCTTATTACTCACTCTATTTGCTCCCTTAACATGTCTTCCTACTTCAGAACGATGGTGTCGACCAAAGATACTTTCAAAACGTCAATATTCGATCAAATTCGCCACTCGAAAAAAAGGAAATTCTAATAATGAATCCTTTAAGAAAAATGGAAAAGAAAAGTTCTCTTTAAGAAACATCAAACGGCTCCTATTTGATATGTATTGAATCCCTCTTGCCACCTCTCGATTTCAACCCTCTTCTTCATCGCCCTCCTTTTTGTTTTCGTATTTATTTTTGCAATAATACTTTTCACTAGCGATAATTTCCTTTATATACGTATATGAAATTTAACTTCTAAACTCCATATAAAACCAGATTAAAACTTTATCGCGCTAATCCGCTGAGAGATGTGATCGAGA
Source organism: Hololepta plana (assembly GCA_963695495.1). NCBI lineage: Eukaryota > Metazoa > Arthropoda > Insecta > Coleoptera > Histeridae > Hololepta > Hololepta plana. The sequence continues at coordinate 10,369,397 of OY968836.1, forward strand.
GCGAGAGATTTTTGCTCTCGCGCAAAAATTGCAATCTAATTCTTTAGATAATCGCAACGTAAAATCACGTTTAACGTTGAATTAAAAAGAAGAGCGACGAGTTAAAGTTAAAAAAAAAAGGTTTGCAACAACAAAAACTCGAAATTGCTAATTAACGTTTTAATGCCGCAGAGGAATAAAATAGGTATTAGCAGTAATAATGTCGATATTATCTAAATTTAGAACTCTGCACGCAAATAATAACGAACGTGAACCGTTTAAATTCTAATTAAAAGTGTGTGTGTTTGCTTTGCTCTTGTTTCCGTTCCTCCAGCGAAAATACTAATCGGCTCAAAAAGAGCATGTAATTGGATTTGAAAATAGAGTCGATGGTATTTTTCAATCATCGAGAAAGAGAAGTTTGCAAATATAATACGCAATAAAGGATAATGGAATTATTAATACAAGGAAAGCAAACAATTAGGAATTTTCTAGATTTTACAGTCCAGCAACAAAAGATTCCTATTTAACGCAGTTATTCGCAACTTTAACGCTCGAGCCGTTTGTTTCTCAAATTTATAAGCCGGAAACTTAAACATTGCGAACGTCTTGTTCGTCTCGGCCTTGCTCTCTAACGATTGGGTCACACGACTGATATAAATGTTAATTTCTTTCGAGAGCCCTTAAACTCCGACGTCGTTTTTTCTTCTTCTCTCCTCTGCCCTTTCTTTTAGTCCCGCAATCTTTAGGCCGCAAAAAAAGACGCAGAAAAAGTTTCCCCGTTCCTCTACAGAATGTTCTCCACTCTTCTTCGGCGTCCTTTGCGCTTTATAAATAAAACAATAGTTTACTAACAATATTATACGTGATTCGATTTAAATATATGTCCCCATCATCATTGTCGTCAACAGTATCAACTTAAAGCGCTTTTTCGTCTTTCCGATTCGTTATTATTGAACTTTTGCTTCTTACGCTAATTGTTCGTTCATGAATTCCAACAAATTATTAGCTGCCAGTGGATAATACGCGAATAAAGTTGCGATTATTAAAGCGCGAAAGTTTACCTCTCTCATTTCGAGACCTACTCCGGTCGATATTAATAAAATACACACTTCTTCAATTATTTACCGTTAAATAATTACCAAAGGTCTCGTTATAATTAGAACGTACGGGATGCATTTCGAATTTTACAACATTAGTGTTTCGTTCACGCAAAAAGGTGTACAAAAATTGCCAAAACGATCGAACTCATTCGGATGTCGGCCAATAACGTGAGACCGATTTATTATTTACGATCGGACGTCTGGCTCGTGAATTAAATATGCTCGAGAATTAAAACCGTGTTACCATGTGACACAAGAAACTGTTTGTTGTCTTACGGGCGAAACCTGTCAAAAAACCGCGCGAGCAAAAAATTCGTTCGATTATTTAACACACGTGCCGCTTCCTATTCATCGCGACACTTACTGCAGCTAATTAAACTACGCCAACGAGCGAATCGAGTGTCAAAGGGAGTCGTCGAATGGAAATAGGTATTGCCCACGCGTGTGGATGGAAAATAGTTTCGTCTTCGGATTGTTTCTTCGCATTAAAATTTGTATTGACAGATGTCAAAGTCAGAATGTAGTGCGACAGGGAATCGTCGATGGAAACAGATATTGGCAATTGTTGTGGAAAGTTGTCTTACGTACTGCACTTTCCGATCGCACTGTATCACTGATCAAATCTTTGATAAACCGTTTCGTGGAGGACTCCATTCAAAGATACATAAAACGCGTTTTGGTTGTTTCTTAAAGGCAAACCATAAGCAATAACGCATAAATTGATGTGTTGTACATAACTTGGTCAGTCTCTTGAATTGGCTTTCGAAAGAACGTAGGACGCGAACAAACTTTTCTACTTTTCCCACTGTGACGCGTTCGTTTCTTCCATCCTCGTCGCCGTCGTAATGGATTACCAAATGTTTTCAATCTTAAATCATTTCTGTTTTCTTGTAATTCCATTTCGCCGTTGTTACATCATCCTCGTTGCTTGCCGATGACATTAATACAAACGAATTTTCCAATTTTTCGTCGTCGTTGCTTTAATTTATAAATTATCTTTCTCCAAAAGTATCTCCTCCATCCTTCTTCCGCGACGTCGCGGGTTTCTCTCTTAAAATGCGAGCGAAAAAAGCGAATATCTATGCAAAACTTATTTTAGATGATGCCGTTGTACATCATCTTGTTGTTGATGAGTACGAACTTTTAAATTACATATTCTAATTTCTTTTTAACAAAATAATAAATAAGTAATTTTTCTCTGTCATCGCGTCGTTGTTTCGCGCGACAAGTACGCGAAAAAGAAGTGGAAGACGTCGAGTTCAGAGAAAACGTGGAAAATTATTAATATTTTTTTCTTATATACATTCCACTCGTCGGCGTGCGTTAACTTGCGATTCGCTAACGTGAACTCTGAGGAATTGACAAACGAGCGCAACTTTTCTCTGCTTTTTAATTCCACTTAACGCACTTTCCATCTTTGCCACTTCGTTCCGTTTAATGTTAATCGCGTTCAATTCGGCTGAGAGTTTTTGTTTGGTTAAACCTAATTGATTTGATGAAAGCATATCAAAGTTGATTAGTTGAAAGTTTATATAATAATTGTCCGACAGAACATAAAAACTCCGCTTTCAAATTACATGGCATTGAAGCAATTTAATAAACGCGTCAATTTTCTGTGGCGCTATAATTTCGCCCATCCATAAAATTATACACATTAAATTACACTTACGTCTATCATTATTATTAACGTAGTTGTAACGCATTTCGTTTAACATTCATCATCGGTAATTCGAATGCAATTGAATATCGTACCATTTACTTTTGATTAAATTAATGAAATCAGAACTGATTTCATACAAAAACGCTATTTAACTGAAATTTCTTTCGGCAATTAATACATCCTGAACAACCTCTTGGGGCATCGAATAACTTTGAAGACCTTCCGCAAATCCATCTTCAAAATTTTGCCAAGAATTTCTTTCGCCCCAAATGAAAAGAAAAAAGGATCGCTGGCTTTATAACTGAAAGAAACCGCATTTGGAATGATTAAAGTATAACAAACATATAATGGGATCTATCGTCGTCGTCGTCATCGTCGTATAACACGAGTATTTTAGCAAGAACCGCGAACGTTACCGGAATTTTAATTTTATTTTTGCGACTCCACTCCATTTCTCCCCATCGCCCATTATTTTCCTCTTCTTCTCCCCTACACACATTGTAGAAGACCATCATCATCATCGATTTCTCGGTAGTATTAGCTCTGATTTATTTCTTTTATACGTTTATTATACTCCAATAATAAAAGATGAAAAATGTACCGTTTAGAAATGAAGAAGAGGAAGAAGGGAAAAAAGACGGCGAATGAAGAGGGACCGTTTAAAGATCCCAAAAAGAAATTGGAGGATTCGATTGTTGTCGATCGGTTTTTTCTTGTATTAATCATCAAACAATTGCTGTGGCTTTAAGAATAACGTTTGTGTTACGTCATTAAAGCTTGAAATTTGCTTCAGATCAGGAGTTTAATTGTAAAATATTGGCAACGAGAAAAAACAAACGAACGAGGCGAAACAACCGGTTCTGCAAGTACAATGTACGAAAAAGAAACGCTCTAAAAATAAATTTTGAGATTACCACGTTCAAAATCTCACGCGGAGCAACGTCGAAATTGGAATTAATTAGCGCTAACCGAAATAAGCCTACCATTTATGGATGTGGGAATATTGGAGGAATTCTTGTCGCTTCGAATAGTTAACTTTTTTTTTCGGTCGATTAGAAATTAATCCCCGGAGTTTTTTACTAACATTTTGTTTAACTAATCCATCGACTTTTAATTGGCTTTTACTTAATTCGAGTGCGTTCTTAAATTGTTGGCATTTTTAGCAAAAATTACGGCGACCGTCGCCTGTTAATTATTTCGTATCGTGTCTCCTGGATGTTACAATAACTGGACGACCTTCTGCGAAGAATAATTACAACAAAAAAAAAGGAGAGAAGTAAATTGAATGTAATCGTAAAGACGAGCAATTTCTGTTTGAAAAATTACGCGAATTAATGTTTTCTCATGTTTTGCCGTTTCTTTAATTCGGAAATTAATCATTTTGCTCGAGTCTTCCGAGGACGTTAAACGTTCAAAACAACCGGCCGAAATTTACATATTTCCATGCGTTTATCCGTTAAGTAACGTGTGCTCATTAATAATTTAACATATCATTTGGTTGTTAATTTTTCTTAAATTCAAATCCAAAACATTATTACATAAGATCCAAACAAACGGCGAGTCGTTAATAATGATTTGTTGCGAATAACTGATTATTGCGAAGGTTAAACGTGTAAAAATAAACCGCACAATAGACTTTACACCTTTCAGACTTTAAAATCATAAAAATCTTCCAAAACGTATAGATTTTTAATTACAGCCTTTTCCAAATGGGCGATTTATTTCAAGTCCTACTTTAGAGGACGGTCTGCGAAAAAAAAAGTGGAAAAGAACAACATATAAATCAGCGATCTAACATTTTAATTGGCAAACAAATCGCATATGGCTAAAAATTAAAATAATCCATCTAATACCTATAGAGACCGGTTGATGCCTTCCAGTCATTCGCAAAAGAAACGTGTTTGTTTGCCCGAGTTTTTATTTATTGATTGCGGCTACAGTTTATTAATTAACCTGAACTGACGAGAAGAAAAACTATTGCTCTATTCGTCGACGTGCCTTAAAGCTATTTCTGTTAATTATTGTATTCAAAGAAGCCAAAATGTGTCGAATGTTTGTCAGTGGCGAAACTTTTGCGAATCTTTTGCTTTTGCTCCCGAAAAAAATTCTTTCAGCGTAATCTAATCAAACTCCGGATTTTGTAATACCGAAAACAATTTGGCAATAAGATTAATAATCAACGCGCCGTGTTAAGCAATCCGATATTACAACTTCAATTTTTTTGGGAGGTTTTTGTAAGAAATCGCCTTGACTTTCAAGTGAACATCATTAATTTGATTTCGTTTTTTTTATTTGAAAATTTAATCCAGCAGAGATTAAAGATGCGGCAATTAATAATAATCAAAAAATTTATTTAAATGACCGCGAGCGAATACGATTTCTCTTCGTTGAAATTTATTTTTGTGACCCAAATTGATAACGCGTCTTTTAACGACAAAATAACAGTTTCTTAACAGAGAAGCGAAATAAAAAATGGATCAATTTAAAAAAAAAACTACTTTAAAAAGGAAGAAATTCAATTTTCTTCCAAGTGAAAAGGCAAAGGAAACGACGTGAGCTATTTCTAACATGCACGACAATATGAGAAACGTATCTAATTACAACTTGCACTGCATTTAACAGCATTAAAAAGAGAAACAATAACAGAACGTAGATGCGGGGAAGAAAAACGCTGAAATCACAGAAGCAAGTGTCACTTTGCCAACTTCCACGTATAATAATGGTCGTAATAAAGTGAAGTAATTGATGGTTGAAAAGAAACGAAAGACAATAGCAACCGAAGAAGACGTTAGGAAGAAGAACAAGGAAAACGAGGGACAAAAAAAACACAATAATTCCATTCGGTTTATGTGTTTTAATCGTACAACAACGGGCCGATAGGAGATTGGGCAAACGGTAACAAGCAGGAGACCAGGAAACGCCGTAAAAGAACGCCACTTCTAAAAGCAATCTTAATGAGTGCGTTAAACGTAAAAGAAGTTGAGGATCAATCGGAGAAGAAGAGGCGGAACGAAGTAGGAAGGCATAAAATTTTATAATATTTGTTTGTTGGGGAAAAGATAAAAGCGAAGGTTACGAATAACGTTGTAGATTGGAGAATTCAGAACCGGAATTCCATATCGCAAACTGTATTTCACATCGCGACATTCGGACTTTCGATGATGATGCACATTATATCTGAAGACTTCGAGCCAATGACACTTAATTCCGAACGCTTTTGTGTTCCTCTGCCAGATTCTTGCTCGAATTTAACAAATGGGACAATTATTATCGAATTTCTATTTACTCTTCTTTTTGTGTGTAGATAAATCACACGAACATTTGTTAAATTAAAATTCCGGCAACACAATAAATAAATATTTAATTTCCATTGATTACATCTAATAAAAATACCTTTTTTCCGTAAATCTAATTTAATTTTTTTCCATTATCGTTATTGTGCATACTGTTGTAATATTTCATAAGGATTTATTATTTTGCATCGCTCATACGACAACAATTTCGCATTGGTTTTGCACATTTTTCCAAATTTTTGTGTTCTATTACATTTAACCAAAAGCATTTCATAATAAATAATTATTGTTGCAAATTAATTGAAATCCGATGATTAATTATCATGTTACCTCGTCAATAATAATCATGAATCATTTATTAACAAAAAAAATCGTCAAAGAGCAAACCATCGAAATCGAAACGGCAAACATTTTTGCCAATACAAACGGGGCAGAATTTGATTTTAATCACATTATAATGGGCAATAAATAACGATAAGTGCTTCCTACCATCGGCGATGGAATTGCCGTTTTGTTCTTCAAGTTTTAATAATATTAGCGCGGAACAAACGATTGCGAGCAAACATTTTATTGGCAAAAATGTGCATGCATTACACCCACAAGAGCAAAAAAACAATCAGCTTCGATGCTCGAATTGCAATTTATTTATGTACGCCAATTACCATACAGGAAACTGAGTTCAATCGATGTTTTGCAAATCTTTTCTGCCAGAAAGCCTCAAAAGAAACTTGAGCTTAGAGTTTTGCACGAAAAAGAAGTTGGAAATGAAGACGCTTTTCTTCGACGAACTGCGGTCGGCTTAAAAGTTTTCCTTTTGCAAAATTCATTCAATAGTAGAAACAATAAGCAAAACCTGCGCGGTACCATCGCGAACACGTGCAAAAATAACGAGCGTGCGAATTTTCCAGCGGATTTTCCCTCGTAATTCCGAACGGAATTCAAACATCGACGAAGAAAATCTCGTCGCACCGAACCACGGGAATGTCATTGTTTACATTCGTATTCAGAAGGACGACGTTGCTGATGGCATTCGTCTCTTTACACGCCACTAACCGTACGCGTACAGATCTAAAATTATCTATATTTGTATTTCCTCTGGGCAAACAGATCCAGCGAGAGAGATTCGTTCGAAGCGCGACGAGAAGAGTTTAATAAACCGTACGAAAGCAACATGAAAATGTGTCCACGCTTTCAATTGTCGGCATTATTAATTCCTGGCGATCGAAAACCGCAAGATTCGCAAAAAAAAACACGCTATATCGACGACACTCGCGACAAGCGAGCGGGGTAACATTAGATGGAGGAACCTACCTGATTGTCAGCAGAAACCCGATGACCGCACTCCGTTAACAAGACGACGACGGCAACGATCAGGAAACACCACCGAACCGATCCTCCGCTATCGATCGTCCTACGATTAGCACCCATCGTTCGATATTCGCGAATTACTAAATGCAACGTCCGCCGATCGATTAGCTCGCGTATCGTTTAACTTTCTCGTTCTTCTCTTCTGCAAGAGACACCGTCCGTCAGATCGCGACCGACATTGCGATCGGAATTAAGTCGACGAGCGATCGAATTTGCGAGTTTCGGCGTGAGAATACGCTGCACCGCACTTAGATCTCGCGGAAAGGTTCGTCGCGCGAAAACTGAAAGGAAACGAGAGAAAATTGCGTTAAAAAAAAACAACAACAACGGAAACGAAGAGACGGAGGAATTGTTCTCCAAGAAATTCCGGTTTCGGTTTTAACTCTTTTTGTTCGCACTACTACCGCTGCCGACGACGCTCTTTTACTTATTGCTTGGTCCGTGTGCACGCAAGAGCGAGCTCACACTCAATGCCCGTGAATTTTTCAAACTTCCACAGCAGAATGTGCTGCCAGCCGATTGGCTCGGTCTGCCAACCACGTGGTTCTTCACTAACAACACTTTACTACGGTTCATCATCGTCATATTCTCTCATCAAATCGCTCTCGTTCTTCGGTCTCTATTTAATTGCCATCGGCCAACTTTTAATTCGTGCCCCAACTTTCGTCGCGAGACTTTTAATTTAAGTTTGAAAATTAGTGCTTTGTTAAACTAATTAAGCAATTTCGTTTGCAATTAAATAGCATCGACGAGCGGGCAACAATAAGTTGTTGTCGAAAATTGCTCTTTACATAATTCGCATACATAGATTAAAACCCCTTTTCGGTGTGATGTAACGTGGAAAAGATCATTAGCACACGTAAATCAACACATTCCAAGAGCTTTAACACTTTTATCTTATCTTTATTACCTACGCACACGGGAGACTGAGATCGCGGAGGATGAGTTTTGATAACAATTAAAAGCAAATAAATTGAGGATTGGTAGAAGTCCAAGAACGAAATCCGAGTCTGAAGAGGAGCGAATTAACGATTCGAGCGATAGAGCCACTTACTTCATTCCTATTTATACTAACAATTAACGATTGGGATAATAATGACGGCGAAAGACGAAATGTTAATTAATCTCAATTAGCAACAGTAACTATAACGAAAGGGGCAGACGTTTTTAATTCCTGAAGTTGTCTGGCAGACACAAAAGAATCGCCTTTTCCCCTTAAGTGCCATCGTGCTTTCTAAATAAGGTCAGCGAGCCAAAAAGTGAAGAGGACGCCAATTTCTGTGGTCATGTCAATTAAGGAAAATTATTAAGTTTATCTTTGAATGTTATCGAGAGAAATCAATATAATCAAAATAATATCTAATTATTTGCTAATTATCCTTTTGGCTTACGAGGGTTAAAGTGATTGGTGCGCGTTAAATAAAAGAGTCCCATTACGATCCGATGAATGGCTCGGAATAAGCGATAAAACGCAAGGGAGACGAAGACGAAAAACAGAGGGTCGAAAGCGAGAAAGAGAGACTTCCTTTTCGGGGGGTTGTTTATTTCCGTGTGTTTGTGTGTGACAAGGGTATATCCTGTTTGATAATGATAATAATACTACCACCACCACCACCACCAACGGGGACGTAAAACCATCGCCGCCGCCGTCGCCACTAGACGCGGGGGGATGGAATCCACTGTTGGAGGTATATATAATTGGAGCGGGTTTGAAATAGAAGGAGCGCAACAGGTGATAATGTTTTCGAAATCGCTCTGGTAAATCTTAATGGAGCGATTATCCTCGGTTCGCAAATAAATTAGGTGCGCTAGAAGGCGCGCAAAAAAAAGCACGAAAATGCCGGATAAGGCAGATTCGTTTACGGGACGTTTCGCTCGGTTTTTCCCAATATCCGTACCTCGATTTTCCTCGATTCATTTCTCGCCATCCGTTTAGTGCAACGTTTGTCCTCGCAATCCTAAAACACAATTTAAAAACGAAAATTGTTATAAGCAAATTAGCAGGAGGAAGAAATAAAGGCTAGTTATTGCTCAATCGTGAACAATTTGAAATATTAATCGTAATGAACTCGACTTAAACCCGGGGAAATCTTTGAACGGCTCTTTAATGTGCCGCAAACGCAATAAATGCGAACCGAATCAAATCATTTTAGAAATTAATTTGCTTTGGAAATATAATTAATGTAATAATTAACGGTTATTAAACGAGATAACGCTTCAATAATAATTAATTACGAGACTGTTTAAGAAAAAGAGGCGCTTTGTTATAATCGTACGAATTTCAATGGGTCAATGGATGAGGGTCAATTTAGAAACATAGCATTTATTGGTACGAGTGCCAATCAACTAAAATTCGTTAATTATGATTGATTACATCACTTTCTTTGATTTATAACAAAATCGCCGTATTTTCTATTGCTTCCTCTGAAATTTTATTCATCTCCCTGCCAATTTCCTCTTCTAACGCCAATTAAACTAATTGAGACTTATCACTTGGTTATTTGTTGTTTTTTTTTGCAATTGCGATTGCATAGAAAAAAGTTTTTGACTTCGGAAGCAAAAACTGCGTGACGTTACGCAATGCCATGCGAATAATTAAATTAACACGTTTATGAACGTAAAGAAAGATAGCGAAAAATTGAAACACGTCACGCATTTAAATAGAAATTAAAATTACGTAATTTTTTTAATTTATTTCATACTTTTTGTAATCGTCTTAACCATTTTTACAAGTGACCATAAAAGCGATCGTTAAAAAATACGCTTTTTTGCGTTTATTTTATTTTTTTATTAACAACGAATTAGTTTTTAGAAGAAAATAAGGCAGGTCAAAAGGGTCAAGAGTGTTTCAATACCCATAATAATAATTATAGTAATCGCGGTTTTACGATTTCTATGCCGTAATTTTCGCAAATAAAGGAACAACTTGAAAGACGGAACAGAATCTTATTAATTTATTTTTTGAATAGGAAACCGAGCGCGCGAAGTAAATAATACGATCCACAAGAGTTTTATTGCTGTTATTTGCTGTTCACTTGTTTTATGAGCTTCTTTTATTTTTATGATTTCGATTTCACAAACAAATCGTCTTTATTACAGCGTAAAAACTGTATCATTTCTAAATTAAACCAAATGATACGCTTTCGAAAGAATGTTTGATGATTAAACTTTAATTCCGTATCGATTTTAAATGTTTAACTAAAGTTGTTAGAACATAAATTGACTGACCGAAAAGAATTACTGAATGAGGAAGATACTTTTAAAAAGACTTTTACCGAACCTATTTTTCGAAAGATTTCTTGCTATTAGTTAATTTGTTCAACTTACTCCACAGCATTAATGAGGATTTCCTTTGGAACTTTGTGGAAACGACATTCAACTATACATTCAGCTAAGGGTTCTGAAAAACTTTCACTTGTTTACTTAAACTACTATGATAGACACGACGCGCCAACTATGAATTAATAAGTAAGAGCTACTGGTATCGCCATCTCTTTGAAATGTGGCAAACTATACTCCAATAAAATTATTTTAGAATATAAATCGAATTTTGTAATGATTTATGCCAATTATGAAATAAGTACATAAATAAAAACTAAACATGAAGCTAGAACCCGAAATGTTTTCAAAAATCTGCTCAAAAATTACTTTGGTAATAAGGAGTTCTGTGATTCAGGTTGCAGCTATCATATAATAGATAGGAGGCATGTGTTTCTGTAGATTTAATAATCAGTACCAGTGTTTATTTATTAATTAATGTATTTATTTGCATTTTAGGTCTAAATACACGTGAAGAATAAGCAAGATATCACGTGGAGCATTGGGAAATCATAATGTGTACCTTTTTTCTCATTTGCATGAAGATGACGTGACAAGCACCAAAAGGGAAGATTACTGAATACTAAACACATGGTCTTCAAAAGAGCTTTATATCCTTTTCTGTACATAGTGTATCGTTGCAAGTCAAGAATGGCAAACAGCAAGTTTGAATATGTGCGAAATTTTGAGGTTGAAGATAAGCTTCTACCAAATTGCTGGATTGTTGTTAGAGTGGATGGCAGGAACTTCCATAAGTTCTCAAAGAAACATGAATTTGCCAAACCAAATGATTCTAGAGCTATAAATCTAATGAACAGGGCAGCTGTAACTGTAATGCAAGAATTCAAAGATGTATTATTAGCATATGGACAGAGTGATGAGTACTCCTTCATATTGAGGAAAGATACTGAATTATACAATAGACGTGGAACCAAGTTGATGACTTATATCAACAGCTTGTTTACATCATCCTATGTGTTCTTCTGGTCACAGTATTTCAATGATGTTAAACTGAAATATCCGCCAGCATTTGATTCAAGAGTAGTTTTATATCCTACTGATGATAACTTGAAAGATTATTTGAGTTGGAGGCAAGTAGATTGTCATATAAACAATTTGTATAATACAGCATTTTGGAATCTGGTTCTAAAAGGAGGCCTAACTAATAGCGAGGTAAACATATTCCAATTTCATTTCAAATTACTAATTTAGACAATTTCTTTTTTAAGGCAGAGACGCGTTTGTGTGGTACATTCTCAAGCGACAAACACGAGATCCTCTTCTCCGAATTCAACGTCAATTACAATAACGAGCCGGAAATATTTAAGAAAGGTACAACGTTGATGAGAAAGAAAGTGATGCATCCGAAAACGGATAAACTAAAATTAATCGTGATGCCGTTACACGTCGACATCATATCGCCAAATTTTTGGGAAACGAACGACGAGATTCTATCGATTGCGTTGCCCAAAGTCTACGAAATCGATGCGAACGGCGACGTGCCTGAAATCGTTTCGAAGCAGTTATTTAAGAGCGAAACGAAAGAAGAAACTCCCGAAAAAATGAAAGAAAACGCCTAGAATGTGGGAGGCTTCGCGTCTGAATTATTTAAACGCTAATCCCACTAATTATTTAAGACGTATTTAAAAAAGGAATCGATAATATTAAACGAAGACGTATAAGTCGAAAGACTTCGGTTCGTATTTCCTTGGAATTATATAAATATGACTAATTGTGGTATATAAAAATGTATATATATAATTTAATAAGCGACTTGGACGGAGGACGAAGAAACAAATTGGTACCTGTTAAAGCGTCGACTCTGTACCATGGCTACCCGTGCGACGTATCATCACGGTAATGGTCATTCCGGGGGCAAGGTGAATTCGATTAATTATTCAAATTCGACCGACGTTTTTTCACGGTCCGATCGCTGGCTAAGATTCAGTTACCGGTCGACTTTTAAAGTGGACGCAGGTGCGCGAACGAACGGCATAACGCGATACAATCGCCGGCAATAAGCAACTCAATCGTCGAGTGCGGTTCTTTGATAAAGAAAGACACTTATTAGAGGAGTTTTTTGAAAACATCACCAACGTCTGGATAATAAATGATACGATTCTTCAAGAGCATCGTCGTTTTCAACAGTTTCGTTTACTTATCACGTTTAATCTGGATCGTATAATATGGGCATTTGTTTGGATACAGGTAAATTGGATTGATTTCTAAACTCGCGTAATTACAAAGTAGTTTATTTTCTGAAAGAAGCGCAAGAAAATGCATGTAAACTTATTACAGTAATGAAACGATGATGAATAAAAAAGAAAGTAATTAATAGCCCTGTAAGTTCTTCGAAAAGCGCTTATTCGCACGCACATATGTTTACTTGGAGGGTTTTCTGTGCGCTTGCAGTTGCCACTGGTAAACCACATTTTTGTTGTTGTTGAAATTAGGATGCAAAGAAAGAGCAAACAGTCGTCATATTTTATTAAAACGAAAACTTATCGATTAATGTTACCTACACAAAGCATCATTCCATGTGTAATTTTTCATTTCTCTTTCAATACCTTTCATCATTTATTGATATAAATAGTTTCACAATACATTTGGATTTTCTTTGTCATTATAACAGAATTTCTGTATTATACGAAGTAAGAATAAATTTATGGATTATTTTCTAACGTTTAGAAAAATTGTATATTGTAAAATGGCACGTAATATTGTATTAAAACAATTATTAATATTATAATTATTCAGAAATTTATCACATGCACTCTACTTTAGATTGTTTATGGAAAGTATGCAAAATCTTAATCTACCACATGAACGATTCGCTAATTAACAACAATTATTAATTTTGCATTCTTTTGTATAAAAATCGTGAACAATAATAACAAACGTACTCGTTGAGGAAATCGATTCCATATCACACATTATTATTATATATTGGATATTATTCTTCTTCACGTAGAAAGAAGCCGTTGTCGTATAATTTTATTGTAATTTTCGTGTGTTTATAAAATCGATTCCCGGTTACATTGTATTTTTTTTCCATATTTTAATAATAAAAGAAATTAAGAAAACTTTTACATAAATTTTACATTCGCTCACACAATTTCACTATAATTCTGACGCAGAAACTAGATATGAAAACTTTACTAATTGGTCATAAAAATGGCAAAAGTCATAATCATGCTCTAATGCAATTAGCGAGTTAATTAAATTGCTTATCGTCGTTTAAATCGAGGTGACTCTTCAAGAAATCGGTCTCTTGCGATTAATTGATTTAATGAAAGAAAACTCCGCGTAAATTATTAAACGCTTTTCATCGCATCAATATTATAACAGGTTTGTCTCTATTAATTAATCAATAGCACACGAGGGACCCGAGAAGTAATTAAAATTTAACACACTACTGCCACTTCGAAAGTTATGCTCTTTCTATAGCCAGCAAATATGGATTCGTGGATTAAAACGATTTAAATTCGCAACAAATAACGATTAAAATCTCATTTTCTTTACAATTATTGTTACTCGCTCCTTTTTACATTCAACGCATTTCCATATCGTAATTTAGTCGCGCTTTTATTAGCAACGTTAAGATTACTATTCACTTTCGTAATCTTACAATTGTTCATCTAAAAATAGCGAAAACCACTTTTTCTCTCGCATTTTCTCCGTACGAATTACATACTAAAAATAGCATACGAAAAAGACGGGAAAAGCATTATAACATGCGAAACGTGTTGCTTTAAATATGACTCGAACCGGAATTTCGCCCATAATTACCGCGTGCCGTTCGCTTAAGCACTTAACGATGAACGATTGCTTTGCTCATAACGATTTGAATAATCGCGTTGATTTACATAAAATCAATGCAAAAAATAATGGTCGTTTGTAACAACAGCAGAACCATGTAAAAAAGAAACAACGCTCAATCAAATCAATTAAATTGGCTATTTTCTTGTCGTTTTGCAGAACAGAGTGATGGTTCGCAATCGTTCGAAGAAGGTCAGGATACGTGGGCGCAGAACAGTGCCAGAGATCACCGGAATCTCGCCACGCCGCCGGAAGGCCAATTTCCAATGCATAACAGCACGAATGTACAATTCGAAGCACCCAAAGCGCCCGTCATATTCGTGCTTGGTAAGCGTGGAACTTTGCAGCGATCGCATTACGTTTCTTAATCGAAATCGTTTAACATTCAGGTGGTCCCGGGAGCGGTAAGGTGACGCATTGCGATAATCTGATGCAGGAGAAACAGGGAATCACACACATCAATATGACTGATTTATTGCAACAATATGCCATTGGAAACGGTGAGTTCGGAGGCGCACTTTAGTCGCGTTTTATTGTCTCTTATTATACGAACTGATTCGCCAAAACTAATTGGTTCCATGTGCAGATGGCTATTTAAATCCGCAAAAAGAGAACAATCTCGAAGGTAAATTTAATTCGGATGCTTATTTGTATGGCATCAAAGCAAAATGGGATTTGCCTAGAATTGCCATCATCATCATCATCGAACGGAATCGAATTGATGTTTTCATTCTTTAAGCTTCAAGTAATTGAAAGCGGCAATTCCTCAAAGCTTATCCAAACGAAAGCGAATAAAAAATGGGTTGCTAATTAATTTAAATAATCGGATAAAATACGTTATAAAAATAGCAAAATGTTGCAATAATAATAACAATTTAAAATTATAATATAACAAATATCGTTTGCGTGCACTGTTTCCATCATCTCGATGTTGTCGTTGCCATTTTGCCTTCGCAATAACCGTTTGTTTGCAGATTTCTAACGAACGATACTATCGCATTTATTAACTGATCGCTTTCGACCCTTTTCATTCGCAGACATGCAGGACTTTAGTACGTTATCCAGCAAGACGGTGACGGAGGTGCTGATGCTCGAAATGAAGATGGCACCCGGTGCCAAGACTTACTTAATTTCCGGTTACCCGAGAAATATGCGCGACGTCGTCGAATACTCCGATAAAGTAAGTTGATTGTTAAACTCGAAGAGTTTTCCATTCAAACGCGAGAATATTGCCATTTGTCGTTTGGTAATAATAATCGATTTGATCGGTGGTGTGAGAGGAACATTTATTTATTACAAGAACAACCGGACACACGTACGATAATCGTGTAGGTCTCCAAGCGACCCGCGGCAACTATTATAACCGTTAGAAATCAATATCGGCGGAAATGTGTTCCCCGTTCGTTCGTTTTCTCTCTGTCTTTCTTTCATTTCCCATTCGATGGATTAATAATAATAGGAACAGAAATAATCGTACGCTGATATTTTATTAACAAACGAACGAACGATGAAATTCCGTTGAAACCGATTAAACCGGCGTCCAACTTGCGAAGTTTTTTTTTTTGATGAAAACCTAAACTATTCTTGTTAGCTTGCAATTTTCAGAATCGAAGCAGTTTCAAACTTCTTCCCGCGCCAAATGATCGATTCGAATTCAATAACAATTACTTCCCTTTAAATTATCCTTAAATATTTCTGGATTGAACGTGATGCTATTTCTTGTACTTATCTCCACGATTGTTAAATTTGAACAGATACAAACGGTGAACGGCGTGATATTGATATCGTGGCGGCAGAAAGTGTTGGAGCGTCAGATCGATTACGGGGCCAAATTGGGCCAAGTGGTGCTATCGTTGGCCCGCATGGAATTGAACAACTTCTACAAGAACGTGATGCCGGTGGCGGATTATTTCGACCAGAGCGGCATGCTGATCGCCGTAAGTAGCAAATACGGGACCAAAGAACGGAGGGAACCGAAACAAGCGATGCGAAAGAGTCAAATTGAGGGCTCGCGTTCGGTTTATTATTGTTATTACCGTTGTTGTGGCTCGAAGTAAACTTAAACAAGAGCGATAATGAGTAATAATGATAGGTGAGCGCACGAAGGTCAAGTCCAAAAACGATTGTTAAAAAAGCTACAACGCTTTCCGAAATGGGTTTGGATTGAGTTCGGTCGTTAGTGCTAATGTAGAAATCGATTGAGGAAGCTTCGTTCTCCTCCATTCATTTTTATATGTTGTTGTAGTTTAAATTTGCTTGTTCTGTAAATTATTCATACGACGACAAAACATGTTTTTGACCACAGGACTTAATTGCTCGATCGCATAAATTATTCGCATCTTAATTTCGTCTTCTTTTTTTTTTTTTCGTGACGGCCTCGTTAATTGCGTATAATTAGGAATAATCGCCCCATTTTCCATCGACTGTATTTGTTTATTCCGTCTCTTTTCCTTATCGTTTTTCTTTTCTGCGATTGTTTAGGTGAACGGCGAACGGCATCCGGGCGACGTGTACAAAGATTTCCGAGCGGCCGTTATGCGAATATTAGGTATGCAAGATAATCCACCTATATTTAGTAATGGCAAAGCAGCGTCTGTACCAAATGACGTAACAGTAGAATTACCAACAATGGTAATTATCCTTAATCTTTTCTTATTCAAACGAATGCCAAGATTTCGCGAGCGAACCATCCGCAACGCACTCGTCCTCGCGAAATGTTGGCCCTTTGTCTTCGTATTCGTGATCATTGCACGACTTAATTCAATCCTCTTCTTCTTCTTCTCCCTCGTATCGTCGTGTAGCCGTCGACTAGAGTAGCGAATCCAGAGAAATTGCAAATGCAAGCACCCAAACCGCAAGTAATCAACGTAAACGGAAATCATAATAGTACAAACAGTAAAAACACGACAACAACACAAGCGATCAGTAGTCGGTCGCCGGTGATGCCGAATTGGCCGCCGGTTCTGTGGGTGATCGGCGGCCCCGGTAGCAACAAGGCGAATCTGTGCACGCAGGCGGCCCGCGAGACCGGCTGGATCCACGTTAGTTTAGGCAAATTGTTACGCGCGGCCGCCGAATCCGTAGCGGACACGAAGCGTACGACGACGACGACGAAACCGAGCGAGGAAGTGTTGCGGATAAGGGAGAGCGTGTCGAACGGCGAACTCGTGCCGTTGGACGTCGTGATCAAGTTCGTCGAATCGCATTTGGCCGCCAATATAACCGCCATCGGCGTCATCCTGGACGGATTCCCCAGGGACATGGACCAGATCGCCGCCTTCGAAGAGAAGGTAAGGCGACGAGCGACCGTTTGGGGAGATTTTGGAATGGGATCAAAACGTTCGTTGAATATTTTAATGCGTTCCAATTATTCTTCGTTTTCCTCGTTTCGAATGCGTGTGTACAAACGTCTAATTTGCCGTGCATGAATAGAAAATTAGTACACACGGTTATTAAGTCCGTGAGAATTATTACAATAGGCGTCCGATTAAATTTTCAATCGAAGGAATCGATTCCTTTTGCGATGTACACGCGTAACCGTCTATTAATGTACCTCATGAAATTCTAATAAAAGTCCTCTTAATTAGAAAAAAGTTCGAGACACGCCGGCAATCAATCGAATTCTACCTATTTAAATGTTAAAAAGTAAAACCTGTCATTTAATAGGGGGTCTTACGAGTGAAAACGAGGCAACTGTTTAATTATGTAAGGGCGACGTTTCTTCTGTTCGCCTGAAATTTCAAGGAGATTCGATGGCTGGGAAAACTTGCTTTGCACGCGAATGTTTTAAAAAGTCTTATTGCACATTCGCGCATTTACCTGGATTGTCGCCGTTTCAATTTCAACTCCTGACATTTACGGCGTAACGATTAAAGAAACGTTGAATTAACAGCGGATTTAATTCGGAAATTATTACTTCTGCAAAATGACGCAGTCGAACATTATAATCGAAGAGTCACGCAAATTCGTAGCCGCATATTATTGCAAAATTATAATTAAGCATCAGTAGATTCGGATAATAAACTACAATTAGATCATTAAAACGATGAATTATTCTTATTCTCGTAGTTCAAGCAAAAACCGACCATCATCTTGCTGGACTGTTCCAAGTTGCAATTGGGCCGCGGCCGTTTGGACGACAGCGTGACGGCATTCCGTCGACGGCTGGAAATATTTCGCGAGCACTCGTTACCGATGCTGAAAGCCATGGACAACGTTGGTCGTTTAACGATCGTAAGACTTCTGTTATTGACGAATTTCAAACAGATTTCGATCGTGTATTTATTTCTAGGTCGACGGCGACACGGACACGTTGCCGGTACAAGAAGATTTCAAGAACGTCGTCAAAGAACACATCGATTATATCAAGCATAACACACCTAGAACAGCACCAATGAACTCAGTAACAAATGGTAGCGCCGCAGAAAACGATCGTGTCATACCAAATGGTCATGCCATGTCCAATGGTCATGCCGTACTCAATGGTCATGCTGTACCAAATGGTAATGCCATACCGAACGGTCATGCCGTACAAAATGGTAATCATCGTCGTGGCGACACAATGACCGTACAAGATTTGGAAAACGAGTCGATTAATACGATCAGCCGACAGGTGCAAAGTACCGTGGCGAACGGTCACGGACCGCCGAGATTAAACAACGGCGTCCTATCGAAATACGCGAGTTTGGATGCGGAACGGCAAGAGAACATACGGAACATTTATAATCACGAGCTACAAGTGGAGAGTCACATGTGAATCGACGATTAATTCAGAGCCGCACGTCCGGTCATTCGATGGCGCTTATTCTTGTGATATTTATCGAGAACGATAAACAAGTATTATTATCATTATAAGGGAAGGTGTGATCAAAGGAGAAAACAAGAAGAATCGTTATGATTTATTTTCATCGATTAGCAGTGAAGTGTGCTCAAGAGAAGAATATTTTCAAATTGTACGTGCCTTAATTGTGGGCCATCATCATTCCTCTTTATCATTATTAAATAGTCGATCGATTAGGAAAGGGAATGTAAGAGGGAAGAAATGTTGCAAACAGTATTCTTTAGTAGACTTTATATTTTTATAACTAGTGTAATGTAAAAGTTACATACTTAATTGGCACTCTGCTGGACGGATGCTAACCATTAAGACGCGTTTACGATTCAAACGCAATAACCTTTATACATTGTAATACATAATAATTAAGTCATCTTGCAATTTGCATCAATTTTGCAAAGAAGAAAACAAAAAAACCGCACCAACAAAATTAGCATAGAGTATTATCATTGTTATACTCGAAATGGCATTCGTTTATCATTATTTTAACGTTCTTTTTTGTTGTAACTTTCCAACGGGGAAATCTTGAAAATTATATCAGTTTCTTGCACTAAGAACGAACCAAATACTAAACGAATTGTACCTGCAAATCGAGAAAGCAAGCGGACCATTTGTAATTTTAAGGATTAAGGGCACAACGTTATTTAATCGATTCCTGTCTCCCCATACAAAAATACGTTGTACAGTAATCGTTATTAATTAAATTAGTTTGTGAACTTATTGGTTTAATACGATTAATTTGAATGTTCCAAAAATAACGGTGAACACTGGATTAAATTTATATTCTAATTTATGTTATAATCAAATAAATGTATTATAAATAATAACTTGTTCTTGATTTAACCAACCCCGCTTGCCTTTCTGTTAGAAACAGAGTTGATTCCAATTAAGAAATTCGCAATTTTTGCAAGTGCAATTAAATTAAAAATAATATTAGCACAGAATAAGCTTCCGGTACCATAATCGACGTTGACCATCCGTAAAGAAAAACTAATATCGCGTTTTTCTAAACATCTAAAAACCTAAATAAATTAGAGAGATGAATTTCTTCGTGCGATTAATTTTTTATCCGCAAGCCACACGCATGTGAAACTTTCTCAGGGAAAGCAAATGTTTTTCTTCCTTCGGCGCGTCCCTCCACATTATCGATTTCCCTTCTCGCTGGCGAGTGGCGGCGACCACCATCATCATCATCATCAACCAATGGTAAATATTGCCCGCGTCGGCTCGTGTCTTTGCATTCGACGAATTTCCTCGTCATCATCGGTCACGTTTTTCATACGGAACCTCTTCGACGGCCTAAAAAGGAAACCGTTTAAATGGAGGAACTGGATGTAAGTAATAAATCTTGAATTAATAATGCGACACATTAATCAATTCGCTTGAAATTGTTATCGATAACGTGCACGAGGTTAGACGTCTTGTGAAAGGTGCGTGGACTATCGAGAAAAACTCGGGAAATGCGCTTTAAATAAAGGAAACTTTACCTGTTTAATTAGGTACATTAATTATGTATTATGCGATTCGGTTTAGGTAATTAATGAGCGTTAACTGTGTCCTCTTTTTCCAATTAATTGATTTCTTACAACGACCGGAAGCAAGCGATTTTTTTTTTCAGTTACACGCTTCCGCATAATTAATTAATTAATTCCGATGGGATTCGGTTAATTTAACAAGGGAAAGGCCATTATTGGAAACTCGTGCCAATTATCAAGCGCGAATTTATTCATAATTGTCGTTGTTTTCGGCAAATGAATTTATTTCGAATGGCAAATTAATCAAATTCGACATGTTTGTAAACACACGGTTCTGAATGATAAAATTGCTCAAGTAAATAAGGAAAAAATCACATTTTTAATAAATAATAATGATTTTGAATATCTATAATTGCAATAAACGTATTTTGGAGGTCTTAAAGTGAATTAATTTAGTTAATTAATTAAGGGAAGAAACATTAGAGATCGATTAGTGAGATTTGTGTTGAAATCTATTTGATTTTTGAGACTTCCTTTTTTCCTCAATTTTTGCAACTTTATAGAAAGGGGGACCCTTCTCTACTTTTGCATTTTTGCTCAAATTGCAATAAACTCAGTTTGGAGCTCGGATAATCGTTTCCACGCACACAACTCGCGTCATTCGTTGAGGAATTTTCCTTTTGGGAAACGAATATCTCCAGTAAATTCAAGATAAAAAGGCATCGCTCTCCCTTTTCTTTGTCGTTCTTTAACGTGATTTATCCTTTGAAATTACCAATTAGTATTGCGATCATCGATTACTAACCCTTGACCCCAAAACGTTGTACTTTAATCGTTTCACTAGGTTTATAAGGAATTTCGATCACGATTAATGCAATCATTTTCAATAGCATCTGAAGAGATTGTTCGTATATAGTAATTAGCAAATGTTATTATTATTATATATCTTCAATTCCAAAAGCGATGATGTTCTTTGCGGTGCCAATATTCTTCATATCGACGAAAATCGGTCTTCGTAAGTGTACGAATCCCGTTCGTTTGTTAACACCACCGAATTCTTTATGGTTCTACACCAAATGCAATTTACTTTTTTACGATGTAAGTTATTTTTTTATTTCTTCCTTTTTGCTGAAATTGGCAATAATTTTGGCGCTTCCTTGACGAAAATCTGTTTTCGCTTCCTCTTCAGACATTTCCATTTAAACAATGGACATGTGTAATCTGTAAAAAGTGCGTTGACACAAATTCATTTCGAATCGAAATAAAAACCGCTCAGAAATGCGTTCGTGTTCTTGACCTGCGTTAAAGAACATAATTATTTACGCGTTTTGTGTCAAGTTGATTGGATATCTCATCAATCCTCGTGCCGTGTACATGTGCACAATTCAACGCTCTTTGTCTTGACGAAATGATAAATGTGCGAATGAATGAATTGCGAGAACGAGAAAGAGAAGAAACGTGCAGTTATCGTAATAAATTCATTAATTAGAGCAAGTTTTTTTTCCTCGTTTCTAATTAATCGTCCGACAGTTAATAATTAGATCACGTTTACGATTGTGGCGGCGTTAATTTACACACGTGCACATATTTAATTCATTCATGTGTAGCCGGGATCATTTTTTTATGGAGACTTTCGATTTTATTTGAAATTTTCGGGTTTCGCGCAAATGCACGCAGTTTTTCTGCGCAAAATTATCTTCGCCTTATCATAAATTATAGATCCTAAACTTTCAAAAAGCGATGCTCTAATCTGAAGGCAATCAATAATGTTCATATATGCATGAGAATCCGTGTTCTTTTTTATTGCATTGACATATGAAATAAGACTTGGTGTCATTCGCCGGAAAACTGCAATAAAATAATGGCTTATCATGCGAAATGTTGCCTTTATGACCCGCCAAAGAAAGTAAGTGAACTTTTCCCTCATACTCGCTATTTGAGCATTTGTCTGCATCTAAATTTTAATTAGAAGCCCCTTTTGCAATCATTAATCGAAACCATAAAAGCTTATTGTCAACTCGTTGATGGTTGCCTGATCTTTGTCGCCTACAGTAATTGTTGCGTTTATAAAAATATAAACACACAATTCGAACGAATTGGTTTCTCAAGGTTCGAGGATGTTATGTCATCGCTCGTGTGTATGCGTGCTTGTCTATTCGTTCGTTGCATTATTATTAAAAAGAGCTGCGAACGGATTATTTCAAAGCATCACGAGATAGTGGCCTTTTCTATTCTGGTCCACACACTTTACGAACTAACAGACCAATCTTATAAACACACTAGCCACCGATTAAATCGGTTCTATTTTAAACGCGATCGCGAGGGATTTTGCACGAAAATTCGAAACATTTCTTAATCGATCGATCGTCACGCACGAGTATGGTGAGTCTTTTGATTGATTTATTTAATAGTATCGCCTATTGCCTTTGCGAATTAATCGCAACGAACTTACTTAGTTTACTATTCGTAGAGGTTCGTAATTGATCAATTCGAGTGCGTGACATTCCGCAATTGATTATATAATCGCGTTTCCTTTCCGATTTCGATCGTCGATTAAAACGGAGATGGGCTTTCTTTTTTTTTAGAGCGCCATCAACGTGCCAATCATTTGGGTCCTCGGCGGTCCGGGCTCCGGCAAAGGGACGCAATGCGATAAGATCGTCGCCAAATATGGATTCACTCATCTCTCCTCCGGCGATTTGCTGCGAGTCGAGGTACGATCTCCCAAACGAATCCCTTATCGAACAAAGAAAAAAGCAATTCTTTCTTTGTAGGTGGCAAGCGGATCGGCAAGGGGCAAGGAACTGAACGCGATCATGGAACGCGGCGAACTGGTGCCGCTGGAGGTCGTTCTGGATCTGATCAAAGAGGAGATGACGAAGAAGTTGCCGACGTCGAAAGGTTTCCTGATCGACGGATACCCGCGCGAGAGGGAGCAGGGCATCCTGTTCGAGAAGAACATTGCGCCGGTGAATTTGGTCCTCTTCTTCGACGCCGCCGAAGACACGCTCGTCAAGCGGCTTTTGCATCGCGGCCAAACGTCCGGCCGCGTCGACGACAACGAGGAGACGATCAAGAAGCGATTGCACACGTTCCGCACGAACAACGATCAGGTCGTCGAGCAATATGCGCCCAAGTTGAAGAAGGTTAATTGTTTGGCCAATTTTGTTTTCTGTTTCTGACGAGAGAACTCGTTCTTCTTTGTACAGATCAACGCCGAGAGGGACGTGGACGTCATCTTCGCCGAGGTGGAATCGTACCTGGATCCGCTCGTTAAGTGATCGTTTGTCGTTGCTTGAGCAATAAGTTAGGGATACGAATTAACGCCGAATCATACGACACCAAATACATATTTATGTAATTTTTAACCGTTACATTTGCAAACGTCAATTCTCGAAGATTACCTTTAATTATGTTGTACACTATTTATTGATAATATACAAAAAAGTTTATCTTTAAGCATAAAGCTGCGTTTGTTTTCGCGCAAAGAAACTCGACGAAACCTCATTGCAACGCTTTGCAATTGTAAAGAAAACTCGTTCTTGCGTTTGATATTTAATTCGAATTGATTGTTTCATGCAACTACACAGCATATTTCCAGCATTAATCATTGCTTAGATAGTTGGATCAATCGCAATAGTTGCCATTGATAGCGCCGATTGCTATTGTTATTATTGCGATAGCTGACGTGTTTGACTTGCTTCCGTCATTCGATTTAATCAACCGGTTCACGTTAATAAAGCGAAAAGAAAGAAATCCGCAGAAGGCAAACGATTAATCGGAAAAATAACAATCAAAACAATGGGCAACTTGTTCGGCTGCATCGACGAGGTACGAAACTCTTGCAATCTTAATCGTTCTCGTCGATTAATTCCGATTTTAATCAATAAGATTAATCTCGACCGTAATTTCCAGGCGGCAAACGTGAAACGTTTAGATTACGACATGACGCCGGTTAAATCGAAACGCTTACCGATCGTTTGGATGATCGGACCGCCAGGCACCGGCCGCCACGTGTTCGCTTATCACCTGTGCAAAGATTTCGAGTACGAGCACGTGCGTGTCAGCGATTTGATTAAAAACGAATCGCTGAACGATACGGACCGCGGGAGAATCGTCAAGAATTGCTTGGAGAACGATAAGCGCGTCGCAGACGTAAATTTTGTGTTTTTAATCTCGACAAAACTATTTTGCCCGCTTCTTTGTCCGCAGGCGATCGTCGTCGATCTGATAAAAGAAACGATGCTATTGAAGGCTCAACAAGCGACCGGCTATTTGATCAACGGATTCCCGCGGACCGCCAAACAAGCGCTGACTTTCGCCAGCGAGATCGGTAACGTCGATTGCATCATCTACTTGTACGGGAAAGTCGACGAGATGGTGCACCGCGTCCACCATGGATTCGATTGTGCGTTGACCGACGAGGCGATCAGGAAGAATATCGTCGCTTATATGAAAGAGATTAAAGAGGCGACGCAAAAGTTCGCGCCGAAAATCGAAAAGGTTCGCTCTCCTCCATTCGTCGGCTTCGGGTTTACTTACTGCCTCTCTTTCGCTCGTAGATTTATATCGAGAAACCGGAACGCGACTGTTACAGCGACATCGAAGCGGCGATCGGTGCCCGCATAGCCGATGTTAAATCGTTGACGAAGAAGAAGCAAGTCGAAGCGGTGTAAGATGGATGTTAATGTTTTCGCATTGGGGCATTGGGCACATGCACAAAATTAGTGTAAAAGCGATAGAAAGTCTACGAGCCTTTAGAGGATTCTCCAAGATTCTAAACCTTTGCAAACAGCACGTTAATGTACATGCTTTCGAAGCTTTTGGAATAAACTTTGTCAAAGTTAATGCAAAACTTCTTAGTGTTATAGTAGCTACCGTAACATTTGGTTACAAAACAACAATTGATGTCTTTTGTTATAATAATTGGCCAATTAATCCAAAAACATGAACAGGATTCGGTCAATTAATCGCTCAAAAAACTGACAGAAATTTAATTAGCAAGCCGCAAATAATTTTATTCTTTCATTCATTCGTATTCGTTTATCGTGCATATTAGCAAAAAAAATAATATGCAAACAACCGCAGTATCGTTGCTGTTAACCTTCTTAAGCTGCTTCATCAGGTTATCGAGCACGATTAACGGTTGCTCGACGAACGAAGACTACCGATCGGTGTTTTACAAAGTGCACCGTAACTCGAAATCGAAACAACCGATTTTAGGAAGGAAACGCGCCTCGACGTCCGCCGTTTGCGCGGAATTCGCACGCGAACGAACCGCGTTCGCATTCAACTACGCTCCAATCGGTTCGGTTCGCGATTATTACAATTGCCAAGTCGTCCCTTGTCCGGAATCCATCGATTCCGACACTCTTCTAACGGCCGAAGATGAAGGATATGATTTTTATAGTAAATACGCCAATTTGAACGGTAAGCTTCTTTGCAAGAAAACTTTTTAAAGTCTATGGTTTAAGTCAAACTTATTAATTTCGATTACAGTTTTAATCAATTCCACGTGCGTCCCGTTGATCGGCGTGTTCAAGTTCTTCGCCGGTGCGAAAGAGAATTATACCGCAGCGATTATTAGTTGCCAAGAGGCCGGTGGCGATCTGGCGGACGTCCTCGCCGAGCGACGAACTAACGTTCTATCGCAATTGCTCGCTTCGCAATTAGCGGATCTTTGGTATAAAGCGGCCTACGTCGGTTTGGAACGTACCGAAGAGACCGGTGCATTCGTATCGGCGACCGGTACGTCCATCGGTTGCTATAAGTACCGAGCTTGGGCTCCGGGACATCCGAGACGTGCTAACGACGCCGGCAACAACGGTTGTGTCGTTCTAGACGATCGTCGCATGTGGCGGACGACCGATTGCTGGCAGAAATTACCATTTATATGCGAACTGTATTCGCAATCGTTTAATTGACAATAGATAGTTTTATGTAAAAGGATATTACGCTAATAATAAATCATGTTGGAAATTCTCTCGGAAAATATCGCAATACGCCAGATGTCACCTGCATCCGGTTCCGGAATTAAAGTGCTATCGGATTCGAAGAGATGGCACTAGGAGTATCGATTGAAGCAATTTTCCGTCTACGTAAACGGCTGACTTCACTGCGTTTGTCGTTTGAAAAGAAACGTCGAAAGACCTTTTTTTTTGCTAAGATTTCATCGAAAGTGCAACTAACAATGGGAACACGTTGATTGAAATGAAAAATCGTTTCGAATAGTGCGAAAATCAAATCAGCTGAATATATTTTGCCTACGGTACTGGAAACGCATGCGTTTTCATCAAAACGGGTGAAGCTCCTGCGGTGTGTAGTAGTGGTGCGCGTACGTGAGAGAGCTTCGCCCTCTGCTAAAATTAATAAGAAAAACGGATTGTTTTGTTGATATTAACCTGTACGAAGAAGTGCGTCTTTTTGTTCGATATTCTAAAGCCGTTGGTTCCGTTTTACGACCGAGTGTGTGCTTAATATTTTTAGGTGCGGACAAGATGAACTTGTGCAAGGATCGTGTGCTGCGGCCTTAGAGTGTGCTCCTTAGTGCTACGTTTATTCTACATGGCCAATATAAAGAGGATGTTACCATTTTAAGGACTAACCTCATTCGGGTAAGAGAGGAATTGTGTTGACGAATGTTTGTAACGGATGCACTTTGTACGATGCACAAGTGTGACCTTTTTATTTGTAGGGAAGAAATGTAATCGTCGCTCGTACGATTTTTTGTCAATGTTATTTACTGCTCAATCGTCTCCTGCGTGCGCTCTTTCAGTTTGTATCACGTAGGGGATCGTCCTTTTTACAATAATCCACTTGATTAAGAACCGTTGCTTTCCATTGGTAATGCCCCAAACAAACAGCAACATCACAAATACGGTTTTCTAATTACGATCAGCTGTTTGAGGGCGACAAATAAGGCGTACGATTTTTCATAATGCTCGTGTCCACGAGACGTCCTTCCTGAAAACGATTCGGAAGAAATTGAAGAGAAACTCGAGCAATTTGGTGTGTGCATTTCTTGATTATTGACCGTCTTGCAAGAAAAAAATAGAGAAACATGGCAATCAATCGGACGAATTTTCTATTGCGAATTCACTGCTGACGGAAATTGCAATCGAAAGAAAAAGGGCTGAATCATTTCATTCTTCGTTTGTTACGATTTCAGCAACAATTATTTTCTTCTGTTCAATTCGTGAATGTGTGGTGTAAAATGTTGCGCCGCCATTTTGAGCGTTGATAAAATTTGACTGACATTTTTTCCGTCCTTTTTTTGTAGGAAGCGAAAGTTTTCCTCGACACCGAAGAATATCGTCAAACGGGGAACAAATAATCGTTTCTCTTTACATTGCCTGTACGGTTCGCCAAAAAAGAACAAAGATAGCTTTTCGCCCATATAACCATTCCTCATTTTACAGTGTTAAATCGATTATGGATCGTTGATAAGCAATAGGAAAGCACACACAATCAAAGACAGAGTAGAGCGATTGATAGATGATAATAGGCACTGATACACGTGGTCCCTACATCTCAAGATAATAATAGTATCTCTGCTGGATCTAGGAGAACGTGTGAGCACGATATTTATTATTACTATTAAAACGTATAATGGTGCACTTGTTAAATTGTAGGCGTATAGATTAGAAGGAAAACCTTTTAGTAACGATGTGTGAAAGAGGGTCCTTGTCAAAGAAAAAGCGAAATTTCAGGCTAGAAATGCAGAAAATGTGCTTTGGAACGAGCAATTTTCCCTGTACTGATTTTTTTTTAATCGATTGCAATGTAACGGCCAAGGTTACGACGTACGGAGGTGTTTTTTGATACGTTTCTAATCATCATCATCTGTAATCATTGAGATTATCCTCAGTCTTTCGCTTCTATCCGATCGTACGTTACGTTGGGTCCAAACCTCCCTAATTATTAATGTACCTTTAACGAATCACGTTCGAATGCGAAAATGTTCTACGTGCAGGTAAACAAGAAACAGGTCTCCCCGTTCGCAATTATTTATGCATTTATGTGGGATTAATTAATAACCGAAACTGTATTATTTTATTATTATTTGTTAATGGACGTTGTACGAGCGAAAGCGAATGATCACCGAAAGAGAGAGAGAGAGAGAGAGCGAGATGGAATTGGTACAGTTCCTTGCTTTTTAGAGGCACGCTTACATATTTATCGATTTTTCAAATGTTGTACGGTTTTAAAACCGGAGAAGTAGTAGTAGAAGAAGAAGTAGGAAACGGCCGCGAAAAGCAAGAGCGCACGGGGGTTTTATTAGACCGTTCTCCTGTTTTTAAAATAATCGTTAGTTTCTCAATATCAAAAACGAAAAAAAAAAACGCAAATTTCACGTTTTCAAATGTGTAACGTTATCCTTGTAATTTTCAACTTTTCCGTCTCTCTCGCGCCGTTTCTTCTTTAGCCAGCAGCTTCTTACGCAATTAACTTAAACGTTTAATAATTCATTTCGAACGTTTCGCAGTTTTGGTGTTCCAAATTTAGGAAAACTGCCAAAGGTACCTCCTAAACAGTATTTATCCCTTTTAAAAATAATTCGCTTATCGTAGCATTTAAACGGTTCTGCGTTATTAATAGAACCTGATAATTTTTTAATCGAATTATTACATTAATAGGGACTATAACTAGGGAGTGAGCAAGCTGGAATAATAACAGCAACAACATAACGGACTCCCCATTTATTATTCGACTTGGTACATACGGTTGGAAAATATCGATCTAAAAACACCGCCAAAGTTCGAGTTGTTCGCGGTGGAAAACGTTACGTGGATACACAACAACTGTGTGGTCGCAAAAGAAAGTAGGAAAATTAAATGGAACGTTTGGAAAATAATGGAAAGAAACCGTTTCCTGTCGTCGAATGTAGTTTCTTATAAAGAAATTGCAGGCAATAACTGCAAGAAAACGGAAAACGAAGGTACCAAAGAAGAAATGTGTCCCTATTTTGCGGATTATTCATTATTAAATTCACGTTACTAATGCGGAAATCGTTTGAGGAATTTCCTGTTTCGATTTGCACCCCCGAATACGCATCTGTGAAGTTATTCGTCGTACAACGTCCATACAGTGCATTTTAAACTTAACTAACCTGTGTCTTTGATTTTCGAACGGAAATTTGTCCACAATCGTTTCCTAATCATTTATACTGTACTCTTATATTTGGAGTCAATAATTGTTTTGCTTATTTCTAATGTTTAGATTGGTAATTAGAACGGTTTCTACGGTTTTCTTTCCCTCTGGCCCCAAATGGTCGTTATGTAATTAAAGTAACCTATATAACGAATGTGTGTGTGTGTGCGTGCGTGAATGCGTGTAACAGTTTCTCTTCGCTGATGTATAAAATATAATGTTAAGTTTTCAACTTAAAATCGACGACTTCTTCTGCCGCTCTTGCTAACTATTAAATCTGCCGCCGAAGACGATGTTGCTGTTGCTGTTGTTGATGGCTATCACTATTATGGACGCCTTTCGTTGGGTTGACGCCAATCATTATTAACATGATGTTGATGACGATGCCAAACGCAGCTTCCTCCACTTGATTTAACGTATATGTGCATAATATAATTTAGGGGTCAACGACATCTTATTTAGGACCTGCAATAAATCAGTTTTTTTGTAGTTGCTGCTGCTGCCTCAAACCGAAAACTAGTGAAAGATTTCGGATTTGGGTCGATCGCCAGCCAGTTTGCTTTCTCGAAGCGATTGTTTGTTTCGTCGCTTTGGCTAGAAAAGCAGGTGTCGAATTTTTCCCCACAAAGAACTAATCGAATTTAACGTGAGAATCCACTCTGATGCCGCTGTTTCGCTCTTTTACGGGTGTTTTAATTGAAGTTTTAGCTGGAAAAAGGAAAAAATTGGGATAAATACAACTAAATCCAATTAATCTTCGCTAATTAATCTCGTTTAGGGATTATCGACAGTTAGTGGTGATTAAGAGCTCGACCAACGAAAAAAAAAACACATTTTAAATTGTTCAGAACTTTGCGAATTTCTACCCGATAACAAAATAATTGTTCGCGTTAATGTCGTTTTTGCCAAAGGCTGAAAGAATCGTAGAAATGTTCCGTTGCATTTTTGTTTTAAAGCATATATTGCAAAAAAATGTTAGGTATTTGCATGCCAACGAAATGTTATTGTTTCCCCTCGAAAAAAGGGCAGCATTTGGCGTGAAAAAGTCTCTTATCAGCTTATAAATAATGAAAAGTACGCGCAAACAAATGTAACAAATGGTACACCATTATATGGGAGAAAAATTAAATACAAACAAAAAAATTTGGCAAAGGATCTCTGAAAAGTTTGCAAACCTCCGTGCCCTTCTTCGTTTTTGTGTTTTGGGCGTGTCTCTTTGTACAAAATGTCCACGTTTCGCACTACGTTGTAATACGATTCCGTTGCATTTTCCTGAATACTATATTCAATTGTTCTTGCAAAAATGTTAACAGAATATGTCAAAGCATTAAAACAAGTAAACTTAGTCTTACAATTTCCTCATTTTCAGGTTTCCACCGTCGCAGTGGTATAACCCGTGGCCGCGTGTCGAATACAGAATGGTGAATAGCGAATCCCTAGAATCGGACGGGGATGGTAGAAAAACGAAAGATGCTTTCGTCCAGCATCAACAACAACCGTCGCAATCGCAACGAAAAGACACGAGCATCGTCGTCGTCGGTGCGGGTCAATCGTCGAACATCGCCACGTGTGCGGTTTCGCCGCGCGACTCCGATTACGGCGCGACCACGCGAACGGCCGACGCCACGCCGTTACTCACGCAAGCGATCGAACCTACCGCCACGAAGACCGAATACAATTCGACGATTCCGTCGCTCATGTCCGCATTGTTGCACCATCAGTATAAGGCGTCGCACGACGTGAAAGAGTTGACGTCTTCGTTTACCATCGAGAGACGGACGACGTATAGCAACGACGATGCGTACGATTACAACAAAACTAGTCTCTATTGCAGCTTGCCGTTGAACAAAGTCCAAGAGGTTCTTAGTACAAATAGAAGAGACGACGAGGATGGCAAGAAGACGTGTCGCGTCGTCACCGCGACATCATCGCCTCTTACAACTGCTTCTGCATTATCGTCGCCGTCATCATCGGTGTCGCCGTTATCATCGTTGGCGTCGTCATCGTCGTCGCCGGCCTCGAACAGTAGCAGTAGTATAACTAGTAAACCGACGAAATCGAAACTGTTGTGCTTGTATTGTGAACGCACGTTCGTCACGCCGAATCTGAAACTGAAGCACGTTGATCGGTGTCATTCGGTGAAACAGGAGCGACGGTGTAGTTCGCGTTTTCAAAATCAACCCTCCTCGACGGCGTGCACGTTTTGCAACACGCTCAACGACACCGAGCACAGTTTGAACGATCTTTTCAGGCACTTGGTGAACGGTCATCCGACGAAATACTTCGGTTGTCTACCGTGCGAGGAACGGTTCGCGACGCACGCGGCGTTACTCGAACACAACGCTCTACTGCACGGTACCGACGCGAAGAAACGCGACGATCGGACGGGATACGTTGCAAACAAAAGTAATGGCGGTCAAAAGACGAAGGGCGACGAACGAGTGGCGGCAGTTACGGTGCATAATCTGCAACCGGCCGTCGAGAAACGGACGCAAAACAAACGGATCCAAGCGAAGGTGCAAACGAACAAGAAGGTGGGCGTGAAGAGCGTCAAGTTGGGCGTGCGACGGACGACGCGGCTACAAACGAAAATGATGGAAATGTCGTTGTCGAAGGGCGGCAACGCGATGAAGAGACGCACGAAGAACGGCCGATCGAAGAACGAATCGTACGCCGTTGCGTCCGCAATGTCCACAACGACGACGTCCTACGTTTCCATCGCGTCATCGAGTAATCTGCCAGTTTCATCTTCGTCGTCTGTCGCGTCGAGACGCGACGATCGTCCGCATCATCGCCCCACTTTCCATTTCAGCTTCGACAACTTGTTCACCACGTACAAAAAGATCACCGACCATTCCATCGACAATCTACGCATTAGCACGTTAACGTTCGACGACGTGTTCGATAAGGCGTTCTACAATAAGATCAAGTGTAACATACAGGAGAACCTATTGAATCATTTGGATGGGAAACTTTTCAACGACGAGGAGTCGGAGAATCGT
This sequence comes from Hololepta plana, assembly GCA_963695495.1. Classification (NCBI taxonomy): domain Eukaryota; kingdom Metazoa; phylum Arthropoda; class Insecta; order Coleoptera; family Histeridae; genus Hololepta; species Hololepta plana. The sequence goes on from OY968836.1 coordinate 10,402,398, forward strand.
ATCTCGAATTTCGAGAAGACCGCCATTCCGTTGATCGATCTACAACCGAACACTACCGACAACTACGGTTGCGAGTTATCGTTGAACGCCGCCACGCCGATTCCATCGACGTCATCGTCGACGTTAACGTCGTCATCCGCTTTGACAACGACGGCCATATCGACGGCGACGCAATTGGGCGACGACATCGAGTCGCAGATCGAGTACGGCTCGAAAGCATCGAACAACAACAAGAAGAAGAACAATAGCAATGCGACGAAGACGGACGAAGTGCATCACTACAAGTATTTCACGCGGCGCAAGTATCAGGCAACGCTGCTGGAGAACAAAGAGAATCGCGACCTATCCAAATTGGACATGTGGACGCAGCTAATCGTGAAGACGCGTCAACAGAAGATCATCAACGAGACGAAGAGCGAGAAGGAAATGTTGGAGTATACGCGAGGCGAAGAATACAAGAGCAAGATCCAAAGGGACGAACTGAACCGAATATTGGATAAGAGGGGCCCGTTCGAGGATTTAAAAATCGAAGCGTCGAAAATGGCAGCCAGTTGTAGTAACGTCAATAACGTCGATGCCGAACTGTTCGCCGACGTGCGCGACGTTCTCGACGATCTGATTGAAAACGTCGCGAAGATCAAGAGCGAACCGATAGAGGAATGTGCTTCGACGACGATCGGCGCAACCATCTCTTACGGCCATCAACGGTTCAACGAGATACCGAATTTTCTCAATTTAAAGAAACGAACGACGAGCAGCATCGACAACGTAATCGATCAATCCGATCGCATCACGTTGATCTGTTCGTCGCAGGAGACGGAGAACTTCGAAGAGAAAACCACACCGATGCCGTCGACGGTGCGCGACGGCGACGAAATGGTCGAATTAACCGGCGAATGGACCAGATCGCGGATTTTCGTTTGTGCCGCGTGCGGTTCGAAGGTGAACAGCGCGAAAAGTCTGATCGATCACAAGAGCACGTTCCATCAGTACGTGTGGTGTCAGCATTACGAGTTCGTCGGCAATCAGGGCGAACTGTACCGTCATCTCAGCATACCCGGTCTCGGTAAGGTCGGTCTCGTCGAGCAACGGAGCATCGGTAAATTGTGGAAACGGAGCGGCGCGCGACAATGCTCGAAGTGCAAGAAACAGTGTAACACTTTGGGCGAACTGCACCGACACATATTGGAGTGCGGCGAGGATTGGAGCTGGATGTTGGCGAGGAAGAAGTGTAAATATAGGCCGTTCGGGTCTAGGCGGAAGAGACGAGGTGAGACTTGTTCCATTATTAGCTCATATAGCCCTTTTGTTCCGTTAACTATTATTAAATCTGCTTCCGTTTATTATCTGTGTTAACGTTGATTAAAATCTCAATTTCTAGCTTCTTTAAGATTCCTAAACGTTCCATAATCGGCTTTCTTAGCGGATTCGCTAGATTAATTTATCACATTAACTCACTACTTATCATTTATTATAGCTACTTTGAAACCGTCAGTTTAATTAACTTCTTGAAACTAACTCTCCCTAGATTTTTTATTGTTTTTTTTTCATTTTTCAAACTTATTTCGCCAATCGAGCATTCAAAAATTCCCCCGTTTCTCTAAGGTTTAATTTTCTCCATACATAACGGACGAAGACTTATGCGATGCCCCTGTAATAAATTAGATGCGTATTCATCATAACAAAAAGGATAAATTATGTGTATTGTATAAGTAATGAGACATTGTAATTTGATTAGGGTTAGTTAAGAGAATCATACATAAAGATAATGCGAAACCGGAAATTCAAGAGAAGAAAAAGTATATCAAGAAAATGGATGGCCCCAGAACGAAGCCCAGCGATGGTAAATAATAAAATATTATCACTTTTTTTTTCTTTCTCGTTGTAACGAAAGAATATAATAAAACGGAGGCGGCAGAGTGTCTTGTTTCATAATTTAATTCTTTGCAAAGAGAAATTGTTTCACCAAAAAGTTCTTTCGCAAAAGCACTCTACATTCTTTCGTTTAATCAACGGTCATCCTTCTCTTTGTTTCGTATCCTTTTAAATTCTTTTCATTTCCGTTCTTTTTGTAGCCGATACCATCCAGCGAATGCTGGCGAATTTACCACCGAAACGTACCACGAGGAAACCGATCAGTTTAAAGGACGGATTGCAGCGGACGACCTTACGTCCGACAAATTCGACGAAGAAGCCAAAGAACAAGCAACCGACGGCGAAGAACAATTTAAAAAACGGCACCGTACGACGTGCGGCCAATAAGAACAAAAAAAATAACGCCAATGGCACCAGCAGCAGCAGCAACAACAACATGTCGTTGCGGCAACGGAACAAGGCCGCATTGGCCGAGAGCACGATCAATGAGGAGGACAAGGTGAAACGTAAGAACGGGCAAACGAGGTTGCGAAAATCGTTTCGCAATAACGTCAACAAAGTGCTATCGTGCAAAATATTGGACACAAGCGTTCGCTTAAAAACGAAACAGAAACTGCGGAAGTTCGTGAGAGCGGTGACGCAACGGAAACGGGAAAACGTTCGCGGTAATTCTGTGCCGGAGGCGGCAGTAACGGCGGCAAGAGATTCGTTAAGCGACAGTGAATCGAGACCTAATAAAAATGGTAACTTCGCGGACATTAAAGGGGACGTTAAACAGTCTAAACGGACCAAAGAGCTTAGTTCCAGTCCATCGCCGGCGAATTGTTTGCGTAACGAGAACGTTAAAAAGAACGCCGTCAGTAAGTTGAAGAGGAAAGTCTCATTGGAAAACAAATGTACCGAACTGATGAAGACGCAGATAGAGAACAAGATGAGCAAACAGAACGAAAAGTATCCGATTGCCAAAACTAATAAAAGTGGCAACAGTATCGGCGACGACGCCGAAACCGAACGGCTCCCGAATAAAAAGGGTCCGAACGCGAAAAGATCTAGAAATAGGGCGAAACTACAAACCGGATCGACAGAAGAAATTGATAAATCACCATCGTTAACTGTTAAAAGTTTCCAAGAGCTTAACAATAAGGAAAGTAACAATGTTTGTGGCAGTTTGGTTAAAGCAGGCGAATCATCGGCGATAATGATGATCGAAGGGCAAAGTATGAGCGCTGAACCAGATAAAATCGAGGTGAAGAATCAAATACAAACGACCCCGGACCAGCGAGTCGCCAACGTCGATAAGGAATTTACCAACTTGAAGAGGAAATCTCGGCAACCGTCCCTGGCGGAGACGAAGAAGTTGAAAGCGAACCTAAATGAGAAAGTGAACGAAGAGCAATGCAAAACGGACGTTTTTTTATGCTCACCGGAGAAAGAGAAACTACGGACAAGCAACGGACTGATTAAACCACCTGAACATTTATTGGCGAACATTATCCACAATTCCACAGAATTAAACCCTCGCTCTTGTTCGTTTAAACTAGAGAAGATTCAATGGAACGTCTCCGACGATAATAACAAAGCCTTAAATGACAAACCAAGCGCGATATTAACAAATGGAGTGCAAGATGTCAAGGCGTCGCCCGTTTTAGTTATTGAGAAACGCGCGGAAGACGCGTTGGTACCTGAATGTAGCGGTTCGTGTATGGAAACGATTAAAGATGATCGGGAACCGGGAGATAGCCATACTTCCAATGCGATTAATTGTTGCAAGGTCGATCAGAAAAATGCCAAGAAGAACCAGAAGAAAGGCCGCGGTTTGAACGATTGCATCGCAATGTTGACCAACAAGTTGCAGCATACAAATCAACATGCGATCGAAACGAATTTGGTCGCCGTTAAAGAGGACGTTATTAAAACTCAACCTGAAAGTGATAATGTCAAAATCGCGGGTGAAAATGGTAAAGATTTCAGCAAAAACTCTGATAAAGTGGACCATAAGAAAATTGACTTAACTCCAACTACTGATTGCGATAAGACGTCAGCTATTGAGCCGGATAGTGTTAAATCAAGCGGGGAAGTGATTTCGAACGCTAACGCCAAACTGCCGGAATCCAACGAGAGCGATCCGCACCGTTTGGAGATGATTGTTGCTAATGCTATTAAGAAAGCGGCGGCCGAAGCGATGCGAATGAGAGAGGCGGAGAAGAGTGAAGAATTAGCAAATAGCGAAAAAGCCGCTTGCGAAAACATCGCGAGTCCATCGAAGCCGGTCAAGAAGCATTACGAAATCTTAAAAGCGCCGGAATTCATCAAACGCGTGTCGCTCGATATGAAAGTACCTGAAATTAAAAGACGTTATCCCGACTCGCGTGGTAATGCAATCAATGCCAAATCAACGAACGAAATTCCCAAGGTACGCGTCGAAATTACCGAAGATTATAAATCAATGGCATCTAAAACTAATGCAATGGCTGGCTCTTTCTTGGACGTTCCTATGCGCTATTTAATGCCTTCGAACTATGAAAACGATGCGATAGAAAAAGACACCGAGGCGATGGACCGATACAAGAATCAAATACCGAATAACAAGGCCACAAGAGACACATTAATCGTACCGAAACCGATCGATATCGTTCGAATTGATGCTGGCAAGGTTTTCAATAGTGCCGTAGATTTAAATTTAGCAAATAATACTGATAATGTAAAAAATATTGAATTATCGCGGTTAAAGAATAAAGGAATGCCCTTCCTGGAAGAAGTGAAGAACAGTTTCGACGTGAAGAATCTGTTAAACCTCCAAGACGACGACAACGACGTCAACTATAGTAACGAGCATAGCTGTAAGAAGACCGAAGGCGACGAGTGTTTGATGAACAGGAATCCGTTTTTATCGAATCACATGCTTTTCAATAAACAATTACTGTACAACGAGCCGAATTTCCATCTGGCAGCGAATCCGTTTTACGGCATCTCGTTTGTACGCGAACTATCGAATTACGGCGAAATCGGACCGCGATTGACCAATTCCATGCACAAGGATCACGAGATGTTGCCGATACTAAAAATACCGGAGATTACGCGGAAGAATACCGTCTTCCCAACAAACGGTGACTGCAAGTCGGTCAAAGAACCGAAAAAATCTAAAAGTAATAAAACGGAGAAGAGAATTACTCCCGCAAAGAGCGAAACTAAATTTCAGGAGATGTCAGCACTGCACCAAGAGAATAACGTTTCTTCAAATAATGCCGAAATCATTAAAAATCAATCCGATGTGTGTATGAAACCCGCGATTTGTATAAACGTGCCATATAAAGAAGAAACTGTTAAGAATCCATCACCGTATCCTGTCGATGCGAAAGATATCGCCGAAATGGCAAATGAAAAAGCGCAAACACCCATTCAAAAACCGCAAGCAAAAACTAACCCATTGGAATCGTTCACCAATTACAACGTCGCCAACATTCTATCCAACACCGTGACCAAAGAATATTTGTCGCTGAAAGAGATCGAACCGGAAAATGAAGACTGCTCGATTGTTCCGCAACAAAATCCAATCGAATCGGCGATCCTAACCTGCGAACCCGTGCCGGACATTAATCTTGAGGATTCGAACGATGTGGCTAAAGAAAATATCCAATTACCGACCAATTGCATGGAGAACGATTTCAAAGCAAACAATAATTCTACGTCGATGCCAATGGAGGACGTGATGAAACCGCTAGAGAACGTCAACAAAAATGCGGAAGACGTTAAAAGTATCAAGCTGATTATCAAGAAAAAGATTTCGCAGAACGAGAACAAGAACTGGAAGAGGAAACCGAAGCAAAGGCAGCGCAAGTTGAAGCAAAATCGCACGATCGACGCCAAAGAGGGTGCGAAAATTGAATCGATTCCGACGGTCGGCGATTTAGAAACTACTCAACTAACGGCGGACGTCACTAATGAAGAACCAAATCTTACCGGCCAAAAGCAAAAGACGAAGAGCAAATCATCTACCGTCAAACCTTATTTAGAAACCGATTTAGATGAGGTAACCGACGAGAAGATGGTCGAGGAATTCGACGACAAATTGGACATGAACCTATCGAATAACGATTCAGGCGTATTCGTCGACGATAAATTGGCGGAACCGCAAACAGAAAGCGTTAAAATTGCGGCAAATAGCAAGAAGAAGAGAAACAACGGCAAGAGAATCGATTTCTCTCCGATGCAAGATCAATTGGAACCGGAAATTTTAGAGGACAAACCGATACCGACCGATTCCGAGGACGAAATCCCCTTGGCTTTCATCGCATCGAAGAACAGCAATCAGCAGGAAAAGCCCGAACAAGCGAAACGGAAACGCAACAAAAAGAAGAAGAAGATGGAACAGGCGATTCCGTCGCCGTCAATTAAAGTAAACAGCAAAAATGCGCCAATCACCAATCTAGATCTGATATTCGATGAGCTAAAGAACAAGGTCGCCATCGACGACGACGAGGTCATCATTAAACCGGCGAAATTGCCGGAATCGCAGAGCGTCACTTCGAATGCCGGTAAAACGCCGCCGACGGAGGAGAGCGATTATTTCGAACCTTTGGCCGATATTAACACGTTGGACAGTTACAGTTCGTCCGATCAAGATGAGGACGGCAACGGGGCCAACGTGGAAATGGTTAAAGAACCCGTTAGTACCGAGCATTGCGGCGATCTGAAGATATGCATCAAATTGAAGGAGCTGGTGAAAAGACGAAGAGGTCGAACGAAACGGAAATTTGAATTGGATCGATCAAACGAGAAATCGTCGACGGCTAATAATAAAGAGGAATCGACCATTGATGCGGAAATTTTAGAGACCGAGAGTATATTGAACAACATGTCGAATTCTTCGGATAATTTCAGAGATAAAACGGCAATTGATGCCGTGGAGGATATTTATAATAATCTAACGGAGAACGAACCGAGAGCTACGGCAGAAGATGCGAAGAAGAAGGCGGACGCCTCGGGGCAAACCGATAAGGAAACTGATTTGGATGCTGCAGGTAACGACAGCGAATTCGACGATAGCGGTAAGGAAATATAAAAGCTCCATCTAAGAAACTTTAAAATATTTTTTTTTAATTGCAGGTTTTAAAGAGACCCACCAACAAAATATTGTGGCAGCTATTGATTTGCCAAAAGTCTCGAACATGTCCAACACGAATGAAACAGAAACGTCCATGCAAACGTTAGAAAATGAGGAAAGTCGAATTGAAAATGCCCTCTTAGTTAAGCCTCTCGATGGAATTGTTGAAAAGTCAAAGAAGAAACAAGAAACTACCGATAAAACACCGAAATCGAAGAGGAAGAAGAAAGTCTCGACTAAAGAGGAATTGTTACCGGAGGACACTTATTGCGACATCTGCAATAAGACCTTCGTCAGAGCGGAGAACCTGTTAAAACACAAGCGAACATTCACACATATCGCCAAACTGTCCGAGATCGAGGCTAAGGAGGACGCGGAGAGAAAGCGTAAATTGCAAGAGAGCGAAGAATCGTTAAAAATCAACGAAACCATGAACATAATTCCAGTTGATAACGTCGAAGAATCGAAAGAATCCTCTAAAGGCACTGAAAAGGATGAAATATTGACTGATATACAAGAGACGCCTGATGATAAAGAGTCACCAGTACTCAACAGTACTGATTTAACGATGGATGCGGCTTTTAGCAGTAAAATACCGTTTGAAAAAGAGAAGAGCTTTAACGACGAATGTTCAATCGACAAAGAACCATCGATCGATTTAGCAAAAGAACAAATAATCGAGATTAAAGACGACGAGACATCGGAGCCGATGCAGAAGAGCGACATCAGCATATCGAACATACTGAACAAACCGAACGAGATGCTGATCATAAGTCCGAAAAGTATTTTAGTACCGCCAGCTTTAACTAGCAAAGATACACTAAAACTGGCCGACATTATTAACGACGTTCTCAATAAGCCGGTGAACGAAACCGATGCCGAAACGCTCACGAATCCTAATAACAATTACAACGATAACCACGAGGTGCCCGCGAAAAGGTACAAGAGTTTGGGCGAGAGGAAAAGCTTCGAAGCGGAATCGGCGAATTTATCCTACAGCGAGTTGATCGCGCAGAAACAAATCTCCCTTTTGGAGAACATGATTGAAGAGAATAATCCCGGTTTTAATAATGGAGATTACGAAGAAACGTCGAACGCTTCGAATCCTAGCGAAATGCGTATTGTTATTCATGACGTGCAAGACGAAGAAGACGATCCGATCGTTGTCGAAACGCAACCGGTCGAAGGGTTCATCAAGCCGATCGTACAGTACGAGGAAATCTCCGAGGAGGACAGCTCGAACTTAAGGGCGAACGGTACCGTGCTCGAAGAGCAAACCACTCGCAAAGTTTTAAACCGCGACGAGGAATTGTTCTTGGAGTGTTGTAGCCTGTTGAAGAGCAGTTCGGAGATGTCGAATTATTCGAAGAAATCGACGACAACGACGACGACCAAAACGATACCGGTATTCGATAATTTCAAACCCATGGACGAACCCGATTGGCTCGAACGGAAGCCGGTCAAGCCGGACTACGAGAACGATTGCAATTTATATTCGGACGCTTCAAACGTTAACAACGACGATTATTCTTGTTCGTCGAACGTGGTATGGCACGAGAAACCTTCGAACGGTGGGGAACCGATCCGTTTCGAAGACATCTCCATGGACGCGGCGGATAGCCGAATATCGAACGACAGACGAGCAGACACGTACAATTTCCAAGTGGCCTTTCATCACATCAATGACGAGAAGCAAACCAACGAACACGCGGAGACGATAGTGGTTCCGGACGATGACGACGAGAGAGTCGAGGGTAAAAAGGAGAAAAGCAAACTTGTCGAACGGTTTGGCGGACTCGTGGCGAAGGCGTTCAAGCGTAAATTCCAGAAGAAAATTAAAAAGTACGTATTAGTATTTGCTTTTGCAAAATTGTTCTCATACAAATGTTGTTTGTAGACAAAAACCGGAAACTGTACAGAAACAGATAACGGATTACTTGGAGAAAGACAACGTGTCGGTGTCCAGCGACGACCTCTCATCGACCGACAACAAGAAGATGCTGACGAAAGGCGCGATGAAGATATTCGAAGGATTGAAAGTATCGATACCCACTGACGAATTGGACATGACTGAGCTGTTGAACTGTAGCCCGCCGTCGACGATGCCATCGCTAACGAAACTAGGTTTACACGTCAACAACGGTAACGCGACGACAAAGTTAATCAAAGATGGGCCAATTTTAAACAATTCGTTTGGTAACAAGTTGGGTCTGAAAGTTACCAAGAAAAAGGTACATCACGGTGCAACGAAACGGTTATCGAAAGCGAACAAGAACTGCGACAAAATGGTTGATATTTATGATTTTGAAGAGACCCAAGATAACACCGACGTTTTCACCAGTAACATCACCGACTTGAAAACGTTTCGCAATCGCACTAAAGTCAACGATGTGTCTTCCTGTAAAGATGACGAACAGCAACCGAAGCAATTGTCACGCGACGCTTCGTTCACGTACGAGGTCGAGTCGCTGTCCAGTTACTCGGCCGAGTCCAGCGATACGACGAAGAAATCAAAACCGAAAAACGTCGCTACCAAGAAGAAATGTATGATAATGGGCCGTATATTCAAGAATGCGTTCAAATCGAAAACAGACGATCCGGTGGACGCCGAGATACCGTCGATCGACCACGCTAAGTTTGTCGAGGACTACGTCATCGAATGTCCTGTTACGATCACTCCCCAGGTGCCTGTCAATCCTCAAACGGACGAGAAGCCGGCAAAAATTTCTAATGCCGAAATGGACAAATTGTTCGATCGATTATTGCACGATACCGCACCTGTGGTTGTACAACAACTCCAGCAACACCAACCGAAGCAGCAGGAGCAGCATCAAATACAAAAACAACAGGAACTGCTGCATCATCAGCAACAACAACAAGTGGACAATAAGAAGTGCACCAAACTAGCGAAAAAGAGTGCGAACATCACTCATAATGGCAAAGGAAAGAAACGGCGTAGCGAGGACACGAGCGACGACGAGTTCAACATTAGTAAAAGCTCGAGGAAACGAAATGCAAAAAGGAACGGCAAAGCCGACGACGCTATCAATTTGGAACAAGAACTGCGAGAGTGCATCGGCGTGGCGAGCAGAAAGAGTCAGCGTAAATGTACGAGCGGCAAACAAAACGTGCTCGTCGAGTATTGGAGCTCGGACGAGTCGAATTTCGAGAGCTTCCTGGAAGATATGGCCGCGTCGACCGCTCCGACGTTCGCCAACAATCCGAAGGAGAACGTTGCGGTAATGGAACCAACCGCAGCACCACCACCGTCAACAACAACTACTTCTACACCTGTAACGGCCGTAACAATGCCATCACAAGTAGCAGCTCCAGAAACAACAGACGCCGCGACTATTGCGACTTTAACACCGGACGAACCCGCACCGACAGATTATGCGTTAACGGCGAAGAGTGAATGTAACAAGAAACGTAAAGTGTCGATAACAAAACGCAAGAAATCGATCGGTAGCAGCGCGGCCACGAAACAACCATCGAAGCATAGTAGCAAGAGTAAACAGGATCGACAATTTAAGAAGCCGTCGATACTGATCGTGCAAGAACCGAACGGTACGGCAGACACGTTAATAGCAACGCGAAAGAAACGCAATGCGTCCGATACGTTGTACTATTGGTCGAGCAGCAGTGAGGAGGACGAACTCCAAGATATGATCGAAGTGAAACCTATACGGGACGAGGAGGACTACGACGACGAAGATCGACCGATGCAACACGGTTGGATCGTTGGTGATTCGCCGAAGAAATTGGTCACGTTACTGGCACACGCCAAAGGTAAAAAGAGCGAAAACGCAACGGATTGCGTGAAGGAACAAAGTAAAAAGCGAACTACCGCAGTCTAGTGATTGATTCGTTACTTTTTCGTTTTTAATTAGTGATATTAATGTGCAAACAGATTTAAAGACGTTGAAGAAAAGAATTTTGTATAGTGAAATTAACCAAATAATAATGAAATTATTCATTAATTAGGAAGTAATTTAAACAAATTTAGAAAAAGGATTAAATCTTTATGTTGAAGGAATTGGTGCAAAAGAAACGTTTATTTTTGCGAACAAATCAATTTGTTTCACAATGAAACGTTAAAGTTGTGAAGTTTTTTTTTACAGAATTTGCATTGATTTAAATTCCAAAATCATGTTCGTTGGTCCGCATTATTCATATCAGTATTCTGTTCAGTCTATTGGAATTCAATTAGTTTGGAAAAGAATAATATGAATTATTTTTCTGCTTACGATTTAATAGAAAGGTTGAGGAAGAGAGATAGAGTAATTTAACGAAACCGAATTTTTTGTATCTAATTTTAGATTTTGTAAATAAACCTTAAAAAATATATACATAAAAATTTGCAACAAAATTGCTTTTCTCATTCAATTGAGATACATGTCTGTATAAAATATAAATAGTACATACGCGTAAAACCAAAATTAATTATTGTAATTAGCAAAATGTACTACGATGCGAGAAAACCGTATCGTTGAGTCGATTTCAATTATTTTCGATATTACGATTATGATTCATTTTGAGGGAAAATATTGAAATGGAAACGTTACGAATCATCCAAAGGAACAACTTTATTCCCGCTTTAGCTTTGGCAAGTAATTCGGTAACATTTCTTCTTTAAACGGGAAGAAAAGGAAGATTATTTTCTAAATAATTCCATTCAGACAAAGAATAACATATTAAATGTTATGGAAACTTGTAAATATTTCGGAGTGAAATCAGAAAGGAAATTAATTACATGCAAATTTAATTTAAATCAATTGAATTGATGAGGAAGAGGAAAAGAAAGAGGGCTTCGATTTGTTAACAGTAACAATAAAAAGAAAGGAAATTTTGCAAATTTTCTTTTTTATTTTACGTTCTACAATTACCTGGTTTATTAAGTCTTTTTTTTTTACTTTTCCATAATTCGGTTCAAAAATGTCTGATTTTGCAAGTAATTAAGCTCGTTCATTTGAATCAAGTGCGTCTCTTCATTTTGCTTCTCCTTTTATCATGATTGTATTTGTTTGGTTTTGCCATTTAAAATTACAATTCCTGTTATTGTTTTTTAAACTTTACTTTCTGTAATGCACAATTAATTTAATTCTGCCTCTTTCTCTAAGTTGTTCGTTGTTATTATTATTTTTTGTATTGTAGTAGATTTGCTATGTTACACTGCCCGTATGTGCCTTTGGCCAAATGTAAATTTGTAATAGGTCGTGATATAACAATATGTAATATATAAAGCAGAATAATGAATTTTTTTTGGTGTACATATTTGTTATAAATATAGAGAAATTAGACTAAAATTAATAACGCTAAAGGAAAAATGAAGTATAAATAATTAATGTGTATATTAGTTGTGCGCTGGGGAACAATAATAATGGGGAAGTGATTGGAAGAGTGCAAGAAGTTTGAACAAAACTATATATATATATATATATAAATATATATCTAGTAGAATTAAGTGTGTTTCGTGATTTTCGAACATTATTATACGAAATAAAAGAAACCCATTTATGGCTTAAATATGCTATGCATCTTTTTATAACTAATTTATTAATTATCGCTTTTAATTGGTGTTTCCTTTTTTCGTTTGAAATTTAGCGGAAACTCCGGTTCCACACTAAACAACTTAGCGCTTTCTCTGCAAGATGGCAGCTTACACCGGATGTTGTGTTGCATAAATAGCATAATTCTTAATTTTTATTTCTCGTCAAAGAACAATTTCTAATTTGTATATTTTGGTGCATTACCGGTAGATTTTTAAATTCCAATTCAATCAAAGTCAAAACGATAGTTCGTAGTTTTTTTCGTAAGTGATTTGCGAAGCAACCCAAAATACCACTTGTTACACTTTCTATAGGAAAACTAATTTGAAAATTAATGGGAATAACAAGTCCCAGTATTTAACACGACATACAGTGCCTTTTTCGGAAAAAGAAACTTTCCAGTCCTCAGTTTTGATGATTGGAAGGAAAATTTTAAAGCTAAACAAAAAACAATTCAAATTGTCATATGATATAACCAAAGTATGTGATAAAGTGACGTACGAAATGTTATTATTATTTTCTCCTAAGTATACTTGTTGAGGAATTATGTTATAAATATTCAATTTTAGTAAGTTATGGCCTATGTTAATGTTAAAGATTGGTCAGTGGATCAAGTTACAGATTGGTTGAAAGGTATTTACATAAATATTCAATAATAAAGCTTTGGTATTTTGTAGGAATACATGTTTGAGCTTGTTTACAGTGTGTCTAATGAATATTTTCTCTCGTTTCAGGTTTAGATAATGTTATATTACAATATACGAAATCGTTTTTAAACAATGCCGTCAACGGATATCAATTATTAAATTTACGTGGTGATGATTTGGAGCATCTGGGTGTTACAACTTTAGGTCATCAGGAGCTGATCTTGGAAGCAGTGGAACATTTAAGGAATTTCGTAAGAACGCTAATCATATACCTCTTAACTTGAATACCTTACCTATTTATTTGTTGCAGCATTATGAGCTAGACAAGGAGAATCTTCAAATGCTTGCATTGAAGCTATCTTGTGCTGCTAATTCACTGTTCAGGGAATTGCTGCTGGTTGATGAGGATTGTACAAAAGTACAAACACAAACACTGTCAGATGTACACAATATAATTACAACAATAAAGCCATTAGTTTGTTGGCTAGATAGGTAAGACTTGTGTGGATGGTTCATACAAGCCATTAAACATTTGTCAATTGTTTCTACAGGTCACCATTTCGTGGTGATAAGGATTATATGGATACAAAAAGTGATTTGCTCAAGTTAAGCTTTGAAATGGCGACATGTGCTCATAGAGATATATTTTCGGAGAAACCCGTTAAAACGCTGAAGACTATATGTGAGAAACTAGCCAGAATTGGTGATCATATCATACAGGTAGCACAGCAATAGAAATGAAACCTCTAAATCATGATTCTAATTCAAATACTTCGTAGGAAATATCAGATCCGATGATATTACAACCGGCTTCGCTGGATTTGACAACATTGAAGAAAAAGGAACAAGATTTAGGTTTTTCGATATTGCAAACTTATACGCCCGTACATCAAATCGTCGAAATCAAATACGGTTCGCCGGCCCACGCCAGTAGCAAGATCGAGGAGGGCGACGAAATCGTGCAGGTCAACTATCAGACGGTCGTCGGCTGGCAGCACAAGAAAGTCGAATTGTTGTTGCAAGAGAGTCCGCCCGAAATCGTTTTGACGTTGAAGAAGAGGCCGCGACACACGAAAGTCTATGGACAAATTTACATGAAGCCGTACCGCTTGCCGAGTAAAAAACGTGCGATGCCCTATTCCAGATGGAACGAGAATTTACCGTCGCCACGTTTGCTTGCCATACAGGATCTGCCACAAATCCCGACTACTATGTAAGAGATCGAAATAGGAAAATTTGTCGCATAAAGTAATTGTTTATTTTTATGTTAAAGTAAGCCGGCAACGGCAAACAGAGATTTGGAGACGGAAACGAGTGGCGAGAGCGATTGCGAAGGACCGGACAGTCCATTGGACGGCGGCGGCCGTTTGTATCCGATGAAACCGCGGCCGCTGATACAAAGACGACACACGATAGCTGTAACGACGCCGACAAGCATCCGACTGTCGGCCGCAGAAATGAAGGTTAGCATGTTAATACGAAAAAATAATATTTATTAAGTATAAGTAATAAGTTAATTAGTCGATAACTGTGTGTGAGCGGTCAGACAGTTGAAACTATCGCAGTTGTAATCTAAAGCCAATAGTTTGTGGTACAAACTAATCGAATTTATCGGGTTTTGCGCGCTACCGTTCTCCGTCGCGTTCTCGCACAACGCACCATAGTCCCACATCTTGACCGAACCGTCGATCGTGCCGGCAGCCAGCAATCTCTTGTCGTCGCTCCACGCTAGTTTCGTAACGACTTCGGTACCGCCGTCGATTTCGTACAATTGCTTTCCACTCAATAAGTCCCACACACGTATCATCTTGTCGTCGCCGGCACTTGCGATCAATTTGCCGCAAGCGCTATGCGTTACGGCGTACACGACGCCTTTCGAACCTAAAAATAATCGTGCCGGATTGCCGTCGTTCAACGACCACATACGTATCGATTTATCGGCAGAACCGGTCGTCACGTATGCGGAATTTGGATGGAAATCGATCGCCGTCACCTCTTGCGAATGGCCAGCGAACACGCGTAACGTGTCGCCGCGATCGACGCACCACAAACGGGCCGATCGGTCGTACGAACCCGAAGCGATGTAGAAACCGTTCGAGCTAGCTCGCACGCAATACACCGAATGCAGATGGCCTCTGTAGACGTGTTTCTCCGCGTAATCGTCGTTCGTCGTATCGTACAGACGTACGGTCTTATCGTCGGAAGCGGAGATGAGATAATTGTCGTTGACGAAGTCGAAATCGTATATTTTTCCTCTATGATTACGTAGCACGATTTCTTGCACGTCGGTGCCACGCAATTGAGTTAACGTCCTTAACGACCGCACGTATATGCCGCAATTGTAACTGTATGCAGCGATGCCCGATCGCATGTTGATCCGGCCGGCGGTCACTTCGTCTTTAACGTTGTCCAAATGCACCGAATAGATCGGATTCGATTCTCTCTTGACCGCCGCAATCGCGTCGAGCAGTTTCTGTTTCTTATTATCGTAGGTGTTCGCGTGGCCGTTGATCGATGTCGTCGTCGTCACCTTGTTGTCGTCGTTTCTCACATCGACGTCCATTGATTCCTCTTCACTGTTGTCACATTCGTTCAATTGAAAATGACACTGCAGTATTTGCAACACTATAATGTGACAGGATTCACTGACGAATTTCTTCAAATTGGCGATCGTTTTGCTATTCAAATTGACGACGTACTTGTTCGCACGGAAATCGTTTCTCAATTGGTTCAGATTCGTCGTTGAATTGCTACTGATCGCGTTTAATAGCTCTTTAACAGTATCGTCACACTTTAAACCTTCGATAGTCGTGGAATGTGTCCTGAAGAACGTCGCCGCGCGTTCGTCGTGGCCCCTTTGCAACAGTTCCAAGTACAAGTAACAGAAAAGAGCGGCGATCAGTTTCTCCACCTCGTTCGAATGGTACTCTTTTGACCAGCTCAATAGCTTGACGAAATTATGATCGATCGTTAACGGTTCACTATTGAAACAACTGTACGATATCGAATTCGGTCTGGCCGTTTCACTTTCCGTTAATAATTGCACGCGAAACTGCTCCCTTGTCACGTCCTGAGGCACGATATTATTTGGATAATTGCGATTTTGTAAATAAGTGAGCAACACCTGGTTGACGTGATCGTGTTTCGTACGTTTCGTCTTGTTCACAACAACGTCTTTTTGCCTAATTTCATCCATCTTATCACGCTATTTATCCAACAGAAACATACTTTATTTTTTGATTCCCAGCTTATCTTTAGTTGACAAAAAGAAAACAATCTTTTAGGTTAGACTACATCTCTCTGTCAGATTGCACAGAGAAGAATAATAGAGTAATGTTGTTGTTCGGTTTAAGGCGCGATCATTTAAATATGTAAAAATAAACATGTATTTAAACTCTTATTAATCGCTCAATAATGTTTATTTCCATCGTTAATCACTTTAAGAGCTCCAAATTGGGTTTATTGCAATTAGTGCAAAAGTAGACAAAAAAAGAGCCTCAAAAGATGAATGAATCTCAATGTAAAATTCACAGTTAAACTCTAATTAATCGATCTCTAATGTTTATTCCCTTAATTAATCACTTTAAGAGCTCCAAAATGAGTTTATTGCAATTTGTACAAAAATGCAAAAGCAGAGCTAATATTTGGACATTCGAGCTATCTCAAATAAATATATTTGACTTGCTAAAATTGAAGAAAACAGATTTATAGTAGGGTTTTTATTGCATATAACTGAAGCATATATTAGGACGAATTCTGGCCTGTGCCCAAATAGAGCAACAACTTAAAATCGCAAGCTTCTTCTGGTGCTTTGAAAGATGTAATGCGAATGACACATTCTAAAGATAGCTCTAACATGATGATTTTATTGTAGAAAAAACTATCGGAAATTGTCGCTTTGAAGCGCTTATCGTCACCGATGTCTTGTTGCTTTTATAATCGTCCTACACATTCCTTGTTTACATCCTGTTGCGATAAGCCTTTGCCACCAAATGTGCATTGTACAAATCAGAATTGTTTAAAAAGCAATTATTCCTTCGTCCACATTTTCTGCTGTGCTCGTGTTACATTAACAGCTGATTCTTTCTCTCTCGCAGGACTGGCAATCGTTATTGAAGAATCCAGAAACGGCAGCGATACACGCGAGCAATTACAACATCGAGACGAACGAGTTCGACGAGGAATCGTTACTTTTACGCGACAAAAGTGTGAGTTGCAGCCACGGTTTGGAGATCAGGCCGACCACCGTTATCGGAATATCGCAGAATAGGAAGAGTTTCCGGAACAAATCGTTCGAGAAGAAGAGCAACAAGAAAGTGAATTTCGACGAGAACAAAGAGAACAACATGCATCTGTTCGAGATGACGGAGAGGAATCGCGAGACGGAGAAGAGCGTCAGCGTCAGTTCTTTGAGCAGTTTATCGCTGACGAACGACGCGATCGATTTCATCGACGACGAGGGCGTCGATCTCACCGATCGCAGCAGAATGCGATTAACAGACGACGCCGCATCCATTATCGACGGCGACAAATTGAACAGCGACAAGGAAGTGTTCGCGGACGTTCACATACGGAATATTATCAAGAAATTCGACGAGCAATCGAAGAAACGACCAACGCAACGAGCGCCGGACGTGCCGCAAAGAGCGGAACCGCGAAGACCGACGGTACCGCCGCGTAACACGAATCGCGGCAAATTGGATAAGAGTCACAGCACGCCAGCATACGATCTGATCAACGAAACCGACACGGCGCAAATCGATGGCGCCGCCGGATCGTCGCTCAAACACGAATACGTCGAGATACCGAACGAACCGACCGAAAAGGAACTGATCGCAATCATTAGGAAGGAGCGGAAGGAGGTGCCGCCGAAACCGCCGCCCCGTACTTGCACCCTCGACAATTACAAGCCCCGCTACCCGGCCGAATCGCCGAAACCGAAGACCGTTTCCGAACCGTCGAAGCCGATTGTGCTCGCTGATCAAGCGAAAATTGTTAAAACGATAGATACGAATCCGATCACAGCGAGTCTCTTGCCGGAACAGCAATGTAAAGCGAACAAACCGGAGAATGTCGAGAATATCAATAGCATTGGTGTGGATCCTAAATTGGAAACGAAATCGAACGATCCGTTGGGTACGCCTAAACCGCAGGAAAAACTACACTACGACGATTGCGACGGTAAACGATTCGAGCCGAAAACCGTGTCGACGCCGATCTTCAATAAATTCAAGACTGATGGCAATACGACCGACGAGACGTCGATCGCCGTTACGCGGACCGTAACGGAACCGGCGGTTAATAAAGTGTCGCCCACGAATTCGGTCGTTCGCGCAATGATTGGTAGCAATAAATCCAAATCGGTGAAGAAGAAAAGCAGTCTTTTGGCAAGTATGTTACTGTGTAATATAATCAATTACATTTTAAGCAACATATATTGTTCATTATTTTCTTTGTGGTAGAACGTAGAAGAGTAAGCGTAAACGATGTTAGCCCGGGCGAGATATCCGGTTACTTGCATCAGCGGCTGAGGAACAAGCAAAACCAGAACGTCTATTGGGAGAAGCGATGGTTCGTATTGAACAGAAAGTGTCTGTACGGTTTCAAAACGAAGGATTCATCGAAAGCCGAGTGTTTCATCTACTTATCCGGGTTCACCGTATCGACAGCTGACGAGGTAGTACTAAAAGCTGCTTCACTGACTTTTCCCAATATAATACTCAACCATTTGTAGGTTAAATCGAGGATGCATGCGTTTCGCGTATACCATACCGGAACGATTTTCTACTTTTCCGCCGAAAACGTCGAATCGGTCACGGCGTGGATGGACAACATCGAAGCGGCAACGTTCCACGATCCATCAGCTAACGTTAGCGACGAGACGATCTTGTACTCGGAAACGGACGAATCGGACACGGAGCGACGTAAAACGATGCCGGAGAAATCGTCCCAGGAGAGCGTGAAAAAGTTTGGTTCGTTGAAAAAATTCGCATCGCGTAAAACCAGCGATTCGACGCCAAGCGGTAGCACCAGTTTGGATCGTAAATGGTTCTTCAAATCGAACACGTCGAAGAACACGATGCCGATACCGACGTCACAATTTCGTTCGTACAGAAAGACGCCGGCCTCCGTGTCGACCGGGAACTTCACTTCGCACGTGCCCAATTTCGGTTCGCGCCACGACATACAACAGAGCGTACCGAATTTGACGGTCGAAACGACGAAGTCGCCCATTGCCGACGACGACGAACTGACGACTTCGAGGAAGGCGACGTTGCTAGTTAAACCGCCGAATTACGTGCACCAGAGCAATCCGAGCATATCGAATAACGATTTCGCCGTCGTTCCAGGGCACGTTTTGCCCAAATCGAGACCGCCTCAGCACAATAACGAGAATCTGGCGGGTTACCTCACTCTGCGTGAATTAATGAATCGACAATCGGAGGAGCAAAAACTCAATCCTCACTTACAAGTGGACCAACCGGTCGCCATTAATCCGAACCTGATACGACCGGACGTCGTTTACGGCGACGTACCCATCCGACCGAAGAAGGAAGAGGAGAAATCGCGCGGTCGGCACCATCATCATCAGCGAACTTTTTCGGACGTTGGCGAGAAGGAACCGCGGGAATCGTCGTGTTTCGGTAAACGATCCGGTTCAATGAAGAAGACAAACAACAACAACAATAACGAGAGCCGCGTGGCAACGTTTCCCAAATCCAAGACGAACGACGATAAGTCAAACAGGTCGTTGCCGCGTACACACAAACTCCAAGAGGACTACTATTGGCGCGAAACGGCGGACAATTGCAAGTCGATGACGAACTTGGAGGAAAGACAGTACGAAATGATCTATTGTTCGCGTACTGTCAACAACGACGTGCAATTCGCTCAAAACCGCTCGATCGAGAAGAAGTCGGGCCGACAGGAGACGTTGCCGAAGAAACCGTCGAAGTTGGTCAAACAGCAGAGTCTAACGTCGGCGGATAAGAAATACATGCCGTACTTGGATTCGTTCAGGCGTTTAGATAAAGTTGGTGACCGATCGGCCACAATTAATAGCGGCAAGTTGAAATCGGCGACGCAGTACACGCCGATGACGTTGCACTTGACGAACGAAGACAAGAAAGGTGTCCCGAAATTAGCGTTCGAATTGAGCTTGGACGAGAAAACGACCGCGAGCGGCAAGAGTAGCGGTAAATTGAAGAATTTGTTCGGCAAGAGCGATCAGAAGAAGGAGAAATCGTTTCTCGGCTCGCCGAAATTGCATCGGGCCGTTTTCAAACGATCGAATTCGGACGGTAAAAAGGATTTGATCGGCGAACGTGATAAGGTAGATGCATCTCATACTTTCCCATTCGGTTTTTTTTATCAACATATACTTTTTAGTCTTCTTCGGTCGACATGTACACGAGTATGGTGTGCGTGACGAGTTTAGAGAACGCACCGTCGACAGCGGTTCCCGCATTGCAAGTGACGCCGCCGGCGGATTATCCGGGCCTTGAATATCCGCCAATATTCGAACCTGAAACGTACTCGTTGGCCGACCCGCAGAGTAGCCTTACGTTGTTAAGAAAACCTAAAAATTAATTAAAGAAAGAAAGAAGATGCATAATGAACAGGAGATAATGTTTTTTTTTTAAACGAACGGTCCTATGTTCCTGTGTAAGTATCAACATTAAATTCCTTCATTTCATGATCTTTCCGTAACATCAAAGTAAATCCTTACTATGAAGTTGCAAACCGCTTGGGATTGTTAAACGGGAATCAAGGAAAATGATTTGTTTCAGTTGATTATAAAATATATAAGGCAGCAAATGGTGATGGCGAAATGTGGGTAAATATTACGAATAACTCGTGTAAATAATGCAAATTTATAAACTTTGTTCCTATCGATAAACGCAAATCCCTCATTTGCATATTAATAGCTTTCGATGGGATTAATGGACCGTAATCGAAGAATCCAAATGTATAACTCCTCTTGACGTTCCATTTATTAAGACCAACGGCGGTAGAAGTTGTTTTGATGCAAAGTCCACCGAAATGACTAAACGAAGCGGAATAATTGATTCAATCGTGGGGTAAATAGATATTTTAATCAGGTAGACGTTTATGAATGCAAAAATCGTATTTTAATATGCAATTAATTTGTTATTGCAGAACGAAACCCATCGAATCTCGCATCATACCGAAGAGGATCGTTGCGGCGAAGGCATTAAAGCAGATTGTTTGCTGAGGACGTATCAACAAGTGCGCTTTACATATAAAAATCGATCGAACATTCCAACGCTATTAACTTTGTGTTTACGTGTGGGAAGCATCGTAGCGCAGATAATTTGCGGTCGTCATAGAGACCACATCTGCAAATCTTTTGAACGCTCTTTAATTGGCGACCGACGAAAACGCAAATCTCGCCCAAGAGTTCTATTACTGTAAGAAGGTGGCCAATTCTGTACGTGTATGTTGATATGTATATATAGAATAATCTTGTGGTCTGTGTACACACACATAATATATATGAGAGCGTGTGACTGATGGAAACGCTTTAAATCAGACAGAGACGCAGAACGAATCGTTTCGCTTGTTCAACGACAGAATTTATACGATGCCGTATATTGTATATCGTTAAGCAGGAGGAGAGTATTTTAATAATAATAACGAATATATCTTCCATACAGTTCAAAGGTAATTGATATTTATATCTATTGGACTAAATTAAACATAATTATGAAAAGGAAAGAAAAGGAGAGGGATAGAGAGACGGGCGTCTTTTTCAATTTGTTGTTTTCAGTGTTATCAAGAAAATGTGCAACGATGGAGAAGATTGTAACATTTGGGATCAAATGAAAAGGAAATGTTTCAAGATCAAGGCAAACGTCTCGTTAAATTCAATAATCGGATATTTGTATTTGCCAAGGGATGCGGCCAGTTTAGGGGTGATTCGATTCTTCTACGGTATATAGAATGCGGTTTGTTGAATACGTCTCGCTTTAATAGATTTTTCTTGCAGGTTTATTAATGGTATGCGATGTGTTCGAGGAGAGAGGTGGCTCGTATTTGGACATCAGATGGGATAATCGGATTTTTTGCAATTTTCCGTTGTTTCCCATCCTCAAACCGTTCGATTTCAAATATATGGCACTCGTTTATACCATCATGTGGATCGGTAAAGCGCTAAATTGCACCTTTTACTTCCTTTAACCGATTTCATATTTTCAGGTGCATGGGGTATCATGCTAGGATACAAGTTTAAATGCTCGTGCGTTATGTTTACCATAACGTATTGGTACGTTTTGCTTTTGGACAAGACCGTTTGGAACAATCACAGTTACCTCTACGGCGTTTTAGCGATATTGTTGAGCGGAAGTTGCGCGAATCGCTGGTTGTAAGGCTTTTCAAACCAATTCAACTTATATTCCTTCTGATTTTTCTTTCTTGATAATTTTAGTTCTGTGGACGCCTATTTTGCGAAAGAAAAGATGGAAAAAACCGTGCCAAATTGGAATTACATGATACTAAAATTCCAAGTGTTCATTTTGTACTTTTATGCCGGCCTCAAGAAGACCGACACCGAATGGCTGGACGGCTACGGGTTGAATTTGGGAAACCACTGGGTTTTCGAGCCTTTTAAGTAATGAACGTTTATGCGAAACTAATACACAAATGATTCATTTCCATTTTTTCTGTTAAGAATCCTTTTGACGACAGAACAAATTGATTTGCTGGTCGTCCACTGGTTCGGTTTTCTATTGGACTTGACCATTGGGTTCTGGCTATTGTGGGGCACCACGAGACCGTACGCCCTCTTCTTCTGCTCGTCTTTCCACCTGATGAATTCGCGAATATTTCGTATTGGTAATTGGTGCACGCAAATTTACTGATTAGGAGTAATTAAAATCCGTTAATTTTTCAGGAATGTTTCCGTACATGGGCTTAGCAACTTTGCCAATATTTTGCAACTGTGATTGGCCAAGGAACTTGTGCGATAACTTTAAGAATTTGTTAAATCGCCTTCTCAAGAGAAGCGCGATTGCAGGCGAAAAGAATAAAGCCAAGGACGCCGATGGAAGTAATCCTACAAAAGAAGCTGTCAACATAAACATCACCGCTAAGCAGAAGCTAGTTTTCGGTCTGCTCCTCACACATTGCTTCTTGCAAATCACTCTACCATATTCCCATTTCATTACAAAGGTGAAATTAATTGCTAAATTAAACGATTTTAATTATTTTTTAAAACGATTCCGTCGTAGGGTTATAATAATTGGACGAACGGTTTGTACGGTTACTCGTGGGACATGATGGTGCATTCGTGGAATACGGTCCTAGTCGTCGTGAAAGTGGTCGATAACAGAACGGGCCGCGAGAATTTTATGAACACGTCCGCTTGGGTAGAGAACGAACGATGGTCGAAACAAGGCGACATGCTAGTGCAATACGCTCAATGTCTGAAACATAATTTGATCCAGGAATACGAAGGTGCGCAAGAGGTTTTTGTGGGAATTTAACACGGGATTGCAAAACTGCTATTTAAGCATAATTTATTAGTCGGACCTAATTTTCAGGAGCAAAATCTGAAGATCGCTCGGATATTAAAAGTTTCATAACGTCGCCGGACATTTCCGTCTACGTGGATGTCTGGTGTTCGTTGAACGGCCGATTCCAGCAACGAATGTTCGATCCGAGGTATGACCTCTTAAAAGCGAACTGGTCGCCGTTCGGTCGTGTCGAATGGCTCTTGCCGCTGCTGACTGAATTCAACGAGTTTCGTGAAAAGTTATCGGCCATCGAGAAGGAAGTTCACTCGTGGTCCAACTCCTCCGACGTCTTGTTCGTCGCCGATTTTCCAGGTTCGTATATGCAGATTTTGTGGTAATCAGCATATTTTAATTTCGCATTTTAGGTTTGTTTTTAGAAAATTATATCAGCAACGATAAGACGAACGTGACGTTGACCGTTATCGATGGTACGATCACGTTCGAGTCGGACATGAACGACGAAGTGCATCGATTAACAGCAGGCGAATCGATTAAAGTGCCGACGGAGATGTTTCATAAAGTGACGACGATCAGTAGCGTTGCGTCGTGTTTCATGTACACGTACGCCAACGAAATTGATGATGACGATGAAGTAAGCACGTCCGTTGGGAACAAATCTTATTCGCCGATACCGGTGATAGAAAACACTAGCGAATTCTACCACAAATTGAATCTTTTCTTAATGAACATAGCCAACGGTTTAAGTCGATTCGTTTACGAAACGCCGCCGACAAGTGTGCGGAAGACGTGAAATAATGTATTGACTTTGATAAAAATAATTTATTAAGTATTTACAAAGAGTACTCTAATAATTATAATAATACAATTAAAATATATTAACTAATTAATAATTTGTTCTGATGATTGTATTGATCATTAATCTCTTTTAGGTATCGAATGAAAAACGATAGAAGAAACGCGAAAACGAAATCTGCCGCATTCAGCATCCTACTTAATCCGGTTCAATTCCCTTTCTCCGAGATCGTGTCCAACGGCTTGTTCTCCGTCTGCAGCGAGTAGTTGCTGCACTCGACGCCGTTCAACGGATTCGCTATAATGTTCCCGTCCGGATTGAATGGTTTCCTTTTGTGCCCGTCCAAGAAGTAAGTCACCATATTTCCTTTACCTTTCACTTCGATCGTACCGCGACACGTTAACGGATAACCGCGCGCCGACAGTATTTGATACACTTCTTTAGTCACCTGACAGAGAAAACCAAACGAGATTGCAGAATTATTAAGACCGATCAAAGATAACGTTCAACCTGTATCTTATCCACGACGCCGGTCGAATCCATGCGACTGGCAACGTTCACGGCGTTGCCCCAGATATCGTATTGCGGTTTTCGTGCACCGATAACGCCGGCAACGACCGGTCCGACATTGATTCCGATCCGCATACGGAAATTGTTGAACGAATGCTCGTTCACCTCGGCCAATTGTTCTTTGATTTTTAACGCGTAGTCCGCCATCGCCGTTACGTGACGGTATCCTTTCATGTCGCACGTATTTTGCGTTAAACCTGGCACGCGAGGAAAGAGTGAAAAATGGTTAAATCTGAGTAATTCGGTGATTGTTTCGTGAAATGCGAGGCGGTACCTGATGCGGCCATATAAGTGGCGCCTGTCGATTTGATCTTCTCGATATACTGAAACTCCTCATTGGATAGTAGCTCGTCGAAATCGGCAATGATCTCGTTTAATAGTCTTAGGCATTCGACACCTTCGTTGTTTGCTTCCAATTCCACGTAGAACTCGGAAAAGTTCGGTATCGACGCGAACATGATGCAAACGAAACCGCATTGTTCGTTATAGAGTTCCTGAAGAAACGTTTAGTAATGAGTGGTCAGTGAATGGCGGATTGCAAAAGCACTCACGTCATTGTTCTTGTCGCTGTTTAGGAAATGCTCGGCAACGTGTACCGGCAAAATGTTGGCCAGCAGTTTTCTGTTGTAAGCCTCGAGATGCTCCATGTCCTCCTTTTCCTCTGCAAACAAAACCAAGTTTCCAGATTTTTTTTTACAAATTTCATTCTAAATTGAAATCGTAAAAGAAAAAGGAGAAACGTAAATGACAACACCAGTCGATGATGAATGGAACAAAATAATGCACGTAATAAATCAGAGGAAGGTTGCCAATTACGAACAGCTTAATTGTCCATAATTCGCAACTATCCTCCACTTTCTTTCTAAACTAACTCACCAGTGGCTTGCAGCTTCCACACGAAATCCAAACGGTACGTCGCCTCCGTCTGTTGACCGTGCAATATTAACGCGGTCGCGAAACCGCTCAACAGCACCACGTTCAAGTACTGTATCGTGATCGTTTCGTCCAACTCGTCGATTACGGTCTTTTTGTAATAGGAAACGTAGATTAATACGTAACCGGCCACGGCTCCCAATAGGACGAACGTTTTTACTAAAGAAATCAGCACTTGATAGACCGCACAGGCGATCATCGAAATTAACACCAGCACGAGCAGATACTGGAATCGATAGAAAATAACGTAACTCTGGACGGATATAAAAGCGAAGTGCACTCACGTCGAGAAGGAACACGGGATTATTGCAGTCTTTGTCCTCATTATTCGTCGTGGAAGTTGCGGGCGTCGTCGCCGTCGTAGCGTTTTCTTTTATGGTGACATTATGTTTGATTATTGACGTTAGATTTAGGCATCGAACCTCGTCGGGCAACGAGAGCTGCAAGAAGTCAATCGGCAATTAAATCGAAATCGGCGATCGGCGTCTCTCTTACCACTTGAATGATGGCGATGGCGTACATGCAGATCGACATCACGAACGAGAAGATTTGAGCAATATTGCGATTGTTGTGAATGCAACGCGAAATGGCCAACAGTTTGATGTTTGCGCACTGAAAGAATGAGAAGAGAACGGGAGATTTCAATTACGGTTTCGTTGTCGTTTGCGTTGGAAAACCTACGCCGAAATTCTCGATCGCGACCACCGCCGTGATGGAAACGATGACGATCGTAAGGGTTAGAACGCAGATGATGGCAGATTTATTGCTGAAACGATTAAACGCAAGGATTAAATTGAAACGTTGCGATTTGAAACGGCGTATACGTACGTTCTCATTGAGACGAATTGCACGAAAAGTATGGCTAACAGACAAATGATGGAGCAGAGGAAGTACAAATTGAGCATTCTGTCTCTTTCCTTGTTGAACTGCAAGCGAAACAAACACAGGAAGTCGGTAAAAGATGTTGATGGTAACGAAATTAATTTACCTTTTTCTCCTTTTGCGGATCCCTGAAGTTCAACAGCAACAGTCTGCAATGCTCGATACGCAATCGATCTATGCTCCGCGCATCGATCGCCCTCATCAGGTATTCGTTTACCTCGTCCTCCGGATTCTTCTCGTCCGTACTCTCACTAAAACCTAATCTACTGCAATTTTTGAAATAATAAAATACACGTTTCTACGTAAGTGCAATTCACAAACGCGTGCAACAAATGATAATTAAACGGAACGGGGATGTGAATTTTCTACTGGAATTCTTCCACTTCTTGCAGGTCTTTTTTTTTAATCTGCCACTTTAAGTTTTGAGAGTGGACGCTATTGTTTACTGCGCCCGTTTCTAATTTACTTCTGTAACTTATTGCTTTTAATTTAAAACAATACACCTCCATATTAATTAACGCGTTACATTCGTTCCCATTTTAATTAACGCGACGTACTTGCCAAGAAAAAAATCACTTAAATTTCAAGTTGAAAGAGTGAGCAACTGTTTTTCCACGTAGCGAATTTACTTAATAAATACTTGGCACACGTGGAGTGGATCCAGAAGAAATTAATTTGTTGAACGGTTTGGGGAACGCGAGGATTTTATTTTCCAGCTTAATTCGTAAAATATTCCATTAATCGCAAAAAAATCGGATTACATTAATTAGCGAAACGCCGCATCTGGATAAAAGGGAATTGTTAACTTGTGGAGGCTCAAGCCAGAACGAACTTTTTCCTTCTCTTCGCTACTTTCGAATAGGTTCGTCTAATTGATTTAGCAAATTATCGATAGTGCACAGCGACAGGAATTTTTAATTGACGCGAACTGGCGAAGCGCAAAAAAGGAACTCATTAATAAAATCAATTAAAGTTTCGTGAATTTACGCGTTAATTCGCCCGCTTTGCCATGCGAACATTTTCAATTACCCATCGCGTAATCCCCTTCAGTCATATTAATCTCGTTTCTGCTTCTTTCAAAAATTATCTTGTACAAAATAATTATTATCACGAGAGTACCAATTTAGTGCTTATCTAGTCCCCAGAAGGAATGACAAATTGCATGCGAAATCAGCCTCTTTGAAAGAAGTGAGATGCGAATGCGAGACGTTGGATTTTTTTATTAAAACATTCCAAACGGACGTACGAAATTAGTTTAGTTTGTTATTTCGAATGGCAAACAAACAGAAGGAATTTCATTTTATTCTTCATTCGTCCCTTCATCATTCTATCTCATTTCAAAAAAAAAGATGGGCACTAATAATAATAAAATAAATGCGCGAGGGAGAAGAAGCCGAAGGCGACGATGGATGTGATAATGAGGGCGAATATCCTTTTTCTTGGCGAAAAGAAAATGTTAAAGCCAAAGAAAAATCTGCGCATAATATAATGAGGAGTAAAATATAATAATAACGCGAGAAGAAAACAGCGAAACAACGTTAATCTTCCGCAGAGGAACCGGAAGATTCTCGTAAATAACGACGCGCTATTTCGCTCATTTTCGTCGCCAAAGTACACAACGAAATCACTCACTTCGTGCCGTGCTTTCCATGCTGAGATCCGTGGCCCATTACGCGCATCTCTTTCGAAACGTTGCCGTTTACGGTGAAATGCTGCTGCTGTTGCTGCTGCTGCTGCTGCTGCCCTTTATTCTGCACAACGAGAATTGCGAGTTCTTTCATAAAGCAAATTCAGAATCCCTGCGATATTTACCCCGCGATACGATCCGGCGACGATCAAATACGTGTCGATGTTGTGATCTTTCAAATACGAGTTCCGCTCGCCGCCGTTGCCCGGCTCCACTTCGTAGTCGCCGTCTAAACATTTTAGCGTCTCCTTCGTTATGTGCACCCTCCTAAGTGGACGAAACACGGGTTTAGAATTGAATTCGACGCGGCATTTGTCGGATTCGTCTCATATTCACCCGGGAATGCCGCCGCTTTCCATGTAATTGGCCAATGTGACGTCGTTCGACCACACGTCGAACTGCCACTTGCGTAAGCCCAAGACGCCGCAATGTACGCGACCGGTGTGGATCCCCACTCGCATGTTAACGTTCACCTGCATCACTTCCCTTACCAATCTGTAACGGCACCAATTCAATTAATCATTAATTAATATTCGACTCGCCAATTGCCCAATGCTCGAACTACAAGGGATTTAGAAATATATGTAAACTTTAGCTACGAAACAGAAGAAGAGCCGTTGGAAATGTTGCGAATTTTCTTTCGTAGCTAAAGTTTATTGTTAAATCGTCTCTTCGTAGTACGTACGCAATGGCATCGATCATGTCCAAGCCCATTTCGACGGTGCAGTGTGCATGGTCCGGTCGCGGCTCCGGCAGCCCGGAAACGCAATAATAACAATCGCCCAGCAGCTTGATCCGGAGACAATGATGCTCGTTCGCCAATCTGTCGAACCTAACGAACAAGTTGTAAGCAAAATCAGCGAGTTTGTAACGAGAAGACGAGTTTCCGTTTCCTTCGTCTACAACAATTGTTTATCGCATTCTTCCCAGCGAATCTTTCCTACGTTTCGTTTTTTTCTCTTTTCGAAGGAATTTTTATTACACAACTTGTTTGTGCGAATTCTTTACCTCGCAAAGAGCTCGTTTAATATGCGAACCAATTCCTCGGCGGTACACTGATCCGAGAGCGTCGTGAAGCCGCAGATATCCGCGAACAGGATGCTAGAGGAACGAAAACAGAAAAGATTGCCAATAAATTGAAAATTTAATTACTTAAGTCGCATTATTGGCGCTCGCCGATGGGGGACTTTGTGCTAATTGTTTTCA
Source organism: Hololepta plana (assembly GCA_963695495.1). NCBI lineage: Eukaryota > Metazoa > Arthropoda > Insecta > Coleoptera > Histeridae > Hololepta > Hololepta plana. The sequence goes on from OY968836.1 coordinate 10,432,140, forward strand.
TCTTCCGCTGTTAACATTCTACAACATCCCTTGGCAATTATAAAAAGACGTTTAAACTTGGGAATTAGTTATTTAAATTCAATTCCGATAATCGCAGTAGAGGGATTTTTGTACACGAGGACCGCAATTCACTTGAAAGCAATTGGATTAACACCGTACAATTTCTTGTTCCCGTCCACTTTCTTTAATTTAACGACTAATTACGTTTACCGAAGAGTTTTTAAGCTTTAACGTCTAAATGAGAGGACGAATCTCGAGGTTCTTTATAGAATCCCCTCGATAATGAGTCTTTCGCCGAAGAGATATGACTTTTAATAAGAGGCGAGAAGTTAATTGAAATCTCTAATTTACAATTGTCTTGATTGAATGAATGAACTCGCCTAACGTTGTCGTGCCTCTGAATGTAAATCTTGTGGAACTGCGCCTCTTTCGGCTGGCCCGCGATGTCCGCCTTCATCTCCATCGCCACGTGCCGCGGTAATACTGACAATAAGAGTCTCTCCTACAAAATAACGATTGATATCACGTTCTAAGCGCACAGTCTAATTCGCTCGATTAACCTTCGTTAAGAAAACCGTTCAATTAATTACCTGCTGTTGATTCTCCCTTTGTATCTTTAAACGTGCCTCGATGCATTGCCGCGTCTCCAAGAACGCCTTCCGTTGGGCGACTTCCCTCGGGTAATGGGTGCACGTGCCGGCAATGTTACCGCATAAGAGAATAACGAAGCAACTGCACAGCTAATTGAACAAACGAACTTTAATCGAGGCGATAGTTTGCGATTTCCACGCGCTCACTTGTCTCATCAGATCGCCGGCATTCCAATAGATCAAGACGGAGAAATGCGCGATGGCCAACACGGTGCCGGCTAAGAGGGCGTCTTTCAATCGAATCGGCAAGAGGGCGTACGTCAAATAGGTGCACATCAACGTGATTTCCGTGCCGATTAGCGGCCGTTCGATGCCGACAAACGCTGAGACGCATATCTGAAAGAACGAACACATGATCGGAAACTTTTACATGGCAATTACTTAATTGATAAAACGTAAGGTAAATTTGTATCCCTCGCATCTTGTTTTTAACTAAGTTTGCTCCTCGGCAGCTTTAATTTCTTCAGCAATAGATGACGGTATTAAGTTTTGCGTTTGTTTTGGGTTATTAGCGGGGCGGTCTCGACGAGATTAAAATTTCCTTCTTTTCTCTTCGTTAACGTAATAGAATGAAATCGGCCAATATTTCGATTAATAGCGACGACGACGATAATGGGATTGAGGCGGGTAAAGTTTCCACCGATTATCACGATTATTACGGTTTAGTTTGCTCGCTTCCTCCCCAAGTCCCCGAACGTCCTCCGCCGGTTTTTCCGGCGAGCGTTCCGAGCTTTATTGCACTTTATTATTCCGTTTAATAAGGAATATTAAAATTTTTATTTGCCCATTAAACTTTTAGTCGCGTCTCCTCGCGTATCGTGCCCTTCTTTCGCAACGGCCGAAAAGGTAAAGAATATTGCATACAGGGCGTTAAAAAAGTGTATCACAAACGTTAAGGGGCGATAAAATGGCCCAAGATATGCAGGAAAGTCTTAATGAATGTGGGTCCGGAAATGGACAGTGCTTGCGGCAAAGAAGTCCTGGCTTCCGTAAAATGGAACGAATACACTTTCGGCATCTTATTTGAGTTGCTTTACCTTTACTTTTTGTCCATAGCTTGCATTGTTTGTAATAATTGTAAACAAGATAAAAGTTGCAAAATGTTTCGCATCTCCGAAACCGTCCATTTCCGGCTCCTTGTTCATTAAGACATTTCTTCCTGTTCTTAAAGTGTGTGACACTTTCTTCAACGCCCTGTATATATGGGTCGCATAATCAAATCGCAAATCTTATATAGCGCAGTGCGCGAATTATTTAACCGATCGTTATTTATCAATATTTTATCGATACTTTGCATCTTCGCCATTAACAACAATGTAATTTAATGTAAGTTTTAACATTTCTTCAACCAATGTTACTCGCAATATTTATTCGATTTTAACAAGGGCTTGAGAGCGTGTGCAATAGTCAATTAGCGAATCCGCAGATTACAAAACGGACACAATGTCATTTCCTAGATTACGTTTATCCTTATGCAGACAACGTTTGGGCGTCGCGTTCGCTATTATCATCATTAACGTTATGCCAACCGAGGAATGATAGCGGCGGTTCGAAATTTGCACGTCATTATTATTATTGTTATTATTAATACTACCTGCATTATTTTGCACAAGGAACATGCATCTGTTGTTTACACCGGGTTTGTCGTTCGTTCGCGGGATGAATACGTTTAATTGCGATAAACGTGCATCCGCTCTAAACAGAACACGATTATCCGCATGTTCGTTGGAAAAACACACAATAGGAATCATATTTCTGCATATTTTAACACGCTCCCTCGTCCTTTGTTTAGCGCTTCTCTTGCATAATTGTAACGAGGACGTAACAAAAGAGCATTACAAACGCGAAATGAAGAAATTGAACTGCGAGCGTTGTTTGAAGCGTCGCGAATATGATCAATTTCCATTGGTGAATTTATGGCTTACCTCCAGCGTCAGAAAGGTGACCAGCACGAAGTAAGAGATGATGATTAGGTAAACTTCGTTCATTGCCGGCTTCGACAGGACGGCGAGCAGCACTGAAAGAATTGATTGCGAAAATTGTGATAAGAAGTTGCTGCTGCTGCTGCTGTCGAATGGGTCTCTTACCGCCGTAAATGGCGATGCAACAGCCGGAGGTGCACATCATCACGACCAGCTTGTCGAGGCGATCTTGAAACTTGACGGCGTCCGTGTATTTCGGTTCCAAATTGTGGCGCGTTATTATGTCGACGCCGGCCAGAAACAACAGACCGATGCAGAGAACTAGTAGGAGCGTTATCAGCGTCGTCATGTTACTTTGGTTCATTTTTAAAAAGTACCGCTGATAAAGCATCTCCACCTGGAAGAAGCAATAAGAAACGAATAGGGAAACGCTTGAAAATCGATGATTATCGTGATAATAATTCGTCTGAGGTCGAAAAGGCGTTCAATCGAATAGTCGATTGAATTTCCATCGGGGGGTTTTAATATTTCATTGTTATTATTCTTCTCCCTGGATCCCGTCCGCCGGTCGACGGATGAATAAATAAGAACCTCAACAGGTATTCTACCATCGGCCCCGGGCAAGATCAATCTCTTATAACAATATCTCGCATCACAATGGAATAAAACGGATAAGAAAGTATAAAGTACGTAAGCAAGAAACGCTATCCGACTCTCCGTTATCCGCCTTTATCCATTATTAATTCCTCAGCGTCCTTTGCGACTTCGAGCCAATCGCAAGATCACTCTCGACTCTCTTTCACCTGTTCGTTACGGAACTGATGCGTGCTGCATATTTTATGCAGCAAGCGAACCATCTTGAGGAGGAAACTGGACTTGGCCGGCGCGCCCGTGGCCACCAGCAGTTCGACTTCCGCCTCCGGGCCCTCCACGTCCGGACTCGAGCAGGATCCGTCCTCCTTGATCGGCGGACTACGTTGTATACTGCCCACCTGTTGAAAGAGAATCGTCGTCGACGATGAGGAGCGAAAACGAGTGGAAGCGACAAATCTTACGGCGATCAACGACGAAGACAAACTGTTCTTGTCCTTCGAGCCGTAGTGCTCGATCACCTGCCAATTGCTCTTCTTCGGCAGGTCGGGCAACGGGCTCGCGGTCGTCGTTGATGACGGCGTCGACGAGCTGCCGCCGCCGCCGCTGCCACCGGTTGCGCTCACCAATTGCTCCGTGCACGGTCGCGAATGTTGTTTCAAGCTGGTCCAACGTCTGCCGCCGCAGCCGCGGCGTAACGTACCGGTTGTTTCCTTAAAGAACAAAACGAAGAGAAAGTTTCATTAATTCGAGAGGTCGATAATTGGATTTCTTTGGCTTGAAAACGATAGCGAAACGTTTTTCCTCGGTTCCCTTTCCCAGCAGGTTAATGTAGAAGAAGGAAATTGCTTTTCCTAATAACCAGCTGGTAAAGGGGTCACGTTAAGTTTAGAAGAAAGCATTGGTACTGATGGAAAAGGATGGACGGACGTGAGGTAACGCGGCGATAATGGCAAATTTAATTAATGGCATCAGGGGTTAAAATGAATAATTAACGTTTTGCCCTCTGAAACACAAGGGAAAAACGGGAAGGACGAAAAAGAGATTTCTCTTCCCGACGATAATATAAAAGGTGATAATGAACGGCTGTAAAGAGCTCGACGCGTTTTAATTGCCACCTTTTTCTCTTTGTTCCCGCGTTAACCGACACCCTGTTTATTATTGTTTCCCTCTACCGAGGTTTTGCCCTTTGGAAACACGAACCGTGCCGTTTCGCAATTTGAATTAATAATTTAATCAAAGAGGATTCGCTGACAAGAACAACAACAACAACAACAGTAAACGAACGCCGGATCCCAGATTTTTGCGCTCGAAAACTTTCCGTTAGATCCTCGAGCATCCGGCATCGTTGTCGTCGGCGCTTCGCAAAAAAAATGCGGTCACGTTGACATTTTCCCATTTCGCAATTTTTCTTCGACACGCTCACATCGTTCTTCATCTACTTTAAATATGTCTACTGTCAGGTGGATGTAGTTTAATGAAAAATATGTGGTAGATGCGGAGGAAGGAAGGATCCACCTTGAGGAGCTGGCGATGGTAATAATAACCTTATTTCCTCTAATATAAACAAATCCCTCGCGTAAAAGTGTTTGAGTAACGTGGAAATTGAGAATAATATCCATCCAATTTCTTCCACTTCAATCTTTTTCTCTTGAACCAACATTTTTTGTAGTGGGTTTTTAGATTTTCTTAACGCTACATTTGCCGAAAGAATCGATTTAACCGCTCATTAAACTCTTATCAAAAAGGTGCTCAAGATTAGCGAAAGATCCTCTCGGGCTGAAATAGTTTTTCTTTAACAAATCCGTTAATCAATTCTCTTTTCAAGTTACGAGATCGATTTAAATTAATGCCGGTGACTCTTGTAAATAATTGCGGACGACTTCTTGCCTTATTTCGCCTCTTCAAACATTATTCTTCGCACAATTTGATCTCCATCCGGTCGAGTGGAAAGCGTTCAACTCCTCGCAATTCGCCTCTTGTAAATAAACCCGATTAAAACAGTTTTAAACGATTCGCATGAGCGCAAATATTTAAACTTTTCCCCCCGTTTCGCTCAATTTGAAGTAAACCTTTTCCATTTTTTTTTGTGATGGTCGGCTGGTAATAATTAAGACTTTTGCAATTTATTATTAATAAAAAGCGAAACGTTTCGCGTTTCGCTCGCGTGAAATCGAAACTCTTCCACTTTTTGCACGATAATTTGCAGATTTTGCTTTTCGGACCAAACGTAATCTGCTAGGCAACATTATATTTTCGTCGAGGGTTTGTGAGGGCGAAGGTAAAAAGTTCGGAGTAGCGACCGGTTCGTCTTTTAATAGCATTAGAGACGAAAGGTCATCCTTGTCGATTCGTTGATGGAAAAGTCATTGTTACGTCTCTTTGGTTCTACTTTTTCTTCTTCCTCTGATCCGCACACCCGAATTCTTCTTCAGAAACGAGATTACCATTCTTTCCCCCATTTTCCGTTAGGTCGTCGTACGTACAAATCTTAAGCACGTGTACAAGGGTAATCCGTCTCTTCATCATCATCATCATCGTTCCTCCGGCGCAAAAAAACTAACAAGCCGTATGTAAACATCAGAATAATATCAGGTTAAGTAACTGAAACATATTTTAATCCGTCCACTTCAAACTCTTCGGTTAAAGATCAACAAAGAAAGCAAAAATGTAGACGCGCTTTAGAGTTTACTCGCAGTTAAAATCCCTAAGCAAAAAAAAGACGATCGATCGATTGATAATCGTTAATTAACATTCTATAAGATCTTGCGTAAAACCTTGTACCTTGAGGGGATGTTAAGCGTAATTTGACGCGAGGAAATCTTGCGCAAATTAAAAGGGATTCTGTTCGAATAGTTCGACAACAATCCCGACCAGATTCGATTCAAATTTAAACTAACTTAATTATTGTTGTTGTACTAAGATGAGGAATTGATTTTCGCGGTTGCCGTTGTTGTTCCTCGCGTTGCATCCTTCCTGCTGCTGCATTTTCGATATCGTGAATTTAATACCGACGTTTATTAAAGGATTTAGATAACAATTAAACCGCAGCATCAGTATTAACGATCATCTAATTAGTACGATACATTTTGCGAAATTTAATTAGAAACGTCTCGTAAAGAGTGTAATGCAGCGTACCGAATTTGAGCAATCCTCTTCGGATTCCTTTTTTTAAATTTGATTTTTGGCGTCTCTTCATTTCGCGCGTCCTTTTTTCCGTCACATACAAAATTACATTTCGTATTCAAATTGGAAGCGAAATTCTCCGAGGTACTTGAATGTCAATTAGCTAGGTCTATTTTAATGAACGCAAAAGTCTTGCTCGTCTATAGTGACTTTTTGATGTCGAATTTTCTCTACGACGGCTAACGAATACAAGAAAATTAACTCAATTACTTTATGGAAAATGAAATAGCTTTGTTTATTGCATTAATGGAACCCCCAAGAATTACTATTCGCTGTATGTAGTTGGAACGATAATAAGCAGATGTGATTCGATTCCATTCCATCTTCATCGTAATAATCTCGCTTCGTACGTCTTATTCATATACATTTATGTGGCGAAATAAACGGGACCAGAGGAAAGAAGAAAAAACGTCCATTAAGTCGTTGAATTAATTTAATCATAACGAAGCGGTTGGAAATCTGGAAGATTTAGAAGCGGCCCGAATTTGCTACGGATTCGATACTAATTGAGAGACTTATTAAATTTAATTCGCGAATAATGGCAAGGACTTGAAAAGCGATTGCTTTCTTATTTCGATCGAAAACATTCTCCATTTATTAATCCTTTTTGCTGCTATTGTTGTTTAAGAGGCTTCAGCGAATACAAAACAATCGCCAAAGAATGCGAAGCAGATCGTTATTTGGTCGGTAATTCGGCGTATCTTTTGACGTAAAGGCAACGGGAAATTCGAATCGTCCTCAATCATTCTCCGATCGCACCGTATGGGTTTGGAACTTTCGATGGTTATTTCGAAGAATATAAACTTGAATATCGATAGTCGTTGGTTTCCTATTATTTGTCGTCCCCTCTGGCATTTTGTCTTTGATTGAATCCGTGACGACCATCCGAAAAAAGAAAAAAAAAAAAAGAAGATTGTCGGAAGACGTTTTCTTTGGCGAACGCAAGAAAAGAAGTTTCTAATTTCCTGTACAATAAACGACACAATAAATGTACCGTTCGTTTCGCTATTTCCCTTTTCGCCCTCATCTAATTCACTTTCACGTTTCAAATTGCCATCATCATCATCAACATCATCGAAATGCTTTTTCTTCGTTTCGTTATTTTATTTGCAAGAAAAGCATTGTGGCCGTAATTAATTGCTTTCTTGTGTGCTGCCGATTAGAAAAGTAAAAATAGTCTGAGAAAATGATGGAAGAGAGGTAATCGTTCAATTACCCACGACCTCTTCTAACGAGAATCATATTTCCAATGGTTTTATTTATTACAACTTTTGCTATAATATTCAAATGGTTCTTTTGCTAGAAACATCGCTCCATGTAATTCCCTGATGGATTGTTCGGTTGAGCAAAAAGGCTTTTTTCCCTTTTTGCGGGCGAATAATTAATGAATTCATATCTAGTATACAACTTGAATCCCATCGGGTATTTCATTAGATAACACGCCCACAACATTAAAATTTCACCATGCGAAACTCGCTGCTTAATCAAATATGAATTTGTATCGATATCAATGGACGAAATGGCGATTAAAATTCAAGCGAAAGCTTTCATCTTCACGATAATTTATTCAAGTAACCTTCCGCGTATTTTCCGAATCCTTTTAGTGCTAATTCGAATTTTATTCTTGCCTTCCCTTTGTTTCCATTCCGAATTAATTTAAAGCTAGTAATTCGCAATGAAACTTAATATTTAAACGGACGCTGGTCGGAGCTCAAAAAAGGAAGAGAACGCTTTATACCTGAATTCGAAAGAAATTAAATTTACATCTACAAGGACCGGAAACGTAATGTAATATTAAATTCCGGTTAAAGTTAATTGGAAAACTGCGACTGGAAATTGCGAATAACAGTAGTACGTTTTAAATAAATTAGAAGAAACAATGCGTCCCCTTGTTCAACCGATACTTAGTCAACTCTTTTCTTATTATTAGCGAGACTACTTGCACTCGCCCCTTCCGCTCTTTCATATTTAATTAATCCCGCAGGATTAGCCTTAATTAAAGAAAAAACTTTTCATTTCCTGTCATAATAAAAAGCTTTTAATTAATACAAAATATAATTAATATTTGACATTATTACAACGGACAAAAAAATGGCGAGTGACGGGGAACTAAGGACGAACAATAAAAGGACATTGTTCTATGGCGAACGAAAACAATTGTCGACAGAAAAGTGTTTCCTTTACAATACGCCTTTATGAAAGGAAAGAATCCAATTAGAAATTCGTTTTGAATCGGGGACGCGAGAGAACTCCGCCGAAAGTTGCTCGCAATGAAAAAGCCAAAGGAAGTTGTTCGGATTTTAATCTGCTCGAAGACATTTACGAAGTTTACTCCAGTTAAACTTCCCATTGTTAACGATTAAAACACGCTGCAAAAAAGCTCCTTAAGAGTCCGAAATTATCATGAATCTGGAAGACACTTTGTCAAATCTAAATCTCACGAGATCCAAGTTTCCAAAATCCATACGACTCATTTGTTATCAATCTTTGTTGGCTGCAAGTTTAATTATCTTGAATAATTGATCCACTTGCTTGCAATTAGTCTTTTAAAATTTGCGAACGTCTAGTACCTTTTTAGACATCCTTTTTGTCAACATCATCATCATCGTCGGCGTGTTCTGTTGCTGTTTCATTAACTTTAAAAACGCGAGCGAGAGAGTCCTTTTAAAATTATCCTTCAATTTCTTTTCTTTGCACTTTAAGTGTACGAGAAAAGAGGTTCTTTAATTGAAAATAAAACATAATGTAATAAAACGTCGTGTGTACTCAATAGTTGTTAGTTTCGCAAGAGGCACTCTCCGCTACGGTCTTAATAAGGAAGATTAATTAAATTTTAATTCTCTCTCGCCCTCTTTCGCTCGCTCTTTTATTGCCGATCCCCCTTTAAATGTGGCCTTTCTCTTGTTAATGATGGGCGTTGCCGATCCTAAAGCACCCATATCGCGTTTGCGAAATGGAATTAAAGAAATTGATAGTTCTCGAACTTACTCGATTTTACCTATACAAAATTACGAAACTTTTTCCTCAAATCAAGCAGAAAACTGTGCAGCTCATTTCCCGTTTTCTTATTCTCTCGCGAAGTCAATCGTCCTTTATTTGCGTAAATCGCAATTCATTATCTGAATCCTGACGGCAAGAAAAGACCGCTCGACGGAAATCTGGCGTCGTTTCTTAATTGCTTTTGCGGTGAGAAACTCATTTCGATCGCGCTAAATAATAATGCGTCGAATGAAATGCGATTCGTGCGACGGAATTAATGTTTGTTCAGGGCGAACTACGGCGGTGCCGGATAATTGATATTTTAATGTTGAATCGTGGTTGGTACGTGTACAAGAATTTATATATTGAGCGACATTTAATTCGCGACGGTTTACTATTTAACCGTTTCGCGTTAGCAACTTTCGAAAAGTACGTTCGAGAGAACGTTTGATTAAAGACTGCAAGTCAATCCAAACTGTTCGAGGCAGGATTTGAATCGTAAATGCGATTGTGCTTAGAAACTCGACGGTTTCTGCGTCACTCGGTGTACATAATCTGCAATATTTAGTTTGACGACGACGTTGCCACTATTTATATTGCGAAAGTTCGAACGCGAACCGATACAAATTCGCACGTTTCGAAAGGTACGAGAATCGAGAATTCGACGTTCGTCATTAGTTGCGTTTTTGGCAAATAGATTTAATTAAAATTTCACGCCAACAGCGTTCGATTTTGACAATTTCGCACGTGAACGAGAGTGCGATAACAAGTTAGTTTGTGAACGTCCAATAGAGCGAAATAACGGTAAATAGTTTATGGTGGATGCGCCGGGCTCGAGTGGTATCTTCTTTCATTTCGCTCCCGTCTTATCGACGGTCAATCGAATAGTTTTGCGGCACGATGTCTATTGAATAAGTGATGAAAGTCGATGGCTTAAAGTTCGGTTTAATAATAACGATCCCTAGGAATTGCGCACGATGCTTTGTGTTATTTACGATGAGAACTTGACTCAGCTTCCCCAGCGCTTGTATTCGTTTGCTCTCGTCTCCGGTTATTAGCAGAGACATAGGGAGGATTTGGCAATTGGGAGATAAAAAGAGAATCCTCGCACGTAGCGCACGAGCCCATCAAAGTCTATATCTATACATATTTATTATTGCGAAAGTTCGTTAACGTTGAAAACGGTATTAAAACTACTTCCGACCGTTCGCCTCGCAACGTTATTATTACGCCGGGGGAGACTGGGCGGCCGGGCCGTTATGATGAATATTTACGTGGAAAACGTTTTGTTAAAGTTTAGTCGGCGGTAATTTCAATATTCATTATATCACTTCATTTTGCATACGATTATTATCATCAACGTTGCTATTATTAAAGGATGCTCACCACAACGGCATACGGCTGGGAACGTATTTACACGTATGCGTGGCGTTAAACAAATTATTTATCCGAAAATTCGCAGATCGTATCAACAACAATCTGCACAGAATCATCAACAGCAACGAAAACAACAACAACTTAATTCGGGGCGTTCATAATTTATTATTGTATCCGTTGCGTATGGGAAGAAGAGAAGAAGAAAGCACTTGCGGAGGAAACGAAGAGAATTTGGCGCCAGACATTCATCCGTAACATAATATTATTGATCCTCTGCTACCGTGCCAAATATATAAAAAGTGTGTGTCTTCTATTTGCCATCGCCATCGTGCAAATGTATCGGCAAAAGTGGCGAACCAACAGTTAATTCCATCGATAGAAAGTTTAATTGATCATTAACTGGCCATCGTCATCCTCATACTAAAATTAGAATTTTTCATCTCCCTTTCGCTCTCTTTTATTCATCTCTTTGCAATAGAGTCTTTTGGGAAAAACACATACAAGAATGCTGCTGGTACCTGCATGCGGTCGCTTTATTTTTAATTTACTAATATTTAAATAGCAATTCGAAAACAAACAGAATGGAAAATTTGGCAAAATGCGCACATAATAATCGCGAATTTGTTTTGTCCGCATTTGCAAAATAATAGATATTTAAATTTGGATACGATAATGATTATTGTTCTCGTCGATATTAATGATTATAACAAGCGTAAATTTGCAATATTCCATCGAACAACAATATTTGTTTATATATGCATGTTAACGGCTTTATTGCAAATAAAAAACTAAATGCACTCATGCGATAATAACGTTTTGCAAAAAAGCGGAAGAATGATTGAACAGCAACCCCAAGAAAACATCGAAAAAGAATCGATTACATAAAGTGCAATTTTAGCTGTTTAACTGGAAAATAAGAAAAGTTAGTTGAACGTTTTCGAATTTTATTCTTCGACATCTTTCTTTCAACTTTTTCCCTGCTTCTTTTGCTAACTATTTAGTACTACCACGTACAACGTCGATTGATTGAAAGGTTGCAACATCGCACTCGCCGTTCTTCTTTGCGCTTTTCCAATTAAATAATCACCAGTGTCTTAACGCTTTATTGAAAGAGAAAGAAGCCAATTACTGAACACGAAAATTGTGTTCATAGTAAGGAACGTTAAAGACTTTTGAAAGTTGATGGACAAGAAATTGAAGGATTGCACTTTGATCAAGTTAATTCCTTCGATTATCTCGGTTGTTGTTCGTTTACAAGGCGCAAGCTTCATTATTCAATCCATGCGATTGCCAACGCGAAAATTATCGCGTAAAGCTCTTGACGAATGTTTAACAGTAACGCGAACAGCGATTATAATTGCGAAATAAAGTTGTTGCAAGTTCGAAACGTTAATCATCCTAAAGATTATAGTTTAATACCATGAATGAAGTGCTCGTAAATCCAAGGGACAATTCTCCGATGTTAAATAAATTAATAAACGTAAGAGCGAATTAATTTTCTTCGTCATTTTGGGACACCTTTGTTCAGACGTAAACCTTTCAGAGGCTCAAACAATTCCGTTTTTAATATTTCAATCATAAAGTAGTCAGCAGTCATTGTTCATTGAAGTTCTAAACCTACGAAATGCTTTTGTTACACAAACTCCAAGCATTCTCAAACTTTTCTGTCAGCTTTTAATCCAAATTCGACAACTGTAAATTCACCATTCAGTTTGTCTTTGCAATATTAGACTTATTGCACGAAATGCATTTGCTAAATTTAGGGTTATTGACTAATTACAAATTATAATTGGCATTACCGTCATTGGTTAATTATGGAAACCTAAGGTTAGACTTTATATTAAAGGGTTTAACTGGAATTTCGCACATTACAACTGGTTGGATGCGAACATTAATTATTGATACTAATGAAACACACTTGGCGTGTCGTGTCTGGTTCACGACTCTCAAAAATCGAACGGATTTCCATATAAATCTCACAATTGAACTCTTATAAATCGATCTCTAATCTTTTTTCCCTTAATAAATCACTAAGAACTCCAAAATACGTTTATTGCTTTCTTCTTCTTCTATGAAAATGCAAAGATTGAATTATTTGCCATAATTCACCAAAAAATGCGTATAATTGTAACATAAGGTTGAACACAAAACAAAGATGCATCGAAAAATGCGAATTTTGGGCATACGAATAAATTTATTAATTGCTGTAATGCGAAAGCAAAATGCAGAACGTTTGCAATAAGGTGGATTAATTTTCTGTAAACTGAAAGCTCGCGGCAGATCAATTAATCTTTATCAAGAATCATATTAAACGGCTGCGACGTCGGATGGAATTGGATTAAAAGGATAAACCATCTTTGTTGAAACAGAACAGAAGACAGAAAGGTGGATTAAATGCATTTAAAATTGCCAATTCGATAATGTCGCTAACGAACGCGAATAAATCGATCATTGAACGATGTAACGGCAACGTTTTATCCCCTTTTCGTCTCGATTCCTCTAATTTCTTATTCAAGTGGTTATCCACGATTTATGGCCAATTTATGCCAGACCTAATAATTTAAAGACAATCGGTCGAAAAAGGGAAAAAACGACTTTTCTCTCTCCAGCCTCGCATTTTCGCAGGTTTAAATTGAAAGCGACAAAAAAATGGGAAAACAAGTGGCACAAAATCGAATCGTGCAAAGGGCGAAAGAGAAAATGTAACGCACGAATGGAATGTCGATGGAAAATTCGAGATAAACGTTCGTTGATTAGGGCAAAAACTAAGACTCTGATGATCTTTGTCGTGTCTTGCTTCCATCATTCACTTGCGTGGAAAATGCTAAAGAATTATCCAAGTGTTTATTAGAATCGCGATATAAATCCATTTTCCATTTTTGTTGGTAAGGGACGAGGACAAAATTGTTGGCACTATATCCTTGAACTTTGCCCATATCATGACGAATATGAATGTCCATAAATTCGATTGGCATAAACGGCAAAAATACGGTGGAGATATGGATGTAGTAGTTTGTAGAGCGAGTTTAGTGATTTTTTTTTTCATTTCGCACGACAAAAAACCCTTTTGTCCTTCCCTCATTTGAATAATATTTGTTTAGGACGTAAATGCAATTTCGATCTCTGTTTTATTCGCAAAAAAACCTTTTCATCCTACGCTACTCCATAAGTCCAAATGATATTTACCCAACCAAATAATAACGATAATGGAGATGAGACTCTCATTATGTGAATCATTCAAGGTTTCATTAAAGACGTTTACCTTCAGCTAGCTTTTGTTGGTACTTTGGCGAGCAAAAAGAAAATCCATTCTAGTTGCAAAACGAATAAAAAGAGATAACATTCGCTATTATCATGTTTAAAGCCGTTTAGTAGACGGCAAAAATCTTTTCATTACCTCCGAATCCTTCGGCTCGCTTCTATTTGCTTCAGTGGAAGCACATTTTGTCCTCCTTTTTACTCGATCTCATCATTATTACTTTATCTTAATCCTAATGTTTCCATCACCTGTTGTCCCTTGTTTGTTTATTTTAGGAATTAATCAGATTTGAACCGTTCGCAATCGACGTTAAGTTATCGATTGTCTTTCCCTCAAACTCACTCTATTTCGTCTGTCGTTATCCTTTTGCCAAATTGGTTTCTTATTCACTTGCCAGTGGCTAGACTTTTCTCTTCAGCAACATTTTCAGACGGGTTTTGTACAATGATTTTTTTCGTTCCCTTGCAAAGTAACCTGCGAGACTTTCTTCTTTTGTGTGACGTACCCTTACAGAATACCAATTTTTATGTAAATCACTCGTAATATATTTGCAGAAAGAGATTCGCGTCCAATTCGAAACCCGTCGAAATTGAACGTTAGCGAATTGTTCAATTTCAGGTTCGCGAATCGAAGGCGGACTAATTAATATGAAACTGAAATGAAAAAATTAGTTCGCTTTTTCTCGCGGGCCGTGTCAGACTTTGAACCGGGATTTTGTGGGAAATGATTGATTTTTTTGGTTTATAAAAGTTTCTGTTTGCAAATTAGGGAAACCAAACACAAAGTTACTTGTTGATCACTAAATCCGCGCGGTTTATTCGTGAAATTTCTGAGTTAAACATCCTCTATGTAGAATAGAATTGGATTCCGGGAGAAATGGAGAAAATGGACCAAAGAAACGGCATCAATTTGCATATAAAGAAGCAATAAATGTCAATCGAATATTGGAGTTTGTTTAACAATTCTACGTTTTTTTTTTTTGCACGAAACCGTCGGCGAAATTTTTACCATCGAATAATTGGAATTGCTTCAAATCGATTTCACAAGTCTCCCTCGAATTCTCATTTGACTTGAAAGACGTGGCACCGGAAAGAAATGGCACAGTTAAAATAAAAACTTTTAGTGCGGCACGATTTGATTTGATTAAGGTAATGCCCAAACTATCCCGCAGGTATTTCATTTCATTTCCCAAATGAAAATATTTTATATAGAATAATGGAATGATTGCAAACAGAGAGAGAATCATATTTTGCATATCCGAACATTTTTAAACAATTGCGCTAACGTGGAAATCTCTCAAATATTTCCACTCGATACGTTCATTCATTTATAATAAAATCCGAATGCTGGATAAGGTACGATAATAAGGGTAGCAAAGGAGGACAGGAACGAAATATGATTGGGATGTGAATTGAAGAAAAACTTTTGCTGCCTCGTCCTGTTTAAATTTAATTATAGAATGACGGAAAAATCGTCGTGAATGGAATACATACACACAGCAAAAAATTCTTTCTTTCGTTCTCTCCCCCGTTAAATTAAAATTATTTTTATAATTCAGCGAGCACGAAGAATAAGAAGGAAAAAAAAACAACTTTTATGGAAATAATTTTATTAAGAGCGAACAAAACGGGAAAAAGATTTTCGCTCGGTCTCCACTGCAAATCTCATGAAACGTTTATTTCTACATGTGAATTTGCACGAAAATTTCGTTAATCAATTAGAAAAATGCGCTAAGCTTTCATAAATGCTGACGTTTTCTTGTCGGAAAATAATGGGGGGGGGGGGGGGAAGTCCCTTAAGGGCCTTTCACCTGTCGTTCGTCTTCGTACGATAATCAATTCCGTCCAATTTGGGAGCAATTTAAATATTTACCATCGCCGATGTGCTGCGGTTAACGAAAAATGTTTCAACTCGTTTCCCCCCCTATTTTTCATAAATTTTCATTACATTTTCCACGACAATGATAATAATAGAACCAACGAACCGACGAAGAAACGGCTGCCAGATTGAATTATTTTTTTTCAAGTTTAGTAAACATTTGCTTAAACCTCCCTTTTTTATTCACCGAAAAGTTACTCGTTTATAAATAATTATCATCGTCTAATTGATTGACAAGATTCTTATTAAGCTCTTGACAGACTTGCCTTACAATTAGAAATTTGCTTTTCGTTACTACAATCTTACTCCTCTTTTAACTGCGTTCATTAGGCAAAGATACACGCGAGATCTTCAGGCAATTCCACGTGAGACACCAAAGAAACAAAAACGAAATCGCTGAACTTTTCTCTAAACAGATTTTCTTCTCACGAACATTGTACCTGATTATCCACATTTAAACGGCTTATTTATAGCGTTCATTACGAATTCATTCAAGAAAGTTAAAGTACCACGATTATTATTACCATTGCAGACGTCTGAAAGCAATCAGCGACAAAATTAACGCGGCATAAAACCGTTTCGCAATTTCGCTCTTTCGAAAAACATCTAACCCACGAGGGTATTGATTAATTCGATATCGTTTATCGTTTAATTCGTTTGCCCGCATTTGCATCGATTAATTAATTAATTCCCATCCATTTAAATCAACGGAGACCCGAATTCGGATCGGCGCCATTAAATATTAAATCGAGAGGGGAATTAAGTGATTTCAATGCGATCGAGATACAAGTCCCACATAAATCGTTACACCTGAAATGATTTCGATTTCTTCAACTAAAAGAAGCTCAGGTTTAATGCCATTCGAGCCTCCCAAGAAGCGCGTCGTTTTGATCGTGTCAAAATGTTCAAAACTGCAATCCCCCAATTTCATAGAAGAAGACAACAAGTCGCTCTCAATCTCATAAAAAAGTACGCGAAGAAAGCAAGAAGGATAAAACGAATCTGAGGAGGAACGCACAATAACTTCTGTCGGGGTAGAAGGAAGAAGAGAGAAACGAGATGAGATTTTTTAGAAATAAATTCATCGAAGACAGACGCGGCATAATACGTATCTGTACATTGCGTAAGCGTATGGGTTTATTCTGGAGGTCTAGTGACAGCTTCTCGCAAATAGATCTAAAGTAAATTGACGTAACCACTTAGAATAGAAAAGGGAGCGAAGAGGTGAATAAAGAATAAGCGCAAAAGACCAATGGAAAAGCGGGAGGAAAAGTGTGAGACGAGAGCGGAATAAGAGAAAGTTTTATTTATCTTCGCTCGTCCTCCGCCTTCGTCGCCCTCGACGTCGAAGGGGAGAACGTGTGCGAACAGGTGACCGTCGGAACAACTTCTTCGATTCTTCTCTTCCTTCCCCAATTTATTCCCGTCCCTTTCCAATTCAATTTAAATACTCCTCCTTTATTATTTATTATCATTCTTTTGACAAACGTTTCCGTCGACGAGAACAACTAAGAGGTGGAAAGAAAACGTTCGCAATAAGACGACATTCTTGCACTTTGTCCATCAGCAGCTTCTTTCAATGACGTGCCCGTTTAGTAACTCTGCAACAAATTAAATTCCTCGACATCGGGAATAAATCAACTGGTATCTGCACGGCGCTGCGGCCGTTGGCTTAACTTGTTACGTCTGATAGCGCGATTCCTCTTGAATTTAAATCGATTTTAATCCTGACATTAACATTTCCTCTTTTTTATCTTTGAATCGAGCCACAATTAAGTTCACGCTCGCGAATGCAACCGTTTTACTAAAAGCGCGTCAATTAAAGCCGGCGAATTTAATTTGCCGAGTGCCTTTTGTCGCGCGAAACGTACTGCGAACGGTTCGCAATTAATTCTCTTAAATGGACGGTCGGACAGCGCGAAACGTTTAAATTACATCAATTGTCTCGGGCGGAATTTTGAGAGCGAAATCCTTTTGTTAATGTTCTTTTTATTGATTGCGTTTCCGGGTTCGATTTCGACGTTCGTCTACCTTTGCGAAAGTGTTCAATGCCTCGTAGACGCCTCAAATGTGGAGTTTAATTGATGTAAACAACCTTCGATATCGGTATTAATTGCTTTCGTTAATAGCTGTTCATTAATGGCACGTAGTAGTTCGCTCGGTTATTATCATTTATTAGCGAACGAGGGCCTTTAATGATGACTGCGATAATGACAATGATTACTATTATTACATGCTTTATTAGCGTTCGGAGAGGAAAATGACGAGGATGGGACAATATCAAAGGGAAAAGGTGCGTTTCCACGAATTTCCCCATGCGAACGATGTCGATGGCAAAAGCGAAGGGCGGAAATATTCGAACGACTCCGACGATGGAAATTAATTAAAAGCGACCAATTTGTGTAACGTTAAAATACTTCGCTTGAGCAATAAGAAGCAAAAATGCTTTTGAGTATGGGAAATTTTGCGGGCGGGGGCGGAATTTTCCCGCGCACTCTCACCTATTTGTACGTACGAAGAACTTACTTTGATATCGACTCCACGCGATGGCATAAAAGTGAAATATTTAAATGTGTATTACTAGGGATATGGCGAGAGTTTTCATTTTTGTTTGCATCTTCTTCGCACGTTTTATTATATTCCTTTTACATCGAAGATGGTAAAAGTTGGATTTGTTGCTTATTTCGCGCCCCTTCCCAACAACAAAAGATGTGAAATTCTTCGTTCCATCCATAGGTTTATTGTAATACTTTGTACCATCTGGCACGGTATTATACTATAAAATTTTTCCATGCAGAAATAATAATTCACGTATAGCAGCAGCAGCAACAACGAGAAGTTCTATCATAACATAGAGATCCATTTCTACATTTTCATCCACGTAAAGTAAATGCAATTGCAAAAGTTCTTCTGCTCATCAAAGTTAAATATCTTTCGCCTTTTTACTGCAACATGCAAGAAATTCCTTCTTCTTGCCGTTCACTTCAACAACTTATTTGCTTTTCTCTCGCCGATAAGCGAATCGAATGATTTTAATAAAAGCGAAATTCGGGATTTCTTTCCAATTAAACTTGGTTACTCACCGGATCACGTCTTCGATTATCCCTCAAGCTCAGCCTCTGCTTCCAATCACGTCCGTTCCTTTGCGCGTCGCTGCTCAATGATCTTAGCATCGGAGCCGATTGCATTTGTACGCTGTTTTTGTCTTTTCGATTATAGGCTATCGCCAAACGAGAGCGAACTTCCCGAGGATTAAAATTTTTATCTCGTCGTTCGGGCTTTACAATTCGTTTTCCTTCTTCCTCCACGCTATCTCGGTCTACATCATTAGTTCCAAGCAAAACTCGTGAAGCGAGGCTTTGGCAACATTTAAGAAGTGGATCGCTCGTCAGCCATCTCTGCACCTGAAACAAGACGACACCGATTTTAATTAGAATTTTCCCTCATTTTCCTACTCCGCGCAGGAAAAAATTAATTAAAGGAATGTACGAGACGAGCGAAATCGCAAACACTCCCCCAACCAAAAAAGGGGCCGGGCAATTATAAAAATTCCGCGTTTATTGCACTAATATTTGCGGTTGGAAAATACGCTCTTCGACAAATGTTTACCCGAGGTCCCTTGCAAACGTGTGCCCGATAAATGAAAGAGTGCACGGAAAACAAAAGCGTCGCATGGAACCCAAACAATTGGACATTGCAGATTATTTACCGTCATGATGCACGGGAAAATGTTTGTTTTCAATCAATTCTTGAACGTTTCCTCTCTCTCTCGCTTCAGAACCATTTTTGTTTTATTTCCACCCTTCAGCACACGAATTACCTCGAAGTTTCCAACTTGTTACCGGAAGGTAAATACGTCGGAAAATCGTCCGAGAAGAAGCGAAAAAAGTTGCGAAAACATAATGGAAACACTAATTGGATCTTAATTACTTTCGCATCAATAACGACTTTCAATTAAGCAGCGTCCCTTTTTCTTCTGTCCATTTTGGTCGTCGCAATTAATGACATTTGTAGGCCACAACTGTTAGATAATCGGAAGACGTTGTTCGGTTATTCAATCTGGATGATAAAGTGCCCCAACTCACGTACGAATCTGGCATTGCGCGGTCGCAATTTGAATTTTAATCGAGCCCATATTGCGCTATGAATTTATCGACGATCATTAAGTTAAAATCCTGCAGGAGCGTAATAAAGAAATTATTATCTAACGAAAGTTAATTCATTGTATAGGAAAGAATTTCCTCAAAATCAAATCGTTGACCTCCACGTGAAAGCGACGATTTAAAAGAAGCCTTTGAAAGAAGCTTTGCGACGTGAATTCAAAATCTATCTCTTAACGTTTAATATCGTTTATATTAAAAAACCTGCAAGTATTAAATATAAATATTTTTACGGTTGCAAACGCTGAATAATAATAATCCTTCAAATGTCGCTCGAAAAATGTTACAACGTGAGCGAACGTACGTTTGCGGATGCCTGAATAAAGGAATATTAAACTAAAGTTATTCGGTTCAAGACAGAGGATGCGCTTAATAAAACCTGCGAGATAAATAAACAAATAACGTTCGCTGGAAGCGTGAGACGGGCGCCCTTAAAATGACATTAACAAAGCGGCGGAAACGCGTTCGAATTAAACATAAATCAATCTGGAAACGTGCCCGGCGAGGATGGTAATATGATAGATCGTAAATTACGTCGAGTCCGGGCGTTTTACGGTTTGCCGCCTTCGCCCGAGACTCTACTAGCTCGCAACTTGCGAGGCGGAAGTCGAGAAACAACAAATTGGAATTGTTACAATTAAACCGTTTCCCCCATTGTGTGCTTTACGCACTTTGTGTGCGAAAAAGGACGAAAAAGGGGTTTGAAAAAATTGGTCCCTTAAAAGAGGCGGGAAGACGAGGAAAAAGTAAATTAAAAGCGAGGCTTTTACGCGATTGGAAAATTATTAAAATTTCATCCCAACAATGGTCCCTGCTGCACATACCTTTGTTTACTCCCCGTTTTTGCGAAAAAAAAGGCACAAGTATTCGTCAATATTAATTTAAGAAATAAAAGAACAAGGGCGGATGTGTACACGAACACATTTCCGGTCGCCGCCCTTTAATTGTCATTCAGCGCCAAACGACATTAAATATTCTTCGGCCCAGTCTTCGCGCGTTGAATCCAATCAATTTGCCGTTCGACAAAAAGCAATCGCCATCGATCGATTCGCGACGAAATCGCGCCAATTCCACTCAAAACTTAATTGTTGAACCGAAGGCCTACTCTCAACAATCGCAGATGTAAATGGCGAAAGCGTGCTCCGTTTTCAGTTTTTTATTTCTTAAACTTCCCCCCGCGTTTTATTCGTCTTTCATCTCTTTTTCATATTCCTTTTATCGTACCTGGCGCATCCACCATTTCCAAGAAGAAAAAGAAGTTGCGAAAGATATAAGATGAAAGAGAAGCAAAAGGAAACAAATCGTGCGTGAAGAGTTCATCTCGAAACCGTTCCTGTTCGTGTGTCTCTCCCATTTTTTTCATCTTATCATCCTCTATTCAACTTTTTCTTCCCTTTATAACGTACATATCATTCTTTATTGAAAAATATTTGCAGCGAAAATAAACGCAGAAAATAAAGATCGTTTGAATATTACAAAACCAGCGACGACGTTTATCAGTTGCGGTCTTAATTAATTTCCCTCTGTTGAAAAATCCATTTCATTCTTTCGTTATTAAATTGAAAATGAGACCTTTTTCTTTCTAATATAAATTAATTATTACAAAGCGAAGCCGCAAAACTAATTTCGTGGCAACATTGAAATCCTTTGATGGTTGCAAATGAAATTGAATAAATGAGATAACAATGATATGAATTTTAAGAGAAAAAAATAGTTTTACATAAAAATTCTAGAGACAAACCGCACCAGATTAGAGCAAAAAATGGACTGGCTGGGAAAACTTTAACATCACTCGTTGTTACGCGAACGAAAATTGCCGGAAAAATTAGAATCTACGCGATGCCCCAATTCGTGGCTGGCATCCATTCTAATTTAGCCCTCCTCTTTCGAGTTGCGATAGAAACTATTCTCACAGTGCAAACGAAAACATTCGCGAAGGATTGTTATTATTTGAAGTCGTCGCAAATTCTTAAGGCAATTCAACGAGTTACTCCACATTTGATTCCATATGAATTGGTTGGAACATTCGGCGGTAATAAATTATCATTTCAATTTGATAAAACGTTATTATTATCGTTCGAATTCCATTTTTGTTCTTGTTTCCATCCGGCAGACAATGAACGATTATTATTCGAGTGGAACGACACAGATATTGTTTTATTAGCAGCAAATACATTCTCGTTCCTCTCTTCCATCCGTATTCCCTTTATTTGCAAAATAGATTTCTATTTATGCATATTTATACAATTATAAAATCATAGTGATGTGAGACGTCAGGGATTAGACTAGAGAAGTCGGTGGAAGAGGAAAGAAAAGGGATGTGTGTGTGTGTGTCAAAGGTGCTTTGAATATTCATTTCGACTCCGGTGTTGTTATTATTATACCATATGATCGTTGTTCCATACCCGTGCGCCGGAAATTTAATGTGCAAGTATACTAAATTAAATGTATACAGAGAAAATCCTCGACTAACCAACAGCAAAAAAGATAGGAGCGAGTGGAAGAGGATTTCGGTTCCTTTCATCAAGGAAAAAATGGTTAGCGATTAAATTAACTTAACGAAATTGCACGGAGAGGCATCATTCATTTAAAAATATGCAAAAAAATCAGCATTTTTCGTTCGCGTGCATTATGTAAGCGGGTTTTCAATTAAAATTAATTTATTTATGGGAAAGAATGAATTATAAATTAATTTGTTCTCCCTCCAGTTTATCAACAATAAAAAAACGACGAAATAATTCAAAATCGATTAGAGCATAAGCCCAATTGCATTAGCCAACAAACTCGCCCGAACTAATTGAAACTCGGTTCCAAAATCGTTGTTTCCCCCCGTTAAAACTCGATTCTCCCTTAAGCGGAACTCCACAAATAAATAACGCGCCCTCACGTTTTCGGTGGCACGCCACACAAACAACTCATCCGAAATTATTCTTCGCCGTTATTTCAAGTTAATATTATTATTTATCCGCCCTCCCTCCCACCCGACAATCCTTTTTGGCAAGGTTTTTGCGCTTCCCCTACGTTTCGCTTTTTAATAAATTTCAATTTATACCAAAATCCGCTTCTGGTATTTTTCAATATCGAATTAAGCACTCTCGCTTATTTTTGGAAGCACGAATCATTTTGATGCGAGCCGTGCTCGCACTGCAAATCTAATTGCCATTTTGATACGAATTAAATTTCGTTTGTCTCGAATGACAAACGAGAAATCTTTGCTGCGAACGTTAGTTTCAAAATAAAGTAATTACTGCGCGAAAATGTTACGTCTAAACCGCTACATCTTTTATGGCACCGCGCCCGCAACATTATTCTCTCCACTCGAAATATTCGTTCCGCATGTGAATGATTAAAGGCTACAAACCGTCCAAATGGTCGAATAGAATAATAAAGCATCGGTAAATGAAAGAAAAATGATAACCGTCGTAATTTTTCCGTCTCTCCAACTGAATGAAGCCCGGATTGATTGAGTGCGTTCGCGTAAACGATGCTTGACGTTGGCAGGATTAGTAATAATGCTAAAGAATCGACAGAGGAGGCAGAAAAAATGACGAAGGAAAAGGGTTCAGTTCCTTTTGGGTCGAAACAACCATAAATTAGTGTTTTCTTTGCGCCCGATCCACGTAAAATCGTTTTAATCCTCCACCATTTCCATCCGTCAGGAGAATGGTACCGGGTGGCGTTATGAAAAACGCTACCCTTTCAAATTGAAACGATTTATTTAACGACATCGTTTGCGTGAAGAGGATTCGTTTTTTTGTTGCGTACTTGCTATTGGACGTCGTTAACTTTTTATTGTTTGCCATTTTACATTTTTCTTTTTACGCGTCTCCCATTATTGTCGACAATTAACAGGCGGCATTAATTAAAATCCATCGAGCGAACGGTTTGGCTTTCACTCGATTCGTCGACAGTAATGTTTAACACCTGATAACGAACTTTAAGCCGCCACAAGCAAATAGGCGAACGATTAAATCGAACGTTTGTTAATGGGGTGTCCAATGGAAAATCCGAAACGATGGTCTCCATTGTCGCG
The DNA here is from genome assembly GCA_963695495.1 of Hololepta plana. Classification (NCBI taxonomy): domain Eukaryota; kingdom Metazoa; phylum Arthropoda; class Insecta; order Coleoptera; family Histeridae; genus Hololepta; species Hololepta plana. The sequence goes on from OY968836.1 coordinate 10,456,175, forward strand.
GTGCCATCGACATGTTTGCTCACTTTTGATGGTGGAAATTGAATTCTGTCGAACGCGTCGATTGACACGACATTATGATAACGTACTAACATATCGGACCGCAAAAACGAACAAAAGCATTATGGCATTAGTAATTAAACGAATTAAGTCGCTGCCTTCGGCGTCATCATTCGACCGACTAGTTCATAAGCCGAAAAATCGCATTTTTGGAAGAGCGACGCGCGATTAGAGCATTTTCCAGATCAATTAATCTCTAGCTGGCGAGAAATAAAGGTGCAAACGAGGAGGAGAAGAGATGATTATAAATTCAAAACTTTTGTTGCGAATAAATTGGTGAAAGCAAAGTAATGTTCATTAAAGTCCTCCGGCGGGTAGCGAAAAAAAAAACGGCAGAGAAAACTGTCGAGAAGGAAGATAATAAGATAGAAAACCCAGAAAAGTTTTTCTTGTCGTTTCTCCTTCGATTTTATAAAACTGACAATAACAACCACTTTTCGAGAATGCAACAAACCGAACAGTTCGTTGCAAGAAATCAAAATTTCCCATCGAACACGATAATCGTCATCGCCATTAGTAACAATAAGCGAAAAATGGCTTAGCAAAAATTCGATAAACAATGTGCCGCGTGTGTGTACTTGGCTCTTACGCGAAATAATCCATTAATCATCGACATCAATCATTTAATCTTACGACATCGAACAGACCAAACGCCCCGTTGCTTCTTTCATCCATTTTCCGTTTAAATAGCATATTACATTCTAAACAATCCGCAAACAAAACGAAACGTTCGCAAAAGAGGCATTTACGAGCGCAGAAAATAACAAAAAGCTTCGGCCGAGGATGACCGACTCGAAAAAGGTCGACTTCTGTATGAAAGAAAATATGTTTCGCTCAATGATGAAAATACGGACAAAGGGGATGGGAAAAATTGCACCCTTTCGCTAACTTTCGTTTTTTTTCTCTGATATCATTTTAACCGCAACCGAATCGATATGCGATACATTATATTCGAAACAATGGACTCCCGAACGTTATCGTTTTACAGCAAGTTCATGGTAATGTTTTGATAATGAATTGGAAACAAAACGTATCCTTGGCAGGTTTTCATTTCAACTTTTTTCGCGAGTTGATTTTCCATCAGACATTGCGAAATTTTTGGAAACAAAATGACGAAAACGTTTGAACCTCCGTTTTGCAGGAATTGATTAAATTTTTTGCCAATTCGACTCTTTAATCAATAAATTGTTAAATTAATAACAACAGGAGAAGCAAGTTAAACCGGGGTAAACATATTTAAGGAAAATGGGCGAAAATTTCCATTATTAACAAGCATTTTTTGCCTGTCTTAATTAATTTCGCTACGCTTCTTTAAGCTAATAATCGATTTCAACTTTTTCAACGTAAACTCTTCGGCTGCACGTAGAAAATTGAAATAAACGAGAATTGTAAATTCTTGTATTAAACCTACAAGAAAATATAACAGTTTGTTTTATCACTGAAATTTATTCCAAGAACCATCTGCAACAGATACGTCTGCCATTCAAATTGATTTAAAAAACGAAAATCTCGCTCCGGTGAAATTGAACTCCGTGATACGTACCTGTTCTGCAATAAACCATGCTATTCTCCCTTTGATAAAGATACATTTCTCTTAATATTATCATAAACTTTGCACCGATACCAAGCAGATCAAAAGGGAAAATAATGTACAATCCACGGTTTACCGAAAGAAATGATACATAAGGGAACTGGAAAGACACATGCTACGGAATTTTTAATAAAAATTATTCGCAAAAAAAAATACGAAATTCAATACTGGCAGTCAATCGTAGGTAGTATTTGATAAAGCGGAAATATACCGTCTGCAAATTGAACTGTTCGCAAGGGAGTGGTATCAAATAGAAGAAAAAATCAGTTGAAGAACAGAGGAAGAGGAAATTTCGCAGAGACGAAATTAACTGTACAATGTTACGAGTGTATTATTACAAGAGCGAAATTCTCGTGCATGAATACATTTGCTGTTTTACCAAACTTAAGAAGTAGACTTCTAACTTGAAGTTAACTATTTTGCTTGGTGTCAGCTTTCGGTATACACACGTATTCAACATTTAAAACTGCCAAGTTTATCATTACTAACATTATTATGATTACATGTTGCGTATTTTATCGCGAATTTTGTTAATAATTTGCATGTTAATGGCGTCAGAACTTTATTACGCCATTTAAAATCGTACATTAATCGAATTTTCATATTACATGATTATCACATTAAAATGCATCGATGATTTTCAATGCGAATCAGCCATCAAGCAACTACTCACTCCCTCATAAAGAACAAACCGTCTCGTTCAAAACTTGAATCCCTAATTGTTGTCTTAAAGCTTTGAGATTAGAAATCGATATCTCAATCGTTGAAGAAGATCGTATTAAACCTGGTTGCCATCGAGGAAAAACATTATGAACGAAGTCGGTTTTTCAACGAAACGATTCTAGCTTCAAAAGAAACTTTAAAAATGGAATTGCCCATCTTTGATGCTAGTTAACTTGCATATAGCATCGTCATTACCCAGTTTCTCCATTCTTTAGCATAGAGTGAACTCTGTTCTACATTATATGCAACCGTATCTAGCAAGTGACATTCGTCAATAATATTTTCGCTCTTATGCAAATCCTCATCAAAGTCAACACACTCGACGGTTTTTTATACGCGACATTTTGCTCTAACGAAATCGTGGTTGTAAAACTGACATCAAATGGCACATTAGCAAACAGAGTTTTCAAATCCACCTCGACAACTGTGCTAGTGGTAGTTTTATTTGAATCCATTTCTTTGAAGCCCTAACCGACCATCAACGAGGAGAGAGAGGGAGAACGAACAGAAGAAACGAGAGACAGAATCGGTGAAAATGTGTGTGTGTGACAGGGAAAATGCAACAAAGTGAAATAGAATGGAAGTGACATCGATCGATTCCGGTATAAATATATTTTTGCATAATAAAAACTGCGGATTCCGAGCGAAAAGGACCGTTTCCTTCATTTCGTTTTCGCGCTCGCATCCTGAAAAATAATCATTTTCCTTTTTCTGATGCTCCACGTCTGTTTGACTGCCAGTCTAATGTTATCGTTAAAGTCTCTCCAAACAAGAAATAATAACATTTTCTTTATTTTATAGCCGTCTGCGAGTGATTCCACCTTTTGCCTCGACTACGTCTTCTCCTTCGTTTCCCATTCTCTTCTTCGTTTTCTATCTTGTTGATGCAGACGATGTAAACATTTGGATTCTTGTTTCAATTTCCAACGTGCGTGGCAGCAACGGAAGAAAAATATGGGAAAAGAAAACAATAACGGAAAGATCCATTGCCCAACGTTATTAAATTTCCTTCGACACAATAAAATCGCCCGTTCCTCAAAATCTCTTCGTATCGATTCCATTCTCATTTCCCCATTCAAGTCTTCTATTGTTGCATCCAGTACGTAGGGGATATTTAATATGAATAATAACGATATTCGCAGAATCATTGGCGAAAAGCTCTTAGGAATCGCAACAATAAATACATCAAAATATTTCCGGAAAAGTTTCAAAAGAATTATTGATTTCAGCAATTATTCAATATCGATGAGAAAGTTGGCCCAAAATTTATAGGGGATTACCTGAAAATTGTTTGTGAAGCGAAGTTTGCTACTGGCTTACGAAACTTCTTGATTAATTAATCGGGAGCGGTTCCTTGGCAAGAAAAATAGCGAGGGGTGGACGACCCCATAAAACTCGACAAATAATAAAGTTCTGCAGGGGGTTGTTATAAGATTAATCCTTTTCATATTCTCTTTCTGCCCTATTTTCCGTCGCGACGAGTGTCAGTGTGCAAAAATGTATCGAATCCTTCAACGTATGCGAATCCTTTTAAGTGCCTCCCTCATTCATTTACATCCAATAAATTTTCGTATTAACATTTCGGATGGATACACGCTCCCTTAGGATAAACGCTAGTTTGTGAAGAAAAAATCCTGCAGATTCGTGTCATTAGTGTGGCTGCAGTGCAAAAAATAAAATAAATGGCAAGACGAGGCAATGGATATGGGAAATAAAGGAAAAATGGGGAAACGAATAATAATCCCATCTCGTCTAATTTATGTGGAATTAAAATCCCGCCGTTCCGTTCGTTATAAGTCGTAATAATTGTAAATGTGGCCGTTAAAGTAATGCACGAGAGAGAGCGCGTTTAAAACGGCACGATTTATTTAATGGGAAAACTTTGGCTCATCATAATCAACAAAGCATTCTTCATGCCTTCCAATCGCATTTTTTATTTTACTGATACGTTTCGTGTTGTTGTCGTCCTCGCTTATTTTATTACTCCACGTTCGTACACACTTTATTACCTACCGCACATTTGAAATTATTTAATAAATTTACTTGCAACAAAACTGTTTGCGAATCAGTAAAAAGTTTCCAATTGAAATGAAAACGTATTTAAAGCCAGAATGCACATTAAAATTATCAATTTTAATAGTAAAATCGAAAATCTGAACGTAATTTGATGGACTCGATCGAATATAATGCAGCTTAATCAAATTGCTGCAAAAAGAAATCCGGATAAACAATTAACGATAATTAAATTGTTTATTCATTTACCCGTAGACTACAAACGAGTGGATGATAAATTAATTGAAACATACGCGTTTGAACGTTGGTAGCGGCGCAAAAAATTAATTATTCACAATAATCAATTCCGATTAATAATTAATTAGAACCGAAAAAAAAACGACGTATTGGTAATTATAAAGGACAAACCTATTGCGTAAAAGCGAAAAGTCGATAGAACGAAGATACGACCGCTTCTAATTATAGCATTTACAATCCGTATTTCAACGTGAGCCACATTAAAAGGGAGCGTTTAAGTAATCCGTGAAGGATGAATAAGTACGTTAGACGCCCTTTTCGTTTACGAGCAATCATCGAGTGAAGAACAAGGAACTGTCGACCGCAGCCAAAGTGCCCGGAATCCCGCTTACGTCGCATTCGCCGCTCATCCTTTCGCTCGCATCACACATTGTCTTCGAAACGGGATAGGAAACCGAATCCCCCGCAGGACAATGAAACACCTGTGGGTTTAATCGAAGCTGGGCGCCAAACAGCGACGGAAAAGGACCCGAAGGAAGAGGCAAAGCGTCGAATGGACATTAAAGCGATCGTTCGAGTATTATTTTGTATTTTATCCCACCGTCGTCACCGTCGCTAATCTACAGGATAACCATTTTCATAGTTTGGTCGGTCGATAGCATCTGAAGGCCCACATCGCCGAAGAGAGTTGCTTTAAAGCTGCTCGTGCGACCGGTTTAATTAAGGATTAATCACGTTTAAAATATCATTATTACGCGCGTATTAAGTCTTACCGAAAAATATATGCAAAGCGAGAGCCATCAGTTTCAGCAACAGATAAAAGGCAACATGTTCTTTGTACGATTAATACTTTGTTGCAAAAACGACGTCGACGACGTCGAAAATTAATTAATTACATCATGCGTTATTGCGGAAAATGATGCTCATGCGATCAGCAAGATAATAAGATCAACTTTGCTCAAAGAAACAACGGCAAATAATTAGCACAAAATTCGTTGCTACAAGGTTTATCGCAACGTCCAAACTTAATTGTTTGTTCTAACTTTTCGTTGCCACTCGTTGCCCTCAAGATGATAACACGTATCAGTGCATAATTATTTAAAGACAACAGATGCTTTGTAGGACGACGATGCTAAATGCTGAAACGGTTTTTGCGCTTCAGTTCGCCCCTTAAGTACTCCCTGTTTACTGAAATCCAACCGAACGTATGCAATCTAAACGTGCGTGGATGTATGACTCACTTTTCTCGTAATTCAACTACCAGTATGTCGTGTGTGTAGATATGTGTAAATAGATGTCTCCTAAAACGCAAACACGCGTAATTACTTGAGATGAAGTTAATTCAAGTGTAAGCGACAAAGACGAAGAGAGAGAGAGAGAGATTATTAACGTTTAAAATGTTATTAACGTACGCGTTATTATTATTATAACGAAGATGTTACTATATATACACTCTTACGTTCATTAAAATCCGTCCTCTCACAACAACCCTCGGTGCTATTATTATTAATACGAACGTCGATGGCAACCCCCATCCCCACGTTAAACATTTAAATATAACTTTGCCAATACCAACAAACCCGCCACTGTTGGTGCTCACCGATCGGTCGCAAATTATAACGATCCATCTCAAACATTAGCCCTTGGATGTCATCAAGTTTATTTGCTCCTAATTAATAATTTCGTTAATTAATTGCGCAAAAAGGACCGAATAAACTGAAACGAAACCACGCATTATTCGCGGGGAAATAGAGCGACGCCAAGGAACTTCTAACGACCGTTCGAAAGCATTGGGGAGGATCTTGTAATCGGATATGGTTGTCTGCTGCGAATAAATTGTTGCAGTTACGCTTTCAAAGAAAATAATCGAGAAAGTTAAAATGTAAAAAGTCTTTGCGCTCGCAATTGCGAGAGGACGTAATTTAAAAGGCGAAACGAAAAGGTTTTATTTGCAACGACGCAAAACCTAATAATTTGCCATCTTCAGAAGAAAAGCCTATAGCGAGGCGAAGAAAATGTTTGCGCGTATGACAGAAAGAAGCCGTGAAATGTTACAAGATGTTACGAGGAAAAAAAGACGCGATTCCTCTTTTTACATTTCTAATCAGTTTAGATCGAAAGTTCGCCCTTCTTGCGGCCCTTTATTTTTCGGTCACGTAGCTTTTATTCGGTTGGGAACTAGCCGAACAAAAACACATTAAGCAACTTTTTAATATAAACACGTGCGTGGGCGAAAGGTAGATTCGAGCCACCGAAGGAAAGGAGCTGCTTGTCGGTCGGTTGAAATTAGCGCAAAATAAAAAGGACAAAATGGAAAGTTTTCGATTAAAAAGTTTTTTATGCCGGAGCGACGAGCAACCATGGAATTTGCTGTTAAAATTCCATATATAACAAATAAAAAAGCTAACGAGATGATGCTGCCATTTTTTGTGTCAAACGAATGATTTTACTTTGAAAGCGAAGGAAATTCGTAAACAATAACATTTAGTCAACGCTCAACAAAAAGGGTACATTAAATAAAGTTAGTAGTCGATTTGATAAAAGTTTACCTTGAAAATTGAATGAATAAAGTTTGTGCAAAAAAATTTATTCAAATTGAAAGGGACCAACTGAAACAACGACGATAATGACGACGATGGAACTTTGCCCGTTTTTTTTCCTGCGCCTTAAGGTAAGCTCTAACATGTCATCCATTTTTCTCTCTTTAGATAATGATGTTGGAATAGAAAAAAGTCCATTAGGACGCCGCTTTTGTAAAGATTAATTAACGGTCTTGTGTAATTGATACCATAATGCGTGTTTATCAATTTTTAGCAGTCTCCGCTATTCTTTCGTTTCCTCCTAGTAATGGCATAATTACAAAATAATCACGTCAAATGAGAATTGGTAATTAATTCGCTCGCTCACTCGCTCGCTTCGCCCCATTCTAACGTCCTTTATTAAATTAATTAATGATAAAAGATCTAGCTTTTATTTTGCTTAAATTATTAAAATACATCATCTTTAACGTTAAATTACATTATTTATGAATAAACGTGCGGGGGAGTTACACAAACACGAAGGAAAACGAACAATTGACTTCTTTGCGAAAACGAACACTAGCAGAAACCAAGTCGGGCTTTTTGCTGTACGCGGTCGGAGGGAATCAATTTAATTTGGCCGGGCGAAATGATTATCATGAAATCGGCGTCATTTGATATTCAAGAAGACGTTCCACGTTAATTCCTCGAAGAAATTTCAAACTTTCACTCCCATCTCTGCCGTCATTATCATTGCCGTTATTACAAACAATTACCGCGAGGCAAGATGAAGATTGATGAGATGGCATTACGAGTCGTTTTCCCATGTAAATTATTCAAATTTCTAATTAACGAAACGTTAATAATTAATTATGCGCGCTTTTTTTATCAAAAGGTACCTGGTCCAAAAATTAATTTCGCTTCGCACAAAAAATAACCGACTAATTTCGGCGCATTTTCTCTCTTTAAAAGGCGATGCAATTTATTTTTTCATTTCTTCCCCGTGACTTTTCATCACTCGTCCTTAAAAATATTTCGCATCGACCCTAAATTTCCTCCTTCTTTTAAATGCGTAATTAAAATGTCAGCAGCTCTTAAAAGGCCGTTTAATGGAAAATAATCACGAGCACAATGGAATCTTATCGCCAAGGGAGCGAACAATTTCGTTCCCCTTTTTGATCGCTTAGATTTCTTTAAACACAAGCCCCGACCCACTCGTTTCGCTTGCTAATTGATAAATTTTCTAATTAAAATTCGAATTAATTACGTAAATAGAAGCAGTGGAAGAACGGATTAATTGAACATTAAAGATTTCATAAAAATACAGTTAAAAAACCCCTACCGAAGAAACACATCTTATATTCCTTGTCGTCATCAACTTGTAATTGCATTTAAACTACTTTCAAGCAAACTTCTTCCTCGTCGCTTCTGCCCTTTTTTTTAAACTCTTCCAAGCAAAAAAATAGCTCCCTGAAAGCACTTCAAAGTTGCATTTCATAAACTTTTAAATCTACCTTTCAATTACGTTCGCTAGAGTAGGCATTATTCGTATTATTATTATGCCGGCGCTTTTCAATTTTTCGCCCGGCCCCATTTTCATGGGCGAACAATTTTCCGCGTGGAAATTGGCACGAGAGAAAAAGAAAATGCAAGTAGCAAAACATGAAAGATCAACGGACTTTGACTTCTTATCGGTTAATCTCTGCAAATAAATTACCGATTTTAGATTGCGGTAGGTTAGTAACCGACCGACTCCTTTTTTTCTTCGCTAATAATAGTAACACTTGGAGGAATCGATATTGTAGTTTGTAGAGTAACGCTCTAAGGGAATTTCCACCAGTTTTATGCGTTATTACAAGTGCGGGCTGTTGTTGTGGCGTGGTTTTTGCAGCCAAAGAGACGGCGAAAGAGGATTAATGTTAATCCGCCGATACGCGGCGTGCCCCTTTAAAATCCGACCCACATTTTCCGCCCGCGTGGCATAAAACATTTCCCATTTTCGCGAGTGATATTGTCACAATCAAAGAAACGACAAAATCTAACAAGGATTTGTTAAAAATTACAGAAAACCTTTTTTTGTTAATTAATCCAGTTGGAATCGCAGAGAACCTAAAAATAATTGGCAATTTTTAATTGAAATCTACGTGCGACATAAAGCACTGAACGAGAAAAAATGGCGCAAAACGAAGGCAACAATCCAAGTTAAATTAAGAAAAATCGCTCGCGAGACGCCGGCAAAATTCGTCCACATACACCGGGGTTGACGTTTATTACATAATTTTCATCCAATTCTTTTGAAACATTTTCCATCCGTTTTCCATCTCAATCTCGTTTCTGTATTAAATCTTCCTCGCCTCGCACCCGCCTCGAGGACGGTCTCCACAATCGTGTCGATGGAGACTCCGAATGAGGGCCACATAAAAGTGGGACTAGAGCAACAACCCAATAGGCGAGAGAAGAAAAGCGATTTTCAGGTAGAGCAAAAAAGAAATAAAGTAAATATAAAAAGAGAGAGAGAGAGAGAGAGAGACTTTTTTCACGGCGCCTTAATAAAACTCTCATCCGAGTAAATAAGCAATGAACAGCGCGGAAAGAAGTTGATGGCACCGAACAAAAAAAAGTAAATAAAAGTTAATAAACGTAAAGTAGAAGACGGGGCTGAGTAAAAATTTATTTAATGTAAAACGAATCTAAATCGATTTTTTTCTTACGGTCGTCTTGCAGAAGAGCAAGGTAATAAGGCCCAAATCGCATACAACCAGCAACAAACGCGCCCAACGAAGAATACGAACGATTCTGAACTCGCTTAAAAAAGGAGGCGAAAGAAGAACGCGAAACTTTAAACCGGATTAACGTGGGATTTAATGCGTATATTGTTATGATTGCGGCTGCGACGATAAAATGAAGGATTCATTTGCAATTTAACGACGAACGTTCGGCGTGGAGCGACAAAAAGAACGCAAAACGGACTTTTTGCGCTCGTCACGATTATTATTATTATTAATTTTTTAGGTTTGTTTGTGTTTACGTCGCCTCTAAAGAAAAAAGAGCGAGCGAGGTTGAATCGACTCCTTTTCAAAAATTTCGCATACGTTTCCTTTTTATATTCGTAAAAAACCTATTGCCGAGCGCCAAATTGAAGCGAAACGACTTTTAAAGCATTTTTATGAATAATTTAGCGGTCGGTTTTGAACTCCCTTTTGCCGGTTAATTTTATGTTTCGAGTGGTTCGCGAAGATTTCGACGATAACAGGGAATCAATTAAAGCCACCAAGCCAAACAGTATGTCGAATTAAAACCGCATTCAAATCTACTTAGCAATTTCTGCGTCGATGCGGTCGTCGACTAGTTTTGTTGAGCGAATTTTCATTTTACAATTGTAATTAATGCTGTTTTTCGCTAAAGTTGTTTAGCGGTCTTATAGTTTTATGCGAGGGATCATGGCGATGCTTAAATTTAATCTCCTCGGGGGACTGCTTGAGGTTTCTCTCTCTCTCTCGCTCTTTCTCTCGCGTTGCATTGAGCTAAGAAAATTCGGTTCATAAAAAGGTTATTCCCATGCCGAACGAGGTAAATTGAAATTCATTTGATTTAAATGCGAAATTCGGATTTTAATTTAAATTTTACAATTGTATCAGCTACCTTTTGCTCGTATTACAGTAATTACATTTTAATCATAATTAGAGTGCACATATATTTGGATGTAATTTGAGCGTGGGGGGCGTTTAGTTAATGTACGGAGAGCACTAAGTGAATGATTTATTTTTAATCATAATTCCCCGTGGAGGAGACAAAAATAGAGGTTAGAATGACAAAAAAAAACGATTTTCCAATTTCCTCTTTTGCGTACAACATATTTTAATAAAATTTAATCAATCAAAAAAGAAGTAACGAAAAGTGTACAGGAAGAAAATGGCATGGGGAGGAAATTAAAATTAAATTAAATTGCGAGCAGAATAATTTATTAAAAAAATGAATTGCAAACTTTTCCGTCACGTTTTATCCTGCAACTCAATCCTTTTCGAACGCAATCTCTTTTAAATGCCGCAAAAACTAGTTCCCACAATTGTTAATGGGCGTTTATAATTGAAATTTTCGAAGTATTATCCTAAAGAGTGCGAATTGTTCTACAAAACTTATTCCCGTCCTGCAAAATTCGTAATTGTTTCGGCCTGACATCGAATTGTGCGCTGATTTAAATTTCCCATTAATCATTGCACGTTCCCCGCTCGCTTTGCATAATATTTAGTTTAAATCAAAATTTACCTACTTCACGGCAAACTTTTCGCCAATAGCCGCGAGCCTTCCACAGTTCGCTAAAACTTGTTGTTATTATAGCGTCTTCGGCGATGATGAAAGTGGCAAAAAAAAGCGGCGGAAATAAACGTTATTCTCCTTCGAAGCCTTTTCTCGCTCCCATTCCTTAAGACGCGTCCGATAAATTTAGTTTTTGCCCCGGGAAACTTTCACAACTCATCATTTTTAACATTCGACACGCGTACTTCATATATTTTGGGAAAGTTCTTATCTTGCGGAGTGTTCGACGCCAAATTGCGTCCGATTCCGTAAAATGTGCGGAAAAATTTAATTGGAAATTTGCGTGCAGGTGGAAACAATTTGAATGTTTATTAGAATGGAAAATTATTGGTCGATTCATTCACGTTTCGTTCATAGAAAAGGATTATTATTTATTTAGGCCGATTTAGTAATGCGTCTGCATGCATCTATGAATAGAATGGGATTCAAATTAATCCCTCTGTCTCTCTCATTCCTTCATGTATTTTTTTATTTCTGGGAATACATTTGAATCTGTTTATTTGAGTTCATTGTTGAAAGGAAACCAGAAAAAAATTGGAGAGAAAATAGCAACCGAAAACTATTTCCATTACATTGTTGTTAATGCAAAAATCTCAAAGATACAGAAATAGAGTCAGGGTCGCTCCTTCAATCATTTGATGAACGGCTTCCAACAATTTATGTTTGCTTTTTTTACAACATCACTAATAATGATACAAGTGATATTATTGTTATTTGCAATAAACTGCAATTCGCATAATGCGATTTGCAATTTAAATCCCACATCACGTACACGATCTGAAAGTTTTTTTTCATTCGTTTACTATTTTTATTGTTATTATTATTAAAAAGTAATTAATTAAATTTATATGCAAACACGTGTGTGTATTTGCGAATTGCAAATAAAATACTTTAATATAATAATTCGTAGATAACGAATCGTTGGGTAACAATGGAGTGACAGTTTAATTAGTCCCGGAATCTTTGCTAAATAATTTACAATAACCGAACGAAAACCAGGTTTGCAATTATTCTACAATAGGAATCCCGATATTACGTTATAAATCGCACACTTTTTGCGGCTCTTATTCCGCCAATTTCATTGCGGAAAACAGCAATCAATTGGCGTCCACGAGAAACGCTCATAAATTGGTTTCATACGAACAGGAAACCGGAATTTCTTTTCGTTTTTTTTTTGCAATGAAATACATGCTATTTGCCGAATTGTTTAAATTATTGTGATCACGTATGCCAACGGAACGTGGCACGAAACCGAAGAATATCGATAACAATAAATGTTGCATAAATTAAAATCGCTATTCATAATGCCATCAATTTGAGGGACGATTATTTTATGCGAATGTAGCCACTAAAGCGCTGTTAATTGCGAAATCAAGCACAACCAGATTAATTGCTGGGCGTAATTTTTGCAAATTACACAACGAAATGTGCAATAAAACAGGCAAACATCGCGCATGAAGCATAAAGGACAGCGGCGAATTTTAATTTTTCTGGTGGATGCGCCGGGAGGAATTTACGGTATTCGAAATTCGCTTTATACCCGGCGATTTTTATTAACATTTACACGGACAATCATTATGAACTTATTCTATTACCAACCTTAACAATTAAAAACCTTTAATTTTTCAGATGGTATGATGACCCAAGTTAATCGCGGTTTTTAAGTCTTAAGAAGCGGTCCCTTCTTTATGAAAGGTTTTAGGGACTCAGTTCGAGCGTAAACGTATCCATCGATAATCCCGCTTCAGTTATTAATTCAGCAATTAGGCCTCACCGTGGAAAGGTTTCGGTTAACGATAAACACCTTCTGGCGATTATTCATTTTTCTTTCGGCTCGTCGAAATTAATTTGCGCTTTACACGGAAACCGTTTTGTACTGTTGATAAAGGCATAAATCAAGCGGAGGAAAAAAATGTGCAAAAACTGGTTCCCTCTCTCTTGCTTGATGTAGTAATTTTCGCGTTGCACGTTACATTGTTGGAAATTATTTATAATAATGTTTAACACATAGCGTTTGGTTAACATTGGTGGTCAGATAAAAAAGGGGGTTTATTACTTTTGGTAACATGAGGGAGATAAACAAAAATCCATAAAGCTTCATGTTTTATTTCGCCCTTTTTTCTGCAAAAGCGTTTCTCCCTATTTTATCACATTTTTGAGTTTTAAATTATTTCGGAGTTGAATGGACATGAAAGAGAATCCGTTTATTTATGGAGGCAATCCGTCCTCATCATCATCATTGTCGCCATCATCAAGAGGCAAAAGTGCGGGATAAGCGCAGACTTTCTGTTTAATCCAAACAAACGTTGGGGCACATTGTTGCTGTCGCCGAACTTTTTCTATTTCAGGTGGGACTTTGCCTCGCTCTTTGTCCCTCCTTCTTTTTCTCGCGATCATTATTACGATTTAGGAAATTAAATTTTGGGATTTAGCGATCTTTCATCTTCCTCCTTCTTTTTCGGGTCGGTTTCCCTTTTGGGTGTCCCTACGAAACTAATTAAATCACTGACCCCCGCACCTTTGTTCATCTAATTAACATTTATCTGGGGCATATTAAACGTGAAAGTCTCAATCAGGATCTGACGTAATTAAATTTGAATAATTTACAATCTAAGCCAACCCATCGTCCATCCTATCTGCAGAGGTCTAAATGGCAGTTTAACTTCGCTGCTGGTGGAATTTTGTGGGCTATTACTGAACGCCACTCGCAATCCAAAGAATAGAAAACTCAATCAAACTCCTTGATTGATATAACGGATAATGTACCAGATAATTATAGGTAAACAGAACCCCTGATAACTCTCTATGTTACCGAATCGATGTGATGGCAATTTACCAACCGAACCCAAATCAATTTAATAACGCTACGTTAAACTTATCATCCTTTCTCCGTTGATTACTTATTATCTATCGTTCGCCTCCAGAGGAACGTGGAAAACCATGGGAGGGAAGGGAGCGAAGAAGCTTTAAAACGCGTTTACTACTGAATTTATTACCTTTGCAGACAATAAAATGGTAGAGAAAAGATGCAGAACTTTTCCTGTTCGCAAATAAAAACGCCTTTCTCCCGGTCTCTCGCCTTTCATTCTGCAACTTTATTAAATTTTTAATCCACTAAAAACGCTAGAGCTCACTTTCGAACTTAACATTCGAATCTTTTGAAATGCCGTTCGGTAGCAAGGCGACGAATCCGGGAGGATTTAATCATTGCCATATTACCGGATTTAATGGCATTTTAATTTTCCATCCGACTTATTGTGTACACTGCGTTATCTAATGAAACGTCTCGCCTTATCTGGCATGATAAAGGTCGCCCTGCCTCGAATATAGTATACAATTATTTTAACAAATAATAATGAACGTTGCTCGGTTTGTTTAATTAAGTTTGGTTAAATAAAAAATTTGCCTGCCTCTTTCTCTCTCTCTCTCTCTCTCTCTCTCTCTCTCTCTCTCTCATTCGATTCCGGCCCGGTGGCCCTCGACGTTCGTTAATAATTAACTGGAATCTTCTATTTTTAGTGCGGCTTTAAACCGACAAGAAGAACACTCTCGAGATAAAACTATTATAATAATACAGGGCGATCGCTAAACTCTCGACTTTTGTTACTGGGAACCTGCTGGAATATCGCCGAAGACCTCTTTTTCGTCGACCTCCTAATCCCTGTATAAAAACTATTTTCACATCCGCAAAATAAGAGGAACTCACGAGTACGGCCGGAGAAGAGATGAACCGCTATATTCCGGGGCACCGGGCACTAGCTTTCGGTCGCTTTTCATTAGCGCAAAATTATAATGCTCGGCCGCAAAAGGAAATTATCGTTCTGCCGGCCACAATTATCATTAAGCCGCGCAAATTAATCTTAATGTGTATGTAGTGGCGTATCGAAATTTAAAACGAACAATTCTCGCAAACATTTCGCCATTTCAACGAAAAATTCTGTTAAAATGTCGCTTTAAACGAGGGGCGCGCGAATAAAGAGGGTCGAATTTATGTCGATAATCTGTTAATTTAAAGTGTTTCGCACTCTTTCGCCTTTCTTTGTCGTTGCGTTTATTTCGCATTATTATTATTCGCGCATATTTAAAATCCAGTTTATAACAATGGCCCTATAAGTGGAAGATTATGAAAAAAATGGCAATAAATAACGTGTTTAAGCGCAAACGTAATATCAACGGTCGTATAATACGGTATCAATTGTAATTTAATGCGAATTTAAAAACGGGAACGAACGTACATATATGCAAAATATTTAGCATTGCAAAATGTTATTATTATTAATACCGCAATTTATTATGGTCATTATTATATTGATATTATTTATGGATCCTCTTTAGCAAAAATTCCAGATTAAATTATTTGCAATCTACTCCTTCGTACTAGTTTATATTTTATTTACTCTTGTTGTTCATTACAAAATTTAATAATGGACAGTGGTCGTTTGGCAAATTATTCCAAAAGAAACGACCAAACTGCATCAAATTGGAATCAATTGATCAAGAATAAAAATTTTAATTTCTGATTTGTTTTGCGAGGGTTAACATTAGGTTAACATTATAAAAGATAACCACCGACGTGGAAAATTTATCTTATTTTGCGAATTATTAATACAATGCTATCCAATTAGCAAGAATTTAAAGGATTAAAACCTATAATAATAATCTTTCTGTGCCGTTCGTTTTCTTTGCTGCTTGTTTTTGCTGGCACTCCATGAACGTATGGAAATGAAGGTAAATGGGATTATTGACACATTGATTATTGCAAAAATGCGGGACAAATATAAATTCATTTTAAAAACGCAATCGGGTTGGAATTGTCGATTATATCATGCATTCGTTGTTGTTGCTTCTGTTAGAATTGCATTGTACTAATATTATATAAATAATAACGATAATAATTCATCCGGGACGCGAATTTTTCAAGTGCTCATTCAACAACATCATTATTATTATTTCGAGCCCTAAAAAAATCGAAATTCTGCTTTTTGCGAAATGAAAACGAAACGATCTTATTGAACCGATGGTTAAAAGCCATTTGCATTAGTTTCGAGTACGAAATTTAGAAGCTGCAAGTGGCAGAAAGCGATGGACGACAATTAATTAACCGGACGAACTCATTAAAGTTATGCAATTAACAAGGGGACAATGGGAGAGTGAATGGCTTTGATTTGCAAAGTACGGATTCGCAAATTCTCCGACGTTTTTCTAATTTTAAAACAACGCCATTAACTTGAACGAGATACACTCGAGTATATGTAACTCTTTGATTGATCTCTTTTTGATGACGCTTCCATTTTTCCACATTAAACGCGTCCTTCGCCTTGTTGCTAATTCCTCTCGCAGCTTTATTCTTCTTTCAATTGGCATCATCTAAAAATGTTTTCGCAATAATTGTAAGCCGCTATTGTTGTTTGCCATTAAAACAAATCGATCGGCTTCTATTCTTTCGTTCTCTCCTTTTTTTCGTCAATAAAACGTGGCAGTTTTATTTTGGCACGTCGCCAATTTTCTAACGCTCAATGCCAAACCGGCGGGCACACGCAGTCGAGGAAAGTTAATTTACCAAATTTATAATAGCATACAAGTCCCATTCAAATGATAACCGCTTTCTGTTAATGGCTGATGGTCTTTAACGTACTTAACGAACATCTTAATCGTTCGCTTCGGGAATAAAGAAGAGGTAAAATAATAATGACGATGATGGGGAGATTATTTCCTAAGACAACAACAATTAATTGCCATCGAAAGTTTTAAGCGTTTGCAACAGAAAAGAAAAACCGTCGAGTTACTCGAGACTCCTTAAAGAAACTAAACCGTTTTACTACTCGTGGAGGATGGATAATTAATTGGCAAAAGTAACAATTAAAACGATAGCGTAGATGGCAAAAGACACGTTCCCTCTTTACGAACAAATGACTCACACACGTAAATATATCGCATTACATAAGGTTATGTTCTCGCTGACTTTCTTGCCATCATCATCATCATTCTCCTCCTTTTTTTTCCCTTCTTTGCAGGAGGACTGAAATTTGTAAGATAAACATGTAAAACGTATAAATAATTCATGCGGGAGATTTATATTTTGTACATCTTTTCGGCTCCTGAAAAGACACTGTGTTGACAATATTTCTCATTCATTTTGTTTTCAAACATAAATTTCGCGAAGGACGCATGTATAGCGAAATAGACTCGTGCATGACGTTCGGTATTTTGCACAAACCGACGTAAAAGAAACCCCAACATTAATTACCAGATGGATTTCGTTCGCGAAATCCGTTTTCTATTTCGCATTTTATTTCTTTTTTCTACGAGTCGATCCTTCGCTCGACCGATTTCCTGCTTGTTTCGCAAGTTCTTGATGATGGAGTAGTCTCCAGAGACAATTGCAATTAATAAATTGTTTCTGGTAAAGAGAGCGAGAGAGAGAGAGAGAGAGCGAAGAGAAAATAAACCGAATTACTTGCAATTAATGAGAGACGATTTGCACAACATCTTACTCGACCGTCGATAAATAAATAATCTAAATGGAATTAGCCAGCTGGAGGAATTGGATTTATTGGATGGAGTGCGTTTCTTTTCTTATACTCATTGTCGTTAACATTTAAAGTCCGACGAATCTAATGGATCGCATCCTGTTAAGCGAAGAAAATTCATTCACTAATTTAACGCACAAGTGCGATTAAAGTGCGATGCGTTTATGATAAATTGGTTATATTATTTAAATCCCCTTTTTAAATATAAGAGAGTGCTAAGGCTTCCTTAACTAACGTTTTCCATCTTTGAAGAAACGAAAAAAATCAGCCAATTCCTGGTAAACGTTGGTTACCAATTAAGACATTTTTAAGGTTTCCCATTTAGTTCATGTAAACTAACGTTATCATCGCACATTAACGATTGCATAAGACCGTGAGGATTCGCATCAGTTTGCGACACATTTGAACTCGTGCAATTTTGGTATTTATTTCTTCTTATTTCTCCTTGGCAGTTTATCGGAGTTTCGATTGTTAAGACGCTAGAAACGATTGCAAATTGGTCTTGGTTTACGCCATCATTGCAACAAGTTCGTATTATTCGCGATACGTTTCGTAATAGTCGCAAATATGCAAATTTAATGTCGCTTTAATGGATTCTCGATGCTCTTCTACGTCTCTAAGCAATATAATGGGAATAGAGTTTTCGCATAAAGTGTCGCGATAATAATGACAACCGAAATCGACCGCAAATCGAAAGAGTTTTTCAAAACGTTCGAATAGCGACGGATAATTCGCAAAAGGAAAAAATTGCCAAATAACAGCAATCACTATTAGCAGTGAATTCGCTTCAATTGCAACTCCGGCATTTGTTTCCATTTAATAACGCTTGGCGTTTATTTAACGTATCAATTAACAACAACAAACTACACAACAATGGTGATGATCGTACATAATAGCATGCGGTATTTGCAAATTCGATTAGCAATTCAACGAGAAACGAATAATAGATGACCCCAAAAAGAAGTGAAAAAGAAATGGAGAAGATACGCGAAAGAAAGAACGCATTATGTTCCATTTAGATGGAAAGGAGCATAAGTTCGTCTCTGTAATAGAGAATAAATAATTTAACAACATTTATTGTTACCTAATAATAATCAGCATAATCCATCAAGATGAATAAATTAAATTGGAAACGTAATCTCCATTATTTGCTTTTTTATTAACGTTTTGCTAAATATAATTTCGTGCGATTCGGATCGAAACGAGCGCATATTTGTTTCGCGCTTCGTTTAGAAATCGTACTGATAATAACATAATCGAAACGAAATAATAATAATTAGCCCGGTCGAAGGCCGAGAATAATTAATAATCGCCTTGAATTCCGTACGTAATAGTCGAAGAAAAACTCAGAGTTAGTGCATTCGATAAGATACGATAACTCAACAATGGTTCAAAGGAAGTAAAGTGCCATTTAACATCTAATTACTGCTCCAGTTGAGAAGAAACGTTTATATTTGTTGGTGCTCAATAGGCGGAAGAAGAGAATCGCAGTGTATTTGCTGAAATTGTTACGACGTTTAGATAATACCAGCGGCTAATTGGCTAATTTAGATAAATTAATTGCAAATACGGTCTCGATTAAATCCTTTTCGCAAATGATAATTGCTAATAACAGCGATAAACGTTTCTTCTTTCCTCGTTCGTTGCTTTTTAACTTACCGCTATCTCTTTTACTGCTCGCAAGACAACAGCAATAACATCAACAACAACAACAACCACACAACCAACAGTTTTCCGTCGACTTTTAATTATTTTCAATCATATTAGAACCGATTTAACGACGAAATTCTTACGTTTAATGCGTCTTTCACACTTTTACTTCGCGGAATAATTACGATTTTTTTTGCTAAATAAAGCAAAACACGTCGCGTTAATTATTTGCACGCCGATTAATATATCGACTGACTGACGGGGCAACAAACTAAAAGCGCACCGATCGCTCGATCTTCGTGTACTTGACTGAACTGGAAAACGCGCTTTTCCGCACAGGTTGATGATGTTACACCACGAAAACCGTGTGTGGCGAAAATATAAATTCCCGTACCTACGAAGAGACGACGCATGAGCGTTCCTCTTCAACGTCGCCGTCGTTATCATAATTAATTCTCATCGGTTTCGCTTTTCTTTTGGAAACTTGGCGAAACGAATAAATGGGGAATTTTATGTTTGCCAATGTTTAATCGGCTTTCGGTGAGGCTGGCTGCGAGCCAAAAAGACAAAGTTTGATTCGCAATCGTGGACGCGATCAGCGTTGTTAATTAGGAAAAAGCGCGTTAAGATCAATTAATTAGCTCATCGACTTTTGGTGCAAATACAATATGCAACCAATCATTTAATGACAACTGCTTTGAACTCTTAATTACCAAAAACTCTCCAAAGCTTCAATTGTGCTTTTTGGTAAAGCTGTTATGAGGGGAGTTGTGATGATAATGAAAAACGTGAATCTTTGAAGAACAGATATTTATTGGTTTACCTTTTTTGCCAGTTCAATTAAATTAGAATAAAGCATTCTCCCTCTCGCACAAAATCCTTGTTTGTTTTCCATTTTTTTCATCGTACATTATTGTTTATATTAAACTCAAAATTAAATTCTAAACCATACAATCTATTAGTTTTTTTTCTTTTAAATATATATGTGTAGCGTATATTTGCGCTTTTTTATGTTATAATTGTTGCTGTCATCAACAGTTTTGAGTTTATCATTATAACATAGAGCTTATAGTACAATATATATTTAAAAAATTTCACACCCATTGTTTATTAATAAACGAAAAATAAATCACCCATCAAATGTACAAAACGAAAAATAACACCATAAAAAAATTTACAAAACAAGATCTAATTGATAGAAAGACGATTGAGATTTTTTTACATTATTCAATTTAGTAGTAAAAAAAGGGAGCATTTACAATAATTGCTTAACAAATATCCGTTCCCTAATTTCTTCTTTTTTTTTTCAATTACGATTGTACAAATTTTTCGAATTTTTTTTGTATTTTTTTCACGAGTTTTAAGTTTTTTGTTATTTTTTAGTAATCTGAAAAGTTGCTTCTTTCCCCGTAGCTCGCTCATGGAAAAGACAAGTTAGGTGTTGCAAACTCTGTTCATTTTTTTGGGCACAACAAACGCCAATTTTCTGTATCTTTGAATTGATGTTAAAACGGCAATTTGTTGAATTTTTTTATTGATTTTTTATTTTATTGGTTATAGAAAGAAATCAATTTGCAGCAAGACATAAGGTCTTAAGACATTTCATGCACGATCTTTTTTTAGTTTCTCTTCTAATCAATGAAAGTAAACATTCAGATTGGCAACGTTCGCACTTTTGCTTTAATTTTTTTTTCTTGTTTCTTTTTTTTTTCATTTAAAATTTATCTCAAACATTTAAATATTTTTAAAAAATTACGATTCATCTAGAAAAAGCACATTAATAATATACATTCATTTATATAAAAAGTATCAAAAATGTTTTTTCTTCCCATTTTTATATATATATATTTTTAATATATTTAAAGTGCGAACGGTTCCAAACAATTTTTAATTGATTTTATTTATTTTTTACTTGCATGTTTAAAGTCTTAAAACTACATATATACTCGAATCAAACGAAAGAAAATATAGAAAAAAAAACTGTCTTAAAGATACAAAAGTGTTATTTTAAACATGCAAGATACATTTTTTGCTTCAAAATTCTCAAACTCCTCAATGATGGTCACAAAAACAATCGATAAATTAATTGCGAAACGTAACGTGAATTACTCGTAATGAAATGCCTTTTGTCTGCTTATTAAAACTCACGCACTAATTAAGTTGTTTTTTTTTGTTATTTAACATAGGCTGGTTATAAATACGTTGTTCTCTTCTTTTCTCATTGAAGATGATTTATTTCAGCTTGAAGAGAACGCTTTAAGCTGTGCTTTCTGTGGTGGTATTCTGCACAGGCTGGCTCTCCTAAAACATGGAAAAAGTCGCGATTAGTTTCGTAATACTCTCGCAAAATATTTACGTCACGCAAGTGTTTGCAATTAAAATTAACAAGCAGAAGGATTTGCCTCAGTTAACATTAAGTCAAACATTTAAGATCAACACTAAGCGTTCATTAATTAAAACAATTGTCAAAGACTAATTATACGGTTCTAAACGCAAAAAAAAGACGCAACACATTCGTGCAATTACTTACTTCTTGTTTAACAGTTGGTGTTGTTTCTTCAGCCTGAAAATTGATAGAGCAAAGAGAAGAGTAAGGCATGCTATTTTCTTTCATAAGAACTACAACTAAAATTGCTAAATGTTTAAGGGCAGTGCATAATGAGATTTACTTCTAGGAATGGGAAATAGACTACAATCGCGATCAACTTTCTCGGTTTTCTACCGAATTACTAATTATTCAAGGCGGTGGGAAGACGTTTAAATAATCAATTCGAATCGATTCACCTTGACGTTGGCAGGCTCGGACTGCGAGTTATCGCCCCGATTACGCAGGCCGCCGCGTCTACGCTGGCGTAGACGCTGTTGGCCACGGGCTGCCTCCTCACCACCTTGGTCTATTTGGCCCTGACCGTCTTGCGAGCGCGGTCTCCTGCCGCCCCTGCCTCCGCGGAAATTCCGCCGCATAAACCTCCTCGGGGGACCGCGGCCGCGTCCGCCCTCTCCGTCACCTACAATCGAAAGGAAACGATGAAATGATGAATTCCGATCGCACATTCCGTCTCTCTCTCTCTATCGACCTTGCTCGTCGCCCGTCGAGCTCCTGTACGGCGTGCGATAGAAGCTGCCACCGCCGTTGTATCCGCCGCGGCCGCGTCTCGGCCGGTAGCGACGCGGCGGCCCGCTATCGCCGCCGTCGCCGCCCGACCCGTCCTTGTCGCCGTCGGTTTGGCTGTCGCGCGGCCGTCGACCGCCCCTCATGCCGCCGCGTCCGCGCGGGAAGTACCACTGTCGATAGCCGCGTCTACGATCGGCTGCGTACGGTGAGCCGCGCACCGGATCGCCGTTGGGTCCGGTCACGTTGGCCGCCTCGTTGCCCTTCTCGCCGACAACGACGCTGAACTCGACGATCTCGCCGTCGCCCACCGAACGCACCGCTTTCTTCGGGTTGTTCTTGATAATCGCCGACTGCGGGAATGGATTAAAACGATATTAGAACGATGGTGAAAAGGGGCGATCTAGTTGTTCCCCGACGGCGAGATTCGCTTTCGCATTGCGTTTTCGCGAAAACAAAGCATCTCGCTGTCGGAGGTATCGTATTATTGCACACCAACGACTCAAGCGTCTTCTTTGACAAACGAAGACGGATCTAAGGGATGTGCTTCAAGATACGCGAGAAAGGAATTAACATAAAAGAAACTCACTTGATGTACAAAAACATCTTCCTTTGTGTCATTTCTGAAAGCAAACGAAAGAGAAAAAAACGTGGATTAGTAGCGACAAAGAGCGAGGCCCCGCGGGCAATAATTCATCATTACCTGTTAATGAACCCATATCCACTCTTCACGTTAAACCATTTCACGGTGCCGGTAACCTTGCTAGCTGTACGGAGGAAAAAAATAATAATAATTACGTGAAGACGGTGGAAACAGACGAAGGAGAGACCATTATAAATTTACGCTCGATTGAATTGGAAAGTTTATTGCAAAAATTTTTATGATAAGAATTGCGGGTTATCTTCGCAGCTCGAAAAAAATTCGTTTAGCATAGCACGTAAGAATTTATCGCAACCTTTATGCAAATACGAAATTACTTGAGAGCACGTGCCACGTACGAATAATTCTTAACGCCAAGGATGAATGCCCATTGTCTTTTAGCCGGCGTTTAACAAAGGAGAGCCAAGAAGGAAGACGATCGGAATGGGCAATCGAAAAATCCAAATGGCGGTACAGCGTGGGATCAAGCGCTCGTCCTAAGGAATTTTCCGAAATGCGCGCATTTACACGCGAAAATGCCGCTCGATTAATAAAACGTTTGTGCGGCGCGTATCGAATAATGCGATAAACGAATTAACGAGCTCTAATTGGATAAATATCGATAGCGACCAGCGACCATGTGCTCGCCAGTACGAAATCTAATATGGACGCCGAGGTAGCTTCGGTCGCGACGAAATCGTCTTCCGCAAAAATCTATGTATAAAACGCGTTCCGCGTGGAAAAAATGTCGGAAAAATCCTTACCGATAACTTGCTTTTGCACGGTCGCCTTAGGTTGTTCGGGCGCCTGTTCCGGTTCAGCCATGGTGTTAAAGGGCCGGTGGGAAGATGTTATTCACTCCGCTACCACTCCGAGATGTTAACTTCCGTCCTGCTGTTACAGTTGTTGCAGATCTTGTCGTTATTTAATTTGTTCAACAAATTTCTATATGGTTACGGGATCGAGTACGGACAACTTGATTTCGACGCGAGCTCTTCGGTCGCACGTTCGCCGCACGGGAACGTGTGTGCGTTCTTGAATCGGACGGTTCCGCTCAAGAATACGCAAGCGTCCCGGAAGACGCTTCTAGAATGATTTTTTCGCTTTCAGAGCAAAAACCGCGTTAAAGACGGATTATCGAGTCGATCGCTAATTGATTTGGAGAATTTCTCGGTTTTATTATGACAATATTTCGAATTATTGATAAATTTATCGAAGAAGGTAGCGCCATGGGAACGTGCGACCTCTACAAACAATTGTTCGTACGAAGCTGAAGAAATGGTGTAGTTAATCGCCTTGAAAGGTAGAGGCGCTGATTTCTATTATCTTCGGTCTTTGCCGAAAGACTCGAATCTCGTATTTCGTTCGCCATATTGGTCGGAATTAAGAGCCCAACGTAGTACGAGGATCTCGTTTTTATTTTCTAGAAACTCAATCGTTTTAAACGTTTACAAATACAATTCGTTTACGAATTTCATTTGGACAGCAGCCACCGTTGATTCGGAACGTAACGTGAAATCGATGTAGATACGTGACACAAACAAGCAGCAAAAAAATAATAAAGTAGTGAACATAGGAAAAGAAAAACAATTTCGAAAATAAAATAATAAATAACAGAGGGAGGTTTATGTTTGGTACAGTGCTTTAAGACAGTGGACCGTGCGTTTTCTAGTTCATTCAAATAATTGAGGAAATTTATTGAAAAAAAAGGGAAAATTTAAAATGGCGTGTGCTACACTGAAAAGATCATTAGATTGGGAACCAGTTTTGGGTGGTAGGCCAGCAAAAAGAAGAAGATGCATACCATTCTGTGCTAGCCCTAGTCATCATAAAGATAAAACCTCACAGCATAATAGCCCATCATCGACACCCACCAAAACTTCCATATTTCCTGATGTCATTAGCAAGAAATTCACCTCAGGTATTATTATTATTTTTCATTAATTAATTAGTTAATATTATTGTAATATTTTCTCTATGTATGACTTTGCATGATTCATAAATGGAATTATATTTAGATGAGTTTACTAGTTATTTTTATTGTCACTATTATCATCATCATTTTTGTTTTCAGAGCACATGGCAGCCAGCATTCGTGCTGAATTGAAAAGACTTCAGAGACGTAGACAATTACAATACAGTACCAATGCTGATACATCAGATGGTAGCAGTTCGGGCAGTGAGCATAATGATTCGCCCTCGCGTTCAGAAAAGCCCTTATTCACATTTAAGCAGGTACAATGATTTGGATGTGCATTAAATGAAGTCATCATTATTTACAAAAATTATTGCATTATCACAATTGCTTTCCATTGCAATATCTGCATTTTATTTATATAAAATATCACTAGCAAGGATATTGCAATTCTTTTATAAAATTACTTGCATTCAAACTTTTTATTACAATTTGTTATCTAAACATCATATAAGACTATGACTTGAATATTATCATTTTTAGGTTGGACTAATATGTGAAAGAATGTTGAGAGAGAAGGAATCTGAGATCAGAGAGGAATATGACAATGTGCTGACTGCTAAATTGGCCGAGCAATATGATGCTTTTGTAAAATTCACTTATGATCAGATACAGAAAAATTATGATTCTACTCCCAGTTGTAAGTATTGAAAAGGAATTTTCCACTTATGAACCATTAATTAACAATTATGTCTCTTATTTTCTTTTAGATTTATCATAAAGTATGTTCACTGTCTCTTTGGTTTCAAGCTGTATTCAGCCAATATAAACTAGTTATTACTATTATTATTATCAGTAATATAAATATGCATATACAATAATTTACATTTACTACTACTAAAGGGAAATGCAGAAGAGGAAGAAGAATTAAATTAAATGTATCCGTATCGTTCGTCCGGCAAAAGCATTGAATGTGGAAAAAAGCAAATGGAAACTGCAATTAATTTCAAGCCTTACATCATTAAGTAATTTTGAATTATCATCGTCGATACTGATGAATTTGTACATATACGAGACTATACTTTAATTGTAGGGACGTAATTTAATTGGATTATTTTGTTCTTTTTTGTTTCCTTTTTGTTGAAGAAGATTGAAGAATGTAATCAATGTCATCTCTCTTGTGTACATATTATTTTCAATGAGAATGTTTGTGTATACAAGACTTACCTTCATTTCAATTAAACGATCAATGTAAATGATAAATCTATTATTAACGTAAATGGAAAAGGAATAACACCAAGATGTATTGGGCTAATCAATGAAAAGCAAGAAACTTTGTGTTTGATTTAATTTCCACCGTCGAATGGTGGTAAAATTTGACTTAATTTTCGATTGACTCTCCTCATGTTCAGTTCGTTTTCTTTTTTTTGTATTATACATAAGTTTTCTGTCAGTAGATTAAGTTATCAATTTAATGCTAGTTTGTTTTTTTAAGTGATTTATGTTAAATATTTTCTAACATTGCCATAAAAGTGATTGATTATTGATAATATCTTTTGCCATCATAAAGTGATGATGGGTAAGAAGAAAAAGAAGCAGTGAAGACATTAAAAATATGTTGTTGATTATATCTCTGATAGCCTACCAATACTACTCAATTTCATTATTTTGTTTGTAATTTAATTATCTTTTTGGCTAGATTTATTTTAATTCTTTAATTTACAATTCATTTAATGTTATTACTAGTTTAAATTCCTTATATCTTAATCAAGCTGTAAGTTAATTTCTTTATTATTTTATTTTTGTTCTTTAATTTAGATTGTAATTAGTTAAGGAAATTACCTACTATCATTGTCGATTATTTACCTTTCTTTCGCAGGTTTCAATTTATTTATTTTATAAATATTCATCCTTGTTCTGCTTTATATATATAAACGTATACATATATAAAGGAAAACTTTATACCATTTTTAATATAATATCCGCTCGTAATGACGTTTACAAGAACGATAATAACGCATATAAACATGAAATTGAAAGTGGCAAAATTGCTTTTGTTTCAGTTTGTGAAATTGTGACGAAGATTTCATATTAATTTTCTTTTTGGGTAATAAAATAATTTATTAAGATTTCGAATACTGATTGGGTTTTTCTCTTGCTCCACTTCTTACTCCCTTTAAACCCACCACCAGACAACGTCCTCGCAGGATGACGACGAGACAAAATAATCGCACGACACATTTTACTTAATAACGATTTATTGTAAACATTGTTGCTTTTTGATTCTTAATTCTTCATCTTTAATAAATACAAAACAAAAATTATTTCATTTTAACATTATTCTCATTTTTTCCCCTTTTTATTAAATTTATTCTCTAACATTGCTGTTTCGTCGTTTAATTATTTCTCTATTAAAAATTAATAGGAATTTAATTAATCAATCAATTAATAATAATTAATAATTGGTGTTCTGCACATTATTCCTTACAAACACTGATGTGTACAACAATAATTTTTTTTATTAATAAACTTTTCATTTATAGGCAACATCTTTGCATGATGAAAATATAAGTTTGAATGATAGAAGTATTTCGTAAAAAGGAAAACGGATTCTTTTTTCTTGCCCTTTTATTTAAATGGTGAGTTCGTCGATAGACGCAGCGACGAACCCAATGGAAATGTTGAAATTTATTTTCTTAATAACGCTCTCTATCGCATATAATAAGTTGATTAAAGAAGAGATTTCGTAAGATTAGAAACAATTTAGGAACATCGAACATTATTTTTTATTCATTTTTGGAAAAATCGATTGATGCGTCTTCGAATGTGAACTAAAGTTACATGACACGATAGAAAAAGTTGATTTTCATTCATCAAGTTTAGCTAATTAAAAGCAGTCGTTGGGAAAATTGAACGACAATTCATATTCTTTTTTAATTATCCTTTTTTGTAACGAAAACCAAGGAATCGAATTGCGGTAAATGGAGAATTGATCGTCGTCGAATTTTCCAACAGAATTATTCTCGGTTTCTTTCTCTCTCGCTCGCTCTCTCTCTTTCAATAAGATTGTCACTGCTTTGCCGTGTCTTTTTAACTTTTTAAATCTCTTTAATTTTTAAAAGCACAGCACTATTTTAATAAGTTTCTTTTTTTAATTCTTTTGAATATTTATTTTACATAAGCGAAAAATCGTTTTGCCCTCGATCTCAACATAAAATCCTGTTTCTTCGTTTGTCATATTAAACTATTAACGAGGATTCCGTTCCTCTTTGTCACTCTTCACAACCATTTATTAATTTTTTGCTAATTTTATTTGATCATTTCGTTCATTTATTACAAATAGTTTTTCATTAAGCCTCTCATTTTTTTTTTCTTTGTTAATTACATTAATAATAATAAATAAGCCATTAATTTTATTTCAGTTAAGTTACATTAGTTTATTTTCGAAAAAACATTCAATAATTGACTCACGTTTAAATTTATTCTCTTCTTTAAATATGAATTTGATTTTCGTCTTAATTAATTAACTCTCTTCGCCTAAAAACACTGTTCGATTATTATTATTTGTTAATTATCGTACTTTATTAGGCAATTCAATTTAGATAAATAAAGGCATTGATTTTTCAAATACATCGTGTATCTTTCCTCTCTCTTCTTTCTATATAATTAACAATTCATACATCTACTAATAGAAATGGGATTTGATTTCAATCAAGATCTCTCCGATGTCTATCGTCTTCCTTTACGTGAAATGGAATCTATTTGGGTTCATTTAAAACATAGGTCTCACTCAATCTCCTCAGATCTACAAGAACATAATTAAAATCGACTTTTGTTATTGACTATAATTTCCTTATTGAATGTGATTTCTATTTGCAATTTCTAATCGATGTAGCTCAATCAATCGCTTCAAATCTTGTAGATGTGAGGACGAACGTTAACAACATGATTTGATTATAAGAAGGATAAAATAGTCCAATAATAATTCATTTCTTTTTCATATACAATATGGAAGATACTAGATTCAACGTATTTTTCAATGTACTATTTTCCATTCTTCTCTCTCGTTCTAGTAAATTGTCTGCATTTCCAGTCTCTATTTTTTTTTGTTTATCATATAACAACAATAAAATTTACAGTTTCGCTCCTCCACACAACTATCATTATCATAGCGCTAGGTTTTGTGATATATTTTAACAGATTCTCTTGTTCTTTCGATTGCCATCCGTCTGTCCATCGACTCTTTCACTTACTTTCGCCACGTAATTTCTAAAAAGGAGATCACTAGAACACTAATTAATAATGTAAGAATAATAATATAGTCCACGCTGTTTAATCATCATTTAATCATCATTCGCAGCGTTTATTTTAAGAACAGTTAAGGATTAAAGTTTATTTGGAACGTTCTCTATCTATCGCCTATTTGTACGTAAATCCCTCTCGCACGCGTACACACACACACTCTCTCTCTCTCTCTAAGGAAGCTTCGGTTTCTCTTCATTTCATTTCTTTAATATATCGGTACGAATTTAGCGGAAACAAATCGACGGCCTCCTTCAGTTTACGAAGTATCAGAGAATCGAAATAACTAATAATACACGATGGGATGAGCACGTTTCCCCCTTCTCTCTCGCATGTCGGTCGCAATGAAAGTAGTAGTAGTATTGTTAATAATAATAAGGTAACATCCCTCGGTCGAATTCGCAAGACTGCTGAAGAACTCTCAGGTATCCGGTTGCAATTTCTTGTCGTCCGTGTCTAATTTAAGGCACTCTATGAAATAGTCTTCCATTGAGTTATACACATGTCTCAGTACACCCTGCAATTCGTGGCCTTCGTCGGCGTAGCTCTGTTTCCGGCGAGGAGAAACAAGAAGCAACAAACAAAGAGGAAGAATGAATATAACTTTATCGACCTTTCCAATGAATAACCCTCCCACGAGCACGGTCACCGCTCGCCGCAAGCGACGGAGGCAACCGCGGCGTAGGAAGGTTTCTCGCGATCGCAATCTCTTCGAGCGTTTACCTGGTACTTGAACAGGACGCCGGCTTCCGTGAGGGCTCGCGCCAATGCGATCCCGTGCTGATACGGCGCCGTCAAATCGGCCAAACCGTGTAGGATGAACAGCGATTTGCTCGGCACGTGTTTCGCCCGCTGCGTCGCATCCGCTTCCACGTAGCCCTTGTAGTTTTCCGCCGGCAGCCCCAAGATTCTCTCCGTGAATGCGGCATCTATCGGTTACAAGACAACATTAAACGACTCGCCGAAGAAGTGAGCAAATGCAAGCGGCAGAATGCAAAAGTACGAATGGACTCAACTGTAGTACAACCAATCGGTGATCGGGCTGACGGCTATGCCGCACTTGAAGACCTTCTCCTGCGAGCCCAGCACCATCGTGGTCGCGTAGCCGCCGTAGCCCCAGCCCCAGATGCCGACGCGCGTCTTGTCCAAGTACGAGTGCGTCTTCAGCAGATACTTGATCGTCGAGATCTGATCGTTCACCTCGATGCCGCCCAATTGATGGTAGAGCGAGCGGTCGCTTTGGCCACGTGCGCCGCGCACGTCCAACCTTATGTACACGACGTCGCAACGGCTCGACATGTACGTGCCCCAGTCCACTTTGAATTCGTCGGTTACCGCTTTACTACCCGGTTTACCGTTGCTAGAAAGGGAAACGTCCGTGAGTGCATCGGATCAAACCCTCGTATTTTTTTATTTTTTTTTTTGGGTAGGGTTAACGGACAAAGACACTTTTGGTGGTCACTGTATCCTTCATACGCCAATATTAAAGACTGGACTGCGGAATATAAAAGAGGAAGATAACGGTGCGAAAGATGAGGACTCCGGAAAACTTTGATTCTGTTTATGATGATTTTGGAGCTTTTAGTTGCTAAATTACGTAAGAAAATTGTGGAAAAAACGCCGCGGAAATTTTGTCAGAGGTGCGTTATTTTGCCAGAAGTTGAATGGACTGGCATAAAAAAATATGAAATTGGTTTGGATTTGGGGCTGACCCCGGATTTAGCACCGTCAGACAATTATTTGTTCCCAAACTCAAAAAAAAAACAATTTGAAAGGTTCAAGATTGTCGACAAATGACCAAGGAATGTGTGCCGTTGAAGAGTGGTTTGTAGACCAAGACAAAATTGTTTTAAGTCAATGTAAAAAGTCTTAAAGCACATGAGCACTCCGCAAAACTTTGATTCTGCTTATGATATGGTTTTGGAGCTTTTAGTTGCTAACTAAATTACGTAAGAAAATTGTGGAAAAAACGCCGCGGAAATTTTGTCAGAGGTGCGTTATTTTTGCAAAAAGTTGAATGGACTGGCAAAAAAATTATGAAATTGGTTTGGATTTGGGGTTGATCCCGGATTTGGTACCGTCAGACGATTCTTTGTTCCCAATAAAAAAAACAATTTGAAAGGTTGGAGATTGTCGACAAATGAGCAAAGCATGTGTGCCATTGATGAGTGGTTTGCAGACCAAGACAAAGATGGTTTTAACTCAATGTAAAAAGTCTTAAAGCACATGAGCACTCCGGAAAACTTTGATTCTGCTTATGATATGATTCTGGAGCTTTTAGTTGCTAACTAAATTACGTAAGAAAATTGTGGGAAAAACGTCGCGGAAATTTTGTCAGAGGTGCGTTATTTTTGCAAAAAGTTGAATGGACTGGCAAAAAAATTATGAAATTGGTTTGGATTTGGGGCTGACCCCGGATTTAGCACCGTCAGACGATTACTTGTTCCCAAGCTCAAAGAAACATTTGAAAGGTTGAAGATTGTCGACAAATGACCAAGGAATGTGTACCGTTGAAGAGTGGTTTGCAGACCAAGACAAAGATTTTTGTAGCTCAATATAAAAAGTCTTAAGTTATGATGAATAAATCAATTTTTTTTTAATCTTGTGGCGTTTTATATGATACCCTAACTAAACGAATCAACATCCCCTGGTAACGCCAGTTAACCAAAGTTGTTAAAAGTTCGGGGAACGAATGAGTAATCAGAAAATCTACTGACACTTCGACGAGAACGGGATAAGCGGCGTGCCGTAGCTCTTCGCGCCAACTGGGCGGCAACAGCAATTGCACTTGGGCCCGGTTCCCTTCGGGCAAAGGCACCTCGAATGATCGCAGCTTGGGCAGAGCGAAACCTCTTAATATCGGACCTTGGCGGGCACGCGAGTCGTACAACACTTTGCGCAACTTGTGCGTGCCCGTCGAGTGCATCACTTCTAATGGAAGACCGGGTCCTTCGCATTGGAGCACGTAGAAAGGCATGCCGCCCCTCTCGCTCTGAGGACTTATCTGATGATCGAGAGATAGAGATTAGTTCATGCGTTTCTTGCTCTTCCTCCCAATTCGACTTACAAGTGCGTTGAAATGCGTACAATTACTATAATAATATCTACTGCTCCACAACGTCTTTCCTAAATCGCACGTAATGCACAACGGCTCCAACCGTCTGGAGTCTTCCGATTCCGTTGGGTCGCGTATAATGTACAAGTGTCGTTGTCCAGGTGTGTGCTCCTGCGTCGCCAAATAATAACTGAAACAATTCGAAAAGACCCACAAACGTGACTTCGAAGAGAATCCGAAGCGAAGTTTTCTGCTTCCTTCCTTCTTACATGACATGATTGTGTGTGTCCCATGCTAAAATCTCGGTGACTTCGTACCGACCGTGACTGAGCACGGCGGTGCGGGCCTGCGTTAACGTCACGTGTTTGATGTGGGTGAACGTTTCGGTCGTTCCCTCTTGTACGGGCGCGAGCAGCAGGAAACTGTCGCCGTCCGTCGAGAAGACCGGATGCTCCTGGATGTCGAGCCACGATTTTTCCGGCGCTCGCTCGGCGTGCGTCTGGAAGAATCGATAGCAATACACGAATCCGGGGGAAATGTGTTTCTCTTGCGGATTAATTATTGTTTTGGATTAATTGCGAACGAACAACAACGATCGTTTTTTGTGGATTCGGTTTTTATTACGGAAGCGTTAATCAACAGAAAAGAAAATTGACAAAAAAAAAAGACACGAAAAAAAACGAAAAGAAAAACGTCGAAACACCAAATAGAAAGTACACAAGAAAAGAAAAGAAAGGCTCACGCTTCAACCGGTATAGTGCAATTTCATCGTTCGCAGTGTTCATTTTGCTTACCCTCTAGAAAAAGGAAATTATAATTTAGTCAGACACGTGAATTTCCTATAAAAGAGAAAGAAACGACAAAAACAAATGCGCAATTTCGAATGCCATTAATTGCCGAACAAGTGTTTCAAGTTTAACCGTTCGATTGGCACGCTTAACGATAATAATACGCGAAATGTTAATAAGTCTGCTAAGATTAATTGCGCGATTAGCCACGCTTCGGAGAGTGTTTACTTTATAAGCGACTTTAGTCGATGGAAATCGGCGTTGAGAATGCAACGTACCTCGATGCAAGTCCAATTGGGCGCGAGACACGCCGAGACGATGCTCAAATTCTGCGCACGGTTCATCCACACGGCCGATATGTGCGTGTTCCTCTGCCCTATCCAACCAGCCGACGTTAGATAATAATCCCTAAAAGAAAAAATCCACATTTACAATCGTTCCCCCGACTCCGAACGCCAGTCGCTCACTGTCCAAGCAACGCGTTCGGCGGTTGCACCTCGAACCGCTGCAGATCCGTCACGTTGTTGATGTCGAGCACCCACAGCTGGACCTTCGGCAATCGCGTGCCCGGCTGAAAGGCAATCGACCCGGCGATGAGTTAGGGAGGAAGCGCGGCGGCAGAACGTTCCCCTTACCGTCGGATAACGGATGGTCTTCGACGACGGGAACGTCGTGGCTCGCGCCGCGGCCCCGCCGGCCGCCAGCACTTTACTGGTCGCGAACCACGGGTACGACATCGTGCCGACGTTCGTGTCGTTGAAGCTGGCGTACAGCAGGTGCGTGCCGTCGTGCGAACTCCACAGCGCGTCGGGCTTCTTGAGGACGTCCTCTGCGAACAAATCGCGACGATTATTGCCGCGGAACTGATCGCTTCCGCGTCCGCGCCCACCTTGATACAACCAATCCGGTATGCCGTTGTAGACGACGTCCGGTTGGCCGGTGAACGTCAACCGGTACTCGCTCTTCTCCGTCGGCGAACTGCGCAGATAAATGTCGCTCTCGTAGATCATCAGCAGCGCGTCCGAGTCGCCGATCCACGTGACGTGCTGCAACCGTTGCGGCTGGGCCTTCGGCGAGTTCTCCAATCGCACCGGCAAGTGTTGACTGGAGAAAGGAAAATCGATTGGCGCGATTCATCGGCGGATTGAAAGGAAGGACTTACTCGTTGCTGACGTCGTAAATGGTGTAGTGCGCCGTTTGGAATTGTCTGTAGACCTGCGGGAGTTCGTGATCGAGATTAATACAACTGTTTGATAACTTTATGATGGACGAGCATTTTTGCGCATAATTTGGCCTTCGTTCGTCGCTCGGCAGGAGACGCATCCTCGAGATGGAAGCCTCAATTCCTCCGTCCCCTTTCCTGTAACGTCTTCGTTGAAGCAGCGTAGCGGAGGAACTCTTTTCGAATGCGATCGCTTGAGGCGAGAAAGGTCTTTTGAGTTACCTAATTTCGCAGGAAGACAAAGCTGCCGGTATTATAATTAAGTTCGCACACGGCGCACCGAAATGTACGCGGACTTTACTGTGATCAAAAAGTTTGCGTTCGTCTTCGCAATTGCAAGTTTAAACGGTCCATTTCGCACAGAGACACGCACACGCGCGTTAAAATATTATTGCTCTTTTCGCTTCCCTCGCCCCGTTACCATCTTCATCGCGTAAGAGGAACACGTTAAAGATGCCGTCGAATCTAAGTAATTAAAGCAATCTGATGATTTAACGAATTCGCGGAGGCGCAATAAATCGCTTCTCCGGCTGAATATTATCACTTCGCAATTCCACCAACCGCTCTTCCCGACAACCGCACACGTGTATCTCGCTCTCGGGTTAGAATTTATGTTTCAATACGTAGATTTAATCTCGCTAACTAACCGGCAACTTTTATTAATCTTCCGTCCAATCTTAAATTAACGGCGATGGAATAATAAAGATCGCGCTGCATTTCACTCTTTTTGCGAACGAAACATGCAAATAGCGTTTGCGTTCGTTTTGCGAAATTGATTACATTGCAATAAGATCTACGATCACGGGCGAGCATAAATTCCGCTAAATCTCCATATCCAACGTCTTAGAACGTAGAATAATCGTCTCGGTTTACGTTTATTACGACGCGGAACCAGCGTAAAAGTTTACAACTGCGTGGCAACAACGTGCAGAAAGCGAAATGGTGCAGGCGAAGACGTTCATATCGGCACGTTGCGTGACTGCGGGTCCTTAGGAGAAGCGTAAAATCGCGCGCGAGTTGGTTAAAATTGCTTCATTTCGCACGGAAACGGTACGGAGAAATAAAAGGAGAGAACGAGGAATAGATCTGCGGTTAAATTAAATGCAATAAAACCGAGCCTATCAACGGAGACATCGTCCCCTTTCGGCCCCCTTATATTATTCTAATATATCCGGGAATATTAGATTTTTCCCTTTTTATTACCATCTTCGAAGATGCGATGTGTATATATACGGGATTTTATGATGTTATTCTCGGTTAGGTAATAAATATAACATCGAAGGGAAATGGAACGATGCTTTTCTCATTCAGGAAGACCCACCACGACTTTACCTGGGCATCTATTTACCGCAACAGCAGAACGTTCTTTATTATCATCACGCGGGCAACTAGCAACGTTGATCGATTCTCATTCATCTCCTTTTCCACCGGCAAGCCGAAAGAAGCTTATTTACACGCGAGGGATACGTAGGCAGCACCGAAAGTTTCTGCAAACTAATATAACCGAAACATATATAAAAGCTAAACAAAAATATATCGTTATTGCACTTTGGCAATCGGCGTTTGCCAAAAGTTCTAGAAAAAGTTCGCGAAATCCACCTCGAAGTAAACTGTTTAAAGGCGTCCAAAGTGGAATTATTGGAACACCGATCAAACAGACCGCACTTGGCCACTTGACACTTCTTCGTCTTTCCTAGATTAAAGGGAAAAATTGCCTGGTTTGTGATCTCCTGATGCAAATGAAGCCTTCAAAAGCTCTTGGACATCTCGAGAAGAATGGATAATTGGCTTTATGCATCAATGTGTTGAGTTGAAAGGAGAGTATTTTGAAAAGTTTCTTGAAAACCTTCGATACTATCTACGTAGGTTTTCAATATTTTGTTTAGAATTTTCTTATAATCCGATAGATAGTTTGCAAAGCCGTTGATGGTAATAAGGGAACGCTATTTCAAAAGAAACAACTGAACTCGTTTCTGATTTCCTACTCGCTCATTCATTCCAACCACGAGCAAGTTTATGGCGGAAGAGGAATAAAGATTTCCGATGGCATCAACGTATTCCAATCACACAACAACGGCAACGACAATGATAATAATAATCCATGCTCCTTCATTATTTTAATGGTTGCGATCCATCCTTTTGTATTATTTTACATCAATCGCACGAATGCCAAAACGAAAATAATAACCGCTGGAAGAGAAGCCAAAAGAGGCAGCGAATCGAAGCGGACTTTGAACGACGCAAATAATAATGGCAGAGGAAACCTCTTTTTTACCGAAACGAATGAAAGAATAATCCGCAGCCATTCTCTGTGTGTAATACACGGAGCGACGAAAGGGCACGTTGCCAAAAACCGTTTTACTTTAATATTTTAAAAAGGGACTGGCGAACGTGGCGGAGCCGAAGAGAAATCATAACCGAGCGAAGGAGGAGGAGGAGGAACGAGCGAAACGTGGGGCGAGCGCCTTCGAAAAGATCGATCGATCCGCGTCGCAATTAAGCGCCGGTCGCGGTGACGATTAAATGAGCTTCGATCGCGATTAACGGTTAATTCAATTTCACAGTCAATTGATCGGTGGAAGGCTGCTGCGGGTTAAACTTTTTTTTGGTTCGCCGGTCGATTAATTCCATCGAATGGCGATTACAGGTCGGACAATTAAAAGGTTTCCCTCGTTTAAAAAAAAAACGAATAGGGGGGATTTCCCTTTTCCCGCAGTCGAAGCAACTATTGGCTTGGTGTTGAATAAATGATGCCATTCTTCCGCAATTTTATATCGGATAAAACTCGCAATTTACCTACTCGCCTCTGAATGGCGATCGTCATCGACGATGCTGTTATGCGTCTATAAAAGCGGTTTTACGTCGGATTTTGTTCGATTTTTCCTTTCACTGCCGCGAAAATTCTCCTCCAGCTTCGACGTCAAAAAGGAAAATTGTCCACAGAACGATAGCGCAAGCGGAATTGGTAGATGGATTTGCGAGAGAAGTTAGCAGCAATTGCGCGTTTACTCACATTTTTCACGTTATGCTTGAGGAGCACGTAATTCAAATTCCTGGAGCATTCGTATCCTTTGACGTTGAGCTGCCGCTGCAAGAAAGAAGAGAGCGAGAAATCGAATTGATGAGACGTTTGTTCGCCTATTTCGCCGAGACAACTTACGAGCGTGTGATTGGCAACTAGAAGGGAAACGCTGAAATTACTGGTGGTGTTCAACACGGCCAGACTGCCTTCGTCATTTTGGAAGACGAAATGCGTCGGCGACGTCCACGACGACGGTAGCCTGGTTGGACTCAAATTTCCCTACAAGAAGAAAATTAACTTAATTACCTCCTCAAGGAGCATTTCGCTCTGACGTTATTCGCATTCGAATCAAAGTGCCCGCTTTAATTAACGTTAAAGCTACGAGAGCGCGGGAACAGTTTCGTTTTTCTTCTAGGTTTACGTAATAAATCGTCTTCTCCGGCTTGGAATTAATCTAATCACCTGTATGTAATCGTCCAATTTCATCCTCTCGCCGCTCCAATACAACAGCTCGTCGACGTAGCCGACAAGATAAATGGCCAGCACGATGCCGACGACCACCAGGCCGATTACCAGCAAGGAGAATATTATCGACCACCAATTGTGCCCTTCGTCACCATGATATGCTAGCTCCTGTTCGTGTACCACCGAAAAGAGATTAAAGAACAACGTTAAAAGGGAGAAGTGACGAGGTGGACGAAAGTTGATTAGGGATTGTCGCCACGCTTCGAAATCGTCGAAGCGGAAACGCTTGCCGTTGCAAAAATTGCAAGCCCACGCATTTCGTTTGCCTTTAATTTGATTGCCGATGCCGTTATTATATGAGCGATAAAAGCCAATTTTATTGCTTGACATGTAAATTTAACCACGATCGAAAAGCAGCGCTCGTGGCACGTGTTTATTATTAAAGCGGCGATTAACGCGATGGCGATGGTGCAAGTTGTACAAGAAATGAATTAACAGCAACAACTTTCGATGACGCAATTCATAGATTCCCTTCGAAGTTGTCCACGTGATTTTCCGGCTTCCCTCGCGGATTTTTCCTCTTTCTCGCTTCCTCTCCGTTCCTAACGTTTTCTTATTTTTATTGAAAAATTTCCCGTCCTTCCGCACACGTTACCTACTTTTTAATAAAGTTTATAAACGTCGCAAAAAGTGGAAAAGATGCGGATCTGTTTTCGTTTGTTTTTCGCCTTCGAAGCGAGAAAGTTTTATTAATATTGGCGAATTTTTGCGCCCATTTCCTCCGCCAAGAAGCCGCATCCTCTTCGCGGAAGATTGCTAAAGTTAATAATCTCATCTCCAACAACAAAAGCAAATTCGTTTGCGAATCAATTTCTTGTTAATCAATGGCGGATAGATTTGTGCAGAAACAAATTTCGAGTGCACGTGACGTTTATTGAACTAATAAACCAGAACCGGCGAAGGTTAAGATTTGCCGTTTTTTTTGCAGTGCAAACCTAAGGCGTTCTCAAGTGTTATTATTCACTTTGATTTGTGTGTATTTATGTAAACGGTTCTCGTTTTTTTTTTCGCTGAAATAATTCGCAATAGATTCAGTCGGAGTGTTTATTTTTGTTGCGTGTTTTGGCTACACATTAACAGAAATTGCAAAAAAATCGCTTATAAATAAAAACGTGATGACGTAATTTTGCGTCGACATCGCTAATGAGCAGAAGTAATTTGGACAGACCTTATAGGCGATGTGCTTCTTCAATTGGAACTTGAACCGTATCTCCGCATGTTTGGAGCCGATCGTCTCCTCCGACTTGTTAGTTTGGTTCGCACTAATTTTAATCGCGTTCGCATCGTTTAAATTACTTTTGCTCGCACCGAGGTTCTTATCGATCGCCTTGATAACCGACGAATCCATCGCGTCCGAATTTGAATCTCTGCCGCTTTTGCTGCGCTAATTTCTAGCAAAGTGCCGGCGCTCTACTGAAATTGATGCGTGAGCGT
Source organism: Hololepta plana (assembly GCA_963695495.1). Taxonomy (NCBI): domain Eukaryota; kingdom Metazoa; phylum Arthropoda; class Insecta; order Coleoptera; family Histeridae; genus Hololepta; species Hololepta plana. The sequence continues at coordinate 10,495,827 of OY968836.1, forward strand.
AATAGATAATGGCGAGATGTATACATCAAGAAGACCTCGAGGACCGAAATAGATTCGTACGTAAAATAATAAACTAATCATCGCCGTAAACAATAAAAGTTCTTGTTTAGAGCGAAAGGCAACTGAAACGCATGGCACTTTCGACTTTTTGCACTTGTTAAATCTTCAAAGGAACCATCATTAAAGTTGTCTTCGGCATTTAACTTCACAAAAACCGCGCCGTTTCGCTAAAAGAATCAAATTTCTTGCAAAAAAAAACAAACAACAATTCGTTAGCAATTATTGCGGATTTGCAAAAGCACGCTCGCTCTGCTATCACCGAATAGAAAATGATTCGAAAATGTATTTTTAAGCCACTTAGTCGTGTTTATTTCGCCGCAATAAACACTCGCTTTGGCGAAACTCGATCGACTACGAAATAAACAATCAACACATCGGAATTTGCAATTCTTTCGCTATTTGTTTGTTATAGTTGTCCAACTATTTGCACACCAAAGTAAAAAAGGAAGTACGATTTTTTTAATGCGAATTGTCCGTTGCTCCTAGTATTAATGGCATTATCGAGATAATTTTAGATTACGCAAAGGAACGAATTTAATTCGCGTTTTATTGCAACTTGCCGAAATACTTTCCGCCGCGTCACTAACCCGCTAGAAAATAGTTTCGCGTGCTTTGGCAATGTGTATTATTTTAAATGGGCGTTTGTATCACTCTTAACACCACCAGTTACCAGCGATTTGAACGATACTTAAACATTATCATCATCATCATCGCTGATACTCGAAATAGTTTTCGCGGCAATTTATATTCCAACGTTACTATTATTATTTTCTCGTGCGAAAAGTTTGCCATTCCGAATGGAACATTTTTCAAGTTTAATTAAACTCGATTCGTCAAATCGTTGTTCGCGAAGAAGTAAATCGATTCGTTTGCGAGTTGCGGAATTTAACTAATTTCGACAAATCTAAACTACACATGCCAAGTGAGTGTGCCAAGAGAGAGGTAAAGTCGACGGTGCATCAATCATGTGAATTATGCTAAATGTGCAAAAAAACTAGCTCTTAACTAATAATAATTTCATTATCTTAATCGGCTAAGAGAAAAATGGATGGTAAAAGGTAATCGAATATAAAAATTAGTTCAGTCAGTAAACATTCTACAGTACGTACATACCCAACTATTTTCATAATATGATCATTTCCATTCCCAATGCACTAATTGATTTGCGCTAATTTTCTTTCTTTTATTCTGTTCGATAACAATAACAACGAAATTTTAGTGGAAAACGGTCGATAAATTTAAATTTCCCTCTTTCGCGTAAATCGCAAATTTTCCTCGGGCCAATTTAAATCGATCGAAAGCCGAAGTCCCCAACATTTCGTTGTTATCATTCAAAGACCAAAAGGACGACAAAAGAAAGTGGAAACGTCTCTAAGAGACAATCAATGCCAAGTCACAGAACAATGATCTCTAATCGTAACATCAAAGTGCAATTGGTCTCGCTCTTGCGTCTGTATCTAAAGACGTTCTCGTTTTTAATTCGCTTCATTTTTAGTTTCGTACCGTAATTCGTTGGAATGTACTGACCTCTTCGTCACCTACCTCGGCCTTTTTGGCCTTGGGATCAGCAACCTGTAATGTTTCGTCGGGGGGCAGACGCCACTCATTACGGTCTGCGTGCACATTAGCGTGCATTCCGCTATCCGCCCCTCGTCGCTCCTTTTCTTATTATCCGACGCCACTGTCGTTCCTTGTTTGCTATTATTTCGTACTGTTATCCCGGATTTACGATCTGGTTCGTTCCCTTGCTCGATCACTGTTTGTTAGCCCTGAAACAATGAAGAAGATGGAATCAAGTTTATTAAAACCGTTTTTGGTTCTTTTTTTTTTTTTTCGCAAGGAAGTCATCTTAAGAGTCCGCTATCGCCGGCGGAACGCGGAAATTTATTTCGCGCTGGGGACTCGCCGTTCGAGAAAAATTGCCTTTAATTACAGCCGAGTGGGCGGCGAGGATTCGGAAATATGACTTTTAGATTAACTGCAAATGCAACAAAAAAAAATGTATGGAAAATTATTTCTCTCTCTCTCTCTCTCTCTCTCTCTTTCGTTTCTTTTGTGTTCTGCGAGTGGCAATAAAATTCGTTCGCAATTTCCCATTCACTCGCGCGCCCTTTTTAATAAAGCGTCCATTTTAATCAACCATTAATACCTTTTCGGGCTTTGATTAGATTCGCGTTAAACCTCTCCGTGGATTAACATAAATTAAAGGCTTTATTAAATATCGCTGACACATTGCGCGAAGAGATGAAACGAAATTCATCATCGTCCAGAGTACGTTCGTTCTCCTTTTCGAATTGAATTCCATTTTTCGTTTTTTTTTTGCAATCGAATCAAAAAAGTCGCGAGAAAAAGTGTATTTAATATGCACGAGAACTTGTTTCATTAAAGCGCCACTTTATGGATAGATGCTTCCATTAGATGGTAATGGAACCATATCGTTGTTATCGTCAAGCAAAGAGAGACCCGTTATTCACATCTTCGTTTAATACGGTGGATTTCTTTTTTGCAGGAAGCTGATAAAAGAAAGGAACGCCCTCCCGTATTCCAGATGTTATTCGCGCAGTACGAAATTAAATAAAAACAATCGGCCGGACGTTATTTTCCCACAAGCTTGATGAGATAAACCGACCGTTTGTCCGGTCCCTTCGACCGGAAAGTCAAAGGGAAGCGCGATCGTATTATTTCAGGACGAAACGAACGATTCGACGAAAGAGCTTGCGTTTTATTTGAAGCCCTAATGCTTCTGATTTCGGCAATATTGTCGTCAGCATCGTTCAAGGATTCCAAGAACAATCCAATAGAGGTAAATACGCTTTGAGAATGTAACGTAAGTAAGATTGACGAAAATTTCAAAGTCTTTTAATGGAACGGATCGATACGCGCTCTATCGGATTTTAAATTTTATTCCGCAGAAGTCGGGGAAAATTGCCGATGCCGATGGCAAAGTGAATAAGAGACATTCCCGCATTCCTACGATTCTGATAGAGCAACTTGTAGTTCAATATGACACGTATTGGTTTCTCGGTGAAAAGCACACAATGCCAATAACAGAACTCGAGGGTTCAAATAGACAAAGTACAAGTACAAGAAGACTTTTATTAACATTTCACTCGTTTACTCTCCAGTTTAACATTTGTCCCCCGACATAACGCGCTCAATTTGACATTAAACGAGTGTCTTGCGGATAAGCATGAATTTATTCTTAATGCAGCAAAAGGATTAAAAATTTAAAAAACGTTTTACGCTAAAACCTTCAACATTTTATTCTTCAGCATAGAATTATTACTACTCAAAGTTAACGCATCAAGAACAGTTACCAATTACTCGACGAACAATGGCCTGAAGTGAAAACACGATGAATGCGACTGGAAAACATTATTCTTGCGTTGAAGCCCGGCGCATCCACCAGAAACGCGCGTGTTAAACGAATTGTCTTTGGATCGCTATAAAAGTAATTGAAACGTTCCCGAACGGTGGCAAATCGTAATTGGCGATGGAGTGAATGTAAAGAATCGATTGGATTTACTTTGCGGATGGCTTAGATCGCTTTTAAACGGGGCAATAAATTGCAAAAACAAATTTTTGTCCATAAATATCAGGATATTTTGCCACTTTTACGTCCCCTACGGATCATTGATTGTTCTACGAGAATATTAACAAAATGCGAACTTTTGAAACTGATGAAATCTATAAGAAAGTTATTGCCGTTAGATCTGCATAATTGATTTACGACTCCCGATAAAGTATTTGCGGGAATCGAATGCAAATGACAAAGGGAATAATAATTCCTTTGCTTCATAAAAATGCGATAAAACGAAATCAAATTCGTGCAGGAAGAGAGAATCGATGCTAATCTCGAGCGGTCGAATTTCGCGATCAGTATACATAAAATTCGATTCTGAACGGAAGGAGGGAACAGACGAAGAGCGAACCGAAAATTCGATACCAGTTTTCTTTTTAATCGTCCCGAAAAGAAATAGGGAAAGTACGCTCTGATTGGAACGTTGAGAGATGGAAAGGCTCTCGTTTACAATCCGGAATTAGTTATCCATCTCCGCGCCCTCGTCTTATCATTCTCGTTTGTAAATTATTTTCTTCCTTTCCTCCCTCGTCTTCCTTTCCTTTATCAAGACCGAAATCGAGCGGATCGTTCTTTCCCTTTTTAATTAAAGCTAATTGAAATAAATATAAAAGATTCATCTGCGATGTGAGGCCGGCGAGAGAAGAGAGCACGCATCAAAGGAGAAGCAACGAAAGAAATGGAAGCTTCGATAAGAAAAACGAAAGAGGCCGCTTTTATTAATCGTCCGCCAACGAGGGCGACTTTGATAGAATGCAAGTCACCATTTGCGAATCGAATGAATTGCCACTTGCAAATTCGCCGTATCTCGCTGATTATTTTTATCTAAAACAAATTTATTTACGTACCGGAACACCTTGGGACTATTATTAAATAAACGCCCGCACCGAAACCGTTCGCTTGATTAAAGTTTGGTTCGTTACGCCGCGAACTTTTCTAATTCGCAAGCAAAGTGCCGTGTCCTATCGTCGTCGTCCGCTAGTGTTGATATTATGCAAAGAAGCTGTGTGGTAACGGACAAGAACAACGACGAAATGAGTACGTTATAAAATAACAGTCGGGGAAACGCGACGGACGCAATAAAGCTGAAAAAATGCGAGTAGGAAAGGAGGGCAAAACGTAGATAGAAATGACGGGAAACGGAAGGAAAGATTAATGCGAACGTTTCGTATAACGAAAGTTTCCTCTCCACTTTTTTCCACTTTAAAATTTATATGGGGAACCCATCCAACGTGGAAGAGCAACCGGCAGCCAGAAGAATAAAGTGGAATGAGCGGTGCGAAGAAGAAGAATTAGAGGGGAATTCTTTTAGCGTTACATAAATAGAGTTTTACTCACAATTTTAAAGGGCGAAAACGTGCCTTTTGTTCTTTAATTCTCCTGGCGTTTTCCTTCTTTTTCCGCTTTAATCTTCAACGCACACACACACACACACACAAAACGTGGATACCAAATTAAATTTTCCGCGCCCTCTCTTACAAGGCGAATGGCGGCTTTCGTTTAATTAATAACCGTTAAATAGAGCGGAATTAATTCCTAATTAACTCGGAACAATCATAACCGTTGAGCGCAAACAGAGAAAAATGAGTACGAGGTGGAAACGGGCGACGAGCTTCTTCCGCTCGAATTCCTGCGGCATTCGGCAAATAAAAATAAAAGAGGCGCCCGTCTGGTAAAGCGCGAACGCAAATTTTAACGCGACAGACGACCAGGTTGAAAACTCGCGACTTTCGTGAATCATTGTCCGTTTGGCTTCGAGCCAGGCTATTCGGTGGGACGAGACTCGCACACAGGATTTGGACGACCTTTTACTATCCATCCCACTGCGAGTTAACTAACGGGAAAGTGTTAGAGCGACCGAAAAGAAAAGGAGAGAAACGCTCGTGCGAACGGAATTCATAAAGGCGAATCTTATCGAAGATCGTATCCTTTTCGCAACGCTTTCGTTGTCCTCGTACGATTCGATGGCGAGTTCAAAAATCTCACTACGAACAAAATCCTCGATTTATATCTGAAATGTAATTTATCGGAAAGAACGGCTTCCTCCTCGACGATTCCCCGATTGGCAACTTTTTCAATTTAAGCCAAACACTTCTTCTTCGGTTGCTGTTCACGCTAAAATTTACTTGTATTATTGCGCAGATAATAATTCCAAAACGAGTAAAAGTTGAATTAATTTTCACTACTTGTTTAGGTTTATTTAACAAAGAAGGAAGCCCAAGATCTGCACACGATATTGCTCTCGCTTTTTTAACGCAAATTGCAAACGGCAGAATGAAACGTCCTCTTCCAACTTCTTAATTAAAACTACAGCTCAAGTGTTGAGTTAAGATAAAACTATTAATTGGTACTTTGTCTTTAGGATCGTCGATCAATCATTGATCGCTTTTAATTACGAGCGTGTTAAGTGTTTGCCAGCAGAATTGAAAAAGGATTGTTTCCGCGTGCGAACTCTTTCGATTCGCAAGAAGTCCCCGATAACCAGCAGCGTTTTGATTCCGGGGCAAACATGTAAACAGTTCTTCTTAGCGGTTTGATTAATGACCGTACCTACTGGAAGTGGATGAAGGTATTGTTTCGTAAACAACCCAACTTTTCACCATTAGCTGCTTTTTTGTTTGTTTTCCGTTCTAAGGGCGTGCATAAGTGTGCAAAATAATGGGGGGTCCTTTATGATGATGATGATGATGATGAAGAATGGTTGCGGATGGAAATTTAACATCGAGAACAGATTATAATGAATCAAATTGATTAGCCGGAATTTGGCAACCTTTTTTCGCGCGTTACACCTCCAGATTCAATTGATTATTAAATAGCGATTAGTAGGTGATTGATTTATTTTGCTCGTCAGATTTTCCTTGATGGAAATTTATAAACAAAGTAATGAAATACGTACGACGTAGCCTTTTGCTCGGCGACACGAATCCATGAACCAAGCGAATTTTCTCTTGCACCAGATAGAGCTCTCTTCATTTCAACGTCATCTACGTGCAAACGCACTGCGAGCGCACTAAAATTTTAATCAACGAACGCATAAGAGCAAACGTATTAACAGTTACAACACCGCGGCGTGCATTCGTTCGGTCACAAGATAAACATGTTTATTTATTAATAAACATTTTGATGCCAAGTTCATTTTTATTTTTATAACACACTTGTACATCTCATTCCAATTTGCGCTCGCTGCCTCTTTCCTAATAATAAAACGTGTGCACATGTTTCGGTGTCTCTCTAAACGGATCCAATGCCATTCACACCTGTTGTTATATTACGGCTCACCTTTTTCCCTCTTAACGAAACCGTCACTTACTTAAACGTTTTATTATGCTGTTATTGAATAAATTTCGTGTTCAGCTGAAAACGACAACGTATTCGCATGCTTTTCAGAAATTCGCCAATCCGTCGGCATTAGTTTCAATTCTGCGAGCAGCTTAACACTCGTCGCGTTCCTCCGTAATTAATCATACTCCGTTTAATGCGAGACTGCATTTCGAAGAATTAACGCTTCCTAATTGGATTGTCGCTATTCGCGAAGGAATGCTAATTCTTCTGTTTTCCTCTTCGAGCAACACAAATATTACAAACGAGCGCAAATTATTTAAAAAATCAGTCAACTATCAGCGCAGTTAAGGGCGTGGTAGTTTCGGACCGTATTTCGCAAAGAAAAGGGGCGAATTCTGCGTTGGCAACCCCATCAAACCTCGGTCAGTTTAACCGCAAGGCATTAGCGCCAGTGTCAAATGCCTTCGGGATATAATACAAAACCCTAAAACACACATAGTCGAAAAGAGGGCAACCGAGGGAGAGAGAGAAGGAGGGATGATTGGGGAAACTACGGCAAATTCATTTGGGAATTTTCCAACTCTCAATCGACGTTTATTTTGCCATAACGAATGAAAATAGAAAACGATGGAAAATCATACCGATTCGAAACGGAAGATTATGGGGATGATGGCGAGTGAAACACTGGAAACGAAATGCCAAAGAAATTAAGTGTTGTCCCATCAAAACCAGATGGAAAATGATGGTTGAAAAAACGACCAAAAAGAGGGGCGAATCAGCAAACTTTCAATCTATCCAATCCCCGGCCTTTTGAAACGCCATTTAGCCCACTTCGCCCCCTTTCATTTCCCGGCACTCGAGTACAAGAAACGTGGAAAAAAGCTTCTCGAATAACTTGTAACGTTTTCCCACTTTTCTTCCTCTCGGTTCACCTCATCGTCTCGCAGAAAAGAAACCGAAGAAAACCCTGCCGCCTGCTTTAACTTCTCCTTGTTAAAGGAAGCTTTTCTTCTTTTCAAGGCATTTTTTCTTCTTTTCAAGGCATTTTTTCTCCTTTTACAGGAAGCTTTTCCACTTATTATTATGCGCAAAAAAAGCACTGGACTACGAACATTCATAGGCTTTCATCTACATATATAAATCATTTTCGTTTTAAATACAGTTAAGGAAATATGAAGAAAAATCGGGAAAGGAAAAAGATATCGCAAGATTACAATCCAAATATGTGGAATGTAATTTATGAAATCTCTCCACCGATTCTGTTTTCTTTTTCTCCCCTTTCATACACAAATCGAAATAAATTTTATGAACATCTTGATACACGCCGTTACTAATAACGTTTCTCTAGTACGACACGCTTTCTAGAAGGATTCCGTTAACATTTCTTCTTCCTTCGTCCTCCTTCAGCGCGGCGATGCCAAGAGGATTATCTTAATGTGAAACGATAACGGGAGAGGTGATGTATCGCTGCAAATATTATAAATTATAAACCATAAATCCATTGATTTTAAACAGCATTTGAATTTATTATAGGACGCCTTTATTGGAACCGATAAATTTTCAAAGCGCAAGCGAAAAGCCGCTGCAGGGAAATTAATCCGGAAACTAAGAGGAAATGGCCGACAACAACATATAGGAAGAATCTCGCAAATACTAACGAATAAAAATCGAAAATAGTTTCAAAGCTTTGCAAATATCGAATTAAATTGGAGCTTGTTGCTTCATGCTTTTTTTGCAGGAATTTGCTGAATTTGCGTAGGTATTGAATTGAATCATTTCAATTTGCTAAATCCGCTACAACGAATAATACAAATGTGAGCCAACGAAAATCTGATTATTTGCATTGTTTCACTAATGTTAATTAATGCGATTATTGTTAAGATTGTCATCTAATTTTAGGCTCAACAGCATCGATTCAAATGCTTTCCTACGCGAAAATACCGCAGCGTTGACAACTCTTCGACGAAGTTGTCATCTTTAATTATTTATTTATTGCAAAAAAGGAGAGGTTTGCAGAAGAAGTGAAATACATAAATAACGACGGGGAGACACTGGGAAGAAAGGATTTTATGTTAAGTGCAATCTGAGGCGAATAAAACCGAGAGAAACGTCTCTGTAAGAGGACATAATCTGGGAGCAAACCGAAGAAGTATAAACACATTCGAATAACAACGCGTTTATGATCGTATCGTAAAGAAGAGTAATGCGAGAAAAAGAAGTAAAACACTATTTTCCTCTTTCTCACGTTTTTCAATTTCCATTTGGGCGGTGCGAATTTAATTTAAACGTACGTATATCGGCGACTTTTTTCCAGTTGCTTTTCCTCCGCATTAATTTCTATTACGAAGATGAATATGTATGAAGGGAGTCTCCCCGGATTAGTCCGGTCATTATATTCGAACATCGTACCTCGTTCGGTGCTTAATAAATAATAATAAAAGGACATTTGTTATTTCACACATTCGAACGTGAGCTTCCTCTTCGGCGATTTAACGGTTTCGCGACGACCGTCGACAACGATTAATGAATATTTCGGGGGATATTATAGTCCAACGTCGTTTATAATGTTTGCTGCAATCATAAAATGTGTCCAATGTTAATTAAATAGTTAACGCAGGTTTCCACGTTGACAATCTGATGGCGATGTTGATGGCTTCACCAATTTAATTACAACCACAAACTGCACGTACACGGATTTAATTTATTGATCGCATATAATTTATTGTAATTATTTAAAACTATTTTCTTTTAAAGAACAAAGGCGAGAGGAAAAAAAATAAAATTTTCCGGTGCTTTTCTGATATTTTTTCATTTTTTCGTCTCCTCGAGTCTCGCCTGCACGAAGAAGCTTAGCAAAAGAAGCGACTATTTGAGTGGCAAAGCGAGTTATTGCGCTTTGTGCAAAAATGCAAAAGTAGAGATGGATCCCCCATTATTTTATTTAATTGCTTTCAGGTCCGCATTCGTTACAATTTGGTTCTGGCTGCAGGACGAGCAAATGGATGTTTCGAGTGCCGTTATTAAATATGGATACTTGTTGCGGATCGCTTTTAAATGGATACGCTGATGGAATTGGTTCTGTTATTATTATCACTGTTATATGGACTGCTGTTGCTGCTCGTTGTGGATGTCGTTGGTGGTCGATCAATTTTATACGGGATTCTAATGGAATTATTACCATTGGATATTTTGCAAGCAATTCTCTGCAAATTTTTGCGAACTCGCTCTGCTTCATAACGCTTTTTTGTTGCGCGCCGGAATTGAATATTGGAATTGATAAATGGATTCTTATAAATGGCCACTCGTAAATGAAACGTTTGCAAATCATTTGGCCTTTTGTAAATTACAATTTGTAACGATTCCTTTATAATAATTCCGTAGTGTGTGCGATTGGATCTATTTCGCTGCTATTATTGTTCGTAATGCAGATTTACTGACATTTAACGAAAGTAGGAGATGGTGCGAGACGAAGGGATGAAATTTATTAGTCCTTTCGTCAAAATTTATTACGTTAGCAAGGTGTGGTGTGACCTTTTCAGAAATTCACGCGAATTAAACGGTTACCTCCATTTGAAATAGGCGTACGTTCGATGATACGGGGGGGCCCCCGTTTCCTGCTCATAAATACATTAGTTAGTTTCGAGTTTCCACAAATAATTTCACATCCACAACCGGTGGGAGCTGGGGATAATTAATTAAAATTATACACCGAACGGCGACTCGCATTGCGTCGGTTAAAAATTGAGCCTAATCCCTTTGCCCCGTTTTCCGCGTCTTGATAAACCTACAGATTCTTTTTAATTAGTACGTTTCATATGCCGACAAAGGATTCGCTTTCCGTTATTCTTCCTTCGTTTAGCAGATGCGAGCGATGGGGACGGATTATGACCGTTATAATTAGCCAAAGAATTAAAGCCTACCATTGGGAAGAATAATGGAACGAAAGTAACATGTAGAATGAGTAATTTGGCCACGGTCCAAAACGATATCCATGTAGAAAGCGAACTATACGCGCACGGAAAGCCGCCTTGAATAAAAGGAAATCGAGGACGAGGAAAGGAAATAAAAAGGATGCCCTAATATAAATTCGCCTTAAGACGCCGTAAACTTTTTCGCTCTTCCTCTGCGTTCGTCTTTATTAGACAAAAAATAAACTTGAAGAAGAACGTTAGCAGAACGAATTTCAAGTCTTAATATTCTTCTTCGTCCGCCCACATTCTTAAAACGACATTAACTTCTCATTACAGCAACTAACCTGGCGATGGGCGATGCAGCTGAAGAAGAACGCCCGATTAAAAAGACATTATTATTATGTCTTCAAGTAGTAATAACGAGTAAATGAAATTACAATTATAGCGAAGAAACGGCAATGATGAAAAGCGATGGCTGGATGAAACTATTACGAAGGCGTCGATTTAGGTTTTCCCGTCGTCTCTTTTTTAAACGGTTTCACTTTAACAAAAGAAAATAAGAGGGAATGATGAGGAGGGTCCGAAGAAAATTGAAGTTATTATGGAAGTTGTGGGTCGTTCTGTCGTATATAAATATAGATGAAGTTGAGGAGGGAAGCAAAGAAGAAGAGGAGCGCAAGGAGGAGATATAAAAGGGGAGGAGGCGACCAGGAAAAATAAACACAATCAACTAAAGTAAACTGCCAATAAATAAAAATCGAATCTTTTCTTTTTCTCCTTTCGTATAGACACATTCGCTCCCGAAGTCTGTTTACTTTCTGCGGCTAGATACCCTAATAGGTGATAAATTGCAATAAATGTATTAAGTAATAAAGTGGCAAATTGAAATTGGATATCGCTGTTTTATTTCTCTTTTTGTTCCTATTTTTTGATTTTATTTTACTCCCCTTTTAAAACATTATCGATCGATTGCAATTGATACAGCTTCCGAGGAAGAAACCATTAACAATCCAACTTTCATAAAATCCCATCCGTCCAGCTTACCGGGGAATTAGTGGGAAACGAAAAAGGACCCCCTTTGAATTTCGATTATTCAACCAAAAGGCTTTTGTTAATTAATTGCAGAGAGAAAATTTGGCGAAAAATAAAACGTTGCACGAGTTGATTCGCCAACGAGAAGCCAAAACATTATGATCGTTTTTCTCTGGGCAAATAACTATTATAAAAAAAAATTGAGAGAACGACGAAACTTTCATAAATTTTATAACTTTTTGATGGACTTTATTCACTCCTTTCCCCCGAAACACACATATACACAAGATGAGTTCAATATAAATTTTATGGATTTCCGTCGCAAAAAGAAAATGCGAAAAATAGCGAAATACTTCAGGGATTCCCATAAAAATATATATAAACAACTCCTTTAATAATTGTTGTAATGGGGAAAAAAGTAATCATTCATATCGCCCTATACGTTTCGCATTCCAGTTAATAATTAATAAAAGTTTCCTTTTATTTCTCGGTTTTCGTTCTCTCCAGTTTGACTTCCATTTATTTTCTCTTTAGTTTTTCTCTCTTCCTGAAGAGAAAAATGGTTACGACACGAAATGAAATTTTCCGTTATTCTAAAAAAGTTTCGGATAATAAATTTATGAATTCGCCTCTTCTACTTATTTGCCTTTTGCTACTTTCGCGTCTACTCCTCTCAATGTCCATAATTCATAAATCTCTCGACGGAAGAGCTGCAAGGAACGTGAAGAAAAAACCCAACAATTAAAGATGTAATTGATAACGTTCCCGGACGTTATAAATTAATTTCGAACGATGAAAACGAACAAACGTCTTCCTGCGAACGAGCGTTATTAATTTCGTTCTGCAGCCACAAAAAGAAATATTATTAACTGAATCTCCTTGACTAGAAATGGTGAGGCGATTGAAGAAAATGCGGAAAGCAGTAACGAATATTGCTTCGTTCTTCTCCGGAAAAATTGTTTTATTTGTCTCCGGAAAAATAGAAATAACAAATAATAATAATAGGGAAAGTGACCGTCGCCACTCTAATCAGATGAAGACTAACAAATCATAGTCTGTCGAAGAAACGTCACGTTTTATTATGTACGAGGATAAATTGCTGACAAAACAATCCCAGAAGTTATCTGATCATCCGCCTTTAGCAATCGAAAACGACAAAGTAAAATAAAATGAATAATCCAAATTAAAACAACTTGCTCCTGAGAATTATCAAAGCTGAAAAACAAAGATATTTTCATTAAAACCACGTGCGATTGATTTTCGATGCTAAATAACAGCAGGAACGTAGACGAATTGCCCGGCGCATCCACCAAAAACGCGTTATTCGTTTGGAACTCGCTAAATTGATTTTTGTTTGTTCCCGCCAGGGGGGAATTGGAATGAATCTAAAAAGGAACGCCAGGAACTCATATTCGTTTAAAGCATCGACCGATTTAATTAAAGCAAAGTTTGTGGAAGACAAAAAAACGTAGTCGAAGAAGTTATCTTTACTGTTGTTGCAGTTGCTTCTTGCACAGCTTCATCCTCTAACAACGTAGTCGTAAAGAGCAGGTGTTAGGGTAGTAAATATACTCTTCCAGATAGGGAAAGAAAAAACGATAGAGCAGCGATTCGTAATTCATATTCAAGACCTTGAATTACCAGAAGTTTTAACATTTTCCCACTTCTCATTTCGATCTATTTTTTCTTGCATTATAATCTACGTGACTCCGTCTGGTAGATGACGATAGCCGACGTGGTCGGTGTTAACGGCAAGGGGGCGAAGAAGAAGACGCCGAAAGAGAGCGTGTATAGTAAACAGAAGAGTAAAAATGTACGGATGCGAGTGAGTGAGCGAGCGCGTTCCTCATCATCGTCTTCTTCGTCCCAATTTTTGCTCCGCCGCCGTTCCCTTTCTAACCGTTCTTCGCCAGGATAGCTGCCAACCACGGGGATGAGGACGTTATCGATCGGGACGCGTTTCCCAGCAACTTGGTCCGCACCTTCGTTGTTGTTACCCTGCAGATGCCCGAATGTGCCCTCATTCCACAGGTTAATGTTTCGTGCGCTCTTTTTTTTTCCTTTCCTTTGCGTTTTACAAATTAATTTTTATTTCGGAGCGATTCGCGTCCTCTCCTCTTTTTTATGGGGCGTTTGAGTTTCTTGCAGGTTTTGTGATTTCTTCCGGCTTTTAGACGGGAAAGGAACCGTCGCGTAATGTGTAAAGTCGATTCTAACGTGTGTTGACGTTCGTTTAATTTTCTTTTTTTTCGTTTCGCACGAATTCTTATCGTTAATACGCAAGAATCGTATAATATTATAATAATAATGTATCTGATGAAAGAGCTTGCCGTAGTTAAGCAGGCATCGCGTGACGATGCATACGTTAAGCTTAACGATTCATTTCTGCCTATTTTAAAATATGCAAATTAATGAACGAATTGTAAATTAAAACGACGAAAAATAAAAACGAACGAAGCTTTCGTCCTTATCCAATGCTAATAAAAACGCAACAGGAAGCGGGAATGGAATGGAAAGGGGGATGAGGGTACGAAGAAATAATAATATATTTAGAGAAATAATAAACGGTTTATCTTAGTACGCAGTTTAACAAATGCAATTAAAAGGAAAATGTGTAACGTGAGATCTAACCCAGTTTAAATGAATAACACACAATTCAATATGCTGGAGCTGAAGAGTTTGAAGGAAAATGAGAGGCCACTCTGTGTGTGTGTATGGAAGAGAAAGCGCGATTTATAAATAAATTAAATTATTGTGAAAATTCGCATGAAAATGGAAGGGAAATGAAAAATGATGAGGGAGCGAAAAGAAAATAGAGGATCCTTCGTTTATTTTCTTCCTTTCGTGCGGGGTTTATTTCGTTGCGAATTCGTGGAAGAGGACAAACCCCCGGTACGATATATAGATTTGTATAACCGAGCCTGCCTGGAGCCATGCATCCAATAAGTCAGTCTGTTGGCAACAATTGTGATATTCTGTAGCATTATCATTATTATCGTGTTGTTGCTGGTGCTGTGGAACCTTTGAAAAGTGGGCTCGTTCCTTAATACCGCATGGGAGAAGAGGCTGCTCCCAGTTTCTCTTTTCCTTCCTTTTTTTGTTGTTGTTGTTCCTTTTCTTGCGTCCTCATTCACTCGTTCTTCCTACTTACAATACCCAACAATACCAACATGTGTACCTACATATACGTACGTTGGTTCTTTTTCTCTTCGCATACATTTACCTAATAAAACGACAGAAAAGGAAACGGAAAATTCCTCGCTTGCTTCCCGAAATTTGTGCCTCAAAAATTTACAACTTTATATGTATTCGTTTATACGAATGTCCTTCACCTTTCCCGTCCACTTCTCTCGCCTAGCTTTTATTATCTCTTCCTTCTTTCCTCGTTTCCTTCCGTTGGCATCGATGTTAACAAACTAGAAGATGCAATTAGCAAATTGCACGCGGGACTAATTCTTTTCCGTACTTTATTAAATGAGGTCGCACCTTTGTTTTATTATTACACTCGTTCGCTTTTATTATTGGCAATTTGCACCCGATTCCCTTTTATTTGCTAATTTGTTGCAATCTTCGAGCAATCATTTCGATCTTATTCAAAATGAACAAGTTTTTCGCTCCTGCGTTATTCGCTCGAAACGTAAAAATCAATTAACCAGGAAAACTTTTCTTAATCCACATCGACGGACATCAAATTGTTGCCCAATCGAGCCCAATTGTCTTAATTAACTTCTTAACTGAACAATGCCATAAAGGACCAGAGAAAAATGCGAGAGAAGAAGCAAAAGGAGGATGGAGATTAACGAGGACGGATGCTCATTTGAAGAGGCGGAAATGAAGAGGAAAATGACGTTAATAATGTGACGTTACATTATTAAAGTTGGTGTAACAGCTTGGTGATACTCAATTACGTTCCACAGTGCCCTTTTCTTCGACTGGCATTGACGTTTCTTGTTTTTGTTCTACCGTCAACTCTATATATATACAGAATACAAATTTTCCAGATGTTACAAAACGTCTTGTGTTGTTGTATGCGCACAATTAAAGTCAAAGGAAACAGTTTTCGCAATTGCGACGACAATGGCAATAATAATAGAAATGAACAATTTGCACAATTGGCGACCATTCTGCGCTCCGATAAATTCAATTTATGGTCACTTAATAATAAGTTTATTTCGCGAATAAATGTCGACTGATTAATCGAACGATAACAATAAAAATAACAACAAATCACCAGGTGCTGCAATTTTGGCGAATTTATTGCAAATTATCATGCAAATCGTGCGACTATAAAAGGAACTGAACGAAGGAAATGTTGAAGAAGAATAATTGAAGCTTTTATCATTTATTTAATTGCACGTGGGAAATTCCGTAAGGAAAAGCCGGTCGTTACCATTACGCCTCCTTCGGCGACGCAGCAATTTATCCTTAAGAAAATAGCCGGACGTCGTGAGAGATTCGATCCAAATCGGCCGGACTGAAAGCTATTACTTAACCTATTTTTAAACCGCTATCGGCGAACGCTATTTTCCGCATAGGTCATATCGATTCGCGGATCCGTTGATGAACAATTAAAGAATTGATTGGCGAAAGGTCATCGAGCAAATTTATTAACCTTTCGGCGCGCTTTGTTTGTCTCAAAATTTATGCTTTAATTTCCGTTCGATATACCTTTTTTTGTTGTTTTATTGATGATGATGAAGGAGAAAGGGCCAGGAATAAAAGGGGAAAGAATGAGAATGTGCGAGGAATGCATGCGAAACGATCGTGGCAGAATGAAAATTACGGAAACTGAAAAAACATTTTCTCTCGTTGATTTATTGCCACTCCTTTCCCCCTTCTTTTTCGGAAATAAAAAACGGTTTACGTTGAATTGAATCATTTGAATGCGAGATTCGCAAACGCTGGCCATATATGCAATTTATTGCCACTAATAATAAAAATAATAAATAAAACATCGCATTGTTTTTTCTATCGATCATCGAAACAACAATTCTTTCGGGAAAAGAAAAGCTTCTTTTGATGTTAAACCAAAGTTTAACAGGGAAGTCCTTTCTCTTCCGGTAGAACAAGAATGATTGCCGACACTCCTTCTTCTTTATAATCGCCGCAGCGAGCATGAGTTTCCTTCCGTCTGGACGGTTTTTATGGTAGGAACAATCAATAAAATTAAATTTTTATTGCCGCAAGATTAATTCTTATTACGCGGAACAATTTCTATCGGTATCTTTCAAGCGGAATTTATTAAAATTTCCCCAATACCAAAACAAAAAAAGTAAACTTTCAAAAGAACGTAGAACGATAAGACAAACGGAGATTTTGCAATATCAACGTTTTCGCAAATGCCTTATACGACACAAACGTCATTACAACTGGATAATTTTCTAATGCCAGCAAAGCGGCGAATCAAATTGAAATTCCTCGCGAATTTGATCGATTTTTATCGCTTCCAAAACAAAACAAACTTGAATTCAATCTTTAAATAATCATAGATTCGATAAATAAAATTAAATCAGAAACAAGAAAGTTTACTCGAATCATTTGCTGTTGAAATTGCCATTATTATTGTTAGGCAGTGATCGAGGGCCACAGGAAGAATGGAAAAAAAGAGCGAAATTGGGAACAAGTCGTTAGACCGAAAGCAATTAGTACATTGTAAAGAAAATGCGGGACGCGCAAATGGTTTTTAGAGGTCAGAGAGATAAGAAGACATCTTTTAGGGGGGAAAAATGGTAAATGACGGGAAATTGCGAAAAAGTGAAGGAGGGAAATGGGGATGAAAAGGTTACAAGTGGAGGGCAACCGAAAGGGAAAAACGAACGAAGAACGTAATGGTGAAACGATGCGATCGTAGTAATAATAGGTGATGTTATAAAATAGTCTGGAAAACATTTGAATTTCATCGTCATCAGCGTCATCGCTCCCATTTCAAATACGTCTCATTATCATCATCAGCAGCTATAAAGAGGTAAAGTACCACGCGAAAGGAGAGGAAATGAAGGAAACGCAAAAGGAATCAAACACTTGATGACGGCTATAATGCACAAGGTAACATTATAAATAAAATATGATTTATCCAATTTTCCCTCAACTTTCCTTCGCCTTTCTCTCTTTGACTCCCCCATTGCAAACGTATTTGCTTTCACGAATATCTTGCACACTTTCCGTTCCTATTACCGATATGAAGCCATTCGATCCCACGAATATTCAATGAACTTTAAAATTGGGATGCCCTTTATGAAATTGCACGAACGAAGAATCGCGAAAGGGATTGGCAGACGAATATTAGGGAAGAAAGGGCAGAAGCGAAAATAACGTTTAATTTTAACCCTACCCACAAACGAAAAGGCAATTTTGACGTTGCGAAATAAAGGAAGAATTGGCTGTTTCTCTGACAAAGGGAAGAAATGGAGATATTAAAATGTGTAAGATATTAATAGCGGCAGTGGAATCCACCTCAGAAAGAACTGCGAAGCCAAATTGGAGGAAATCCACTTCGCGAACGAGCGAAGAAAGTGTTGGGGGATTTGATTGATTACTTCATTGCTGTCGCCTAAAAATAAAACTGCCGGACACGACGAAGAGAAAAAACTATTATTATTGCCATTGTTGTCCGGTTCTCTTTTTTCGTCGTCTTCCCTTCTCTTTGCCTTTCTTTTAATCATCACAGTCTTCCCACTAATTAACTCACACTTCTTCTTTCTCTTCGCTTCTAATATTATTCATCCTCTTTCGGTTTCGTTTCGCTTTTTTTGCCTCGTTCTAGAGAACCTAATGGAAAAATGCCGCTAATTAAAGAACAATGTCGGCATTATAAAAGAAGTCGGATAAATGGAAAATAAAAGAAAAACGGGGTAAAGTTAAAATTTAATTATCCTAGAGACCTACCTCCAACTTCCTCGTTTCAAACTAATAATACACCATTTCGTCTTTCGTTCTTTTTCATTTTTTAATTAACCAAAAGTTAATAGACTTTTTGTTCAGAATAGGAGACCGCAAAACGAAGGAAACATTCGAACGCAAACGATGCACCATCAACAAAATTACAAACCCAATTTAAACCCATTCAAAGTAACGAAAAATATTTTAAGAACATGAGTCCTTAGATAACGCAAAAATTATAAATCCATAGAACTTAAACCAACGATTTTTTCTTAATTCTTTGCTCGACTTTTGCTCTCATAAACAATAACGAATTGTCTTTAAACCGATCGAGATGGTACTGTCATAAATTAAGGACCGCAAAAGGAAGAATGTATCTGCGTGTCCCGTCCTCTATCTTGTTCCTCATAATTCAGTCTCGTTTCTCTTGCCTACAATTTTTATTGTTATATTGGAAATGATGTTTTGCGAGATACGCACAACATGCAATAATATGTGAGAGACACAGAGCGAGAGAGAAGTTTCGATATCGATTTCGAATAAAGAAGAAACCTAACGCTCATAGAGCCCCAAAATGATAACGTCATTCGATGACTTTTTTAGTTTCCCTTTTCCCTCGCCGGAATTATATAAAAACGAAACTGTCCGCCCACGAAGAAATAGTTGTCCGCACCAAGAGGATTCCTCGTCGGCTATATAGAAAATCTTTAAGTTAAACGTCCTCCACCGTTTTCTTTCTTAATTCCCCTTTGCCTCTCCTTTTCTCTCTCGCTAACTTCACAAAAAATTCTTTTCTTAATTAACGAAAGCGAAGGAATTTCTCTCGGCCCTCCGCCTGAAGCCTTTTAAAGCGACGATTATTTTTTTCTCGATGGAGATTTCTGATTAATTCCCTGCATTCTTCGTCGCATAGATTATCGATAACGTGCGATTATTATTCCTCGCAAAAGCTAATTAAAAGCTTACCAACCGGATTTCTGGAGGCTTCTTAATGCAGATTTTTTAGTGCAGACTTTAACTGCAGTTCTTTATTCTTTTAACGTACTACTTCCTGCTTAACGTTTTTCATGTAAAGCGACCATTAGGATTTGATTAATTCCATGTTGGAGTGAGGCGACTGCTGAAGCAAGTAAGGTTAGAAGATTATTATAAACTAAGGGTTATCTGATGATAAGAATAATAAAAAGAAAGAAGGGAGAATTATAATTTAAGCAGATAAATACGTTAACTCTCTCCCTCTCGCGTTTCCTTCGCCCCTTGTGCATATATCGTTCTTTTTCTAAAAGATATGATACCAAGATACCGCGTATATGTGTGTTATAAAGGGCCTTTAGAGTAATTATAATCGCGTGTCTTGCACGAATTTTCCACGAGCTCGAAATAAAACAAACCGGTGAACGTAACGTAACATTTGCAAAGCGTACAATATTTTCGGCCTCTATTCTATTAATCTCGTGTACCTGTTATTAATATGAACAGCTACTCTAATGGAGTTGGCAAAACAGAGAAGCAACGACAAGAGGAGTGATAAAGGTGAAGAAATAATATCCAGTAAGTGGAGCGAATGGCACGTTTTGCAAATCAAATCCGCGTACGAATCGCCATTCACAACGGTACTATTAATAGAATAATTGCCATTCGCGATGGCACCAATCATATTTGGAATAATGGCGAGATCGTGCGATTTGCAATTAGTTTAATAAAGCTGTTAACATTGCCCAAAAGCTTAAAGCAAATCTTCAGATTTTCAATCGATAAAAAATCGATCTTTTTGATGAAGGATTTTTCTTTATTCGTCTTTGAAAAGCGATCCCTTTCGCTTTAATTAAAACCGTTTGTGCGGGGACTCGTTAAATTTATCGAAACCACGCGAAACTGCATGTAGATGGCGAAATAAATACAAAGCGCCGTAGTTGAATTAATTAAAATTGCGCCTGCCAAATTACGACTACAATAAAAATGATATCCGCCCGTTATCTATTTTGGCAATATTAATAACGTCGACGATGGCCGCGTTAATAGCAGCTAAAACTTTTAGCTCGTTAAAAAATTAATTAACAAAAAATAAAATACGCAATATAACGGAAACCGTTCGCAACAAAAAAAGCACACGAACGACAGCAAAAAGCGATGAATTTAAATGATCGAAATTTGGCAGCAAAAAGAAAGGAAAGCTTTTCACCGTACGCGACTTTATTCATATTCAAATCGAAATCCTATTACGGCGTGAAATAAAAGTTGACAGAAAAATGATAAGAAGAAACGTGAAGAGGAAGAGGGAGCGAAGCGTTGATGATAATTTTTAAGAGCGAATTCAATTCGAATTACTTGAATTTTAATTAAGCAATCGAGAATTCGGCAACTTTTAAGCTCTTCCGCGCATTAATCTTTGTCACTCGCGTTTGTGCATACAGAGTTTTGAGTGACGAGAACATGTGGATAAGTACGGATACTTATGATGGACCAAAAAAAAACGATATAAGGAAACTTTATCAAAGAATAAAAGCAAATTACGAGAGCTACCAAAATGTTGTAAAGAAATAATCGGAACGTAGCTATTAAATCTCTTCTGTTGGCCGTGTTCGCAGCATTGAAAGATTATCGACGCGACCGAACTTTAATAGATACTCACTATAAGTTTCAACGCTCTCACTATTATCGCCCACTATTATTGAGCCATCCATCCATTCGATCCAGAAAGACAGAAAGACGGGATTTCTCGCTACGCTAAAACAGACATTTTCATTCCTTCTTTACTCCCGTTTGTCTCCCCCTGTTTCTTTTATCGTCCTCCTCTGCCTTATCTCCATTTGCTCCCGGTCCCGGGATTTTATAGAAATTATTTATCGGGATTACGTGATCGAAAGGCCGGTTGAAGACCGAATGATCGAACAAAAAACGGATTAAAGACGATCCGCAAGCAGCGGGCAATTTTTCGCCCGTTAGACCCCGCGCCTGGCGCATCCACCAGGATCGAAACACGAGAATTCGCATAATTTCCCTTCATTTCGTTCGCATCCGTTTATCGGTAGTTTTCTCTCGCTGGACGTGAGTTAGCACGACGTTAAGAGAGACGCTCTTTGTGCCGCATTTTTTAGGCGTTATCCGCGCAGGAATTAAGCGAAATTTGCAGCAACAACAACGGCCAATAGCGAAAAGAAAGATAATAAATGCGAATGAAAGACGTTTCTGTTACCTTTAGCACTATCCGATGTAAAGTACATGAACCGAACGGATTAAACACCACCGAAAACACATCAAACATTGGACACGTATGACACTCTTATGCATAACTATCATGAAATCCCTTCTTCTTCGGTTTCTTCTTTTTTTTCCAAAAAAAATTTGTTTTCTTTTTCAGGAAATTGTATCACTTTCACTCTTCCAATTTGCGAAACTCATCCATCTCCCCTCTGCGATTATCTAATTGTCGTCAACGCAATCAATCCTGTCCGATTGCCATCGAATTATGACTTCGAAGCGAAAAGAAACGAAAAAAACGGGAGAACCGCTCATCTGTTTGGATTTGGGATCAAGAAAGAAAAAAAATAATCTAAATGAAACACACATCCGGGTTCGAATCGTTGCATTCCCATTTAAGCTCGTACCGTCTACTGCAGCGAAAGTCGCCGGGACGCTAGAACAGGCAGCGCCTCATGCGGATGTTTCGCGAAAAAAAATTATCCTCATCATCATCATCATCATCATCTCTTCCTTCGAAGGATGTGCACGGTAGATTTGAAAAAGAACGAGCTTCCGCCTCTAACATTTCCTTTATTTCATTTTCCATCGCTAGTTTCTAATTATTATTCCACCGAAATGCAGGACATTTAATTACAAACGATGACCATCGTGAGTTTGTCTTCCGACAAAAATCCAATTGGAATAGTCGCAATTCGTTTATTTTTTTGCTATTAAACGATCGCCTTTAAAGAAATAAATAAAAGCCTCCCAATTTCGATGGGGTGTTAAAGGAACCGATCAAATCGACATCAACATATCAAATTCGTATTTGCACCGTTTATGACGCGATTTATGAAAGCTGCGGACAAAGGAACGGCGTCGCTGGTTTACGTCAACAGCGCAAAGATTTTACGATTGCCATTTAATTTTTAAGCGAAATTATTACACCACGAATAATAATTGCACCTTTTATCACTTTTAATCAATTCAAGCGTTTCAGCTCCAGCAGTAGCTTCGTTCTGTTTTGTTAAGTTAGGAACTTGTTGGAGTCGAAGACGTTCGCTCTTCCTCCGCGTATCAATCGACTATTTGCATGTCGTATCGGATTTTGCGATAATTTACGCGATCCAAACTGTCAAGTAACACGCGAAAGGGCACGTGTAACTTGCTTTTTTGTTATGAAAATAATAATCGACTGCGGGGGTTCTTCAATTAGCTTCCCATGACAATAATAGATGGAACGTATATGTGAAGAGATTGGAAGATTTACATATCGCGTGCGCGATTCTTTTTTAGCTCAATGCCAAAAGTCCATCCTCTTTAATTATGGCATTTCTTCGTAGTCGAACATTCGCACATCCATCTTTTTCAACATTTTAATTTATTTTAATCTCTTCGTATGACCGAGAAGATTGGTTAAAGAGTCTGAATGTATTCTATCATACACGTTATGTGTGTGTGTGTGCGCGCTCACGTGTCCTATACATGATTTATTGTTTAATAAAATGGGAATTTCTTCAAGTTTTGGTACCAATTTCCCCCTTTTTCTCTCCCATATTTCCTCTGTTTCCCTATAAGAAAAAACGAGGGAAAGGAAAACATTTATTTTTGGATGGATTCGTTGCAAGATCATCAATCAATCTTACATCCATTTCTCTACCGATTCTACACATTTTTACTTCCCTTTTTACGTTCTTGCCAATTATAAATCGATAAATTTCGATATAAAAATACCGCATTAAATTTTCATTCCTTTCTACTTTCTTCCTTTAAACGCCGTATTATCATCATTATTGATCCGCCATTATTCCTCCTCATGATTTGTATTTTCTTTTATCAATTTAATGAAAACAAAGAAGGGAAAGAAAAACTTCTTCCTGCTTCTACTTCTTTCCATTAGCACACACACACGCTGGCTCGCTCGCGGATGGTTATCTCGCACAAACTGATTTATTGCCAGGATAACGAAAAAGCACTTTGAAGTCGGTTTCAAGAAGGTCGAATGGAAATTACAACGATAAGACTCGAGTCTATCATGTTTTTTGTTGCCACATAATTAAGACCCCCGTTTTATTATTATTTTAAAACTATTTTTAAAGATAAAGACTGCGAATTATATGATAGATAATAAGTGGGAAAAGTTGAAGGTAACCACGCATTAATCATGCGGTATTTTGGGGATGTTGGGAAACTCCATTCTTTTAAAGGTAACAATTTTTTTTTAATCCGCACTTGAAGGAACATTTCGCACGACATTCGAGCATTAATATGACGATTTTCTTTTTCCGCCGGCGATTAAAACCGCAAAGTTCTATGATAAATCTTTACACGTGGAAATAGATGAACGATTGCAGTTTCCAGTTGAACGAGGCGAAATAAAGAATCTAAAGTTTCGGGCTTTTAATCGTTCGCAACAAAGCTAGCGTTCGATGGAACGTCGTCCGACAGGAACAATTATTTGCGACGTTTAACTATTTTCGCATTGAATTCCAATTGAATTCTATTTTATATCCAGCTCGCTATTCACGTATGGTTAAATCTAATGATGATCCATAGAAGTGGGCCAATTTTTTTCTTGTTTCGCTCTGTTTTATGCAACAAAATCCGTGAAATTTTTTAAAAGGATCTAATAATAACGCTACGTTATTTTCTATTTTTTGTATTTCATTTCATCTCGCTTCTCTTTTTTTTACACATCCTGTTTAATTCCGGAGGAAGAATATTTCATTTTATAAAGCCAAAAAAAGAGGATAACGCTCGTAACGAAACTTTGTACAAAATCTCGCGCACTTTTTGGTTAAAGATATTATCGGAAAATGCGAAAAACGACCAACAATAGATTTGCAACTTTGTCTCTACGGTTAGTTTTATCTCATTGTTTTTGTCTTTAATACATAGCAGCTTTTACTCTATACATCACAAAAAAAGCATTTATCCTTCAACTAGTTGGATTGTGCAGGTAAAAGGAATGAAAAGAAATTAAACAGATCAATAAAAGAACGATTTTTTAATTCAGATCATCTTTATTTCCTCCTTCTAAAAACGAGGGAAGAAGTCAAAGCCAATGTTATTGTGGATACGGCAATCCGAAACACTTCCTCCAATAACGATCGATATTGTGATACAGGTGCGGCGCTACGTGTTGTAGAGAGTGATTCTCGTCCGGATAACTCTGCAATAAAGTTAATAAATCGTTACCGAAGAGTATGATTTCGTAAGAGCAAACTTAAACAAGTTAAGAATTTGCTCCAAGAAACGATCGTTTAGCTTTTAGCGTTTGAAACAAACTACAATGTTTACCATTAGTTGAAACATTACGTCGGCTTGCTCTAAAGCTTTGGCCAACAGCATCGATTGCTGATAATGGACGTTATCATCGGCGTTCCCGTGGATCAAGAAGTACGTTTTATTCTTAAACGATTCAACGTGCCTCGTCACATCTGTATTATTATAACCGTATTCGTTGTTAGTTTTATTCGGCAACCCCATATATCGTTCCGTGTAGATTGAATCTAAAATTGAAACCAATCGATTATTTACCAAGAATCTTCAGTCAAAAAAGAATCCATCAACAACCAATTGATGGAGCTTAGTTCGTTACCGTAATAGATAAAATTCGTGACGGGAGCAACGGACAAACCGCATGTAAATACGTTTTCCTCGTCTTTAATTAACGCCCAAGCTGTTGCGAAACCGCCGTAACTCCAACCCCAAATCGCCGTACGGTTTCTATCGATGAAACTGTAATTATCCTGCAAATGCCTAAAAAAGGAAAACAAAACTAATTAAGTGCAAAAACGCTATTGGCATTTTATTCGTTTAAACCCCGCATTTACTGGAGTTTACTTTAAACTCACCGGGTAACATTAATTTGATCTTCGATTTCCACCGTGCCAAATCGCTTATAAACCTCGAACATGAGATTATCGCCGCGTCTGCCGCTACCGCGACCATCGATCAGCGTGTAAATGTACTTGCGACTAGTCACGATATAATCGCGAAAACTCAAACCGAACGTGTCGCTAATTTGATTCGAATCCGGGCCGGCGTAACTAAAAGCAGAAAACGCACTCATTTAATAATCGAATAGATGGTTTTCTTTTGTGGGTTCGACATTACACTTCCACAATCATCGGATATTTGCGCGTTTCATCGAAATCAGGAGGCAATAATAACCGTACGTTCGCCGTGTAACCGTCGGCCACGTCGACGATCGCATCTTTAACAATCGGTCGCGACAAATTGGCCATTTTCTCGCGTAACAATCGATTATCTTCCCATACAAATCGCTCGGACTCTTTCTATAACATTTAGCAAACGAATCAGCACAAAAAATGCAGTTATCCGATCGAGCGGCAAACATTTACACGGGCCGTCGTACTATCGATCGTTGCGTATAGCGGTCCCGGCCCGGCACATAGTTTAGCATAATATGTATGATCGCTGCTAAAACTGGCGACGGTGTATTTGCAAAATCCTTCCGGAGTCTCGTATTCGCACGTCAAACACTTATCGTCCAGCGTGTCGACGTTCACGACGTAGATCTGCTGTTGAGACGGTCGATTCTCCACCGAACCCGTATAATATCTGAATAGAAAAGAAATTGATGAAACAAACAGTTTTAGTACGCGCGCGTTATACGGAATCGATCGCCGTTAAGATTAAGATGCATTTTTTCTTACACGTTGCTCGTTTTAAAATCCCATCCTAAGATTTCGGTGACCACACGCTTCCCGCGGGTTAATCGTCGCACGTTACCGGTCTCGACTTCGACTAAGACCAAGTGTTTGAAGAAGTCGTCGCCTTCCGGTTGCGAAACGATCGCAATCATCTTGTTCCCTTCCGTATCGTACTTCGGCGTCGGATTCGTTAGCCATCCATTTTTCGTTTCCAACTTGAATCGTTCCTAAAAGAAATCGTGATAGATCGAAATCCGCCTCGTTGTTCGCGTAAAAACTCACAAAATTACATTGCATATTCGTACGGCATCTATAAAAGGCCGCTTTGTTCTGCACGCGGTTCATCAATACGGATACAAAGGTGGTGTTATCGAGCCAAACGACGTCGTACAGGATACTATCGTCGTTTAATTCATAAGCGAATTGCGGTCCGTCATTTCCAACCATCAAATTGTATACCATCAATGAGACGGTGGGATTAATTTCGCCTACTTTTGGGTATCGTATCGACACGATCTTCGGGTATTGGTCTTTTATATCGCCCGGCGTCCCGTACACCGAATACGAGAACTCTTTTACGGTCGTATCGTTGAATTGCGCATAAACCAAATAGTTGCCATCAGGTGATAACCATAATGGTAAAACGGATGCCAATACTTCTTCTACAATTAAATTCATTTATGAATAATTACAATTCTGAACGAATCTCTTGGTTAATTTACCTTCGTACACCCAATCCGGGACGCCGTTATAAACGATGCCCGGAATTCCGTCGTTTGTGATCCTTTTCGGTTTCGACGAGCTTGCTTCTTGTAAATAATAAATGTTGTTCTCGAAGACATATATTAAACCGTTTCCTTTCGGCGTCCATCGTGCAGTTTGCAAATGCTTCTCCTCGTGTACTTCATAGTATTTGCTAAAAGCAAGAAGAAGGAAATATACAGTTATATTGGAGAAAATTTTGCAATTTGGGCAAACTTACTCATCGGCAATCGAGTAGATTGCGTATTGCGATGTGGTCGAGTGCCTGAAAATCTACCAAACCGTCGATTATCTGTTAGTCTCGATTCAAAACTGCTTTCTAACTTACTTCCTGCACGTTATAACGCAACAGGGCGTATTTCAAATCCTTGGAAATGGTATAAGTTGCGTCAGGATATTTTTCCTACAAAAAAAAATGTTACTGTAATTAATATAAGATATTTTTTTAAAGAAACCTACCAACACGTTGGCATCAAACAACGGCTTCTGCTTGTTATTCTTAACGTTGAACAAATAAACGCTATTATCGGTATCTAAAGTATAAACTAAAGTGTCGCCTACGAAAATATTAATAATAGCAAGTGATTAATTTAATTTTTCTCGTCAATTATATTCTCCAATTGATATCGTTTAATTGGTTTACCTGTTATCCAAGTGGCGTTCCATTCTTTGCCCGCATAAGTACCATTCAAAAAGTCGTTTAATTCGAACGGTTTCGATTGAACACCGTCGTCGCATTTCGCAATAACCGCTATAATTAATATGTATAATAATTTCGCTCCAAACAACATGTTGATTGGATATATACTGAAGATAGTCTATCGTTATTTTTTGTTATATATACGAAACGAGAGAGAAAATTAACATTTTATCCTTTCTTATCGTTTAGCCTTTTAATCGTCTCATAATAACTCTCGTTATTTATTGATAGATTATTTATATAAATATGTTAATCCGAAATTTAAAAGCCGCCCGAACAAAAAAAGGTTAATAGGATCATCTCTAATACCTGTTTTATAAAATATGGAATTTGAACGGCAACAGGAAAAAAACAGAGCGTTCTCTTTCAAATTACTTTTTTCTCCATTTTATTAATTATTATTAAATGGCCTATTAATCGTTAATAGTATCAGGTAATTGAAGAAGTTCTCTTGGTTTTTGCTCATCTCTTTTAACGAAAAAATAAATACAAAAGACGACCTTTTAAATCCTGTTATAATGTTCTTAATGAGACGCAATAAAAGCAAATAATAACCGTCACAGCCAACAACAAAAACTATTTCTCTAAGAGGTTTGGAGTTGATTTGTAAACAATAATATCGTTAGAATTATAGACTAGACTTTACAAAATACTTTGCTTTAGTAATATTCAAATTGATCACAATGAAATGACAAAAACTTGCGAGAACTGCTTAGTCTTATAAACGAAAAATCGTCATTCTAAGTCTTACAAATTATGCGTTTCGGCATGGCGATTCAAATCGTTCGCCCGCGAATATCTACTATCACATAAATTACAACCGTAAGGTTTCTCGCCCGTATGCGTTAACGCGTGCTCTTTCAAATCGGCGTTCGTCACGAACGATCGATCGCAAGATCGACAACGGAAATTCTTCTCGCCGTTGTGCCTCTTCATGTGGACGACCAGACAACTGGATTGAGCGAAACCACGATTACATATCTTACAAACGTACGGTCGTTCGCCCGTATGCGATCTCCTATGAACTATTAACGTGCTCGAACCGTTGAAACCTGACAAAAAATAGCATATCGATAACGATTAATTTAACATGCACGAACTAGAAGTACTTAATTGTACCTTTATTGCAAATATCGCATATATGAGATTTCTCGCCGGTATGCGTTCTCATGTGTTTCGTTAGCTCGTTCGATTGACAAAACGCTTTCTGGCACACGCAACAAACGTACGGTCGTTCGCCCGTATGTGTCCGAA
The DNA here is from genome assembly GCA_963695495.1 of Hololepta plana. Taxonomy (NCBI): domain Eukaryota; kingdom Metazoa; phylum Arthropoda; class Insecta; order Coleoptera; family Histeridae; genus Hololepta; species Hololepta plana. Next base: position 10,525,149 of record OY968836.1, read on the forward strand.
TGTGCGCTATCAGATTCGAACTGGTTGAGAAAGCTTTCGTGCACAGCGTGCATTTGTGCGGCCTTTCGCCTACAAAGGTAATTATATAATAATTTAGTATATCGTTAACGAATTCAAAATGTTTCGTTACCCGTATGCGTTCGCATGTGTTTCTCTAAATCCTGAGCCTGTCTGCATCCTTTATCGCACACCGGACATCTGAACGGTCGCTCGTCGGTGTGCATCCTTAAATGAATCTTATAATTACCGCTATGCGAAAATGCTTTATTACAAACTTTGCATTTGTATGGTAAATATGTCGAATGTGTCTTCATGTGTCGCGTTAATTTCGTACTAGTCGCGAATACCTTCATACAAGTAGGACACTGTTTGTTATTATCGTCTTTCGTTACCTTCTTAACAACTTTCAATGGCTTCTTCTCTTCACTTTGACTTAAGGGATCATCTTGTGTTTGTGGTTGTTGCAACTGGGACTGAATTGGTTGCTGTTGCAACTGGTGTGGTTGCAGAAGTTGCTGAGATGTTTGTTGCACTTGTGAAGACTGTTGTCCCTGTGGCTGTGTTTGTGTATGCATTAAATTCGAATGTGGTGCCAATTGTACTGGAGGTTGCATGGTCATCTGTTGTGCAATTACTTGATTATGCATCAAATTGGTTTGCATGGGTTGTAATGGCATGCTATAAGTGCCATTATACACTTGAACTTGTCCAACAGTATGCAAACTGTAACTGCCTAATGTTTGTAAATGATTCTGTGTTGGTACATTGTAATTGATCTGGGTCAATGGTTGATTCTGCTGTTGTGTGACAGGAACTAATGCATCAAATCTTTGTTCTTGAGATATGTCCAACAATGGTGTGCATTCTATGTACACACAATTATTTTGAGGTACATGATTCATTTGATTCACATCAATTGGTTGCTGTTGTGGTTGTTGAATTTGTATCTGTGGTTGAATTTGATGCTGTGCCTCATGTGCAACAGTTTGTTCTTGCTGATGCATTGGTTCTGGCTGTTGTAATGATTGTACTGCTTGATGTTTCGTCTCTTGAACTTCACTACTTTCAGTCACTTCTGGTGCCTTCAATTCTTCACTTACTGTATTGTTACTTATGTATTCTCTCAACTTAGCATCAGATCTCTCACATTGTTTCTTAAACTGAAAAGCTATATGCAATTTGGCCGAGCATTTGTTACAGATTTGTGCTGGCAAACCATCATTTTGCCACACCTACAATTAATTCATATTTGTAATGTTAGTATAAGGATTCCTTTAATTAATATATCTACCTGTATCGATGCACAAGACATTATTTTCTTTGATACGTTCACTTTAAATATCGACATCATGATGCCTTCTTTTAAACATATTCTACATATTTTGGTGAAATCTAATGCTTCGTTCGTTCTTGTCGTGTAATTTCCATTAGAACATGTAGTCATTTGATTTAAATTCACTAAATTTATAACCAATTTGAATTATTTTAAAGAACAGAACTAACCTAACAAACGTAAACAATTTTTCATTTTGAATAACCATTGGTTGCAAAAGTGGAAGATACCACTTTCAGATTTTTACTTAATAATGAATAAACGTCTTCATAATTAAGTTTTCTAAACTTTACTCGAAATATATGACCGTGCATTAACAGAATGTGCTGCATAAATGAATAAAGTTTATTCTTATTAATTCATATGGCGATCTAGTAAGATTTATACTGAATAGTACTTGTAAAATGGAGGGCTTTTTTAAAAGTTTAAAAGTTGCATAAACTTTTAAAACTTCTAATTTCTTTATAAGAGCATTAATTAAGGAATAAAAGCACGTTTTAAATAAATCTTTAACGAAATTGATGTCGATAACAGAAAACGGTCGTCAGAAAAGGATGTTATTTTGCAGAAGCAAAAAAAGTTTGGTACATAGAAAGAAATGTAATTATAAAGCGATGAATCATAAGGTCAACAGTATAAATAAACTTCTTGTTCTCTATATGGAAAAACAGGATTGTTTTGCGGCCGTTGAGAAAGAAGAAACGTTGGAAACAAACTGGATGATGGTAATAATACTAATGAACTTCTCTTTTTTTGCTAGGTTTGTTGAATCACTATTAACGGTCTAAATTTGCCATATAAACAAAATAACGATCTTCTTCAAGGAATTCCATCTAATTTCTTTCATCCTCATTTCCAAGTATAATCACACAATAATTAGCGATTAATAATGAGAATTATTAATGAAGATTCTATCCACTCAATGGGGATTCTTTGCTTTTATTTACTTATAGCTAACTAACTTATTTGAATATTAATTATTTCTCTAGTAGATTAACACTTTACTTGAGAATAAGGAAACTAATAATTAATTTACGAGAGAACGCGATTATGCGAGAGCAATTAATTTAATTTTCCAATGAATCATTTGCCCATTTGCATTATATAAGTATAGCCGAAATCCTTTGTTCGTAAGAGGACGATGGTGTTTCGCGGGCTAAAAGGAGAATAAATTGAAGGAAAACAATAAAAAGAAAATCCTTTCTGTTGCGGTCGCAACGTTTAAATTTAAATTTAGTCGAATACGTTAACGTTCAAATTTACGAACCAATAATGTCGCTGGATTTAAACCGTAAGCGTCCAATGGAAAGTTGTTTAGAAAACTCACGTGGTTTTTTTTATAACAATTCCAAGCTTTTTTTTACTCGTTCTCCAGCCGTATATATATTTATTCGAGATTGGAGAGCATTCTGAATCCAGACATTTAATCAGTGCCGTTGATTTAGAATCGTTCTTTGTATATCGTTTGAGTGATTTTTGAAAAAGTGTCCATCGATTATTTATATTTCTGTAAGGGTAAGATTATTAATTTGACTTTTATACATGTGTCATTAAAAGTTGAAAACAAATTGGGGGCCCTTCACATAGGAACCGTAACATGTATCCGATTTAATCCTAAATTATTTTTACCTGTTGCTCTGTTTGAAAGAAAAACATTTATGGTTTGTAGTAGTAATAACCGACCTGTTGTAATGGTTTCTATTCTCTTTTAGTTTACCTCTCTGAAGACAAGTATCCTAATTGATTTCGCTGGTTAAAAATTAACATTAAATTAATTAATTCATCTCTCTCCCGCAGATTCTTATCATCCACAACTGTAAACGACAATGGCTTCTGAAGTTACCACTGTTTCTACTGAATGTAAGTTATTATTTCCTTATCCATTTTCTTTTCAATGAATGTTGTAGTGCAGAATAAATAAATCATTAAGAGTAGCAAGGTCCCAAAGGTCGGATGCATAGAGGAATTCGATAAAGAACGTACGAAATGGTATCACATTGTTATATCTTTCATTTTTATGATTGAAAAGCATTTTCTATAATCTCATCCAAAGAAAGAGACAACCTTGTGCGGGTTAAATTTCAAAAGGATAAAGGCGCAGTTTCATGCAAAGAAGAATCCAAGTAGGAAGTTTTATGAAGGTCTTGCTTATTTCTCTCTCTCTCTATTTTAACTTTATTTCATTGCCATTTGCATAAAAGTTTACTTATTGCATTTGTTGTTGCTGTATAAAAATACTAATTGCATTGTGTTGTGGTTGGTTTTAGGTCCATTACTAATAAGATTACCTTCTATGCATACCTCAAGATCACCAAATAATGACTTGCTTATCAAAAAGCAATTGAGCTCCTAATTGGAATCGTAGTCCATTCATCACCTTGTTATCATTTCTGCGAAGGTGGCATTTTGTCGCTCTTTATAATTAATCAGTTGGTTATTTTTAAACTCATTCAATTGATAAGTCGCTAATTGTTATTTATCCATTGTCTCCTATAAACCGATTAACTGATCTATACGTTTTTTTGCGCTTTAAGTAATAAGCAGAGGAAATCGCTAATTTCTGCTATTTTCTGTTTCGGTATAACTGTTTTAGGGTCAATGAAATTTTAACAAATTGCCATTAATCTTCGCGCGTCTCTCCTTCTTTTTTCTTTTAAACAAGAGCGACAATTTAACGGTACATTTAATTTTATAGCGTAAATGAAAACAGAAAAGAAATGTTTCTGTTAGGCGAATCGTGGGTGTTCGTTCATTAGCATATAACATTCATCATATTGATTTGATGGTAAATTGCAGGAAGACAATAACAACAATTAGGTGAAAAGAGTTAACAAAAAGGTCGAATTGCCAATTGTTAATGCGAAAGTGGCGAGCAAACGATTACTTTGTTTCTTATTTGTTGTAGAATATAATTGCATCGTGGATTTAATTTCTTCTTCCAAGTTTTTTGAATAATTCTCTGATTTCCAATTGGTTTCTAGCACCTACGCTGCTCTTAATTAATAAAACAACAACAACAACAAAGTCAGACAGAAGAATTAAAAAAGAAAGCCATCATTTATGGGATGTTCATAATAAATCATCATCAACCATATGTGCATAGGAGTAGAGTTCTTTATATATATATGGTGAAGAGCATCGTTTCAATTCATGCTTCCATTCAAAATACATTTTGCCTTTTACAAGCATAAACGAAATCAAAAATTATGTTATATGGGCGAAGTGGAAAGCGGGTTCATGAATAAAACATTGCAGAAATACGTACGAAGAATGAATTGGTAGAATCAAAGATAATAGAATAGAATAAAATGCATGGAGATTCGAGTAATAAGAACCGATTTGAAATTCATAACTGCCATCAAACTCTCGTACTATTAGGAGAGAAAAAAATGGGCAAAATGTGTGTCAATCCGTAAAATGGCAACGTTTGTTATGCAATTTACTCGATAGACGATTGATACCAAATTCGGTAAATCCATTCGATTGCAGATCTTTCATTTACAACGTAAGTTTCTCGTTGGCAATCTGGTTTTTCGTTGCAGAAAGTTACCTCTACATTAAATAGACGTAGAGATTTTTTCAATAGTATTATTTTTCAATATCCCACAGTACAATAACAAGTTTCATACAGTTGTTGCTGCAGCAGTTTAAAATGCATGCGAGTGTTGTTGCTGTTGTAGGTCAACAATTGATGTGAATGACTTTTAAAGGCGCGGAGAACAGAGACAGATAGTTATAAAGAGCAAGTCGAAGAGAAATGGAAAAAAACCAACCCCACGCACTTACTACCAATAAGTCTGCGAGTAAGAAAGCGGGAGGATAACGAAGAAAACTTATTCTTCTGTTGTAGATTGCTGTTGTCGATTCTGCCAGATGTTCGTCTAACTTGTTTACTTTCCTTGGTGGATGTTCATGTTGTTTTCTATTACAATTTTATTATAAATTCCACCAAGATGAGGATGGATTTTCGTCTTACACTTGCCGGTTGGCAAAGTGAATGAGGGAGATGGTAAACTTGTTGCCGCCACCACCTGCGCGTTAATTAACGCCCGTTGGAATTAGTTAGGAACAGAGGGTGAAGCTTTTTCGTAGGGGTCGACCTACAAATTACCGCGACGGGGTCGAACAATTTCTGCCTCGCAATCTTCATACCGTCAAAAAGAGATGTACTTTTAATGTTGTATTTGTAGGATTGCGTTTCGTTGTTGGGAGAAGGGTTTTAATTAGTGTCGGACAATAGTAAGGCGGATGGAATACCTTTTTTAATGGATTAACAACAGTAAACTCCCAAGTTTGATGCTGTTGATGATTTTCTGCTTCCCTAAATGACTTCATTTACGTGGAAAATGACTCGCTCTTTCTTATGCGAACGTTTCATCATGCGGCCGTACGTTTCACTTCTGATCCTTTCAATGCTAGCCGCGTTATTGTTCCTTGTTTTAACGGTTTTAACTTATCTAGAAAAAGGGACGTTCGTATCGATAAAGTTAATATTCGAATACCAGTAGGGATTCTTGTATTGCGTTTCATTCCCTAATAACGCTATTCCATTGCAAAGCAAAAACGAGATTGCTTCATTTACCTCTTCGTTTTGATTACAATTAATGTGCGGTACACCTTAATAAATTAGTAATGGAATCGGATATGAGTAATCTGAAACGCCAGATATAAAAAAAAAACGGGGATCCGAGTGGGTTGAAAACAAGGATACGTTTGCAATTCATCCACGTGGTAGACAAGGATAATCGCATACGGGGAGGCCATTCACGCACATACGGAAGACAAGGCGGCGTCTTGTCGCGTCGCCTTTTCCCTTATGTATATTATGATGGTGGCGGCGGCGTCGTCGTCGGTGGCGTCGACGCCGTCGAGTATCGACCGGAACGGATGATGCGGCGTCGCAAAGGCTCGAACTCACCACACCTGCTTCTTCTTCAGTCGCGTTTCAACAGTAACCTGCTGTTGAGTGGACATTTAGTCGAAGGAAGAACGCCGGAAGTAGTCATTCTTGCCGGTTACCGGTTTTTTTATTTTGGTACACTCTTTAGCGTACGATTTCCAATAGCTTTTTTAAAAATAGTAATCGAAAGCAAAAGGGAATTCGCGATTCGTACGACAATCCGACACTGCCAGGATTCAGGACGAAGAGGCCGGAGAACGTAATTCGGTGACCGGGTTGATTTCGATCGCTTTTCCGGAGTTAGGAAAGTTTCCTCTCGCTACGAGGCCAGAAGCAAGTTGATCAGTGCTCGGGTTTATTTGGATCGCAAAGAAAGAAATTAGCAAAGCGGCAAGATGTTGATCGGTCTCGTTAGGGAATCCGTCATGCAGTGCTTCTGCCATACATGTAGGGCACCAATTCCACCGGCAAGTAAGTAATCCTTCGAAGTTTGTCCTTTAAAACTGTTAAATAATCTCTTGAATCTCTGTTAAAAGTCATTAATTTCCTTTTTATTTTGGGTATTAAATTTGAAATACGATGAGAAAAGTTTCACCAATAATTCTCCAACTTCTTCATTCTGTAAGTGTTACATTGGACTCTGACTGTCTGAATGAGTCACTGTTGCCAGGGGGTACCCAGAAGAAGGAATGGAATTGATTGGGAAAAGGGAGAAAGAGAAAGTTTCGCTCGTCCTTCCGTTCCCCGTTGGTCGTAAGGGAAGAAGAATAAGAAGGAGTGGGGTCAATTCGTACATAAAAGAAAAGAAAGTACTCGAAGAAGAAGAGGGAAGACGATGGCGAAAGTACATAAAAAGAAGGAAAAAACCAAACCCCTCGTCGCAATTTTTTTTCCTTTTTTTACGGGTAACACGAAAATAAATTTCTCCCTCTGACATTGAAGGGTCACGTTTTTATTATGTAACTGCATATTCTTTCCTTTTCTTCGTCGTCATTTTTTCTTCTTCGTGTGGATGAATACTGAAATGTTCGCATTTTTGGGGGCTGTTGTTTTAATAAAATATCTTTTTTTTGCGTGGTGGAGCCCTTGGCCTTGATGAGGAGGAAAATGCCAAGAAATCGATGGTAACTGTAATTTTATCCGACCAACCACGACACACTCGCATTTCTGCTGTGTCCCGGAGTAATTGTATTTAATTTGCGGAATTGGATTAGTTTTCATCCGGAGGAGAAGACGAAATTGGCTACGAAAAACTTTTTCTTAAACTCTTTATTTCTTATCGAGGATAATGAGGATAATTTGTTTGACCGCATTGGAGATTATTTAACAGAAAAAAAAGGACTTTTATAATTATCCAGGATAATCCGCGTTATCGATTCCTCTTTTATTTTTCTTCGTATCCTTGTACGTTGCGTTTCGTTTTTTATTACTTTGGATTATTTTCAAATTGATTTTCTACCAGCCGATTTCGTTTCCTTTATATTTCGTTGTATTTTTTTACTATACAATCATTAGATTCCCATTTACCGATCAATTAACGAATGAGTGTTTACCAATTGCATTTAATTGGATGATTTATGTATTTTTCTAGTTCATAGACGGCAAATACCGACTACGAAAGTTAAAACCAAGCCCAGAACTAGCCAGCCGAAGAAAGTACAATTCGTCAGTGAGTAGACGATTTGGATGAATTGAAGTTTTAAACAATTTGAATTTTCATTCCGTTTGATGCACTCGTTATTTTGCTCTAAGCACTTGTTTTTGCACGGCTTCGTTGTTGTTGTTGTTAATTTTGATATTATTTGCCAATTTTATAGCGAAAAAACTGCATTCGAATATGATTGAATCTAATTTGATGGTTAATGATCCTTCGGCGAACGACTGAAACGGAAAACGTTTCCGCTTTCCGTATCGAACGTTTAATTACAGGCTACATGTAAAACTGTATCGATCCAGTTTTGCCGCAATGTAAACTCCAAATGGAAATGTAGATGGAAAATCGCATGAATAACTGATACGATTCCCATAGAGCACATCCTATCGATTGCTTCCGATTGCTTTCCGGAATCTTGCACCAAATGAACTGAAAAGTAAAGATTTCCCACAAGAATGGTTTTAATCATCTGATTCAAAGCCCGTTGAAAAGCATCAGATTATCCTAGATTTTATTTACAATTATATTTGCAATTGATTGCGTTTTTTAATCCGAATTTGTTACGTATCTGTTTAGTTCCGTGACTGAACTAAAACGCGAGGAATTTGCTTTTCGCGTGACTCGTTTAACTGTTCTGGCGCCTGGAACACGAAAAAGAGAAACGTTTGCTAAATCATTTTCATTTCGAAACGGTCTCAGTCGATTAGTGTGGAACGCGTTTGTAGTTTTGCCCATTTTTCAGGGGCCATCGCACTCGATCCGAACCAATGACTGCAATGCGGCTTCAATTCGATGCAAACGGCTACTTCCCGGTTTAATCAATTACTCCTGTTGCTTTTTCGCACAATAAGAATGCACAGGGGACGATTTAAATTAGATAGAAGTTATTTTCGGTTAATTTGTGCGAAATAAACGGAAGCGATTCGCGGCGATTTGCCTTTGTGCCGCAAAAAAAATGTTACCGCAATTAATCGGGCTAGCAAATTTATGCGGCCAATGATTGCGTTAATTGCCCTTTTTTTTTCGGAGACATTTGCCGCCTCCTTTTTTGCTGCGACGTTCGTCCTTTTTATCCCGGTCTATTATCGCTCGTTTCGCACATATCGATTTTGCGTGTATATTATTACTATTATGCGAGAGCGAGCCATTTAACAGTCTTTCGCGACATGTGTTTTAACGCGACGGGTTTCCCTATCCTCCAGCATTTTCCACTCTTCTCTCTTTTTCCCTTTTATTCTGGCCGTTCTCCCCTTTTTCCCGGTGTTGTATGGGGGGAAAAGGAACCTGTTGTGTTCCATTGCCGGAGGGAAATTTATGTAGCCCGAAAGGGCGAGATTAGGAACGAAAGTTTCCGCTAGCAGATGATGGTTACACGTACTTTTGCTTCCTCTTTTTGGTCTCATTCTCAATTCTTCGTTTAACCGACAATGTGCAAATAAATGCTATTAGAGGCGAGTTCATTGACACCGGCGCTTAATACATCGGGTGCCATTAATTTTATAGTTCCTTTTATTTATTCAAACTTATAAATCAATCAATGTTACCTCTTCACAAGTGCGCAACATTCGTCGATGGTTGACTTTCGATTGCCGAATCGTTTGCGGTCACTCGTCGTCTTCGTCATTAACGATTGATGATGATGATGGCCTTTTATTATGGCCGATGTCGACGCCGCCACATCCGTAAGCGTCTCACGGCCGCCGGTTGCCTAGGCCTTATCGATCCCTTTCGCGTTTTATTACCGTTTCCAATTCGACGTCGGCTCCACGCCACCGACGGCGCCGCCTCGTCTGATAAAATAACGTCGAAATAGCACGTCGTCGTCATCGTTATTTTCCATCTCGCTTGGATCCCCGTCTTCTCGCAATTACTCCTTGCGAATTCACTTTCCATCCACGGCGTTCGCTCATTCTTATGCGGCACCACGTTCCCTTAATCGGTATTATGTATCGTTATTATTTCCATTCGGGAGGCGAAAGGAATCGTATTGTTTCCAGCCAGTTAATTGAATTTCTCGCCACTATTTCCACTAATTATATTTCCTTCAAAGTCGATTTGTTATCCTTAAATTTCGCAACCGTGTTAGATGCGGACCGGTTGCATTTTTCCTTTCGGTTTGTACGAGTTTATTATGAATTCTTCTGGTGAAAAGCGCCTGGCGATCGCACCCCAATTTAATATAATACCAGGGGAAGAGAAAACATCGATTTTATATTTTTCGTGCATTGGACCGTCTTCAATATCGGTTGCTTTTTTGTTCGCACGATTTTGGTCGATTTGTCCTTTTTTGATTGATACCCAAACCGCTTTTTAGTATTTCGTTATTAAGCCCCCTTTTTTCTTATGGCAAACCTACAATAAACCCATTGGAATCGTTGCAGAGTATCCGTGAGGTATTATTTGTAATAACCGGATGTGGATCATTTGTCTAATCGATAATCGTTGTGCGACGTTGGCCCTAAATTAACAATTACAGCGCTGACCTTCTTTTGAACGAGCATCGATACCTTTACATAATATTCATTTATGATTCAAAGAGAAGATTAAATAAAGGAATCGATTTCCTTCGTTGGAACTAACCGAAAATAAACAACGCGACCGGCCGCCACCAAACGAAAACTTGCGCGAATTCTAATCGCCCGAAAGAAGAAAATGCGGTCATCCAGAACGCTTCTTTCTTTATTATTTATTTATTTTGCACTAAAACGAAATTCGTCGACAACAATAGCGCCATTTTCAGTTTAGCTCGCAAAAAAGCAATTCAATTACGCCTTTGTCGTACCTTTCGTCGTCCTTTCTTACGATTTATTTTTGTTATTAGCGACCGAAGTGCGATGCCAGGAGAAGACCAGAGGCGGCCTCTGCTACGAGGTGATCCTGGGCGAGCCGGAAGTCAAGCAGACGCCGCCGAAGAGGGCGACGTCGCCGCTAAACAAGAACGTCTCCGTGCAGGACATCGAAGAGAAGTTGCGCGCCGCCGAAGAACGTCGACAAGTAACAGTTCTACTTTCGAAGGGAAAACCCTCAATCAATTCATCTCGTTTTTCTCGCAGCAATTGGAATGTAGCAAGATAGCGGCGTTGTCGGCCAACTTGCAAAAGATCGAAGAGGCGTCGCGCAAAAAGGACGAGCAAACGAATCAGTTCATTGCGGCCACGAGGGACGCGCTCGAACAGAAGATGGAGACGCACCTCGGTAAACGCGAGGCGTACATCACCGATCTGAAGACGAAATTGAAGGATCACATCGAGAACGTCGAGAAGACGCGTCTCTCGCTGGAGCAGCAAACGAACGAGATCAAATCGGCGATCGAGGAAAAGATGAAGACGGCTTCGGCGCAACGTGACGAAAACATCAAGAAGATGTTGGAACGTCTCAGGGAACACGTAAGTTCGCAAGAGCAACGGTAAAGATTCGGCGAAATGTCATAAGGCACAAGCATAACATTATGATTTTCTCATCGCTGATTATCCGTTTTCTTTTTAATGTGTTTGCATGTTTTTCGTTTATTTATGTACTGTTTCTTCATCTATTATGTGTAAAATAAAAAATAGGAGGAGCAGATACAGAAGGTGCGTACCAGTAATGGCGTTAGATTCAATCAATTAGAAACGTCCATACAGGAGAAACTAGAACAAGCACAAAGTAGACGCGAGCAGATCGAGCAAGAGCAAAAGAAAAAGCTACAAAGTCACGTAAGTCGCCCGTTTGTGTCCGTTATTTTGCCATTTTCCAGCGCTTCTTCTAAGAGCTGCCTCACATTAATTGATCGATCGTCAATTAGACAAGCTTTCCGGACGTTTATTCTAATTTTTCGCTAAAAGTCCGGAGAGCGTGTGCAATCACGTTCACCTTTTAATTTATTTGCAAATTCACCATCATTGTTTGTTTGTTTTTTTTTCTTTTATATATCGTGCAGAACAATAGATTAGTCGAAATTAAGCAAACCGAAGAGGTCCGTAAGATCGAGTATTCCGCACAAATCGAGACCAAACTGAGCACGGCCGAGCAGAAGCGCGAAGAAGAGCTGAAAAAGAAATTGGAAGCGGCCAAGAAATACGTAAATATCGTCCACGTTTTATATAATATTTAACAATAATCCCATTAAATCGTCGATTTAATCCGCGGAGCTCTTCCCCTTTCGCAAATAACGCATATTTTTGAGCAAGAGCTTTTTGCTTTTTAAATGACGATTCTTAATTCGGCTCGATTGCGTTTAATCATCGGCGCTTTTTCTTTTTTAATATTTATTTTTCTCACTCTCATCATCATCTTAACACAGAACGAGAGACAGGTGGAGGTCAAGCAAACGGTCGAAACGGTCCAGGTGTCTCGTAAGTCTGAGAAATTCAATCAGATCGAGACGAAACTGACTACGGCCGAGCAGAATCGCGAGAAAGAGATTCAGAAAAAGTTGGAATTAATCAAGAAGAACGTACGTATAAGCAAACAAACGATTTAATCATTATCAGCAAATTATTTTTTGCAACATCACTCATTCATCACTCACATCTACAACATGCATTTGCTATATATATATATTAACATTAACTCTTTGTACTTTTGTCTCTTGCGTCGCAAATTAAACGGTTCAAAAAATGCTTTTTTGTAGGAACGACGTGCAGAGGCCGTGCGCCAAAATAAGGCCAATATCGTTGCGAACCAGCAGGCAATTAATTCGTCTGGTTAAAGGAGAAGAAGCGGCGGCCAGGAGGACTTAATGGCCACGTCTCCTCCTATAACTACATATACAAGCTTTTCTTAATTAATATGGTTTCGATTTGCAAGAGAGAATGAGAAAATATTATTGCAAAAAAGAAGATGATAATGATATGCGAATTAACCGTTTAGTTTTAACTTGCCATACTGTCATTACCATTAATATTATTATTATACTTTTATCTTCTTTTTCTCTCGTTTTTAAATTGATCAAAATGTAACTTCACCATTTACTACGTTAAATACATCTCATTATAGTTATTTAAAAAATAATGATGTTGCCATTAGTTTTAAGTCATTTCAAATTAATCGTACGTTTTTTCAGCACGCTTCTGCATTACTTTATATATTGAGTTTATTATTATTATTATGATTAGTTAAAGTAAATTGATTTAGTTTTATTTTAACTTCCTTTCAGTTTGATTTAACGGAATTTTGATGATGATGACGATGATAAGAATAAAGTATTAGATAGGTAACAAAGTAATATTCTATTAATTAAAATAGGTGCAAGAGAATTTTAGATCGAATTAAGCAAATTCATTACGTAATATTATTAATAACATTGTAATCCGACGACGAATATTGGATGATGGAGCGAAAAGAGAACTTGATGGTGATCTGACGGATCAAAGATAATAATAATAAGTGCGTAACAATAATAATTTGTTGGCGATGACCAGCCAGCTTTTTCAGCAGATGTAACTTAATATTAATGAAAAAACGATAGCTTTTTTATTTGAAATGGACTTATGCACTTTATCTTATCATTAGCTAGGTAAAAAACAAAGTACATATTATAACAATTAAAGGATAATAATAATGATGATGTGTGCGTGTATGACCGCAAAACATGTAACTAAGAAGAGCAAATCGACTACTTGCGGTTCGGATATGATGATGATTGGAAATCGAAGAGAAAAGGCCCCCTCTCTTATATATCTGTATTGTTTAATGTTTAATACTAACGATATTAACAAGAAAATACTAATGAAGTAAAGAACCGCCGCTGTGCTGCCTTGAGTGTGAAAGAATGAGCGATTGCATAATTAATAAAAGAGATAATATACTGTGCTTTACTAATATTGATCGCTTTAATTTAGAATTTAGAAGTAGCACGAGGACGATGGAATTTTGTAAATTAAAGCGATTAGTATGGAGCTTCTGTGATGAGTTTCTTTTTACTAAGTAATGTAAAACAAAGAGAGAAAAAATGGTTTATAGGAAAATATTTAGCTAAAACTGTAATACTGTAGCAAGAATTGTGTAGTGTTTTTTCGATGATGCAAGCACCAATTTGTATTTACATAAATATTTCATAAGCTTTTAACATGTACAAGTATCTAATGAGAGGAAACCGAAATCAGTTCAACATTAATGGAAAGGATGAAAACCGTGTTATTTTCAAAGTTCCATTTCTTTTTGTCATTGTACACAATTATTTTTACTAAATATATGAATATACCTTTAAAGGATATTTGCTTTATTCGTAAGAGACGAAATGCGAGGAAAGTTTTGAATAATATTCGGAAAATCTTGAATTGGCGGTCAGGAGTCCAGGCAACCAACTGAACACTGGAAAATTAGCTGATCTCCAGCTTTCCTCTTAGTTTTCTTTTTGCAGATAACACATGCTTGCTTTTCCTAATACAAAGACTACAATTTTGTGCCTAATACTAAAACGAAAAATTATACAATTGCGGATTAGCCATCTTTTGTTGCTACAAGCAACTTTACCACGTTACCGTCGAAAATTCAAAAGTGCGCACTTTTATTTAGATAATGAAACAAACGGGCAATCAAGAAAACCAATTAATGAACGTACCCTTTATTGAATAAACTTACTATTTTACAAGATTTACCATAGAAAATAGTGCTCTCATCATTTATATATGTAATTTAACAAGGCTTCGGTGACACGAACGTAAGGATTGTTAATTCAATAGAACAATGGAAACTGTAGAAATTAATAGCTGCGTTATGCAGATCCACAATAGCCCAACAATTCGTCTCGGGTACAAGGCTTTTCCGTGCAGCACTCGTCGACGATACCTCTTTTAACACGATGGTTCAAGAACTGATACTGCATTCGCTTCAACGAGAACGGATATAGAGCTTTTTCGTAATTTTCAATTTCGTTCGGCGCATAATTAATTAAATCTGTTCGCGGAAGAACAATTAATTGATAAGCGAGTGATGGACATATGTTAATAATTCACGACTTACTTGGCAATATTTTCGATTTCTTCGAGGCAGTAGCGAATACGTTATTACATGTTTGCGCAACAAGTATCGATAAATGTTCCCCGCATTGGTACTTGTATTCGAAATCGTGGCATTCGTACAAGCAAATGTGTATCGCAGAGAGTACGATTGCTACGTAAAACGTTAGATTCATCTAAAAGATAGAAACCAATCTTCAATATAGCAATCACGGCGATTGGCAAGAAGTTGCAAGATGTACTCACCTTAGCTGTTAGACGATCGACTTGTTTGTGAAGAAACTAGGCGAATCATTTGCTATTTATACCATCCCGTGGCTCGAAAGATTTTGTCAAAACTCAATGGAGAGTGTTCATTTTATAGACGTGCTCGTAATTAAATTGTCGCTTACATTTAATCATTATTCGACTAAACGTTAATATTTCACAGTTGGATGGTAATTCGGGGAGAAAAGTAGTTTAAGAGGTCGATAAAGACGTTGCTAACTTTTAGGAAATGGTGGTATACTAACGAAAATTTTTCAATTGGACAGAGGACGTTTATTTTCGAGCTTCAACACCGTCGATTATTTTCCCCGACTGTAAACAGAATCCAATTATTTTCACTCGGATGGAAATCAAGTAATTTCAATGAAGGAAGTACTACAGTTAATTGGCATTGATTTGAGCTTACTGCGGGTTTAAAAGAAGAAATAGAGGCATTTTGTTTGTTACTTTATTTTCTATTTATCTTTATAATAGAAAATTTAATTTACATTATCTATTCATAATCAGTTAGTTTTTGAGATCGTCCAATGTCTATTAGGTTTATTATAAATAATAAGTGTATTTATCATAATATTGTTCGTTTTTATTGTATTAAATAATTACGACTACAAAACCAATTATATGCCTAGATAAGAACAAAGTAAAAACGTCAGGAACAGGGTGATTATTATTATTAATATAGCTAGCCAAGCTGATATTGTGCCTAAAATGAAAAAAATAAGTATTAAATAGAAGTTATCAAACGAAAGCAAACTAATTGGCTTACTCCTATAAGGGAGACTGTGTATGCAAACTTGATTATCGACGGAAATTGAAACTACGGCCGCTTCTGATATTGTTGTAATAACGTGTTGATCTTTTACCACCGGTAGAAATTCCAAACCGGTCACAAACATGGAATGTACTCCAGATATGTGGAGAGCTTTCTAAAAAATATAAAAACCTGTAAATTTCATACAATCGCTTCGAAGGAATCCCGTCAACGTACTTGTAAACTAAAGGCGAT
The DNA here is from genome assembly GCA_963695495.1 of Hololepta plana. Classification (NCBI taxonomy): domain Eukaryota; kingdom Metazoa; phylum Arthropoda; class Insecta; order Coleoptera; family Histeridae; genus Hololepta; species Hololepta plana. Next base: position 10,541,250 of record OY968836.1, read on the forward strand.
ATAAATTGTAACGGAACCGCTAAACATTGTACCGATAGCGACAAATCTACCATCATCTCTTACAGCCAGTGCAGACAGACTTTCATCAATAGCGGCCACTTTTTGTAGATTACCCGTACCCGGTGACCATTGTTGTAGATACGATTTCTGTTTCTTTGCCAATCCCGTTGGATTTGCTAACATGTATAATGCAGAATTATCTGTACCTTCTACAACACCAAACCTTAAAGAAGTTTCATTAAGCATTGAGATCAAAAGGTCAACGTTAAGCAAATACTAACCGACATCTTTTGTATAAATATTTTGAACCTTCTGGGAATGGCCACTGCAGCTTTCTTATTTCCTTTCCTGTCTTATGATCCCACACAACAGCCAGACCATCTTTTGCTATGGTAATTAAATATTTTCCACATGGACTGAAATCTATATCATCAATTTCCTTCTTATGACATTTTAGTATATGTGATGGCTTCAAAGAAGGAAATTTCCATAATCTAACACAGCCCTCAGTGCCACCTGGAAATGGTATAAAATTTAATTACAACTGCAGAATTACCATAAAAGCTGACAATGAGCACCTGTAGCCATAAATTTACCATCAGCAGATATTCTAACAACTCTCTGCACTGGTTCTTCAACATTAAAATCTGTCTGAATACTGTCTGATGGCACAAAAGTAAACGTCAGTTTTTTAACATTCTTATTACTATCAAGTGCTGCCCGCTTCTGGGAATCTCTTCTCTTTCTGACAGTATTATCATTAGAAGAAACATTCTCAATGACTGTCTCATCAATTAAAACATTTTTCACATTATACAACTGACAATGGCTTTCTTGTCCAGCAACTAAATATGAATGTGTATGATCACTATAAGTTGCACAGTTCATAACAACACTGGGTCCAGTCTCATGTCTAATCACCTCTTCAACAATGAACTTGTTGCCGTCATGTGACAATTCGAAGATTTCCTGTAATATCAAATAGAATTTTGTAATTAATTATTGATGAATATTTAATGATTACTTGCAAATCCGTTTGCTACTCCCGTTTTTGAAGAACCACCACCGCCACCAACTAATATATGCCTGCTCGTTAACATTTGTACTGTATACAATGGAAAATTAACTCTTGCCAATAATCCATTTAGATTTCTTCGTGTTTTGGGCATTTTTTCTCTTTTTACTTTCTTGTTCGATCCGAGATTTTTACAAAAGTAAAACCAAAGATATTATACTTAGAGATGTGCCTATTCCATATAAGAATTTTCGTTCAAGACGCCCTCCCTTCGGGACAAAATCGAGGAACTAATTCAAAATTACGACCTCTATAGGCTCTTATTTCGACTATATGAAGCCGGGAAGTTTAAAAAGAGCGATTGTGGTCCGCCGGTTAGGGATATTTGAACTAACATAGGATCACTTTGGGAAATAAAAATTGTCCGGCGCAAAAGCAAAAACTTGCTCCTACTCCGGGTCTTTCTATGCTACTCTTTATCCGTTTACCCAGTGGGATTCGAACCCACACCTAACCAACTATCACTCCACCGCTATAACCACTTTGCTACACGTACTTTATTTAAAAATTGGTTAATTTTTAATTTATTATGAACCATAGCTAATTCAACAGCTTTTAGTTCAAATATCCCTAACCGGCGGACCACAATCGCTCCTCTTTTTATACTTCCCGCTTTAACAGGCCAATCACAATAACTAAAGCGCACCTTCCATAATTTTGTATGCAAATACAAAATTGGAAATAAAATAAATAATAAGATCTTTTTAAATATGTTTGCATATTTGTACGCACATGGGTTAATTTTGGGACAAAATTAAAACGCTCAATTTTCCAAAGTTTTATAAATTATTATTCGTTAATTAAGATTAATAATTAGTAAATGTAATAAGATTCCGCATTTTTGCATCAATGATGGTTACATGTTCAATCGCGATTTGCAATTAAATGCATATTTTGTTGAATTTCAGTTCAGGATTTCGATCCGGAAAAAATAACGAGTTTTATGTATTATAATATCGATAATAATAATTACTTATAATAATATCAATAAATGTTTATCAATCTAATTTAGTTTACGTTCAATAAACAAAGGAAAAGGAATACGAAGGTTTGATATTATATCAATCAAAATTTTAAGCAAGATGAAAACAAATAAATTAATATTTCTTCGGTTCGGTTTCGGCTTTCGCTTCAAAAAGTTAACTCTCCTTTTCAGAATATGTAAAATTTGAACACTCAGCATTGCAAAGATATATGTTACTAAGAGATTAATTGACTCAATATTCCCTCAATTAGAATTTATTTGTATCGAATCTTGTTCAACTTTTATTGTTTAATTTCCTATCAGAAACATTAAGAATTAAGAAACAAAATTATAAAAGATTCTCCTTAAATTTTCCTAGAGAGATGTCTTTCTACACTTGATTTTATTCGGAAGTCCTTACCGCACGCACGCAGTATCTCTATCTTTTATCGCAACTTTTCTTACAATTACTTTGTTCGCTCGGCTCGAGAAACTTTATTGGCGATAGCAAATGCATTCATATATCATATGAATTAATCTCGCAATCGCTCCTACGCGCAATAGAGCAGATTCAGACTCATGAAAGAAAAAGCAATTTCTATTTAATTTAATTTCCTATAGCTAATAAGTAAATAAATTATGTATATACTTATGTAGTAATGTAGTAATCCGGACCAATGATCCGGATTACGGAACAATTCGGATTATTAACGACTATTAGAAATGACTAATAATACATAATTAAAGAATAAGGCTTTTTTGCAAGTAATAAACTGTATTATGTATTTACAAAACTACTAACAATAGCAAAATTCCAAATGCGCATTATTCATAATTTTTTACTAGTAATTCTTCCTTATATATACTAAGATCAATATTAAGATTAATATGTAGCCAAGAGTTCGCTTCTAAAAAATATTATTGGTGCAAAGTAGCAAAAGTTCTATAACGCATCTTACATAATTTTTTACGCAAATGGCACGATTAAAAATAAAGAGAGATTCCAGATATTCATTAATTATTCTTGGGACAAATAAAGAAATTTTCATCAATAAAAGAAGTGGATCTGTTGTTGCAATAGAAGGAGGGCACTTAGAACATTTGAGCTATTTTTCCATTGTTTTCTTATTCATAGTTTGCATTGCTTGTAAGTAATTGTAAATAATATAAAAGTTGCAAAATATTCTACATCTCCGAAACTGTCCATTTCCGGACCCATATTCAATAAGACTTTTCTGCTTATATTGGGCCGTATTATCGCCTTAAAGTTTGTGACATTTTTTAAAACCGTGTATATTAAGAGTGCATCTTATGAAATCGCACTCATATCAATGTTATTACTAAATACCCAGTCACCAAAAGTCGATTCTAAATATTTTTTATGATATATCAGTATGATTAAATATGCATGCAACAAATGAAAAGTTATCACTGTATTAATTGAAATATGGTTCTCATTTGGCATCATTAAAATAGAGAAATATAGAAGATTAAAGAAGTAAAAATAAATTTTTAAGTCAGACTAATGTAAAGTAAGTAGAGACTATATATGTTGCCAATTAGCAAGATATACACATTAAAAATTGCTGTTATAACAGTTATCGTATCTGAGAATTTGATAACGAACATATGCTTTTTACGCCTCTTTAAAAGGTTTAAATGCCCTAACTATAAACAAAAAAGTCTTCGTCCTGGGCTTTCATCAGTTATCAGGTGATTTTTATGCATTAGTTCGCAGTACGAATTTCATGGTATTAACGAACGATAATTATAAACAACAATAAAATTTGATGACACGGATATGCTAGTTAATTATCAGTCATTACTGCTTAACATGTATATGGATAAAATTATTTATTCTTCAACTTTTGCGACATATTTAAAATCACTCGCAATTTAGAATTTAATATATTTTGCAATTAATATTGCCAGTAATACCCACAATGGGAAGAATGATAGCGTACAAATGAGAAGGTGGAGTGGGGAACTATGAAGTTCGACATGAATTCTTGAACAAGTGAGACATTAAATGGAAAGACGAAGAAAGATATACATTTATTTTGTACAAGAACTTTTAGCTTAAACATAAACCACGGTTAGTTCAATAATCCCCTAGGGTTGGCGTTCACTATGTTTTTGCCCCCCTTTCTTACATGCACTGAGTAAAACCTCCACGTAAGTTAACCTCCACGGGACCAATTATTTATTTAAATTGTGACAGAATATGACAACAAAGATTTTCACTTTGGCGCGTGCAATGTTGGTTGCCGAATTAAAATACGCAAAAAAGTCGCACATTTCAAAATATAATTATTTATTAGGAATTCCAAGACAATTACGTTACAGAATAATGATATAATACTAAACTTATTTATTTTACAATAATTGCTACATGAATATTTTTTACATTCAGTTTCCTATACGTGATAAAATACAAGTAAATCTTAATTAATAGAATGAATTACAAGCTTTTTCGTCAAACATTTTTATAACTAAAATTAAGCGCAATATTCTTGTATTTCCTTGACACTACAAGGTTTCTCGCAGCATTCCTGAACTATGCCATCCTTTTTAATACGATCATCTAAAAACTGGTACTGGAGGCGCTTGGAAGTGAACGGAAAAATAAATTTCTGGTCGTTTTCAACATCGTTCGGTGCGTATTTGAGGAATTCGCTAACTAAAGAAAAGCATGCATTAAAATTTATTAATTAATAGCATTGAAACGAAGATATTCATATATTAAAATGTCTCACTTGGGGAAAAACCCGATTTCTTTTCCGGACCATTATACCTTCCGTTGCACGCCATTTGTAAAGCTTTATCCAAATTTTTAGAGCAATAATATTTTTCTTGGCACTCGTACATTCCAACGTTAATGACAATAAAAACTAAATATATTTTAAGGTTCATCTAAAAGCAAAACGACAATATCAAACTGCTAATGAAAGGGAGAGAAAGAAGGTATTTCGATAAAGTCGTTTACGCACCTTGAGCCTTTCGCAAGAAACTGATCTCTGCCGCTTACAGAGTGACCATTTCTCATTTATACCCCGTACTATTTCACACTTGAACTTCATTTCAATTTAATCGATATTTCATTAAACGTGTGCGTAATTAAATTGTCGATTTTAAATATGATTCAAGTGAACATGTGCAACTTCCATCCGCTTGACTGATTACAATTCGCCAAAGTCTATTCGTAGTTGATCGGCGATGGAACGTCATCGCGAAGAACAAAACGTTTGCAAGACTTTTGCACGAATTCCATCGAGCAGGTTTTGCTCATTTCCTCTCGCATTCTTCTCGTGGACGTTAAGTGATTTACATAGGAAGAACTATTGGGCGCGCTAAACTTTTGTTAACAATCATTCAACATACAACAAATACTTCGATCGCGTGAAAAGAAAAGTCCGATTTCCTTTTTTCAAATTGCTTTTAAAACAAACTAACTTGTAGCTAAAATTACATTTAATGCGTATTTTGTCCGGTAATCAGTAGCCGAGTTCGTCGTCGTTTTGTGGATAATTTTGCGTGTTCAAGGCAAGAACCAATGCTGGAAGAAGACGAATATTACTTGGAAAACAAATTTAACACCCCGCTTTTACCTCTGGATCGGCTTCGGCCAAACATGCTTGGAAAATGTAAGCGGCCTCGCATTCGGCCGTTGGTTCTTAAGAAGATGCGATAAAAACAACTTTCAATAACACGCGAATGTTACGGGAATTATAGTGTTACCTGGCGGATTGCGACATTTATTCACGGCAGCCTCCAGCAAACTTTTAATCTCCGGATGTGCCGTGTTGATAATATAGTCGTACCTGATTTCGAATTTTTTGCTCATCTGAAAAATCGAATCGAAAGAATCAAATAACGGATCTTACACTTAGGGAAAAGTTTGCTTTACCCAATGCGCTTCCATCATCATGCATTGCATGTAACACTATAAAAAAAAAGAGAGGAGAGATCGCAAAAATGATTGATTACAAGCAGGATTAATCCACTTCGCACGTTATCGAATCGATTCGATCGCGCGCAAAAAAAGCACTTAATCTCTTACCATCATTTTCGGATCTTTGTTGGTCGATTCGTAATTGGCCACGTCCTCTAATCGAAAACAAACAAGATATAAATTCCATGAAAAGTCGGAGTTAAATGATAGTGAAAAAAATAATTGCAAAGATTATCGATTCACCCAAAGTGACGCCGTGCTTCGGGAAACACGTCTGATGCAACGTTTGGATGACTTTGATCAGTTCCCCTGGCAGATACTGGAACAAAGTCAATTTAACAATTATTTGATCTCGCAGGATTCGGTAGTTGCGCCATTTACGTCCGGATACTTTCTGGCGCTTCCTGTCGCAACGGTAACAAGCAATATCAAGACGAACTTTAACATTTTTCCTTCTTGTCTTCGTATCATCCGCACAACATAAACTCTTCGTTCTGTACGTCTTTCGCTCGCTTTTTATACGGGAAATAATAATTAGCAGTCGTTTCAATTATTTATTATTAACGGAAGCAAGCACGTAATTAATCGAGTAATTAATCTACTTAATTGTATAGTATTTTCGGAGCTGCAAATAAGGTTTCATTCGTTAAAAATGAAATAAAGGCTAAAAATCAACGACGAAGACGCGATACGAATCTATTCGAATCATTCGGTGCTGGTGTAGTTGCGATAGACGAATCGATAGAACGACGCCACGACGATGGCGCTCAGATTCGGTGCGATCCAGTAAATCCAGTGACTCTCGAACCCGTTCCTCGTAGCGAAAATTGCCGGCGCCAAACTACGAGCGGAATTCAAGCTGGCGCCCGTGAGCGGCGACTGAAACGAAACGTGCAAAGGATCGTTTTCCCATTCGCAACAAACGGGAAGCACGTGGCACTTCGTCAAGTACTTACGGCGACCATGAAAATACCGCCCGTCAATAAGCCGATCCGTACGGCTAAACTGTCGTTCCTTGTCGCGTTGGATTTCTCCCAACCGGCGCACAGACAGAATACTAAGATAGCGGTAATGATGAACTCGATGCCGAACGCTTGACCTTCGTCGATGATAAAAGCCGGTCGCGTTATGCAGAAATCTGGAACATCCTCCGGCAGACACGCCTGCGAAACGCAACGAATGTTATTCATTAACCGGAGCGCACCGAAATTCCCGGTTGAAATACCTTCAGTATCCCGTAGCCGGCGATCGCGCCGACGATTTGCGCTACGAAATAGACCGGTACGTGGATCAATGGGATTTGACCCAGGATCGCGGCCGCTATCGTCACCGCCGGATTCACGTGCGCGCCGGAAATGTGGCCGAACATCTAAGCGATTGATTTAGAATTGATTTTTCGATACGCACGCGGATCTCCGCTCGTCTTTACCTGCATCGATGCTAGAACGGCGAAACCGAATGTCAAACCGGCTAAAGTTCCTGCTGTGAGCGTTCCTAAACAGCCGAAGAACATTAGGAACGCGGTGCCCAAAAACTCTGCGACGCCACTCAATATGCAGGTTCGATAAACGGAACCTTCTTCGAAAAGATTCGGTGTCATTTTGCGCGACGTCGATTGCCAATCGACAACAATAACAATAGCGTGCTACCGTAAAACGTTCTCGTGTTTTATCTCCTATGTAGCTACTCGAACAAACATATATAATGAATATTGGAGGAAAAAAATCGGTCAGTTATCTATTAGATACCAGATATTAATCTGACAACGAGGATTACATCGTATATCGTGATCCATCTATTATCGATTGAATGCCCCAAATGCACCTCCTCGACATATTCCCGGAGTCACTTTAACTGCGATTAAATCAAAAGATGTATTACGCAAATATCGATACATAAATAAATAAATAAAACGATGCGCAACGTTATCGTCTTCTATAATGTTCACGTTCAATCTTAAAGCTACTCCGCAAAGATATTTCGTACGGATTCGCAAGAAAAAAGAAGCCAATAGTTGGGTTGCGAATGAGGCAATTGAATCCAACACAATGTTAGGAAAACTCAACGGTTGCATTTATATTTGATCGAACAAAAATTGTAATAGAAAACTATAGGACAATCGTTCACACCCTATTCACATTATTATCGTTCTTGAGCTCTTGCAGTTGGACGACCTCTTCGATCTTCGCCGTTTTCGAATCGTCGCGCGGCAAAGCGAACGCGTACTTGTAGAGCATCGCGCCTTGAACAGCCCCCGCCATCGGGCCCAACCAATAGATCCAATGGTGATGCCAATAATTGTTGAACAAAGCCGGCGCAAGGCTTCTCACCGGATTCATGCTGGCGCCGGTGAACGGTCCCTTGAACGAAGTTCATTCAGTTGCGAAAATTCATTGTGTAAAACGTTACGGAAACTTACAACGGCCATCGCCAATGCGGATATGGCGAGACCGAATCGCAACGGCAACGAATCGGTGTTGGTCGCGTTGCGTTTGTCCCAAACGGCGGCACAGATCAATATCAAAATGGTCGTGATCGTCGTCTCCAATGTGAGCGCCTGGAAACAGATTCGCAAACGTAGGAATCGATTAATTCGCGATACGCCATTCGGTCCATTGAACGTCGGTCACCTGCATCGCGGAGATCTCGCTGTGCGGCACGGTCGTGCAAAGTCCGGGGCTGCGGACGGTCGTGTTCGTAGATTCGTCGAAGAAGGAATTGTGCGGGACCGGCGTGAGGACATGTATCAGGCCGAAACCGAAAATGGCACCGAACAATTGGCCGGCCGCATAATAAGCGGCCGTCAGGTAATCCATCGAGTTCAATATGACGGCCGCAACCGTTACCGCTGGATTTAGATGCGCTCCCGAGATGTGGCCGAATATCTAAAAAGAACAAAAACTCGACTGTTGCAATTTGAACGTATAGTCTCGTGGTTTTAGCCGGAGGCTATTACGATTCTGGTGTAAGCGATTAATCAGGAATTGATCAAAATGTGAATGCGAGATTGAGGTTTTTTATGAAACGATTGCGAGAAGTTAATTGCAACAATCGTTACTTTCGATTCGGAATTGTTGTGCAACACGAGCGCCTCGGACAATTTTTAATTGCTACCTTCGCCATTAATTTCTGTTATTTGCTTTTTTTTTGCTTTGCCATAATTCGACCGGTTCGTGTTGCACATCATCAACCGCAACAATATTCAAACGAAATCGAAAATGTATTTTAAGCATCGAACAAATCGAATTGCGTAAGATTTATTCTTGTGTATGCCATTTGATAAAAGAACGCCCATTAATCGGGTTTCATTTTATGAGATATTGGTAATTAGACGCTCAATTTCAATTATGATTTTCATTTTCTTTTTTTAAATTCGAAAGACTTGTTGCTGTAGGGTCACGCGAGAGTTATCTAAAAACTAATATTTTATATAACTTATATAACTGATGTGTAAATACGCGCAAAGTGATTTATCACGATTACATTATTATGTTTAATAAAGTTATCAGCAGAGTTCATTACGTACTTTACGATTTAAAAATAAAATTGTCGGAGATATAATATTAATGTTATTTCACGATGTTTATATATCTACCTGAATGATGATCATAATGACAAGACCGAAAATCAAAGCCGGTATGTTGGCGACTTCCACCATACAGCCCATACAACCGAGGAAGAGCAATAATGCGGTACCGATGAATTCGGCCAGCATCAGCGCAAACTTATTATAAATCATCTTCTTCTTGTTGTCTCGCACTTTTCCAAACAATTATTCAAACTGAAACACGAATTAATCATAAACGTTCATAATAAACGTATCCGGTTCGAATGTACGGATGCCTCACCGACGTGCCTGTTTCTTTTCAATTCTTCCTTCTTATTGCACTTCTAATCCGGTGCTAAGCAGCAATCGTGAGAACGTGCTCGCGGTAACCACTTCGTAATCACTGAGACTATGCTTTCTATTCATTTAAATTGATGAGTATTTCCAGCGGCTTCGTATATGATAAATAATGACGATAAGAAATTTAAATTTAGAAAACGTAAACGTTTCTCAAAAACAAACTAAACATTAGTTTTATATATGAGATCGTATTCATTTGCGAATTGGATTATTGATTTGTTACACGTGCTCTATGTACCCACGCGGCCGGTTCCTACAACCATTTTCCCCTATACCAATCGTGATCTGCACATCGACATAATTTGGCGAGATTATTTGTATTAATCGCGCAAATTTTCCGTTTGCCTATAAAATAAATATCGAGCTTAACACACGTTAATCGTAGTCCTAAATTAAAAAGCGCAACTCCGAGGAATTAATCAAATTGGTCACAAAAATTGTATGAGAACACGAATCGTCGTTAACAATTTATTCAAAAGTCCAATTAGTCACACAAAAATCGTTTTAATTGCCGTCCGAGAAAAATAATAATAAAAGTAAATAATAACAGTGATAATAAAATGCAATAGTCAAAGTCAATAGAAATATTATCGTATAAAATTGGAAAGTTTATGAGTCAGTCTGCAGAAGAATAAACAAAAATCTTCAATCACAAACACTTCCTAGCTGCAGTAGATTGTTCAACCATTCAAATCCCACGTGTTGAGTACCGGGTCCGTGCAAAGTTTCATCATAACGGTCGCCTTCGCCGTTTTCTCATTTACCCCTAAACAAGTTCCCTCGCCCATATTATAAATCGGCGTCTTGTTCTGCAACAAACCGGTTATGATGTTAAAATTACTAGTTCATGACAAAAATTCGCATTTTTTGTGAGTATTAATTTGGAGAAGAGAAACATCCAATGGGTCGTACTTCTCCTTTATGTTGCCATTCCTGATCGCCGCCCATCTCGTGGCATTTGTACAAATACGGAGTCGGATTGTTCGCTTGCAGACATAGCATTTGACCGAGGACGAGTTCGTGTTTATCAGTCTCGTACCACATCTAAAATAAAATTAATCGAAATGTAACATTTAAAAGTGCATAAAACTTTGCGCGAATACATGCCTGATTCTTAGTTCGCATGCACGTTGCCAATTCCAATAGACTTCCTTTCGACTTGACGTCTTTCTTGCTTTGCACGCATAACGTGGAATTCGACAAGCGGATCTGAAACTGATCGATGTAGTTGCGTTTACGCGAGTGCCACGGTTGGAATTTCTGCTGCTCCAACGCTTCCCATTTCTTCTTCAACCGTTTCTCGTCGTCCGTCGGCAACGTCATCTCCGGATAAACGTTCTTCAGGTACCAATCGAAATCGTGGCATTTCAATCGTTTACGCAACTCGATCCGCGACGACACGTCGCCGTAATCGGTTTTAGCGTCGCGACCGATGTGTTTAAGGTAATGTTCCTGCATTAGAATTTGATAGGTTTAATTGTGCTTCCCTCTTTTTGTTTTGTTCAACAATCGTGCCTTATAATCGTCCATCCACACGTGAGCGACCCGCAATGAATTATGTACCATCGTATCTTGTCCATCTGGCGAACCGTACGGTCTTCTGTGCCGGAAAACATGTCCAACGCGACTGCACGGTACCAATTCCAATTGGCCTCCGCACATCCAAATCTAAAAGACAAGCGTACAAATTAACGAATTAAAATCCAAAATTCACGTAGATTACCCTTAGTGATATTTCGATGTTCTCGCCGCCCCATATGTTCATGCCGGGGTCGTATTCACCCAATTCTTTGAAATAAACGCGATCCATCGCGAAAAGACCACCGGCCATCGTGGGCGATTTGATGAGTTTTATAAAGTCCTCGGCAGTCGATAATAAACCTAATAACGAAGATGATTATCAAAATAATAGGAAACGCTTTTTGCAGTTTCTTGCGAACCTTTAGGTAGATTCTCCCATTTAAAATGCAAGCCCCAATTGAAACCGCCACGTACTAATGGACTTGGCGAGTAAGTGAACGTATCTGCATTTATGATATCAATCACGGGCATCACGACGTTCGTACGATTCTCTTTGATCCTCGCAAGTAGCGGTTGTAACCAATCGACGTTCACTTCTACGTGACTATCGAGAAAGACTAAGACGTCGCCGACGGCTTTATGTGCGCCGTACAAACGGGCACGAATTAAACCTTCGCGTTGTTCGGTCTTGTAAAGTTTCACTTTGTCCTTAAAATTGGTCTCAATATAAAGTTCTAATTTATCATGCAGATCGATAATATCGCTGTAATCGTCAATGAGTATTATCTCCTTCAGCATACTGGAAGGCGTCCTATTAATAATGGAATGTACGGTTCTCAATAACGTCTGGTAATGTTCATTGTAGAAGCAAATAATGATACTTGCTGTTGGTAAATCTTCTTCATAATGTATATCTTTACATCTAAAAGCAAATAGTATTAGGTTCAATTGAACTGTAAACTTGATTACAGTAATTACAGCTTGTTCCTAGTATCTGGCACAGGCCTATCATATTTCAATTGAGTACTAATTAATACATTGAAGGCATGCAACTTGTATCCTTCATCTCTTAGCAATCTGTCCTGTTGAGTCCTCACCATACCCAATTCATTCAATGACACTTCTTCCTTATTAATTGGTTGTAGATGTTCTATTAAATCCTTACCATTCTTGTAACCATTCACATTGAAACTCTTCAGAGCTTCCTTAACCAGATCATTATTGAGTATGTTGTTAGACATACTTGTATTACTTATATTCAATTTATGGCTACTTATTGTGCCCACCATTTGCCAATACAGGTAAAGTGAACCAAGCCATGTTATTGATGAGAATATTATTCCATAGAAGAACGATTTGTTGAGATTCATTGTTCTCTCATTGAATTCCACATATCTTCTTGAACTGTTAAATCAATTGTGCAGAATGAATATTCTTGAGGATATTACTTAACGGTGGCTGTAAGAGATTTTATGCAGGATTTAAAGAGGCCAATCTATTAGTAAACTTACTCTTCTTGATGTTCATATGTAGTTTCTATTTGGCACAATCCAATCCACAATCCAATGTAATGACAAGGACATATTGTAATTCTGGTTGCATAATCGTTGCAAAACTAAACTGCCTGTATTTTGTTTGTAAAATCAAACAATTTTGCAATAATTTAAGTGCACGAGCCCATAAATCATTAATGCGGATATGTACGGTTCAATCAAGTATTTGCATAATCAGCTTGTTCAGATTGAACGAAGCACGTGCTCTCTAATTGCGCTGGCAGTGGTATGTGCAAAGGTAAGATGGTATGTGGAACAATATTTTATTTTAATTTTGCGGTGAGTTACCGACAAAATTGATCGCAAGCTATTGACCTGCGATTGTTTTGAGGCGAATTTCGCGTTCGCAACAAGTTTTGCGTACATTTTTCATTAATAATTAATTGATTCCAATATCTTCTATCATTGACTCAACCTTCGTATCTGCGAATACAAACAGTGCGATTGTCCTTCGATAGGTTTTAGCGCTCAAAAGTTTCTATTTAATTAAATTTCAAAAAATTTCAAAATTCAAACTCATTACGTAAAAATTAGAATTTTCCCATCGAATTACTTAAAAGCTTATCGAATTCGCGTATTCGATCGTAAACAATTACAATATCTTTCGTAAACAAGAATAACACCATTAAAAAGCAAAGCCTTTCAACAAATAGGTTTAATTAAAGACCAGTTTACCATTCGATTATTGGATTGCATTGTATTTAAAAGAATTAAATAAAGTTCGACAGCCTTCGAAACTAAGTGCGTTCACTCCTGCATTTAGTTAACAATTAAAACCGATTTCAGCTACTAGAACTAAAACATCACACTTTTTTCTTTAATTAATTAAAGTAGATCTTAATCTGTAGGATAAAATTTATTATTTACATAGCCTATTGTTGCGTTTTCTCTCGCTCGCTCAATGAGTACTTTCGTTCGTAAGTCCTAATGCTTCTATTTAAATTAATTTTGATGAGTTTAATTCGCATGACCGTCTCAAATAACTTTATCTATCCATCTTTATATTAATTATCGCTAACGATTGCGAGAAAGTGTCCTTAATATCATTACGTTTTCATTTCAGATGTAATAATAGTCGGTGCGAATGTTCAGGAAGTTTCAAGTGCCTCAAAAGGAATAAAATTTCAAAATGAGCAATCATCAGCCCCTATTCGGGGTCGCCGATTACGTGGTGCTCTCGATCGTACTACTAATATCCTCGCTAATTGGCATCTATTACCGCTTTACGGGCGGCAAACAAAGAACTGTTAAGGCAAGTTATTTTACGCCGATAAGCGCGATTATTTCGATTCTAATCGATCAATCTAATTTGGTTTCTCTAGGAATACTTGTTGGCCGATAAGAACATGAGCATCGGACCGGTGGCCTTCTCCTTGATGGCATCTTTTATGTCGGCGATTACGATCTTAGGCGTATCGAGTGAAAATTACACTTTCGGCCTACAATTCATCGTCATCAACATTTCTTACGGGATTTTCACACCCGTTGCCGCGTACCTTTACCTACCGGTTTTCTTTAAACTACAAGCAACGAGCGCTTACGAGGCAAAGTCATCGTATGCGAACAGTTTCCATTTGACCGTTAACTGTTATTCTTTTAGTATTTGGAATTGCGTTTCGGCAAAACAACCAGATTGGCGGCATCGTTATCGTACACGCTGCAAATGGTTTTGTACACCGGCGTCGTGATCTATGCGCCCGCTTTAGCACTGGAAGCTTTAACCGGCATCAGTAAATTGACGGCGATGCTTTCAGTTGGTCGGTTTGATTACAATTACATGTTATCGATTCGATAATTAACGCAAGAACGTTTTAGGTATCGTGTGCACGTTCTATTCGTCCATAGGCGGAATGAAAGCCGTATTGATAACGGACGTCTTTCAATCGATGCTAATGTTCGCCGCCGTCTTCAGCGTGATCATTTGCGCGCTAATCGAAAAGGGCAGCTTCAGCGAGATTTGGCGCATCGCCGAGCAAGGAAACCGCACGTCGTTACTCAAGTAAACGCTCTCTCTTAGCGATGGATCGATCGATCAGTCTTCGCATGACCGCTTTTACTTTCCCAATTATACAGTTTCGATCCGGATCCGACGGTACGGCACTCGTGGTTCTCGTTGATTATCGGCGGCGGTATCACGTTTCTATCGCTCTACGCCGTCAATCAGACGCAAGTTCAACGGTACTTGACGGTGAAAGACTTGAAGCGGGCGCAAAAGGCTTTATGGCTAAACTGGCCGATATTGACGGCGCTCAGCTTGAGTACGTCCTTTTCCGGTTTAGCCATCTATTCGAAGTATTACAAATGCGATCCGGTCGCTGCAAACGTTATACAAAGCACGGATCAGGTTTGATTCAAACTTGTGCGTTGTCAGACTTTGTAATTGATCAATTCTTTTTAGTTGATGCCGTTATACGTGGTGGATTCGTTGGGTCACATACCCGGACTATCAGGTCTGTTCGTAGCAGGAATCTTCAGTGCGTCACTGTCGACGGTCTCGGCGTCGTTAAATAGCTTGGCCGCCGTCACCATAGAAGACTATTTCAAAGTAACGCTCCTCTTGGAGTTAAATTGAAAGCGTTAATGTTTATGTAAATCATTTTAGCCATTGTACAAGATGTATTACAAGAAGAGTTTGACGGAGACGAAAATGTCGTGGTACAGTAAATTGTTCGCGCTCACCTACGGCGTCGTTTCGTTGGCCGTCGCGTTCTTGGCGCAGTTCCTCGGCGGCGTTTTACAAGCTGCCTTAACCATCTTCGGGGTCGTCGGCGGTCCACTGTTAGGATTGTTCTCGTTGGGAATGTTTTCTACGATACCCAACGAAAAGGTTGTTTTCGTTATTATGATTTTCTTTTGTGGTTGTAATTGGTAATGTTTTAGGGATCTCTCGTTGGTTTGTTATGCGGTATTTCTTTATCGATGTGGATGGCTTTCGGTGGGCCTAAGCCTCCGTTGCCCACACTGCCAGTAACGACCGAAGGATGCAACGAATTGTTCGCGAATGTTACTGCAAGCGCAATCAAATCGTTGCCGGAAAATGATGGGTAAGTAAAACATTGATTTATTGAATGTTTTACATTGGTATGAAATCGATTTCAGCGATTACTTTTGGTTGTATAAAGTGTCTTATTTGTATAACGGCGTCTTCGGTTTGTTGGGCACCTGTATCGTTGGGTTTCTGGTCAGTTTGCTATTTAACGTTATCGATAAACGCGAAAGAGCGTACGATCCGAATTTGTTCATTCCGCCGGTAGCTAAACGAATGAAGGGATGGAACAAACCGCAAGAAATTGAGGTAAGAATGATTTTATTTATTGAGGATTGATATGTATTGATTGTGCGGTTCTTTCTCAGATGCCAGACAATAATTCGCACATCTCGCATATATCGAAAGATGGAAGATTTACCCAAACGTAACGTAGTACAATGGTTAAATTAAAACTAGAAAATCTTATTAATCAATTAGCATTTTATTAAGTAAAACTTTTTTTTGTATTTATGTAATAATTTAAATGACCTCGTGCCTAGTACAACGTAACTATAATATTTTTTTACATCTAAACTATCAAATTAAACATTAATAATTAGAAAATATGTATCTTATCTATACATCATAACGTCCGGACTCTGATACATGCAAATGTATGCGTCGCATAATAATCTGCGCGCGTATTCGGGCAAATGCCTGTCGGTCGGAGCCTGTTCGTGTAGCGAACGGCAAAGTTGCTCGTCGGCCAACCACTTGGATATATCAGGACAAGCGACCATTTCCGGTATATTATAACCGTTACGTTCCCCTAAAATAAAATGTCAACATTATCAAACTTAATCACATAAAATAGATGCAACCGAAACCTTTTCGATCGGCCATCGAGTCGAAGAAACACCACGGCGCTTCGTGACCAGCACCGCATTTAACAAAGGTGACGTAGTGCGACGTCTCGATGCAAATGACGGCGAACAGTTCCATGTAGAGACGCGGCGGCGGACAATGATCGGCTATGATGAGGAAATCACTCGGCACGCCGATCGCTTTCGGACTGTGCGACGATCGGTTTATATGCGAGTGTGCCGTCTCCAGGCATACGGTACAAAAGGCGGTACTCTCTAATCCGCTCGCGCATTGGCCGTAACATTCTTTACATTCCCATTCGGCCAGTTTACCGCAAACCGTACACTGTCGTGGCGCTACAAGGGACCAAGAAAAAATGCACAAATTAACGATTACAAGCCAAAATCAATCAAGTTCCACGTACAATTTTCAATAACATCCGTAACGTCGAGTATCTGCGAAGGCAGGATGCGGGGATACATCTTGTAGTTCTTGCCGAATCTAGGCATTTGGATGATCAGACAGGACGGCACCTCTTTCAATTTAATATCGCTCGTCAATATACTCTGTTCGAATAATTGCTGCACGGAGGGCAGCTCTAAAGTGTGATCCTTATCGACGAATAACTGATAGTGGTAGGCCTCCTGGCCCGAGTTCAATTTCAAAAACGGTTCAGCCTTCAGTATTTGCGCCAGCAACGAATTGAGGAACTCCTCCGGATCTTTTTCCTCGGTCATCAGGCCCGATACCGAGCTGAGCTTGTCGAGTAGCATCCTCAAGTTCATCACGTAGTCGGAGCGCACGAATAGATTGATACGAAGCGGATTCACGATTTCCTCCCTTAACACTCTTTGCACCTGAAACAAACCGATACGCAAGTGTTAAAGAAGCAATCGTTAGATGTAAGGGCGATTACCTCTTCGTAATGCGCTATATCGTAATCATTTTTAGGTCTATACAGAAGACTATCAAACACGGAAGTATATGTGAACATGGAGAACAACGTTGCGTCCAAATAGCACGAATTGTGATGTCCCTGTATGCCTCTGAATGGACCGCAAACGGCCGAAACGTCCTCCTCTGTCGGCAAACAAAGCGGCGCCACGTAGCCCTTGATAACGTGACAATCCGACTGAAACGATTACGATCATTTACAATCATATATAATCGTATTAACGGCATTTCTCTCCGAGAATAAACTCCGCGTACCTTCCCAAACATTTTCTCCGTAACGTTGTGCACGGGGGTCGGCGTGCCGTCCTGAAACCTCGAATCCTTGCGACACTGATTCAACGGCACGAAAAGTGCCTTATCGCTGGCACAATCGAAGAATCGGTACCCTTTGTAAACGCCGTCGGTTAGTGTTAACGGTAAGAACGACGATTGCTCGTCTTCCAATTCGACGCCGGCCAAAACGAAATTCGTCCCGGATTCGATACCCAACCATCTGATAACGCCGTACAATGGCTCCTCGCTGACGTCGTTCAAAACCTCCACCAACGAACCGACGGTCAAATCGTTTGTCGTACCCGATTTCGGCTCGTAGAATTCGATCTTGGCCGCTTTCGTTGATTGTTCGTCGCTGTCGTGTTCGTGGTCCGCGCGTTCGTCGTCCTCTTCTTCGTCGATCTTACCACTTTGCTCGTTAATCTCTAAGACACACAGCGGAATTATCGCGTCGTAATCAATATTGCTCGCGTTACGATTCGCGTAAATTGTATTCGCGTAAACGTTATTATCATTGTTAATGTGCAACTTGAGGTTTTTGTTTTTGTTCCGTTTCATTTGATCTAAAAGATGGAATTAAGAGAGAAAGAGAGAGGACGGAGAAAAAAAATGCACGTATATTTAGAAAATGATTTTGCACGAATAACACGAGATACAACATTTTGAATTAAAAATAGATGGAGAACTAAAAACGAGTAAAAGACGCTGGCAAAGTTGCGAGCTATTTTTAAACGCGACCGTATAAACACACGGTGGTACGTATATATTATATATTATTATAGGTTCGCTCATAAAGTGCGGATTTGACAAAGATCTTGTGGTGAGACAAATATATGCGATCGATGCACGCGAGTTTATATAACTTTAATTAACACTACTTCAAATTAACTCACCAATATAAAAGTTGCTCTTACTGACTGGTGAATGATTTTCCTTATTACTGAACTTGGTTTTCTTTGGTAAAGTCTTACTGCCATTATGAAAGTTCTTTGTGATTGCAGATCTATAAAATGTATTCCTATCAGTGGTATGTGAATGTATGTTACTGTCAATGTTTATGGATTTTTTCAAATTGGAATATGATGGTAATCTATCTTGTTCTGTTGATTCACTCCAGATATTGCCAAATTTCTCTAACAGATCCACTTCATTTTTGTTCAGTTTCTTCTCCATTGGTTTTAATTGTTTATTTAATAATTGCTGATTATCAGGCTGCAAGATGCTATTCTGATCAAAATCATTGTTGGTGTTAAGTGTGAATGAATCATTAATGTTCTGCAATGATACTGATGTTTTGAAAGATTTCTTGCCATCTGACAACTGTGTTTGTTTATCTGATTTTATGTCTCTTCCTTTTCTATCTATCTCCAGTAATTGCACATTCTTTTGCAACTCTATATCTAAGCTTGTCTGTGTTGTTGGTTCATCATCATCCTCATGTAACATATCCCTTGTTACTATTTTCTCTATTGTAGTAAATATACCACAGCCAGGCAGACAATTAAAGTATTGTATTCCTGCACAGGAGCCATCACACTTATTTCCAGGTTTCTTTTCCTACAAAACACAAACAGAAATGATTACTATAATACCATTCAAGGAAAAAGTATGACATACAAGCAACTGTATACCAAAACATTTACCCATTCCTTTAACTTGACCCTTAAACCTAACAATACCCCAACAAATGTTGGTTCGATCATTAAAGCCCACTGTTGTGTCCTTCTTAACATCTAATAATTTCATACATTTCTTTGGATTTTGAGCTAGTTTTACTCTCTCCTTTGGCGACGTCACAGCTGCCAAATAAGGCCACAGTATTTCGTTAATGAAGACAATGTCATCTCTCGAACATAAAAACGTGACGCTGTCCCATGTTTCGCCGTCTTTTAAAAACCGCACGTACAAATTATTGCCACCTAATATATTTTCCACTTTAAATATTGTGCCCAGAAGTATTGTACGTTGTTGCGTTTTCGATTGCCATTCGCACAATAATGTATTCTTTATCGTTATACCATAATCCGTATTTTGTTCGTTCATTTTTCTTAACACCTTAAAAAACAATTGATTACCGAATTAGAATAATTAACGTTTTAGGATCGTTATTGAAAACATTTTCTTTGACGACGAACTTTCTTTTGAATCCACACAAACCAAAGTGTCAAAACACTGTTTACAAATAAATCATATGTTCTTCAAGACACATTGCGCAAAGGTGAATCATCCACTTGAGGATTCAATGATAAGGAATGTTGCAATTAGTCTAAATTGCAAACATGTCATTGGACTATAAAAAAACATTATTTCACCATTTACAATTTAAATTGCAATTTATTTACCGTAAAAAGATAGAAAACTTAAAAGGAAACGATTGCATTTCCATCTATGGGTTTGCTTGTCAACTCATTCATTTAAAGCCAATTGCAAAAAGTTTTCTTTCACGTGCATTTTTCCTTTCAGAAAGCATTCCTGTTTCAGGTATAACATTAATAAACAATAAATTGAAGTTATGGATGATGGAGGACTAATAGCAATGTATCCTTTACAGAATTAAAGTTAACCATAACTTATCTTATGTTTTTTATCTTAATTAATAATTAGTAATATATCTCTACCATTTCCTAATGAAAGGACTGCAGAAATTGTATACCATACATTAAGAATAGATAAGGAACCAAAGAGGAGTGGTGTAGAGAAATCCTTTACCATTGATAAGAATTCAGTTAATGTGTAATTTCATAGTCTCTTGATCATTTTCATAATTTACTGATTCTTTTGATATTGTTTTAGATTATTTAAAGGAACATTAGTCAAACAAGTTAAAATAGCTGCAGATAATTACTTCAAGAATGTCCAATTGATATTAGATACCATAGAATCTATTGGTCCACCAAAAACAGAGAAGTATTCTCATTTTTAAGAGATAATAATGGCTAATGCACCTGCACCAACACCCAGTCGTGCAGTTTATGGTTTCATCTTTCATTTAACATTTAAAATGTTATTCATTGTTTATGTAATTTGGGCAGTTATACCAGAGGAATGGTTCCGGAGTCTTGGTATTACATATTTACCAAAGAGATATTGGGCTATAACTGTACCTGTTTATTTATTAACAGTCTTAACTATATTTGCTTTTATTATATATCCTAGTCTAGGATTAATAATGACACCTAACATTGATAGCATTTATACTATAAGAGACAGTGATTCTTTGCCATCTACTAAATTACAAACTAGTAATGAAGATGAAAAAGCAAAGACAACTAAATGTTGTCCAGATGTTAGTAAGTGTGGAAAGAATGATTTCTTTAAAGGGCTAAACAAAACATTTCATGAAAAATCTATACCATCAATATCTGATTTAGACATATGTAAAGTATCTAAAACATTATACTTGGAGAACTAACTAATAAACAATGATACATCAATTTAGTTGGAATTTTACATTGTAATTTAAACATAATAATGAGGCTTTTTAACAGTGATACCCAGTTCAGACAGAGCTGGAGTCAGATCTTCCATGGTCAAGCAATATCTGCGATCCTTAGTAGTTTTTGAGCCCTGCAAATATTATAATTAACATAAACAGAGCCATTGACTAATAACACTCAAAATGCAAACCTTTGATGCACTGTGATTAGAGGAATTGCTTGACCTCATCTTACAATGTTGCAAGGCATCATTTGCAATGTCAGAGATGAATTTTTGTGCAGCAATTGAGATTAATGTTAATAGTCTTGGATCCTTTGGTTCAAAACCAGATTGACGTAAATAATGAGCGGTCACTGCATCTGGAATCTAAATGGCAACAATATTAATTACTTGTATGCTAAACAGATTATGAAATATATTCTTACAGTGGGTGTATAATCTTCAAGTTGTAATAGTAAATCACTTAATGGTTGTCCCATAGTGATACCTTGAGCTTCGTCCGATGTATTATCTGATTGATTCATGTTCTCCAACAACATTTCCCGTTCGCAACACGTAAAAAAGAGTTTCTTTGTATTTTCCTTTGATAAATAAATAAGGAAAACCTGTCAAATTTTGACGTAGCTATTATTTACAGTAATGAAGTTAGGTATTAAATTGATCACATGTAATGTGTGCTGCATTCATATAAATTTAAAATAATCACTTTGTTATAACTTATCATTGAATTATTAAGTAATAATTAAGTAACTAAGCAGGATTTCAAAGTAATTTAATCCGTTGATAACAATAAATTATACATTTTCCACCAGCCAATCATTTTGATCCACATACGATGTCATCAAGCAAAAGAGGATCTAGGGAAAAATTGTAGTAGTGGGGCAAATTTTGTTCAAAGATGTGTTAGTTCCAATAATGAAATTCCACGTTTAAATTCTGTTCAATATAAATTAAACGTATATTTAAGTGAAACGTTATAAAAGCATAAGTTTGAAATAAAAATGAACCTGCATATCGTGCATCTATTCATCGTTTTCGTATTATTATTGGACATAACCTTAGTGTTATGTGGTAGAGATTTTTATAAGATATTAGGTGTATCGAAGTCAGCTTCATTACACGAAATCAAAAAAGCTTATAGACGAATAGCCAAAGAACTACATCCAGATAAGAATAAAGACGATCCGGATGCATCGCAAAAGTTTCAAGATTTGGGCGCCGCATATGAAGTACTGTCGGATGAGGAGAAACGCAAGAAGTACGATCGTTGTGGCGAGGACTGTTTGCAGAAAGATGGCATGATGAACGACATGGACCCGTTCGCTAGTTTTTTCGGCGACTTCGGTTTCCATTTTGGCGGTAGCAACGAACAAAATCACGAGACACCTAAAGGTGCCAACATAGTTATGGACGTCTTAGTTACATTAGAAGACTTGTACAGTGGCACCTTTGTCGAGATAACGCGTAATAAACCAGTGATGAAACCGGCAAAGGGTACAAGGAAATGTAATTGTAGACAGGAAATGATAACAAGAAATTTGGGTCCTGGAAGATTCCAAATGATGCAACAAACTGTATGTGATGAATGCCCTAATGTTAAACTGGTAAATGAAGAGAAACTGCTTGAAATGGAAGTGGAACCAGGCATGACAGATGGACAAGAGACTAAATTTATTGCTGAAGGTGAACCACATATTGATGGAGAACCTGGAGACTTAATATTAAAGATTAAAACTCAACCACATTCAATATTTGAGAGGAAAGGTGATGACTTATATGCAAATATCACATTAAGTTTGCAGGTAATAATAATAACAAACTTGATGAATCATTTGAAATCTTAATTTCTGTTTTGTCTTTGATTTTCAGGATGCACTCACTGGTTTCAGTTTAGAACTGAAACATTTAGATGGTCACATGGTGTCAATATCAAGAGATAAGATAACATGGCCTGGTGCTAGAATAAGGAAGAAGGGTGAAGGAATGCCCAATTATGAAAACAACAATTTACATGGTACCTTATACATTACATTTGATGTGGAGTTTCCTAAAGAAGAATTAACAGATGATGAAAAGGAAGCCATAAAGAAGATTCTCAATCAAAGTTCAAACAATAAAATTTACAATGGACTTAGAGGATTTTGAATGAATAGTCAAATTTTGTACATATTTGTATAACAAATTATTTCCTGTAATGTTTTTTTGCATATCAATTTTGTGATTTATGTTTTCCTTATTATGTATGCAGATAGCCAAATTATTTATTGCAAGTTTATAGAGAATGTCACATTATTTAGGCCTAGATTCTTAATTAATCTAATGCCCTGAGTTTAATTATAATGTATGCATTTAGCAAATTTATAATTTAAGACAATTGGATGACTGAACAGTTAGTTAAATGATGTGAGGATAAAACCATAAATAGGAAATGTTACTTGAAGAATCATTATAATTATTTAATTGTATTGTATGCAACAAAGAAGAATGAATAAAAATGGATTTTGTAAATAAATAATTCAGAGTTTTAATTAAGGACCAATCAACCTAATCTTATCATAGGTATATTCAGGAATAAAACAAGCACTACTCGTAAATTTAAATTTATTGATGATAAACTTTATATAAACTACAAAAAATCAAATATCTCATTGGCAATATTTCATTTTTTACTCATTTCTTGTTAATAATGATGCTATTAGTGGAAATTAATACAAATACATTCATTATATTCATAAATATGCGACAAAAAAATTCCTTTCCTCATAACGTTCTTACATATATGTGTAAGTGGACTAAATAATAACTAACTGCGAATTAAAATAGACTTGCATATATTTTTGCCTCTGAAAAAGAAAAAAAAAGGTGAAAACTAGAAGAATTAAAAATATTACAAAATATCATATTAAACTAATTAATTAACATAAACTACCTCTATCTATTATTGTACACAAGTTTATAATAAATATATATACTTCATCACATACAAGAAAAACATCACCAAAATTTGATTTTATTAAAAATATTTTATCAACTAGATTTTAATAAACATTTCCTTGTTGCCATTTAATCTTTTTTCTTCTTATTGTTGTTAAATGTGTTATTTTATAAATAATAATTATAAATAACATTAGACACAAAATATATGTAGGTATCCCATTCTCATTCAATTTCCTTGCTGGTTTCCTTGAAGGGGTTTTAAATAAAAGCGAAATAAAAAGTACGTAGCACATTTTCCTATCGAAAATATAGAAGAGAGCTTTTGGAATAAACTATTTTGTATGTGCGACTTGCTAAAAGTCAAGTTTTTGAATCAAATGGGAATACCATGTTCAGTTTCCAACTTATAAGGCACTCTTTCAATTTACAAATTAATTGGCAAAAGCAATGTATCTACAAGAACGGCTGTTTACTAGTTTACAGAAAGAGATCTATTTGCGACATCAAATAGCAAAATTCTTTTATCGTAAAAGTGCCTTATAAACCTAAACTTTATAAATTTTAGCTTACTCGTGCCTAATAGACAAATTACGAATTTAAAACGATTATAAACGCGAAATTAGACTGCGCTATAACGACAAAATCACAATAACATTGTCCTGGATAGATAATTAGCATTCATTTCAACTGCATTACATTATTTTTATCATTACAACAATCTATTATATCAAATTTATCTTATGCTTATAAAGAAACAAAAAATGCTGTGAAATTGCCAGAAAGGAGTAGCCTTTTATTTCATCTAATTTTGTGTTTGATTTTAACTGTCCTCTTGAATACAAAAAAAAAACAAGAACAGC
This sequence comes from Hololepta plana, assembly GCA_963695495.1. Taxonomy (NCBI): domain Eukaryota; kingdom Metazoa; phylum Arthropoda; class Insecta; order Coleoptera; family Histeridae; genus Hololepta; species Hololepta plana. The sequence goes on from OY968836.1 coordinate 10,566,516, forward strand.
ACATTAATAAATTGAATGAAATGCATCGTGGAAAGATTATATATAATTAGTAAAAAATAACTAACTCTTTTTATCAATTATTGAGTGTAAACTAAAATAGTATTTTAAATCATAATATTAATGTTAAGAGGAGATATGAGATTCTCTTGTTGAAATAGAGAACCACGTAAATTAACTAGCATGCACAATTATCTTTGTTAGGTTGTTGATCGTTTGTTAAATTGTTACGACCGGGTTGAGAAGGTTTATGTTGTACACCGGACTCGGCCGCATTCAAATCCAAACGACCATCTTGAATACTTTGGAATATCTTTTTAGCGGTCTCCAAAAATGCTTCCTCAACATTTTGCCCACTAAAAAACAAAGTTATATTGTAATTATGCATTGCTATATAACAATAACTTCTTGCATAACTCCTAGAAGATCTTTATGCAATTAAAACGAGAATTTTATTATGCGAGAACATAACAAATTGTAAAACTCACGTTTTTGCACTAGCTTCCACAAACATTAAACCATTTTCTTCAGCAAATTGTTTAGCTTCTTCATAAGTAACATCTCTTTGTCCTTCTAAATCACATTTGTTACCAATTAAGAAAATCACAGTGCTAGGATTGGTTAAATTTCTTGTATCTGATAGCCAGCTGCTTAAATGATTATACGTCGAGCGACGAGTGATATCATAAACCATTAAAGCACCAGCAGCTCCACGGTAGTAAGACCTTGTGACAGCTCGGAATCTCTCCTGACCAGCAGTATCCCATATTTGTAACTTGATCTTCTGTCCAGACACTTCAATTATACGCGTGCCAAATTCTACACCAATAGTATGAGGACAATCAGCCATAACTATTTCAAAACATGATGGATCAAAATACGGTGAATTATTAAATGGATATAACGACGACTTACATTTCTTCTCGGTGAATTGATGTAGTAAACACGATTTTCCTACACCCATATCGCCAATAATTATATATTTAAATATATAAGAGTAATTATATGGACCGGCCGACATTATAACTACAATAAAATACAAATTTTGTTAAAAAAGAAGGAAGATGATAATCGATGGAGAAACGCGATCAAAATTGATTCACAATGGATTTTTTTTACTTAGTCAACAAAAATGTGTGCAATTTTTATGACTTTTCCTAGGTAATATGTCATTCTCGTGTTTCGCACAAAAACATATTTACCTGTTAATTATACACGCCTTATCTACTAATTAAACTTTCCCTACGCGGAATTTTTGTCTTCCTTATTTAAATATTATTATTTATAATACCCGTTTACGATGTCAAACTGTTAATGAACGGCAGCCATTGCGTTTAATCGTAGGAGGAATTTTTGCAAGAATTTCAAACTGTTTCAAGAACGATTATTCTATTCCGGCAACGTTTTCAAAATCAATTTCCGTTACGATCAAACATAAATGTAATATTTTCCGGAATTTATGCGTAAAAACAATAAATAAGTTGCAATAAATCCAATTACACCTACCAAAAAAATAATTATTACTGTCAATTGTAATAGAGTCGCTTCTTAGTAGATGGAGCTAATTGTCCATTGTTGTAATTCTCTGCTATTATTTGAATAATCCAATGTTACTAATTAATTTTTAATAATTAATTTAGCACTGCAGTTTTTAATGCATTAACGATGTTTCATCAAATATTAAAACAGTATTAATCAGTCCGTCGTTTGGATGGAATTAATCAACCAGAATGCTTTTTAATTGTATTAATATTATTTCCGTTTTTTAAATGAGAATAAGTATTTTTAAATAATTTATAGTTAACAATTTGGTTTTGCATAAGCATAATATATAAATAAATGGCAACGAAATCAATACAATTTCCAATATCTTCCATTATAAATATTGAGAAACATTGCGAATTGTACGTCTTTGCTAGTATTTCTTTTTTTTGCAAATAATGTGAGAATTATAACTGTTAAGATGCATGTATTTATTAATATATAATTTTTATGTATGTATAAAGTTTTCTTTCTTTATTTGGAAGACATTAAAAAACTAATTATTTCATTTATATTCGAACGTAAATATTATATAACTTTAAAAAGTACGTGAGAAAGAATTAATAATAATAATTTATTTTTGCATACTATTCATCTTTGTAATTTTTTTACAATTATGTTTTTAAAAGATAATTTAAATCAAACTATTCTAAACACTTATTATTTAATTTCAAAAGTTTATCATTTTCAATAACTTACATCCAAATAATGAAACTTGTGTATGAGAGAGTGAATGAAAAAGAAATCTTTCGCATGGTCTAATGAAGCAATGAACTTTATTACTTTATTTATATTCGATCTTTTATATGAATTTAGTCTTTCTTTTTTAATTTTATATTACAAATTAAACTAAATGAGCTATCGACGCTGAAAAACATAATAAATTAAATGGGCTGAAATAAAAAAATTCTAAACGAATTGCTTTAATAAAATATACAAAGTTAAGCTAAAATAAAAAGTATTCAATCTCTTACATCTTTGAAATCAGATTGTTAAATGACAAATAATACAAATGATTAATTAGTTTCTTCCGCTTTTCATGACTTTTTTATTCTTAATTAATAACATTGTATGTTTATCATATTTGTAACTATTTAATAGATTCTTTTCCTGCAAAATATGATTCAGTATAATTATATTTATCTGCAATTTTCTTGTATTTATAAATAAATTAAGGCAAGTAGACTTAATTAAATAAAATTCTAGAAACCTAATGCACATACTCCTTTCTTTTTATCTATAGACATCTTAAAATCAATTACTTTTGCTGAAAATTTTCTTCTGACAAAAAAGTGCGAAATGCAACTATTTAACAAGAAATATTAATTAGTTGAATTGCAAATGAAAATCGAGTATTAATTAGTTTGCGGACTTCGAAAGTAAATTAGATTTTAAGATATCTTTTTGCATTTTTATTTTGTCCCTCTCATTTGGATTTAAAAATCAGTTATCATTCCATTCGAAAAAGACTTATATAAAACACTTTCTTCTGTGAAATAGAGGATGCATTTGATTTAATTTCATCTCGATTGAACTACAAGGGAACAGTTAATCACTTATTAATTAATTCATGTTAAAAAAACGAAGAAATTGAGATTTAATGAGAATGAGAACAATCGCAAGGGTTGATTATATTATAAAGTAATATAATATTTAAATACTATAAATTATTAAAGTCTTTTCAGTTGCATTCATACCACAGTAGTACTTAATAAATGATAAAGCATTTCATATTTTTTTATTATTCTTCCATTATGGAAATACAATGTAATTAAAAAGAAACTCCGGAGCCCTTTCACCTACTTTTCTTTATGTTCGGTTTAAAACTTACACATTTCTTGTATGTTTCACACGTGCTTTTCCTTTCGCTATCAGCTATATTTTACAATTAAACACTTTTAAATAACATGATTGATATAAATGATTCGTAAAATTGAATCCGAATCTCATTAGAATATTGGCAGAGCTCCGGATAAATTCTTTTAAATTGGGGAAAAAATTGTATCGTATACATCTACATATGTATAATAATAATAATTAATAATATGTAAAAATCTAATAATGTGCAGTCCATCATGTTTATATATATATTTAAATTAAATACAACGAATTGATATGAACTAAGAGGCATTTAAAATAATTAATAATAATAAAGAGGAGGAAATAATACCATTTTGTATTTGAATATAATATTAAAAAAATAAATCTTGATGTTGTTGTGAGCAAAAGCTTTATCGTCATATATTTTATATATATGTATATTTTATATAATAATAATAATTATTATTAAGAGACCTACCGTATAAAGCAAGTGCGGCACACTTTATTGGGTCCAATACAATCATCGTGACAAAATGCACCACATTTTTTACATACGACCATCGCTTTAAGGCTACAAGGACATGAAGAATCACTAGAAGGTATATTATTACTATTGTTATTAGATTTATTATTAGTTTTCTGTTGCTGTTGTTGTTGCAAAACCATTTGCGATTGCATCGCGGCACCGGGATGATCGACCATCACATTATTGTCACCTATGATCGTGTAATTTTGCAACTGATTCTCAACGCTAACATCACCGTACACAATGCCGCTGTGTTGCTGCATGCGTGGCTGTCTTTTCGTCACCGCTTGCGTACCGGGATTCGGACATTGGACAACAAAATCGTTTTGTTGCTGCTGCTGCTGTATCTGTATCGACGGATTGTCCAGGTCGACGCTGGCCGGCCGACCGCGCGATCCAATCGAAACCAGATGCGACGAACCGCCGGTATTGATCGCGCCGACTTGGTGATGCGACGGGGGTGCGCTCGACGATCTCGGCACGCTCGTATGATGATGATCTCCAACGCCGGCCCTCTGCACTAATATATACTGTCCGACGTGACTCATTTGATTCTGCCCTTCAACTACCTGGAATGATCAAAATCTGTGTGTAGCTTCCCATTTCGGAAACGAGTAAAGAACGCTCTAAAAATCTTACGAACATTAACAGTGAATCATTGCAACCGGATTCGGTTAATTTTAAAAGATAAAGAAATAAACATAAAAGTGTAGCAGCGAATTGTGTTTACTGCGTACTCACTCACTTCGGGGCTGAGCGTTTGAGCTTGTGGTAGTACGGCCATCGTGACCGGTATCCCTTGTCCGGAGGTGAAAACGTGTCTAACGACCACCGGCGGGCTCGGTTGTCTTTGTTGCGCGTACGGCAATGTTCTCGTTTTAACTGTCTTAACGCCGTTATTACTAGTTATCATTTGATAATTGCCGGATGCTGGTAAAGGTGGTGTAAACGTCTTGTTATTATTATTATTATTCCTCGATGACGTAACATTACCATACTGAGTTTGTCTATTATTCTCCTTTTTTGCACTACTATTGCTATTAACACCGGCAGCTGCTAGTAACGATGGCGGCGGCTTCAGTTGGCATTTCAATTGGTCGCGATTCGGACTATTTTGAATGACCGCCTGGCAAATCTGATAACTTCGCTCCAAATTGACGGCGCCTGGCGGTGGCTTATTGTTATTGCTTCGATTACGATTGGAGCCCGTTTGCGACGTTTTCGATTTCGATTTTCCATGCGTCGGCACGGCTCTTATCGGCTGACCGGTGGTGCTGAGCGCCAGATATGGTAAGGCGCTCGAACTTTGCACCATACCCGGACGTGGTACGACGGCATTCGTCGCTTGAGTCATTTGATTGCTCAGAATGGCGGTACTAACTACGGACGGCGGTAAACAGACGATCGTCGTCGGCGGTATCACGGTCGTCACGGTTTTACTGACCGCCGGCGTTACCGTCGAACTCGAACCGCTGTTGGTCGCGCCGCCGCCGACGGTGCTCGTCACCAGACTGTCGCTGCTAATGATTTCCGGCGTGAGCGTAACCTCCAACTCCAATTTGACTTGGTTCCCGGAGAACTCCGGGTACTGCGGTTGCTGTTGCGGCTGCTGCGCGTTACACTGGTCGGTGCTGCCGCCTTCGGTCGGACCCAAAGCTGCCGCCAACATTTCCGAATCCATTTTGACGCCGTACGGCCAATCGGTGGACACCGGGAACGTGCCCTCTTCCAATCGTACCTCTAATTCTTCTTGCATCGGTATCACTTCCACGTGTTCAGTTGCACTTTCCGTACCGACCATACCCACCGGCACAGAGTCGAGTGCGTGCAACGGTACCTCCAACAGTTTCTCGGTACTAGATACCATGTCCCAGCAGCAATCGTCTCCTAAAAATGCTGAACTCAATAAGAATGTTCCTCCATCAAAGATTTTGCTAACAGATTTAACAATTTAAGGAGCATGACTTACAAAGCAATTGATAATATTTTCTGTGGATTATCTATGTCTTGTGAACTTGTACTAGAAATGTTGATAATACTGATACCTCTTGGAACGGTAGTAGCAAATAGCGTGGCCTGTATTTCTGGTTCCTTATCGCCGCTCTTGGCGCCGTTGTGCGACGTCGAAACGGATATCTGACCGGATTCCAACACGTACGTCTCGGCATCGAGGAAACGGTCCTCGTTCGCGTCGTCCTCGTCGCTGACCGTTTTCACGCGTTCGAAATTGTTCTCGGTTATCTGCGAAATGACCAAATCGGACTCCTCGACGCTCGCACGCAACTTATCGACCGGTTGTCGTACGCCGTCGTCGGCGACGTTGTCGTCGTCTTTACACGTCTGCACCAACGACTCCTGTTGTAGGATCAACGTGTTCGGTAGAATCTGGAACGACGATTCGTCCATTTCGTTCGTCTCCTGTCGATTATTACCATTCTCCATTTCCACGTCCATCATCATAATCGACTGACAATCGATCTCGCGCGATTCTTTCGACTGATGACTCTCCGCTTTACCGTAATCCGTTTGTGCCTGTTCAATGGCATCGTAATCGGTCATTGTCGTCGTCGTTGTCGATGCCGAATAGTTTTCGGTCTCTATCGATTTAGCGTCTTCGCTCTCTTCTTCCGTAACGTTATCCGAATAAATCTCGACGCTGTCCATCTTCGTTTCGGACGGTCGTAGATCGTCCTTGTTTATCGTCGACTCGAGTTCGTCGCTTAATTTAGTATCGTAATTGTCGTCCTCCATTCGATGATCTTCATCTTCCTCGTCGTCGTCGTCCTCTTCGTCATCGTCGGGCGTGTTAACGCTTACGATACTATCGCGCTCGTCCTCCGTATTCTTGCCCATTTCTTCGCCGTCCAAATGAGCGAACGATTCGGTCGTGTTGCTCTCGCTGTCTTGTTGTTCGTTGGCATCGTCGCTTTGTACGTCGATCTCGGCCGTTTTCACCTCTTTACTAACAACCAGCATTTCCGACTCGGACGATGGATTGTTAACGATGTCGATTTGCATAAGGGGACTCGGCGTCTTCCGTTTGGGCGATTTTAAATCGACGTCCGAACTATGAGATCTCCGACGTTTCTCGGCTACTACTACGTTAATAATACTAGCGGTGTTATCTTCCCTACAACTAATGATTGTCTCTTGATTTGTATTTATTATAGTATCACTAATGTTTATTATCGTTATGTCCGGCCGCTTCTCGAGCATTTCTTTAGCGTCGACCGCTTCGTCGACCGTCGCCGCATCTTTCTTCGTTTCTTGCTGTCTCTTGAACACCTCCGTCTTGTTGTTGTTGTTGCTACTGTGCAACGACTTCGGCGGTGCTTTACCGATCGGCAACAGGTCCGGTATTTGAGCTTTAATGCTGCCTTCCGTCAGTTCGTCTTTGAAACTCGAACACGATCTAGTTATGGCGCCAACGGTTCGTCGTTTCGTTAACGGCATGGGTTTCGTTTTATTATTACTAACAGTAGCCGTCGTAGTGCGTAATTTAATCGTCGTTTTCAACGGCGGCCGATGGGCTATCATGCTGCCACCTTTGTCGCCATCGTCGGCGGCACTACGATCGCCCCAGATCGGTTCGAAATGTTTCAATTTCCACGGATCCAAGCGGCTCCTCTCCTTGTCTGCTTCGGATTTCAATTTCTGTTGATTCTCGGGCGTGAACTCGCCCTCGGCCAAACGTTCTTGCCAGTCGAGACATGCCCTGGCGAAGAACTCGTTGTTTAAACCGGAAGTGCTCAATCTAATGTTCGAATCGGATGCGTTCGTTATGATTTGTCTATCAACACTAGGTAATAATTGCACAAGTTTCTGCTGATAAAGAGGAGGTAAAATGGCGAAGGTGTGTTTGTTCAGAAGGCCTCTCAAGTTTGTGTTCACTAATATGGAGTCGGGGGTTTCCAGATCTATGCAGCCCTCTTTGGTCTGTTCCAATTGTGCTGCTGTTGATAATTTCTTGTTGGATCGCTTTCTAGGTTTCATGTTGAATCCAGGTATGGAAGCCAACACTTCCTTCATTGTAGGAGTCTTTTGTGTAGGCACTGAGTTTATATCATCGATAACTGTTGTTGTGGTTGCTACTGTCGATGTTGGTTGTGGTGGCAAAGGTTTGACAACTATTCTGGGCACTGCGCCAGAATTACCTGATGCAATGGTTGTATTATTTCTTCTTCTCTTAGCTTGTTGTCGCAATGCATGTTTAATGCATTTCTTGTTTTGATGCTGTTGTTGTTGTTGAACTGTTGATGTTGCGGCTCCTGGTTTATTATCACAACCACCACTGATTTGAATTTGAATTTCCTCGGATTTCTCGATACTTTGCGTAACGTCAATTTCCATTACGTAAATAGTATCAGGAGATTCACAATACTATCGTCGCCGAATGAACTATTTAACCACACAGACACACATCGAATTCGTAACGTACATGCACAAATGTTTAGACATACAAAAATCACCTAAATACAATATTCAACCCATTATCTTTAAAAGGAAGAAAAAGAAAATTAATCAATGTCTTAATGTTTCACAGCAATACTAATTACTTCGTGTCCGTTTCACGCACAAATTTTTGTCAATACACATCGACGTTCGTCCATTTGAAATTTATCATATATTCCAAAGACAGTGTGTTTTCACCGGATATTTCGCCTCTCATTTAAAAATCCCTCATTATTAACATCACAATGACAACAAAATCTTAATCCGCCATTTCACAACTGGGCCTTACATAAATCGGGTGAATGTTTTCTTTATTTGCTTGCTAGGTAATTGTCAAAAACCAATAGGAATTCTGGGACCATCACAATCAATATGACCAACATCAAATCAAATAGTTTCACTAATATTCTAATTGGGTTTATTTATTAAATTCGAACAGTAATCGGGAACATATCATGCTGGAATTTACGTAGGAAACAATGCAACAGTATTAAAATTAATTTTAGTATTAATTAAGTAATTTCTTTCGGATATAAAAACGGACTGATTTGTAATGTTGGTCACGCTACATTGTTTGTTTGCGTTAATCGCAATGAATTTGGCTCCAATTCAAATTATATGTTTTGTGTTATAAAAGATAATGGTATAAAGAAAATAATACGAGTGCCCAAGGACCAATAATTAATACAAATAAATGGATTATAAAGAACTCACAAATGAAATTTGTAAGCTATCGTACTGTGGTAATGTAATTTATTATAGCATCATTTATAGCTCAAATATTATTCCATTTCTGAAAAGATTGCACTGAAAACATAAATTATCCGTTGTAATTTGATGAGAATCGAATAATATATTATTTCTTATTAAACCTACAATTAGCCTTGAATCGGAACTGGTATAATTTCCTTTCGGTATTTAAATATACTTTTATTGAGTTATCGCCATTATCAAATGTAACCGAGATAATAGACGATTTTTTCTTGTTAATTTTAGATAAACAGTTTCATTATTATCAGTAAATTACGTACAAAATAACCATTGTTCTATTATCATAATAGTTTCCTAATAGTAAAGTAGTAAAGTTTCTTCGTTTACTACTTAACTTCATAACCATTTAAGCGTTTAGCATTATATATTTGTAACTCCCTGAATGATAATAATATTAACAACTTTTTAAAATAATTTGAATTAAACTAATTTACTTTGTTTAGCATATACGAGAACCAGTATGACGTCAAGTCACATTGGTTAGTTTAAATATGGCGGAATTTATTAATAAAGCAGAAGAAACTTTATTAACATTATTTAAAATTGTTCTGTATTAACGTAACGAAAACGGTGAAGCAGTTAATAAAACGAAAAGTGTAATTCATGATAAGGAAAAGGTTTAATATTGCATCAAATGAATACAGATAAAGGAAACGTTTTAATACATATTATTGGTTAATGCGTTTAGTAATCAACAAATAATCCATGCTTTTGCTGTAAATTAAAAGAAGGAGTGCTATTTTTTATTCATTCAATTTAACATGATATTAATGTAGATATTGTGCCAGCGGAGCATAATAAATAAGGCGTCGACTGGTTTAAAATTAGTGGGTGTGCTATTCACCACTGCCAAAGATTAATATGCTATAATTCATATCAAAAAGGAATTCCATTTAAATAATGAAGTTATTATTCCAAGAAGATTATCATAAATCGATTATGCCCATAAGATCAAACACAATGGTTATATGCAGTTGATTGATAAACATCTTATGTTGTTCAAAATAAAATGGGTAACCATAATAGTTGCTGCTCATTTTCAAGTCCAAGCCATCCAGAAAGGAACACTTCAACTCACACAGGATGTACCATACAGTGTGATGTCAGTGTATCAAATTTGCAACACATAAGTGAAAGAGAATTAGATGATGGAGATGAGGATCCTAGTCAACATCCGATGGCAAAAACGTTATTCATGGAAAGATCTAAAGTGTCTATTGAAAATGGCCTAATTAGAAGGAAGAGCCAACACCAAATTGCTGATTTGCGTCCATTAAAGAAGAGTAGTTCTTGTTCAACAATATATTTAGATGATAGTACAGTGTCACAGCCAAACTTGAAGAACACAGTAAAGTGTGTTGCTTTGGCCATATATTATCACATAAAAAATCGCGATTCCGAGCGTAGAATTGATATTTTTGATGAGAAATTACACCCATTAACCAGGGATCATGTGACAGAGGATTATGACAAACACAATCCGGAACATAGACAAATTTATAAATTTGTAAGGACACTGTTCAATTCAGCTCAATTGACTGCAGAATGTGCTATTATTACACTAGTTTATTTGGAACGCCTATTAACTTATGCTGAATTAGATATTGCACCATCAAACTGGAAAAGGATAGTTTTAGGTATATATAATTCTTGTAAACTGCTGAAAAATGAGTTTGATTTCAATAAATAGTAATTGATAATTTATTTTGTTTTTAGGTGCCATTTTATTAGCTTCTAAAGTATGGGATGATCAAGCTGTGTGGAATGTGGATTATTGCCAAATATTAAAAGATATTACTGTGGAAGATATGAATGAATTGGAGAGACAATTTTTAGAATTGTTACAGTTTAATATTAACGTTCCATCTAGTGTATATGCGAAATATTACTTTGATTTGAGAACATTGGCTGAAGCAAATGATCTGTCCTTCCCCAGTGAACCGCTGAGTAAAGATCGAGCACAAAAGTTGGAGGCGATGTCGAGGGTAATGGAAGATAAATACACGGCTGAAGCCCTTAAAAATGGCTTTAAGAAATGGTCCAGTTTAGATAATATAAATACTAGTAATGGTGGTGCAAGAAGGAGTATCGCAATTTTATCCTGATTATCGATTCACGATAATTTTAACCAAAGGATTTTTTTCCTAAATGCGCTCTTTTCAACTCGAATAAGTCACTTTTTTAATATATTCCATCTTATTTTCCAGTCATTTTTATTCATATTCGTCTATTTTATATAACATTATATCAATATTATATTATATACATTCAACAATGTTTCAACTATCTAAAATTGTATTATGATTAATTTTAGTTAGTATTTGAAGCCTTGTTATTATTTTTTTTACACAAAAAAGGCGCTTTACCAATCAGTAAGATGTTTTTTTTTCTTTTTTATACTGTATTTGTATATGAAGAAGTATTATAATTAATTTTTATATGCATAATGGTAATATTAATTTTGTGTATGTGCCGAGATGAATGTTATGTATATAATTTTTTCTAAAGCATTAATATAACAATTATAAAGATCGTACGTATTTTGCGGCAAAAGAAATCGATATTTAATTCGTGAAATAATAACATAGAAATTATTTATATGTAACTTTTTGCACAGAAAGGAAACTATTAAATGCAATTATTATGATATACGAAAAAAAGGTAACGGAGTCGAAATCATTTGTAATTGTTATTTAGTTTTTAGCACTTCGTGGACAATCTAATTGCTAGTCTAAACGAATAATTCAAAGAAAGCAATTCTTTTGATACTGTACTACCGCCCATTATTAAAATTTAGTAATTGAACGTGCGATTTTCAATTCATCCTAGTTAATTGCGTAGTTTAGTTAGGGAGTAATTTATTTTTAATCAAAATAATTATTTTGAAAGCATTCCTCGTAATTTGAATTTGCTACTTATGTTGTGGGTTGCCTCTATAATGTAGAACTTGAAAAATCCCCAAATTATTACTATCTTTTGGTAGCATTGTCCATTGAAATTAGTCAAATTGTCGTGAACGTGATACAGGCGAGAAACTTCATTCTTTTAGTTCTTGTTTAGAAAGATGGCGGAGGACAACAAGTTGTATGAAATTTTAGGAGTAGATAAAAATGCAACAAACGGCCAAATTAAAGAGGTAAAATAATTAAATATTACTTTGCTTTATAATACATTTTGTAAATGATGCAATAATCAGTGTTATGTCTCGTAAAATTCATGAATGGTCGATGACAAGTACTATTTGCCAAGGCCATACATGTATAATGTAAAATTGCATTTTTTTTTCGATGTAATAAAACAATTTAAATTATTACATTACAGCAATATCGAAAGCTAGCCAAAAAGTATCATCCAGATAAGAACAAGGAAGCAGGTGATAAATTCAAGGAAATATCATATGCATATGAAGTGTTGTCTGATCCCAAGAAGAGAAAAGTTTATGATGAATATGGCATGAAGGGTATGCAACAGGGAATGCATAACTCAAAACATGATGATATATTTTCACACATATTTGGCGGAGGCTTATTTGGTGGATTTAGTGGTTTTAACAGAGAAATGCGAAGGCAAAGGAGTGAAGATACTGTACATCTGTTAAAGGTTTCATTAGAAGATATGTACAATGGCAAAATGAGCAAGTTACAATTAAGCAAGAATGTGATTTGTGCAACTTGTTCTGGTAAAGGTGGTCAAAATAATCCTGTTACTTGTCAGGCCTGCAGAGGTCATGGTGTAAAGGTCACTTACAGAACAATAGGAGCAGGTAAAATTAGTTTTTCAATAACAAACATATTAAATCATTCAATTATTTATTTGTTTAGGTATGACACAGCAGTTGCATTCAACTTGTTCAGATTGTAATGGTGAAGGAGAATTTTTCACTGAAAAGGATCGTTGCAAAGTGTGTAATGGCAAAAAAGTTTGTAATGAAACAAAAATCCTTGAGGTATATGTTGATGAAGGAATGAAAGACAAGCAGAAGATCTTTTTCAGAGGAGAAGGTGATCAACAGCCAGGTTATGAACCTGGTGATGTTATTATTGTTTTACAACAGAAGGCTCATGAGAAATTTCAAAGAGAAAGAGATGATTTACACATGACTCACACAATTACATTGACAGAGGCCTTATGTGGCTTTTCATTTGTTGTACATCATCTAAATGGTAGAGATTTGTTGATTAAGAACACACCTGGCGAGGTGGTTAAACCTGGTGATGTTAAAGTGGTGCAGGGGGAAGGTATGCCACATTATAAGAATCCATTCGAGAAAGGCGACCTCTTCGTGAAGTTCGAAATTAAATTTCCGGAAAACAATTTTGCTTCTGAAGAACAAATGGATAAGATCGAAAATATCTTGCCGGCGAGACCGAAATTCTTAATGCCCACTGGCGAACACGTCGAAGAAGTGGATTTGCACGAATACGACCCACACGCACAAAGATCATCCGGCGAGCGTTCGGAAGCTTACGTCGACGAAGATCACATGCATGGAGGACCTGGACTACAATGTGCCCAACAATAGTCAATGAAATTACTAAATTATACAATGTCACTGTTGCTCTGCTTCTTTCTAAATAAGAAGATTTGTTTTTGAATGCTTTAGAGTGATGTTGAGATTTTCTTTTCTTTTTTATTTATTTTTGATAAAAATTCAAATTTTCGTTTTCATCAATATGAATTCGAATATGTAAACTCAGTCTGATAATATCGGAAATCTCACACGTCCTTTAACACACGTTGAAAGCAAATAATTGAAGAGTATTCTTAAAATAGTGCTTGTATTTTTCTGAAAAGATGATTTTCTTTTTTATGTTTTACTATTATAATTGTATTTTCAAACATTTATTAGAAAAGTATTTAGTTGAATGGCTGGAAAGATTTGGAAGAAGGTATCAGAACTATTTTAGAAGAGCAAATAATAAAATGGCGAATGAATCGTCACCATTCGTTGCTCTGATCCCACGATAACAAATTATAATTATTAATCAATTTGTTTCATGTAGAAATTTTTGTTCATCTATGGAGAATATAACAATTCTTGTTCGACACCCAGCTTTTATGGGAAAGTAACAAACAGTTGCAAGAGAAAAAACGATGAGTTTAGTGAAGAATTATGATTCGAATCCGCATACGAATATAATAATTTATAACTTATAATCATTTCATCAAATTAACTGTAATTTCTTCTTTTTCTGAAATACAACATAACAATGGTAAATAAATGGATGTTTTATTAATCTTGCACCCAATCCTAATACAAAGCAAATCGCAAAGTTTAACAATATTTGGAATTTCGCAAAAGGAATCGGAACTCTTAATTTCGAAAGTAGAAGATCCTTGATAGTGACTCAAAAAAAGGAGTTTAGTTAAAGGCAATTGATTTTTGCATCTACGACAACAAAAAAAGGAGATTATATTAGCCAGTAATAACTCTTTTTTGCAATATTAACCTTGACAATTTAAATACTTAGATACGATATTTTATGTAAGATAAAATGACATCAGCACCATCATCAACATTTTTTTAACGATACCAGTCAATATATGAAAATCTCATGTAACGTTCTTTGCGTATATCGTAATTGCTCTTCGAACAATTTTATCTCTTTTATTCAACAACATCAGCATAATTGATATTAATCCACGAGGACTTTATTAGAAGTCCATTATCGTTACGTAATGGCACGAAATTTCTTCACGTGCACACTTTACCGCACGTATCAATACTCCTCTATTATCATTTATTGTTTATTCATATTCTATCTGTACAATGGATTTTTCGTTTCTCATACCATTGCACATTAGAAATTGTACATTGAAAAGAAAGAATAATGAAGAAGAAACTAACTGCCATGGAAAAGTACATTTCATAATGAATTATTATGTGCACATCAAACATCGAGATTGTTTATAATGCAATGGGAAAATCATAAAAGAAGCACGAAGAACAAGATTTATTGGTTTAATTAGACGAATAGGATCTATTATTTGCAACTAACGAATTATAAAAGTTTGAAATGTTGCGCTCGATGAAAGAAACAGATTTGCAAAGAAAAAGTAACGAATTAGAACATAAATTCATCGATTTACATAATTAACGCCGTATTAAAGCTTTTAATATTACATCTGTCCATCAAAGGATTATGTTGATGGTCTTTCTTTCGTAAAAAAATCGTAAATGCCAATATATTATCATATAACAAAAAAGCGCTCGCCGAATTAAATTGTCTCTTCATTCTTGTCTAATTAACATTTATCCGGAATTCTCGTTCGATGTTATGATAATAATACAAAGACAACAACAATTTTATTCAAAACAGCATCAAGGTTTTCCTATTACGAAACGTGAATGTTAACAGAATTCTGCTTGTTTATTGTTCTGAAATTCTTCAAAGGAATTTCTTCAGTTCTCTGTGTGTGCGTCAATTAATTAATCGAAGCACAAATAATCCGTTAGTCGAATAATCTGGAATTATTAATTCTTCTTAATGATAGTTTACATTTAATTAATCAAGAAATTCAAAAAGGAAACTGAAAGCAATCGCAAGCCAAAAATAGGAAGAAACGATTGTAGTCCTTGAAGTTAATACACATTAAAAGATTGATTGATGATGACTTCGAATTTAGATTAATCGTGAATCACAAGCGAATCCGTAACAAGGACGAGCAAATCCGATGGTAAATAAACGTCTACTTCTGCTTAATATGGATATTTGATGGAATTTAACATTTACTCGATACTTGATGGAATTTTGCGTCTTTCTCGCACTCAGTTATTGCAATTTAAGAGTTTTTATTTTGACAAATGTGAAAGGATAGGTGCTATCGTAAATTATATGTAGCAAACGCTCTTTTTTGCTTTACGCTTCCATTCAGTAGCAAATATTTTTATGAGAAGCCTTAAGTCTTATTAATTTTATTGGTAAGTTGTGGTCCATTGAAAATGATTAATTGCGAAAATGCAACTCAATTAGTAGACTTTCAAATAGTCGTTTTGCTCTTACTGAGAGTGTTGAGCTTTCAATAACAATTAGCATTTCTTCCAAACAATCGTGTAAATGGTAACATTCACTTGATTTCCATATAATTATCGTTGATTTTAACATTCAGCAAATGGTTATTATTGACATTGATTTGAAGAAGATCTTCTTGTTCGAAGTGAAAGTTTGCGTTTAAATCAAGGTCATCAGATTGACTATTCTTCTTCTTTTATCCTTATTCCAAACGGTTCTCACAGAAGAAACCACGTTTGCCTCTTTTAATTAGAATAATTACATAACAATAATAATAAATCGCGGCGCGATCCGTTTACACAATTCCTTATCCCCAATGATGAAAATGTTTAATTAATTCCTTTTTCTTTCATTAACGAAGAACTTCAATTTGAACTCAGATTCGTTTACTGTCGTCGTGCTTTAAGGATTTGACCCGATATTCACGGAAGGTCGTCGTCCAAACGATGTTTTGCCTCATCTTCATTTGCTGTTATTATCGAAATTGGGTCGGTTGCAAAAAGGGAAAAAAAAACATTAAATATTACGCAACCGAATGCATCTTGAGAAGAGTTAACACGCTCTTACAGAATCGCAATCTTTTGCCAATTATTATCATCGTCATTAGCACGGATTGGCTCTTTCTCTATTCTTCGCCGAACAAAAATTTCCTTCATGTTTTTACAATTGCAAAGTAATCGTTAAATGTTTAACGATTTTATACAATAATAATAATGCAATTTTGCAAATCCTTGACGATTTATTTTACGAAAATAAGTGCGATGCCTTTAACAATTTAATTCGTATTTAACAACCAATTGTTGCATAAATGCGTAAAGAGCAAAAAAACTTTTGGATTCTCCTTTTGCTAAATCTTCGGCTTCATTTGAGAAAATTTCATATTCAGGTCGATTTCGTTTCAATGTTCATTCATTTGAATCAATTGTATTGTCAAAACTGTCCAACTTTATTAATTCTAATCCAAATTTAAATTTGATCACGCCGCAAAACGTAGAAACCATTAACAAATAAACAATGGAAGAATTTGTAAATTATAAATTCCATAAGGCTTCATTGAAACATTTCGGCATTCAATTCGAATATTCTCCTTCTTATCAATCCGGATAAGAAAATCGCTTCGCAATTAAGAAAGAAATAACGTTAATTGAAAAAGCAACTCTTTGTTCACCTTTTATCGTTTAACAATAATCTAATTGTAAATCCTTGTAAATGCCGCGTTTTTTATTGTTATAAACAAATTGATTCTATGTTTTAAGAATAGTTAAGTTCGGCCCTCACAAACAATTCGATGATGAGCGACCCCGTTCGCATTAGATTTTATTTATAATGAATGAATTTGACGATGAATAGAAATAAAATAATCAAGAAAAGAAAAAAATGTTAAAGACAAAGCAATTGGTCTTACAATTAGAAAATTATTTTAATTGTCGAGATGACGAAAAGCGATATACAGCATTTAAAAATAATGTAGTTGTTATTGACCTGTTGTGCAAAATACGAAGACGTTTTAAAAATTATAGGAATAATCGTACGACCTCTAAAGCAAAAGAAAAAATTGTCATCTTTAAATCGATTAGAAATGCAAATTATAGCGAAAATATGGTGTTATTAACACTAAGGCCTTCTACTGGAAAATCTCGTTGAAAAACAAATCATTTCACATTAAGTTATTCTCTTTTTATACAATCATTTCGTCTTCGTTTAATTACTATAAACAAACTTTTTCATTGTGTTTATCGTCAATTGCGGTTTACGCAGATTTGTAATTTGCATGTTTTATTCGCAATAAAAGTTGTTGAACTTTTCATATTCATAAAGTCAAAATTTGCTAAATAATTCCGTTTAGCAAAAGTTTAACTTAACAAATTTATAAGCTCCATAATAAATAAGCATGCAAATTTAAATTTCGAAATCGTTATTCTTCTTCGTCGTGCCATCACCAATACATTCTGCAACAATATCGTGCAATTAAAATGCAATCTCTTTTAATTAACGTACAACAATGCCCGAGTACAACTTTTAGCGTTAATTAGTTTGGAAGAAGATGAAACATATTGAGCAATTTTACGTGTCGTTCAATTAAAATCAACTAACAGAAGTAATACGAAAAATAAGCGTTTAATTACAATACGTCACCGTTAATTACAATTGCAAAACAATTAACGGTTTAATTAATTTCGAAGTAAACTGCGAGCCTCGATTTAGAATTTCCCCAAAGGTGTAATTGCAATTTACAATTGTACTAGGGATTCTCAATTCTTCATTACCCTGATCCGGTTTATTTCGATTGAATGAATTAAAAATGGAAGAGACGAAGGCGAACCGACGCGGATGACCTTTTAAGAATTCAATAATAATAAAGTTTATTAAATAATAAGTTGATGATATTAAAGAAGAAGCATCATTTCGAGCGAAAAAAATAATGGAAACGAACGATGGATGGAGCGGAGGGGAAAAGCAGAAAATTACGTGATTACGGGTAAATGTTATAACATCCTTTTCGTACTAATTACGTAATTACAGTTATTTGCAAATGTATGTTTAATTATTAAAAGATGAAGTGCGCGAGTGAGAGAGAGACGACCAATTTTCGTGCAAGCTTAATTAATTTACATAAAATCATAATTTCAAGGTGTACACACACAGTTATTGATAATTAAAAAATTTATTGTTCACGTTTTAATCAGAAGTACATTAATTGATGAAAATTGGAGGAATCGTCTTCCGCGAAAATTAATTCGTAAATATTTCGCACACACAAACTTTGTCATTCGATAATAATCCAGAAAGCAATAAGCATAAATTATAAAACTTTGTAAAGCGTTATTTTTAATGTTTTTGAAAATACCAAGTATTTTACAACAATCACATGTTCACTGCTAATAAAAATAAACAAAGTAGAACGCATTTTGCAAAATATTAATTCTTAAATGGAATTTTGTATTTGTCAAGAACCTGCTTTTTTTAAGGATGCTTTTGCAAAATTCCTTAAATCGGTTCGTGTTTTCCTGTAAAAGGTGAAAGTCTGTGCGAAACTTTTTGGATTGTTAATGAAATCATCACAAGAATTCTTTAATTTAATTTTCCAATCAAATTTTTGTACATTTTTCTGCGAGTGCTAATTAATTTCTTAAAAACATTTCACGACGACGATTGTTTGCCAGTAAAAGAATCGTTGAAAAGCATAGAATAAATATCAAAAAGAAGTCGATGTAAGAGGTAAAAAAACATTAAATTGCAACGTGAATTGTGTCAATTATTGCGAGAATTAAACAAACAGGATCTCGTTGTACATAGATGCATAATAATAATAAAGTGTAGGATGAAAATTAATAATTAATTAATTAATTAAATATCGTCGTGTTTTGCTAACGATTGAGTCGCTTTTAATGCCCAACTCTAGGAGGAATACGTGAAGATGATTTCAAGGGTCAAGGTATTTTCGATGTATCATTCCTTTGCTAATGATTTGATTTATTGCAAACGCTTCTTATTTTTTTTTGTTTTCTCTCCAACAAGAATAACACGTCTTTGCTAATAACATTGCTGAATTACTGGTTTTCCACTATCAAACCGATTCCAACTTATTTTTGATTCGGTGACAATGTGATTTAATCCTCGATTTTAGATTGTTATTTGTCGCAAAAAGAAGCTTGTAGATGAGACAAAGAATCCAGGAGGAGTGAAAGAGGAAAAGTCGACGAATAAAATATATAAATAATTTATAATGGCAAAATAGTTTTTCTGTTTGGAATCGCAACAGCAAAAGCCACAACTAATAACGAAAATAAAGAGAAAAAGAAACAGAACGAGAACATGATTATTGATCAAGAAAAAAGTCATCATCACCTTCGTTTTATTATTATTTATTAATTCTTGTGTCCTGTTTACAATTGTTGCCGAGCGAAAAAATCCTCGCCAATATCCTGGTTGCATTCCTCGCGCCTCTTTCGTTCCTGGAATTTTACTAATTGCAAGATCTAATTTGAAAAGGCCCAATTAATTCTCGAATAATGGCAATGAGTCATTTGCAGAAACGAAGAAACGCTATACAATCTTTTCGAGCCTAATAAATTCCATTTGCAATCTTGCCCACTCGTCGACGTCTCCTATCGCTAATTTATTATGGATTATAATTATTTGAGATTCGCGTGCAGAAAAAAGTTGTAAATTATTTAAATATGGAGGTGGAAAAAAAATGGTTTCAACAGTAGCTAAAAAGTTTCTTCTTTTTCTTCGCCTCTTCTTTTTTTACATATCATTGTCTTCTTCTTTGAAAACGATTCCCACCAGTTATTGTGGAATCATACACCTACCAAAATCCGAATGCGACGAGAACTATAAATACGACTCTCGCTATTGCATTGAAGATTTTATAGTCGTTACTCGATCTGTAAAAGAAAAAAGAGGTAAGCGGATAATTTCATTTTCGAAATAATTTTCTTTTTTATCATAATAACTTAAGAAACAATTTCATTGCTCTTTTGGACGTCGTGTTCTCCCAATTAAATCATTGTGTGTTCAGTGTCGGTTAACGAAATTAAATATCTGTTTTAAAAGGTGGTAAGTTAATTATCTCTTTCGATAAATCTCTCTCGATGCAATTTGAAGGCGAAAACAAAATTTGATTGATATTGGCACAAAATCCATGTACGTGTTTGGAAAGAGAAATCCGATCGATCGGGCGAGAAGAGATTTCTTAACGGAGTTAATTTATCGACGATGCGAGTCGTTTGCGAATCGCACGATTAAATAAGTCAGTAGGTCGATGTGCGAAAGGTTAATCAATTGCGTGCCATCCTTACAATTATTGGCGAAAATAATTGGCGACTTCCATAGGTTTCTTAGCGTTTCAAGTACGCGTCCGTTATATTTGTTTTCGTTTTTGTAAATGAAAGTTATTTATTTAATGAGAAGTGGAAAGTTGAAAGCAAAATCATCTTCATCTCGTTTTGCAGAAACAAATTAACATCATTGATTAACAATTTCTTTGAGCATTTTGCAAATTAATCCTTGCAGTTTAGCAATAAAATGGATAAGAATAAAAAAAGATTCGATATTTCGAATGCCCTTGATTGATAATAATCAAATTCGTTTTTGTTTTCTGGATTTTGTATTTTCAATGATCCAATTCGAAATTGCAGTCCATTTGATTGATGGGTTTATTTTACAATTTTCAATGCGGAACAACAACAAAAGCCTTTTATAAAAGAGATGATTAACAATAAATAAAAAGGAACGCACCTAAATGTAAATTAAATTTCTCACGGTCGCCGCAATTGGAAACGCTCTTCATCATTCTTGTGTCAATGGCGATGGAACTTTATCAAAACAAAACAAAATAACACGAGTCGGTCCTTTTGCGAAAGGCGTGCAACAATGTCTTCACTTTCACCGGAGGGAAAACGCAGAAAGGGAAATCAAAACGTTCATTTTTCTTGTCTTTTTGTTACAGATGCATTGGATCTCTTTGGTGGTGGTTGCCTTCGTGGCAATCGCGGTTGTAACGCCCGTTTTCGGTCAATCGCGACCGGTTTCCAACCGTCCGGGACGCTTCCTCTCGCTGCCGGTACCGCAGAAATGTGCAAACAGTAAGTGCCGAACGTGACGTTCGTTTTCGTAGACGAAAGGCGAAATTAATAGAAAAACGGCGGAATAAGCGTCTGCTAATTAAAAACTCTTACGAAATCGACGATTTGCCAATTCTATCCGTTTGTTCATTTTTATTTTTTAATTTATTTTATGTAAAGGAGTCACACGAGTGTGGTAATAATTAACATTAAGTTGCGTCCCGAAATCTCTTCTGCGGTCTTTCTATGTTAAAAGGTCATTCGGTGTTTATACGTGCGTTTATCACAACTTGCTTTATGTAGGTAATTAGTTCTTCTAATACCGCAACGTGTTTTCTCTCGTTCGGTACGTGATTGATTTCATTCGAACGGTTTGCGACCGCATAAAAATCAAATTTCGTGTCCAATCCATTTATAAACACGAAAACCTCGTACACGTACTTCGAATGTAAATGAATTGTTAATCGAGTAAGAAGAACAGCTCGCGAGTTAATAACAATCGTCATTATTGCAACGATCGACGAACATTAATTAAATCCACCTGACATTTAAGTCATCATCATCATCATCATCTTCGGTTTGTTACGATAGAGCCAAGAGCGATTTAACGTCTCAAACGACGGCACTTGATTCGATGATGTAACATTCTGAATTCCCTTTTTCATTTCGTACCTCATCGACGAGACTTTATTTGAAAACAGAAAAATCTTTTTGTCGGCCTCAAAATGTCCATTCACAATGGTAATCTTTTGGTGCCATCTGCAACGGTAACATAATGAATCGTTTACGTCTTTCTTTTTCCTCGCTTTTTTCGCTCTCAACAGCAACAATTTATTAAAAAAAAAACGAGACATAATGGGTTTTTCGTCGGGACGAAAGTTTCTTCTTCTTTGAAATTTATTTCGGCATCACGCCCACGCTTTTCAAAGTTACGGCACATTGTTGCGATTCAAGAAGTGCTCGAATGCAAAAATGGAGAGAAACTTGTGCATCGAGAAAAGGAGAAAAGTTAATTAGATGAATTGCACAAGAAGTTTTTAATTGGCCGTTGGTAATCTGCCGTAGAAAAAATCCAATTTCGTGCAATCGTTTCATAATACCGTGTTGCCAGATATAGATCCATTCAAATTTATGCGAATCGATTAGAATAATTAAGATACAGTCGATAAATCATTAACGTCAACGCAAGAGAAAAAGAACGCAACTGACCTTTCGTATTTGTGGAATAAACCTGTAAATAATAATTGTAATTAACGATTATTAATTAATTAATAATTCCTTTTTGCTATTTTTATCACGCTCGTTATCATCGTTATCCTTCAGCAGTTGTTTTTTTAATTCTTTTACCATTCAACCGACGCAATTCAATTAATTCCTTATATTAAACCGTCCAAACACGATAATCGTATTAATCGTTAATGCAAATTAATTGCACGCGATTTATGCGAAATTAATGCTGAAACGGTTTTATGCTCCGGCTATTAAGTCATTGCGATGGCAAAAACTAAAATTTACAAGTAATCCAAACGATTACATCACACGTGAACATTCAACAACACAGTTAATGGTCGCGAATTCTGCAAAAGCTGCTTAAAGCTGTCCTCTTTCGCTTTTTATTCGTTAACTGGCGTTTTTCGAAATAAACGTCGATTACAAAACCGCAATTTGTTTCTTCTTTTTTGCAGATAAATCATGTAATAACGCAATGTAACATTTCTGCGACGTTTATTATGTATGCACGTTCGGTTGGTTATGAAGAGGAATAATAAGATAAATAATCACGTACATTAAAGAGCGAAAAAGGGAAACTTACAAATCGTAAACTTATATTGATTTAACGTTACATTACAAACTGAAACGGCGTCATTCATTGTGCAAATATGCTTTGTTGTTATTTTTTTTTCGTTTTTCAAAATAGAAAACGTGCGAATTAGCACCTATTACAATTTGATTCTTTTTCCACGTACGCAATAATTATGCGAGAAATTAACTTTACATTAACTGCATGACATAATACTGTGCGATCATCGACATCTTTCGTATGCGTTTGGGTGGGTAAAGAGGATCCATCGACTTTCTCGCTTTCGTAATCGTGCAATTTTTGCTTATCGCATGAATCGCCAAAAAGTAATCAAAAAACCATAATGGGAAAATTATCGACGAATTAAAAGAAAATACCGTTATCGAATGCGTGTGTGAATGTCGAATGGAAACATCTTGAGAATACTTGGAAATTATCGATTTATCCGTAACATTAAATATTCATTAATAATATTATTGCTTAATTAAATTTGATCATTATTTTTTCGAGAATTCCATCAATGTGTTGCAACATCTCAAAATCGGGCCCCTTCGTCGTGGACGAGCTTCCAGAAGAAATCTTTCCTCTTCTAATTCACTCTTTGCCTTTCGGCACGTTAAACATTTAAATTTATTAAAGAAATTTTAAAAAAACCTATCTATGCAAATCGAATTCGTCGAATACAATTATACACGACCTTGTTACTCAGTCTTATTGTTCATGGAGAAGAAATTCGGTCCCAAACGAAACAGAAAGAATCATTGCCATAACGAAACGAACATTTACATCCTCACGCATTAATTATGTAACCATTAATTAACATAATTGTTTGTAATTAAGATTTATCTTATGCGTTTTAACCTTCTAGCACGAAAACTATTATAAAAGACCATTAAAAAAAGATACACGTGTCTTCATTTATTGCCCAAATGGTTAATAATAACTTTTGCGAATCCAGATCTTGTGCTGTATTGTTTCGTTCAATTTTAGGACCGAAACAATTCTCGTACAGAGGCCACAATTACTTCTTCAGCGGGCACGTCCGCGAGTTGGCCGGCAGAAAAGTCGATTGGTTGGACGGTAGGAACATTTGCCGCGAATACTGCATGGACTTGGTCTCCCTCGAAACTCAAGAAGAAAACAACATGATCTTCAGATTGATACAACAGAGTAAGTGCCGCACTAGTATTAAGAAAATCCGCGAAAACCGTTGATCCCTCATTCTTGCCGTCGTTGCGCTTCTAATTGTTTAGACGACGTGCCGTACATTTGGACGTCGGGCAGAATATGCGATTTCAAGGGTTGCGAAAATCGTGCCGACTTAGAGCCGAAGAATATACACGGCTGGTTCTGGTCGGCGAATCGCGAGAAGATGTCGCCGACGAATCAATCGCCGCGCGGCTGGACCTACAATCCGTGGTCGTCGACCGGACACAAGAAACAACGGCAACCGGACAACGCGGAATTCGATATCAACGGCACGACCGAATCGTGTCTGTCGATCTTGAATAACGTTTACAACGACGGCATCGCGTGGCACGACGTCGCTTGCTACCACGAGAAGCCGTTCGTTTGCGAGGATTCCGACGAGCTGTTGAACTACGTTGCCTCGACTAATTCGGGCCTTCGTTTGTAAGAAGCAAGAAACGAAAGGAAACCTTTTAATTTTTCTTTGCAGAATTCGTTAGTTTGTCTCCTTCTAATTACTGCCTCCGAACACCGCCAGCCATCCCAAACTATCCAACTTCTTCTTTATATAATGTCCATCCAGGTTTTTGTATTCCAAATGCTCATCTCTCATGTCAATTACTGTTACGTGAATCAAACTCAAGTCCTTTAAGCCCCATTTAAGCGACTTCCCTTTAAATGTAAATGAACTTGTATATTTATTATTATTAATTTTTAAATAATTATTTAATCCTTTTACAACAATTAATCACATTTTATTTAGTTGCGAGCGCCGTACGTTCGTTGTATTTAAATTACACTTAATTTGTCTGTAGATTTCAACGTGTAAGAAATAAAGATCTTTAATTCAAATACATCGCTATTACTCTTTTTTAACGCAAACGAATCGATTAACAATCGGAGGAAAGGAAGTGTAAATAAAAGAATCATACCGTTTTAATATACTAACATTTATTGCATTGTATTCCGAGTAATTGATAGTTCCATTGAATACCAAAAAAATAATAATTAAAGAGTAAACTGATTGATGGCATCGATGACGAAGAAAAGGCGAGCGTAAAATTACACGGCGCGCCTGGATGAGGTACATTATAATAAACCTAATCATTAATGGGAAGCTTTTAATGTTTTGCATCTTCATAAACCAATAAAACCTTCGAATGTATTTCAACCGGAATACACCAGTTTAATGAATCGGTAATTAAATCAATTATTAATAGGTAATCGTTAGTTTCTCTTTTCTGCATAATGATACGATTAATCTCTTGTACAATTAATAGGTACTAACTTTTCATATCTGATCAATCATTTTCTTTTAAATACACGTTAACATTTTCACAGCCCACACACTAAAAATAAATTATCTCTCATGTGAAATATGTAATTAATTAATTGTTCTACAAATAATAATACAAAATAATGACGAGACGTACGATTATTATAAAGAAATAAATTGCTAAATTGATTGAAAATGGGAAAGCTTTGAATAATGCGAGTGCAAGGAAGCAATCGATTCAAAAATTATATACAAAAGATAATAAACCATTAAATGGCACAATCTGTACAGCAATAATAACACAATAAGATGATCGTTATCAAATTAGCAAACGTTATTTCAATATTCGAACAATTTCCATTCATCTAATTAACAATAATAACAAACGGACACTACTAATAACATAATAATACAATTCCCTATCTAAAGAAAGCATTAGTGCAATATTAATCGCGTGTCAGGCGGGGTGAGTGTATGTCCTAAATTAAAGAGTACATAATGATCCAAGAGAGAGGCTGACGGAGGTGCCTTTAAACTATTCGACAAAAAATGCAGCACTTTTCAATTAATTATTCATCGTCAATCACAAACAATTAGTTTCTGTTGTAAAGCAACAATAAAAAGTAACTTTTCTTTCATTGACAAAGTCTTTCGTAATATAAATTTCATATCTCTAAACCTCATAGACAATCTAATAATTGCAAACATTCAATCCCATAATATACGTGTATAAAGGATATTCGTTATTAAATTTAATAATAATTATATGTAATAATTTTGGTAACTGAAATTTCGTTCCGAGTCTACGTTAAAATTGAGCCATCAGTCTTTGATGTCTTCAAAATCGTATAAAACGTGTGTATAAAAGGCGTTTTCAGTGTTCAGATCTCTTTCACGAATAAATTAATAATATGTAGTTTACAAAAATGTTACTTTATCAAAATGAAAAAGGCATTCAGTCCTTCGTGTTACGATAAATTTGCACCAAAACAATTTCGCGTCACCGTCGCAATTTATGCACAATATCGACGTACAATTCCTTTATAGACAACCAACGAAAATCGAATTATATATCATTTTTCACGTTACTTTTACTTCCGACCATATAAATATTCATTTCATCTTATAAAAACGTTCAATAGAGAATTTGAATAGAAAATCGCTTAATTAATAGTTATAAAATTTGCAAATAGTTCACGAGTTAATAATTAAAACATTATAAACGAATTAATAAATAACGAAACGAAACAGAACAGAAAACTAAACAAGAATCAAATAATTTTCTACTGATTGTAAATAGTCTTAAGCGGTACTCGAATTGTGCGACGCTCCACTAATGGCACTGAACAATGCCATGCTGTTCCTCTTGAAACTGCCCATCTCGTCGTGCGGCCACAACGATTCCCCAAATAACGTCGATAATTGCGAGCACAACTTCTTGTAATTTTGCCGCAACACCTCCTGATACTCCTGCTGATCGCTCGAGATTAGTTTACTATTGATTTGTAACGCCGAGTAACAGATTTTCACAAATTCCCTACAAATCGACAAATTAGTATTGCTGAAATACGTGCAATTTGATGATTTTAATTGAAATTCACCTATAAACGTCCTTCAATTCCTCGACCTTATCGTCCGGATACATGCTCGACAAGGCGGAATCGAGAAAGACGGACGCATAAGCTAACGGCCCGGCATTTACTTGCACGCACACGCTACCTTGCAATCGCAATTGTAACTTTTTCGCATCGGTCGGTTGCGTGAAGACGACGTCCTCCAATTCCGAGACTTTCGTTTGCATCTCGTCGATCGCCACCTCGATGGGCGTCAGCTCTTGTACGCGTTTCGCTAACACTTGGATACGTTTCTTCACGTACGGAAACGAGTATTGTGCTATTGACAAAATGTGTAACAGTTCAATTTGCTAAAATAATGAAACGGGAACATTCAACGTACTAGTTAAGATCGTGCGACGCTTCCATTGTTCCTCCGGATTGCCACGCGCCTTTCCATCTCTGGTGAACGGCGTCTCGAACATAAAACACTTGACGTCGTGATTCTGTTCGAATTCCATCGCTCTCTCCTCGTAATCGCCTTTATCGAAGTAAGGCGTCACGTGGGTTACTTGAATGTACGCGTACTTCTGGTCCAAATCGCTTTGTTCGATCTGAATGTAAACGCAAAACAATTCAATTAAAAATGAAGGCCAAGAAGAAGAGAGTTCCGACATATGACTTACAGGACTAGAATCAGGTATGATTTTGACGACGTCCTGTCCGAATTTTTCGCCATACTGCTTCAAGAGCCTCTCGGAGATTTCGCTCAACGACGTCACTTTCGGCTCCTTGTAAACGTACTGTAAACCGCTTTCCTCTTCGAAATACGCTTGACCATAGAACGCCACGCGATAATATCGGCCCAACAATCGGCGGCAGGACTTATTGACGTCCACCACTTTCGCATAATTCTGCGCCAATTTCTCGTACGATTGTCGCAACATGTCGTAACTGCGTTTCTTTTCATAAATCGGTATTATCAATTTATACAATTCCCCCAATATCTCGTAGCGTTCGGATTTATCGATGTACTCGGCACAAGTTTCCAATTGCTCCAACAACAAATACTCCGTGTATTGTATATCTTGGACGCCGGAATCCAATTTCAAACCTCTCTCGTCTTTCGTAATGTTCGACGATATTTTATTGAACGCCTCAGCGCCCCAATCTTGAATCTTTTTCAATTTCAAGTATTCGGCCATCAATGCGGCTATATGCAGTTGACAGCAAGCGGCCTAAAAGTTAAAACGAATTAGTGGACGAGGAAAAAATTCTTTGACTAAATTCTTATTACTTCCGAAAAGTTTCCATCGCGCACGTGGTTTCTCGTCATCGTCTCCAGCCACGTGTGTCGCAATTCGGGCGTCGACGCGTACGAATTGGCGAGGCTATGTTGCAAATCGACCAGCATTTCCGGATCGTGATGGTGTTCGCGCATTTGTGCGGTCGCCATTAAAACCGTGCGTACGCGTTTCGTCAAATCTTTCACTTCGACGGGAAACAACGTCCCTTTCATCGCCTTGTCGCTCGACGCGTAACTGTTGATTGTCGACAAACTCTCTTGGAATCGCGCATTATTCAAGCCCATCACGTTGCCGAGCATCTGCGACACCGATATGATAACTTGGAGGTGGACGCGCGTGAGACCTTTGCGGCCGGTAAATTCGAAATTACTTCGCATCAATAAGTAGAGAATCGCGCACGATTCCTGCCTGATCGACGACAATCTGCTGTTGCAACATTTCAATAGTTCGTAACACAATCGGCCGCACAATACAGCGTTACCTAAACAAAAACCACGAGCCATGAAATTAATTAACGAGCGAGCGAGATTAAATTTATGTTACCTTGAAACAGCAGCGAGGAATAATTATTGATGAACGCCCTCAACGAGGCGAACACGTGCTTATAAACGTTCTCGCTCTGTCCGATTTGAATGAACGCTATGTAGATGTCGAAGATCTTCTTCATTGCCAAATTTTCCCCGTCGCAATTCATCAAATTGCTGCGGAAGTGCATGCAATATAAACCCATGCAATCTAACGTGATTAGAGC
The DNA here is from genome assembly GCA_963695495.1 of Hololepta plana. Lineage (NCBI taxonomy): Eukaryota > Metazoa > Arthropoda > Insecta > Coleoptera > Histeridae > Hololepta > Hololepta plana. Next base: position 10,596,084 of record OY968836.1, read on the forward strand.
CACCTCGTTGGCCAAATTCTGTTCTAACATCGCTTGCTGTTTACGAGATTCTTCATTTTCTACAACAAACCAGCACATGAATCCTGTAATAATTGTAGTAGTATCTAAAAATTACCAGAAACTATTAGATTATCCCTGTTCGGCGTGTGAATCACTAACGTGCCGGTGTTCTCGTGATTCATCTCCGACGGATTCATTCGCGCTGGCAAAGTGTGAGCCTTCGTCGTTTTCGATTTACCATTATCGCACGACGTACTCTTCACGATAATGTTCCGTTTACCGACGTACTTGAAACAATACAAAGCCATCTCGAGCACCGAGAAGAAATTGACGACGTCGACGTCCGCGCATTTTTGCCACAGCGAGATCAATTGCTCTTCGCCCAAATACTTGACGACGAATAGGAAAATCGAAAAGATGTCCTTGATCTCGTTCGCTTGCAATTTATCGTATCTGTGCAAGTGTGTCGATTGTCCGACGCTCAATCCTCTCGTATGCGTTTTGCCCTCGTTCGTTTTGTTGGCGCTTTCCTCGAGCGATTCCCGTATAATCGTCGTCTCTTGCGATATAACCGATTGATTATCGCTGGATAACGTCGATATGTCCGATTCTAAGCTCATCGAACTGTTTCCATTCATTGTGGCTAAAAAGTAATGGGGAATTAATTTAAAAGAATTTTAAGCGATCTTAGGATTCATACTTTGACCAGCGATGGCATCGAAAAATGCGGAATTCCTCATATGCATGGGACTGTCTTTGTCGATATGAAACGTGAATCGTTTGTGTTTGGGCGTCTCGCTGACGTTCGAACTTTTGAACAAGTACGAACTACTCGACGACATCCGGTGTCCGATGATGTTTGTGTTGCATTCTTCCGGTTTCTCGAATATATCATAACGCGTTAAATTGTCTAAAACAATACCAATCCACGGTACGTACAACATGGCGATACGATTCAATTGTCCTTTATTCTGATAACGGTCATCCAGTTCGTGTTTCGCGATTAAATCGCGTAACGTGTTCAACGCCAATTTTCTGATATGCGTCACCTCGCATAACGACGTTTTCACTTCTTGCAAGAGGAGGGCAACGATGAAATGATGCTTGCAAAAATCCTCGGATAAACAGAATTCTTGTAAATAGTCGGGCGATCGAGTCTTAGAACTTAAACGTGTGTGTTGTATGGGCAAATTGAAAGCAATATAATGCTCGTGGCTGCATATGATTTCGAGGAATGTAAATTTGTACTCTTGCAATTGCCTAGAATCACCCGGATTAAATTTGTCCATGTAAGTCTTGATCAGTTTGAATACGAAACCGCGATCCAGTAACGACAAGCATTTCTGAAATTTTTAATGGAATTAATGGTCTTCATACTAAAACGAAATGGTTGAATACTAACTTTAAGAAATTCCGCCAGACTTTTGTTCAATTCTTTAGTTTCGTCCGGTTTCTCTTTGCATTTGTTCAAAACGTACGAAAACAATATCTGCAACAATTCATCTAACGTTTGCATATAATCTTTGGCGAACCGTTCGTTTCGTTGCATCTAAAAGTAAATCAAAACCAGTTAATTTAAATCCCACCAAAAAGCAATCAACATTAATACTTTAATTCTACCGGTCGTGAGTAAATGTTGCGCCATACTTTTAATGATGATATCGAAAAAGAAGCTGGAATGATGCATAAACTTGTTCACCACCAGAAAGTCCGTATTATCCGGCTTCAATAGGACCGGTAGATGTTTACAGATTTCCTCGTGAACCGTCGTTTGCTTCTTGGTTTCAGGCGTGATAAATACATACTTAACGTACGATATTAAGATTTCCTTTCGACCGATTTCGTGAACCATATAAACTGTATTAATTAGAACTCTTATAATATTCAAACCGATTTCGTCGTTGTTCGTCGCTATCAATAAAGTGAAATACTGATTGAATACAGTCGGTAAGAACGTTATTAACGTAGTGGTTTGAATCGCGTGCGACGCTTTCAAAATTTTACACGTTTCACCTTCGTTCGGTATACTAGACGGTTTCGGGCTCAACACTTTTTCCACGTGAGTGAACAGATTGAAAAGATGCGGATCTTTCGTGTTCACCGTCGACACGAGTTCAAACGAAACGGTAAATATCGGCCGTTGTGAATCGATCCACGTCACGTCCGGTCCCGAATTCTACAAGAAATCACATTGAATTTTGCCTTTTCTAAGTTAAAATGCCGTTACGTTTCTTACACCCTTTCCCAAACCGAACGGTTGTATCGCCAAATAGCCGGGCATCAATTGTGCGGCAACCGGCACGATTTGTTTCTCGACGTTAAGCTTATTGCTTTGTATCAATGGGATCCATGCATAACCGACGCAATTCTCGACGCCGTTCTCTTTCTTCTTCGATATATCGCACGAGATGTGATAGAACGTGAACAATATGTGATGCGTCGCTTTCAAATTGATTGGTAACTTTACTTTGATCTCCTCGTACCAAGTGGGCGTCGTGTTATGGTGTAACACGGCACAGGAAGCTTGTGTGGTCATTAGGGACTGACCTGGACGGCCGTAAATGCACTGCAAGCAGAAAGTGTGCATTTAATTATAGAGGAAATTAGGGGAATCGGGAATCCTACCGGTATCGGTTTCGCTCCTTCGTCGTCCGAATCGCGAATTTCAATAATACAAGCGATATTTCTTGCCCTTGCGAACATCTTTTGCGTGTCAAAATTGAGCATGTGAGGATAAATGTACAAGTGGTTGATGAACGTCGTATAAGGATGCACTTCCTTGACGACGTTACTTTCGAATTCCGCCACTTCGATTGTCGGCTCGTTCGTTGGCGGTATGGGAAATGGCTTCAATGGAATTAGTGAGGTAGTTAAACAATCTGAGAAGATAACATCGTTAGAACGCTTTTTGCTCGTTAATAATCGCAGAAACCACTTACTGTCCGGCAAATCATTGGCAGCTTTCACTTTAATCCTTAACGAACCCGGTATCACAGTCAGTTTACTTAGCTTATCCGGCTTACGGTACTCCGATAACAGTTTCCCTAATTCTTCGTCCGTCAGCTTGTTGCTCTCTTGTCTGTACAAATTTATAAAATCGGACGTCGTGTCTAGTTCGTTACTGTACAATCTAAAATATACCGAAATTAGTTTGCAGCAAAGCAAATTTGCAAAATCAATTACTTAAATAACGGTCTTGCCGTCCACGCGAACGGCATCCTATAATTACCCAAACGTTGGCAACATGCGAGGAAATTCTTTTGTACCTTAATCCCCAACTTTGGATCTTTCGTCGATTTAACGTACGGATCGGTGCTCTGACAAATGCCGCCCTGTAGCACTTTCTCGATACGAACGACGAGGAATATATCGCTATGGGCGTTCGTGATGCTTAATATCGCTTGACGAGGAAACAACAACCATTCGCTGGACAATTTCTCCGGTAGATCAGTGTTCGAATTAATAGAACCGTCACCGGTACTCGTACTCGAGACGAACGGTCGTACCGTTCGACTGTTGACGTCGAAATGAAAGTTTTCCGTTAGCTTCTTCTGAATCTTCGCGTCGTATAAGAACATCGTCGTGTAATACGGTTCAATTTGACACAAGGACTCTTTCTCGTCTATCGCTTGCAGTTTGAAATGAACGCTCTCGCAACGGACGAACACGCGATGGCCGAACAGCTCTTTATACGATTCGATCGTATCCGAATTGGTCGGCGACTTAGCGTTATTAGCCGCCGTTAATTGCGGATAAAGTAGGAACAATTTGAGACGATTTTCGCGTCTCGATAACGCTATACTAACGTCCGTCTCTTTCGCGTACTTGATCAACTGCGGATTCATGCTTTGTTCTAAACCTTTTAACGTGCCGTACGGTTGTACTTGAACCGGTGCCGAATTCCGATCTAAAAATGCGACAAATAATCAGACTTATAGCGCAAATTAATTTCCTCTCGGAGTTAAGGTAGTACCTCTCTCTAACGAAGCCGCTCGCTTTTCCTCTTGTATCTTGTTCTGTTGCAAGACCGACGTCAATTTGGTGAGCCATTCTTTGAATTCGGTTTCATTCTCTGCAGCCAGAACGTACGACTTATGCCCGTCGACCATACGTAATTCGAAACAGTATCGGCCACGTTTCGGATTCTGAAATTCGAAGAAATTCGCAAGTCGAACTGTCTCTTTCTCTCTCTTAAAATTATACAAACGTGATAATTACTTTAACGACGTCATTGCAAAAATCCATGACGATCGTAATCTTAGCCTCGCCCTTCTTTTCATCTTTATAAAATTCTAATATGTACGTACCGTCGACTTCTTGTCTTAGGTAACAGTATCTTCGTTTAAACGTTTTGGAACCGATATTCACAAACATACGATCGGAACCTGATAAAAGAATGAGAAAACACGATTTGTAAACGTTGAATCAATTCAGATTGATTCGTGATGTTGTTACCGATTTCCGGTCCTTTCATTAAATAGCCCTCTTTCGTGATGCCATCGATGCGCGATTTGAAATCGTCCGCGCTATCCGCATCGATGTCGATCTCGTAGATTTCCTGTTTCAAGTCCGGATGTTTGATTTTATTCGGTAGATCCGCATACGTGCCCGAATAGGCGCTGTACTTGTAATGGACCACATGCCAATTGGCCAGATAAGTGTTGATGCATTGTCTGGTGAAGAGATTGCATTCTTGTAGGGCGGCCGTATTCTGCGGGACGGTATGTATTGTCGTACGATACCTTTTCGGCAATATACCTTGCTAAAAATAGAATCAAGCGAATTCGAATAATTAGGAGCAATTAGGAAACATTAATCATTAAGCTAATAAACTCTTATCGGGAGGAAACGTGGATTGTTCCCAAGATAAGAATGGGAAACAGTGCGGTAATCAGTGTGAAAGTTAAATATTTGAAGAGGCCACAAGCTGTTAAAGGAAACTATTATTAACCAATCTAAAGAAGTTTAATGACAACAATAGGGCAATTAAGTATTTATAATACTTACGGATATATCGTCCGGTGGATACAAGAGTAGCTCGCGTTGAGGATCATTTTGCAATAAAGTCTTATTCTTGATTATGAAACTCTCGAAATCGATGGGTTCGACCAAGTGCGGCTTGTTCTATAAAAACAAATCGACGAATGAATGAAATTAATTAAACCTAATAACCTTATTTAATATAAATTATGAATAAAACACACCGTAGCGAAATGAACTACTTTTTTCTTAAGGGATCTCTCCGCATCCAACTGAACGTAGAACATTCTTGCCGTTAATCATCGATTATTAATAAAATATTATAGTATATAAATGAGCGATGTTATGTGAAAACATAATCAGAATGCAATAAGTAATAATACTACGGAGACGTCCGTGATGCTTATTTAAATTGTGTGGTTAACAAAGGACGATAAAGAACTTCCTGATAAAGATATAAGTTGCTCGTACGCATTTTATGCGGTTATATTTAAAAAGAGGGAAAAAACGAGCAACTCTCTCTCGCTCTGCTCTTATTTGGCGTAACTACTAATCCTAATTGTTTAAATATAAATAGATTATTGTTAATTACGAAATTCCCTATTGGAATGTGGATTTATGAATGTTAATTACGTCCAGTTTGCTCATCAATTAGGTGAAGGTAATAAAGGAAAGTCCTTCATTCCTTTTTTAAATGTTAACATCTATTCATAAGGATCCCTTGCTCATGATTTACTCTGTAAGCAAATTAATTTTTGCGCGTCGATTAATCGAGTGGGTGTAACGCGACAATATTAATAGATTTCCTACTACGAATTCGCTAAAAATATTATATAATAAATTATTCATAAGGATACAAGAATCACGTCCGGATGGTAATGGCCACTTCCCAATGTACGTACGTAGTTTACGGTTGTTCTTTTTTCGATTGATTAATATAAATTAATTAGCATGCGAATCCAATATCTCACAAACACACTCACTTGTACGGTGGTTTCTTTGACGACTTGCGAGACGGTCTCTCGCAATTGGGCCGCAGTACCTGGTTTACCCAGACTCTTCGCGAATCGCCTCTCGCTCATCTCATCGATATTATTAATAACGAATATCAAATGAGACAATAATATTGTTTACACTTAATAAGGCATTTCGTATCGTTAATAACATCATCAACATGATCATCAATATCGTTCGTACGATGGCACAACATAGTTAATTCGAATCGTTATTTATCGGTATTTTACTTCTTTTTCCCCGCGTTTTCCTTCTACATCTACGATTTATGGATTTATGCCTGATTCGATAACGTATGTAAATTCCAATAAGAATGGCACGAGAAGTCAAAAAATAAATAATCAACAAGACACTAGGAGAACAGACGGGAACATCGTACGCGAAACACGGAACGTACTTCAGCTTGTAACGGACAACGTGAGTGAACTATGCCGTAAAATGAAAGTAACCAGAATAGAGTTTTTTTGTTGTTGTTGTTATTTTCAACTTATGGCGTCTAATAAATAGCCTTCAGAAAATTAAAATAATTAAAAAAATCATTTATCGGTTTCGTTACATTAAAGCGTTACGTACCTTAAGTAAACGCCCATTTAAATTTCAAATACATATCAATGACGTTATTCAAATAATTCTCAATCGTTACGTAATTTGCGAACGTTTTCCTCCGAATTATCCGAATTAATCGAAAATTTTTATGCATATATTCGCAAAATATACGTAAGTTTTCTATACGTTTATTAAACTCGGTTACTAGTTTTACCCACGATTGCATTTCAGTTCGATTTAAACGAAGAATTCCTTGTTTGGTTCTTATTATTATATAACCAAGTTCATTTTTAATTGGTAAATATTCTTAACCTATTATACTACAAAATACGTGCCAAGAAGAATAAATAATAATAAGCGGTTTCGTCGATGTGCGGAATTATTTGCCACGTTCATCGTAGTGTAAAGCAATTATTGCAGAGAATTTTAATTGATTAATTACAATCGTAAGCACGTCATTAATGCGAATATCTACGTAGCGTTTGCGCCTAACAAGAAAGTCTCGAGAAAATGCTGTGTAATTAAAAATTAACGAAGGCCGAATTTATAATTAACACTAATTATGCGCGAACGTAGGTAATAAATGCAGAGAAATGCATTATCATGAACCGCTTATTTTTTAATACTCTTCTAACTGCTTAGTTAACTTAAATCTCATATGTTTGTTATTGTATTTTTTAGACGAAACGGCAAACGAAAACGAATCGAAATGTTATCGCAATAAGTTGAAAAAGAAATATAATTACAAATTTTCTGTCTCTGGCTATCATGGAAGACGAGCTCGACGATAAAATATTCTATCAAACATATGTTTCACACGTAAAGATCATGTCGCGTATAATTTGGGGCACATCATTGAACATATCGCCGGTCGCGTTCGTTGCTTACCTATGGAGATTATTGAAGATGTACGTGCTAAAGCCGGAGATATTACTGTTCGGTTTCATAATATTCGTAATGTACATGTATTTGCAAACGGTCGATGTATGGAGTCGTAATTTATTAGGTAGACTGCAGTACACATTGAACAGGAGCAATGGCAAGGCACAAGCATTGAGTTACTTCAATACGGCGGACATCGAGAAGGACAGTTGGCAATTACAAGTCGGTCCGATTTCCGGCTACGCGGTACAAGGTAGAAGACCAAAGATGGAAGATCGTTTCGTCATACACGAGAACATCAATAACAATACGGGCGTGTCGTTGATCGCCGTATTCGACGGCCACGGCGGCGAGTTTGCCGCCAATTATGCCAAGGAGAAACTAGTACAAAGCCTATACGATAAAGTGATAGAAATCAAAGATTTAATCAAAGGCAAAGTACCCACGAAGAAAGCGCCGTCAAATGTCGATAGTGACGACAAAAAGGACGCCGAGAAACCGTCGACGCCGAATTTACAAGAGCGACGGAAGAGCTACAAGAAAACAACATCGATAACCGACGAGTGTATTAAAGGACCGAAGGAGATTACCGACGCGGAGTTGTTGAGTAAATTAGATAATTTGCGTGCGGTCACACGTGAAGTACGTCCAACTAAGCAGGAGGCCGTCAAGGAAGTGCCGACGACCGCATATTTCGATCGCCACGGTAAAATCGATTATGGCAAATTGATAACGGACGAAGTATTAGCGGCCGATCGAATTCTAGTGGAGAAAGCGAAGAAAACGATGGACGTCGCTGGAACGACTGCTTTAATAGCCGTCATGGAAGGCAAGAAATTGGTCGTCGCTAATGTGGGCGATTCGCGAGGCGTGATGTGCGATAGTAAAGGTAACGCGATACCGTTATCCTTCGATCATAAGCCGCAACAGATGCGCGAACGGAAGCGTATCAAAGAAGCCGGCGGATCCGTTATATTTAATGGAGTGTGGCGCGTTGCCGGTATATTGGCGACGTCGAGGGCTTTAGGTGATTATCCGTTGAAAGACAAGAAACTGGTCATTGCCGATCCGGATATATTAACGTTCGATTTGAACGATCACAAGCCGCAGTTCCTTATATTGGCGTCCGACGGTCTATGGGACACTTTCACGAACGAGGAGGCGATTGCGTTCATTAAAGAACGTCTACACGAATCGGATTTCGGTGCGAAGAGTTTGACTCTTCAATCGTATTACAGAGGCTCGTTGGATAACATTACGGTGGTCGTTATCAAGTTCAAAGATGGTACTTTTAGTAGTTATCACGAATCGTGCAATACGAATGTATAGATTTTTTTATCAAATAAGACAAATTGCGCAACCATTGAATGTTGGATTTATAAATTTAAATGAAAAAACTTTTATTTGATGATAAACTTGATTGTGATTGTAGATTAACGTGTAAATGTTTAAAAAAGAAACACCATCATTATTAAAATAGTTTAAATGAGAATATTTATTATGAAGGCGATTGTTGTAAAGTCAAATAATTTTATTTAGTATTAAGCAAATGAATCTCTAATTGTGCCATTTATAAATTTATTTGTATACACGTTTGCTCGCAATAGTTTAGTTTTCTTTTTGGAGAGAGAAAATCTTTAAAAAGTGAACTAGACATGTTAAACAGTGAGATGTTCAATTATCGTGAAGCTTCCAGGATGGAATTTCATGCTGCGTTGTTAAGCAAAAGGAAATTAACTGAATTATATTTGCAATTCACGAAATGGTTTGTTGATGTTATTACAATAAAAAACAGGTATGATGAAGAAAACGCTTCTTTATTTCGTATCATTATAATTATAAATTACAGCAGCACATCATCATCATGATTATTTACAATCAAATATTTTAGTAATTGGTTTGGCAAAAATACATACAAAAGAAACACAATTTTACGAAGCAATAGTTATTAATTCTGCGTTGGAATTTCATTTGTCTTCTTTTCGGGACGTTTTCAATCGATTTGTACTAGAGTATCTCGAATTCGTCCAAATCTAATTGATGCTTATCGAGACTAGACGCTTCTCCGAGCCCTTCCACGTAACAAGTTGCTTCGATCGGCGATGGCGACCATTGTTTCGGTCGCTTCTCGGTTATTTCAAATAGTGGATGCTTGTCGCTGGTTATGAGCTCCTCCTTTATTTGCAAACATAAATCGTTGAAGTCCTTCTCGGTAACGCAGAGGAAACACTAAAATTGAACCTGCTTTACTATAACATCAGATAATGAGTTATTTTTATGCAACTTTATGACAAAATCTATTCAAGAAAAACAAATGACTTTCACGAATTAATCGAGGACATTTTTTTGCATTATCTGAATGTTTACCATTGCCACCGACGGATCCATCGCCGTTATCTGCATCCTCGAAGCAAATCTACAATGATACGTCTTATCCAATTCGATTTGTTCTTCGTTCTCTTTATTACCCACGCTTCCGGATCGTTGGGTCGTATGCGGATCTAAGTAAATTACTTCCTCGTTTACGGTACCGATGAAATATAACGCTAAATTTGGTTTACCACCAATTATTCCTAATGTATTTTTAAATCTGAAACATGCCTAATCCACGCATATATTGATGATGATGTAATTTCCAAAGTGCATTATAATACTGACTTGTACTCCAGGTATATATAAGGGATTTATCGAGGCTAGTCCTAAACGTAAAGGCACAATTAATAATAATGGTTTCCATTTGTGCTTGTTACTTGAAGAACACAAGTCTCCTGAAGGAAAATGAAAATGCATTAAAACAATTATAATTGCTTATAGTCATTCATGATTCTTACTAATTTCTTTTATGATAACCATATTATCTAGGGCAACGTGAATCATTAGGGAAGTGTCGTTATCATAGACGGCTAGTTTCCTATAAAAGAATTCAATTTCAACGTTTCTCAATCCAGCTTTTTCCAGTTATTTATTTACTTGAGTACTTGGGCTACAGTGTTTGGGCCAAACCATTCGCCCACATTTTTACCTTCGGATTCTCCCATCAGCGCGATCTGGTGTATCGAGTAAGGGGCTTGTCTTTTATCCTCAAACTTTTGTATTAATCTTAAATATATGGAATTCATAGTAGATGGATTCCACGTGAACTCTCTACCCAAGTGCAATGTGATTAAGGCTTGCGCTAAAACCATTTGACCACAACGTAGCATGCAACCCCATCCTTTATCCGACGTAAATCCACCGTCGGATCCGATTGGTACAAAGTTTCTTCTGTATGTACACCATATCTTTGAGGTAATGTCTTCGCGAATTATATTGATGTCTATGGAATTTAAGTTCATTGGTAGATATGAATACTGTGTAGAAGCGTTTTCATTGAACTCACCATCTGAACCGTTGTACTTTTTGCCTAGTATCCAAACGGGTTCCTTTGTTTGTGGTATATCGTCAGCTTCGACAACTCCTTCATTGGTTAAGTAGGCTTCAAACATACAATCCATTATGTCACGCGTGGCGATACACATATAAAATATAATAATGTTAATCGAACTAACTAACTATTCAATTAATCCCGAGCAATCGATTTTTAATTCTAAAATTACATGCTTTATTATTATTATTATTGTTACTTCTCCAAAATATTTTGTTCAATTGAAAATATCATCACAAAACGTCATCTTTATATTTTGACAGCTCACAGCTGAGATTATTTATTTACGATAATAAGAATATTCAAATTTTCTGGCGGGTAAATATATTTAATAAGAATTAAATTCATTAAAACGTAATCGAACTTACTTTTCAATCTAGAATACGTATACCGAATACAATAACATAGGGGCGAGCATCCGTAAGCCATAATTTCGCACTCTCAGGGGGATGATTATGATGTACTAAAAACTGGTTTTCCGTGCTACCTCAGGTAGTTTTCTGAAGAATTTAGCATTGTCCATGCCTCGTTGAATGTTTTTCTAAGAAATTAATGTATTGCCAAGATGTGCCTTTCAATTTATACTTACATTCATTTTATTTATTAGTTTCCAATAGCAATAGCAAATTGACAATTTCATTTGCCTTTCGCGTCATTCTATAACCGAACAAAAAATTAAATTAGTCTCACTAATTTACAATGGATGTATCTCAATTCATTTTCTAATACAAGAAGGGTTTATAAAGGAAATAATAATCAGCAATTTGTATTTTAAAGTAACCGCCACGCCGGTGGCGCTGCGATCGAATTTTAAATTTGTAAATCTCGTTCTTACTCATTTGACACTGACATATTCGTAATCGAAATTCTAATTGCCAAAATATTTTGCAACAACAAGACCCACGCATCTCCGAAAGTTATTTTACAAGCACCGAAAGATAACAATAGTGAAATGTTTCAAAAGACTTTAACTGTGAAGTACGTTATAACCTCAAAAACATGTTATTGTTATTTATCGGAAAGGTGTTATACATTATTAGAACAAGGGGTATGTAAGTCACCTGGTGAATTATATATTTAGTACTTTGATTCATCATCACTAACGTAAATACATAACTTTTGTAGAGAGTCATCGAGATGCTACATAAAAACAACAAGTTTTATTTATCCTGCACTCAACCGATGAATATGGGTGACAATGAATTAGGATTAAATGCCACTTATGCCAGGAATTTGGGCATTAGAGAGGACGATTCTGTGATAATAAGGGCTGTATATAATTTTCCATCTGTAAAGCTCTTAACAATATGTACCAAGAGTCAAGATGATTATGATATAATTGTAATAATGATGATTGTCAAGTTGGACCACAAAAGCTAATCATTAATTTGTAGGGGATGCTTGCACAAGATATACAATCTACTCTTTTGGATCAAGTTAGGGTTGTTTATTTAAATCAAACTATTGTGATATGGATTTCTAATTCCTTGTATGTGGTTGCTACTGTTGGTCTGCATGAGAAGTACATTTATAATGCTCACTTTGCTAAATGATTCATTTTATTTTACAGAAAATGTACAACCATCTGCACCTGGACGTTTAGATTATTTAACAGAAGTCTTAGTGCTGCCACCAAAGATGAAGAAAAAGAAACTGAAAGATGAGGAAGTAATGGCAACTCAGGAACAGACCTCAAATTTCTTAAAGTATTTTAGATTAAGTAGAAGCAATAACATTGTTGATAAGAGCAAAGTGGTAACTGACTCTTTAAACATGTGGCGTTTGAACAGATTCAGTGCATTGGAATGCATTAAGAACAACAAATTTAAGCAAGCTTTCCATGTATTTGCTTTTAGAGAATCGATACCTAATAATTTAAAATCGAAAGACAGTAAAAGCGAAATCGTCATCATGGCAATGGATTATATTAAACCGCCGAAAGCGAACAATCATTTCGCTGATGACGAAATTTGTACGAAGAAAATATACGTGCGTCTTCTAATTGTGGAGGATTTTAACGAAAAGACCAACGGAATTCTGTCGCAAAAGTACGATTTGTTTTGTAGCGACGAAGTTTTTAGCTATTTATCTGCTAAAGTCGGCTCTAAAGTGACGCTAGAGCAGCAGGAATTACAAAATAATTGCATCGACGAAATCGAGATTTATGGCAAACATTCGAAAGATTGTGCGGAGAAATTTAAGAATTTAGTTTCGGATCATGTACGAGACCTAAAGTATGTATTATTAAATGCGAATGTGCCCATACAAATAGGTTTCGATACATGCACGATCAAAATGAATGATAAACTTTACGGTCTCGTAGATTCGAATACAATAAGAAATTGTAATTTGAAAACAACAGACGGATACGTTAAGTACATAGAAAAGGAGATAAACGCATCACCTAGAGCTTACTTCACCGAATTTGGAAACTATGATCAAATCATACGGAATTGCTTGGATAGTTTAAAGAAAGGATACAAAGATCACCGTCTAGAAAATATTCTAATTACAGGTATTAACGACATGGTCATTTAAACAAATTTAGCGTAACTATCTAACTTTGATTTCCGTAGGTAGATCTGGCACGGGGAAAACGACTTTGGCAACGGTACTTGCTGATACCGTACAAGTGTCGCCTTATTACGTGCACGTGGAATCGCTGAATTGCAAAACATTGAAAGGGAAAAGTATGGAATCGCTGACGAAAGTTTTACACGCCGCATTCGAGAATTTAATCTACTATCAACCGTCGTTATTAATTGTCGACGATTTGAATGCGATTTGCGAGCGAGTCGTCGATTCCGACGCACCCACACAAGAAAGTTTATTGTTCAATAGGTAATTTGCAGCTGTAAAAGAGTTTTTCCATCTCGCAAATTCTTTCCTTTCAGAGCGAGTGAAACGTTAGCGGAATTTATCGGATCTTATACGAAAGATAACGTCATAGCGATTGTGGCTACTTGCGAATCGATTACCACCCTAAATGCCAACATCTTCTCGTCGCGTGGAAGGCATCTATTCAAAGATGTGCTTAACATCGTTGATCTGAATAAGGTTGGTAAATGTTTATTGCATACGTTTTCAAAATTGTAAGACTTTACTGTTTTAGAACGATAGAAAATTATTCTTAAAGCATCTTTTCCACGCGAAGAAAATTGCAGACGTCGATCTCGATGCGATAACTTTAGAGACGGAAGGTTACGTCGTTCAAGATTTGGCGGATTTCGTCGATAAGGCGATATTCGAATCGTACAAGGAAAGTGAGTTGTTTTTGATGAAAAAGTCGCACTACATCAACATCCATTTAATCGCCTATTATTAATAGGCGCACCATTGAATTCGACCCATTGCGAACGAGCCCTAATGAAATGTTCGTCGTCGAACTTACGCGACGTCCGTTTACATTCGCCCGGCGATCGCACCTTCGACGACGTCGGCGGACTCGACAATGTGAAGAACATATTAGTGGAGACGTTCCTTTGGCCGGCAAGAGTACGTTGATTTTCTATTAAAGGAACCGTTAGAGAGAACACAATTATATTCCTTTTTTATATGAAGTATTCCAGTTTATTCGCGGCCGCGCCGCTTCGATTACAAACCGGCCTGTTGCTGTACGGTCCGCCTGGCACGGGGAAAACGTTATTGGCCGGCGCGGCGGCGAAACAATGCGGCTTGCGATTGATCTCGGTTAAAGGGCCGGAACTGTTATCGAAATATATCGGTGCCAGCGAGCAAGCCGTTCGCGACGTCTTCCAAAGGTATAATTTACCATTTGTTCGATCTCAGTTATATTTTGATAATTTTTTTAGGGCACAGAGCGCCAAACCTTGCATATTGTTCTTCGACGAGTTCGACAGCTTGGCACCTAGGTGCGTACGATAATTGAATTTATCCGCCGAACAAACTTTAGCGAGGTGATTACTTTTTAGACGCGGTCACGATAGTACCGGAGTGACCGATCGCGTCGTCAATCAGTTCTTGACGCAGCTCGACGGTGTCGAGAGTTTGACGGGCGTGTGCGTGCTGGCGGCGACGTCGCGTCCGGACCTTTTGGATCCTGCCCTGCTCAGACCGGGTCGACTGGATAAACAACTCGTATGCTCGCTACCGGATTTAGTGAGTTGCCATTCGATTCGGCTTCTCGACTTGAGATCGTCTCGTTTTCGTTGTAGAAATCACGTGTCGCCATCCTGAGAGCGTTATCGCGCAAAATGAAATTGTCGCGGACCGTTTCGTTGGAGAAAATCGCCCAATCGACCGACGGTTATTCCGGTGCAGATTTACAATCCGTTCTCTACACGGCGCAACTGAGTTCCGTCGAGAAATTATTGGAAGAGAAAAAGGTGATGTTTGTTGATTAGTAGAATTTTAGGCGGCGAGATGTTAAGCGGAACTGATTTAATTCCGCGCGCCTCTTAATTAGACCATCTAAACGCTGGTGTCTCGTTAAATGAACTAATCAAGACGGTAAATACAATCTAATGGAATACGAAACACCGCTGGATATTGGGGACGATGTTATCGAATAATGTCGCATTTCATTATTTTTTTTTTAGTATGTCTCGATGATAATATAAATGGCGAAGGCAGATTTAAGAGCGGCCAAATCGATAAGGCGTTTTGTTTAAATCCGCTTTGTTATCATCAATCGCCTTAAATGTTAATTAACATCTACGTCTATATACGCCCGCGATGATGATGATGATGAAGGATTTGGTGTAAGGATGAGTTTCCCCCGTGGCTTTAGAGATAGTAAACGTCGATTTAATTTACACGTCGTCTTATCTCGCTCTTGTTACCTTTGGCAAATCGCGTTACGGCCACTAATTGAAACGTGTTAATGACTGAAGTTAATGATTTATTAAAACGAGGAAGAAGAGACGCGAATTTTCCGTCTCGCTTTCATCGCGGTTATTTAACGAAACCGAACAAATTTCGCCCCTCGTATTCAATTCATTCGATTACATAAAACGTTTCGGTTAAATAAGCGCCGTTTAATTAACTCCTCGCATATTTCTTTTTCTTTTGGGCTCTTATACTCATAATAACTAGCAGCGTAATGTTATTGAATATTAAATAATTATTATTTAATTGTGATTTATATTTATAATTGAAACGTTTGAAATTTCGCAGGGTGCAACAATCGAACGAGAGGAACAAGTGGAAATTAAACAGAACGATATCGACGAAGCTGTAAAACATACGCGACCGTCTTTAACCAAGGAAGAAAAGCTGAAGTATGATCGAATGTAAGCGATTGATTGATTGATAACAAACAACGGATTTATAAGCGTTAGTTTAGCAAGAGCATTAATTTATTCGATTGCGACTTCTGTTTTAGTTACGCACGGTTTCAGGGGAAACCGGATGCTTCGGACCTGAAGAATATGAAACAACGAGCGACGCTGGCGTGAATTGTTATCGAACCATTTGGTGATTGTTGAGCTAATTGTTAATTGATTCTATTCTAATTATTGTTATCTAAAAATGGAATGGATTGTTGGTGTTAAATATACTGTTATATTTAAAAGAGGAGGAATTTTCGTTAAACAGTTAAAAAATTGTCGAGTACTTTTAGTCGATAATACGCCGAAATAATCTGCGGACGTGTAATTGCAGATCGTGGAATCTAAAAAAAACCTTGCTTAATTGAGAGGAGCGAATTATAAAAAATCCTGATTAAATTTGCTGAAAAGTCCAGTATTTTTTTCGTTTACGTTTTTCCGATTTGTTCATAATTATAAATTGCTTAGTAATTTCTGTAAATTACATACCGATTTGAATTAATAATTTTTTCCTGCTTGTTTTCAAGGATTTAATTTCAATAATATTATAAGTCCCTTGTATGACGATGATGATGAGGATTCAATTTGTTCTAAAAGTATATTCATGGAGAGAGATTTTCCGGTAAAGGGAGTACGAAGAAAGAGGAATAGAAAAAGCGAATTATAGTGAAATGTAAAAGATGCATACATGAAAGTATATAAAAGACCGAGAGAGAGAGAGAGAGGAAACGGATGATGGAGGGCGTAAGCGGCAAAAGTACCCTTTTTCCCTTTATTATGTAACCTACTATTTGAAAAGCGATACGACGAGCGTGTACGCGCGAGCAACTGCTAAAAGAAAAGCATCGTCTCAAATAAATGCGGCGGAGTTTTATTATAAACGAAAATTTATATTATACAACGTATAAAGAAGAATGTCGCCGTGTGTATTTATTTATTATTATGTAACGCGAATGAAATGAATTCGCTTTTATTTCGCTTATTAAAATAAGCACACACAAAGGCGCGCTTTCCTTCCTCCCGCGTTAACGACGATCGAATTCAACGGCAGAACGTTGTTTATTCGCACGGAAATTGCACGAGACCCATTACACTTTGCGAATCTCATCAAATACTTACTAGTTATTATATTGTGAGCGAAAAATTGGTCTTTTTGTTTCTCGACTCTATTATTTCAACAATTTCTATATCATCTATTTCAATTCTGCAGTTTCTTTTTGGCGAAAATGTTTGTCGCCAAACTTTGATTAAATGTTTTGCGGTTGTATGCCGTCGAGTGGTCGCGTCGGTCGGCTAATGAAAAGAAAGCATTTGTAACGGCGGATAATTGAATTTCGCGAATTGGTTATTTCTCCGGCGAGCAAACAGAAATAAACACCCGCAAACTGGTCGGTGGAAATTGATGTTTGACCAAAAATGACGACTCTCTCTCCCTCTGTTAATATTATATATTATATTTCACCAATTATAAAAATGAATTTTCTTTTGCCCGGCGCCTCCACCATATTTCTCTTAGATTTAAATCAAACTTTCGCTATATTCCTTTAGTATAAAATTGATTGTGGACAAAAAGTGTTGATGTTTGTACATAAAATTGCATCGCCGATAAAATATCGAATGCCCTAAACCATTATGACGACGAAAGGGCGGCCCCCACAAATTTCGATGAGGTGATAACGTCGTTACTTTACAGATCGGCGAGTTCTAATCGGTTGCATGAAACAATTTGAAGGAGGCGACGAAACAATTTCGCGCGTCTCACTCCCGCACTCGATCATCGCGAATTATTTGTTTCACGGTTCCCTTATTCAAAACGTTAACCGTCGTCGCCCTTTAGGGCAAACGGTAATCATCTTCGCGTTATAAAATCATCGCCGCCACGGTGTTAACAATTTCGGTGCGAAGAGAAGGACAAAAAAGAATGGAAAGCGGAGAGTTGCGAATTTGCAATTTGCCGAGCGATAATGTAAACAATTTTCGATTTGCGAATGGAACAATTTTTATTATAAATTGGTCGGATAGTACGTTGAATGAATTCCGCGGCATCATCATCATTTCCCATCAATTGTAATTGTACGGGTTTAAATTGAAATCCAATCTTTACACCCCTCTCTCTCTCTCCCTTTCGCTCGCAAATATTTTTATCGCCACTCATTCGCCAATTTCCATCCGTTTAAACTCGTTAATAAATAAAATACAAATATTTAGTTAACGGCGTTTTATTCTCGAATCAAGTTAAATATAGTACCCACCCCGAAACATTATCCCGTAACAACGACGAAGAATTAAAAAAGCAGCGACAGCCCCCAATATAATCAATTGGACCGCATCGAACGATGACAACGGTAAACCACCCCAAACCGATACTTTACTCTTTCGCCCTCGGCCCCCCAATTCAACCCAAACCCTCGTTGTCGGTCTCTATTAAAATCTCTCTTAAAAAAAAAACGTTAACAATACGCCTCTAAATTAAAACCACAAATTACTTTTGGACGATTAAAAACTTTCAATAGCCACATACAGGGAGAGAGCGAGAGGGACCGATTGGTAAACACGATATTTTCAAAGCAAATAAATAACATTTAACGCAAGCGAAAAGAAAAATCCTATTAAATTTTGCAAATTGTTACAAACGGAGCGAAAGGAAAATTTGCGTCTGGTCCGAATGCGTCTCTTGTTATTTCGCGCACAAAAAATCTCGCAACAATCGCTTTCGGCCCTTTGCGACACAATTTCTGTTCGTTATTGTTGTCACTATCAATCGACTTTTATACGCAAATCGTAAGCCCTCTTCTTACGCCCTTAATTGATGCCGACGATAAGCGGACGCCCTTCGCAACCCCTTTTTTGTTACGTAGAAAATTGATTTTCATGTGCGGATACTTTTCAATTAGCGAACAACAGTTTGGTTTAGGTTTTTCGATGTTGGCGAAGAATTGCAAAAAGAAATTGCGAGGGGAGGACCGCTTCGCTTTTTAGGGTGTCTTAACCAATTGGTGAAACCTTTGCAAATAATATTTCGTTTTCTTTCTTTGCGCGAGTGAAAATTGTATCAATATGACGCAAAAGAAAAAGAAAATTGTTAGTGGTGGCGAAGAGCGTTTTATATGCATAATGCGGTGGTGAATTGGTGACGGCGGAGGTCGAGATGATGGCGGGTGTGGATGCTAAAAACCCCGTTTATATTTTCCGGCAATTTTCACTAATTTTGATGGCGTTCGTCGTCACGTCTTCCATTTTTCTATTTTTTTTTTTCTCTTTCTTCCTCATCGTCGACGCCGTGGTTGATTGTAATTTAACACGGATGGGCGATCAACTCGTTTCGGAACTTATTAGATTATCTGCATTATTCACGGTTGACATTCATTTCAATTTATTAAAGAATCTCAACCGCGATAATGACGCTGATAACAGCGGAGAAACGGAAACAAGGTTAGTTTCGGCCACCAGGTTTATTTATTTATCATTAATTAACTAAAATTATAAAAAAATACGTGAACCGGATGGCTAAAAACAATTCGTTTCCGTTCGCGAGTTTCTGTTAATTCGCCCGGCGCATCCGCCAAAAACGCGAATTCGCATAAAATCATTTTCCAATCAATTAGCAGCCGAGCAAACTTTTTGTCGCGCGTTTTTCCCTTCTCGTTTAAAGAATCGAAAGGAAATTTCTCTTCTTCGCCCCCCCCCCCCCCCCCGCGATTTCCAACGAATCATAATTATTCATTTACACTTAAATCATTTACAGTCTATTCTTCTTCGGCCTTCGTTTTTCCTTTCGCTTGTTAATTCTTGTTACATTCAAAAAATTTATGTCGATTTAATTTGCACTTTTCGTCGCTCGACGCGTACAAGAAAGAAATTTGAATGGGCGAAATAATGGCGTTGAATATAGAATGTTAAAATATATACAAGGAAGAAAAAAGTTTGTTTTGAAAGAATATTTGTGTAAATGAATAATAATGATGATGGTAGTGTGATTAAAATCCAAATGAAATTTTTCTTCTCTTCGCGAATCGGAAACGGTTTATAAAAGAAGTTTAACACAATCGTAGTAATTACGAACGTCTTCAATGTGCCGAGTACACGAGGATGGGAAAGAAACTGAAAAATGGTAGCCAGGAGAAAAAGAGTGGCATTTCAAAGTGAAGAAAACGAGAGGAGTTTCCTCCGTCTTCCATTATGAATAGGAATAATGCTTAATAATAAAAAGAGGCGAAAGTGAGTGAAAGAGCGAGATGCACGTAGCAGAAGCGAAAAAGAAAACGGTTATTTTTCCTTTCTTAATTTTTTATTTCTCAACAGATAAACTCGATTAGGAAGAAGCGACAACTCATCGTCCAACAACTTTTTCATCTACTTCATTATAAATAAGAAGAATCGGCGAAAAAAGACAGACAGAACGAAGTGGAAGAAAGTTTGCCGGAGAATTTCGCTCATTCAATATTTCTTTAAATTCTTTCGCCTTCATTTGCTAATGTTTGGATTTATAATTTTTGTCCCCCATCTTCGAAATCTTCACCAGCAGTTCCACACATTTTTCGCGCACGACACATTGTCCGAACCGCAACAATTACAATCAAAATGGCATTTCCGCGATGAATAAATTTGCAGAATTCCACGACGAATCTCACTCGAAATCGACGCAAGAACGCTCGCAGCAAATTCGCAAATTTTGTTTGGGACGCGCTGCAATAATGAGGCTAATTGCGTGTATTTGTAAGGCGAGGCAAAAAAGGCCGAAGAAAATGTTTTGCATAAACTGCTGCTTGCGAATTTACGCAAAACTTTATGCACACACACACAGAAAGTACAATCGTGTGATTAGGCGAATCGACGGCTACAATACCGTTTAATTTCTCAAAAGTTCACTTCTTCTCAGCACAACTCTATCGCATTTTTAACCAATTTATTAGGATTATAATGCTTCCCTTGCGAGGAGAACGAACTATTCAAACGTTAACGACCAAATTACGCTTTCGGCTAAGCGTCCTGCGGGATTTTCGGGACGGAAGAACGGTTTTGTCCCGGCGCCTCCACCAAATTCGCACTTTAAAAACAATAAAAAAAACATAAATATAATGGTTTTACTTATTTTCTTTTTGTTTTCCCTATTTTCGTGGGAAAGAATGCGATCTGATGATAAACGGAGTATTTTAACGGGGGGGTTAAAGCGGGACGAGGGAAGTGAATTTAAGGCACCTCCACAAAATTCGCACCTTCATCAACAGATACACTTTCTTCATCATCACCTTTCTGCCTTGCGTTTCCTTTTTGTTTTCCCTATTCTGGTGCGAAAGAATGCGATCTGATGATAAACGGAGTATTTTAACGGAGGGTTAAAGCGGGACGATGGAAGTAAATTTAAGACTTGATGCGATGGAGATTAATGTAATAATCGGCGACGTTTTCTTTTATGGGGCAAACGGTTCGCACCGAAGACGTGTGATTAGAACGGGAGGCGCACAATAACGGAAGGAGAAGGATAACAAACGACGGAGATTGAGGTGGCGCAAGAGAGCAAGAGAGAGAGAGAGAGAGAGAGAGAGAGAGGGATCGCTTAACTATCATCAACGTTTAAGCGACGTTGGTTAACTTTTGTGCAAATTCTCAACGCGGAACTGCGCGAAGCGGGGTCGTCGATGGGACGAGGATCGTTTTCGAAAGACATAGAGTAATAATAATGTTTATGTGTGTCGCGGGCGCTAAGAAGAACGCCCTTTTGTCGACGACGACGCCGACGACATCATCATCGCCGTCGTCGTCGTCGCTAATTTTCCCCTCTGCCACGACGCCGCCGACGACACCCCGCCGCGAAGCCAACAATTTATGGCGAGGATGGGGTTGGATGCTGGTTTGAAGGAGAGAGAGAGAGAGAGAGAGGGAGAGAGAGTGAGGGTGAAAAGGGGGGCCCGCGCACGTGCGAGTGATAACGATAAAGCATAAGAGAGGAGCGCGGCTTGTGCGCCCCCCCGATAACGCCCCGGCATAATAGGATTTACTGTACGGTAACATAATGGTCCATTCTGCGCGCCGTTTTCTTATTCTTTTCGCCGCGGAGATAAAATGGCACGAAATGCGCGCGATATCTGGCCATTATCAGCGAGTCTGCAGCGAGCAGTTTGCGGGAGAGAGAGAGAGAGAGAGAGAGAGCGCGCCGGCACAGGAAATGAACGAACCTGCTCGATAACAAACAATCCTCGCGGAGGGAGGGCGAACTGAACGTCTCACTTTCAACCCCCGACGACTTTCCTCGACACCGTTCTTACGGTACGATCGCGGTTGTTCTTGCGTTAAAACCGCCTCCGCTCCGGTATAATGTTATCGCGACGGCGGCGTTATTATTTTTCGCTCCCCGTTTTTCTTTTTTTGCCGTCGTCGTTGTTGTTGTTGTTGTTATTAATGCCCTTTTGTACTGTTCACCGACTACGTCGCGGTCGGTCGATCGGTCGCCGTCTCTCTGGCCCGCTTTTGTCTAGCACAATCGCCGTTGATTGTTAATTGAATTTTCGGGATGTCGCCCGCAATGAATTTACGAAAGTTTTTTCTTCCTCTTCTTCTTCGCGAAAAATGCCCTTAACGATTCCCCCGCTCCGACGCGCGATACGCTCGCCGCTTTCTCTAATTCGTCATTCAACAATTCGCAACGTGCAAGAACGAAACGAACTCTCCGACTGACAAAAGGTCGGCTTATTCAGTTTTCCCAACTCGGCGAATCAATTACGTTCCCGCAACATGCGGTCGTCCCCAATAATTCATCCAGTTACCATCATTAAGCATTCGATTGGTTTCCTTAACAAAAAATGAAAACTATTCATCGCGCCAGCAAACGTATCCTGCCAAAACGGCCGTTCGAGGGCTTCTTTCGTCCCCGTCTGCCCATGTGTTTGATAAAAAATCCCGTCGCGAATAATTTGGCTTAAGATCGTTTGCCGACTTTAAAAAAGAAATTAGCAATTACTGGATCGAATTGACTTTGATAATGCTCGAATGTATACTGATAGAATGTGAGAGAGTCGAGCAAGTTTCTTTTTGTAATAAGGATTAATATTTGCAAACAAAAAACAAACACTTATCATCCTTCGATTATTGTCACGTTGTATAGTCGCGAAACGTATCAGTTTTCTTTACGCCATAACGAACGAATCGAACATGTGCGCGAAAATAATCCAATTGCGACCGTTAACAATCCAATGCTCTCGCATAAAGGGCTCGTTTGTTGTAAATCTCGTCCTGAAACCATCATCGAACGCTTCCTATTGTCGATACGTTTATTATTATATACATTTATTTAGTTTATACACTTTATATTTGTACTCGCTTTTTTTGCGTCTGTTTCGTTCAATAGACGGTTTGCTAGCAATGAAACACGAACATGGCAAACGGGTGGAAGTTTATGGGGAAACAAACACAAAGTGTCGAATCGAATTACAAAAATGCCATTCTTCGCGTAGTACTTCTTGCGGTTGGCATGTTAATGAGGCTCGAAGAATGGAAAGCCGAAGCGAGTGAATGAGAGGAGATAAAATTGCATTATGAGCGTGAAAGCAAACATCTTGCTATATTATTACCATCACCGCCATTGTGAACGTCTATTTACCATTTTATAGCAAATTATAGGTCTTTTGAAAGCGCTCGCCGACATAATAATAATAATAATAATAAACGTTCGATGGAGTGCTGTTATTAGAGAAGAAAAGGTTTTATTTTGAAATGATTTGCCATAGAATAGAGATTCGAGCAAAAGGGACACCGTACACATACACAGAGAGAGAGAGAGAGAGGATAGAGAGAGTGTCGCGTAGAGAGATGGTTTATCCTGCAGGAGGAGGGCGCAAAAAAATGGAAAGGATAAATTATGTATAATTCTGGTCACGTGTCGCTTCAATCAGCTATACAAAAGCGCGAATTTGCTCTTGATGTTCGTAATACAACCGTACGAATTCTAGAGAGATATTATGTATGGAGAGATAGGACGGACGTGCATAATGTCTATGTGTGTGTGTGTGTGTGTGTGTACGCCTAGTCAATTTGCAAAATAATTCATCGCCTTCCCAACCCGTCGCACGCCCCGAAACAATTTTATTTTCTGTATTAATAAACACCCCATTTTCAATCCCCCCCTATAGTCACTTAACTCCGCATTGTTCGCCTATTAAACGCGATTTAGTTCTTGATTTATTGTTTTGACTACCAGCAACAAGGCGCCGAGATCGAAAAGAAGTCGCACGACGACGGTCAATTAATCGTTGCGGTTTTCATGCGTAAATTGCCAATACGAAGACGCGTAGTTTAAAAAAAGTCGCTGTTTAAGCAATCATTTTCGAAGAGTGTCAGTTTAGCCGCCAAATATCACTTTGACAAACAGCAGTTTAAATGTCAGCGTTACCAAAATAATATTTGGAAAGCGCTGGAATTGTCAGAATGTCACAATTTTTATTGCTTTGGTAACATTATTGTTTAAACAATTACTTTTGAAGCGTATCCGTTTATCGGTCAAGTGTCACTTTGACAACCGACAGTTTAAATGTCAGCGTTACCAAAATAATATTTAGAAAGCGTAAGAATTGCGATAATATCACAATTGCTATTGCTTTGGTAACACTATTGTTTAAACAATTACTTTTGAAGCGTATCCGTTTATCCGTCAAGTGTCACTTTGACAAACAGCAGTTTAAATGTCAGCGTTACCAAAATAATATTTGGAAAGCGTTGGAATTGCGAGAATGTCACAATTGCTGTTGCTTTGGTAACACTATTGTTTAAACAATTACTTTTGAAGCGTATCCGTTTATCCGTCAAGTGTCACTTTGACAAACAGCAGTTTAAATGTCAGCGTTACCAAAATAATATTTGGAAAGCGTTGGAATTGCGAGAATGTCACAATTGCTACTGCCTTGGTAACACTTTTGTTTAAGCAATTACTATTGAAACGTATCCGTTTATCCGTCAAGTGTCACTTTGACAAACGACAGTTTAAATGTCAACGCTGCCAAAATAATACTTGGAAAGCGTTAGAATTGCGATAATATCACAATTGCTATTGCTTTGGTAACACTATTGTTTAAACAATTACTTTTGAAGCGTATCCGTTTATCCGTCAAGTGTCACTTTGACAAACAGCAGTTTAAATGTCAGCGTTACCAAAATAATATTTGGAAAGCGTTGGAATTGCGAGAATGTCACAATTGCTACTGCCTTGGTAACACTTTTGTTTAAACAATTACTATTGAAACGTATCCGTTTATCCGTCAACCGTCACTTTGACAAACGACAGATTAAATATCAGCGTTACCAAAAATATTATTTCGTAAACTTTGATTGTTTCAAAGTAATTCCCTTTGAATTGAACTCACATCGAATTGCAATTGATTTCGTTAACATGAATTTCGCGCGAATTACGATCAGATTGTTGTTGGTAATAAACGCTGCTTAATAATAAGTAATAATTGCAAAGTATCCACTTGATTTGTGGTTAATTATCGTCGTCGTAATTAAAATCCCGCTCCATCTCTCGCCGTCTTCCTCCCATCCAACATCCTTCCTTTTATCACTTCTCTTCTTACACCGTTAACTTATAATTAGCATATGTATAAACTTTACAGTGCGCCGCATTCTCGTTATTATTGCTCCTCCGCGTGTATATATATATATCGGATGCCGAGATTTCGACGTACCGAAAACTTTTTAATTGTTACAAATTGCTCAAAGTTAAATGAGCAAACGTAATTAGCTGGATGTTCTTCGTCTTCTTCTCGTTGGCGGCGGTGGCTAAATGGAAAACGGGCGGGCGGCGGAGGTTTGCGCGTTACCGGCAACGAAACTTTCCGACTCGAGAGAGTGCGTTGCAGAGCGCGAGCGAAGAACACGCTTGCGGACGACGAAGAATATAATTATTGTGCGAGGGATTTTCGCTTAAAGCGGCGAATGAATTATTGCCGCAACTCCGCAACAGTTTCTTTTTCTAAACATCCTGTCGAAATAATCGGAAAACTTTCGACTCTTACGCGGTTCAAACGTTGATGATGATGATGATGGCTCTTGTTATCTCGCATGTAAAATCTTGCAAATCCTCATTAACTCGCGAGCATTTTTTTTTTTTCAAGAAGTTGCAACTTCTTAAATCAAATACTTAGGGACTTTTTTAATTGCTTCTCATATTGAAATAATAAGAATAAGCATCGACGTGAAAAGAAAGGCTTCTCTATTATAAAACCCAAATTCAAAGCTTTTGCATTCTTTGCTAATCCTCCTTGACTGAATACGATGAAGGGTCATAAGAGGAGGAGGAGGAGGATTGGCAAAAAAAGAAAGAAGCAATTCGACAGAAATTAATATGTATCGCAATTAATTAAGGAAACAATTTTTAATTTCCCATCCGGCTTACCTATCCAACATGTTGTTTCCTTCGTGTTTTGCATTGTTGTTGCCGTTCTCTCTTTCCGATTTTTCAAGTGGCCCACTCGTGAAAATAATGAAAGATTTATTTTTAATTTTTCCCATATTTTCTCCCCCACGTTTATTTAATTCTTCTTTGCGTTATTCCTCATCTTCCCTTTTTTTTGCCCGTTGCCTACATATTGGGGGCAGTAGTCTAATAAATACAAGTGGCCACTCGTTCAGTTAGTCATCCGTGAACGTTGGATCGAAAGCAGGACGAAGAAGTGGATGTAGCGAAAACAATGGGATTACGAGTGAGTGTCGATTATTATCGATTCTAATCCTCTTTGCAAATATCGGATAGGGAAGCGAAAAAGAAAAAAAAAAAAAGAAATAATGAAGAAACGAAACAATAACTGACTGCAACTTAACAATGAAACGGCACGTGGAAGAAGAAGGAGGAGGAGGAGGCGATTTCTTTCATTTCTATCCTTTTATATAAATGGGCATCTTAACAACGCGGCAATCAATTCATAAATCAAATATCGCCGAAATGTTTGAGTTTGAACGGCAGTAGTGCAATAGTTTATTACTATCATCGTCGTCTCTCGCTCGTGAAGGAGCGCGATCGACAAAAAGTGAAATGAAGTGAGCGAGCGGGCGGGAATCGTATTCCCCCGGATTTTATGATTCCGGGGCATTGTCAGTACGAATTGGTCGGCATTGATGTTTGAATGGGAGACTAAAGACCGCTACTCAACTCAATACATCTCTCCTTCTCTCGCTCGCTGTCTGCTTCCCCGATTCCTTTTGTCCGAACCTCTCGCGCTCTTTCACTGGATGTATATTATTGCATTTATTCCGTCGATTTCTTTTCCTGTCACTTCTTCTTTTTTTTTTGCAATTTCTTTTCACGTCCATTCACAGCGGCGCTTCCGTTTCACTTTCTGTAACCCTTTTTCGAGAACGTCTTATTCCACTTTTTCACTTATTGTACACACAGAGAAAGAAAGCGACGACGATGATGATGATGGGGCGATGGAGATAAAAACGCAAAAATAAAACGATCGAAAATGTAATAATGCTCTCTCTCTCTCTCCTTCGCTCTCTCTGTCTCGTTCTCAAAGAGAAGAAACACTTTTGTATTCCTCCTCTTTATGCGCTTTTGTATATGGATTCATTCTTGTAGAGTGTATGAAAGAGCGCGCGAACTAAATGGCCGTCATTCAATCACTGATAAAGCAACATTTAAAAGACATTTACTCTACGTTTATGTTTAAATGTTAGCGAGCGATGATGTTCGCTCTTTCTTATTTGTTTCTTTCGCTTTTTTCGCGTTCCCGTTCTGTCCATTCTTTAATAATTGCATAATATTAATAGCCGAGGAATGAAAGGAAAACGCGAGTGAGTGAAAAAAGAAAGAGTGAGATAAATGTGCGACTTTAGCCGACTCTTTCTTAAATAGCCGAAAATAACAACCGAGAAACTAAAACGGAGAAAGAGGATAAAATTGATGGGGTGGCATATAGCCGCTCTTAGAATAAATTCTTTTTTCGATAGGGGTCGTTTTTTTCTTTTCGTTATCAAACAGATATATTTACATTATTATTATTAATTTTTTGCTGGTGGTGATCTTTATTATTTTCATTTCTCCACTTCTTTCGCCCTTCTTTTATCATTTTTATTGTCGGTGTTATATATACGAAATACAAGAAGATCGGCGGTCGATGAGGAGAGATGACGATGGCGACGGGGACGAGGGAACGACGGTAAATAAGGAGGAAGTGAAAAACTGACCGCTCTCGCACTATGTTACGCGATACTCATCTTGTATTTCCTCTCCAGTTGACCGAAGAATCGTTTATTATGATGCCACTCGACCACCATCAACAACAACAACAACCGCTAACAACAACAACAACAGCGACTGAGGGGAACAGAAGTGGTCGCAGAAGAAGAAACGAAAAGTTTGAAAGAATATATTCGATGGTTGGGCGAGATTATGTATCTTTAAATAGAAAACCGTTTCTCCATCTATCCGCAAAATGCGGTTCACGTTTAAAGTTTATTCCTCGTGTATTTATGACCGGTTCGCAAATGTTATTAATCTGGAAGCAACCGTTTCTCCATCCCGTCACATTTTCGCACGTAATAAATCAGAAATCGCCGCACGGAATTGAAAATGGGGATAATTTATTACTTACGAGAGATTTGAACGGGATTAAACTTGGTTTTGAAGTCGTGCGTTTCCTGGTGGATGCGCCGGTGCAATTAAAAAATTTCCCACTTGAAGATGGACGTTTTCATTGCTCTACGATATTGTTAAGAAGCTTCTCGTCCTGTGGCAAACATTAAAATTGCTTTTGGAATTGCTGGGGCGATTGATAAATAAAAAACTTTCTTATAAAGAAACGGTCCTTTGTTGTAATTTCTTTTTATTTATTTTTAATTAATAACTTTCTCATTATTGATAACATCGATTACAATTCTATAAATGTCGGCCTCATACAAAAATAAAAACTAATAAAAAGTCATTAAAGGAAACTTATCAAAACGAAACTACGGTAATACAAAAGGATAAATAATTAACGTTAACAAAGGCGGAAAATCAAAAAGTAAACAGGTGATAACAATTAATTCGTTTCTGAAATCGGAACCAAACGATTCGTTGACGAGTGTTCCGCTAGTTTAGTAAAAGTTTAATAACAAATTAAACGAACGTTTATTTAAAAAGATGCACTAAACGATTCTTCATTGCACTTCGTCGCTCCATGAACCCCGCATCTTCGCCTTACCAACTATCAGCGAGCAACATTGAAATTAATGTACAAATAATTCACAAATCAAACACTTCCACCGGATCAATCGAGATTTAGGCTAAGAGCGCTTTAGTGGCTTTCAACTGAGATTATTCGAATTGCAAAATTGTCTTCACAACTTTTTAACATTGTCATCGCACTTTAGCCCCGCACGTATCAATTAACAATTTGTTTCTTTGTACGCGCATCGAATTTCCTTCATCTATCACAACTACTCACTAAGAACGGAAACAACGAAAACCGATGGTAATCAACGAAGTTCCTAACTGAATTTCTTCTCGTCGCCCACCTCGTCGTTATCGACGTTGTTCGACGAATTCTCGTCGTTCGCCAGGAAATTATTGGACGTGGACGCGGCCGCGGCCGCCGCCGCCGCCGACATCGCCGACGAGGAGACGGCCAGCGTGGCGATGTCGCCCCACCAGGTACCCAAATGCATCCGGTCCGGCAGAACCGGAAGCGGTTTTCATATGACGTGCGCCGGCACCTCGTCGCCGCCGCCGCCGCCGACGCCGACGCCATTGTTACCGCCGCGGAACTCCTCGTTCTTCATGATCACGCAAACGGGCCGTTTCAAGATCGCCTCCGGACTCGGCGTCCGTCTGCCCGGAAACGCCGGCGGGCAAATGTTGCACGTCGTCGTCGTCGTCGTCGTGCCGTTGCTCGTGCTGACGCCGCCGCCGCCGCCGCTCGACATGTTCACGGCGGTCGTCAGGCTGCCGATCGGCCAGTTGATCGTCGGCGGGTACAGCGGGCCGTTGCTGTAGAGCAACGCCAATTCGGCGGCCAGTTTCGACTCGTCCGGGTGCCGGAACGGATAGAGGTACGGTATCGGCGGGAACAACGTGCGCGACAGTTTCAAATGGTCGCCGTGCTCGTGGCCCAGCAGCGACGGCACGCTCGCCGACGAGGAGACGGCGATCGGCGGCATCACCGACCGCGGCATCGACTGGTGATGATGGTGCTGGTGGTGGTGGTGGTTGTCGAGAGCGTTCGGCGAGATCATCGGCGCGATCGAGAAGCCGAATTTCGGCTCCTTCTTCAGCAACGGTTTGGGTTTCCTGCGCGGCCGATACTTGTAGTCCGGATGCTCCTTCATGTGCAACGCTCTGGAAACGGAAAAGAGAAAAACGTTTGCCGATGAGCGAGATTTATCGTTGGTTCGGTTTGATTCTCGTTTTAGATTTGGTCGAATGGACGAGCGAGTGGTTAATTTGAGTGCAAGCGTTGGAAAACGGAATCTTCGACGGCCCAATCCACGGGCGCGGCGTTATTATTACGTTCGGCTGGCAACAATAGATAATGCTCGATCCTATTGTCGGGCATAAGTTCATCGCATTGAAAACCGGTCTCTGTGCGGATCCTCTATTCAACGCAGATTGTCCTTCCCTCTGTAATACGCGCCCGTCCTATTTTCGATCCTTCCAGCCGCAAGCGACTGAACTAGCTACGAATTATTTTTATTTTTATTTCTTTTAGTTTTCCATCTTGCACCGCAAATGCCCCATTCATCGACGACAAATTGGCGAACAAAGGGGCCAAAGAAAGAGCGATTCGCACGCAGGGTAACAGCGAACGTTGCTGCAGACTAATTATAATGAAAGTGGCTGCGAAAGTGCAAAAAACAAACAAAATTACGTTGTCATATATTTCGACGGTTACGATTAGATTTCGTTATCTGTGGTTAATAAATAGTTTTGCAAAAAGTTTGCCAAAATTTTCTTCGAAGTAAACTGCACCATGACAATGCCTCCTAACTCCTCTCACTTCGACAGTTTACATTTCGTTATCTGTGGTTTGCAAATAGTTATTCAAAAAGTTTGCCAAAATTTTCTTCGAAGTAAACTGCACCATGACAATGCCTCCTAACTCCTCTAACTTCGACAGTTTACATTTCGTTATCTGTGGTTTGCAAATAGTTTTTCAAAAAGTTTGCCAAAATTTTCTTCGAAGTAAACTGCACCATGACAATGCCTCCTAACTCCTCTCACTTCGACAGTTTACATTTCGTTATCTGTGGTTTGCAAATAGTTTTTCAAAAAGTTTGCCAAAATTTTCTTCGAAGTAAACTGCACCATGACAATGCCTCCTAACTCCTCTAACTTCGACAGTTTACATTTCGTTATCTGTGGTTTGCAAATAGTTTTGCAAAAAGTTTGCCAAAACTTTCTTCGAAGTGAACTACACCATGACAATGCCATTTCGCTACTCTCACTTCGACAGTTACGGTTAGATTTCATATAATTTGCTAAAAGTTTTTGAAAAAGTGCGACCAAAGAGTCAAAGGGGTCAAAATTGGAATTCTTGGAGCACTCGTCAACCCGTCCAGGGTTGGCCACTTGCGATTTCTTCGTATTGCCTAGATTAAAGCCCAAATTGCGTGGTTTGCGATTTACTAAAGCAAAAACTTCGCATTTCTGATATCTCCAGAAGAATGGACTTTTTGCTTTAACGAGCGGATTTAACGCGTGCATAAGTGTGATGAGTTGAAAGGAGGCTATTTGGATAAACAAAGAAGCGTTTTATTGCCATAGTTTTCAGAAACTTTCGATGCTACCTACGTAATTGGCTCGATTGCTTTTTGGTGGATGCGCCGGTGAACTTTAAACAAAAATTTATATTTTGGATGTACTAAACTTCGGACCATTTTAGAATTTCGAATTCTAAAGGTAAAAGACGTCTTTGTTTGCTGCTCAGTTCGAGGGTAATATTTTTCGTGAATGAATGAACGGTTAAAGAAAAGTGAAGATGAAAAGTTTGTTTGATTCTCGTTCATTGTAAATTGTACACGACGATAATA
Source organism: Hololepta plana (assembly GCA_963695495.1). Classification (NCBI taxonomy): domain Eukaryota; kingdom Metazoa; phylum Arthropoda; class Insecta; order Coleoptera; family Histeridae; genus Hololepta; species Hololepta plana. The sequence continues at coordinate 10,628,214 of OY968836.1, forward strand.
CGGATTATTGTTATTGTTTATTGACTTTAGATAGGTAATAATAAATGGTGAGAGAAGCTCGGTGTTATCTCTAAAATAAACCCGTCATTATCAATCGCTTGTTTACTCTTATCCGCATCGAAGTGCTACGTGGCACAGCAAGAAAAGTGAAAAATAAAAATGAAAAGGAAATGCGAAAGAACTCTATTTGTAGGGGATCTCTTAATGTTTACGCTTTGAAATAAAAGGGCAGAACGTTTAAATAATTGTTCGAGTGCGACTTCATATAACGACTCGCACACAATTTCTTCTCGTTCTCGCTTCATTTGTTTGCCTTTCTTGCCGGATAATAATAATCCAAACAAAAACAAGGAAATGCATCAACCGAAATGGAAAATGTTCGGTGCGCGATAAAAACGGTTTAAAAATGGGCCTTTTTGTGTCTTCATTTCTTCTTCTCCCCCGTATATTTGTACAACTCACCTTTACATAATGCGTCGCTTAGAAATCTCTTATCAGCCATATTACGCTTACACACAAAGAAAATGTCTCCAATCTTTTCTTGGCCATCCGCCGTTTACTAAACAGAGATAATATCGTAGGAATTGTATCATTCACCGAATCATTTTATTTGTTTATAATTCGGTTAATTTGGCGCCAGCATAAATTTTTTCCGATGGTACAATTTCCTATCATCGACTGATTAGAATTATAGAAAATAGTGGGGGGGGGGGGGGGGGCGAAAAGGAGGAGAAAAACACGTGGATTTATCGATAACTAAGTCTCCACTGTTTTCGGGGACGCTTTCCGCTGCGTTCTTTCGCGGATTAAACTTTCCCGGTGGTCTATTTACATTTTCGACTTAAAGCTGACAAAGAAGTTTGCAAAATAACCAACTTTTTCCTCTCGCTTTCTGCCCCTGCCGCTCTATTACTAAAGCCATTGTGTCTGAACAATAAACCTTGAGATTTACCGAAATTGGTGTCTGTTTTATGAAAGATAACGGGACGCGAGTGTGAGGGCTGCGAGATCCGTGGCGGCGCCGGTTCTCCACTGCGAAAGAACCAAAAAGAAAAACAATTGCCTCCTCTGCGCTCGTCGCTCGAACGATCGCAAAATTTACATGAAGATACGATACGTTATGACCATTAAAATCTGTTAATTCGCATTTAACTCGCGCCCGACTTGCCGATTCTAATTTAAATGGGGGGACGGACGGTTTTTGCCAGAGCGTTCCTAATCCGCGATCTAAAATTCGAATCCCTCCGCGCGGAATTACCTCAATCGCTTCGCCTCGTCGATGAACGGCCGCTTCTCGGTCTCGCTGAGCAGTTTCCACTCGGCGCCCAATCGCTTCGATATCTCCGAATTGTGCATCTTCGGGTTCTCCTGGGCCATCTTCCGCCGTTGCCCGCGCGACCACACCATGAACGCGTTCATCGGCCGTTTGATGTGCTCGTGTCCGTTGCTGGCGTGATGCTGATGCTGCTGCTGCTGCTGGTGGTGGTGGTGAAGATGCATCGATGCCGATTTCGATTCGGACATAATCACCGACGGTTACAAACGACAGTCGAAGAGGAACGTCTTATAACGTCACCATCGCACCGTTCGCTCCCTTCGGCGCGTCTTAATCGGCCGATTGATCGCTTTCTGAAAGGAGCAATCCACTTAACTGCACTGAACACAATCGGACGTAGTCGACGACGATGAGGAGGCGAAGAGCTTTCCGTCGCCGCTCGTTGTTGTTGTTGTTGTGATTGTCGTCGCGGTGATCGTGGAGGAGGATCCTTGTCGCCGTGCTGCCCGTATCTCTTGGATTACTCGCGGAAAACGCGGCGGACGGGAAAAAAGAAACACAACAAGACGAGCGGGAAAAAGGGTGACGATGACGACGACGACGACGACGACGATGATGATGATAATGTTGACGGTGGTGGGAAGAAGCGTCGGAAAATGGGCGGGAGAATGCGCGTGACGTTTGTAAATACAAACTCGGCGAGAGCGAGAGAAACGCACACGTCGAATCGATTGGGTGGCGATGATGAGGTCCGTTCGAGCGAAAAGGATTCGCGACAAAATGCGGCACTTCGGTTTCCTTTCGATTCGCTAATTAATCCGCGAAGGATTTCAACGACCCCGCCGATGACGAGGATGACGTTGATGATGATGATGATGACGGACGTTTATCTTAAGAGGACCCCTCAACCCTATTCCTCTTCTTTTTCTTTTGGTTGCTTCTTTGCCGAAGTAACATCGACCATCCGGTAGGACGAAGAGGACACTTGTTGCTGCCAAAAGGACACGCTCGCTCGACAGGGGTTGAAGATCCCCACCATGCTCACGCGGCGTGGTATTGTTGAAGACCACGCCCGTGGTTCCTTCCATTGGTTGGACCAACAGCATCATCATCATCATCTTCTTCGTCCTCCGTTCACTCGCTCGCACTTTTAATCTTTATCGTCATCGTCATCAGCGTCGCTTCGTCCAGAGGTTAACGTCGAAATCTTCGAAGACAATGCGCCCTTGATCGTTTTATTCTTTGCTGCGTTTCATTCTTTTTTTTTTTTTTTTTTTGGATTTTCGATCGTCTAATCAGGATTTAGACGAATCTGTTCAACGTCAAGTGACTCTGACGAAGCCTCGCCGCTTCAACGAAATCCCTCGACAATTTGCTCGCGATCGTTACGATTTCGTTCGTTGCTAATTGTTAATTCGCACGTTGGCATTTGTTATATAAAATAATTGGCCTTATCTCGGGAGGAACAAATAAATGCGATTATTGCTGTTATTGTTACCTTTTTCCTATCGTAGAACCAGCTATTTATATATAGGAATCGTAAATATTTGTCTATTCAAGAAAAAGGTGCCAGTTACAATTGAGTCCATTCATACCGCGAGGAGGAACGTCGAAACGCGGGGGGGGGGGGGCGCTCTGCTTTTGCCTCCAGATAAAATAGTAACGTTCTTCTGCTTCTTCTCCTACCTGTTGTCGATTGTTAACGCAATAAACGTCCAGGAAGTTCACGTGTAGAACTTGCTGCAGTTTTTAACTTCCTCATCATTTTTGGGCGATTCGTTTAATTTTTCCTTCGTTTTTTTTTTCTCCTCGATCGAACAGTAATAGGATACAAAGCCGAGAGGGAAAATTGAAGGGCGGCACGTGAATCAAACGCGTTCGAAGAGGAATAAAGAATGGAATCACACGGACGGGGTTGCGTTACACGTTTATTTGCGACCGAGAGGACAACAAAACGAAGTACAGGAGTCGGCCCTCTTTTTTTCCTGTCGCCCCGCCGCTGTCGACGCGATGTGTCCACGATTAAATAGGCATTGAAAATTACAATAGACGCCTGATTGGTTAGACAATCGACCGGTTTTTGCAATTGCAATTTGTTTTTGTACTTTCTACAATACGTACACATAGGTTTTCACACAGTTTGATGGAAAGGAGAACTGGAGGAATGACGGAAAGGGAACCATTGAATGACAGAAAGGGAACCATTGAATGACAGAAAGGGAACCATTGAATGACAGAAAGCGAACCATGAATGATGGAAAGAGAACTAGTAGTGACGGAAAGGGAACTATGAGTGATTGGGAAGGGTAAGAGAGTGAGAGAGGAAGAGAACGGATGGGAAATGAGAAGAGGAATTGTTGCGGGGGTGGTGGGACGACAAACATGGGCACCGGCGTAGGCCCGTGCCTTCAATTTGGAGCCCATTCAATTTATCGGGCACGCGTTGAATTTTGATTTGCCATTATTTATCATATAAATATCAAAAAAGCATCGGCAATAACAGCACGCAACAACCCCCGATCAACGTGCAATATTTCTTTGTACTCGCCAATTATTTATCGCGCGCCGCATACGCCCCGAAAGTTTTCGCGCATCCCACTTGGAGCCGTTTCCGCGCTAAAGAAACAAAACTAATCGTACGCAATTAATTCCCCAGTTTTTATTTTGCGAATATCCTTCGCGTAGATTCTAGAGAATTTCCTCAGCACTTTCATCTGAAGTGAAAGGAAAATATTGACGATCGGCGTGTTCTTGCGTGGTGGCGAAAGCCAAAAAAAAGAGCGAAAAGCAGAAATAAATATACGATATATCTTGCTGGTGGTGGTGGCGTTGGTGGTGGTAGTGCGAAGAATGAGCGAAATAAGATTGGACCGACAATAAGTTGCAATATAAACGAGAAACGTATGCGAATTGTAAATAAGAATTCGCAGGATGGATGGTTTTGTCGACGACGACGACACATCAAACAAACCCTCGGGGTTGTACGTTTTGTTCGCCTATCAAAATATAGTCTGTTCGATATTGTGCGAGGAATAATGCGAAGGAGAAAAAGGAAACGTACACGCAGCGCCGGTCGGAAAGTGGCGCGCAATAATAAGATAGAAGAAGAGATTTCGCCACACGACGAACGGTCGATCGTTTATTAAGTTTTAACGGATTTCTTAATCGCTCTGTTAAACCAATTTCCGTTTGTTTGCAAAAGAACTTTGATTTGTTAATTCGTAGAAGAAATCAAAATTCAAACTGTTTTCTTCTCTTCGTGAAGGTATCTTCTTGTCACATTCGTTTTCTTCGATGGTGGATGAGGATGTGAGTTAACACTGTAAGGTGAGAGAGAGAGGGAGAGAGAGAGAGAGAGAGAGAGAGAGAGAGAGAGAGAGATGATTTTGTAGTAAGTGCGATATAAAGGAGAGGAAAAGAATGGAAAGCGAGAATATATGAAGATATGATAGGAATTGCGAGAGAAGAAAAAAACAACAACGAAGGAAGAATGGAAAAGGAAGAAATAAAGAGGAAGAATGATGATAATAATACAAAAAGAGAGCCGGCCCGAAAATCCTCTTTCAGCCAACATAAAAGTCACAGTTCCGAATAGGATTTGTAAAGTTTACGATATTATTCCAGAGCGCGCCCATTCTCCCGTTTATATAGAGGACTCTCTCTCTCGCTCTCTCGCACTCCTTTTGAATCCCCTTTATCCATTCTTTCGCCATTCGCTATATATCCTTTATCAAGATCTCTTTTTGCCAAATAAAGAGAAAGAAGAAAGGAACTTGTGTGCAGAAAATGTGAGGAAAAGGAGAGACGATAAGTAAAATGGCTCGGTTTTCCGTGGTTAATTTTCAGTGCATGCGAAGCGAGAATTACAACGCAAATTTGTATGGATGCGATTTTAAATAGTTGATCAATTAAAACGAAATTAACCGCGAAAGAATGATGAATACATTTCTTTTGCGTATGAGGGCGAAATCCAATTTGCCATACGTTACGTTCCCGCTGAAAAAGAAACAAATCTTTGACTTTATTTCGCATCTTAATGCCAATTTATGATATTATCCTGTTCTTTTTTTTTTGAAAATATTTTCGGAATTGGAATTGGCAAAAATGACTGGGATTATTTTCTTTTAAAGGAAATTCGATTCGTACGATTATCAGTTAACGACTTAGCGCGAATCGGTTCGTAATATTATTTATTATTATTGCTGTTGAATTTGTTATTGCTACAATTCATTTTTTATTTTCCCACTAGAATAATTCCAAAATAATAAATACAAAGGTAAATTGCGACGGTTATCTTGATTAGAAATCGTGTTTCGTATCAACTTAACGAAAAGAACATAATCGATGTCTAAGTATTCGATTGGTTTCTAATAATCCAATATTTACTTTGATGATACACTGTTTTTGGCCACCAAGGTTTTCCTCTATTCCTTGTTTAGTAAACACCATGATAAACGGATAATTTGTATCGTTAATTGCGTGTTAGCGATAAATAATTTAAAGGAAATTTGTTCTAATTGAAATTTATCATTAAACCTTGACTACTAATTAGATCGACTAGTAGATTTGGCAAACAAATCGCATTTTATCAACGTTTTGTTTTGCAGATACTCTTCCCCAATTTTTATTGATAATTCCATCATTTTCAACTTAATCTGCACTATCTTCCCTAATAGATTCATTGCTTTTTTCACTAGAGAAATTTGCACGATGCAATTGTAAAGACCGGAAAATATCCTAGTAAATGTGGCCAAATTAGATTAATTTACTTAAGTTTGCAATTATAATTAATCATAAATGCTTTTCTCTCTAATTATATATTATTTTCATAAATATACTGTAAAAAATAATTTAATTATTCAATAATTCAATACAACCATCTCTTTTAACGTATGCATTCCTGATACAAACTTTTAAAATGACCACCGAAGATCGAGACAATTTTCAGATTGATCGTATTAGGAAAACATGAACGTAAAAAGGTAGGTTTCGCTGCTAATTTATTCGCGCCCCGCCAACTATCTTCTTTAACTTATGTGTTCCTGATACAAACTCTTAAAATTTCCGACCGAAATCGGGAGTCTGCGTATTAGGAAAACATGAACGCAAGAAGGTAAGCGAATCTGAATTGTGTCGCAGCTACTTAGTCGAGTTTTAGTGGTAAGTCAGGGGGTCTTCCTTACCGACTTTTGCCAAACTTGTAAAATTTCAGTCGGAAATCGGCAGATTTCGTATTAGGAAAACATGAACGCAAAAAGGTGGGAGAAACTTGATTTCGCCGCGGTTAGTTATGCGGCTCTCGCCCACCACCTTTTTTGACTTATGTGTTCCTGATACTAACTTTGAAATTCTCGGTCGGAAATCGCGAGTTTCGTATTAGGAAAACACGAACGCAAGAAGGTAACAGGATTTAAGTACTTTAATTAAAGGGCGAAGGCGAAAAATAAATAAGATATTAAATCCATTTACGTATTTTTATTGACAAAATAATTAAATATGTACAAAACATAATGACAATTTATTATTGAATTAAAATTTGATGAGACAATAATTTAATCACTTGGTGGCTGTTATTCACACTCGATTCTCTTTGGTGCGACGATTCAGGCTACATACTTCCCCATGGAATTACCAACGCCAATTTGCTCGGCGTCTTTGTTATTATAAAAGACGCTCAGCTTCTCCTCACCTGGAATTAAAAATTCTCTATAAATCATTTAGAAATTGCACGCTTTTTTTTAAACATAGATGGAAAATAGAAATATCTTGTGCTCGCCGAAAGCGTAATAATGTGAGAGAGAAAGAAGGTGGCAAATAATATAAAACCGATTCCTTTTATGAAGGGGTGCGTATTGAAATTATTCGAGCATGTCGATAAATTCAAGCATTTACGACTCTCTCTCTCTCTCTCTCTCTCAATTCGCCCTTTTTTAAATTCCCCTCGTTGTATTCGTACAAATAGATTTTCTATATTTATTTATGTGTGTGCCTCTTTCTCCATCTCCTTTTCTCTCTATTTCTCTGTGTGTGTATATATTTTTTTGTGCCAAACATAAAGCGACGCTCGCTAAATCCTTTCAAATGGTATATTGGATCGTTCAATGGACGCCAGTGTATGGTGCGGATGATTCTTTATACATATTGAGAGAATGCGAGACCGTTTCCAATCGGATTCCTTTTCGATATACGTAAATAATATTCTCGTTTAACTAAGGAAACCAAAACGGAAAGAAATACGCACACAAAGACGCGCTTCTTATTTGATTTTCCTTCCTCATTTTCTTATTTAATTAATCTAGACAGCCTCCATCGGATATGATAAGTTCGCTACGCAAGCAGACTTTAGTTCGCTCCTTGATGGATTTATGTTTTGCACGAGACGATGAGAGAAATTGGTCGTTTATCCTTAGTTCAAAAGGACGAAGAGCAATTCGAATTGAATTATTTTTCGCCAAATTGACCAACTAGCGCCCAAACCTGGAGGATAGTCAAACCGACAGCGAGGAGGAATCTGAGCAAAGAGTTTTCTGCTTTACGGTTTTAAAATTGCATTATTCGAAGTTGGTTATACAACACACAATGCAAATTACATTTATTATCGGTGAGAAGAATGAGCTTACCCAGATTTGTAAATTATTCGCATTTACTTATGTCGCAATTGCGAATAAACTAAAAAAGGATTTACGATTATTTAATACCCGCATCAATCACATGATATCGTGTCCTCCATAACCTTCAATATAACTTATAGGATAGTTAAATTCGATTTTCCTAAAGTAGAACGATTCCAATTGTCGGTTGGTCTCAGTCACACAATCGCGTCTCTCGTGTTTGCTATTAAACCCGTCAACGCACCTTCATTTTTACGATCATGTCGACATTCGCAAATGTAGAACAAGCACCGCCGATCGAAGTGTTTGCCTTAAATCGGGCGTTCGCCGAAGATCAGGATCCGAACAAAGTGAACTTGGGAGTCGGAGGTAATTCACATCCTCTATGTAATATACCTGTACGTAACATGATTTAACAAATGACCGTTGCGCAGCGTACAGAACGGAAGAAGGAAAACCATGGGTGCTGCCGGTAGTGCGAAAAACGGAGCAGCAAATGGCAAACGATGACACGCTGAACAAGGAGTATTTACCCGTGCTGGGTATCGCCGATTTCAGCAGGTGCGCCACGGAGATGCTTCTCGGTCGCGAGAGTCCGGCTGTAAAAGAGAAGAGGGTAATTTAATTAGTTACGTAAAAATAGATTGCAAAAATTATTGCGATATTATCATAATGACGTAGAGATGTTTCAATTATTGTGTTCAATTGTGATAAGATTTGTTTACTCCGTACGCGCTAGAATTTTTACATAACAAATTGTTAAAGTAAAAGTTATTGGTCATTGTGCACTTTAATCGGGTCAATAATTTCAAACGCAATCGCTTTGCGGCGAATTATTTAATTTCAAAACCGTTTTCTTTTTTATAATCTCTCTCAATCTTTCTCATTTCTTTTAGTGCTTCGGCATACAAACTCTATCCGGGACCGGTGCGTTACGAGTAGGAGCGGAATTTTTGGCACGCATCCTCAAGTACAAGGTCTTCTACTTCTCCAACCCGACATGGGGTAAATTCTAGCACATTTCCTTGCGAATGCACAATAAGAAATAATCGATAACACTCCGATCGCTTCAGAGAATCATCGTCTGGTGTTCACGAATGCCGGTTTCGCGGAGGCGCGCACTTACCGTTATTGGTCGCAGGAGCAACGCGGTCTCGATTTCGACGGCATGATCGAAGACTTGCGAAATGCGCCAGAGAACGCCGTCATCATTTTGCATGCCTGCGCGCACAATCCGACCGGTTCCGATCCGACCGTCGAGCAGTGGAACAAAATAGCGGACGTGATGGTCGAGAGGAAGCTGTTCACGTTCTTCGATTCCGCTTATCAGGGCTTCGCGTCCGGCGATTTGGAGAAAGACTCGGTCGCCGTGCGACTGTTCACCGAGCGCGGAATCGAATTCTTTTGCGCGCAATCGTTCGCTAAAAATTTCGGTCTTTACAGTAAATCGCCACTCAATCGATTAAGCTAATACGCATTATAATAATACCGTACACTTCTTGTAGATGAACGGGTCGGTAATTTGACCGTTGTCGTGAACGATGCCAAGTTTATTCCTCAAGCACAATCGCAATTCACTTTGCTGATAAGAGGCATGTACTCGACGCCGCCTAATCACGGCGCCAGAATTGTCGCGCACGTCTTGCAAAATCCCGAACTGTACAAGGAGTGGTAAGAAGAAGCAACTGAAAATGAATGAAGCACCGTTAATCAAAGTTATCGCCTTTGCATTTAGGAAAAATAATATTACCACAATGTCGTCGAGGATAATGAAGATGCGTAAAGCCCTAAAAGCCGAACTGGAGAAATTACGTACGCCCGGCACGTGGGATCACGTCACAAATCAGATCGGGATGTTCTCTTATACGGGCTTGAATGGTAATGTTGCCCGTTGCACTTATCCACCTAAAATCAAATGTTATCAATTAATTTGGCGTTTTACAGAAAAGCAATCTTTGCACATGGTTTCCAAGCATCACATTTACATGTTACGTTCCGGACGCATCAACATGTGCGGTATCAATGACAATAACGTGCAGTATATTGCGAAAGCTATACACGAAACTGTAACTAATGTACAATAGGATTTTAGCAAATACAAACCTGTTAATTTTATGAAGAAACGCTGTAAATTTATCTATCTTGCATTACAAATTTATATTATTCAAATAGTGAATTAAATCATTCCATTTAAATTGTCCTTCACTTCAATACCAATTACTACAATAACCATTTCGTATCTCAGCAATCTCATTGTTGATGTACCATTTAAATTCAAATTGTCGTTCTCTTCAGTACCAATTAAGACAACTCAGCATAGTAAACTTTCCAAGACATCATAGTTTAAAACGGAAAACTTTGAAGTTCCGGCCGCACCTCAAAAGAGAGCACCACGTAATTTCAACCTACATCTACGAGGGTAGTTCTGTGCGGCTCAGTATATAAGTAACTCGTAAGGGTGAGTTGAATGTACTCGCTTCGGCGGTACATATACTAAAATTGGAACGATACAGAGAAGATTAGCATGGCCCCTGCGCAAGGATGACACGCAAAATCGTGAAGCGTTCCACATTTTTTTGCAAAACCGTCTCTCCAAAACTTTTCGCAACCAATTTGCTGGATAAATGTAAACTCGGGATGGACTTTCTCTTGTGTTAGTTGCAAAGGATTCTTCAGGCGCGCAGATTTAAAGGACTGCAAAGGAAAACAGTAGAGATTAGCATATGAATTAGTTTAGGTTTAGGTGATTAAACATAATAAGTCTTCCTTTTGTCCGTCAAGTAAACATAATACATTAAATAGTCGCAAAAAGTAACAATAAATATAAAATTAAATCTTTTCTAAAAAGTTATCGTCGTCCAATATCGTCGATATCAATTTTTTGTCCTTTAAGGCCAACTCGACCTCTTGCTCGTTCCATTGCAAATTCACCTTATTCAATCGCGCCTCTTTCCTACCGGTCACTTTAAATATGCCTCTCGTCTCGATTAGCGAACACAAACCAACGAACTCCGTTTGATCGATGTCCGTTATGTTTCTACGTTTGCACACCTTCCGATAAACCTCGTGGAGTCGGCCCACGGTCACGTCCCTGTTCTTCGACCGTTTCAGTATCAATAATAACGAGCACAAAATGATCTTTTGCTGCAACGGAAACGATTCGTCGCTGTCATCGTCGTCTAACGTTTGTGACGTACCGTAAACGTTGTTTAATACGTACATGACCTGTTTCAAATCGACAGATTTTTTGATATTCTTCTTATTACTCGCACTATCAGGCTGCAAAGGTGGTTTATTTTCCACGTCGATGCCGTTCTCGCCGACCGCAATTTCACTGTTGTTATTATTAGCTTGCTGCTGTTGATCGACCAATTCGATGACGCGTCTACCAATATCCAAAGCTCTTCGAATGTCGCCGGAGACTGCAGCTACTTTACCGGCCAACATTTGTATCGCCACCGGTGCGAACACGTCTAAGACGTTCGCCTCATTCAAACGGTCGGTGATGATTTGTACAATTTGCTGTTTCGTATACGGCGCAAAATGCATCAGCTTCGGTTTCAATCGACAATTCATCTGGAGCCGCGGTAACACTCTATCGGTTAAATCGAGAGCGTTCGCGATACCTATTAGTAATATTTTGGAATCTTTCATTGCCGGCCATTCGAAGATTGTGTATAGAACCGATTGTTTCTTACTCTCCAATTGATCCAGTTCATCGAGGACTAGCACACTGCAAAGAGATAATTTAAATAAGAAGTTTGTAATTAATTATAAAGATTATACATACAGCATTTTGTTAGATTTGCATATGTAATTCTCAATACTGCTTATGCATTCCTTTTCTGTCTTACCAACGTTATTCTTCACGTTGAGTTCTTTTAGAATCTTTGAAAATATGCTGCCTGATGATTTAATTGATGTGCAATTGACATAAACTTGATGGGTTTTAGAGGCAATCTGAAAATGAAGCTCAATTAACTCATGTTACGACTCAACATAGTTACTGCATACTTCTGGTTTTTGTAAGATAACAGACAATGAAGCAGTCTTTCCTGTGCCTGGAAGTCCACTAATATACAATGTAGCAGATGTGTCATCCATTAAATGTCCACATATGAAATTGTACAAATCCTCATGCTCTTTTTCCCTGCCAGGCATACAAGTTGGAATGGAACTGTGCAATGCTTTCCTTGCACTTTGAAATGGAGCATCTTCCTTGAACAAGCACTTATTACTGCCCGACTTTTCTGGTGAACTGTCCAACTGGAGTCTGTTCAATAAAGATGAAGGTGAGAGAACATTCTCTCTGATGGCAGATTTATGTTGTTTAGGTGGTGTTACAGGACTATCCTGGATTAAATCCTTCTCAGGTATATGTGACTTTTGTTTGCGCGGCGTTCGTGGCTGTACAATCGCAGTTTTATTGCTTTCAACAGTTGCGACATGTTTATCATCTGGCACCAGTTTCTTCTTTCTTTGAATTGCCCTCGACGATTTCCTCGTTTTAATCGTATCATCGTTATCGCTGAAATCGTTACTACCGTCCGAAGACACAATGTATTCTTCCACGTACGAGGATTTCTTTGTTGACGAACGTGTTCTTCTAGCTATAGAATCCCTTGTACTAAACATTTTAAATTTAATTATTGAACTCTATAATCTGCACTTGTAAACGCACTAAACAGAATCATTAACTGCAATGAATACGTGTTCGCGATTAGAATGACGAAGAGTCACTTTGTCATCGTCACCAAATTAATCTGCAAGAATTGTTAATAGTAATTACATTCAGGTAACCCTCTTTTGTTGATAATTTACCGCCAACTACGTTCGAATGATTGGCAACTGCAATAACTTCACAGCTGTATTCGTGGAATTTCTTTTTGTAACAAAGATAATATTCCCACGTATTTAAAATTAAAGTTATTTATTTACCTACTTTGGTGCTTAAAAATTGCTTTTGTCAAGGCGATAGGTAAATACTTTAGAGTAAAACGCGATAATTTTAAATTTTGTTCGCAGAATTTTCAGAGTCATCTATATTCACTCGTCGGAACGATCGAAGAGAAACGTCAATCGAGTTTATTTGGTGGCGCTAACAATTTTGCTCCGCCATTTTCATCTTGACAACTGTACCGAACGGAAGCAGTCGCTGTTATTTCTTCGAGTTTCTCTGATAAAGGGACATCATCCTTGGTCAGAAGATCTAAATAACAGTAAAAGGATGAGAGCTAAGGTGAGCCAATTGTATATTTTTTCTGATCGATCCGCTGGTATTACCGTAGAATAGTTTTCCTTTGATGTGTTATATAAAAATGAAAATGTGGCCGTTAATTTATATTGACTTGTATCTTATTTTTAGTGGCGTAAGAAGCGTATGCGAAGGCTAAAACGTAAACGCAGGAAGATGCGTGCGAGATCCAAGTAGATCTTATTGCTGTAAGTGTTTTTCTCTCATTTATTCGCCGTAACAATGCACGTGCCATGAGGTTCCTTCTGTTAAGAGATACACAGTTTGCCAATGATAAGTGTGTATGTTCTTCATGGGAGGATATAATAAAGTAGCGATTTCCACCTGCCATGCTTTCAATTCAGTGACATGAGACAGTCTAAGATCGCTGTACATTTATTTCAATACATCTTGTGATGGAGATGTATTGAACAGATAGCTTGTTGCCATGTGTAGTAAATTAGCTTAATAAGTGATTAACAAGTTTATTATCCACGAGGTATTGGTGAATTTCATAAACTAACCTCTGTCTTTGTTTTAGGTGCTTCATTCCAGCAGGACCACAAGAAGTCACAGAATGGAGATACAAAATTCCTTATTTTTAATGAATAATTTCAATATCTGTGGACAAAGTTGTTAAATTCTTAACAAGAAAATAAAATGATAAAACCCATTTTTAAGGAGTTTCTGGTTTTAGTAACTGCTTTTTCCATTAAAATCCATTAATTCTCTATTTCCTTGCTTGGAAGGAACTGGATTGAGAGTCCAAAGTGGCATAATTTGCAGGAAGACAGTTTAAATGTTTATTTTTAATGATTTTTAAACAAATATAAATTACAACAAAAAGATATGGCAATTTTGGCTTTAAATGCTTTGGTATTATAATGAAATAAACCCAACAAAAATAATAATAATAAAGGAACCTAATTAACTGAATAATAATTGCTAAAAAATGTACATTAATAATAAATTTTTAAACAAGAAATAATAATATTAAGCAAAAAAAAATGTTAATACTCATAACAATTGCTGAAGAAGCATGGGTAACAGCTTCCACATCATCTTTAAGAATTTCCCTATCTACTATTCATCAATTTTTAGCAAATTTTTAATTTACAATAAGTGTAGGTTGTTTTTCAATGTGTATGTGTAATTTATGTGAAAATACTTTGTAAAAATACTCTAACAGCTACAAGGCAAAGTTATTAACACAGTTTTGTACATTATCTTTGTTACTTGTCCTCGACGAGCGTTAGTTTGAAATTTTTCCGTTTAAAGAAAAAAGAAACGATTGTTTCATCCGTAGATTTCCCTCTTTGATATTTTTCATTTATCAATTAATAACTAGATATATATTAATATTTAACTCTCTATATGTATATAAAGTCTTCAAGTGTTGAAAGCATAATCACCACTAATTATCACTATTAATTTGACTAATTGAAGTACATTCTTCTGTTGTTGTTGCCATCATCGAATCGTTGACATCCTCCTCTTTGACGATCTTGCAATCGATCGGTTCCCCCATTGCATTCACCAGCATCTTTTCCCCATCGTCGTCGTTGTTGTTGTTATTATTATTCAAATTCTCTGCAACGTCAGCACGCAAATCCGGCTCGAATCGATTACCGTCGGCATCGATGCCGTTATCCTTAAAAATGAGTTCTTTGTTATCGTCGTCGTCGCCGTCGTCCGACGACAACTCGTTCTTTATAACGATGTCCTCGTGATCGTTATCGACGATCTTCGCCGTCAGTTTCATATCGTTACAATTGAGATAACCGTCCGGCCGGTTCGTCTTGTTCGTTTGAAAGTGGAGCTTTGTGTGCTCTTTAAGGAAATGATTGTGCGGCACCGAATAATCGCAATACTTGCACGTGTAATTGTTCGGCGAGCCGGACACGGCGATGTGCCGCTTCTGATGATTATCGACGGAGTCTTTGCGATAATTGGTGTAGGGACAATACGGGCACCAGAACAATTTCCGTTCGTCGACCGGTTGCAAAATCGGCGGCATCGGTTCGTTCGCGTAACGCGATTGCGACAACTTCAGATACTGCCGATCGGCAACGCTCAATTGATCGACGACGTTCCTCGACGACAGATTCTTCGATGCTCTTTCCTCGTGAGCGCCGCCGTCGTCGTTATTGTTGTTGTTCTCCGGCATCAGTTCCTCCGTCTCGTCGCACTCGTCGTCGTCCATCGTTCTCTTGGCCGCTTGCGCCTCCAAGTTCATCTGATGCTTCTTCAGGTGTTGCACGTAGTTCGCGTAATACTTGACGGCATAGTCGCATTGCTCGCACTTGTACCGCTGCTTCGCGCCGTGCAAGCTCAAGTGCACTTTGTACTGTTCGCGTTTCTCGAACGCGCTCGGGCATTTGTGGCACTTGTAGCGCTTCTCCTTCTTCCGGCCGTTCTTCAGCGACGTCGGATAGATGAACTTCGGATTGCCGTTGACTAGCGTGCCGAATTGCGGATCGTTGTGCAGAGGCGGCGCTATCGCGATCGCCGGCGGCACCTTGTCCATCGACGACGCGTTCGCCCGCTTCATGTTCGCCTCTTCCTTTTGCAAGAACAACTCGGTACCGGACAACGGCACGTTGTTCGTGCTCTTGTAACTCTTCAATAACGGTAACTCGTCCACCTCGTAATCGCCGATGTCGTCGCGCGGCTCGTCGATGATCCACACGAACTCGCCGTTCTGATTCGTCTTGATGCAGGTGCGCGCCGGCCGGTGCCGTTGACTGACCGCGTACATGCTCTGTAACACTTTCGTCCGCGTCTGATACTCGTCCATGTGGATCTTGTTGTGCGCCAACAGATGCGGTTTCTGTCGCGCCGTGTACGTGCAGTACTCGCATTTATAATATAAACGTGCACCGTGAAAGCTCACGTGTATGTTGTACTCGGTCTCTTTCAAGAAACGTGCCGGACAACTGTCGCAAAAGTACAAAACGGATTCGTCGCCGTCGTCGCCGTCGCCGGTGGTCGCGATGCTGGCGTCCATCGTCGAATCGAAATCGTTGTCGCCGTAACCGACGGACGTGTCGGACGGCGCGTTGTTGCAAATGTTTAGCGCGCGACCCAACTCGCGTATCTGTTCCTCGTCCGTTTTCGAACCGTCGACCAAACAGTGGATCGTACCGGACGAGCCCTGGTGCACTTTCGAATGCGACGACAACACGCCGGCGTTGTTGCAAACGTAATTGCACTCTTGACAATGGTGCTCGATCTCGTTCGCACGCGACGACGACGACGCGTTCGGATTGCGTTCGCGCGTGCCGTGCATCTTCTCGTGCTCTTGTATGTTGACTTTGCGCAAATTGACGTGCGGACAGTAACGACACTTGTACATTTTGTAAAACTTCCCGTGTTTCGACACCCACACGAGCGGTATGTCGGGGAACATTTGGTGGTGCTGCTGCTGTAGGAACGACGATTGCGACGACGGCGACAAGTAATCGGACGCTTGAATCTCCTCGATGTCGTCGTTCATCTCGTCCGTCAGATCGAGCGCGTCGCTCGGCTTCTGCGGCGACACGTTGATGCCGTGCACCTTCAGATGCTGGTGCAACAGGTGCCGCTTGCTCACGTTGTAGCCGCAATGCGAGCAAGAGTATTGACCGCCGCGCGGCCGATGGAACTGCTTGTGATACTGATACTGCGACTTGCTGTTCGTCACGTACGGACAAACGCTGCACCGATGTCGTTTGTTGCTGTCGGCGTCGGCGTTGCCGTTGCGGTCCGCGTAACGATTGTAATAGTCGTCCGGCTCGCGGATCCCGTGCAGTTTCATGTGATCGTACAGATCTTCTTTGCCGTTCGCGTAGTAAACGCAAATGTTGCACTTGATCGTTGCCGCCGCCGTGCCGTTGTCTTCGTGCGACGGCACTTGGTGATGTTTGAGGTGATCGTCGTAGTCGTCGCGATCGTCGCTCGAGTACGGACAAGCGGAGCACTTGTGAGTGCCCAATTGCGGCATATCGACGTGATTGTACTGTTGATGATGAGGCTGCGAGTCCGGCGAGATGTCGTCGATTAAAGACGATTGCTCGTCGATTTCCATCCGCTCGGAGACGCCGTTCTTCGTGCCGACCACGACGCGTATGTCGCCGCTATGCTTCAAACGGCAATGTCTCTGTAAAATCGACGATGAAAAGAAAAACATCGATAGAGTCGTGGATTCGCAACTTTCGAACAATTGTTTTCTCTTTAAATTAGTATTGATTCGATTAATCAATTCGCATGCAATCATTAATCAAAAAACACTAGACAATTATTTAATTAGATATAAGAGTGGTAATTACCAAAATGGTCATGCAAGAGATAAGTGGACAGAGATCCTGTACATTTTCTTATTGAAAATTTTGTGAAATTTTCAATTTTCTTTCTAAAAAAACAAATAATAAATCTCTTCTTAAACAAGAGACGTATGCATTTCGTCAATTCCAGCAATGTTTTATGCAAACTTGTTAATTGGTGATGAAGAGATTTATATTAACGGTGACGAGCTCCATCAATGATGATTGTTATTGCACAGGCTACGATCAGTGTTAAATGCGCTAATCACTACTTATTAGTCCGATAATCGACTGATTTATGGTTTAAAACAATGTGTCGATGTGAATGAGCGAAAAGAGGGCCGAATTAAAGCTCAAGTTTTCCTGCTCGATTCCATCGGCAAAAACGAAACATTTCGCTCATCCATCATTCGAAATTAATGTGCAATTTTGTTTGTTTGCATTTGATTGATATTAGTGGTGCAATGATAAATTGGGTTAGTCTACCGTAAATCAATAATTAATAATATAAGAATATAAAAAATCGTGCATACCTCAAAAACTGTATAGTAATAATAATAATAAATGAGCACAATGCGCCAAAAACAAAAAGAAAAATTAAATTAAAAATTGCATTTCAAAGTAACAAAAAAAATTATCAATTAATAATAAAATAAATGAGCATTCTCTTCTACGTGGGGGTAACTGAACTGGCACAAAGAAAAAAAATCAAATTTCGCTACTTTTTTTTTGCAGAATAATACGCTCTTTTCAAATTGCAATAACGATTTCAGTTCTTTTTCCTTTTTCTCTTGCACTTTGATTTTTGTTCGATTACTCTTCGTTTGCGACTTTTTGCCGTTTTCTTTCGTAATTGCAGTTCGATGATAAATTAATGCGAACGATTTTCTGCAAAATAAGTATCCGACGATGATAATTAAATTCGCGCGAGAGATAGAGATGGCGAGAGACTTGCTGCATAATGCGGCAATCAATTTAATAATTGTGATCGGTGTAATTTCTGTTTTGTTGCCACTTTAATGGGCATAAAATTTTGCAATTTCATTAAATTAATTGTTAATTAGTCTTAATAACGCATTTTATCTTGTCTTTCTCGCATTTTCTTTTCGCAATTAGAACCGGAATAAAAAATTGGTTTGTTTTTATTGTAAGCGTCGTTATCGAGAGAGAAAGAGAGAGGAATAAAAGTGCGCAACTAGTTGACAGATTAATCGGGAATTTTGCGTGGAAAAGTGAAAAAAGAAAAACTCATCGTCATGAAATCAACGTGCAATTTTCAACGAATTTTCCAAGTAAACGTTGCAATTCTACCGAGCGTACTTTTCCAAATTGATCGAAACGAAAATCAAATTAATTAATACGCAAAATAAAAAATCGATGTGCGAAGAAGACAGAGTTTTGTCGCCCGTCGAAATTTCGATGCGCTTCGTTCGCCCTCTCGTCCGCGCTTTCCATCCATTTATACTTTCTCTCATTTTTTTTTTCTATTTTCTCTTGATCAAAAAAAAATTCTCTCTTTCGTTCCGGTCGATAATTGGTTAGAAATGAAATAAAAAATAAGAAGCAAAGCAAGCGGGTTAGTATACCTGAATAACATGCTTCCAGTTTGATACCTGATGACAGTGGCCGCAACGAAAGGGAGCTTGTCCCCGTTGTTGCGTTGTCGCACCACTAGAACTTGCCTCGTCATTATCTGCAACTTGCAGAGCAGCAGCCGTTCCTTGACTTAGTGTCCCGCTCAGGCTAGCTTGCGGATAATGTCCTTTGACGTGCTCAAGCAACTTATCTCTTGATGCATCTCTTTAATTTGAAAAAAGTTAATGGATGTTAAGTTGGAGAAAAAAAAACAACAAAACAATTTTAAAAAAACATAAAGAACAACGACAAGAAGAAGAAAAGAAAAAGTATAAAGTTATAAAACAAATGGAGACAAATTAACGATTAACACAAAAGAATAAGAAATCGAAGAACAAAGTCGATGATATTGCAACAAACAAAAACGAAATGAATCTTTTTCTTTGCGATGGAACGAAAGCTTTGCTCGCTTGTCTGCGATTTTTGCTAAACGAAATCGTCCACACACACGAGCAAAGCCCCGCGTAAACGAACGTAACCAATGGAATAGTTACCTGAAATTGCATTTCTTGCACTTCCACTGCGTCCTCTTCGCGTCCGCACCGTTGTTATTGTTATTATTGCTACCGTGTCGCTTCTTCTCGTTAATTTTGGCCAGGAGAGCGCCATCGGCGGCTTTAAGCGCCGGCGGCGGTCTCAACGTCGCGTTCCGCAGCAACGGACTGAAATCGCTGCTGCTCGGCGCCTTGCTCAGCTTCGGCAGTTCCGTCTTGGTCGCCATCGCGGCCGCGTGACCGGGCGAAGACGACGACGGATCGTACGGATGCCGTCCACGTGCCGCATTGTTGCTCGCGTCCGCGTGTCCTCCGCCTCCGTCGCCGGTGGACAAATGAATCTCCGTCAGGTACTTGTTGTACTTCGTGTAATTGCGACGGCCCGTCTCGTCGGTCATCAGCACTTTGGCCTCTTCGTGCGCCGGATCGCGCACCGATTTCAGTTTGATGTGCTTGGTGATGTCCCACCGCCAGTTCGAGCGGTACGAGCACAGCGAGCACTCGAACGGCTTCTTGTTGAGATGGCCGACGATGTGCACGTGGAAGCGCGACGCGGTCGACGCCCAGAACGAGCAGTGCGGACACTTGAAGACGCGCTTGTGCTGCGCGACGCTGATGTCGGTACCGTGCGTCGGTATCTTGTCGGTGGTGGGCGTCGACGAGGAAGCGGACGGCGGCATCGCAGAGACGGCGGCCGCCGGCGACGCGGACGAGACGGACGCGGTCGTCGGTTGCGAGAGGTGCGCGTGGCCGAGGTCGGTGTAACTGTTGTCGCTGCACGGCGATTGCGTGCGTATCGACAGGTCGAGCGACACGTTGTCGGCGTCCGCGCGGTCCTCCGCGTAGTCCGCGTAGCGATTCGCGTGGACGCCGCCGCCGTCGTCGGCGTAGTCGACGTCCATCGGCGCCTCGATGTTGTTCCAAACGAAGACGCGGTTCTCCATCGGATGCGGCACGTCTTCGTCGTCGTCGTCCTCCTCCTCCTCTTTAATGTCCTCCATGTGCGACGACGGCGACAACGGTTCCTGCTGCTGCTGCAGCTCCTGTTGCTGCATCATCATCATCATCATGGCGTTGAACGGGCCGGTGTAGTGCTCGTGTAACGCCTTCAGCGTTTCCGCACACGTGCGCATATGAATCACCAGATCGGCGCTCGACTTGCACCGTTGCCGGCAATGTTTGCATCGCGTCGAGCTGACCGTCATGTGGATCGGCGCGTTTTGCAGCGCGTACGTGCGCTCTTTGCCGCACGTTTTCTGATGCGACGCCGACTCCGTCAGGCATTTGCTCTCGTGCCCGCAATACTGACACGTCAGATCGGTCACGTCGGTCGTGTGCAGTTTCTCTTTGAGCTTGTCGAAGAACGACGGCGCCGCTTTGGGGCCCTTCGATTTGGTCGACCTCGGATTATTGTTGTTGTTATTGTTTTTGGCGATTAGCGAGGCCGGTATCAGATCGGGCACGGACGACTCGGCGCTATTGTGATGAGCGGTCGCCGATGGCGTTTTGACGTCTTTGAAAACGTCCTCGCTGTTGAACAACGACGCGAAATCCTTGAGCGAGCTGTTCGCCGACTTCGCGCAAATGTCGTTGATGAACTCTTGCGTCATCGTCGGTTCCATTTCGGGCGAAGAACGTGCGGTCGTATTACGCGTCAACTTATTGCCGCTATTGTTGTTATTGTTCGATGATGGCGTATTCGATGTCGGTATCGGTATCAGATTCGGTATCGGTCTTTGGGCCTTCTTTATCACACGCGTCGCCTCGCTATTATTATTATTATTGTTGTTGTTTCTCACGATATTGTGCACGCGTTGCTCGTGTTTCGCCATCTCGCCGTCCCACGCCGATTTAAAGTTGCACAATTTACACTTGCTCTTGATGTAGATGTTACCGTTCGCATGGTGTATTATATCGTCCGGATCGATGAAATCGGCACCGTATGCGCGACTGCTATTACTAATGCTACCACCGTTGCCGTGTTGTTGTTGATGATGGTGATGATGATGTTGCACCTGATTGTTATTGGCAGTCTTCAATTTCTTCCCGTATATTTTTAGCCGTTGCGCTTTTTTATTATTGTTATCCTCGTCCGCGAACCCCACAACTTTGTCCGACTCGGTCTGCTCGGTTACCTGAGAGAAAAAAAGAAACGTATAAGAGAGAACGATGATGATGCACGCGCGTTAAACGAGAAAAAAAACCGCTTGCGGTTGTTGAAATTAGAATTTTTGGGGGAAACTATTTTGTAAATACATAATACGTGAGAGAGAAACCGTTTGAAACGCACGTTTACTGACGCAAATCCGTAGCGAACAACTGAAAACTATTTCAGTGTGCGAGCGAGACGCGATCGCGAATTCTTAGCGCAAAAAAAGCAACATGTAACCGTGTGCGTGTGTGTTTATTCGCAATAACTCCAACACGTACGTATCGCGGAATGGTGATGATAATAAATTGCAAATAGAGCGGTCCGCGCGCGCCAACTACAACTGAACCGAACGAGTCGCACGGTTACGTCTCGCGATAGGAACTAATCGAGAAAATCCGAACGCGAGCAACGAATTTGCGACGGGAAAACTTTTCGCGAAATTGCGCGCACACACGATAACGCGATTGATAATCGAAAATGGCAATCTAACCGATTAACAACTAGAACCAATCTTAAGTGGCGAAGAGGAAAACGAGCGCCCAGCCCAAGGAGGCAAATATCGACGTTATCGGACTTGTAGCGAACGCACACGCAGACTACGAAACAATAATAAATCGTGATAACGATAAGAACCGTTCTCCCCCCCACCTCTACTCGCACTCTGTTCTTTTTCTCGCTCTCCGTCTTTGTTCCTTCAACTCACCTGAGCGATTGCGGTCGTATCGTCGCCGACGACGGCCGAATCGCTCGCTCCCACTTTGTTGTTGCGTCGTCGGCCGACGCCTAAACCGGCCGCTTGCCCGACCGGCGGCACGTGATGATTCATCTCGTGCACCGTGAGACTTTGCTTGATGTCGGCGGTGAAGTTGCACGCCGAGCAACGGAACGCGCCGCGTCCGTTGTGGTTCTTGCAATGACGGTCCAAGTTCCACTTGTACGGCGTACGAAAGTCGCACATGTCGCACTTGATCATCGGCATCGAGTGGTACTTCACGTGCTTCGTGAATCGCGCCTTCAGATGCGTCATGTACGAGCACTTCGAGCAGCGGAAGTACTTGCTCTTGATGTGCTCGTCGCGCGTGTGCTTGTCCAAGAGGGCGCGCGTCTTCGTCGTCAACGTGCAATACGGGCAACGGAACGTCGACGTCGACGTGGCCGTTGCCGCCGTCGACGAGGACGACGACGACTTGTCCGGATTCGATTCGTCGGTTAGCTCGTCCTCGGCGTCCGTTTCCGCCTCGCCGTTTTCTTCGTCCTCCTCCTCCTCGTCCTCCTCCGCCTCTTCTTCCTCCTCGTCGGCCGCCGCTTGCGTTAATAGTGGCGGAGTTGGCGATTGCACGGTCACCGGAATCGTTTTCGTCGTTGCCGTTGTTGTTGTTGTTGCCGTTGCTTCGATCTCTTGTATCGGTCTCTTACGTCCGGCTTTGGCGCGCACAAAGTCCGGCATCTCCACGCCGTTCGTGGTGCCGTGCACCATCTTCGTGTGGCGCAGCAACTTTTGGAAGTGCTTCGACGCGTACAGACAATTCGGACATTCGTAGATTTTGACGCGTTCGTGATGAACGTCGCGTAGATGATAGAGATAATTGCGGGGGTTCTGCGTGAAATAGTCGCAACTCGCGCACGAATAGTTCCGCTTGATCTTGCACTCGGGCAAGTCTTTGTCGTCCAGCAACGGCTGGTGCTGTTGCTGATGGCCGGGCAAAAGGGCGCCCGCGTCGTCCTCTTCCTTCTTCGTCACGGCCGCTTCGGTGTCGGTACCGTATAACGCGTCACCGCTGACGACGCTGCGCACGACTAAAGAGTCCCCAGATCGATGCACCATCGACGGCACGGACATAATAGCCCGTCGACCTGAAACGTTAAAACAAGCGCAAATCAAAAAAAAAAAATCGCCAACAGAAAACGGAAACGGCGACAGCTCAAGCAATTGGCGAGAGATTCCCTTTTTCGAGGCGGCGCAGAGCGGAAATGCCAAATTAAAAGAGCGGCGACGGCGAAACAAATATTCTATTGCGAATAATAATTCTGCACGTAAAACTCACGCGCGCCTAAATCGGTGGCACGCCGTCGTCGACGCCGCTCGTTTCCCGATTCCTCACAGTTCGGTTGCTCGCGAGGATGTGATGCGACCACCACCATCCGCCAGTTAGTTAATTGACGTTTCGTGGACTAACAACAGCAACGGGGACGAAATTAAAAAAAACAAAGATAGTCACCGGAGTTGACATGGCAACTCTCCTCATCGACTGCTGCTTGGTCTTCTCGGCGGCGACCGACCGACCGACGTTCACCTGGGCGAAGGAAGGAAAGAGCGTGATCGATTGCGAAAGGGGCGAACGGAGGCGCGAAAGAGAACGACGATGTTGGCAGGGCGAGGCCCAGCGGCAATCGTTGAGGGACGACCGCCACAGAAACACGGGAATCGATACCGAACACTGTGGCGGCGGATTTGCGACGACGACAACAACGCAAGACGTGCTTTTAACCGGTTAAATAAGCTTCTGGTACCGTCATTGCTCCAGATGATTATCGTTGACGAAGAACCGTTACTGTCGATGAAACTCCCTTAATTAACCAATCGATGTCCGTCGTTCCCGGCTACCGCCGCCATCTTCTTCGTCAGCACCGTCCTCATCAACCACTTCGTTGTTAAGTTCGTCAAAAAAAAAAAAACAACAACAACACGTTTTATAACCACCGTGCCCAG
Source organism: Hololepta plana (assembly GCA_963695495.1). NCBI lineage: Eukaryota > Metazoa > Arthropoda > Insecta > Coleoptera > Histeridae > Hololepta > Hololepta plana. The sequence continues at coordinate 10,652,626 of OY968836.1, forward strand.
GAGTTTAACTGGGAGGAAAGAAAAACAACTAAAAGAGTGCCACTAGTACCAACCGACGGGCGTCGATGATGACGACGGCGACATCGACGACGGCGACGCCAGCGACTCCGCTTTAAAAGCGCCTCGCCGTTAACCCGACTAATAAACAAGAGATAGAGCTGAAGAACGTTCGGCAAAAGTATGGCGCCTATGCTAGTGGTACACGGTGAAAACGGTTTCGCAAGAGACGCTGCTGTTGTTGTCGTTGCAAAAGGAAGAATCGGAAATCGATCGTTGGTTGGGCAATTTGTTCGTTCGTGCGTTGTTGAGCAATTTCGTGGCGAAAATGCGATAGGAAAAGTTGCAACCGTTGCAAAACGTTGTTGCCGAAAACCGTCGAACGACCATCATCATCAAGAGCAACTCCATCGCGTACTTTCTTGCTCTCGTTAATTAAATCCACGCACAAAAACCGACGGCATTAAATCGAATAATAATAATAAACGTCTATATGTGTAGAAATATCTAGCCTCAATTGTATGTTAATCGACTTCTTGTAATCAATAATTATACAATGAAGAGAACCAGTTGACTTTTGCCCTGACCATCTCCTTGACCCGTTTCCTGCACACACACACACACGCTTATACGAGCCCGCGGCCGGTTCGCTCGGCCGCCAATTTATGTAACGAACGAACGCAATTAAAAAAAAAAAACTATCTGTGTTACTATTCCACTCATTTCGCTTCGCCGGCGTTATTATTATTAGCCGGAGTCAACAGCAGCAGCAGCAGCAACCAACACCGAGAATAGAAGACGTTAGAAAAAGAACGAAGGAACGCGTTGCGAAAGAAGCGCAGAACGGACTCGGCATTTCTGCACGTCGAAGAAGGGCAAAGAAGGCCGCCCATCGGTGGTCGATGACGAGGCCGGACCATGCGAATTTTACCATCCAGCTAAACAAACGAATTGTCCTTTTAAATCGAACAAGAATTAGGATCGACGAAGAAGCTGCCAATTCTGCAATGCGACGACAATCCGATGGAGAAAGTGAGAGTGGAAGCGAGACGAGAGGCCGAGAAATCTTCGTCTTCGTTATTGTTGTTGTTGTCGTTCTTGTGGTAAATTAACTGGGACGAGGACGGCGTTTCAAAAACAGAAACGAGAAACAATGCGACCGACCCGACCGATCGGTATTTTTATTGTCGTTTCACGATTACACCACAACCGTTACTTAATAAAGGCAACGGCAATGGAAGCGAGGCAGAAGAAGAAGTAATCGGACGCGGCGGAGGAGGCGGACGGATAATTGAAGGTTGACGAAGAAGAAGAAGAAGAGGAATTTTGTATTGCCATGCCGAATCTGGCACACGCTACAATCGTAGGAGGTGTGCATCATCATCATCATCATCGGTAAGTAGCGACATCGCCAAGGGCGGCGGCCGGTCAATTAGAGACGCACGCGTCCGTAGTGAAGAAGTGCGTCGACGATGGCGACGGCGTTTTTCAATTTGGCAATAGGCGGAGGGACAATATAAGCCGTTGCTGCCAACCCTCGATTGCAATTATCGATTCGCAACTATTGCTCTGGCGGTAACACGAATCTCGGTTGCGAAATACAATTTAGCGCGGTGACTCATTAAGAGGCGCAATTAATTCGACGGTATTATTAACTGGAGATAAGATAAGGTCGTTTCCCTGTAATTGAAAAGATGTTGTTGTTGCTGCTGCTTTTTTTTTGGGTTTTGGTTTTACAAAATCAAATTTCGCAGAATTTAGGAAGTCATCTACCTGGATGTGAATCGAAGGACGAGTGATTACTAAATTTTTGCTCTCGAACAGGTGTGACGCAAGGGAAACGAAAGTTTCGTGAGTTAAGGCGTCCACCCTGTAGATTATTTCGCAAGTTATGAAACATGTTGCTATGTTTCTTTTGCGAATGGCGAAATGGAAGAGACTTTGAGAAAAGTGTATCACCGTTCCTGGAAGTTATAAATTGAAAAATAAATTATTGCTCGCATTGCATGAGTCTTCTTTTGCACGTAGATTCATTTCCAAATTCCCCTCGAATCTGTGCTTGGTCATTAAATCACAAGCAGAAACCTTTCCTTTTGGAGGTCTTAAAGTGATGAACTGTGCAAATAAACTTTAAGGATCGATTAATTAGAGCTCAAATGTGAGTTTTACATTGAAATTCGTTCATTTTTTGAGACTTTTATCCGTTTTTCAAATTATAACTTAAAGTTTTAAAGGGCGACCTAGACCAAGATTTTGCGAGGAAAATTCGCACATTTATTTGCACGACGACCGTCAAACCGTTGCTTGTTCCACACACGTACGGGCGAACAAATAATAAGGATAATAATGGTAATAATAATATGCGATAATTAAAGTGTTTTTCAATTGTACGACTTGAGAATTGAACGACCTTCCAACATCATCATCATTATACAATTCTTCAAACAAACAAATACGATATTGTTGTACCTAAGCTAACGAGTGTCGCTTTGTTAATGCAATGTTACGGCTACCAACGTCGGTGGGGAGAAAGACATTGAACAAGAAAGAATTGGGACCGTAACCGTCGTTCCTCATCGACATCATCGTCGTCTTCTTTTGGTCGTCTTAAGGCCAACGGAGCACACGGATCGAACAACGATGATTACCTGCCCACAGCCGCAACCGCATTAACATTGTTAGTAAAAAATTGACAATAATAAACGGAACGAGCGTGCAGTGGTGGTAAATTAGTTACGTAACGCCGCTGCTTATGTGCCACACATCGATGACGTGCCGAAAACTATTTTTAAATGCGTTATACAGGGCGGCATCGAATGTTCGTTTGTACGCATTACGACGAAGAAGTGGTCGCGCCACTGCGAAATAAATAACAAGCAACTATAAAAAAAAGAGCTCGCTGTGGAATAGAAAGAACTTCAGGTTGATTAATTCAACCTAAGTTTGACTAACACAACGTAAACGTCAGCTTGACGAACTTAATCCAAATTTGATTAAACTCAATTGCAATTTGGTTTAAGAGAAATGGCGGTTTGGAGGAGCTTCAAAAAGGATTCCCACTTGATCCTCTCATTTTCCATCTCCTTTTCGGAATATTTTCTTTTTCGTTCTGGCATTCTGCTTGGATGGATTCCAAGCGGCAAAAAAAAAACGCAAAAGGGAAAAAAACAAGGAGGCAAATTTTGCCAAAAATAAAATCAAAAGTCACTAATAAGATGGTGCAAGAGTGCGCGAATCGTGGCGAATTGTGTCGCAATCGTCGCCCTTCCTTCTGGCGAACTTAACGCTTCTCAATTACCCATCTGATTCGAATTAAAAGTCAATTTCGTGTGGTCCTACCTGTTGGAGCAGATTCGGCCTCTTCCTCTTCTTCTAATGACGCGACGGACGGTAATCCTCCGGCGAATCAGAGGAAATCCATAAAAATTATTTGCTTTGCCAACGTCGCACGTGCGGATGTTGCAAAATCCGGGGGTTTCGCCTTTTCTTGTTACGTAAACCGCAACGAATTCTGAAACGAAACAGGAAGAATCGTTGAAATATTTTCGTGATGTAGAGCGAGGAAATTAAGGAGAAGGCGCTTTTCATCGGCAATATCGACCGGCAGAAGATTTCGCAATCGTACGTTTAATAAAGTAAACAAGTAAATAAATTATAAGGGGCAATCAAAAAACAAATTTGGTTGGATAAATTGGCACCAGTTTTGTTAAAAAAAATTCAATCAATCGTTGCGAAAACGCTTCGGCGGTGACTCAGATTCCGGCAGATTATCGAAAACCATTTCACACGATTGTTGCTTTATTAGTAAAAAAAACGAATAAACATGCAATTTTATTTTTAAACGTTACTCGCGAAATCCTAGTTTACAAAAGAAATCGCAACACGCGGGATTCGGGCTCTATGCGAGCGAAGAATTGCGAGGAGCGAATAAAATCTGCGCAGGATGCATTTCCGGTAACGAAAGACGTTTAAAATCGAATGGAAATCAAAAGGGGACAAAAGCAATCGCAATTTCATATTACTTTTTGCATCATCGTTTCTCGTGCAGTGATTCTTTATTGCTATTATCACAAAAAAAATGAGCGAGAGAAAGAGAGAGTTGCAAAATATGTATGCACAGGTTCCCCTTATTACATTCGCGCGCGCACAAGTTCAAGGATGCAAATCAATCAGTTTGCGTTTTATTTATAACCTCATTATTATTATTACGATTATTATTATTGTTGTTGTTTTTGTAGGCGAAGATTCTTTTTCCTTCGTTCGCAATTTCTCCAGTTAATCGCTTCGAGCGCGAGCAGCCGTGACGCAAGCGAGGCACAAGACAGATTTCCAAATTGTCGCCAACTTCCTCTTCGACTTTTCCGCAATAATCGACGAATTAAACGCTGAAAACGCGGCGAAGATGTGTAAAACAGAAGAAGGAGGATGTTGCGAGAAAAAAAAACAAAGACACAAACACAGATTGAAAGAAGCGAGAAGAAAACGCTGACATCATCCGCGAATGTTATCATCATCTGTCGGTTGGCGATGATGATGGTGATGTTGAAAGAGGCGATAGAGAGGAAGCGACGACAAAGAAAGACGGACTTCGCGAAGGATAAGAAGAAACTCTTCGCTTTTTTTTTGGCTTCGGTTTAGCGAAAAACCCTGACGACGTCGGGCTGGTTTTAGAAAAGCGTTGGCCGTCCACGTCGTTGGAAGAGGTTGCTAATAAAGTCGATCGAGCGAGAGAAAAAAAGAAAGAAGACAAAAAAAAACTCGCCCGTGCAAAAGATAAAAGAGAGCGCGCGACAGAGAGAGCGATCGCGTCCTTTCTCGCGGCCCGTCGTCGTTCCTTTTCTCACGCCACGTTTTGGCCGCGGCGAACAAACAAGCGAGCAGCGATACAAAATAATACAAACGCCATCGGATTTTGGCAGGACCTTCTTCGCGCCGTACGAAAATAGCGAACGAAACGAAGAATTTCGCAACGACAACAACAACAATCGACGTCTTGCGTATACCGAGCGAATCGTTTCGACGGCAAACGGCAAACTTCGCTGCAACGTTGCCGCTACTGGCTGTCAACGTCAACGTTTTGACAGGACGAACTGAAAAGGACGTTAACTTATGAAGCTAAACATTCGGGAAAATGAACGGTTTGCTTCAGCCCTTTTTAAATCCGGCTCTTTTCTTCGGTTGCTCTACCAAACGAAATCGCCAGCTGTTTGTCAAAAATTCCGGTTCTTCTTCAATAGGGAAGAGGACAAGCGGACGAAGTCTTTAAAAAAAGGCACCGATCATCGTCTATCCGGTAGCCGTGAAGGAAAAAACAATTTCTCGTCGACTTCTTGCAACTTTCTGCTCGCCTGTTAATTGGCGTTACGTTAGCGCGTTCTTCAGCTCGCTTAACCAACAGCAAACAAAACGTCGGATAACAAAAAGAGACGGAGGACGAAGAATAATTGTTATTTCAAGTTTCGTAGTTGCCAATTAAAACAACGACGAGCTGAAGATTTCCTTTTGCGAAGATGTTGATGAATCCGAAATGGTTAGTAGTGGCATCTTCATCGTGTTGGCAATTTGGGTCATCAGCAGCGCGCATTCGCCACAAATACACGTACCAAGTGTTCGTCTCTTGGCTGTTGGCGTCGAGGAATTAACAAAAATAGCCGGGGAACAAATTGATCGCCGAAGAATTGGCAACAAAAAGCCGAAATTAAACGAGACGTTAATCGAATTGCGGACGCATTTTTTTTTTGCACTGTTTTCGAGGAGAAATTCGCGTAAGAAAAACAAATACATTCGTACGGTATACCGCTGTTATTATTACTATTACCAATTGTAAAGAGAGCGTCCTTCGACTTTGGCATTTAAAAAAGCGCGTTATGTAAACCTATGACATTATTATTATGATGCATTTATTTATTATTATTACCATTATCATTCTTTTAGAGGCCATCGAGTCCCTCTTCGCGGGAGCGCAAAAAACAAACGTAACGAAGAACCGCCGACGGTGACATACGATCGAAGCGAGACCGAGAACGAGAAGAAACGCGCTGTGCAAGACGAGCGAAATGAAGAACTTGCTCCGTAAAAAGCCATCGTCGAAAGACGTGAATCCTCCTCGTAATTACGCTTCTTTTGTTGCTGTGTTGTTATTGTTACTCCTAATTAATTAGCACGCAATTCAGACGGAAAAGGACGACCGAAGGCCGCGGCAAACAAAACAAGTGCGAGCGAAAAAAAAAATGCCGGATGACGAAGAGTTAAAAAGGCAAAAGTGAAGGAGGTCCAAGAATAAAACCGGCGGCCCATCGTCGTTTGTTTCTAGGTGGACGATGCTATTATGTTACACGTGCTTCTGGCGTTCTCTCTTTGTTTTCTGCCGTTAATTCACTGCCCGTTCTTTTCGCTCTTTTTTTTGTTATTTTCGATCTTGACCATACCTTACATAACATTATTATGATACCGGGGACCATTATTAATTTCCTTTTTATTTATACGCTTTAATTTAGTGGAAATATCGGTTAGTGGATTCGAAAATGGGCACGACGGCGACGCGACAAGAGAGAAAGGAAGAGCGAGAGCAAAAGATGGAGACGAAGAAGAGGATGCGAACGATGGGCGAGCGAAGAGAGACGAAAGTTGGGCGTTTATGATGTCGTTCGGTACACGTGCCACATAAATTTTATAACGAAACGGTCCGAAATAGTTCGGGTTAGGAAACAGATTATTACGTTGTCGCCTTTTTTATTATTACGTTGAAGAATCTTCCGTGATTTCACGGCAGAGTTGCCAATTTGCCGGTTTTTGTTTTTTGTTTTTTTTTCCGATTCGGTCCCGTTCATTCTTTTTTTGGTCGCGTTCGATGTTATTCGACGCGATAGATTGGGGAAATGAGAATCGGCGAGACGAGCGTGAAAGTGAAAGAGCGAACGAAATCCGCGCCTCGAGAACGAACGGAACGAATGCAGCCACGGGCGAAAGAGGAAAAGTGAACGGGATTCCGTAGAAAGGGAATTCCTCGGACCCGTTATGTTTCGTTATTACTATTATCGAATACAGTAGAGGCAAGTCTTGTTGGTCAAAGATGACGTAACGTGCACTGGAATTTATACGAGGTGCAATCGGAATTATCAATTACACATTCATTTCTAAATCCTTAGCGTATTCCTTTAATTAATCACTTCCAGAGTTTATTGCAATTAGAGCAAAAATGGATCTCTATAAAAACGCAAAATTTGAAGCAAAAAGAAAGTCAAAATTCTAGCATCCAGTTACGTAATGTAAGCTAAGAAGTTTGCAATTTCTTGTTCGTTTACTCGGTCTTGTCCGTTCCCTTCGATCGCTTAATCAATCAATATGTATCCGACCGGCAAAAGAAGTCGCGGAGCAGATAAGATAAGCGCTTAAGCACTTTGGGTTATTAGAATTCTATTTTAGTGACATTGCGAAACGTTCTTCGAGCACAAAAAATCCGCGATTGCTTATGGGGAAACTCGAAGAATTTTGCACGAGTTTGACGATGATGACGAGTGGACATTGGCAAGCGAAAACCAGTTTGTCGATATTTGGCAAAAGCTTTTTGTAATCGTTTCGTGATTGTTGCCAACTTAAGGCTCGTTTCAATCGATTATCGTCGTTACGTTCGATAAGGATTTTTATTTATGAATTGAAATCGCACTAAAACGTGGCGATTAGTAATAGGAACATGCGAAAATTCCGCAAAACCGCGTTATGCAACGTCGCTTTTGTTCCGTTCGTGGAACGATCTCCGGACAATTAACCCAACCTTGATCACGACTATTACTATCAATCAATTATTGTTCTTGTCGCTTGCTTACCAATTCGACGATAATTTCTCCTAGAAGTGGTAAACAAGCGAGGCGAACGAGAGCAAAAAAACGAGAACTAGAAAATGGAAAGAAAGAAGGAAAAAAAAGACCCTCAACTTAACTAACCAACCGAGTGTGCAGTTGGCAATTAACAAAATGAATAATAATTAAACGTCCAGCAATTATACGAAATGACAACGTCTTTATTACTTTTCAATCATTATCATCATCAACCGTCATCATCAAGAACGACAACAACAACATTATTATTTATTAGTCAGTTTGGAATCGGTTAGTAACTGAACAAGAAACGATTGCTTTTTTTTTCTTGCTCTTCCACCGAATCAGTAATCGATGTTGGTAAGTAATTGTCGCCATTTCTTTAAGAAAGAGATGATACCAACCAGAATAACAAAAAAAAAGCATAGAACAAAGCGTAAACTAAAAAAACTTTTGCGCAATGTAGGTAGGAATAATTGAAGACAATTAGTGGGTGAGGCGAAAAGAGTGGAAAGAGAGAACAAAAGAAGAGAGAGCGGGAGACTCTCAGACTCATCCGCTGGTGCACTTTGCACCGTGCACGTGAAACCTATAAACTGAAGAAGAGTGACGCGTAGAAAATGATGCGGCGGCCGACGACGACGACGACGATGCCTCGCTGTTGGTTAACGAGCCTAATTTCTTCATTCGCTCGAGTCAGCGGCGAAAAAGAAAAGTGTGGCGCGAGAAAATTGGTAAATCACCGAGAAAGATTGTGAAATACGAAGAGAGAGAAATAATAATGAAGGTTGGAAAGATGAGTGGAAAGAAATTGGGTCTTAATCTTATCAGCGTCGTACGATTACACGTTACATTATTGTGTGCACGTTTCGTAATCGGTTCGGATTGAGCAACGATTCGTATATAGACGAAGAAGAAAACGAAGAAGAAGAGGAAGAACGATGATGATAAAAGCAGCAGGCGCAGAAAAACACATGAACACACACAGAGGCGCGCTTAAAATTGATGCATAAAGAAGAACAATCAATAGAAAACAAAAACAACGCTCCGCTGTCACTGAATACGTGGGCGGATCGAAGATTGGCGAGCATTCGCATTAACAACCATTTCACAATAAAATTGAAAAAGCCAATGGTTTCCCATTCAAAATCCAAAAACAGTTTCCCCATCAGATCAAGACTTTCGCATCCAGTTTTCATACGAACGCGCAGCATGAATGCTTCATTCGTTGAGCAACACTTTGAAGATTTGTAAACTGAATTTTCCCATTTCCCAATCGCAAACACTGCTCCCATGAAACGTGCACTTCGCCTATCCAGATTTCGCAGAAGGAGCTCCTCTCAAAGCATTAGCCCCCGTTCAGAGGTGGCACTTTGAAGACCCCAAAGTATGTCAAAATGGCATGAGAACAAACGTATCGAGCATGATTACACGCCTCGGATATGCCAGTGTGGAGTTCGCACGACCACTTTTGGGCAATCATCGTGCTCTCAATTTAGAAGAGAAAAACGTTTCGTTCGCATTCGATCCACCCACGTACAAACAGGCGAAGAGCTGGCGAACGGAGATTAACAAACGATGGGACGACGTCGACAGCTTCGAGCGAGAAAGAGACGGAAAGGGGCAGATTAGAGAAGAAGCGACTGTAATAACACGGCTGATGATGATGATGATGGTATTACGTTGCAACAAAGCGGGCAGCCAACAACGGCAGCAGCAGCATCATCATCATCATCTACGACGGCTTCCTGTGAGTCACGACCGATTGACGTCGATCTCTTTCCTCGCATTTTTCTTTTTATCGCTCCCAATTGTTTCGCCCGTTCTCCTCGTCTTTCACGAATGGTAATCGCACGGAGGGTCCGGCCCCTCCCTGCAACGACCGACCCGTATGTGCGGCCGAAGACGACACGGAGGGCATCGCATCATTAAGATCAATGGACAATAAACGTGTTATTGTTGAAGATGATTGAAAGAGAAAAACGTTGGCGAAGTAGGAGAGGAACGAGAAATGAAGACGATTTAAACGGAAAATGGGTCGCAGAAAAAGGGAGAAAACAACAGTAAATTAGCGAAAAGGAAAACGAAATTAAGAAACGTGCGATTATTATTGAAATAGCCGTGAAGAGTGAACAAAAAAATAATGCGGACGAGCAGGAAAATGCGGTTATTTAAACACGCGGTCGCACGTAGAAAGAGATGGACGGATGCGAAGAAGCGAGCGAGCGCCTCCGAAGACAGAAACAGAATCGCTAAAGGAAAGGAAAAAGAGAGAAAAATGACAGACACATGTGAACGAAAAGATAGAGGCGCGTGAAAATAAAATAAAATAAAAGACGGAGAAGGATGGGCGAAGAAGACGGCCAAACACACGTAATTGTGTCGCGTTACGTAACACGCGTGAACCGAGTGCAGAGGAATCGCGTGGAATCGGCAACGACGACGAAGACGACGGCGATCGCTGCTGCTAATTGAATTAACGTAGACGATTCGCAAGTGCAGAAACGAGACAAAGAACAATTGAGGCGAGCGCAACAATAAATAAATAAAAGAATGTTGCTGTTGTTGTTGTTGTTCTCGATGGTTGGAGGACAAAGAAACCGACGAACGTGCGGTACCAGCTACCATCATCATCATCATCATCAACGACATCCTTTTAACCATCGATCGATTGTTATTTACCATTTAACAAACGAACAAACAGAAAGAGACGAGAGGAGCGCGCGCGAGAGAACGAAACGAGAGGATGGTTAGATGACGCGAAGGATGTTGTTGATGTTGATGGCACAATAGAAGGAGATAGTGTTTAGAAAGAGACGCGCGAAAGACAGACGAGGTCGACCCCATCCAAAGTGCGAAGAAGATAACGATCAGAGCCGGCCTCTCCTCTCTCCACGCTGCAGGTCGACGCCGAAAGAGAAGGAGGCAGCGATTGATGATGATGATGATGATGGTGGTGGTGGTGGTGGAGCGGAGATGGCCGGCACCACTTTAAAAATAAATTTAACCTTCCTCCGACCCGCAAAATGAAATGAAAAAAAAAACAACTAAATATGTCAGTCGTGGGCGTGCAGAAATTCTCTGAAGTCATCGTCGTCCCCGGCGACCGAAAAAAAAACGCAGCCGAGTCGAACGCCGCCACCGCCAACGATGGCGAAGAACGGCATCTTCTAGTGCAGTAAAAAAAAACACCCGAACCGTACCTTTTTGGTGGCAATTCCTAAGATCGCCGTCATTTATTTATTCGGCAAACTCCTCGACGGCAATTGCGCGCTTCGATGTAAGACGATGTCGTAACGAAGCGTGCGAATCTCGCGAAATGCGAAACAAAAACAACTAATAAACCCACACGCGCAAACACACACGCACTCCTCGGACACTGACGATATTAACGATAACGCAAAAATTACCACCAACCGCTTCTTCTTGTGCCGCACGATTATTCTTCCTCCCGCCGTCACCAGCGCACGAAACCAACTGACACTCGCTGCTCCGTGTTTTTTTTTGCGCCGTCGACAGCGACGACGACGTCCTCCTCGTTCTTCGTCTCCTTCGACTGCTTGCCAATTTATCGGCCACTCCGCGACTCTTTTTCTGCGTGCAATTTCGCAATTTAATCGCTGCGCAGTCGGTCGATCGCTCCGTCCTCGATCGCTTCGCGGCGTTCTTTAAACTCCGACGATGATGATGACGAGGACGTCACGGCACGCACACAAAGCCAACGACGACGACGACGACAACAACAGCAGCGGCAGCAATAACGAGACCGAATCGAGGCGCGATCGCAACGGGCAAAAAAAAGAGCGCCGACGACAAAGAGCGGTCGAGAAGAGAGAAAGAGAGGAGCGACGATCATCGAGTGTGAAGAGCGAGCGTGTGCATGCAGAACTGCGAGCCAGAGCGAACTGTTGCCGCGGCCGCTGCTCAAATTGCTGCTGCTGCTTGCTGGTGGTGCAGAAGCGCGCGGTCTATAAGAATCCTGGCTCGCCGGCTTGGTTTCGCTCGTCGGTCGATTATTGTTGGCAGCAATGCTCGTTCACGCTCGCTCTCGCGCTGGGCGGCGAACTAACCGGCGAGGTTCGGTCGCTGCAACTGATTGATGATGATGATGGCCAATCGATCGTCGGAGACGTTGTTGCTGTAGTTGCCGAACGAATTGCTTCCGTCGATGAGCGATCGTCTCGCACGTTTGCTACCATCGTGTTAAACGGTCTCTTCGAGTCAGACAATTCGATTTACGGTAATTTTCTTGCACAAGGAACGTCTCGATTTACGTCTATCCCGAGTTACGCCGTAAGAAATAATTTCGGTTTACGAACAGAAGTTACGAGCACGCCATCAACTTCTTGCACGCTATTAGCGAAGAATTGCGAATTTCTTTTTTTTGCCACTCTCAATTAAATCCTATAACGTAATCTTAACTCGACTTAACAAGTAATATTTGTGGCGAAAAATTATTGCGATTTGCGAACAACCTTCGAGTACCTTCGTGCGGCGAAATTTGATTGTTTTTTAATAGAAGAATCGCAGTTTGGAGCGAGAGCGAGACTTTTGGCAAGAATCCGGGACGACAGAAGAACGATTCTAACGGTCCAGCGAACGATTCGGCTCGGGGATTCTTTTATAACCGTCGTCCGTCCATCGACCGCGCCCTTCAAAGCACTCGCATCGGACCAGAAGCAAGACGGACGGCGAGCGAAAGAGCGAGAGCGCGAACGTTACACGTGCCGGACTAGATCGTCGTCGGCGACGCAAAAAAAAATTAGCAACAGCGGCAGCAAGAGGCCGCTTGCCAAACGGATTTCGCGTACCGATAATAACGCGAAAATCAGGGGAAGAGGATATAATTACCGCAATTGCAATCGCCCACGCCATTTCCATGCCTCGCGTCGCAATTTCCCCCCCGGTTCTGTCTTCTTCACTTTCCTACGTACCACATCAGCAATTGATCGTTTCCCTTCGCCTCTCTAATCTAATAATAGTAATCCTCTTCATCTGCCCGAATCGATGGAGGAAGAAGTAGCACGACGAAACCCCTCGAGGGGCCCCCGATGATGGAGCAGCGACGGCAGCAAGAAGACGATCGAAGAGGAGGGCGTTAAAGGTCGCACGGGGGACGACGACGACGACGATGACGACGACGTTGTTGTTGTTGTTGATGATGGCGGCGACGGCGGCGTTGGTTGTTGTCTTCGTTCTTCGACGGATCGATAAAACGTCGGTCGCCCAGCGGCGGAGAGGGGCGAAACGCGAGGACCCGACGCCCGGATGGACGACTGCGAGAGGGCGGATGGCATCGGAGCAAGGAACGAACAAAGCGGAAGAGGTGAAACAACGGTCGCGAAAGAAACGACGGTAACCGAATGGTATTGATTCTTGTTTAATTTTCTTTTGTCTCTCTCTCTCTCTCGGTCGCCGATGTCGCTCCATGTTACCAGCGGCAAACTTGGAGGATCGCAAGAACGGATGCGGATATATAAAGCTCGCTCTTGTGACCGTCGACAAGAAAATGTTCGCGCACTGCAGAAGACGGATGGCGGAAATGTTGCCGTCCGGCGTTGCGAATTTCCATTTTCTTATCATGTCGCCTGGAAGGATTGCAAAAGAATGCGGTCTAATTATTCGCGTCGATTCGATTTAAATGGAAATCGACGTGACTCATGCAACGGCGTGGAAATTCAAGAACAAAAACAAACGATTCTAATGAGTAACGCTTATTCATTGCCATCTTCATCTAACGAGTTTTCGAAAACTTTAACAATAGAACACGTTCAATTGGCTGCTGCAGGTGTTGCATCGGACGCGATCGACCTTGATCAAAGAGCGAATGCAAACATTTAACGGAAACAAAGAAGTGGAGGAGTGCAAAGAAATGAAGGGAAAATCGAAATTAGTAACTTTTTAGCAACATCGCCGCCGAGTTACTTCTACCTGCCCGATTCTTAAGAACCAAAAGAAAAAGGCCATTTGATTCCTCAACGTCCATCCATTAGGAACCACGAGAAGACCTTCTGTCAAATTTCTTCATCATCATCGTTTAGCAAAGTGGAAGAAGTCGATCATCAACAAAAAGTGCGTGCGAACAGTGATCGTAACGGCACGACCCACGCACTTTTTGCAACGTGCAAGAGATTTCGTTTTTGGAGCAAAAGAACAAACTACTTTTCGCTCTTTTTATTTTCCCTCGGCGATCCGGTTGTTTCCTATTCCCCAATTAAACCGAATAAAAACTATTTTATCGATGACCTTCTTTCGGTTTATTTTTATTTACTTCGACGTGTGCGAGTGCAAAAGAACGGGAGGAAGTCCTACGTAATTAATTGGCATTATTTTTTAAAATTCGTTTCGAAAAGAGATTACGGTGGTCGTTGGTTGTTTATTAATGTCGTCGCTGCCACGATAAGGTTTTTTTGCCCGAGTGCGCGAAAGAGAGATTACGATAGAAGAAGGAAAATTTATAATTTTCAATCCCAAAGTCGCTTATTTGGCGTTGATTTTTCCGCAGAGACCGATCCACCTCTGCACGCACTAGTAATTCGATTGTTAAAAATTAATTTGAAGAATGGAATCGGCCCACGTGCCGCCATTCAATTCTTTATCTGCAATTAAAAAGTTTATATTTTTTTTCTCGCAACGAACAACAATTCGATTCGAATTGTAATCGATAAAAGGACGATTTTGCAAGTAATCGGCAACGATTAATAAAAGATTGCTTCGGTCGGGGCCTCTTCGAAAACGTTTTTTTTTTCCTCGCAAAAACACCATTTTTTATTTCACTAATACCTCTCTTATCAGCGTGTGTATTTTCGTAACAACAAATATGGAGAAGAATTTTTATTTTGCACGTCGATAAGAAGAATTAAACTTTTCGAGAGAAAAAATTGAATGTATCGATAATTTGATACCAATCAGAGAGAGAGAAAATCGAATTAAATAAAATCGCATACATTCGCACGCACGCACGCTTACGGAACGAGCAAATAGAGACGTTCTTCAATTAGCAACAAGACGGTTCTTAATCTCTTTTCATTCGCCTGCCAAGGTGACGCCAACTGTGAAACTCATCATCTGTTGCCAACTTTGTATTAGGCAAATGACAAGGAGAAAAGTTTTACCACTGAATTGACTGATTCACTTGACAAAAATCAATTATGAATGTCAGCGGATGTCGAGGTGACAATGTGCGAAAACGATATCTGCCAAATTTCCATACGGAATTGACAAGTATGTTTGACAAGAGCGCCAACAAATGACATTGACTGTCAACGTGACAATTTATAAAAGGGTTGCCTGGCAAGTTTCGCCACCAAATTGACAAATATGCTCGATAAATGTGACAAAGAACTTTGTTGTCATGGTGACTGACAAATGTATTTGACAAAAGCGCCAAGACGTAGTTGTGAATGTCGCAAAATGTCAATGTGACAAATTCAAATAACGTTATTTGTCAAGTTTCACAATGGAATTGACAGATATGTTTGACAAGGGCGTCAATAAACCATTCTGAACGTAATGACAACTAATGGGTTGCCTAGGTGATAAATGACAAGGGGGACAAGAAAGCGTTCTGAATGTTATTATTGCCTGGCAAGAGGGCGATTTATAAGGTTGGCAAACGGTTGCCAATCCCGAATCGAAGTGACAACAACATTCCTGCACGCCCGGTATTCTTGATTGCCTCTTAAATAATCGTAAAGGTACGATGCCAAAAAAATAAACGTTCGACTCGCATTATTCTTTCGCAATCGAGACTCGCGAATCGGCAATATTGCGAGTTGATAAGATATATTAATAACCATTTTTTTTTACAAAATTACGCCGATAAAAAGCGATCGTGATACCGAACAAAAGAACAATAATTTATATATTAACAACATTACGAAACGATTAATGTTGTGATTGCGAAACGTCATGCCTACTTACAATAGTTAATACTTTTAAATTCGATACATGCAATTAATAAATTAGCACACATCTACGCTGCGATTATGATAATTGTAACGAAAGAATGTTAGGAAATATCAGAAGCCGAAGAAGAAGAAGAAGAAGGAAATCGTTTCGGGTTCTGATCGCGTTCTTTTCCTTAACGGCCACCGATAGATAATTCTGCATTTAAAGGAGACACGCGCGTGGCGAGAGACCGATCTCGTACCTGTTTTGCACGAACCGTTGCCAAATTGGACGCAACAATAAAAATGGACACGCCGTATAGAGAAAAGAATGATGATGATGATCATTGCTATACGATCACGATGCTGATGATGGTGTCGTTTCGAAACAGCGAAGAGAGAAGGTGTCCGGGTGTTGCGGCTGTTTTGTTCCTTATTATTATCTTTTTTTGTTTTGGCAAACTATGGTAAACAAGACGTTAAAGACGTCGCAGACAAGGAGCGATCGCAAGCGAGATGGAGAGAGAGAGAGAGAGAGAGAGAGGATTACAAAATAAAAGAAAACGCTCTTCGATTTAGGTTAACAAATACGCGAATGTCATCGAGTGAAGGACGTCGTTCACGACGACAACAATAAAGAAGTCTTTTTTTATGTGTGTGTTGCCTCGATTCTCTTCTGAAAAAGGAATGCGATGTCTTTAAAAAGCGTGTGTCCATCCTTCTTCGCGGTCGTCTATTCATTTGCTTCTTAGATCGGAAGGCAAAAAAAATACAAAAACGCACTTCTTCGTTTAGAGAGGCGAAACCATCGAGTTTCGTTGTCGGGATGATCGAGGAAATGGAAAGTCTTTGGGGATCGATGGAATTCTCAAAAGGGCCAATAGATTTCGAGTGCCAATTTTGCTATTTCCTTCAACTAGATAATCAACTTGAAACAATTGGAAAATTTGATTATGAAACCATTTGAAAGCGACACAATCGCCACTGCATTCTTGTGTCGTAAGATGAATTCGAAATATGAAAATCGATTTGCTAAGTTTTAAAATTGCAGCCATTCCTAAAAAAATAAAAAATCGGCACAGCTTTAAAGTTTCAGAAACAATTGCGTTATTTCTTTGGGAACTTGAGTGTCGGTGCAAAAAACTTTGCAATCGTTGCTTTAGAGGCGCAAATCTGAAGATTGCAAATTTTTGAAAAGTCGTCAGTCTTTTCTTTCCCTACTCGCGCATTATTATTATTTTTTATGATGAAATTGAAGAATGCAAAAGAAGAGACGCTCTTTTTTGCCACATCGACGTTATTTGACTGTTGCTACTTCTCGCTGGTTCACCTTTTCCATTTCTTTCGCTCGCGTCTCTCTTTTATTTAAAAAAAATTCTTTCTCAACGAGGCGAAAGAGGTCCGTCTCTCTCGAATGACAACAACAATAACAACGAGGAGAGGCAATAAAAAACTATAAAAGATGTGCCAACAGTAAAAGAAAATAATAAAAGCAAAAGTTCCTCTTGAATTCGCGGATCAACAACAATAACAAACAACTAGCGAATCGATCGCGTTATTCGTTCCTATAATTGCAAATAATTAATTGGCCAACCAAACCAGACATCGTTATTACCATTAAGTATATTTTTCTGAATAATATGACGATGAGTGAATAGGATTAAGAAACATGAAACAAGTCGACGAGGATCGTTACGTAAACGAATAACCGCTGACTGGTGGATTAGCACCATCATCGACAGAAGACAGCAGACACGTAAACAGCAATAAATTAATTACAAGACACCAGTAAAGAGAACAAAAAAAAAACAGCAAGAAGAAGAGACAAAGAGGCTATAATAATCATAAACAAACAAAAGAAAAGCAGCAACCGAAGACGAACTGTCATTCAAAACACCTTGTAACACGCACCTATGTAACGGGCGAGCAAGATTTCATGCGTCGAAGGTTGGCAATAACCGTCCATTGTTTGGCCAGCAATGATGCCAACTGATTGATTTCAATTCAAACGCAAACAACGGCAATCTATTATCGACGATGGCAATTTGCGAATTGGCAAACCGAAACGGCCTCGAAACGTGCGGTTGGCGTTTTTCGATCATTTTTTCGCCCGTTTACTCTCTCCGTCATTTTCTCTTCGCGAAATCATTTGCATGTGATGACGATGATGGCACAATGGCGTATAGAAATGAAGGCCGCAAGAAAAACCGGCGGTACCAAACAATCGTCCGATCGTCGGTCCCAAAGCGGTTTCATCGCCGTTCGATCATAATCGTTAATGAGAAACTCGTCGTTGAAAAAGTCCACAAGAATTTGGAAACGACGCACGTTAAGTTGACGGACGGGAGGACGCAAGAGGCGAGGCCGTTTGATTGCTTTTTGATAAGATAAAGGATTACACAGTGCGAGCGAGATAGTGGGATTATTAATCGGCTCTTGTGAGTTTCTTGGAAAAACGAATTGTGAAAAATTTCGTTTGTTACGAAATCGTCGGTTGGTATTCCCGAAAAAGGCGGCGAAACGTTGCCAAACATTCGCAACGACACGAATCACCGTGATCGTTCTTGTGATCGAAGTACGATCGTCACTTATTGCAGCAATCAGAAGGGAGCCTCTTAAACAAAGAACTGGTGTGCCAAAGACGAAACAAAAACATTTGGGAAACAGTGGCAAATTTCTAATCGGCATCCACGCAAACCGGACGTGGATTAATTATTAATTTTAAGATTAAATTCGTTATCGTGTGAGAACGAGCACGAGCATAAAGTAGGAGGTTTTCCTCCAATTTCGAATCACACTTGCAAAAAAAATAAAAATTGCCGCAGCCTCTTCGCCAATCGCTTACGATCTCAGATCGACGAGGCTTAAGTGAGATTGTTGTTTTGTCATCAAGCTCGAATCGTTCTTTCCTATCTGACTCTCCGGTATCTTAGTCCTTCGCGTTAGTTACGCATTTTTCGTTCACCTTGACGATCTCCTCTTCTTCTTCGTGCCTCTTTCGTTCCGCACGTTTCGAAAAGTACACGTGTAGTACGCAAATTCGAGTCCCATTGTATTAATATTATGATTGTTGTTATTGTGATTTGATTCATATTAAAATGGCTTTTGCGTTTATGAGACGTGAATATTCATTAGGTGCGGCTAAAATAATACGATATACCTATCCCATTATTATTATTATAAATAAAATCATCATCAATTATGTCATACAAATAATTAGTTCTTCCCATTCAATTAGACGGCGAAAGAATCGCAGTTTCACCTTTTACGCGACCCAATCGTCGTTAGTCCGTTTGTCTTTGGATTTATTGATTCTCCGGTAGATTTATACGAGGGAGGATCGAATGTTAACATGAAAAAGGTCGTTAAACAAAATCGTCATCGTTTTCAGAGCATTTAATTCCTTCAATTCATTTAGGCAATTAAATCTTTCGTCTTTGTATTTGTCGATTCCCCAATCGAATTATACGAGGGAAAATGAAATTACAACTTCAGAAAGAAGGTTTTACACGAAATCACGATATCATGTTCGTACCCATTCGTTCTTTCAATATACGACCATCATTTACAATAATTTCCGTTGTAGCCTCTTTGGATTTATTGATTATCCGGTAGGATTATACGAAAGACGCTCAAATGTTTGATCTCGCCGTACTTCTTTTTCGCTTTTAAACGACTTGAGTTAAGTTTTTCTTTGATTCCGCCTCGTATATTTGATTCTTTTCGCCCTCGATTCCGATTTTGTTCCTCTTACTCTTTCGGCTTATCCAGCGACTTCTTTTGGATGGTACTTTTTTGATGATGAACCGTAATCGGCGAAGAACGGCAAATGATTCGAATAAGAAAAGAGAAAGAGAGACAAATTAATGAGATTCTAATTAATTAATTGGTCGTTAATTACGAAGATTTAATGGTGTGTTTACGTCTAGGCGCATGCATCCATGCAATTTTCATGCACATTTTTTTTTATTACGGAATATAATTGTTAACGACAATGATGATGATTAAATCAAATAAATTAAGAACAAAAGTAATTTAATTTTCTCGCTAAAGACAAATAGAGACGCGAGCAAATAAAAGACGTGCAAAAAAAACTGCTCGCAGACGACTTGTGTATGTGTGTGTGTCTGATGAAAATCATCATCATCGCAAGATAAAGAATGTTAGTGTAAATAGAATGAAATTTAGGAACAAAGAATGGGAACGTCGATGGGATGATGGCGAGTTGGCAATTTGTCGCGAAGATTTGCGTTCGATGGCGGTTTCTGCAATTTCTCGCTCGTTTTCCCATTAATTAACGCATATTAACGTCGATTTTTCGCGATTGCAAAACAACCAAACGTTACGCAACGATGTTCTGTCGTCTCTTGGAAACTTGACGCGAACTCTCATCGAAACCGTTTCGGCAAATAGGTGCAAAATCGAGAGCGAGGCGTCGAGCCAAGACGACAAATTCCAATTTGCGCGCAATTTAAAAACATCGACCGACGATAATTACTCAATCAGCAGAAATCGCGAACGTCATCGGGTATTATTAGTAATCGGCACTTATCAATTGAACGGATCTCTCAGTGGAGGCATTGCAAAAATCCACATTTCCAATGGCGAAACGAGAACATTCGATTAGAAAACGATTTCGCAAGACCGGCCAATCGCCGCGCTTTTTCGGCCAAACAGCAGTAATAATAACAATAACAATAACGATGATGATTATAATTTAATTTGCCATTTTAATTAGAATCTTACTAAAGAATAGGTGACATAGATTTTTGAATAAACAAATAATTGCAATTTCTTTCTCGTTTTCTTTTCAGTTTTCGCCTTCCATTTCATTATTAACGACCTATTGTTCGTATCAAAAAAAAAAACGATAACGCTTCGAGTGTGAAGGACGGGCAGCGATTTCGAAAGAGAGACGGACGGCTTCGCTTATCGGGAACAGAAAAGGATTTTTCTTTTTAATGGGGCATTAAGAACTGCTGTTAAGTGGAGGCCAGCACACGGCGAGAAGAGAGATGAGGTGCGAGCAGGTGAGAGTAGGCGGCGAACCACTTTGAGGGAAGCCAAAAGGAGCGAAAAACCGGCGAGAGAAAGAGAGCGCGAAAGAAATTGGCGCGGAGGCGGTCATCAAAAACGAGAAGGAAAAGTGGAGCGAGATGCAAACAAAAAAAAAACAACAGCGACAACTGAGCGTTGCTCTAAATTTCGATATCTTCGTGCAAAAATAATTATTATTATGTACAGTAACTGATAAGAAGTACAATATGTACCAGCGGACTAAAGATTTAAAAAGCACGTAAGAACTACTTTTGAAAATATCGTTTTTCCACTCGTTTCTTGTCGTTTACTTTTTTGTGTTGTTCGTTGGATTAACGGCACATCCGGCAAACGATGATTATGTGTTACTAATAAGGACCGGAAACCCAGTTTCGCCACGTTTGCCCGAGCTTTTGTTGATTTCTCGACGCAAGAAGCGGGAAAGCGAGAACGAAACTTCCTCCGTTGATAAGGCGCGCTCGGCAAAAGGAAAACCGCACCGTCTTTGCGTTTATAACAACGAAATCCGCGTAATAAAACCTGCACCGAAATTCTAATTGGATTCGTTTGAATTAGTTCCACTTTTTTCTCTGCTTCTTCTCTCGCATCGAAATTGCAATTAATTAATCGCGCGACCTTCTGCGCGAAGAAGATTTATTGCAACTAATCCGATTTCGGTTCTTATTTTTATGTTTCTGTTATTGAGATTCCGATTCGGAGGAAAGCAAGGCCTTTTGACTAAAATAGCAAAACTAATAACACTAAACGATCGCCATTTAGTAACACTTTTTTCCTTTCATTCCGTTGGTAACAAAAAATCTCATCCTGTGAGACTGAATATCATACTTCGGTTGGCAGAACTGGTCTAAGAAAAAATTGATTCTCTTCGCTCAAGTTCTTGGTGCTTCTGCTTTGAATCAGCAACCTTGTCACGATGACATTAACGTCAAATTCAAGGGCTACCAACGATCGAATGTCATTCTTCGGTTGTCAGAACTGCTCTAAGATAAAGTTGCGTCTTCGCTTTGTTACTGTTTCTGTTTTGAATCGGCAATCTTGTCATTAACATCAAATTACAAGGGCTACCAACCATGGAATATCATTCTTCTTGGGGTAAAATTGCCCTCTGGTTGGCAACAGAGCATTCTGTCGCAATTATACCAACACGAACGTAGATGCAATCAAATCAATACAACAAGGGTTACCAACAATCGTGGTGTGTGAAAACTGTTTCGAACAAAGTTCTCGTTCTCTTTGCTCGCACCGTTGGTGTTTCGTTCATTTTTTTTTTGTTGGAATTTAAAAAGCCACACGCAATCTAATTACAATTTATAATGAGCCAATTGGAAAGGTAGCCAACGATTAAGCGCTGCTATATCGAACTTGTGCCTATTAATAATTATTAATCGCTTGATAAATAATTCCGATCGAAATTTGTAAAAGCGATCTTTTATTAATGCGATCGACCTCATTTCTCGCGGACCGCATCGTTATCGTCTTCGGGGGAAAAGAAGAGCCGAGGAAGACTCGCCCCGCTCGGAGTGCACTTCTTAATATTCGAATAAAACAACAATACGATCGTCGCACGGACGAACGAAAGCGATTGCGTAAATAGAACGTTCGTCTTGGACATTCAAAGGTTTCGCTCCTCATCAATATTCCCCGACCGTTTCCTGCGCACACTTCAAATCCCATTCTTCGCCGTCGTTCTCGTTTCGTTTTGTCGCGACGTGGATTCTTCGATATTGACTCGAATGGGATCGCATTTCAATACCGGAATAATTTCTTTTCATTTCAATACAGACCTATTTTTCTACAGTACGCAAATCGGTGAACTTAATTAAATATATGATAATGGCAAACTAGCGGAATACAATGCAATAAGGAACGATAATTGCGATGATGATAATGGAAAGCAAACAAAAAGTCCAACTGAAACGTAACCTCCATTCAATTCAACGCCTCCTTCTCCTCGTCGTTCGTCCTCAACCTCATCCAGACCATTTTTGAATTGTTTGCGTTTGTTACCTTTTTTTTAGTTACTCTTATTGTCAAACGTTCGATTATAATCTAATATCAATGCTGTCACAATAAACTTTTAACGAAACTGAAAGGACTTCTTTTGACATTGGAAATTGGTAGCATTTCCGCTCAAAAAGGAAATTATCGACCTATCCAGATTGCTTTAGCTTTTGTTTTGATCCAGAGCATGATTTCGTAGAGCGACAATCGATTTTATTTACTTTTGTTTTCTTGAGGTGGACGCTGTTAAACAATTGGACCTCATGGTTTGCTGTAATGAAGAGTAAAGTTGCCCCAAAAGGTCCAGAACGTCACTTTGAAAGATGCGACGGACGGTAAAGAGAAATGCGAACATCTGAGAGTTCTTTGAGATTTCGGGCGACCTCAGAGTGTGAAGCCAGATTTTTGCTCTTAGCTCTTTGTTTTGTAACTTGTTTGGCTCGATACGTTATTGCAATAAATTAAACAGCAAATACTGAGTTGTTATTTCGACTAATTCGTGGACAAAGAGTTTAATTTTCGAACAATGAGAGGCGGAGGAATATTAGCTGCATTAATAACATAGAAGAATCGACCTTGATGGCAGAAGCCTTACATAACAGACGACGGTCAGCAGATTATTATTACTATTAGTGCACTGAACGGTTCGAGGTCTTCTTGCTATCGGGGAAAAAGACGAGGAATATAACTGCTTGTTATTTGCTGCGTTGCAAAGGGTCCACAGTGAACGAAGGGTCAAAGAGACAGTCCTAAATCGTGAAAGAAGCGAACTTGCTCGGTCCGCAAGAGCGGTAAAGTGGAATCAATTGGTTTTTCCCCTTTTTTATTTCGTTCCTCTTCTGCGTTTGTGCATCCTCTCTTTAACGATCCGTTGCCGTGCCTCTTTCCTTCGACGACAACCGGATTATACGAAGGCGTCCGTTCGAAGAATAGCGCGAACCTTGAGGTAATTTGCCAATTCCTTCCTCCTCTTGCAAGTAATAGCAACAATAACGATGATGATGTTGATGAGTGCGATGAGTAATGAATTGCAATTAGATAAAAATAAGCGATTGCATAATCTCGTTTTGTACGTTGCGCTTGTTTTTTTTTTGCGTTTCGTTTCGCATGAAAAAAGTGAGCTTTTCGTAAAGTTTTTCCACGCGTTTTTTTGCTGTTGTTGTTGTTGTTGTTGAAAAATTCAACGATTTTATCGACCTCGACCGTCTTGCATATTTAAAATTGGCGATGGCAACGCAAGAAATCCCTTTGTTATTACCACTTATTACTTAATATTCCACTGAAATAGTCCTGAAGATAAGGGGAAATTTGAAAAATTTCGCTTTTTTTTTCGCTTTCCTTTAATTCTAATGCCACGACGTAATAATAAATAAATATCGTTCGAATTGTTTATTGATAACGGCATTTCTTCTTTATCGGTAGGTGCCATTAATATTTAACCGAGCGTTTAACAATAAAGAGAGACGGAAAATACAATTTTTTTTTCGAACGTAAATCGATAAGAGAACCGGAGCGACTTCAGGTTCTTTCACATCATCCAAGGCTAACGTCAAAGGAAACCGTTAGAAAAAGAAACGGGGAAAATGAAGAAGCGACGATCTCTGGTGATTAGAGAGATAAGGACGAACGAAAACCACGTCAACTAATTTCAGATTTGTACAGAATACTTTCATATTTCGTCCGGAAAATTCAGACATGCCCAGGAAAAATTCCAATCCGTCCAAGAAAATTGAGATTACTCAAAAGAAATTCAGATATCTTTCGAAACAATTGAAATTTCTTATTCAGGACAAGGGAGACTTCCTCAAGAAAATTCAGATACGTCTAGGAAAAATTCAAATCTGTCGAGGAAAATCCATATCGCTCAGAGAAAATTGCAATCTCGAAACTAAAACCACTAACCGTTTAAAGCGCTTAACGATTAGCCCAATCACAATGGCATCGATAGCAACAGTTAATACGATAATCAATAAGATTTAATTATGGCAATTTAATGACGATGGAGCAAGCGAACGACAATGAGAAAACCGCGGAGAACACATGCGACCTACAAATCAATCGATAAACGAGCTAATTAACGGATTAATCATAGCGAACAATAAGTGATTTGCTGAATTTAAATGACTCAAAACGAAAGTCCATCGGCGACGACCCAAACGGACCAACTGGCAAAAAGGCAAACAACAGTACGAGCGATTGTACGTAAATAAGTTAGAAACGATATCGATCGACGAAACAAACAAAAAATGAACTACTATTTGCCATCGACCATCATCTTCGACGCCGACCAATCCCTCAATTCCCCGCTCGGCGTGAACTCTTCGAGCGCGTTCGACCGATCGATTTCGGCGGGTAACAATAAGCAAAACAACCTCTTTTCCAGCAGATTCTTCGCCGGTTTAAATGCGACAAAGGAAGAAGCGATGAAGAGCGAGAGAGTCCTTCAGCAAGAAGGGCGAAGAACGAAAATGACGCAGAGTAAAGATAAACAGAGACGGTGACAATAAAAAAAAAAAAAAATAAACGAGCGATTCCTCGTCTCATTACCTAATAGACGAACCCCGCGGCGAGTGTGACGCGAGGGGAACTTAATTTCCTGTCCTGCTAGCTGTTAGCGGAGACGAAGAACAACAACAACAAGAGGAAGAGGAGAAGAGACGATGATGCCGACGGTGAAGACAAATAACAACAGGGAAAAGAAGACGAGCGACAGAAGCAAGAGCACCAACTGGACGAAGAGGACGAGGAGATCGTAACGATTCGACCGGAAATTATTTATAAAAGACACAAATACGAACGCATAAACATACACACATGGATTGCGAATGTACGAGGGCGATTCGGAAAGGATTCGGTTCTCATCGAAGAAAATTGTCGACAATATAGGTTAACTCCCTCGTCGACGAAGTTGTAGGTTTGAGGTAACTCCAGTAAAGTGCCCATTTGTTTCGCTTCGATCGTAGCCCCAAACGTCAAATTGCGAGCCTGTCAAATGTCACCGCTATCTGACGGCGAGGAACCTTTGCAATCTTCCTTTGTTTCGCAAATGTGCTAGATTTCGATCTGAATAACCCCCGTACATTGTGTATCCGTCTTTCTATGCGACAAATGTTGACCTATTCTTTATCATCGTCACTGTTATTCTTGTTCCAGTTAACGATTACCATTCGATCGCAATCAACCAAGACTTAATTAACCGATATCGATTTTAACAATTTACCGTCCGTCACTTTTCTCCCTCATTCATTTTGTTTTTCGATCCTTCTCACTGTTTTATTCCCTATCATTCCCACGGCAACTATCCCGTTGATAGTGCAAGAAATTCCTCGTGTTCGATTCGTACGAAGGAATACAATTCACTCTTCTTTTGGGCGGATCAAAGGAGAAGAAGAACGAACAAATCCTCGAATCCAAGGACCAGAAGAATCTTCTCTTTCTTATTCTCTTGTTTTAGCCTTTTCCATATATAATTAACACTCTCTCGGTCATTCTTATTGTCGTTGTTCCTCTTTCCTTTATTTCATTTTCTTTTCACACATCAATCGTTAGTTGTTATGTTGTTTTTCGTCCGTTAATAAGTGGCCATTATTAATGAAGACAATTAGCGGGAACGTTACATAATCGCACGTCATCGATCGTGTTGATGATGATCGTCGTCATCATCGACGATTTGTTTAAGAGGTAACGACGGGCGAGAATCCTTCGCGATCGACTGTTAAACGATCAATCAGGGTCAATTAGTGTACGTAGCGAAATTGGTGGGAAGGACGAGAGAAAAAGTCTTCTGGACCGTCAAGAGTGGTTGTCGCACAATTACTAATTGGTTATTGTTGCCGAAGCAGCCCTCGTCGCTTTTCAATTAGCGCAAGACATGAGGAGCATGAACACAATTCGGCTTGTTGGGGAAAGGTTAAACTCGTTTTGCTGCCGTTTATCGAATGGACCTCATGAGAAGCGGCAACGATGAATGGAGAACCGGAAGATCGAGGAAAACGGTTAAAATGCAGAAGTTGAAGAAGGTTTTTCATTTTGCGTAATTGCCGCCAATTATCGTTCTGTAAGGACCGCAAATGTGGTTTTTCGCACGGAGGATATGTTCACGAAGAACGGACAGATGGCGAATGTTTGGTAATTCGGTGAAACGAACAGAAGAAAATCGATAATCCAATCGGTTCGCTCGATTAAATTGCCGGCGATAATTGATTTGTATTTTCGCAACACGAGTTTCGCAACGCTTTTAATTAATGGCCCGCATTAGCAATGAATCTAATTAATTTTACCTCGAGTTCAGGCGAAGATGAAGGAGGACGGCGACGGTAAAAAAAATGAACGAGGCGAAGAAGATCAAAACCGTGGAAGAACTAGATCAAGAGGTGTGTGTACTTGAATTTCGAACAGCAAGAAACTTGACTTTTAAGGTCGGTCTCTTTCAAATTAAATTTATGACGTTCGCGAGAAGAACGTTTGAAGAAAGACGATGTTTTAAATCAAGAGAGTAATGGCATTTAAATAAAGAGAAAAACGTTTAAATGGAAAAACAGAAACATTTAAACGAAGAGAGAAACGTTTAGATAAAGGCAAGAACTTTGAAACGGAGAAGAAGAAACATCGAAAAACCGCTTTTACACTCGATGCTAATAATAATTAATAATTTTTGAAAACGATTCTTGTCGCTTGCTTAAGAACGGCCTTCTTCTGTCGACGATTTGACATTTGCGTGGAGTAATTTGCATAATCGCGAAGAAGAAGAAGAGACGGTTTGGCAAACCAAAAAAGAATTTTGCATTTTAAATTTTTGTAAATCAAAAATTACAAACGTTAATTATGTCGCAATAAATTGGTCATCTGACGTCGTAATAGCAAAGGCTCGATGATGATGATGATCATGAATGAGAGAGAAAGAGCAGGAACCAGTCTCGCGCTTTTTAATTAGCGACGGACATTTAAAAAATCAAAAAGGTAAAGGCGAGAAACGAATTAAGTCAATTAAAGCCAAAGAAAGAAAAGTGAAGCGACTAATTGATTGCGGAAGAGGAATTGATTACAGATGGAAGAATTAAAAGAAAATTGACGAATCTTTTTCGCAATTTGAGGATGAGGACTTTAAATCAAATTGTCAAAGCTTAAAAGAAATTGTCAATAGCTTAAATAAAGTTGACAGATGTTTAAATCAAATTGTCAAAAGCTTAATTGAAGTTTACAAAAGTTTGAATCAAATTGTCAAAAGTTTATGTCAAATTGTCAAAAGTGTTTATGATACTCTATTTGCTAGCCTGCTGTGATAAATAGACAAAATCTTAATTGAAAACTTCAAAAGTGTAAATCGAATTGTCTGTAGCTTCAATTAAATTGACAATCTCAATCAATTTTGCCACGTTCTTCCATCCTCAATTTCATAGTATTTTGACGGTTCCGGCGTATGGTAAATCTTGCGACATCGTGCCGTTTATATGTCGGAGCATGCAAGTTGAAGCGTTTGGCCTTCCATTTTATTTGTCTTCTTGCTTTTTTATTTCATGTTTCGGTCGACAAATATTTGGATTGCAAAAGAACACCCAATACATATACGAATGTGTAACATCAACAACGCGAACGATCCCGTAATATGAAATGCGAGTCTTATTAAAACGACGTTATCTTATCGTTCGTTTGGCTTCTTCACTTTCGGAACGATATTAGTCCGGAGTGGTCTATTTGGAGATCACATTGGAACGAAAGTAGGAAAAGTGGCGAGGTGCGAGAGGAGGAATAAAAAATAAATAGAGAGCGCAAGATGATGGCGAAGAAGAAGGAAAAGGAAAACGTGGCAACGAAAACTGGTCGTCCATCGTCATCGATGTTAACAAGACGGATCACCGATCAAGGAAACTCACTTTTGTTAATTGAACGATTCCACAAATATCGTTTGCGAGCGCGCGTGTAAATTATTAAATTATGCCGGGACAGAGAGGGAAAAAATCATGTACTATTGCGATTAATTAGTCGAACGCAATTATTCAATTAATCGCGGCGATATTTTGCGAACCGATCCGTCTCACCGGCATAACTAATTGCATCGCGAAACCTTGACAGTTTTACTTTTGCACTATTTCGAATCTTTATCCAAACGATAACTTATAGAGTGCAAATTAAAATGAACCAAACTCCAAACTATAAACAAATCATGGATTACAGCAAAATTGTAGCTTCCTTTGCATTTACTGGAAAAAGATTGGATTTGACAAACGCAAAGATAAAATAGCGAATAAAATTACAAAGCTCCTTCGTTTTAAAGCGAACGCTTATAAACTAAACTAGTCCAGGCAAAGCTGCAGCTTTACAACTTAAAACTCTTACTTAAAACGCGCCCAGTCGGATGGCACATTCGAATCAATTCGCGCCACTCGGCTACAATCCAAAGACAAGGAATCGATAACGAATCGAAATTGCCCGTCGATGACGATACAAACGAGGGAAAACGCGCGCGCGCGAATACAATCATTCAAATTGAATCCATCAATAAACGATTTGCTAGAAGCGACAAGGATTTAGTCACAACGATTGCGCTTTTAACTTTCTACAGATTGATGCTGTTATTTTTAGAAATTCGCACTGAATTTTCCACGTTGCCTTCATCCTCATCGTCATCATCATCAAAATCCACCGTCCTATAGCGCATCTTTCAATCGTCGCGATGTGCGTTCTTGGTAATAACGAAGAAGAGGCCATCGAATTCCAATTAAATCGCAGCTTCTTCAGCTGCGGCGTCTCTTACTTTCGCCGTCGTCAACCTACAAGCGTGCACAATATTCATTATTGTTATTATTATTCGTATATGTTGTGTGTGTCCGTAAGTGCGTGAGCGTGTGGAAGACACGAAACACCTTCGATTGTGTGTTGCTTTTCGTCGTCCCCCTCGCCTCTTTGCTCACCTCCTCCTCCACGACACATTAACTTCTACCTCCTTCACGCTCGCAACATCATCAACGTTATATAGATGTGTGTGTGTATATAATATAGCTTTTTAACTGATAACCTTATCGCCAAGGCAAAAGACTACTACGTATACAACACAACAGCCTATAAACAGTCAGCGGGAACGAAAGAAAGCGAACCGAAAAGGAAAAAGTCGAGTTTTTTTGTTTCTACGACCGCGGAAACAAAGACAAACGGACGGCGAGAAGGATGGAACGATGAAGAAGAACGAGCGCGTCGTTCCATTTCATTTAACGACGGTCCAATTATCGTAGAAGAATAACAATAATAGGCGATCCACGTGAACGTGAAGACAATTGTCGCGCTCGTCGCTTCGTGTGGTTTTTGGCCGTTCGCGAAAGAGAGCGATAGAGCGCAAGATAGCGCAAAAATAATAGCTACATACATCGGAATCGAGCACGTGCTTTAGTTCGGCTCTCGGTCGGTCCCACCCCGACCGATCCGTCTTCGGACGGACGATGATGAGGGCCTTTCGACGTCGCTGACGTCGTTTGTTCTACGGTATCGATCGCAACCGATTAAGCGTCTCACTTAACATCTACGATTATTATCATTCTTAGCACAATAGCACTTACCGACGACGTGGAATAATCGAATCGGTTGCTGCTGCTGCTTCGGACTCAATCTCTTCCGTCCAGATGTTGTACGTATGTCGACGACGGCGAGGAGTTATTTCGACGGGCGACGTTCCTCGCGTTTGTTTGTTTGTTGTTTTTTTTCCCTTCTCTTCGGTGTGGAAGACGTGAAAGAAGAAGAAGTGCGGCCACGCCACTTGCCATCCACTTCTCGATTGCTGCGCGCAGTTTTGCTGCTCGATGGCCGACTCCCACCAGACCTCCTCCAACACTTTAACGTTGCGTCACCATCGTTGTTGGCTGGCTTGCTGCTGCTGCTGCGGCCGCTGTCGATGTCGTCGTCGTTGCTGTTGCTAATCCCAGGAGATAGGGGTCTCGTCGCCTCTTTCGAACGCTACAAGAAGTCAGTTATCGATTTTCGTATGGCACGTCTCTTTCGTCCGCATACTTCCGTGCCATCGGCCTACGGTCAAGGCATTGCAAATCTTCTTCGTCATGCTATTGATCAATTTCTGTTTCTAATCAGGCGGCGACGTGTGTGTGTGTTTGTGGTATCTGCAGGAGAGGAGGATGCGCAACGTTAGAAATTCCAATTCGATGTTTATCAATTGATTTAATTCCGACGTTTAACGTTGATTACGCAATGAGAAGACGTCTTCGTCTCGATTCCTCATGATCACGATCATCTGCAAATCCAAGATGAAACTTATCTTATCTCCGGACATTAAGATGCTCTGTACTTTTAATCTTACCTCATTCATCGTCATTTTTCTGCACGTATTTCGCTATTATTATCAATTAGCTCTTATACGTTACATAACGATCCTTGATTTTTAAGTCATCCAACAAACGGACAATTAAGGTAATTATATTACATGCGATTGTATTCAAATTGTATAAGATTATTTCCGTTTCGAAAACCAAGCACCCGAGTGACGTCGATTCTTGGTGGCAGTCGCGAAACGTACGTGCAGCAACATCTGTGAGACGAGGATGGAATTGGCGACGCCGTCATCGATTTCCAAATTTTAAATTTTCCTGCAAGAAAACAGAATCAATTAAAACTTGTAAGTGATGATTGCATATGATATAAGTTTCTAATTAAATGCAATTAAAGTTAATTATAAAAGGAAGTGAACAAAATGAAAATGCAATAGCTTGTTTGCTTGGTTGCCAGCGCCATGCACAGCAATTCAAATTTTAATTGCAAATTACGGAGTCTCAAGTAATTTCAATCGATTTTCCTCAACACAATTGGTTTTCAAATTAAAGAGTAGATTCGCATTTATAAAGTTAATGCGATTTCGGTTGTTTTAGCAATGTTCGAAGATATAATACAACGAAGTTGCCTCAATTTTAGATTTGTGCTTCCAGAGCGGAAATTCTTTGCGATTCGTTTAGCATTTTAAATAACATCAATGACACTAGCAGACAAATGTAAAACGTTCAAGTTACCAACGTAAATAGAATAAGGGAACAGTAATAAATATCTCATTAAAATTCGGCGTGACCTATGGGTCGCCCTATATAACTGAAATGCTGACATGACATTTATTTTCGAACGAAACCGTAGCTTATGTAAATATCCTGATTCCAACTTAACTATACATTTTAAAGGTGCGTTCTTTTTATCTCGCTGAACAAATGAAGTGGATTAATTAGATTAACGAGTGCGATAGGGCGAAAAAATGTTTGTTTGCTGAAAATGATTACGTTATTATTTGTATATGGAATTGCGTAAATCACCTTCGAATTCGAGAGTAGTAGATATGAGATTAGTTGATTTGGATGATAAAATGTAGTTGGCTGAGTTACAGAAATAGCGAACTTCATTGTAAACAACTACTTCTATCTGATTCAATATGCAGTTGTCAAAGTGACGTCCGAATTAATTCTCGTTAAAAAATTCCATAAATCATTAATTAACAATTGTCGTCGCGCGTATAATTAATTAACGATTTGAATAGTAATAATAAAAGCGCGCCGTCGCTTTGCGCGTTATCGGTTTTCCGTCCGTTCATCCGCCTGACGACGACGACGACGCTGGAAAAGGGAGGAAGTTAGTAGGTGTTCGCTGTTGTTAGTGTCCGTAATCCTTCTATACATATCACTTTCCGCTATCCATGGAGCAATAATTGGGTTTTATTTTGATTCCGTACGTAAATTGTTTCGCAAAGAGAAATGAGCTTAAAAATTATGGTTTTGGCCATCGCTAGATATCATTCCGTTACGTTCAAGTCGTAAAAAGGATCGATTAGACGGGAAAAATGTATTGTGGCCATCATCGAAAGTGTCATCATCATCTGTACCGTACATATCGTCGTTATTGTGCTAATTGTTTTAAGAGTGTGGTAGAGTTTCCTGTTAGATCGATGACTTGGTTTAATATTTTTGGAGATTTATCGAGCAGATAGCTTTTGTTATTTTTGTGTGGGCCCCTTTCTTCCATTACTAACTGCTCTTAAATGATAGTAAGGTTCGTATCTATAGCATAAAGCTATACGACTTAAACGCTTTAATTGTGCGATAATGTTTTCCTCTTTTCTTTGTTTGCACGTTTGGCGTAAATCGCTGTTAAGGAAAAAACAAGCCATTATTAAATTCCCTATTGTTTCTATTGTATAAAACATAGACACAACAAACAACTAAAAAGTTTTATTAATGATAATTACGTTCGTACTTTTATGTTTGTTTTCAGTCCGTCGTAATTTGCATGCGTATTAAAAGTATTTAATATTTGCATTTAATGCAAGCGCACGTTAAAAAAGCCCAATGCTATCGAGAACAACTTGAATTTGCATTTACTCGCTGAAAAAGATTTGAAGAGCGGTGAACCTTTATTGCGCGAAAGTGTCTTCTGCAGTTTAGTGAACGAACGCTGGCGATTCGAAGAAGTAACCGCTAAAAAGTGGATTCAAACCAACGCACGTTGTTCCAAATCGAAAAATCATCGTCCGTTCACGCAACCGAATCATTTGAATCGAATCCAATTCGTATTTCTTCGCTCTAGGTATAGCCATCGAATGGACGGCGATGATACCCGCTGGCGACCGTTATCGGTCCTATGGCTGATGCTGATCCTATTGGGCACGTTCTTCTTCATCGTGAACGTCTTCCAAGTGAACTCGTACGAGCCGACGGTGCTGAAGAACGTCGCACCATTCGCGAGCGTTCGCAAGGACGAGGACGAGGAGGAGGACGAGGAGAAGAGGTTCGTGACGCCGTCGACGACCGCCGACGAGGACGTCGGCGTGTTGATGATAAATACGCCCGGTTGCCGCATAAACCGCATGGATCCGTTCGATCGTACGATCCTCAAGTACGTGGACAACACGAGTCGCCCGGAAACGTGCAACAACGGGCTACCGTCGTTGGTCGTGGCCGACGGCGGCGCTTTGTACGTGACGAACGCGACGTACGACGTGTACGCGATACGCGACACGAGCAAATTGTCTTGTTGCTATCGCGCGTTCTGGCGCGTCGAACCGGCACCGAACGAGTCCGACAACAAGGTGAAATACGCCGACCGGTGCACGGAGTTGAACGAGACGCGTACGACGCCGGCGGACGACGAGGAGTTCGTCAAAGTCACGTGCTCGTACAACGGCACGGAAATCTACAAGGAAATGTTCTCGTTCGTGCCGTTGAAGAATAATCGTACGTACGCGACGGACGATCGTCGATCGTCGTTGATGAACGTGCTGATCATCGGGCTGGATTCGATATCGCGTTTGAATCTGATTCGAACGATGCCGCGCACGTACGATTACTTGAAACGCAATCTCGGCGCTCACGAGTTCCTCGGCTACAACAAGGTGGCGGACAACACGTTCCCGAATCTCGTGCCCGCGCTGACCGGCGCGACGGTGAAGGAGATCGAAGGCAGTTGTTGGTTGAACAATTCGCATTTCGACGATTGCCCGTTCGTTTGGAAATTGTACAAAGAGCGCGGCTACACGACCGCGTTCGCCGAGGATTCCGCGTGGATGGGCACGTTCAATTACATCAAACACGGTTTCGGCAGGCAACCGACCGACTACTATTGGACGATATTTAACTACGTCGACGAACGCGAAACGGGCAACCAGCACAAGATGAACGTCTTTCGTTGCGCCGGGCCGCGTATGGTCTACAAGAAACTGATCGACTACAATCGACGGTTCGTGCGCAAGATGGACGCGACGCGTACACCGTACTTCGGTTTCTTCTGGGGCACCGGCCTCTCGCACGATTCCCTCAATTATCCGACGATCGGCGACGACGATTACGTCGCGTTGCTCGACGATTTCGCACGCGACGGTAATTTGGACCGTACGGCATTGATCGTGATGAGCGATCACGGCATGCGATTCGGCAGCATACGCACCACGTATCAGGGCATGATGGAGGAACGGTTACCGTTCTTGTTCGTTCGTTTACCCCCCGCGATAAGCCGGCGGTATCCGACGTTGGAGGCGAACTTACGTGCTAACGAGCGCCGACTGACGACCCATTTCGATTTGCACGCAACGTTAACGGATCTCGCGGACGATCTCGATCGATTGGTCGACAAATACGATCGAGATGTCATCAGCGGTGATAATAACGGTACGTTGAAGCGATCGTACAGTCTCTTGGACCGGATACCCGACACGAGGACGTGCGAATCGGCCGGCATCGACGATCACTGGTGCACGTGTCTGAATAGCGTCGAGGTGGACGTAAACGATTCGGACGTGTCGAGTGCGAGCGGTTTTGCCGTCGGTTCTATCAACGACATGCTCGCGCCGTACGCGGACCGTTGCGTCAATTTGTCGCTTACGAACGTGACGAGCGCGCGATTGCACACGCACGACGAGCACATGCGGTTCGCGGCGAAAGATTACACGATAGCGTTCGGCACGGCGCCGAGCGATGCCGCCTTCGAGACGACGGTGCGTTACGACGAGGGACTTAAGACGTTTAGCATCGTAGGGACAATAAGTAGGATCAATATGTACGGTAACCAGAGTCATTGCGTTGCCAATTTCCAAATGAAACTCTATTGTTATTGTAAAGACCTTTTAGAGGCGACCTAATCGAAGCTTTAATTGATAGTCGAATGATGGCCGTGGCGTAGGGGAGTTTCTTATCCTTTGCTCCATTGCGAAAGTCATTGTTCTAAGCGAAGGTGTTCCGTTTGCATCTCGGGGGATCGATCGATCGCGGGACGGGCGAAAGCTGACGGACAATAAGATAAATCGATGCGGTCGAACCAAACTAGCCACTAACTAAAAAATGAAAAAGTTTGCCTTCCATTATATCGTTATTTAAGTATTAGTACTAGAACGCGTTAAGAAAGCGGCAGAATTTCGACGTCTCGTTCTTGGTCGTCTCCCCCAACGATGGTTAGCAAATATTTTTGTTAATATACATATCACATATGATAAATGTGCCAAAAAGTGTAATTTTAAGGTATCACTCTTATTATAAAAAATAAACGCTTTTGCGTTTGCAATAGAATCCTTGTGAATTTGCCATTCATTACTTCAACATAAATCAAATTTCTTTCCTCAGCTTCCTCAACTTCGACGGTTGATTTAATTTACGATTTCAAAGAAGAACTATTTGAATTATAATACCAACATCCACTGCGCCTCTTGAATCTTTTTCAAATATCACAATTGATAAATGTGACAAGGAGCATTTAGGAATAGGGCTTTTGATATTTAATTGAGCTGATTTTTAATTATTGAATTCGAAACCGAAGGAAAATTTCAAAACTTACCACTAACCAGCGCAAGAAATTGATAGTTCTTCGGTGTCCCTGTTTGATCCTCCACTATCACCTTTGTAAGTTAGTAAACGGGCCCAATTTACTTATTTAATTAATTATCCATCACTTAAACACAGTCCACCGTTAAAACATTTATAAATTCCTTTTACAAAATCATAAGAAATTAAAATGGCGACTTAAGAACAATTTTCTTCTACATTTCGCCCGCCCTCTATGCTTGAAAAGCTACAACAACTTCATGATAATGCGAAGTACTGTATTAACAACTTCTCGAACAATGATTCAATTTTAAAATTTGCAATATAATTATAAATATTTAATTAGTGTTATTCTTAATTAGCGTATTGGTAAGTAAATATTATGCAGTATATATCTTACAAACGGTTTAGTCGGTTTTTAGGTTACAAATGAAGCAACAAGCTATTTCACATAGTAGCTTCAATGCAAAACAATAATATGGCAAAATCTTATGAATTGTGTGGATTGTTGAAGTGACTCCAAAGAAACACCCCATTTGATTATTAAATAGAGCATTGTTCGTGCACAGGAACTATTTCTAAAGTAACATCCATTCAGAATATGATAGCGAGTTAAATCATAATTATTTTGTCCAGAAAGTTGCTTTTGGTCTGGTAACGTTGGAATGTATTAGTAGCATCACCAGAAGGATGGAAAATAAGAGTATGTATTTAACAATTTAATAGTTACATTTTATTATTAATTCTATCATTTTGTAGACTGCATCAAGATTAATTACTTGCAGCGTCCGAATTCCACTTAAATCCATTGATAAGATAATGGTTTTCGATTATTGCACAACAAGTAAACAAAACCAATGAGAACAGATGCAATAATTAATCTCTCGCCCCGATTAGAACGGCGGCAACTGTTCGTTAACATCGACTCGGAGCATTTTATCCGCCAGGATGATCTTATTAATCATCTCGTGCTGATCACGACCACCGCCAATTTTCGCCAATTGGAACGCCTTCTCCATCATCACCTTGGACGGTTTCGGCAGATACGTCGGGAACTGCACGTTGAACTTGATTATCAGATTGCCTTTAGAGTTTGGATCCTCAAGCAATGGCATTCCTTCGTTCTCGACGACTTTCTCGTAACCGGGTCTGCGAGAAAATGCCGCATTATAATGATTGGAACGGGTTTCCTTCGCAACTTGTTCGCTCGATTGGATTTACCCGACGATATCGGTGATCGGTATGCGAATGATCCGATGATCCAACGTGTGAACGACGATCGTCGTGCCGATTAGCGCCTCTTGTAACGTTATCATCGCTTCGGTGATCAGATTGTTGCCCTCGCGGATGAAATATTCGTGCTTACGGTCCTCCGTCACGAAAATAATGTCCGCTGGAAGCCAAACGAGTATTACTCGCTAATAGAGCTCGATGATTTTAGGATATTATCGGCGTACCGGGTATCTGTGTGGGATTCTGATCGCCCTCCTCCGGGAACACGATTTGCGTGCCCGCTTTCAGTCCCGGCTTAATCGGGATCGTCAAGATTTTCTCCTTGATCTCCGTCGTCGCACGATCTTCGCTGGCGTACGTCAACTTTTGAATCTTCATCTTCTTCACGCCACCGAAGAACACCTCGTGCAACGTCAAACACAACGGATGATAGATGGCGTCCTGCTTCTTCTTGAACCCTTTACCGTCGTTCGTCTCGAAGATCGGCGGCATCGGTTTGAGTAAATAGTCCAATAGATCCGCGTACGGCGACGTCGTACCGAAGAAATCGCTAGAAAAGCGAGAGGAGGATAATGGCGAAAGGCGATTTCGATCGCTTACCGATAAGTCTTCATCGGATCGCCGTGATATCGATAGGGTTGTATGTAATCGTCCGGTCCGGGGACGCCGCGTTTCAATCCCTCCTCGCCGTACTGGTCGTAGACGGCGCGCGTGAACGCGTTCGATAGGACGTCGTACGCTTCGCCGATCATTGCGAACACTTCTTCGGCGTGCGGTTCTTTCAAACGGTCCGGATTGAAAGTTAACGCTAACGCGCGATACGCTTTCTTTATCTCCAGATCCGTACCGTTGCGGGACACTTGCAGCACGCCGTAATAATCGACACCCATTTTCTTTGTGCGATCAGCGAGAATCGTTCGATGGTTCAAAAACTTGATTGATGAGTGCGAATCTTCAATTGAAAATAAGGGACGGATGACAATTTAGATTGATTTGCTTGAAACGAGTTGTCAATCGCAACATACAGGCAAATTGTTCGTAAAGCGCAACTATTTTTACGTTATGATATTTGCAACAAATTAATTTATGATTTGTTGGTAATCAGTGTTTGTAAGCAACTTTATTGTTTAATGGAAAATTTTCTTGTTATTGTATTTTAATGATAAGTTATGCAAATAAGGCACAATTGAAAGTGACTTTTCTGTTATTCATGGTAATTGTTAAAATATAAAGGCAAAAAGAACCGGACTAGGAAGTTGTTGCGAACGATTGTCAAAATGCGAAAACTTTGATAGCGACTGCAGACGTTGGGACGATTGCAAATTAATTTCATGCTACTGTATTTAAGCTGTTTAAATAAAAGAATAAAAGCGATATTCGAATGATTCAGGAAGCTAATTAATATAGGTTTAATTGCCATCTATAGGTATAAATAGCCGTTTTGTTTTGCATCAGCAAAATAGATCGCAATAAGATCTTTCGCTGAACGCAATAATGAAACAATACGCGAATTACGTTTTCTTGCTTTTTCTGCTCGTCGATTCGTTGCAATTAATTGCGGGTCAGTTTAAATGCAAAAACCACGATATCATCACCAACTTCAACAGGGACAAAGTAAGCAAACTTTTGATTTCAAAATTCGAAAAAATCATCCTCTCATCGAACAGTTTTTGGGCCGTTGGTACAACGTCGCCCGGAATCCGACCAATTACGACGTCTTCTTGAAATGCGTCCAGTTCGATGCCACGTCGAGCGCACCAGATACACTCGCTTTGCCACAGGTGACCAAAGAAACTTAGTGAGTGCAACGTTTGCTTTTCGCCAATGTGCGTGCTAACTTTCGGTTTATTCTTTCAGCGCAAATAAACCGTACAAATACGGCGTTTGGTTGAAACACGATCCGTGCTCGACGCTGGGCGCGTTCGATGTCACGGTCGTGCAGCACGGCGTCTATTGGAAATTCCCGCTGGGAATAATCGACATCGATTACGATTCGCACGTCATCTTCCAGGGATGCGATTACAAGAGGGAAATTGGTGAGCTTTCGGGCGAGAAAATTGAGCAAAACAGTGTTTGATCGTGACATTTTCTACTTGCAGAATATTTATGGATCGTCACTCGGAAGAGAAACGCGTCGAAATCGCAGTGGAAACGGTTGAACATGATTCTGGCGAAGAAAGGAGTCGATGTGCAAAACTTGATTATCGTCAATCAAGATAAGTGCTAATGTTAAAAAACAAAAACGTTTCTGGAATTAATAAGTAATATATTCCACGAAATAAACGAAAAGTGTCTTTTTTATCATTTTTTTCAATATCGGCAGATTGTCTTTAAAAAAAAATCTCCCTGGGTTGACAACTTAAATCTTTGCAGGACTTCTTTATAGTTAAATCAAGTTTTCATCCTTTTCTCGTTGTTGTTC
This sequence comes from Hololepta plana, assembly GCA_963695495.1. NCBI lineage: Eukaryota > Metazoa > Arthropoda > Insecta > Coleoptera > Histeridae > Hololepta > Hololepta plana. Next base: position 10,692,326 of record OY968836.1, read on the forward strand.
TTTAGTTGTTTCTATATGCAAATAATGCGATTAGTTTATCATTAGAAATTTAGCGAATACAAACTCTTACGTTAATTAAATCAAGTAATTTGTAACGTCAAAACTAATGATGTTGTCACATGTCACTGTTGTTGGCAAGTGTCATTGGTATTGACAAGTGTTATTGACTTTGACAAATGTCGTTTTGACATTAACTTAAGGTTTTCGATGTTTGACAACGTTTCACTGCCTACTTCAAATGGATTTCTTTTTGATGGCTCTGTATTATTGCAACAAATAGTCGCGAACGAGCGACTATTTGCAATGATAATTAACAAATTTTACCGGCGATAGCCTGCTTTTGTTATTCAAATTCAATTTAAATTATTGTATTTAAACTACCGAGACTATGATTTCATTTCAATCATTCAAAGAAAGAAATAAAACCAATATTTGAATAATTCACGCAAACGCTTATTATAATCCCTTATTATTCGCCACACATATAAATAGCAATTCTCTTGCATCGAACGTAGCAATGAAACGATTCGCAAATTACGCTTTTACGCTCTTGTTCGTCGACGCGTTGCAACTAATTGCGGCCGATTTTAAGTGCCAAAACATCGGTGTCGTGAGGGACTTCCAAACGGACAAAGTAAGCGAGTTTCGCAAACGTTCAATTAATCGTTAAACAATCTCTTCGCCGAACAGTTTATGGGCAGATGGTACGATGTCATACGGAACCCGAGCGTTTATGACGCCTCCTTGAAATGCGTCCATTACGACGCCAAATCGATCGCACCGAAGACCATCGACTGTCGACAAATGACGCGACGAGTTGAGTGAGTACAATCCCGTTTTTTTTTGCATTTGCAAAAAGCTCTTGCTTTTGTTTGTTTGCCTTTTTTTTGCAGTACGAACGAACCGTACAGTTACGACGTGTTCCTCGAGCGCGATTCGTCTCCGACAACGGCATCGTTCGCCGTCACGATCCTGCAGGATGGCGAACGTTCCGTTCTCGATTTGGGAATCGTCGACATCGAGTACGATTCGCACGTCATCTTCCACGGATGCGATTACAAGAGGGAAATTGGTGAGTTGTACTTTCGATGACGAATTCTAATTGATTGATCGTCATCTTTTCGCAGAATATTTATGGGTCAGCAGTCGCACGAGGCGTTTGTCGAACTCGCAATTGCGCCGGTTGTACAAGATTTTGGCGATGAAGGGAATTAATACGCGAAATCTGGCGATTGTCGATCAGCACGATTGCAAATGATCGATTGCGAAGTTACTGTTGTCGTTAATTTACAACTTTTTACATCAAATAAACGTTAATAATCTTGCATTTACGCAATAGATTTTCCAATGCCAATTGATACGTGAGATTAGTGCAATAAACTGCTAGCGAAAATGTTTTATTGCGCCAATAAACGTTCCGTTAATGATGATTATGCTGAACGCTCAAAACACGCTTCTTTATGCAATCCTTCTCGTTTAACAGCTTGTTATTGTTTTTTAGCGCTGCTAGACGCAAATAACGCGATCTGTTATTCGATGATTATTCGAATGAGAGCATAAGGGCGATATTCGAATAAAGCAGGAAACGCGTCCACAATTGTTTCCCCGACTTCTCTTGTTTGCCATCGTATATAAACGCCAGTCGAAAACAACGGAATACGATCCGCTTCCGAACGCGACAATGAAATAGTAGTGGGCGTTTTGCATTCGCAGTTACTCCGCCAAATTTTTGCAGCACGAACGAACCGCACGAATTCCGAGTTTACCTCGAGCGCGATCCCCGCACGCGAAAAGCATCGCTCACCTGCACGGTCGTGCAGAAAGGCCTTCGTACGGAGCACAGGATGGGGTTGATCGATGTCGATTATGATTCGCACGCGATCCTCCATGGATGCGATTACGGCGACAAAGTTGGTGGGTCCCTGTGCAAATAACCAAAAAAAAAAGAAGAAGCGATTTTCCTTTTCTCGTCGAATAATTTTCCTCTTGCAGAATACTTATGGATCGCCAGCCGGTCGAGATTCCTGTCGAAATTGCAGTGGAAGCGGTTGCACACGATTTTGGCGACGAAAGGCATCAATGCGCGAAACTTGATGCTCGTCAATCAGCACGATTGCTATTAATTCGTCAATAAACGCAATTAGCATCAAACTCGTTTATTCGTTTGAGAATGTTTTCGCCTTCGATCGATCGATTGAACCGCGTTAATCTCGCCGCTTAAGAATGATTTATGACTTACCTTTCGTCGGTGAAGGACAAAATCATAGAGGCAATTAAGCCTCAAGTAAATGCGCTCTAATTAAACTATATTAATCGATATTGCACGATAATCCGTTAATTTCGATGTAGTTTATTATATATACGGGGGATAGCAAAAACGTGAATTGAACGCCAAGGCACAAACTAAATTTGAATTGGCATTTTGACGCCTTTTGGATTTCTCCTTGGTCTCCAAGCTTTGCTGTTTAATAAACTGTGAAGTTGGCAAAAAAATGAAACTTCCTACTCCCATTAACCTTCGAAACAATCAGATACAATCAAACTAATGCTACTTGATGGGCAGACTAACCTAATTTTTTCCGGAGGCGCCTTGTATCGTATTATCCGATGGGATCAAGAATTTGCGTCAATTGATAAGCGCTTCTTACTCACGGACGATATATAAAAGTCGTCTTTCGCGCTGGCTCGACACCAGAAAAACTAACCAACGCTTGACCTGAAGCCGACAATGATGTTCGACAGGTGTGCGGTCCTCTCGTTGCTGACGCTCTTCGCCGTCGGCAGCGCCGCAGGGCAATTCAATTGCAAAAACGTGGGCGTCGTCGCGAATTTCCAAAGGGACAAGGTAAAACTTTAGGCAAAAGAGGCCGCAACAATCATGTCACCCTTCGTTTGTTTCTTTCTTTCGCAGTTTATGGGCACGTGGTACGATTTGGCACGTAATCCGACCCCGTTCGATCCGACGCTGAAGTGCGTCGCTTACAAGGCGAAAGCGATCGATAACGAAACGATCGATATTTATAAAGACACGCGCGACATTTAGTAAGTGGCGACGATTTTGCGGTGTTTTTTGTTTTGTCTTTCGGGTAAAATTTGCACTTTCAGCTCGAACAAACCGGTTTATTTCGATGCCGCCTTCGTGCATCCGGCGAATACGCGAACGGCCCTCTTCGAGACGATCGTGCGAAAGGACGGACAGACGGCCACGTTCGAATTGGCCATCGTCGAGATCGATTACAAGTCGCACGTGATCTTCCATCGGTGCGATTACGAGCGAGAGATGGGTAAGAAGTCGATGGCTACTTTTCTTTAAATCGGTTCGTTTCTACGTTTGGCTTCTCTTTAAGAGTACGCGTGGATTGCGGCTAGGGACAGGACGGTTTCGCGGGCGAAAATCAACTCGTTGGTGAAACAGTTGAAGCGCAAAGGGATCGAGACGAAGCATCTGGTCTTCGTCGATCAAGACGATTGTCCGAATTAGCCGATTCAATTTGAGCTGGCTTTTTACTCGATTTTCAAATAAACCTTCGGCAATTTGAAATTTGCGAACTTTTTCTATTAAATTGATGTTTCGTCCTTTCATTTGTCATCAGTGGTCCAACATTCGTAATTTGATTAAGACCGATTTACAAAAAAGAAGGTGAAGAAATTGCAATAAATATCATTGCGAAACGAGCAAACGGTGACTTGTTTGTTTGCGGTTATCAGGAGAAACGCATTTGCTAAAATTGCGGTGCTCTAGATTTATATGGGCTAGGATTTAGCGCCGCAAAACATAGAAAAAGGCTTCTTTCGACGAGTTCAAATCAAAGCCAGTTCCCAAAATATGACCGAATCTCAATGTGAAACTCACAATTGCAGTCTAATTAATCGATCTCTAACGTTTATTCCCTTAATTAATCACTTTAAGAGCTCCAAAATACGCTTATTGCAATTTGTGCGAAAATGCAAAAGTAGAGAAGGGTCCCCTCTTCTATAAAAGTGAAAAATTTGAAAAAAAAGAAAGTCTCAAAAAAGGAAAGAAACTCAATGTAAAATTCACAATTGAACTCTAATTAATCGATCCCTAACTTTTCTTGCCTTAATTAATCACTTTAAGAGTTCCAAAATACGATTATTGCAATTTGTGCGAAAATGCAAAAGTAGAGAAGGGTCCCCCCTTCTATAAATGTGAAAAATTTGAAAAAAAAGAAAGTCTCAAAAAAGGAAAGAAACTCAATGTAAAATTCACAATTGAACTCTAATTAATCGATCCCTAACTTTTCTTGCCTTAATTAATCACTTTAAGAGTTCCAAAATACGATTATTGCAATTTGTGCGAAAATGCAAAAGTAGAGAAGGGTCCCCCCTTCTAAAAATGTGAAAAATTTGAAAAAAAAGAAAGTCTCAAAAAAGGAAAGAAACTCAATGTAAAATTCACAATTGAACTCTAATTAATCGATCCCTAACTTTTCTTGCCTTAATTAATCACTTTAAGAGTTCCAAAATACGATTATTGCAATTTGTGCGAAAATGCAAAAGTAGAGAAGGGTCCCCCCTTCTATAAAAGTGAAAAATTTGAAGAAAAAGAAAGTCTCAAAAAACGAATGAATTTCAATGTAAAATTCACAATGGAACTCTAATTAATCGAACTCTAATTAATCCCTTATTAATCACTTTATTAATCACTTTAAGGCTTGAAAAATACGATTATTGCAATTTGTGCAAAATTGCAAAGTTCTCTAGAAATGCAAAACTTAATGAATTAATAATTGAATCAAACCTTCTGCAATTAGTGTCGAATTTTTGAAAATAATATCTCATTAGTTGTGCCATTGCCACATGTTATTAATTAGAACGCTTATCGCCAGTCGATTGGTGATTTCCCAACGATCTCTCGCTTCTTATCAATAACAACACCTGATGGTTCAATATTTACGAAATTTTCCAAAAACATAATACGAACGGTCGATAACACGAAAGTTGTGCAAGGTCGACGGGATAATAACAAACGAAGAACTATCGTCTCTTGCATCACGCGCTTAACTTTTAATTGAAGACGTCGTTAATCAAATGACCATCAAGCGATTTAGATTCGAACAGGGCAATCATTAGGAGCCTTCTTCGTACGCATATAAAAGGAGCATTCGCTCTTCGGCAACCATCAAACCGAATCCAATTGTCAAGCAGCAACAAGAAAACGTACAATGAACCAATACGCCGTAACGCTTCTAGTCGCCATCGTCGGCGCCGTCAGCGTGACTAATTGCGAATTCGTTTGCAAACAGGCGGACGCCGTTGGCAATTTCAACGGAAGCGCCGTAAGTACCGAGCACAAGAACAAATTCCGCCGTTGCTCGCGTTAAAATCGCCTCAAATTTCCTTCAAGTATCTCGGCACGTGGTACGAATACGCTCGCAATCCGACCATCTACGACGTCACCTACAAGTGCATCACATTCAACGTGACGTCGGCGAAACCCTTGCAATACGACATGGCCATCTCGTCTCGGAATATTTAGTAAGTACCGGGCGATCAAAAAAAAATTAAAAAAATCAACAGCACGGTTTCTTCTACGACATCTCCATTTCCTTGTCCAGTTCAAACGAACACGTGGACGTCGAGGCACATCTGAAGCAATCCGGCGAGGCGTCGTTGGCCCTCTTCTCGGCCCACATCGTCCAGAACCAAGTGAGCGGTTACTTCATCCTCAGCGTGATCGACATCGACTACGAGTCGCACGTCATCTATCAGCGTTGCGACTTCGATAGGAAGATCAGTAAGTGGTCGCATTAACAATCGAATCGCTAATTGTTTCGGGTTTGTTCGTCGATCGTAGAGTACCTATGGATCGCGACCAGGGAACGCGTGTTGTCCGAGGAGAAGGAAAAGGCGCTGTACCAGATCTTGGAGGCGAAAGGCGTCGAGAGCAAGTATTTGAGAAAAGTCGAACAGGATTGCGAGTGAGCGCGATTTTTTTTTTTTTGGTGGAAACAATCGAAACTGTTGATGGAAATAAAGGAAATTGACTTTTTACGCATTCCCTTGTCTTCCCCTTTAACTCGAAAGCCGCGAATAATTGCTGCATGAAGGCAAGCAATGCCTAAACAGCTCTAACAGTGAGCGATTAATTACCAATGAAAACGAATCTGTGATTAATTATGCAACTGATAATGGATTTTGTATCGTTTCTCTCGATTCAAAAACGCAAGAGGAAAGGTCAACGCCCTAACGCAAGCCTCAGCCCGATAACTCTTATCAAATGCGACGTTTGTTAAGTAGCACTCGCTATAAATACGCGGCTCGCACGCGTAAATCTCGACAATTTCTCAGCGAACGCGAACGGGGCAATTTCGAATCGAAGATCGATCAGAAATGGCAACCCCGATCCACCGCGCGATCATAACGTCGCTTTTCGTTGCGGCCGTGTTGGCATCGATCGTCGGGTGCGCGTTCAATTGCGAACGCGCGGCGCCGGTGAACGATTTCGACGTGGGGGCGGTACTGACGGAGCATTTTTGTCGTTTGCCATTCAAGTCGCGTTTCGCCTGTTTTTGCAGTTTATGGGCAAATGGTACGAATTGGCGAGCAATCCGACCAAGTACGATGTCACGATCAACTGCGTCAGATACAACGCCACGCTGTCGGACGGCGACACCATCGAGATGGCCGTCGACGCGCAAAACATCTAGTGAGTAACCCGCAAGTTGGTAGAACTGAATTGTTGATCCGCCGGTATATTTGGAGCATTTGTACGTAGATTGAGTTGAAAATTGAGTGGGAACTCGATTTTGTTGCTTGGAAACTTTGACTTCCAGTCTCAAAGTCGTCCAAGAGAGATGCTTTCGTTCAAAGTTTAAACTTCGTTCAGTACCATTTTGTGCTTAAAATGTTTCTTCATTCCGAAATTGTCTTTAGTTCGGGGGATCTAGTGAAGTTTGAGGTTCACTTGTCGCATACGGCTGGAAGCTTTAACGTGGCTTCGTTCAAGGTGCGCGTCCTCGAGTTCGATTACGATGACATCCTATACGCCGATGTCGTCCATGTCGATTATGCGTCGCACGCGATATTCCACGGTTGCGATTATAAGAGAGAACTTGGTGAGGCAGTTTGGCGCAAATTCGCATTTTAACGCAATTAATTGCAAATAAGCGAATTCATACAAATTACCAATTGCTTAGAGTACGTTTGGATCTTGGGTCGCGAGCGCGCGTTACAAAGCGACAAGTTGCTCCAGTTCCACGAGCTTTTGAAGAAGAAAGGTATCGACAGCAAACACGTGGTCGCAATCGATCAGGAGGATTGTAAGAATTGAGCGAATAAATAATAATCGCAGTGTCCACTTTTTATTATCTAATTCTTAACCTTCCAAAAATTCGAACCTTGACTTTTGACATGTCTAATAATAGTTCCGGAAATTACTTATGGTTGGATGAAGATTTAATATGTGTAGTCGAGACGGATCGCGTTTGGCGATTTTGCAAGTCAGTAACAAAGAAATCAATTTGCAACATGATAACAGTTGATCAGTCGATTAGGACCTTAACTCGGTCTACTTGCAGAAATGACCTGCTTTTGTTTTGATTGCTTGTTATCAATTAATGATGGCATTGAATTCTCCAAATCTCTGACTCGAAAAGGAAAACTTTCATGTTTTTCTTACCTGTGCAATGAAAACTTCCGTAAAAGCGAAAACAAAAAAAAACAAGATTTTCTAGTAGGCAAAAACAAATTAATTTATTTAATAGCCTTAGGTCGATGTTAAAAGACATTTGGATGACTTTCAAATGACAATTAAAAGAGATGTTAATTAGCTAAATGATTTGCGATCTTGCGTAATGTAGTCGTTTGCCTCCACGCATTGACTGTTATCTAACTCTTCGGCCAAGTGAACAAGGCCGCGACCGTGGACCTTTCTTTCAGAAAATTACGCCTAATTAATGAACGATTCTTCGACATTAAGAGAAAGATAAACGCTTATCAGTAATAAATTTTTGGAAAAAAAATGGGGATCCTCACAGGTTACCTCTTGAGAGGAAGAGGAAAAAAGTTAAAGTTGAACAATGGGAGGTAAACCGCAAAGAGTGGGAGGCGGATAAATACCGTTCGAAATGGGCTAAAATGCGTAGTATTGTAGTCCTCAAGTGTTAACAAAAACCACATAAGAATGGGCAGATGCGAGTTGTTCTTCGTCGCTTTTGGTATCCTACAGTTAAGCGCGTTAATTCGCGGCGAGTTTGCGTGCAAGCAGACGGACGGCGTCACTAATTTCCAGAAGGAAAAGGTTGTTATTTTCGGGTAGCAATCGGATTGCATTTTGATTATTCCTGCACGTTCCGTTACAGTTGATTGGTCATTGGTACCTGATGAAGAGGAATCCGACAATTTACGATGCGACGCTCAAGTGCCTCGTCTACAATGTTACCACGTTACCGTCGAACAAGACGGCTGCATACGTACATGGCGAAAATATTTAGTAAGTTGCCAAACATGCTCGAGCTTTAGTGTTCCTCTTGCAGAAATCCTCTCAGAGAAATTTCACAAAAGAAGATTGCCAAATACAAACAATATCCATAAAGAAATTCGTGGTAATCTTGGCCAAAAATTGTTCAAACATTCTCGCATTTAATGCAAATTTATTACTTTGTTGTCTTGCTTCTTCCATTAGCTCAGATACTCCGGTTAAACTCGAATTAATGCTCGACCATCCGAAGGATGCCAAAGTGGGCGAAATACACGAGCACTTCGTGTACAAAAATACGACCGTGTATTTGGTCCTCCGAATCGTCGACATCGAGTACGATTCGTACGCCATCTTCCACGGTTGCGACCAAGAGGCGGAGATCGGTGAGTGAAACGATGAAACGGAGACAAGCCGAAGGAAAACGGTCGTTAACTCATTTTTGCAGAGTACGTGTGGATCTTAACGCGAGAGCGATCGATCGCGGACGATTTGTACGAGCGATTCGATGGCATTTTGAAAGAGAAAGGCGTCGAAACCAAGTTTCTGTCGCGAGCGCCACAATCCGATTGCCATAACTGACGGGGATTTCATTCGCAATTATTAGAGAAGACTTTGCCCGAAAGTCGCAAGCGGGCGAAGAAAATTTACCATTCACCAAGAGGAACTGTTATAGAATCAATTGTTGGCAATAAATAACCAACGGAATATTTGCTTTTTCTTTGCCATCTCATCGTCCACTTTGTCAGCGCGCTGCCATTGACATCAAGTGCGACTCTCCATATCGAAGAACCAAACCACTGTCGGCGAAACGTTACCAACAAAATAGAGAAAAACTCAACAGTAACAATGAATGGACGCAGAAGAGAGCGAGCGCAAACAAAACTGCAACTGACGTGAATGGAAAATCTCGATATACAGTTTGTCCAGCGAATAAAAGCCTGCGAAATGATGACAGCGGCGCGAGAAGTGGAGCGCTTTTCCCTCCTTGTAATTAGACTAACAAAAAAAAAATAACAAAAAAATTGTATAGCGTACATCTCACCAGAAGAATCCCCAAGGAACCGGAAATAGAAGAAGGAGTCGAGGAACTATTTCACGAGAGAAAAAGAAGAACGGGACCAAAGAGGTTGGCCGACCGCGGCGCGACTGAACGGAATCCGGCACCTTCGTTTTCCACGTTTTACACGAAACCGACGCCGCAATCGACGTCGCCGTTTTGCGACACGTGTTACCATTCACACCGTGCATTAAAAGAAGTGGAAGGCCCACAAAAAAAAAACAGATAGAGAACGGAATATAAAGTGTTGAGAGGTTGGAGGCGGAGGGAGGACGTTGAGGAATCAAGACGGACGAAAAGTTGCACGTGGAGCAAGAGAAGAAGAAGATGTCAAACACTTTTACCGCTATTATTCTTAAACGCGCGAACATTTTATCGGAAATCAATTAAAAGCAATTCGTGGTCGCGATTCCTTACTCTTATCCCGTTTCTCCCTTCTTTTGTCTATGTCTTTTTTTTCAAGCTATCGTTTCCCTCCGACGCATCATCTCGATCCCTCGCACAGAAACACTTTTCTGTCCTTCTTCTGCGTTCTTTTTTTTTTGTTGCCGCCGCCACGATTCACTTAACACCCGACCGCTTTTAGTTAACAGCATCGCTTTACATCCTCCTCCTCAGTCTCGCACCATTCTTTGCTGCTTTTGTCTCACCGACACGCAATTTCTTCGTCGATGCTCCTGCTAACATATTTTCCGTCTCGATTCCCATCATCTCCCACGCATCCTCAACCGTCGTCGCATTAATACGTAACCACGTAGTTGAAATGTGGTGAAAAGGAAAAGAGATTGAAAGAGAAAAGTCTTTCAATTTGAAAAGGAATCTCCAAAAGTTTGTGTCAGGATCAGCAGGAAGTTTGACTAAGTTTAAAAAGTTTCGTTTTCGCTGTTCATTTCCTCTCTAAAATTGAAATGATGGAAAACATGAAAACGAAAGCAGGAAAATTAGAAAAGGAAAGACTTTGAGAATGAAGAGGAGTCTCCAAAATTTCTATCAGGATCAGCAGGAGGTTTGACTAAGTTTAAAAAGTTTCGTTTTCGCTGTTCATTTCCTCTCTAAAATTGAAATGATGGAAAACATGAAAACGAAAGCAGGAAAATCAGAAAAGGAAAGACTTTGAGAATGAAGAGGAGTCTCCAAAGATTTGTATCAGGATCAGCAGGAAGTTTGTCTAAGTTTAAACAGTTTGGTTTTCGTTGTTGATTTCCTCGCTGGAATTAAACATGAAAACAAAATCAGAAAATCAGAAAAGGAATGATTTTGAGAATGAAGAGGAGTCTCCAAAATTTGTATCAGGATCAGCAGGAGGTTTGACTAAGTTTAAAAAGTTTCGTTTTCGCTGTTCATTTCCTCTCTAAAATTGAAATGATGGAAAACATGAAAACGAAAGCAGGAAAATTAAAAAAGAAAAGCTTTGACAATGAACAGGAGTCTCCAAAGATTTGTATCAGGATCAGCAGGAAGTTTGTCTAAGTTTAAAGTTTCGTTTCTGCTGTTCATTTCCTCTCTGGAATTGAAATTATGGAAAGCACGAAATCTAAATCAGAAAATCAGAAAAGGAAAGACTTTGAGGATGAACGCGAGTCCGCAAAAGATTGTATCAGGATCAATCAGCAGGCAGTTTGACTAACTTTAAAACCTTAATTTTCAGTGTTCTTCTTCTTGAGCAAGTGCAACTAAAAGGAACCCGAAAAAGTCTCTCAAAGTTTGATTCTCACTGCGTCGTTCTGTTTACGATTTTCCCTTCCGGTCCTCCATTTGTCGTTGCGTTATTGATAAATCATTAACCGTCGCCTATAATCGCCGATAACGACCGTTGCTGGCGATTTACTTTAACGAATAATTTATAATGCTGATCGTTAAAACTAACGAGCGCCCATTCTTCATATCCAATCGCGAGTAACATTTAATAACGCAATAGATTATTTAAACCGTAATAATAACGATAATAAATGGACGAGAAGACGAAGAAAACAACAAAAAGAAGAAGAAGCTCCCATCGATTGTTGACAACAAGTGATTGTTTGTCGCAGGGCCATTAAGCCAAAAAAAAACAATCTCCAGCTATTTTTTTTTTTCATAACGGCCGGGATTTCGCCCATCCACCACCCCTTCGGTGGCTGGTATTAAGCCTAAACTCAAACAAACCACCCACCGCCTCGAGGAAAAACGATGGGAGAACGAAGCGTCCGGAGGTGGGGTTGATTCGTATACAAAATGATAATGTTCATCGTTGACAGGTCGAAAGGGTGAACGCGGCGAGCGAAGGGATGATGACGATGACGATGAAGAGACCGGCGTCGACCAATAGGGCGGCGACGTCGGCGACGAGGGCGACCAATGAACGGCGACAGAGAGCCACGACGGCCCTCTGATCGTCGGTCTTTTTGATCGCTCGACGACGAGGGCGAATGGGCGGTAACGCGGAACGTTATCCTTTTCTTCTTCTTCTTTTGCGCCCTTTTATCTTCGGGTGGAAATTCATTGTTTCCCGACACGTCCACCATATTAAGCCGCATTATCGCGAAATACCGGCGAGTGGCGAGAAAATTGCAAGAACTAGAAGACGTCCTATAAAAGAAAGGATAACATAATTTATGGAAGAAGCGTTTTCGCGTTAAGAGAAAGGGATGGTTTTCCCAGTGTTTCGCGATAATTCCGACCGAATAGTTTAGTGCGAATCTGCAAGAAATCGCGAGAGAATTTTGGGTAAGTTTGCATTAAAGTTTACGTGATTAACATCATCGAGTGGCCTTGATTGATCACGCAGTTATTGCAAAGAAAACTTATTTAAATCTTTGCGAAATTTACTCAACAAATACTTACAACTTAAAAACTTACATCATCAGAATTGCAAATTTATGCTTGAATCGCGATGAATAAAAATCAGATTCGCGTAATCATTTTGCAATTGAAATATCGAACCCTTTTTCGGATTTATTTGCACAATCATCTTGCGAAACCTTTAACGAATTGCAACCGAAACGACTTGCTATTGTATAACACATTTTAATGCAGTCAACGCAATTTGCAAATCTGCTACGTTATCATTGCGACCCTCGAAAAAAATGCAAATTTTTCATTTTCAAATCGTATTAGTTCCGGTTTGGCCTAAGGAAGAAGAAGCGCTCTCTCTTTAACGCAATTTTGTTTTTCTACACCGTCATCGTTTGGTGATTATCGCACGTTTCTGCAAACTTATTCGCACATGGTGACACTACATCGATATTAACGCCTCGATAATCCGCCGTGAAGAACACGAGCGGATTCGATCATCTGTCGCCGCGAATTTGAATTTAAAATCTTGCACCACGGGATGGAAACTTTATATTTTGCACCTGTCACACACACTCTTGCGAATTTTTAGCAAAATTATCATAATGCAATTTCATGTTGCATACGTGCGAAAGGGAAGCGAAAATTGCGATTTGATTGAGGCAAGGCCTTCATTCGCAAAGGCGTGTTGCTTCTTCAGAAATATACGCGCGAATTTATTGTGTAGTTTACAAATTTTGCGATTGCAAAAAGCATGCCTTTTAATTGGAAACTTGGCTCGAGGAATCTTGCTCTAAGCATCGGAATGATTTCAAATTTTAATCTAAATCCTTCTGAATATTGAGCAACAACCTCTCGCAATTCCGCAAGCATTTTCTCTTTTGTTTCGTGTAAAAGAGTTGGACCCTACGATGCGAATAAGGCGAGAATTTAGCCATTTGGCCCTTTTTGCGATAAAGTCAATCACGATTGTGATAACCCACCGGTGGCACCGATTAAATAAAATTCTATCGGAAATTGGCCTCTTCCTGCTTGGATTTCCTCTTTTTTTTTCTGTCGTCGCTGCCTTTCCAACCCTCTGAACAACGCACATTTATACGCACGTTTAAACCGCACGAGGGCGGACCACCCTCGGACCGAATTAACAACTCGCTTTCGTTACACGAATCCGTTATTAATGACTTTTGGAACAACAACAAAATAAAAGAACAATTTGTTCGCAATCTGTTCGAATTTCGTAACATATTGTCGTGTACCTTGCACACCTATAATTTCCAGTAATCACCGTGTGTGGCGTGTTTGAAAGGACAACCAAAAGCGAGCGAAAGAATTAACAATAATAACGCGTGCTACTTGTTGTTGTTGTTGTTAATGTCACCCTTTATTATCTTTTCGTGGGGGGGGGGGGCAGGGGCGTTTATTAAACTCTCCCTTGTTCTGCAACGGGTTTACCACTCGCCGTACCCTTCAATCTCTTTATCGCACTCGCCACTTCAATTAAGGGCTAAAGAAAAGATAACAAATGAATTATAATGAGGTGTACAGGTGTTAAAATCGCCATAAATTTCTCATAAGCCCATCCGCAGCGACGGCCACTCGACCCTCACATTCTTGTGCCGCTTTTCGTTTGTCATATCATATCCATTGTCGATCATCATTTTGCAGAAGATGGAGGACACGTCTTCGTTAGCATCGCCAGTCATGATGACGACAACGTCTTCGTCGTCTTCGTCGCCGAAGCACGATGGCCTGTGCAAAGTTTGTGGCGACAAAGCGTCGGGCAAGCATTACGGCGTCGCCAGTTGCGACGGCTGCCGAGGATTCTTCAAGAGGAGCATCAGAAGGTTGTTGGACTTGCGAAACTTTCATTTCTTTCCCCTAATTGATCGTTGCGATAGATAGAAACATTTTATTCGTGATTAGATTTGGAATCATTAGGTGGAAAAAAGTTGATACGTTGTTGTTTTGCGAGAAGAGGACAAACAATTTTCGCGAATAACTTGGTTTGTAGTTGATTTAGCGACGTTTTAGCCCTTACTAAAGTTGTAGCTGACGGAAAATTTTACACAAAAGCTCCTATCGATTGTTATCGTACGGCTTCAGGTTAAGAAGTTATATTGGCAGTCATATACTTAACAGCAACTACAAGACTGAAGTTTGCTTTAAACAATTTTTTTTTGCATATAATTTTTTGCCAATTAAAGGAAATCTCATCTTAGGAATCTAGAGTACGTCTGCAAAGAGAACGGCCGTTGCGTGGTCGACGTGACCAGAAGGAACCAATGTCAGGCGTGCAGATTCCGCAAATGTCTTCAAGTCAACATGAAACGTGACGGTGAGTTGCGTTTGCCTAAAATTTCCAATTGAATTTTGCAAACATTTAACGAGCGCCCTTTTTATTATCGTTACCTTCGACGGCGTTGTGTTATAGGAAAACGAACCATTAACATTGTTGAAATATTCAATGAGGAAACTCCGCAGAACGGCGGGATTGTTTATGTGAACCAGACACCTGTTTTGTGTAACCATATATTTATTGTACTTCAACCCCGCACACACACACACACACACCGTCTTACTCAACCCTCTTTCGGAGTCACCCTCATCGCCAACAGCCAACTTTTACCAGACTTTATTCTATGACCCGTCATTATGTCAGTCTCAAATCCCTTATTACGCACACACACACACAAGCAGGGGAAGAGTTTTATTTCCCTTTATGTAATTTTTTTCGTCCTCCCGATGCCCACCTTTCCACCCCCGGCCATTCTATTCATATCGACGTGTAGCGGCAGTAAAGTCACGTAATGATCATTACCAGTCATTTGAATAATTAATGACTTGACTTTCTGCCTTTTATTTATTACCATCATCATCTCTGCGTCGCGTATACATCTGCAATTGTTAGAACGTGGATTGTAATTAAAATCGACTCGACTACAATTATTTCTCCTGCGTTACAAACGCAAGGATAACAATTGATTTCGCGACGATGGACAGAATTCTTTAAGACTCAACACTTTGCCAACAGTTTTCCAATAGATAAAGAGACAGCAATTAAATGCAAAAAAAAAGCCTCGTGCGTCGTTTTGTTATTGTTATTCTTCCGGAATCAACCCCTCGTTTAACACAATACCACCCCCCCTCTCGCATATCGGTTACGCATTTCTATATACTTATAAAACTTATGAGTTATAAATACCAAATGCTCGAGGGCGCGTTTAAGTGCCGCATCGAATGCGTTCGTTGTTTGTTTCAGCCTGCCAGTTCACAAATCGTCACTAAACTTTATTAACGAAGAACGAAACGGCCTGCAAAACAAATATTTACCACCATACTAGTAACTACCGCAGAAAATTGTGCCTCAGATTTAAGCAACTCGTTTCCAAAAGCGAATCGACTGATTTACGAGGAATCTGCACGCAAAGGAATCATTGAGACAACTTCCTTGCTTCAGTTTGTCACCAAAATGACCGATAAGTCACTAAAATGACCGTTTTGTCACTAAAGTAACCGGACTTGCCACTAAAATGACGGATTAATCGCTAAAATGACGGATTAGTCACTAAAATGACGGATTAGTCACTAAAATGACGGATTAGTTACTAAAAGGACAGATTTTCCGTTTTATTTCGCATGCTAAAAGAGTTGACTAAGTTTTCTCTTGCAGATGCAATAGGCAAACAAATTGGATCAATTACAATAGAATCGATTGTTTGCTGCAGGCTGCCAGTTCACGAAACTCCATAAACAAATGAACGTCTCTTTTTCTTGTCCCCTAACAGTAACTTAAAACACTATTATTATCATTCACGGGAAGCTAAAGCCAATAAAGGTGTCGTACAAAGAGAGAGAGAGAGAGAGCGAGGGGGGTCGATTGAAGCCGATGACAATGTTTCAGCTGTGCAACACGAAAGAGCTCCCAGATCGAACCAATCGAATTACCATCATCACCATCACCACCATCAGCATCCGCATCACTATCATCCGTTAACGCTGGCGTCGCGCTTACGCGCCAACGCGTCGATATTCACCGGACTTCCGTTGCACCATCATCATCACGCGAATGGCGCCATCGTCGAGCCGTTGCCCGGCGCCTCCACCATTTCGACGACGACGACGACCACGTCCGCCACCGTTTCTTCCGCTTTACATCCGCACTACTTGCCGCACGCGTTCTTCTACCAGGGCATGATGAGCACGTTCGCGAAGCCGCTAATCGCCGCCACGACGACGGCGAATTTAGGTGAGTGAGGTGAGAGGCGACGAAGAAGGCACAATTTTTGTTAACAATCGCGATCGAAAAGGATCTCCGTTGAGTTACTACTACCATAAGCTCAACCCGTCGTCGACGACGCAGCACGGCGTGCAGATGAAGGAGGACGAGGTGTCCAGCTCGGAGGAGGCCTCTTCCAACGGTTCGTCGCGCACGAATATTAACGGTAATCGTCGAGGAAACGAAATTAATTGAAATTCTACACCTTCTGCTGCCGTTGTAGTCGAGGAAAAGGCGAAATTGGAGCTGCCGTTGATCGAGCAGCATCGCCGGAACATGGAGGTTCCGTTGCCGTTGACGCTGTTCCCGGTCGATAACACGTACGAAACGGCGGCCCGATTGCTGTTCTTGTCGATTAAATGGGCGAAGAGCATACCGTCGTTCTTGCAGGTGAATTGATTGTCGATGGATCGCTTCACATTTTGTACTTAAATCCCGATCAGTTGTCGTACAGGGACCAATCGATATTGCTCGAGGAGAGCTGGAGCGAACTGTTCATATTGACCGCGTCGCAATGGTCGTTGCCGATCGATGAAAGTGAGTAAATCGAAGAAATTTCGATTCGCATATTGATTTAATTTTGTAATTCGAAGACTTCCTGGTGTCGAATGCGGTCGCGCCCGTTTCGCGGCAATCGGCGTTGGAAGAGGACGTGCGAAAGTTGCGCGAAATCATTAACCGTTTAAGTTTGCTACGCGTCGATCACACCGAACACGCGTGCTTGAAGGCGCTCGTTCTATTTAAAGCAGGTAATTCGGCATTTCTTTTGCTTTTAGCAATTTTTGCAAAGCTCTTCATTTAAAATTTCTCTTTCCACATAGAGTGTCGCGGTTTGTGCGAACCGACACACGTGGAACTGCTTCAAGATCAGACGCACGTGATGTTGCACGAGTATTGCAGCCAGAAGCAGACGACGCACAAGGCGCGATTCGGTAAGTTGCTGTTGGCGTTGCCGGCCGTGCAGAGCGTGTCGCGTCGCGGTTTAGAAGAATTATTGTTCAGACAGACCGTCGGCGACGTTTCCATCGATCGATTGTTGGGCAATTTGGCGAAGGCGACCGACGCCAACGCTTAATTCCTCCCGGTGTTCCTTGTCCCGTTTAATGTTCTCCTAGTCATTCGATTCCTCTACAATTCCATAAGGGTTTGCCGCATTTTTGTTATTTGAACGAGAGGAACACAGAACTTATTTCTTATGCGATTTTGAGTGGTATGTGATTGTAAAGTTGACGAGTTTGCGAATAAAATTATTTATTATCAACGTGTCGTTTTTTTTTCATTTGAAACAAGAAGTTCAGCACATTTGAAATTAGTCAAAGAGAGTTTAACTAGCGATGTTGACAAATTAAAGTATGTACATCGACGAATAATGATGTAATTTTCAATTAACATGAACGTGAACGAAAAAAAGAGATATATAACACCGTCGGTTTACAAATAAAAGCTATAAAGTCAAAAAAAGTGTTTTAATGCTAAACATAATAGTTTTAACAAGAAACTTCAAGAGATTTTTTCTCTGTGCCTTTTCCTTGTAAACCCACGATGTAATATAATAGTGTTGCGAATTTAAAGAGATTCTCTAATTTATTTACACCACAAGCGTCTTCCTTAAAATCAAATCATAATTCAATTCCAACGTCCCAAAGCATCGTCTTCAAATGACGTTTGACGCGATAAGAAGAACCAATTCATCTTGTTGCGAAGTCGATGGCTATCGGACCGTCCGGCTTGTTGATGAGCAACGATTTCGAATCCAAATCGTCGCCGCGCCACGTCATCTTGAAATTTCTCGTCAACTAAAATGAACGAATTTAAATCAATTAATCGATCCGTCTACACAATCAACGCTAGATTAACAAACTTTATTACTTTTCGTAAACCGAAACTATTTGCTCCTATAAGAATTGATTCATTTCTTCATCGGACGCTTTCGGTTTAGAAATTTCGTTCGTAAACCAAATTAAGTTTTGATTGTAATTAATAATACCTTCAACAGGACGATTAACATGTTCTGTTCGGCCAATCGTCGTGCGATGCACGACCGTGGACCGTGACCGAAGGGCAACACGAGAAACGGATGATGATGCTTGAAGCTCGGATGCGTTTTGATCCATCGCTCCGGCACGAAGTCGATCGCGCGCTCGAAATGTTCGTCCAATCGACTCGACACCTGGTTCTGCGTGACGACCACCGTCTTGAGGGCAAAAGAGAAACCGGAGATGGATGAGGTTGCAGTGAAAATCGTATACAAGACTCACGTCTTTCGGTACGCGATAATTCGAGAAGACCGCATCGTTCTCCAGTATCCTACCGACACCGACCGAAACCGGTCGTAAACGTAACGATTCTTTGATCGCCGCTTTCGCGTACGTCGCCTCGCTCAAGACGTTCTTCGTGATCGGCGTCGTCGCGTGCGGTAACAATCTAACGCATTCCTTGTACAATTCGTCCTGGACGCGCTGATCGTTGGCCAGATGATACAATAGGAAACTCGTCGAGTAAGTGGTCTAAAGAAAACCTCGTTAATCCGCATACGATTTTCTACTTCGTTAATAACGTACGGTATCGATACCGGCCAACAGGAAATCGCACACCATTCCGATGATATCTTTGAAATCCAATTCCGGCGACGAGAGATATTGCTCGAGCAACGTTTTACTCTTCTCCGGCTTGTTCTCGATGAATATCGACATTTTCAACGATAACAAATCGATAGCTACCCTAAAATTCGACAAGGATTAACTCAACTTCCATTCGCTTTGATTTAAAAGTTCGAGTTTTTGCCGTTACTCTTCCATATAACGTTGTGCCCGTTTCAGTTTCTTGTATAAAGGCGTCTCGAATTTGCGCCACAATTGCGGCCCGTTGTCCGTCTTCAATATGCAGCTGTTCGTCGTTAGAGCGGCTCTCATCAAACGCGACGATCTCGAGTAGGTTTTCAACTCGTTGCGCGAGAAACTGTTCAATCTCAGGTCTAAAGCCGCTATACAGGTGACTGAAATTTAAAAGGATATTGATTAGTTGTGAATAACAGGTGTCTGCTTTATGACTAAAGTGCTGTTAATGCTCGAATGTTTATGCTACTCTTAGAAACTTAGTATCTATGCTTGTAAGTATTTCTTGTTGTTATAAATAACGATTTACGTTCTAAAAATAAGCGCGACAACTCTGGCAAATAATCGATCGCCTCGTTGCCGATCAATTGATTCTTAATCCTATCCACCCATTCGTCGACGGCATCGTTTGAAGTGGACAGAAACGTTAAGACCGAAGCCGGACTGCTCAGCCCTTTCTGGAAGACGCTCCTCAATCTCAACCATTCCGTACCGTTTCTAAAACCAAAAAGAATGAACGGTTTTGTAAACTGCAAATTATTCCAAATGTACTAACGTCGGTAAAAGGCCACCGGTGTTGTAAACGTTCGGCCGATCCAATCGGTACTTTTCCAACGCTAAATGGCTACGTCTCTGCGGGTATTTGCCTTCGTGGCGAAACAACGTTTCCACGTCGTCCGGATCGAAGAGCCACACGATGTTCACGCCCGGAACGATTCTTTCACGAACGATCGGTCCGAATTTCTTGTACTTTTTTAAACCGTTCAAATGCAGCTTATCGAATTGGTACTGGCCTAAAAGTACGAAAATCAAATGCCGCTTAAAGTGTAAGACATTTAAGCAGAAACATGACTTGAGGAACTTCCCCAAATGAAGATAAACTCACCTATAACTGGTAGATATTGGTATAAAGTGCCGAGTATCGGTAACGAAATCGGTCCGGGAATGTCTTCGAATCGCTTTGGCGACTTCGACGAGTACTTGCGACAAATCTGCAAGTAGCAATAGTTCTTGGTCCAATTGACGAGGTTCGTCATCGTGTGATAAGACGGTATCGACGCATTTATCTCATTTGAAATTCAAATTCGGCCCGGTAAGCGACAAATGGAATCCTCCGGCGTGAATGTGAGTGGGAATGTGCGGCGAGCAAAGATGTGCGCAGCAACACGTGTCGATTCGTGAATTAATTATTCGCTCGACATCTCGGCTTCAAAAGTTTTACTCTAAAAAAAAAAACGATTTAATTTCCTTATTAACTTTTACCGCTTATTCCTCCACTTACCCTTAAAGGAAATGATACAAGCGAATGAAAAGGATTACTCGCAACTTCCTCTACGTAAACATTACCCTCGCTGGAAACGCTCGCACGAAAACATGTGCGTTTTCGTCTCTCGAATGGGTGGGATGTTAATAATAGTTTACCGCCTGATTTAAAGTTTTCGAATTTTTATTTCAAGTCCACGGTAAAAAGTTACAAAACATGAACGTTCCGACGAAATAATATCCGATAAAGTAGTATTTAACGAACGTTTGATCGTTCGTTTCGCTGACGTCCAAAAAGAAAATCTTTTGCTTCGTACGATAATTCGCATAGTAATATGCGCAAAACCAATAGCACACCGGACTCGCCGAACAAATCATCCGCGTGGTGACTTGAACGTGAACGCAAAACGTGCAAAATACGGTCAACAGTAGCGCGTGACAAACGTAGACGAACATTTCTTTCTCGAAACGGGCCGTTCGTTTCGTTGGCCGTGCGATCACGTTGAAGATGCCCAAATTCAAGCAATAATTCCAGTGCTCGTAGTAAAATCGACAGCCATTGATTAAGATGATACTAATCATTGGTAGCGCCAATAAAAAGTTCGGTATTTGCTTCAATTCGTAGTAGTTCATAAATCCAACGTTCCAATAATGATTCTGTACGTACGAGTACGACAATGGTAACGCATAGTCGCACCATTCTTGCTTGTAAAAGGAATGATTGCCGGGCAAAACGAAGCCGTTTGTTTTGGCATGGTTTGCGACTTCGTCGGAGATATACATCTGAAAATCTTTGCAAAACATGAAGTAATTGTACGATTGCAATAAAGCAAACGGTACGAAACACAAGAGAATAAAATACGTTAACAAAACGAAATGTTTCATCAGCGTTAAACCGGTAGAGTGACGATTCAACGTTTTTGCCGTGCTCTTTGCGTACGAATAAATCAGGAAACCAACATTTAAGATGCCATTCGATCTCGTACACGTGCTCAACGATATGTAAAATACGGCGATTATAATGTCTTTGTAATTCGTCTTCTTCGACGATCGATGCAAATGTTGCAGAGATTTGAAAGTCAAATAACTGAATAAACATTCCGTATATGGAGCCGAGAAGAATATGGATGCCGGATTGAAGCAAAACAATACGGCCGTCTTATAAGCTAGGTTCCTGCCTAAAATCTCATCAGTTAAATCATATAAGGCTAATGCGGCAATTACAAATGTGAAGATGTTAACTGTCACAAATGTAATTAAGATTATGGAATCTTCATTTAATAACGGCATAAACGGTCCCAATATACTGGAAATTATCCTCACTGTAACGGGATACAATGGGAAAAAGGCCAACGTATTCTCATAGGTGTATCCATATTTGGTTATGTGCATGAAATATTGAGCGTCCCATCTTAAGAAACCATTCAGACAGTTTTCCACTATCACGTCCAGTAATGTGATCGTTCGATTACTTTTGAGATACGAGAAAACACCAGCATCGTGATCGTTGATGATCAAATTACTCAGGTACTGTAGAAGTACGAGGAACAAACGACTTAATAAACTGATCCTCAGGATGTCACTTCTTTCGCCCAATTTAAAACACGGTAACACTTTGATGTAGTCATTAATATTACTCATTATTTCTTTTTATACACAGATTAACTTCTCAGTAAATTCATTTTGATTTATCAAATGTTGGGAATTTGAACTAGAATTATCAAAAATGTGAACGTCAAACTTGGGACAACTTCATGTTTGTTATTCTATAACCATATGATCTTTGCATATGATATTGCCTGGAATTTTATTTGTTGCTCATCATTACTGTTTCAATTAATTTTATAATGTTTTCAATAAATTACGAATAAACATGGGAATTAAAGCAATAGTTCTTTTACTTCTTATAACTATCAAGTAAGTTCGAATCATCTGATTAATTAATGTTAATTAACAATTAATTTGTAGGTACTCCATACAAAATGGTAATAATTCCATTAATTGCACGATATTTAAGGATAGCTTCTCGCATTACGTGTCTGAGTTTACTACTTGTGCAATAGAAAATGCTAGACCTATTACTTTATGTGAATCATGTGTCGACAGCTTTATTAATCTCATTGATAGCTATGAGAACTTGACAAAGGTATCTTGTAGTAATTGCATCCTGCAATTGACACTATTTAAACTATGTTGCAGTATGCAGATGACAATAGTACATGCATTAAAAAATTAATAAATTTGGATAGATTAGAAGTAGTACTAACATTGTATAAGAATACAAATGACTTGTGGACCCGTGCAAAATGTTATGGTTAATTTATTTATATTATGTTAATAGTATCACATAATAATTTGTTACATTTTAGAATGCTTCATCATCAATAATGGTGTGCTAACTCACAATAGATCTGAACACACATTGGAATTTAATAGGCTCTACAAAGATACAATTGAATGTATTAATGCAACTCACAATAAGTCAGAGCATATGTGTTCAGATTGCTTGGACAAATATTTGAAATTGAGCGATTATTATATAAATTTGATTGATGAAAATGATAAGATAGCTGGTTGCATGGATCTTGTTGACTTGGTGAATTACAATTTCTTGTGCTGCTTAAGTATGAGTCAATTAACTGGCTGTTCATTTTCAGATGAATACCACCAGATCCTTCTGGAGTGAAACCTGTTGCAAGAAACGCCAACACAATGACACAATATTCCTCGTTTCTACAGCATGCATGTCGTTGATGGCGATATTGTTCTATGTCTTTGTGAAAATGTTTACGGACATGAAAACGCCAGCCGTATTTAAACGTAAGAACGATTACAAAAGAGTTTTATATGGAACATTTCCTTTCATTGAATTTGAATTATGTATTTATTATGTGTTTTAGAATCCAGATTAACTGCATCATTAGGGAGGATTAACTAAAACCAATATCAAGCTTTTCTATCTAGATCTTCAGTTATACTAAGAGTTAAAGTTAAGAAACAAAGAAATTGTATATTGTAAGAAGTTTATACTTTTATATTGAAGTTAAAACCAAATATTGTGATATGTAATGTACTGAATGTTAAACTACCAATATATTAAAATGTACCATTTATTACTACATCTTTTTCTTGTATACAGAAGCAATACTAGTTGCCCAATAATTTTCCTCATTATCTTCTTATTAATGGAGGACCAATCAAAGAATATGTTATATACATTCCATTAATTAGTAAAAATAATCACTTAAAGTTTTAAGTATTTCTCATTGAGTGAAACCCAAGGAGTTAGATAAAAGCAGATTCATTTAAATTTCTTCTATTAAATAAGAGATTTATAATATTAGCCTTACATATAAAATTTCACCTCGCTAAAACAGAAGGAAAAAGAAAATTATTGTATCATGAGAGGCATCTATCAGTCACAAGACGTATTAATCGAAATGACGGTAATCTCTTGAAGATAGCGCAATATTCAAGATGAATGTTTTGCAAATTAACCACGCAAGTGAGAAAAGGTTTTTCAAAATTATCTCGTGCCTGAAGACTTTAAAATAATGGTAAGAACAAAACGAATGTCGTTCCTAACACACATCTAAGCAATTTCATTCTCTAACATCAGTCGGGCGGGTTAATATTGACCGGCCTCGGTTTGGCAGCGTTAGGATTCACTGGTCGTTACGTATTGAGACAAATGCCAAATGTGACGAGCAAAGTGAACGAGGCTTTGAAGAATCTGCCGAAATTCGATGCGGAATCGATGGCCGGATCGAAATACTACAAGGGCGGTTTTGACCCGAAGATGAATCGACGTGAAGCTGCTCTAATATTAGGCATAAGTCCATCAGCAAGTAAAGCAAAAGTGAAGGATGCTTTCAAGAGGGTCATGGCTGTTAATCATCCCGATAGAGGAGGATCACCTTACATTGCATCCAAAATTAATGAAGCAAAGGATTATTTAGAGAAGCACTCTTGAAATTTACAAATAAATGTCTTTGTATGTTTTGTAAATAATTTATTGATGATAGTTCTTTTCCAAAAAAAATATAATAACAATAACACATGTACATATATATTATGATTAGATAGCTTATAATATAACGTGATAAATTAGAAAAAAAAGGTTTGCTTTCATTTAACATATTCATATTGTTAGGACTAGTGCAATTTCTGTTTTATACACTGTTCTTGATATTAGCATGCTTCTTACGTAATGCTTCCAATTTCTTATTGGAAAAGTTGCCTGGAAGTTTAAAAATATCCTAAAACAGAAAAAAATAATCAAATATTGTAAATCAAATGGCCTTTAACTTGACTCACTGATATGAATTTGTGGCAGTCTATAACATTTGGGTGATTGCCCATTTGCTTAAAACAAGTGACGATTTCCGAAAGGTCTTTGGAATTCAAGATCGCCTCCTTGTGCAGCTTGATTAGCGTCAATGCGACGCGAAACACGATCTTCGACCCTTCGTAAAATAAACAATCCCATATTCTGAACACAGTTTCTGTGGGTAGGACCTCAGCATAAATACAAATGAACCATTTCGTCGTGGTAACGGCCCACGGCATACCGATAGCCTTAATGTGCCGATATATTGTAGGTTCTCTAACTTTGACCAGTTCGTCTAGCACAGCCATATCAGTCAATAGACCTTCCATATTCTTCACGTAATAGTTTGGCAGTAAGTTTTCGATCAAATTCTTGAGTAACCAAAACGACGCCTCTTCGTTCTTCGTTGCCAACAACAATAGACCGGCAATATAGTTCAATCCCTGACAGTAACCGACGTCGGCGTTTTGTTGTGCGAACGTCGCCAATACGTTGTACAATTGCTTTGGTAGTACGTGGTTCTCGTTGAAGTAGATATTGTCCGGGAACGTGCGCGGCAAATCGATATTAATCGATTCGGTGATTAACGATTTCTTGATGTGGTTTCGCATTGCGGCGTAACTCGAATTCGTCGATTCTTTCACGATTTGTGCGCCGGATACGATCATCCATGCGGTCGTCCGTTCGCTTATCGGGATTCCTTTGCGTACGAATCGTTTCATCGTCGAACTTCTTTCGGAACGGTCGTGATCGCTTAACGACGACCATCTCTTCGAACGTCTCGCCAATACGACATAATAGCGCGACATGAATTCGCCGTAGATTTTGTAATTGAAACTTTCCGGTCGTCTAAAGCCATACTCATCAATTTGACTGAAATAAATGGAAAGTAAAACAATTAAAGGCGACAATCACATTGAAATTCCGACTTCGATGTAATTTAAGCTATTTAAGAAAGTTGATGCAATAGCTTAATGAACGTTAACGTCATTGTATTAACGATTAGGAAAACCTGTAGGATTGCCTTGAAGATTATCGAATGTCGCACGCCCTAATCCATAAACTTTCTTCATCGAAAAAATTGTTGATTTATTAGATAGCAATAAACTTACCTGTACGTATTTGCTGCCATTATAAATAAATAAAAAAATAAAAGTACTTTTAATTGATTTTGATTATTACATATCACATCATTGTTACAACCACTGACACCTTCTGCTTATTGAGGTTAATAAATTTATTAACTTCGTTCATGGAACAAGTTCCTTCTTCGTTCCTTCGACTCAT
The DNA here is from genome assembly GCA_963695495.1 of Hololepta plana. Taxonomy (NCBI): domain Eukaryota; kingdom Metazoa; phylum Arthropoda; class Insecta; order Coleoptera; family Histeridae; genus Hololepta; species Hololepta plana. Next base: position 10,718,588 of record OY968836.1, read on the forward strand.
ACTGCCCGACAAATTAACGGTAGCAAGCAATTAAGTGTAATTACAATTTTCGTATCAACTTTACTTAATTATTATTTATGTGCGAACCTTTTACCGTACTCCATGACTAAAATAAACGCATTTGAAATTTGATCGATTCCTATCTATTTAAATTAATGAAATCCCAACATCCGGTATTAACAATGTCATAATTACGAATTGCACAACATTTTAACTACGTTTTTTATACATTTAGACGCGATTTAAACGTGAAAATTTATTCAAATTTAATTAAGTGTGGTCAATTAAAAAAGGCAAATTAAAAATTCATGATACAATAACAGATTGCGCATGTTTAATGACGTGAAGTTCGCATAGAAATATTTAAATTTTGTCAATTTTCAAATCAAAATTTTATGTTTATATAAAATTTTATTGCTTTTTAATCAAAAGTATCTGTTACATTAATGTAGATATTGAAGATTCTGCTTGAACAGCAACAGTAAGTAAAGTTTAATTTGTAGTTTTGAGGCTCTTCTTTTTCTTCATATGCGACAATCCAAATTTTGTCTTTCTATAACCCAGAACTATAATTTTATTTTCCAAAAATTGGAAATGAAAGGTTTATTTTGGAATAACAAATACTATTATTTTGGTAAATAATAATATCTTGAAGCAAAAATTATGATCCCTGAATGTTTAGGCAACCAACAATATAGTAAATACAAACTATTAAAATTTTGTTTATGTTTTCCCAACTTTTTCAAAATAAAGAATCCATAAATAGAATGATCTGGCATTGTATTTTTATCCTAAGATTATTGTTCAAAACATATCAGTAAATACGAAGAAAAATGACTTTCAGAAAAGCGAAAAAAATAAAATAAAAACATAGACCGATGACTTTGGAAAAGAGCTATTTTCTAGCAGTGTGCTGCCATTTTTCGTTTCTCAGTTCGTGATTGTGCTCATGTTTATAAACTTGAATTAATGCATTCATAAAGAAAGTAAATTACTTTGTTTCTGCAAATTACTTTCCAATACACTGTGTGATCAAAGTTTAGTTCAAAGGTTATAATTAACTACAAATTAATCGTATTTTTCCATGAAATTCATGTGATTTTTCAATCGTTTGTTTTCCCTAATAGAACGTGCAATTTAAAAATTTATTAAACATGAAAGTGACAGTGACTACATTGACTGATTATATTTTCGTATTAGATGTATCGGAGGATTTAGAATTGGAAAATTTTAAAGCTTTCTGTGAAGTCGAATCTGGTTTTCCAGCCACAGAGATCGCAATCGCATTTAATGGTAGACCATTACTAGACAATAAGAAGTCGTTAAAGGAGCACGGTATTAAAGATGGTGATGTAGTTATTTTACAACACATGCTACAGCACGGTTCCAATTCAAATCTTCAAGGTATCAATTACACCACACGATGAATTATTCTGCTGAATCATTATGGATAAACATGCAAACATCTTTCTTCATTTGCAGTTCCCAATTTAGATTTTAGTGCGATACAAATTCCTACAGGATCATCAAACAGACAAAGAGGACAAATGTCACCTACAAGGCCTTCAGAAGATGATCCAGTACTCATCAGGGACATGTTCCTAGCCAATCCTGATCAGTTGGCATTGTTGAAGCAAAATAATCCCAGATTAGCAGATGCACTCTTAAGTGGAAATATAGGTAATTTTACAATATTAAATAAAAAGAAACAGCCCTACAGATTACGAAATTTGCCATTGCAGAAACATTTGCAAATGTATTAAGAGAACAGGTGTCTGCTAGACAAGAAAGAGAACAACAACGTTTAAGAATGATGAATGCACATCCATTCGACACTGAAGCTCAAAGATTGATTGCCGAAGAGATCCGTCAGAAAAACATTGAGGCAAACATGGAGGCAGCAATGGAATACAATCCGGAATCGTTTGGAACCGTCGTCATGTTATACATAAATTGCCGTGTGAATGGTTATCCCGTGAAAGCATTTATCGATTCAGGTGCACAAAATCATTGAATTAATCTTCAATTCGATTCATAAATTGATTTCAATTTTAGGCGCTCAAACCACAATTATGTCTAGTAGTTGTGCAGAAAGATGTAACATCATGAGATTGGTGGATACAAGATGGGCGGGTATTGCAAAAGGGGTCGGAGTACAAAGAATAATCGGACGTATACACATGGTGCAAATACAAATCGAAAGAGATTATTTAACGACGAGTTTCTCGGTCTTAGAGGAACAACCAATGGACATGCTTTTAGGTTTAGACATGTTGAAAAGGCATCAGGTATTACCATTATTGCAATAATGACATTTGACTAGTAATTGATTTTGATTATTAGTGTTGCATAGATTTAAAAATGAACGTGCTTCGAATTGGAACGACCGGCACCGAAACAACGTTCCTAGCCGAATCGGATCTCCCCGAATGCGCGAGATTAAGCGGTACGTCCGAAGAGGACGTGATGGCACAATCTAGGAAACAAGCGGAAGACCGCGAATTACAAGAAGCGATCAAGCGCAGTAAAGAAAATTCTAGTAAGTTTATTAACCAGAAAACCGTTCCCGATTAAATCCTTCTTTTTCACAAGGAGACCGAAGAAGTAGACCATCCAGTTCGCGTTCCTACGATTATTCCAAGTACAAGTATAGCGAGACACACCAAAAATATTCCCAATCGGACAGGCGTTCTCCACAAAAATAATTCCCAACATCAGGTCCTTATTATCAAAATATAATGATTGCCCTTATTTTTAAAGTCGGATGATTACCATAATTTTATACCTAATCTAATATTATTTCAGATGCTTCGACAAGTACAACGAGCACAACACCAAATTCCAGTGAACCAAAATCCGACATTGACATACAATCGACCGATAAGTTTACCGAAGCGGACGTGACTGAAATTGTAAATTTGGGTTTTTCACGGAATCAAGCCCTTTACGAACTTCGACAATTTAACGGGGACAAAACTCAGGCAATTGCGGCACTATTTGCAAAATCATTAAAATTTTAGTTATCCCTTTTAGCTATAAATACAATTCATTTTTAAGTGCATAAAAAGGAAAATGCAAAAATTCTCATTATTGTTTCTATAAAAGAGAATCGATTTAGGTTGTTTGGTGTACAAAAGAAATTGAAACAAGTTGTTATAATAATTCAATCTTCTGTTTTTGTAATAATCACTTTTATATGAAACAAATTGCAAAAGAAGACAAAAATTAAATCACATACTTATACATACACGATTTATTTCGGTAACCTGTACAAACCGCCGCTAAAAACTAATTCGTGCTCTCTAACTTTCCGATCGAGGAACTTTTTCAATTCCTGCACGGTACATTCGATTGTTGGCCCTTGAAACGCGAACATTTTCAGCATTTGATGTATCCTTTCCAACGGTAACGAATCCAGATTCATTAACATACCGATAATGTACGACCAAAACGTCTGATAAAGAATAGGATCAATTAAATCTAATTAAATTCGCAAAATGAAACTCACTTGTAACTCTTCTTCCCTCTGATCCTCAGCGCTGGCCATCGCGCTCTCCGCCTCGTATTCCTCGACGACTTCCTGCCCGTGAAGTCCATCATTGACGTTCTCTTCGCACAATTGAAACACGTTCGTGCTGACTTCTTCGATTAATCCATGTGACTGCCAGAAAGCAATTTTCCGCTTCAACAAAGTACTGGGAACGTTCATTTTTCTGCTTAGTGCCTCCAAATGCCATTCGTCTATAAAATAATAATAATAATAATGAAAAACTAGGTGGCAAAACATGGAATCGAAATACTTTTCTCTTTGAAGTATAAAATGATCGTTGCATGCACGGGCGATACCGACAAATTTAATGTCCGATTCGGCAATTCAATTTCCAAATCGACGATACCGATGTGATGCTTCCAGCTCAACGTACGATTACGTTTTAATGTTTCAAAGCCTTTCGTATAATCTTCCATCTGCGAATGAACGGCCGCGTTCAATTCGAGTTTGTCCTCTTTAAACGGTGGCCAGAATTGCGCCGACAAGATCATCGCCGATAACGGTACCACCGTTTGTTCCGCATAATTCCCGTCCTCTTTCACGTGCTGATTGATACGTTTCGAATCGGCAATATCTTTCAGCATCACCTCGCAATAGTGCAACTGCGAATCGCCGAAACGTAACTTTAACAGTTCCAAGTATCTGATTTCTTTCTCAGTGTCGCACGAGAATTGCGTCAACAAACGATCCGCCAATAACGTTCTGTACTCGTTCACGAACAATTCTTTGCTACCATAAACGTTCACCAGCATCGATATTATGTCGGACGTTCGCTTGTAGTTCACCAATTTATCTAAAACAATGTTAAATGAATTGTGATAAACGGATGCTTGGGCAAATTCTTCTACTGGAATCGGCGTCAATTGGGTCCGGTTTCCACGATTCCCAATTATCCGACTCGTCGTCCGATTGAACTTGATCCTCCGTGTGCAAGAGATCGCCTTTAATCAATTCCTCCGCCAAATCGTTCGGTCCTTCCTCCGTTAAGCTACTGACCACACATCTAAAACAAGGACAACATTAATCAACATCTTTTTACAAGGATTACTTTTACCTGACGGTATCTTCTCTGCTTCTCAAATATTGATGTACCGGTTGAGCGATTGTTTCTAGCAGAAGACCGGAAGGATCCAAAACGCGCATCGATCGAATGGCTGCAACGTAAGCGGTTAAAATGTCCGGCGTATTAACTCCCGGATGTAACAATCGTGTTTCCATCGATTTTTGCAATTTCTTAATGAGCAACGGTTTCAGATTCGTTTTCGCCAAACAGATTTTCAAATCCTCCAAGGCCGGTATCGAATCCGGGTACTCTATAGCGATTTAAATATCGACAATTAACGTTATGATAATTATTGATGTTATTACATAACCGACCGATTATTATGTTAAATATCTGATTGATCCTAGTCCTATTGTAGCTGTTATAAATATATGCTTTAAGTTTTTGTGAAAGCACCGCAAACTTCTTGAAATCATCATTTAGAGTTGTTGTATAAATTCGTTTCAACCACGATAAAACGACGTTATTCAGCCACTGCAACCATCACATGAATAATGTGTTTCAATCAGATAAAAGCCATACCTTTTCCAACATATCGATGTGGCTAACATCATAATTATCTTGACAAAGCTTTTCAATGTGCACTTCAATATGCTTACATATCAAATTCATCAATACTTGCTCAATAAATGGTTCTAGCAGTTGCAGTTTCATCAGATATCTAAAACACAATATTATAAAATTCAATTTAACAGACAAAAAGCTTGCTACCCATTAATTTTGTTGAAATCACTCAAGCATTGGCACTGAAATGAATTGCAGCAGCATTTGTTAATTAAATTTTCCTCTAAATACAATGCTACTCTGTAAAATGACTCAATGATCTTCTTATAATCAACAGGTAGCTGTGAATGAAGAGATGCTCTTAGTATCACATGTAATGCATCCGAGGTGCAATTCTCATTGTAGATCTTATCAGTGACTTTATATAGACTTCTATATAAATCTAATGTTTCACAGTACCACGATATTTTCTGATAAAAGAGGTACAAATAACGAATGCTGTTACTGAAACTTTTGAATCCATCAAAGTCATTATCTACATTGCCAGTGTAATAGTTCCAAAATTTAGGCACTATAACATTTCGAAATAAATCCTCAATCCTACTGATGCAACTTTCTTCAATGAAATTATATAAATTCAGCCTGTGTATTAAATCGAAGCATTTCGTTATCGTTTCATCATTTACTTTTACATTGTCTTCCTAAAATACAAAGTATTTTGGGTAATATTATTTAATCTGTTGCCTTCAATACTTACCCAATTAGAATTGTCCAATATAGGAAATAATCTTAATACAATCGATATATCCTCATTATTTTCAGTCTCCATAATTGAAGAATAATTATAAATCTTAAAAAATTGCTTTTGAACTTGTAGATATACACAAAAATGAGTTTTCCTTGCAAAAATAATCACATATAATACCATCTGTTAACAATTAACTTACTTAAAATAAAAAGCGGCAAAATGTGTCATTTGAAATGCATTAATATTTTATCTTTTTCTTGTATCGTCTCAATTAGTTATTGATTGGATCGAATCGTTTTTAAATTATTTATTATTCATTACCAATCTAAAAAATTCATTAAGTGACCAGTAAATGTCCAATTGACAATGAAAACTATAGGTCAAACGTCATTTGTGTGTTAGAAGAGAGAGGTGTGTAATTATATTCGATGATTTGCATTTAAACAAAAAAAAAGCCAAATACATGTGTTTTAATTAAGCACGTGTAAATGTATTACTGATATACGTTGCTCAATATTTTTCAATATTACGTATTACAACAACAACTATTATATAATCGAAATTTATATTGCTTTGTAATTGGTGCAAAACACACAATTAGCTGTGTTATTATCTATAGGTAGAGTACGTGTGTATGCATGTATGAAGTATATATAAATAAGTAATAGAAACGTTCCGATTGATAATTAAAAAACAATAACGTAAACTAAAACTCTTAAATATATCTAATAATGGGTTTATTATCGGAAGGTAGTCCATTGTCGTGGGAAGAAACGAAAAAGTTAGCGAATCACGTGAGAGAACACGGTGTAATACAATTCATAAATTTGTACAAGAGATTGAGAGACCGTCAAGGTGACGTATTGAAATGGGGCGACGAAGTCGAATACATAATCGTCAAGTTCGACGACGAAAAAAAGCAAGCCAAAGTAAGTTTGTGTGCTAAGGAGATCCTGGCGATACTGAACGAAAAGGAACTGGCCGATCCCGATGCCGTCAAGTCATTATGGCGACCAGAGTATGGTGCTTACATGATCGAAGGCACACCAGGCAAACCTTATGGCGGCCTAATGGCACACTTTAACATCGTCGAAGCAAACATGAAGTACCGCAGAGAGGAAGCCCAACAGTATCTCAAAGATGACGAAGTCTTGATGAGCATCACCAGTTTCCCTAGGTATATTTGCATATCAATTCGTATACGTATAAGTTATGCAAACGTTACAGACTAGGTTGTCCAGATTTTACGGATCCACCGACGAAACCGACGCCGGATCACGGCGCCACGCGGTCGCTGTTCTTTCCCGACGAGGCCATCTTCCCCGGGCATCCACGGTTCAAGACGTTGTCGAGGAACATACGTGAGAGACGGGGCGAGAAAGTGGCGATTAATTTGCCGGTGTTTAAAGACGCAAATACCGTCATTCCGGTGGACGATTCGCATACGTACAGTAAAGCGGCGTTGCCCGATCACGTTTACATGGACGCGATGGGTTTCGGCATGGGCTGTTGCTGCTTACAATTGACATTCCAAGCGTGCAACATAAACGAGGCGCGTACTTTGTACGATCAATTAACGCCACTTTGTCCCATTATGGTCGGTTCATTTATTGCTCAAATGTTGGATTCGAGAACTAATCCGGTTCCTTTCACTTTGTAGTTGGCCTTTAGTGCAGCATCGCCTGTTCACCGAGGTTTCCTGACCGACGTCGATTGCAGATGGAACGTGATATCGTCGTCCGTCGATTGTCGAACGGAAGAAGAACGCGGCTTGAAGCCGTTGAAAGAGAATCGTTTCGTTATCAACAAATCACGATACGATTCGATCGATTCGTATCTGTCGCCGCAAGGCGAAAAGTACAACGACATGCCGTTAATCTACGACGAAGAGATTTATAAGAAGCTCAGGGATAACGATATCGATCATCTATTGGCTCAACATATTGCCCATTTGTTCATCCGCGACAGTGTCTCTTTGTTCTCCGAGAAGATTCATCAAAACGACGAAGAGGATACCGATCATTTCGAGGTAAACGTTTACGAAGAAATGCTGGGCGAATAGAACGGAGTTAATTGTGTGCGATTACAGAATATACAATCGACGAATTGGCAAACGATGCGTTTCAAGCCGCCGCCGCCGAATTCGAAAATCGGTTGGCGCGTCGAATTCCGGCCGTGCGAGGTGCAAATCACCGACTTCGAGAACGCCGCCATCGTCTGTTTCGTCGTCCTATTGACACGCGTCATCTTATCTTATCAATTAAATTTCATCATACCTATTAGCAAAGTAATCGTTTTGCGTAATAACATAATTGGTGGTAATTTCGTTATCTCCATTGTTTTTTTTTAGGTTGACGAGAATATGCAAAAAGCTCAACAACGCGACGCTTGTAAAACGGGCAAATTCTGGTTTAGAAAAGATATAACGACGACGATCAGTCCGCCTGAAGCGAACAAATGTTGCAAAGGAACGACGAATTTGAACGAGTGCGACATTTACACGCAGTTGACAATCAACGAAATCATTAACGGCAAAGTAAAACCACATCTTGATACGCGAAACGAGCGAATAACCAAAATTTCATCGTTCTAATAACGAACTTTGATTACAGGAAGGCGAATTTCCGGGCTTAATCCCATTGATAAACAACTATCTGAGCGGAATGGACGTCGACGCCGACACGCATTGCACCATCCAACAATATCTCAAGTTTATTCAAAAGAGAGCTGCATCCGATACGTTAACCACGGCATCGTGGATAAGGGCGTTCGTTCAACAACATCCGGACTATAAGTAATACTCGATGAATCTTAACAACAACCGATGGAATGTTAAATCAAATTTCTCTTTGCAGAAAAGATTCTGTCGTCTCGGATACAATAAATTACGACCTGTTGAAGACGATCAAGAAGATTCAATGCAACGAGATCGCTTGCCCGGAACTCTTAGGCACGGCCGCTGTGTCTAAAACGAAAGATTACATACCGACGGCCATCTCCAAACAATGTTGATGCCGTCAATCGTTTAGTTTTATTATCACTTTATTATTCAACTTACACTTTGAGTGATAGATAGATCATGTATTTATATATTATATATTAGGGCAGAAGAGTTTAAAGTGAATGAAGGTTTATACAGTGAAATCTCGGTTTACGAGCAGAATTTCCCAGTGAAAGCTTTTCGCTTTACGTACTTTATTTCGGTTTATAAACACGCAAACACGTAACATGGAATATTTCTTAAGGATTTCATTGCTAGTATTTACATTTATCTAAGCATTTTAACATGTTGAAAGTCTTAAATCAGGAAACTCTATTCATTCGCGAATCGAATTCGCAAACCGAGATTTTTAACTGCACGTTGAGAACTATTTGTACGTAAAAAGCAGTTTTATATTAAACACAAGTTTGTTTCTTATTGTAACAATTGAACACTTGCCATTGTGATAAAGTTAAAATGCAGTTTATAATGTACATGGATCTATTAATTACATATTATTAGTAGACGTTTAAGATTTGGCGAGAATGAATTAATATTCAACGCGCATTTCAATTTAGTTTATTGTATTTGTTATATTATTGATTATTATTAACTATAGTTCTTTTATTATCATTATTATTATTGGGCTTTCTTTGCATCTTTTCACTTTTTAAATCTTTTATACGAGAATGAAGGGCACGTTTGGGTGAAATAAAACGTACTACTTAATGAAAAAGAAACTTGTATTTGTATGAAGAATATATTCTTTACAAAATAAAAGATAAATATTTTATGTTAAATCGATGCATTTGCATTTAACGAAACTTACCTTCGAATTTGAAATGAGCGCTCGTCGAATAATCAGCTGATTATATAAATATCAACAACACAAATTGAAGTAGTTTAATTATCTTTGAAGTTTATTATCGTTGAGGGGTTTATTAACTTTGTGATTGTTATTGCTTTATTTAATCATTAATGCACATTGTATTAAATGAAACTCGAATTGATTCGGAATAAGTTTAATACAATAAAATTTTAGCATTAATTAGTGTCTCAACAAAACGTTTCCATTCAATGTCCTAAGTTCAAAGTGTATTAATTAATTAATTCCAAATTGAAGCCTAACGAAAAAGACGCAATTTGTGGCCGTGATGGCGTTAAGAGGTTTGAAAGTGATCGAATTCGCCGGTTTGGCACCAGGTCCATTTTGCGGTATGATCCTCGCAGATTTCGGAGCTCATATCATTCGAATAGACCGGGTAAATGAATTGATTTCAATTTAAAACAGTCACGCATAATGAAATCGATCGTTTGCAGGTTGGAGTGAACAACGATACGGACGTTTTGGGTAACGGCAAGAAATCGATATCGTTAGATTTAAAGAACGAGAAAGCGAAAAGTATCGTCAAGCGATTGTGCCGACAATCGGACGTCGTCATCGAACCGTATCGACCCGGCATCATGGAGAAGCTCGGCTTGGGACCGAACGACTTGATGATGGATAACGATCGATTGATTTATGCGCGATTGACCGGCTTCGGCCAGACCGGTCGTTACGCCCATCGTGCCGGCCACGATTTGAATTACCTCTCGATGACCGGTTTGCTGTCGCTGTTCGGCCGTAGCGGCGACAAACCGACGTTCCCCGTCAATTTGGCGGCGGATTTCGGCGGCGGCGGCTTAATGTGCGCCCTCGGCATTTTAATCGCGCTGATCGAACGCGCGCGATCCGATAAGGGACAAGTGATCGATGCGAATATGGTCGAGGGTACCGCTTACTTGGGCAATTGGTTGTACCGCTCGCAGGCGATACCCATGTTATGGGGCGGGAAACGCGGCGAGAACATTCTCGACACCGGATCGCATTTCTACGACGTGTACGAGACGAAAGACGGCAGGTACGTGGCCGTTGCCGCTCTCGAACCGCAGTTCTATGCGAACTTATTGAACGGCTTGGGTTTGCCGGAGGACGACGTGCCGCAATGGATGGATTTCCAGCGGGGAAAGGAGACGTTCAAACGGAAGTTCCTCGAGAAGACGCAAACGGAATGGTGCGAAGTCTTCGATGGCGTCGATGCGTGCGTTACGCCCGTTTTGACCGTCGACGACGCGCATCGGCATCCGCACAACGACGGACGGGAAAGTTTCGCGACGATCGGCGAACGATTGGTTGCCAAGCCGGCGCCGAAACTTGCGAGAACGCCCGGCGAGTCGACCGCCTTGAAGCCACTGCCGCAAGTCGGGGAACATACGAGAGAGATATTAAACGATTTGGGATTCGATGATGCGGAAATCGCGCGGTTAGAAGACGAGGGCGTCGTCGAAAGCTCTAATTTACAATCGAAGCTATGAATGTTATATCTATTATACGCGGTTGTAATAAATGTTTTTATTAGAATAATTTAATAATGAAGTTATTATTTGAACGTTGTTCATTCTACTTCAATTCGACTTTTTGTAATAGAAAAGTCACTCCTTTCGAAAACTGTAGTTTGAGTTATTAATATTGAACGTGGTTAATTCGTATTCAAATTGAGTTTTTCGCCGAATACGGTAATATGCAATTGAATTACGATCCGTGCACATGTTGCGAATTAACATTCTCATTTGTACCGTATTTTCTTGAAATAATTAGGAATTAATTATAATATTATTGCAGCCGGCACGTGCTGCCACCTATCGCTTTGCGCCATCAAACATTTAGAGCTTATTTCGATTTAAAAGTTCTTAAGTTTGACCATCAACCAAGGGATATAATAAACGAAAGCTTTTTTTTTTTCAAAGGAAATAATCGATAATTTAACAAAATTACTCGGGTGTCGTTCAATTTTCTCCAACTCATTACTTATCTAACGACAATCGAAAGCACGTATTTATATGCATGTGTTGGTCGAAGTTTCTTGAAATTCTCCACGTAAACCAAAAGGAAATACATGTAATATTGTTTTTAAAATGTATTGCCATGGCTACTAATTGTTCCTGGTGGTGTGTGGCGTAACGTTAGGGACAGAAAGGAAGGATTGGTAATAACGAAAAAGGACATCGTCGCCGCATCTAATGGGTGTATCTACCATACGTATTATTATTCGTTTCAGATAGGTCTGTTAATTCGTAACGGATAGTCGTCCGCATTCGTTGCATTAGTTGATAATAAGTAAATCGATAAGTGGTCGGAAACGGGCGTCCTTAAATAATTAATAGATTTCAATAATTCGAATTCAAGCAAGTAGGAAATACATAAATTAAAAGTTCGATCAAGCATAAGTGATCGCGTTTTATTTTATTTACTGCTCAATTTCAATCGAATCCATTCACAGTCGAGGATATTTGGCAATACGAAAAAGACAACCGGACATCTTTCGTAAAAAGAAATTCGCGTGCAGTGTCATTCGTTCGCTCGTCAAACAAGGTAAGTCGTTTTTCCCTCGCTCCGTTCAGTTTGCGATCGCAGGAAACATTTGTCTTCGCTCCCTTTTTAAAAGGACTCGAAATCGTTAACAATGCGATCCTTATCGCCATAATGTTTAACATAATAAACGAAATGCACCATTTCTTATCTCTAAGTAAATCCTTTTTCGTTTCTTTTGAATATGCGAAATATAAATTAATAAAGGAGCGATGGATAATAGTAGTAATACCTAATAAAAACGCTGGCAAGGTCGTCCAATTAATAATTACCGTCATCCGAAAAAAGCCGCGGAATTGGTGGGAAGCGGCACTTATTGTGCTCGCATGAATCGTTGAATAATGAATAAGTGAGTCAGCGTAAGAAAGATGATGATGGGCGGAAAACGAAATCAACGCAAAGAAAACTTAAATTAGTTTCTGTAGAATAAGTTGCGGATAATAACGTACCTATAATCAACAAACTGTCGGTTAGATTATTAATTCCTTATCGATTATTAGAAATGGAGAGGCGGAATCGGCCTTCCGAAGAGTGCCAACAGCCTTTATCGCCGTGTCAAGCAGTTCTCGTAAAAGTTCGATTTAACAGCGGCGTTCTGTTTGGTGTTTACACTGTAGTATTCGCTTTGTTTAATTAACAAAAAACGGTTGTAAATTAGTTAATTAACGAATTAAAAGCTGAACAAAAGAGTTCGAGGCTGGGGGTAATTAACGGCCTATTACGTTAATTAGTTTAGAAAAGAAAAAAGTCGGCCAAAAGTGTAGCGAAGGTTTGTTTTGTTGGAACGCAACGCAACTCATTTGGGATCGCACTTAATCGAAACCGTAGCGCACCTTAAATGATAATGACAACCATTTATATTCGCACGGTTTAACGCACTAACGCACCCATTCCGTGCAATTTGTGCCGCCCAATTGTTGCACGAGCGTCCCTCGCATAACTCCATTGCTCAACGACGTTCCCTTGCTTTCGTGCTCGCAGATTATAACGATCGAGAATGAATCGCCCGAAGACGTCGATGTCGCGCAAGGAGAGCGAAATGGCGGCGAAGAGCTTACGCGAGCTGCAAGTGCCCGGCAAAGATCTATTGGAACGGTTGCGTCTGATGTGTTTGGCGCGCGGCGCCAGCGGCATCCTCGGCCTGTCGCGTATGTTCCGCCGATTGGACGACGACGGCAATCGGCAATTGAGCGTGGACGAGTTCTTCAACGGTCTGAAGGAGGGCGGCATGGAGATTACCGAGGACGAGGTGAAAGATTTGTTCCGGCAATTCGACGACGACAACAGCGGCGGCATCAATTTGAACGAGTTCCTCGTTGCCGTTAGGGTGAGAATAAGAATTTCCTTCTGCATTTTGTTCTCGAAATTCATGGTGCGTCTTTTAATCGAGTAAATGCGGTATTAACAGTCACTGCTCTTGATTTAATTTGCGGGAGATTGCAATTGAATTCTTGTCTTATCCCGTTCCTCTTATCTCACTTTTGTTCCTGAAGAAACAAGCATTGTAATTTTTAAAACAATGAAATACCTTCTATTTCGTTTATTGGATAAAAGAAAGTTTAATCTTTATTTTCTTTGATCCTGTCCTTACAATCTTCGACATTAATCATTCCCTTTCGGTAGTAACACAATGTGATCCCGAAGAAACCTTTTGTTGGGCAACAACGGACTTTCGTTTAGTTTTATTTCATTTATTAGATAAAGGAAACTTTTATTCTCAATTTTGTCCATTTCCTTATGAGTGTCAAATTTAAATTTTCCCTCTTTTTCTTCGTGATAAAACAGCCACCGATGTCGGCGACGAGGGTGCGCGTCATCGAGGAGGCGTTCAAGAAGCTGGACAAGACCGGCGACGGCGTGATAACGATCGACGACCTGAAGAACGTCTACAACGTGAAGTCGAATCCGTTGTACATTTCCGGCGAGGAAAGCGAAGAGGGCATCCTGAAACGGTTCCTGGCCAATTTCGAAAACGATAACGCCGACGGCACGGTACGTTTAGCGATTGTTTCCGTTGCGATTGCAACGAACTAAATTTTGCTCCTTTTGCGGTAATTGCAGGTGACCAAAGAGGAGTTTATGAATTATTACAGCGGCATCAGCGCCTCGATCGACAACGACGGCTATTTCGATCTGATGATGCGACAATGCTACAAACTTTAAATTGGATTCGCAGAACGCGAGCGAAACTTGCAGGACGCTTCTTTTCGCTTGTTTTTGCGAGCGAGCCATTTGCCCAAATAATCATAATATTACTTAATTAACTACCTACCGATTGATCACCCTTCGATGTTCTTAGCTTTGTGCATTGATAACGAATTAAGCGTGTTAAATGAATGTTTAAACAATTAAAGAGTCAACGTAAAAATAAACAATTTTATTAATTAATAAACAATTAGCAAACAAGTAATAAAAAAAAACGGAAATATCACATGACGATTACGATTGAGCATTGTTTTATAATTGGCGATGCGTTAAAAACGGGACCGATGGTTCTTCGTCAATTGCCGCCATCTGATTGCGCGCCTCTCCTCCTCTCCGTGCCGGTCTCTTTCAATATGCACTTCTTGTAGTGCGTTCGCATGTTGCTGCTCTGCGAGAACGCCAGCCCGCAGTTCTGGCACGTGTACGGCTTCAGGCCGGTGTGGAAGTTCATGTGCGTCTTCAGGTGATGCTTCTTCGTGAAACTTTTCGGGCACAACGTACACGCATACGGTTTCACGCCTATCGAATGGAGAAGGCTTAAGAAAATCCGTCGTAGATCAAGAGAGACTTTCTCCATGGGCGAAAGCTCCAAGAAGGACGAATTTTTGATTTTCTCTTACCGGTATGTAAGCGCGCGTGCAAGCTCATGTTGGACCGATCGGCGAAGCTCTTGCCGCACTCCGGACACGTGTACGGCCGTTCGCCCGTGTGCACCCGCTGATGCTGCTTGAGGAGCATCTTGCGCGAGAAACTTTTGCCGCACGTTTGGCATTCGTGCGGCTTGACACCTTAAAAGACGAAGCAAAAGTCACACAAAACTGTTAACAAGCAGGGAATTAATTTGCGTCACCGGTGTGTATCCGAAGGTGCATGTTGTAGGCGACACGTTGATTGAATCGCTTCGGACAATGCGGGCACGCGTACTCCTTCTTGTCGCGATGGATCTTCATGTGGCTGCTCAGGTACGCCTTGTCGTTGAACACTTTGCCGCACTCCTGACACTTGGCCGAGAATTCTCTCGTGCCCTCGTGTATCGACCTGGAATGGAAGAGAATCCAAGAACCGTCTCGGTTAATTAAGGCAAATTCTCGCTGGATTTTCCGCATTCTACCTGTGGTACTTGTAGTTTCGCAACTGACTGAACGCTTTGCCGCAGTCCTCGCACTTGAACGGTTTCAGTTTGTTGTCGTTCTTCGCCGCTGTTGGTTTCTCTTTGTCGTTTAGACGTCTCTTCGCCAACGGATGTTCGTTATCGATCGGCGACGGTTCCTTGTCGATGAGTAAATCGTTCGTTTGCGAATCGTTCGTTTGCGAATCGCTTCTTTGGTCGCGATCGTTCAGTGATACCACCGGCAGTTGAAGAGTTGTCTTCGGTGTAATAGTGCGTTGATCGTTGTTGTTGCTGCAGATAGTTTCGTAAGCGTAAGGCGAATGATTGTAATTATTGTTGTTCGAATCGTTCTCTTGCGAAATATCCTTGCCACGTTCATTCTCCTCTTTATCTTCGCAATGTTGCGGCTGATGGAATGAGGGATACGCCTGAAAGGGACAAAACAGCAAATTGCTACTCTTGACTTTTATTAAAACGTAAAGATGTAAAGAACTCGATTTAACTAGCTTCAACTTAAGAATCGACTCGCAAAAGGCTCGACTGTGCATTAAATACAGTCAATTCTTTAAGAATCGATCCAAAAGCTCGCCTCTTCAGTAAATTCATTCAACTCTTTGAGAATCGTCTCCGTTAAAGCTCGTCTTTGTACTTACGACATTCAAATCGTGACAATCCTCTCGCGGATGCCTCAACACCGGCGACTCCCGCGGCCGCCACGGACTCGCGAGCACTTTGTTCAACAGTTCCCTGCGCCTCTTGTGCGCGGTGCCAATCGGCAACAGACTCGGCATCGGTTTCCCCCGTTTGCACTTAACGTCTTCGCGATCGTACGCGTCGAATCGGTTGTTACGTCGTAACGTCTTGTAGTTGTCGCTGATTATGTCGTCGATCGAGACGACGTCCTTCGCTCGTTTACCGCCGCGTTTGCCGTCGTCGCTCAAGTCTTCCGCGCACGTTCTTCCCCGACGGTCGTCCTTACGATTGTTAGCGAACGATTGATGCGGCATCATCGGAATCGGCGTCGCGTCGTTGCGAAGACGATTGCAGCAATCCTCGTCGTCGTCGTCGTCGTCCAGTTTCAGTTTCAACTGGTTGGCAATCGACAAGAACTCCTCGATGTAAACCGGCGGTATCGTCACGTTACCCGTGTAAATGTAATCTAACACTAAAGACATGGTGTAGCCGGAGGTTTCCGGGAAGATTAGCACCGCCGGCTCGGCGTGCGCGTCTTCGATTAGAAGGTCCTGTAGAGGGGAAAAAATGCAAGAAAATCTGTATTTTCGAGAGGGATTTTCGGATTTGATCGAAAGGTTTACCCTAAGCAACGGACTGGCGATCGACAACACGATCTTGTGGGCCATCATGCGACGTCCGCTGCAGCTGATCACGGCGTCGCAAGCGGTTTCGGACGTCAGAAGACGCAGCGCGCCCTCGCGAATCACCTCCTCCATTATTTGCAAGAATCCGCGTCCACGTCAGCGTTTTGCGCTCGATGCGGGTCAGCAGCGATCTAAAGAAAAGAATTGTCGGTGTTTTACAGCGAGAATTGCAAATTACGAAATATTGTTCGCCGTACGAAAGCACAAACTTCAATCGTATCAATTCTCTAATTTAGCAATTAATTTCCTCGATTCCTCGACATCAGTTGTTTTAACATGATGCGACTCAAGTGGCCGCTTTCCATTCGTCAGCGCACACATTTTTGTTCAAATCTATTCTTTACAAAGCAATTAACATGTGCCATTTTTTCCCTCCGTCCAAATCGAATTTCGCCATCTCTTTCCTTCCTCCTTGTTGCCGTCGTTAAGCTACATTTTTGTAGAAATATTTGGCGTGCACGCACAAAAATGTCGCTATTCTTGAAAAAAATGAAGAAATGTAGGGGAACCGTTATTTGTTATAAATAAAATAATAATGATAAACGAAGAGCGAACGGCAACGAGAAACTAAACCAAATTTTGAATATTAACAGCGGAAAAAGAGAACGAAAGAAAGATAGAAAAAAGCGAGTCGATGATGGTCGGAAGATTGTGGGATAGTGGAAGAAACGTAACCGTGAAGAAGGAATTATTGTTTAAAAATAAATTATAATAATTATCGAAACGACCCACTTTACTTCGTTCACACCAAAAATTGTTTGTCGCTGTTAAATATTCACTTTCTTGGATTCTTTTTCTATTTTCTTTCCCCCATCAAAAATTCATTATGGTACCGTTTTCTTTTATTCATCCGCATTGTCGTTTCGAAATTATCGAATTTTTGATTAGTTTTGCCCACATTTCTAATAAGTTCAATACACGTGGGCATCGACCAAAGAAAGCCAACCATTCGATGCTCGACAACAATGAAGCAAAGAAAACGGTGAATGAATTTATTTGATCATCGACCGTTTAATTTGTAATTCAAATTAATCAGGTGAAAGACACCAGTAAATTGAACCGTATCAATCGTAGAAAAACAAAACTAAGTTGATAACGTTCTAAATGTAACTTTTTTCAGTTAATTGAAATCGAGACGCAGGGCGACGTTAGTGGAGCGAGAGAAAGAAAATTAGATAGTCGAAATGCGAGAGAGGATCCACGAAAATTAATGCGAGTTCATCAACTGCTAATAAAACGTTTTGTTTTAGTGGAGGCCAACGACCAACGAACCAATCGTCGAATGTACGAAACTAGATTTTTAATTATCAAAGTCCCATTTTCTGAACGTTTCTTTCTTTTTTTTTTTTCGTTCTTGTAATTCTGTTAACGATCGTTAATTTGGATTAAGAGCGAATAATTCGCTCAACTTTCACTGCGAGCAACAATTTTCTAACGCCTCTTAATTCAATTCCACTTTTTTGGCTAAATTTTACGAGACGCATTCAATTCGACGATCTTTGGAGATTTTAGATCAACTTTTCCTCAGGTTTAACTCTTTGACAACAATTTGCGTTATGTAAGCAATATTGGTAACACTGACAATTTAGCTTATTCTTAAACCAAATCCTTCCGCCTTTTGTTATTTTATTTTGAACTAAGTGTACATTTTGCATTTGATGCAGATATTGGCAACTTAAGAGAAAAACTTGTTGCGTGACGTGTAAGTTACTTTTGAATTGAATCCATTTGTCGTTCATCATTTCATTTTAAACTGCTCGTCTACGAATTTACATATGAATGTAATCATGTATGCCAACTCATGAAAGGAAAAAGTTAACAATCAATTATCGGACAAGCAGCTTTTAATTGATAGCAGCGCAAGAAGCGAAATGTTTTTGGCCGTTTTATTTGTCGTTGTTGTTGCAGCAACAGTTAAAGGAAGGCCTTCATCTATTCATGTTTTTTGCGTGAAATTAACTCGATTAAAAGCTGTACACGCAGGAAACGAAGCGAAAAATGAAACGTGCGTCTTTCTCTCTTTCTAAGAACATCATCTTCGCCGGCCGCGACTCGTTTCCTCGTGCACATGAAACGAGCTGGTCGTGGCCGAAAAAACCGTTGCAAAATCAATATTTAAAGAGGAAAAAGAATGTCGAGGAAATTTCGTACGCATTCGACGAATGTTATTGCCCAAATCTGCCGCGCCAAGAGAGAACGTCCGCGGAGCGAGAGGAGGAATCTTCCCATGGCTACGTTTCTATTTCGACTTTTTCTTCGTCGACTTATTCCATCTAATCCCGGCCATAACTCATTAGATTTTTTTTTCGGTCCACAACTGACCGTTCGAATAAGAACAAAAACGAAAGAGGACCATTTCTTCTGTTTCTCTTTTAACCGGTTTCTCGTACGCAGTCAGCGGCCGCGTAGATTGTTTTGTTGTTTAATTAAACAGCACGTCCATTTAGCGTTCGACTAATCGACGAAGAAACGGTTTGCAATCGTTTCAGCAATTAGCAATATTTGCTCTACATGGCGTGCACGAAGGTGTCATTTACTAATCTTGAACAATCATCATCAGCGACCATTACACGGTAGTAATATGCGCGTTGTACAAAGTCTTCTGGGGTATTCAACCGTCATTAACAGACCGAGACGAATTACCGAAATTGTTAATGAACAAATCCCATTTCGCTGAGCGTCCATCGGTTCTTTTTCTAGCTGGCAGACGACGAGTGAGTATTCGAAACAAGAAAAAAATCCAACATTTTTCGGTTCGCGTTCTGCGCTTAACAATTTCCAAAACGTAAAGCAAGAAGACGAGCTGACCTCTTAAAATTGTGTTACAGAAGAGTGTTAACGATTACGAGATCAAGAAGAAAAATGTAATTTAGTTCCAGGAAATGTAGCAAACGAAGAGATAATAGGCACGAAATTTGACACCTCTTGAGAGAAGTTCCGCTTTGAAAAAGTTAAAATTTCCCAAGAGATTGTTCAAGAAACTGAAACTACACGATCTCCATATGCAATAAGCTACTATTGGCTCTTGGCTTACGTCTCCAAGAATGAAATTTCCCAAAGAAATGGTTAAAAGTTTAAACTTTTCGACCGAAATCGACCTCGATATGAAACTTTTCTTTTGCACCGCCAATTATAACAATCTGACGCACGTTTCCACCGACTCAACTTTTCTGCTTCGTTTTCGTTGCTTTTCTCATTAGAAAACAAGATCAACGATGGATTATTAAAAAAAAAAGACAGGTAAAAGCGAGAAAGGAAAAACTGGTCCCATTTAAATTTTTAGATTTTATCGAGCAACAAAAACGAATGTACGCTTGTAATGTGGGCTATTAAATTCCGTAACCCAAAAAAAAGCAAGATAAGATGAAGAAGTAAATGGTAACTGTTAGTCCAATTAATTAAACGAAGATTTATGAAAAAGTAGTTAGTGGAAAACAAAAAAAAAATAATAATCGCACTTACGTCAATTGCCAATCTTCAAATTGGCGGCACGAATATCCACAACCACATTAACAAAGCACGAATTGCACTTGCGACTTTTCGATCACTATTTTCGCAAAAATCAGGCAAATCTGCTTCGCGATCCTCGCCCGAATTTCTCTCCTCTCCTTCTCGCCGTTGTCGTCGTATCCGGACCGACAATTAGTGGAGGACGCGAACGTTTGAGACGGATTAAAAAACTCGAGCGAATAGACGAAAGAAGAACGGTTCCGTTGGATTTAAACGCGGAATTCACAAAAGAAGGACTACTACTACTCACCACTTGGCTGGTGGCTGGCTGCTAGTAGTAGTAGCCGTAGTTGGAGTAGTAGTAAATAGAAAAGAAGCAGTGAGTAATTGGATTTGATAGTTAGATAGCGAGCGTTTTTCCTCTTCGCCGATGCGGCTATTGTTCTCGCCGTTCTTCCGACGGCGTCAACGCCCATCAACCCCACCAGCGGAATCAAAAACGACCAATTAATATTTACGAAACGGACGCTCTTCTTCCTCGCATTCATCCGCACGCACTTCTCGGACGGCGATCTTCGGCTGCGTCCTTAACGCAAACTTGTCGAATCGATTAATCTCGCCGGTTATTCCGCTGCAAAGGCTGCTTGCAATTTCCTTTCGGTGCAAATTGCCGGGCATTACGACCTATTAAAGTGGTCACCTAATAAACTAAACGACGACGCAGTGAATGCATAAAACAACAATAATAATGGCAACGGTTAATTAAGTCGTGTGATAAATACACGCACACGCACGCATGTTATTCATTTATTTCGAGTCACGCTTCCTCCTTCTTTGCTGCTCGTCCTTATTAACACCTTAACGTATTCATTGTTACGCTCGTACCGTTGGAGGACGACGGTTTTGCCAAACGAGAAACCAGGCGAATTCGTCAAAAAAGTCGCGTCAAGTGATGAGAAATCGTGCAGGTTTTTTAGCGATAAAGTTTTCATTGCAAGAGAAATTCGCGTTGATTGACTTTCATTTGACGAACGTCCCCATGATTGGATCTTCGGCGAAATGCTCGATTGATGCTTCGAATTGTCGCTTTGGCTTTACGATAAATTTCAATTCTTGGCAAAAGTTTATTAATCCGCGAAACTATCAAAAAACTTTTGAAACTTTTTAACCGGAAATTAAGTAGCGAATGGACGCTTTCTCGTCGTCGCCTTGCCAGATTGATATCCAAGAATGATTGCGAAATGCTCGAATTCTTTCTGGTCACTGAAAGACCTCTTAATTAATCGTAATTGACGCTCGAAGACGAACGGAATTGAGCCACATTTTCCTTTCGGGTGGAAGTGAAAGATGCGGCCGGCAATTAGCTCTAATTCAGCATCAATTCGATGCGAGTCAATTGTGAATTTCATTTATTGTTCGTTTAAGAAACCTTCGCATACAATGCAGAAATCGTTATTTGTTTATAATAAACAATAATTTCTTTAATTCGTGAAATAAACAAACAGAATGCGAAGGAACGGTATCCAAATGTTCGGGGCGAGGATTGTTCGCCTTTTCTTTTTCTCTTTTTCTATTATGTTGCCAAAGAATCGCTCGAGAAAATAATGAAGAGAGAAAACTTTCAAAATGGAATAAGTATAATAAATATTAATTTAAAATAAATATTAGAGAAAATAAATACGAATTTATTATTTAGCGAATGAAAGCCTCCAAAGCACAATGATAATAATAAGGGGATACCATAAAAGGCGGGCTCGACCCGAGCGAAATGATTTCGAAAAAGAGTTTCCACTCGCACTTCAGTTAATCATTCATCATTATTGTCCAAGATCGTCGCAATCGAACTTGGATGGGAATCACGAAAGGCCGACGATTCGAATTGGAGCCAATCGCGATACGAAATTAATTAAAAACAATTTCAATTAATTTCGAATCTTTTTCAACGGACTTAAATACGTGACAACCCATTTTGAATGGGCAACAAATTACAATTTCCCCATTCGCCAGTGTCCTTTTTCTTGTGCGTTATAATAGACACTCGTCCATCTTTCGCAATGCCATCAGAAATCGTAATTAAATCACACTTCTTTTGGGAATTAATTAACGGACGAAGAGGAAGCAACAAAGAAAAAAAAAGCGCTTTGGACACAAAGCGAATCGCATAAAAGACCGAAGAAAACCTGTCAATTAATTTTGGTTATTCGTTAAGATGGACGAAAACTTTTAATTTACTCTCTCTCACACGTTTTAATCGTTTCCTTTTGCACGAAACGAAATTGTGGGTAACTAAAAGAGAGAAAACAGAAGAAGGCAAAGTGGAAAGGAGCAATTTGCCCGCAATAGAAGCGTTTACGTTCTAACGTGGCAACATTAGTCGTAATTTTGCACGCAAATGACGATCGTGTCGATCACAATGAAAAATAGATCCTTACAAACTTCTCACGATTCCATTTTCCAACCGAAAGAAACACTAATCAGAATATTCGAAAAAAAAAGCAACGAATTGCTCCATTTCAAACGTTTCAACGATATACTACAGCGCGATCAAAAGTGGGCGCCAGCACTGTCAAACGCCAAAAACTTTTGTGCGAATCATACGACAAAAGATCTCGATTAACTGGCTTAAATAATCAGGCGAAAGAGGAATCTAACAAGAAAGAAGTCGAGAAGGAAATTGCAATTGCAGACGCTTTTTGATCGCACTGTAACTCATACGCAATGATGGCATAATTACTTTGTGATGAAAGAATTCTGCAAATAATTAGCGATCAATTAACCTATCGATCAAGGAAACTCATTTACGACGTTTTACATTGAAGCTGCTCATTTTGCGACACCAAAGATGCGGATCGCGAAAAGCCGTCGAAAGAAACGTTAATCTATTCGTGGTCCATTAAAGAAACTAATTTATATCGCTTAATGAGCAATCGCTCCGTTGGCGACGATTGATTAATTGCGTTATCGCATTAGGAACTTTACGTTAAAGGAAGGCAAATTGAAGGAAATAGAAGCGCGACGCGCGCGCGATAGAAAGGATCCGACTCGAGCCCCGAACAGAATTTTGGAATTGACTTAACCATAATTATCTGCACGCTCGGTTTTTCCTCTCGAAAATTCCCGTTGCGAAATTGAATACAAACCGAAAATTTGAAAAGAATTTGACGCAAAAAAAAAACGTTTTAACCGTAGAAATTGAAACAAAACGCCAAGCTCCAAACAGTTTCTCGTTCTTGCACGCAAACGAACAAAATTCTTCTACGTTACCACGCGAAAAAGAGAGAGATAACGGACGATCATTCAACGAATCTCAACTGCCTACTGCCGCAACGTTAACGGCGACTTTGATCCGTTTCCATCGACGTGGAAAGAGACCATCGTCTCCGCGTTATTGCTTATATCGCTCTATCGCCATCGCATTTAACATTAAACGAACCGTAATAATACTTTATGCTTTCGATAAATTCGCGAAACGTGTCCGTTTGCTTTGAGCCACGATCATTTGTCGCGATGTTGTTGATGAAGAAACGCGCATCGGCGAGAGGAAATTGTATACTTCATTGATAAAAATTGCGAGAGAGAGAGAGAGAGAGAGAGACGAAGAGAAAGAAACACCAACGACTTGACTCGCAGTTTATTATAACGTCCTTGTTTATGGACTTCGAAGAGAACGTTGCAAGATGCAAAAGAGTCGTCGTGCTCGTTTCTGCGTTTCGCCGATGATGATGATACTGCTGATGACGATGAATAAAGGATAGATGGAAGGAAAACGAGCCAACGTGCGCTTTTATTTATTGTTATTACGCCGAGTCCGCATAATTCCGTCCTGTTCGATAGATAACAACAAACAGCGTGCGGTTCTTTCAGATAGGTACCGTACGATCGTAAATTTCGCGTGCAAAAAAAAGACGAAGAAAATCCGCATGTAAACGTGCCGTCAGACAGGGAAAATGCAGGAGAACAAGACGGGAAACAATGCGTTTAATGCACAATACAGTGCGAACAAACAGAAAAGCGAACTTAGTAAAAGTGTGCCGCTTGTTCGTACCGTGACAGCGACCACAAAGGGTACAGTGCGAGCAGAAAGTTGTCTTAAGAGAAACTACTTTCCACTCGACGATTCCCCTTATATTTTGACTTCGTCATCGTAAGTTTCGTGTCTGTACGCGATGTCGGTATGATAAAAACTAACTGAGGATTTTTGCTCGCCTGGTAGTGAACGCGATGGATATCGCGATAATAAATCGAGCATCGGGAATCGCTGAATGGAACTAGATATTGGCAAAACGTGCTGCAAAATAAAAAAAAAACGACGAGAAGAAAAACAGTTCCGCTTTATTGCGTAGATTTTTGTTCGCACCGTATATGTTAATGTTTGCGGTCCCCTAACTATGACAAATCTTAAGTGTACATGCAAGATCGCGAACGGTTTTCAGACGAACAAGCTTTCTTCGGCACATTTGCGGATAAACAAGTTGCAAATTTACAAAATAACGAAACAAAAATCCAATTTATCGCATCCTTTTCTGCTTCGCTCTGCAACAACTCGGATCGGATTATCGAACGAGTCCGTTCGTGCCGTATTAGAATAGGTCGCGACAACGATACCGCCGATAAGTTTGCTAATTTTATTGGCAAATAACATATGCTGCTTCCATACGACGTTTTTTTTACGTATCGCCTGGTTATTTGCATTACGGAAAAGCGTAACGACGATTACAATAAAAAACAAAATTAATCGATGGCAAACGACCGTCTCGTTTACATAATTTACTCGCTTTTTCTGCGTAAAAATTTTAATTGCAAAGAAAAGAGGCGTCGAAGAACGCTAAACATCCGATCCATCACCAACAGCTGTCGGTTATTAGCGTTATCATCATCGTCCGCTCGTCATTTCGACGCAATAAACTTTAATCGACGCTTTCACTCGATTACTGCTATTGAACCGATCGATTTCTATCGGAAAAGAAGATTTAAAGAAATTCCCATAAGCAATTGAGAAATTATTACATAAAGCAAAATACACGCGCGTGCAATTAATTATTACCGAATTAACGACCAATAAATTAACATTCTGCGCTTAAGAAACTCGAATCGATTTAATTGTCAGATGGAGGAATCTTCTCCACGGGACTGGCAATGAATTGTTTGGAGTTCGAAAGAAAAAAACGTTATGTGGAACGTTTTACATTGATCTAGTTTCAAAAATTAAAAAAAAAAAGAGCGAGGCAATAGCAAAAAACGAGCCGGAATCCAGCATAAAAGAAGTTGCTGGTAAATTGTTCCACTCTACGCAAGGGAAATTTATGCGTTTTGTAATTGAATTGCTTCATGCCAATTCCCACCGTTTGTTTCGACAAGTGTAACGATAATGGGAACAGCGATTTGTTTTTGTTTCCCCCATTTAAACATCGCATCCATTTGGACAAGTTCCATTCAATTCAAAGTTACTTACAACTGTACGTTTTCAAAGTGAATCACTATAAAGCGTTTGAAGAAGAAATGGGCAAACAAAATTGCAAAAAGAAAGAAACAACTTCTGGATCGAGATGCTTGATTCGACTAACGTTCGAAGACTTTGCACTTTCAAAGCCGAAGAGAACGACAGAATAGGAACAACAATAAACCAGAAGGCCTAAAGTGAAATTTTTCGAATTTCAATTCGACGCTTCACTTCTTCAAGTCGATGCCGATCTCTCGAATGTTTACCCATTGTGTGAACTCGAAGATCAAATTAAACACGTAATGGCCAAATTGGACAAATATTTACGGCACTCGCGCGCGATTTCTTAACGGTTAGTTCGATTGTTTTCTTTTCCGCGGGGCGCACTCGAAACGAAATTAATTCATTACGCCTACTTATAAACTCGCATTCAATCGTAATCGATTTTTCTATCGACCGATCTCGAGTGGCCGTCGAGTAAAAGTCTTGTTCAACGCGAAGATGTTCGGCGACAACAACTTTTTTTCGGTTACTACGGGGCGATCGAGAAGAAAATTCGTTTGGATTTGGCGCTGATGCTGTCAAACGTCAAAAAGGTGTATGGCCTTCCTGCTCAAGAGCGCGTTGGGAAAATGCTTCATTAAAGCCACGTCTTTGATTAGAGTTGCACTAACGTAACTTAGCGAGCGAGACAGCCAAAAATTCGCACTTTTTAACGAATCTTTGCGTCGCAATTATACGAATCTACTTTTGCATTTTTGCGCTAATTAAATTTTTTTTTTGATCGCTCGATATCGTTTACTTATCCATTATTAATAATTGCACTCACCGCTCTTGAAGTCGATGACCAAAATCAATTCGACCACGATAACAATCAAACGTTTAACAAACGGTGTACGAAAAGAAATTCGGTGCACAATCATCGAAGCGAATGAAGAGCCACGCGCAAACGAAACGAACGAAGAGAAGAGAGCAACAAAACAAAAAAACAGCCAGGGAAACGAACAAACGAATCGTGAATAAATTAGAAAACTAATTTTCAATTCGCATGCAGTCTCGCACCGCACTCGAGGACGGTTTCGTTCCTTTTGTTTACGACGATCGTCGTTCTTGTTACAACAACAATAAGAACGTGCGTTGGCTTGTTGTTATTTCTTGCGGTTAAGCTCTCTTCTTCAACGGCCATCGAACAACCAACCATCGGAACTTGTGCAACGGGCAAAACTCACTGATTACGCCGTTTGATCGCGTTTAATAAAACGAATGCGGTTGCATTGGAGGAGGAACGTTCCTTCGATCTCGTGGACTCGTACGTATCGTATACGGGCCAAGAACACTTACACTTTAATGCATCAATGTTTGTTTTGCTATTACTATTGACGAAGTTGCGAAAAAACGCATAAAAGGTGCCATTAGTTGCTAATATCATTTCGATCGGCCAAAGAGCGCATTAGGATCGCGAAGAGAGCAAACAACGTTGCCGCAATACGAAGCGGTGCAAAGCGTTATCCAATAATTGGGTCGCGTTTCTTATTCAATATTATTATTATTATTATTATCATTTTCTGCGCGTTTCTTTCGTTCGCCTCCGCTCATTATTGTCCGCGAAAAAAGCGGGCTCGCAGTTTTTAGCACTTTCTAACGAGAAAACGAACGATCATTATATAATCGATTGCTACGTTCGCAATGCTTTTTTGCGAAAAAAAAATGGATTAATGAAACAAAGCAAAAGTGGCGTGCACAACGGTGAAGAAGGATAACAGGTTACGTTTGGTTACGATACCGATTATTATTATTAGCTTATAATTGCCTTTCCAACTCTTATCCAACGGGCTGATTGTTATTAAATAACGTTTTTAGCATAATAAATTGTGTGCAAGAAGGAGACGAAGACGGAATTTATTGTTCGCCGCTAAGATTACTCAGATTGGAGGCAACTAATAATCGTGGTAATTGTAAAATTAACCATCTCATTACATTCATTTAATTACCATACGAATTAAATTAATTTAACTTAAATATACGAGAGGCGTTCGGATAATTGCACTCGCGATACAAATCTATGCTACGAAGTTGAAATTTCTCGAGAATAATCGTTTATTTGCGGATAAGAAGCAAGTTATTAATTGCAAAACGGACAAAATTGTACAATCTGCAAACAAATTCTTTTTCGAATTACGCTTCCCAAAAATTAGTTTGGTAGCTGTGATTTTTTGAGCAGGTACACCAACATGCGCATCATTACCAAGTCATGAGAAATGGTCGCAATCAGTTACTCCAAACGACAAAGAGACAATGAATGCAATTATCATTTTGGCAGCACTGATATTTAATTTTAGTTTAAATTTCGCGCCAGTGAATTTGACAGGTACGCCAACACTATTGCCAATTTATGAGAAAATATGACGATCAATTATGCTAAAACACGGCACCAATTACCGACCACAAGCCTAAATTTTTCACTGACTTTCCCGATTAAAGTGTTTTTTTTTATTGATAAAAGCGATTGTCATAATTTGTTGTAAAAGTTTGTCAGTTTATCGAACGTGCCGCGTATAAATCGAGCGTGCGGACTATTAATGTAACTCAGAGTGAGAGAGAGCGAGAGTTGTTGCGAATTAATTAATTGGTCGCTCCGTAATTCGTTTGCGATTAATAATGCGTCCGCGAATAATAAATTGCGAGCGATAATCAAACGAGATCTCGCACTAATTATCGCGTCTCAACGGTAGTAATGAGGAATTATAATAGAGAAATCGCAAGGATTATCAGTCGGAGATATAAATACTGTAAATATTGTTAACATAATGTTTTTCTCTTGTTTTCGCTTTTCTTCTACGTTCGACTTAATTGATCGATGCAGGAATAATAATGATAATGACGAGTAGACGCTAATTAACGAACGGTTTCTGTTGTAATAATTATAATTAATGCCCATTGGAGCGCGATTATTTCGAAATAAGAAAAATCGCGATTGAATTTATGGCGAAAAAGAGACGAAGAGTGGACAACTTTGCCTTAGCGAATAATTCCTTTTTACAAAGATAGAAAGAAGGGAAGGAATGAATAAAATCGCAACCGTTTGTTCATTTCTTCTTCTTCACCTCGTTCAACCGCCGATTGTCTTGTGTTTTGATTAGATTGATAACAGCAATTTCTTTTCGCTAAAGTAACGAGAGAAAAAGTCCATTTAACTCGTACTCGTTATCGCTAATTAATTAATTCGAATCGCCGGGGAGAACGAAAAAGAAGCGAACAAATTAGCACGCTGTTTGTTTTTCGATCGATTTCAAACTGTAATCATTCGCTTTTTGCGATGCCGTTTCACCCAGTTGTCGACATTTGATTATAGAAACTCCAGCTAATCTTTCTCTTCGCGAATGCTTTTTGCCAATTTCCAATTTGTTCTGAACGAACGAAATGTTTATCAATATTTAAAATTAACATCGTCCCAGCATTAATATTAATTAATTAAACGCATATCGTTCTAAATGGACCGAACGAAACGCACGGAACTTTCGTTTTCGATTGAGTAACGTGCAAAAAAAAAAAACGAACGCGACCTAGTGGTAACAATTATATAAGCGAATTGCAATTTGTGTAATAGATAAATTTATTAAATAAATCTGCGTTTGCCCCGCTTAAATGGGACTGGCTATAATCGTCTCTTACCCACTTTTGTTTTTCTTTTTGCAGCAGAAGAACACGTTATTGCAAAAGCGATTATGCAAAAGTTGGTTGAATAACGCGACGCTCAAATTAATTAATGTATTGGCAATTTTGCAATGATCGATTTGAAACGCACTGGTAGCAGGCGAAATGTTCGATAATATCATAATCATAATGTAGACGTTTCAATTGGCACGCTGTTATTAGAATGTCCCGTTGCAAGTATAATTTATTCGCGCGTTGTATAATGTAAATGCGAATTTTGCGCATAATTAATTGCACTTTCATTCATCCCGATCTGCCCATCTTTCATACAACAAATGCAACTTTGTAAAACACTGCGGTTTATTATCAATATTATGAACGCGAGTTTATTGTTATCGTTAAATTCAATTGGCGAAATTAATTTCCTCTATTCATTAATCCGACTCTTAATTGGCAATACGACTACAGAGCGATCACAAAACGAAATCCGTTTCGTAAGTTGGCGTGCGTGTCTTTACTGAATAGCTGACGTTGACAAATGTCATTTTGATTTTGACTTTGCACATTTGACTACCGTCGGCGCCTACCTCAAACGCATCTTCATCAACTCTTCAAATGCAACTTTTGTTGCTCGCAACTTTTACGCGTACTTTGATTTATCGTGTTTTTATTTCGTTGCTAATTTGTTTGCAACATGCAAAGATTTGTGCGAATGCAATGTCCGAAAGCTTGTTTGTTTAATTAATTTAAATCTAATTAAAGTTTCGGTATGTGGCCACAAGGAAAAAGAGAAGAGAAAAAGGAAAAGTGATTGTTTGGCCACATGTCTCTCACTTAATAAGCTAACAGTTTTGTCGAAACGCTTAATTAGCATGCAATTTCCTTATTGTTATTAATTAATTACATTCAAAAACAGAAGAAAAAAAAAACAATGAACCAGAGGAATCCATCTTGTAACGGCGGACGTGATAATTAGTGGAGAATCTCGAATTTCGCAATTAAAACCAACAAAAATTGCTTCCTCCAACTGGAGATTATTATCGATTAATTATTGAAGTTTGCGGTGCTATCGCATTATTAAACAAATGACGCTTAATTATTTTATTACAAATCCATACGAGATGGTTATTAACTGCTGGCGAAAATAATTTAAAAATAAAAGGAAATTTCGACATGAAGAGGGGAAAATATCTTGCAGCCGGACAAGTCGAATGTTTGCGATTGGAAATCGTTTATGGTCGATGAACGTGAATGCAAACAATAAGTTCGGTAATGTTAAAAGGATTCGCATTGCTGCTCACGAGTGTATTTGCAAAATTGCCGCTCATCATCATCATCGTTTATATCATTCAATAGAACAAGATCCAAGCATACAACATACGCTCTGTTAAATGTTTAAACCAACAATAATTAAACTTGTTTACCTTTGCGGCGGTATTTAACACACGAAGATTGAAGATGGTCGGGAATTATTTTATTTGCCGTGCCGATGAATGGCAATTTGCGTTTGCTTTTTACTTACTTTTCACCGCATTTTTCACATTTGCAAAATCTTCCACGTTTTATTGCTTTTGCGATAGATTTTTAATAACAACAATAGCAACAACGGCAGCAGAATTAACAATAAGAAGAAAAAGCGATAAGTTTATTCTTGTCGGTAGGTGGTTTATTCAAGCATAACGAACGATCGAGGAGATTCGAAAGCCCGCAGAATCGATCGAATCCGTTAAATGGCTTAATTATAACCAACGCGGTTGCAGTAATTTTATTATTGCGCCGATCGGACGATGATGAAGAAATCAAAATCCACCCGAAAGCTGAGGGATTTAAGATTGCACTTTCAGATGCATTTACATTTGAGAATATTCAATTGCCAACGATGGAATGCATCCCGAAATGATTTCCTTTTGGTTTGCTTGCGAAACGAGCCATCTAAACGCGCATTTCACTTCTTGTAGTACGGAGCGATCAAAAAGTTATGCTTCGCAAGTTGGCACTTTTAATATTGACGTTGACAGACTTCATTGACGTTTAACGATCAATGATGGCCGCTTTTGGATTTTGATGTTGATGAACCTTCCAAAAATGTACGTCTTTTGTTTTTATGCCCAAAAATCCGTTGAAACGACGACAGATTCCTATTTCACATGCTTTTTCTTAAGAATTTCTCGTGTTCGTATGCGTACAGGCAATTTCCACTTCGTGTATTTGTCACTTGTTAATTAAAAATCCTCCATTTAACATCTCATTTCAGTAAACTAGCGTTCTCTGTGTACATAATAAAGGCAATAAATCATGCGGACGCGAACAAAGATGCTGCTGCTGTTTCAGTTTGTTGTCATTTCTTTTAATTTCGTCTCTTGTAACTTCTTCGCTCTCGCACGTTTTACGCTCGTGAAGAAAAAGTGACCTCAAGTAGAGATTGTTATTACCTTTTCCATCTCCCTCTCCTCGTTTGTTTCGTTTCTGTTCACATCCTAATTAAATGGAATTATTTCTGAACAGGAAAAAATGGAAATTATAATGATGGTAACGTTCCTCTGTGGGAATCTCATTCTTCCACAGTCTCCTCCATTTACCTTCCCATCCTCATCATCATCTATTTCTTCCTCTTCTTCTGCTGTTATTTTAATTACATTACGCATCTTATTATAACACATACATTTTCCTACACGCCGCCGAGATGCCATCTCTGCGTTACACATAATTCTCAAAGCGTTGACACTTTTAATTATCGTCGACCACGAATTATTCGTCTCTCTTAAGCCTCATGTTCTGGTCCTCAAACGAACAACAACAAAAAGTCAAATAAGTTTATTTTTTTAATATTACACACTCGTCTTTTGTGCCTGTTCACATTTAACATTTTTAATTGCATCCACGCTAAACGCTCTCGTTCGTTAGCGGACGATTTAATCGTTACAATTAAGAATGGAGCATCGCGATTAATTCGAAAGAGGTTTATTCTTGATGGCTCTGCGTTATTTCGAATGGAAAGACCGAACAAGGTTCTCCTTGCGCTATTATTTAAAAGTTTGTTGAAACGCTCAATAGGCGAGCGAGCGTATGTGAAGTATGAGGATGATTATTGCGCCGATGATGATGATGGATTAGTTATATGGCGGCATTCCATTAAGCCGACGTACGAAAAAGAAGGAAAAAGAGCGAAAGAGCTGTAAAATAACGTGCGCATTATTGTTACCGCGTTCTTTATAGATATGTACCGGTTATGTAGGCAGGCATTCGCTCACGATACGGACAGTTTAATAAGCCCATTCGTATTCCGGGCACGTACGCGCAGCAAGAAGAAGAGGCGAAGAACCTAAGTGAAGAAAAAAGAGCGTAATAAGAAAACGAAACGCCGTAATGTAAATGACTTTAATAAAATAGTACTTGCAATTTATTTATGCGGACGCATTCTTGTGTGTACATACGATGATGATGGACGGACGTGATGTGCCCCGGCCATATTTATGTCAATTTCACTTCGTTCTATTACGTACCTATAATCCAAATTCATTTAATATAATCGCTCGGCGGTTTCGTTTCGCAGCGATTCCTTCGAGGACAAGCTGAATTTCTTTAACGAATGTCACTCGCTTCGCTCGCCGTTGATTTATTGCAGTTTCTCGAATCGATGTGCGAGCATTCGATCGCAAATTAGAGCGTCGAGATTATTGCGAAAATGTTATAAAGTTAACGAACCATTGCAAAATATCGTTTGGAAAATGTTTAATTTGGATCGAAATAACTGAGTCGCTTGA
The DNA here is from genome assembly GCA_963695495.1 of Hololepta plana. Classification (NCBI taxonomy): domain Eukaryota; kingdom Metazoa; phylum Arthropoda; class Insecta; order Coleoptera; family Histeridae; genus Hololepta; species Hololepta plana. The sequence continues at coordinate 10,751,845 of OY968836.1, forward strand.
ATGGATATTCAAAACAGTTACTTTTGCTTATGCGAGTTTATGATCTTTGTAAATTATCTGATAGAAATAATAATTAATAGATCGTCTAATTTGCGCAAATTTAAATTTGAAATTAATTGCGGCGCCATTAGTGTTGGCTACTGCTACTAGATGCCGCAACGTATTTGTTAATTAATTATGAATGATAATGATGAAATTAACAAATATTGCGTTAATATTACTCGATAATAGTGTTAATTGAATCGATCGACTGGACCATTAACTCGTTTAATAAGCTTTAAGGAAAGCAAATCAAATTAAGCGCCGCAGATTATTGTGCATCTTGCTTTGTTAATTAGTGCAGTTTTATCTTCTTCAACATTTTAATGCATTTCTAGCGTCAATTATTGCCATTTAATTGATTATAATTTGCAATTTTGATAATTAACCAAGATTTCTTCATAAAATGCGTTGAAAGCTGCAGTGTAGCAACTGAAAGCTAGATGGAGTGACCGCCGCCTTTTCAGCAGGAAAGTTTTAAATTCAATCGATTTTTCGCGTAAATGTAAAACGTACTTATTATTACGTTTATTAACCGAAATAAGCGAAAATAATTATTGTGGAAATTAATTAAATCGAGAATCATTCAAAATTAATGCAGCATTAATCAACATGACACATTTGACGTGCAATTATCAATTAGTAGGCAATTAACACGCGACAACGGGGGTGGAACCTATTCGAGTTGAAGGCAAAAACACAAAATTAATCGACGAATTAATCGACGAGTCGGAAAATCCTCAGTCAAATGGACGACACCATCAACAGCAACGACCCGTTATGGACGCGATGCCGCAGCCGATTGCTGGACGCGAAACTCTCGACGGCCATCGAGGACGGTCTGCTGAACCCGCAGAACCAAGAAGCGTTCCTCTCGTCGAGCATCGCGTTCCTCCATCAGCGCCTATTGCAAAAGATCGAGACCGAACGGAGCCTGTGCGGCGGCGACGTGCAAAAGAAGTACTCGGACCTGCTGATCGTCACCACGCACTCGGACCAGACGCGCACGATCTACGTGCAGCTGAAGGACGTCGATCGCTTCGAGGAGTGCTTGAAGCGGGAGTCGCGCTTCCCGGAGAAACGCCTCTCGATGGACCAAATCCTACCGCGACCGGGCACCGTGAAACTGACGTCGACCGCCACGAACAAGCGTCGCACGTCGCGCCTGAACCTGTTCCACGTGAAGGCGCCGTCGTTGACGAGCGTCGCGTCGAAGATGACGTTCAATCCGTTCAGCGTGTTCAAACGGTCGAAGGGCGATCGCACGGCGGCACGCGGCGACTCGCAATCGATACTGACCAGCGAGTCGAAGACGGAGATCGTCATCAAGTTCTTGCAGACGATACCGAGCGAGCCGTACGTGTTGACGCCGGCGGCCAGCTACTACTCGACGGATCGCTATCCGCCGAAGACGGTCCGCGTGTCCGACCTGTCGCTTCCCGTCGTCATCCGCTCGAAAGCGTCGAATTCGCACGACGGCGACGACCGATTGACCGTCGACGAGATGGTCGCGTTGGAGAAAATCGTCGACGAACGGCCGGCGACGAGGGCGTCGTTGGTGCGGCCATCGAAGAGCGAGACGTTCGATCGATCCGTCGCGGATTTTCTGCGAGAAGACGCGGCCGCCGGTCGCGGGCCGAAGGGCGAGCCGAAGAAACCGCTGTCGAAGTTGAGCGTGTTGGACGACGACGACGACGATGATGACGAGGAGGAGGATGATGATGACGATGACGAAGAAGTTGACGCTCGCACGTCGACCGTCACGTTTCGCCCGTCGACGAACGACATTCGATCGGACGTGACGGCGGACACGCTGAAAGACATCCTCAAGAAGTTCGTGGAGGAGTTGCAAAAGTCGAATTGTCGCTGACGTGCGCGTTGGAGTCCGTTGTTTAAATGGTTGCTTTTTTGCGTGTGTGTGAATTAATAAAATCTTGGTCGAGCTCGAGAGACTTCTTTCGCCGCTATCGTACGTTTCGCTTTTGAATCTCGAATGGAAAGGAAAAGTCGTCCTTCGAGCCGGGTTCACGTGACGATGGCTAACGGACGCGACCTTGAACTTATGCGGCGAGTCACCTTCTTATATCACGGCGTCCCTGCCACCCCTATCGACAACAATAGAAATGCCTTTTATTTAATACCTTCGTTATTTGCTATTATTATCATCTGCCGGTCGGTACGTTTCCAATCCTCGTTCCTCCCCTCGTTTCAATCGCTTCAGCCGCTTATTCTTCTGACGTTACGTGAAACGTTTTATAACGTTCGCGATCGATTGGATTACAAAATGAAGCAGTGTCACCGCAACGCTTATAATTAATATTAGAAGAAAAAGTGCATATAACACTTAGTTATACGAGATAATACGGGGCGATCAACGCGAATTCCTCCATGCTGTCAAACATGCAAAACTTTAGTTTAGTTTTGTTAATAAACTTGCATAAAATGTTTGCTCTTTGATCGCTCCGTAGTACAAGCCAAAAAAGTTGAATCATCTGGGAAAATTTGTGTTTTTTTTTGACAAACGGAATTTTTCTCTCGCCCTGTACAACGCCCCAATTTTCGCGGGGATAATTTCTTTTCATTAATAAGCGTCTGGTAGGTAATTCCCTCTTTTCGCCAATGACCTTCCGGTTGTTTTACGGGGAAAGATTTGAGAATTTCGTGGCCTAATTTTCCGGCTGATGATTGAAGAGCAAGAGCGAAACTGTGGCAACCTTCAAAATATTAATGATGATGAGGAAGACGTGGAAGAAACGGTGTCAATTTGATTATGTTATCGGTGTAAGAAAAAGTTTTAAGGCCAATAATGATGAAGGTGGTAATGACGAAGATGAAGAAGTTAAATCATCGTAATAATTGGCGTTGATAATGGCGACGGTGATAATCTCACAGATGGATGCATTTGGCGGTGGCGTTGAAATGGAACAAACGCGTCGAAGGTTGGGATAAAGCAAACGAATGTGCGTGTGTGTGCGCGAAAGAGGGAAAACTAATTATTATGTTTGATTGAGGACTTACGCGAATTAACCTAGATTCCCACCGTCGTTTGCATCGTTTGGCGGAGAAACGGGCGGAAAATCGTGCCGGAAAATTGATATTAATTGGACCTGAATGAGAACGATGGATCGCTTTTTTTTTCGCCTCGTTTTTAGCTCATTTTGTCTCATCGAGCAGCTTTATCGAAACTCTTTCGACTCTCCATGAATCAATCTCTCCATAAGGACTTTTTCGTTCCTTGCGAAGCTTTCCTTACCTTTTTAAGAATCATAAGTTCCTGTATGAAGCTTTTATTACGTCTATTAGAAGTTTTTGTTTCTTTACGAAGCTTGCTCGTTTCCTCTTTTCTCCATAAGAGCTTTTGTTTCTTTATGAAGTTTTATCTTGCTTTTCTAACAAATCTTTTGTTTCTTCATAAAGCTTCTCCTTCGCAGGAGCCTTTAGTTTCTTTGTGAAGCTCTTATTATCTCTTCCTACTAAGTTTTTGTTTCTTTACGAAGCTTTCTCTTTTCTCCATAAAAACCTTTCGATCCTCTATTAAGCTTTCTTTCCTCTTCGTATGAGTTATTAATTTCTTTATGAAGCTCTTCACATTTCTTCATAACAATATTTTCCCTTTACGAAGCTTTCTCTTCTACTCATAAGAGTGCTTTGTTATATAAACGAAGCTTTTCTTTATTTGTTATGAAGCCTTTTATTCCGTCATAACAATTCTTCTAGAAGCTTTCTCCTTTCCCTTTTGTTTCTTTATGAAACTTCTATTTTGCCTTCGTAAGGGTGTTTGGCCCGTTAACTCCCGCAGAAACAGTTGCTCCATTTAATATCGATTTGTTCTAACTGACTCGAGAAAGAATTTTTAACCGAGAAAAGAAGAAGAAGAAAACAAGAAAATAGTCAGTAAATATTAACAAACGTTCCCTCGACTGGAAAACAAGCATCGACACCGGTTTCGACGATTCATAATCAGAAATTGAAGCGAGTCAACGAACCAAAAACTACGACGACAAAGAGGACACCGACCACGACGACGAGGCCCTTTACCTCCAAACAAATTCCCAAAGTATGCTAAAACGGCAAACCTTTCCAATTGGAAAGCATTATTAGAAGCACGCACGCGAACGATTAAATAAGTGGCCCGAGAGCAAACAGTAGTTCACCGGCACGTGTTAAACATGGAATAAATGAAAGAGAGAGAGAGAGAGAGTGTGTGTGTGTGAATTTAATTTTACAATTCGCATGCGAAATAGTACGACCATCTCTTTCGCTTCGTGTCTTTAATTGGTAAGTTGCTGGTATTGAGGAAAAAGAGACGAAAGATGAAGAAGCACTCGAAGGCGATTTGCCCAGCAGGTGGATGTTTTATTAAATTAACGTGTGCCACACGTGCACATACGAGAGAACAATAATGATGTTGATAGAGTTCAATTATTGGGGCCTCTCTCTCTCTCTCTCTCTTGCTCTCCATGCGGACCACATGGATGGAGATGAAAGTTGGAAACGGGGAGTTAATACACTCGCATTGCGGATTATTTATTATCACGTTCTTATTAGAAGCGTTCATCGCCATCCAGCCTCGCCGTTAACGCTCTATCAGTTTAATAAACTCGCTTTTTTGTTTACGCGTGACCCTTTCGAACGGTTGGCAAAGAGTTGGAAAATAGTGTTTTTAGCTCTCTCACTCACTCACTCTTTTGTTTTCCACCAGTAAAATATTTTATTAAGTCCATTCGCAGCCGTTGCATCACGTTTTTTTGATTAATCCTGCTGCCGAACGAAAAAAAAATTGATTTCTGCACGCCTCTTTTCCTCGCCGATCGTGCTAATACCAATTGGCGCCAAATAACGTTCTTATAAACAGTCGGTTCGTTATTGAGAAAGTTTCGAACGGAAATCCATTCGCCAAATTTCCACGCACTGGAAATAAATACGGGGATAATCTAGAAAAAAAATACACTGTTACTATTACATTCAGAGAGGTTAATTTAACGAAGAATTGCTGCTCTTCTCGCTAAGAGTTTTTGCATATTTCTGCACATTATGAGTCGTCCAATAATTTTTTTTTATTCTAAACAGTACAAATCGACCTATTTGCTTTGTCGACTTACAACGTCGCAACTATTTGTCAGCCAAAGAACTAGCGTGATTGCTTTTTTGTTTGATAGTTTGGATTTTCCGAATTGTCCTCGTAGCACTCCTGGGTGTTTTTTGTCGGGATTCGTCCGCTACTTTTTCAATAGTCATTGTACGAAAACACGAATTATGAAAATAAACGTTCGATTGTTCGAATGCCGCTTTTAATCGCGAATAACGATGAATTATTCTTCAGCTGTCGCTACTGTTTGTTATTAACGCGAGCTGATTCATCGAATCATCAGTTTTCACTCGATTTCAATTCACCGAACTTTATTACGATTGGATTGATTCGCAAGAAAATCGAATCTTCGCAACTGATCCTCCCATCAAATCGTAGTTTGTGTTAAGGGAGAGGAAACACCGTGCTGCAAAATGCGAATTAATTAGATCGGAAAAAAGACGCGCTTTCGCCTCATTTTCAGATTATCTTGTTTCGTTTTTGCTTTCACATAAAAGTTTATTGTTCGTTCACGAAGCTTTCTCCTCCCCCCATAAGAATCTTTTGTTTCTTTGCGAAGCTTTCTCTTCCCCATCTACATCGTTTCTCTTTGTAACGACGCATTTTTACCGCTCCACAAAAGTCTTTTGTTTTCTTTTACGAAACTTTATCTGTATTATAAGAAAATGTTTCCGTTTCCTTCTAAAGCTTCTTTATGCGACTAAGAGCAAAAGTATGCGGCAGCTTTTTGATCACTCTCGACTCCAAAACCGCATTATATTTTAAATTCTTTTTGCGATTACAACTCATTTGCCATTCACGTGGACGCACACGCAAAACAATCGACGTCCAGCAGCCCCCGAATGATGTAACAATTCTGCTAAATACGTGGGGAATCACTTTTAATGCGATTATTGGCCTACATCATGATGATGATGATGAAACAATCGTTTATCTTTGCTGGAACAAGAGAGAAGAACAAAGGAAGCGCGTAACGCGATCGCTTTAGTGCAAACACGACGTGAATCGATATTTAAATTGATAACGCCCGATAACATGCCAACTAATACGATTAGAAATTGCGACGATATACGGAGAATCCGTCGGGTTTCGTTTCAGCAACTTTCCAAGCTCGTTCTTTCGCTGCTAAATCGCCGCAATTTATTTTGCTTCACCAATGATGCAGAATTTTATTTTGGAAGTTCCTCGGACCGCCGGGCTCATACCGATCCGATGTCGAAGCCAGCGACAATAATAACGCCGAGATGTAAGAATAGCGAAAGGATTTACTAAACGTTAATAATAATACTGCGGGTAATCCGTTTCCATTCCATTATTATTATTATTGTTGCAATTAATGTTGATGATTTCGATTGCGAATATGTTGTTATTGTTGCTGCTGCTGATGATGATGGGTGGTGGTGGTGGTGGTGGTAAGGACGCCAGTCTCTATGACGACGTCTATCGTTAAAAAGGAAAGCGTCGCGACGATCAAGTTCATTCAGTTACGGACGTCGCTAAATAATAATACGGACGCGCGAATCGCGCAAAAGTTAGCAAGAGTTTACAATCGGCGATAAGAGAGTTAATTAAAATATTCGCGAATTCGTGCGAATTAGATCCTCATTTCGGGTGGTGTTGCAATTAGTTTCCATCGCCAATTAATTCTACGAGTGTTGTTCCGCACGAGTTTATCGTCAACAATTCGCAAAGGTACGCACGCAAATTTGTTATCATTAATTAAGACAACCGCTACAACTTGCTAGCAATTGAAAAATTAAATCAGTCGAAGAATGATATTTGCGCGAAATTGCAAAAAATAAACGACTTGAAACTTGCGGAAAAAAGTTAAATAGTTTCGCGCACTGTCACAACAAAATGTTTTCATTTTGCAAACGAGCAAACGCGCAAAATAGCACGCGAAAGAAACTTTCGAACGCGATTCCGCGACGATTCGCCAGAAGCGAAGAATGCGCGGAATGTGCGAATCGAATAAAACGAACGCGCTATTTTTATTTGGCGTCCGTTATTTTCGGCCGAAAGGACGATTTCGCGGATTTCTTTTGTCGTACGCATCAAACATAATTGGCGACAGGTGATTCCCTAGCGAAATCGCCGCTCGAGCAGCAGGTGCTTTTAATTTAGCGCGAACCGTTTTATTCGCGAAGTTATCACCGAAAAATCGCAAAACGTTCATTTTCGCACGAGATGGAATGCGAGATGAGTCAATGAGTTTTGTTATACATTATCATCATCATCATCATCATCACCACCGTCTTGGAGGTAGACGCACTTGGATTCCCTTGGAATCTCCCCCCTCTGCGACCTCCTCAAAGGAAAACTTTTGCAATTTCTTTTCGAGTCAACAACAAGTCTCCAAAGAACAAACTTTTTGCAACAACTTTCGATTCCATAATCGAACTTCCTCTCTTCGTTTTATCAATTAACTTTAAAATCTCACACGTCATCATCACCGTCCGAAGACGTTGAAGGCCCTCGCCGTAATTGAAACGTTTTTCTTAAACGCAACGCCGCAAGAAACACCGAAATAGAGCCAGTAGAAGAGTTTCCAACAGGGCGACGACGATGTCTCATCTGGCATAAGGACGGATGGTTCTTAGGCGGCATTTCTCGCATACCTCGCATTCCAATCGCTCCGGCCGCCTCCTTCGGCCACTTACAATAATAACAGTCGAAGCAACGAGGGAAAAAGAGCGAAGAGCTGCTGCTGTTTGTTGTTTTTAGTCTACGGATATGTGTAATCGTAAGAAGCAGCAGCAGCTGTAGAGAGCGTTTGTTGTGTACTATGGACGGCTTAAAATAGTAATCGAACACTCGGCGCGAGGGAACGCGAAAACTTCTTTTATTTATTTCGCTTTTTTTGTTCTCACTTTGAAACGTTCTTTTTCTGATTTATTTTATTTTCGGTTTGCTTTTATTTTTTTAAATTTTTTTTCGATGGAGAATGGGAATTAGTGGAGTCGGCGACGTCGCTGATCCGGCGCCGGTCGCTTTTATTAACGAAAACAGAAGAGATTCCTCGCGAATTAATGTAGCCATTAAAATCCATAATCCATATAAAGAGGCGAATGATTTATGAGAGCGAGTCTTCAGGAAAACAACTCAAACTAAATTGAAACGTTACTTTTAGAGTTGAACGTGAGCTTGAGCTGTTGACACGAACGGAAATTCGGTTTTATTGACTTTGTGTCCCTATAAACGTGACTCTACAGTACACTTTTTATCACTTATCGAATAAAACGCTCATTCTGTTGAATTTTGCAATTGAAATTTCTCGCTCAAGAGTTGAAAGTGAGTTTGAGCTGTTGACACGAACGGAAATTCGGTTTTATTGACTTTGTGTCCCTATAAACGTGACTCTACAGTATACTTTTTATCGCTTATCGAATAAAACGCTCGTTCTGTTGAATTTTGCAATTGAAACTTCTCGCTCCAGAGTTGAAAGTTAGTTTTAGCCGTCGATATGAAGGGAAGTTAAATTTTATTAACTTTATACCCCTATAAACGTGACTCTACTGTATAGGTTTTATCGTATTATCGAATAAATTCCTCATTCTGTTGCATTTTGCAATTGAAACTTCTCGCTCAAGAGTTGAAAGTGAGTTTGAGCTGTTGACACGAACGGAAATTCAGTTTTATTGACTTTGTGCCCCTATAAACGTGACTCTACAGTATACTTTTTATCGCTTATCGAATAAAACGCTCGTTCTGTTGAATTTTGCAATTGAAACTTCTCGCTCCAGAGTTGAAAGTTAGTTTTAGCCGTCGATATGAAGGGAAGTTAAATTTTATTAACTTTATACCCCTATAAACGTGACTCTACTGTATAGGTTTTATCGTATTATCGAATAAATTCCTCATTCTGTTGCATTTTGCAATTGAAACTTCTCGCTCAAGAGTTGAAAGTGAGTTTGAGCTGTTGACACGAACGGAAATTCAGTTTTATTGACTTTGTGCCCCTATAAACGTGACTCTACAGTATACTTTTTATCGCTTATCGAATAAAACGCTCATTCTGTTGAATTTTGCAATTGAAACTTCTCGCTCCAGAGTTGAAAGTTAGTTTTAGCTTTATACCCCTATAAACGTGACTCTACTGTATAGGTTTTATCGTATTATCGAATAAAATCCTCATTCTATTGCATTTTGCAATTGAAACTTCTCGCTGAGGAGTTGAAAGTGAGTTTGAGCTGTTGATACGAAGGAAAGTTAATGTCTGTCGACTTTTTTTATTTATCAACTACCAATCTCCTGATAAATTCTTCGGACGTTTTAATACATTATTCTACGGTTTAAACCGCCCTTTTCGGCGCTGAAAGCGAGTTGAACCGTTTCGTTTGCAAACAAATACGTTTCTGTCCAATTTGTACCCCCGTAAACGCGACTCGGCCGTATTAGTGCTATCGATTCTGGGCGCCGGATACGACTGTTAGAGAGCGGCGATCGCTTACGGAGGTTAAAAATAAACGCTCTCGCACCAATAATACCGCCATTTCTAACATTCTTCGTATTATTATACGCTCGCAAAGAAAAAAGCACGAGCGTAATTACATATGATTTGAACCGGAATAAGGAATCTGCTATTATTAGATGCGCCGCGATCTCTTTCCCTCTTACCCTCATACACACATCGCCACATTGTGCGTGTTTGTTTCCGAGTTATTTCGCGTCTTTGGCAAATCGAACGTACGCAATTCCTCGCATTCCGATCGCTTCGCAGAAAGCAGACGCGTTACGTTGCAAAAAGTAAACCGCGAGGAAAACTATGTAAAGTACGCGCGGTGGAAGAGGAGGAGGAGGTCAATTTCGCAATTAATTAGTTCGGCTAATGATAGAGGTTCGTTAAACTATCAGTGGGAGCGAACGATCGTTGTTTCTGTGCCAAAAAACAAATACAAAAAGAGAAGTTAATGTTTAGTAGAGAAACAATCGAGTAAATATCGAAATGCTGAGAGGATGCAGGGAAATGTGTGTTAATTGGAATTTTATCGGACGGCGCCAGCGAAACGAAGAGAACAAATGGTTTATTTTCTTTAAGTGGAGTTCTCGTTGTGGTCGTCGCATAAATTCGAACGGCCGCGCACGATCGCTATCCCGTTTTGCCGTATTAATAATTCGCGCGAGGGATTTGCACCGAAATTTATTTCGAACGTAAAAAAATGTATAAATAAAACCGCGAAGATCCGCATGCAAAATTCCGACGCGATGATTTATGTCAGGACTTACGAATGCGTTCGTATGAGAAAACCATCGGAGACGAATCCCGTTGGCAAAATTTATGCGTGCGCGAAAAAGTGTAAACAATTTATTACCACGGCGACGACGACGACGACGATGATGGTTTCGATGATAAAGGAGGCACCACGAATTGCAAACAAGCCAAACAAAAACTGGAAGAGAAACAACAATTTGCAATAAAATTTTATGAAAAGCCCAAATCCAAATCCCAAAGAAAACTGTTGGTTTTGTTGCATGACAATGTGCATCGAGTAGCTTGCCTCTACTATAGCAGCAATTTAACGCGTAAAAGTTCGCAAATTCTCATTCGAATCCTTTTAATTGCAGATCCGAATTGAAACAGTTGCAAGAAATGAAGGCGGACGATAAAGGGCACATTCCCAAAGTTCGTGTCGCCGTTATTGGCAAGAGCAACGTCGGCAAATCAGGTAAGAGTTTAAATCGCAAATATTGTTTTGTGCGAAGCGGAAAAAATACAAGCTTTTCGTAAAAAAAAAAATAAATAACAACTTCATCGAATTTGAATGGAAAATATTTGCTAATCGTTTCCTGTTGCTCGATTCCCACTTACGTTTTTGTTAATTCTTTGCAAATATTCTCGTTGGCGCAACAATCGATAACAAAAGAACGATTTCTGCAGCGAATTAGAGAACAATAACAACAAAGAAAAAGAGGCAAAACGCGGGGCGCTTTTCGCATTTCGGCGTCCATTCATCAATTATAGCTAACAAATAGAATAAACGAAAACAAAAAAGTTTCGTCTTGATTGTTAAACGCGAAGAGCAAAAAAGAAACGCATGCGAAACAATTTGGATTTAATTATTTTTTCGTTCCTCCTCCATTCGTTCGTACGGCTTCCATTATCATTCATTCATGGAATAGATTCGTTCGCGGCCATCAACTTCTTTTTGCTCGCCATTTCTTCGTTGCCCAAACAATAATAAACAATCAAATAAATCTTGATTGGATTCCCATTCAATTTTTCCCATTCGATCGCATTCTAGCGCGAAACTCTACAACAACAGCCGAAAAGAAGGAGTTGACATATTGTCGTCGCCTAGATGATGATGATGATGATGATTCTTAATGTGTTTACCTTTCGCCAGAAGAAAAAAAGAACGACTGGGATTCGATGAAGCGAGAGGGGGAGTTTGTTTATTTATTCGCAAATAGAAAATTCGATACGATAGCTTTTACAATAGAATAGATTTCGCATTATTCTTTTGTCATCCTTCCATGGATGTAACGATTTGTTTTGCTCCGAAGATTGTTCGATAACAATCGGTCGGTGACGACAAGAGACACAAAGGCCCTCGGAACGACTTTTACTTAGTTTCAAAGCAGGATAAACAACGAGCAAAAAGAAGGAAACCAGGTCGAATCCTAATTCCCTAATTGATTTCCCCCCAAATTGATTGAGTTTTCCATTCACACTCAACTTTTTCTAGATTCCAAATGCGTTGCTTTTTGATTTGATTTGATTTTGAAATGAACTATTTCGCTAATTTTTCTTTGTCTTATCTTTTGTTACAGCTCTAACCGTACGTTACCTAACCAGAAGATATATTGGCGAATACAGGAGTAATACAGGTAAGAAATTAGCAATCCAGTTAAGGGCGAGATTACGAAAGCTCGAAAGCTCCCCCGCATGGTGACGATGTTAGGTTAGGTCCTGCTCGCTTAACCGGCGTCGTCGAAGACGACGAAACAAAAACAGAAAAAGGCGAACGTTGCTAAAATTAACTAGAATTAAGAAACCAATCGTAAATTCCGAACTTTCTGCTAAAACCCCAATTCGCGCAACTTTCTGGGTCTCTTGCGCTAAAAGAAGACGACGCTGCTCGTCGTGTTGCAAGTGCGCGAATTATAAACAAACGATAAATAATCTAAATTTATGCGAATCCGAAAAAAAAAAAAGAAAGGAGCGTGGCAAAATCGGCCTTGGCTACGGCGACGACTTGAAACCGTTTCGTACTACTCTACTCCCAATTATTATTATTATTAATACAATCGCACGGTCTTAATGCTTTGTATTGCAAACGGGCGCAAAAAGAACGGCGCGATCCGTAATAAAGATTTTCATCGCCGCAGCCATTACCATCATCAGCGAGATGATAATAATAACGATTATATTGACCGATATTTTCTGCGAGCGAAACCGAAACCGCGAAAGCTTTACAATGATAATAATAATAATAATCGGATGGGCCGCCGAGGAAACATAAATATCGTGTGCGAGCAATTTTTGTTGGTTGAATGCCATCAAACGTTTCGTTTGCTCCTCGTTTTTTTTTTGCAATTTACCTACGATTAATATTACGACACACCTCGGACTTATCCAAAATAAATACGCGCGAAAAAGAAAGAAAAAAAAGAGATTCTTTTCGGCCAATTAATTAGGGTGCAAAGATTCGCACAAACAACCGATTCATTATATTCGCTTTGCAAAATAGTTATGTGTACAAGTGAGCGGAGACATCCTGTTATTTGTTATTTTTTGTTGTTTGTTTTTTTTTTTTTGAGAGAATTTGCAATTAAAGCGAGACGTGCAACAGTGGGAGAGGCGTTTGCAAAATCGATTGTTATTTATAAGATTTTCTTTTGTAATGAATGAACCGTCTGCCGCTCTATTTATTAATCGCCGACCTTCGATTAGTGTTAATGCATGCGTGTGTTTGTGCGAAAACAAATTTCATTCATTAGTCGAAAATTTGCAAAGCAAATATTTACGAAAGAACTTATTTCCGTCCAGTTATTGGCCAATCGCTGTATTTTACTTTTCCACTTGCAAAATGTGATTAATTTCGCGCTTTGACTCCGATCCGATTCGATCTGCTTCTTATTTTGCAAACTTTAAAAGCTCAATTTTTCATCCATTTTATTCTGCCAATTTTCTTTGATCCTCATTCGTGAGCGAAAAAAATTGCAAGTTTCCCAATCGTCTCCTTAATCACAATCATACAAAGCGATCCATAACAATTGACGGCAATTTAAATTAGCCGCCACGTCAATTGATTGTCAGATTTAATGTGTCACTTACACAGTCTACTGTAAAAAATAACAGAAGAACATTAAATCATTGTTGATCGCATTGTAGACTTCATTCATTCCAACCTAAAAAAAAGATGTCATCTGTTTTTTTTTGCACGCACGGTATACGAATTTAGCAAACTTGGCAAAACTCGTAATTATCCGCGAAAGGACGATTCCATTCAATGAACCTACCGTCATTATTTTAATAAATAATAACGAGCGAAAAGTTGTTGTTTTGCTGCTGCATATCCGATTTAAATAAATGGCATAAATATTTCGTTTCGCACATTTTATGCGAACGTCGTAAAATTGAGACGGAGCGCGAGTTGCTTTTTTTTTCGGTCGTTAATAAACTTGATTCCTATTAATGCGACAATAAGAAAATAGTCGGTTTGCGCGAAAGAAGATCATTTAAAATCGCCGCGTGAGTAATAATTGGGGCAGGAAGAGGAAGCCACCTTTAAAATGATGATGAGTAATGACGCCCTTCTTACTTTTTTCGTTTCTTCTTTCGCGGTTAGTAAAATAAAATCGTTAAATTTATTTCGCGCCGCGCGGCTAATTATAAATAAATTGCGTCTATTATTATCGCGTTACTAATTTGCATTATTTAAATTAGAAGATTCTAAAATTGCGAATGAAACTGCGAATTTTATAAAATTAAAGTTTGCAGCGATGAAGGAAAACGATTGGCGGTCGTTTGAATTTAATTATAAATTATTTAAAACTTCTTCGCGCATTCCGATCCCAACATAACAACAACAACAACAAAAAAAACTAATCGACTACCACACTGAACTCAGGCACGAACAACAACAAGTGGATGATGATGGTTGGTATGAGTGGATCTGTTTTCGGTTTATTAATAACTTTCTCTTCAGAAATCGCGACGCTAAAGCGATTTTGGACCGGATTTTTCGTTTGCCAATTTGCAAATTCCCAAATTTCCCTAATTCCACACGCAAATCTGATTCATTCACCTACGACCTACGACTTTCGCATTCTAGCACGCCATTGCTAACGTTGGCTAATTTTACTTTTGTTTCGCGACTACTTCTCGTCTCTCTTTCTCTTCATTGCGGATTTTTTTGCATTGTTGCTTCGTACGTAAATCGCCGTTAAAACTGTCCCCTAAACAACCGATTTCGCGCGAGTAATAATAAACAGTGGCACAGTGCCATTCGAGACAATAAAACATAGAAATAAAAAAAAAAAGGAGAAGATGAGCGGCGAGATTTATTGCCAACGAAAAAGATTAAACTCGGACGGATTTTGCAATCGCGTTCTGGCATTGAAAAATTCGAAAACGTTTCCAAACTAAAATCTCCTTCTTCGACGGCGCACCGATTGCAATTTCTTCCGATTTGCACGTGGTACCGCGCGATCGATTACTTTAGACGAAGTCTGGAAGTGGTGCCAACAATAAATCCGACGTCGCGGTAAATTCAAAACGTCTTCGTATATATTTACAGTTTATTTATTGGGCATAGAAAAGTTGCAAACGTTTCCCGAATTCCTTCGCGCTTAATCCGAATTCCGCTAGAATTTGCACAGATTCCGGGCAATGAAAACAAATTTTATCGTCTTGAAACAACTATCCGCGTATGAATCATCGCCGTCATCGTTTCGCTGATGCTGCTTGCGATGATCTTCGTCCACGTGTTACGCAATCGGGTCGAACGTAAACAAATTCGGTTTTATTTTTAGCACGGAACGCCTCCTCGCCCAAGAACTCATTGTTGAACCAAATATGAGCATAACGTGCAACTTTCCTTTATAAGAAGATCGCCAAAATCGAAAGGTGTTTTGAAGTTGGTCCAATGGATGGACACATTTCCATGACTTATTTAAAGGATGGGAAACTTTTGCGCACGGCTTCGTGTTTTCCTCGTGCGAACCCTTACGAAAAAAAAAATTGGCGATGATATTGCGCGAAACGCGTAACGACTATTTTTTGCAAACTTTCCAACAACAAATCCCGAGACGATTCTCGCGACGTATTGCCCAAAAAATTCAATAACCGTTATCTCCATTCCAACATCCTCTTATAATTTCGTGTCCGCTTCTTTGCAGACCTCCTCTACCGCCAGATAGTGACCGTCAACAGTCTACCGTTGGACGTGGAGATCGTCGACATCTGCAGCTGCGAGTTGAACTTGTTCCCCGAAGAGGCCGTCCAATGGGCCGATGCCTGCGTGATCGTCTACGACATCACGTCGCGGAGTTCGCTCAATCGCGCCGTCGAATTGCTGCAAAACGTCGCGAAGTTGCGAAGTCAGATGCCGCTGCTGTTGCTGGGGAACAAGTGCGATCTGGAGCATCTGAGACAGGTAAACCGACGCACTTTAAACGGATCGCATTTGTTCGATTTTCCCGACGAGTTCTTCCCCCATTGTTTTGCGCTATTGCACAAGCCACCTGTATCGCGACGCTAAGTTTAGCGACGGTTGCGACACCGGCGTCGATCCTTTGCTTATTTTCGCTTATTGTTGCGACTTAATGCGTCCGCCCCGATGGCGGGGAAACTTATTGCCAACAGATGCAGACGGAAACAAAGTGCGATGCGATCCAAAGCGATCGGTAGCTTTAAACCGTCCTCAATAGCCGAAAACAAAACTACAATCCTATAGGCGAAAGAGAAGCCAGCCTGCTTTGACACTAAATGCAAACTTTCCCAGTCTCTCTCTCAAAGGGGAAAATTTTCTTGTTCGCCCTGTCTCGAGATCATTAATTAGCGCGATCAAAGTCGGATTTTTGTTTGCTACTGCCTCAACAGCCCAAAACGTTTCAATCGAGATTGTTATTGCCGCGTGCAAAAATGTAATTCGGCGGATTGACGCAAAATCACCTGCGTCATTGCCATCGATTGTGACGATGAGCGTTCGCAGAAAGTCCCAACGCAGTGTGTCGATGTTGCCGGCTAATTAACTTCGGCAACGTCTTCTGTCATTTTTGTTGCAAACTTTCCGTTGATTAAATGCAAATCACGTCGATTAAGCGGCAACAGTTTCCGGCCAGAACCAGTGGCAACGTGCGAAAATAGAATTAGCAATCGCTGCTAAACTAATCGAAATCGTTTGTTTACGAGGAAAATAACTTCCTCGTTTGCCACCATCACCTCACATTCTGATACCTCGCCGTTCTCGCGACTTTTCCGCGCCGAACGCGTTCGGGTGGCTTAATTGCGAGAGCCATCGAATCGTTTGTGTTTATATTTCGTTTCGCTCTTTCTCTCTCTCTCTCTCTTTTTGACGAAATTCCATCTCACCATTTTATACTTTATGATCGCGGAAGTCTCTCGATCCGTTGCGCCGGTTTCGAAGCCGAAACTGTTCTTGGCGCTTTAAGGCTTTCATAAGGCGATAGCGCGCAGGCCAACTTCCGCGTATAATAAATTTCGTAACAATAATCCAAACGCCACGACGGCAAACAAAACCATTCCTCTTCCATGAAGAGATTGCAATTAATTTGTTCTTGGTTTATTTGTAAAATTTATTTTTTAAGTTCGAAGAAGTGAACCTCGAAAATGAATCGTGGCCTGAAATTGTTAAAAGTTTAAAAGCAAGAAATCGATTTGGAATCCGTTCTTTTCGCATGGCGATTGGACAGGAGCAGGATTAATTAACGTCAAGGTTAAAATAATCCGCACAAAGAAAGAAATCGAAGCGAAAATCTACGAACGCCGACTGTTAAACGCTTCCTCGTTCCTTTCGTTCATCAATCTCATTTGTAATTGACGCGGTGACATGGCACGTGGCACTTGGGAAGAGGAACGAGAAATTAATCAACGAAACGATTAACGCGCCGCCTCTTTCTTAGAAAACGATTTTCGCGGCAAACAAAGAGAATTCTTCGCTGGAAAACGTCAAATTTCTTAATCAATTTTTCCGCTCCCGAAAGTCTTTTGCTCACTGAAACAGAAATCGATCAAGTTCCACATTTCCGCTATTATTAACAAACGAACGTTAAAGTTCAACGTGCTGTTTTATTGGTAGTAGGAAAGAAAAACGAAGACAGGAAGCGCGGGTTATGACGCGAAATCGGAAATATCGTTCGCAATTCGCCTACGGTGATAAATAATGCATAAAAAGAGTCTTCGCACGTTCGACACGGGCGCCTCTTTCAGTCAGTATCGACAATAATACATGCGGTAAACGGCGAAAATTTCATCTTCGCAAAGACATAAAACCCTCGCCCGAGGAAATTGCGCGCGTGCAAAAAGGATAAAGAGGGATCTTGCCGCAATTTACTTTAATTACACGTTTCCCATTTCGCCAAAACTTTCAACGGTCCCTGCTCCTGGATAATAATACATTTTACTTAGGACGTCAACTTCCGGCATCAGAGATCGGGGCGTGAAAACCGGAAACGGGTGGGCAAACTTACTTATGTTAAACGAGCCATTCGCTAAAATGCCATTTTAATAAATTAAACGAGTACCGACGCAAATTGATTTTGTTTCCGTTTAAACAATTTTTTTTGCAGATTTAATCCATAAATAGGCAAGAAACTGCTCATTTTATAAAATTAATTCCATCTTACGTCGTCACGTATTCACGTTTTTCTTGTTTGAGCGAATTGAGATCTAAACTGTTTTGATCGCCCGGTAACTAGTTCAAAGGCAAACGTTTTTTTTATAGACAGAGCGATCAAAATAGAAGGAAACCGTTTAAACGCCCATAAAGCGCAGTTGGCTCTTGCTCTATTGTCTGTTTACGTGCTTTTTCTTTTATTTAAACAACTTTAAATCGCTTGTGCAAAATATCTCGAATAATTTAATAAGATTTTCATCATGTGGAATAAATAATATTTGATCGTCCGGTAAAATGCTCAAAGCCGTTAGGGGACTTGATCTAGAGGAATCAAAATCGTTGGGGATCAATAAAATTAGCCAACGAACGAACGTAACGATTCAAGCGCTAATGCAAAGAAGCCCTCGACGTCGCTTTTGTCTTTGTAGCCAAACAATTTTCCTCGTTTAAAATTTTGACAAATTCGATTGTTTCATCTTCAACAACTCATTAATCAGACGAACTTAGCTGCCACTTGTAGAAAGCAACGTCAAACGTTCGCTGTCTTGATCGCCCGGTAAAACGCTCGGCGGCGCAATCGCTCTCGATCCTAGATACGTCGAAATCGCTCGCGATCGATCACGTCGTCGACGCAATCGACGAATTCCCTTCTGCCTCGCCCTTTGCCTCCGCCAGCGTGCGTTCGTTTCACCGTTTCCCTTCGTTTGCTTCCAGGTCGAGCAGATGGAGGGCCGCACGGCAGCGATACAGAACGGGAGCCAGTTCTGCGAGGTCTCCGTGGCGGAGAACAGCGCCGAGATCTACACGTCGTTCGACCTGATCCTGCAAGAGTGCCGATCGCTGCAGGCGAACGCGCAGCAACAGCACAAGACGCGCAAGTTCTCCGTGTCGAAGATGATCGGCACTTTGATCGGCAACAACAACAACAATAACAACAACAATAACGGCAAGAATTTGAATCAGGGCGGCACGGTCGTCGTCTGTCACAAGTCCGATCTGTACAAGTCGCGCGTGCTCAAACGGCGGCAGAACTTTAGCGCGACGGCGTCCCTCTGACTCGCCGACGCCGGCGGCAACAACGAGCAGCAGCAGCAGCATCAAGGCGGCGTGGCGCGTTGAGATTGTTCGCTATTGTTTTGCGTTGGTTTGGCGCAATTGGAGAGAGAAAGAAAAAACGCTATAAACAGAAGAATGCGAATTGGCGCAATTTGTCCACGTCCAAATGAATGATAAATCGCATTTGGACGCTCTGTTTCTTGCGGGATCGTCCCCGTGTTGTCTCGCATCCGGGCAACGATGTGGAAGATTTTCATGACGACGGTGTTTGGGCGAGCAGGAAAAGCGAAACAAACGCTGGTGGAGGAGGAAGATGATCGTTCGCTCTCAGTTTTATGAGAGGTTTGGGTTTTGTATTCAGGCGAAAATTGTATTTTAACATTGAAAAGAAAACGCGATTGGCGTTTTTTCTACAGAAGTCTACATATCGATTTCGTTTTTTTTTGTTTCTTAATGCGAGTGAAGCACTCTTGTTTTCCTTTTTGTTTTGTTAGTAAGCATTAGTGATCGCACGGTAACTTTAAATTGTATTCGCACGTTTCGCCCGTCGTTTGTCGCGCGCGCGCTAATTTAATTGCGATGTAATAAACGAAACGTGATCCGGTCACGTTCCGCAAACCTCGTTGTGCGCTAAATTATCGTGTGCCCATTGTACAATCGCGACGGCAACAATGCGAATATGTGAGCGCACGTTTTCGCGCGGTGCGAATTTATCAAATTAACCGATTTTTTGTTTGCGATTCATTATTGATGAATTTTTTTTTTTGTAAATTAGTCCCTTTGTACATACGAATAGATTTAATGCGAAATGTTCGTTTGTTTGTGTGCTATGTAACTTTGACTGTGATAAGACAAACAAAAACCTATTTTACTTGAAAATATTGAGAATATTTGTAGATATGAAATGACGATGAAAACTTTTTAAACGAAGGCGAAAACTTTCGACCTTCTTCGCGGGCGAACCGTGCAAAATCGCCCGCGTAGAGGGGAAAATGTGCTAACGAAAGTTTTCGCAAGACGCCGCTCCTCGGGAGAGCGAATTGTAAAAAGAACAAAAGAAATAAAGGATCAAATGTATTTGTAATAAATTGGAATAAATAAATTGTTGGAAACTTAAAATGATCGCTCTCTCTCTCTCTCTCTCTCTCTCTCCCTCCTTTTTTTGCAGCAACGAAACGCGCAAATTTCATTTAAATCAATTAAAGATGAAGACATCGGCTTAGAGAGGGCAATTGGCGGATAAATAAATAAAAAAAGGTAAGTATCATCCCCTTTAATTAAATTTATCGTCTGGAATATTCCTCTTAGGGATCTCGGCAGAAGATGGGAATGAAGAGAGGAAAAAACAAATGAGATGGGGGCAAGAGCAAATTATTAATCTCAATCTACGAGACATTGACCTCGTGTATAAAATCCATATAGGAATTTATGTCTTAATTCCCATTAACCTTTGACCCCGTTTCGTATTCATCCCCATAAATTCCAAAAACCAAAAGGATAAAAGAAAGAAAAAGATCGGTTGGTATCACTGATAAACTAATCCATCGTTTCAACAATCCCGAAAGCTTTTTGCTGAATTTAATTACACGAACCGAAATAAGGGATTAAATTGAAGAAGCACAACCGTCAACGAACTTTCTTTCAGCAATTATCTGCGTGGAAATTTCGCAGAAGCAAAATTTAACTACGCAAAAAATAATTGTGCGAAAGGATTCTTTTAATTTGCCGACCAATAAATCCGTCAATTTGCATGCATACGCTTTCCATATCTCCGCGACTCTATTCGCAATTTCGTTTTCCCCACTCTCTCTCTCTCTCTCTTTCATTTTTTTTGCCATTTTATTCGCATCATCGCGAATAATAATAATCGATTATTATTGTTATTTGGGCGGCAGCGGTGAAAAGAAGAAGTCGGCTTTTTGGGTCACGGTAATGCAATTAATCACGTTTCGGCGAGGGATTCCATCAACAGATTTATATTCGCGATTTTGCGAAACGCGAAAGCTAGGATAAACACTTTCGCCGATTATTAATTTATCTAATTGAAATCCCTCTCCCTCTCTCGCTCTCCTATATCAATCCAGCCGCTTTTGATGGGTCGTCGAAGGTCCGCAAACAAAAAAAAAACAACATCGAACGTCGATTAATGGTTGGTATAGTAGAGGCAAGCAATTTGGTGCATAAAAGAACGTTTTCGGTCGATAGTTATAGCTTGGGGCATCTGAATCGTCAATTGGACCTGTTAGAATCGACTTAAACTTAAATGGCTTACGTGAAGCCGCCTTTATTGAAGTTCGTGAGCCAAAGTGCGCTAACAAGTTTGTCCCTACTATATTTACCGGTAAACCGAACCGCACCAGAAGTAAACAATCAAAGTTGAAAGAATAAGAGCAATTATTCAACAATAACAATCTCTTGCGTCCTGTACGAGGAGGGATAATTATTATAAAAAAAATAATAAAACCGACATGGAAATGATTTATTTGCTTTAACAAACTCGTTTCGCTGTCTGTTTTTTTTTTGTTTTCGTAGCAGTGGCCTAATTATTTTTTTGCTCGTCTATTTTCATTAAAGAAATTGGTATCGTTAGTATTTTCTCTCTGTTTGTTTTATTTTCATTAACAAGTTCACGCGAATGTTGCGCTTTGATATGTGTGTATTATAACGAAATGGAAGCGAGACAAAGTTTGCCGCTGATTACGAAACTTTCCCGGCGATTTAGCAACGCGTTCGCAGACGAGATTTCATCATTGTCATCGTCGTCGTCACCGACATTCGTTGTTCCAATAAATAACAATAATCAAGAACGCGGAGCGACATAAATCAGCGTTGGTTTATTGCTTCGAATTTATTTAAACTGCCAAAAGAGAAGGTGAGATTCCCGAATATCAAACGAAAGTACAAAAGTCGATCGTGAATCAAATTTCCGTCGAGAACTGTGAGAACATCGAAGCAAAATGCACGAATATTTATGGTTTTAAATGAAAGAAATTTGAACTTAGGGAATTTTTCTTTTGGTGATTTGATATCACAGTCAATTACACTTCGCGGGAATCCTGATTCATTTGAATCGCAAATTCTCTCGTTCATTTCATGCTTGTTGTCATTTGGACATTTCAATGCCAGTGCCAACATTGAAGAATTAAAATTACCCCACTTCTATTTCGAAGTAGATGACAAAAAAGATTATCATAGCGTTCGAGCTTTAGGAAGATTTTCAAAGGACGCAATCCTTGAGACCGAGATGAATCGATTTGATTGTCCTTAATTAATGATCCGTTCGTTTCTTCGTCCTTATTCAGCGCCGGTTGCCCCATTACAAACCCTTCACATCAACGTAATTATCAATCATCAATGATAATCACGGGGACAACAAAGGAGACACGTGCGGCCGATCTTCGGTCGCATCCTCGCGTTGCCTCGTCAATTGCGGCCGCTCGAATGGCAACTTATTATTTTCGTCGTTTGCTAATTTTCTCGATGCTTTTTGTATGGAAGAACACGCATGTGTTGCCGCCATTAAAAGGGATTTTATTCTAAATATTATTCAACGATTCGCTCTCTGGGTTTCTTCTCGTCTTTCTTGCGAATTCTGTTGTTGTTATTGCCGTTGAATGGATCACGTTTCGCCGTCAAACCCATTAAAAGGTATCCGATTCGCGAAAAGCCGAACAACCGGACACGTGATTAACCCCGACTAATGCCCACCGTTCTAACAACAGGCCGAACGAAGAATAAAATTATTATTATTGTTATTATCGTCATTGTCCTCGTTTCCATCGTCCTTTAAATATTTTCCATTGGAAAGGAACAGACATTTATTAAACAAGGTGTCAAACTGACCATATAAACTTGATTACACTTTAAATGGTCCTTATTCAATAAAAAAAAACATACGAAAATCCATGCAATATTGCATTGGGAACGAAGATTGTCCCTTTGACACTTCTTAATCAATTCTGCAACAAAAGGTTGTCACTTTGACAATTGTTAACGTAGTCTTCACAAAATGATTGTCACTTTGACAGTCGTTAACGTAGTCTTCACAAAATGATTGTCACTTTGACAGTCGTTAACGTAGTCTTCACAAAATGATTGTCACTTTGACAATTGTTAACGTAGTCTTCACAAAATGATTGTCACTTTGACAATTGTTAACGTAGTCTTCACAAAATGATTGTCACTTTGACAATTGTTAACGTAGTCTTCACAAAATGATTGTCACTTTGACTGTCGTTAACGTAGTCTTCACAAAAAGATTGTCACTTTGACAATTGTTAACGTAGTCTTCACAAAATGATTGTCACTTTGACAGTCGTTAACGTAGTCTTCACAAAATGATTGTCACTTTGACAGTCGTTAACGTAGTCTTCACAAAATGATTGTCACTTTGACAGTCGTTAACGTAGTCTTCACAAAAAGATTGTCACTTTGACAGTCGTTAACGTAGTCTTCACAAAATGATTGTCACTTTGACAGTCGTTAACGTAGTCTTCACAAAATGATTGTCACTTTGACAGTCGTTAACGTAGTCTTCACAAAATGATTGTCACTTTGACAGTTGTTAACGTAGTCTTCACAAAATCATTGTCACTTTGACAGTCGTTAACGTAGTCTTCACAAAATGATTGTCACTTTGACAGTTGTTAACGTAGTCTTCACAAAAATATTGTCACTTTGACAGTCGTTAACGTAGTCTTCACAAAATGATTGTCACTTTGACAGTCGTTAACGTAGTCTTCACAAAATGATTGTCACTTTGACAGTCGTTAACGTAGTCTTCACAAAAAGATTGTCACTTTGACAATTGTTAACGTAGTCTTCACAAAATGATTGTCACTTTGACAGTCGTTAACGTAGTCTTCACAAAATGATTGTCACTTTGACAGTCGTTAACGTAGTCTTCACAAAATGATTGTCACTTTGACAATTGTTAACGTAGTCTTCACAAAATGATTGTCACTTTGACAGTCGTTAACGTAGTCGTCACAAAATGATTGTCACTTTGACAGTTGTTAACGTAGTCTTCACAAAAATATTGTCACTTTGACAGTTGTTAACGTAGTCTTCACAAAATGATTGTCACTTTGACAATTGTTAGCGAATCATTCATAAGGATACTGTCATTTTTGACAGTGAATATTTCCTAAAGAGGTTGTGACCAATCAATTTTTATAAAGTTTCGATTTTGGCGATTTGCGAAAATATTCATCTAACGAGATTTTGATTTTGGCAATTCAGGAAAAAATAATCATTAAGTAGGTTGCAAAAATGATTTGATTGTCCAATCATTCGATTCATCAAATAATTGCCCATTAAAGTAAATATTTACTTACGCATCAAGTACACGTGTAATTTATTATTGTGCCATTCGTTTTCGTTTGTTTCCCTTCTGCAAACAAACGGGCAATACAATACATAACGGTGAGGAAGGAGTGAATGAGCAGGAACAAGGAAGAGAACGACGCCTTCTTCTTCGGCGGACGTGCGAAGGAAGTAATAAGAATAAAGTTTCATTAGGAATCGTTTACTTTTCCGCTCGTTTCTTGTGCTCGCATTCATTCCCGTTGCTCCTTTTCTTCACAAATGCGTACCCTCGTGAACCTTGCATTGCACGTGGTGAAGACGGGGCGATTTGCGTAACGGAAAGGGGGCAAATAATAAGGGCAACGAATACGATAATAATAATAATGAGGATTTCAGTTATTTTTGCTTTTATCCTTTAGCACTGTAAACACACGTGGACGAGTTTCTTCTTCTTCTTATTGCGCCTTCGTCCTTCTCGTTATTGCACGTCGATCGATAAATTAAATAAAAAATCGGACGATTACTGCAATCGCAATTATTTAAATCTGCTCGTTGCAAAATTTTGGAAAACTGCAATTTCCTCGAAACACGTGCAAATATAAAAATCGTTGCCACAATGTTTGCTTAATTAACGGGATCGCTTCGATATTTTAGTCGACGGTTTCCAAAAATTGTGCTTTAATTATAATTAAAATTTGGCCATCGATTCGTTATTTTCGCCATCGCGTTTATTGCTCTGTTTATTTGTTTAAAGAGCAGAGTGCACAAGAATTCGCGCGCGTAATTAAACTAAAAGCGTCCTTTGAAAAAAAAAGCGAATCCCTTTGATCTGTCCGATTAATAATGTTAATAAATATTATTTGCCAATCTGTCGGAAAACGATACCAGAAACGCAAATTGCAAATGTGAGTTTAAAGAAGGAAACGTAGCAGGAAGGACGTCAGCACGCGAATGAATCAATCAGGAAGATTAACAAATAACAACTTTGTTGCAACAACACTTAATCATTGCTGGATAGTTTGAATTCAGCGCCACGTTAAGTTTTTATTTAACATTACAGTGGCGTATCAAGAGGGGATACATAAAATGTCAATAAAACTAACTATCAACTGATGTAGCTCCTTTGGGAGAGTAGGCCATTAATAAACGGAGAAACACAAAGAATCAAGAAAGCCCAGAAGGAAATCAGGAAGCAAACGATTTTAAAAAATCACTAGTACCACACGGAAAACGTGAAATGCATTAGAAATTGTGCCAAATTCAAACTAAAGTCGAACTTTGAGACCAAGGAAAGGAGTTTGAAATAAACGAATCTGCAGTTCAGTTTTAAAACTAATTTATTCCTTAATTTACTCATTGCTCTCGAGTAATAAAATGTTATTTATAATATACATTGCCTTATAGGATCCTTAATCTAATCGGTATCACACAACGATCGCTCCAAACGCATGCACACGTGTTAAGACAATTACGTAAACAAAAATGAAACAATAATGAACTGCAAATACACTATTACCACCGGAACAACGCGAGAACGGCGGACCAAATCAAATTGACGACGATCGTGACGAACAGATACTTGCAACAATTGTGCAACAGCTGCAATCGCTTCGCGCGTTTCACCGTCTCGTTCGGATCCTTCGTGCCGTCCTTCAGCAGGTACAGACACACGCCCTTGTTGTAGTTACGCATGTAATCCATCCAGTTCAACGCGGCGATGTTCATCGGGAACAGTTTGCGATCGGCGCGGTTCATCGTCGCCCACAGCCGCTTCAAATTGGCGTTCGCGAACTCGATCCGCTTCGTCGCGAAGTACTCGATGACGCCCATCAGCTTGTGGATCTTGCGGTACTCGCCGATCGCCCGCGGCCGCTTCAGCATCATCAGCAGGCCGACGTCCATGAGGACGGCCGGCAAGTAGTGGAGAAACAGTTTGTAAACGAAATAAACGTATTTGTTCGCCGTCAGCTGCGTGGTCGGCGTCCAGATCGCCTTCGAGAACGGGTGCCGCTTGTGGAACATGTAATTCATCTCGACGAATTCCGACCAGTAGATCGGATTGTCCGTCGACGAGACGTAATTGTAAATCTTCAAATCGTCCACTTTGCTGTCGGATAATCGCAAAAGAAACGAACGATTAGGATCCGCGAGACGGACGTGCAAATTGCGGGAACTCACTCGATCCGGCCGCGTTTCGCAACGTCCCACACCGACGCCATCAGACCGGCGATGCACACGTCGACGGGGACGATGTTGGCCGGTATGTCGTCGCAGAGGATCGTCCTTATCAAGCCGGACGTCGAGCCGGCGACCATTCCGGTCGGGCCGTAGAAATTGTCCACCCACGCCTCGATCGGCTCCTTGTACGTCGAGACCACTGAGCAACGAGAACGAATTGCAAGGGGAAAAAGGCACGTGATTACGCGTAAAAAAAAAAACGTTTCGCTCACCGATTCCCGGCCTGAAGATGCCGATCGGCAAGTTGGTAAACTCCCTCTTGATCACGCTCTCCGCCAACGATTTCGTAAAGGTGTACGTGTTCGGCCAATTACCTAAGAAACTGAACAAATTCCTCTCTTAGCAATCACACCTTTTGCACCCTCTGTACTTCTGCATATATTCGGGGTGTCCGTTAATGCTACCACTTTGATGCTTCGTAGCAACTTAAAAGAGGAACTTACGTGGGCATGATTTCCTCCACTTCTTTCTCATTCAGCTTGCCGAGGACGTCTTCCAGCTTCAAATAATCGATCGGGTTGTCGTAAATCGTCTCGTCCACGTCGTCCAAATGGCAATTCGAATATGCCGTCGACACGTATATTGCAGACTGCAACAGTAAAATAATATTACGAAGACTGCACAGAACTCAATTTAATTTGTGTTAATTAGCAAAAATTCTAATTATTTTAACAAGTGCAAAATCGACAATATGCCTCCATCTAGTAGCGAGGTGATCGATTAAACGCAACTCATCTTCCCTCTAATAGATGGCGACACGTCGACGAAATTTAAATTCGATTGTAGCAACGGAGGCAATATTTAAAATTAATCGATCCGAATCTGCTAATCGCGACGATCGATATCCACGTGCCGAACCATAATTACTTAATCGATTACGTTACTCACATCCAGATTGGTGATTTCCTTGCATAGATTGACGATTTCGTGCGTCGATTTGCAATTGATGGCGTACGCTCGCTTCAAGTTCACGTCGAAGCGCACGGTGGCCGCGAGATGGATCAAGATGTTCGCCTTGGTGGCGATCGTGCGGCGATCGTCGATGTTGATCGCCAATCCGCTGGCGGCGATGTCGCCGCCGATCGGCGTCACGCGATGCTTGAACTGCGGCCGTTCCGCCTTCAATCGTTGGAATATCTGCGCGGAAGAGAGACGACATTAATGAGCGGCGAATTGGCGCGTCGCGACGGTGCAATAATTACGATGTTGTCGAAGAGTTCCTCCATGCGTACGTGCATGCCCTTGCCGCGTTTGTCGCGTATCAGCAAATAGATCATGCTGACGTCGGTCGAGCGCAACAATTTCTCGAGCAGTATCTTGCCCATGAAGCCGGTGCCGCCGGTCATGAAAACCGTCTTGTCCTTGTAAAAGTTCCATATTTGCGACTCTTCGCAATTGTGATTCGATAAATTGTTACCGTTCGTCATTATGATTAATCGATCGTTTCGGGGCGCGTACGCGTGCAGGAAGCTAAAACCGAACGCAACCTTAAACTCAAGCGATTCGTTTGGGAAAATGGGAAGCGACAAATGGAGAACAGACGATTTCCAATCGACATAACGAGCGACACGAAACTCGTTTCGTAACCGATGACTTTCTAGCTTTAACGGCGTAAATGTTTGCACGCAAACTTTCGCCGACGTTTATTGTTCTACAAAATGGTACGTGCACCGTGATTAATATACCGATGGACGAGCGACAACGACGAAAAAGAATCGAACAAACAACCGTTAGTTGACGAAGAATGGCTCGCCGTCGCATATGGACATTCGCTTTTGTATGTAAAGCACAGTGTTCGAAAACGAAAAACCCAGCCGGATACAGGGGCAGTCCCAAGTCGTTAAAATTCTTTCGATGTGCTTCTTAAACCAGAAGCTCTTTGTTGTTGCTACCATTACGGCCCAACATCAAAATTTAATACGAGATTGCCATCAATTTTTTAGGACAGCCTGTATAAATCACATTTGCTCAGCCATCAACAACGAAAAAGACTTGCGAATGTTAATTTATCGATTAAACTTGATAATTATTCGCGATCTATCATCATGATCATAATTGTGTCGTTAATTAATCAGCTGCTGCAATATTAAATTAAACACTATTTGCAGATTGAAAAACGATTCGTTAATTTGCGATTAACGCATCGACACGTAAATTGCTAATGACTTAATGAGACAAACTAATTAAGAAGCTTGACTCGTGTGCGAATTGCTATTCAATTTAGACGTGCCCAAAATTCGAATGCAATTGAAATGGTACGATTCGTCGAATTCGCGGAAACTTATTCGTCGATTTGCCTTCGAATAGAAATGAACTAATCCTTGGCGGACGGATCAAGCACAAGAAACGTAATGAAGAGTGAAGAGCGATCAAAACGTAAATGGATTTGGCGCCGAGACGCTGTCAAACATCGAAAACTTGAGTGACGATTATTGACCATCAAATTGTGACATTGACATGTGTCAATGTCACAAATTGGATTATTTAAGCAAAGCCTACGCCAAATCTTTGTACTATTTAAATACCTGACTCAGTTAAACACTAATTAGCGAAAACAGTAAGCAAATAAGAAGTAAGAATTATTGCCAAAAGATAGAAGAAGAAACAAAAAGGTTTTGCGTCAATGCGGTTAAGGACGAGTAAAAATCGGAATCAAAAGTGTTCATTCAGTTAGAGAATCTTCTACAGAATAACAATGATTACGGTCGTTATTTGTTAATCCCAACGAGGAAATCGTCGGCGATTGTTCGCAATAAAGTTCAAGCGGACGAAAATTTTGGCTTTTTTGTTCTTCCCAACGACCGTGAAGACATTGTTTTGTGTCCCTAATTGTTATGCACAACTATCGATTCCTTCTCTCGATGTTATTGTCCAAAAAAATTGTATTTTACACCGCGTCTCGATGGAATTCGAAACGATCTTCATCTTTCGTTTTCCTAATTTCATTTCGTCTAATTGGGTCGCATTTTAATCAACTTTAACTGACACCATTTCGTTATTCCAAACAATTGTTTGTATACAACATATACCGTGTGCTCGTGTGACAAATTGTTATTCAATGAGCGTACGAGAAAGGAAAAAAAAAGTGTAATTTTTACAAGACTTTTAAGTATATTGCGTTATTTATTGCGACGTACGAGGCGCATTTGATAATTTTTCGGGCCGCTTCAGTGCAGCAGCGAACGAGATCGCCGATCAGGGCGCTTCAATTTGCGTTTCAAACTGATTTTATGAGATAAAAATAGTGGAATGTTGCTCGATAACAAAGTCTTGGATCAATTTGCGAACACATCGTACGCACCTTGTAAACGAAATGTTTTCTATTTACGATCCCGCATTACGAGTTGCGACAATTATTATTTATTATGTATAAAATAAAAGCGATTGCGGATTGAAAGAGAGGCAATATTATTAGCAAACGATTTCGCAATCCAATAACAATATAAATAAATAAAAAATAGCGTTACAACTGAGGATGTGTGTTAGTGTGACACACTGTATGGAACGGAAAACGTTTTTTGGTCACTTTAAATGTAACACGACTGCAAATCACCATTTGGACACGGATGATCACTAATCCGTCGATCGCTTATCCGTTTTTCGCACGGTTTATCTAAACGCAATTCGCACGTGTCCGTGGCGATCACGTCCGAATTCGCATCGAAACGTAACTATATACCCAAATCTTCCGTTAAATAAATCCAACTCGATTCCTCGATAAAAATTGCGTCTTGTAAACGGATTCGTTAAATATTCGATCGAAAATTAATTAAAACCCCAAAGAGCACGTACCTTGAATAATCGCTGATACCAGAAGATCAAATAAGAGTTACTGCGAGATAGAACTTGATCATAAGCAATCGCTGTCGATGGTTTAATTGAAATTATCGACGAAATAATTGGCACATTTCACTCGTCGCCTCGCCGAAATCAATTCGCAATCCAACTCCCACGACACCGACTCTTCGCTTATTTATATTCTTCACTAAACTAACGTCTTCGATACCGAGGAATTCTGTTTTGACGCACGTACGTCGATTTAATTCGGTGGTAGTGGTAGGACGTACGATGTTTATGTCTTTTACGTATCGATAATAATAATGAAACGACATTATGTAATTCCGTAGAGGCTGGGGACAATGGGAAAATAGAAGAAGATAGGTGAAGAACAAACGGTGTGGCCGTGGATTCTTTCACAAAAAAATATGGACCGTGGAATTTGAGGGGTCGATCATAATAATAATGGGGTCTAATGCCGCGATTAGAAGAACCAGTTTTAACCCGAGAGCAGCAAACCAAGAAGTTATGACGATGATCCGGCCTGCGGCGTATCTTCGGCGATAAATCAATTGACCACCGTCACGCCGATGGATTTCACGATGCTGTACGTAATCTCAAAAACGAAACGAAGAAAATGTTGTTTTTTATTTTCTTGCGAATTGTTTTTACGCACTTTCCTTGTCGACAAAGAATTGTTTTCAACTTTTTCTCTGGCTTGATCACGCGACTAAAGGTACTTTATGCAATTATTTATCGTTTGTGTTGATTGATATCCAACCACCTGCTTGATTTTCTGCAAATATTCGTTGCAAATATTTGCGTCTTTAGGAATAATACATAATACATATATTTGCATGCATCAAACATCGTTTCGATTTGTCATTTGTGCATACAATGCAATAATAGTCTTTTCATAATTAAACATTTGTACAATAATCAACTAATTATTGTAAAATAGTATTAATTAATAGCAAATGACAAACAGTAACTCAAATTGTATAATTTTTATTAGATTGTGCGCGTTTTTAAACTTGGCGCGACGTAAATTGCGTCTTCACAATAGTCGATAATATAGTCGCACGTACTTATCGTATTGTTTTGAATCGCGTTCGTTCCTCATTTCGTGTCTCTCCTTTTCTTCCGGTCGTTATTTCAAGATGGTGAGTTTTATACGTTTCAATAATATTTTCCTACAATCATCCGTTTCAATTTAACATTTAATCGTAATATTTCGTTATCGATGTTGCAAATTAATTTCATCGAATCATAATTCGTATGTATTACGTTCGATAACGGAAATTTTCTTTGACAACAAACATGGTCCGTCCGTTTAACCTATAAATTACTGTTGGAAGATTAAGATGTTTCATTGTACCGTGTATTAATAACAACGTTTTTGATTTTGTAGGCTCGAGGACCTAAAAAACATTTAAAGCGTTTAAACGCGCCGAAAGCATGGATGTTGGACAAATTGGGTGGTGTTTTCGCACCGAGGCCGTCTACTGGGCCCCACAAATTGAGAGAATCGTTGCCGCTGGTTATTTTCCTACGGAACAGACTCAAGTACGCCCTGACAAATTGTGAAGTGACGAAAATCGTTATGCAAAGATTGATTAAAGTTGATGGCAAAATTAGGACTGATCCAAATTATCCAGCTGGTTTTATGGGTAATGTACCTTTTAAAGTTTACTTGCTTTTACATTCAATGGATATTTAAATTGTTATGGCATACTAGAAGGTATGATGTGTTTATTTTTAAATACATATTGTATTTTATCATGTGCCTATAACATATTCTATAATTTGATCATCAATTTGTTGTTCAATTGCACTTTGATATAATTTATTTAGAATACAATCCTTCAAGCAATTCTTAATGTGTTTGTTAATTGTGTATTTATTTTAGATGTTATCACAATTGAGAAAACTGGAGAGTTCTTCAGATTAATCTATGATGTCAAGGGAAGATTTACCATCCATCGTATTACTGCTGAAGAAGCTAAAGTGAGTTTTACAAAGAAAGACAAATATCCTTTTAAATACTTCACTTTTAAGGGAAGAGTTATTAACATGATGAAAGCTTTATGTTAACATGATTTAATCATAAAATGATGAATGCATTTCCTTACTCATCTGATTTGCATTCTGTAATCTTACTACTTGATGGTCAATTGTCTTGATTAACATTGTGAATTTGTTTTTAGTATAAGCTTTGCAAAGTAAAGAGGGTCCAAACTGGACCAAAAGGTATCCCATTCTTGGTGACCCACGACGGTCGTACCATCCGCTATCCGGATCCGTTCATTAAGGTCAATGATACTATTCAGCTTGAAATTGCAACTGGTAAAATTTTGGATTTCATTAAATTCGAATCCGGCAACTTGTGCATGATCACGGGAGGTCGTAATTTGGGACGTGTTGGTACCGTTGTAAACAGGGAACGTCATCCTGGCTCGTTTGATATTGTACATATTAAGGATGCAAATGGTCACTTGTTTGCAACAAGGTAATAATAAACTTTGAATACAATTATTAGGCCCTATCGAAGCTGCATTTATTTCAAACTGGTAATAAACAGCAGTCAAAATGTCGG
This sequence comes from Hololepta plana, assembly GCA_963695495.1. NCBI lineage: Eukaryota > Metazoa > Arthropoda > Insecta > Coleoptera > Histeridae > Hololepta > Hololepta plana. The sequence continues at coordinate 10,784,750 of OY968836.1, forward strand.
CCTATAGGAACTTTTCTACTTTTGGTCACTTGTTTTGATTACCCATTCAAATCAAGTATTACCCAAGTCGAATACATTTTTATTATGGCAACAATCAAATTTGCAACTCATTCATACAATTCTTTGCAGATTAAATAACGTATTTATCATTGGTAAAGGAGCTAAACCTTTTGTATCGCTACCTAGAGGCAAAGGCGTCAAACTTTCGATCGCTGAGGAAAGAGATAAACGATTAGCCGCTAAGTCGCATTAATATGTTGTAAACTACATCATTTTCAATAAAAATAGAAAAACACGGAAGATGGGTGTCTCTTTTCGTCCTGGAAACAATTCCTCTTCTATCCCGTGAAAAACTGAAACGCATGCGTTTCGCATGTGGTTCGCGTACGGCGCAAAGAAAATCGATATCAGTTAATAACAGATAAACACGAACGATGTACAAACGTTATTTAATTAATTTCAGCATGCAACAAATAGATAATAAACACCGTTTTAACAATAAAACCAATCGATATTCGGCAACGATGTCGGGAACGTAATCGGCCTCCAACATCCGATACAAGTTACGAAATCGTATTTAAATAGCGAAGGAAATACATTAAATTCGCCAGCTCAATTTGTTAATAATACATAACAATTAAAATAAAATAGCCAGGTGTGTGTGTGCTGTATGGATGCACGCAAACGACATTAATCGACGAAATGGAAAACATTTGTCGTATTAAGAAGGTAATAGTTATTTAATTGAATTGGCAATCAAATTAATTCTGATCATGGTCGAGCTTCCTCGTTATTTTTCCACTCATTTCGTCTATTTTAGTTTTGCACAAACAACAAGTTTACTCTCGTTCATTCCTTTACCAAATCATTGTAACTTCTGTATCCAGTAATTGCAACAACTTCTTGTACTCAATAAGCGTTATAACATGTCATAGGAGAATACTAAATGATATTTTGTTTTTTAGAGGACAATCTATCCTGAAATGTTGCACATAGACCAAATCGGCGGCTCGAACGATATCGGGAACAAGTTGCGAACGTCGTCGTGGTGTAGCGTTCGGCCGGCCCCCGATGAGAAACCGAAGAAGAACGGTGCGAGGAGAAAAGTGGAGGACGGCAAACACGCGGACTGCATCAATAAGAAAACCGACGAAACCATGTAAGTTAACAGCAATTCTCCATGAATAATTGCACCGATTTATTTTTGTAGTCACTCGGCAAGTAATAATTTCGTACAAGACCGTCTCGTCGAATTGGCTCAAGCGTTCAATCGACGAGCGCAATTATCCCGGAAACGCATCGAATTGCCGGCGACGCCGTCCTCTAGTCGCGAGACATTGGACGCGGCCGTACTCGAAGCGAAACGGAAGAAGAATCGAAGAAAATCCACGACGACGGTATCGACGGATGCGACGAATCTGCCCGCAAACGTCGCGTTCACCGTCGACAATTTCAATCCGAAACCGTCGCCGTTATTGCTCGGCAATAACGCGCGGAACGTGATCGACCCGCAAGGGAAAACGTACGTCGTGTGGATGTGCATAGCCACGACGGCCGTGTTGTACAACGTCTGGGTGATACCGTTGAGGAGCGCGTTCCCGTATCAAACGCCCGAGAATCGAATCTGGTGGATGATATTCGATTACCTGATGGACGTCATCTATTTATTGGACATTTTACTGATACAACCGCGCATCATGTTCTTGTATCAAGGATTTTGGATCAGGGACATTTACTTGACGCGGCATAATTATTATAAAAAGGCCGTATTTAAGGTACGACAATGCTAACAAATAAGCGATTTATATGCAATAATAGTACGAAATCTTCTTTTACAGTTGGACATTTTATCGTTGATACCGACGGATTTCCTGTACTTGGTCTACGGCCCGGAATTGGTGATCGTCCGTTTGCCACGCTTCTTCAAATTGCACACGTTCCGTAACTTTTTCAGTCTGGTCGACAAACTGATAGCATCGCCGCACATAATCCGCATCACCCGCACGCTACTCTACATGATGTACTTGATCCATCTGAATGCATGCGCCTATTATGCGTTCTCCACGTGGGAAGGCATCAATTCGAACAATTTCGTGTTCAACGGTAAAGGCAGCGCCTACATCCGTTGCTTCTATTTCGCAACGAAGACGGCAACGTCGATCGGCAAGAATCCGAAACCGACGCAAGAAATCGAATACATGTTCATGACCGTCTCGTGGCTGATGGGCGTCTTCGTTTTCGCGATACTCATCGGTCAAATAAGGGACATCATTGCGACGGCGACCCGATCGCAGACCGAATACAGGAAACTGGTCGACGAGACGTTGGAGTACATGAGACGCTTGAACTTGCCCCAGGACATGCAACGGCGAGCGCAATTGTGGTTCAATTACACGTGGGAAACGCAAAACACTTTAGGCAATAATAATCGGTTTATCAATCGCTCGAGCCTGTAACTAATTCGCTTGCAATTCCAGACGACAACACTATATTGGACTGTCTGCCGCATAAAATGAAAGCGGACATTGCGATTAACGTGCACGCGAATATTTTGAACAAAGTGACGTTGTTCGCCGATTGCGACGAAGCACTGTTACGCGAATTGGTCGTACAATTGAAGTCGGTCATCTATCTACCCGACGACACAATCTGCAAGAAGGGCGAGATCGGCAAGGAGATGTACATCGTGCAAAGCGGCAAAGTGCAAGTGATCGGTAGCGCCACGAACGAAGTGTTGGCCACGTTAAGCGAAGGTTCCGTTTTCGGCGAAATCAGTCTATTGGGAATCCCGGGAATGAATCGACGCACGGCGGACGTTAGGTAATCGGTCGTTCGAGAGACTATCCAAAGTAACGTGTTCGAATTGTTTTTAGGTCGCAGGGCTACTCCAACTTGTTCGTGTTAAGTAAAGCCGATTTGAATGCGGCCCTCTCGCATTATCCGGAAGCTCAAGCGTTGCTCAATAAGAAGGCGAAACAATTGATGGAGAAGAATGCGGAGATCGAGCGGAAGAATCGTGCCCATATCGTTATCAAGAATCCGCAGCCGGAAGTGAAGTTGATCGAGACCGTGCTACAGGCGATGCCGCCGGATTCGAAAACGAACAAACTGTTACGGTTCGGTTCGAGAGGATGGCCGAAGAGAGACGCGGATGGCAATCCGCGGCAACGGTTTCGCACGCACAACAGTTTACCGTGCATTGTCAATAACGTTGAGGAAGAAACGATTAATGGTAAAAGGAACGATGACGAGGACGGAACGTTTGAAACGAAAGTCACCGTACACCGATCATTGACTTGAAAGCGATTAATTTATTCCCTTTCGTTGATTTAGATTAATAATAAATTGCAACAGAACAATTTTTTTAATTTAATGTAATGCAAATCTGCAATCTACTTTACAGCATTAAGTGTAGGAGCGATACAATTCATAAGAGAATTTTTGGCGCCCGCTTACAAGTTGCCAACACTGTGTTCATAGAGTAAATAGATGTTAGCTAGATATTTGACGTAGGGAGACTGCCCTAAGAAAAATCATATTTTTGCTGGAAAACAAAGTGATTTCTACATGCTAAGACCCTTAGCTTCTTAAAACTTCAAGCAAGGGAATTCATGAAAAAGAAGTGTAAAAAATTAGTAGAAACTGCGTCGATGGGAGGTGGTACACGTTCGAGTTTTACACGCGATTTCGATTCGTATAATTTTTTTTCGTGAAGCAAATAACCTCAACCAAGTTTTGTGTATTAAAATAAATTGCTTGTAAAAGGAGAATTAGGCTTTTGTCGGATTACGCTGAAGGAGTAAGTGAATTTATTTTATTTTACGTAAAATTTAATTTAATTCGAGGAGATATTTGTTTTTTTTTTATTGAAATTTTTGTGTGGTGTCATGTTCTATCTAACCCCATCTTGAAATGTCAAAAAACATACATAAGTAACGGGAAACTGTATAATTCGGGTTGGTCTGTCTATCAAAAAAAATTATAATTAATAATTTAATGTAGCAATTTTTAATACATTATACATTATAGACATTATTAGAGAGAGAAATATCGGACGATTTCCTACGTCTTTTAACTATTTTAATCGATATTTTTTAAAGGGTAGCGTGCGAATATAAAGGAATTCACGTTCGATAAACCAGCTTGGTGCTTTCTCAAAATAAATTTTATTAATAACAAGCTGGTAAGGCTTACACCATTTTCTTTTCGGAATCGAATTTCTAATTTCTCTAATGTTCAAGGTATAATTGAAAGTGTGAATCTGTTGGCAATGGCAGACTCTGCAAGTGAATCTGATTCAAGTAGCATCGACGGTGGTCCCATCATGATGCCGCCCAGTCCGATCACCCGTGAACAACTACAGAAACGTATCGAAAGTTTACAGCAACAAAATCGTGTATTAAAAGTCGAATTAGAAACTTATAAATTGCGCGTAAAAGGTCTACAAGAAGAGAATAAAGGCCTTAGACAAGCATCTGTTATAATCGTAAGTCATTCTGCCACATACGTTGTTAACGATTTTTAAAATCTACTTGTACTTAATTCGCAGCAAGCTAAAGCAGAACAAGAAGAGGAATTTATATCAAACACGTTAATGAAAAAGATCCAAGCGTTGAAGAAAGAGAAAGAATCGCTGGCGCATCATTATGAGAGAGAGGAAGAATGTTTAACGAACGATCTGTCGCGAAAGTTGACCCAATTGCGACAGGAAAAGTGTCGTTTAGAGCAGACGTTAGAACAAGAACAGGAGTGCCTTGTCAATCGGTTGATGCGTAAAATCGAGAAACTGGAAGCGGAAACGTTAGCGAAGCAAACGAACTTGGAGCAATTGAGACGCGAAAAAGTCGAATTGGAGAATACGTTAGAGCAAGAACAAGAAGCTCTCGTCAATAAACTATGGAAACGCATGGACAAGTTGGAGGCCGAAAAGCGAATGCTTCAAATTAAGTTGGATCAACCCGTTTCCGATCCGACGAGTCCGCGCGACATCAATAACGGCGATACCGCTAGCAATCTGAGCACGCACATTCAAACGTTACGGTCCGAAGTGGCACGACTTCGTCAACAGTTAGCCACCAGTCAAAAGGAACAAACGCAAAAGATGCAGAAGTTTGCTCAGGAGGAACGATGTATTCGCGAAGAAAATCTTAGGTAATACTGAAAATGTTAAGGCTATCAATTATTAACCGAGGTCTTTAGTACGTTATTAAATGTTTTCTTTGCCGTTTTCTCAATACAGATTGCAACGAAAGTTGCAATTGGAAGTTGAACGACGCGAGGCATTGTGCAGACATTTGTCCGAAAGCGAAAGTTCGTTGGAGATGGAGGAGGAACGTCATTATAACGAACAAATGTTCGGTCATCGACAGCACACCGTCTCACCGATACCGTACAATCCATCGCCAAGCCAAAGTAGACCATTAAGTCCAGGCACGATTCGAATAAAACGAACTAACAATTGGACAATAAGTAATTGAATCAACTTTTCAGGTTTGTCGTTACAAACAGCGATAGGTAACAGGTGTCATAATTGCGGCCAAATGGTACCGCCGCATTTGCACAATGCTAACAGTAGCACGCCAACGCAACAGCAGAACCACAGAAGAGCGAGCGATCGATTCATTAAACCGGCCATACCGGCACCACAGCCGGCCAGTCCGATGGACACGTCGAGTAACAATAAAGAGTAGAAGAGACATGTAAGCTAAAGTTTCTAAATTCGATTCTCTTAACGTTTAAATTCACTTTTTATTGTAGGTTTTCCGTAGCTTTTTAACTGTATACTGTATTTTTTTCTTCGGTGTGGATTGCTTTCCGGTCCATAATATAACAAATAATAATAAACGCATATTACGTCGTACACTTGGAAATTTATCTATTGATTTTCGCGCAACGAACAAGCTATTAGGACCGCATCAATATGAATTTGTGGTACTTAACAAAAAAAAAAGCAATTGCAAGCGGTAAATGAAGAACGAAAGTCAGAAAGAAAGTTTAAAGAGAGGCAAAAAGTGATTAGGGAAAATTTGCATACTTTATGGATCGGATATTAATGATATTGTTACATTATCAATGCCAATATTTCAATGTCTTAATAATAATATATGTTTTAATGCAACAAAAAATTACGAGAGAAATGAAAGAGAAAAATATTAATACTACACACATATTTTTTATTATAATTATTCGTGTGATTCGATCCGATTTGTATTTAATGGACAATCGCCAGCAGATTAAATACGCCGTATGAATAAATTACGAAACTTTAAAACTATACTTTTATATTATATTAATATGTGTGTGCGTAATATGTTCCATAAAAATGAAGAGAAAACGATAATTGAATAAAACAAAAAATCGATACAGTTTCATTGAAAAGTAATCATGATTGATTGTTATCATTAATTTAAGTTTATCTACAAGAAAGAAAAAACGAAAGATGATAATAACGAACGATATTAAACTATTTAATTAATTATAAATAGGAAACTAATTTAATGTAATATTAATGATTAATTGCTGATTCCTCGTTTTATTATTAATTTTTCTTTTCATCTATTCTAAGCGTAATGATAATGTTAGTTTATTATTATTAAGGCCTTACCCCCCGTGAGATGAACGAAAATGTTATAATTTCTCAATAAATAAAGCTTATAAAGAAATTGGTTTTTGGAAAAGGGGAAATTAAAAAAGTGCACATTCTATGGATGGACGATATAAAATTGCAACTAATAATTTAATTTATAGATAAGTTAATTATTCATCAATCGAGAAACAATTTGTAAATCGCTTAATTTTATATTTTCTTTTGTTATTCAATTGATTCATATATTGTAATAAGTTTAAAGTACCATATATAGACTATCGAAAAATTAACAATTATGTTTTTGAAGATGATATAATTATAGAGAATTTAAATGAAATTGAGTGAGAGGCGAGAAGAAACAATAAAGAAAATATTTCGAAAAGTGATATTAGTTGGTAGTAAAGATGGAAAAAAGAAATTGTTAAAAAAACATTCAGTTTGTATTTTCGTTTGCTATTTTTCGCGTTGATTTTTCTCTTGGACGGTGGCTGTGTAGTCTTTTGGAATATAATAGCGAATTGAAAAACGTTAATTACGATTAAGTTTTCCCAACAATGCGCTGCTTTCAGATTTTGAGGAAAACGCTCAAAAACGATTTTAATTTTGTTTTTGTAATTAATCACAGAAACCGATTCGTGCTGCTTTCATAAAAAAATATATATTTCCGTTCATTTTTTTTGTAAACGATTGTAACGACAAATTAAATAAAAACTTTTTTTCGAAATCTTTATTTATTGTAATTTAACCACATAAACTAATTAGAACTATGTCATTATTTAATAAATAATTAACGACTAAATAATGTTAAAATTGCAATTTTATGAATATAAAAAAACATAAATTCGATTTGACTAGTCCTTTTAGGATGATGACGAAAATGAAGCATTCTTTTTTCTTTAAATAAATATATATTGCACATATAATCCTCACAATGACAAACCAAGTTGGATAAAGTTGATTTAAAAAGAGTTAATTAACAAATAATAAGTTAATAAAATATCGTTTCAATATTTCACAAATTATGACATCGCAGTTAATATCTGATTAGGTTCCTCAATAAGTCATTGTATTTCTCTAATTCTTTTCATTCGTCGTTCATATTCTAAACGTGTTTAAGTCGCTTTTCTTTGACGACCGTCTGCCATCTTACTTTGATTCGTGCTTGCGTTTAGTTTAATGAAATATGCAATGAAAGCGACTCAATGAGAAGAAACGCAATGACTTTTTGCACCACCCCGTAATTTCCCATTTAAAATTCATATTGCACGCAGTTTGACTAAAAAGAATCAAAGGAAAATTACTTTTTCACGGTGCACATGTTCCCTTTGGCGCAGCCCATCGAGATATTTTGAAAACTATTGCAAGTGGTCGCCGCCGCGATCATGTTCCGCAATTGATCCAGCGATTTCAGGCACACGACCACGCAACAATTGTCGCCGAATTTCGAGCAATTTTGCGAACTCCCCGTCTCGTTATTCGCATTATTACCACCGCGCTCCGAACCGCAACAACCTTTATCGCTCCCACTGCAATTACATCCGATCGAATTAGCGGCACCATTGTTGTTGTTGCTGCTCGTTGCGTTTACGATTAAGTCGGTTTGACTAGACGAATCTTTGGCATTGTTATTGATAACATCTTTTTGGCCGCAGCCGTGGCACGGATTGTACGGATCGCACTGGCAATTCTCGCATCTGCAAATCTCCGCGTCGGCCGTTAAATCTTTCAGCACGTTGTTATTGGCCGGCTGATAAGTCTCCGTCAGTTGGCCAACGTCCACGTACAAATAATTCTCTTCCTTACTTGGATCGACATAACTCGGTTGCGGCATAACGTTCATGTAGGTTTGCACCGGTTGCGGAATAAGGGTTTCGTTGGCGATTATCGGCGTCTCGCTCGACTGTTCGTTATTGACGCCCGTCGCATCGATCAGATCGATCGCGTCCGCCCACGTGTCCGGCGTCGTTGCCGCCGCCGTCTCGCATGCCAACGACATTTGCAGATCGCACTCGGGCATTTTCAACGTTTGCACGTCGATTATGCGTACATTGTTACTAGCGTCCTCGTTATCGTTATTGAAAATGTTAACGACCGACTGATCGTACGCGGTCGCGTTCGCGTTCAATTTCATGTCGTACAAATCGAGACAACCGGCGACCTCGATCTCCGTTATCACCGAGCTCTCCTCCAGGTTCATCTCCGTGTCGTTCAGCGTTTCGCCGTCTTTGCCGTTCTCGACGTTCTCCGTCCCGATGTTGTACGACAACTGCGTGGTCACCGGCTCGGCCGTATTGATCGTCGCGTAACTCTTCAAGCCGTCCGCCATCTCGTAGCACACGCCCGTTTGCGTTTCCGCCACGTACTTGCCCTCGTCGATCGACGGCACGACGATCGCCGTCAATTCGCTCGTATTCTCTTTCGACGGTTCGTAACTGGCGGCACTCGATTTCGCCATGTCCATGAACGCGCTGTAAATGTTATCGGTCGTCGTCTCGATCGGATTGATCAGTATCATCTCTTGCACGCTGTTGCAGTTACTTTCCGTCGTCGATGGCGTTTGCGTCGACGATGATACCAAACCTATTCAAATGTTAATAAACATTTAAGTTACATACGCTTTTCTTTAATATAATGTATCGATTAGCGACAAACACCGACTTTCGGTGTTCAACGGTACTCGATTTCTTAGCATTCACAGAAGCATTCTAAACAGTACTCGGTTTGTCAATTACTAACTTAACAGCAATAATCAATGCTGCACAGCCCCTCGTCAGAAAGGGGTGTACTTTCAATTGGAACATACGAATAAACCGAATACTCAAGAGAATCGGAATATAATCTCCCATCGCCAATTCTAATCCCTAACAAACGATAAGTACCGTCCGATCGATTATTCACATCCTCCGCTTTCCAACTGTCCGCGGCGCCGTAATAATCGCCGACGATGTTCGCGGTGAAATTGTACTCGACGTTCTCGTCGTCGTTACAATGCTCGTTCTCTCGCGCGGACTCCTGCTTGTTCTTCTCGCGCTCGTGTATCTTCACGTGCGACTTTAAGCTGTGCAACGTCGAGAAAGCTCGCGCGCACTCTGTCTCGTTGCAAACGTACGGTCGTTCGCCGCTGTGGGTGCGACGGTGCGTTTTCAAATGGTGACTGGCGGTGAAGGCTTTCTCGCAGCCGGTCTCGTCGCATCTATGGATTGGAAACGAGACGCGAGAGAGAGAGAAAAAAACACATCAATTCACATTTGCTCGCACATTAAACTACTTACGTGCCATCAACGTGACATACTTGTACGGTCGTTCCCTCGTGTGCGTGCGTATGTGCTTCTTCAAGTCGCTTAAAGTCGTGAAGAACTTCATGCAGCCGTCGGCGACGCAATTGAACGTCTTGCCGCTGTGCAATCGCTCGTGCGCCCGCAAGCGGTACAACGTGTTGAACGCCTTGTCGCAACCGACGTAGTTGCACTCGAACGGTTTCACTTTCGTGTGCACGCGAATGTGTATCTTCAGACTGTAGGACGTCAGGAACGCCTTGCCGCAATTCGGTTCGTTACATTTGAACCGGTATTCGCCTAGAATTCGGAGAAGAAGACGGAACGATTATTGCGAGACAACCGTTGGAACGGTCGCAAACTATTTCAATTAGCACTTACAACACAGAGTAGTCCAATTACTCGGTTAATGCAGCTTGTAATTATTAAGAGAATTACGTAAATAAATGCAAAGCAGCAACTTCAAATTGCGATTTGCTAAGAAAATCATTAAATTTGCTGTGCGAATTACGACTGAAACTAGAATTGCAATAGAAACTGGATCCTCGCCTTTTAATTACATGAACATGAATGTAAGTGTTTATTTAAAACGTTGCAAATTGCTATCAAAACTGGATTGTTGCTGTTTATTTGCATGAATGTGAATTGTTCATTTAAAAAGTATCAAATTACAGAAGCTAAACAGATCTCTACCTTGTTTTACTTGAATGTAAGTTAATCATTAAAAAAAATGTACAATTTGCAAAAGTACTGAAGTCTTTAACAATTTTATGCATGTGTCTGGCGTGAGCCATTATCTTTAAAAAGTTGATATCTGCCTCTATTTTTTTGCATGTACATTTGAGTGTAATTACTTCATAAATAGTTGTGGATGTTTAAAGCATTAATCCTCAAGTAAACTCTTAACATCAAATACAATAATTGAAATTGTTATCAATCACAGTGGAAGCAGTGAATGGCATTAATAAACATCAGAATCTCTTCCACTTGTTATTAATAACATCTTATTGTTTCTTAACTAACCCTTGTGTGTTCTCATGTGAGTACGTAAATTCCCAACTGTGCTATATGTTCGTGTACAACCATCATATTCACAATGAAATCTATTTACCATGGTTTCTTTCGTGTCCGGATTGGTACTAGTAATTGTAATTGTTGCATGCGAAGGCTCATCCGGCATATTATCCGAGTTGCCTGGATTAATGTGCATGTAAATTTCATCTGGTGAGACAGTATGGTGGACATAACTAAAAAGTGAAAAATAACGTTATTAATTACATTGTTGCACATCAATTTCGTTTCAACGAGGTTATAGTTATGTCAGTGTTAACGTCTGTTATCGTCAAATTTGCCTCGTTCTCACCGATAGAAGAACATTTTAAAAGGTTACTAACCCAGAATTTTCGTCTGTCCCTTGTATTTTACCAATATAAACTGCATTCTCCTTCTTGATGTCTTTCGAATCGTTAATCTTTGTGTAATTAATTACTTTATTAAAGCACAAATCGAACGTTTCGTCGAAACAATCTTGCAAATCATGTGTTACAACAATATTGTCGTAGTTCGTTGTTACATTCTGATTCTCGACGTTCTTTTCGTGTTGATCCTTCCATACGTCCATCGCGTTCGTTATTTGAAAAATCAAATGTTACTTCATAACGCGAAGAGAATTGGATCAAATTTCCTACATTCGAAAACTTTACATTTATCCAAAATATTTATATGATTAAATGTACAATTAAGAGAAACACCAAACCTTATACTCATACGTAATCTATTTATAAATTTTGTTCCGAGAGGAAAAAAGGTTGTAATAAGCAAACCGAACGTTTTATTCTATTTTAATAATTTTTCCATACCCGCAAAAGAAAATATCCTATAACAATATCAGATGACATTAAAGTAACTGATTAATAGATAACGTACTTCTTATCAGATTTTACATCGTCCGTGTAAGTTATCATTTCATACATTAAAATAGATAAACATTAATTGAAAATATCAATTGCTGTTCAATTTAAATTAAGCGCCATTTCAAAACAGCAGTTTTTGACGTATTCCCTAAAAATTCACCAAGCAACTGTCAATATGAATGTTTCTCAATTTGTAAACGAATTTCGTTCTGTCAGGAGTTCTGTTGATTAATTGTTATCAAACATTAAATTGAATTTGTTGATAATTAATCACATTCTCGAGTAAAATGGACGAAGACAATTCTTGGAGAACATCGTCCTTCCGTCAAAGTGTTGTGACAAAAATGTAAGTAACTTAAAATTTATTTTCTGTGTCCTCTTATTAATATGAATATGAATTATAGAGAAGAAGCGATAAGACTTTCGGCTGTTCCGGTAGCTAGAAACAGCATGGAGATGGAGAATCATGTATTTCAAAAAGCCAAAACAAAGGAGGAATATCTTGGTTTCGTTGCGAGATTAATCTTGCACGTTCGAGAAATGAGTAAGTGATGCTTAAATATGTTTTCATAAAACAGAACCATTTGGAAATCATTGAATATATTATTGATGAATGTATAGGTTCAAAGAAGACAGGTGGTATGAATGGACCACAGGGTCAACAAGCTGGACCTGTGATGCCAGATCCTATAAATGCCCTGCAAAATTTAACACAAGGAAGCCGCAACAATCCAATGATGAACATGAGTCAGCAGGGCGGTCCTATTGGTGGTGCACAACAAATGGCGCCAATGTGTGGACAAAATTTAATACAGCAATCGTTGAATCGTGGCGGTGGCCAACCAATGTCAAACATGCCTGGCAACATGCAAGGCAGACCACAGATGAATTTGGGACCCAATGTGTGTCAGATGCCCAATCAAATGGCAAATCAGATGAGTGGTCAATTAGGAAATCAAATGCCTAATCAATTACAAAACCAATTGGCAAACAATATGGGGAATCAAATGGGTAATCAAATGCCCGGCCAAATCAATGCACAAATACAGGGCAATATGCAGCCTAATAATTTAGGGCCTATGGGTGTACAGATGGCCAATCAAATGATGGGAATGCAACGTAAGAATGATGGAATGATGATGAACGCACCGAATGCGGGCTTTCCCAGAAATCCGACGCCGAATCCATATTTGCGACAGAGTCCAACGCCGTCAGCACCATCGCCGGCTGCATTGAGCGGTCCGCCTAATAGTAATCAAATGGTCGCGTCGCCGGCCCTGGCTTCGTCGCCCGGCGCGCAAATGAACATGATGCAACCGCAACGGTCCGTCGGTGGCATGGCACCAAGTCCGAGTAGTTCGCTGAACACGCCCGGTCAACCTGGACAAAGCCCTATCGGTATGCAAGATGAACAAGCGTATAGGGACAAGGTCAGGCAATTGAGCAAATACATTGAACCGCTGAGGAAGATGATCGCGAGGATGGGAACAGACGGTGAGCGTACGTTATCATTTCGCGCACCTTTTTTGCGATCTCCTTTTTAACGATTGCGCTTAAAATTTTCAGATGTCGAAAAGCTGAGCAAAATGAAAAAGCTATTGGATATTCTATCGAGTCCCAATCAACGGATGCCATTGGAGACGTTACTTAAATGCGAGGTTGTATTGGAAAAGTTAGATTTCAAGAGGAGCGAGGGCAGCGTATCGGCTCCTTTGCCTATTAAAGAACCGCACGCGTTTAATCCGTTATTAGAAGCGATCAACAACAATTTACAATCGCCCGTTATCAATCACACATTGCACAGAACGTTTGGCCCTACATTAGACGTTCTCTTTGGTCCGGAAATCAAGTATGATATCGATAAAGTAGAATCGGACATGGAACTAATCAAATTTTATCAATTTCAGATTGGTGCCACCGTTGAAACGCAAAAAGACCGAAGAACCAAATTGCGAGATACCGGACGTATTGCAAGGTGAAATAGCGAGATTGGATCAGCGATTTAAAGTGTCGTTAGATCCCAATCAGCAACCCGGTTCGAAAACGATTCAGTTGATATGTTGGCTCGACGATAAACATTTACCGTGCGTGCCGCCGGTTTCGCTATCGGTACCGGACGATTATCCGAAAACATCGCCGAAATGTTCGATGGCCTCGCATGAATATAATGCCACGAAATTTCTTTCCGACGTGCAAAACGCTCTGTTGGATCGGATCAAGAAGATGCCAAAACATTTTTCCGTTTCGCAATTGTTGGATACGTGGGAAATGAGCGTTCGCCAAGCATCTGCGCCAACGCAAACACCCGTAACAACGACAACATTATTAATGGGTTTATAATTGATTTTAAATGTAATAGTAGATAATTATTTAATAAACAAATAAGATTTAAGCTGTGTATTTACAAATATGAAATACAAATTTGAGATTTGCGCACAAAAACGAAGAATTGTAGCTTTTTAATCAAAATTAAAGGAATAGAAGGTTGTGATTTTCAAATTTTGAAAAGAGAATATTTTTTCCCTCCAGAACTGACGTTGTTGTAGAGAATCTACAAACTTGTGCCAATAGTTCAGCGCCTGGTTTAGAGAGAGCCTAATGTAGAGACGTTCAAAATAAAAGGAAAATAACATAATTTAAAGAATTTATTAAGTAAATCCTACTAATTACAAAATATAATCACTAAAATTAAAGTCTACACTATTTAAATTATCTTATTTATTCAGTATAGAACAAATTCAGTCTGTGACCCTTTTAAATCGTAAGACTGTTCATGCAGCAATTTCTTCTCTTACAAGACTCGGTTGAGCAGTTTCTGTTATCTTTGAATTGTAAAGAATGTGGTCAGCAGATTCTAGTGATACCACTAAAATTATAAATAGATGCATGTTACATGAAATAATTAACGTTGAAATGTGACGAAAAAATAGCAACAACAACATGCGCAATTCATATTATTTATTGTGACATTTTAGAGGTAAAGTTGATGGGATTTTTGTAAGTTTATCTTTGCATTTCTGAGAATTATTATGTGGATTGTTTTTTGAACGTTTGGGTTGACATTAAGATAAATGGTCAGGTGATAATCGGTTTGTGGATCCGGTAAGAATAAAAAAACAGAAATCTTCGTATGGTGATAGAATTTACTCCAATATTTAGTGTCATGAAATTCGATGAAATTACTTTCTCGCATTGAGCATCGTCAGCATTTAATAAATTGATCATCTTCATGGTTCTCGTAGTAGGATCTGTTAATAGTTGCATAATTAGAATGTTCAATATGGGGAACACACAAAGTATAGAAGAAATTTACATAGGTAATTAATTATTGATATTAGTTGTTTCATCTAATACCTATATGATTTCTAGATGAGGTACAGAGAGTACTCCAAGAGACAGATATGTATTCAGCTAGTTCAGACAGTAGTGCAGAAGAGTATGTTACAGATGCAAATGAAACTTTCATAGAACCATCAAATATTCGGAAATCAACGCATTTGTCGTTTATTGAAAAACAGTTAAATCTTGATGAAAAGGTGACATTTGATGTTGAGCTTCAATCTTGTAATATTTTGAATTTGTAATTTTAGATATCATTAACATATATCTTATATTCGGATGCCATGTTGGCATTAGATAAAATCAATGAATTAATCAAATGGCCAGATAAGACTGAAGTTTTGAGCACTTGGCAAAGAAATCAAACTGGATCAACAAATAATGAAGATGCTTTGCTAGAAGCATTGTGTATTATACAGAATTATGAAGTAATTAAGCACTTAAGTAAGAACAGTGGCCAAAGGATTGGATTTAATTTAAAATTTCGATTTTTAGCACATGAAGATAAACAACAGTTGATTGCTAGATTTTTGCCAAGAAGGAAGCATTCATGTATGAATGTATGCCACTTTCGGAAAGTTTTATACTTAATTTGTGAAGATATGCTTTCGCTAGAAGCAAATCGCTTAATAGACTATGTCAGGAATGAATTGGGTTTAAAGTTTATTCATTATAATGCAAATTACTTGGAAGAATACCTTCTCCATTGGGAAATTATAGATTACATCAGTAAAAATGATGTTAGCAACTTAAGAAGGGCCTTCAAATACCTAAAATTGTATGGCTATTATAATGCTTTGGATGATATTAGTTTGCATCTTGGCAATGATAATTGGTCACCTAACAAAAGAAAATATATCATAAACACAGAACAAGGCATGGATAATAACATCTGCACCAATGCACCAGCTGCAAGTTCATCGGCGACCGTCGCCAATCGATCTACCGATCATTTGATCAAGAAAAAGTCGAATTTTGAAAACTCTTACCGGATTAAACCTGACGCGCCAGGTTTATGTTTAATAATCAATCAATTGACATTCCATAAGGAATTTGATAAGAAGTATGGGGTGAGTGACCAATTGCGAAACAATTGACATACTGTTAACCATTGAAAAATTTGTGTTGTAGCCGTTTCCGCCAAACTTTAAGAAACTAGAAGATCGTCTTGGATCGGAGAAAGATGGCGAAAAATTAAAAAGCACTTTCGAAGCTTTCGATTTCAAAGTGATTACGTGCACAAATGTAATACACGTCGATATCTTGAAACGTATCGAAGAAGCGGCAATGGAAGCCACCAATTATTCGTACTTTTTCGTTTGCATTCTGTCGCACGGCAAAGAAGGACAAGTTTACGGTGCCAATTCGTTATTGTTACCGATCAGTCAAATCTACGACGCAATGAACAAAGTCAAATGCGAGGCAAAAGTGTTAATAATACAAGCGTGTCAAGGGAACGTTTGCCAAGAAGGTCGGTATTTATTGCCATCGATTTTTGTGTAGATTATATTCCAATTTTGTTTGTTTATCCGTTTTAGTCGAAGACGATTTACAAATGGATTGTCCGTCTAGTAACAGTCCGCCGAGTTATCGGGATATGTTAGTATTTTGGGCGACCGTGCCGGGCTACGCGGCAATCAGAGATCCGAAACGTGGTAGCTGGTTCATACAAACGCTGTGCGATCTCATTAACGAAACGGCGGATTCTAATCATTTCAGTGAGATTTGCACGTTGGTGAAGAATGCAATTAGCAATAAGCATTGGGAGAAGAACGATAAGAAGTATGGTATTGTGCCGATCGTTTATACGACGTTAAAGAAGTTTCTCTATTTCCCGCCAAAGAAAAATTGATTTTCACCTCTCTCTCTCTCTCCCGCGTCTTTATTGGCGATTTTAATTTTACAAATGTTTTATCCGCCTATTGTTTAACCTTTGTGATTTATGTTTTACATATGAATATATATTTTATTGATTAAAGTTGAATGCTTTTTAATCACTGAATAAATTAAATAACCCGCAAGTTATTCCACCGCCGGAAGTATTCTTATCGCATTAGCGGCATTCGTCGGCGCCGTGGCTTAGTTGGTTAAAGCGCCTGTCTAGTAAACAGGAGATCGGGGGTTCGAATCCCCCCGGGGCCTTGGAAACTCACTTTTTAGCAAATTTTATTCGATATTTATTAATATCAAAGCGATTCAAGTTGATTATATAATATAAGCATTCAATGGCATCATCATATTTGACGCACTTACTCGTTAACAATCCAAATGTCTGAAGTACAATCACCACCAGGATATCTGCAAAGAAAAGAAACGCGATCCGATCAGTTATTGTTATTTTAAAGATTGCGAAACATTCGTACCTCATCTCGTGCGCCAGCATCGGGCCGTCCGGCATCTTACCGAAATCGACCAAGAAGTTTTCGTCGAGTTTCATGCCGCCGTTAACGGTATCCACGTCGATTTTGATCACTGCGCTCCCGTTCTTCATCATCTCCGGATAGAATTGCTTATCCCACGGCGAGAATAAACTCGAGGACACGTACAATCGTTTACCGTCCAACGATAATTGCAACATTTGCGGACCGCCGTACAAACGTCGACCTTTTTTTGACGAAGAAGTTAATTTGAATTAGAACGTCTCAAGAAACAAAACCAAGCATATTTCAATTATAGTTGGTTATTCTTTGTAAATGGTTCACCTTTAACATAAACGGGATCTATTGGTGTCTTGGACTCCGGGTCTTTGACCACTTTCACTTTGGAGTCGGTGAGCAAGAGGCCGCCGATAAAAACTTGTCCTAAACGAAGAAAAATAATTGATTAGAAACTGCGGGAATCGAAACTTAATCGCATGGAGTTTACCGGTTAATCTCGGTTTAGATCTATCGGTGATATCGTATTGTCTCACGTCGCCGTGTAACCAATTGCTGAAGTACAAGAACTTGTCGTCCAGCGAGATGAGAATGTCCGTAATCATACCTGATTAAATAAAATTTGAAAAGTACTTTAATCAATCTTCTTTAAGTGGATTTTCGTTTACCCTGCAGCTTGTTCCCGTACCATCCATCCACCGTTTTCGGCTCGACATCGATCACTTTCTCCGCGTACCAAGTACCATCCGGTTTCTTATCGAACCTGCAAAATTTTGCAATGAAATGTCGTCAGTTCCCGGAGAAAAAGACTGTTCTTAAACATTCAACTCACTTGAATACGTTCGCGTTAACGCAACAACCGACGTAACCGATGCTACTTCTTGGATCGTGCAAGAATCGTACCTCTAACGGTGCGTAACCTTCCGGTCCCAAATCGATGACTTGCTTCAGTTCCCTTTTGCTCCACGAGTAAATGTTCAATTCGGTGCCGTAATCCTTCAAGTGCGCGCCACCGAAACCGAGCTTGAACAGTTTCGGCGACGACCATTCGGTCGAAACCATTACATCGTGATACGGCTGATACCAGAAATCGTAACCGTATTTGGCCAATTTGCCAACCGTCCAAGTACCTTATTTTATCGATGAACAAATTCGATTTTCCCGATTAAAGATCGATTATAGATCGAATATATAATCACCTTTCATCTTCAACGTCTGCGAGTCGATCAAAATGAAATCGCATTTGCCGTTGCCCTCGTTGTCGCCCAGGCAAGAGATCATGATTTCGCCGTTCGGCGCACAATGCGTGGTGTGCGGCGTGCGGCAATTGAAACTCTTCATCTCCTCGGCCTCGAGGACCTTGTGAATGGTCGGCGAACGTGGATTCTTACCGGTGTCGACGATGTAGACGCGATCGGAATTGAGTGCGGGCAAAATCATCTTGTCGCGCACCTTCGGCACGTCTTTCATTTGGCACTCTTTCATGTCGTAGCAACTCGAGCAAACGTTCCAACCGCTGTGATGGAGCTCGTCCTTGGGCCGACCGGTCGATAACGTATGGATCACCTGGAATTGGATGGTTAATTAAAATCGGCAGTAGTGAATAAAAGGGACCGAAATGGATTTCGTAGTCAATTACTTGGCAATAAGTCGGTGACGATGGATCCACGTCGACGGTGGCCAGAAGATCGGATTTCGTCTCGTCGTCTTTGTCCGGTTGTATGCAGACGACGTATAACAGTTCCTCTTTGGGGCCATTCTTATAGGCGTCCAATGGCGATGCGTAACCGGGTCCTACAGATATCAATCGTTATGCGTTTAACAATGTGATTGTCTACAATTAAAAACGAAATTATCTGAACAACATTCAAGCTCGTACGTTGTCCTCAAAGAAATTGTTTTTGGAATCTTAATTGAAAAGCATAAGGAACTGAATGTTTGCAAAGTTTGTTTACGCATTCGTGTGCAATTGCTTTATCGAGTCTTAGCAAACTATCTGTTATTAAATGTAATAGAGACGCATTTAAAGCTGGAAAATTATATTTATTTGACCATACGAAATTTAACGAGCAAAAGTTAATTAGCCAGCTATCCTAAGCAAAATTTATTAAAACCACCCATAAAACGTCTTACCTTTACAAGACATCTTCACAATTGTGACCGTTAAAACTCTCGTTAAGGACTTTTAGATTATCTTAGGAAAAATATTTGCTGTAACATGTGATATTTAATATGGGAGGGACTGATTTAATGTAAATGAGATGACCTTGCTTGGTGTATTTAATGTTATGGATATTATTATCTTTGAGGAATACCAAATATCAGTAAACGAAGGTCATCAAGGTCGTCAGTTTATAAATATTTTAAATGCGAATGATTTGTAAAATTGAAAAGATTCTCGTCTTTCAATACATGCATTTCATAAGAAGCGATTCGACATTACAATTGCAATGAGTGTTGCCAGATTTTATGACTACCATTTTCACCTTTTTCGAAAGAAAGCTAGTCCATATTCTTTTGATAGTTAGCGGAAATCATATTTGAATTGCTGTGGAAATCAACAACCTATTTGTTTGCTAAAAATAAACAATATAATTTACTGTACATTATTTATTTTTGTAATTGTATCATTTCCAACAATTTGCTAACATTGTGCATAGCCCTCCAATGTGCTCCATCTCTTCAGTTCTAATTGTTTTAAAAAGTTCTCCACTCTCCTGCTTTTCTCATCATCTTGAGGCCTACATTGATATAATTTGTGTGCTTGTTTCTTGCTGCTGTGATAATTAAAATCAATCTGATATTTAATGATGCAGCCTAACAAGTTCCAAATATTAAATTCTGGCCATAATACTTGTGCGAAATAGATGTGACAGTCTTTAATTTGCCACAACAGGAAATCACTAAACCTCACTTCACCAGATGTTCTGATCAGCATATCTGGATTGGATTTTGTATAAAGGCATTTCTCTATCAAGTCTTCATCAATATCATCAGCTTTCAATCTGAGTTCATAATCATCTTTGATACCATCTAAAATCTCCTTGATTGAATTGGTAATCTCATCTCTTGATGTATAAGCAAATGCTACATTCAAATATGCCTTATTATTGTCCTTTGTCATCAGCATTGCTTCTGCTATCATCTTTCTTATATCAGGTGGCAATAATTCCAGATTACCTAAAACTCTTATACAAATGCCTTCCTTCATTAGCCTATCTTTCTCCTCCAACAATTTCTTATACTTCTCGCGACTTAAATTAATTAAAGCGTCCACTTCTTCTTTGCTCCTCTTAAAGTTCTCTATACTAAATGCATAAACGGTGACTTCCTTGATGCCCAATTCTAAACACCATTGCAATGTTTCTGCCAACTTTTCGAAACCCAATTCGTGTCCGACGACACGTTTCCGATTGATTTTTTGAGCAAATCGCCGATTCCCATCCATTATTATCGCCACATGTCTCGGGACACGACCACTTTTCACAACGTTCAAACATAATTTTTGGAAATATGTTAACGAACTATCGACGATCCATGACATTTTGTCTATTAATTCGATTTTTGGATTGTGATCATCCTAGCAAAACGAAACAATTAAAATTAATTAACATTAATAATATTACTTACCAATAATCAAACGCCACATAAATCTTTCATTTTTGATATATTATCTTTCATTTCTGACAATCATTTCAACAAGAATGAAGTTGGGCCTGGTTTTTAAATAATTGCTCAGGCAACACACTATACACGAGGAATTTTTAATTGCTTTTTGGAAATCGCCAATTCGTTGAAGCATGAAATGTTTTCAAGGAAAAGGGAGATCGTTTCGTAAATTACAATCATCATTATGCAGAAAACAGAAGGATTAACAGTTCAAATGGAAACAAAATTAAATTAATTAGTAAATTAAAAAGGAAAATTCACTTTTCTTTCAAATAAATGCGTGGCGAATATTTGTAAATTAAAAATCTTTCGGTCGTGGATGACCAATAATTTAAAGATTATTTTTTCTTTAAATCATACACTTTCACTTAATTTATGGAATTCCTTCCACGAGACCTACAATGGATTGATCAATTTAAAATAGAAACGGATGGAAAGTGAGAGAATTTCGAAAATATTGTGCGAATCCCATTAAACGAACGGTCCTTCTTAATTCCTTTGCTTTTCACTTTCTAATCAATTTCCACGCTAGGAAATTCGAAACTCTAGTTCGCACGTAAATGGAAAAAGTAAGAGAATAAGCAAGCAGTCACTTTATTTGTGAACTAATTAAGTATTATTTAATATAATAATATTGTACGGGATTAAATATGTATGTCTTAGTAATTATTAATTATTTAATCGTGCATTTTATGATTGCAATTCACTTAATTTGCATATTTGCATGTAATAGAAAGAGGGAATCGAAGAAACGCTTTGCCATTCAATTACTTATTATCACTCTTTCATATACACTGCATCATTACCATTACAGCTATAATAATTATCATTAATATACTTTGTACGTACGATAATGAATAACAAAACGCTAGCTCATTATTATTTCATATCGTAGTTTCTAGTTTTGTTGCTCTTTCTTTCCTAATTCCTTCTTTTCTTTTCGAAAGCCATAACGATAAATTACAATGCAAAGAATGTTACAAAGAATTTAATGAATACAGGGAGAGAGAGAGAGAGAGAGAGAGAGAGAGAGGGCAAAGACTAACGCAGCAATTGGAGGAGAGAAATAATTGGGACTTTAGACCGGCTTCGATAATTGAAATTACCAAAAATATCCAATTCACTTTCGTTATGCAACTTGAAATAATAAACTCGACGATTTCGAAAAGCGAATTGCTTTAACTTCTCCACACAAAGAAACGAAATCGAATCGAGAATTAGCTAAAAGTGGTGAAAGTCTTCACCTTACATAATCCAAAATCTAAATTGTTTCTTTGCCGTTCCTTCGTCGATTCTTATTGCGTCCAAAAAGCTTCGGACAGAATCGAACGACAACCGACTTATGATAATCATCAATGATAATGACGAATGTGTGTCATCAAATCAAATAATAATTAAACTAGGACAAACGTTTCCTAATAGTGCCACGGAAAAGTATTATCAAGGTGAAACGATTCGATGGAAAACGTGCGACGATTCTTGCGAAATCAATTCGACAATTCAATCGAATCGAATAATCCACCTGCAGTTTGATTTTGCATAAAATCTTAGCGAATTGGCGATTAGAAGAAATATGACAAACGGTCATTAGCTAAAAAAGTGGAAGCCTTGAACTGGAAATAATTAGAGAAATAGAGAAACTTTCAAACTCTAATTAGTTGGCCTTACATAATAATTCTCGTTTTTTTTTTCACCTGAAATTGCTCAAATCGAATTCCTATTCGCAGTCGATAAATTAACAAAAATCGATTACAGAAGAAAGGGCACTGAAATTAATCGCAATTTTATCATCTCCATCGAGCGACTTAAAATGCATCGCGGGTCACGAGAAAGCATGCGAAAAACGAAAGAAATGAGTGCGTGTCAAATGTTAAAGTAATCGCATTGCAAATTTGCGATTGCCTTTCGACCGGCATAATTATCGCTTCGTGTTTGCTTCCTTCGATATCGAATTCTAACGGTAGGTCAATTCGTTTCGATATGAATGAATAGGCGAGTTGATAAAACAAACAAAAAAGGATCAATGAGCAAAAAGAAATTCAATTAATCATGCTAAAACACAATTTAGCCTCATTTAGCAGATTAAGAAACGAAGAAAAGACATAATATCGGCGAAAAAGTGAACGTATGTATATTATTTGTTGTGTACGATGAGGAAGTTGTGGTGTGTAATGATGAAAAAAATCGGAATTGCGAAAGGCAGAACCACGTTCACTTTACAAAGCAATATTTTGCTTATTGAACAAATCCGTCGAGCAAAACGCAAAACTGAATTTTCTCCGTATCAACCTTAACGAGAATTTCGCTTCGTTCCAAATTACGAAACTAGTAGGAGGGTCGCGACCTTTAATAAATTAACTCAATTCCAATGAAGGAACGAATTAAAATAAGCTAAAGAATGCCCGCAATAAGCTTCGACATTATTGTCAATATTCTAATTGTTTTAGTCATTGGTTTCGAATAATAACGCCGAAATATCATTTATATACAGCGTGTCCATAATAGGCGAACGATTAGAACAAAACAAGATGAATTTAGAGAGGAAAGAACAAACAAAAGTGTGACTCTTCTCTACTTTTGCATTTTTGCACAAATTGCAATTTTGGAGGTCTTAAGGTGATTAATTAAGGGAATAAACATTAGAGATCGTGCATTTATGCCAATATGCGTATTAATTACCAACTTAAGGGCTTAAGAGTATTTTTAGAGATGAAACAGTCAGAACTATTCGAAGAACTTTTGGACGCACTGTGTGTCATTAACGTTCTAAATTTTAAAGCGGTTTCATTGTTATTATTAATTTCGTGTAAACGAACTCGAATTATAATGATAATGGAGGAGATTCAAAAAAGGCTTTTTAATTATCCCATTCTCTATCCTTCTTTCTCCTTTCTGTTCTCCTTGCTCGCCTTTCATCGAATGTCAACGAACGGATTCGTCCAAACTAATTGATTGATAATAATTACCTTTCAGCGCTTATCTGAAGAACGAAATAGGATAAGATTAATCTTATTTTCTTTGTTTGGAAATCGAATGAATAATAATCAATTACTATTCGTTTGTTCGAATCGTTGGTCTTTGTAAAATTAACGTTAATTGTTATGCGCAGCGAACAACAAACGGTTGGTTTGAAAAGTAGGATTTAAGGAAATTGTTTTAGTGAAAGTTTTCCCATTCTTCTTCTTCTTCCTCGACTTCTTCTACGGCCAATTCGAACAACAGCGAAGCATTCCATTCGCAAAACGGTTTTCCTTTTCCATTCTATCATTCGAATATAGTGATTCTTCCACCAATAAACATCAGAAAAAAATATTGATAAATTATCCTCTCGAAGGCTTACCTTTAAATAAAAGGTTTTCGCCAAATAACCCCGGTTTACCTCATGTTAATTAAATTCCTTTTAATCATTAGCACTTTCTCTTCGTGCATTAATTCGCATCGAGCAACAGCGGTAAAAGCGTGGAGGACAAGAATCGAACCGCCATTTTTGTGCTGATGGCACATTGTTTAATTAATTGCGAAAAGAATTTGCGACGAACAGTTGCGAAAACCTCGCACCGTTCGTGGCCAAGCGAATAATAACAATTGCTTAATCATCAACGTCCATTTTATCAAGGTGGAACTAATGATAATGATGATTTATAAGGTGCAACGTGCACATAAACCGTCTTTGTATTGCGAAAAAAACGTTTTATTGCGGGTAAAGGTCGCCAAAAACGCGAAACGCGCCGCAGTGACAAGTAACAAAGAAAATTACAAGGAGAAAACTTCGGGTTGGAGGAAGAGCGTGGAGCAACGGAATTTTTCACTTTGTCACTTTATAACTTTTTCCCCATGACGAGCGATTATTTTTAGAAGTCGGTGGTGTAAATCCACCATTTAAGAGCATTTCTCCAAAAGAATGTTGACTAACATTCGGCTACTCAATAGTTACGGCAATTTAAATCGTTTTAGGAGAAACTTGGAAGAGTTTTGCAAAAATAAATTGTCGAGGAGAATGTTGA
This sequence comes from Hololepta plana, assembly GCA_963695495.1. Lineage (NCBI taxonomy): Eukaryota > Metazoa > Arthropoda > Insecta > Coleoptera > Histeridae > Hololepta > Hololepta plana. The sequence goes on from OY968836.1 coordinate 10,809,911, forward strand.
AGCTTTGCTTTAAAAACAAAAAACTTTTTTAGCGTGAAAGTTTGCATATTTTCGCTACGTTTCGATCGTCATAAGAACGCAAACGAATTGGGTTGCTGAAAAAGAAATCCCCTGCAGTTGCCCCAAGTTTTGCAAACGAATTAATCCTTTACTTATCGACGTAATGTGCGTGTCGTATAATGGACTGACCGCAATTAAGCGAATAATTAAATGGTAATAATGAAAGTACGATCGGGCGAACGAAATCGGCAAAAATCAATTGCAAAAAAAGACAGAGAGAGAGAGAGAGAGAGAAATAGAACGAACGAACGGCACTTTAAATGGGAACAAATCGCCGGCTCGAATTCAATCGTTCGGAACTTTAATTACCGTTTGAATGGAATCGTAATAATAAGCGATACAGAGCGACGAAAAGTTCACCAGAAGTCGCGATGATTGTCGATGCGCGTTTTTGCAGAGATTTCGTTTCGACAAATCCACGAGCACCCTGTATATCGAGCTAACTTGACCGATAATTAAATTTAAACATGAGCATTCAAAATACATTCTAAACTTATTCAATTTCATGCAGATTTTTCCCTCCTTTTCTCGTACCTGTTGTTTGGTTGTTGCCGTTGCGTAAGAGTGGCAAGGTAAAAGCGACGATGGCAGCAACTTTCGTGCGAGCGCGCCAAATCCTTTTACTTTTACGCCCTTTTTGAATGGACGCATTTTAATCGAGCGGCTCCTCTCCGCGATTTCGTCACGATTTTCGAATCGATCGATGAGGATTACGACGAAAGTTCGACGCGGTCGTGCGAGGAAACGAGGGATTTTCAGTGAGAGGCGAAATTTTCGCTTCGTTCTTTCCGTTTGCGTCAGCGAACTCCGAATTTAATCTGGTGAAAGTGTTTCGTTCCTTTGTCGATTATCGTCGATCGATTGGCAATCGGTAATCCGTTATCAGAAACTCGCGTTTTGCGAGATTATTTGCGCAAAAAAAGAGAGAACGCCTTTGTTTGGGCTTGCTTGTTTACAATTAGCGCAAAGAAATCGCAATCGTTCGTTAATTGACGGCACTGTAGTTGTAGTCTTGCGTTAATTCGCGAACCCCGGAGGCGAAATTGCGAATTTAATCGGGTCGAAATCGCTCCGTTCGCGATGGCGTTCGTAATCATTCATATCAATCGATTGGCGATCAGAAGTGCGCTTATCGCGACAGCCAAATGTGTTTTTTTGTTGTTGGAATATTTGCACAAAACAACGAATCAAAGGCGTTTCGTAGAAAGTTTTCCCTTATCACACGCGTGCGAATTTCGATATGGAGATTGCCACTTTTTGCGTCCTTTTTTTTTTTTGCTAATCAGTTGCTCATAATTAAACGCGAACCGTTCGCAAATTCGACGTGTCCCTAGACTTTGCGCCTCCAAACCGAAATGCGTCATCGAATGCGCTCGTCGCACGGGCGGCCATCGGTGCAATTCAATCTGCATCAAAATTAATTGCACAGCTAACGCTTATTAACCATCCGCCGCATGGTAACAACTCGGCTCGAGCAAAACCCGTCGCGTTTTCGGAAATCTCGATCTCCAGGCGTCTGCGACGACGTGCGCATTGTTCGATCGTCGTTTCGCAACAATTTGCGGAGAGCAATAATAGCAAGACAACGAACGAAAACATCGTTATCGCGCTTCCGGCGCAATAGGCAGGCGAACAAATCACGCGTGCCATCGCGCACGTTTCCGGTTTGTTTGACGTTTTCCTCGTCGGTCGGCCATCATAATCGCGACGTTGGTTTCGTATTGTCGAGGCAAGTCGCGCGGGGCACATTTGTACGGGGTGCATTCAGAAGTTACCTCATCTCCTCACCTCAAAGGCCACCCTTATTCATGGCTACGACCCGATCGGTGACAACGTCATAGCTTGCAATCATAAGTTGCCAAACTTCACTTTTATTCGACATATTTGTCCCGATTCGCAAATATCGGATAACTCTTGGAATCGCATGTGAAGCTGTCGCTTGTTTTCTGCGCGTTTCAACGACGATATCAATTGGCGGATCGCGATTTGACCGCGGAAGAAAGTGCCAAAATGCTTGCGATTTTATGCACTTGACAGCTTGCCTCTACTATACTACCTAACCACGAACGTTCAAACCAACGGAGGCGATCGATTAGCATCATCCACAAAGCGCAAAAAAACAAAACAACACGACCGTCATATTCTTCGGCCCAAAAACAAACAAAAAAACAGGAGGCTTCCGGCCGCCTTGCCCCGGCTCGCCGCCCTTCTGCCGTCTTGCGGCGCGGAAGAAGTCGTTTACCAGAAGAAACTTCCGCAAACGAACGCCGCAGAAACGGCGAACGTCGGCGTGACCTTCCCCCCCCCCCCCCCCCCCCCCCGTCGTAACGTAACGTCGATTCCGATGTAGGTCATCCGCAAAAAGGACGGCGAAGAAGAGACGAAGAAACGCCAATAACAACAACAACAACAACAACGTCGTCGTCGTCGACGACGACGGGAACGACACCCAGGCCGAACTCTACTGCGCATTCGGTCACATGGTTTTGTTGTTATCATCATCAGCTGTGTGTGTATTTTACAATTCATCTCGCTCTCCCTCGTCGAGTCTCTCTCACGACCTAGAGAAAGAGCGTGGAGCGTTCCAAAGTTGGGTAGCAGTAGTAGGAAATCCCGTTTGGCATCGCACTCGGTCGGTCTCGTACCGTTGCGCGAGAGGATCGACGAAAGAAAAGAGAGGACAGAGAGAGAGAGAGAGAGAGAGAGAGCGAGCGAACCGCAAAAACAACAAACGACGATCCGGTCCGTCCTTCTCTATCAGCTGTTTCGAAAGCGCGTTGCCGGCCGGCTTCGTGCGCTCCGAGAGTTTAGTCGACGACGAACAGGCGCACGTAACGGGCAATCGCGCGTCGTAATCGAAGATTGATTCCTCGCCGCTCGCCAGTAGACAGCTAACGGGAAAAGAGTTTCAGTTTTCCATCGCTTGCCGCAGTTGTGGTTACCGGTGCGCGAGAGGAGCCGCAGGATTATTATGCGAATTATGCGATTAATTCGTCGGTGCGGCACGAATAACGTTGACGGCGACGCCGATGTCGTAGCTTCCGCAGAAAGCGTCTCCAACGGTCGGCAGACGGACGCGTGCCGTTTAGTTGTCGTTCGCGGTCTTCGCCAACGTCGCGGCGCGAGCGGACTCGCGATCGTCGGTCAATCGCGCGACGTCGCTTTCGCGAACGTGGCCGTTTCGGGCGGTCGCTGAAGCGCGCAGGAAAAGTGCGAACTATAAAGAAGGAAAAGTGCGTTTTGCCCGCCGCAATAAACTCGAAATTCTTCCGTACTTCCGGCGCGAAAATGTCGACGGGTAAACGGTTGGCGAAACGGTCCATAATCGGGACGCGGGTGTGCGCGCCGGCCGAAGACGGCAAGTACTATTCGGGCATCATACAGGCGGTGAAGACGCCGGCCCCGTTCCCGGAGTGCCACCGGACCGTCGGCGGCGCCGGCGTCGGCGGCGGCCCGATGTCGAGCGGTTCGCTCAACGGCAGCAATTGCATCAATTTGACGCCGAACACGCGCTACACGGTGAAGTTCGACGCGCGTCACGTCGGTGGTGGCGGCGGCGGCGTCTTCGGACGCGCGAGCGCCGAGTACATGAGCAAGGACCTGATCGGGCCCGGGTTTCGCTCCGTGCTCGACATCGTGCTCGAGCGAGGGCAAAGGGTCTACGTCACGTACAACGGCCGCGAGGTCGCCGGCGAGGTCGTGCGCCACGAGTCGGTCGCCGAAGAGGTGGCCATCGCGGTTTGTCCGCCCGGCGCCGAGGTTAGTACAACGTCCCTCGCCTTTTCCCCGCCCCGCCCGCGGAAGATCCGTTGCGACGTCGTCGGTTTTGCTAAGCGGAAATGCGGGGGCGAATCTCCTCGAGGGTTTCGCGCAATGTATTTATTTTTTTTATAATTTTTGTTACCGTTTTAAAGTGAAAGCTTTTTCGTGCGAAATATTTCTTAAAACCAAAGTTTGTGCATAATTCGCGCACCCTGTAACGTTTTTTTCTTTTTTCGATGAGCGACCTCTTAAAGGAATTCGCCGCTTGCGAAACTTGCACGCCGCCGGCGGATTTGTTATGAATTGCCGATGCAAAAATGCGAATGTTTCCGATCCGATTGACCCAATTCCTGGCCCGGCTCCTCTTTCGTTTCGCCGCGCGCCGGTCCCGCTATCGAATAGTTTGACGTCCGCTTATTTTTAGCGGTGCATATTTGCGAATCGACGGAATTCGCAAGCGGCCGGCGAGGCGACGCTTTTTGTTGTGCGCGTGAGAAAAGAAATTCCCAACTTTCGCCACGATTTTTTGTTTGTTTGTTAATTGCAATAATTCCGTGACGTCGCCGGCGTTTTCGCAATAGCGCTTTCGTTGCTCGCGCGCACGACGTGTTGGAATTTTTTCGCCGGTCGAGCGCAAATTCGCCAAGACGCGATTTCCTCATTTGGCGAAATCGCGCGAAAAATCCCCGAGCAAATTTCCGCTTTTTCGCGACCGACGAGATAATTCGCGGGCGTGATTTCCCGTATTTTTAGTCATCCTCTTTCAAAGCGTCTCGTCTTTGCGCCTCCGTTTACCTGGATGGCGCTTCCGCAGTTTTCTTCGTTGCGGAACTGACGAATCGGCGACAAACTTTGCCACTTTGCGTATTTGTTTCCTCCCATATATTTTTTTTTTTTCGTAACAATTTTGCGTGCCAAGGTTATTTTCGTAATCGTGCCGTTCGCTCCACGAAATTCCGCATCTCGCCACGCCGTCGTCTTATCAATGATTAATGTGTTTCGTTAACGTCAGCGAGATTGTTGCCGGTCTGTGTTGTTTACCTGAAGAGCGTCGCGCCACGGAACGCCAGAGGGAATTCTCGATCGGAAGAAACGGCGATCAAGTTCAATAGCATTTTGTCGCAATGGAAATGAGCTTTAATGCGATTGAATGGAGCCATCGTTAAAAATCGATTATTCCAAAACAATGGAAACGCGAGTGGCGAGTAATGGTTTCGAAGATTAACGCAGCCCAAAGACCTTTCGGTTACGATAATCTGCTTAATATCGTTAACGCTATCGTTCGTCATTTCGCTTTGTGTCATTGTTCGATTCGTAATTCACAATCAACTTCTATCTACGATTAAGAACAACAGAAAAATAATATAATACGTCGATAACGAGTGCAAACAAGTCGCTAATCTAATCGCCGATTGCTAATTATGAGCGATCGTTTTCGCCGTTATTGCAAAGAAAAATATTGCGAAAGATTCGTCTGCGGGAGAGCAATTCGATACGTCCCGTCCGCCGCCCCTACAATCCAAACCTTAGCGGCAGAAGGCATTTCTTTTTGCTGGTCTTCAGGGAAAAAATCCACCGCCACACATTTTATGCTCTCGCCAGAAGGAGAAGCCCACAAAGTTCCACAACTTTCCGATTGAACCAATTGGCGCGGCGCGCATACTTTGATAACAGTCCTGGAGCATGATTATTGCCCAAGTTTTTTGGATTCCTTCTGCCATTGCAGGATTACCTGCACAACTTAAAACACGATCGCGATCGGGGCATTTTTATGGGCGATGGCGATCCTCGCGTCCGCAAATTTGCAATGCTCATAGTTTTCATGGCCAGGTGGGGAAGACAAAAATATCCGCACACGTAACTGTTTGGATGTTGTCGATTTCGCTGACGATCACGAATCACGTTGATGGTGTAAACAAACAACTCTCACTATTTTCGAAATGGAAGTAGAAAACGAAGCAAAAAGCCAAACAAAAAAACAAACAACAGCGCCCACACTTTCAGCGATTCTTCTCTCTCGCTCGCGCGCATCGTCCTTCCTCTCGCTTATCTGGCTCTACGCTTTAATTTATCATCTCTCCCGTTTAATTTATTATAAACATTAGAGCGAGAGTGAGCAATCGCTCGTGGTGCCGTCGTCGATCGTCCTTCGGCGCATAATGAGCATTAATAATACGCGGTTTGTGCAATGCGTGCGTAACAATAATCGTAATGGCGCTGCTCTCGCGATTGTGCAATTTTTAGTTTGCGCTAGAGGAAAATCGCGTGCGTACCAACGAGCGAGAGAAGAACCGCGGGTTAATTGGCGAAAAGGGGCATTTTTCCCCGGCGATAAATACGATCGCTGGCAAATTAATTGCTCGTGGCGAGCAATAAACGAACCGGGCAACTTTCTGCCGGCCGTTTGGATGGAGAGAAAATCGCGCGCGCGAGAGAGAGAGAGAGAGAGAGACGGCGACGGACAAAAGATGCGCAACGGCGAATGCTAACGGTGAAACGAGGCAAATCGCTCGCTCCTCGTCGATCTCTCGCGCGCATTCACCGAACGTTCGCTCTGCAGCCGGGGTAAAAGTGGGTCGTGGGTCATGTTGACGGTCGATGACGACGATGATGATGATGGTGGTGGTGGCGATGGAAAATCAGGTCGCACGCGTTCGCACCGGCACAAACGCGAATCGAGCGACGAACGCTGCAGTGCCGGGGGCCAGGGTTTCTGGGGCATTGCGTTTTTTTTATTTTTTTACGGTTGCCACTACCTGATATCTTCGCGCCATTTCCCCGCTCTCGCTTCTGTCTCGCCGCGCTTTCCGCCGATTCTTTGGACCGACGTTTCGGCCATACCTTCAAGCAAATCCCCCTCGATTTGCACTTGACCCCGTTTCCGGTTTGTTTTCCTTTCGCGTATCGATTAATCCGTAGTAGAGACCGGATTTCCGCGGTGCCAACCGAAAATCAATTTCGCGTTGCCCCGGATCGCGCGGTATTAATCGCACAAATGTAATCGAAAACGTTCGCCGCTGCAAGTCTTATCGGCGTTTTGCGTTTCGGGAATGAGTTTCGCGTAAACAGCGATTATTCGATGTGAGGCAATAATAATAACAAGAGCAAATTGATGATTAACAACAAATTGCGAACTTTTTCTCTGCGGTCGACGCGAAATAATCGCGATCCCTTCGCAGTTTTTTTTTTTTTTAATTAAGGAACGTTATTTCTTTCGAGACGCGTCAACAAATTCGGCTCTCTCTCGCTGTTTACTCGTTTGTTGTTGTTGTTGTCGTCGTCCTTGCAAGAAGCGTATAATTAGCCAATGTAACGATCGTAAAATAGAATTGAAATAGAAACCGAAAGGTTCAATTTCGAATGCCACAACTGCTGGCATTTTATACCGTACGTTCTAATCCTTATAGAGTCGGCAGAAGTCGTTCGCGACGCTTAGATAGATTTTTCTTCGCTTATTGTTTTTTTTTTAAGGCCAATCGAGGACGTTTCTCGCTGTCCAATATCGAGGTGGCCCAATTCGCGGCGCAATGAAACAATTAAGCAATTTGTTGCTTCATAATTATTATTATTATTGTAACACGCATCTTATGTTTTAATTAAGTTTCGTAACAAACGACCCACTTAGTTATTAATCAACTCGAACAGGAAAAATTGTACAACAATTAACTGAGAACCGTCGTTTTTTGCTCGTTTTCTTCGTTTTGCTAAACCGCCAATTCCCCCCGTTCGCACGGAGAAATTATTTATTTGCATCGCCAGAGCGCACAAATCGCAAATTGCTTATTCAATCGCAATTCTTTCGCGTTTGCCATTAATATTCCGATTGCAGAACCAAAAACGAAAAAAAAAATAAAAGCACGAACTATTAATGATACGTTGCAACGAGCGAAGAGAAAGGCGATCGGGCGGCCGTGCTCGGTTCTCGCTGTTAGTTTAACTATAATTGCGAATAGCATTATTAGGAGAATAACGAGTGTGCGACCGCTTGCTCGATGGGTGCAACAAATCGCGTGCAAAACAATCGAACGTGTTTTTCTAAGGCAACGAAACGTTTTGCGATTCGAATTTGCCGCCCAAAAGCTCCGCCCTTGACGTCATTCGATGCCAACTGAATAGAAACAAATCATTCTCCATTGCACTTACGTTGGCGTAATTTGTTGCGCGTGCTAAATTCGAATTTGCCGCCCAAAAGCTCCTCTCGCGACGCCATTCGATGCCAACTGAATAGAAACAAATCATTCTCCATTGGACTTACGTTGGCGTAATTTGTTGCGCGTGCTAAATTCGAATTTGCCGCCCAAAAGCTCCTCTCGCGACGCCATTCGATGCCAACTGAATAGAAACAAATCATTCTCCATTGCACTTACGTTGGCGTAATTTGTTGCGCGTGCTAAATTCGAATTTGCCGCCCAAAAGCTCCTCTCGCGACGCCATTCGATGCCAACTGAATAGAAACAAATCATTCTCCATTGGACTTACGTTGGCGTAATTTGTTGCGCGTGCTAAATTCGAATTTGCCGCCCAAAAGCTCCTCTCGCGACGCCATTCGATGCCAACTGAATAGAAACAAATCATTCTCCATTGGACTTACGTTGGCGTAATTTGTTGCGCGTGCTAAATTCGAATTTGCCGCCCAAAAGCTCCTCTCGCGACGCCATTCGATGCCAACTGAATAGAAACAAATCATTCTCCATTGGACTTACGTTGGCGTAATTTGTTGCGCGTGCTAAATTCGAATTTGCCGCCCAAAAGCTCCTCTCGCGACGCCATTCGATGCCAACTGAATAGAAACAAATCATTCTCCATTGGACTTACGTTGGCGTAATTTGTTGCGCGTGCTAAATTCGAATTTGCCGCCCAAAAGCTCCTCTCGCGACGCCATTCGATGCCAACTGAATAGAAACAAATCATTCTCCATTGGACTTACGTTGGCGTAATTTGTTGCGCGTGCTAAATTCGAATTTGCCGCCCAAAAGCTCCTCTCGCGACGCCATTCGATGCCAACTGAATAGAAACAAATCATTCTCCATTGGACTTACGTTGGCGTAATTTGTTGCGCGTGCTAAATTCGAATTTGCCGCCCAAAAGCTCCTCTCGCGACGCCATTCGATGCCAACTGAATAGAAACAAATCATTCTCCATTGCACTTACGTTGGCGTAATTTGTTGCGCGTGCTAAATTCGAATTTGCCGCCCAAAAGCTCCTCTCGCGACGCCATTCGATGCCAACTGAATAGAAACAAATCATTCTCCATTGGACTTACGTTGGCGTAATTTGTTGCGCGTGCTAAATTCGAATTTGCCGCCCAAAAGCTCCTCTCGCGACGCCATTCGATGCCAACTGAATAGAAACAAATCATTCTCCATTGGACTTACGTTGGCGTAATTTGTTGCGCGTGCTAAATTCGAATTTGCCGCCCAAAAGCTCCTCTCGCGACGCCATTCGATGCCAACTGAATAGAAACAAATCATTCTCCATTGGACTTACGTTGGCGTAATTTGTTGCGCGTGCTAAATTCGAATTTGCCGCCCAAAAGCTCCTCTCGCGACGCCATTCGATGCCAACTGAATAGAAACAAATCATTCTCCATTGGACTTACGTTGGCGTAATTTGTTGCGCGTGCTAAATTCGAATTTGCCGCCCAAAAGCTCCTCTCGCGACGCCATTCGATGCCAACTGAATAGAAACAAATCATTCTCCATTGGACTTACGTTGGCGTAATTTGTTGCGCGTGCTAAATTCGAATTTGCCGCCCAAAAGCTCCTCTCGCGACGCCATTCGATGCCAACTGAATAGAAACAAATCATTATCCATTGGACTTGCGTTGGCGTAATTTGTTGCGCGTGCTAAATTCGAATTTGCCGCCCAAAAGCTCCTCTCGCGACGCCATTCGATGCCAACTGAATAGAAACAAATCATTCTCCATTGGACTTACGTTGGCGTAATTTGTTGCGCGTGCTAAATTCGAATTTGCCGCCCAAAAGCTCCTCTCGCGACGCCATTCGATGCCAACTGAATAGAAACAAATCATTATCCATTGGACTTGCGTTGGCGTAATTTGTTGCGCGTGCTAAATTCGAATTTGCCGCCCAAAAGCTCCTCTCGCGACGCCATTCGATGCCAACTGAATAGAAACAAATCATTCTCCATTGGACTTACGTTGGCGTAATTTGTTGCGCGTGCTAAATTCGAATTTGCCGCCCAAAAGCTCCTCTCGCGACGCCATTCGATGCCAACTGAATAGAAACAAATCATTCTCCATTGGACTTACGTTGGCGTAATTTGTTGCGCGTGCTAAATTCGAATTTGCCGCCCAAAAGCTCCTCTCGCGACGCCATTCGATGCCAACTGAATAGAAACAAATCATTCTCCATTGGACTTACGTTGGCGTAATTTGTTGCGCGTGCTAAATTCGAATTTGCCGCCCAAAAGCTCCTCTCGCGACGCCATTCGATGCCAACTGAATAGAAACAAATCATTCTCCATTGGACTTACGTTGGCGTAATTTGTTGCGCGTGCTAAATTCGAATTTGCCGCCCAAAAGCTCCGCTCTTGACGCCATTCGATGCCAACTGAATAGAAACAAATCATTCTCCATTGGACTTACGTTGGCGTAATTTGTTGCGCGTGCTAAATTCGAATTTGCCGCCCAAAAGCTCCTCTCGCGACGCCATTCGATGCCAACTGAATAGAAACAAATCATTCTCCATTGGACTTACGTTGGCGTAATTTGTTGCGCGTGCTAAATTCGAATTTGCTGCCCAAAAGCTCCGCCCTTGACGCCATTCGATGCCAACTGAATAGAAACAAATCATTCTCCATTGGACTTACGTTGGCGTAATTTGTTGCGCGTGCTAAATTCGAATTTGCCGCCCAAAAGCTCCTCTCGCGACGCCATTCGATGCCAACTGAATAGAAACAAATCATTCTCCATTGGACTTACGTTGGCGTAATTTGTTGCGCGTGCTAAATTCGAATTTGCCGCCCGATTCTCTCGAGGCGACGTTGCATTCGCTAATGGGATTCCGTCATTCCGTTACCAACTTAACGAAAAGCGTCATTCGCGAGACAAATCGATAATTTGAACGAAGTTCGTTGCAATTTGTTTGCAATTGACGCACGAAGCAGCGTTGCCGTTGTTGGACGAAAACGTCAATGGCTAGTACCAACTTAACGTAACAAAGTGAAATCGAGTTCCGGTAAACTCGCAGTACCACCGCGTTTTAACGGCGTTTCGTGCAACGTAAACAAATCAATGGCGTTCATGTGCGCGATGAATGTCAATTTAAAAAGGCGAGAACGGCAACGGCGTTCGCCGGTTTTAGTTTGACCTATATTTTAAGTAAGCCAAACAAACGCTTCGTTGGCCGGTCGGTTCTCTCGCATCGATTCGACGCGCACGAGTGCGAGGAGCGAAACGAGAGGCAATTGTTAGCGACGAGGAAACGGCGAAAACAAATGCCGCTCAGGTTCTTCGGCGTCGTAGAAACGCCGGCGAATAAAATGGCAGATATACCGTTAATTCAAGGTGTCGCAATGGGTGAACGGTAAATCGGTGACTCGAAGGCGCTCGCTCGCGTTCGAGCCGGCTTCGAGCGCAAGGAAAGTGCTTCGTAGTTTCGGCTTTTAAACGATTACCTTCGCGTAGTAGATTGTTTTTCTTCTTTTTTTTTTGGTTTCGTTAAAAACACTAAACTTGCGTTGCGCGTCCCTCGAATTTCCTTTCTTTTTCGCAATGTTAAATCGAAGAAGTCGTTCGGTTAAGGACGCTTGGAGGTGGTGGAGTTTCGTGCAGCCTTCGCGAGAACCTTTGCAAGAATGTCGCGTGACGTAACATCCGCGTCTTTGCACTAGATTCTCGCAATTATAATTGGAAAAAAAATTAGCGAGCGATATTCGATCGAAAAGAAACTGGTTGCTTTTAGGGTTGGGCAATGTCATTAACAACGACAAGAGCAACGGCGTTCGCTCGCTCACGTTACGAATCGCAAATAACCATGATCGACCACGTTCTGCCTTTTCTTCTCGTTAAGGCGAAGCCTTCGTCTTCGTTTAATACAGGTAGTCATTTTGACGTCGCATTACCGATTATAATTAAATCTGCAGAGGACGGAATTAACGTTTACACGCCCAAGCCGAAAACAGAAACGACACGGTCCTTCCGCGTGCCATTTTAATTCGGTACACGCAAAACGAAGAAACGAAAGAAGGAGCGAAGCGATTCAATCGCGCGACGCTGGCCTTGTCGCATCTAATTCAGCAATAAGTTGCCATTTTTCGCGAACGTTTCGCAACACGGAAGATTGACGGGCGGAAGCTGCGAGGGCGCGGGGGGGGGGGGGGGGGACAAAACGAGACAATTTCCGGAATTTATCTGGAAATCCAGCGAAAACTTTTGTCGGACTTCAATCCGCGCTCTTAACAACCAATCGATCTTAACGGTACCCATTTTTCTTTGCTTTCTTTCGCTTATTAGTTTCCGTACGTTTCTCACGATTGCCGAAGGAGAAAGGACGAACAAAGAAACGCAGAAATCAACAAATGAGTAGCTCCTGTTTTCTTTTCTCCTCTTCCTACTGTTACTGTTAAGAATTGGCTGCTGCGATCGCTTCTGGTTTCTTGCCTTATCATGATGTTGTTACTAATGATGGCGTAAGGAGAAAGAAGAACGCGGCCGAGGATCGTGAAAGACGGAGATGGGAAATCTGTTAGAAATCAATTTCCTCGTGGGCACGTTTTCCATTTCGCTCGTCGCACGCCACTGCATTCGGATACGATTTCACTATGTCGCCGCTATAGTAGAGTCGCGCCGCGTGCGGCACAAACCCCATTTCTAGCCGCTTAAGACTTGCACGATTTAAAGATACATCGTAGCAGACTATTGCGAAACTTGCTAACAATTAAAACTATTCGCCAATGATTTTAATTGTCTTTTTTCTTCTTCTCAATTTGCCACCTCAAATTTTCATATACAAACCGCTTAAATTACTGTTTGTTTCATTTGTCCAATGTCATTTTATGTTTTATCATTGAATTTGCGATTTAAAACGTCTGTAAACTGTTAAAGTGAAATAAAATTAGTGCGCAATTGCTCTAACGGAATAAAAACCTGTCGTAACAATTCTTATGAAATTCCTCGCAGTTTGCGTCGTATTCATCGCTAAAAGCTCGTAGATCAATTTTGGTTGCGTCCTGTTGTGGTGGACGAACAAACATTTCTCGCAATCAGCTTGCCTCTACTATAGCAGTAACGCAACAATGATTATAATAAGCAACTGCCCGAACGTAACGGTGTAATAATGGCACTAATTTAAAATTAATTTCGCTGAAATTATATGGTACGAGTCACCGATTCCCAGCAGCACAAGAAGCAATCGGCAACAAATAGATGTGTGCTTAGGATAAGCTTTTTGCGGGACAAAAGGACGAAGAAAATCCGGAGAAAATGAGAAACGGAGGAGGAAGTGGAATAATGAAATTATTTAGTTCAAACGCGCAATCAGAGAAAAAGTTTTCTTCGTCCTCTTGCCTCGCCTCTTTGGCTGCGATCGATTGTTTAATCATTCCTCTGGACACAAAGACCTTCTTGCAACAGTAAACGTTTTAGAAACGCAACAACTCCCTCTTTCTCTCTTCTTTCATGCTACTTTTTGCCTTTCGAATGGTCAAAACGTTTGTGATTCGAATTAAATTACAGATTTTTGTTTGTTTCGCATTCTTAAGTGTTACGCATCGCTTTACATAACGCCGGATCTTAATTGCAGAAGAAAAGAAGTGCAATTGTTTCCTTAATGCTCTATTTACGTTGTGCCACTAAATTCTTTTGCCATCACCAACTGCGACCCAGTTTTCGCTACCGTCTTCGGTTGCTGCAAATCTGATGGCCATCATTAATATCATCTTCGTAAGACAATGGGCGAATAAATAGCCAAGGACGCACTCATTTTTTTTCCGTTTTTCGCACAGGTTTCCTTTCGATTTTTATTGCCCTCGCCTATCTTCATTCGTTGTTGCCAATATTTCGCAAGGCGATCGTCGGTTTCTTGGGAACGCTCGCGAGGATTGTTATTTAATTAATGTAAACGAGAAAAGGCCTCGTCGAGGAGGGAATTTTTGATTCGTCGCGTTATTATTATTTAAATTAATCCATTGTTTATGAGTATGAATTTTTGCATTTTTCATGCAAAAGAGGAGAAAAAGAAAAGACTGGCAGCTCGATCGTGTGTGTGTGTGTGTGTGTGTATTTTGCAATATTTACCTTGACATTTACGTGCGTTATAGGAGAAATATTTATACTACCAACGATAATAATATTACAGGTAATAACAACGTCTATTTGTCTTTCGTGCTTTTCTATTATTGAATTAATGGCAACAATAACAGCGACACGTTGCGATTGAGTCCAAAGGAGGAGAAAAGCGAAACAGCAAGAGCGAGCAAATTGGAGGCAGGACTGGCAGAAATGTCTTTGGCGACGTGGCATAAATCACAAAATCACTTTTTGTATTATTCATTTCGGTACACACCTTTAATCCTTCATTACCCTACCTGGTCGCCAGCGTTTCGACTCGGTCTCTCGAAGGTCGTGCCGTTCACAAACAGGAAATTAAATCCCTTAATTATACAAACAAACAAACAGAACCGACGCGTATCGAGGATAGTCTAGTGTTATATCGCAAAATCGCAAAAAAAAACAACAACAACAACGAAGTTAAATAACAGGAAATCGATGCGCGAGTTGTGACGTTCGCGCAAAGAATTTTCCCGAAAGTAACCGTACAAAAGGGATTAACAATTCGGTTCGCCGTGGCAAATTGGTTAATTAATTTATGGCAAAACCTTGACACTTTTAATCGACGATTACAACAAATCGGCAAACAAACCAAAAAAGAAAGAGAGGCAAAAATGCGAACGGCAAGAATCTGGAACGAGTTACGTAAAAAGCGAACCGTCGACGTCACCGTCATCTGGTTCCCGTGTGGATCCTCTTCGTCGTTGCGAAACGAGCCTCTTTAATGAACGTTCGCCGTTCATCTCCCCTTCTCTCGCTCTTTTGCCATCGTACAAGTATTTGCCGAACGAAAAAACGAATCGTAATTAATTTCGCATGTAATCGTTCGCAATTCAACTTTTCGTCATCCGTTTAACCGGTCGCCAGTCGTCGGTTATTCGCAAAGTAACAAAGCGCGCGTTTTATAATTTCCTTCTCGTTCCATTCTTCATCCGCCTCCGTTCTTTTATTTTCGTTGCCGTTGCGATTCCGTTTTGACCTAAATTCGCGACGGCCATCGCCCACCAGTAATAATGTTGATAATAATAACGGTCCAGCGCTACTCATTATTATTGCTGTCGTATCGTCGACGTCGTCGTTGTACCGTTCGAGAACGTGGCGCGTGAAATTTAATTCGTTTAACCGCTTGCAATACACTAACTTAACTGTTATGCTAAGGAATCCTCGATAAATGATTTTCGTTCGTATCAGTTGGCAACGCTTCGCGAAAGGTTACCGAAAACTACGCGCTTTTCAAATCGAAGCAGGTACACCAACTGGCGAGGAAACGTCACAATCGACGATCAAGAAACGATCGTTTAGAAACTGTTCTCATCATAATTTTGCATTTTTTTTTAGGGAATTTTCGATTGTTTTTTTTTTGAAAGTCCCTGCTGTAGGGAACCAGAAAATCTGTTGGTTACTACTTGATCCGTTGTAGCTTAAAAACAAGCGTAAAAGTGTTGCCAATCTAATAAACTCCTCGCCTCCTCCATGCGATTGGTAGCACCGACGTTTACACAACTTTAAAAGCGACACCGTTTGCCCGCCAAATGCGATTTTGACATTTGAAAAAGGCAACCAAGTTAAAAATCGGTGCTACCTATTTGGCAAAGGTTGGCAACTTATCGTCATTCATCCGCGATAATTGGGGCCATCATCGTCATCTTCACGAGAACGACTTCCAACGGCTTTTTCATTCTCCCATTAACGACGGAACGTTTCCTTTATCGGCGACACAAATCAATTAAACGGCCGATCGTTCACTTTCACTGGATCCAAATTGAGGGCCGTCACCTTTCACTCTTCTTTCAATACGTTTTTTTGTTGCTGTTGTTAATTTAATCGTGTAATAACCGGGAGATCGACGAACGTCGAAAAAGGCAGAAGGAAATAATTCGATCTCCCATTCATTCCTCGGCCCCCAATTTCAACACTTGTTGATCTCTTCGGTCGCCAATTGTCCCTCAGTTCGTCCATTCCTCTTCGGCGTCGATGGAAATTGCGAAGAGAATCGAAAACTCGAATCGAAATTCAGTTTCGTAATGGGATCGATGACCAAGCAACCAGCAGATTGGCGAAGAGAGAGAGAGATGGCGAAAAGAATGCGGCGAAAGGAAAACGGTGTCGTAACGGAGAAATAAAATGTTACAATTAAAAGTGGATCTTTTTTATTATATTTATTTTTTGTTTCGTCGGTTCGTCGTGAAAGTAAGAGCGAAAGTAAATCGTTTCTAATTCTTTCTCTCTATTTTCTCTTTTCCGTACTCTCATTCTTTCACTTGTCTTCGTTTTTATTCCTTTACCATTACAAGTGGTTCTTTGGCAACAACCGTCCGATGGCTTATTGTTATATTCTTAACTGGCTGGTGGTGGTGGCGTTGTTGATGGCGGTCGGTTCTTGTTTTGCCTTTCGTTTGGTCGATTGCAAGAAGAAGTAATCGTGAAAGTTTAGTCAGGTGTTGCTGCTGCTGCTGCTGCTGGTGATGGTAGCAGTAGCGATAATTATTTACCTGAGTAGTGGTAACCCAATTGCTACAGGTGTTTGTAATTCAATCAGGAACGAATAATAATAACGCAAAAAAAAATTAGCACATTGTGATTTTTTCCCGATTGCTTCGTTTTGGCAGAGCAGGACAATCAATTTCTCTCGCGAACTAAACACTTTCTCGCCAGGAAAACTTGAAAATAATGCTTAGATTCTTTCTTAAAGAAAGTTTTGCCGCAAAATTCGCATCAAATTCAATTGAAATCCGACTATTCGATTGCGAAATTATTCGCGAATCGCATCTCGCGGAGAAAGTTAAAGGACGAGCAATCGTTTGTTAAATCGACCTATCGTTTCACGATTTTGTTTTTCCACGGACAATGTCAACACATTTATTTCTTTCGTTGTTCCATTAAAACGAAACAAACAATCAAATCCGTCGGAAGGAGGGCGACAAAGTTTCCAGGTCAAAAACATTTGAACAACATCCTCGCGATAATTAAAATGTGTGAGAGAGAGAAAGAGAGAGAGAGAGAGAGAGAGTTATGATTATTACTTATTAATAACAGATTATAAAAGTGAAATTAAATATTTGCTCGTTCGCACACACACACACACAGAGCGAAACAACAGCAATACCAACGTAAAAACAGTCCCAATTATTAACTTTTGTTTGTTAATAATGTCAAAGCCCTTCGTGCAATAAAACTGTCGCCATTGCCATCGGCCGAATCTGTTGCGACACCCAACTTCATCGTTATTTTTTCTTAATTTATTCACTTATTGCTGCGCTCCTTTCTTTCTTCACGTTTCTTCTTTTTTTTTTCTTTTTTCGTTAAGTGGGACTTAATAATATTATAATAACGTGAATTTATTGCGCATTGTGCAATTCATTTATTTTTATGTAAATTTAGCATTTTTCTGACCCACTTAACGATTATGACTATTAAAAGAAATGTCAATTTAATGGAACAGTTGAATGTTGCAAAGGAGAGGAAAAAATACGGCCAATTTCTGTTGATCGTTACGTATAAATTTCGTTTAACGTACCGTGCGATCAATGACGATTTGAACTTGCTGCCACGTTAGGTTGTTTTTAGGTTGGCAGCATTCGAACATTGAAAGGATTTCTTTGGAAATTAGCATCGAAATTGTCAGTTTCATTTGGGACAGCAACTGTTTTTTGGTTTAAATCAGGACGTTCGTCGTAATTTGTCGATGTTATTACGTCACAGTAAGTACCTGAAGGTAATCAATTTTGGCTCGCCCCCGTACGTGTTTGCGTGCGGATGGATTTCGCTACGCATTTTGGAAGACTGTTAATGTCAAAGGCAATAACAAATTGCGAAAATAAAAAATCGTCACCTCGTTTCGTACGTATATTTTTTTTTTGTTTCCTTCGCAAAACAACAATCAAACGATAAAAATAAAACGACGTCGTCGGTTGCTTCGGTGCGACTTGATTGCCATTATTTTGCCGTGTTTTTGTTTTCTTGCTCGAACAACGGTTAATTAAGCCGCAGCACGTGCGAGCAATTTTGACCGGCGGCCTTGGCGAAATTGCGGAAAAAAAAGCGCACCGAAAACGACGACAAAAGATAAACGCCGAAATGTAATCGGGCCGTCCTGCGATCGGGCGGCAGGCAAGCAGATTTGCACGAACGGTTTGCGAAACCGTAATCGGCGGATTTATGTGTTTGCGAATTCGTGGCGCGACGCCAATCCGGTGCGTATTGGAGAGTTGCTTTTAGAAATCAAAAAAAAAAAAACGAGAACGAAAAAAAAATGAGAAAAAAAACGAAGGGAGCATCGGCGACAGGCGTCGATTCGCAATTTGGCGATCCAGCTGCATTCGCATCGAGGCAACGGGTTCGTCCTTGACCTTGCAATTATTGTTGCTGTCTCTATTGCAAAAAAATAAATAATGAAGCAATAATAATAACTGCCGCCACGTGTTTGACTTAATGGCATGTTAATTGCATCTTATAACTTATAAGGAAGGCGCTCGTTTTTTTTGCGTGTGCGTTGGCATTATGTCAACATCATCATCATCGTCGGACGGCAGGATTTCGTTACGAATTTTGCGACAATCGCGAATTTGCGATCGATTTAACACCCAAAAAAAATGGCAAGGTAAACGTGCCATCAAATTTGCAACAATGGAGAGCAACGCTATCGGTTAGACGATAAAACTAACAAGCAATTAAACGTTAATAATAATGATGATGATTATCAACGTCGTGGAAAACGAAGTGGGATTTACGTACGTATGCACCAACGTAATGTGCAAAAAAAAACAATCGCAAACGAGCAATTTCTGCTAACTTGTCGCCAAGCAGACTGGTCGAACATTTTCGCAATGTGCCTATTCCGAAACGAGAAAAAGTGATTGCAATTTACGGGGGGTGTGTGGGAGCGGGGGACGGAGGGGCGCGTTATTAAAATTAGAATCGATGACATTGAGAATGCGGCAGCTACTATGAAATATTAGCAGGAAAAAAAAACACAACAACAACCTTGCAAAAAGTTGCTAGAGATGGAGATGGCGAATTATTAAGTACGTCTACGAGTCTAATAATAATTGCATAAATGTTGCATAATTTTATTGTCGCGTTAATTCGCAGCACGTCTAAAGAGTGAAACAATACAACAAAACAAAAAAGGAATTTGTTTATACTTATTTCGCGTGGGCCGCCTTTAATATTATTAAAATTAATTTTTTTATGCGCCAATTTCTATCACTCTTTTTTTTTACGTGCGAAAACTGTCCGTTCGCAATTTGCTTTTCGTCGTGTTATGCAAATTAATGGCCCACTAGGATTGCTGCCTAGCGAGGATCCGTCATTTTGCAATGTGCGAATCCTTTTGCAAAAGGATAAAGTTGAGGACGGCCCACAAAACGCGTAAGGGACTTGGCCGAAATCGCGATTTGAAAAAAAAATCGCCGCTTTCGAAACCGAAACAATTTGGCAATTTGCAAAAAAACGATTGCCTAAAAATAATTGTTATTCAATACCCAAAAAAAAACCGCAGCGATCGACAAAGTTGCGTTAATTGTTACGCGAACCATTTTGTTCGTTCTCGATCGCCATTCCGGTCTCGTTTTCGCAACAATTTTTCGCATAAAGCAACTTTTTTTTTAATTGTTTTCGCTGTGCCGCAACTAACAATCTTCTCCCTTTCATTGCAGAGACCTTTCGAGGTGCTAAAGAAATTGGAAGAGGTCCGGCTGTTGGAGTCGCGAAAATCGGCACGATTGGCCGACCAGGACACCGATTTCGCGAGGTTAGCCGACATGGCCGGCGACCGGAAACGCACCGCCTCCCACACCATCGACGTGCCGACACCGTCGCACTACAATTTCAACACGTGAGTTCCTCTTTGCCAATTCCATCACGAACGCCAAAATGCAGCATTTTCGTTTTTTCAACTGACACAATGCGAGCGAGAATTAAATCAACGACGCTAATGTGGCGCCACTGGATTTTCTGTTAGGCATCGATGTCATTTGAGAGTTTCAAAGTTTCGTTAACTTTGCACATTGTTTCGCTCGTTTTCCTTGTTTTAATCAAATCGTTCGTTCCTAGAGCGATCGTCAGTTAGTTTATTAACGTAATTTCGGGACGATTCGATTTTGTTTTGATGGAAACTTCTTGAGTTAAACAACGAAAAGAAGAAACGTAATTGCTTTCGAAGTAGGCGAGAGAAATCGCGGATAACGGTGAAACGAAGAAAAACCGAGCGAAAGAAGAAATTAAACGAAAAGAAAAACAAACGGCGAAACGAGCAGTGGCGGTTCGCCGTCGGATGCTCGATTCTTTCATCATCATCATCATCGCGGTTATTATTATTATTATCATTATTGCACATTAGAAAATCCAATTGGACGCTTTTTAATGGACCGTGAAACTAATTACAGCAATTTGTCGACGTATTATTTCCATGATTGAAAACCGTCATCGTCATCGCCATGAGATTGAATTTAGAAAGTGTACGCGAATCGAAACATTATTTTATTAATAGAATCCCTTTAATTCCGTACGACACGTCACGTACCGAGCGATCAAAAAGGCGATCGTTTGGAACGAAAAAATGACATTTGCGAGCGTCTCCAACGGACCACTTTTTGATCGCACCGTACATACATACACATGCGACGTAGAAACCCCGCGAGGAGTTTAACGATTGTTTGCGATCCGTTCATTTTTTCTTCTTCTTCTTTCAGGTCCAGAAAGAGGCGACCCAGTGGCGGCCACGACGAGAGCTCGTCGTCGAGTCCGAAGGATCCGCAAATGGACGAGTGCAGCGCCGCTTTGGTGCTGATGAGTTTATCGGGGTCACCGCGGTCGCCCCATTTCAGCGGTAAGAATCTGTTATTAACAATTAAACAAAAGACGCGATTGATAGATTTGTGCGCGCGGAAAATTGTATTAAATGCATTAAAGCGCAAAAAGTTTGAGGGTGTCATCGACACTCGATCGAAGCCTCTAAATGAAGAGTCGAAGGCCGACGGAAATTTTGCGAAGAAAATGTTCGCAAACGTGCGACAAAATGCGGTTGGCACGTGTGCAACAATAACAATTAACGAATCGACAACAATGAGGCACGTACGCGACTTGCGGTCGATTGTTTCGTGCGTCCATCTTTTTCTTTGTTTGCACGCGCCGTCCGATTTTCAACGAAACTTTTCGGCCCTTTAAATATCGCGCGCAATAATCGATTGATTTTCGCACTTGTTTCCTGTTTCTTTTTCTTTTTTGCTAATTAATTTAACATTGCGATTTAGGTATCTCGTGGGCCGGCACGTCGCCGGGCAGCAGTAGTTCGGCGTCGTGGCGATCGTCGCCGTCGCCGCCGCCGCGCGAGTTCTCCTCGCCGCCGATCCAATTGTACTCGAGCTCCGCGTCGGACGAGGGCATCGTCATGGACGATCCGGACGAGTTGCCGCGGAAAAAGAAGGTCAGACTCGTCGTCTATTTTACCGTTTTGTTTGTGCAGAAGTTTTGCGACAGACGATGGCACCGATTTTTGTCCCTTCGCTTCCGGAAACGGTTTCGACCCGGAAGCCGGACTTTCGCTTCGTTGTGCGGACGCGTCTCCGCGTTGTTGTTGTTGTTGTTGTTGGAGGGCGCATGCGACGTCCCCGGTCGCTCGCTCGACGCCGAAAACAGCTGATCGATAAGACTGGAAAGTGTTTCAAGGATTTCTCGGTAAACTCGTAAATTCGTCGCGTGCAAAAGAAACGGGACCGATAGCAATCGATCGGTCTCCCGAAAAGTTGCTAGAAGTTTGCCACTGCCATCGCGATCACAATCACTAAGCCATATTCGTTTTGAATCCCTTTTTGACGCTTAGACAGCATTCTCCTGTCATTTGTCTCTTTTCGTGCCGTATTGACTTCTAAGCAATTACTTATCGATCAAGGTGACTTTTATATGACCGTTTTAATGTCAAATATCGAGCAGTTTTATGACATTGTGTCACGGCATATTTGATTCCGTGCCATTGACTTATTGCGTTTTTGTTGGAAAATAATCAGTTGTCTTTTAATTTGCAAGTTGCAACAACCATGCAAATAGCGGACAAAGAAAACGAATCGCAATTTATTGCTTTCTTCGTCGAAACGTAAACAAATGCAATCTTTATTGCTTGCTATCTCCCTTTCTGCTTATTATTATTATATTGTTGCAATTAACTCATCTAATTAACGCAATCGTCGCCTTTTGTTGTGAAGGAGCGAATTTGTTTTTTATTCTACTCTCTCCTCATTAACGTCAAATATTTGCACTGATAAATAGTGCCAAACGAGTAGTGTGACTAGATCGATGATAATGATAATAATAGGATACGATTGTAATTAATGATAAATTGCAAGGTTAATTAATCGTTAATTGGCGCTAGCAAATATAAACGTGGAAATGGGAACACGGGTAAATAAATACAAAGCACGCGAAGGAAAAAAGTTAGCGGCAAACGTTATTGCCAATTTGGATGGGATTAAGGTTATGCCGGTTGGAGAGACTAATCATAAATTGCGAAAATGCAAATTCGCCAAACGTGCGCCATTCATCGGGAATTTTAATGCGATCTCCATACGACGACAGCGACGAAAAAGCGATTTACAGCAACAATGATTTTCTTTTTCTTTTTGCTTTGTTCTCTTTTCGTTTTTTCATAAGAAAGTAATTATCGCAATTAATTTAGAAAAGCGGTTTTGCAGAACCGACGTCGTCGCAGTTGGCTTCTTAATCGATTCTCACAAACGATTTCGAAATCTCGCAATAATAGCGCATTTTTCTTGCTCGTTTTTATTCGCTCTTTTTCTTTTTCGCAGCTGCAATTCTCCGTCCCTCTCGCCGATTTTCAACTTTTATTTCACGCAGAAATTAGATAGACAAAGACAATTGTCGATTAATTGAAGAAAGAACGAAGCGAAAATTGCGTAACGCGTTCGGCCAGATGCAAGAGAAGAGAGAAGACAAACGTCGATGTTGTGTTATTATTGTCTATTCAAGCTCGAAAATGGGAAAATGGACGCCGATAGAACGAGATGGAGTCGCTCATATATTTTTTTCTGCGCTCTCTGTGTGTCGACTCTAACAAGGCCAAAACTATTTACGTATTTAGACACAAGGTTGCTGTATAATATTTATTAATTGTTGCGTTTGCGAGAATAAAAAGGCCAAAAACATAACAGAATACAAACGACCGAAACTTCGACAGTTTCCACCCAAAACGCTGCCGGATTCGAAACGTTCGACGCGCGATTTCCCGCTCACATTTTGCAAACACTTCGAAGCGAAGCTTTCGTTCATGAATCCAATTGCACAGCTTTTTCAATCGACTGGTGCGTGCGAAACGTCGATTTTGGCAAATCAATCAAATTGAGAAAGGAATTTCGCATACCGTAACGCCCTTGCCATTAGTTTCATTGCCATTTCTTTCCGGGGCCGTATCACACGATCGTCTCTCTTTCGCCGTTTTTGCGAAACCGCTTCCTCGTCCTCTTGCGCCGCGTGATTTTGCACGAAATTTCGTTTACACGTGCCGCGCCGGCTCCGTTGTTTTTCAGTTGCGCGCATCAAGGACGCGTTATTTATTTATACAAAATCGTCGAACGAACGCTACTACTATTAAAATGCGGTTTTCTCTTTCCATTTGTTTTTGTTTTAATTAACTCCAATTGGCAATCCTCTCGCTACACTTTACGCTCTTTTTTTTGCGCGCGACTATCCGCTCGAACGTAAACAATCGTTAGGAAAGCGTGTGATTAGAATGTAAACACGTGTGCGTAAATGGATTCATTCCTCGTTCGTTTGTTTGTTTGCGTCGTCTTTTTTTTTTGCGAACGCAATAACGACAACGACAACAACGACGACGACCGGCGCCGCATTCGTTGCTCTCTTCTTTCGGCAACGAATTGCGCACTCGAGCTCTAAAGCGAATCCGCTCGCCGAATAGTACCGGGCGATCATCGAAACGCAATCCGCCGCGAGTCGACGCCGTCACACGCCGACCAGCGTCAATCAACGCTTTTGAGTTTTGAGCAAACTGAACGCGAACCGTTTATGCTTCGATTGCCAAACGAAAGACGTTTTTCTGGCGAGGCAACGGTGACGGCAGCATTCGACGTGTGTCAAACGGCGAAAAACAAAAGCGCTGCTGGTGCTGATCGCGATGCTGTTGATGACGATTGCGACAATTTCGTTTGTTTCCACCATTCGTCCTCCTCCTCCTCCTCCTCCTCCTCCTCCTCGCTTGTCCACCGTCGTGTCTTCGTTTCGTTGTTTATTGTTATCGCGTTCGGTTCGTTCCTCGCGCGCCGCACGAAGGTCGCTGACTTTGGATAGGTTCATCCTGCGTTTCGTACTTTGGCTACACTTATACTTGCGCTCGTAGATTTCGAATCGTAACGTGCGAGCGAGCGAGCGAGCGAGTCTCTCGTATAATAATCGGAGGTTTGTTGACCTCGCTGAAATATAATGCACGCGGTGGATCATCATCATCGTCATTATGATCATCGTCGTCGTTAAAACGCAACAGATACAATATAAACTGGATGGACTTGTACGGAAGCGCGTTGGCGATGATAGAAGAAAAACCATTTTCCCTCGCGCGCTTTCCCTCTTCGTTCTTGTTCCTCCGGCGACGCTATTGTCGTCGATGCGGCTCCAAGAAGAATCAGCTGATTTCGTCCGTCGCTCCGTATGACCGAGACCGTTAATAATAACGATCCTAATAACGATGCCGGCCTCGTAATAAATACAGCTTGTCTCGATTTTTGCCCCTCTCTCTCTCTCTCGCTTTTCACCGGCAAATTTTCGATTTACCATTTCCAACGCGAAACGTCTTCGTAAACGTGACCTAATGGTGGCAAGCGATTGGACGCACGTGGATTTGTATGTAAACATATTGATCGGCGTCGTCGCCATCGTTCTCTCCTCCTCTTGTCCCCGTCGCGTTTGACGTCATCGACGTCGTTGTTGTCGTCGTTGTGGCGTCGTTCCTCGACCGGGTAGAAGAGAGAGAGTCAGAAAGAGTTGGACAAGAGCGAGAGGGAGAGAGACGACGGATGGACGAAGAATTACGTAGAGAATTGCGGAGGATTATTTTTTGCAAAGAGTTCGTTACAATTACTGGCTACTATTTGTTGCCGTTGGTCGATGGTCGGTCGGCGAACAGCGAACCTTTTGCAAGCGAAGTATCGACTGCTTCCGACAAATACAGTCGAATCGGTCGAATTGGGGCGGAAAACAATCGGCAAAAGTCGCGAGAAAACAAGGAGGAGGAACTATTCGTTGATTATTGACCCAATTATTTAGTTAATTGGGATTTTTAATTTCCGTGGGGGGTGGCGCTAAATTTGAATTTTGACGTTTGCCACAAGCTGCAGAATGCGCAGGGAGCAAAACTGAAGAATAACTACGTTCCACGGATAGTGTTGCCAACCTGTTTCCATTCAATTTTTCTTTACGACAGTAGATTCGTTTTTTGACAACGACTAATTTCTTATCCTAGCCAGCCTGCCTCGACTGTATAAGGCAACGTCGGCTGCATTGGCGTAGCAGGTCCTGGTAGATTTTTATTAATAACCCTAACGACGGTTGGCAATAATAATAGTAGTGGTGGTAGTAATGAAAAGCTTGTGTGTTGGCCGTGGCCTAGGATCGTTCTCTAGGCTCTAGCCTAAACGATTCGGACGCACTCGCGCCGCGAAATTGATTCCACTTCTTGTGTCCGCATTTTAATTCGTTTCGAGGAAAATGTTTCCTTTCCCGGCCGCGTACGGATGGGAAGTTCGTTTGCGTTTCCACGTACTCTTTCGTCTTTCTTTCGCGGTCTTCCACGTAGCAATTACCCCGTCGCTGCTTGCCCCATTATTTATTCACGAGTATAGATTTTTCGATTTGGGTCGGAGGCGAAGGAAACAAATCGCGAATCGATTCTTCGACAATTAAAAGTCAATCAGAAGATTAGTTCGCGAGGAATAATAATGATAATAATGCCGTATTAGCGTTACGATCGATTGCTCGCTTCTCCTTCTTTCACTTCGTCTTCTTCTCGCCTATTTCGTCTCTTGCAAAGTTTATTTCGTTTCTTTTTGCAATTTAATTGTCGGTTAACGGTCAAGCGATCGCTATTATGATTAGATGCAATTTGTGGTAATAATCAGTTGTGGAAAGGAAGCCAAAAGGAGAGCGCAAAACGAGCGAAAAAGAAGAATTAGCAACAGCATCCGTTCCATACTTTGTGCGAGGATTTTCGCATTTAACTCGCTGCAATTATTGTAGTCCACGCGAGGAGAAACAGTGGGCAAAGGAATAAATTATATTCGCAATGAGTCATTTGCACGTTTCAGCTCTATCCCTCCTCTTCCTTTTGCAACTCTTTTGCCAAAAGTTTGTTTGCAAACACGCTATCCCCGATCTAAATTTACGCACGAAAGACAAATCGCGCATCGATTCTCACTAACTCCGTATTTCTTTCGTTCGGACGCTCCGTTTCGCGAGTAATTAGGTTTCTGGGTTAGTCAACGATAATTAGGAGTACGCAATTAACGTTTTACTCGGCTTGCAATTGCGATTTCGAGCAAAAATTGCGTGCGGTCGATGTGCAAAAAATATGAAATGGAGGACGTCAGCGACGAGTCAAAGAAGGCGATGACGGTGAATCACACGCAAAATATTTTCGCGACGCATCCTTATTATTCAAGGACAGCGAACAAAAGCGAACGGATTCGCATGATTCTTTCAATGTACGAGCGAGGATGATTTCGATGAATCGTCATCGATGGCAAAAAATTTGCAATCAATACAATTCGTTTCGCTGATGGAGCTTTTGATTTGATATTAGCACTTGCCCGACGATGATTAACGATTATTAGCTGGGAATGTATGACATATTTGCAAAACTATGCAAAGAATTAGAGAACCGTCCAACGGCACCGATTGCGAAAATCTCTGCAAATTGATTAGTCAATCAGAAATAGCTGAAGATAGATGGTATCGTCATCATCAATCAAAATCGGAGAACGAAAGAGACGATAATTGTTAGCAAATCGTTAACCATAAAGTACCGTAAGGCTCTTAAGAAACAAGAAGTTACTGTTTAGAGCCAGCGGTGACTCGACGCACGCACACCGGTTGCTGCTGTCCCCTTGCATATTTTTTTTTTGCGCCATCCTCGTCATGCAACCATCTCTTTTGCTCTTGACCGATCACGAAAACAACTCGTTTCAGTCGCTTTTTCCTTCCTGCTCGCTGGCTAATTTATTCTTCCGCTTTTTCTCTCTCCTAATCCTCTTCTTCGGTTTCCAATGGCCGCTTAACAGTAAAAACCATTTTCGTTAATGGAAAGTTGCTGCAGCCACAGGAGATGGCTGGACGTTGTTTACTGGTGGCGCACGCAATGCAGAAAGACGTGCCTGAGTGCACGTTCGTGATGTTGCCTCCTCCGCCACTGTTAGAAGTTTGTTAAAGAGTTAACAAGATACAACAACAACAACAAAATAACTTATTTCTTCTTCGTTGTTCCTCCCGTTGTTGGACCACGCGTGTGACGTCATCTGGCAACAAACCGGCTCAGGAGGATTAGAAGAAGCGAAAAACTACGAGAGCAACAAAAGAGTGGACGATTTCTTCGCGATCAGAAATGCTATTATCATTACTCGTGCTGTTGGCGTCCCTCTTCCTTTTGGACCGTTTCTTTTCGTTCCCTCCTCGTGCTCTCGCTCTCTCTTTCTCTCTTTCTCTCTGCGTCGTTCTTACTCCCGTCCTCCTTCCTCCTGTTATTGCGTTGAGAGACGCGAGGGGGACGCGCAAGAACGTTTCGCTGCCGCTGCCGTTGCAGTCGTCGTCGACGACGAAGAGGAGGCCGTTGCCCTCGATGTTTACATCGTTTAAGGGGGCATAAACCCACGTGCGTTTGTTCTGTTTGTATCCACTCTTCTTTTAACGTTTTAACCGGCGTTAACAGGGACAACAACAACAACAGAATGAGACGGCGTTAATTTGTTTTTTTGTTTGCGAAAAAGTTGGAAATTGCTGTTTGTTATTGTTTCGAAAAATTCGCTTGTTGTTTGTTTGTTTCGATCGCATTTACGCCTCCAAAATGTTAATCGAATTCGTCAACTGTGGCCTCGTTCCGCGAACAATGAGATCGACAATGGGACGTTAAGCGAAAGAAATTGTTGATTGTTATTTGCAACTGGCCAAGAATAGATTGATCGTTTGGGCAGGAGTAATAACGGAAAGAGGGGCGGAGGAATTTCACTGCTACTTCGTTTCCTCAGCTTTTCCACGTGGCGCAAAGGAATTTTCTTTAAGAGTCATAAAAACGCGCGTGTCGTTTTGATATTCGAGACCAAAAGAGTTGGAAGATTTCTGACTGGATTATGACCGGGGGAATTGTAACGAAAGAGGATCAACAAGTAGTTATTGTCGATGGCGCTTTTTTCTTCCGCAGCAGGACGGCCTCTGCATTTTTTATTAGAGAATGATTGGGTTCGTTTTTATGGGGACGCGAAGTTTTACGGGAATTTTAAGCGAATTTCCGGGAATAGTTTCGCCCAAACATCGTCCGAGGAATTCTGAAGTGTCCGTCCAACCAAATTGAACTCAATTAAGCGTCAACTAATCTAAGTCAACTGGCTGAATATGATTTTTACTTCTGGCTGCAGAAACTTGCAAAGAAGTTCGCGTTCGCGAAATTCTTAAGCCTCCATCCGATCAATGTTAATTCGATTAACGTTTAATTAATTAACAGCTGAAAAGTAATTTTGTCGCGTCGTTTGACAGAAAAAAAATAACGAACGTAATTCGATTTTAATTGCTCGCCGACGTAACGATTCATAGAAACTTCCATTTAATGACACTTTTGCTTTTTAGGACATTCCACCGGCAAATTTATCGGATAAATACCTGGTGCCCGAAGGTCATTTTTCAATGCTTGACTTTCGTGCCACAAATCGATTAATCGACATCCAACTGTCAACGCTGACGCAGAAGGCGCAAGATTGATTTTAATTACACCAATTAATTGGCCCACATTCAAATGCTTGTAACTCAAAGGGAGGCAAAGATTGAAGACGGAGGAGACCGTTTGGGGAAACTTAACGACTCGTGTTTTTTCTTTTTTTTTTTAATTAAATTTCGATGCTCAACGGCCATTCTTTGACGCTTACGTTACAAAATAATCCACGAGCAACAGAAATAAGCGCACCTCCACCTCTTCGGCCCTTGCTCCTGCCAGCTTCGTCTCCGCGACTCTTCTTTTCTTTTTGTTGTTGTCGTTAATGTCGTCTAAGAAAGTCAGTCGATTTCAGAGAGCGAGTTCAACGATCCTAATTCCATACTACTACGACTATTATTATTATTATTATTCCGACACACCGAGAGAGAGAGAGAGAGAGAGAGAGCTCGCAAGTCCGTTGGCATCTTTCTCCCCCGTTTTCTTTCGCCTTCAACTCTCTCTTTCATAAACATTTGTTTACACTTCGATCTGTGAAGGATCCTCAACTTTGCCCATTAATTAAATGCGACAATCGCAGAGAAATGATACTTTTTAGTTTGGTAAAGTTCGATTGGAAGATACGAGGACCGTCCAGAAAGAAGTCTACTATTTTTTTTTAAGTAAGAGACATCCCCCCATAATTTAATGCAAGGCGTCATTAAGTTTAAATCCCAACTTGATATCGTTCGACGTTTTTTTTTCTAAATTAGGCTGCCTTCTTTCTGAAATACCCTTGTATAAACGTGTCAATAATGTGAAATACCGTGGAAATTCTTGCGTAAATCTGTACTTTTTGAGTCTCAACTTTATTGTTTCCTGTTCAACTCAATTATCTCTTCAATTATAAAGCAGCAACAACGAATCCAATTGGAATTTACCGCGACAGGATTCTTGCAAGAATAAAAGGGTAGAATGGCGAGGCCACGAAATTACTCACCGTCTGCGCCGCAACCCCTAGAAATCATATGGTTTCTATTCAACGTCTTCGCATTAGTAACCCACGGAGAAAAAGTTGTTCCCCACAGAGAAAGTTGTGCCATAAAGAAAAACGTAAACAACTCGTCCCCTTATAATAAATTCGAAATGAAAATGTTTTTTCTTCTTCTTCTTTGGTTACGTGGTGGTAAGAATAATAATATAAAAGTCTGAATGAGCTAGATAAAGGGCAACTACCTGTTGGACGGTTCGCCAGCAGCCGGCCGAAGAGCTCGCTCGAGACTCTCTTCTTCCATCCTCTTCGTATGTTCGAACGCTACGGCGAAAGATGGGAAACGGACCGAATTCGTTTTTATTTCGTGTTTCTTCCTCCTTTTATTTCGGGGGGAGTTAGCGCGGGGGGATGACGACATCTACGAGGGCAAGAAACCTTCGGCGAAGGTCATTTCTTCGTCGATGTTCTTTTGTTATTTTTCTCCTCCTCGAACAACTCCATCAGCTGACGATTATCATTATTCCAGGATCGTTCGCATTCGATTGCAATTGTCGGTGCCATCTTTTGCCCACGTGCTATTTGCTTGATTCAATTGTGATTTTGTTTCTTGCAATTTGTTTTAATTTTCGCAATTTATAATTTCAGCCGTCCACACGTATAGTATACAAATGCACTTGGCGCGGATGCCAGATCGAGATGAACACCTGCGACGCCATGGTATCGCACATCAGAAACAACCATTTGAAGTGAGTCGAATTTGCGAATGTTACATAATAAAATCTATTTCTGCATTAAAAAAAAAAAACAAATATATAAGGCACAGGTACTTTTTGAGATCGCCCTCGTAACTTGCAAAATAATTCATTAACTCCCGCAGTTTTATACGTAACAGCCGCATGCAATCGATGCCTAGATGATGAGAATCGTAAATTGCATCGGAATTTCCTCTTTCGTTTCTATAATTAGTAGTTTCCAAATGAAAATTGCGAATCCCAAGGATTTCCACCAAACAAATTCCCTATTCGCTCTCTAGGGTTCAGTTTGCCAAAAACGAAAAAGAAAATAAAACAGCAAAGACAGATGTATCGCGAAAAGAAAGAGAACTAACGTGACAAAAGAAATTATTTCTATCCGCACGCAAATTGTTCGTTACGCACGTTCATATTGTTGTTGTTATTGCGGAGTTGAATAAATTTTTTTTGCACGACAAGGAGCGCAAATAAAGCGAAACTACGAAAAACAATTACGTAACAGGCCATTTTTTTTTCGTTGCAAAACACATAATCGGCAACGAAACAGTATTATTAGCATCATTCATTATTCAATTCAATAATTGACACTGAATAAACAACGCGAAACCGTGCCAAAGCAACGAAGGAGTAAGACATTTTTGTGCGGTTTAAAATTAGCAAATTGGCAAACAGCTTCCAATCGATGATCTAATTGATAGTAGTAAACTATGCAACGAAAGTACAAGTAATGGTAAACTTGTTTGCGACATTTCCGCGTGCGAATATCAAAATGGCAACGGGAGGAAGAACGCCTTATTTATTTCGTCCGAGTTGCGGTTTCTTCTTCGCTGACTAAAGAACGAAACATGCAACGGTTATAAGAAAAAAAAAACAAAGAAAACGGTAAGAGGCCGGCGAAAGAATTGCTATTAATAAACTAATAACGGCGAAACCGGTAGAAAACCGAATAAAAAAAAAGACGAAACTAATAAACGGATTATTATTTTCGGTTAGCTGCTTCTCCTTCTGCTGCCATTTGTTTTTTTTTGCTTTTTCATTCGATCTTCTTCATCTCCAAATAATTTGTGAGAGCCATTTATTGTTGTTGTTATGATCATTATTACGGAACCTCTAACGGTCCAAGGCTAGATTGCAACCTTGCCCCGTTGTTTAGATGCCTCTGTCCTTTTTTTCAAATATATTTACACAAATTAAAGAGCAGCCGCACGCGTGCGAAATATTTTAACACACGTAATTCGCACTTTTTTGCGGCAGCACTCTAAACTAATTGCCGAAACGGTGACTAGAACCTTGTAGCTCAAGGAATTTCGTAAAACCGTAGGTTGCGAAAATTTGAATTTCCCACCGCGCGTTTGTTTCACGTTTCTACTCGTTTCCGTATTTCGCGAGAATTCTTTCTAATGATCAGTAATTGACAGCCTTTTGATTCAATTACGTAACTTGAAAGTTGGACGTAAAAGTTTAAAAAAAGTTTTCGCGTTGCCAACTCGACGAAACTCCAAAGCGGCGGCAAATTCAAACTTGTCTCTTCGTCCGCAGGAAATCGGAGGACGAGAGCATACCGGACGGCGAGGAGGAGTTCTACTTCACGGAGTTCGAGGTGAACAACGAGAGCCCGCCGCCGACGCTGTCGCACCGCGACATGGCGCGGCCGCCGCACGAGGACCCCGAGTACCAGCGGCAATTGGTCAGCAGCTATCGCCAGCAGATCTTCTCCGGCCCGATCAACATACCGCAGTCGCCGCACAAGCTGTTGAAGCTCTCGTCGCCGCACCGGCCGCACAGTCCGAAGATGCCGCCGGCGTCGCCGTCGCGTCGCGTCCGCGGCGAGAACAAAAAGTGCCGCAAAGTGTACGGCATGGAGAACAAGGAGCAGTGGTGCACGCAGTGCAAGTGGAAGAAGGCGTGCAGCCGATTCGGCGATTGATGCGATTGATTCGCGCGGACGAACCGAGGGCCGCTTCGTGGCAATTTGGCGACGACGACGACGACAATTGGCCGGCTTCTTTCCACGTTCTATTTTCGTTTCTTTGTTAATTCTTATTTTAGATTAGGGACCGCATTATTTATTATTATTATTAACAATAAGATGTGCCGGCGGGGTGGGTCGATCGCGAAAGTGGCGGAACTTTTTGCGGACAGCAGCAACTTTCGTCTGCGGCGACCTTCAGCGAGGATTCGAACATTGTCCGCGAAGGTGTTGCTTCTTGTACGATTTAACGGTCGAAAGGCGAAAATGTGTTCTGTTTTTGTAAATTACACGAATCCTAACGATTCTCTTTAGAGACATTAATAATTTATATACGATTTTTTTTAAATATACCAAAATTAAGGGTACTACATTATAATTAACTAATCGATAAGATTTTTTTTATAATAATAATTAATAATCGATAATGGAATGTATCGACGACGTGTATTATTTATAATTTAAATAATTTCTAAGGTTTTCGTTGTTGTTTCAATTACGCACGTAAGTAATTGGTACAAATTGGTAATTATTACAAAATGACAAATTTTAAATAACGATCTCAGAATGGTGTCGAAGTAGACGGATTGATTATTAATTGGTCGCGTCTTATTATTTTCTTTTCAAATCAATCAAGCCCTAATTTTAAGAGACGTAACGATAATAATAATAAATGTGTTCACTCAAAAAATCAATTTACACATTCGATAGCAATTAATGATGATAAGCGATCGAGGGACGGTTCAAATTCAAAAACAAGTTTAAATTCGTTTTGAACCACTCGAGCCGAATAAGAAGAGCGCAACAAAATGTGCAATTTCGAGATGCGAAAATTTGGTTTTTCAAATCGCCATCCAGCAAAAACTAAACGCAAAAGTGCGGAATAAATTGATTTCATATTGTTGACGGTGAGATGAACAATGGAACTAATTGAAAACGAGCATAATTTGCGCGCTTTTAATTATCGATTTTAATGACGATCACAACATCATTGACGCGCTACTTTACCTAACTTTTCGTTTTAATTACCTACGCAGCTTTAAGAATCAATTAACTAATCCTCGAGTGAGCGACGAAGAGTAATTAGTAAATGGACAAAGTAATAACAAAGCGAGGATTGTAATTTGAACACGTTTCAAATATACGAGCGAAATTGAAAATGAAAGGAATAAATTGAATCGATCGATCAAGTGAATCGATTGAAATTGCCAGCGGGAGTAAACGGAATCGCTGACGGATTCGTTAGTCTAGATGTTTTTCAATGACGAGTAATATTCGGAAAAGAGACGATTGTGCTTTTAGGTATTCGTTAATTAACGCTAAATTGAGCTTCTAATCATAAATTCGGTTGCTAATTTTCTTTCTTGAAACCGTAAGGGATTGTGATTGTGTGTGTAGGTGGTAAAATACTTATTGATTCGTTTGCAAACAAAAAGAAAGCACGTTAATTGTTATATTTTTTTGCGTTTCGCGCACGTTATTATTATCGGTAAGTTGTAATAAAGTTAAATTTTGCGCGCACCGTTCATTATTATTGTATAACGATAATCATTTAACGATTGTAATTAACTTTCTTCATTCATTCTTACATATATTATTGCTTTTTTCCCTTCTATTCACTTTACGTTCGTGTTGCGATTTAGAGTGTAAGGATTTATTATTCATTTCATTACCACTAAGTCTTTCATTTATTTTTTGTGTAATGTAATTTTTTTTTTGAGAAAGAGAAAAATCATAATAATTATATATTCTATTATATTTATATATACATGTATACAAATATATATATTGCAGAGTATTCATATACAACATCAATATTATTATTAAATATATTATTATTATTAAGTTTAATTATGTTTACAAAATGAGAAAACACAAAAAAAATACGCAAAATAAATAATAATTATTATATTTAAACTCATAAGTCTATATATTTCAATGATTACAAAATATTATTATATTATTATTTACATTCAATTTTGTTTTTAAAAGAGATTAATTAAAAGCGAAACGAGTGAATTTGTGAAGACAGAATTTTATTAAAATAAATCTTATAAATATATATATATATATATATTCATTAATAATTTAAAGCGTTTCCTTTCCAAATCGAAACCTCTTCCTATTCATTTATTTTCTTTTAAATTAAG
This sequence comes from Hololepta plana, assembly GCA_963695495.1. NCBI lineage: Eukaryota > Metazoa > Arthropoda > Insecta > Coleoptera > Histeridae > Hololepta > Hololepta plana. The sequence goes on from OY968836.1 coordinate 10,844,803, forward strand.
TAAAAGTTGTAAAAGTTTTTGTAAAAACTTTAAATTTATATTCAAATATTGCAACAATCGACTGGTTTTGAAGTGACTGCACTGAAGGTTCAAGCGAAATTCTGATAGATGTCAGGCAATAGTTAACAAAAATAAGCTCTCGTTAGTATTTAAAATAATGACCTAATTTCTCGATTAATTGACAAATGTTGCTTTAATCATGGTAATTAATTGATAAATATTGATTTGGAATCAATATTAAGCAAATAAATTGTGTGCAGTGTCGGTTGCATAAATGTTACTGGGAACATGTGCAACTTCACAAACTGTCATTTGGCGTCGTTTAAAATTTCAAACCAGTTTTTGTGTACAATCTTTTATCTGACAAGTGGTCGTTGCAACTTTAACCCGTTAAATAATTAGAAAAATCCATTAGATTAATTTAGAAAATGTAACTGCCGTTCTAGCATACCATTAGAAATTGATTAATGTGTGAAAAGCCTCTCCCAAGAGATAGTTAAATGTAAATATATAAGTTGAAGAGGAAACGATGTCAATTAATGTCACGGTAAAGGGCAATCCAGTTAGTATAAGAAGAGGTAAAATGGTGACAACAACAGATCCAGACTGTGCAAGGAAAGAGTTTCAGAAGCGTAGGTTTATGAGGTTGGAACAGGTAAGTGTGTTCAGTAAACATGCCTGGTGCCAAGTGTCTCCTCATGTTTTCTAGGTCAGACAACAGTCGAAAGAAATTGCTCAAGATGTACGTGATAAAGTGAGAAAGGAAAAGGCCAAACAATTATCCAATGTGGAGAAGGAAGGTGAAGCACGGCTCAAAGAATGGCAAAATCGAAAATTATTGCAGTTGCAAAATCAATATGATGAGTGTTTGAAGGATATTGGTCTTGGTCATAGTTTGGCCACTGTCACTGAAGATGCAGAAGAAGAGGCTGCTGTTAATAGTAAATTGAATAGACAAGTTGCCAAAGAAAGAGGCCAAAAGGCTGCTGCTATGTTGCAAATCGAAAAGAATGATCATAACATGAGAAAGGCAATACCACAACAACAGAAGAAGATTGCACAAGAGATTGAGAAAACTAGGTCAGCCATGGTGGCCAATATTAATAAGAATAAGAAAAAATCAAGAAAGAAAAAGAATAAAAGTGCCAGGGAGTCTGTAAACATAACAATTGAGACATCAGCTTCAGATGCGGAAATACCTGCGTTAAATTTGAACAGTGAAATTGACGACAATGTTGAGAATGAAAGAAGTCGATCGCCATTAAGAGATTCTTATAAATCACCTACTCCAACAAGTGAGTAATGTTTCTTTCACAAGCAACCTAATGAATCCAGTTTTCTTTTAGGATGTCCAAGTACATGTTCATCGCCAAGACAACTCGTACCAACGGTACCTTGCACGCCAATACTTCCGAGACAGGAATTCTCTTACGACGATCGCATTTCAAATCACATAAAACAAAGACGTTGGAGAGGAAGACATGACAATAATGCAATGAGTGAAGAGAATTTTTTAGGCTGTGATATTTGTACGCATCATCCACATTGTAAATCGCAAATCATTCATCAAGCGTGTCCTTGTGATGGACGTCAAGTAAATGCAAAAACCCAAACAGGACTATCGACAACATCCAGAGTTAATTTTCATACAGACAACTCGGTCGACAATCCAATCCAAACTACTAGCGAACTACCGTATAAACCAACGGTTAGCCTTAAGGATGCGAAGAGCAGCGAGAAGATTAGCTCCAGTAGAGTAGAAAAAGTGACTTACTACGATCACTCGAATAGATATACGAAAACGTGTCGACCGGAGGATAACGTTGAAAAAATTCAACCGGAGAGCATAGAAATATGCCCGAACAGAGATGAAATGGAACACTATATGTCGAGGGTGCATAAACGCGATAGGGATGCGGCAATTCGAGGCAAAATCGCTGCGGAGAAAGAGAAAATAACGCGCGACTACGAGGAGATGATGCGAAAGTTGCCGCTTTTGCAGCGACAAGAACGTATCGCCTCGATTAAAAAGGACGATCCGATTTTACATATGTCTCAAGAGCGACATAAAGAACGTTTGGCGGCGAAACAACTTAAATTGGAGAACCATTTCCGCAGTCCGACCAATTTACCGAAGCCTACGATAATCACGATACCTCCGCTACCTGGCACAAATAAAAAGTGCGATTGCGACGATCCGAAAGATAAACCCGAACCGGTTATGGCCACGTGGGACGTGACGAGCAAAAAGAAACCGCACGCGACGTCTGCCAATTCGAACCTCGCGAGCTTACAACTCATGCTCGACAAATTGAAAGAGCAACGCGCCAAAGTGCTGATGGAAATCGGCAGTTTACCGGAAACCAGTCGACTCTATAAGTTAATCAAGGAACTGGAAGGTAAGAAGAAAGACGCCGATTGCGATTGCGAGGAAGACCGGCGCGAGAAGAAACGACGGAAAATGCGAAGGAAATCGTCGAGGTCGCGCGAGAAAATCGCGTCCAGTCGAATCGAATCGTCGAGTACGAGTTTACCGTCCGACAAAGGCAAGAAACCGAAACGCAAAGTGAGGGAACGACAGAGCACTGAAACGCAAACGACACCGCGTGCGACTCCGACGTCGAACAAACAGAAACTTGACAAGTCGACGGCTATAGAACCGGTTGATCAGGACCTTTGTTGTCCGTGTAAAGAGATTACGCCCCGTGACGCGGAGGCTGCAAAGGAAATGGAGAAAATCTGCGAAATCGTGATCAAAATCAAAGAAGATAAAGTACCGGAGATTCTCGTGAGTCCGAAAAAGAAAGACATCACCGTGAAAACCGATACGGTCGTTTTCGACAATCGAAAACCGCGCAACGTTCGAGGCGCATTGGAGAAGACCGTCGATAACACTTCGAGTACATCTTATTTGAGTTTACCCGAATCCGTGGCGCCACGACAGCGGATCGGAGTCAAGAAACGGCAACAAGCGAGCACGTTGCAAGTGGGTAAAGAACCATCTCGACCGTCACCGCCGACGAGGAAAAGGAAGCTCGATCCGCGTCTAATCGTCTACATAAGGAAACTCCTCTCGATGTCGAACAGATCGATCGACGAATTGGGCGTCAGCACCACGAGCGACGCGTCGACACCAAGTACCAGTATATTAAACAATTACATCAACAACCCGATGGAACAGCTCAACACCCTGATGCACTTCTATCAGTTGTCACCGGAAGACGTTGCGGACGCGGTGCGCGATACGAACATGAATGAAAACGCGGAGACGAACGCGACGGAATCGACGATCCGATTTTCGATAGCGGACCAATCGAATCCGGAATTTCGGACGTCGAGCAAGACGAGTCTGCACGATTACTCGATCGAACACTATCCGGACATCATGGCAAAGTATGCGGAAATCGCGGATAGTTGCCATCAGCGTATATCGAATCTATCGGCACTCATCGAGAAGGTGCGACAGGAGAAACAGGAGATTTTACGGAATCCGAACAGCAGTGCGAGCGATAAAGATAATTCGACCGCTTACCTCAATCTACCGTCGCATTTAAGTCCGCCACCGCGAGCGCCGCCGCCGCAGCAGAAGGAAAACGAAACGGCTGCGGACAGTGGCAGTTTGAACTCGACGAAACGTAGCAATTTATCGGACACCGACGAAATAATGCGACGAATCCTAGAGATCGATTACAGTCTGGCGGAACGATTGAAGGCGATGTCGGCGCGGGAATTGAACACGCTGTACGACGATTTGAAATTATCGTCGACGTCAGCGGACGAGAGGGATTGTGCGAATAAGACGGACGAAATTGCTCACCGAATGCAGAGCTTATTGAGCAAAGAAATGGCGAACGAGCGACAGAAGAAGCAAATTAACGTCGATTTGCCGGACTTTGTTCCCATGTTGTTGGACATTAAAGAGCTGCCCAAATTGCCGCACGTCGCGCCGACAAATACCAACAGTAAAGTACAAGCGACGTCATCTTCGTACAACATCGAATTGATCAAGAGTACGAAACGGCCGCCGCCGCCGACGAAAGCTTTCCTCGCCGTTCAGCGTACGAACGGCGACGTTGGTGTACCGCATCAATTGTCGACGATCATCGAGGCGGACAGTCAGATGTCGACGCGACAACAGGATAAGCGACCTGCTAGCCCTAGTCAAACGTCGGAGAAAGGTACGAACCCCAAAGAGGAAACGGTAAAAACTCGTACGCTGACGGCGGTGCCGCCGTTGTTAGGCCATAGCTCCGAGACGTCCGTCGAGGACGACAAATCGGAGTTGGACCATATGGAAGGAATATTGAAAAGTATGGGAATGGGATGGGCCGTGACGACGTTGCGTAAAACGCAAGAAGCACTCGCACACGGATCGAGTAGTAGCAGCAGCTCGCTGGACATCAATATCAGTCAGAAGGAGGTGATGATCACGGAGAAGCAACAAACGATCCATCACGTGTCGAGTATCGATAATTCGTCGTCCGTCGACGTGGCGCGTTTTATGAAAGAGATCGGCGAATTGTCGATGTTGTCGCGTACGTGCACGAGCACGAGCAGTACAAGCGGTGCCGAAGCGTTATCGACGACGAGGAATCAACAGCAACAACGGACGTCGACACCGATACTCAGTACGAAGAGTTCGGAGAAGTCGAAGACGAAATCGTCGGCGATCAAGTTTACCGAAGAGTCCGACATCTCGTCGGTTAAATCGAACGCGAACAGGTCCCACGGCACCGACGTTCAGTTCATTAGTTTAATTAGCGGCAGTAAGGATTCGAACAACATCACCGACGGCGATTGATTGTTAGAAGTTGGATTTTTTTTAAATAAGGTAATATTTTATATTTTTATTGCTATTTATTATTCATCATGTTGTTTAGAGTTTTATCGAAATAAATTTTACATTATTACTATGGAAGTGTAGATTTAGTTTTGTAAGTTATCCAAAGCTATCGGTCTTTGTAAATTACTAATTATTTTTGTTAATTGGCAATCAAGTACCTTTTAAGTGGTAAATAGTATTTTGCGAAAAAGCTGCCAATATATTTTCACTTCGAATTCAAACTGTGATCTTCAACCTATCAAAGTAAACCAAAAATATGAGGAATCCATACGTTTCCAGTTGATGTCCAAATTCGGGTTTAATGGGAATCAAATAAAACTTGATTCTGTTTGTATTTCGGTTTTATTCATTTTAATCCGTAGTTTCATCACATTTTAATAGTCATATTATAGAATAAATACACAATATTATTGTTTATTATAATCAATTACCATTATAAATATTACAATTTTTTCTGGTTTTCTTTTTTAAATATACAATTCATCTCGTTCTACAGACCTAGGACATAGACCCGTTATAATTGTTTATTTAATTATTATATATAATATAAATTAAACGTTTTTCTAGTATCGTAATAATAAGACGTTAAGGTTCTTACAAATGAGCGAATGATGGCCTAAAGAATAGACAAAGAATAATTGCAATTTTTGTCCCCATAAAAACTGTTTTGATTATATATCTTCGTCGCGGTTTCATCGTGTGCCAAAATAATTATTATAAAATGTATTCACAATAAAAAAGCTCGTTGGTGTTTTATCTTCTTTTTTTAATCGCTCAATTTTCAAATCGCTCCTTTGCTAAAGTTCGTCTCTTTCGTATATTAGTTAATCTATTTTACGTGTTATTCGCTTGAATCTAATTTTCTTTACAATTACAATTTTCAATTACACATCAAATGTAATATAGTAGTTGATTCTTTTCTTTTCGCAATAATTTATTGCACGTAGTCAATCAATATGCAAATTAATTGTTAATCTTTTACGATAGGATGAAAGTGTATAATATAATCTTATTAATGAGGAGAGAGCGTTTATATAAAAACAATGGAACAAAAATAAGCAGTCTTCGTTTATGTATTGTCGCTTTTTATCGTTTACAAAAATGCAAATTAATCACTCGTTACAAATTAAAAATATAACGATTAGATTTAATTAATTCCTTCTAATTTTTGATTCTGTTCTATTTTGTTCCTTTCGTTTCGTCTAATCTTCCGTCCCTCTCGACCCGAGTTAATTCATCTTAAAAATTAAATTTTACGAATACGATGAGCACCTTTCGTTTTACAATTTAATTCTCTTTCACTTAATATAACTAAATTCATCTGGTCTCTCAATTCTTAAAGCTTCGTTTTATACAATTATAATTACAAATTCTAATAAGGAAAGGAATAATCCAACATAGTATACTGTAGAAAAGATTGTTCGTTTCTTAATTTTTCTGGGAAACGTTCAAGAGAAATTTCCAAACGATTCGAACAATCCGGGAAGTGATAAATTAATTTTATCATTTTCAAAATTCAATGTTACGTAATCCGGCTGTTTTATCCAATTTTCCGCGCTTTCTTTTCCTCGCCTTTTTTGATGATATGTTAATCACAATTCCAATTATAATACACGATCCTACTAAATAATATGTTACAAAAATTGCTCGCATAATTTTCTCTCATCTTCTCTTTTTGTGTTTATCACATATGACAACGTAATCGATGCTCAACAGTTTAGCTAAACTTCTGCTAAAGAAAGCGATGGAAATCGCAATGATCGGCCAATAAGAAGTTTAGTTCTCGCCGCTTTCGAAAACCTTGTATCGCGAAACTCGTTGTTTAATTCGGTAGATTATCGCAAAAATCAAATCGATTGGCGAAATAATAAAAATCAATCCGTGCATAAATGGCGTTTACACTTCGGAATCATTTTGGACGTTACAATACTTCTCCGCCAGCACGTTCAGCACCTGCTGAAACTTGGCGTGTCGCTCCTGCGACGTGGCGAAAGCGCCACGGCTGCCCCACAGGAATTTCATTTGGAACTCCGTGCGAAACAGGTCCAACGTGAGCTCTTCCATTCGCGCCTCGCCGAGTCCGATTTCGGCGTTCCGTTGAAACGTCGCCGACAGGTTCGCGAACTTCCGCGCCGAGTCGAGATGCTTGAGTAGCGTGGCGAGACCGAAGTCTTGCGTGTTCGTTTCCCACGATTCCAAGCACACGAACGTGGAAACGTATGCGGCCATCGTTGTCGTCGTTGCCGCGACCGTCGAAGCGCAGGAAGAAGAAGACGACGTTGCGGACGTTGTCGTCGTTTGTTCGTTGACTTTCATGAAACCGTCGAGGTTGCGTTCGATTAACAGAACGTAGGGCAGTAGATGCGGTATCGTTGTGTTCGGTGCCAATGGATTTGAGCAATTGTTCATATTGTTCAGCGTAGGCCTCAGTTTCGCCTCGAAGTTGAACGTCGAGTCGGTGAACTTTTGACGAAGCAGATGCCAAGTCGAGTGCAGTTTTTGTACCTTTTCAACAGAACAAAATACGATTCAACATTTTGGATAAAAGTAGATCAATAATTGGCGAGGAGTTTGAAGTGTATTAAATGTTGAGGATTTTAAAGGCTGCAACACTTTACCTGTGGAAGACATAAACCCAGCATGACTCCGCAAAATCCATACAAATTTCCTAAGGCAGTTTTCGTATCTATCGCTACTTCGATCCATTTGTTTAGCGTTTCCGCTCTTTCCGTCTCATCGGAACAGGTCAGTATCGTTACGGCCACCAGCAATTTCAAACATTCCGTTCTGCAAAAAAAAACAATGAAATACACAGAAACCAATGAGAAAAAGAAAATTACGACATTAAACTGTAACATAAACCTAAACAGTGAACGATATCCGCAAAAAAGCCATTAAACTTGGCGACAGTTTACCTTTCGATAAGATCCATTCGGAACTGATGTCCGTGCGGTAACGTGCACAATTCGAGACCGTTCCGCAAATGTTTCGCGATGATCGTCGACGCCGCGGTGATTTTCCCCTTACCGTAGAACAAATCCAAATCGCTCCTGGTCAAATGATTCGCCAATATGCGCGAGCCGCTCTCTTTCAATATGATCTTGATCCCTTTCAGCGCCTGACCGTCGAGCGGTTTGTTCTCGCACAACGGCAACAATAACGTCTGGCAATTCTCCAAGTCGAAGCGGCTCGCCCGCTCGTCGAACGCCGACTCGACCGGCAACATCTTCATGATCTTCTCCTCGATCTCCTTGTAATCGACGTCGAAGTTCTTCAACGTCGTCGACGACTCGGAATTGACAATGTTATTATTGTTGTTATTGTACCGCGGATTCTTAATGACGACGCCCAGATTGCGTTGCGGCAATTCGATCGAATCCCCCGCGGCGGAACTGAGCGCCGAGTCGCCGGACCCGTTACCGGAATCCGAACCGGACTGGTGATACGAGGCGACGCGCTGCAAGTTGCCGTGCGACGGATAACCGCCGCCGCTGCCGTCCGACTTCGTCTCCATCATCATCATCATCATGACGTCCGCGTGGCTCGTCTCGACCGGACGCGGTAATCGCGACGGTTTCGGCGGCGGCGTGCCGGATTCCATGCGCGCCTCCTCCTCTTCGTCGCCCGTTTGCGCCGCCAGCAGACGACGTTCGGTGCACGGCGACAACGACAACGTGTCGCTGGCGCCGCGCGTCAAACGCACCGTGCTCCGGCCCAACGTTAACGAGCTCGGCGACAAGGCGATCCGCGTGCCGCACGCCGCCCGCGGCAACGACTGCGTCGAGAACTTCGACTCGCAGCCGGCGGACCGCGTCATCAACGGCGACTGTTGCTGCTGTATCACGCCGTCCGCGCTGTTCGCCTTCTCCTGCGCCATCCGGTTCACCTCGTTCGGCGTCAGCGATTGCGACCGCTTGTTGCGCGACGGCAACCGCGGCGGCGTGTCGCGATGATGCGACGACAGACTGCAGCGCGTCGGCGATTGCGTCGTGCCGCAGCGTAACGCGTGCAGATGATTGGTGACGATCGGCGTGGTCGCCGGCGACGTCAGCCGACTGTTAGGGCAATTGTGATGATGGTGGTGAAGATGGTGGTGATGTTGTTGTTGAATCGGTGCCGGATATTTGGTCGCGTAAAACGATAGCGGGTACATGCGATTCTTCGGGTATTGGATCCGCGCGCCGGACGCTTGCGTTATCGGTCGGCCGGAGCCGACGTAGGAGGTGATCAGGTCGGCGACGGTGTCGAACGCCTCGTCCTCGAACTGATACTGGATCCGCTCGTAGACGGTGTTCTCCTGCACGACGATCTTATTGATGACGAAGTGCAACGGTTGCTGCTGCTTCGTGCGGCACGTCAGCACGAAGTTGCCCGGCTGGCTGGTGCAGTCGCGCACCAGGAAGCCGCCCTCGTCGCGCACGATCTCTTCGGCACGCGATCGCGGTATCGCGCCGTGGTACCACGCGTGCGAACGGATGTCGCGACCGTCCAGCGACAGTTCCCATTCGAGGGCCTTCTTCAATGCGCCCGCGTCCGCCTGCGGATCCATACATGGTTCCTAAAAATTGAAACAATATCGATGAGTGTTAAGCCAATTTATCAAATCATATAACATTTAATATCGGGTCAAGAAGAAGACGCAGATGGATGATGGTTCGAAACCAAATCTTCAATTGCTCCGGGCATTGGTTTGACTTTGTTGTTGTTCTGTGTTTAAAAAACTGTGCACCTTGAACTATTTTTCGTTTGGCCTTAACATTTCAACTTGCTGCTTGCATAGAATTAAGAAAGCGTTCTAGCATAATGAAAAGCTAGGCAAAATCTGATAATCGCTATTGTTGTTTGAAGAGAATTACAAAACGAGAAGGACGACAACAACAAAAACTGGTTTATTAACATTCAGCGACAGATAACGTCGTTTGTAAGCGCTTAATCTCAAGCAAACTGCGCTCGTGCAATTGCCAGTCTCTTTTGCTCGGTTTTGTGCGACGTTAAAACTCCTTGAGGCAGCCGGATCCGGAATGATGTTCAACGAATGTCGAGGTGATTGTGCGTCAATTAATTTGGACTAAACATCCAAACATTGGAACAATTTGCAGACAGAAGCGCGCTGGCGACGACCGCAAGACGAATGCTAACGGTTTGCGTGGCGGAAACCGTCGGTACGGCCATATTACTCTTCGTCAGCTGCTTGGCCGCTCACCAGGACCGATCGTCAAATCATTACCATCCGATACAAGGTTATCTTGCGTCCGGCATCGCGGTTACCGTCATTATGCATGTAAGAAATGCAGAAAACGTCTTCGTATCGGTCTTTCTTCTTTTCGCAATTTGTAGTTATTCGCAAACGTTTCCGGTGCGCACGTGAACCCGATGACCACGGTCGCTGCCGTCGTCACCAAAGAGATACCGGTCGTGTTATGTGCACCGTACATCATCGGCCAAATCGTCGGCAGCATCACCGGTTACGGTTTAGTGTTGGTAATTTACATTTGCCGTTAATTGTTTGTCAAATTGCAGTGTTTTTTTTTTTTTGCTTTTCGTCTGAAGACCGTCTTGCCGCACGGCACGAGGCCCGGATTAACTAAGCCGTCACCGAACATTGCAAACAAAGAAGTACGAAACGCTTGCAAATGGCAGAGTATTTTAACGCATAAAAAAACGTTTTTAGGCGTTGATCATAGAGTTTCTCATCACATTGATCCTGTGCCTGGCGAATTGCGCCTCGTGGGATAAGAGGAACGATCGGATGCGGGATAGCGCGGCGATCCGTTTCGGACTGCTGGTGACCGCAATGAATTTGATCGCGGTAAATTAATGGGAAAAACCATAGCAAATGGGAAACGTGTGAAGTGGGAAAAACCGCGATCCGTTTCTTTCTTTCCGTTTTCCTTTTGCAGGCGCCTCTCACCGGAGCCAGCATGAATCCGGCGCGGAGTTTCGGGCCGGCGTTGTGGTGCAACGATTGGTATCGCCATTGGGTACGATTTCGTCTTGATCTCGACCCTTTTCAAAATATGAAATTAATTTCGTTGCAGATTTATTGGGTGGCGCCTCTATCTGCCGGAGTCGTCGGTTCGAGTTTCTACAGGGTCGCGTTTTGGCCATCGTCAACGAAGGACGCTATTGTGTAGTGTGCTTGCAAACAATTTGCGGGAACAAAGTAAAACGCACTCACCATGATCAAATTGTTCAAACTCTTGCTTTGGATCGGCGTCGTATCCGGTGTCGTCGTCGTCGTCTTAAGATCGTCTCTGGAAGCAAGAATTAATTATCATAGTGGAGGATCGATTACCATATACCAAATTTAACGGAATATGTGTTATCTTTGGGTAGTTTTCTAACACAATAAAAGAATTTTCGACCCCCAAAACAAGTGTTGTTAATCGATGCATAACCACTTTTAACTCTTCGTATTGTTCTCGACGCCGCTTTAGTTTTAAATGTCCTGCCAACGTAAAAAAAGAACAACGTGACGTAGCGCTAAATTCAAACTGTCGTCAATCGGCGATCGCACGGTACGTTTAGGTAGACGAAAGTATTATTACAAACAGATATTTATGTTGAGGACGAGAATTCTGCGCCGGAATCTTAAACAGACAACGGCAATGAATAATGTAACAAAGTGACTGTTAAACTAAGCAACCAGGCGACAGATTTCAATTACAATAAAGATGAGGCCATTCTTTTATTTTTCTATTCCTTCTCTTCATCCATTCACCGAGGCATTAGTATGCTAGATTGATACGTACAAACTAATATTAAAGATGATCATCCTGGGAGTCTTCAGGCGGTCGGTGATTGAATTTATAAAGAAACCGTTTGTCGTGCTACATTTGATTGTTATCGCAAATGTTCGATTCAATTAATGGTCATTAAACGCGCGAAATTCAGATCGATCAATCCGATGAATAAACTCGCAAAAAGGGTTGAACAGGAATGAGCAAATAAAGGGTTAAACCCCCTCTCATAAGGGACAAAAGAAACGAGAGCGATTTAATTGAATTAACAATGATTAGCCACTTTTAATTTGTATTATATTCGGTCCAATTTATGGTTAATGCGCGTTTCTTTTTCTCCTTTGTCGCTTTTTGTTTCGCCTGTTTTGCTCGTTTCAATTTTCCTATTGTTCGCCGATATTAAGGGTGCGACTATATTTCGTGAGTCACACCATCACCGTGCGTAAATAGGGTAGATAAAAGAAACAGAATTGCTGTATTACGATGATCTTTCAAATATGAGAGCCAAAAAAATGTCCTTGCAGAAAGGGCGATCGGCAAAATTGAATAAAAAAAAAGGAGATATTATAACCCCCTCCGATTCTGGCGACTCTTTTTTGCGCTCTTCTCTAACCACCCCTAAACAGACTCGCTCGAGGGGTTGTTATTGGATTATAAAAAGTGTAGAGTCGAGCGACGTTTCGGCACAATTTTGTGCGATTTCTTTTTTCATTTGCCAACAATCGATCCGCAGCATTCACTTTCGCTAATTTTTTTTAAATTTTGTGTAATTGGGCAAATTAATTAAGTTAATCCCCTTTTATTTTCGCAACGGTTTAATGCAATCGCTTTTAACGCAAATCTAGCTAATCGGCAAATTTCCTAATTGGTTCTTCATTTAATAAGTGCATCAAATTGAACCAGTGAGTAAATAACCGTCGAGAACAAATTTCGCAATTGAATTTAGATTAGATAAGATTCGTGCGATTAAATACGATTTGGCAATTAAATAAATGAACATTTTAAACAATCTTCAAACAACAACCAATCAATTTATCGCGAGTATCGCTTTAATCCCCGCGTATTGCGAAAAAAATTGATTTTTTCCCTCCTTCCATCCTCTACTCACCAACAACAAACAACAGCGATGAAGACTCAATAGAAGGAAGAAGAAGAAGAACGAAATTGAATCCTTTCACGACCGATCTTATTTTAGCAATTCACATCGTCGGTTTCGGCGCTATTTTCGCAAACGTTCCTCCACTTTTCCTCGCGTCTCTCTCGCATCCAATTAATCCACGCACCACAAGAAGAACAACAACAATAATGACGGCGACGACACCGTCATTATCCACATTCTCTTCGCCAATCAATTAGCACAGCGACACGACCGAAATGAAGAATTGCTCCTCTTTTTGCACATTTAAATTACGTGCAGTTCAACGATCTTCTACATCATCGCCGTCGACAACATCATCTTATTCTGGAGTGTAGCATTAACTAACTAAACTAATGCCGAGACTAATTTACTACGACGACATATAGAGAGGAGTCTCTCCCCGAGTGTCATTAAATTTAATTAAAGCGTTTAATTAACGAAGAAAAGAATCAACCGCGATAACAATTAACGACACTTCACGAGACGAAGCGGGGCTCGAAATACAATTGACGAAAATCAAAGTAAATCCGTAATAAACTTGCGAAAGAGAGAGAGAGAGAGACGAAACACTCGCAGTTTAGCGAACACATTAACAGGGATTAACGATTGTTAAAACTAATTTTTATCCGTTCTTCTTCCACCGAAGATGACCGGCATCGCGAAGAACCGAAATATTACTTGCACCTTCGACTTTTCCTTTCCTCCTTTTCCGTCCACCCTCGATGACTACTACTACGTCGTCCTTCTTCGTGGCAGTAGTCGCCCCGTCGACACCACACCCCCACCTATACAGGGATGTATATTTGCCTTTGTGTGTGCGTTTTAACCCTCTGCGAGGAGCAGCGAGTGTTCCCCCACGAAACGTTATTATTGATCCGGCAACAGTCACGCGAAAGGGCGCAGTCGCCGACCTAAAAACTACACATACAGGAATCTACGGAGCTAAAAAATGCTCCGTATCATCATCATCATCATAATCGTTCTTTTCCTTCTGAGACGTTAACGAACGGCGAGAGGATAACAATGAAGAATATGACGACGATGATAATTATGGGTGGTCTTTGTTGAGAGTCGCGATTTACATGAGAAAGACTCGTTTAAAGGGCCTCTTGTTGTTCTCGGGATTGTTTAACAACGGGGACGAATCGCCCAAAGTCCTTCAGCGTAACGCCAAAGGGGACGTGGAGAGTCTTCGGCGACCGAGTGCGACACGAAAACGAGCGTCTAAGTTTCTAATCGGGATCTTCCGTCTCTCGGATTCTCTCTTTGCCATTTGGCCCGCAAGAAAACGTGCACTTACATCGAATCGTCGGTCCCCTTCGACGACTTCTTCCTATTGCCGCCGTCCACTGCCACGCTGTGACGCAGTGAGGCCGTACGTTTCTTCATCGACCCTAAAAAGCAACGACGTGGGAATTAGATTCTGTCCAGCAGTTTAAACTTACAACTAATAAACAATCACTTACAGCTAGCAAATTCTAATTTGGTTAACGTTACTTATAATTGCTTGAAATTTATAATGCCGAAACATATTTTAAACCTTTTAAAATTCGCTCACAATGTTTTGAAATTAGCTTGAAATTTACATCCAACCTTCTGAAAATTGCCCATAACGCTTAAACTCACTTCCAACTGTCCGAAATTTACTCCGAACCGTCTCAAAGTGGCCGTTTAATCTCTCAATTTACGCTCAACCTTCTGGAGTTCTAAGCTTCATGCTAAATTATTCTCAACGCCTAATCCATTCGATTTACCTTTATCATATTTGGCTTTCAACACGGTCAATCGCGTCATGATTAACGCCCGATGCGACGAGATCTTGACGCCCAAATTCTTGATGTCCGTCTCGGTGAAGTCGAGCAACTCCTCGACGCCGCGATACTTGCTGAAGTTCTGCTCGTACTGCGACAGATCGAGCGACCGCAACCATTTGTCCGTGTCCAAATGTTTCCTCTTCGCCAGATCGTCGTCGTCGCGGCCGCCGTCGTTGACCATCATTATCAACTGGCTTTGACGGAACTTCCTCAGCGACGCTATCGACCCGAATCGGCTCCATGTCAGATCTGCGGGTGGAAGAAGCGAACTTTTAACATTGTCCATATTGAACTACTTCGAATGGTCCGATATCGGATAGTTTATTAACTGATTCGCGATAGTTTCGAATGTGTAATGTAATAGTTAATCTTTGGGCGCCAGCAGTTTCGATTATCGATCGATTAAACGAGTCTTATCGATAATTATCTGTTGCTAATGAGAGTATCGATTTTTCGTTGCCGCAATCGTTTTGTTATTAGATAACGTGCGAAAACGAAACAAAAGTGTCGCGGCAGCGAGTAATTCAAGAACTTAATGACGAACGTTATTATTATATTACAATTACGATTCGCGAATTGTTAGAAGTAAAGTGCGTTTGCAAATTGAGATCAACGAACTTGATCTTGTAAATTAATTCGATCGGATTCGATTAGCGAACGATGGTGATGATGGAATTTTGCAATAAAATAAATAATTGATTCAAAGAAAAATGCTAATTTCCCATTGTTCGAATTATACGAGATGCAATTAAATTAAGCGTCGATTAGTCAATGCAGAGTGAGCTCGTTGCTTATTGCTTGCTTGCCCTACGTTGGCTCTTATCAGCCGTTCGATTGGGTGTATTCGTTTACGTCTGTTATCATTGTACAAACGTTTTCAAATATATTCGTCCATTATTATTAAAAATTATGATTTATTTTTCGTTGTTGCTGATATCTTGTGTCAATATTGAAGGGAGAGGTTCCGTGCGTAATCAAGAAATTATTACTATTCAAGAGAAAAATCAACGCTAATAATGATCCATTCGGTTATTATGAATGAAGGAGGAAACCCGGCGATTCAGTCCCCTACCACGAATTGCGAAACGTAAACATTCAATTGATCCGAAAATTTCCTTCCAATCGTCCGAGACTCGCTGGCAATTGTTTCAATTTCCGTAAAATTTGCCCCAAACCTCCTCAGTTTCCTCTCAAACGTTTAAACTTTGCTCCAACTTTCATTAATCCACCCACAAACCGCCTGAAACTGACTTAAGGTCCTGATATTCCATACCAACCTCCTGAAATTCGCTCCCAATTCCCGAAATTTACTCCGAAATCTCGCTGGTTAGCTCAAAATTTCTGTATTTATTCTTGATCGTCTCAAATTCGTCTGTAATCTCTCGCAACCTTCTGGAATTTTGCTGACATCTTAAAAGATAGTTCGTGCGTTATTCGAGAAGTTACTATTCAATGCTGTATCACAATGCTCTATCACTAATTGCGAAGTGTAAATATTGTCTCAACTCGGTAAGAAGAGGACGATAACAACAACAATCCGACACGGTTAAATTTAAATACAGGCTACTGATAACAAACAGATAAAGTTGCGAGGGAAGAACAGAAAAAATAAGAGAGCAAACGAAATTCTTCAACTGTCGACGTCCTCGCCGCAGAATTTAATGACGATTTCCAAAACAAAACAAAAACATTAATAAAAAAACAGAAAACGAATTAAGATGATGGGTTTATTTAAGAAACCCTCAAGCCGCAAGCAACACTTGTGTTTGTTTTTCCTCATCTTAATCACTTACTATTGCTACCGCCGTTATTATTATTATTACTGCCTTTTTTCTTCTTCAGCTTACTCGAAACTAGACCCATCTTTTAAACCGAGAAAGTCTTCCTCTTACGAATCCCTTTGAAGAGGCTACGAAGAAACATGTGTTTCAGTTGGATGTACCATTAAGCCAAATTCCATTAATGATGATGATGACGGTGATCTTGAAGATGATGACGATATCGTTGTATCAACATAACGCGCGAGATTTGACGGCATCTTTGCGATGAATCAAACAAAAACTAATTCGCAAGCGGTAATCAATCACTAATTAACAAACAGAAAACGCGTAAAAGCGCCAAAACGCTTTAAGAACCGCTCACTGCACATTTGATAATCCATCATCAATCAACAAGTATCAATATTATTGTTAGCGGCGACGGCGAAGAATAAGTCACTCACGTCTACGTGCACCGAACGATTTGTAAACAACTTGTTGCAAAGCACGCGAAATTTAACGAACAAACAAATTTGCACTTTCCAAACGCGACAATTGCTTCTTTTTAGCCATCAATCTGCAAACCGTCTCGCAACCATCAAAAGTGAAACAGTTAGAACAACAACGGTCGCAGTGGAACTGTATGTCAAGCAGCAGCTAACGACAACGAAAAAAGAGCAGAAAAAATGTTATTCAACAGCTTAGCTAGAGGATATCTAAATGTGAAAGAGAACGAGTGGGAGAGACACAATTTTTTTCCGATACGCACACACACACACACACCGACGTGCACGACGTCGACAACTTTTTGAATGACGATACTGACGATGACGACGACGATGATGAAATATGCCAGATACTAACTACTACCACACATACGGCCAGCTAAATTTTGATTACGAGTCCAAAGGAACGAATCGGCTCTTAGTTGCACATTTTCGTGAATCGCTCGCCGACGAGGACGACCCGTTCTCCTTCAGGTTCTTTCGCATCACGCGCACGAACACTGGACGGGCACGAGTGCGAAGAACGAAGAAGCGGAAGTCGACACAAAGGGCCGTTCGCGGAATTTGCTAATGGTTTAGGCGCGCGAAGATTCCCCCCGAAAGAAGATGGAAGAAAAGTCGAAGATTTGGATTTAAAAGCGGAAAAATTCGGTTGGCGATGTGGAAATGTGGTTTTGCAAAGAAGATTCTGTACTAACTCGGCGTTATGCAATTGTTATTTGAAACGCAGTTTTAAATAAATCATGACCAATCTTTTCGCTTTTCTTTTTAGAAATGTATTTCAATTAATTACGCAATACGACGATGATGATGTTATTGCCGAAGAAACGAGGCTACGATTTTTATTATTATTTTGTATTTGAACGAAGGTCAAACGAATTACAAACGTTTGCCGATTCGTTATTATTGCAATTATTGCCACATTCGTCGTCGGATGTTTAACAAACGCCGAAATTGTTAAATATTGTAACAAATATTCTTGTCGAAACAAGGAAAGAGAAACGGAAACTTGGCATTAGCTTTCGATCAACGCAAATTTGTCTTCGCTAGCAATGTACAGAAGAGCTCTGTCCTCGTGGGTTTTGATAAAGAATCAAATGATGCTTAAGAAGCATTATGCTGCAGAACGATTGCTTGCTAATCTTAACGAGCCTCTTTAAATTATTAATGGGTAGCATTGATAAGGCCAATAAAAGCAAAACGTAATAATGACCGGGTACATTCCGAGTAATAGTTTTCATAATGAAAAAGAAACAGGATGACGTAATGGTCTGAGGTAATTATCTTCCATAGGTAATTAATACAAATAGAATGAGACACATCCACGTTCGATGGATGCTAAAAATAAGGAAAATAATCACTTAACATCTCCTGGTCACCTCGTGGAAGTTAATTAACAGGCTACCATCGATTCTTATTCTACGTTTTGCGGTTAATTTCCAATTAAAATTGCTAATAATCGCGCATAATCGAGCCAAATTGAACGGCGAAAAGAAGTTGGTAGCTTGCGAAATTTGCATTCTCCGGTTGTTTTTTTTTCATCTCGCGAAACGATCGTTATTACCGAGAGATTTAATGAATTCGTCGATTTAAAAAAGTAACGAGTCGACTTAATGCTATCGTATCCGGCCGATTATTAATAAATAATATTGCGGCCAATCGTTATTATTATTATTATTCGTTAACGGTAAACGCGTTTTGCTTTCTTTTCGATTCGATAAATCTTTCGATAAGCGTAAGCTATTGGTTAGGATTAAAATATTATTAAAACCGAGAAGAATGCCAATCTCCAACTGAAAACGAATAAAGTGAACGATTGGACCACATCGAAGAGGCACATTCATCTGCAGAGATAATTGATTTGTCATCGATTCGAAACGCAATTTTTTGCATGGCAAGAAGAAAATTGACAACGTTTAATGGGGGGGGGGGGGGGGGGAAGTAGAAAGTCTCTTGCTCGCGAATCTTTCTTTTTAATGAACCGGTCAATAAACGACTACGATGACGATAGCCGAAATCGTTGTGGTCGATGTAGAAGCAAGAAGCGTTCCCTGGTGTAGATGAAGGTACCGCTATGAAGAGACGGCAGCGGTTTCGGTCATGCGGAAAGATGCGAAGATTACGAATGCAAAAATGAACCGATTGGAAGAGATTCAAATTGCGTTGGCTCCATCGCTTTTTTTCTTGCCATCTGATTACCAAACTCAAACGAAAATCGATTCACCTCGTTGACCTTTGTATCCCAAACAAATAAAATAATGCCTATTGTTTCTAAATGTTAAATAGCGCAAAAGAACGCAGAATAGATTTGAAAGTTGCTCTGCGAACAACGTATAAAATGTTAAAAACGATCGTTGAACAATCCGCAATGTTAAATCAATCAAATTATGGATTCGATTGCGCACGACGACCGCCACTCTGGTTATTGTAAACGTAGAACATGAATTGAGGCACAATTTCTTCATTGAAACCACCAAAAACAGTAGCGCAAGTAGTTTTAAGAATAATAATAGCATTTTAATTGACCCGGACCGTAACAATTTCATGTTTAACGACGAACCATCATCGTCGAGGTATAATTACCGAAGAGTGCCACACGCAGACTGAATGAAAACCGACTAAAGCGTCATTAACAGTAGCAAGTTGATGCAAGAATTTAGATTGTTCCAAGGAAAACCACGTCTAACAAAGTAAAATTTTAATGTTAACCGGAAAAAATTGCTTTCTTTTACTCTTGAGTTGTTGCTGTTGCTGCTGTTGTCCATAATTCATGGTGGAACACAAACGTGATGTTGATGATGATGGTGCACGAGGAAAAATGATGGCAAAAAGAGTGGAATAATGTTAAAGTAGCCGGGCACTGTTACTCTATCTTACCATTGAAGGACAATAATTGTTACAACACCGAACAAACAACAACAATAAATACCAGCAGTTAAGCTCTTGACTAGTTGTTATTAACATTACATTACTTTATCGCCATCTCTTTCTGGTCTGAAGAGATCGCGCTAAACGTTTGTAGAAAGCAAAATTCCTACCTTTTTATTCAACCACAAGCTACTACCACCAACGTATACCGAGTGAAATGGAAATGATAACATTATTGTCTAACAACTGACAATTAAGGCGTTTCTAATGCTCTGAGGAAGGGCATAAGAAAATACCTAATACTAGTTCTCTAAGGGTAAGTAATATGTAATCGGCCTTTAATGTTCTAGAGACCATCGACTCGCAATTTCTCTAATGCTGCAGGGAGAGTGTTAATGCTAGCTATCAAAGACGCAGCTTTCGTCTTTGGCTTTTTATTAAACCTAAAGACAATTTCCGGAAAAGAAATTCACGCCACTCGCAATTCAAAGCTACGCCATCGATCAATTACTATTTTAAAAGCGACTTCCTGCAAGATTTGCGTAATACTAAAAGGGCCAGTGCCGATCGTCCATCCTGTATACGCATGAAGAATTCTTATTGTTTTTCGTTGGCACGTTTTGTGTCACCGGGGTAAACGAAGAGCGAGCGAGAGAACCCGTGGAAAAGAGAGAGAATAAGGAGAACAAGCGGAGCAAGGTCACGTTTTACAAGCGGAAAAATTGACCTGCCAGTTAGTCAGTCTTCTTCCACTCTGAACGACCGGCTTTAATGGCGAAAATGATAAACCGGCGATGACTGACGACGGTCGTTAAAGCAAGAACGTCTCCGTCCCTCTTTCGGTAGTCTCCTCATTGTTATGTGATACGTGCATTTGGAATTTGCTTTCCTACCGCATTCCCCGTTTCTTCGGAATCGGCTTTTTGCACTTGTTCAACACCTGTTCGGCTCTATGCTTTCGTTTTATTTCCATTTTGCGAAACGAATGGCTTTCGAATCGAATAATCGTAAATCTGGTTACCGCTGCCTACGCGCTTTCATGTTATTATGTTTCTCTCATTCACTTTTCCGCTTCGTTTTGCGTGAAAGTTAATTCATAAATCCGGCCGGTCAAAATGGCAATAGGATTAATAAACTGAAATGAACGAATCTGAATGAAAAGACAAATTATAAATGAAATCTCATTTGCGTGGTCGCAAAATGAACCGTTAATATCGCGATTAAATTTCTAAACGAGCTGAACGAATCGATTCCAATCGAATCCAATTGAATTGCCCATTATTTGAACCAGTTTATAATTTAATGCATGGATTATTATTGCTATTGGATGACAGGCGTGAGGACATTTCAATTGATCCCGATGTTATTTGCCAACGGATAAATTAATTCGAGTCAAACTAATCTTTAAGCCTCTTTAACAACATAATGTTTTCGTAGCCTGAACTTTAATCTCATTGTCTAAAATGGGACAGAAAAGGCAGTAGAAAAAGAATCGAGGAAATCACTCACCAGAAATGATCGCGGTCCCTTGCAAATCCTCACCATCTTCACCGTCACGATCATGATTCCTATCGCCACCGAAAGTCATGCGATTATCTTTGCGGTTCGCGTCCCGCGGATTATTATTGTTCACCCACGCGTTTAGCCACATGTGTTTAATTCCTTTCTTAATTAAAAACCATGTAATTACACTTTTAATAACACCATAAGCACGCCATTGCCGCTACTGACTCTTCAGCTGCAACACTGCAAAAGAACGAGCCAGTAAGAATTATTATAAATTACAAAAAAATAACACACGCACAGAAAGCGAGAGAAAGAAAGAGAGGTAAGCAGGAAATTTAATCGAGAATGCGAATCAATAATTTACGCCTTCTTATAAATGAACCCACTCGCAAAAAACAAGAATTAATTCGCTCGGTTTCAATTAAAACTTTTACGGATCCGAAGCGACGCGAGGAAGCCGGCGATTTAGCGGAAGGCGACCGGAAGCAAAGTAAGAATCGATATTCTTAATGCACTTTCGGTTGGCTATCGTGAAAGCGATTTTAATTAAACTTTACTCTTTCCAACTCGCAAATCTTGCCTATCGGTAAAAGGAAATTTAATAAGTCGTATACTCACGTTATTACGACGATGCCTTTGTAAAAGGCCACTCTTTCATTCTTGTACAGCATCTTTCTTAATTTCGCGCAACTTCAACTCCCCGTATGTATATAAATACCCATCAAACTAGTTCTGCTACTTATTATTGGCAATTAGCGATGTAGCAAATAAAAAATATATAAATTCTTCGCATATCGATTTTCTTTTACGCTCACAATAAACGATTCATTCGCGCTTTAAAATCTGTAACAAGTCGTAACGCTAATTTAAGACTTGATTAATTAATTATTGCTGCAGTGGCAAGAAAAGCAAAGAGTAATAATAAATTTTTACCTAAATCTTAAATCTTGTTTGGAACACCAATAACTCTTCGGCGGCAACGGCGGCAGTTTCTACGCGAGTCTTCTCCAGTTTTCTCACCGGCAAACGGCGAAGAAGTACAACAACGGGTCGTGGCCGCGCGGTTCCTAGAAATCAAAGAATTACTAAAAACGAACGAGTTTGCTTGAGGCAAGAAATAAAAAATATAGGATTAGAGAATGTAATGTTGAACTTACTCCAATTGGACGCCGTCAAATTGACCATAATCTTTCAGTTTTCTTTAACTTACCACTTAGAAGAGCTACCGTAATCTTATTTAATGCAAGTAACGCGATGATTCGTTTTCTATATTACAACGTTGGCAAAAAGTTGGCTTTTAACGGCACGCGAAATCGGTTGTTCGTTCGCGAATAATATAACGGATAATTCGCGCCGCGGCAATCCCTCTTCGGCTCTCACACTCTAACAAGAAGTTACCTCTCATTTATTTAGTCTCTTCCCTTCTTCGTTGCCTTTAATCAAGCAAGACCGGATTTATTTGATGCGCCACGCATCAACGGAGTAGCCGATCGGAAATTTATAAGCAGTTACCTTAAACTTGTTAAAATTTATTCGAAAAGAGAACAATAAAAGACGCTTGAAGAGTAAAAGTTAAAAGAAAAATGAGTGTGCAATTTCGATTGCAAAAAAAGGAGGACGCCGGCGCGTTTAATTCTTGAATCGAGGCCCTTTGATTACGTCGTCCAATTCTAAAGAACCTTCGCGTTGTCTGAGCGTCAGGTATTGCTTTTTCGCCAATTCTAAAAGCAGACGAAGAAACAGATGATAGAGAACGAGGAGGGTTGAAAAGAAAAAAAGAAGCAGGAAAAGCTGGGCTTTTTAAGTTCGTTAGGGAAATTGATGGAGACGGTTAAAGTGAATAGAATACCCAGTAGCAAGCGAAAAGTGAAAGCGATGTTCAATCGGTTTATCGGTAAGGGACAAAGATCGTCGATGGTCAGTCGCTGTTCGTCGAAATTCCAATTTTTGACGATCGTCAATATACGTACGATCCTTTAAGAGAAAAGGCAAAACGATTAACATTCAGTTAAAGAGCGGATTAAGTGAAACTTACGCATCGTCGTCCGACTCTCGAATTGGTTTCCTGCAAATAATAAACGATTATAAGAGGGCGCAAACACTTAATGCACAATTGTCTTCTGGTAGATAACTAAACTTATGTTTGTTTCAATTGATGAAGCTGAAATAATTGAAAGAACGCCTTTTGCCTGCAGACGACACGTAACGTTGCATTAAACGCGTAAGAAGCAACGAGCAAAGTTCTTTTCAGCGTTTCTAAATGAAACAAGTCCATTTACCTCATTTCCGTTTCTTCGATTAAAGGCTCCAAACTGGGCTGATACCTGGTAGTCGCCCTTGCCGTCGATCTAAAACAATATCGAATTTTACCGAATGGCACAGCGATTAATCGTTGAATAACGTACACAACCATTTCCTGTTTTCCCAATGCTTCGATTGATGCTTCGAAACTCAAGGGCTTATCCGTAGCTTCAGGGATTAAGGTGGTAGCTTTCGTTGAGAAACTAAAAGAATAATAAACTTTTGAATCGATCGATAGAGCGATTAATCGTCGAATATCGTACGGAGGCTCCTCTTGTTGCTCGACACGTTCGACGGGTCGCAGGCCGATCTCCATTGGATAGACGAAATCCACAGAAAGTTGCGTACAAACGTACGGCAATTGTACGACGATCTTGAAAATGGTGTCTACCTGTTTAACCGCGATATACAATCAGAGAAACTTTGTTGCTCGTCGATGCTCCTCGTCGTTACCTTCTTTCTTTTACGTCTTGTCGTCGGATCGATTACCACCAATCCCTTAGTTGGGTTTCGGAGCGGCGGTCGTCTGGCCGGTAAAGCGATGTCTTGAACAGGTGTCACCATTGCGGGTGGACGTGGTACGTCCTCTTGTTGTTTTGTCGATGCCAATAATTGGCCGCTAACTTCCGGCACAGTTTCGGCCGCTACATCGGTGACGGTCAATCGCGGCGCGGACGACGCGGAAGCACCGCGCGTATCTTGTTGTTGGATCAACGTCAAACTGGGCGTCAGTTCTTTGATTTTACCGTCGTCCAACGGGAATTCCGGTACCAAACTAAAAACATCGATATAGCTTACGCAATGTAATCGAAGGGAATGGAGACGTTTTTGATGAACTACCTTCGCGGACCGGTGATCGCTTCCTCGTAGAACGTGTCTCGTTCGCGTGCAGCGATTAGACTAAGCTACAAATGATGACTTTCGATTAGAAGTACATTCGAGCACGTTGATGGAAACCTTACCATTTGGCCGTTAACGGCGTCCGTTTCGGCCATTGTTATCGCATTTACATCCACCACACGTAAGTCAGCGAAAGTGATCGATTCGCGGACTTTTGACTTTGGCCGTTCTTTGATCTCTGAAACGTACGCGGTGGAAAAAAATAAACGTGTTAAGGGACGTTATAGGGAAAAGGGCGAGCTAGTGATAGTGGGAATAATGATTGTTTTGGCGTGTACCTGGTTCCACATGTTCGCCGGAGCTGTAAGGCAAAGATAAAGGACGATTCATTGATAAGAAGATTGTCGGTCAAAAAGGGCAACTTACATTTCCAATGGCATAGGCATATTGACTCTGCATATTGTTTTCATCAATAGATCTAGACAAACGGGGACAAAGGAAGGCGGTTATAGAGAGGATTTCTCACTGATAGCTGTTACAACAGCTTATAGTCGTTACCGTGTAAGTGTTTGACTTGATTCGAATGTACGATCAAAAGGCCGTGGACCAAACGCACGGAAAGTCTCAGCGATAAACGTTCTTTCGGTTTCCTCGACGTCGTACACATTAAATCGATCAGTTCTTCACTAGAAGCACGAAATATTTTCGTTTAAAAGAAAAGTAGAATCAAACCAAGAGGTACTTACCATAAGATGGTTACATTCAAATCCAAGTACAAATGCTTTTTCACATTACGAATTCCGAGAATCGATGCTTGCCAAGGCACAGAGAATTTGCCTTGCCTCTTTGACGATAATAAATCGAAAACGTAAAACATTTTCACTTGCACGAGATTAATTACTTTTATAGCGAAGCTACAACAGTTTAGATGATAAATCGGTTATTTTAAAATATCTTCCAACTGAAGAACGAAAAACGAAACGGCTCAAACCGCCATCTGTTCGAGAGTAGGTTAACTTCTCGCCGCCTAAAGGCGCTCTTTTGAATTAATTAATGGAGAGCGCTTCTTTTTTGGGGGGATAATAAATAATGTGATCTAATGCGATTTAATTAAAAAAACGACGTGGAAATGCAATAAAGAAACAAACAAAAATTAGCAGGGGATTTAAAAGAATAATAAAATAAAATAAATCTAAATCTCTAGGATTCGTATTTTCTTCTTGTCTTTTTTGATAGATCATTATTTATTGTCTTTGCCCTTTTGGGGCTTGGATAAAATGGATACATCAGTCAAAGTGAACATGTCAGACGGACATACAAAGTGGACGCTTTCCTTGACACTTTCATCATCATTTATATGATATGCAGTAATAATAATAATAGATAATTAATAATCATAATCATGATAATTTAATTGATTTTTACACTCTCCGCCATTTACGCCGAACATTATCTCTTTCATGTATATATATGTATTTATAAATATTATTTACACGCATACAGTTCCATACTTCTTAAGCGCGAAAGTGTCAATTTCTTTGTTAATTTGTTACCATGTTTAATATTTACAATATGATTTATTGAATTATTTTGTTTATTGGCGTTAATACTTTTCTCTGACGTATTACGCTGAAACAAATCAAAAGGAGTTTGATAAACGATGCGGAAAACTTTTAGCAATTTATAAACGAACGAGCGAAAAGCATATTGATTCAACATCGTTCAATCGACACTTTTTAAACGATCCTCGTGTATCCAATACCAAAGATTAATTGTAATAATGAAAAAGGTAGTTTCTGTTATCATTTTGTGATAAGTAGGTTTTATTTTAACACGTGTCCTCTTCTTTAATTTTTTTACATACAAAAGCTAATTAATTCTTCGTACGTTATGATTTATAATATATTATATTGTTTAAGTGTTTTAGGTACATGATTATTATTTCTTTTTAACTCTTCAACTCAATAAGAATAGAATTTATTTGTTCTTTTGCAGTTTTCAAAAATTGTAATGTACAAAATGACGATAAGAAATTAATCAATACGAACTGTATGCTGTGTATTACATAAATCAATAATAAATATGTACACGTATCAAGGGGAAAACGAAAAAATACCTTATAATTTTCCTTAATTAATATCCCCACATGTAACGCTAAATTTATGCTGTAAAAAAGTATTTTTCTGACAAAAAAATTCACTGAAATTCAATATGGAGCTTGAAGAACAATCATCACCTTTAAAATTTGTTACATTTCCCAAAAGCAAGGAAAGCTCTGTTGCAATTAATTAAATCAAAATGCGCTTTACAATTATCAAATTAATTTGCTTATATAAAAAAGTTTTTCCCTCTAATTTGCCATCATTGAAATCGATCGGCAAATCGGTTGGCAAATTTTCATTTAATTTGTTCAAATATATTTGTTTTTGTAAAGTATTCAAACATCAAACAATACATTTGAATGTTTATCAATTCGTTACAATTATTAGTGTAAATACAATTTTTCCTCATTTTCATTTAATAAAAAAATTAAATCGTTGCTGCAAAGCTTCGAATTAATGTTTGGATCTTGATTTAAATTTAAAAAAAATTTCGATACCGAATCCCGCTAATTTGCTAAATAATGCCAGCAAAAACGACAACCATTTCTTTGCCAAACGATTCTCAATTCAATTGGAAGCGATTTAGATCGGCGATGATGTTCCTCACAAAATAAAATCCGATTACAAGTTAAAATCGTCAAATTGAATGTCGAAAATCTGCACGAAAAATGGTAATTTCCTTAGGTTCCTTTGTTTAATTGTTTCTTTTTGCGCAATTTGAAATCTGGCAATTTTTTCTTGTTAAAATGGAACAAACGACAAAGAGGGTCCGTTGAATTCGTCGTGTGATCAATTAGTTTCTTTGTCTCTTGGGTTTCTTTTTCTTTTTTATATATCACATGCAAGTTTATCGTTAAACAGTTAAGGGATAAATTATAAATATTCTCACAAAACATCGCTCCCATTTCACCCCCATTCTGTATATTACACAACGAACGGTCAATTATATGGCACTATATTTAAATATCTGTAATAATAACCATTTCATGGTTGATTTTTCTCTTCATTTGTTATGCCATTTTTAAAAATTAATTTATCATGATAATATAGTTTTCCTTTCCCTTTAAGTCGCTCTCTTTCATTCGATAAATAATAGTTTATCATTTAACACGATCTAAGTCCTCATTTTGCTCTTAATTCTTAATTTAATCATATTAATTTTCTTTAAGTAAAAAAGCAGTTTATCAATTCCAATAAAGCATCATTTTTTTTTCTTGTTTAATTCTTTCAGTTAACGTTCAAACCGAACGAAATCGGTAAAGATTTTCTTGTTTCGTTCTGCATAAATTATTTACAATTAAATAACGTAATTTTGTTACTCATCGTTAAACTTTTATTCAAATTAATTTGTTTCATTTCGTCCCGTTTAAACGTTATCCTGGGTTTGTTATAAATTTAATCGTTTTTTTTTTCTTGGATATGACTTATATATATTTTAATTATAATAATATTTCTGCTATTCCTATATTTATTTTTTTTTGGTTTTATATTATTTAATAATATAAGAAATAATTTATTTTTTATTAAGTTAGATGTGCGCGATATCTACATTTATATTATTATAATTTTTTTGTATTTATAATTTTTTTCCCTCTCAATATATTAAACGTGTGTCTTTGCTACATTCTGAAATCGTCTCAATATTTTTATTATAAATTCATTACGACGAATATTTAATTTAATTTATTATTTATTAGTCTAAACGTTAAATTATGCTTCGTAATCATTTCTCTTATTCATTTGTTGTCCTTATCGATTAATTAATTAATTCATAAAATTATGCACCATGCTCGATTAAATTGGATCTGAGAGAGAGAGAAAGAGAGATTATTTACATGGGGAGCTTTAGAGTTGAAAATACTGAAAATATTTTGCCATCTGGTACGTACATTAATTTCGCAATTTCTTTTGTTTCCCTTCGAGATATTTTAGCAAAATAGTTACAAACATTATAAAAATTCAATCATTTGCAAAACGATAAAATCCATTCTTCGTTTATTTGCGAAGCAATCGATAATCAGAATAATAAACAAATCATTTTGCTGAAATATCATCTTATTCTCTTACATTTGTTTTAAAGCACTACCGCAATTAACAGCTGATTCGCAAAACAAAATTGAATGCAATTGCAAAATCCGCAAAATCGTCGAATCGACAACTTCAATCCTCTTCTTGTAATAACAATCGTCATCTTCGTTTCTCGTTTAACCCGCACTTTGTTACAGTTTGAAATTGCCTTCGTAATGTCCATTTGCATTTGCAACATAATCCCTTAACGAATTTGCCAATCTTTCGATGCGCCTCGTCCTTCTCATAGAATTCGCGTTCACTAAAAAGATAATTAATGTGAAAATGTATTCGATAATTAATATTGCGAATTATCAAAAAAAAAGAAGGCATTAACTTGCAACGATCGTGCTTTCATTAGGGCTTTTCATTGTATGCGAAGAAGCAACAAAAGTATACCGTCCGTCCCAAAAGTTTGATTCAGCATTAAAATGTGTGTTAAGCGTCAAGAGAAGGCCCAAAAAGTCAATTATAATTTGAATTTCAGCGATTGTTGCATCTCCTCTTGGGACAGCGGTTGTGAGCAACAAAAATTGATTACACTCTTTTAAACTTTAAAACAATTAATGAGACACCGATAACAGATTAATAATGAAATGGAATCAAATGGCGTACCTATGAGACCAATTTGCGGACGAGACAAAACGGTCGGCGTTTGAGTAAGAATGAATGATGGCACGGAATTTGGTGATATCTACGTAAAATGCGAAACGTGCAAGAATTTGCCACATGTCCCGCACAGACAACGGCGTCTCTTGCACGTCCCTTCAGGCAAATCAAGCAACTATCTATGAAACAATTGATGTTAGTGATGCTGCTGATGAAGATGATGATGATGATGGTGATGGCGGCGATGATGGTTGGAAGTCGAAGAAGTAGTAGAAGAAGAAGCAGGTGCGTTTTTTGCGTTTTTGATTATAGCTTGAGAGAGTCTAGACTGGCCATCGAGCTACGGCGCGATAGGCCTAATGAGGGTGGCCCACTAACCAGGGACGTCGTGCCGAACAGTTTGTACCATCCTATCACGATGTTACTTAAATTTAAATCGTCTAACATTATCTGGGCGACGCCCATGAACACTTTTTTCCCTTCGATACGACCGTAATCGCCCCACACGGTCACCTGAAACAGAGAGAGAGAGAAAGAGAGAGAGAGAGAGAGAGAGGAAAAAGTCAATCAGAAACAAATCAATTGGCATTATTCAGAAGTACATGGGAATGGTTCCTTTTTGCTTTTGTAAAGTGCAAATTTTGATTTATCCGGAACCTTCGCCTCTTTTGCATTCTAGCTCAAATTGCAATAAACTCATTTTGGAGCCCTTCTTCCCGGATTATCGGTTGCAATCTTGCATCGTATATCTCACCTGTAAGACACAGCCTTGGAATGGTTCCCTAAACGCTAATTGCTGCTGATACAACGGATCTAACGTGCGGCGTGCCGTCGAAGTTTTCGCCTTCGCCAAGCACTTTTTCCCGTTCACCAAGTACACCTTAACGTAAGGAGCTGGAAACAGTGGCAACAGAGAAAGGAGCCAATTAGCCGTCGAAGCATCGAAAGAGTTTCATTTGTTCGGTCGTTCTTTACCAGGCAACACTTTGGACCCGGGTCGCGCTTGTAAACCGCGCGCTCTGATCACCTCGACCTCGAGGAATCCCTTCTGATAGCACAACGACAACTGGATGTCGCCCAGCGACGGCGCGCCCAGCACCTGCCGGCCGACCAGTTGACCGGGGCCGAGGCCGTCGATGAAGTCGGCCAGTTGGCCGCTCTCGCCGGCCAAACGCAGCGACGGCGACCATCTAAGCGGGAAACAAGTCCAAAATCGTAAATTAGCACGTTAGCACGATGGGCAGAATGCAGAAGTAAAAATGGGGGAGGAAATGCTCGAAAAGCGCTTCTTGTCCGGCTGCGGCGACCGAAAAGTTTGGATCGGTTTCGGTTGCGTCTTTTGTATGGTGCGAGCGTCCAAACTTTTCCGTTGTGCCCTTTTGCCCGGTCAAGAGAGCGAACAAGAAGAAGAGGTTTTTTTTTTGGTTTTAATTAACAATAAATCCGAGTCTTATTGTTATCAATTTAAATTCCGTTTTAATCGATTGCTTATTAAATTGTTTATTATTATTAATTTTTTCTTTTTTTTTTGTCGAGAAATTGAGAAGTTAGCGTGGGGGATCAAACACAGAGACGTACATAGAGAGATAGAGAGAGGATTTAGAGAAATGTAAAAGAGTTTGTATAATATATCAAAAGAGACAGCGAGAGAGAGAGAAAGAGAGAGAGAGAAAGTTAGTTTCCGGCCAAAGGCTACTCAGCTACGACAGTGTGGTTTCCGGTCAAAGTGTTATTATATTCAAATTAATAAACCACAACTTGTTTCAATAATAATAATAGTCATAATAATTCAAATAATAATAACAATCGTATATACACAAGAAAATTTGGTGTGAATACATCATTGCCGTGCCTCTTGACGGTGCTGTGAGACAATAAATCGTTAAGAACAGAAACAAAGTGTATAAAGAACCAAAAGGAAAACGGAACGAAAAAAGAGAAAAATCGAACACGAAAAAGTAATCATCCATCCAGCATCAATTGGCTACATGCAAATGAAACGACATGCACGAGAAATCGACAGTTTAGATCACTTTGTCTTTATCGTTTAGCGTTTTATTAAATCTGCAAGAGAATCATCACTTTATTATTTATATCGTTATTTATTAATTGTTTCGATTATCGCAATCGACGATCGCACTCAAAATTAGCCCGCAACAACACCAACAACAGCAACATGCCGGGGAGAGCGAGCCATCAATCATCGTCATCAAGGGAAAATAGTAATTAACGTACATACCCGCTGGATTAAAAGTAGAACGTGAACCGAGCAACGACCATTTAATTCGTCACAGTATTGGACAAAGGGCGAAGGCGATCGACCGAATCGGCAATTCACTTTGATCACCAATTTTTGTTGTTTTGAACTAGCTTCTGGTTGGCGAATACGATTGAGTGATTGGCCAACAGAGAAGACCTGAATTTTGTACGTCGAAAGGAAAGCAACAAGTTTTCGTCCGATTAATTCAAAGTGCCATCACGTAATGCCGCCAAATTCTGGGCATTCCAGTGAAGCAACGATCAAGACTAATTGAGCAAAATATTTCAAATTGAAGCAATCTTTTGAGGGCATAAAAATCACTGAAAGCGAGCACGAAACTGCTTCTTATTCTTTTAACGTGCTTGGAACCTTGTTTTTGTCGAATTGCTAACTATTTCCATATGGAAGGGCTTATAAATTTAGTTCTGGTGATCTGGCACGTGTCAAAATCGTTGCCTTGTCTTTGTCCAATACTGCGCGTTGTACATCGAGATCAACAGATACGCAAGAGAGAAACGGTGTCGAGGAGGAGAATGAAGATGAAAGGATGAGCCCGTAGGATCGATAGGAACGTTTGGACATGCACTTTTTGGCGGTGATCACAAAGGGGAAAAATTGGACGAATTGCAAGTTGAAAACGAGAGAAGAGATTGTTTCTTTTCTTGGGTTACGTCTTACAAATGCAACACCGCAGCCATCATCATCATCAACAACAAACACCAATAGAAAGTCATCATCATCACACATGGACACCGTTAAAATGTCACTCATCGTGATCGGTGATCGCGATCCGTCCGCTACTTACGAAGATCCCTCCGAACTCGATATCGAATTCAGGCTCGAGGCCCGCTGGCTCGTGTCCGACGAACGCGGCGTCACGCTGGGCACCACCTCCTGCGACCGCTGTATACTCGGTGCTACGCGTTTCCTATTGCAGCCGCTTTCTATAGCCACAAAAGAGAGAGAGTAGTCGGTTTTTTCTTTTTCGATTTTTCGGTTTTTTGTTTTTGGAAGTCAAACAATCGTTTATTATGTTTTTTTTTAGACAACAGACACAAATGAGTCTTCCCTCCGGGCGTGATCGGGTCATCGGCGTCTTTGCGTGTTTGCGGCGACGGTTTTAGTTTGTCTAATGTAAATTAGCATTCAAACAGCAAGCATAGCTTCGATTAGTTTGTTATGATTTGTTTTATTTTTATTTTTTTTTGTAATAAAGAACACACTACAGAATGCAGAAGATCAATGGAAATAAACGACGGAAACGAGAAAGTAATCGTTAGTAATCAAATTATAATCGGACAAGCAAAAACAGAACAAATGAAATTAAATTAACAAAAGGAGAATCGCATGTCGCTAGTTTCGTACTAAGTTTAAACTACAAAATGCAATTACGATCGTTTTACTATTCAGTACTACATTATAAAGAAATTCCACTAGAAGAAGAACAATCCGAAGAACCAAATAACGGACACGAAAATTTGAACAGGAACAACGCAAAATTCAAAGAAATCAACGAAAAACAAACAAAAACGTAAGTAAACAAGAGACTCTGTTCAATTCGCACGTTGCCTCTCCACGTAATTTGCGATTGCGAAAAAAGTGGAAATTCGTCGGCCAGAGGAAATTGGCGAAACGTCGTTCGACGTCAAAACGATCCTTGGCCGTTAATTCGGTTTTTGCGCTACGGTTATTTTGCTTAATCACCTTCCATCTCTCTATGTACCCTCATACAATTCGTCCGTGTGCTTGATCGAAATCTCCTTGTTTCTCTTTTCTCAAACCTCTTCCCTTCTTACTCTGCTTCGTTTATTTTTAAGTCTTAATGGAATAGAAAATGTTGCCCCGACCTGTCGCCGTCCGCGGACAATTCGCCGTCGCTGGATGCGGACGACCCTTGTTTCGATAACCGCACGTCGCCGGGCAGCACTTCTTCGGACCGATGAACGGTAAACGACGTTTTCCCACGTCGACCGAACCCCATTCGTCGTTTCCGACCTGAATTTTGTTTTGTTTCTCTTTTCACAAACGTTTAATCTTAACAAAATGAGAAAATGCAAACAAAAGGCCGAACGGCAAACAAAAATTGCATCGGCTATTAATTCGATGTTATGCGAAAAAGGCGTTCTTGTTCTCTCGCAATTTTCTGTATTCTTTTTGTCAGCACACGGTTCGGTTTTTCGCCAATTAATATCGACATCGTCGTGGTTCCTTTTGGTTTGTTTTCTTTTTTTCGTTCAAACTTCTTGAAAAGACTTAACCAAAATAAATAATAAGAGGCTAATACGCTATGATAATAATAATAGTACATCTTGTTACTTTCTAGTAAGTGATAGTAATTAATAGTAAAGAGCGGGAGAGTTTGTAACTGGAAAACGGTTCGGACAATTACGGAAATCTTCGATTTCGAAAAGCCAAACGGTTCCAAGTTCTCCAAATTGCAAGAGATTATTAATTTGCAGCTTCCTTTTGAATGCGCTGAAGACTATTTTTGTCCAAAAACGTCGCTGTCGAAACCGTTTTCCTTAAGTGTAAGAACACTACGAACATGGAAAGATTCACAACGTTTTCTTTTATCGTTCGGGTTGAGGTGAACATCAAAAAGAAATCTTGCTTCCTGTTAACGTCAACGTCCCGCTTCCGGGGAGCGATTTGTCGGTGGTGTGCTCGAGAAGAAAAAACGAAAAACGAAACGAAACGACTCGATCGCAACCGCACTTACCGGTCGCCGACAATTGGCTGGTCGAGTTGCTCTTCTTGTTCAGTCCGACGAATTGATGATGGTTCGATCGGTCGCCTCTCTCCCGATCGGCCCTACCGACCTCCTTCCTGCCCTGTTGCTCCTTCTGCGGCACCTCGAGCCCTTGCAGATGGCCGACGGCCGTATCGCTCAAACTACCATCTGCAAGAAGCAATTCCGCATGACGCAGTCCGCGTGGCGTCCCGCAACGATAACCCACCGGTTTTCTCCTCCGGCGGCGGTTCGTTGTTCGATAGACTCCGCGTGAACTGGCCCCTCTTCACGCTGCCTTCCCTGTGCTGTCGATAGTGCCGATGGTGATGATGGTGATGGTGGTGTTGATGATTGTTGTTATTGTTGTTGTTATTATTGTGCGGATGATGGTCGTGGTGGTGATGATGGTGGTTGTTATGATGCTGATGGTAGTCGATCGGTTCGATTGGCTCCCTCGCGTCCGTCTCTCGCGACGAACCACGCGTGGCCGGCACGCGATGGCTGCTGGTGTACACGTAACGATCGCTGCCGCCGCCGCCGCTGTAATCCGTGCTGCAACGAAGCGACGCGACGCGACGGTCATCGTTTCTCATTCTCACTTCCGCCTCAACTCACTTTGCGATCCGCGTGCCCCTCGGCCGTTCCGATTGCGTCGAGAACGCGCTGCTCGTGACGGAGGCGACCGACTCCATGTCGCTGTCGAAATCGACGAGGCCCAACGGATCGCGGTCCCTGTCCGGCGACAGCGAGCGGCGCGGTCGCGAGTGCGTCGCCAGGTCGCTGTCGCTCAGTCCGCTGTAGCGACGCTCCCAGTTGCCGCTCGACGACGACGTCGTCGTCGACGTGCGATACGATTGCACGTACTTCATGCGGTAGCGCTGGTTGCGATCGTCCAGGTCCTGCGCGACGCGCTCCTGGAACGTGCGGACGAGCGCGTGCGGCACCTGCGGCAGCTGGCGCTTCTTCGGCGATCCCGTCGGCGTCGCCGTGGCCGAGCGCGACTGATACCGCGGTATGCTGTACGCCGACGACGACGACCCCGCCTGGTGGTAGTCGGGCACGCGGACGTCCGGCGGCGAGAGCGACCGGTGGTCGGTCGTCGAGCGGCGCGGCGACTTCGAGCGCGACCGCGACATGTGCAAACTGGGCGAGTCGCACGGCGCCGCCGAGTGCGACCGCTGACCGGCCATGCCGCCCTGCAAGTTCGAAATCAGTTACGCGCTCTCCTTGTACCGAACGTTCAAGTTACCCTTCTATAACCGCCGCCCTGCTGACCGTTGTCGTACATCTGGCCGACGTCCTGATCGCGACGCGACCGCCTCTCGCTGTTGACGGCCGTCGCGGCGGGTTCGCGCGGCGGACTCGCCGAACTGCCGACGCTGCTGACGCTCGCGCCGTCCGCGCCCCGTCGGTCGCGGCCGCCGCTACCGCCGCCGCCGCTGCCGCCGTCGATCTCGCACTCGCTCGGCGTGTCGGAGTCGGAGAAGCGCGAGCCGGTGCTCGGCGGCGAGAGGTGTTCGCTCGGCGTCAGCGCCACCTCCTCGTGCGGGCCGAGCGTGCGCCACATCGGCTGCTCGTCGAGCGGCCACAGGTCGACGATCGTCTCGCCTAAAAAATCGTTCGCCCCGTACCGCACGTAGTCCCACACGGTGAGCTCGAGGGCGCGCACCCGCAGGTCGGCGCGCCGCAGACCGGAATAGACGAACGTCTGGTTCCACATCGGTTCCGTCGTTCCTTGAGATGCGAACAAAAAGAACGACAAATGATTGCTCCACGTCTCGTAATTGGACTCTAAGTCCAAGTTTACCTGCAAGTGTACGCGTACGTCGTTTCGACTTCTCCGAGCGGTCGGGCAATAGGAACAATTTGCAGTAGGGATTGCGCGGATGTTGGGGCGACCGTGGCGTCAGACCGGCCGCGCATACGATCGTGACGAGGAGCTGCAGCGTCGACGGCTCGAACGAGAGTCGCACCTGGACGCGACCGCCGACGCTCGAGGCGAGCGACGGCGCGGGCCGCGGCCTCTCCGGACTGCCGGGCGACGTGACCAGGACGTGCGGCCGCTCGTAGCCGTCGCCCTCGGACCATTGGCCCATTTGACCTGCGTACCGTGACCGCACAAGAAGTTTATCGACTGTCGCTGACAACGTGCCGAGTTTCGCATCAAGTCTCGTCGCATTTGCGTTTCGCTGATGCAAAACTCGGGCGGTGATGCATGTTGCAGCGAACGAGAATGTTATGCAAGTAAAGAGAGACACGTTAGACCGTAAACAATCGAATTCGAACAAGAAGTAAATAGAGAGACACTTTAACACATACACAAGATCGTTTCAATGTTTTCCATGTAAAACAGGGCGACAAGATCGAGGTGAAAAAGGAAAAACAAACGTCAAGAAACGAGAACGTATAAAATTCATGTTGTTGCTCCCATTTTGATTTAAAGGTACGTGGCGAGTTTGCTTTTTTTAAAGGGACATTTCACACAGTCACACCGACGAATGAAGCCGAACGAGGACATTAATCCGGTTAATAACAGAAAGAGGTCTCCAATCGTCTCGCTCGACGCCCTCGACGCCAATTTGAATGTTCGCAATCTATTAAACACAACAAATCAAAATAAACGAAAAAACTAGCCAATTCACATAATTTCCGTGTGCTTTCGTGTCTGCGTGTGTGTGTGCAAGTGCTCAACGTCTTTTTAACATTTTTATTTCTTTTTTTTTTCAATCAAACTTTAAATCACGTGTAGAAAAAAGTTCGTGTTTGTGCGTGAATCGATCAAAGAAAGAACAAATTAATCAAAAGAAGCATAAAAGTCGCAAATGTTTCTTCGCTCGTTGTTGTTTCGTTTTTTCTTTTTTGGGAAATATTTTCTGTTTGTTTCTTTTTCAATTACCTCCACCTACGATTCCGCCGCCGCCGCCACTGCCACCGCCGCCGCCGCTTCCTCTGTGCGCCGCCGACTGTCGCCACGACGCCTGAGCCGCTCGACGGCTGCCCATGCTCCGCGACACGATCAGTTCGACGTTCGTCTCCTGTTTGCTCTCGGCGATGATCTCCGCCACGTCCTGATAACTTTTCCCTTGCAACGAACGCCCGTTCCATTCGATCACTTCGTCGCCTGTGGAACAAAAGCAGTTTGGATCGAATTACACGATCCGGAAAATTGTTTGGATTCGATCGTTTCGCTACGAGGCACGTTTCAAAAGTATCCGGCAACATTCTTTCAGGCTTTGTCGAAGGCAAAAATTCAACTGTCTGGGCGGTTTCAGACAAAAGAAGTGTGTTCATGTGGTGGAGGAGATCGAATGAGGCTTGGACTTTCGGTTGGCAATCGCATCTTCCGAAAGGTTGACGTATGACAGAAATTTTCGATTGCCACGAATCTGGCAACGAAAGACGGAAAGGCTCCAGGACATCGATCAAAGGGACCCGTTTTGATTGGAGAGCAGGGTGACCGTAATTGTTACCGTAATGTCGGCACAAGTCAGTGTTGCCAATCGTTTTTGGACGATTTTTGGAACGTGCCTCGTACATTAACTTTGAGAGCGAAACTGACTGTGCTTACGCGAATCGTTTCTGAATCGTTTTTCTCTGTACCTGGTCGCAATTGTCCCTCGACGTCGGCGATACTGCCCTTCTTCACTTTCTCGATGACGGCCCCGCGATAGCCGTTCTCCAATATCTTGCCGCCGACGATTTTCAGGCCCAATATGGAGGCGCTCGAACCGCAACCGGTCGCGTCCCTCGGCGCGCCGCTGCCGCCGCTTCCTCCTCCACGCCGCAGTATCATGTGACCGATCATACGCGTACCGTCGGCGGAGACTTGCCACGACAGCGGATGCTGTCGGTTTATATGAGAGACGACGACGGCGACGACGAAGACAAAAATTAAAAATAAGGAACAGAAAACAGAGAGAAGAAGCGGTTTCAGTAATCGCGAAAATGAGAAACTGGATCGGTTTTTGGTTTTGTTTTTTCTGTTTATTATTTTTTTTTTGTGATTTGTTAAAAATGTATTACAAGAATGAAAAAGGCCGGAAGACAGTTAGCGGAAGAGTAAGAAGAAGAAGTAGATTTTGAACGATGCAAAAAGTGAGTGAAGAGTTTAAACGGAACAAAAATCAAAGCGACCCCATTTCCGCAAAACCGTCCGCAGTAAATATTTGCCAAAAGATCGTATTGGTTTTTTTTTAAATGCTTTTTGCGAAAAATAAAATGCGAAACCTTCCGGGATACGAATCGACTGCCAACGAACGCGTGACGGACTCTTCAATTGGTATCGTTCCAAGTTCATATTGCTAATACTTTACACGTGTAATTGGATTGGAAAAGAAAAAAAAATGACAAACGGATAATGGAAAAGAAATAAAAGAAAACCCTTTTTCCCTAATTTAGCGAATAAAGTGAATTATTATTAATTTTGAATATTATAATCGAATAAAATGACGTGTAAAACAATTGCAACAGTGTACGTAGTATAAGAAAACACGAATATTCATCATTCCAAAAAGGAAAAAGAAGAAATCAATTTCGGATGCAAAAAACACTGCGTAATAATGCAAAAGCCATGCAAATGCGTTTATGAGAAGGACAGGCAAGCAAAATACACACAGTCAAACGGGGAAATGTTGCAATAGAAAGAAATAGAAAAAATGGAAAGAGATAGAGTGATAAGAAAGAGACTTAATCGATTCTTGTATTCGCAAAAATTTGCAAACATCTATTCGGTCGGAATAATCTTTCGACGCCGGAATTCGTAAAGAGTTTTTCTTCTCCGCTACTTGGACGCGCCAAAAACTCGCAAAACTAACGAGATTTGAATTTCTAATCGCGAACTGTTAGGCCGCGGAATCGACTTTGGCACCGGCCAAAGAACGGCTTGGTTATTAAGCGAGTTAATTATAAGAAATTGCGGGCACCTTGGGCGCGTCTCCTCTGGTCGAGTCCTCGCTCGACGTGAACGTCGACGAGGTGTCGATGCCGGAGTCGCGGTGCGAGTCCTGCGACCCCTGCCGGTCCCACGGCTCGTGCTGATCGAAGCGGACCGTTTTCTTTCTGCGCTCGGTGAAACATCGATTGTCGGCGGTCACGTCTTGGAGCGGCCGGTGCGACTGCGGCGCCACGATGTAATGGCTCAACGGCGGCCAGTCGCCGTTGTTGCCTCCTAAACATTCGGTCTTTTGGATTTGCCACAATTCACACTACGCCACGTAAACGCCATCATCATCATCATCATCAAATACAAGAAAAACAAAATGATGCTCTTCTACTTACCTCCGATTATAAGCCACGATTAACGCTAAACGATCTTCGAATTCGCAACAACAACAACAACAAAGACCTATAATCGACGTTTGGACGTTCTTGGGCGACTGGTAAATTCGCGATGAGGGGGGCCAACATAAAAAAAACGCGTTTCTTTTTTTTTTTTTTGCAGGAGGATCAAGGTAATTTGTTAATATCGCATAAGGTTCGTAATATTTGTCGTTTAACAATGCAATAAGAAGAAAAAGGGTGCTCAAGCGGCGTGTACACCACCCATGCAGATAACAAACAACGAACGCTGCAAAACGAACCGTTTCTTTTTTTTTTCTTTCAATATTTCGTTACAGAATAAAATAAAGAGACAAATAAGAGAGAAAGAGACAGAAAGATAGAGAATTATAGGTAAAAAGTAGTATGAAAGAGAGAGAGAGAGAGAGAGAGAGAGTTAGAGAGAGGCAAATCTCACCGCTAAAAACTTTTTGATTTTCTCGTCTAGCATCGCCTGACGACTCAATCTATCCGTAATTTTATCCCGCACGTCAATCCCTGCAAACGGTTCCTCATTGGATTCTTTTAATTTTTTCCTCAAGCCGATTCATTCCTTCCCACTTTTACCTCGCCAATTCTTTTCATTTCCTTTTTGTTTTTGCGCTTGTTCTCGAAATCAAGATTTTTCGATCCTGGCGAAAACACGAGCCACGTGTTTTCGCCAGGGCAAAGGAACAAGAACGAAACGGAAAAAGAAGTGGCCCATCGCTAGAATCATCGACTAATCGCTCATTAGAACAGAAATCAATTAGAAATCACAACAGAACGTTAACAATCGTATGGGAGCAACAACTTTGTATGTGTGCCAATTCTCTGTTGGCTTGGCACATCGTTAACCATTTGCAAAATGAAACCGGTCCGATCGATCGATCGATCGGAAATAAATTAAATCCTCGCACAATACATCGATCGGACCAAATCGCACGGAATTATCTTTTGGTAATCCATCGAAGGTGCGCTTAACGCGAGAGGATGGACGAAATTGACGACAAACAGAAAGAAGAGACGGTCAACTTACCTTTCTCGCTGTCGCGCTCGTCGCTCCCGTACTCCGGCGTCGACTTCAGGTCCTCCTCGGAGCTCGAGAACGACCGTTGCAATTGCGGCTGCGGCGGCTGCTGCTGTTGCGGATGTTGCTTCTTCGTCGAGCCGCCGCGCTTATGCTTCTTATTGTTGTTGTTATTGTTCACGCTCGATGCGGTCGTTATCCGTTGCTGTGCAATGTCCATCGGCGATGGGTCCGGTTCGGAATCCGGATATCTGCAGAAAGTTATAAATTTGCACAAAATAGTTACGCTTTCTTACAGTTCTTTCTATTAGTACGAGCGACTCTGCGCTCTTTCTGCAATTTCTACCATTAAAGGTGTGCAAATTCATCATTTGACAGAATCCTGATACTCGGAAAAGGATTTCTTTCTGCGTTTGCAAGTGATAAAAACTGGCTTTCCTTTCGAAAAAGCAATTAACCATTTAACAGATCATTGCCAACTGCGTGGGTATCAGGTAAGTTCGAAATTCCCACCGATAAACGACTTTTGACGTTGACATGTTGCACGTCAACTAGCAGCGAACTCCACGCGATTCTCAAGGATTCTCGTGCACGTATTCAGGTCCAAAGCCTCGACCTTACAGGTTTTGGCCATTAATCCCATGTGGATTGATTGA
Organism: Hololepta plana; assembly: GCA_963695495.1. Classification (NCBI taxonomy): domain Eukaryota; kingdom Metazoa; phylum Arthropoda; class Insecta; order Coleoptera; family Histeridae; genus Hololepta; species Hololepta plana. Next base: position 10,885,866 of record OY968836.1, read on the forward strand.
TATTTAGGTTTTGCTCGTCGTTAACGCGTCTTCGCGCGATCCGTACCTTCTGGGCACGAGATGCGGATGCGTTCGCATCAGACCTTCCAGTTCGCCCTGGTAGTAACGCGGATCGTCCTCGTTGTACGCCATCTGGTGATGGTGATGATGATGGTGATGGTACTGGTAGCGTTCGCACGACGGCGTCCGCGGCTCCTGCTCCGAATACTGGCGGCGTAACACGCTGCCGGACCGTTGCAACGGCTGATTCTCCTTCTCGGCGGCCGAGTGGGCCCGCTCCAATTTCGGCCGCTTATCGGACGGCGCCTGTTGCATCACCGGCAGTTCCGTCTCCAGACCGGTGTTCGTCATCATCCACTGACCGGTCTTGCTTAACAGTTCTTGCTTCTTACGGCACAATATGCACACCCAGACGACCTACAAGAACAAAAGCAACAACAGATTAAGAAAAGTTCGAATTAATGCGATTAGTTAAAGCTTCGATGACGAGTTTAGGTTTCCTTTTTTTGGAAATTTTAGTTTGCGGAATTTGGAGAATTTTACCGTTTTGTTTCTTCGCCTTGGTCGCGAAATTGCAAAAACTTGTTAAAAGATGGCAAGAGCGTTTGGTCTTGTAGATTAACAGACAAAAAAAAACATTCATTTTCCCACATTAATTCGACGATATGTACGTTGCGAATAATTCAAACTTGTCGTTTCCTTTGACGAAATGGAATTTAATTAACGCCCGACGTCGTTGAATGAACGAAATCTGAATGTAGTGCCAAAACATCATATCGCGATCGTATATAATTGTTATTATTGTTCTCCCAGCGACCCTAATTCACGACCTCCCACACACACACACACATGTATATAATTCTCGCCTCTTATTGTCGTATCCAACCATCTTCATCATCATTTTCATCATTAGCAAAATCATCATCATCATCATCATCGTGCCGTAATATAAATACATATCCATTGACGGGCAAAGGAACCCGGTTTTCGCCGGCGGAAGGGGGCGACCGAGGGTGGACGCCGCGAAAGAGCGTGGGCATCATCATCAACGTGAACGTCGACGTCGTCGTCGGCGGCGGCGGCGTTTTCATTGTGCGGGATTGCTCGGGCTTTGCGTGGGAGTCCTTTGACGTCACATGATACCGGACGTGACGTGCCGTTATTGATCAATCCCCACTTTTTCGCGCTCCCAAATGCAAAAGGAAAAGCAGGGAGCGAGAGAGAGAATATCTCTCTTATGGAAGATCGAAAATTTCATCTTTGTCTGCTTCTTTCACTTCTTTATCGCATCGTTTTTCTTTTTTCTCGTTATCAATTTGCCCACCCACATAACCTAACCGCCACGATTTTCCTTTTTCGTTTTCGAAAGGGGAGCGCTTAAAAAAAACTCGTTTTACCGCGCAATAACTAATAAACCGAAATACTTTTGAAATGCAATCCCGCAAACGATGAGTAACATCGTAGATTGTAGCATGGAGACGAACCGATCGACGAAAAATGGTGGATGTGCCGGTACAACTCTATAAATTTCTATTAATTCGCGATTTTTGCAACGATCCAACCGTTTCATTACTGGATTCCAAAAGATTCGATCCAATCGAATCCCTAAAACGATGAGTAACATCGTAAATTGTAGCATGGAGACGAACCGATCGCCGAAAAATGGTGGATGCGCCGGCACAACTCTATAATTTTCTATTAAATCGCGGTTTTCGCACTGATCCAAGCGTTTGGTTCAACGATTTGCAAAAATTCGAGCGAATCGAATCATTCGAACGATGACGGGTGCATTAGCACGAAACGATAGGGAATTGACAGAAATGGTGGATGCGCCGGTACTGTGCTTCAATTTTTTTGTACTTGGTTCGCAATTTTTGTTATTTTTTTTATTGCAATTTATTTACCTTATTCGATCTGAGCGTGACTTTGCCGCCGCATCTGGCACAACATCGGATCGAGCAGTAATTGCACAGGTGGCCGACGCCATCGGCGAATTTCGTCTTCAGGCATATGTGACATGTGGCGTCCAATTCGACGCCGGCCTTCTTGTGCTGCTCGTTTCTGGCACGTATCGTGTCCTCTAATATTTGCACCTCGTCCGCTTTCCTTCTGCAACAACAACAACAACAAGAAACGAAATACGACGATTAGAAGAGAAAATTTGCGAAATCGGAAATGTTATTAGAACAAAAACAACTATGTATAACAAAAGCGAAAATTAATGAATCAAACGGCAAGTGACAAGAATCTATGCGAAGAAAAATGGGCGAATGTTTCTGCTGATTATAAAAGATACGAGCGGATTTATTGGCCGTAACGTTTATCGGGGTGTCGCATTAATTTGGGAACGTGTTAATATCGGCAATCTGAGAACGTTTCGCACGTGAATAATGCTAATTTGCTAAAGAACAAAAAGGAAAAACAACGACAACTAAACGTAAGAGAAAAACTGAAAAGAAAAACAACGAAAGTGCCCCATTCGACACGTAACACGTTAGCATTTAATCAATTACAAATTACGACGATTATTATCATTATATTCCTAATCTGCGTGATCCACATAAATAAAACGAATCCCGATGGCAAACATCAACCACTTACGATGGATCTATTTAATATGTACCCCCCAAACAAAATATTGCCTTTTTTTTCTCTTGCAAACTAGCGAATGCAATTAATTGTCTGTTATCTTCATCATCATCATCATCGTCGTCCTACGCTCAGTAGGACAATCGTGCACGCCGCTGTTGATGATAATGATGATGATAACGGTTTTTTGTATTTGCGTACGTTCCCGTGACGTATTTCGTCTTGTTTTGCGACCTACGTGCTATCGCAAAAAGAACGGGATTTTCTACGGATAATTGCGTAGGCGCCGTTAATAGAAGAACGCGCCCCGTTCATTCATGCAAAATAACAAACGAAAAACTTCTAGGAATAAAAAAAAGTAATTAAATTAAAAAATTGCCGCAATGACAAAATGCATAAAAGTTATCAAAACAATCGAAAATTATTACAAGAAAAATGCGAGAAATATATAAAAATAACAGTAACAGAAATTTTGCACAAATGACAACAGCAAACGCAACGAATTACGGAAAGGAAAGCAAATAGTAGCAATTTGAAAAGAATCGTCGCACTTTCGGTGTTGCTTCTTTCCATTTGCAACGGGGCACTTTTATAAGATGGCAAAACCGATTTTGACATCAGACGGTGTTAATTGCGAATGTTCGCAAACAATGATCGCTGCTGTTAACGTGTGGAAAGAAGAAAATAGGGCCATAGTTTCGATTTGACATGGATTATGTCTAAATGTCAAAATAACATCATTATGATAATGAAAACGCGGTCATCGTCATCAACATCGGAATGACACAAATCCAAAAAGCAAGAAAAAAAAAGCAGAAAGAAAGAAAGGCAAGACGAAGAGCGTCACCTCATAATTTCCTGTTCGCGTTCCTCCTCTTGTTTCTGCCGCACCATGACCGATTCGATGATGGCCCGTTCCTCGGGCGTGAGATGCGACAAATCTGGACCGTCCTCCATAACGTGGCTGCAACGACGACGACGACCCTCTTCTTCTAATCAACCGTTATCGACGTTGACATTGCAATCGCGTGGCATAATTAAAAGTTTATCGTGATTTCGATGATCATCAATCGGTCACGTTGAAACGACGCGAAACGGTCCATCTTTTTATTATTATTTCGCCCTATTACATTAACCGCGTACATTCGCAACCATCGGCTTCGACCGGTTCGGTTTGGGCGAGCGTGTGGGTGGATGGATTGGATTGGATGGGTGGCCCCCCCGAGGAAACGAGAATAATGCAGGGGAAATGATCGATGGACGACGATGATGATGATGATGATGACGGTTGATAGATAGATAGTTTGGGGGACGAGACCGTTCACTTACTCGCAGCAACTCTCGTTTATTTGATTTAATACTTTTCGAATTATTTAGGTTTTCTTTCGCTTCTTTTTTTTTTGTGTAATTTATTTATTCGGCGTGGTGGTCGTCGTCACGTAATTTCTTCGCGCCTCGGTCACGATCCCATCATCATCGCGCCCAATAACGCGAACCTCGTACTAAGTACTAATAGTAGTCGATACGGCCGCACTGAGAAAAAAAAGTCGAAAAAAATCGAACGTCCGTACTTTTTCGCGTGCAAATATTCGCACTCTGATCGCCGTCGACGACGACGCTGACGCTGACGATGCACAACAACAACAACCGAAAACAAGTTGAACCGAACCGAAAATAAATAAAATGGCAAACGAGTCGTGCAGAATATTTTCCCGTTTCTGTTGTGTTTCTTCGCGTAATTTTTTTTTTATCAATTTTTTCCCTATTTTTCGCACACACGCACTCTCTTGATCGCTCACTCTCTTTCTCTTTATTCGGGGGGCGAGCGAGCGAGCGGTCGCGCGCGCGCCTTCACGATCGCGGTCGCAATCCTTCTCTGTCGCTCTCGCCGCGTTTGCGGCACGCGATTGTCTTAACGGCGCGCGGGTCCGGCCAAATATCACAGATTGTGCTGCTGCTTCTGCTGGCTGCCACACGGATCCATTCATACGCCGTTAATAAGTAATGGTGATGGCGAAAGAGAGCGAGCGAGCGAGAGAGAGAGAGAGAGCGACGGCGGGGGTCGTTTTACGTTCTTTTTGCCGTCTTTTTCTTTCCGTGGGGGGCCCCCGTTCCGCCAATCGTAACCGCTCCGTGCCCGGTTACGTCACGCGAGACGCCTGGTATTGATCGTCGCGATAACGGAGAGGAGCGCGCGCGCGTCTATGGAGACGTTTGCCAAAAAAAGGAATAAACGACAAAGGATGAGTTGCGACGTCGACGACGACGACGCCGTACGGTATCGAATTTGGCGCCATCCGTCGCTTATGAGATTTCCTTAGCCCCGGCAAATGTTGGGGATGATTTGCCGACGACCGCCAATTCGAAATATTTCAATATTTCGCAATCCTTTTCCGTTTCCAAATTGTCCGTGTTGATCAGGAACTCGGGAACATTTCCTTAAATGGATTCAATGAATATCGCATTAAGAAAACAATTTGTATAAAATAGAAATTGAAAATAGCTCACCCGAAAGCTTCAAATCCCATTTACAGAAATTGCAGGTTTTCCTTCCGGAGATCAAATATGAATTAAAAGCATCAGAGGTCAGCGAATTAGAAATATTCGTCGCAATTTGTGTTGTAATAACTTGAAGATGCATCCAATTTGAATAAATTGCGTTCCGACTAATGCGAATTATTTCGAGTAAAGAAAATGGTACTCAAACTTTGTTAATGTGGTTTCGCCTGATGATTTGGTGTTAGTACATAAAAAATCCATGTAAATTCAAATTTGTTCTGTATAAACTACAAAATAAATATGTTTATTTAAAAGAGATTAAATGTAATGAATAAAATGAAATAAATTAAACGGGATTAGATGTCCTTACCAATAATTAAAGGACCTTACGGGTCGAATCATTAGCAAAGTGTAGTTTCGTTTTCTTATAAAAAATGGCACGTTAAATCTATACATATACATGATACGTAATAATAATATCAATCGAACTCCGAAGAGAATCGAATACGTTTGAATTAATAAAATATCACATAAAAAGTGTTATAAAACTGAAAACAAACGTGGAAAAAGTTTGTTCTGCAATTTAAAACCCACGGTAATAAAAATTGTATTGTACCTGACGACTTTAAAAATAATTTCAAAATAAAAACAGGTGCGGCAATCGTCGATTAGATGAATTTAAAACATTTCTGCTTGTCATGAGGTATCCTCGTCTTGAATAGGATGGAGTCCGCTCGGTACTGCGTGTTAAGTAGCGGCATATAGCCGAACACCTACAAACCAGACGAATTAATGAAACCGAAAAAAGACTATCGACCGAGCGCTCTCGATTACGATCTTTACCTGCGAGAAGAAGTTGATGCACTTGTGCCGCTCCTGAAAGTGCGTATCGTCTTCGGACAGACTTTGCGGACAACCGGGACACCTGAACGTCCAACGCGACGTCACCTTAACGGGCGGTTGTCGCGTGACGTGGCTAACCAAGAAATTCATCGCGATATCCTCGCAGTTCATGTACTCGTCCACTTTATCTCTGATCGCTTGCGGCAGCCATTTCCAATAGAGATGCAGGTAGTGCCGATGCAAGAACGCCGCACCGGTCAGTACCATGCTCAGTTCGCAGCTATAATTCGAATTGTACAACCAACTGTTGCCCGTGTTAACGTCCCACGCGTGATAACGACCGGGGAATCCGACGATGCGGTCGCGATGTTCGCGCCACACGCGAAACCCGAACAATATCTCGTCGTGTCGTAGATGCGCATCGTCGTCCACCGATAGAATAGCTTCCGTATTCAAATTATCCAACGGCAAGAAACGATTGTTCAGCGAGTTACGTGCCGCTTTCACCACGTGCAACGGCACGCCGATGTCCGGCCATCGGAGTTCCGCGTTCGGCAGTTTCGGCGAATTCCACACCACCACCACGGAATTCAAGTACGGTAGACCGCGCAAACGGGCGATCGAATCTAAAAGCACTTGTTCCCGCTCGTACGTTAACAGCAGGACGGTGAACTGCTCGCGCGGACTGTTACCGCCCAACGATTCCGAAAACTCTTTGCCCGCGCCTAAAAGTACGAATTCGTTATGAACTCCCGTTTGAAAATCTATTAATAGTTACCTCCTTGTCCTTGGCCGATCGGTCGAAATCCGGTGCCCGAACCGATGAATTTCGCATCAGACGGTAACAACGGATCGAACGGTAACGTAGGGTACAGGCGAAACGGATCGCCCCAATCGTTCCACATTTCGCCGCCTTGTGTCAGAAAGAGGCTATAGTTCCGGCGATAACCGGGACTATCGTACGGCGGTTCCAACGGTCCCAGACTTTCCTCCTGTTCGCCGTCGAGTCCGACTAAAACTTGGATCGGTTGAAACGTCTCGTTGAACACGGAAACCGCCGGCACGGTGTCGATCGGTAACGGCGGTATATTCAATCGATCTCTCAACACGGCGACGATCGTGTCTAACGTACTTTGTACGGATGCGAGGTACCGTTCCCAGATGATGCGACCTTGTCGACGCATCGTCAAAACGTCCGCGTCCGGCACGGAACGTAAGAGGAAATGGAGTTCGGTGACGCGGGCTCGCGGTAAAAATATACAAACGCGTTTCCATTGCACGACCTCGTTATAAGCCAAAAACACTTGATCGCCGCCGACTATCACCGGTATCGCACCGGACCGCAATGCCTCGTACAATCGTGCTTGAAGTAACGTCGTCGAGACGAAGTTCGACGTGCCCGGCGCGAAGATCAACACGAACGTCGAGTCCTTTAACATCGCGCGTCTCGAACTGTCCGTGCCGCATAGCGCCCAATCCTGCGGGCCGCTATTTAAATTGTCGTCGCTCGACAGATTGCATTGGAACTCTAAATGGAATTTATCGCTTGTGCCGCCGTTGGCCATCTCCTTCAGGTGATCGACGATGAAACTTTCCATCTCGGCGAAACTCTCCGCCTGTCTACCCAAATCCGAATCGTCGACGCCGTAGTTTGTCGTTAACGTGTTCGACGACGCGCGAATTTTGTTCTTGATTTCGCCTTGAAAGGATAACAAGTACGTCCTTCGTGCCGGTAACATGGAAGCACATTCCTGCCATACGTCGCCACCGGGCGGTCCCAAAACCGGGGAAATGATCAAATCGAAACCGGGTCGAAACAACGAATAGGTGAACGTCGATTGTACCAATATCGCTCTACCTGTTAAAACGTTTCGTTACAAAATCAAAAAGAAATAATTGTGAACCGTTTACCCGTATCGATGGAAGTGAATATGTCACCGGAAGTGGCGGACAAGTCGCGTCTGGCTAAATTGAGTAACACATGATTCCTACCGTCGCCACCCCAATACGGTAAGTTTCTTAAAGCTTTCGAATCCAACGGCGGCAAATGTCGATTGTTTTCGACGTCGACGCTATCTTTTAAAGCTTCGCCTACAAGTACCAAATATATACAGGCTTCTTTAGGATTATTAGTTAAATGCGGATTATATCCTAACGTTTGCTTTAACGTCGTCTTTAAGAAACCATCGACGTCCCAACCATCGTGCATAACGGGATATCGATCTGGATCGTATAGAAAAACCGGGAAGCCGGACGTTAAGGAACATCTGGAATGATCGAAACAGGAGAACATACGGCAATTTTGTGCGGCTCTCCTCGATATGGCAGGTAATATTTCCGGATACTCATCATAGGTGAGCTTCTTGGGTAAAGCTAAATCAGGCGTGTTCTGTTGTAGCGCCTCTCTCTGTGCCACTTGTGCTTGTTCAACTGATATCTTCAACCTATTTAAATCAGTTTGTTGATGTACCAATTCTGTTTTCACTTGTTCAATATTCCTTGAATACAACTGCAAGTCTAACAATAACTTTTGTCTCTTACTTTCCATATCCCTTAATTCACTGGATACAGAACCTTTTATCCTGAGCAATTCTTCTATTCGTGTGTGCAATTCCTTGCCCGTATATGTATTCAAATCTTCTGGCAGATCAGAATGTGAATGTGCACTGTGTATGATACGTGTACCATTGCCATCAATTGACGATAAATATATCGTTATAAATGGTAATAAAATTAATATAGCTGATACCATTATAATTATTCTGGACAATTTCATGTGTTTAAATAATTGGCGAACGTTTGCAACCACATTTTCATAAATATAAGCCATATTAGATGGATTTTAAATTGGTACTTCCTAAAAAATTACAATTTGTTAGATTTATAATGTACAAAAGTTTTAAAAGATTACCCAAACGTTATTCTTCAACCATGACGTTGATAGTGATAATGAAGGCGATTATTTAATCATTAAATTAAGTATTTAACATTTTTATTGCTAAGTTTTAGATAGGTTTAACCTATATTTTTCAGTCCATTTTTATTATCCTTTTGACATTTGCAGAAATTCTCAATCTCTAACTAGATGTCGCAACCATCATTTCAGCAGCAATTAATGTTGGCTACCTACATTATTTTTATATTAGCCCAAAATTACAAATTAAAAATTAATTTATTAAACTTCAAATATGACATAAATATATATATAATTGCAATCAACGTCCATAAGGACCTTCTGTTGGAGGAGTAATCTTTTGCGCGACGATTTTTCCATATCCACCTCTACCAGCATCAAAATCTGTTCTATATTCATCACGAACTTGTCCACCAGTTTTGCCTCTACCATATTGTCTACCTTCAATAAAACCAGCATCCCAGTCAGTTCTTACAATTCTATCATCTAATCTTGTACCATTTATATACCTGAAATATTAATAATAAATTCAATGATAAGATCAATAATAAATGTATTATGACTGTAAACCTTAAGCAGTTTTCAGAATCTTCGCGATTGTAATATTCCACGAAACAGAAACCACATGGAGTCTTCTTATATTTATCCAAACCCATTATAACCCGTCGAATGTCACCACATTTGGAGAATAATTCATATAATTGTTCTTCTGTCGTATAAAACGATAAGTTGCCCACGTACAACGTCGATGATAATTTCAGTAGTTTGTCTTGTTCAGCTCGAGTGCCCTAAAATAATCTTCAAATGAGTAACTTGAAATACCGTTCACATTAATTACCTTAAAGTGTTGATCGCGATATGAACTTAAGTCAATCGATGGAGACGTTCCTGAAGTCATTTTAACATAAACTATAAACTAACTTTTATCAATTTGCAAAGGAGACAATAATATCTTGGCAAAATTTGCTGGCGTCTGACAAAAAGCAAATAAACAAAAACTGGTTATGCAATTGGGAAACATGGATGTATGGTGTGCCTGTATTTAAGACAACCGCCAAATTTGAAAATCTGAGTATAAATTGTGTATCATTCAAAACTTTCATCGTTATAACTTTGAAGAAGGTTTAAAGCATTCCACCACGCCGTCCTTAACGAATCTCTCAATTTCTTCGTCTTTGTATTGGAGTTTCTCCAAAATATCTCGCGTGTCTTGACCGACCATCGGTCGTCCCCGGTGACCGAGCGATTTGCCAGGCGTTCGAGATAATCTCGGTGCCGGTTTAGGAAAAACGCAATCGTCGATCTTCACGAAGCTCCCTCGATTGCGTTCGTACGCTTCGACGATCGATAGAACGGGGGTCACGCAAACGTCCGTTCCGTCGAAATGTTCGCACCATTCGTCGCGGGTTTTCGTGCGAAACAACTTGGTAAAAAGTTCCCGGTTCGCTTCGCTCCCGATTAATTGTGGCGCGTCGCTCCCCGTTAATCCTAAACGGTTCAATAGATTCCCGTAAATTCGTTTCTCGACGGCACAAACGGCGACGTATTCGTTGTCTTTCGTTTCGTAAACGTCGTAGAAATGCGAACCGCCATCGAGAATGTTTTCGCCACGTTTGTTGTCCCACATCAACGGCAATCGTTGCGTTTTGTACAGCCACGTGTTAGAATAAGCGATACCTTCGATTGCATTCGCATCGACGATTTGTCCTTTACCAGATTTCGTACGTTCGATTAACGCAAGCAGGATGCCAACGACCGATACGATATCGTTGCCCGGATAATAAGGCGGGAACGTCGGTTTCTGATTGTGTCGTCCAAATAACGCTAACAGACCTGTTAACGAGAAGAAATTCAAATTGTGTCCAGCGCGTGGTGAATAATAACCGGTTTGACCGTAACCGTTGATGCGGACGTAAATCAATCGGTCGTTGATTAACATTAAGTCGTCCGGCCCTAATCCGAAACGTTCCATCATGCCGGGCCGGAATTGTTCGATCAGAACATCGGTCTCCTTTATCAATCGTTTAACGATTTCGATTGATCTTTTATCGTTCAGGTTTAACGCTATGGATTTTTTACCGTTGGACAAAACGTCGAATCTGTTTCGTTTGCGAACCTAAAAGAATGAAACTTTCGTCATGATGATGTGAAATACGTTTAATTGCGAACCTTATCGATGCGAATTACGTTGGCTCCGAATTCGGCCAAGACCATGCCGCAAAACGAACCCGGAATGCTGCCAGCAAATTCGATCACTTTTAGTTCGTGCAAAATCATTATCGACGATTTTCGCTTGCTCGCATCCTAAACATTACTAATAATTCCATCGGTTAGAGATCGCGTCTTTCTCAGTTTCTAAAACCCTGACCCGTGGCCACTTGTTTTTAATTAATACATAATTAATTTGCTGCTAGTAAATTAATTTATTTTAATTACGTAATTCAAATATTTTAATTGGGCGCAGTTTCGATATCTTACGATTAATTACATTAATTTTCTAAACTGTATATGGCAAATTGCAGTCTCCAGAGAATAATCAAGAATCTTAATTATGAGAAATTTATATATACAACGTTATTAAAAATTAAATACGAATTGATTCATTTTTAATTAAAATAAATTACTTGTGTATTAAGTAACGGTGAGTGATGATGACCGAATTTGATTTGAAATATAATCGGAAACAACATCACTCACCCAATACAACATCATGATGTGTGTTTCTTAGATTTCCTTTTATCCGTGATCAAGAAATTAATACTGCCGTAATTGTTAGACGACGATTTAGAAAGACTGTAATCGGTATTCGAGCGGTGCAATCGGTTTTCGCAAGCGAATTCGCTATTTTGTTTTGTCGACGCGCTACTAGATGTGACTACGTTATCGACATGTTGAAAAGCGTTATTCGTTTGCGGTACACGTCAAATGATTTCGTAATAATCGTTAAAATTCAATCGGACGCTCAATAGTTGCAAATTAAAATCGGTACTAGTGATCAACGAGTTTAAATATTTTTTAACGTGCGAATTGTAAACGATCGCAATCGTTTTAATTTGTTTCTTCATTGTGTTCAAGTAGTCGCCGAACTTTTTCATTCGAACATTATTGTCCAATTGTTCTTGCACGTTCACTTCGTCGTCGCTACTATCCTTACACTTGTCTTCGTACTTTAGCCGCGCCTCATGTTCTTTCATAGCGGCCGAGAAGAGACAATCTTGCGTCGTTTCCAACTGTAAGATGGTGTTAAATATCGATCGTAGAGTTAATCCGAGCTCCTACAAAAAATGAGTGATTTGTTTAAATATACCACAAGAAAATTAAAAAAAAAATGCATGTTCCACTACTGCTTAGACAGGGCTCGTATAACTTACATAAGACGATTGATCTAAAAGCATGCCGCTTTGTACGGACTTTAGGAAGTCGTTATGGGCATTGATCACGTCGTCTAAACATTCCGCATGATTGACCCGTCGCAACATTTCCGCCCACGAACACTCCAATATCTCGAACAAGAAGTAATACTGCGTCTGATGGAGGAAATGTATCATTTCGCCCGTGCATAAATGTAACATGCGCGTTATAGGATTCAATTCTAGAAAATAAAAATTATGAATTGTTTAATCATCTACTGAATTCACTTCACCTTTAATTCTTCGCAATAGTTTCGCATTCGTTATTTGTTGTTTCCGCAAATTCGACAACACGAATTCCATTCGTTTCGCGTTCCACAGGACGCCGAATAGCGATTTGTAAATTTGCATCGTCGGTTGGAAGATCGTACCGACAGGACCGTCGATGACGTAGATTAAAGCGAAAACGTCCCAACCGATGTCCTGTTTCGAAGGTTGAACAATCTCGATTCTTAGGCAATCAATTATGGTTTCGTTTTCGAATCGAGCATTAGTCACTTGAATCGCCGTCTCCAAAATGTTGTTCAACGTATAACTGAAGACCTCATCGCCTGGTTTGTTCAGTTCGGGCCTAAAAACAAGAACAAATCGATGATGCCCAATAAAATTTTGATTATAATCGAGTTATGTTCATACGCTAATAATTCTAATAAGTGTCTTATAGTGTCGCCTTGACCTAACAGCAAATATCGTCTGAGCGCCTGCAAATGGTCCATCATCATGTACTTTGCTTTCAACAGATCCAAAACTCTCAGCGAGGTTTCCTTGTAGACGTTCTCTAAACATTCGTGCAACTCGATACTTTGTTCGGGCGTAAACAAAGCATTGGCAGACGTCGTAGAGAACAACTTTTGTAAATCGTCCCTGCTATTCATCTCTTTGTTGTCTTGGCAGATTTGTCGCAGAAAATTGATACCTTTTCCAGTCGCAAGAATCTTTCTCGATTGATCCATTGTTATGAACGACGGGATCATCGATTTCTTAATGTGATACTTATCGTGCCATAATCGTTCAGCTGAATTCTTGCCGATGTTTCTAGTTTCGATAAAAAATTCGCCATGCGGATCTTGTAGTTCGCCGTTTAAAAGCCATTTTGATAGCATCACATACAAAGGTTTGCAAGCGGCCGACAGCACTTTGGACGATACCTGCAGCAACAATTTGCTGTTTGCGTTAATTAATCAATTGTTATGAAATTGAATGGATTTACCTGTTGGGCGCAAATCGACCCGTGCTGAAGGAAACGATAAATTGCCGATAGCAAAGCGCCGCCTTTCTTTTCGTTACATTCCTCAGCTATAGAGGCCAACCATTGTAATCTTAGTTGCGGTTCGGCGACCCAAACAATCATTCTGCGTAACGTTAATTTGTCGTCACGATTCGTTGCACTCTTATCTAGTAACGTTTGCATCATCGAGACGAAATGATAATAAGTGCTGAGTTCATCTTTTAAAATCGCCACCAACGATTGTCCCATTAGGCCGATATGTTTGTCAGGGTCTTCGCTATGTTGCTTAATTTGATTGTGTATGAATCCGACGTTAACCAATCGTTCGACTAGGCCTCTATGTATTTGGCTCATGCATTTGCTCACTTTCAGATCTATACTGAAACCTAAGCCGCCTGGTTCCTTTCGCAAAATCTTGCCCTCTATTCCTTGGAAGCAATAAATTATTTCGTGCATTAGCATCGTTTCTGAAATACTGTTATATACTGAAATTGACAAAAAAACGTGTTAAATGAATTGATTGATTTCAAATTGTATAATTTACTCGACTTAGCGGAAGAATGTGATGAACTAGATGCTTTACATAGTTGTATGTCGTGATCACTGTTGGACCAGCCCAGTGATGTAGCTCCACTGTTTGTTAACTAAAAATTACCAAAATTAAGTGCTCTATTACACGAGTTTTATGTAGTAAAATTACATGAGTCCTACTTGAATGTGCTGAACCCAACTTAGTTGATTTCATTGTAAATATTCTTTTGATACTACCACATTTTACATCATCAGGCAAGAAACTATAAGTTGACTTGCTCTTATTCAGTTTCAATCCAGAATTGTCTAATGATTGAGGCCACCTTCTGAAATCACTTGTGCTAGGTGTTTGAGCAATCTCATACAACAGCTGCAAAATTGATGCTTTCTGCTTGATTATATTCTGCAACATAAGTTTATGAGAGTTTATCATTGACTTTAAGAAATATGCCAAATTACTATTGATTGCAATTTCATATATAGGACGTCAAATTTCTTTGGAGAATCTTCGGATTTCGACGATAGAAATCTTCTTATTTTGGTTACTATATACAGTTCACTAATCACTTCATCATTACTTGATAACTTAAGGAATCTATACGTATATTTTAACAGATGAGAGGCCACCGCTACAATTAATTAAGTACAATTATATGCTTCAATGAATGTTCGTTTAAAATTAAATTAATTACCTTGATCGTTTCTGGCATAGTGATTACATAGTTTACTCAACAAATTTGCTACATTACCAGTGTCCTCCAAATTATTTTGGCTCATTGTAAATCATGTAAATACTGTATTTTGAATTTTGTATGTGGTCTTGTAAAATTAATTTACTACAAATGCAATCTTCGGTTATATGGCACAAAAATTAAATTACCGATCAATTTGACAGTTGACTATTAATTTGAAAAAGTAACATATACTACCCTAGGCAACCAACGATGCTTGTTAAATAATTTATATAGCGAATTGTTCACGAATAATAAAATATATTGGTTAATTTGATCTTTCTTTAACTTTAAATAACTCAATCATCTCTAATAACGCAGAAATTGTCAATATATTTATTCAAACATTTTAGTAACCTTCATTATTCAAACGTGGCAACACTACTTATCAATAGGTATTGAATTTTTGAATAGGTTTCCGAGGCAACTCGAACGCTGTTAATGATTGAAATGTGAGAAAGTTGAATAAAATGATTTCTAGGCGAGATAATCTTCTGAAAAGGCCGTGGGAGCAGAAGAAATATGAAAACCATCGAAGGAAGGTGAGTTAATTAATGAATTTAAATCGATATAAGCTTCCGATGATTACTGTATAAACTTTCAGGTACAATCGGCCCTTCCTGCAATTGATAATAGCGAACCTACGGCCCGGATGCACGTTCTGATCAAATTGAAAAAACACCAAAAGGAAAAAGAAAAACATCAGCAAATCGAAAGGGAGAATTTCTTATTGTTACGGAATCTCTCCTACATCATGCGAAGCAATCGTGTAGATAATTCCTGGAGCACACCCCAACCGAGGTACCTATGAAGCATATAAATTATCCTAACTAATTATTTTATCTAATGTAAATAGTTTTCTAAACCGTGTAACGATGTACGGAAACAATCCAAAGCAAAAGGAAGCGGAAGAAATCGAAAGTAAATCGCAAGAGAAAGGCAGACGAGGTAAATGTTTCGCTTGTACGCCGCACGTGCTGCAGAAAATCAAGGTAAATGCAGAAGAAAATCGGCGATGAAAGTATTGAAAATTTTTACATCCTAGACACCGGAAGAAAGGATTCCTTGGGAACCGGAGAAACTGCCTGTTTCGCGGAAGATACGATGTCAATCGGTGCCTACGATTAAAGAACACGTCGAAACGAAGGAATCTCCACCGCAGGAAAGATTGAAAAGTTGTAAAGCACGAAGCAAAAAGAAAGAAAGTGATCGTAAAGGAAAACCTTTGGAATCGCCAACGAGGATCATTTTGCAGTCGGGTTCATTCAATTTAGCCGTTAATGTGCCGTTCGATACAACCGTCAAAATGTATGATAAGAAATCGTGCAAAATATTACACGGACGCAACTGTTTTTGCAAGCACTTTTTAACAACCAAGTTTAATTAAATAATTACATTCTTTATGTCATCAAATTGTTTATTCTATATAAATTTACATTTACGTAATTTCAGTTTCAACTAAACAGAAAACAACAGAAAATAAGTCTTGTACGAATCTTAAGATTGAATTTAATCATCCACGTAATTGAAAAACTTGATAGTCAATCGATTTTTTTAAACACAAATAAAACTTGTTTTCCTCTACGAATTGTCAACAAAATTGAAATAATTTTATTTAAAGAAAAACTCAAATTATTTAGATTTGCACAAAGATTAATTATCTATCTTCATGCGAATTTTGATACACTCTTCCAAGAAAATAAAATATACAAATAATTGTAAATTAACAAGCACAGAATTGAGGGGGAACCTTTATCTCTTCGATTAATTAATTGTTAATCTGAAAAATTAAAATGAAAATATTGGAGGAGAAAAGAAAATTATATACTCTTTAACAGGCTAATATATATAATATTGATCAAGATCTGGACGCGACAAAATTACGGTTCTCTCTTAAATAAAAATATCAATTGTCCCTCTTTCATTGAAATCGAATTGTTCCATTTGAACAATTACAAATATAAAATCAATTTTTCTTCTAATCGTGTTCAGATCTCTGTTTTATTTTAATTATCATTATGTTCGATCATTTTAATTTCATATTTTTTTAAAGAAATTATTGATTTCAACAGGATTTTACAAAAAGAGAAAATAAAATGGTATTTGCTCTTTAATGTCATAAATGCAGATTAATTTCATTGTAAATATATAGTAGAGAACCAAAGCTGATACTTTAATCATAATTATTCATTTATATACAAACTATTAAACGATTAAATAAATATATGTAAAAAATAATCTAATACATATCGTTTATTTGCTGGGATTGAATAATAAATAATCGAAAGCAAATACCATTTCTGTTTTCCCAAAAAAATCTCTTAATAATTCTTTATACAATATTTATATATATCATTTCATATATATATATTATTTGCTCACCTAATTACAATATATTAGATTTGAATGGGGGTCCGTTATAAAATGATCGTACATATAAAGTATGTAGTGTTAAAATAAGTGGAAGCGTATGCTAATTGCAAAAATTATATGCATTATAAATCGATCAGAATTTAAAACCGTCGTTCGGCACGTTCGTACTGGGATCGAAGTGAAACGTTCCATCGTCGACGTTAGGTAATAGATTTGGATCATCGTCGCCCTAAAATTTAAACATTTAACTCAACGTCAAAAACAAGAAGAAGCGATCGAGTCTTACGTCTCCGCTAAAGAATTGCTCTATAATTTCGTATGCTAATTTGTAAATCTCGACGTTGTCGTGATTCTGCAACGATTCGATCTTATCCAATCCACTACATTCTTCGATCATGTTCGCCAACTTATCCGCATCTGGACCGGCCATCTTCAGCATATTATTGATACCGTCCAATACCACTTGGATCACTTGAGCATCTTTACACGCCAACAGATCGCAAAACGGCGGTATTACGTTCTCCGTTATCAGGGCGCAAACTTGTTCCTTATTGCCACCGATTGTTAAATTACTTATCGCCCAAGCGGCCTCCTTTTGCGTTTGAAAATCGGGTTTTCTCAAATTCATAATGATGTTCGGTAACAAACCTTAAACGAGAATGCGAATTTAAAACATTTTACCAAATGCGAAATGCGCGAGCGAATACCTGCATCGATAACAGCTTGAACTTGCGTCTGATTGCCCGCCGTGATATTCGACAAGAACCATACGGCCTCTTTGCAGATTTTGTCCTTCTGATGTGTTAGCAGCGCCGGGAAATGCGATAGGGCTCCGCAGTTAAGAACAATCTATTGGAGAAACGAGATTTTCCCCGATTGTTTTCAAATGATAATTAACGGCTTGCTATTGCATATTTACCTGCGTCTGTTCATCGGTGCCGGTGACAATGTTACCCACGGCCCTTAAAGCTGCCGTCTGCACTTTGACCTCTTTATGGCTTAACAACGGGATCAGTTTCGGTACGACGCCGCTCTCTATCACCATCTGGATTTGCTCGTTACCGCCGTCAGTTAGATAACTTAAAGCCCATACAGTATCGACTAAAATCTGTAAAGTACATCGATTTTTCATATCGATTCGCAACGGACTTTAACGCCGCAAATTAATCTTACACTGTTATCTGAATGATGTATGAGTATGTTCAGTGCGGGCAGCAGTTCCTTTATCGTGGCAATCGGCGGCGGTGGATCTTTGTTACGGCATAAGTTTACGATGACCCAAGTGACGTTCCGCAAGAACGTGATCGGTATAGTTGGCTTAATGAACGACAGTAACGGTTTGACGACACCCAGCTTAATAACGTAATCCCTAAGGTAAGGTCCATCGCCGATAATGTTACCGAGCGCCCAAACGGCCTGCTCGCACACATTCTGATGCGGCGACAAGAGCAACTGTAAGAATAACGGCACGGCACCGGCCTGAACGACTTTGTTCGTTTGTGCCGACGTACCGGACGCGATGTTGGTTAGGGCCCATGCTGCTTCAAATTGTAACGTTGGCTTATCGTGATGGCTTAAACATTGTACGAGTATAGGTAAAATTCCACTATCTATTAATGGGTCTATAGGTGGATTCCTGTCAGACGATAATAGCTTTCTAGCTGATTGTACGGCCAATAGTTGCATAGCAGGATTATCGACGATTGCTGCCTCATGTACAAGCTGATCAAAGTTGGTCACATTTATCGATCTATCGTTCTCGTCGTCCTCGGTGGAATCCGGAAGGGGGACATTTCGCCGTTTCTGCAAAGTCTCTTCCCGTTTATTCTTTCGCAATTCCACCGTGACTTCGTTACGTCTCCTACGCATTTCCTATAAATAAATACATCGTTTCATGTTAAAATAATGTTTTGTCATTTTCTTCATCCTCTGTGTTTATAAGTGAAGCAACAAAATTAATTGACATGTGAATGTACGACATATACACATACATTACACATGCCGACTGCCGACAATCACTTATTTACACTAAACTTATGGGAATCTATTATCGATTAACGTTCAATTAATAAAATAATACAACTTTTCATGATTAATTACTCACATCTTGATCTTTTCCTTTGTTCTTAAATACTTGCATTCGATTCTTGAACACCGAATCAGACGCCATTTTTGATTAATATTTTTGACTGAATTTGACAATGTGCTTATGACTATTTATTATTATTATTATTATTACTACGAATTTCACTCGAAATAATTATTGTTTCAGATTAATCGGTCCAATCTCACGAACTAATTATCACTCTACCGATTAATATGAATAAATCTGAACGAACGCTATTCACTCACGAACTACCTTAATTTTGAATGAGCCAATAATAAAAACTTTTGTATTTGTTGATTTATGTCAAAGTGAGTGTTATAAATAAAATAACTGATAGTCATTAATTCCCCGATATAACGATGAAACTTCAGTCCTTAATTAGCACGTTAAATCTTACTCAAACAATTTTTTTTTGCCACTAAAGGTTTATATTAAAATTAGCGCCATCTTTCCAATTTCGAGAAATGGTCAAAGATTGTTCGGCGATCGACATAGAGAATTTTCTATTGATTACTGAATTAATAACTGTCCGTTTAGTGAACGAAACAATTGCTTAATGTGAAGATTTATGTGACCTTAACGCAATTAATGCCATAACGTAAAGAATAAAGTGCATTCAGTGTTTGGAAATAAAAAATAACGACTGTTATAATTAAATTGACTAGTGGCGCCATCATAGTAAACAGCACGAAATGGTCCTGTCAAATACGCAAATATGGTGCTGCTGATATTTCCCTGTTTGGTGGTGTAAAAAGAAGAACCCTACTGTTTCAGTCATTTTTCATGGTCATTTTTTTCTGTGCGAACGAGGGTGGCAGAGTTAATTTTTTCATTTTTTTTTCATTTCTTCGCGTATGTTATTAAGGGAAATATTCTTATACGGTTCTAAAATAACAATACCA
The DNA here is from genome assembly GCA_963695495.1 of Hololepta plana. NCBI lineage: Eukaryota > Metazoa > Arthropoda > Insecta > Coleoptera > Histeridae > Hololepta > Hololepta plana. The sequence continues at coordinate 10,905,993 of OY968836.1, forward strand.
TATGAATATTTGACTAGGTAAATAATGTCAAGTTTGAAAATTGGTAAGTCAAATCTCTCTTCTTTAGTACATATTATTCCTGTTTTCATTCTCTTTCTTTCTTTCAATCTCTCATTAATAAAAATCAAATAAAATTTAGTTTCGTACATGTATGTTTATATGGGTTCCACCCCCTTTTCGCCTCTTAAATAGTCTCTCTACCATACATAATAGTTTTCAGAATTAATTTGCTTGCATTACCAATTTATTCACAAATCGACCATTTATTAGATAATAATGATTATTATTGTGAATCACAATCGCGATTTGTAGCACTATGTAGATAAAAAAAGTTGTATCTACTTATTATCATCGTTTGTTTGTCGCGTTTATATTTTTTTATTAATAATAATTGGCAGATTTGCATTCATCCATTTCAGCGAAAAACTAATGAACAAAATAAACAGAACATTTCGTCTCTACTCTAATAATCATTTCTAAATAGTGTTTTGAAATTGCAAGCGATGGAGATGTGGCGTGTGAAGAGGGAGAGGCAAATGTAATATTGCATAAATCTGTTGATGATAGGAATGTTTGTATTCATTTGCAATAAACAAAAATTCTCTCATTGTGTGTATTTTGTTTGTTCTTTATTATTTTTTTGTTCTTTGTAGTTTATTAGATGAGCATGAGTGTACAAACTAGTGCTTGAAATAAAGTGCTCGTGGTCATGTTGGAGACAAGATCAATTCGAGGAACACCCGAACCCAATTGGCAGAAGAACAATTGTCCAGCTAAAACACCGATGCATCACATGGCTACTCCAAACAGATATGGTATGTCATTAATTAACATCCATTAAGTTAATCATTTAAATGTGAACTGATCAGATAGTTATTGCAAAGGTAAACAGGACGCTAATTCAAATTTGTTTCCATTACTTCAGGCAGACAGAATCAAGACGATGTTTGTCATGTTATCGCCAAATACGATTATGCAGCTCAAGGTACGCAAGAATTAGATTTAAGGAAAAACGAGCGTTACTTATTGTTGGACGATTCGAAACATTGGTGGCGCGTACAAAACAGTCGAGGACACGCCGGCTACGTTCCTAGTAATTACGTGAAGAAAGAGAAACCGTCGCTGTTCGATAGTATTAAGAAAAAGGTACGAAATAGTTAGTGGAAGCCCTTTCGTTCCCCTTTATTTTCGTTTTGTTTGTCCATCCCCGTTACCGTGTTTCTCATATTGCAAAAGGTGCAGGTGAAAAAGGGGACCGGTTCGAAAACGTTGCCGACCAATAATTCGCCGTCGCGGAACGTCGAATCGCCGAATACCGCGCGACGATTGGCAACCGATCCGTCCGAAGCGATCGGCATCGCCGTCGTGAAGTACAATTACGAGGCGCAGCAGCATGACGAACTGTCGTTGGTCAAAGGATCGCGGATACTCATCTTGGAGAAGAGCAACGATGGTGAGTTAACGGTTTAAAAATTGTTCGATGAACGGTAATAATATTCAATTTGCCTTCGTGCTAACATCAGGTTGGTGGCGAGGACAAAGCGGCAATTCGGCCGGTTGGTTCCCGTCCAATTATACGCAAGAGGAGGGCGACGGCGACGACACGTTGCACACGTACGCGATGGCCGAGAACGTGTTGGACATCGTCGTCGCGTTGTACTCGTTCTCGTCGACGAACGAACAGGAGCTGTCGTTCGAGAAGGGCGACCGCTTGGAGATACTCGACCGGCCGCCGAGCGATCCGGAATGGTACAAGGCGCGGAACGCGCAAGGACAAATCGGCCTGGTGCCGCGCAACTATCTGCAAGAACTCTCCGACTATTTGACGCAGTCCTATCAGGACAAGAGACCGGAACCGATCGAGAAACCGCCACAGCAGCAGCAACCGGACGGTCTAATGGATCGGCCGCATCTGGTCGGCAAACCGTGGTATTACGGAAGCATCACCAGGAATCAATGCGACGCGCTATTGAATCAACACGGTCACGACGGTGATTTTCTCATACGCGACAGCGAAACCAATGTAAGACTCGCAAGCGCCCATAAATGCATTTGAAAAGCGCTTAAAAAACGATTTTAAAGCCTTTTTGTGCAATGTGAAGAAGTGTACAAAACAGAAAAATTCAATGTAAATGTATCTATAGAGATTTCAATCGTTTCTCTTTTTTCAGCTTGGTGATTATTCGGTATCGTTGAAAGCGCCTGGTAGAAACAAACATTTCCGAGTGCACGTGGACGGCGCATTATATTGTATCGGACAACGGAAGTTCCATACACTGGATCAATTAGTGGATCATTACCAAAGGGCACCGATTTATACGAACAAACAGGGAGAAAAACTTTATCTAGTGCGACCGCTACCGAAACCGGGTAACGGTTAAAACAACGAAGGGATGCCAGCGTTCGTTTGTACTTCGATTAAGTTTATCGGCGACAATTTATCTTCTTTTTGATAATTTTTAATTCCCCGAAACGCGCAAAAAACGATGTAATGCGACGTTTTAACGGTTTTTTCGTTTTAACTTAAAAAAATTAATCAATCTGGTCATCCTAAATGATATATATATATATATATATATATATATATATATAAAAGAGGAAAATCTATATATATTGCATTATAGACATTTATATATGACTATATTCGAGTAGTTTTTAAATAATTTATCCAGCAAAACTATAAGGAAATATCGATTACGTGAAGAGAGGAAAAACAAATGAAAGGCGACAAATTGAAATCATTCTACTTTTCCTGTTTTATGTTTAAATTATTGCATTAATTTATATTAACCAAAGAGCTGCTCACAGGAACACATCTATTATTAATTTAATTACATTAATCATTGATAATATTTTTTATAGTTTTGTGTTTTAACTTTCTGTTACACTACGTAAGCGTGACAAATTCTTTGAGAACTTTGTAAATAAGTTTTTTTTATAGAGATAAGAATTTAGTTTATTTAATTTTTTTATATATATATATTATAATGAGATATAAATAATTATTGTGTGTGTGTTTTCAAAAACAAATTAAATTATTAAATTACAATAAATAATGTATGAAGATGAAAAAGAATCATCGACAATTCAGTCTCATCGTTGCGCGATCAAATAGAAATCGATTTTTCTTTTGATTGCCCAATCAATGAAATTAAACTGAAATGTCGTTGACTTCGATAATATTATAAAATAGCAAATTGCCATCATCATAATCATCGCGCATGTATTTAATACGTGATCGCGATGAAGAAAAGAAAAACGAGTTTGTCGTTTATGTGATTCCGTTTGTATTACGAGAGAAAACGTGGAAATTTTCGATTTCCTAAGTTTAAATGTAAATTGAATTGGGAATCGGTATCTTTTGGACGTTTATCCTAATTTTAGAAGGCCTAAACGTACGATATTTTTCGTATGTAAAAGCCTTCATAATTTGATTTTTATAAATGAATTCATGAAATTGCAATACGATGCCGATTTCTAATCCGAAACGAGGATTGTTGGGATATTAATTGTGACGTCCTAAATACAAAATTCCATCTAATATAAAATAAATATGATTTGTTCTAAGCAAAAAAGAATGTGCAAGAATTGGTTTGAATCAATTATTTATTCGCCTAACATTAATCATATCAAAGTTATAGATAATTTATTAAGGATTAAAAACACCGGATGTTAGTTGCGAATAATTTGCTAAAAAGATAAATAAATTTTAAATAATAAAGATATTTTAAAACTTCTAACGAGAGGATCGAAAAAAGATTTTTTATACAATAACTTAATTGTAGGGGAGAATGTTTTGTACACGGTCTGTATGATAAAGTTTGCAAATTATTTCTTTTGCCAATCTTTCCCATACAAAATCAAAACGATTGAATGATATTCGCCCATTAGAAAATTCTTTTTTAAAAAATAAAACACGTTTTGTAATTTCTTTTACAATGAGAATTGCGTTGGTGGATATTAAAGTTAATCCTGTAAAATGCTAATATATAATAAAGAACAAAAGTAAAAGGAGAGCTTCGCAATTATATATAATATATCGTGTAACTGTATATGCTTTTAATACAATTTCAAAAGGACTAAGATCATCCAACTGAATTATTATTTTGTATTTGAGTTAAAATCTTCATCTGTTCTATTGATCAAAATGAAGGAATTGCATTGACAGGAATAAATGAGACAAAGAAATGTCCTGATTAAATTTTATTTGGGAAAAAAGAACGGAGGAAAAGAAAATTATTTTGCTATGCTCGTACTAAAAATTAAACAGTTGTTATAAGAAATCAATAGAAAACTGCCTTCTTTTTACAATGAATCGTTTTACTTCGCCAATTGTTTTGTAATTAGCATACAGAGTAATTAACCGCTACAAATTTTATTCTGTATCTTCATCAACATCCATCATTCATGTGTTACAATTATTTTATTTTTGTTTTTCATACAGATTTTTATTTAATACATACACATGCATAATATTAGTAGTCGACAAAATTCAATTAGTGAACAAATTAATGAAGAATTTTGAAGGAAAAAAAATTTGTTTTCAAACAGTTTGAAATTATTGTACAATTAGTTCCACGAACTTTCTGTGTGAAAGCCAAGTCCATACATACGATATAAAATAAATATTGTAACCATTTGAATTGTTTTCTTTTTTGTTCTTTTGATTAATTCTTATATAACATACTAATCTATAATCTTAACTGTCATTTATCCATAAACTGATAGAGAGAGAGTAATCATGTCTTTAACATTTGTACTTCTACATAATTGCATTATCCATTACCATAATATAAATTCTCCTGTTAAAAAAATACTCTTAAATACATCTTTTCAAAATTGTTATGACTGTGGCAATCTTCTGCTTTACTTTGATTCAACTTTGCATATCCCTGATTGTCCATAGTCATAGATGATTCAACAAGAGCTACTTCATTCACATTTGTTCTTCACAGTTGATATAATCATATTGGTTTGGTGAATCAGGTAAAGGGCACTCACAAATACTGAATTGGCACTAAAACAGAAATCGAAATTTAAAATTCACAACTTCACAATTAATAAGAACTGCTTACTGTCCTTCCTTGAAATATTCCTTAAGCGTGTTGCTGAACCTCTTGGAATATTTAACAAATTCGCGCTTTCTCTGCTCTAGTGCCTGTTTACCAGTTGGTCCAGGTATGAATCCATTCACCTCATTCACTGCATCCAATAACTTCTTGATAGCACTTGCAATTTCTCTATAATGTTAACATTTTAAATCCATCATCAAGCAATTAATTGATTGATTACTTGATAATTTCTAAAAACGTTTTCCTATCGTTAATCTCATCCGGAATCCTACTCAATATCTTCTTCAACAGTGCTGACTTTTTGTTCAACTCTTGAAATGCGTCTTCTGATCTATTCAATCGATATTCAACAACTAAAAGAACTTGTTGATTAATTTAGTTATCATTGGATTCGAATATTAAATACCATCTGCATCTGAGAGGGCGCCTTGCAGTCTTAATATGCTCTCGTTCATGTTGCAAGACTTGATTTCGCCCCTACGTAAGATGCCCATAACGAAATCAAACGTTAAACCTGGATGGGACATCTCTGCCTTACTTAATGCTGCCCTCAGCGTTTGCGACGCACTTACATCTCGCCTCTCGAGCTGTACATCAATTCGAATCAATTCTAAACGAAATTATTATGAAGTTTATCATTTACCTGAGATAATATCGGACGTATTAGAACGGGAAGTATTAATGTGGTGACTGGTGTTTCATCGCCCATTGTCATCTTTTGCCCACTTGTTTGTCACTACAACTACTACAACGTTTAATTGTAATTACTAAACTAAACAATTTATATTCCAATTACATTTATCACGCTCAATGTATTGATAAGGAAGTGATAAAGATAATTTATTACAAATTTGACTATAGGTAATTTAAAGTGACATTAGAATTAGACATATGTAAATGACAGTTGAAATTCATTTTATCTGCCTTGAATTTAGCTTCGTAAGAAGTTTATCTTTGTCTTTTACATAAGGTTATGTTTATGTCTTCCGTATTTGTACACGCGTTTCTATTTTGAATTGACAAAACAATGATCTTGCACCAGAAGGTGGATGTTAACGAAGAAATGGAGAAGACGGAAGATGAGTCCGAAGACACGGATACAAGTGACACGAGTATTACGAGTGACAGCGATTCGGACGATGGCGACGAGGTGCCAGAGAACCCCAATGAAGATTCGGTTTCTGATGACGACGACGCTGAAGACTTGAAAGATGACGGTGAAGAAGAAGAGGATGAAGTAATTAAGGCAATTAAAAAAGAAAACGATCGACAACGCGATCATCCTCCTATCATTAAACTAGAAGATCTTATAGTTGACATATCCTTTAGTCCGACTGAAGATTTGCTAGCTGTGGCCAGTGTCTCTGGGGATGTCCTATTATATAAATATTCAAATGAAGAGAATACTTTGTTATCCACGTGGGAATTACATACGAAAGCTTGTCGTGATGTAGAGTTCAGTCAAGATGGCAAATTGGTTTATTCAGTAGCTAAGGATAAAAGTATAATGATAACTAACATTGAGGATGGTAAATTGAACAGATTTTATGACAAAGCACATGATGCGGCCATATACTCGGTGGCTGTTCTTGATGAAAACTTATTTGCAACTGGTAAATATAAGTGTTTTATGATGGATTGACTACTATAAGTTTTGATTTTTTAGGTGATGATGATGGTACAGTGAAATTGTGGGATGCAAGAGAAAAGCAAGATAAAGCAGTTTTTTCAATGAAGAAAAATACAGAATTCATAAGTGACATTGTTAGTAATGAGGATCAGCACTATATGGTATGTTCTAGTGGTGATGGTTCAATAACATCAGTTGATCTTAGGATGAGGTAAATATTATATCATGTAATCAATTTATATTAAACAATGTTTAAACTTTTTAGGCAATTTTTTATGCAATCAGAAGAGTATGAAGAGGAATTTACATGCCTAGGTTTGTTTAGGACAGAAACCAAGTTACTAGCTGGTTCTAGTAAAGGGAAAATGTATTTGTTCAATTGGAACGAATTTGGTTATCACAGTGATTTGTTTCCTGGCGTAAAATCGGTTATTAATTCGATGATACCGGTTACAGAAAATATCGTTGTAACTGCTTGCGAGGACGGCAATTTGAGGGCAACCCATTTGTTTCCACACAGGCAATTGGGTATCGTTGGTCAACACAATTTATCGGTGGAATCGATAGATATTAATAATAACGGAGAGTTTATTGCGACATCAAGTCTGGACAATGACATTAAATTCTGGAATATCAAATATTTTGAAGATTTCGATAAAATTAAAATCGATAATAATAAGAAATCGAGTAATAAAAGGAAAGCGACAGAATTTAATTTGCCTTCATCAAAGAAGACTAATGTAGCAGACTTTTTTAGTGATTTACAATAAACGAATAAATTCCGAAGATTATAGTTTTTCTTTTTAACCAAAAGAAATTGATTGACGTTTCTCGAGTTTTATTTATTGATGATATCAATGTACAGAATGAAATCAATTCAAACACTACAATTCTTCACTTTGAATTCTATAAAATGTGTTACCAAGTACAAATATATTTCATTTGGACTCAAATTTGAAAGTTTTCTTATAACAGAGCACGCCAATTAACACTAGAATTGCTTGAAATTGATTTCTATTCATTTATTAATTAACAATGCTTAAGAATTATATACATTTAATTTGCATGTATTCATTAAATTCGCAGTAATTCTACGTCAAAATTTGAAATTAACATACAAAGTATATCCCTAACGTGAAATTTACATACAGATATAATATAGAGTATTGTATATAGACTTATAAGTAGAATATAAAGAATAAACTAGTTTTTCAAATTAAGAATAAAAGAAATTAAACTGAATAAATCAAACTATAAGTAATCTATTTGTTCTTCTCTTCGAATTCTTCCAACTCTTTTAAATTCACTATATCATATTCTAACACACCTTTACCAGCAAACTGGACAAACTTAATTCCATCGTTCATATCGGCCGACCTCTTAACAACTGCAAAACAATATCATTCTTATTCAAAGTCTATACGAAAAAAAAAATGCTAATTTAACTTACCACCACTAACATATTTTTCCAATTTATATATCGGATACATGCTGCATTCAGTCTTAATGTATTCACCCACTTCTGATCTATCAGTAATTGGTGGTGTTACCACATGCATTGTCTTCTTAATAACTTCTGTATCTACTTGATAATAACCTTCCCAAATTTTATAAACCAAATCAGACAATGACTTTGGTGGCAATGTATTTTCCCTGTTAAGTTCCATTACAAAGCATCTCTTCCCGATTACATCAATGATACCAGTTTTATTTGTCTTGAAATCATGAATGAACCTGCTGCTTCTACTATCGGGGAAGTCCGGTACATCAATTTTTTCATATTCTTCATTGTCTGTATCGATTTCGAATTTCTCTGGAAATTTGTTCTTCATGATTCCAGAGAAATCGTCATCCAAATCGTCTAATTTAAGATTGTTTAGATAATCGTCGCTGAATAACATGTCGGCTTTTCGGTTCTCGTACGGTATGTTGCACCATCCTTTGAAAATCTGCGATCGCAGATATTGGCGATACAAATAGGTGCCACTGATAATTCCGATACCGACGACAAGTAGTGCGCTTAGCAATAAACATAATGTTGTTGTTGTCGAGACGCGACGTGCTCTAGCACGTAATATTAATAATTGCGGAGTTTCTTGGCATTGACTTTCAACATCACCCGGCTGTAAGGTGAGACATTAATGAGCGATTAAATAATTGATTAAAAAAATTGTTTATCAAACAACGGATACTGTTTCATATTAGCGCCAGCCATTTTATATGCGTATAATAAAATGAGAGATTTTTAAGCGGATATAATACTTACTGCTGATGGAGCCAATTGATCGTTATCTACCAACGGTGCAGTTGGTTTCTCTGACTTATTGTCGCGTATTAATAGTTTCATTTTCGTACAATTATTCAAGTATTGCACAATAATTAAATCGATAAAGAACCTCCTAAACGTAAACTCTACACACAACGTTAAGCGCACCTCACCAAATGATTCGTTATGTCAAAGTACATAATGTTTTATGTTTTGTCAACAATTACACACATCCGGACCCTATTCTATAGTTATCTGCTTATGAATTGGTTTGTTTCCGTGTTTGACTGTCGGCAACTGAAGATACTGCTAATCAACAATAGGCTAGGCTAAGAAAATTCCATTCGCCATTTGTAGCGGATTAGTGCAATGAAAATATATTTCTGAATAAACGTGCGTGTTTGTGTTTTATCGAATAACACCGGCTTTTAGCACGCTTACTTTTTTTAAAAAAAGTGTATTTAATCAATTGGATTTCACAAATCTAGTTTTAACAAAAATCCTAATAGCAGATATTCCAAGTATTATCGTTGAAACTTTCATCGGTATAATGTATTAGGTGTCCGAGTTACGGTCGTAGCAAATCACTAAATTCATTTGTTAAGACAAATAGTATGGATGAACTTCGACAATATTATCAGTCTGTTGGTGATGATCAAAATATTCAACATTTCATAACTCAAGAACAAGCACAAGTACAACGTGGTCCTGAAGTAAGTTGTTCTAATAAAAGAATTCAATCAATCGGATTGCAAAATATTGTTTATAATTTTAGGTAGTATTAGTAGAAATTAACGGTGAGAATTAGAAAAAGAGTAGTTAACAATATTGGTAAAAAAGGTTAAATTTAAATTTAGGTTCTAGATGACTAGCATTTACATTTTGCTAAACAATCTGAGGTTATAGCTTTACAAGATCTAAATTATATATTCTTGTAACTATACACACCTCTTAATGTTAAATTAACATGTTTAGGTATAAATAATCATAACTGACACATACTGGGTGTAGCTGATTACATTTTTCTATAATCTTAATCTCTTCTCATTCAATTCAGATATATATATCAACAAGTGACAAGGTAATAGTGGACAACACTCAACAGCAACATATAATCGTGAATCAGTCTGCATATACAAATCAACAATACATAATACAAGGAGCTACTGTGGATGGTGGACAACCTATAGTGTATATGGATGGTGGGACACCGATGTTAGTTACACAAATTGCTCAACCAATCAATGTTTGTGCTGCACTGGGAAATAACATCCAAAGGGTTGTTACCCCTGTTGTAAAAACAATTGACAAGAATCAAGTAAGTATGACAGTAGCAGTTGTAATTTGAAAGTTATTCAAATATCAAAGCAATCACTATCACAAATATCTTTTTTCTTTCAGATTGAAAAAGTGCAACAGGTTCCTGTCAATAAGGCGGTCGTGATAACAACAAATAATACAGAAATCGTAAATGTAAGTAAAAAATAAAAGAATGTCGTCATTATGGCTGAATCTGTTGAATACACAAAGCATTGTAACGAAAATGTTTATTGTTAGAACAAGCCGGAGACGGTGACGTTATCCGATGGTCGTGTTATGTCAATAGCGGATTATAAGAAGCTGATCGCACCGAAACGTTTGCGGGCGACAAATCCGAAACCGCGTGGCGGCAAACAGCAGGTGAAATTGATCGATCGAAAACAACCGGCCAAGCAAATCGCACAAGCGATGAGTGCGGTCGCCAGTAATTCTTCGAACGGGCCGAATCTATGCGACCAATCGCAATATCAACAGCAAGTACAATCGCAAGCAGCGGAATCTACGTCGCCGCCGACGCCGCAATACCCGATACCCAAGTCGCAAATTCGAGAGTTTGTTGGTTAGTAGAGGCACGACTTTCGAAGGAAGTTCCCTTTAACTTGTGTTTGTCCTTTTTTTTTAGAACAAGCGGGAGTCGGTGACGAGTACGGCGACTCCATTCGCATGCTCGTCTATTTGGCCAATGAGGAACTCAGATTGATCACCTTTACCATACCCAAAGAACAATGTACGATAGTTGAAATATTAGAGCAGGTAAGAATGAAAATCGTCGCTATTTGCTACACGATAGGCATATTTTTAAATGCAACGTTTGTTTGTAATCAGATCGGGATACCGGTAGACCAAGATACGAAAATCGATCCGATCAAGTCGGACATCGCCGGCATCAATTTTATCGTCTCAGTTGGCGTACCAAATCCCTATAGGAATTTCGAAGTACGAATCGTTTTAGCGAAGAAAATGAATTCGATTCTAATTGACTTTGATTTTATAGAAGTCGGACGAGGATAATAACTCGGCAATCGGCTCGAACAATCTGTTTATACTGAAAGATTCGAATAGCATCGCATTGGATTCAAGCAAATTGCAGCAACAACAACACTTGACGCCACCCCTTTCCTCGCAAGATCACCAAGAGATCGATACGACGAACGATGTGCCGCGGTACGTTGCAGGCAGATTGGCCGTTTGCGAATATTGCGGCTACTTGTCCGAAGATTTTAACAAATGTCTGCGATGTAAACGGAAATTACCGGACGATGTGAAATCGATGGCGGCTACAACCGGCGCGATGCAGCAAAATGACGCCAATAAACAGCAGAATAAGATTGCCTGCCAAGGCACTATACAAACTAGTAAGCGTTCGATTATTATTACGGTAAAAGTTCATGGTTATGAACCGTATTGATTTTGTTTTGCAGATAAAACGGCAGCGGTGAGCAGCACGATGAAAGGGTCTCTTAGGAAGAAGTTTACGAAAACGAGGATAATCGAACAGGATCCGATCGTGTTGACGTTGAGCTCGGACGACGAAGACGATGCCGCCAATGTAAGCGAAACGTTTGACAGTTTGTAGAAATAAAAATGAGTATTTTCATTTTGTAGAACGAAGAACGAGCGTTAAGAAACGTCGATCCTAGCGTACAATTGAGCACAATGAAGAAGGAGCCGTCATTAAATGATATGAAGCAGTTTTCTGAACAAAATACAACAGGGAAAAGTAATAAACAAATATTTGCCCAACCCAGAAAGCTTCATGAAGATACTTGAAGAAGAACTGCCTCTGGAAAACGGCTTAAATTAGGAAATAGGCAATAAGGTTTCTTCTTCAAGTACTTTCAAAACGCTTTTGCTAATTGTAATATAAAAATACAATTTTTTAAAACTTTTTTTAAAGCAAATGCAGATGTCAAAGTCATGGAGTCAAACTCTATACCGATGCATTGCCGGACCATACGCATCGGTTCGTACAGGTTCTTTCCGCCAGAGAACGTAAGCAATTTTCATTTATTTTATGCGTGTATCATATTTGTTTTCCCCACAGGTGTCATTTAATGGCGCAAATCTAATCATAAAAGCTCCTATTCCGAAGAGCGATAATGCCGAAAGCAAAACGATCGTCTTGAATCGCGAGAGTGTCGTTAAAGTGTTGGTCAATTTCCATAAACTATTGCCGGTCGTGTTTTATTATACAGTACCGACGTTCGGTAAGAGAGTGAGAGAATTGCTCGGCATGGAGCCGGGCGACGACAATTATTTCGATCCGATGTCGAAAGAGGAATCGTGCAAGAGGATCGCCATCATCGCCGAGTACATGTCGGAAGAGGTGAAAGAGCATATCAGATTAATATACGGTGATCCGTTCTCGATCATCGAGGAGCTATCCAACAAGGAGGCGAACAATATATTGTTGAAAACTTGTCCAAAGGAACTGAACAAGATCATCGCGCCGCCGCCGTCAAAGTGAGTGCGCTAATCCAACTTTCGGATGAAGGCCTTTCCCAGTTCTCAGCTTATCGATCCTTTCTCGGTGCTAATCTGTATACCGCAGCCGTTTTGAAATCGTTGCGCCTTATTCGCAAACGTCCTTCTGTTCTATGATCCGAGAATGGTCCGTATTATCGAATTGTTGTCAGAAAGGAAACCTTTCTTTTCGGTATCCCGTCGTATGACTTACAAACCTGCACTGCTAAATCTTCATGTTTAGTTAATGCATTATCCTTGACTTTTTTGTTTCAAATTATCCTGAAGGGTGTCTCAATTTATTTGTATTTTTTATTTTCGTTGCAGCACATGCGATATCCGACAGTTATTGATTTACCCGCAAGGGAAATGCGGATTGTCCATTAACACCGAAGACTACATGTGCTTGGCACAAGATCAATTCCTAAACGACGTGATCATCGAATTCTATTTAAATTATTTGGTCATGCATTTGCCGCAAGAAGAACAATCGAAAGTACACGTGTTTTCGACATTCTTTTATAATCGCCTAACGACAAAGCCATCAAGAGTGAGGTATGTTAAATGATTAAAAGATTGAAAACAAACCATAAAGTATCCTTTCCTTAATTGTTAATCATCGATTTTATATTGATTTTTCCGATGATCGCGTTCTTGTTGTTAAACGTTGCTTTATTTTGAATTAACAAAGATGTTCAGAGCTGTGATATTGCCAAATGGTTTGTGATAAGATTGAAAAAGTCAATAGTTAAAGGTTGCGGAATTAATTTATTAAAGATGGAATCAGAATGCAAGTTTAGGAAATGTGGCATTCCAAGCAATTGTTGTGATATTTTAATAATTATAATAATGTTGTTCCTTATTTGTATATGCAGCGATCAATGTTTAAATTTTTCCCCGTAACAATTCATGTATTTGGGTTAAAATGTAAGTAGAAACCTATAATTTCGTAATTGTAAACATAAAGTGGTGGGGATCGACATCTTCGTTGACCTTGAGCCACACCCAATGACGTTTGGAATTTTTATATATAAACGTATTTTGAAATCTTAGCGTTGGTAAGACTTCTTGAATTGTACACGTATGAAAAGAAAAAATTAGAACGTTATTCGTAATCACGATCAAGTTTAACGGTTAATTACATTGGCAGTATTGCCAACTGTCTGATACTAATAAATCAGTGGTGACAACACGACTTAAAAAAAATCGATTCATTTTCGCATTCATGCCAACTGTAGGTTCCTAAAGTAAATTGGTGATTTCGTTTTGGAGAAGAAACGAATTTCCCTATTCGCCTATGTTCTTATCATTATGTTTCAGTAGGGTTTTTTGTTTTATGTAGGGTTGCCAACTGTATGTTAATTAAAACATAATTTTGATTTCTTCGTGTTGTCAAACATGATAATTTTTGATTTTTGTTTTCATTCAATGATCGTCCGAACCAAGAGGCCTGTCGTCATGTATTCCAACATTTTAATGTAGCTTAATGTTTGCATCGATTATTAATCATCTTTTATAATTGTTTAATTCGATTTTAATCTTTTGCAGACGCAACGATTTGCAAGAATTAGATCCGAACTTGTCCGCGGCGGAGAAACGGCACGCGCGCGTCTCTAAGTGGACGAAGAACGTGAACTTGTTCGAAAAGGATTTCATCATCGTACCGATCAACGAGAACAGTCACTGGTTCCTCGCGATCGTCTGTTTCCCGAATTTAAAAGGTCCGACGACGTTCGATGGCAAACCGGTGAAAATTGAACCGGTACAAAGGAAGAAAGGTATCGCGAGATTGCATACTTTTAAATTTTAAACGCTTGGATTGTTATATTATCGTTGTTCACAGCGCAACCGCAATCGGAACAACCGTCGACGACGACTACGTTGGCCATTAAAGTCGAAAAGGAAACATCGGAGATGGAGGAGGACGGCGACAGTAACAAAGACGAGGCGGAAGGCGACGACAGCGAATTGGACGAGGACGACGACAGTATGGACGGTCTCCCCGAAGAAGTGGCAACCGTCACGAACAAAACTCCCATTAAACAGTAGGACGCATATAATTCTCTCTCTCTCTCTCTCTTTCTCTTTGTTCTCTCTCTGTCTCTGCCTTTTTGTAATTGCAATCGATGATTCAAGCGGATAGTGTTAATTCTCTCCTCCTACAATCGTTTATCGTCGGTTTTCTTTCGTTTCAGGCCGTGCATCCTGATATTCGACTCGTTGCACTGTTCGAGTCGGTCGCGCGTCATCGCGACTCTACGAGATTATTTAACCATCGAGTATAAGAACAAATTGGGCGTGGAGAAAGTTTTCACGAAAGACGTCATCAAGGGCGCCAACCCCAAGGTACCGCAACAAACCAACTTCACCGATTGCGGCTTGTATCTGCTACAGTATGTCGAGAGCTTCTTCAAGGTAAAACGCCTTTCAATTTAAATTAATAGCAATATATTCATCTTTAAAATTTGTCGCCGTAGGATCCGATCCAAAGTTATCACTTACCAATTAAAACGTTAAAATGTTGGTTCGACGAATTGACGGTGACGAAGAAACGCGAGGACATTTCCAATCTGATCAAAGACTTGATGACCACATACAATAGGGACACCAGCTGCGTGCCGGAAATCCAATTTCCCACCATTAACGGTAATCCGCATTACTTCTAATGAATGGAAACTCGCTTATAAAGAAGTCCCAATAGTGGGAGCCACTTGAATAATAACGAAAGCGAAAGTTTGCCTCTAAGAGATTCGATTGTATTTGAATATTAATTCTAGGTAAACTACGTGTCGAGGAAGAGGAAGAAGGCGAGGAGGAGGAAGAAGAACAGTTCGAAGACGAGATGGCGAATGCCGGCGACGGCGAGGAACAATCGGACGATCAATCGAACGCTGCGACGAACGGCGATAGCAACAATTGCGACATGAACTCGGAATCCGATACGACTTCGTTGATGCTATGCGGTAACAGTAGCGCGCAAAGCAGTAGCGGTTCGTTTATCGAAGAGTCGATCGGCGCGACGAAACCGGACCTGAGCGAAATCCAGAAACACAACAACCGCGAAACTCTCTCTTACCTAAAAGCGAAACGGATCTTGCGGCATAAAGCTTGTGACAGCAGCGACGCGAAGAAGCTGAAGACGGAGGAATCGTAGAATTGTTTAAATGATATTGTGCCGGTCATTTTTTTTCCCTCAATTACTTTTCGTTGTGTTATCATGAGAATGGAATCGATCGTTTATTTTTATTAATTCTAGTTTTATGTCACTCTCAATATGTGAATGTTAAAGGATATAAGGAACAAATGAAACCTGATAATAAACGATGAGTTGGTGTGTTTATTTGAATAAACCGCCGCTTTTGGTTATGATGAAAAAGAGAACCAGTTTTTTCTCAACTTATCCTAACCTAACTAATTTGTTTACGTTCGTTGTTTGATGTGTCGTTCGCCAAATTAAAGTTTCTTTTTTTCCAGAGATATTAGAGAACTGCAAAGATGAGCAGAAACGATAAAAAGCGTCGCAAACGTTACGAAAGCAGTTCGGATTCGGAGAGTTTGGATAGTGCCGAAGAGGAACGTTTGAAGGATTTAAAGGAACGCGACGAGTTTGCCGATCGTCTGAAGAAGAAAGATGAAGGGAAAACGAGGAACATCGTGCATTCGCTGGACAAGAGGGCCTACGAGGAAGCGGCCAAACGATTAAAAGTTGAGCACGAGGATCGCGAAAAGATGGTACCGATGTTACGTGTGCAATCGCGCAGAAAGTACTTGGAGAAACGGAAAGAGGACAAACTGGCCGAACTCGAAGCGGACATCATCGACGACGAGTACTTATTCGAAGAGGAAATGTAACTATAATCCTATTTATTAATGCATTGCGTATAGTTAAATGAAATCTTCTTTTAGCTTGACTGAGCGCGAGAGGAAGGAGCGAGTGCACAAAAAGGAATTGTTACAATTGGCCAAAGATCATGAAAGAGCTAGGGAACTCGAACGGGTACAAAGGTACCATATGCCCAGCGATTTGGGTAAAGGGAAAACGGCCGATTACGTCGAAGTCGACGAATTGGAGAAGGTTGCACAGTCTGAGCAGAAGAAATGGGAAAAAGAGCAAATGGCCTCAGCAGTGTTCTCCTTTGGCGCAAAGGATAAATCCGGCCAGCAGGACGAATATGATCTGTTAATCGAGGACCAAATCGAATTCATTCAAGCCTTACAGATGCCAGGCAGTAAGGATAAAGTAAAGAGAGAACCGGAACTGACTGAAGTGCAAAAGAAACGATTGGACATTGAGGAAACCAAACGGAGTTTGCCGGTCTTTCCGTTTAGAGATGATTTAATCCAAGCGGTCAAAGAACATCAGGTGCTGATCATCGAAGGAGAAACGGGATCGGGGAAAACCACGCAGATTCCGCAATACTTACATGAAGCAGGTTTCACTGACGGAGGTGAGCGCGATTAATACAACGTCCCTTTATCGATTCAATTATGTTATTTTATTAGGTAAACGAATCGGTTGTACGCAACCGAGACGAGTGGCCGCAATGTCGGTGGCAGCTCGAGTCGCCCAAGAGATGGGCGTCAAGTTGGGTAACGAGGTCGGTTACGCGATCCGTTTCGAAGATTGCACGTCCGAACGTACGATAATCAAGTACATGACCGACGGCACGTTACACCGCGAATTCTTGTCCGAGCCGGACTTGCAATCGTACACGGTGATGATGATCGACGAGGCGCACGAACGCACATTACACACAGACATACTGTTCGGTCTGGTCAAAGACATCGCACGATTTCGACCGGACTTGAAACTGTTGATATCCAGTGCGACGTTGGACGCGCAGAAATTCTCCGAATTTTTCGACGACGCGCCAATTTTTCGCATACCCGGTCGTCGGTTTCCGGTTGATATTTATTACACGAAAGCACCGGAAGCCGATTACGTGGACGCTTGCGTTGTGTCGGTGTTACAGATCCATGCGACTCAACCGTTGGGCGACATACTCGTGTTTTTAACCGGCCAAGACGAGATCGAAACATGTAACGAACTGTTGCAAGATCGCGCGCGTCGTTTGGGTTCGAAAGTGAAAGAGTTGATCATCTTACCGGTCTATGCGAATCTACCGAGCGACATGCAAGCGAAAATATTCGATCCCACGCCACCGGGCGCGAGGAAAGTCGTCCTGGCGACGAACATTGCCGAAACGTCGTTAACGATCGACAACATCATTTACGTGATCGATCCGGGTTTCGCGAAACAGAATCATTTCAATTCGCGCACGGGCATGGAGAGTTTGATCGTCGTGCCGATATCGAAGGCGTCCGCAAATCAAAGGGCCGGACGTGCCGGTCGCGTCGCACCGGGCAAATGCTTTCGTTTGTACACGGCATGGTCCTATAAGCACGAGCTCGAAGATAACACGATACCGGAGATACAACGAATCAATCTGGGTAACGCGGTGCTGATGTTGAAAGCGCTCGGTATCAACGATTTGGTACATTTCGATTTCTTGGATCCGCCGCCGCACGAGACGCTCGTCTTGGCGTTGGAGCAATTGTACGCTTTGGGCGCGCTCAATCATCACGGCGAACTGACGAAATTGGGCAGACGGATGGCGGAGTTTCCCGTCGATCCGATGATGGCGAAAATGATTTTGGCATCGGAAAAGTGAGTGCGGAAGAGAAGGAAGTTTCAAACTCTCTTTTTAATTGGCGCAACTTTCAGGTACAAGTGTGCGGAGGAGATCGTGACCATATCGGCGATGCTCTCGGTGAACGGTGCCATATTCTATCGTCCGAAGGATAAAATCATTCACGCCGATACGGCAAGGAAGAATTTCAATCATATCGGTGGCGATCATTTGAGCCTCTTGAACGTTTACAATCAGTGGCGCGACACGGATTATTCGACGCAATGGTGCTACGAGAACTTTATACAATACAGGTAAATTGTTCCATAGAGATTCGGTATTTTTATTAATTCAAATTGGCCTTCTTTTTCTAGGTCGATGAAGAGGGCAAGAGACGTCCGTGAACAATTGGTTGGCCTAATGCAACGCGTCGAAATCGATATGGTATCGAACGAGATGGAAACGGTGAACATTAGGAAATCGATCACAGCCGGTTATTTCTATCACGTGGCACGATTATCGAAAGGCGGATCGTACAAAACCGTTAAACACAACCAGGTGATTACTTTATCGATTCGACGATTTATTAATTTAGAAGTTTTATAAAAAACTAATGCGTTTTTTACGCTTTATTTTTAGAGCGTTACCATACATCCAAACAGCTCGTTGTTCGAAGATTTACCGCGATGGTTATTATATCACGAATTGGTGTTTACCACTAAAGAGTTTATGCGGCAAGTGATCGAAATCGAGAGCAAATGGTTGTTGGAGGTGGCACCGCATTATTATAAACCGAAAGAGCTGGAGGACTCGACTAATAAGAAGATGCCGAAGACGATCGGTAGAACGACAATGACTGATTAATAATGATGTTATTGTGACAATGATGATCATAATGTAAATAATGGACAGTCTTTTGTAAAATATGTAAATTTTTTATTGTATTAGACATAAGTTTATCATTTAACTAGCTATAACATTCTACATGTGCGCGTGGGAAAATTTGATTCCTAATGTAAGCAATCAATTATTTCTATTGCACGTTTATGCTAATAAACAATTTGCAGCAAAGATCGTAGAAAGTCACTGCGAAAATCGCATGAAGTCCAAGTAGTTTCTTGCAAACTGAAGTGCTGCATTTAAATTATTTGATTTTATAAGTCTAATCAGCTTGTTATTTGTTTTGTACCAGAAATATTGATTTTTCTTTTTTATGTTTGCGTTTATTGACAAAACTCCGTCTCACTTGCAAACAATGGCCAGAAGACGCCAGTTCTTTACCGCGTAAAAGCAGATTCGAGCAAATCGTAAGTTAATCGTAATCTGAAACTTTTAAAAGTTTCTTCTTTGCAAAAATCAAATTAGCTAGATATTTATCAGCAAAAAGAAACGTTAATTTTTGCCACTTCTTTCAGAATTGACAGCTCTATTGTATTTA
Source organism: Hololepta plana (assembly GCA_963695495.1). Taxonomy (NCBI): domain Eukaryota; kingdom Metazoa; phylum Arthropoda; class Insecta; order Coleoptera; family Histeridae; genus Hololepta; species Hololepta plana. The sequence continues at coordinate 10,925,812 of OY968836.1, forward strand.
CACATCATCAACGTTAAATATGACGGACCAACAAGATCCTTGCGATCCGTCACCGTACAATTTGACGCCCTGCGACAAGCCGCAGCCGATCGGTACCGGTGCGAATTTGTCGCCGGTCGAATCGCAAATCGCCGCACCGAAAAGTATATTGAAAGCAACGGATCTAACAAATTGCCAATGCGACGAGCAAGACAATCATGCGGCTCCAATCGCTGGCAGGCAACCGCCCGGAACCGTCGATCCGTTGACCAAAGTACCGGTACCGAACGAACTGCGACCGGTACCTGCCAGCGGCTCGGCGCCATGTTACTTGCCGCAACCGGAGGATGAACTGATCGCCGGCACGGGCGATCCAATGGGTCCGGTCGGTCCGTGGGCGACGGGACGCGTCGACTGGGGTCCGTTGGCCGGTTTAACCGGCACGCGACCGGTCGTCGATCGTTATTCGATATCGCGGTTCAGCGAGGGCGAATGGCGCAAACACAACAAGGACATGCTCGATATGGCAACCGGCGAACAGCACAAATCCAATTTGTACGTAAACGTTTCTGCAAAGTTATTGGCGAATCGAAGCATAGTTACAGATTATAAATCGATTTTCTTCAGGGTCGACTGGAACGGACGTCAATGCCTGGCCCAATCGGGTGCCGATGTCGACAAGAACAACGAGGACAGCAGGAGACGATTGGATCGTCGGTGTCAGGATGTGCACCGATGGAAGTGCGAATTGGAGAAGGCGATCTATGCCGCATCCGACGAGATCACGCTGGTGGAGGAACAACGGAAGCGATTGAAACAGGCGATGGCCGTTTTGCAATTACCGGAATCCATCGGTAAATGATTTTAATAGTATCGCAAACCGTTCGCATAAAATCTTAATTTGTGATTGCACAAAATTTAATTACAATTGCAGCCGGTGAATGTTTGGAACGCCGCACCGGTCGCTTGGATCCGGAACTTTGTCGCGACGAGGTCGAAGAGGAACTGATACGGGAGCTCGCGCTAACCGCCGAGATACGCGAAACGTTTCAGCGCACTTTGAGAGACATCCAGCTGCAGCTGTTGGAAGACAAGACGGCCAAACAGCGGCTCGAGTACGATTGGAGCGACAAGAAGCAAGCGCACGAGATCGACGCGATCAACACGAGCTTGAACTTCCGCTCGACGGTTCTATTATTCAAACCGGGATCGACCGTGCTGCCGGACAAGTACGGCACGCAGAAATCGCTACGATCGAACTATTGACTATCGCATTTTTTAGCCAATCGAGCGAAGACTATTGGGAGCACTTCACGAGCGAGACGCTCGACGAGGCGGAATCGACGCGTCAACGATCGATCGCGTTACGCGGCACCCTCGACGCCATCCTGGTGAACGCGTCGCGCGATTTACGCACGCAAGCGGATAAAGTCGATATGGCGCTCGCGAAGAGAATCGCGTGCACGGAGGAGGTCACTATACGGTTGGAGAACGAACTGAAGAAGGTCTCGCGACTCGGTCGATTGCACGAGGAGCTTTCGTTGACGGTTAATTTGTTGAATAGATTCTGCAGCGATTGGCTGACGTCGAGGACATCATCGACGATCTGCGTGCGATGATGCGACGGATGGATTTTGCGATGAAGTGCGCGCACACGCGTTTAGACAATCGATTGCAGAGGCCACGCGTCGAAAATGCCCGCGATTCCGCACATTTCGGGTACGACGTTCACCATTAACTAACGATGAGTGGTAGCGATTCCGAAAGGAGAGACTGCAATTGAATGTTAGCAAATGTTGACTAATTAAATCGATTAATTTGTTGTTGTAGATTAATCGAAGAGGTCAAATTGATCGGCGATAACGTTGCCGCATTGAATGCCCAACTGAAGCAGGCGGAAGAATCGCAACGGACGTTGATTAAGGGCCGTAGCGAACTCGAGCGCGAGATTATGGTGAAGCGGAAAACGTTGGAAATCGATCGCGATCGTACGCAGTTGGTGCGCTCGCATTATCCATCTGCAAGCGCATTGTCCGGTTATTAAACGTCAAGAGAATTCTTGCAAACGGTGGACCGGAAGCCTTATTATTGTCTCTGGTACAATTGACTTGAAAATTTTTGATAGTAAAGCCTTTATTAAATAGGCGTTTAATTATATTATGCTTTTATTATGTCTACCGCACGCAATTCTTCCTTCTTAATCTAATCGAAATTGAACGTTTCGGTGACGGCGGTCGATGGATTCTCGACGATACGCCGCCACACTTCCGCATCTTTATCGATGACGATCGAGCCCAAGAGCGTTTTCTTACCGATCACATTCTTGCACATCAATCGCAACACGATCCGTATCTCGTCGATGTAGAGCCGCTTGAAAATCACGTTCGACGTCGCCGTGTTCGACTCGATTTTCATGCTGATCGTCGGCTCGAATTTACCGCTCTTCCATTTCGTTAGCAAACGGTCGTTTTGCCAAACGGTCAATTTAAAATATAAGTTACCTACAATGAAATGACACCATCGATGCGATCAATGAATGAAATTCCGATTGGAAAAGAACGTTATTTACCGCCGATCCGTTCGTATTGTTGCATCGTTTGCATGCTGCAACGGAACCGCGTCAAACTGATCATGATCGACTCGTTGTTGCCGTCTTCGCTGCTCGAATAATCGATGATGATCTCCACCGAAGCGTTCTTCTTGCTACTTTGCTAAGAACAAAATAAAGAAACGATAAAGATCAATCAAGTGCTACGCTTTCTCAAAAAAGTGGCTGGTTTCTTTGCAGCCATTTTCGCGTGCACCCTTCAGTTGCTTGCAGTAAAGTGAAGAAGTGACTGAAAGACCATCAGGTGCAAATTAATGGTGAATGCGAATTAATAATCGATACGTACGGATTCCATTTGTCCACAACCGGCCGTTATCGAACTGATTGGTCGCCATATATCTGGTGTAGCGTGATAATTGTTCTTCAATTTCAACGTGAACGACTTCCGATCCAAATAATACGTGACGCTACCGACGAGGCGACGATTATTGAAACTGATCGTATTCAAACTTCTCGGTCTATACGAACCGCGGAAACCGCTTCCTCTACTAAAATCGCCGTTCGTTTCGTCCTCTTGGCTACCGTTCAACGTTAAGATACTTTTGAATCGGTCACGCAACGATCGCGACCGCCGCAATCCGCTGCTGTCACGCGCGTTGCCCTCTTTGTCCGCGTCCAGGACGGCGTAAACGGTGAACGCGAGGAATTTCCCTTTAAACGGATCGCCGCCGTCCGCCGATCTCTTCGTCATGCCGCATCTGTTCAAAGCGAACGTGAATTCTTGATTAAACACCGGACTCGTCTCTTTCCTCACGATCTCCGTCTCGAATTTCTCCTTGTCCGGATGTAGCGTTATCTTAATTTACGACAAAAGGAAATAATAACGTAGAACTTTAAAAAAATTATCATCGTTCTTACCTTTGTTAAGTAACCTCTCGATTTGTTGTTGCCGTAACACGGTGGTAAATTCCTCGCCGATAACAATTTCACTTTGAGGTCGTACGACGAGTAAGCGACTTTGAAACCGATCTCCGCTTTATTGCTGTCGCGATCGTCTGCGACGGCTTCATCGTTCGAATCGCTTTTCAACGGGCGTCGTAGCGCGTTAATCCCGAGGAAATCGCTCACTTTCCTCAAATTATTCGTCATCCTACCGATCTAGCGCCGCAATCGTCATCAGTACGATCGAGAACTAATAAATGGCAAAATTGGGCAAACGGTTTTCGTTTGCTCAGAATAATAGGATCGAAACGTGCAAACGCACATACAAAAATGAGCAATCTATTCACGAATTCACTTTACACGGGCAAGTGAACAGTTTATCTTGCTTTTTTTTTGTAATCGCCACTTAATGCCGGCTGATTGTTGTATAATTTAAAAGATGCACATTGATGATGATGATGATAATATAATCGTATGCGTATGTGGATTGATGGGTAGAAGACGTTCTCTATTTACGATGGGAAGTAATGGTTTTAATTCCTTTTAGAGGTCGAAATGATCAAAAAAATTTAAACCGTTTATTAGAGCTGGAATTTAAATTTAAGAAAACCATCGGGCAAAACAATTTATTTCGGATGGGTGCAGGCACTGTCGATTAATTGAAATGAAACCGATGGCGAGATAGGATTTTGCAACATGATTACGATGCTCCTTAACTATTATAGATAAAAAATGTACTTTTATAAATGATAAGATAAGATTAAAAGGTATTAATTTACAAATAAATGTTAATCAACAGTTGCGGGAATTTCCGCAAAAGTAATTGGATACAATCCAGGCAAAACTGTTCGTTGTTAATTTCTTTTTAAACAAGAATCAATTAGAGATCTCATGCTAATGCTTATTCTCTCTTCATGATGGATTGCATCGGTTCAAATGGTTCCCAAAAACTCATCGGTACAATCATCGATTATTTTGATTCTCACGTAATTGCGAATTTCCTCTTTAAATCAACATTAACTAGCAATTAAGCAGTTTATTTCCTATTGTTAGACTATTATAAACATTTAAAAAAGACATGGCAAATTATTATTACAAGATACCTTAATGCAAACAAAAAACTAATGACGCAGGCATTGTTCGCATCGATCATCATCTGAACATGTGCGAGAACACTTTACGCAAAAATGGATATTTGCCGGCGCTACAAGTGCCGCGGAAATCGTCCAGCGACAAATCGTAAATTAGCACGCCGCCCAATTCTTGCCGTTTCACGTAATCCAATTTCTCATAAATCGATTGCCTGTCATCGTACGAAATCCAAATACCAACATTATTATTATCGTGAGACGGCAGGACGTAACCGTAAGAATCTACAACACAAAAAGCTAGTGAAACATTAATTTCATAGTTTTATCTTACAATTAATAATTCTTCGATTATACAATCAAAGCAAAAGCAATCCTTCTTGTTTTAAACTTTATCTATCAGCGAATCTCATCAAAGTCTTCTACCAACTTTCTCCTAACTTTATATGATATTAGTCGCTCACCTGTTTGCGTTGTCGGATCAACCATTTGCGTGGCATTCGTGTAATCGCACGTTTCGTAACGGCTCAACAATCCCGGTTGTAACGTGTACGGTCCCGGTGCACCAGGACCGTCGGCTTTCGCCGGCGGCACCGTGTTCGTTGTCGTCAATCTCCACGTGCGCGTGTACGTCGGCAAACCGTACGACAACTTGTTCGCCGGTAGACCGCGTTTCAATAATTGGTCGATCCAATAATTGCCATTATCGTGCGCTCGTCTACCTTTCAATTGGTACAACGAGGCGGAATAATCGAACTCCTTTGGTACGCGATCGGCCGTTTGATAATCGAACGCCAACAAATTCACGTAGTCGACGTAGTTTTTGATTGCGGCCACATCGAAATAAGCTGAATGAGAAAGTACAGCATTGAAATGAAAATTGCGATATGTGCGGAAAAAGATCGATCATTTACCGGTCGAATTAACGTTCGGCAAGACGGTGACGGTTAGCATATGATTGTAACCGGATAGAGACGATTTCAAATGTGTTATAAGGTCGGTGAATTGATCGCGATGTTGAGTCTCGTGCTCGTCGACGATCGTTTCTTTCTCGCCGGCGAAGAATGTTTTCACTTTGTGCCAAATTCGTTTGAAGAAACCTTTAATCACCTTCGGTGGTAACCGTGGGAATTGATAGGCGACGTCGACACCGTCGAAGCCGTAACCGTTCAACGTGTTGATCACGCTACTCACGAATGCGGTACGATGTTGGGCGTTTTCGAGCTAAAAGAAAAGAATTTGAATGATTTTAAAAGAAGAAATGCATAATTAGTTATTAAGTTCGTTTTGAATGCCAATTGGAAACGTATTCGAAGCAAAAATTCGATTGTCATTTAGCAATGAGTTAACAGAATTAATCATCAGTTACAAATTTCTATAAATAGTTTGTTTTCTTATGCGTTTGTACTGTATTATACATTAGAGACCGGCAACAACGAACGCTCTTTTAAACAATCCATCTATCTTAATCTACAATTTGTCTTAAGCAATCAGCATGACAATCAATAAACGTGGTAAAATATATCTTGTTCCCGAACGCAAAATTTGCTAATTTGTGTACGTTACACGCGGACTTTCTTTTTGTATTTGTTAGTAAATTATTAATTAAAAATAGTACCAGCGCTTCGTATTTTTGCAAATTTTCATTATCGGCATCGCCGCCAACGGATAACAAGACTTTCAATTCAGGGAAGCGTTGTTTCAAACCGACGACATTCCGATAATTGCCCAATGCGTAATCCAAATGTCTATTCAACGGTTCGATCGTGTAATTCTCGTGGTTCAATATCGCCGCACCATAAACCAAATGCGTGCAATATTGTAGCGCCGGTATTATATGATTGAAATCCATTTGTCCTAAACCTAAAACGAAAATTCATGAATTAGCAAGTGATTAAAATTGAAAATAGGTCAATGGAAAATGTTATCATCGCTAGTTTATAAACTTGAAATTAAACCGCATCAATGTTCATTCGCTTACAATAATGTCAAAGGTTAATTTATTGCTATTATAAGATTTCCGCGAACTTAACAATTAGTAAATGCGATTATTTCATCTTTAATTACGATTGAAGTTTAAGTGAATAATAAGTTTCGAATTAATATTGCAATTAATTGCGTTACTCTAATTTCAATTAGTCGTAAGACAATAATAAGAACAGATATTAGAGCGAAAATTCGCACTAAATATCGCAGTCGCTGACTATGCTAACTTTGCGCAAAATTATGACTTTAGAAATAAAGTATGAATTAAACGAAAAAACTCACCATGATTAAAGTACGATCTGCTATCGTAATAGCAGAATATGTTGGATGCATTTCCGCGAGGAACGTCGCAGACGAAGAGCAACAATAAAATCGCAAACAATTTGCGGACGACAATCATCGTTGACGACGATTAAGCAAATGAAGTAACGACTAGAAACCGCAAACAAAACGTTTAGCAATGATGCATAAAAAATGAACAGGAGATGAGGCAATCCAATAGCTATAGATCGCAATTACAAAACGAAAAACGACTAAATGGGTGGGACTAATGTTTGCCGTTTATTCTGTTTTTTTTCCGTCATCTTCGGTCTTGATAAGAACCTTCGGAAATTTTACTTAACAAAAAATGACGTCACTTTCTAATTTTTCAACTTGTTCACTTCGCTAACGATCGCATTCAATACGGGATACGTCCGATTACTTTCGGTACAAATGCCACGAAAATCGTCCAACGATAGATCGCAGACGACGAAACCGCCCAACGATTGGTTTACGACGTACCCGACTTTCGTCGCGATCGTTTCCTCGGTCTCGTACATGAACCGATTTGCACCAGAACCGGACGTTGTTTTTATTAATACGCAATATTCGTATTTCGCCAATAATCCCGGTTCCTGCGTGTACGCACCAACATCGCCCGGACCGGTTGCTTCGTACGGTCCTTTGAGGGGTACGTTTGAAAGGATCACTTTCGATTTCCACGTACGAGCGAACGTCGCGATCGCCACCAGCAGTTTCTCCGCAGGCATTCCATTATCGATCCTAAAATAAACCACACATGGGGAAAGATTGATCGAATAGAATTCAGAATCTTACCAATATCGAACGATGTAATTGATGTTCTCGAACGGTCGCATTCCCTCGGTCGCGTACAACGGCGATGGAGAATTGATAGACTTTGGGTAACGCGTGGGCGTATAGAAATCGAACGCCATCAAATTGACGAAATCCACGTAAAATCTAATCGTCGGCACGTAGAAATACGCTAAAATAAATTGGAAACCGATGCTAAAAAGCCACCGTATAAAATCCACGAAGAAGTTACCCGAAGCATTAACGTTCGGCAACTGGGTGACGGTGAACATTAGAAACTTTTCGTCGAACAACGGGCGCATGTAACTGACCAGATTCGTGAATCCGTCCCTGTACAATGCTTCTTTCGCGTCCGGCTTCTTCGTGGTCGTGCCGCTTGTGACAAATTGCTTCAACTTTGAGAAGATCGACGACAATTTAAAACCATTATTGTCATGATTCGCCGGTTCGATGACCGGAAACGGCCAGGCCAAATCGAGACCGTCGAAACCGTGCGACGTCAAATACTCGACGGCGTGATCGACGAATCGCGTACGACGTTCCCTCGTTTCCAACTTTAATCATCATCATCGACATGCAATAGAAATTCGACAATTTATTATTAACCCGGTTGGATGGTAATTGAATCGTTACCAATCGTAAATATTTCTCAAAGTCCGTGCGATTCGTATTGCCACCGATCGATAGTAACACTTTCAACGGCGGCCGATCCAATTTCAATTTGGTCACGTTCATATGAAGTGAGCCATCCGCAGATGGATCCGTTAGTTCGATGGTGTAATTCGTTGGATTCAATGTCGCGTAGCCGTAAATTAAATGCGTGCAATGGTCCAGTGCCGGCTTCAACGAATCCACGTCCATAAAGCCGATGCCTAAGGAAAAAGGCGAATCGATTAATATTTTAATAATAAATACATGACGTTTCGCGATATAAACTCCTTTTGAACAGTGAATTTCAAAGATTTGTGCGACTTGCGAATCGTCCCGCACAAAAGTTTCGCAAAGTTTAAACGGTGAAGATTGTTGTTGTATTATGCAAATAAAAAGAAGTCGAGATTCACTCACCTTTCCTAAAATACGAATGGCTATCATAATAACAAACCACATTCGGGTTCGGAAATATTAAAGCAACGGCGCAATGTAAAAAGACGATCGAAATCAGCTGGATTGTCTTCATTGTTATTCGCAAACGAAAACTTGTTGCTTCACCATGTTAAAAGTACGAAATCTCGAATTTGAATGCGATTAATTTGCATCTTCGCATGCATCTGCGTCTTGGAGAGAAGTCTTTCTTTTCATTTGTGGAAGGGAATCGTTACAGTATATAGAATGTTAATTTTTTGCTCTTAATTGTAAAAACGTCGAATCGAATTTTAATGAACGATCGCGCGAGGGGATTTGATGCGCAAAGTAATGAATAAACTTAAAAATCTCGCTTCACGAACTCGATTCTATCATAAAGAGAAACTGTTCTTGCTTATTTACATGTTAAAATCATTAACTTATCAATTTTTGTCTTTTTTTTTAACTAACATCCAGTGATTGATGTAATTTAATTTAATTGAATGCAAGAATACATATTAATGAACGAAATTATTCGTGAAACGAGATTTAGTTCAACTGGAGCGAATCAATGATTCGATACAGTTATCTGTTTAATAACTGACGCCAACGAATAGATCAAACCCCATCGCGTACCGTTCGTTTCGAAAAAGATATAAAAATTGCTTTTATTTTTTACTTGTAGATGTTAATTAAACATTTTCGAACAAACTAAACAGAAATATGTTTTGCAACTTAATTGATAGACACGTAACAAAAATGAATTTCATCTGCAGATGAAATCGCCTTTTTCATAATTAATTAATTCCGCCATTTCTTAATTCCCTATCGTAGTCGTAGAGAATCGCAGTATAAGTTGCTTAAACGATGGCTCTCATGCTATTTAAAAAATAACCATTTAAACATTAAAGAAAAAGAGATTAAAGGAAACGCTCCAATATTTTCAATACACGCACGAATCATTCTATTGCGAGGATGATGGCGTTGTCGTCGTCGTAGCAGCGGGAGCGACGGCAGACGCGACTACGGTCGTTGCCGTACTACTACCGCTTTGATTGTTAGCCGGCTTGCATGCGATCATCGTCGACGTGCCGTTCGTGGTGTCGATCAATGCGATCGATTTCGGCACGTTCGCACTCGACGTCGTCACCGTCGTACTCGAACCGCTGACGATTGTCGTCAGGGCTATTATGTTGAGGGTTTTCGGTATCGTGCCGGATTTCAACACGAATTTACCGCCGCCAATCGTGGACGTCACCGTTTCCAATAGGTCCGCATTGCTACCGCTCTTCGGCAGATCCGATAAACTACTCACCGTCGACTGAAATGTTACGTTAATAAACGATTAATTTTGAAATGGCAGCGTTACGTTAACAGAGAATTAAAACTACTATTAAGCGGTTAAATCCTGAAGGCGTCCTAATGTTGGATTGATATCTTCAACATTTACCACGGGCTCCACATGCATAAAAACCAATAAATAAACCGCAGCTTAATCGAATTTTCCGCTAATAAGTTATTGCTTTCTATGCATATGAAGACTAAAATCTAGTTAATTCAATTCATTACCACGGGTATTAAATTGAGCGATTTATTGTTGGCGGATGGTACCGTGATATAAGATTTCGTCGGTTTCGGTAGGATGCGTCGCGTAGTGGTAACGTTTGATACGTTCTCGGGGCCGCCGCCACCGCCGGCGGCGTTCTGCGTGCACTTGCTCATGTGCTTCGGCCAGTGCCATCGCTGACATGGGAATCCGCAGTAGTTGGTATTCCAGCAGCAATAAAACTGGGCCTCTTTGTAACAATTGGCGCACCTACGACAAAGATTGAAAAAAATCGGTTCGAAAATCGAATATTCCCATTTCTTCTTCTTGACCAACCATTGTTTCGATTTGGCCTCTTGCACTCGATGAATGGCGTCGACTTCGCAAGCGGCCTTAATCTCCTGCATCAATTTCTGCTTGTCCTCGCGGAAACTCTTTTGCAAATCCTCGAGCGTGTCGCTGAAATTCTTCTTGATCTCCGTCATCTCTTTCTCGTGCTTCGACTTTAGGCGTTCGACCTCCAGTTTCAAACTGGCGACCGTGATCTCCGTACTGTCCTCCTGCTTACCGATATCCTTGATCGTCTCCACCAACATGCTGCGAAAATAATCGCTTATCTGCGCGAACAGAAATTTGGAATTGATCAAACAATTTAAACTTTCGAGACGAATTCACTCACCCTGTACGCCATCGAGTTGATTTTCTCGGCGACGGGACCGGCGCTACTCGGTACATGATTATCCTGATAATCGTTCTGCAATATACTTTGCGGCTTCGGCGTGATCGGCGGCGGCGATCGACGCAATATACTATTCACGCTGGTCGTCTTATAAGAGGGCGCCAAATTGTTCAACATCGAAATGATGTGATCGTTTAATGCCACCTGATTCGCCTTCGACTTATTAACCACCGTCGTCGTGTTTTGCACCTCGTTTTGCACCGCTTTCGGCACTTCGTCGCGCGGCACCGACACTAAGAGAGCGGAAACAGAGCGCACGTTCGCGCTGGCTGGAACAGCAGTGTGTTGCGAGTTCGTCGTACTCGCTTGCACGGCAGTAGTGACGATCGGCGGTAGAGGTTTCGATACCGGTACTAAACTCGGCACGTTTGCCGACACGATCCTCTTATTGCTGTACGTGTGTGTCGGTTTAATGTTTGGACTGTTTCGAATGATGTTCGATAGGTCTTTGTAGGTGTCGCCGGGCCGCGGGAAACTCTTTTTCGCCTTCTGCTTCGATTCCGGTTTATCGTCCGACTTCGATTTCGGCGATTCACCATTGATCAATACGGATCGCGCGGATAATTTCTCTTCCGTCTTCGAACGCGTACGGATCTCGCGCTGTTTCTTATTGTCGTCGCTGGCGCCAGCGCTGTTGCTGCTGCTGATACCGACGTTACTCTTCTCTTGGATGTTCAACGCTAAAAATATCTCTTTCTTCTTCTCCAACAAAGCTGCCGTCTCGGTTTGTTGTGCGGACGTCGTTGTCGGCGACGTTTCCGCAACTTGTTGTTGTTGGTTATTGGCTTCGGGCGGTGGCTTCTGTTTCTCCGCTTTTGCCTTGTTCAGCTTGACGGTCAATAATTGTTTATCCAATACGGATTCGCTCTTTCGCGCCGGCACCACCGATATTGACTTGATGTCGACCAGTTTGATGAATTTCGCCGGCGGTTCGGCTTCGTCGACGTACTTCTTCTTCCCATCGACCGCTTCCGTGTCCGTATCTGTCGGCGAATTCGACGTGCCGACAATAACTTTATCCGCTGCTTGTTGCTGATCGTGCTTCCGTTTCGACAAATCGATTTCGCTGTGCGACCGTTTCATTTTCTCTTTATCATTCAACGACAGACTAACCGAATTGACGCCGATTATTTGCCGCACTTTCTCCATCGTTTCGTCTGCCGTTTGAATATCTTTCAATTTCATCATTATCTTATCGGCCATGTTTAATTTCTTTGTCAGATCTTGTTGTTGTTGTTGCTGATGCTGTTGTTGCTCGGAATTCGTCTCATCGTTTGCTTTGGTTGACTTTTGCGAATTATTCGAGAAATGCGACGAATCGCTGTGCGTGCTTTGAATGCTACTGCGACGGCTGAGTTTGTGGGGCGTTTCGACGATCTCTTCGGCGGTCGTTCTCTTCGACGCTTTCGATTCGAGACTACTGGTCGATATCCGTTTATTCATACTATTCGAATCGTTAACTTCCTCTTCTTCTTCTTCCTCCTCCTCCTCCTCGTCATCCTCCTCTTCATCTTCTTCGGATATTAACTCGCAATCGTCGTCGCTATCGAGTATCTCGTAAGTGTTAATCGGCGCCGCGAGGATGGGGGCGGCGACGGTCGTGGCGGGGGATGTTTCCAATTTTGTTTTTTCATTTTCCATGGTCTTCGATTCGTCTGCAACCGTTTCTTCGGTGGACAATCGTGTACGATAATTCGGTAGGAATATTTCCAATTGTTTCGATTCCTCTTTCGGATTGTACGGTGTCTTATACGGGGCATAATTGAACACGCCGTAGACTTCTTTCAATTTCTCGATATGTTCGTTTAATTCCTGAAATGAAATCGGTTAAATCTTTGACATATTGATGTAAACTTATGATGCAAATTAATCCTACAAGCTATTTGATTGCAAACTTAAAAACATTTTACATGCGAATCTGGATTAATTCTTCACATGAGGCTAATCTTTAGCATATAAAACCCTTTAACTAAGCTTATATTGATTGAAATCGAATTGTTTAAGGTTGTAAGTAAATTTGTCTAGATATTTTACCTCAATCGATTTGGAAATATCGGTACGTTTCTGTTTGTATAAATTCGGATCCTTCAACGAATACAAAAAGCAATCCTTTACAGGAACCCACGCACGATCATGTGCCCCAAAGAATCGTACGTCGACCATACCGGAAGCGTTCATCGACATCGCTTTCGCCGGCCAATATGGAAAACCTAAAAAGTTGATTAGCAAATAAAAATGATAAATCACGATTGTTGCGTACTTTTCAATTTTGCCCAAACAAGTATATGCGGTTTGGGGCAGACTTCGATGAACCATTTCGTGATGGAGTTCGCTTTCAAATAGCACGTCGGACAATTTTGGATCTCGTTCATTTCCTGTTTGCAAGTCTTCATAATGGCTTTGGCCGTTGTCGTCAGTTTCGATTGATCTGCGTGTTACATATAGAAACAAGTTGTTGTACTCTTATGCAAAATCATCATCAGATGATGCACTTACAGGAATTGAAAATGATGCTATTATGCAGGATCCACCTGGTGTCGGCTTCGAATGCTGTCGTACTACCGTAAAGATTGTTTCTCAAGTTTGTATCCAACTTGGTTAAATCCATTGGATTCACGATGTACTCTTTATAGTCTGGGAACTCTTTCTCGTTGACCGGCTTGATGAACGGTTCAGTCTAAAAAATTTCAACAACAATTCATGCAACACTTTAAAACAAACAGTAACAAATATGATACCTCACTGCAACGTATCATACGTTTTAAAGCAAACTTCAGTAGCACACACAAGTGATCCAAATTCATTTCTTTCAAATATGCCGATCTAGAATTAACAAAGATAGGCAAATATTCAATAATAATAATAATCAATCACTGTTACGTGTAGTTTCAACTCACCTAGTTTTCACACTTTCAGCATTTAATATATTCACACATTCTGGACATTGCCAATGCTCTGGATCATTTATAACTGTCTGTTTCATACATTTTGTGTGATAGGACCTCGGGCATGTTTCACAGTAAACGGTAACGTTACCATTGTGGCAACGCCAACAAAAAGTGTCTCTGTTTGACTAAAAGTAATTGATCAAAATTAATTTTAGGAAAAAATCACAACTAATGTGAGCAAGACAACAACAAACAACTGAGCCCAAAAAGACAATGAGTTCAGCAAATGCTAAAAGGCCGCATTCCTCAATTAAATTATTAGTACTATTTTTTAAACAATTAGCTAATTGATTTACAATAATTAACGTTATTTACCTTATTCATTGTTGTATCAATTTTTAAAGATTTTTTCTGCATCTTCTCACCAACATCAGCGCCATCTACAACGATATCGAATGTCACATATGCTTCCTCAAGAAAATCGAAATTTTTCTTTAGCTAATCCATTTGTAATTTACCTGTGTCATTTACGACGTCATCATCTTCGCTCGCTTGTCGTTTCTTCTGCTCGCTCGTTTTGCTCGCATCGATTTTCTCCACGAGCTTCGTCACCGGATCGATCGACCTTCTTTTATGTGATATATTCGTCTCTAAATTTGCTTCTTTATTCAATTTTAATAACATTTTAAGTTCCCTTTTACCTTTCGATGTGTTTGTCAGTTCCATTGACTTATCGGAATCGTTTAAGTCTTTCTCTGAATCCTCATTGTTAATGCTCGAATCAGATGTATCGAGTAGGATAGATTTAATGCTCGCGTCGTCGCTTGCGTCTTTTGCAGCCGGAGCATCATCGTCTGTCTTTGTTTGCTCTGCCTGTTCAGTCTCATTCTGTTCAACAATCATTTCTTCTTCACCTGCCATCATCATGTTATCATCTTCCATTATAGCATTCAATCAAATCTCTTCATTTGAAACACAAACAATCAGTTGCTATTCAAAAACAGGTATCAGCCACCTAAAAAGAAAGCACATTCAATGAATGGTAACATAATTGCAAAAAAGGCAACAATCATTAGATAGAAATTATTAGGAACTGCAATACTTTACCTTCATCCAAATTTGACGGCCATTTATTGTTTATCTAACGAATGAAGTAAATCTTGCGCCAATTTTTACTCTCATTGATTAATTTAAATCAATTTGTGACCGTCCAACGCACAAAAACACTGGATGCAATTTGCATTTACGATGCCCGAAGAATTAGTATGCGCGACATCTTTGAGAATCGATCGAAATCTTGCATACGTTTCTCGATTTTTTAAAAGTAAAAAAAAGCATTTATTTGAAAATTAACTGATGGTTTCTGAAGTAAGTATCTTCTCGCATTTTAAAATATTAATCGAGCCCAATGAATAATAATCATTTTAACATTCATAACTAATCAATTGAATATAGGCAATCAACTTGACGTTGAAAAGTGAAATGGTGGCAATTTCAAAATTCTCTTCCGAGATTTTAATTAATTTCATTTAAGAAGAATCATGCAATTTAAACTGTTATAGAGAGGCATTGCCAGCAAGATAATGTCAATTAAAACTAAGAATTTCATTCGCGCGCTTCCGGCAGGTAATCTCCTTTCAAAACAATGATTAAGAATGGACCTGGAGGCGTCTTATGTAATACGTGGAGATTATTTAATGGCTTGTAAATTGAAAGAAAGTTTAAGCGCGTTGTGCAACAACCGAATTGGGCTTTAATTTCCGCTAATTTTGCAAACGGATAAAGCGAATAATTGGCATGACATTTTCGTCTCCATCCACGACGAATCCTTAATTTCGAATGGAATTTATAGAATGTTAAATTTTGCAGAAATCCTCCTAAATCAATTGCAAATCAATTTAACATTTTACACGTGAGAACGTATCATTTAGCGTTTCGATTGCGCATATCAAAACGGATTTTATTTCAACGTTTGAACCTGTATTTTGTGTACGAACAAAGACAATTCATCCAATCATAGTCGGTGGACAACAAGAAGCAGTAATCAACTGTTAGCAACCGACGAATCTACTTGCCTACGCGAGCATCGAAATCGCCCGGCGCGCACCATCTCAATCGGACGATAGACGACGGACGAATATATTATCTTTGGGACGAATCATCTTGCACTCGTATTCGCACTCGCTTTTCCTCTTCTCCTAGCCCGTTTCGTTTTTCATCAAAACCACTTTCTACCCGACTCGACGTTGTGCCGGCCTTCTCCGCCTCGTATATGTATACGCGATTCTTGCGCAACTTGTACCCCAGTACGTAACAAACGAGTGAGCCGGACGGAAGTATATTATCCTTGGAAACAAACGACACAATTAAAGTTGGTGCGGCGTAGAGCAGTTTGTCGAACAGATTCGCGGCGATTTGCGAGCGATTTCAACGGTTTCCTCCGCAAGCAATCGGCAACCGGTGACGAAGATGTCGTGTGAAACAGTGCAAGCGAGTGCGTGAACAAACGAGGATTAAAAAAAAAAAAGCGAAACGAACGAGCGGTTTTGCAAAATCGCGAAGAGGCAAATCGAGTAGGATGGAGGGCAAAATATCGCACAGCGGCCTGCTGGCGCGATCGTTGGAAGGACACGCGGCGCGGGGCATGCAGATCAAAGGGCACGAGGACGTGTGGGTCGAGATCCAGGCGAACACGTTTCGCAATTGGGTCAACGAGAACCTGCCGCAAGATCTGCGCGTCACCGATCTGTCGCAAGATCTGTGCACCGGCGTGCGATTGTGCACGCTGGTCGAGCAATTGCAGCGGCGACCGATCCGGCCGTCGTGGAACAAGCGGCCGATGAATCAGCATCATTATTTGGAGAACGTGACGGCCGCATTGAACGCGATCGAGCAGGACGGCGTCAAGTTGGTCAACATCGGTAAACGGACGAGTTTTATTCGAATTTCGCTTGTTCAGATGATTGAAAGCCTTTTGTTGAAGTTCCTGCTGCCAGTTAATTTGTTTCGTAACAACATCTGTTTATTTTTCTTCTTCGTTCTTTTCTCCCCTCGCGTATTGTTTCGCCAGCGGATTTAACCTCACCTTTTATAGGTAGAAACGCACGTAATCAACCTACATTCAAACTCATTTACGCCGCGATTTTATACAGGGTGTCCTGCGCGAATGTATAGTGACAAACAAAAGCAGTTGTCTACTGAACGCACGTCTTAAATCAGTCTACTTTTCGCTTTTGCTTTGCCATCGCCAGAGTCTTATTTGAATTTGCCTTTTTTGTTCGCGAGGCGGGAATCGAGATCAATTTCGCACGTGGGGAATCCCTTAAAGGAAGACGCAAAATTGGCTGTTGTTGCGGTGTTAATTAATTAATGATCGTGCCTCTCTTCCGAAATCGCATATGCGGGCCTTTCAAAGGTGGATCGCGCTCGCGTATTGTCACTTTAGCAAGAAACAATGTCAGGGACTTTCGTTATTTTGCAACTTTTGTTTAACAGAAATTTACGTTTTAGAAAGCGCGGATTTTTGTTTTGTTACGCCCAAAAATAGAATCATTTGCTAGGAGTCCGTCTAATTGGTGGTAGACGATTAAATATTTGCAAACTTACATAACAATTGCTGCACGTGGGAATACGAAACGCTGCTTATTTTGTTGTTTTCGTTTCGTTTCTTTTTTTTTGACGAATCCGTCGAGAAAACCTTGAGATCAAAGTCGCAATCCAAAATCCTCGTCGATTTTCCTTTGCCCATTTCCAAATTTTTCGATCGCACCGGCGTATTAAGAAAACGATAATATTTTTCTTTTTGTCGTTGTTGTCTTTCAGGTAACGTCGATATAGTAAACGGCAATTTGAAATTGATTTTGGGCCTGATCTGGTCACTGATCGTCCGCTACCAGATCGGCCGCTCGAAATTTCCGCCGCGGAAGTTGATGCTCGCGTGGTTGCAAGCGGTCTTGCCGGAATGCAAAGTCTCGAACTTGACGACCGATTGGAATTCGGGCGTCTTGTTATCGGCGCTGATCGACTATTGCAAACCGGGGCTGTTCCCGCACTGGCGAAACCTCGGTCAGACATGAATTTTCGCCATCCCGGCAACCGGAAATTAATTGTTGATCTTTTCCCTTTTTTCTTTGTAGATAAGAACAACGGCATCGATAACTGTCGACGGGCGATGAACATTGCGCAAAAGGATTTGGGCATTCCGGCCGTCTTGGAGCCGGAATACTTGGCGTCGCCGTGGCTCGACGAACTTTCCGGCATGACGTATCTCTCGTACTTCATGAAGCCCGGTTCGCCCGGTTTCCACGCGACGTTGCGTTGGGTCAATTCGCGGTTGGAGCGACCCGTCAACGATTTCACGGTGAGGGTTTCTAGCCCCCGCGCGCGCGAATCGCTGATGTTCGATTTTCAATGTTTTCTTTCGTAGTACGATTGGAACGATGGCAAAACAATCAGCGAGGTGATTCGATCGTTGGGCGGTACCGCGACGGCTCCGGAAAAGTTACGCGGCGATCCGCATTACTGGGAGTCGAATTGGAGCCAGGCGTTAGAGTCCGGGAAACGTTTAGGTGAATGTTTGCCATCAAGTTTTCCTAATCTAGTGTAAGAAGTGGCACGAGTTGAAATTGAAATTTAACCAAGTAGATTTTGCAACTGAGACAAGCGAAAAATCGGGAAAGGAGTTGATCTGATGATGACACTCGATTGTTTCAACTTTTTAAACTTTGGCGTCGAGGATGCGTCACGTGTGCGAAAATAAAACTTGATCATCGCACAAGCAAAGTCGACGCGAAAAGAAACAAAATGATTTGGCCAAAGCGTCATTGTACGCACAACTTGTTCGCAATCTTTGCAATTTTATTATTGGCTACTACTCGTCATTAATATAATTATTATTATTTAACCTTGGTCGAATGCAAATTGATCATAATAATAATAATTGCGAGCAAAAAGTACGCGCACACGTAAAAGAAATTAGTTTTGATCATTCGCCGATTGCGAACGTAATTGACCAGCCAATTTGTCACATCAAAAGCGGACGATTTCTATTTTATTATTTTTTTGTTGATATAACGGCCTTTTTGTAATTTGTTTGGTAAAGTTGAATTTTTGCGGAATTTTGCGGATTCTTCGATTATGCGTTAAAATATAATTTTAACGGTTAAATCATTCGAATGTCCAATTAAACAAAAAAGAACGAAAGAAGAAGCGTTGACCGTTCAATCGCAATTTAAATTGTTATACGGAGTGATTTGGGAATTGGCGTGCATTTTTGCACTAAGTGCAATTTGGAATTCTTAAAGCGATTAATTAAGGCAATAAATGTTAGGGATCGATTAATTAGAGTTCAATTGTGAATTTTACATAAAGATTCATTAACTTTTTGAGGCTTTTCTTTTCTTCCAATTTTTCACTTTTATAGAAGGGGGGACCCTTCCCTACTTTTGCATTTTCGCACAATTTGCAATAATCGTATTTTGGAACTCTTAAAGTGATTAATTAAGGCAATAAATGTTAGGGATCGATTAATTAGAGTTCAATTGTGAATTTTACATAAAGATTCATTAACTTTTTGAGGCTTTTCTTTTCTTCCAATTTTTCACTTTTATAGAAGGGGGGACCCTTCTCTACTTTTGCATTTTCGCACAAATTGCAATAATCGTATTTTGGAACTCTTAAAGTGATTAATTAAGGCAAGAAAAGTTAGGGATCGATTAATTAGAGTTCAATTGTGAATTTTACATAAAGATTCATTAACTTTTTGAGGCTTTTCTTTTCTTCCAATTTTTCACTTTTATAGAAGGGGGGACCCTTCCCTACTTTTGCATTTTCGCACAATTTGCAATAATCGTATTTTGGAACTCTTAAAGTGATTAATTAAGGCAATAAATGTTAGGGATCGATTAATTAGAGTTCAATTGTGAATTTTACATAGAGATTCATTCACTTTTTGAGGTTTTTCTTTTCTTCCAATTTTTCACTTTTATAGAAGGGGGGACCCTTCTCTACTTTTGCATTTTCGCACAATTTGCAATAATCGTATTTTGGAACTTTTAAAGTGATTAATTAAGGCAATAAATGTTAGGGATCGATTAATTAGAGTTCAATTGTGAATTTTACATAGAGATTCATTAACTTTTTGAGGTTTTTCTTTTCTTCCAATTTTTCACTTTTATAGAAGGGGGGACCCTTCCCTACTTTTGCATTTTCGCACAATTTGCAATAATCGTATTTTGGAACTCTTAAAGTGATTAATTAAGGCAATAAATGTTAGGGATCGATTAATTAGAGTTCAATTGTGAATTTTACATAGAGATTCATTCACTTTTTGAGGTTTTTCTTTTCTTCCAATTTTTCACTTTTATAGAAGGGGGGACCCTTCTCTACTTTTGCATTTTCGCACAATTTGCAATAATCGTATTTTGGAACTTTTAAAGTGATTAATTAAGGCAATAAATGTTAGGGATCGATTAATTAGAGTTCAATTGTGAATTTTACATAGAGATTCATTCACTTTTTGAGGTTTTTCTTTTCTTCCAATTTTTCACTTTTATAGAAGGGGGGACCCTTCCCTACTTTTGCATTTTCGCACAATTTGCAATAATCGTATTTTGGAACTCTTAAAGTGATTAATTAAGGCAATAAATGTTAGGGATCGATTAATTAGAGTTCAATTGTGAATTTTACATAGAGATTCATTAACTTTTTGAGGCTTTTCTTTTCTTCCAATTTTTCACTTTTATAGAAGGGGGGACCCTTCTCTACTTTTGCATTTTCGCACAATTTGCAATAATCGTATTTTGGAACTTTTAAAGTGATTAATTAAGGGAAGAAAAGTTATGGATCGATTAATAAATGTGTCCAAATACAAAATTGTAGCAATCCGCGAAAAAACCACCACCTCTTCTTCAATTCCTACCTTATCGACCGATTCCAAGTTAACTCTTTAGCCACAATCGTTCGGTGCGCGACCAGCATAATTTAAACGATTTACCATCGCGTTAAAACTTAATTAATCGTTAAATCGATTAATATTCCAGGCGTGCAACCGGTACTAACCGCGAAGGACATATCGGACAAGAACGTCGAACATTTGGGCGTGATGGCCTACGCCGCGCACTTCCAATGGATACCGGAACGACCGCCGTTACACGACCTCATCAACGTCACTCTGAATTCGACGTCGGGCCGTGTCGGCGAACCGGTGAGTCCGTTCGAATTCGACTTTAGTTTTATCGCACGAACAAACGCCAAAAAGAAGTAAATCGATTAATGCGCTCGCAATTAACTTTCACCGCACGTTTTCCCGCAGACCTACTACCAGGTGACACTGTTAGACTCGAGCCTCAGCTATCGATCGTTGACGACGGAGATTCGCGCGCCCGACAATCGCCTCTATCAGCCGAAGAGTTTCGATAACGGCCACGGCGTCTACGTGCCGCACAAGGTCGGCATGCACGAGATCGTCGTGCGTTACGAGGGCGACGAGGCGAGCGGCGGCCATTACTTCCGCGCCCTGCCGCCGCACGTGGAGGTCGCGCCGCCCGGGATGGCGCCGTGCGCCCTCGGCTCCTTGGTCCAAGTCCTGGTGAACGCAACCGGTAAGTAATACACAATCGAAGACAAGAAGCAATTTTTGTCCCCGTCCTATAGGCGCGCCGAGACGCGAAGACATCCTGGTGACCGCCTACGGTCCGCACGGCCGACCGCTGGCCTGTCCGCTGACGACGACGCTCGACGGCACGAACAGCGCGACGTTCAAGCCGGACGAGGCGGGCGAGTGGCGCATCGAGATCACGTACCAGGGCAGGCAGATCCAGGGCGGCCCGTTCACGTGCTCCGTCTTCGATCCGCACGGCGTGCACGTGTCGAACTTGGACGGCGCGCTGCCGCTGGTGCCGCACGCGATCGACGTCGACTGTCGCGGCGTCGGCGTGCCCGGCGAGCTCGTCGCCGACGTCGTGCACGACAAACGGTCCGTCCACTGTCGATTGGAGCGGGTGGACGATGCCGGATTCCGCTACAAGATACACTTCACGCCGAAAGAGGCCGGCAAGCATCGCGTGAGCAAACGAAAAAAAGAAAAAATGACAGAAGAGCAACGAGGAAGCGTTAAATCGCGCGCACGCTTTCAGGTCTACGTCTATTTCAACGGTTACGACGCGAAAGGTTCGCCGTTCATGATGCGCGTCGGCACGCAACGGCGCGCGAAGTCGTCGAATTCGAGTCCGAACGCGACGTACCGCCACAGTCCCGTGCAGCAAGCGCGCGCCAGTCCGCTCTCGTCGCCCGCGTACAAAACGCAAGCGGTCCACGAGCGGCACAGTCCGAGCGCGATCGCTTCCGAGACGCACAAGTACGCGCAAGACTATCATCATCGCGCGAACGGCACGCCGAGCCCGAACTACCATCGCACCTCGAGCCCGATCGACGCGCCCAGTCCCGTGCAATTCCGCGAGAGTCCGTCGCGCCAAACGACGACGACGACGACGCACGCTCGCCAAACCTATACCGCCGAGAGCGGATCGTCGCGGATCACAACTCAGAGTCCCGTCAGAAGACCTCAGAGTCCCGTGAGAAGACCTCAGAGTCCAGTCAGAAGACCTCAGAGTCCTTTGAGAAGAGCTCAAAGTCCCGTGAGAAGACCTCAGAGTCCCGTGAGAAGACCTCAGAGTCCTTTGAGAAGAGCTCAAAGTCCCGTGAGAAGACCTCAGAGTCCTGTGAGGATAGTTCAGAGTCCTGTGAGAAGACCTCAAAGTCCAGTGAGAAGACCTCAGAGTCCCGTGAGAAGATCTCAGAGTCCTGTGAGGATAGTTCAGAGTCCTGTGAGGATAGTTCAGAGTCCTGTGAGGATAGTTCAGAGTCCGTTGCTAATGCAAGATGGTGGGTCGCGTCGCCGCTCGCAGAGTCCGGATTATATCAGCAGCAAGCGGTTGAACGAGCGAAAACGCGACACGAGCCCGTCCCACGGCTACGGCGCCGCGACGAAAATGTCCGAATTGCGGATCGCCAGTCCGGCGTTCGAGCGGCGCCCGAGTCCGGAGTACGGCTACGGTTCGGCCGCGCGTTACGACCGCAAGGTGAGCGAAACGTTCTCGACTCGGTCCTTCTGTCATTTCACAACTTGTTCTCGTCGAAAGGTGACCGAAACTCGTGCGTACCGCACGAACGGCCACGACGAGGTGGACGGCGTCGACACGAGTCCGATCGTGAAGGTGTCCGCGTGCAGCGACCGCGCGGGCGACCGTCGCGATTCGTGGGACGCGATCGCGAAGACGCGCAACGTCCTGTCGAATCGCAGCCTCGAATCGGTCGCCAATCTCACCGAGCAGCAACTGAACGAGACGCGGTACAAGCGTCGCGTCGAGGAACGCGAGGAGGAGCAACGGCACGATTCGACGTGTTACGCGAAGAACTACTCGCGCGGCGACTACGACGGCGGCACGAATTACGCGCGGAAGGCGAACGGTACCGCCGGCGGCGCCGCGTCCGTACGCGTGCAACCGATACCGGACGGCACGGTGGGACGGCCGGTCGAGTTCGAGAGTGAGTAATAAACCGGCGGCGCGATCGGCGCGATCGGCGACCTGCGAATGTTATCCGTTGTTGTTCGCGTTTTCGCAGTCGACGGTAGCGGTGCCGGCTCCGGCGACTTGGAGATCTTGGTCGAGGGCGGTCGCGTCACCTCGAGCGTACGCAGTCTGGGCGGTCAGCGGTTCAAAGCGGCGTTCACGCCGCACCAAGCGTTATCGCATCGCGTCGACATCCGCTTCAATGGCGACACCGTGCCAGGTAAGTACCGTGCTTTGCTATTGGGCAACGATTGCCACCGGAATGACTGACTGAAGACGGCGTAAATCGGCAAAAAATAATGGCCTTTTGCGTAAAATCACGTGGTAAAGGCACGTGAATTTGCGAGTGTTGCTGCTCTCACGAGAACGCGAGAGTTTCTGTGGGCGATAACTCTCGGGATTTCGAACACGAGCCGTCGCAAGGACGAATAAAAGATCGTCATTTTACCCGCCGATCGGACACAATTTCGTAGAGCTTCTCTCGCAATACAACGCAATGCAATGCGCGCGATGATGTTGACAGAAATCCGTATTTTAACGGATGGTTTATTATCTTGTATTATTATGACAGGCCTCGGGATCGCAGCTCTCAGGTAAGTGCCCAATTGCTACAATTAATCCGCGAATATTGCTCGATTTAACTGCAACAAATCCTTAAATATTGCAAGACATAAATTGCATCGCGGGGAAACGTTTAAATTTTAAACGCAGCAAAAAGTGTCGATGGTTGCTCTCGAAAAGCTTGAGAGTTATTGCTTTCACGCTAACTCTCGCGGCGTTTCTCTCGCCGATCAATTGCCGGAATCGCTCTACGAGAGTGACGCGCAATTTGTACTCTCGAGCAAACCGTTTACAGAGTGACTATTCGAAATCAAAGCAGATACCGCTGCTGACGATTTCGATGAAGAGTGTTATGGTTCGTTTGTATGCAGGTAAGTGCGAAAACGCTTCCTAACGTGCACCCCGCGAACTCTCCGTGCCGCGACGCAGAAGAAACGGCGGAAAGTTCAACGTCCCAAATATCCCCACTTGGGTCGTACGAAGAAATAAAAGAATGATGATGTTGGTGTCGATGGCGCGGAGGAGTAGGGCGAGTTCTGCCGTTCCACTGACATGAATGTCACCGATTTTCGATTTATGCAAAACGATTATCTTTCGACGACGAGTTCGCCGAGGAAAGAAACTGTTAGCTTGCTTCTATGCGAGAACGAATTCGCGATTTTCGAAACTTGCGGCGGACATTTTAAATTTGTGTTACGCCACTGCGAATTCGCAATGCAACACGACAATCACGAAGTAAGCGACCGGCAGCAACAGGTGGGGATACGTACACGTTTAACAAACGAAAAAAAAATAAGAGAGAGAGAGAGAGAGAGACAACGGACGCGTACGCGAGAGAGTCGAATGGAGAGCGCGCGAGAGAGAGCGAGACTTTTACGAAGTCGCTGGAATGCGTTTCACATTTATTACTTTTTTTTTGCTCTCGTCGGTCGTCTCTCTTTACTTCGCCGCTTCGACGGAGAACACCTGAGCCCTTCCCACATTGTTGCTTCGGCTTCTCTCTGTCGCTCGTCGCCGTCTCTCGCTCGTTCTCTCGCACGTAACCGTTTCCAATGCGGGGTCCAACATTCTGTCGGCGTCTCGCTCCCTCCCGCGTCCGCGTTCCTCTCCCAAAGAGCAAGTTTCTTTCATTTCACAACTCGTCGTCGTCGCGATCGCCGCACCGTTTACCTGGCGCAAGCAACGATGCGTTCGAATCGGTTTTAAGAGGCCAATCCGTCGACGGTCGGCTCCCTCTTTCGTTCGCTATCGCTCGCGTAGAAAAGCAACAATTGCGAGTCGCGCGCGACTGTCCGGTTTTCGATCGCGGGGTGCGCGTCATTCCGCTTTCTTTTCCGGTCGAAAGGAAGGCGAGTTTAACGATCGCGTTTGACGATCGCGTGTCGTGTGTTTCGTGTGTTTTGTGTGTGTGTGTGTGTGTGTGTGTGTGTCAGTGTTTCTTCGCTCGCCGACTACAAAAGTCTCGCTTTCCGTTTTCAAAGGCAGTCCATGGCACGTGAACATCATGTCGTCTAACTCGTCGATGTCCGTGCTGGGCGACGCGACCCGCCTGGTGCCGGTCAACGCGTCGGCCGTCTTCGAGATAATCACGAGCGCGAACGTCGCGCCGGACGATCTCGCCGTGCACGTGATCGCGCCGAGCAAGCGGGCGGTGCAGGCGCGCGTCCTCCCCGGCAACCGGTCGGGCGTGCAAAGCGTCGAGTTCGTGCCGGTCGAGGTGGGCACGCATCTGATCGAGGTCGTCGTCAACGGGGAGAAGCTGCCGTCGGGGCCGCTGATCGCGAAGGTCTACGATGCCGCGCTCATCCAGGTGGCGGACGTCGGCGGCGGCGTCGTCGGGCAACCGGTGCAATTCCGCGGTGAGTCGAGGCGATCGTGTGCGCACGTCGAATAATCGCCGTTTGATTGTTGTTTCGATCTTGCAGTCGACGCGAGTCAGGCGGGCGAGGGCCAGCTGGAGATCTCGATAAACGAGGGCGAGGTGCCGAACCACGTGCAGGTGGTCGGCGGCGGCCGTTGTCTCGTCTCGTTCACGCCGGACGCGGCGAAACCGCACCTGATCGACATCAAGTTCAACGGCGAGACGGTGCGCGGCTGCCCGTTCGTCTGCGCGATATCGGACACGAGTCGCGTCACGCTGAGTCTCGCGCACCTCGAGCTGATCCCGTTGCACCAGCCGAGCACGTTCCACATGGGCGTGGCGGGCGGCGGCGCCGCGGAGCTCGCGGTGGCGGTGCGCGGTCCCGTCGGCGAGCTCCCGGTGAAGGTGACCGGCGACATCCACTCCGGCTTCACCGCCGAGTTCACGCCGACGCAGGTCGGCCCGCACCACGTGACGGTCGACTACAACGGGCGCCCGGTGCAGGGGACGCCGTACGTGGCGAAGGCGTTCGACGCGACGCGCGTGACCGTCGGCCACGTGGCGCGCGGCACCGTCGGCCGCCCGGTCACGTTCAGCGTCGACGCGAGCGAGGCGGGCGAGGGGAACTTGGAGATTACGATATCCGCGCGCGGCCTGAACATACCGACGCAGGTGCATCCGCAGGGGAACGCGCGGTTCGCCGTCAGCTTCGTGCCGGCGGAGGCGTGCGATCACGTCGTGAACGTGGCGTTCAACAAGCGGCCGGTCGTCGGCTGCCCGCTGATCGTCGGCGTCGGCGGCGGCGGCAACGGGCCGAGCGTCACGTTGCCGGGGCCGGGGCCGGTGCACCGGCCGAGCACGTTGTCGATCAGCCATCCGGGACGTTTGGAAGATATCGAGGTGAATGTCGAGGGTAAGGGTTTTGCGCTATTGTTTGCGGTAGTTTGTTGCTTGCGTTTTGGCGGCGCGTCGTCGATTAGCCAACGAGTGGATCGTTATGCGAGCGAGCCGTTTTTTCCCTTTTTTTCTTTTTGCGAAAAGATCGAATTCGAAGGCGATGCACGGGGTTGTTTTGTTTTGTTTTTTTTTGGCGTAGAAGCGTCGGATCGAACGGAAAGTGAATTATTGTTTGCGTGCGATTGGATTCGAAAGGATATTGCAAAATGGAAAGGAACGAAGGTTACTCGGCGCATTATACAATTCGAAACCTTTCTAATCTCTCCCAGTAGAGAGAAAAAAAAACAAGCGGAATTTCCGTGTAAAAAGAAAGAAAGAGCAGAAAATACGCCATTCATTTGCAGCGATAATGAATAATTAATAACAATGTTGAACAACAATAAGGTTTAAAGCGATTTTTGAATTGTAAATCGCAGCAAACAATTCCATTTGCTAAATAAATAAGAAAATAAAAGGCAGTCGTCGTAATAATAATAAAGTGATAAATTTGCACAATAATTGCAATAATTATTTATTTATTTAAATTGGCCGAGCCGAACGGAGACAGACGATAAATAAAATAATGACTCGATGGACTTTGGTCTCGCTCTTAGTGGAACTTTATTCGTAATTTCTATTTTTCTAATGGGTTTCAATTAAATGCAATGTAAAAAAGTATTTCTGCAATAACTTCAATTAACATTATGCAACAATTCGCAGATGAGTCCCATCGGCAAACTCTAGTGGGCAAACTGGGATCGTTTCCATAGCCTAAAACAGCGGCTTAACTATTTTGCAAAATCCGCGTGGGACGCGTCGCAGATTTGCCAGATGTCGCCGAATTAATTAACGCAACCGAGAGCGTGAATCATAAGTTACTTATGAGACTTGCGAAAAGGATTTAATTTTGCAATAACCAATTTTAATCGATCTTTGTCCGGTAGCAATAATTAATCGTAGTCGATGTTTAAACAATCGGTAGGCTGCCAACATTTTACCTCTTTTTGTTTAGTTTTGGCAAACGTCGTGTTTGTGTGTGCAGCGAAAAAGTCCTTGATTTTGCAATTAGCCAATTTTTCGAATTCCTAATTGCATTTTCACCTTTGTTACGACAATATACCTCGTCGATAAATAAATAAAAATACAAGACGACCAGCAGGCAGCTGCAGAACAAGTGAATTGTGTCATTTACGGTCGGTAATTAGGCGTTAAAGGTCAACGAGTTACGCGCTTAATTAGATGTAAATTAAAGGCAAAAATATGTACCGCGCGAGCAGAAAAGAAACTTTAAGAAACACGTACAGGGCGATCAAAAATGTTTGTATTGCCCTTAGGCTCTTCTATACACGTTTTTAGCAATCAACAAAATTTCATATAGAGGCAAAAGAATCTTTACTGTCGTCACCAATTATTGCCAACATAAGAAATACCGAATCCTCATGATCTGTAAAGGTTTCCTCGTAAATTATTTTCGATCGTCAACAAATGAAACTAATGAAAATTGGACCAAACGTTTTGTGGTCACGCTGTACCAATCGAATCGAATGGAAACTTCGCGAACACTTAAATTTTAATCGCTCTTCGCGCGAAAACCTTTAAAAAAGTATGGCAAAGGACGTGGAAAATTGTCGTGGATTAAATTACATCCATTTATCTCCGTTTCTGGTCGACGAACACGGAAAATATGTCTTCGATTCGGTTCGCGCTTCTCTTTTTTCGAGCACGAACCGTTATAATAATCGACAGCTAAAGAAGTCGTGTTTGGGGGCGACAGAAGACATTTCAAATCGGCAGAGAAGGTAAAAAAAGATCAGCTGCAAATTGAAATGTCCTCATGTTCTGCATTTAATCCAATAATCTGCAGATGGGAAGATCCCTGTGCTAATGAGAGGACAAAAGACGAGCGGATGAGTCGAAGACAATGGCTTTTGTGTTTGTTTTCTTCTTTTCTCTTTGAAATAAAATATAATACGGAAAATACGTGCCGGTAGAACATTTAAACAGTGAGACGAAGAAGCGATTGTTTTTAACACACTTCGTTCTCTTAGAGGTCAAACATGTGCATTGCCTTTTTGTTTATTAGAAACTTATTAATATGCAAATTGCGATTTTCGTTATTTAGAAAACGTATTGGGAATTCTTTAAATTGCCGCAGAAGATTTATTTACGGTGATTGATGATGGCGGCGATTAATGATGGAAATTGCAAGAAACGGTTTCGCGAGTCGAACGATTTATTCATTGGCTAATCTGTATATTTTAATTTTGTGCAATTTTTTATTTTATTTACTTCACACTCTTTCTTTAGTTATTAAGCAATTGTGTTTTGTTTTTGAAATAAATAAATAAGTTTGTACTCTTTCTTTGCAAAAAAGAAGAAGAAATGAAGAAAAACCAATCCAATTTATTTGTTATAATTAATAAAATGTTTGCATGCCTCATCTTATTTGTTTCTTTTTCTCTTTTTTATTTACTCGATCGTCTCTCCGTCTCTCTTTCGGTTTTATTTATTTGCACCTTTTTGATCTCCTTTTTTCAGGTCACAGAAGACTTCTTTATTAAAACAAAAACGAACGAAAAAAATAAATGAACAAATGGGATTTGATTCGCGAATTATCCCCAAAATTAACACACCTACTATCGTTATTAATCGATTAATCTATTATGATTGTTAACTAACCTAACGTTCCTTAACTTTTCAATCGTTTTTAATTTAAAAACATTATGCGATTTGTTTAATTAGTTTTTTTTCCTTCACGGAATATCGCAATTTAATTTGAAGCTTTTGCCGGATTGTGCTTTTTCGCCATTTGTTATAATAAAATCATTTGTGATTTATTTGTTGCAAACTAATTTGATTGTAATTAATCATTTAAAACGTTTATTACGACGAGTTATATAAACTCGTTTTTACGAGAAAGATAACGGATCTTTAACATTGTCGAAAGACTGCAAACGAATTTTTAATCGGGATCCAATTTAAAAATCAGCCACCGACCCTGTAACGAAGATACGTAATTGAAACAGAATTATTGAGGAATTTCCGTTTGGGCGAACGAAAAGAAAAACGTTATTCTTAGACTTTCCCTTGTAATTTTCAACTTTTTTGTTGTCGTTAAAAACGCTTTTTTTGTTTAAAACTCGAAAAACGAGATTCTTCGTTTGCTTGTCGATGGACGTTTCGTCAAGTTCGTGATAGAAAGTCTAATTGCAACGATTTAATTATAAACTTTCTTGCCAAAAATTCTTTTGCACTTTTCCTCAATTATTCGACAGCTTAAAATGTA
This sequence comes from Hololepta plana, assembly GCA_963695495.1. Taxonomy (NCBI): domain Eukaryota; kingdom Metazoa; phylum Arthropoda; class Insecta; order Coleoptera; family Histeridae; genus Hololepta; species Hololepta plana. Next base: position 10,955,901 of record OY968836.1, read on the forward strand.
TACGCCACAGAAATACGGAACTCAAAATTTGTTCGGTCCAATGTTGAAAAAATATGTGGGTCAGTAGTTTATATCGCTGGAAACCGCTTCTTCCTCTTCGTGTCGGCATTTTTTTTCTTCAATTCTTCACTTCTTCAACTTTTCTGTTTTCCGCTTGCATTTAAACAAAAAGAAAGAGTACAAATAACTTTGCATTTAACTTGTAATATTCTGTGAACAAAAAAAAAACAAAACAAACGAAAAATCGCACAAATAAAAAAAAAACAACTAATCAATTTGATACTTAACCGTTAAATTTCGCAAACGAAAAACTAAGTCTAAATTACGATCCCTAAACTAAATCCAAAACCCCCGCGGGAAACCGCCGAACCACTTTTGCTAACCCGCCTCCAATCGCCGCTTGTTTCGCCGCCGATCGCGCAGGACCCGGCGGCCAAGCGGTGCCGACGCAGGTCCAACCGGTCGGCAACGGCCAGTTCCGCGCGGAGTTCGTGCCGCGCGTCGTCGGCGAGCATCGCGTCAACGTGAGCGTCAACGGGATCCCGACGGCGGGCAGTCCGTACGCGGCGAAAGTCTACGACGTGCAGGCGATCAAGGTGAAAGAGGCCGCCAGCGGCATCGTCGGGAAACCGGTCACTTTCTTAGGTAAAAGTTTCCCGAACGAGCGCCGACGCGCAAATTTATCAAACTTCTTCTCTCTCGCAGTGGAAACGAGTCAAGCCGGCCCGGGAAATCTCGAGGTGACCGTGAACGGCGGCCGCGTGCCGACGTCCGCACAGGCCCAAGGTCCGCACACGTACGCGATATCGTTCACGCCGCGCGAACCGGCGCCGCACTCGGTCGATCTGCGCTTCAACGGACAGGACGTGCCCGGCAGCCCGTTCAAGTGCCACGTGACCGCGGCGGCGCGCGTCCTCGCGCCGGAGACGCTCGACAAAGTGTCCGTCGGGCGCGCGTGCTCCTTCGCCGTCGAGAGCCCGACGCCGCCCGTCGTCGAGATACTGGGACCGGCGCGACGCACCTTGCCCACACAGGTGACGCGTTCATTTTGAAATTTGCGAAAAAGAAAAGAAAAAGAAAACGACGGCCAATTTGCTCGCAGATCAATCCGCAAGCGGACAATCCGGGCAAGTTCGAGGTTACGTTCACGCCGCTGGACGTCGGCGATCATAGCGTCGAGGTGAGCGGAATTTGGCCATGCGCGAAGCCGATCGCAACCGGTTACGAACTTTTCAGGTGCGTTTGCCGCTCGGCCACATCGAGGGCAGTCCGTTCCTGGTGAAGGCGTACGACGCGAGCCGCGTCAGCGTGACCGACATCAACGACGGCATCGTCGGCAAACCGGTCGCGTTCAGCATCAACGCGTCGCAAGCGGGCGCCGGCAATTTGGAGATCATCGTCGCCGTCGGCGGCCGCAACGTGCCGAACTTCGTGCAGAGCGAGGGCAACGCACGGTTCAAGGTCAACTTCAAGCCCACCGAGGCGGCCGTGCACACCTTAAGCGTCAGGTAGTTTATTTGGATATTCGGACACCCTGTATATATACGCATTTTTTTATTTATTATGTTTTACATTAGCAATCAGAATTAAAGCAAATCCTATAAGCTGATCTGTTGACTTAGAGCGTGTGTGCTCTATATTGGCATGGCGAGATTCCCTCCAATGATGGAACCTCTTAATTCTCTTTGAGATCAGCTGGCCATTGTCTGTTTAGTCTTCTATTTGGTGGTTCCAATAACGGCTGTAACAACGTGTTGCTGTGTCTATCTATTCTCTGGTAGTGTCCGATGCTTCTGGATTTTATCACATCTTTCACAAATGGAATTCGCAAGTCTTCATGGAGTGTTAGATTTGTAACGTACCAGGGTGCGCCAGTTATTAAACGTAGAATTTTTGATTGGCATCTTTGAATGATCGATATACTCGATTTACTAGCACAACCCCATATTTCAATTCCGTAGGTCCAAATTGGTCTTAAAATAGCTTTACAAATCAGAATTTTGTTTTCAAGTGACAATTTTGACTTTTTCCCCAATAGCCAATAGATTTCTTTTATTTTTAGATCTATTTGCTTTCTCTTTTTGATCACATGCTCCTTCCATGTTAGCATGGAATCTAAATGAAAGCCCAGATATCTAGCATTAGAGGCTCGAGGTATTTCTTTGTTGCTGAGAAGTATTGCTGGACATTGTTGTTTTCTCAGTGTAAAATCAATTTGTTTGCTTTTGTTTAAATTTATTTTTATCTTCCACCGTTTTAACCAAATTTCCAGTTCATGAAGATGATTCTGAAGAAAATTCGAGGCTCTTATGGGGTCCTCATGTGATGCAAGTATTATAGTATCATCAGCAAATGTTCCTATTGTTGTATTATCTGCTGTAGGTAGATCAGTAGTATATAATACATATAATATAGGCCCGAAGACACTTCCTTGCGGAACTCCAGACTTAATTGGATAATTTGTGGAAACTTCTTCATTAACTTTAGTTCTGAACTCTCTATCACTGAGAAAAGATACAAATAGTCTATAATACGAAATTGGAAAATACTTTTGAATATATTCGCATAAATTCATAATATACGCCGCTTTTTTAAGCACTTCGCAACACAAAAGTTTATCGTAAACACCATCAAGTTATTATTAAGGGTCCAAATTATCGTCCATTTCAATATCAGCCCCCGATTTCCTTGCTGGATGGCCAATTCCACGTGTGCAAAAGAGCTAAAAAACCTTGCAACTTTGCGTGCCCTCGGTCACCAAAAATTAAAACATTCCCGCATATCAGCATATAAATCATTCGCTGGAAAACTGGCAAAGTGGTGACCGACGTGAGGGCATTCGTAGATGCAAATTTTTAGCTCTTTTGCACACGTGGAATTGGCCATCCAGCAAGCAAATATGAGGCTGCGATTGAAATGGCCCTTTATCAATAAGTTAATGGCGTCTACGATATTTTTTTTGGTTGCGAGCTACTTAAGAAATAACGTTAAAAAACGGCGGATAATTACGCACCGACCCAATAATAACGCTAATAATTAAGTTAGCAATCGAATTAACCGTGGTTTTTTTTCTTCCTGCCTGTTCTTTCTGGATTAGGTTCAACGGTCAACCGGTACCGGGTTCGCCGTTCAACTGCAAAGTGAATCCGGGCAACATGCAACCGCGCGTGCCCGTCTCCGGCGCCGGCATCGAATTGACGGCGGTCGGCCTGCCGGCGGAGATCAAGATCGACGGCGTGCCGGGCGCGGAACCGCAGGTGATCGCGACGGCGCCGACGGGGAAGATCCTGCCGACGAAACTGCTGTCGACCGGCGACGGCTACGTGGCGCGCTTCGTGCCGGAGACGGTCGGCCGCCACGCGATCGCCATCCTCGTCAACGACCAGCACGTGATCGGGTCGCCGTTCAATTGCAACGTGTACGACGTGAACAAGGTGATCGTCTCCGGTTTGCCCGGGCGCAACAACAACAGCAACAATAACAACAACAGCAACAACAACAACAACAAGAACGAGCTGACGCGCGCGATGAACGAGATGAATTTGCGCGACCTGGGCCCGGCGGAGGTCGGCAAACCGGTGACGTTCAGCGTGGACGCCGCGCAGGCCGGCGAGGGCACGTTGGAGCTGGTCGTCTCGACGCAGCAGACGACCGTCAAAGCGGAGGTGGTCGCGTGCGCCCGCGGCCTCTACGACGTCACGTTCGTGCCGCAAACGTGCGAGGACCACTTCGTCAACATCACGTTCAACGAGATGTCCGTCGCCGGGAGCCCGTTCCATTGCAAGGTCGTCGATTCGATGCAGTACCTGCAGGTCGGCGCGATCGCCTACGTCGACTTGCCCGGCGATCACGCGCGATTAGAGATACTCGACGACAGCAACCATCGCGTCAAGTACGTGACGAGCAACGGGAAGGCGGAATTCGCGCTCGCCAAGATCGGCACGTACACGGTGCAGACGATCAAAGGCGCCGACGTCGCGACGACGCGCTCGATCCACGTGTTCGACACGAGCAAGCTGGAGGTCGCGCACGTGCCGGACGCGGTCGCGCATCGGCCGGCCACCGTCGCCGTGAACGTCGGCGGCGTCGGGCCGGGCAAACTGGGCGCCAGAGTGGCGATGGCCGGTCGCGAGGTGCCGCACAGCGTGCGACAGAACGTAGCCGACGCGCACACGTGGGAGATCGTTTTCCATCCGGTCGCGTGCGCGCCGCACCGCGTCACCCTCTACTACAACGACGTGCCGCGCTACGGCGTCCTCGACGTGCCGGTGAAGTCGTCCAGCGGCGAGCCGTGGGCGAGCGGCATCGGTCTGTATCAGGCGCGGATCGGCAAGGTCGCCGCGTTCAACATCGAGACGCAGGGGCGGCAGGCGCGCGAGTTCGACGTCGTCGTCAGCGGGCCGACCGGGTCCGCGCTGCCCGTGCGCTGCTATCAGACCAAGACCGGCAAGCTGCAGGCGGAGTTCACGGCGCGCGACGTCGGCCCGCATCGCATCGAGGTGCTGCACCAGGCGAAACCGCTCGACGACAGTCCGTACACGTGCGAGGTCTTCGATCCCGACAACGTGCGCATCGTCGATATACCGAGCGTCCAAGGGAACGTCGGCGAACGCGTCACGTTTAACGGTAAGCAAAGAACCTCGCACATTTCAAACTTAATGTTCGCCAATCGCTTGCAAATCAGCGACGACGAAGAATGCGGGCGACGCGGACCTCGAGATCGTCGTCACGAATCCGCTGCATCAAACGCTCGAGGTGAAACGGAAGCGGCTCGACGATCATCTGGTTCGGGCGACCTTCTTGCCGCTGCTGGCCGGCTTGTACCAGGCGTCGGTGACGTACGGCGGCGTGCCGGTGAAGGGATCGCCCTTGGCGCTGGGCGTCGGCCCCGTCGGTCCGACGCCGCCGCCGCGCGCCGTCGGCAAAGGTTTGGAGTGCGGCTACGTGGGCGAACGCACCGGGTTCACCGTCAGCAGCGTCGTGCAGCCGAAGGTGCAAATCGAGGCGGTCGAAGGGAACGTCGACGCGCAAGTGCAATGTCCGAAGCCGGGCGAGTACGTCGTCGCCTACACGCCGAAATGGGTCGGCGTCTACGACATCATCGTCAGTATCGGATCCAACGACGTGAGTCTTTAGCCATTTGCGATAGAATCGTAGGCGCGCGGTAGAAGTTTAAACTGCGATACTTCCGTTTCGATACTTCTTCGCATAAAGTTGTCGAGCCAACAGTAACGTCACCTGGCGCGTTTTCAGTTACCCGGTTCCCCGTTCCGTCCGACGATAACCGACCCGTCGGCGATCCGCCTGATCGGCGGTTGGTTGCCGTACCTGGACAATCTCGGCCGTCTGAAGTTGCCGGCGAAGCTGGCGTTCGACGTGACGAACGGCGGCCCCGGCGCGCTCGAGTGCAACGTGTCCGGGCGGAAGTTGAACGCGGAGAGGAGCGGCAACCGCGTGCGCGTCGATCTGACGGCGGAGGGCCTGAACGCCGGCGAGCACGATTTCGACGTGACGTTCGCGAATCGCACGCTGCCGGACTCGCCGCGCACGGTGATGGCGTACGGCGACCAGGTGGTGCTGACCGGCAAGGGGCTGGCGCAGGCGTTGTGCGGCGAGCCGGCCGTCTTCACGATCGACGGCACGAAGGCGGGCGCCGGCAATCCGGAGGTGACGCTGCACGCGGAAGAGACCAATCTGCCGGTGCCGGTGATGATCAGCTTGGCCGGCGAGAAGGTGTGGCGGGCCACGTACACGTTGAACATGCCCGGTAACTACCTGCTGACGGTGCTGTGGGCCGATCGGCCGGTCAAAGGATGTCCGCTGGTCGTCGAGGCGAAGGGCGGCGCGGACGCTTCGAAGGTAACGAAGGACGCGGAGGCGCGAGTTTGCCGTGCGTCCGCATTTATTAACGCTCGCTTCGCGTAGGTCTTGTGCTCCGGCGAGGGACTGCGGCAAGGTGTCGTCGGCCGCGAGATTCGCTCGTGGATCGACACGAGACGCGCGGGTCCCGGCGAGTTGACCGCCCATTGCACCGGCCCGCGGAAGGTCGCCTATTGCGAACTGTACGATCACGGCGACGCGACGTTCACGTTGAACGTGAAGCCGCAGGAGCCCGGGCGACACGCGCTCACCATCAAATACGCCGGTCAGCACGTGACCGGTTCGCCGTTCACCTTGAGAGTTGCCGGTGCACCGGATCCGAGCAAAGTACGTCGGACGGTCGAGACAGAAAACTTTACGTCCGGTTTCTCAATCGATGATTTTTTTAATTTTATTTTTATTTTTTTTCGTAAAGGTTCGCGTATATGGGCCCGGCGTCGAACATGGGGTTTTGGCGACGTTTCAGTCGCGGTTCATCTGCGATACGCGCGGTGCCGGCGCCGGCCAATTGACGGTGCGCGTACGCGGTCCGAAAGGCGCGTTCCGCGTCGAGATGCAGCGCGAAAGTCAAAAGGATCGAACGATACTATGCAAAGTAAATATTTTTATTTGCGACAACTTAAAGTTACAGTAACGTGTCGCTTGTTTCTTTGTAATTTGCTGCTGCTTTTTTTTTGTTTTAGTACGATCCAACCGAACCTGGTGATTATCGTGTCGAAGTGAAATGGGCCGGTGAACTGGTGCCCGGTTCGCCGTTCCACGTGATGATCTTCGATACGCAAGAGGAACTGCGACGGTACATTAACACGTTATGATCAGCGGATTGATATTTTATTATTATAACGTATCGCGTTGTTACACGTATTATTTGTTACTTTTAATGTTATCGTTATAATCATCGTCGTCAACAGACAGACAAACAAACATCATCAATCAATCATTGATCGCGATTGACGTGGGTACAAGGGGACTGGTTAATTATATATGTGTTATACGTTTATTTAAATTATTATTGATAATTATTCTCTCGATTTATACACTTTCACTAACAATTAAAACAATTTCTTTCTATAAATAATACGTTCTCAAAACTTTATTACTTGTATAATTAATAAAACGGAAAAATATTTTGTAATTAATAAATGTTTGTTAAATTATATGTTTTTGGTTTAGTTGTTTTCACCTATTTAAAAAAAACATTTCCCTTTGATTCGCAATAAATTAATAAAATGGAATTAAATTATTTAATATTTGAATTGTGCGCACAGTAAATAACAGATGGAGCAACCTGCATCAATTGCAAATGACATAAAGTTTTGCTTAATATTTGAATATTTAATGATGCTTTAGTGACATATGCAATCACTTTTATGAATTTATAACAAAACGTATAAATTACAGTGAATAATAATTAATTCGCCACAACTAGTTCAACCTAATTAAATGGTAAGTGCGCAATGCGACAGGTGTCGCCACGTGTATTAACGCACAATTTAATTATGCGCTACATTTATTTTTAATAAGTTGAATCAAAATTTCGTCAACTTTATAATTGTCATTGACGAAATTGATACCAAAGGCAGATTAATGTAATGTAAGCGAAAGAAAATAAGCAAGAAAAGGCAAAGAAAATAAACTTATAAAAAAAGGAAAATTAGCGGTAATTTATAATCGTTGATGCAAATCGTCGACACAATTAGTTTATTAGCAGTCGTACATAAATTAGAAAATTCACTATTGGTAGAGTAGGCAATAAGAAGAAAATTTAGTTCTTGTATTATTAATTTGCGAAAAACGAACTGACAATGTTTTGCTTTATAACGATTCTAGTACATATATCGTACGGTATCTTTTCATTTTTCTAATAAAAGCGAAAGTCCCTTTATTATTAGCACATTTTTTCCCATTTTCTAACGATTCTTGCAGTGGCATCGAGTTAAACTCATTCATTTTCAATTTTGCTATTGTCTATCGCATTAATAACAAATAATTCAGCCACTTAATAGTTATGAATGCTTAGCGTACTCGTTTTCTTTTTTGTTGCTTTTTAACTTCGATTCTTTTGTTATTATTGGTTCTTAATAAAAAAAAACTCTTTCTTTTTGTCTTCAAACACAAACTCTCTTTCTCTCGCACACAAACTCCAGCTTGTATAAATTATAAATAATAAAATACATTTTATTCGTGTTTTAAATGCTAACGGCCTTGTCCATAATATGTATGTCTTCGCTATTTGTAGGTCAAGTAACAAGGCCAATAATTTCTCCTTGGCGTATGTGTGTGTGTGTGTGTGACTTGGCTAACATACAACAGCAACGCACGATCGAAATGGTAATTTTCATACGTTCAAATCTTAGCTAAAATTTCCTTTTAAACTGATATTTAATTTAGGACTGACAACGTTCTATTCAATTCCATCCAACTTCACCTGACTTGATGACTCTTTCTTCTTACACGAATGCACCTCGCTTCATGGCAATTGTTAATGTTTACCATTAAGGAGACTTCGTCAAGACAGCTGCTGGTATAATACAACCATGTTTTTAAAATTAAAAAAAAAAATTATTTAGGTCGTACCAGATGAAAGTTTGTACAAAAATTTTTGGACGATTGCGGTTTGTAACTCGCTAAATGTATAAGTATATACATTTTTTACGGACTGATTCGTACTCGATGTTGTTGGAGAGAAGCTGAACATAAGAAAACATTTTGTTTAGCAATCAACAGAATTTTTTTTGAAAAAACATACAAATCTTTGGCTGCGATGTATTGGATCCGTTAATTTCCTGTTGCAGGCGCTACAATTGTGCATGATTTAAATTGTTGAAATTTATCCTAATTGTCATTCATTCGATTATTACCAACCCCCCGAAAGACTACAAAAGAGCTTTTAATAAGTTTCTTCGACCATTTCTTCAGATCAAAATCTCTTTTTCTTTAATTTTTGGTACTGCACCTACTTCGTTTTTGGGGTGGCCCTAATTTGTTGTTGCTCCTTTGTTTTTCGTCAAAACAACAGTTAGCCCCGAACTGTTAACAGTTACATCGAAAACAGTGTGAATTAGAGACCCAGAAAGAGAGAGAGAGAGAGAGATGGCAAAAAAGCAATTTACAAGAGTCATTGTTGCGATTGTTCCAATTAAGTGGAGTGTGACTATTTATTTACCACCGGTCGCACTTTTTTTTCTACTTTTCGCGATTTACACGAAGGGGACAATTGCAATAGACAGAGCGATTGATGCTTTTTTTGCGAAACAATTAATGGCCAGAAACAAGTTTTCAATTCGAATATTATCAATAATCTTTCGTGAATTAATTATGTAATTGTGTCCCATGTATCACGATCTAACTGTAAATCCTCCTCCTGTTCCTGTTTCTTTTTTTGTTTGCTTTTGCTTAATTTGCTCGAAGAATGAAGGATAAAAACAAACGAGAGAGAGGCCAAGAGTACAAATTGCAATAATACACACATACGCTACGTGTGGGCACATTTAAATGGAAGATTTATTATTATCATTAACTTCTACCTACCCAACTTCTTCGTCTCCTTTTTGCAAGCGCGTTTGTTTTCTTCTTCTTGGATTGCCGTTATTGTTATTACGATTAGTCGAAGACAAAGACACAATCAATTGATTATTTTTTGCAAGCCTTATTCATCGCTAAAAACAATAAGGCACACGTTTAATTGTCCTTAATCTGTAAGAGACCGTTTCGTTATTTAACAATGAAGAAATTGCAATTGGAGGTCCTTTGGGATGATTAAAACTGAAATTTTAGCAAGCAACAACAAGTATTTATAAAATTTGGAACAAAATAAGTGGCCATATCTCACTTTAAAATGCAGCTGCTTGCAAAAAGAAGAGCAACAACAAGAGCAACTAAAAGAAGGAAGAAAATGAATTTAAGAAAATTGGAGCAAGGATAATTATTTTATTTTACTTTCTTAGCCATTTTTTCCCCGGCGTTTCCTTCTTGTTAACTTTAATTGTTAAACAACGAAAGAGAAAAAAGGAAACGAACAATTGGTCCCTCCGGGTCGGAAGGCGGTTTATTATAGCTGCAATTATGCAGGTGAACTGATATACCTATCGGATATTGTTATACGAGAGACAATTGCAATTTCGCAATGTGTGGACGTATTGCAAGGAAAATTGCAACGTTTTGCGCGGAAGAAAAAATCATTTGCTATCATCTCGGTCGATTGTTTTATGAAAGTTCATCCACAATGTGGCAATAAATGACGATAATTCCATCGTATAAGTTGGCAACGCTTCACGCATAATACAGCAGTGCTGCCAACACAAAATTACTACCATTTACCGTTAACGTTGCATTAACGTTCGACTAATTAAAATTGAATTAGTAATCGTGCCAATTTGGTTCGTCGATAGACACATTTAAAACACTTTCTTTTTCAACTTTTTTCTCATCGTCTTTCGTCTTCTTCAAATTGATTCGATCGATTCGTCGGTTTTCGAATGTGACCCAAAAGCATATTTGCCTTCATCTTAAATGTGCGTACGATTAATTTAATTAACCATTTGCATATTGCTCATTATGATCGTGCATTCCTAAAGAGACATTGTAATTAATAATAATCGATAAAGAAAAGACGGGCGCACGATATAATAAATGAATGAAGAAGTGGTAAAAGATTCTAAGAGAAAGTGGTCTCTATAGCATAATAATTGCAAGATGAATAATTAAGAAAAATTTCTTTCTATTGTTCACAGGAGAATAAACTCTCGATGGACCTGAATAAAAAGTTACCTGAACGGATAAATGTTTAGTTTTTTTTTTCTTTCTTATTCTTGATTGACAGCAAAATTCAGCAAACTTAAAAATTCTCGCTCAAAATCCCAGAAATATTTACAGACGAAAAACTGCTAAAGCCTCTAGAGAAATTTCAAACTGCTTCAGAACTCCCTTGCTCCTTAATGGATCTAATGTTAAAAAACTGAACTCCCTGTATATACAACGTACAGCTTGCCCTCAAGTTTAGTCGCATTTGAAGAGGACAAGAAACAAAGACATTTTGGGGCTCAAAACAACTGAATCGTGCTGAAATTTTGCCGTTATTACTCGTTTCCTTTATTGGTACACACTGTATATTACAACGTATATCGTAGGTAAGCCATATTTCTTAAGATACGGTTCTTGATTTTACTTTTACTCGCGCTCTGAATTGTTATAACAATTAAATAATTAACGAAGACGCTCTACGATTTCACTATAATAAACGAATAATAATAATAATAACAGTTAAAAACACGCAACCGATTTTTGAATTTTAATCATAATCATCGAGATTAATTAGCCAAATGTTCCTTTTGCACGCGTGCAATTGTTAAATTACAAAAAGAAAATTTTCCATTGATTTGTTTAAATTTTGTTAACAAACACGAATAGAAGAAAGAAAAGGGGAACAAGTTGCGTTGGAATGTGAATAAATTTTAGTTTCGGCCGATCGATGTTTCGTCAATAGGGATTAAAGCATAAAGCCATTTAAGAGTGACTGCTGAAGGACCCGCAATGAAGGAGAACACAAGAAGGTACCTGGATAAAGGATAACCGACTACCGGAACTACCGGTAAAAATTGTGGGGCCCCCCATTGATTTTGTGTGTAAATACGGGGTACTTTGCGAGACCAAATAAATCTTCGGCTCCTTTTTTTTTTCTGGGCCCACCCTTGACAAAGTTGTCGCAATAATTTATTATCTGATGAAAAGTAAATGGAAGAATTTTCTGTTGTAAAAAATTCGTTTGAGCAATTTTCTGCCGTCTTCTTTTCGATTTTTTTCATTTTCTTTCGTTTGCCGTTGATTATAATCGATTATTACGCGATTTTTGTCGATTTTAAATTTTCAATTTTTTTTCATTTTCGAAGAAGGGTACCCCCTTGTTACTTTTATGATTTTTCCTTTGAGGCGAATTATCTCGATAACCATTCGGCGTACGCGAAAATGTTATAGAACCTTTTCGATGGGGAACGTTAGTGTCTACAATTTTGATGAGAGCGAAAATTTCGCTAAAGTTATTAATAAGCGCGGAAATTGCAAATTAACGATTTTTGCGGCTACGGACGTTGCCCTTGATATCTCAATAACTACTGCTCGAAAATGCAACTTTTTATAGTGATTTGGATAGGAAATCGTCCGATCTACAATTTTCGTAAGGGCGAAAAATACGAATTAGTTAATAATAACAGCGTAAATCGCTCGGGAAGAAAATGAGTGGTAAACCTATAAACAAAATCGCATCTTTTTAATTTTTTTTTAAATCTTCTAAAAGCGAAACTTTCCACTCTTCCTGTGTTTATTTCTTGGCCACTTGTCGATTTCCATTAATTTTAATCGTGTTCCAGCTTGTTTCAGTTGTTGTTTTCGATCGGAAAAAGGTTCGCGAATTCTTAAACCGAGGGTCTACTGTATAAAATAAACGTGCGAATAAATCAGGTGAAAGAACGATGATGTCCTTGCAAGGCCGCGGGACTTCCTCGATTGCGGCAACGGCAGTTTCGTTATTATTATTATTACAACACATACATTTAAAACGTACACACACTCTTTCACCTCGATGCGACTCGACGTCCAATAAGAATAACAGAAAACGCCGAAGGAAAATGCATTTGAACCAAACAATTTCCTATCGGGGGAGAGAAAAATTTAACAAAGAGCGAAATTAATTTTTATTGTCGCCGTGCAATTACACGTTAGAAGCAACTTTTTATGCAGTATTCTTGAACAACACTTTTCTTTTTTTCGATCGTCTTCGGTGCGGAATTGGTCACGGTGGTGGGACAAAAAGTGACGGCGATCGTGCAAAATCGATCGTGAAGAATCGATGGTAAAAATATTTTGCTTCTTCAAAGAGTGGAGGCCAATTTCGGTACCTGTACAATTAAAACATTTACCAGAATTTATAACACCTAATAAAGCGCAGTGAATGGTAGGTAAAATAAAAAAAGGAGCAAAATTAAACCAGAACCATCCCGAAACCGTAACAATGCTCTTGTTTTCTCCTATTGACAATTCACTTTTTTCTCGGACGTGAACAAGCACCGAACGCACACGAAGACTACGAGGAATAGACAATGTCAACTGGTGAATGTAGAAGAAGAAGTTGCCGCAATAAAACGCAAACGCACAATTGGACCGCCATAAATCACACGAGACTCGAGCCAAACAATCGATGGCCAGGGATGCAATTTGCTGGTTTTACGCTTGGCAAAAATGTTTGATGATTGGACACCGAAGTTAAGAAGCAAACAAAATTTAAGCAAAAAGTAACGTTTACAGTTACGCATTGGGCAATAAACGAAGAACGTCTTGTGTCGAAAGGGTTATCTGGCTGCGTAACGTGACCTAAATGTATTGAGGGTGAAATCCCCCCGTCGAATAATAACCAGACCCTTTTTAAGTAACTGTAAATATCAAGCAATTTTATATTAATAGATAGGCCTGTGAACGGATCTAACCAATAAATTCCCCGACTTTTCTAATAGCTATTCCATAGGGCTGAAAGTAATCGAACCCTTTTATAAAAATGGTTATCTACGAACGTGCTTGACATATGTCGTCGACCAGATTTTCTCCATCCACTTTGGATCAAACTGAACATGTTTCGATCGCAAAGCGACACTCGTACAGCCAAAGAATCCGAATTGCAACGGTTAAGCAATCGAATGGGGAATTAATTAACGTCATAACAATCGGTCGCTCTTTTTCGTGCTTTTTTGTTTGTCTGTTCTTGCTGTAGTCGATTCGGTTTGTAATAATAACCAACAAAAATTAATTTTCATTCATTTACTTTATGTTCGGTTCGGTGTCGAACAATAAAGTAGGTAACAGCGATTACGCAATTGCGATGTATAATAAAACAAATAAAATACGATCTCTCATACTTATAATATACAGCTTGTCCAGATGCTTAACACTTGTCAGAAATATTGTATAATTTTTTTCTTCGCTCAAAAATCTATGAAATCTTCAAGCCTATTGTTAGATATAAATTTTCGTCTAATCCAGTCTTGGATTTCTGTTCCAAATGGGACACGCTGTATATAATACACTTGCAGCTGATTCAGAAATTATATAAGTTACTAATTAGTTTCAGGTTCGAGAATACGGTAGCAATTGTTAATCGTAAATTTCAAAACTAATCGATGATGATGAATGGGTTTAACGTTGAAGAATGTTCTTGATTATTGTTATTAAAGCTCTAAGAAGCTCAGCTCGACGGAAAGACAAGAGAAATAAGTAGAAAACTCGAAATTCCCAGCCGGAGGAATTTGAATGTAATTGAGGCAAGAAATAGCAATGCCACAAAGGGTAAGTTTACCTTTTCGTTTAATTATCGATAATTATCGGCCATTATTCCCTTGTAATGAGTATTAAAGGCGATTAAACGTTTTCGACAATTACGATTAGCCGTTACGACTCGAAGGCGTTTTACATAAATTAAAATCCCGAGCATAATGACCTTTGTTTGCATAATTAAATGCCCATTGTATCGGTACGAAGGGGGATTTACTTATTAAAGACGAAACGTCAGGTACGCTTATTTTCCAAAAGCAATTCCAATCGATGCAAAATGATTAGTTGCATGTTGCCAAATATAATCTAACTCCATACAATCTCATCCATTCTGTAAGCTGAAATAAGAAATCCATAGGGAATAAGACCTTTAATAGGGGGATGAATAATTCAGCCGCTTATCAGTCGTTGCTTGGATTATTTTCAAGAAGTTTTTGTTAATTCCTCAGCAAAAAGTGGCTGATTGTTTCGTCCTTCTATTGGCACAATTCGGTTTTATTGCGCCACATAAAACGAATGCCAGCCAATTCCCCAAATATTTTTAAGATTTCGCCAACATCCATCTACCTGAGTCGTTATTGTTATTGATAGATTTCGATTTGCATTAAAATAACCAAAATTATACAGTTGGCAAACAATCTAAAAAATTCAATAAATTACGTGAGTTTTTGCAAAGTTTTAATCAGCTTTTCAATTTTGCTAACCTCTTTCTGTAACTTTGCGTTTGCTTTTAAATAAATCACCCTGTAACGTGAAATATGTTGTTTTATTGAACACGAAAAAAGAAAAAGTAGAAAAATATATTAAAAAAAAAAAATTATTAGCATTATAAATACACACAGAAGAATTGTGAAAGAAAACTAGATGCCATGAAGTGTTACGGAATGGTACCGCAGATATAACTAAACTACATGTTGCTTTAGTTTATTAATAATATGTATTTAATAAAAAAGAAACAGAAGCAGTGAATTCGATCAGTCACACGAAAGAAAAAGTTATGAAAATCTCCCAATGTTGCCAATGGAATCATCGCGAAGTGTCCAAAACTGCTCGAGAGTCGCTTGGAAAAACTTTGTCTTGAGATAGGTTGAACACCGATCGTTTATTAAACAGTTTCCCCGGGAGACTTTGAACAGGGATTAAATTGCGACACCCTATACTTGTTTTTTGGGAGCTTGGCTGATAAAAGTGTGCAAAATAAAAGTCGCCTCGATTAATCGCAATTTTCGTTCAATTTTTTCTTAACGAACGGCGGCACCATTTAATTTCGTACATTAATTGCTCGCGCAAAAATGATTGATTAATTAATGGAAGAAGAAGTCGAAAAATGAGCGATAATTATTTATAAATTTGCAACGTAAAGATCGTAAGCGATAAAATTCCTCGTTCCCTCCCGCTCGCGCTCTTGCACTCTAATTGTTGAAATAATAATAATAATAACAAATCCGCAAACACAAAGAATTACTTTCCAAAAATATCTTAACGCCAGCCGGAGTTTTTCTTTTTTTAATTGGTTACCCCGCTCGACGGTCTCTTGCATCGCGTCGAACAACAGAAGGAGGAACACTTTGGACGACTTAAAAACCGCCAAACAAACGAAGCGGACGAGAACGAAAAGTTGCGCCACGGATTGGCGACGAAAGCGAAGAGGACTTCTTGGGTCCGAAGCAAATATCGGAGGATCATCGAAAATCGGGCGAACTTTCTGCGTGACCATCGCAAAGACAGATCCATCTAGACGTCGCGCGGTTTCTCGTTCTTCATTTCCGCCACTTGAAGTCCTTCGGCAACGACATCGAACATCGACAATTATTATTATTCCCCACTCTCTCTCTCTCTCTCGCACATCGACTCTTCGGTGGGACGAAAAATTTGTATCTAGGTTACCGCTGGCTCGATGCTGCTGCTGCTGCTGTTGGCTCTTGTACCTTTACAACAGGTACAGTTATTCTTGTAGCGGGGGTCCTCCACGCCACCACCACCACCACCACCATCACGCTTCTTTCGATATTTTATAATAATAATTTCTGAAATAGATGGTGCGTTTTCTCTACACGTTTGGGTAGGGTTTACCCAGACCAATCGGCCAACATCGCATTGTCCAGTACTGTTTGTACCGTCTGTGGGTACGCGCTTTTTTTTCCTCTCTTTTCTTTCGAAGCCGACTTCTCGCCGGACTCTCTTCGCGTAGACGTCGGTTGGTGCCCCGCAAGCAGCAGCGTTGAAGTCCAGCGGGCGCGCTCTTCGTTGCCGATCGCTCCTCTTGTTCCGGCGTTCGCGCAATCAATTCCAATTTTGGTTCGATTAATCATTGAGTGGACGATGCGGAGGAATATTTCTCGTGCCGTTAAATGGACCGATTGATATCGCACGCGGACGTGATCGATTAGCGTTGGTTTTCGGTTTCTTCGCGACGGGAATTTGAATTAAATCAGTGATGAGTTTCGTGCGGAAGAAAGGTAAATTGATGTCGCGCAAGCCGAAACGGTGACGGACTCGCTGCAGACACGGATTAAGGAAGGTTTCGTGCGAGTTTCAAGTTCAAGTGCGTGGCGAGATATTCGGACGGTTCGTTCAAAGTGTACGTGTAAATATTGTGCGTGTGTGTGTGTGTGATTGTTTTTTTGTGGGCATGCATTTGCAGTTTCTAGTGATAAACATTGCGGTGATAAGCGTTTAGTGATAGACGATATTAAATGAAATAAGAGACGTTTGATGAATTCGTTTCGTTTTAATCGTTAGTTGAACAATAAGAGTGCGCTCCGGAGCAGATTGGATAACTTTTGCAATTTTCTTTCGCAAGTAAGTGCCTACTAGAATTTAGTCCGGCGAATTCGCTATTTGCGCGCGTTTTCAAGTCCCTGTGTCAATGTACCCTTCACGAGGAAACGATTTGAATAATGGTAATAACAAATAATGAAAAGAAAATAAAAACAAACATTGAATAAAACGAGGAAAATTAATAACGAAAAAAAGAACACGAATAGACAATACGTGTAATTTGCATTTGCGTGTTAATTAATTAATTATTAGCATCGACCTACATTCGATTTTTATCAATTGTACATAGAAACGAACGCAAACAGAAGAGAAAAAAAGTGGTACCATGAAGAGAAAAAGTAGTACCAAAAATCTAAAAAAAGTGGTGACACCCACCATGGAATGGACAAAGTTCCTTCGAAAGTGGCATCTTGTTAATGAGTTAATACGACGACTACGATCTCTTAATTTACAATTAGCACGCCGCCAATGATCAGCGTTAACCTCGTTTCGAGCCCAATTTACAAGAGACAAATTGCACCGATTAATTTCCCGAAGACTCGTCGAGGGCCCTCAATTCCATTACGAAGAGCTCCACTTTGCCCTGATCTTTCAGCTAAACGTAAACTGAAAAGTTTGTTCTTCGGGAAGTTAAATTGTTCATTCGATTAAAGTTTACCAATCGACTGAAACGATTGAAGGCACCTCGAGGAATGAAAGACAGAAAAAGGTGGAATCGTCCTCCTAAACCAGTGTTACCAACGGCATCAAATCGAATAACTACTTAATTACTGCCGCATGACCTACTTAAGAATCCGATGCAAATTGTCAACGTTCTTGCAGCTTCCTCCGGTTCGTTTTCGCCACCAACGACAACAAGCAAACCTCGACGTACGAAACGACAAAAAAGAGGAAAAACCTCCTTCAACAATCATCTTCATCATCTTGTTCCTCCGCTTTTTTGGTTGGTATCATGTTTCTTCTTCGCTTCTTTTTTCATTTAACATTACTTCCATCTTCTTCATGTACTTTTTTCCTTGGTTTCGTTATTCTACGTGAGACGCAACAACAATAAAAAAGTTTGTCTTCTTGTGCTGTTGTTGTTGTTGTTGTTTGGTATAAAGTATGCGTCGATGGCAAAGTGGGTCAGTGGTCTACTTTGTCCCACCACTGGTACAAGAACAAGTACGGGCTCCGGGTTTAAAGTCCCCTCCGGTACCACCTCTTTCGTTGCTGTTGCTTTTTTCCTCTTCTAGATGTAAAAAACAAACATCTTCTTTTCTGAACACCGGCTCTTCCGGTTCGAATAAAGTCACTATGACGATGATGACGATGATGAAGAAACTTTAGTTCTTTCTTTAATAAAAAATAGATTCTTCTTCGTTTACCAATTAATTGCTTAATTCGCTGAAGCTCACTCCGAACGGTTTAGCAATCGAATAATTGCATTGCGTCAGTTTGATTAATTTCGATTTAATTATCGTTGGCAATAGAAGATCATTCGCGTGTGTAGGGAAAGAAGCAACCTGGAGAGTGGTCTGGAAAAATCAGCGGAAAAGTCCTCCGATTGCGTAACAATCGACGAGAAATTTCTCCTTGCATTTGGGAAGTCCGTGCCGAAGAGGGGTTGCGATTTCACGTATTTACCTTCGAGAAGAAGTCAATGCCTCGTGATTAATAAATTCTCGAAATAAGCGGCGAACGAAACGAAGAGAAACAAAAAATGTTAATAACAGACGAAGACAAAACCAGTGCGAACGTACGATTAAACGAAAGAGACAACAGAAACAGACTGAGAGAGAGAGAGAGAGAGAGAGAGATAAATAAAAAAATCCGTCCACAGGCAGCCACTTTCTCTTGTATATGTATATGTATGTGCACATAAATGTTATAAACCAGTAAAAGAAAGACATTAGGTCCACGATGATGACGGCTCGGTTATTAGCAACGTTCGTTCGCGGCCGTTTAATCTAGAAGGACAGAATAAAAGGCGAAGATTCGCGATCGCTGTCCCTTTTAGTCGGTGATTTACGCGGATTCGGTGGGAAACTTCGGTATTCTTCCGGTTCGATTGGTTCTTGTGACGGCGATGGGTTCACTAAAGTTTCGTGGGATTCAATGGATACTCGTGGTGTGTCACGGTGAGTCCTTATCATGTAAGAGAAACGGATGTTGAAAAGTGGTTCGCGAAGAACTCTCATTCAACTCAATAAAGCTTCCACTGACGATAAAGTGTGTTAAATTGTCTTGCAGCGAATCGAGGCAGAATTTGCATAATTTTTCCGCAATGAATCATAGAGTTCGTCGCTTGTTGTTTGTTGTTGCTTGTTTCGCGATATCTAACTTTGGCTATTAGACATAAACTTTCTCTCACATGACATTAGCAATCAAAGTTTGCGTTCAAACTAATGATCACACATGTACGGAATAGACAAACGAACGATTGCTCTTTCTTGACAACTTGCAAATTGTTAAACTTTGCGCTGTTTTAATTGTCGCCTACAAATCGTCCAAATCGATTCTGTTCGAGAGAGTTCAACGATTCTTGCAGTTGGTCTCGATTCTTTCATCAGCAATTTGCAAACAATAGGAGCCTTTGGCGAATAACTTTTTGCACGAGAAACCTTAAAATCCGGAAAATACAAAGCAAAGGCGAGGAATGTAGCGGTAAATCACGACGCATCTTTTTCGCGTGGTTGACAACCGTGATTCTGTCAGGAACTGTTTTGAAAGATTTGAGCTTTTAGCTATCAGGACGTAATTGGGAAGTTGTTTTGTAGCTTTTGCGATTTAATCAATCGATTTGCTACTTTTGAGGTTAGGATCGTTTGACAATGTCACAAAATTATCCCATCAAAATTTTCTATCACGCTTCTTAATTTATTTAACTGGAGTAGGTTAAAGAAGAGGGAAAAAATGATGTTGTTGATGATGATGAATGACGTCTCTCTCTCTCTCTCTCTCTCTCTCTCTCTGTGTGTGTGTGTGTGTGTCTTTCTCCAATTGGCACGCAACAGAAAGAAATGGGGAGACGAAGGCGTTTAATTAAAAAGATTCACTTTCGATTAACGGTGATCCTCTTTTATTTTTATTTCTTCTATTTTTACACACACAAGCTCCGTTTACCGTAACACAATAATGGCTTAGACGTGCAAAATCTAAGTGGTGACGCGTTGAAATGGAAGAGAAGAAAAAGTCGAAACAAAAGAAGAAAGAAAAATAATGTAAGAGTTCCTCCGGCATTATTTCCTCGTTCTTAATTAGGTTCACGTACAGATTGGATTCGTCTGGGTGTATGAAAGAAGTATTACCAACCGAACAAGGAGGGAATATATAATACGTATAAACATATTTAACCACGGTCTGACGGAAGTGTGTTACCAGTACTCGGTCCTCTTCTTCTACTTCTTCTTGTGGTTCTCCCACTTTACCAACGACAGGAAAAAAAAGTTTATTGTACCTCTCCACCGGCCGCTAACGGTAAAATTCTGTCTCTCTCTCTTCATTATATTTTATTATTCGTCATCATCATCATCATCATCAACAACAGCAATGGCAACAGCACTGGCGATTCCTTTCGGGTTGAAATTGTTGTCCCTGCGCGTCGCGGTGGTCTCTTTATTTTTCGTCGGCTTCCATCGACTTCTTGTTTAACCTTAACTATTCCTCGCTCATTCATTCGGTTTCTCGTCGTTGTTGGTTTTGACACATGACCTTTTGGTAATTTCCTCTGACCCACTTCGGAACGTCGCACGGTATATTGTATCCTCATTAGCGTCGCATCAGTTTTGTTCTTCATCTGTATTTCTTTTTAACTTCTTTTTTTCATTATCCGCGAGCCCCACGAAGGCGGCGATAATACATCTTCATTTTCATATCTCCCGTTTTACGGTCGCTCATTTCGAAACTGGTTTCTCGCCTCATCGCTCGACAACATCACTCGCTTTTCGTATTATCATGCGTCAGCCACATTTTCGCAATGTTTCGTTTGCGAAGAAAAAAAAATAAAAAAGTCGTTTATTATCGAGTTTATTAGTATTGTTCGTAGTCGAATAATTCTAAACAAAAAGATTAGGTTTCGTTGCTTTTTGCGTTGTTTGTTGTTTGGTTGTTGTACGATACCAATTATGATTATTATTATTATTATAGGGGAAAAAGGAAAGAAATAACGTGTTCACGCTGTATAAACACGGTGCGTGACATGCCAAACAATGCTAATAGAAAAGAAAAAAGAAATGACAATTCTTTTTGCAACGAAATTTGCCATTTTCCTACGCCGATCTAGTAGCCGATACGCAATTGCTCAATCGTGATTTTCTTTTGCAATTGAGTCGATGACACTTTGAGATGCATTCAAATATCCACTATTAAATAATTTTACAGGGCGCAACGAAAACTCAAACTCATTTACGGTCGCCCTCGGTGTAAATATTTGCAAGAAGTTTGCCACAAACATTTCGCGACGTCCTGTATAAATATAATAATTACTCCTCACCGATTGTCAGCCTGCTTTTTTTTTTTCAATTTTCTTCAAACGATCCTCTTGCATCGGTCGAAGGTCGTTCGTTTCGCTTCGCTTAATCAAGGTGCATTAAAACGAATCTAAACGAAATCGTTTTATTGATTTATTTTTCGTTAATTGCACATTAATTGCTAATTACGACGGTGTCCTCGATTTCTTTTCCTCCGCCGTCGATCGATCGATTCGATCGGTTAATATACAGAGCGATCGAAATTCCTGAAACTTCACTGACATATGTCAATGTCAATACCATTTTGAGGTTACATGGTACCGGATTTAAGCAGGGCTAATATGTAAAGCCTTTATTGCCACGATGGGATGTCTGAATGAATTTCTGTTCGGTTCCCTCTTCGGCTGTTGTTTATTTAGACAATTATTATTGCACGATTTCTCACGATTGCTTCTTCTCTCGATTCGCAGACGCTACCACCACCACCACCGATTGGTTCTTCATCGTCGGCCGATAAAAGCGTGATCGTGAAAGCAAGAGCCGCAACGAAACAAGCGAAACGATCGAACGACCAGGGCGCTTCTGATGAATTCGTCGCATCGTCGCCGATCGCAACGCAAACAACCGCTCGTTAATGAAAACAATGAAATATCCGAACGTATCCGGTGGCGGCAACAATATGGCAGTCAGCGGTAACGGCGGTTCGCACGTCGACGAGGTCGACACGTTGTTCGCGTCGTCGTGCTGGCAGAGCGCGCAAACGATCCAGAACGATTTCATCGACACGCACCACAAACTGATGCTCGACGGCACGATCGGCAACTTGGGCTCGGACAAATTGCTCCTCGGCTCGCCGATCGGCCACGACGACAACGAGATCGCGACGAAGGCGACGATGGACGCTCTAGACAACTTACTATTAACCTCGTCGTCGTCGACGTCCTCGTCGTCCGTCCAGCAGCAGCAACAACAACAACAACAACAGCAGCAGCATCACCAGCATCACCAGCAGTTGGCCGAACTGAAACCGTTGCCGCCGTTCGCCGGCTACACCGCCAACCTGAGCATCAACGGCATTCAAGGGCATCATTATCACGCGTTGGCGCAACGCATCCCCGAAGAGAACAATAACACTTACAGCAATTACAACGAGCAGAACATCGTGTCCTCGTCGACGTGCAACGTGACGGTCGATTCCGCCGGTGGGGGCGGCGGCGGCGGCGGTTGTGCGGGCGACACGGGCGCGTCGAAATCGCTGTACGGCGGCGCCGGCGGCGTCGTCGTCGACGACGTCGTGAAACTGGGTTACGCCGATTGCGTGAATCCCGACTCGGTGTCCAGCGCGAAGATGTACGACGAGTCGTCCGACCACCATCACCATCATCATCACGTGCACGTGAAGACGGAGATCGCCGAGTACGACATCTCGTCGATCGAGGACATCGCCGCGATCATCGGGTCCGCCATCGCCGACACGACCGTCCACAACAACAACAACAACAATAACAACAACAACAACAGCGCGGAGACGGAAGAGGCGAGCGGCTCGCGCGACAGCTGGATGGACTTGGACGCGTGGATCGACGGTGCGTGCGTCGACCAGCACAATCAGAAGAGCTTGGTGATCACGCAGGACGGACTCTCCGAGTTCGTGATGTCGAATCCGCAGGTCGATTACAAGTTGCAACAACAACAACAGCAGCAGCAGCAGCAACAACAACAACAACAAAGCAGCCAAAGCACGTCGACGTTGCAAACTTTATTGACGCACGGTTACATGCCGCTGTTGCAAAACCGTTTGCAAAACGGGCCGCCGATCAAGCAGGAGGCGCCGAGCTCGACGAATTACGGCGCGACGGACCTGATAACGACGTCGAGTCCGCCGGCGAACGTCGTCTCGACGACCGACAATCTGATGCTGACGGTGAACGGCCGCTTCTTGCCGCAGTACAGTGGCGTGCACAGCATGAACGACGACCGGATACGCAGTCCGGACAACATGCTGGGGCAGAATTATCCGCACACGACGACGTCGACGACGCCGAGCGCGCCGAAAAAGTCGCGAAGTCGCGCGCAAAAGAAGCAACAGCAGCAGCAACAGCAGCAGCAGCAACAGCAGCAGCAAACGGCCAGTTCGACCGTGTTTCAAAGCGAACAGAATTTGGGTTTGTTAGGCAAAGAGAAGCCGGTGCATCGGTGTAGTATATGTAATCGGGGTTTTCTGAACAAGTCGAACATCAAAGTGCACCTACGGACTCACACCGGCGAGAAGCCGTTCCGCTGCGAGACGTGCGCGAAAGCGTTCCGACAGAAGGCGCATCTATTGAAGCACCAGCAGATACACAAACGTATCGGAAGAGATTGAACGAAGAACGAGGCGCGATTAAAGCGTTTATTTGCACGACGGCGAGCTTTCTCCTTCGCGGCCCATTAATTTAATGAAGTGTTGTTCGGTATTAATTGCCCAAAAGCTCCGCTTCATTACCAACCTTTGTTGGATACAGCTATTTTTTTTAAGTACAACCAAGATTCAAATTTTAAAGCGTTCCGGAGCTTTTTGTTGCCAGAATATTTTTCATCGACATCAATTTGCTCAAAAGCTCTGTTCATTAGCAAACTTGCCCCAATTCGTCTCGGGCAAGATTCAATTTTTAACTGATGTTCTCTGGAGCTTTTGACGTGAAAATATTTGTTGCCAAGCTCTTTCGATATCAATGGTGGGAAAGCTCGATTTAACTGCAACGGGAAATATTATTTCGAGCTTCCTCGACGAGACTTGTCCAAAACTCGTCAAAATCAATTGTTTCTATTCTAAAAGCAGGTGCAGTCGAAATTTCAAATAAAACGTATCATTGAGCCTTTTCGCGGCAAAATTCAATTTCATACGCACCAGATAAGTTGACCTTTTGCGATTCAAAGAAGATTTAAATTGGTAACAATTTTCGTGCTTTCTCTCATATCGAAAGCTTCAAGAGTTCGAAAGCTTTTCCGTCACTCGTGAGCTTATTACATCGTGTTCTTTTTTTATTATAAAAGCAAGTACGATGAACATTCAAATGTTATGCACTATTTGAGCTTTTATTGTAACTTCCCTCGGCCGTCGTGCAAAATAACGTCTTTAATAAACATTTGCAATAAGGATCAACTTTATTACACTAGTCAAGATCGCATTCCTCATTTTTTTTAATGTTTTATATGACGTCCTTTAGATTATTCGTTTCTTGTTTAGTCGTTGCTCTTATCTAATCAAATTGAATTTTCCTGCCAAAATGAAAACAAACAATTGCAAATGTTTATGGATCTCTTTTATTGTTACGTTTAACTAAAATGAAAATAATAACTAATATTAAATAAACGTGCTATAAAGAAAAGGTACCTCAATTATTATTATATTTTTATAATGCTTGTATAAATAAATAATGTTAAAGAGTAAACTGGAAAATGAAAGAAATTTTCGCGAACTTTTTTTGTAATCTGTGCAAAACTAAAAAGAGAGCAAAAAAAGCGTATTCCTAAATAAATTATTAACAATTTAAAAGTATCAAATGCAAGACAAAAACGAATCAATAAATGGACAAAGTGCAATTAATTAATTATAAAAGAAACGTACGAAATTAATTAGATTTGACTTGATTACCGTCCATTTTTATTTCGCCTCACTTCTTTTTATTTTCGTTTTTTTTTTAATTAATCAAAACCGCAATTTATGCAATTAATTTGAGCAACGAAACATTCACACCATTGATCGATTTTTAGCAAACTTATCCTCGTTTCTCAATTTTTATTCGTACCTACGACATACATTTATTTTAACATTCGCCTGCCAATTATTATTATTATTGTTGTTGTTGTTGTTTTAATTTTTGCTAATTTATTCTTACTTAATTTATTATCCTTTTTTTCTTTCAATTTGGTCCTTTTGGAAAAAACTCAGGTCCTTCATTTTACTTTCCTCTCACATGACACTTTCTTCGTCCACCGGAAATCCATCTTCAACCTCTTTTACTTTACGTTATTGTGATAATTGAATGTAGACGAAGAGTTTGTGGGTCCTTTTCGAGAACCGCTAGCGATTAATGCCCGTTTCGATTTGGAATTATTTCTTAATTAGTCAATTAACTTTTCCATTTCAAGTCGAGATCTCAAGAAATGCTGTTGGTTCATAAAAACAAACAAACGATGCGATTCCCTCCATATTGAAACATGTTTGAAAAACTGAAAAGAAAAGAGATTGCAAATTGTGAGTTTCCTTTTCTTTTTTCGAATTTTGTCCCAATTGTAATTATTGATTGCTGCGTGTGATAATTTGTAATTTTTAAATGATTAAGATTGGTGCGCTAATAATGAAGTCGCCAAATGGACAATTCAATCGTTTGGATTTCGCGACCGATTGTCGCTTATTGTAAATTAATTTTAAATTTGTATTTATGTATATTATTATTAATATTATTAATTATTTTTATAAATAAATTCCTATAGCCCCCCCTTCCCTCTCGAGCGTTGTCCCCTTTTATTTTGTCTTCGTTTCTCTTTTTATTTACTTCTTGTAATTAGCAAACTATGTTAATTTAGTAACAATTTTTCTTTTTTTATTTTATTGTTGATCATTTACGTATATTTTTGTGTAACATAGACACCATTATTTTATTATTATTATTACGATTATTATTATTAATAAAAATCCAAAAGCAATTTAATTTGCATTGTGAATTGAAGAGACAAGAAAGTCATTTTAATTGTTCAACGATGTCAAATCATTTGTTAATCCTGTTCGAGAAAAAATCCATCCGTATCACTTTCCATCGACATCGATCAATTTAATTGTGACTATTTTTTTTCCTTCCTCTAATTGGTCTAATTAACACTTTAATTGCTCGCGTGCAAATGACTAATTTTTTTCGCAGTTCAAAACTTCCTTAATAACACGCAGAAAAGCGAACGCAATATGTTATTTGCAACATTCTTAAAAAAAAGACACCAATTTATCTAAAAATCTAAAAATGCAAAACGAATTTCATAAAAGAAATGAACTTGTTATGCAAAAGGAGAAAGAAAAAAAAATTGGAAAGTACAAATATCAAGAATCATCATCGTTTTAGATCTGTGTCGCATTTTTGACAGATTTTATCAGTAGCTCACCGAATAAAAAACTCTTTTATTTCATTTAACCTTTATTGGGTGGTTGCTGGTAATGCATTCGGATAAGGAACGAGAACAAACAGATTGAAAACCAAACAACAGCAGATACGATTTTATTTGCGCCTCATTCTCCCACTCCTCGCTCTTCACGTGTCCTCATTCAAAGAATCAAATAAAGAGAGAGAGAGAGAGAGAGAAACAGCTACATAAACGTCCGCGTAGCCAAAAGAATTTCCTTTTTTTTAAATTTTGGTTAAATTGTTTTTGATATAAAATAACAATTTGTGAATTCTTTAAAAGTAAAAATACTACAAGACCACAAAGTGGCGGAAGAAGAAAATCGTCCTGCCCCTCCACAATTTCTTCAACTTTTTTTATATAAGTCTCTTTCTTTTTTCTTCTCCTCCACTTACAACAGCTAATATGTATGTTTCGGTTTATAAAGTCGAGGATTAAGTGTGCCGTGTGCCACTTTTGAATTCTCCATCATCATCATCATCATCATCAGCATGATTTGAATACCATTGGCGTACACGCACGAAGACGTCGCGCATTCAAAGACAACTTTTTTCTCCATCAATTCCGCAAAGTTGCTAATCTTAATCGCCAACCAACGTTTCCCCTTTTTAAAATCTTCTCATTTACTATTAATAATCACGAAAATGGCTAAAACAAACGAATGAATCATTTGACGTGTCACCTTTTCTTTCATTCTTACCTCAATTTTCGTGTGCGTGTATGAGAGTTGAATTTATTCCGATTCCCAGGCGAAGAAAAAGGACGATTGTTTGATTAACACGTGAATTAGTTTAATGGTTTTCGTTTTTTTTTTCCAAGGAGCAAGGAAATTAACGAGCGAGTTCGTCGCTTGATCGACTATCGTAGTCTCCAAAAAGAAAAACGTTAATCCAATGTCCTACGCGCACTGTTAACGACCAAATTTCGTTACCAGATCGATCTAGCGATTGGTTGCGTTCTTGTCTTGCAGAATTTTGCAGCTTATTTGCAAAAACGCGTGGGTTCGTCGCTTGATCGGCGATTGTAGTCTCTTTGTATAAGCTTAACTTAAACGCCTTTTTTTACAAATAGTTTAGGAAAACAGCGATATAAACACGGTTTTAAGATTGCTCCAGCTGATTGATGTTTTATTTGAGAAAAAAGCGATTATTATTTTAATCTCCGCTACTGAAATTTAATATACGTCTTCAATTCGTTGTTGCCAACTAAATTTTGCGCAGATATCGATCTTGCGATGACGTTTCAAACCGATTTCCATAAGGTATTGGCTTAATTTAAGGAATGGCGGCGGGTTCGTCGCTTGATCGACTATTGCAGTCTCTTGCGAAAACACTGCAATCGATGGCTTTCTGCGATTGATATCGACAAAAACTAGTTGCAAACGCGAGAATCGATAGGATAAGTCATTAAAATGGCGATTAATTGTCTTGGGATGACGCCGAATAGGAATTCGTTTTGCGATTGGTTGGCTGAATTCCCTCATTATGCCGATGACTAAGATTAATGGAATATATATGTGACTGATTTTGATTGTTCCTCCAAAGCCTACGTCCTCGCTGAATGTATAATGAATGTTTTTCTTTTCTTTTAACAAATATTGTTCCTAATCCGCACGAAGGAAAGAAAAAATTAGTTGGAATCCTTACAATACGCATTACAGTACACGGTATGAAGAATGAGAGGAAGAAAAAGAACGAAATAATACAAGCGAGCGAATCAAGCTGCGTCACTATCATGAGAACTATGCTGTAGTTGTTCGAAGTAACCTACTTGTTAATATAGTTTGACAATCTGATGTAGGTGAATAAGTTTTACCATGTAACTAATAAGAAGAAGTACAGACAATGGGGGAATTGTTATTTCGAGTCCATCTCCATATCCACATAATCCGTCATCGGTTCGGTGTTTCAGCGCAGAAGAAATGTCAATCTCGAGTGCGATAAAATAAGTGCACGAAACAAAACGAAAATCACGTAAAAACGATAATTTCTTGCTTATCCACCTATCAAGCGAGATTAATTCGATTCGATAAACGCTTCGCCATTACACAGTTGCGAACGGAGATTGAAATGCAAGAAGTCACTCCTGCGTTTGGAAAAGTTTATTAATAATAATAATAAACGGATTGCATAATTGCTTTATGTAACGGTTGCAATAAAATTCAATTTTTTTCAACTCCTTCATTATGGTTTAAATGTTAAGATTTCCATCTACGTTAATTAAATGGAAAGATTTCAAATTCGTTCGTACGTTTAGATGGCGGATTTGATTTGTTTTAAATGTTGACAGAGATCTTAAGAAGGAGAAATGATTTGCCTCTTGCAGGTCTTCGAAACCGTTTGTTTAAAAGCGCTTTATTAAACTAGCAGAAAAGGAAAACATTTGGGCAGTCGAGGGCCATCTGCAACGCATCTTCGCGATGAATGACAACTCCTGCTGGTCTTCCTGACACGTTCCTCTTTGCACAGCAAACGACCGTTTATCTGTTACATAAACACCGTCCGAAAAGAGTAACTGCAATTATTGCTATTCGAGTGAATCCAACGCACGAATAGGAAACGAATTCGACACAATGCGACCGGAGATCATAAAAAAATAAAATAAATAAAGGAATTACATTTTTATTCTTATTATTATTGTAAAGTAGGTTGAACGATTTGTCGAGTCTTGACACGGTTTAAAAAGGAGATCTATTAAAAGTCGCTTTTTGTTAGGTTCCTCCACTTCTTCTTCTCCTTCATCATCTTTAGAACATAAAAAAAACATGTGTTCCTCCGCCGGTTATTATCACATTTTCAATTATATCGTTTATTATTGTTGTTATTATTATTTATTGTTGTTCCGCTTGTGAGAATTACAATCTTAAGAATGCCTCCGAGTGTGGCACTTAAACTAACAATAATGTACCGAGCTCGCCTTCGAGCCGTTAAAATAACATTTGTTTTTCGTTTGCAAAAGCCTCTCGAGGAAAATTCGCACGTCATTCTAATGGCGATTCGAAGTTTCGACGGAAGATCGTCTTTCGCAAAGGAAAACGATTCGGACACGATCGGATCGAATTAATTAAAATTTATAATGAGAATTGAAGAAACAAGGTGAGATAATTAGAGGTGAATAAGCTGTTATATACCGTGTGCGATAGGGAATTTAGGTCTAAACAGATATGACCAGCATATACGACCGATACCACTATATTTATTGTAATATGGCAAGAACTAATTATATCGGTGATGGCAACGGCGAAAATAGAAAAAAAAAAGAAACCTACATGGAAACTAGATGGAAAATCGTCCATCGATCTCTCCGACCAGCGACGTTTGAACAGTTTAAAGGCGACTCCTCAGATTTTTCCCCGTTGCAAATTTCTCAAGCTGTTGCTCCCTAATTGATTAATTAAGGGAATAAACGTTAGAGGTCGATTAATTAGAGTTCAATTTTTGCACTTTTAGGGCAATTTTTGCACTTCTCTACTTTTGCATTTTCGAACAAATTGCAATAAACTCATTTTGGAGCTCTTATTTCACTTTGTCGTCACCTAAATTCAATCGTTTCTTCCCATTTACATTTGTGACACGCTGTATATTATTGTTACTTGTGCGGCAGTAGGCACCTTGAAATTGGCTCTTTCTTTAACATTCGAAAGAGTTGTAATAATGGCAGAGGAACGAGGTCACTGTCACTGCCAATTCAACAAATCGATGCTAATAGTAATTCGTGAAAACCGCTTTTGTTAATCTGCGGTCAATCATTTGATCACGAACTTTGCCACCCATCGAGGAGGACTGACGAAATCGAATTGAATTGTGTTTATGAATGAATCGATTAATGACTTCGTTTCTTTTTTCGAATTTAATATGGGAACAAAACAGTTGCGACTATTAAGTAGAATTAATGATAATAATTAAGTTTCTTGTCGCAGTACCTTGATAGAGGAAACAATCGACGTTTTGCAAATTAAAAAAAAAATTAAAACCGTTTCCTGTTGTTCTACAAAGCGCAAAAATGATTTGTTCTCAATCGCATTATCCTCCAAATACAGGTTATGCATTAGCATAACTAACATGCACGTTAATATAAAATACGCTAGTCTATGGATATTAAGAAAAAAGAATTTTGCAAATCGATTCTGATAACAATCTAGTGCAAATCCATCGCAAATTCAAATGTATTCCTCGCGACTTCTTAATGCGATTTGCGGCCATCGAGAAAGACTTTCTTTTCGTGCGAAATCGTTAAAAGATTTGTTTTCATTTTGCAAAACGAATTGCGATAATGATTTCTTTCGATTGAATTAAACAGCGACCTTGATGACGGAAATAATAAGAATAAATGCCGTATGAATGAATGAAAATATGGGGAATGTTGTTGAACCAACGACGACAAACGTAAACAAATGCGGATTACCTTGAAAATTTGCAGTTAATTTTCGCAACAAGGAGAGGAAAAAAGGAGCAACTAAACGCAAGTCAAATGAGGAAGGAATTAATTGCAAATTCCAACGGTGACTTATTGGATATCGATTCAGTTTGAACGATTGCAAACGATGAAAACTTTAAAATCCCTCCCCAGTCGCAAACGTTGACTATTTGGGCATTTAACAGTTGTAAAAGAGTTTATTCCGAATCGAAATTACAATTTACATGCGCATTTTCGCTTTCTAACGATCAAAGTAACTGGAAAATAATAATGGTTATAACAATAATCGTCGTGTTAAAGGCTGAAAGAAACGTACCAAAACAAAAATGATTTCCTTTATTTCTTCTTCGTCTCCTTCTATTTTCAAATTTGGGTTAATTGTATATCCATCAGCTTCTGCCGTGACATGACATCTGTTAAACTATTCGTACTTTTCTTTCTTGCTATTATCATCATCCTCGGCAATACAATTCGCTTCTTACCGCTTAAAAACGACAAACGAACAAACAAAAACTCTTGGCGATGATTGTTGTTGCTGGTAAACACTTAACAATAATAATTACCATTCTTAATAATAAAATAGTTCGATGTCAAGGACACTCGCGCTTTCCGTTTACGCTTATTCAGTTAATTTGTTTCTTTCATAAAGGAAAACTACGAAAAGCACTTTTGGTAGTGAAGCTCGCTTTTAAACTTTTAAAATTCGTCAAAAACATCTTATCTCTCTGGTAATTATGAATTAATCGCCAATTACCCCGAAAGTTCTTTGCGACATATTTTCGATACCGGACGTGCAAATTACACCCAATAATTACAATTTAATGGTTAACTAATTGTTTAATTAACAATTAGATAATCATTTTAGCAACTACTTACAATTAGTAACTCGTCGATTTCAACGAATGGAAACGTTTGCCGTATGGAAGAATTAAAATGTGGATCAGCTAATTGAAATGGGATGAATCGAGTTTATTATTTCTTCGCCATTAAATAAATCATTCCAACATGAAAGCAATCGCAAATAATCTACGGAGCGAGCAAGAAGTAAACCGTCACGTCATCCAACATCAAAAACTTTATGTGTCAACAAATTACCCATTGACGCTTGTTAACGTCAATAAGGCCTGCCCCAGACGAATTTCTGTTTTGATGCGGCCGATTCTCCTCCAACCTCTTCGGATCGAGCGCAAGAAATATAATAACAGAAGGAAAAAGAAACTCGATTTGTTTAAATAAAGTAATAATAATAGGAGAATAGGACACGAATATATTGTTGCCGCTTATTATTATTATAATCAAATCGTGAAGAATATAATATATAAGTTTGTGTTTTTCTTTTATTTTAGTTTTGTTGTTTGGTCGGCCGGTTCTTGCGACGTGCTGGAGGCGTTCGGGCCGCAGAACTGTGATAGTAGGTCAGTAGGACGGGGCGCCTTGCAGATGTCTTAAAATAAAGTTGAATAAAAAAAGAAACAACGATCGATCGACCGACCAACGACAAGCGAGCAGCGTTTCTTCCTAAGAAACGGCACGTCTTGTGCTTCGCTTTGTACCCCATAATACAACGATTTAATGCAACAATTCGCCATTCTTCGCCGCGTTCTCATCGTTCGCTTCTTGCCGTTTGATTTCTACGACATGAAGACATAAAATTTCTTCCTGTTACGTAGGTGCTCGAGAATTCTCATTTTCTTCCTTTTTCGTTTCCTTCGTCTCGTTTCTCGTTCGGATCGTTTCCTACTGCCACTGAAAAAGGCGCGACCGTTTATTATTTTATCTCGCTGTCGATTAAAACGGCTGAGTCACTTTATAAATCGTTTTTAATTGATTATTATTATTATTATTATTTCTCTCCACCTTTACACGCATATAAATACGGAATCTTGATCCGGAAGTATGTCAACCGGACATGTGTGCTATTAAAAAAATATATATATAAAAAGAGCGAGTGCGAAATAGATATATTTTGTCTTTCTTCGATCGTGTTTTTTTTTGTAAATCTCGTCTGCAAGTTGCCGAATTGAGGAGAATCGCAATTATTGTCGCGAGCCCGTTCCTCTGCATTCCTCTTTTTTCTGCTATTGTTGTTATTATTAGATACAATAAATTAAAAGATGTTTATACAGGTACAAACTAACTGCAGAGAATTATAAAAATAAAACAATAATGAGTGCTTTCTCTTTCCATTCTACGCTCTACTAAATTGCTGCTGCTACTACAACACGGTCGTTTGTTTGTTTGTTGCTGGTTTCGATGATGGTTAAATATGTCTTTAAATATTGGCGCAGAATGATAAATAATTCGCTACACGTGCAATACGTGTCGGTGGAACATTATTATACGCATAATTATTGATGCGTTCCTAGTAATAATATCGTCGTTTCGTGTTTGAAAAAGAAACAATTTTATCCTAATGATGATGATGGCATTTTAATTACAATTTTCGAATTCAAACTGTTTACCGCCGCTCTTGCGGTTGGCGATGATAGTTCGATTGGTGGCAGCACCGTACGGGCTGCTGGTCGCCATTTGCAAATATAATTTGAAATTCGTATTTTCTTCGTAGTTTTTTGCAGTTTTTCTTGCAAAAGAACTTATTAAAAGGATTTATCTGGCGCGGAAAGTTGGGATTAGTGTTCCTGCAACTTTTCCGGTATCCAACATGGATTTGCAAGGTATTGCTGCGGAGGATTTTTATCACAGAATTTGTACAGGTAAGCAAGTAATTAAATGAATGAAATATTGGTAAAAATCAATGAATCGTTTATGTTTTAGTTAATTTGAGGACTCACGAGGACGTATTTTTAAAAAGTACATATGATTTATCATCAGCAACTGGTATGAGAATGGAAGATGTTGATAAGTGTTTGGACGAAACTGCTGTGTATATGTTCAGGGATCGCATTAGAACAGGTTTACATGAGAAGACATTCATTAAATACCATCACAATAATTTAGACCTCTTTTAAACGAATACTCACAATTATTTTTAGCTTCTAATGTAAAAACATGGGCATGCTTAACAACAGGATGTGCTGAATTGGATAAAGTACTAGAAGGTGGCATACCAATTAATGGAATTACAGAGATATATGGGAACAGTGGAGGTGGCAAAACACAATTGTGTCTTCAATTAGCTTTAGCTGTTCAATTGCCACATGTTTATGGTGGTTTAAGTAAAGGTTTCTTAATTTGTTATACTAAAATGTTAGTTTCAAATACCAAATATCCGTTATAGGTGCCATTTATATTTGTACAGAAGAAGTCTTTCCTGCAGGACGTTTAAGACAACTCATAGACCATCTGCAGTTAAAGTATCCTGACAATGAAGATATTGCTGATTTTGATGATAAGATTATAGTGGAACATATTGGAGATTTTGTAGGTTCAAGTAACAAGCAGTTCTCCAGTCTTAATTCATTTACATTTTAGAGCGAATTGAAAAGATTTATTAATCAAAAACTGGCTGGTTTAGTGAAAGGATTACCAATTGGATTAATAATAATAGACTCAATAGCTGGTTGTCTTCGAGGCGAGAATGCAGATGCTGATTTTATAAGAAGAAGCTGGGATTTGCAACAAATTGCTTCAAAATTGAAGCACTTAAGCTGCAAGCACAATGTTACTGTCATTGTTACTAATCAGGTATTATTATATCTTTCAATTCTAATGAGTACTTGATAAGGAATCAATTAATTAGGTAGCAGATAATCTTTTAACTGGTGAAATAGAACCAACACTTGGATTAGCATGGAGCAATGCAATTACATCCAGATTTGCTTTGCATAGAAACTATTCAAATGCGATTCGTCAATTTGCAGTTGTATTTTCTCCAAATATTCCGCAAAACGAATGTGAATTATTGATAACGAGTGCCGGAATTGTTCATAAAAGCCAAGATTAATTTTTCAAAATAGATTTTCAAATTTATGCGAAAGACGTTAATACAGAAACCTGTAATCGGTAACATTCAATGATTCTCACACAGTGATGGCGCTTCCAATGTCAAAGTTAAATTTTTGATAGTTGGTTGTGAATCATTTTTATTCTTGTGCTTTGTTATTTACAATTACTCTATAAATTTGAAGATGTCCGGTAAAAATCGATCGAAAAATCGTAAAGGAGATTTGTCCCAAGTAAGTGCCATCAATTTATTATCATATTTATGATTACAGAAATGATTATTTTTAGTATGGCTTATTTAATATTCCAACTGACATAAACATGGGGAGTAGCTTTGATGATAATATGGATGCTGATGATGATGATATAGAAGGTGAACTATTGGCTTTAACCAATTCTGATCCAAAACCACCAGCCAGAAGAAAGAAACCTAGGCCACAAATGAATGTCAATTTAGATGAAATGATAAATGAGAGTATCAAAGATATTCCATCAGATGAGGAATTATCTGGTGATGATAATGATCCAGATTTGTTAAATGAATTAAGTGAATTGACTGGTAAACTTGCAGTTATTATGAAAATATTGTCACTAACTAACATCTATCTTTTGTCTTAAAGCAGTAGAAGCTGAGGAAACAGAAACTGAACAACCACCACCATCAACTGCTTCATCACCAACTGATATGGTTAAATTATTAGAAGACAGAATGAAAATGTATGAAATAGCAGAGAAGAATGCAAAAGATGCCGGTGAAACTAGTAGAGCCAGAAGGTTTAATAGAGGCTCGAAAACCTTAAAGGATTTATTAAAACAAGTAAAAGCTGGTAAAAGTATAAAGGAAGATGAGATTCCACCAGAAGTTTTTACTGGGACAAAACAAAAAGAACTGCCAAATGATCCAGTGTTATCTCCTACAAGACCAGCACCAACGGCACCGGACGTTTCTCAACCAGAATCGACAGATGCAACACCACCTTCAGATACGGCAACTGCATCAAAACCGGTCGACACTGCTCTGTTGGCGTTGTTAATTAAGCGCAGAGACGAATACAAAGTGGCGGCGGTCAAGGCAAAAAAGTCTGGCGACAAAGAGACCGCAATGAATTATTTAAAAGTTACCAAGCAATTTGAAGCCGTCATTAAAGCGGTCGAAAGCGGACAGACGGTCGATGTTAGTAATATGCCAGCTTCGCCGCTCGATTCAACCGATCCATTGCCGATCGATGCCGAAAAGCAAACTTCGCAAGACGCCCCCGAGATACCTGTCGAGACGGGCGAAATTGCACAACCGTCACTAATAACGGCCAGTTCGGTGGAGGAAGCTTTGCAACAACGTTTGGAAGTGTACAAGAAGCAAGTGGAAGCAGCGAAAGAACAAGGCAACGGGGCCAAAAGTCGACGGATGGGCCGAATCGTGAAACAGTACGAGGATGCGATTAAATTGAATAAAGCAGGGAAATCGATACCGATCGACGAATTACCGACACCGCCAGGTTTCGCACCGATTCCTGTTGCTGGACCACCGGCAGTTCAGCCATCCGAGCCATCGACATCATCGTCTGAAGAACCAAGTAAAGAACCTGCTAAGAAATCGCCATCTAGACAAAATACTATTAGAATATCTGGTGAGTGATTTGTTTCACCAAGCAGCGTAATTAAGATTTTAAATAATTACTAAATGTATCGTAGGTAATCATGTACCAAATTCACGATCTGAAAGGCAGATTGAATTGTTGTTGGCCAAACAGAAAGAGCTCAAGTTGGCCGCATTGAGAGCGAAGAAGAACGGCGAAATTGAACAGGCGAAAGAATATTTGCGGAACGCGAAACGGATCGAACCGTTAATTGATGCGGCAAGCGGCGGACTGCCGATCGATATGTCTTCGTTACCGATATCGCCCACTGCGAAAGTCACATTGGACGCGCAGTAATTTTAGAATCTTTAATACGGTTAAACGGTTTTCTGATCGATTGTCTTTTCGATTTGCTTGTAGATACGACGTCGTCATGGCGGAAGAATGTACGGAAGACGATTCAAGCGATATGGACGTGATCGCACGGTTGGAAAGTCAATTGTCGAAGCAGTTGAAAATGTGCCTGACGACACGGGACCATAACAAGGCGTTAGGCGACGTCGCCGGTACGAATCGTTTCGAACGATTAGCAATGAGCACAACGAAAGACTTGGATTACGTACGATTGATCCATCGCACCGGCGGCACGATACCGAAGTTTCGTTATGAGATGAAAGACTTTTCGATCGTGAAAAGTTTCACCGAATTGGGCGACAACGACTTGGAATTGAGCATATTAAGAGGAATCAATTATAATTGTTCCAATCCGAACGAAATCGATACGTACGTTAAATGCGAGATGCCGTTCCCTCAAGTTAGTTGTGATGTTATTGCTAAGGAATTTCCCAATCGAATGCTCTTTTTTACTTGCATTTTTTAGGAGGAACCGTGGCGTGAACGAACATCAACGGTTAAAAACACAAATAATCCCGAATATAATGCCACGTACATTATTCCCATTCAACGATCGTCCAGAATTTGCTCGCGAGTGTTCAAGAGGCACGGCATCAAGTTCGAAGTGTACGCAAAAGGGTACGACAATTTATTGTTAATTTCGCTCTGTGCAAACGTTTGTTTAAAAATTTCTTTGCAACTGATGGTCAAACATTTATTGGCACGCAACTAGCTTTTTATTAAGTTTCACTTTTCCTTGTTGCTTTTTTAAAACTAAATTCTCATTTACTTGATTGTCTTTGTGTCGCTAAACATTAACATAAATAATTGGGTGCCATAAAATGTGTTCGTTTTCCTTTTGCTAGCATGTGCTGTGCTAGCGACTGTTTTTCCTGTTTCAGCGGTTTCTTCCGCAGCGATCCGCTATTGGGCACCACCACCGTTAAATTGCAACCGTTGGAAACGCAATGCGAATTGCACGATAGTTTCGATGTAAGTTCCCTTATTAATTTGGCATATAGTATTTATAAATCGTTATATTTTTTGTAGATAATGGATGGTAGGAAGAAGACGGGCGGCAAATTGGAAATCAGATTGCGCGTAAGGCATCCGATGGTTACGCAGCAAGTGCAAAAATTGGAAGAAAAGTGGCTTGTAATCGATTACGATTAATTAATTTGCGATTAATTCGCGCAATAAGGATAACACATGTAGTTTTTTAAGCTGAGTCGTTGGTGCCTGTTTCAATGGTTTTTTCTTTTTATACACACACTTGACTGTTAACGTTCAAGTTTACTTTATTTTCAAATGAGTGAAGAAGTCAAATAAGTCGGAGAGAATAAAAGTTGACGACGATTGATCAAGTAATTAACGTTTTGTAACTCTAAACGGTTGACACTCCATGTTTTACCAATTTCCTTTGATTCTTTGCTTTTAGGTCTTAAATTCTATCGCCGAACGATAAACGAACGCGAAATTTAACAGCAGATCAACGTAGATGGTGATTCGGGCAACAAAAAGGACTCGCAAGGTAAGTTCCTAATCGGAAAGGAAAATTACTAGTTTCATTTCCCAGAGCGTTTTAAGCGGTGCAACTGCTTAATTTATTTTTCTAAACGATTTATCGGCGAATAGTTTGTTCTCAATCGGAAGTAACAACGGTAGTTATTATTATTAATAGAAGCGTAGTATTTTTTGTTGTTGATCGCTATTTTAGCGGACGCGCACAAACGCTCGTGCTAAAACCATGAATAATATCCGCTGTACAAATGGAAAAAAATAGTAAACAAACGGACAGACAATAGTAATTAACATTCAATTGTGTGTCGCGGTTTTTTTTTTCATTCAAAACAGACACAGGAAAATGATGATGATGGCCGGGAATTAAATGTGGAGGGATTGTGAATCAAATCGATATTAGCTCTTGTACGGCTTTTATTAATTAAATATATTCCTTTATTACGGATTCATTTCAATATGTATGAAGTAATATGAATCAGTTTCGGGCTCAAAGTTCGTTGCTAAAATATTTGGATACAGTTCAGTTTCCTGAAAATTCGCAACTAAAAATATTCATCGAAACTAGTTCGAATTGCTTAGATTGTTCACTGCCGTAAATAGTTTGAAACAAATTAAATTATTTCGATATTTCCTTGCAGAAAGTGCAAAAGTTGAGTATGAGTAAAATTTAATGTTTAAATTAAATCAAACGATTATGAGGTTGATGCAAATTTGCAAATCGCTTAATACGGCGAATAATCTTGCAATTATCAGGTTTGGTTTCTTCGACAGTTATTTTTTTGCAAGGATTATTAGCATCTTAATTGGAAACCAGTTGCAACGGTTGCAGCAAAAAGTTTCTACTGCCAATGAACGAATGATTTCCAGAACGCTTTTTACTTGTTTCAACCGTACAATATAAATTCAACGAAAGAGCAAATATTTCTATTAGATTAAAGTCAATATGGAATTTTTGAAAAGTTAATTTCGACTTTTGTCCGATACCATCCTCGCTCTAATAATGATTATTTGTGTTGCTATTGAAGATAAACGCTTACTATATTATAATGATATTATAACAATGTTTACACGAACGTTACACATGCACATCAAATGGAGGCACGATTTTTCAGCGTGGTAGACGCGTTACGTTCATTGTTATTAGCGAGGGATACAAATTAGCCGCGATCATCGTCTATTTTAGCACAGATTACCGTTTGATTAATGACTTTTTATTTTGGCAAATCGCGCGGCCAACATTCTGCATGTTTCCTCGCGTTCGCATCGCGACGAAAACAATAATAATCACTTTTGGCAAACTTATTGCGAAATGTTCCCTTCAAAAAAAAAAAAACAAAAAAAAACGAAAATTAAATCAAATGTATCAGTTTTGCGTCGAGCAATTAATGGCAAATAGCGAGGAAACAGTTTAATGGCCAACCGTGCACGCACGCGATGCATGACGATCGATTTCGATGTAATCGTCGCCTTTATTTATTTATTTGAAAATGAAATTCGTCGTTTATCTCTTTGTTCTAATACGCGCTCCATCGCAATCATCGCGACGTGATGCAACAGTGGAGAAATTTCGAGATGTCATAGAGGCCGAAGAGAAAAACGAATTCCGTTGTTTCGACAATTTGCGTGATACGAGCGATTTTTGATTTGCCAATCGATTCGAGCTTTCATTGAAACTAGGCAAAACTAATTTTCGCGAGCACGCTTTCGACGAATGCACGGCCGTGTGACACACACACACACACACTGCTGTTCTTTTTTTTTTTTTTGCTCTCGTGCTATTCTGAAATTCGCGAACTTTGCCAATCGGGAAAGCGGTGCACACGCTTCGGTAACGTGATCGGACGACCGCATAAAGAAGGAGCACGAGACCGAAGAGAAAAATCGCCGCGCTAATATTGACGTCATCGTCGCACAGGTAGAACGCCCACCTGCTCGACTTTGGGCTCGCTCTTCGACGGGTCGGAAATTGCAATGTGGAATTCGCGATATGCTGCGGGGGAGGAGAGCGAATTATTTATCCATTTAAAAATAGAACAAGCAAACAAAAAATTTGTACGAGGCTTCGAGTTGCCGGACGATGTGATTTTCATAATTGTTTTTGGGGTTCGAAATAATGGCTTTCTATAGTCGAGGCACGACGCTATGGGGCACAACTTTGCCTCGCTATAAAGGCTTTGAGTTGCCGGACGATGTGATTTTTGGTAATTGTTTTTGGGGTCCGAAATAATGGCTTTCTATAGTCGAGGCACGACGCTATGGGGCACAACTTTGCCTCGCTGTAAAGAGCGAAGACTTGTGCCCTTAACGGTTTGCCTCTACTCTAAGAGAGTGCGAAATTAAATAAACGGAATGAAAGAAAAGGCGAGCCCAACGATCGGCGGGATTTCACGTGAAGCGGCCTTGTCCGTTTGTAATATTTTTAAATTGTATTAATACACCGCCTCTTTTATTATTGTTATTATTAGGCTGTCCCACAAAAGTAAAGCACCGTTTTGTAAACAATTAATTCTTGTTCGGTTGGTAAACATTTCCAATTAGCATGAAAAATGATGCGTTTCCTTTTTGGGAAGCAGGAAGATCCGCCATGAATTTGTACTCGATGGACTGTATAACGTCGAGAATAACAAAAGATTGAATACACGCCATTCTTAACCCAATTTTACTCAGAAAGGCTGCGTCCTTTTCTTGAGACAGCCTAATACGATGTTATTAAACGACTAAATTGAATCGTGCGTTACACACACATTTGCGATTTTATATTGGCGTAGAAAATGTCCTCAAGTTTCTAGGTCGTTTCTGATATTGTTATTTGCAGTTTCGCTTCTTTAAAGCGAGAAACAAAGCAACATTATCCATATTGGATTGTTGTTCTTATTTTCTACACGAAGAAGGTTTGATGCAATCTACCGATCGATCTACTCATCGATAATAAGGAAAGCAAATAAATCTCGCGTTCTTATGGGACGTGTTTACTTTAAAAATTGTTATACAGAGGAGCAAGATAAACGGGCAAATGAAGGCATTTTATTGTTAACGAGAGAGAAACCGATGAATCTTTTATTTCGGCCCCTTTTTATGTTAATAATAGTTGAAAATGCGACCACTTATTGCATTTAATTTTGCAGGCCGATTTAGCAGATTCGCCTGATGGATCGACGAACTCTTGAGGAAAGAATGTCGCTGTGCTGCTGCTGCTGCTGCTGTTGCCCGTTGGTGATGACAAGGTAGGATTTTTATTTCTCAACCGTTTTTGCGCAATTCTAACACGAAATTAGAAATCTCGCCTCGTTTATTTCGATAATCCGTTAGTTTATCGGTAATTAATTCCATATGGAAACTGGTTTATCGACCATCGGGTCGTTCGATTAATCGATCTTTTAATTCACGCGACATCCATCGTAATTTGTTGTCTTTTTTAATAATCATTTTGCGATCGACAAAAGCGAA
The DNA here is from genome assembly GCA_963695495.1 of Hololepta plana. Classification (NCBI taxonomy): domain Eukaryota; kingdom Metazoa; phylum Arthropoda; class Insecta; order Coleoptera; family Histeridae; genus Hololepta; species Hololepta plana. The sequence goes on from OY968836.1 coordinate 10,997,743, forward strand.
TTGCGGTTTTTGTCATTTGGCACCGGTTCAAAATCGATCGGTCGCCCAAAAATTTTCGAAAAAAGAAGGTCCTCCACATCAAGGATATCGCTATTTGTTATTATTAGTTCGATCGACACTCGAAATTCGATGCTATCGCCGACCGATATTGCAACAATAGCGCTCTAAATGCAAATCAGCTGTTTGTCTGATATCCCAAATCAATTTAATAAATTCGATTATCGTCGGGTCGTTGCAAAAGAAGCGAAAGCGAAATAATTGCTAACGATCACGTTCGCCAAGTAAAATGTTCGATTAATCACTCGCGATCTTTATTGTTGTTTGTCGACTTGCATCGATTCTCTTCTCCCAATTCGACTGGTAAACAATTTGAGTCAGCAACGTGGAGGTGTGCCGTTTGAAGTGAATTTATGTGCAATTTTATGCGTAAAAAGGGGAAAAAAACGCGCTTTATTTTTGCAAATTATTCTCAGCAAAACGGCAGGAATAGTAGGGCCCGTCCTCACCTACATACGCATAGTCTACAGAACGGTACACGACCTTCGCGTAATTCGCAAACGAAACGACAAGTACTCGCCATTAGTTTCACGTTTCGCAACACATACTTATATATTTCCCAAGACTTGTGTTCGGTTTTTCGCAAACTTCTATTCACTTTTCGCGGAAGTATTCGCTTGCCACAGACTTATTTTACGTTTTGCCAGACTTGTATTACGTTTTCGCATATTTGCAATAACTCTTCGCAGACTGGTATCGGACACTTATTCATTTTCCGCAGATTTATTTTAGTTTTTCGCCGACTCATTTCGTTTTTTTGCAATCGTGTAGAAGCTTTTCGCGATACGTTTCCAATTTCGACGAAATCGTATGGTTTCGTTAAACGAAGGATTTCCCCTTTTGCCAACTTGTGTCCTCCGCCATCCATTTGTCTTCAGGGAATTTACACCGACGGAATCTAACTTGGGAAACACTGTGCGTCACGTTGAAATTGATCGTAACTTAAGAAAAAGAACTTTGTCTAAATAAAATATAAATGAGGGCAATTAAGCAATTAAAGGAAACCCATTTTGCAACTGCACAAACGAACGTCAACATTTAATGGAATTTCATGCAAAAAAAAACGCAATTGTTTGGTTTTTCGCTGTTTCCAATCGCCCGCGTACGCTTAAAAGGGGAAAAGGTTCAATTAAAAAATTGGCATCTTCCTTTTTGTTTTATAGCAAATTTATTTAAACATACTCGCATATAAAAAAACTCGATTACACAGTATTTTCGTAGATGGAAAATAATAATAATAACGATGGATTCGTGAAAATAAATTAAAAATTACAATTCTCCATTCTAATTAATCACAGATACAATTTCTCTTTGATGAGAGTGAACAGAAACGAAACTAAAGGAAACAATCGACTTTCGCGACCTCATCATCGCCTTCATTCTCTTCACGCGCGATTCCAATCAACGTTGCTAATTTGCCGGAATGTACGAATCGAATCGATCGCCGGATCAAACGGTCTCTTGATTAAAACAAAAAACAACAACAACGCAACGACCACGAACGCAAAAAGTCAATTAAACGATCGCGGGCCGCACCGTCGCCGACAAAACATCGATCCTCTTCGTCGCGCACCGTCTCGCCGCCGCCGAACACTTGCCGTTCTTCGCGTGCCGCTTCACGTGCTTCGCCAGATGGTCCGACCGCATGAACCGCCGCCGGCACACGTCGCACTCGAACCTCTTCTCGCCGGTGTGCGTGCGCTTGTGCCGCGACAGTTCGTCCGACCGCGAGAACCGGCGGCCGCACTCGGGCCACTGACAGGCGAACGGCCGCTCGCCGGTGTGAGTGCGCGTGTGCGCCTTCAGGTGCGACGATTTGAAATAGTTCTTGCCGCAGCCGTCGTACGTGCACTCGTAGACGCGACGGCGCTCCGATTGCGACGGCGACGACGTAGAGCCGACGGTTCGCTGCGCCGGCTTCGGATGCACGAACACGATGCACTTGGCCGGGATCAAGTGGCCGAGCACGGTCGTCGCACTCGGTTTCGGCGCCAGCGGTTGCAACGACGACGGCGCTTTTGGCGGAGGCGCCGGGCTCGGCTGCTGCTGCTGCTTGGCGTTCGTCGCCGCCGCGGCCGTCGTCGGTCGCGTTCTCTCGCCGAGCGGCGGCGTCGCGACGCTCTTGCGGATCTTGTACTTGATGCTCTTCAGCACGTTCTCCCCGTGGTCGCAGTAAACGTGCGCGGCGTTCAGCGACGTCGCCACCGGCGCCACCGTGCCGTCTCTGTTCGCTCGCATTATCACGCTGACCGTCCGCGCGGGCACTTGTCCGGGCGACGGGACCGGCTCCGGCGGCGGCGTGCTCGCCAACAGAAGCAATCGCGCCAGTTCGCCGCCGGTCGCGTCGACGTCGCGCGGTCGCTTCGCCGGCGACGGCCCGTCCGCTTCGCCGTCGGTGTCGGACGGCTGCGGCGTCGGCGGTAGCGCGGGCGACGAGGAGCGACGCTTCTTCGGCATTTGCACCGCGCAGTCGGCGTCCTAAACGGGGCGAAGGAGGCGGTCGATTAATTGTTTGTTTATTATAAGCGGCGAGATTGTTTTTTTTTTGTTTGTTAGTTGTTTTGACACGGGGGAAATAAATGAAAGTGTTTCTTACGTTTTTTGCGACGATCGCCTCCTCGTCGCCCTGCTGCGGCGACGCTGGCGGTGAAAGTAGCACGTTCAACATTGCTCCTTCTCGAAGGAATCCACGCGCGAATTCGGGCTTCCTCGCGTCCAAAGTCACTTTAAAAGTTTCGGTTTTCGGAATAAAACCCGAAAACAATATCACACAAACTCGCCTCTTCTGCTTCTTCGCGAAACTCGCACAATTCGATTGGCCACAGGGACGGTTTAATAACGAAAAATCCGTCCGCTGTTAGTGTCCTTTTTTCCTCTTCTCGTCTCCTAACACTCCGTATACACTGCGGGTGTTATTGCTCCGGGACAAACGAACGGTGTGCATGTGAGAGTCGAGCGAGAGTGCGATCGCTTTGTCGTAGAACTTTTAACGACGATCCAATAACGTTTCGGGGGCTCGTCCCGCGCAACGAATAGAAAGCTCCCGGTGTCAGTCGGTCAACGCGTGATCGCGAGCGTGGCGTTCACGTGCACAAAAGCTGATCGTTTGCGGCCTCGGCCGTGATACGCGTTTACGTCATCGAACAACAACGTTTGCTCGCCTCGTAATACACGTCACGCCGCTCGGATCGATGGGAATGAAAGAGGAGAGAATTCGAGAGGCGAACGCCGACGAAGAAGAGGAAAGAGTCGGATGGGACAGTATTTTTCGCCAAACATCCACGAAAGTTGATTGAAATTTTGGAATTTATTACGATTTTGCGTCTATTTAATCATCCGCTTCCGAATCTTGTTTGTTGTTTATTTTATCGATCATCATCTGGCGGGGCGAAGGAAATCGATAAGCAGAGATGTCGAAATTCCGTTTGCGAAACTTTAGTTTAGGTTCCTCCTTTACAAAGCCCATGATTTTTTTTATGTTTTGCAAATTCCGTTCATTTTTTTTTACAAATTTCCCTCTTTTTGCAAATTGTATTCATTTTTTGCAAATTCCGTGCATTTTTCCGTGAATGCCGTTCTTCTGTTTTGTTTACAAATTCCGTTCATTTTTATACAAATTCCTTCTTCTTTTCACTAATTCCGTTCCTTTATTTTTTTTTATATATAAATTTCGCTCTTCTCCTGTGCAAATTGCGATTCTCGCTTCTTTTTTGCGTCGTCAATAACCTACACCAACAATCCTAGCGTGTATACGTTGCGAATTTTATAGCCGATGGTTTTGCCCACGCGAGTGTACAACAATATTCGCCAATTTAGCGTTTAGCAATGAAAGTCCAATCTTTTTTTGCCGTCATATTCGCACAAACAAAAATGATGATGATTCACGTTTGTCTCTTCGTTGTTGCAACTTTAATCTTAAATTCCCAACTTGTTTCTAATTATGGGATTCTCTTCTATTGATCATAAAAGCTGAATGTGAATTTTAATTGATAGGTGGGTTAGCCAATTAGTGAAAATGGGAAACCCGACAAAATCAGAGTACCGATCAAGGAAAAATCTCCTTAATGCCAATCTGACTTTAAAATGCCCCATAATTCCGCAACTGTTATAAATCGATTTTCGCAACGCATTCAATCCCATGGGAAACGGTCTTATTCGTTTTTATTCTTCATCCTAACAATCACTGCGCGTGTATAGCGAAAGTAATTGCAATTATTATTAGGAATCGATTCGTTTTAATAATTAAAATCAATGCAAATAATAATAACAATTAATGATTGATAAAATCATTGATAAGTGAATGTGTTATCTACGAAAGGTAAAAAAATGCGTAATTGATTGGAAACAAAAGTAAAAGGCAGATTGCAAAAATGTAAATAAAAGAAACCGCACGGTTGTTACATAACGTGTAAATAAATAGCATTGATAATAATTTGCAATTAATTTAAACGAGGCTTAATTCTTAATCAAACAGATAATTTTTACGCACGTTTGGCGTAATTAGTTTTTAAAAATAAGTTCTGCGTTTATTATTTTCGTGTCCAAAGTTCGCGTGGTAAATTTTCCGAGGCTCGTCCGTTTCAGTCTCTTTTATCGTTAATTCGCATTAAAATATTCATTATTTATGTTAACAACGTCACCATTTATTATTATTTACGTAAATATTTACACATTTTAATCAGTTTTTTTTTGCCTTTTTAATCTTCGTCGTCTGATCATTCATACTCCTCGTGAATAACGAATAGTTTCTATTTAATTCCGCTCCGCCTTTTTCCCAGTCGTTCATTCTTTGTTTTTGCTTTGCGTCTCGCATCCTCATTTCTAATTCAATCGACGGCCAATAAAGTTGCGATGGCCACGCGCTTTTCGCATACCAATTATTAACGTCTCATTATGTCCCTTTGAACGGTTAACTAGCGAAAGAGAAACAATTTAATAACTTCGGAAATTAATTCCCCAAACTCACGCCAGACCGATCGGTTTCGAATTAATAATCGCATAGACGGCGACAGAGTCTATATTTAGAGCGGATTTTTGTAAATAAACATCGACAATTTTGATAAACAAATCGCAAAGTTTGATAAAGGAATTAATTTAAATTAAATAGCCTCGCGGCACATATCGCGCCATCAAGCGTTCGAAGCCGGATTTCCCGAGAGCTCACTGTAATTTTCCCGGAGTTTCGGCTTACAATCGATAGATGGCGGGTGCTGTAGCATTTCGATTATTTGATTAAACTTATGCGGCGCCAAATGGATTTGACATAATTTGAAAATGCGCTCCCAGCGCGACATTTCAATGCCCATTTTTTCGTATTATTTATTTCCAGTAATTAAGTATAAACGTTTCCCTGATTAATTCAAATGAATTCTGATTTAGATGGCAGTTTGTTGAACAATAGTTACGTGCGATTCTATTTTTCTGTTTTTTTTTGCGAACGATACGCAAACTCTCCTCGCTCTTATCGTTTTAATATAAAATGTATCTTTTATGTGTTTATTATGTACGCGGTTATCGGGGCCGATAACATTTACAAGAAAAACATTTCCAAAGTAAAAGTAATGACGACCGGACGATAACGATAATTGGTTTCGAATCAGACTTTAAAACAATGGCCGCGGATGATGGGCGATTTCGTAAAGAGCCTTTTTTTTCCGCTTAACGCGAACTTTATCGCGTTTTCCACGTTTTTCCTTCGTTTGGAACGCGTAGAAAAAGTAATCGCCCGTCGAAAACGAACAAAGACGACGCGATCGTTATCAATTGGCATGAATCATTTGCGTTTTCGGTTATCGACTCTTAATTACCCGTAACGTTTATTATACGTCGCGAGATAACGAGAATTACTGCCTGCGCGCCGAAGGAAATTCAACGTCGCCGTTTTTCCGCGCGTCCGTGTGCGCGACGCGGCAGCGATTAATTGGCTTCGAACTGCGGACGCTTTAAAAATCGGCAATTCGTCCGAGCGGAGACGGGTTGAGGGTAATTTTCTGTTTGCGCGTATACGCAAAAAGAAATGTATTTTCCGTTTAGGTCGCGCGTCAAGGAAAAGCGACGAGGGAGTTGCGCGCGAAGAACAATATTTTCTCGTCTCTCTCTCTCTCTCGCGCGCGCTCTCTCTCCGTCATTTATAACCAACATTGGCCGTATAACATTTTATTATTAACACCGCTCCTATAGTCCGCCTTTGCCCGCTTACTTGCCTGGGTAGTAGTAGTAGTAATATAATCGTCGTGCGGTCGTTCCGTGTTTCGCTTGCTGCTGCTGCTGCTGCTCTCTTGTAATACTTCGCTTTTTGACCGCCGCCGTTTCGGCCGGAGAGTCAGTCGCTTCACGAACCGTGACGATGATGCCGGTGACTCATGCCGTTTGTCGTTCGATCTTTTAATTGAAGAAAACGTACGCAAAAGCAGCGAGAGACAAGCAAATAATAATCGAAGATAATCCGCAAATTCGATGCCGTTTTTTTTTTAAACTTAAATTGTTGTTAAATGTTCGAAAGAAGAAGAATAAAACGCGAACAAGAGGAAGAAACCGATCGAGTTCGATCGTCGTTGTTGCGGAACCGTTATTGCGCTCGAAATAAAGAGGGAAATCCGCCGAAAAACACGGAACAATGATGATGATGATGATAATTAACGCCGCCACGTGCGTTTGACATTTGGATTTTCGTTTTCGGCTGGTTTCTGCGTGCCTGGATTTCGCGCTTCTGTTTGTTTGTATTTTCGTTTTTCGGTTTCTCCTCCTTTTGATTCTCTTCGTGATCGTCGTCGTGCTGTTTGTTTTAAATTTTGGTGCTCTTTCAGTTGCGAATTTTGTTCGTTTTTCGTTTATTCAGTTTACCCGCAGTTTTTTTTTGTTTCCATTTTTGTTTGGAGTTTTGTGCGTTTATTTCTTGTTCCTCGTCGTTCGTTCTTTTCTGGTGCTTTATGTTGATTAATTGTGACTATGAACGTCGCCTGTGCCGGTCCATCGATCCTCATCAACAACGACACCACCATCGGCAGCGGCGATTGCTGCTTGCGTTGACGAAGAATTATTTGGCGAGCGAATTGGCGAGAAAATGTCACGTCGTAAGCAGAGCAATCCGAAACCGTTGAAAAGTAAGGTTTGACGAACGATTTATTGAAAAAAAAATGCTTCATATCCATCGCAATCGAATTGCGCGAATTTGCGAATCTATCGATTGTTGCTCACATTTCTTTGTTTTCAATCGATGTTGCTGTTGTTGTTGTTGTTGTCGTTCGCTTTTATCGTTGAATCTGGAGAATTTTTACGTTGCAACAACAATAAAATAAAAATAAAATCCGCACACAGACTCGTATCTGATTGTAAACTTTTTAATAATGTACAATTTGCAAAACGAACGCAAAAATAAAGGAGAAGAGAATCTGCCATCCGAACGAACGTCCTTCGAATGAGCGAGAGAAATGTGTGCAGCAAAGATCGGAGATTCAGATTTAGCGAACGGTGATAATGATTCATGTGCGAAATGATTATCATTAAAACAAAACAAAAATCATTTCCATAACGCGTATACAACGGCAATAACAATAATGGACGTATTGTTATCGGCGTATTTTTCGTTGCATTCGACGATGAAATAATTGCAATCCAATCATCTCCGTTTCGTATTTAACTTTTAATTATCATTATTTTTGCAATTATTGATAAGCAATATAAATCTGTTTTCGCAAATCAAGCACCTGCTGTTAAACGTCGACAATCGCAATACGGTCAATATGAACGGTGTGGTGAGGAGGATCATTAGGGAGAAATTGATTAAGAAGATTCGCATAAATTGCAATAACAATCGATTATGATTTTTCCTTTCTTTTATTAGTTTTTAACAATAGTAATCTTGGCATCTCCTTTAATCGCATCCATTGCGAAATCGCTTGATGCAATGTTTATTTTAAAAGGCCAATTTTCAATAACAATAATAATAATTTTTTTATCGGCGATCTAACCGCAATAATAATAACGATGAGGCTGATAATGGTAATAATAATAAATGGGAATTTGCTTATTTTGAATCGTTTCTTTTTTGCATTTTAATTCTTTACGTTTGCAAATATTTTAATAGCGGAATTGTATAAATAATAATGAATCGTTCGACCGGAGTTGCGAAAAGCGAATGGCAAAAACTAATCGTTCTACTTTAAGAGAGAGAGAGAGAGAGAGAGACGAAAAAAGAAGGAAACTTTTCTTGAAAAAGATCATTGGATAAGATTGTAAAGGATGGATTTTCAGCTAACATTTCTTTGCTTTTTCGGTCGCGATAAGGAGGAACGTTTTTCAGGCAAGTTGCAATCTTTCCCTTTTTGTATTTGCACTTGCAAAAAGAAAACGAAAGGAAATCGGTGGCGCCTTTTAAACGATTCGAATTATTTTTGCAATAGAATCAAATCGCACGAATATCAATATCGTTCATTTATTAGGCAAAGCTTTCCCTAAGTCAATTGAAATAAATCGACAGTCTTCGCAATGCTGTCCAATTGCTGATATCTTTTAACTGCATCCAGAGTCGTTCCTGGGTGATTGCAATATTTTTTCTTAGGGAATTTCCGTGCTGTTAACATATTATTTTTGGGAAGTGTTTGGTTCCTTTTCTGTCATTGTAAATGTCATTCTTTGGACTGAAGTTAGCCCCTCGAAACCTGAACAGCACATTTAACGAAAAGTTTCTTCGGGACACTTTAGCGTTAATGTTGCGCGATTTTTTGTTTGTTTCGTCCGTTGTTTCCCGTTCCCCCCCATAGCGAACAATTATCACGTCGATATACACATACGAGATTTGCGTTGTGCGAATTCATTTTACGCCACGTTTAAATCATTTTTATTAATCGTTAACTTTTTTTGCCAATTTGATAACGCGCCACCAATTATAAATTCGTAATGCGATTATTGTTCGTCTTATCGCGCGCGCAAAAAAATTTCCTTTTTTGTCGCTCTGTTGCTCGATCACGTCGCGATCGAATCGAGATTTTCCACGCAAATATCGGGGGCTACCGACTAAACAATGATGATGATGCTGATTGCGATAATGAGTCACTGCTCTTCGATTAATGTTACAATGCGTTTGTGCGCGTGCGAGAGAAGAAATTGATCTCGTTTGTGTTCGAATATAAACTTTTATGGTTCTTTTGACTTTCCTTTTTGTTTCATTTCGCCCCAACTGGCGGCGATAACGCGGCACGATAAGAGGCGACCGACAAAAATCCGTATAATCAGAGTCCATATTATTAATAATCAGAGAGGCTAAATATCCAGGAAACGTTTATATTACAACACACACACACACTCACTCACTCACATGTTAGTCTATGTTTTATTTTATCTGAGCGTTTCCATTAGCGTCCTTTTTAAAAAGCAACAAGAATAGATTTGATTTCCCCCCAAATTGCCATCGTCGTCATCGTCATCGCGATCGTCCGTCGCTATCTACCTTCGTTTGTGGCCTTTTTATCACATAGAAATTCGATGTCCTCGAATAGTTTCTGGTTTCGCCCGAAAAGAAAGGCGAAAAAGAGGCGATCTCGTTCGCTTCGACGCTGCGATTCGATCGCTTTCGTTGTCCCATCGGGCAACAACCGATTTTTAACTCGATTTGGAAACAACTCGCCGCCGTGCACATTTTGCCATCGATAAGTGATAAACTGTTGACCCGAAAAGTGAAACTCAAACGAGTAAAATCGGTTCGACAATAATGTGAAAACAAAAAAATGGGTTCGACATGTTATTTTACGTACTCTGGCGTGCCATTAAAACTTTAAAAAAGAAACGGTGAAAGGTCCTTGTTTTGTGTCATTTATATTATTGCAATTATTAACGTTCGGGACCCGGTGGCCACTTGAATTGTTACGAAATCTTCCATTCTGTAGATCATCATCATCGAATATAAACGCCCAATCAGCATCTACGAGTTAATCAGCGTTATCGCGTATATGTGTGTGTATACGGTTTTGCGATAATATAATTGAAACGCGCGCTCCCTCCGTCTAATCTCGTTTCGTTTACAAAATTATTTCACCGATAAGGTCACTTTGGAAGCGATAGAATTGGAATTTTTATTTTCCATTTCATTGTTGGCACGATAATTTTTTTCCGAATAATTACCGCTCGCACGTCATTAGGATGAGCCATCGAATCAATTAACGAATCGTGATCGATTGCGAACGCTTAAAAATCGCCCAACATTTATTGGATTAGTAAACTGCAATTAGATTGAACGCAACGTTTCTCTAAAACATATTTGCGATCAAACTGTGCAAGTCTCCGACGACATCCGCCATTTTACTAACGGCAAAATATTGTCGAAATGCTCCGACACGTTTCGCACTTGATTGGCGATATGCCAAGTTTGGCAAATCGGTTTTGGAAAGTGTTGCTGGCCTTCTTCGGCATCCAAACATTAACCTGAATTTGATTGTTTGTCTTATAAGATCAGTTTCTTCAGCCCATGTCGCAATGCTCAATCGACGAGCATTGTAGATTGTAGAGTAGTATCATGCAGATTTTTGCATTCCGTCTATTTAATTTACCTTTGCCAATGGATTAACATCGCTAGTTTTCTGCTAGATTCATGGAATTTGCTTTCCAACTTTGATCCTCGTACGAATGCTTTGTTTTTCCGTTAGTTGATTTGAATGTTTCGTGCTAAAAGGCGGACGTTTCACGCTGAAATGCGAAGGTTTGATGCTTAAACGCGAATGTTTGATGATTAAACGCGATTTTTTGCATAACGCCCTAATCGAAATGCTTCAACGCGTTTTTACGTTGCCAATGGAATTTTTATATTTGTTTCAATGATGCACCTGTACGAATAATATTTGGGATTGATTTTCAAATGTCTTCAACAAAATTCTGACGCCTTTACATGCTCACAATTATTATTTACAAGTCAATTATTATTGTGTACGATTTGCATTATTTTCAAATAACAAGTGAACGGTGCATGTGAAGAGAGTCGAAAAGTTGCTTGCGAGCTCCTCGTTTTCGAAGGCACGATTGAATAATTCATGAGGACCCACGGTAAAAATAATAGTAGTAATAAATCGGCCCACGCGTTACCTTTTCGAGCCATCCTTCGCCTGTTTGCTGCTGCTGTCGTTATTGTTTGAGTAAACTTCTTTCGCTCGTTCGGTCTAACGCGTTGTCGTGATATGTTATGCGCACATCGACACGGCCATTGTGTCCAGGTGCGGGCAATAAACAGGCGGGAACAATGGGAAATCGCTTTGGAACTATTTAATGGATCCCCCCGTGTTGCTGTTGCTGTTGTTACGAGTAAACTATTAGATGGTCGTTTAACAGTTGTTTAACACTTGAACCGGCCAACAAATTACCGAGCCGTTCCGATAAAGTTTGCTGTCCCCCTCGTATATAACACACTTTACCCTGCCGCAAACTTTTCGCCCTTGCGCTTCTTTTCTCATTTATTGCAATTACCATCTACAGCCGCGAAAGGCATCGACAAACGACGACGCGTGGAATCTCGCTTTTTTGGTTTCGACAAATTGAATTTGTTAAGGACGTTAAGATATTTACTTGTCGCTGTTAATGTTGTTCAGTTGCCAGTTCGTAGCAAATGTTTCGCAAGGGTGCAAATAAACGAAGATTTCGTGCAGATGCAATAGCGGAGATGCAGAGGAATTGGCGATGTGACGTAGAGAAATAAATTGGGGGGATTTTGTTCTTTTTAAATTTTTCCTCGCCATTTCGCCATCTCCTCCTCGTCTTAATGAAGAAAGGATAAATAATATTGCAATCGTTTATGTATATGTGTGGTTGTTGGTACGTATTTCTAAGAATCATTCCCTGTCTGTGTGTGTGTGCACTCTGTTTTTAATTTAGATCTTTATCGCGAGAAGTATTACCACTACAACAACCATCGCACATATTATATTATTATACTCGATCGCCGTATATATACAGTTACGAACATACGTGTACATGTGTACAGTATTAATTCATTACGATTACAACAGTTTTATCTCTCACTTTATGGCACGGATGGTGGGTGGAATGTGTATTATGCCCACGCCCTTATTATTATTATTAATAATATTATTTCAGTTAGATTACTTATTGTTGCGATCCCGATTAGATATCGCGCGAAATGAGCGCGGAGAGAGCGAAAAAGAAAATGAGAGAGAGAGAGAGAGAGAGAGAGAGAGAGAAATGTAAGAATTATGTGGTAATAATAATTGGCGGATTCTCGATTCAAAACTACGTTCCGATTTATTGGAAACGACTGAGCATATTACGGGGGACGTTTCGAAATCACGGCGCACGATTAATGGAAAACAAACGAAAACAATTTCGAAGTTTCAAAATAAAGTTTCAACCTAGGAAACTAAAGACTAAGCGAATCGAATAATGTTAATTATTGCGAAAACTTTTTCAAACAATGCAATATTTGTCAAACCGACATTTGGCGGTTTAAACAAATCAGTGTTACCAAAATAACGGTCTCGAGAACAAATTGCGAGAGAGTTATTTACTGGACGCATTGTTGCCAAATTGCAAAATTTAGTTTGTTTTTCGTTAATTTTTAATAAACAATTTCCTTTTTGAGTTGAAGGAAATTGTTCGTAACGCGCAATTTGCAAGTTTCATGATAAAGTTCCAAACTATGCGAGGGCGAAAAAAATTATTTAAATAAACGGTTTCTCTCACAAACATGGGCGCATTTCGAAAAAAGCATTAAAGAATGCTCTCGTCGAAAAAAAAAAGCTGGACAAAAACCGATATCATTTTGCGGCCGATGGCATTTCCATTTTATTTTTGCGGGGTCGCAAAACGACGACGGCTGAAGGTCCCGTGGGTCCCGTTTGTGCGTGTGACGGGCGGGCAACAAGTTGTCTGCGGTGCGTTGCCGAAGAGGGGCATCCGCCGACGATTTTGCACACAGGTATCATCATCATTATTTTCCTATACTACACACACACACACACACCCCCCCCCCCCCCCCCCCGCATCAACGGCGTTTGCTCGCGCGCCCACCGAATAATCCCTCGACAACCAATTTCGCACACACATTCGCCTTTTGCGAATTTATTAGTTTAATGATCGGTTATTTGCAAGTGGCGCGGAATTAAATGCTAGAATTTGCAGTTTTTACGATTCGCTTTGCCACGAATTCGGCAATTTAACATTTTCTAAAGGCAATACTGCTTCTGTTTTCTCTTGGCAAAAGAGATTGATCGATTTTTTTCTTATCGTCTGCCCTCAGCGTTTCCATTGCACGTATCAAGAACGAAATTCCATCGTCTCATTGTTATATGCATTATTTTCGATAAATGGCATGAATTTTCCGAAACCTGCACTCGCTTCTTCTTCTTCGCCATCATCATCGTCATCGTTATTATTAATAGATACACGAAACAATTTCTGGAACACAGGTAACGTCCCAGCGGTAAAAGACAGCTCCATAGATTCGCGCACTCTATCTCTTCCCCTCGCGGAGCCATATATATATATATATATATATATATATATATATATATGCGTGTAGCACGTTATTAAATGCATTATGCTCATTGTAATTATTGTTCGGCGCTCTTCCATTTGGCGCCGCACAAGAAGCGACTACGACGACGACGATAATGCCTGAAATGCACAACTTAACTCACTTTATCGCGCCCCCATTGTCTCGCTCACTTTCTTTCCATTTGCCATTCTAGAGAGGACGTGCATTCGGTTTTTGTTATCGAACGAACGAACGGCGGAAGACAGATTTATAGATTAGTCGATCACGATGACGATGATGATGTTGTTGGGGGGTCGGATGCATCGAGAACAAAGACGATAACGTTAGTAGGCCAGCCTCTTCGGTTTACCATCTGTTTTGTTGACTCTTATAGGGATGCAATTGTTTTTTTGTTGCGAGTCGCGCTAATTAACGCGGTAACAATTGGCGTTATCCCAAAAGATCCGCGTGTCAAGTTTGTTTTTGAACTTTTGAAAACAATTTTCGGGCCATTTTTGGCGGGCAGATCGTTTCGAAAATCGTTTAAACAGTGTTACCAAAATAACATTTGAAAAGTGTTGATAACTATGAAACTTGGTCTGTTAAGTTCGGCTTTTGTTGCGTTACTTAATAAATTTTGCTAAGAGATGAGTTCGAGCCCAGATTAGTGAGATTGGCGCGGATTTTCGTGCAATTATTCTTCAGCAGCTAGAAGTTGTGGTTTGTCTAAGAAATCCTGATTACTCGGCGTTTCATTCTGGGCATTTCTTGGGAAATGATGATTGTCATTGAGTGTTTGCGAAATTTATAAGAAATAATCTCTCTTTGCTCCTCTCTCTCTCTCTCTCTCTGTGATTTTTTTTATGTTGCTCTGTGTGTACGTACAACTTTGCAATAACAATACAAGGAAAGTGTGTCACAACGTAACCACCACCACCAACCATCATCACCAATACTAGCAACCATCAGCATTACTGCTGCTGATAACGGAGCCAACATTAATAAATAACGCGATAAGTATCTCTCAATTTAAAATGCAAATATAAAATCTACGTATAATAATAATAATAATGATATGCATATTACAGTACGGAGCAAACAACAGAAAAAAGTCACTATAAAAAGTAATATCGTTCATGTGGTAGCAATAGCGAGCAAGTAAGTTGGTGTTATTGTTGCCCAGGACGCGACAAGAAGAGAAAACAGAAAAACGAAAACACGTTTGATTGATCTCGTTTTGATTGCGATTTTCTATTTCGATTTATTCGCACATCTTCTTCCACATTTCACTTTTTTCTTCTAGACTTCGCTATCGTTTCGATGTATCAAAGTTCTAAATCGTCTAAAAAAAGTTGCTTCATTAATTCGAATTAAGCAAATTCTGCATAAAAACGATGATGTTGAATGATCAGGATCTTTATCTTGTCAGTTTCTTAAAAAAGATTTATCGGATAATTATTCTACAAAATAAAGCAAAAAAAAAAATTAATGAGATCATAGTCTGGTTCCACAGAATTTTGCATTTTGCAAAGCAATCGTCGACGACATTTTTTTCGCATGCTTACCAATTGAATTCCGAACGAATTAAATCGCACATATTGAGATGGAATGTTTCGTTTTTGCGTTTTTGATCCATCAAAGCGATGAGATTTTTTGTAAACGGCTCCATTTTCAACTTGGGTGCCAATAATAGCCGCATCTTATCGCGTCGGTTTTTTATTATTAGCTAGATGATTAAAAGTTCATAAACATCGAGCGGAGATTGTTTATTTGTCCGATGTTGATAATCGAATCGGCGAAGAATGTATCGAAATCGAAAAGTGATTTCCGGCGTTTGTCGCCCCCTTAATCACGCGATACCATGCGGTATATCCCGTTGGAGACGCTGGGTAAATTAGCAGAAATCGAACTGGGGACGATAACAATTCGGGTAGATACGAGATGATTTTGTGAATTGATGATGATCGGCGGCCATCGGAATGAAATAAAAGGTTCTCCTTATCCGTTCACATGATAGACGAGTGATCTTTTTTCATTAAGGTCAACGTACTAAATTAATTGATATGATTAATAATTTTATAAGGAGGATAATAATAATATTTTATCGCGCTCACTCCTTCGCTCGCGGGAAGAAGAAGGAGAAGAAGAAGGACGGCCATTTATTACATCTTCGCTCGATTATCGGACAGACTGATAAATTCTAATCGGGCGATTAATGAAAGTCCAACGCAGATAACATTTGGACGTTACGAAAAAATATATAAATTATCAACCTTCTTCAATCCGCTTCTTCTCTTTTTCTAAAGATTTAAATTTATAAACCGATAATATTACCGTTACGTTCTTAAATTTAGAAAATTTAATTCACTCCAAGAGACCGACCGAATGTGATTGATGATTGCCTCCGATATGGAAGTTTCGTGCGAGGGCTTCATTTCTCGCGGCAACGATCGCAAAACGCTTTATTTCGACGCCTTGGTTCAACAATTTGACCTCATAGTTTGTTTTTTTTTTTAATTCTAAGTCTCACAAAGAAATTGCCAGAAAGTTACAACTTTCAAAGTTAAAAGTTCGCAGCAATCAGCAACTTAAGGAAGAATTTTTGCTCAATCTTAAGTGACTAAACTAATTTTGAATAGTTAATTTCGACGACAATCCTCAATTAATCCTTTTAAACATGAAGCCATTCTTCAGGAGGCAAAACGAAAAGTGGTAGGTGTCAGATCCTCGTGTTCTTGTCGCAATGAAGTTATTCGTAGGCTAACCTAACCTGCAGAACGCTCGTTTCAATTCGATTCTTATTTATTTTCCATTTGGTTACGTGGAGGAAATAGTAAAGACACGACGAAGTGCGATAAACTTGTTCGATCCAAAGAAAGAATTAACCGCCGCGCTGATGATGATGATGGCTCGGTTTCCCCAGTTTTTTCTTGTTTTATTCGATGTCTTTTATTGTTTAACACAAGAAGGTGATCATTATTATTGTCTCTTCCCACGTGTACAGAGAGAGAGAGACGATTTCCGTAACAACACGTGGAAATTTGATCGTTTAGGAAACACTCGACTGCTGTTGTTTTTTTAATATTTTTGGATATACAGAGCGATCAAATAAAAATATTTATTGACGTTGACAAATGTCGTTTTGGCGTTTAACGAGTCGCGTAATTTTTGTGGCGTTTGACACTCTAACCGGTTTATACTTTGCGATGATCGCTCGGTAAATAATTCCCATTCGGGCGATTATTCGTAAAAGCAGCGTTAACAACAAAAAAAAATGCGTGGAAATTTAATGGACAATGATTTGTGTTGTACGATAAATAATATGGAATTGAAGATATGATGATGATATTTAATGATTTATTACGCGGCGGGAGAAAGTTTTTTTTCCCTTCTTTCCATTTGTCGTCCGATTAAACCGAAAGCCGCAGATAAAATTCCACGTGGTCGTTGTTGATTTTGTGTTGGAAATACTCTTGGCCAAATTGTTAATCGAGGATGAACTTGTGTGGGAGCGTTTTAGAATGTCGAAACGCAACGAAAGAATGTTTCGCGAATCGAAGCAATTTCAACAAACTTTCTTGCAAGATACCATGCGATCAAATAATCCAAACAATTCCTCATAGAATGATCATTAGAATTTGGCGATTTGCTAAACAAACAAACACGAACCAAAAACGGCAATACGACGGCGAAGGAGAAACATTTTCGCCCAAGCGGACGACGAAGGACAAGCCATCGTTTATTCCTCTTTTTTTTTCTTCCTCTTTTTTGCTTATCGGCCTTCTTAATGTACCACATCTTCAATGGGCATTTTATACGCGCGCGCGTGTGTGTGTGCACGCGTATCTGCCATCTCGATGTTGTGTTGGCCGTCGCGGTAATCTTTGCGGATTTAAGGGCATCGCATGAGAAATGGGCATCTCGTATATGTGTGTGTGTGTGTTATATTGAGACGAGCAAGAAATAAAAAGAAGTAAGTGAAAGACGGTAACCGATGAGAATGAGCGAACAAACGAACGCACCGTGTTACAAACAACTTTCGCAACAACAACAACTGCAATTGCAAGAAGTGGTAAACGAAGACGAAGAAGAAGAAAGAGTGGCAAAAGGATGGAGAGTAACAAATCTTCATACAATACCACGGGGAAACAAACGACGTACACACGCGAATAATAATAATTCGCGAACAAATCGCGAAAGGCTACCGCTGCTAATTCTTCGCTTGTTCCTCCGTTTCCCTCCGCGCGTTTCCTGCAGCTCTTCTTCTTCGCTTTCTCGAATAGTTTTTGTAATAATACCGTCTTCATTCCTACCGTGTTTCCATCTCGCTTTCTCATCAATTGTTATCAATCCTCGCCTTTCCTCCATCTATTTTATTACCATCAACATCCATTTCGTCTTGTTCTTTTGCCTATTTAACTGGTGGCAGCAGGTGTTGAGCGTGTTGTAGGATCCCCGATGGTGGTAAACATTAAACCTGTTAATTTCAATTGTTTGCTCATCCAATGCGACTGTTCTTCGTCCATTTGGCATTCATTGACCATCATCGTTGATGTTGATGATGATTCAACAACGTTACCGACCGCAACTTCAATAAACAGTTTTGTATGAGGAATTCTTCGTATCTCTTGGAGATTTCTTTTGGTTGCGTCCGAAGTGAAACTTAACCGAAGTCCTATTCCGAATGAGGAGAACGTATGGCACTTGCCACATTCTTATTGCTTGTTATTAATGATACGATCGGAGGCAAACAGGAAATAACAGTGAGCAATTGGCAACAGTTGGTAGAGGTAAAGTTGGGCACGAAGAAGGATAAAAAGATGATGATGGACGCGTTGTTTGTTGAAGGTGTTGAAGGCGAAGGTCCGGGGCTGAATTAAACAAGGCGAAAAAAACTTCTTCGCAAGTCCCTTTAAATTATGCGAGGTAATTTATATTGCGATTCGATTGCAATGTGGTAAATGTCATCTCTGTTATTGGCGATTTTATTAATTAATAATACGAAAATTTGCGTTAAAGTTGCAACCGCTTAATCGCTACTTGCTTTTCGACGCCCGTTTCCCTTTTCGAAAGTTTTATTGGGGTTTTGTTTCGATGGATGTATACAGGGGTGTTTCGACAAAGTTTTGTCTATTGTAACCTAACAACAAAAAAGTTGTCACAGAGGGATTATTAACAACAAAATAAACCCTGTCGTGTGCAAATTCTCATTTAATTGTTTGTTTGCAATTACTTTTTTTTAAGTTCAAATAACTTTTTTTTTTGGGTGAAATGTCACACACTCCGTACAATAATAATTAATGGCAGCATTAAATTCTCCTACCTCCTTCTCTCACACCTCCGCGCCCATTCGTCTTGCAAATTGGCCTCTATTCGTTTCGTTTTCGCCTTTGTTACCGTCTGTCTCGTTCAATTTGCAATTTTCTGCACACACGTTCCATTTATTCTCCTGCACAATACACATATCGCTTGTTACCAATTCGTTGCCGTATGACGATGGACAAGAAGCGATGCAGCGCACGAACGCATCGGAATCGAGTGCAGTTTCGAATGTGTAACAACAACCAACTACGATATACAGCGTGTCGCCGCCAGTGCGAAGGCGGGCTGCATCTTAAATCGTTAATCGTCAACGCCACACTATCGGGACACCCAGTATATGTGAGCGGCTCGTTATGTAGTAATTGTCTTGAGCGCGCCTTTTTTCGTTCGTAGCACAGTGTCGGTTGTTTGTTGTCCCCGTTTCCCAAGCGGCGACGACGACGACGAGGACTCGAACAAGTCTTTTCGCCATTCCTCACATTATTCACACATACATACGTGCGGTGCGAGAGCAACGGAGAGATCGAGAGCGAAACTCGACCGGGGTGACACGATACTTTATGACTTGCATACGCATTGTATAACAGCAGTGCCGTTACAAAAAGGCAAGAAAGCGTAGAGGAGGAGGTGTCTTTGATAAATTTGTTCGACTCGGTCGCTCGTATCGCACGTGAAAATCTAATGAGACTTCTTGTACCTTTAAACAAAACACGATAGAAATAAAACCCGACGAAGAGAGAGAGAGAGAGACGAAAAAGAGAAAACGAACAAGGACAAACGTAACCGAATACACGTGTACGTGTGATACTAATAATAATAAGAGATTCAGGAAAGCGATAGGACGAAGAAACAAAGAAGTGTGTGAGTGTGTGCGAAACTGAGAGCGCGAGCTTATTTGAAGTCGCAAAAATAATAATAAACGCTTTATGTGTATATATTGGGAATGGCAACGACAACGGCAACGACAGAAAAGCGTGGCAAAAAAACGTCGTCGTCGCTTGTTTTCAGTTTGTTTTCTCCGCTACGTGGGTTTGCGAAATTTGCGTCGTCCTCACGGCGCATTGAAATCTCTCGCCACTTGGCGCGATTTATCTTTGCACCGACGATTGTTTCGTCGATTAATCGACCAATTAAACCATCGAGATGTATCGCAAATCTTTGTTGCCAAACTTTGACAACTACTTGGTCTAGAGGGCTGCGACAACAAACTTTACGTTAACTTTGACGGCAATTGTTTTTGTCGCAGCTCTCTAGACTCTAGCGCACTCGGCATATTGTTTCTAATTGTTTTTGCCGAAGAAGCGGTTTTTCTTCACTCGCCTTCAAAAATTTGTTTCTTCCCGCGCGCATCTCGATCCATTACTCATTCACATTGTTAAATCCGCGCGTTATCTTGCTCCGTTCCCGTTGCGGTCGGGATATCGTCGTGCGGAGGGGGAATGAAATGGTTTTGCTTCCATGATATTGCACGTGATCATTTGGGAACTTGTAAAAAATCGCTTTATGGTGGATGATAGGAGAGAGGAGAAGATGAAGAGTAATCGCGATGAAGAATGGAATAAAACGTCAATACTATCAGAGTCGCAAAAAAGCGAGGAAACAAAATGAAAAAGGGAAGCAAGAAAGAGCAAAGGAGTCTGAGCAAAAAATCTTTATACTCTACATAAATAATAGATATAAATCATTGGATAAAGATGAATTTTTCACACATTATCAGTATGTATCTCACGTTCTTTTAGCAAACGGGGGGCGGCGGGCGGCCGCTCCCCCGCCCTCATTTTTTGCCGATATCTCTCCTCTGCGCGCTTTCCATTATGCTAAAACCGAAGCAGCAAACAAGCGAGCAGCGCCCTTTAACAGTATCGTCGTCATCTTATATATTATTATTTGCATTTTTTTTTTATCTCTCCGCCGACCGGTTTTTTTTTCTTCTTTCGCAAACTCCTCCAAGTCACAATTTTATTTTGCGTATCGTTCGCTGGTCGGTCGCGATAAGAAACGGATCCCGCTCGGATCGCCACATTTCCCCGCATCAAATCGATCGCGGATGGAACGCGGAGAAATGAAAAGAAGATTGATTATACCGAGTGTCTAAAGAAATTCCCGCGCCAAGCAGGTCCCTACGATATCGTTTCTTTCGTTCGCGTCTTTCGCGAGTTTTGCCCTCGATCGCGAATCGAAAGAGAATAATAACAACAAAGGGAGGGGAACGAAGAACAAGAAAAGCGATAGACGGACGGACGATGATGGAGTTAGTTAAGGTGGATCGCCGCTGGCCGCCGATGGGGGCCCTATATAAATGGTGTATTATCTTTCGCAAATAAATCACAATCTTAACTAGGGGGGCCCCGGACTTCACGACGTTTCGCGACTCCGCCTTTCGGACACGATTCTTCTCCGCTCTCCTCTCCTCGCGAAGAACATCGAATATTTTCCCGCCTTCGTCCATACACGGTGTGCACAACGGATAAGAGAGCCCGCCGCACTCGGCCATCCGATCTCGTCGAGATGAAGATTGTAATAATAACGTTTCGACGGAATTGGAGAGAGAGAGAGAGAGAGAGAGAGGAGAGAGAGAGAGAAAAAAAAACGCGGAGAAAAATTAAATAACGATAAAGTGCAGGCGAAAATCATAAACGTGCTGGAACAACAACGGCAACAACAAAAATATTTGCTTAGTTTTATAATAATTGGCCGCTATCTTCATCTGTAACAACGACGGCAACAACATTTTATGTGCGCCCCCTTTTTTTTCTTCTTCTTCCTCGTTCTTTTACACATAAAACGCTCTCACTTAATCTCGAAAAATTGATCTTCGTTCGGCAAAAGCGAGCGCGAGCGAGTGAGACGTACGTATAGGCCTTCGATGGCTCGACGCTGTTACTCCGCCACCATCGTCTTCGTGTATGTTCTTTTCCTTTTTAGCGTTTAATAACTTTAACACACACGTTTATTACCACTTTTTTTTTCTTCCGCTGGTGTTATTATTACTTCATTTACACTTCATCATCATCATCATCATCGCCGTAATCGTACGCATATTTATTATTATTGCTTATTCGATGCTCTTTCTTGCATTTCTTGGTAGCGCCATCATCGTGCTTTGCTTTCATCCGTCATTCATCTCCATCGATTCATGGCAAAAGTTTAGGAATAACCAAAAGAATGCACTCAAATAAATGCCATTTTACAAGTTTTTTTTTGCAAAAAATACGTCGTTGTAATCGTTGCCAACTGCGTGCAGCCCCTTTTAATTAGCACTTAACCTTCTCTTCGAGAAATATTTTAAGCTAACGTTCGCGAAACCAAGAAGCGAGCGAAGGAAAAAAATGAAGTGATTAACAACGCGAAAAAATTGCGCTGCTCCTTAATTAACAGATTTCTGATTTCGGTAAGAAACCACCCTCGCCGATATAATTCTCGCCGCTAATTATTATTTTTCATCTTTTGCAAACGTTACGAAACGTACCTGGAAGTTATGCGTCATAAACCGCAGCGAAAAAGTGGGAATTATCGCAATTTAAAATTAAAAATGCTTCGTTTTCTGCCTCCTCCGCCTCCTCGTTCTTCGTCCTTTAAAAGTGGACCGTTGTCTGCGCGCTCGGCGCTGCAATTTTTCACGTGCAAAAAAAAAAGAATAAGAGAGACTTCCTCCGCCATACAATTTTCCATTAATCCGGTCGCCTTTATCTTAACGATTCTTAGAGCACCGGGGGGAAACTGTTGGGAGGCGGTGGCGACGGTGGCGGACGGAGTTTTCCCGGCGAAAAGAAAAGCAAGACGATACCGAACTGATAAGTATCGCGAGTGTACGTTATCTAGTTTCTCTAAAGTTTCAACTAAAACTCCCTCGAATTTCCACCAACCAGCAGCGCCATCCGACCTCCTTCTGTTGTTTATTGCTCCGCGCTTATTAATATTACAACCTAATCTTGGAATATCTGAGGGTAATAATAACCCAACAGACACGTGTGACTTATTGTCCTCCATTTATTAACATTTTTCGGTTTCTTGCAATATTTTTGCAACCTCGAGAAATCCTTCGCGATTGGATTATCGAACGCTTCTCCACTGAGCCCGATTCGTATTGTGCTAATCGCCAGCCGTTGCCGTCGATCAGTTTGCGCGAGCGGGTTAGGACTCAATTTTTGCAAATCGCACGAATCTCTCAACAAGTCGACGATCTTTCCATCTCGCTCGTTCGCTCGCTCGCTGTATGCGAAAGTCAGTGAACACGCCTTCGCACCTGAAACCAAATAGAAAAAGAAATACGAATCCAAAAAGGCGAAACAACAAAAAAATATGATGGAATAAGAGTGAGAGGAATATCTTAAAAAGGCAAAACGAGTCGATCGACTACGTTGTTGCGAGTCGTTGCTGTTGTTGATGTTGTTGTTGGGTTAACAACACACCCACCTTCAAATACGATTCGAATAATAGATAAATGTTGAAATTGTTGGGGGAAAAATCCGATACACAGCGAGAGAACGAATATACACAATATATTAAGAATAATAACAAAAAAGGATCTATCGATGGGAATAACAAAACGAGAACACGGTTAAAACAAGAATAGGTACAAGAAAAGTTTGTAAACTTTTTGACGAGCAATAGATTAGAAGGTGTCGATTTGTTCACAACCGGCGCACGAAGGAGAGAGAGAGAGAGAGATCTAGCGCGATTGCGAAACCGCGTGCAGGAAGATTAAATGGCGAAGATTAATCGGTAGGAGGTGCGAAAAATGGTTTAAAGGTCACATGCGAAATGCCGATCAAAAATTGTGCAGCATATGTTATTTTGGCGAGTGCTTTTCGTTTTTCCCCCTCGTCTGATCGGAATTCGGATCTTCAAATCAAAATCACCAGAATCAGACGCTCACACACAAACTGAACCACGCAAAGCCAAAAAGACCATTGGTGACATCTAAATCTCTGCGAAGTATCCCTGACGTTGAGGACTTTACTGTCGTCAGCTTCGAGACTATATGGCAAAAGTACCAATGATTTTGACCGTTTCTCAAAGTGCCTTCGACGTTTGGCTAACGCCAAATCACTGATACCGACGAAGGAAGAGAAGATCGTGTAATTTAAAGTTGCCACGTGTTGCATCGTGCTATCAATCAGCTGTTTTCCTCGATGGCGCAGTTTATTTACTCTTTTTGCGTGGGTGTAGATCAAAGTAGGTGAAGCAACTTGCAGATGGATCATAGATGCACGTGTACGAGTACATGCGGGAATTGATTTCAACTTGAAAACGAACACAAAAATACGTGGTTCGCCGTAATAGACACGTGAATAAATCGCGGGTTGGTAACACTGTGTGAATAGTAGCAATATCGATGGTTGTTGTCGTTGTCGTTGTGTTTGGTACCAGTTGCGAGATAAGGTTGGCAAAACATGAAATATGTGTGTGTCTAGTAAATAATAGGTAGGTAAGAGCGGGACAGCGGCGGCGGCGGGGCAAAATGACGTGCGTTTCTGGCAGAGAGGGGGGGGGCAGTTCTTCTTCGGATTTTTTGTTTGGAAAATACATCACACCGATAATAAATCACCCCGTAGGAAAAAGAAACAAACTAGAGGGTGGGTGGGCGAGGGTGGTAGGTATCTAACTTTCATTACTACGGTTCGCAGCCGTCGAAGTATGTAGAGTTCTCTCGCTCTAAACTCTTCAATATGCGGTACGCGCGGCTGCGTTTTCCCCGAAATAATATCGCTCGCTCTCTCTCTATTTTTCGCACCAACTCTCATCATTCACACCATCATCATCATCATCATCATCTATGAACAGTTCGTGCACGTACGTCTCTTTCGCTCGATCTTTTTGCCCGCCGTCCCCCCTTCGAATTCCATCCACGTTCGCCAGTCACCTAGATGGGAACGAGCGTTTTGGGCGGAACGGTGGCGGCGAGAGAGGAGGAGGAGGAGGCATTTAAAGCGTCGACAAGATTAATAGTCCACACTTGATACACAAACTCGCCCATTTCGCCTCCGCCGCCGTTCGCCCTTTCGCCGGCCCCGTCCTCGTTCGTTTTATGACGTTTCCCGTTTACCGGCGACGGAGAAAAGCCCGTCATCGAAACATTTGTCCCCATCAGGTAGACACGTAAACTACTGCACGGACGCCTCGTTCCACGTTTTCCAACATAAATCACATCGGGACCTAATCGAGAAAACGGCTTTTCACTCGCTCGCCCTCTCTCTCTCTCTCGCTTTCTCTCTCTCGTTCGATCCGCGTCTTGTATTTACCATTTCATCCGCAAGTTGAAGGTATAACGCCATCATCATCGTCATCAGCTCTTTCGTCACGTCATTTCGATGTTTATTATTGTTGTATGTATTGCTGTCGTCGCTTTGCAGACGGACAAACACGATTCATCACCATCATCGTGTTGATGATGATCGTGATCGTTCCGCGTGTTAATCGAACGAAAACGTTCTTCTAGCGTCGAATGTTAATAACGCCATCAAACGGTAGCAAACGTTTGGAGAGGGAGAGAAAGTGCCATTAGCGAAACAAATTGGCACGTGCGAATCGGTTCCAATTTTCGAGCCTTTCCGCCGGCGAATTTGTGCTGTACGATCATTTTGAGCGAACGCGATTGAAAATGCAAATTTTATTTATGAAACGAATTCTCAAGATGGCAAACGTCCTCGAAATTGCCCATTTTCATTCTGCTGAAAATCGGTGGAAAATCGTCAATTGAAGTTGTCAGAAACTTCATGAAAATCGTGTTTCTTTTGTACTAATTTTGGACCTCCGACTACATTACACCCTGTATACGAAATCCTGCGCACTTTTTTCCGCCGAGCATTTAATTGACTTAATCGAAATCTTCCCCGGACACTTTCCATGACGATATTACGGCATTTATCGAAAATTAAATTCGCTTATCGTTAACGCCCGCCGATTTTTCTTTTAAATCCCTGCCAATGCGATTTGCTTTTTTAATTTCCATCCATCATTCGTTTTCTCCCTTTTCATTTCGATTACCTGCCGGTAACCAAATAAAGAAAATCGGCGTGGAAAGATAGATTTATTAATAAAAAATAAAAAATGACGCTTTACGTATGTGTGTGAATAAATCCAGTTCGGCCACGATTCTATTTAACCGCTGGGGACGATGGGGACGAGGGAGGCGAAGATAAGTCGTGTAAAGCGATCGCGTTATGTTTACCATTTTTTTCCTATCTCTTTTGGCGTCGAGAACGACCAGCAGCAAGCAGCAGCTTCTCTTCTCATTTCCTGTCGGGGTTCCGCATCGATGCAACAGACGGCAACAACAACAACAAGAACAACATTTCATCGCCAATAATCGAACGGCATAACCGTACGTTTCGCAGTCGAGGCGGCCGCATTTATTCGCAAAAACGATATGTTATATATGCGGGGGCCCCCCTATCAATTTGCAAAACGCGCAACACGACGACCGACCGACCGGTCTATGTGTGTGTGTGTGTGTGCATCATCATCATCCTTCGAGCCGCTCTTTATCATTTCGCCAATTCTTTCGCCCGCTGCCTTTTATTATACGAGGCGAATTCGCGAATGAAAGATTTGTCGATTGGCGCTCTTGCGAGGTGGCCGAAGATTTGCGAATCCGATTCGGTGCCCTCGTACACTAGCAAGAAGGAAATCCCCGTTGCCGTCGTCGATAACGATAATTCGTAATTAATAATAATGCCGCGGCCGTTTTTATCGAACGCACGCTAATTTATGACCGACGAGATTTCGAGCGTCGATGTTGCGAATCATTCGCTCTCTCCAATCCCGCGCGGGGCACACGAACATCTATCCGGCAATTAACCGATCCGAATCTCTCTTGGCTCTCTTCTTGTTTCTATTTAATCAGCGTCCGCTTAAGTAGCGAGAGCGTTGTCGGAGCGTCCGTTCGCTTTTCGAGCCGTTGTGGCGAATTAATTCTCGTTGGATTGGCGCCGTTGCCAGCTTCTATAAGAAAATAATGTTTCCGCTTTTCCATCCGCAAAAAAAGGGAATAGGAATGTATGTGCGGCGGTGGGATTTTCCGTTATCGATAGCGGGAGAAACGGGCGGCGAGGGATAAATAGGGCGACGACGAAAGAATATGAGATGCGGGGAGGAGGCGACGGCGACGGCGGTCGATGGGCGGCGATGTGGCGATGGGTTGCGGGCGGTCGGTCGGGCCGGGCGGCGGTTTTAATGTAGCGTGATGGATAAATCCCGCGTGCATGGCGAATGTGCGATAAAGTAGCGAGCAAGAGCGGAATTGGTAAAATGGCATTTTGCACACAGAATCTCGCTCGCTCGCTCATTTCGCCATTATACATTTGCAATCCATTTATATCCCTCTCTCTCTCTCTCTCTCGCTCTCTAACCGTTTCTCACCGTTTCCCTCAGTCACAACAGTCTTTTATTATTCCATGCACATAGACAATCGGTTTGTTCGGTACCTTTTTGTTTCTCGCCTCCGTCCGCCCGTCCCCTAGCGAATTCCATGGGGGGGGGGGGGGGCGGCCGAGCGAACGAGCGAGCGGCAGAGGATCCGTTTCCGGGATGATGATGATGATGACGGCGCGAAGAAGACACGGGGAAAACGGTCGCTCAGGAAATGAATTTTGGAGGGCGGACGCCGTGCACGGAATCGGTTATTTTGCGAGCCGATCCCTTGTTGCCAATTGATGATGATGATGTTGATGATGATGGTGGAGGCGCCTAAGCGGACACTTAAAATGTGAAGGCGAAAGAGGCCGGCGCGCCAAAACGGGGGTGTGAGGATTTAAATGAAGAGGAAAAGGGAAATCGCATGAAGATATCGATATCCTCTTTAGACTTTTTTTTTAAGTCGTTTTTCAAATCGTTTTCGAAGTCGAAAAGCGAAAACTGTCGATTGTTCGTTCGCGGGGATTAAGTGTTAATTTTCGGTTGCAAGACTCGCATTGGCAACATATTTCACGCGTTATCGAGCGTTGAACGGATTAGCAAAAGGAAGAAACAAGAAATCGCTTCAAAAAGGCGAGAGAGAATCGAAATGGGATCATAATATTTCTTCGCTCGTTTAATCTCTTCAGCCCCTTAATGGAATCCTTCACGCACCTATTTAGCAGCCGTTCTATCGCGCACTTCTTTTTTTTTGCTTTTGGTCAATCAAGACAATCACGCACATAAATAAATTATGGCGAGCGATATCGAGGACCGAAAGAAACGAGCGAAATTTTTTGCTCGCTATTTCTCGGAGGTTGTTTTTATTAAGCGTCCATAATCTAACAGTTTTGCATTATAATAACAAATTTCGTACCGTCGAAAAGCCGCGCGGGACGTATTCGTCATTAATCTAATGCGGTCCCTCGACGCCCCCCCGAATGTTACGCTTCGTCTACTTCTTCGGCGGTTGCTGTTCCTCCGCCGAAGAACGGTATCAGCTCCCATTCCGGCCGTTCCATCCGGTACGTTTTCCGCTTTAAGATAGATGGATGGATGCCTGCTAATATATCGCACGTTGGGTGTCGCATATAAATTTGCAAAAAACGAAAATTGGATTATATTTTGTTTCAAAAAAAAAAAAAAAAGAAATAAAAATTGAGCGATGTTGTAGCAGAAAATATTATGCGATAGATAGCAAGAAAAGATAGTAAATGAATATTCCATGAACTCTTCAAGGGTACTTTGAATTCTCTGTAATAATTATGCTTGGCTTAAGACGTTCTTTCTTTTGTTAATTCTAATTGGCGATCTATTTTCAAGCTCGATTCGTTTTTTACGATAATCCAATGGTTTATATTGGACGCGAATTGTTTTCGCTCGCGAATTTCGCGTCCGCAAACTAATCCGTACGGATTCTACCATCATCATCATCATCATGACCATCACCACATAATTTTATGTATCGCCAAGAGTTCTGTTTTCGAAACGAACAACAAAAATTCCCAAAGAATCTATAATGCATTTATATATGCGATGGTGAAAAAGGAAAGGACGAAAGGGAGAGAAAAAGATACGTACGAAGCGAGATGGATCGTGAGCGAGTGAGATTATGGAATGAGTTTTGCCTATTTACTTATCAATGTGAATAATTTATACCATTAGCCATCGACCAGATAAAATTCCAGCTGTCCTTGCAAAGAGAGAGAGAGAGAGAGTGCGAGAGAGTGGTAGAGAGAAGAAAAACTTGCGAGTGAGAGGCGCACCGTATCGGAAATCATATCTCGAGACCGCCCGTTTCTTTTCGATTTTTTTTTATTTTCGTATAAATGCGTTTTCTTTTTAAATTCTATCGCCGTCTCTCTCTCTCTCGCCATACCTTTTCCCCATCGTCCTGTTACTTCTCTCGCACTGTATCGCATTAAATTTCATCATTCACTTACGGGGAGCGTTCGAGAATTACTGCCAACAGCGATTGATTCACGTCCAACAGCCATCTGCCTCGATGAATGCCGTGAGACAGAAACGCGAAGAACGCCCTGTATACGAATAATTTTCCTCCGTACTATTTCGAAGGGCACTGGAAACGATTGATCACAAAATCATGCTCACAGTAGCCTAGTGCTAGGCTTCCAGCATGCCATGGAGTTTTTGCTCTAAGTGAATTTCGAAGCGTTCCAATGTAAAGAATGCTCCTCAGGGCATTAAACATGCTCACAGGTGTACCCATCACCTTAGAAATAAATCGAAACTCTCATTAATGACGAATCGCATATTCATATCGATGCTTTCGCCATAGAATTTCTCGAAATCGAATGGTATCATATTGGGCCGTTATTCATCAGCGTCACTCAGTATAAGTTTGCAAGTTATCCAACTCCGATAACGATCGAGAGGTAATAATAATAATACGTGTGTGTTGGCTAGTTCTTGTGTGCTGTGTGTGTGTGTGTGGAGGTTATCTAAAATCGACCATCGAAGGGAAATATGCAAATACAATCGCGCATAAGTACACGTGTACGGGAACGACACACGCAATGCTAGATGTTTCCATTTTTTTTGTTGTTGCAAATATGCGACAAGAAACTGAAAATAAGTGGGATAAAGAGGAGGGGAAGGAAGGATGATGTGTTTCGAGTTAGAAATCGATTGCAATACGATACAAATCTTCATTGGTGGTAACATGATGATGATGACGATGGAATTTGCGGGGAAAAATCTTTCGTTTCGACTTCCGCCTCGTCGCCGGTTGCAATTAGTCCTTATTCAGATAGAGAGGGAGAGAGAGAGAGAGTTACCGTTCTTCATCTTCCGCTACGACTGCCAGCTTTTACCGTTAGATCTAATTAATTTAACGCGTTTCCCGTTTATTGCAACTTTGCCCGCCATAATTGGTCAAATCGAATTAATTGCAATCGAATTAAACAGCAATCGACTTAATTGTAATCGAACTGTTGGAAGGAGAATTAGGCAAAAGAAAAAAGACGCGATACGTTTGTTTGCACTCGCAGATTCCGACTTGAAAGTCCGTTCTCAGTTAAAAATCGTTGCTCGCGCTATCAATTGAAATCACGCCGGTTTACCGTTTAACGACGGAAGAAACTCGAGGGAACGACGTCGCCTTCGACCAGACCTATTCGCGTTGAAAAGCGTTTTGCATTTTTAATCTGTCGTTCGTCGAATCGAGGCGCAATTGCTTTATTAAGACCAGAACTCGAATCGCATTTGGATGCAATCGCCGAAGACGTAGTTAGGAGCAGAAGAAGAAGAAGAAGCCATTAGACACGACGTTCACGTGTTTCTATATGTGCACCAGGTAGTGTATTAGCACAAATGTTAACGTGTAAATTTGCAAACGACTTCTTCTTCTCCTTGTCTTCCTCCTCCTCCGCCACATCATCATCATCAGCAACAACAACAACATCCAGCGACTTCTTTAGCCCAATCTCTGCGTCGTTTTCTCTCTCTCTCTCTCGCTTTGATAAACCATCAAGGATGGATGTTGCTGCAGCAAGCAAACGGCAGTAAATATAAGGATTGTTGCATAGATATAATATAAATGTTTGTGTGTGTGTGTGTTTATATTGAAACCAAAATCGACCGCACGATTATTTACCGCGTGCGATTTCAATTCATGAATATTCACAGAGGAGCAACAGAAACAACGACAAACAAAAAAAAGAAACGACAGCAACAGGAATAATAAGAAGAAGAACTCGGGCGCGACTGACGTTCGATTAATCAAGGCCCCGGATCGGTTCCCCTCGCGAGTATTAACGCCTTTTTAAACGTTTATTTACGTCTATTTATACGTCCGCATGTTTATTGCAAAAGTAGTTGATGTGCCAAAAATTCGGATTTTTTTTATCAATATTTCCTTTCTTCTTCAATGTCATTTTACTCTACTTTTGCATTTTTGCACAATTTGCAATAATCGTATTTTGGAACTCTTAAAGTGATTAATTAAGGGAAGAAACGTTAGGCATCGATTAATTAGAGTTCAATTGTGAATTTTCCATAAAGATTCATTCACTTTTTGAGGTTTTTCTTTTCTTCCAATTTTTCACTTTTATAGAAGGGGGGACCCTTCTCTACTTTTGCATTTTCGCACAATTTGCAATAATCGTATTGTGGAGGTCTTAAAGTGATTAATTAAGGCAATAAATGTTAGGGATCGATTAATTAGAGTTCAATTGTAAATTTTACATAGAGATTCATTCACTTTTTGAGGTTTTTCTTTTCTTCCAATTTTTCACTTTTATTGAAGGGGGGACCCTTCTCTACTTTTGCATTTTCGCACGATTTGCAATAATCGTATTTTGGAGGTCTTAAAGTGATTAATTAAGGCAATAAATGTTAGGGATCGATTAATTAGAGTTCAATTTTGAATTTTACATAGAGAATCATTCACTTTTTGAGGTTTTTCTTTTCTTCCAATTTTTCACTTTTATAGAAGGGGGGACCCTTCTCTACTTTTGCATTTTCGCACAATTTGCAATAATCGTATTTTGGAGGTCTTAAAGTGATTAATTAAGGCAATAAATGTTAGGGATCGATTAATTAGAGTTCAATTTTGAATTTTACATAGAGAATCATTCACTTTTTGAGGTTTTTCTTTTCTTCCAATTTTTCACTTTTATAGAAGGGGGGACCCTTCTCTGCTTTTGCATTTTCGCACAATTTGCAATAATCGTATTGTGGAGGTCTTAAAGTGATTAATTAAGGCAATAAATGTTAGGGATCGATTAATTAGAGTTCAATTGTGAATTTTCCATAAAGATTCATTCACTTTTTGAGGTTTTTCTTTTCTTCCAATTTTTCACTTTTATAGAAGGGGGGACCCTTCTCTACTTTTGCATTTTTGCACAAATTGCAATAAACTCATTTTGGAAGTTCTTTTTCTCTTTTTGCTCGCCTGGTGTGTGCATGTGCATGTATATAAGAGTCGTGACGAATATTAACGAGGAACGATACGTACGGTTCTGCAACGGTTATTTTTGTTTTTTGTTTAGATTAAGACCAGCAAAAAAACGTAATCGTTTCCCATTCTTTGCAATAACTTTAATTGGAGAGAACGTTCGCCTTCTTTTTTCTCGCGCTCCTTTATTTTGATTTTATTCGCCAGCCGGGAGAGCCTTCAAGTGTTGACCTTTTCCTTAAAACCACCGATTGCAACAACGACGACATTCGTTGTTATAATGTTATAACGCCATAATTGTGCGTTCACATTATTGCTCGCACTTTTCCCTTAATGCTCGGTTTTGCGATTAAACGTCACCGCGGAAATCCGCTTTGTTCGCTTTTCGACGCCTTTTAATTTCTGATTTCTTTAACGAAACAGCTGGATATCGATATCTAAAATAAGACCGAATTCAATTAAAATCTCCCTCTCGTCCACTTCTTCATCTTTATTGTTATTATTTTGTTCGACGATTTGATGATAATAGTGATGACGACGCCGATGATGATGATGATGATGATAGACCGCTGGGCGACCAATAAAAGATCGCGAGGTGCAAGGAATAATGGGAGTTTTCGAAGTCTATTTACCGATTTATTTATTATTTATTATTAATAAAATAATAAATAAATAAAGATACGGATTTAATAAAACGGACAACAATGAAGGAGAATGAAACTTCAAAATCCTCGCCGAGATCCAATCAATCTCCCTCTTGCCGGTCTCTTCGTTCCTCCGATTAAATTCACAATCGTTTAAGCGTTATTAATAAACCGTAAACGAATACAGCCTGTCCCGACTGTTTTCAATTGTCGTTGAAGTTGATTTTATGGGGAAAAATAACCGATAGGAAACCATTTTCTGCATCTGATATTTGAAAATTGATAATTAGGTTACATACGTTTGAAAATGTCACAATTTAACATATTTGGGATTGAGAATCGAATGATTTTAATGCAAATTGATCCACATTTCAAGCGTGAAACAAGTGAGAGCACTTCAACGTTCCATTTCATTTACGTTTGACATCATTCGAGGTTCTCCATAACCTGCAAAATGTCAGTTTTTTCTTTGAAATTTCACGTGGAATAGAAGTTGTCATAAGTGTGATATTGAGTTGTTTTTTGATTGTTTGGGGACACGCTGTATATCGACGAGTCGGTATCGTTGCGTTAAATGAGTTATTACGCTGCTATGTAACTCCGAAAATTAGAATCTTATCGATCATCGTCGGGCGGAACAGAGTTCTAACACAATGGTTACAAAAAGAAGGAAAAGAGGCACGAAACAACGACAACAATAACAAGGTGTAAATTAATTGAATCGGGTAAAGTACCGGACGGGTCGATAGTAAAGAGAGAAAGAAACAATATCGAAAGGCGACGGCGATGACGGCGCAATTTGTTTTTCATTATCGTAGCTCTCGGAGAGTTCGATTGAATTTTAGAGACACTGAAACTTTTCGTTGGAAAACTTTCTGCGCAAAAATGATGGTAATAACGGAAGATTTTAATTGCATTTTCTTTTTGCAGGTGAAGCCATAGTGGAAAAAGTGCCTGCAACATTGGAGTTCCGCAGCGAGACCGAGAAATTGCGAAAGGGTGAGTGATTTCAACTTTTATTATTACGCGCTCCCCGAGAGAAGGGAAAATCGAAACGAATTCGCAAATTAAGCATTTCTTCCACTCGTTCATCGGCCGTCGATTGTTTGGGCAATATTTCAACAGGTGCCTGTCTTTTTTCGGTATCAAACGAAATCGTCCTCCACTTTCCTTAGAATTTATTGCCGATTAGATTCGATTATCGCGCAGAAAGCTCCACTATAGAAATCGTGCGCGCAAAAAAGGCGACGACGAAATAAGCGAAATAATGCAAATTAATTGTAAGTAGATCCCGTTTTATCGGCGCGCAAAACGAAAAAGAAAACAGTCCTCCCGCAAGGTCGAACGGTACGAATATTAATCAGCGCGGCGGATAAAATAAGTGCCCCCGGTAATTGCATGTATAATTAAGAAAAAAAAAAATAAATAAAGGTGGCACGATAACGATAAGGACAACAATAACAAACGGCCGTATCGAAACTAATAAATTCTAATTTATTCAAGAGAACTGCCTACTTTCATGCCATCATCGACTTTCCTGCACTAAACAACCGACCGAAAACGAGAAAGCGACAATTTGCGAGAACGAAACAAAAATGAAAAAAAAAAACCTTAAACACCCTAAAAAAAGTGCGAAAGTTGTTATCCGGCTAAATGGTCCTCTTTTTCGCCTTCTTTTCCTGCTCGATGGCTTATCTATACATTATCCTCTGCCGAATTGATTGGCATCGTTTTCCATTCCATTTTTTGTCCCACCTCGCGTTGACTAATTCGTTAGGAATCGTTTCGAATTCCATTTTGACGCTTAAAAGTTTTTTGTTTGGGTTCCTTCATCGATCTTTATCTGGTGATGACGATGGGCGAAGTTACAATGGAGAAAGGGGCCTTTTAAAAAAGAAGAAAAGCGCCTAATCTATTTCTCTTTCATTCTACGATAACTAATACGTGAATGTGTGTATTATAATACCATCATCATCATCATCGCCATCATCATCACTATTTTATAGAGGCCGTTCCTTCTAGAAACGTTGGCGTTGTGTGTGTCGTTGATACGGCGGGGCAAAAAGATAAAGTGTTTTTCGGGGGCCACATGCTGGTACCCTTACCGAGGCGTAGTCTTCGGCGAAGATGTCCAAACTTAGATTGTGTCATTGGCACGTCACGCCAAGTGTATCTTTCTCTCGGTCCCGTTTTCTTCTTTTATTGTAATCTCCGTTTCCAAGAAGATTAGCGTTAAATTGCGATCTCTCTCTCTTATATAAAATTACGGTCCGTCAAATCGCGTAGGTAGTTATTAATTCGCTTGGGAAAAGTCGCAATTCCCGTGCGAAATTGCGTTCGAACGTAATTCGAATAATTAATAATTAATACAAAAAAAATCGGTTTGCTATTCACGTAATCAACGTTCTCACTTGGAGAGAAAACGTAACAACAATATTCGATTCTTCGGCAACTTTTCCCTGCTTCTTGCGTAACGAATTTTCCATTCAACATCGGCGTCGCTCATTCAACAACGGCAGCAAATTGTTATTGTTACATTAAAAGTTTGTGCAAAGAATCAGCTCTCACACGATTACCACACAATAATAACGATATTCGTTCGGTATGCGAGAGCACACAATCGACCGGTTATTATTATAATGGCATTAATAATCTCTCATTGTTACGGCACGGCGTATCGGCGCAAATAATCTTCGCGGTTTTCGCGAAATTGCGACAACTTTCCAGCGGATCGAAAATTGAAAACGAGATTCGTATCGTTCCGCGGCGATTCTACGAGCAAGTCGGAGTTGCGAGGAGCGAGAAAAAGAGTTGGATGAAGTAAGGGGCGTTGTTAATTGAAGAGTTTTAATTAATTTCCAGATTTTGCAACCGCGCGCCCAATCCGCTGCCGTTTCATTTTTAATCGCACACCGTGCGATCGACGAGGAACTTTCGAAGTTTTTCCCAATACGCGCGACGCAATAATTTGTATTCGAATCGCGTGCGTCGCTTTGCTCGACGGGTAGAAGCCATTTGCTGGCGTATTAAATTGAATTCGTTCTTGCCCAACGGATTGTGTATTGTTCAGATGTCACTTATTCCCGCTCGTAATCTAGATTAATTCCACATAACCGGAATTGGAAACTTGTCGAACTCTCTCTCTCTCGTCGCCGGCACTTTATTAACCGGAGCCGAATCGTTGTTGTAGAAAGATAAAACTCTACGCGACCGGGTCCGGGCGAAAGAGATCGTCGCTTCCGACGACGATCGCACCGCCATATGCCGTCACCGGATTATATGCGGATTTTCGTTCATTTAAATAGTCGCAAGATTTTCGGTCGTTTTCTTTTGTTGCGTTTAAGATTTCGATTTTGGCCAATTTCAGTGCGTTGTTGTTGTTTTTCTGCGATTGCTTTTGGTGTCTTCTTGTATCAATCGCGAGCAAACGTAGAGAAAATGGTTTAACCGAAAGAGATGCGATCTAAACAACGTTCTACAAATCAGGAAAAAAATTGTACCGGAGATTAACGATCGCATACAAAAACTGGTAGAGTAACAACAAAGACTGGGCATAAAAAAAATGGCTAAATAAATAAAAGCTGATGGACGTTATAATACGAAACGCGATAAAACGGCTTCTCCTATATATTTGTACATTCGTAGTTTGAGTTTATGTTTTTTTTTCGAATCCATGCTTGGGCATATTATTCGCGACGAATCGAACGCATTTTTATCACTATTATCGCTGCATTTTATATGGTGCGTTCCTTTCTTCCATTTGCTCTCCGTTCATATTCACTTTTTGTTCGTTTGCTTGTTTCGATTAATCAATCTTTTCGCTCGGAACGGCACAAAAAGAAACGGACATTTAACCGACGAAATTTATTACGTCAACGTGCCCCAACAAATTCCCATTCGCTAAACGCAAGAATCGCGTTTTAGGCTATTTTCAACAATCGGAGTTAGCAATTTTGCTTCTCTGTTCGTCTCTTTGCACTTAAATCCATTCGCCGAATTCACAAACTGTTATGAATGGCCAGGATTTGCAATTTGCAAATTGCGTAGACGTTATTGAGTCAGGAGCAATTAGCAATTTCAAGAAAATCATCTAAAACGAAAGCAAATAAACATGTTGTCGCTTACTGCCCGGCGCATCCACCAAAAAGCACTTAATTCGTTAATCTAAAATTTTCAAGTTTTTCCCTGATTAAGAAAAGCAGAATTACCTTTTCTGTTATTTCGCACATTAAATTTTTGTTTGCTGAACCTTGCGCCTTTTTTACAAATCGCGATAGGGCTCATTGTTGCTCGTTGCCCGGCGCATCCACCAGAAACCACGTAATTCTTTAATTTCAAATTTTGAAGATTTTTTTGATTAAGAACTGCAGAATTGTTCGTCTGTTTACCCTTATTACTCAATGGGGCTGCGAGGAGACAGGTGGAGAAGGAAAGAGGGCGAAAGTACGAAGATATCGTGTCACATAGGATAAAATGAAAAATTGCTTGATTCGAGGTAACAGAGAGAGAGAGAGAAAAGTTTTCCCTCTTCCTCTCCGCCTTCTTGTTCGTCGTCTCTATCGCCGTTCGACTGCACGCTTTTATGTCCAAAACGAGTGACGTGCGAGTGAGCGAGCGAGCGAGGAAGAAACCTTTTTGCACCTTAAAAACAGTGGCGTCCCGGTGAAAAATATACATTTCGGTCGAGTTAACTCTCCGGCGCGATAAGTTCTTTTTTGCGTGTTTGGTCTTTCTCATCCTCCGTTGTTTTTTTTTTCTTTCTTCTCTTTTCGTTGGCCAACATTCTTTTTCAACCCTAACCCCGGTTTCACAACCCGGACTAGCTTAGTAGTGGTAGTAGCGATGATGATGATGATAATAATGAAAAAAGATGGAAAAAAAAAACGAGTCCGTATCATAATGGACTTCTCTGGCACTGACTGATAGCGGCGGGGCCGGTTACAGGGTGGAGGTCTCTATGAAAACATATGAAATATATTCAATCTGGGTGAACGAGATAAGCCGTTTTTCTCCACCCCGTGTGTGTGTGTGTGTGTGCGAGGGCGAAGTGGATTTTCCCATCGTAATATTTATAAGGAATCAATTCACCCACACATACACGCACGGTATCCATGAATTTATAACCTGGAAAGTGGGAGAGGGAGCGAAGGAAAACGCAGTGTGGAAGAAACAATTAAAATCGAGGGAAGTGAAAAGTATCCAAACTGCGACCATAAAGTAGGTTTAAGCAAGAATAATAGGTAATTAGCGATGTTAATTAAGCGAGTGATACCGTTTATTTGTAGTAGGATTAACGGGATGGCCGGGGGATGGCGGGGCAAAAGCAGGGAGGAAGAAAGAGAGAGAGAGAGAGAGAGAGAAATTAGGGTTGCATTCGCAATGAAAAAGGGTGTTTTTTTTAAGATCGCTATCGCCGTTATTATCATCGTCATAACGTACGCTCGGTTTTGAACGGATCGTTAATTTTTTAATAATAATAATCAAATCGCGATTATTATTGTTACTATTTAGCGTTATAGAAAGAGTGTGTTAATTTCGTAAAATTCTCAATAATACCGTGCGATCAAGAATGATTGACGACGGATTCATTACGTTAATTGTTTGTTAAGTTGCGCTTTTCAAACGCTTTTCGTTCATTTTACAGTGGCGTTCAAATTGATTGGACAAGTTTTAATTAACAATTGGCAGATGTTTTCAACGCATTTCAGTACTACCACACCATTTTGTACGTACATGTGTGCATTTTTCAGTTGTTTATCGTTAATTTATATAATGACAGTAATCTAACATAACCTAATCGCAGCTAACAACTCCTTGCTAAATGTAGTTTTCGCACAAAATTATGACGGTTCGTAACGTGCAAGCAGTAAAATGGGAAGAAAACAAGCGAAATCTCGCAACTTCTTATCATCGGGGATAGTCTTAATAATATTCAGGTAATGGTGTGCAAATGTGCGATACGTGCATTGCTATCATCATTATCATTGTTGTCGCTCGGTTTATGGTGCAGATTTTGAACGGGTTCCAAAACAAGAAGAAAACAATCGCGAACCGACAAAAAAAAGCACGAGAGAAGTAAAATCACACGAGATCAAGAGGAAAATTGAATAAATTTCAAAATTAGCATAAAGACAACGCTCCTCCAGCCGTTGTTCCTCTTCTTGTCGCTGTTAAGCGGTCGTCGCACGTTCATTCTTATGTTTCCACTCTTCTTCTGCATAAATGATCCGATCCTTTCGCCGACTGAGACGACGGAGTAGGAGGAAGTTTGTTGTCTACGTGTTTTACATGAATGTTATAACGTCTTGTTCGTTTTTTTTTGTTAGTTGGTTGGTACCAAATGCCGACAAAGCTTCCGCTGCCGAAATGTTAAAATTAATTTCGTTTTTGGCTGTTTTCTCTTTGCGTGTACGTTTCCTGTTTGCAAATTCTTACGATACGACGTGCGTCCATTCAGTCAATCCAATAGACGTGTCATTAAAGAAAAGCTGTTTTGCAAGCGGCCAAATAGGCAATTCGCCATTGCTTCGAAAATTGCGGCGATCCTACAATAGTTTATCTCTTCCCAATAGAACGTATAGATTCGTTTATCAATCCACAAGAAAATGGTGGATAGACCAACGAGAGACTGAAGACATCTGAATGCACTTGTTTGTTTCAATGGTTTATCTCTTGCCAATGGCATTACTGGAATCGCTTATCTATTATTGAAGAGCCAGAATATCGAAATATGTTTATCTTGAAAAGTGCGCCGCCCCCTGACGTTACGCCACTGCGTCCAATCGTTCGGCGATCCGTCAATAGTGCGATCGAAAAGAAAATGGTGAATTTGAGAGAGGGACGTTGTTTAAACTATATAAAGGATGGAAAATTTGAGTTCTTAGTAAATGATGCGCCACTGCGTCCAATCCTTTTTGCCAATAGAATAACTTTTATTTCGTATCACTCCACTAGAAAATGGTGAATATGCCATGACTGCAAATACGTGAATATATTCGGTTAATTGGTGTTTTATTGTTGCAAACAATCGATTTCGAAGACAACACACTCGTTTAGCCTTCGATTTTTCTTTTCTTTTTTTGAAAGTTCGCAGCAGCAAAGAATAAGGTTATGCGCGGGGGGATGGGAATGGGCGAAAGGAGGAATATCGTCCGTTCGTGGTTCGTTACCTCCATTATATACAATATTATCGATAACTTTCGAGTCCGGGAGACCGGAGAGCTTTATCAAATTCAACTAGCTTTTTTCCCCGTTATTTCTTTTTCCTTTTCCGCCGGGTCACTAGCCAACTCTCCCTCTCTCCCTCCACAAATATATCGCGAAAGCAAGATAATGGTCGAAACGTTCATTTCGTTTCGATATCAGTTGGCGATAAGAGCGGAGGTATATATGTAGAGGGAGAGATTGGGAAAGTGGCACGAACACATTTTCCCATTTCGAAAATGGCCTAATCGCCCGACACGACCGCCTCGTTCTCGCTCGCTCGCTCGCTCGCTCGCTCTCTGTGCGCGCGTTTTATCAGTTGCAGATTCGTTATCACGTCGAAAAACACAACAAAGCCATTGTGTTTACGGTATTATTATTATTATATTATTTAGCCGCGAGGCCAAACGAGTTTGGATTTATTTATTTTTTACTCTTTTGTTGCTGTTGTTGTTGTTGTCCATCTCCTCCTTCTCCTCCCACTCGTTCGCATCGCCGTCATCCGATATTTACCCCAGATTCGTCTCCGTTCCAAGTCCGAATAAGATTCGAATCGCGAAAATGAAACAAAAGGAAAAAGTTGAACCGAGCTTTGCAGGTATAATTGGCGAGCGAGCCTCGACGAAGAAGGCATTCGTCGTGGATGCAGGATCGAAAAATTCGTTTGCGTTAATTAACCAAAAACGCAATTAACAGCAAACGGCGATTATTTGCGAATCGAAATCTAATGAGGGCAATCTTTTATTTAACTTTCTTTTTCTTCGGAGCGAATTGCTTAATTGATTTAATTATCGGCCTCCCCCAGTGGAGAGAGCCTTTTCGCTCGTTTTACAATCAATTATGGCCGTCGTTCGTCGAAGCATTGGGAATTAATCAATTATCTGCGTGGCTTCGGCAGAATGGAAGATATGATTGCGAGCGGCAAAGGAATTCCTCGCTTTTTAATTGATCTCGAAATTATTCCTTTTAATGCGTATGAGATTAATTAGTCGATTATTATTAACAGAGGACGGTCGTAACGGCGAAGAAGAAGAGGAGAAAAACGAGAACGATAAAAGAAACTTTATTCCCTTCGATTAAATTCCAATTCGGTGTACGATCCCCGAGTATTCGTGTTTAATGAAAATAATATCGAATCAACGTCGATGATGATGATGACGACGGCATTTTCACTGGCATCAATTAATTTCCCTCGTCCCATTTGCCTCGTTTTTTTTTGTTAATAATATTAATTTAATAATCACATTCGCAATTGCGACACGATTCGATCATTTTCAATGCTACGTAGACCGAGGGGAAAAGGGCTTTTGCAATTGATTTTCTCTTTTTTCGTTTCGGCATGAGACTGTTAATTCCTCGTTGTTCCTCGGCTATTTAAGCCATTTAGGGCACGATAAAACACGATCTTCTTCTTGTACGTTACGCCATTTATCGGTCGCTCCCAATCGAAGTCGATTAACGTCCAATAAAAAAGGAACCAATTCTCGTTAATAGCAATGTACAGGGTGCACGTGAAAAAAATCACTTTTTTACGCGATGTATATTGCCGACGGCACATTTACTGAACCAAAATTCGTATTGGGTAGTTAGGGTCACGTTTGCAAGAATCTCTTCGAATCCTTCAAGTTTGCTCCGTGTTATGTTTCGTTCATCGTGAATTTTCCAAGTATAAAATTTAGCTTAGATTCGACGTTTTTCGCTTGTTTTTGATTGATTTCGACGATTATTATCATTTAGTGACATTGTTTTGTCGACGGCACCCTGTATATTCCAGCTTCAGCGTTTACGTTTATTACCCTTTGGAATTTGTTCGTTGTTGGTTTTTTTTTTGCCGCACGTTTTTGTTGTTTAGGGGGTGGTCGGTGGGGCGCAACAGGTGACTTTGAGCGTGTGGTAGTGTGCCGCCTAAAATTCACCCTTCGCAGACTCGATTATCAACCACCCGCTTCTTCGCTCTCTCTATCTTCCCAATACGTCCATCCGCCGCTATTTATCCTCCACCGACAACTATCCAACCGAATCGGATACTTTTCACTTTGTCTCTTTCCATTTACTTCTACCACTCGGGTTTTCCCCGATCTTCCCTCTTCGTACGACGATCATGTTACCCTTGCTAAATAGCGTAGATCTCGCTTTCTTCTTCTTTTTTTTTGCGTAACTTATACCCTCGCATAGGGAAAAGGGACGGACGCGTCGAGTATGAAGGGTCGCATCGTCGCTACAATCATCATCATCGTCATCCCCCATTTTATACCTCTAGGCTCCTAAACCCTCGCCTCTTCTATTTTGCTCTTTGACAGTCAATCCCGTGCTTGTCGTCGCACGAACAACAACAACAAACAACGACGGCTGTCTTCGGCGGGAGTTTGTCGATTGTTTGCGCGCGTGTTCGCTTTTCGGATTTTCTTCAGCTGTTTGTTGCATTTTGTCGAATAACAAGTGATGGTGGTCGATTGAGTTGTGGTGCGATGGCGGTGCTGTTGCCGATTAAGAAAACCGAACGTAAGTCTTCCGCATGTTGACGTTAAGTTTGCTTCAATAACGATGTGGACTTGTTAAGCTCGAAGCCAGAGATTTGTTTCCGTTATTATTATTGAAATTGTCTCATTTAAACGTGTAGTTTTCGATTCTGTTTTTCTCGTACTGTAACAAGAATATCTTCGTCCTAGTCGTCGTTGCCGTCGTAATGGAAGTTTTTTTTTTGAATTAACAACAACAAAGAAGTGAAACGATGGAAAGACGAAGAGATAAACGTGGAAAGATTTCGGAGCGATAGTGGTAGCGTTGGGGAACGAGAGAGAATGGTAGATAAGTCTTATGCGTGTATATAGTTATAAAGCGATTGCGAAGGCAACGGCAGCAGCATCAGTGGAACGTTATAATATATATTATTTATAAAAGCGGACGGGCAAGTAGTAAAATGCGATAAGATCCGTTCGTTGCGATAACGCAAATGCGATCCGGTGGCGATAAGGGAAAATGTGGGGAGATGCTATCGCCGCGGAAAAGAGTCTTCGCTCACTCATTCGCTCGGTCGGTCGGTCGCTCGCTCGCTCGCTCGCTTTCCTGGCTTCTCCTTCGTCCTCAAAACTCGTATCGTTCCAATCTTTCCTCCAACACCGACTCACAACTATTCTCTCTTTCACTCTCTTCTGCTTTGTTTTTTCCTCTCTCTCCTTTCCGCTCTTTCGTCTCTTTTTTCCTTTGTTTATCTTTTCTCGCTGATTTCTCTCATTTGTTCGCTGATTCTCTCTGTTTTCCTCTCACTTTCTGCGTTTTGCTTAATTTAGTCTGTTTCTCTATTTTCCTCCATTTGCCCTTTCATTTTCTCGGTTCTATTTTATTCGCTGTCGATGTTTCTCCGTTTTCTTTCATGTTTTCCATTTGAGACGTTTTCGGTTTCTTCGCAAATCCTTGAAAGCACTTGATTCAGCTTTTATTTTTACATCGATTAATTCAGTTTTGTTTCATTTAGTTGACATTTTCCCAGCCGATTTCCTGCAATCATCGATGCGAAAATTGTTTTTCGTCCAAATGTGTTGCAATCTCTTGTGCGCCCCTGTATGACACTGATCCGAGTGCGATTGCTATTTTTTTTTGCGCATATTTCGCTCATCGTTTTACTCGCTTAGGAACTATAAAAAAAAAGAAAGGAAAACGAAGGAAAAAACCGAAACAAGACAAAGACTCGCAAACTGGCAGATTATCATCATCATCATTATTATTATCACTATGTGAGACCTCATTGTTAATTCAAAGGGTCGCCTCTTACACGTCATTTCCTCGCGTTAGAAGTTGAAACATTTCGTACTGAGGGTTTTAGTTGGAAAATGTTCCCTCTTTCTATAAAAGTGAGAAGATCGTGGAGGAGAAAAAGTCTCAAAAAATGACTTGAGCTCTAAATAATCGATACCTAACGTTTATTCCCTTAA
This sequence comes from Hololepta plana, assembly GCA_963695495.1. Taxonomy (NCBI): domain Eukaryota; kingdom Metazoa; phylum Arthropoda; class Insecta; order Coleoptera; family Histeridae; genus Hololepta; species Hololepta plana. The sequence goes on from OY968836.1 coordinate 11,041,690, forward strand.
TTAATCACTTTAAGGCCTCCAAAAATGCAAAAGTAGAGAAGGGTCGCTCGTTCCCTAAAAGTGCAAAAGTTGAAAGACTTAAAAATCGAATGAATCTCAATAACAAACTCACATTTGCACCCTAATCAATCGATCTCTAATGTTCATTCGCTTAATTAATCACTTTAAGAGCTCCAAAATTGCATTTATTTCAATTTGTGCAAAACCAAAACAAAGGCCCGTCCAAAGATGCGAATTTTGGCATATCGACTATGATATGTAATGAAATTAATAATAAATGCGAGTGGTGCGGTACCCACGAGCGAGAAGTTATCCAGTTTAAATCTGCGCGGATTAGTTTCTTGTACGAAATCCACTAATACTTTAGTTGTGTGTGTGTGTGGGTGCACGAGGACCCCGAAAGCAACGGTCTCGAAAGATAAGCGAGAGAAAAGCGCATCATCGTTTTAACAACCGCTTAGCTATAAACAACATCGAACCACACGAAAGTTTGGAAGCAACTTGAAAACCGCAACAATGCTTAAGTCAGTGGGGGTCCTTGAGGGAGGAAAGGGAAATAAGAAAAGCGAGAATGAGTAATGCACGTTTATTCTACTAATAGAATGCCGTACGGTAAATCTTTGCGGCGATGGAACGTAATTAAGGCTAATTGTTTTATCGCGCCAAGAAAATAACGAACAAAAGGAAATGATTTTTAACTTTTCCTGTTCGTTTTTTTCTTCTTCTTCTTCTTCTTGTTCCATTCCTCCTTTTCGATGCACAACAATCTTATCGCGAGGATCGCTCGCGTCACGCATCATCTTTCCGTTTCCGCGAGACTCCGGGAAACTCCGGGGTGACTGCGAGAAAGATCGCAATCGATTATGCCATTAATCGCGTGCTAATGAAACAGCGAAAAATGACGAAGTTTATTTTCATGCACAATCTCAAAAGAAAAAGGAAAAGCATTAAAAAAAAGCGAGAAACAAACCCGAAAGTTTCATCTCCAAACATTCTTCTCCGGTGATATGATCAATTTATTTTTGTCTTTCTTCTGTACGTCCGGACGTACTCGTAGTTTTTTTTTGCCGGACCTCCTCGATAAGATCGGTTCCATGCCGGCCAAATAGCTTCGATCACCGAACCGATAAAAGTACCGTCTATATCGTTTTTTTTTTTTCTTCTTCTTCGGTTTCGTTGTAGTGGTAGTACTGACGCCGGCGAAAGAGAGTGAGAAAATGCGAGCTAGATGGAGATCTGAATGCGATAACGACGGGGGGGGGGGGGGGGGGCGCCGCCGCCGAACCCCAAAAACCTTATCGCTGCTCATCAATCACGAACGGGGGCGGGGGCGTCTCCTCCCGCGCTTCACTCGAAGCCCGAGCTGATAACAACTGATAAGCGTCTCTCTCGGGTGGAGGCGAACGTCGGTGAAAGAGGGTGGATGATGGGGGGAGAAGGGGTTGCCGTCCCACCCCCCCCCCCCCCGCCATCGACGGTTTTCAATCTATACAAGTCCTCTTTGCTCGCACTGTCTCGCTTATTTCGGAAAACCAAACAAACTCGCTTTTCCTTCGTTTTTTTGCCTTCCTGCCCTTTCGTTTGCCGTCTCTTTTCTGTTTTGTTTTGTCGAAGGAAACGATCGATCCCGCTAACAATTCCTACGTGCCAAATCGATAATTTGTATTATTTTTGAACCGTTTACGAAACAACCACGACCCGGGGGTACGATCTAAAAGAAATTGCAATAACAATTGCCGGAAGCTCTCGAGGATTGAGATTTTCGTTGAGCAAAAAAAAATTAGTTTTGATCGCTAATTATTAAACGTGCAGCAAAAAGTGAAAAGCAATAAATAATAATAAAAAGCGGCGCAAATTGACGTGCTTCAAAGTGTTTTGGACTTATTTCTCTTTTTATTTTCGTCGTCGTTCAACAAATCTCGAGCATCAATTGAGCCATATTAATGCGTCAATTAACGTTTTTCATAACCGTCTAATTGTTATACGCATAATAACAATAATAACGCGCATTTTTTTGCTGTTGTTGCTGTTGAAAAATTAATTAATTAATTTGTCTCGATGGGAATTCGTTAGAGACTTACAAACGTTAAATTAGTTTCATGCATATAATAGCGTTTACGGTATTTCGATTATTAACATCGATAACGATCATCATCATCGTCATCATCATCTTTGTGCCTCGTTCTACAACGGCAACCTCTTCGTTCCCTCTGTCTCATTCTTCGTCCTCAGGTATGTTTGTTTTTCCATGAACTGTTTATAATTGTTAGATAAATCTCTCGTTCTCGTCTCTCATTATTATTATTCGATTAGAGAACCGAGATACGTTCGCTACGAATCAGCTCGTCCCTCTTTTCTTTTTAATTTAATTAATTCAAACGAAAGAAACAACCGGAGGAATAAAAAGGTACCATTCGAAGATTAAAATTATCGACGACGCGACGACGACGTTCCTCGAATGGATCGATCTTATACGTGCGCCACAACTTTTAACAATCTGACGAAGGATTTAATTGAGTTTCTTCTTTTCGCGCCGTCTCTTATCGCCCTCAGTAGTGCCACCACCTACATAGCGAAAGACGGAATTCGTGCGATGATAACGTACGTTATCAGCGCATTCGATCGGCCGTTCAATTTACTCGGCCGTCTGCTATTAGATGGCCTCTCTATGATCGATTCGATCGCTCCTTTTTCAGAAGTTTTTCGTTATTGAGCATTAAAATTCCAGCAGAAGATCGAGAAGACTTCCCCAAGCAAATGATTGCTTTTTTGCTTATTATCATGTTGAACGTTAGTTCTTGTAAACGGTTCAAAGGATGATGATGGTCATTGCAAGCGATCGTCGAAAATTGCGACGAATAACCGTTATTATCGGGTTAACGCAAAGATGCGAGGACTCGCGTTCGATCGAGGAGACGTTGCGCGTAACCCCTCGTTAAAGTCCATCGCATTGTTGCGTTCCGTCCCGTGCCATTGGAGCATTCTTTTTAATGGACCATTCTTCGTCGTGATTAAAGGGGGCCTTTAAAAGGCAATCGTTCATTATGGTTTCACTATGGTTCGTCTCGCAACAAACTGGAGGGAATTTAATTCTTGTTCTCCTCTTGAGCCGTCTCTAAACGTTTGCTCTTCGGGGTGAATCCGATTTTTACTTTACCTTACGCTCTGACGAGTCATAACGAAGGTTATCAACCTCCGAGTGGGCGATATTGGAAATATTTCAAGGTTCGCTCCTTATCACGTCGCATTCGTTAATCTAACGAGCAACACGTCGAGCCTCGAGTTAATTAATTTCAGGATCGTTCTCTCACTTTTTTTTTAATTACCATCTCTCCAAGAGCTACGTTATCGTTGCTTGAAATTAACCAAAAAGAAATCACGAACCAATCAAAATAAGTTTCCATTGGCCTACGAAAATCCATTTCTTCTTCGGCAAAATAGCAATCGTTTCTCGCCCTCATTCCGTTAATGGCACTCCGCTCTTTGACGCTTCCGACATATTTTGACGTCGATATCGCGTTCGAGTTGATGTTAATTAATTAACGAGCCGCAAGATCCCCGTCAAACGCGATGACGATGGCGATCGCATCGTCGTACCCGTTTCTCCTCTTCGTTTGCCGTCTTTAAGAAATCCTCTTCAAGCTCGTCGCATTTCGCCTTTTTGTTCGCTCCTTCTTTCGCGTCATTCGCTCCAGTTAACCATAACAGGTTATTAATTAGTATTTAACATAACGCAGAAACGATTCGTGATTGTTTGTACAATTGACGGGCATTAGGGCGAGTTTAAGTGAAGTATAGTCGAGGCAAGCTGTCTAGTGTGCGATGTTGGAACGCAATTTCATTTTTCATAATGCGATCACAATTAACGTTATTGAAAGTTGCCGAGGGGCGATGGTTATGGCGCTGTGCCGCGATCAGTCCGCCTCGACTGTATTTAAACCGTAATTGCGAATGTGTGTCGCGTTGGCCTCGTGCAAATATGTGTTAGGGAAACGTTTTCAAATGTCGTGCGCCAGCCAAATCCCTTTTACTTTTTCAACTTTCGTCTTCCGCCTTCTTTTTTGCTGCCGTTTTTTGTTGCCATCGTCGTTGCGAGCGTTTGTAATGAAATAATTTAATGATAAATGAGTAGGGAAAAGGGGGAAGGGAAGAACGAGAGGAATCAGTGTGGCGATTTAAATTAAGTCGTTTGACGTGCCAAAGCGTTGTACATAATAATGTTGGGTTCATGTTAACCCAGAGGTGTGGCCATACGCTATTGAGTCAATTAATTACACCTGGGAAACAAGTTTGCCGGCTCCAAACGGTACAAAAGGTGGAATGTGTGTCCGTGTGAGAAAGACGAATTGTACGTGTGTGTGTGTGTGTGTGCGCGTTTGTCTCACACTGTTGTTCTTCGTCGTTTTATTGCTGTTGTTCTTCGAGTTTTTTTATTACTCGCGTCGGTTTATGGGGCACATTTTCAATTTTCTCCGCAACAACGTCGCATTACCTCTCGCCAATTTTTTCGTTTGTTTGTTTTTATTTCCGATATTCATGCTGGTGGTCTATTAATTAATCGGCGACGATCGCGTGGTGCTTGTTTCATAATTAGTTTCCGTGTTTTTTGGTCTTCGCCCCGAAGACAAAATTAACTAGCTGCTGCGTGAATTAAGTAATGGAATTAAGGGCAGCGTCGCGTCCGCCCTTTACGCGAACGTCAGGTGTAATTTAAAATCGCTGTCGACATTTCGACGCGATAATCGTCGCCCATGTTTATTATCGCATTATTAAAGGCGTGCTGCTGTGTGCGCATATAAGTTAATTAATAAAAATTAGGCCTTAACACACCTAAAAAGGAAACGCTCCAGGGCACAAAAGGAACTTTCGTTTTAAAAGAACTGGCACAACTAATCTATCTTAACTTCGATGCGAGAGGCGCCGCTTAAGGCATCCCCAAATAGGTTATGGCATAACCACAAAAATGATTTACGGGCAAACGTCACACGTACCAATTGTTTTTTCTGAAAGTCCTCCGAACCGAATTCGAATCGACCACGATTAACGTTTGTTCTTAAAAAACGAGGAAGAAAGTACCTTCTGCAGTATCTTTCGCTTCGCATACCGTCTATTATTATTATTGCAAAAAAAGCGAACGAAAATTAAAACAGCTGCATTCTGTCTTGGGCGTTACAGACAGACGTTTACACGCGGATATAATATTAAAGGCATTGTGTTTCGACGACGTAATGCTAATAATAATTCTCACCCACCATTGTTCTTCGTGCAACCGAATCCGCGAACCATTATTATTTTAATCAAATCCATTCTATTCTTCGCCGTCATCATCATCATCACCAGTAACATCGTCATCATCTTACGCCGCTTAACATCGCTTTTCTTCGATACCAACAACAAACAACAATAAACTAGACGAACGATATAATCGATCGCGGCGGGTGATCCGGCTCGAAGTACCGTTCCCGGAAATCGCGCGAAATTAATTTTTAACGTGCACCGTCGGAATCGCGCACGTGTCGACGAGGGCATTGTCAAACGCCGACGCCGGAAACGGTTTCAAACAGTCATTTCCTTAGCTTTTGCGTTTTTCTTTCAATCGAGTACCACTCCTCTTCGACGTTAAGTTGCCTCTTGATCCTTCGTAACTCGATATTATTGGATCACGGAGAAGGGAACGAGAAGCGGAGGAGATGGTAGAGAACGATTTCTGGTAACTCGATGATTATTATTCGATTCGTGGAAAAAGCGGGGCTCCGAGTTGCTTCGTCGAGATAACACGCTTTTTCTTCGTCTTGCACCGTCAGTAACGCAACAATCCTTACAGCGTCCTTCTTCCACGTTCTTCGACACTTCTTCTGCACGCGAGTGTGCGTCCATCTCTTTCGCCTTCTCGTTGCTTTGCTTCTTTTTGTTTACAATAAAACGTTGCCGTTCGAATGTTGTACTTGTGTCGAATGCTATTAAAGGAGTTCAACGGCAACAAGAACGACGACGGTTAAAAGGAATGAAAGCGATAAGGAAAGGAGAGGCGGTGGTAGTAGGAGAAGATCTCGGGCACCCAAGCGAGATGCACCGTGCCGTTTGATGATGATGCTGATGAGGATGGGCGTAAAAGAAACTGGACTCCGTACCATCGCCATTGGTTTTTGTTTGTTTTCGTGGCGTGGCGAACAGCAATTTCAACACACACACACACACACGTTTACCTTCGTTTACTCTGTCTCCATCTCTGTTTCCCTCTCGACTCTTATCCTGTTAGTCTCAAAGACGCAATGGCAAATCGAATTCCTCTTTCTCCGTTTAATTGATGCGATAAACCACATTCGATCTCGCTTTACTTTTCGTTTTGCTCTTCCGTTGAATTGATACCGATTTGAATATTCTCCACGGTCACCATTAAAGTTGAGTCTCGTTCTCTACCTTCTTCGCCGGTTGAAAGCGGTAACCACCGGGCGCGAGGGAGGAGCCATCGATCGTAATTAATTAACCGCTTTTCGCGTAAGCGCGGTTTAAATTGCCGCTTAATCGGAATCGCAGCCGAGCGATCGTTCACTTTTGGCATTTTTTCGCGCACGACCGATTACTATTTTTGGTGGATGCGCCGGGCGAGACAATCTTCCCTTGAATTCCGGCTGTATCGATAAGATGACGGCAACTTATTCTTTTGGACGGCTAAACCAATCTAAACCAATCGACGTCGCTCCTTCTTCCTCTACTGCGTCGTGCATTCAATCATCCGTCGATTTCAATTTTTCTGCGATCTTTTTTATCGGTTCGCTCCTCGTTTGGCGACATAAATCCAGAGAGAGAGAGAGAGAGAGCGAAAGAGCGACGTTACCGGATGAGCGACGTCGTTTATTGGAGCGGCGGTTTTATTATTCTTCGTCAACCGATCTCTCTCTCTCTCTCTCTCTCATTTTTCTCCCATTGACGCTCGCCACATACAGAGTCCCCTATCATTTTTCCACACGAATGCCCCTCGTCCGACCACTGCCATCGTCGTCATCGGCGGCGTTGTTGCCTGCCGAACGCCGATAGAGGCGGCGAAGAGTGTGAGTGCGGCGACGGCGATGGTGGTCGCCTTGCGTGCCGCCGATAAGAGAGCAACCGGCGCTGGCACTTGGTGAAAATGTCGCCTCACGTGAATCGCTTTTCCCCACTTTATGTGTGGATGGACCCCCAATAGTTTTCATGCAGATCCTCATTTTTTTTTATATATGCAGATCTCGATTTTCTATATGCAGATCTCAATTTTTTCATGCAGACCCCCCATTCTATGATGTTTTCCCCAATGCAAGCATCGATTTGCTGACGGAATGCGCTTGAAAACGTCGCCATCGTCGTCGCGATCTTCATCTTTTCACAGGTCGAACCCCCAGTAACCGCTAATAATAATACAGTAGAGGCAAACTGCGTGGGGCAGTTAATCATAAAATATATCATCAATCTCCTTTTTACACTTTTCAAGTCGCGTTTTGCAATTGTCTTGTCGAATAACGTTGTTAACGTCTCCTCGCTTCAGTTTGGGTTTTATTGAATCGATTCAATTTTGCAGTGTAAAACAATTCAATTGAAAGAAAAGCACCTCCGTGGATTGAAGTAAGATAATCGATCGTTCAAGTGTTGATTGCTTCATCCACAAACTTTACCATTATAGATTTCTAACTAAGCATCTCTGCCTCTACTATATTAATCGACGACACGTCAATATTCTCGAACTTTTCCTCGTTTGCTCGTTCCTATTTTTTTACTCGCCAAAAAGAAAATCGGTGAAAAGGTATTCGACGGAAGTGATAACAACTTCCACTCCAATTGTGACAATTGCTACCGCTGAAGTGGCGAAAAGTGGCGGTATAGAGGGAAGAATGGAAGAAGAATAATCGGCGACACCGTTCGCCGCATCTATACATATATACATTGGCTGTCGACTCGCGATATGTCACTCATTCGGTCACACGTGACCGCGTTTTATTCGTGAAAGACAAAAGTGTCGATGAGGATGATGACGAAGATGACGAAGGAGAAGTTGAGCGAAGAAGGAGTGGTAATAAAGAAAAAGAAAAGGGACGTGAATGTACGGGGGGGGGGGGGGGCGAAAAACAATCGACCATCGATTAACCCCCGCGATAACGCGTATGAGACGATGGGTGTAAATGGGCTTGTCGAATTGGATCCACTTGCGTTACGTTAGAGCAAAAGGAACAGGAGTTTCTCGGCGTTCTTTTGCGTCGAACCCTCTTGTATCCCGATATTCGCTTATTCGTTTTTATTGTTATTGCCTTTATCGTTCGCCCCCTTTATATGCGCGCGAGGAGGAAAAAAGGAAAATGTGCCAGGACGTTTATCTATAATCGGTTATGGATCATTCGTTCGTTTCAAGTGTCATCGTTTTGAAAAGAATGTGTGCGTATGTGGGCGAAATGGCGAGCATTTTTTTTCCTGGCGAAACGGCAATTTAAAGCAATAATCGAACAGTAACAACGATTCCTCGAGAGCTCGGAAACGTTAGAGCGCCTGAATGGAAAGTGCTTGCGATTGCACGGATCCGCCACTTTTTGTTCCTCATCGCCTTTCTATTATTAATCGAGTCGAGTAGCAGAAAAAAAAAACGTTTTTAACGAAGAAACTGGAACGCATTGCGCTTTTATTTGCTTGCGAATCGATCAAATCGATCGGTAAATTAATGTGGGTGGGACGAGGAGGCAAGGCGAAGCTGCACAAAAATGGATGCGATTGAAATCGGTTTCGGATGTTGCCTTTTCACTCTTTCGTAAATTACGGTTCGCCCATTTCTTTTATTTTTTTCCCGGCTCTGGTTTAATAATAATAAAGGACAAGAAGAAGAAGAACGGGGCAATTTTCAATTTGTAAAATCGCTTTAAATCGGCCATAAAAGTTAAACAATGACCGCGTCCCTCCTTCGCGTTCATTCCCCCCCGTTTCTTTTCGAACCATTTTTATTTCTACGTACGCTTTTGGTCGGCCTCTTACCATCCGTTTCTTCGTTCTTTTGCTGTGATCACGATCGCACCAAATGAAACACCAAACCAAAAAAAGGAATGAAGAGTATAAATGGGATCGAAACGAAAAAAAAAACTTTGATATGGACTCGGTGATGGAATGAGAAGATGGACTGGAAGAGGCAGAAAAAGAAGAGGGCAGATGGTTGTTAAAAACTGTTTACACACAGTCGGATGCAAGAGGTTAACTAACAACAACGGTGAAAGATTGAGGGGGGACCGGGGAGCGAAACGGGGGGAGAAAGATAGAGAGAAATGAGCCACCTACATGATTTAAGAAATCGATAAGGATCATCGTCGTCGTGGACCGAGGAAACGAGAGAAAGAACGATAGGGAAAGAGACGCGGAATCGAGGGAGAGAAAGAAACTGGTCCTCGGTCAAATTATTAAACCGTAAACATTAAAATAAACATGCCCGAAGACGTCGATGCTTCTTCTTCTTCTCTTTGCCTTCGTTTCCTCGCTGTTCTTCGTTTACCTCGCTCGCTGGCGCAATCCGACGATTTAAGTGGAACGATAACCTTCTGCCATCCATCCTCGCTTTGCTTTACTAAGTACAACGATTTTGCAACATTTGCGAAATAAAAATGATTTTTTTGGACGTTATTTGCGTGCAATTACAGTCGAGTCGAGCTTTTCAGGGCAGAAAATCATCAACTCTAAACTTTTTGGTTTCGAAAATTTGTTTTCACCGAGCGACAACTACTGACGATGAAAACTCTTCTTTGGCCAAGTGATTTTTCGGCTGCATCAAAGTTGCGTTATACAGAGTAGCCAAATGATTGGCGTACTTATTGGTAGTTGATTTTTTCAATTTTGTGGCTTTTAGAGTTGCCTGCACGAACACTTTATGATGTTATTGTGCACCAAATCGATTGCTCCTACTATAGTTAATAACGCATTCTAATTAGCGCTGTTTAACATAACGCAACTGTTATAAGGCGAGCTCTAATGGGTTGGTTTGTTTATGAATAGGAATATGGGCGAACGGAAATAATATATGGTAAATAGACGCGACCGAGTGACATGGGCGTCGAAACCACCCTCTCTCTCTCTCTCTCTCTGACTCGCACTCTGACTCGCACCTTCTTTTATTTTATTTTTTCCGCATGTATCATTGTTATTCCATTTGCGGCGGTATCTAAATGTTTTCCAACATGCAAAAGGCACTTGCGAAACAGCGAAAAGAAATTGTTTTTCCATTGCTGCCGCTGCCACCATGCTACCATCGCTAGCGGTTGAAGACTATTTACATTTTGTTGCCACCGTTATCGCTCTCTCGCTCCTTCCTCGGCTCGCCTCTATTCTTCATTTTGCGCCTTTGTGGCGGCGCAATAATAACGCTTTTCCACCGGAAAAATAACAACAATCGTTTCCACTCGTTTTCCAACATCCTTCTACCTCTTCTTCTGCGTCCCGCCACGGTTTCCACATATCATTATCATACGTGTGTGTGTGTGTAGTGTGTAGTGTACGGTTCGAGATCTAAACGGGTCGATAAGATTAAAAGTGTACGATAAGAGGCAGCGCACCGTTTCACTTTCTCTCTCGCCGAAGAGTTTCCTTCTCGTTCGTTCTGCCATCTCGATAACGGTTCATAAACCGAGCACAATAGAAACTCCGCAGTTTGTTGAAAAGGCAAGGGGAAAAAAATCTTTGTTTTTTTGTTCGTTATTCTTTCGATTATCGTCCTGTTAGAATCGCACTTTATCGTGGAACGAAAGAGGCGGAAAACCACGTACGCGGGGGTGCACGTGTAATAAAATAGTCGCGGCGTTGTCGATGACGAAGAGCGGAAAAATTGTCGACCCCCGAGAGAAACGCGAGTCGTCGACGGATTCCCGCATATCGATTCACCTGCTTTCCGTCGCCGTCATCGTGCCAATTAGATTGCGATTTTTCGTTTTTGCTTGCCCGCATCGTTCGCCAAACGTGCACGAACAAAAAGCGAGAAATTATTAGGTGACATAACGACGATAGTCATTCGATTGCCATCGTATCATTTGCGATAACGAACGATCGTCTTCGTGAAGATTAATTGTTATCAGGTTTGTTAATTGGTTCGTTTTGTTGACTAATAATGGCCGCGTTTCCGGTGGCGCGAACAAACTATTTATAAATTCCCCTAGCTCGCGAGTGCCGGGGCAAAAGCAATTGTTTACCGTAAACGGACGTCTTACGATTAGCAAACTTCTTGAGCAGGGGAATTTATTTGGTCACCCGGTACCACTACTACCCTCTTGTATACGTTTTTGTTTTTAATTTAAACATCCTTCACCCGCATATCCGCGCTCGGTCTTATTAGCAATTATAATTAAGTCTTATCTAATATAAGGTAATAAATAGGTAAATGACCATCAAGATGTTAATAAGATAGGATGTTGATGATGGTAATCACGATGACGCAGACGAAATGCGCGAACAAAAGGAAAGAACAATGGAATTTGAATTTTAATAAATTATTCATCGGTCGGAGCAATAAATTACGAAAAATATCGGTTAAGTGGTGGCATTAAAAGGAGGGAAATTGAATTTCCACAAAGGGAAATTCGATATTCAGCGAATATTTTGAGGACAAGTTCCAATGTTGTCATTTTCGACGAGACAAAAGCGTTTCAATGCGAAGTGAGTAACGGAAGCTATCCGAAAAACATGTGAAACTGAACTAAAATTCAGCATGTTTGTTTAGTTGCGGAATAGATTCAAGTGTCGCGAAGTTGTTTCAAAATTCAATCGGGAATCTTAGTTTAGGCGGACGTTTTCGAACGGTTCCCGCAACTTTTTGCCCTCACGTTTGTTTTGTCTTCGTATCCTCGACCTTCGTCACAAACTTTTTACGAGCCTCATTCATATTTAAGAGACGTAAAACAAACCTCATTGTCTCTTCATCATCATCATCATCATGATGGTAGTTTGTGGCCGGCTTTTTTCAATCATTAATCCTACCGGTTTTTGCCCGTTGGCAAAAAGCGGAAACGGTTTAGAAAACGGGAAGAACAAGAAGAAGTCGGATGAGAGATGAGTGCGGATTTTCGGGGGCCGAAACAAGTAGCGATCCCTTCGCTAGCGCGGGGAACGGCAGCGGCAAAAAGAAATTCTACGCCGTTCTTTTACCTCTTTAACCACGGTACAATGACGACGATAGCAATAATAATAATGGCGATAACGGAAACGTTATTATTTATATATTTAAATGGTACCGAGTGAACGGTGAGTGAAGGAGGGAAACAAAAAATGAAGGAATGCAGGGAAGGAGGTTATGTTATGTTATGTTTCGCGCAATGGCACGGGGACGAGGGCGGCAATTTATTATTATTATTATTACAATTAATATTCCTTCCACTGTCACAAAACCTCGGGTTCACCGGGGCTAAAATATAATTAATGTTTCGCCAAGTCGCGTTCGTTTAAAGATTCGAACGGCGAAAAAAGGAAGAGGCAAAAAAATTCGTCCATTTATAATCCATCCCCGTGTCTTTTTCTCCGACGTCATATCTCGTTAGTGCCGCGTTAATTCATCTCACTTCCAAACGCATCGCTTAAAATAGTTAATTAGTGGGCAACGTAATTGATTAATGACGTCCGACGGAAATCAAGCTAATTGCGATTAAAAAGTCGAAATTGCAATCGAGACGACAAAAAAAAAACAAACGAATTAAATTGTTGACCGCCGCCTCCACCAAAAAAAAAAGGCAATAGTTAACCTCGTCGGTTGACTTTAACGTTTCGCACGATTGCGGCGAGTGCCTTTAGGGCATTATTGCATTATCGCAATTATTATTACTATCGCCTCAATCTGCCCATTTTCCATCTCGTGCCATCGACATCATCATCGTCAATATCGTCTCCCATTGGGGGAGTGCGACACTCTATCTGCCGATGCGAATGCAATAAAGATAACGCGCAATTATTATTGCAATATTCGATTTCCCCAACAAACAAACAAACAACTAGATAATGGATCCGGAGTGCTAATGGTAATCGCGTCGGTATAAGGAAGTTGCCTTATTGCCATTGGCGAAGAGAAAGAAATTGCTGCCGTTTACACTTTCTTCCCAATTATGGCAACGTTTTGAGTTGATCGATTTGGTGAAACGACGATTTTGCAAAATGAGACCGATTGCGTTTGTTATTATTATCAAAAGCGTTTCTGCAAAACAAAATGCGGTTCGTAATCGTACTGTAAATATTCCATATCTAAGCGTTTTTTTTTTTAATTATTATTATCACTATAATTTAAGCATTTTTTTTATCTTGTCACACCCTGAGCGCTCCCCAATTTGAATGGGGGAAATATTTCATTTCGTGTTGGACAAACAACAATAATTTCAGTCTTGCCACACGCTCTCTCGCTCCGCACTTAAACTTTTGTTTCTTTTGTTATTTTTTTGCAATTGAAACTGACCGATAAGGTATTTTTAGCGCAATCAAAAATCGCTAATTTCTGCCCAAATTCCATCGCAAAGTGTGCGTTGTATTATATAGTCGAGTCAAGATTGTTGGTGCATGTTTTAGGGGATGTGTTTTAATCAGTCTTGAAACAATTGAGACCGTAGTTGTTAAAAACGTTCTTACGTCGTCTCTTGATATACAGAAAGTCCAAATTACTTCGCATAGACGACTATTTGCGTGTAGTCGAAACCAGTTAACAAAACACTAAATTTGATGGACGAAATTAGCAATATTCTCGATTATATTTCGACTTTATAATAACAAGTGCTACGACATGGTGCACCGACCAGTTTGTCTCGACTATGCGTACGAATTTCATTTGCGAACGCTTCGATCTCCTCGATTGGCAAATTGGTTTTTAATCTTTGCCGCCTCGTATAAGCGATTTATTGCGAATTATTAATCATTCGTATCATCTTTGTTTCTTATTTAGACGTTCTTATTAATTTCTTTATCGTTATTATTAATAATGCCACATAGTTACACATAGGAAATGCCACGTTGGTTCAACAGACGAACCCACAAAGATAACAAATATATTTGCATATATACGGAGCGAATGAAAAAGGAAACGGACGTGAAAAGTGAGAACTAATAACGTTTAGAATAAGACGTGGCTTAAAGGGAATCGCAAGAATAAGATACGACAGCAATCGTTTTTAACGATTAATAAAACGATGATTTAATAGTACAGGGCACGATCGAAAAGAAAGGAGTCTTTTCGTTTTGAGCGTGCCCCGTATTATCGAATGGCTCTTATTTGCAATTGTGGGAACATTTTGGGCTGTGATCGTCATCATAATCATCATCTCTCCTGCCACTGGGCAATTGGGCGATTATCAATCGGTTTACCCCACTTTCAAAGTAAACTTCATCGTTGATTATTTGAAAAAACAAAAATACACAAACAACCGCAACATTTGACGGAATGCAATAACGTTCCTCGTAATCGGCGCACAATTTCCCATCGTAATTGCATGAATAATTCTCGTTAGATTTCCACCGAATAAACAAAAATGAAAATCAAATAGAATCTTATCGCAATATTGTATCAGCGTGCGGCCGGGAAAGTCAAACATTCGCCCGGCACCTTTATCTTATCCGAATACGGCATTTTCGCTCTTCGCTTGCGTCACTTCCTCCTCCAATGAGGGACTAGAAGAAGATGCAGATGAAGAAGAAGAAGACGAGAGTGAAAAGGAGATCATCTTCTTCCTTCGGTTCACATTTTTCGTTTGGCTTCTTCTCCCGGCTCCCCTGCATCGTTTTCGCTCTTGTTGCTTTAATGATAAGAATAATTACCACGTGCACGACGTACAAGTATACATATCATTGCATATAAATAATAATCTACGTTTATATTATGATTTTTTATCAGTTCCTTCCTACTCGCACCTCCACGTTTGTCGTTTACCTCGACTGGGAAAAAAACCGAACATTTATCATCCATCCATCGGGTTCTGTTGGTGCGTTTTGCGTCGAAGGCGACTCATCCACTTTCCGAGTGCTCTTGTTTGTTGATATCGCCGGGGCCGAATTGCGAGAGACGTAATCGGTTTAATGTTAAAGTTGCGGCGGACCAAATAACAGGCGCGAAACAAATACGAAAGTTGCTATTTTTGTCGTGAATAGCGATCGACGTGCGTTCTCCGTTCGTAATTGTTCAATTTGCAATGTCGATAAGACTTTGCGCCGTCTGCCTTGTCGACGGCGAGGATCGTTGCGCGACATCCAGCGAACGCGTCAAAGTGAATCGAATTTTTCGTTTTTGAAAGTGTCAAGAAGTAAAAGAAACGAGAAGCAAAACAGGGACAAATTGAAAGCGATAGAAGGCAAGATCGGCCCGCAGATTTTCGCAAGAAAATGATGTTCGATAACGATAGGAAATATTATTGCGTCAGTAAATTGATAAGGCGACGGTATTTCAACGATCTGGTGAATCGGGCCAATAATAAGAAACGGAACCGCGCCAAACGTGAGTACATGCAAAAAGTTTGAATTTAATGTTGTATCGCAAAAATTCGCAATCGCTGAATCGGTTCGTATTCCATTTAGTATTCGCTGCGGGAAAGTAAAAGAAAATATTCTAAAGGTAAATAGTTGTCGAGCGGAAAAGTAAATAAGATAAGATGCTGTGCGGTTTTTTTTTGTTTAATTAAATCCGGTAATAAATACGAACGTTATTTCAGCGGGCGCATTTGTGCAAATAAGAAGGGTAGATAATAATGGCATGCGAAACGGATCGAAACTCTCCAACATGTTGCTAAAATAATATTGTTTGTTATTGGGATTGTCGCCCGTCGTAATAAATGTTTATCGCTGCTTAATAACAATTTGCCCCCATCGAGCTAATCGAACGACATTGAGGATAAACAGAAACAGCGACAAATTCTTATTTCCAACAATCGATAATGTGCATTATTAAAAGTTATTGCCAACATTGGCGAGCAATCAATTCGTTTAAACGACATATGACACTTGTTTATTGAAGCGTTTGCGATTTCGCGTCAAGTCGCCCACTTTTCGATGTTTTTTTTTGACGGTTTGATCCCTTTATTTGTGCAAATAATCTGTTTTTATAATATTTTGGCGATTGCGAAAATGCATTTCTCCGTTTCGCAAAACGCTTGTTTTGCTCACTTTTTGATTAATTTATGTCCCTCATTTTGCGCGAAATGAAGATTTATCGCTAGATACCGTGCGATCAGAAATGATTTCGTTTGCGGAACTGCGGTTTAGAAAATTGATTTCTTATTTTAAATTTGCATTTTTTAATGGTATACGCAAAACTTCCGTGAGCGACCTTTCAAAAATCCGCAATTGCGAAAATGTGCACGTTGTACGCAACAGTTTTCATTTGGACACGCAAATTATTTTGTCGATTTTTGCAACGTTGTGTATTTAAATTCGTTTTTCCTTTTGCTACTGCGATAACGTTGATATGTTTAGATTGCAAAAGTAAAACGTTATAGATTAGGAAAACATGGTTATCGCAAACCGTAAAGAAACAATCTTTGCATAAGATATGATTTGCAAATTCTAACGTTTACATTTAAACTGAAACGTTCAAAGGAAATTTTTCGCGAGGATTCAAATTCAATTTGTTTAATGTCCGAATCTTAACGTGGAGATTGAATATAAAGTGCGAAAACTTTGAGCAAAAGCACAAAAGTATCTTAAATTTTCCTTTTTTTTTTTAATATGAAAAGTGCGAATTTTGCAAACTTCATAATACGCTCGTTATTAAAATGATTGCTTTTGTGCTACAAATTGACTGACTTCGATGATGACGATGTTGATGATGATGATGATGGCGAGATGGGACCAACATGTAAAAATTCCGCATAAAAGAAGAAAAGAGCACCAATTGATTGACGACCTCCTTTTATCTCCGTCCACACTCTCCCTCTCTTTTGCGCAAAAACAAATTCGATATGTAAAATGCAAAAACCAAAGAAACGTAACAGATGAAGCGAAGCAAAAAAAAAGGCAAGGGCGATAAATTATGGTAACGAAGTGAGATTGGCAAACGAGAAGAGAGAAATAATGACATTTAAGAGATAGACTTTAAGGTGTATGTGTATTGCGAAAAAGAACTTTACTACCCACGCATTAATGCAAATCTGTTATGCCTCCTCCTCTTCCTCTTCTTCCTCCTCGGGATCCTTCTCTTTCTCTTCTGTCACCTTCAACAATTCTTCAGCTTCCTCTTCGTCGATCGCACAACGTACAAACAAGCCAACAAACGGTTCGCTATTCTCTCTTTCTCCTTTTATTTATTATTACTATTGCTACGGGGTTTATCAAATTCAAAAATCAACAAACAACAACGGCAATAATAATAATAACATTACCATATAACCGAGAAAGAATTTTCAACATTAAATAGGTATAAGTATATGTGTGTGTGTGTGTGATTTACAATCAGATTAGATACGGAATGAGAATGAAGTGAAACGACAACGAAGACGACGTTGAATAAAATATGAAGGAAGAAACAACGGCAACAAAGTGCAAGGAAAAAAAATTACAAAAAGAAAACGATCGAGATTGCATATAATTAAGCAAAATAATCTAACGCTTCAATCATCGTGTCCCCCCCCCCCTTTCTAAACGTCGTTTCCTCGACGGTTTTTTCGTCTTTGAGGAAAGGTTTTCGATGAGGAAAAAATGTTGAGAATCCCTGAAGAACTTCTCGCTCATTCGACGCCACAATTACTCGCAATAATAATTAATCTTTAATCGTGCAAGATTCTCGTAATCGTATTCAATCCGCCGGTTTAAAGTACGTTTCCAAGCGGGAGACGACCAATAATTATTATTATCTCACGTGCGATATTTTTCGATTTTATCCGCTTGCCAAAATTTGGAAAAAAGCAAACAAAGTTTGTTGCCAAATCGATTATTTCATTATACAGCTAAAAAAAAAAATTAACGATAATGAAAGAGGAAACGCGATAAAAGCGCGCAGATTGAAAAAGCGTCCAGAGAGATCGACGCCGGAAATCGACGAAGCATTTATTATTATTCCTCCCTTACTTCTTTTTTTTTTAATCGGCGATCGGAGAACGGAATTCCCGTATGTGTGCGAAAAACCGGAAGAACAACCGAAAGTTCTTTAGCCGCCGCCGCCGTCGCCGCCGCCGCTGCTGCTGCTAATGCTTGGATCATTAGGAAATAAAAGAAAAGTGGGAATGAGTGGCGAAAAAGATTTAGCAATGGGCGACGACGACGGTGTGGTCTTTCGCATCGCATCGCGCCAGGTAGTAATCTGCACACCCCGTGTTCCTCCAACTTTCTCTCTCGCTCGCTTTTTTTTTTTTTCGTTTGCTTCCCTCGACTTCTTCGGTTTGGTCCGCCTTTTTTTTTCTGTGTTTCCCTCGCTCTTCGTTTTTCGTCCGCGAACGGAAAGATAAAAATAATAAATCATCGCCATCTTTTTCTCTTTCTTCTTCCTCCACCTCTTCGGCGGCGCGTCGCCTCTTCGCCGTGCACGGGAAGAAGAAGAAGGCGAAAGCCCCCGTTCTTCATGTAATTCTGATTACGGTGGCGCCCCGATTGAGATAATGGTTCCTTCTTCATCATCATCATCATCGTCATCTACTTTTCTTCTTAATACACGCGGACACACCGACTTCTCTGCGCTCTTCCTGCCTCCTCGTCTCGTTCTCCTCATTGCTATCCATTCTTCATCGTCATCTATTTATACCGCCATTATCTCTCTCTTCGCCTTCCTTCACTCCACCGGAATATAATACACTTAACGATAACACACGGAGGAATCGTCGTCGTCTCTAATAAGACGGCCCAGAAATCGGCTCGCTTTTGTTTCTTCTTCTCCGTCACCGAACCATTTTATATTTATTGTTTCCTTCGGTCGTCGCCACCTATCTTTCACTCGTTCGTCATCATCATCATTATCGTCGCCGTTATCTGCACATCCATTATTACCTATCGGTTACCATTATTAAATAAATATACGTCTCCACGATTAAGCGCCCAAGTAATAATCGCTTCCAATTTCTCATCCGAAGAACTGTTGAAGAAAGCGAAATAGAACAAAGAACAGCGAAAGTCGACGGACGAAGAAGGTGGGTGCTCGCAATGGGACAATTTCCGTCGTTAACACGGATAATATAAAGGGGCGAACAAAGGGAAAAGTAGAGACCAACAGAAATGGTGAACTAACGGTGAAGAAGTATGGGCGTTATTACCATTTAGCTAATCTGAAATCCTAACGCGCAAGAAGCATTGTTTTATACCCGATGATGATGATGATGATGGTTCATCAATTAAAGCTCGCCTCGCAGTCCGATAGAAAACCTGGTTTAAAACTAGAAACAAAAGTGTAACCATAAGTTAGGGAGACTTTTTCTAAACTGCAAGAAGCCATTAATTCATATTAATTCTAAAGCGATTGCTTGGTGCCTTTATTACTTATTGCCTCAGATGTCCTCGTCGTGCCATTATTTTTTGCTCTTCCAGTGGATATGGGACAAGCAATTCCACGTTGAGCAAATGCGCTTATTAATTCTAGATATCACTCTTGCATATAATATACGATGGTAAATTGGGTTTCGTGGACCAAAAGGGTTCTTTAACAAGCGAGCAACAAACCGAAAACCGAGATTTATGTCCATTAAATAGCAGGTATATAAATTAAGACGGCGAGGGAGATTGTTAATTTCGCTTGAACGTCCTCCGCCGCCGCCAACAAGAACAACAACAACAAAATAATAACGTAGCACTCGATAGGGTCCAATTTACTTAATTCCCCCATAAATATCCCGCTTCTTCACTTGGCGCGCCAAGAGTTACCGTTCCACAGGACACGCGCTGCGACGTACGTAAATATCGGGCCACGATTCAAACATTATCACCGTCCTCATCACCGTTCGATTCCATTGGTACGTTTTCGCGAAGAGCGACTTCGGCCTTCCGCTACAAGAAACGAATAAATCACTCGCTTCCACTGGGGCTCGCAATGGCTGCAGCAAAAGGGTTTGTAACCGTTTCCTTCGGCGAGGGGAGGAGCGCGCGTGACGGTGATAACAATAAGAAACGTCGAAGAGTGACGTTAGAGAGCGAGTCGTTACTGTTATTATTGCAGAAGTATCTCTTTCCTTGGCGTGTTCATGTGTACGCGAACGAAGGAAGGAACCATCAACATCATCATCATCTCATATAATCACTTCTTTTGCACGGCGCCATTGTGACGTATGATATATGAGATATTACTACACCATCACCACCACCGCCACCCCTCGTCCCCCCGCTACCCCGATACTGCCGTATCTCGGATCGGGGGGATGCTGGCACGCCGCCCTTATCGCAATACCCGGGCGGTTTATTTTATTATCATTATTACTCTTGTGTTGCTACGATAACCGACAACGGATTGCGTTTACTCTTCGCGCGACAAGCCGAAGAACGCTGCGACGACGACGATGATGATCGAAACGAATAGTTTGGGAATCAATCGGTGGCGTTATTTAAAGAAAAGGGAAAGAAACGGAAGCAGCAGCTAAGATCGTCAAGATTTAATTGTTTGATCAACTGGCTGAATGCCAAGTTATTCCGCCACAAAATAACGCTTTCCTTCGAGCATGAATCTAACAAGAAATCATGCTACGATTGGGGCAATCGAATTTTATCAGTTTGTTAGTGTGGCAACGTTTCGGCGTGCAGTAAGTTTAATGAACGTACGAAAGAAGTTCCTTTCGGCGATTTCTAAATTCTTGATCGCTCCAAAAACGGAAAACACCTCTGCGCAAAGCTCTCTATCACTTTCTGAGGAATCAGATAATCGATCGTAGACTATATCGAATTGACGTGCGTTTGCGAGGCAATTCCGCTGATTCAGTTTGAATTATCTCTCGATCGAATTATCGCCGCTAATTAGTGATGATCGTGAAAAGTAGAAAATCGAAATCGTAGCAACAATCGCGATAATTATCGGCGATCGTTATCAATTTTCTGTTGTTTGTTATCGTGTACCAATTAACGTCGAGGCGACTTGACGATTCGTTGTACGATACGGGATGAAAGAATCGCGAAACTTTGGACCTATTAATTTTAACGGTTGCAGATAAGGGAAATTCCATCGGTTATTATGGCAACCGAAGACGTTCTTCGCGATGATTGTTAACGTGGAAATCCAAATATTAATTCGAAAATAACCGATTGAATTTGATCAATCTTGCGTGTTGTTTTGCCATCAATTTGCAAATTAAAATTAAACTTTGACAACCAAAAATCTGCATTGAATTTAGTCTGGTTCACTTCTTTTCATCTACATTTAATTCGCACGATAATAGATGTGGTAATCGAGCGCATTTAATCGTACAACGATCAAAAAACAAAAATTCATTTTGGCTAATCAACAAATCATCAATCAAAAGATGATCGAAACAATTAACGAGCAACATAAAATTGGTAATCATCGTCAAAAATCAAAAAAGGATTATAATCATCGTCAAAACAAATGATCGCTATCACAGCAAAACGTTTAATTAGCGATCGGCACGATAAGAAAGATCGCTCGAACGAACATGTGATTTTCGCGAACCATCTCAATCGGTTTATTGTTTTGGCTAAAACGGCAATATATTAGATGTCAAGGCAAATAAAATGAATTTTAACGAGGAGAGAATTGTCGTTTTTCAGTAGGTTCTGCTGAAATGATTACAACTCTTAACCTAAGCTTTTCCAAACTTAAAAAATTGTGTTTTGTTTGTTTTTCTTTTAATTCGATCATTTTAATCGTTCGTCTTTTATTTAATATTCTTATATTACCGCCCCACGAAATCGTTATCAATTCGATCCAGTCGATGTTCAATTTTCATTTGCACTTAAAAAAATGAAAATAAAGAAGAAGAAGCTCGGAAAAGAATGGATGTATATATTGGGGGGGCAATAAAAGCGATGGAGCAACCACGATGAGCAAACTCGCTATGAGATATTATTATACTGTGTGACCTATCGATGATCTAGAAAAACATTTAAATGGCATAATCAAAAAAAAAACTCTCAATTTTTTCTTAGTTTGCTCCATGATGATGATGATGATATTAAAGAGGATTATAAAACCGGTGTAAATTAAAAATTGATTTTAGCCTCTTTTCCATTTTCAATCATCTTCCTTGGCACTGTTTTTTTTTTGTCGTGTCCTTTTGGAGGTTTAAGTTAATGGATCACTAAACGAAAAATTCTTTGCCAAACGAAAAAAAAAACGCTAAATAAACGTCAATAAATAATTATGATTGCTCCCTAATGGGAAATTGCGTATGTGCATGTACACATGCGTGTGTGTGTGTGTGTGTTGTGGCAAGCAGCGTTTAAATTTATTTAGGTTCAATTATCAATTCCGTACCGATAATAACATATATCCTTATCCGTCGTTTTATAACATTTTAGAATAGATAATTTTCCATCCAGTTCAACATTTTTCTGTTATCGTTCACAGTTTATATGTATCGGTTAATATTATCTTTTATATAACTAGAGTTCTATATAATCTATGTATGTATTCCGTAAATAGAGTCATTATTCATCGCGATGATGATAAACATTCGACTGTACAATTTGATGATAAAACTATATAATACACGCGATAAGGAGAGAGTTTCACAAAACGAAACAAAAAAAAACGACGAGGAAAAAATGTTATCATTATATTATTACAATTATATTCCTCTTTTTTTTTCATTATGGGTCGTCAAACGAAACCATTACTAATGAGCCTGTGGGAGTAATGATGATGATGATGCGATCATCAACGACATCTTCTGCTCGCCACGATTGTTATAGAACTTAATCATCGATTCTCAATCAAAGAATCGTAATTTCGATGTCTTCTCAGTCATTTACCCCAACATTTTGCACCGACCCTGTACGTATAATGCTTCGAAGCTTTTGCAAAACAAACGTTTCGTCTTGGTCTGCGATGCATTCTTCTTTGCGGAAAAATCTGCGTCCATTGAAAGTATTTGCCGCTTGGGAAATTGACAGGAATCCAACGAGGTCTCCAAATATTGGAACCCAGAAATCTCTTCTGATTCCTCAGCCTCTTCAGACGAAGTTTTCTCTTTTTCGTGCGAAATTTTGCGATAATATTTCTAGTCATACGTAATTTCATTCGCGTACAAAATGGTCAGAGCTAATTTTCACTTTTTCCGTAAGAAGAATGTTGACCATCCTGAAATAAATTGAGCGGTAAAAACAAAAACGCTTATAAGCCCAACCATTAACTAAGGTGTCGATCTTGTTGTCGATTGTTGTTGTTGATGGTTGTTTGACTGTTGTTTTGTTGTTATTTGCTTTTTTATTATTCAATCTACCTACGTCCGAGGCCCCTTTTCGTAAGAAGTGACGTCCCCTTTTATCGATTCGAAAATCTCGATTCTCGCGTTTTCTATCGATTTTCGAATCGTTCGAAGTCGAAAAGGGAAACCCTTTTTAATCCCCTTTGTCCCCCTGCCAATAAAAAGACGGATCCTGCAAGGGTTCAGGTGTGACGAAACCCTTCGACAGGCGAAGCTAAATAGCTCGCATCCGGCGATTGAAAAGTTGTTCTTCGTTTAAACTTTTCCTTGCTGAAATCCACTTCTAAGATTGTTATTTAGCATTTGATGGAATGCGCCTCTTCAGCAAATGATCCATCGCTATTACTTTATCTTAATATATTCCCACGTTTGGATCGTCGCTCTTCGCGATATATATATTCTCCGATTTTATATCGATAAATTGCACGTTATAAATTTTGCCTCGTCGGAGACGAGCGTTTAATTAATTAAAATAAAGACGTCTATCTTGCCTTTTGCAAATAATATAACGGATAATAATAATTGATTTAGGAATTGTGGAAATAGTAGAAGAGATGCGAGTGCGAGATATAAAATAAGTATCGAGGTTGGAAAGTGGATGAAAGTGCGACGAAGAACGATATCGATGCGAGCGATAGAGAGAATGCGAGAGTGAGTGAGAGAGAGAGAGAGAGAGAAAATTCCCCACACGCCGAAGAGACCGAATAGACCGAAGGGAACGAGGCGAAGTTGCATAAAACGTGTGCGGAATCGCTTAGAAGTCGACACAACGTAAAGAACAATGGAAACGTACATTATTATACGTGTAATGTTTAACATTAGGGATTCGGGTCGTGTCGCCTTTATTTTATACCATTACCAACACAACGGCCACTACGTAACTACCGCCGCTGCACTACTCAAACTCTCTCCCATCGTACCAGCCGATCCTCCTTGCGTTCGGAGAATTTACTGCCGCCCCCGAATTGAATATTCTCTCATGCGAGAGAAACAAAACCATCCCCCGCACGAAACGAAAAGTGCGGGCGAGAATGGGAATGAAAAATCGAAGCTTCGCCCAATTGACAATTTAAAGGCAGTTCCTCGAAGTCGTCTTCGCCACCGTAGCACCAAGTTCTGGCGAAACGCTTGAGAACCAGCAGGAGGCAAAACATTTAGTGTTAGTGGCTTCCGAAGTCCTCTTCTTCTGTTTTTGTTTTGCTCGGATGGCAATTTGCAATCCTATCCACCTCGAAATGTATGAATCTTCATCATCATCATCGACATCGATAGGAGACAACTTGTTATTGCGAAGATGATAATATTCAATTACCATTGCACACGATATCTTTGATGTAGAAAGAGAGCTGGAAGAAACGAGAGGAAGACAAAGAGGGACACGGAAAATGTCCGGGGAAGACAGAAACTGTTAAAGAGAGAGCGAGAGAGAGATTGAGAGAGAGAGAGTTTCTTGTTATAAAGTCTAACTAAAATAGAGCGAAAGAAAGGTTATGATAATAATGGCGAAAGACGGTGCGAGCGAGCGAACGCGATAGAGGTTAGAGGGAACCGTCTTCGACTTTATCAGCGGCAGACCTCGTCTCTCGTACGTCGCGGCGGCGGCCCTTATCGCACCGGTCCAGCACCAACGAACCCGCCCTCCCGCTCCCCGTCGTCGTCGTGCATGTTATCAGCGAGCGCCGCCACCATTAGAATATCTAAAATATCCTTTTAGCCTCGCCACCGCCGTCATCACCACCGATCTCTCGTCTCTTTCGCTCTCCGTTTCACTTTGGTCTCGGCGTCTCGTTCTTCCCACACATTTACGTCTGGGTTTAGATATGCGAGCGAACCATCCCCGTGGCTCGTCGTCGTCCTCTTCGTCGCGGCCGCGCAATGTGCCCGATGACGATAAGGGAACGGCGGCGGCAACGGCGACGACGACGACGGCGGCGGTCTTCCACTTTATATATACACACGTATATTCGTCAATGGTGCGCTTTTATCAGCTACAAGCAGAAATGTTGATTAGAGGGTTTAACCAGAGTCCCCCCGAACCCGTTACACTCGCCGCGCGCTTCTTTTCGCCTCTCGCCGTTGAGACCGCACGTTTATTGTTGTTGTTGTTGTTTCGGCGACGCAAAGCGGCGTCGGCAAGTTTAAACTTATCTTTGGAATCGGCGTAAGCATTTTTTTTTTTTTGGTTTCGCTTCTTTGTCGCATCGTTCATCGACTGCAAACGTGGTGGTGATTATCGATTGCGATCGCAAATAATGCGTAGATACGAGGGTTTCTCGATAAATACTTGAGCGATTACGTCCGGCGACATTTTATTCAGGAGTCGCTTTTGTTACGCGTTACGAGAATCCCCTTGTTTCTGTTTTCGCCAAGCGAACAGTTTTCGTTTGGCGTAAACTGCAAAACCTGTCCGCTCACATAAAAGCAACATTGCATTGTGCAACTTACTGAACGTCCCTCGTATAAATTAATTAGCTGTTAAACAGCCAAAGACGACAATAACAACGATCGATCGTCTCGCGTCAAAATGCAATTCCTTTAAGTTTCCACTTTTCCATTGGTGATCCTACAACGTGCCGCAGTTTTCCTCGACTTCTTATTATGGCCCAAGTCGACCGTGGCAGTTTATTATGTTGAAGGTGCCTTTAGAAATGCACACACACACACACACAAACACACATTTATATATGAGTAAATGTATGGGTCTGTTCGGCGGCCGATAGCGCGAAAGATACGACCTGGAAATAGGAAACGAGACACCGTAGATAAGAAAGTATAATGTGGGGCGGCACGCGGGGGTTCGTGGGGTTGGGGCCGGGGGTGCATGCACTAGCAGCCAGAGCCCGAGTGCTGCTGCTTTAAAGAGATAACGCGCGATACGGGTTTGGCGGGCGGTTGCAGAAAACGGGTCGGTTGGCGACGAAGAAGAGGAAGAAGAAGACGCGGAAGACGGTTAATATCGAGTCGAGGGGAGAGGTGGGGGGTGGGGGGAATAGTTTACGTATTTGCAACAACAAGAAACCGTAGGGACGGACCGGAGGTGAAGCCGAAGGGATGGTCCGCTCGTGGTTCAAAAAATTCGAATAATAAACGCGTTCGAGTTGACATTATTAGCCGCCGGTTGTTATAATAGAGGCGAGCTGTCTGGTGCACAATGTTGAAAGAATCGGAAAGTCGATGCTCGCAAGTAACCAGTTGAGATCTCTTTAGTCGGCGACAAGTTTCCGTAAAATTCATTGTCCTTTACATGCTGGGAAAATTTGACATTGTGCACGACGTATAGTTTGCCTCTACTATAACTGCTGTCGTACTATACTGCAGCAATTTCTTGTTTCCAATCGGCGATGGATTTAATTGCGGAAACTCGACCATTTCCCACACGTGACATCCTCGTTTCTTTTTATTGTCTCCCCATTGCCGTCGTTGGTTTTTCTGGAAAATATAATTTCAGAGAATGACGTTTTATCTTTGGCGAAGAAGTTTGGAACAATAATAAGAGCGCGAAAGATATTTCCACCGATACACGTATGCAGTTTACTGTGTGTGTGTGTGTGTGTGTGTGTGTACGAATGCAAGTTTTCCCCACATACGTGTACTACGAGAGATAGTTGCTTATCTAGGAAAAGTGAAGACCAAGTTTGCCGGCGGCAACGGGCGGTAGTTGTTGTATTTTGCGGCTCTTGCTGCTGCTGGTGGTGGTGGTATGGCGACACTTGATGGTTGATGGTGGTTCGTTGTCGTAATCTTATCGGGTTTCTTTGGTAGGGTGGCAGCGGCGACGACCGCCCGTCCCCCACGTCGAATACTCTACGGACAGCATTTTCTTCTCATTGCTACACACACGCTTTATCTGAACATCGTCCTCCTCTTCTTACCCAACTGTATATTCTGAAGACGTCGTGCATATCTCTCGACAATCGCACACTTCTCTGCATTACTAACACGAAACTATTCTACTGTGCGCAATAACAACAACCGGCAAACAAACGCAACGGAAACGGCTGTTTTGTTTCCCGTTTTCGTAAAACTCTTCCGGTTTTTCTCTAAAAGTTTTCCGATGACGATGGCTCGTTGACTTAACACGGTTTTCCGTCGAGAAACTCGAAGGAAAACAGGATTGAAATGTTAAAGAACTAGCGCCGCTTTACGTGGAATTTTATTCGAAACGCTCCTCGTATATCGCAGTATAGTAGAGGCAGCCTAGTTCGGACAAGTTAAGTAGGTGCATTCAATTTTTTCTCGTAAAACTTAAATTTTCGGTTTGATTTTTGATAGATCGATACAGGGTGTACTTGCTGTGTAAATGAACATTATGTCACCCATGCACGAAGTAGGTTTGCCATGACTATACCAAAGCAAACTTTTATCTTGAACTTTCCAAACGATAGCTATTACCGCCGCCACTTTTAATCGAGCACCCAATTTTTTTCTGTTTGTTTGCTGCATTTGCCAACCGATAAAAATGATTCTTTCGCCCCCGATAGAAACAGTGTAAACGGGTCCCTATTTGCGGAGGCGCAAAAAAATAAACAAACAAGCACGTGTGCGAGGGGGAAGGCTGGAATTGCAATTAACGGCTAGATAATAATTGGCAATATATACGAGAGCCGAAACGATGGGAACAGAGTTAACAGGTTCGTGGCAGATAAATCCACGTGACGGGTCACACGATCTCGATACGGGCGGTGACGGCCCTGTATATTGTTGTACGTACATATATGAGTGCAGCCATGTGCAGTTTTTGATTAGGTCTCGATATGTGCACGAAGTTTTTATTTGCGATTTTTTTCCTCCGCTGTTTTTATTATTATTTCGCACCAATAATTTGCTTGCCAATGCACAATTTCCTCTATTTGCTTTTTTCGGTATTTAAAGCGATTGTTGTTGCCAAACAAAGAAAAAAGAGTGCGCGAGAGAGACGGAAAGTGGTACGTGAGAAACTCCCGAGCGATTTTTCGCGTGCAGATTACAATGGAATTATAATTAAACAGAAGAGAGAGAAAAAAAAAACGAAGCATAAGAAGCAACTGTTATGGAAACGGTCGCGTTTCCCATTAGGAATCAAGCTCGATTACACGTGGAATTTTTCCTCCTCTTCGATTAACCTTCGATTGATTGCGGCTTCTTAAGGAAATTCCCCGTTGTCCGTTTTCGCTCGCAACTTTACGAAAACAATTTATACAAGGTTTCACCACTTTCAAATGCAAGAGAAACGAAAAGCGAACGAAACAAAACGGCGTGAGAGTATTAAAATTGCGAATTGAAAGGTAATAAATTATCCCCCATCCGCATTATCCCGTTCGCCATTATTTTTGCCCCCTTTTCTTTATTAATAAAACGTACCGTGATAACGGCGATACGAAGAAACCGTAATCGCGGCCATCATCATCATCATCAGCGAAAAAGTCTCGCCGTCTCTGTGTGTATTTGACAGAAGACGAATCGGTCCAACTTTTTTAATCGCCCGATCCCATGTTACCACACATACAGGGCGATCAAAAACACTCGACATCGTTAGCCAGCTTTACTTTTTGATCGCTCTGTGCAACTTTAACATGAAAATTAATTAATACCCGAACGATTTGTGGAAGATGAAGTTAAAGTTGGTAACGGTTCCAAAAGTCGCCACACTTCGATCATCCGCATCATCATTATTCGCATATCATTTCTTCGACTGTCAAATGACGAAGAACGTAAGCGAATAAGCAAAACCTTGTGGTACGTTATTGTTATAAAAGACGAAGAAGTGGTTTCGATTTAACGAGCACGCGATCGCCGATTGATAAGGGACGTCTTCTTCTTCGTCCACTTCTTCTTCTTCGGGGCAGGTGCTGGTGTCAAACGGGATTTGTACGATGTTAAGATGAAGAATCGCGTTGACATTCGGACGACACTTCTCTCCCCGTATGAAAGCAACAGCCAACAACCAACAAACGCGTCTTCGGTATAATTATAATTATGTTAATTGGGTCTCGAAGGAAATCTGATAATAAGACGAAAACCTCTGCAGCTCCCCCGAATTGGTTCTGTTTTCGTTTCGATTCTTTGTGATCTTAATGAAATCGATATCGAAGTGCCAATTAAAAAGTTGTTCGTACATTGTCGTCGATCGTCATCTCTTCTGGTAACTATTAGAGAGTTTTACACGATTAGGAAGGTTATGATATCATCGTGACCTTTTCTGGAGTCAACAGTCGAAGTAGCTAATAATAATATCTCGCATATTCGAGAGGAAAAACGAATTCTCGTGCGTACCTCCTCGACACCTGGGCGCAAAAACCGTAGAAAATTGCAATTTTTTCTTAACAAATAGCAACAACAACAAGAAATAGCAAAAACAATAGCAAGAAACCAAAAACGGTTTTGCATCTTTTTCCTTCAGAAAACGTATCAGATCGAATTGAATTACAGCCGTTTGTTTATACACGTACTTCGCATACGTATACGGGGGACGTTTAAAAAATAAATCGACCGATCGATTACAAAAAAAATATAACAACTGATAACGCTGCTTCTTGTTATTTTCATGTTCATCAGTTTGAGGTTTGGAATTGTTTCTCTTTCGACGTGGTATAATTGTAATCTCGTAAAAAGAATGGCGTAGCGAAGAGCTGTCAAAACTGTCAATGGCGGGAAATGTTTTGTAAGGGAAAAGCTCGAAGCACACAAATCTGAAGAAATTTGGGAACGTAATGTTGTCCTTTTTTATTCGCTTGTCTTCGTTTCTGTTTCGATTGCCCCGTCATTTTGAAACGCGCCCCGTACATTCGCGTCCCTCGAGCAATTATTGTCCGGAGGAAGGCAAAATCGAGCGACGACGTTGCTTTTTTGTTGTTGTCGTCTTCTTGAAATTGAAAATATGCACAAATAAGGTAGAATTATTGGGTACGTGTGATTGCAGCGCGAATCTACTGCAAAACCTAACGCAAAAACGAAACAGGACGGAATCTTCTTCATCTTCGTCTTCGCCTCGCTCGTTTTCTTCGTCGGTGTGTGCACGTATAAGTTGTTTGAATTGAAACAGATAGGAAGGAGGCGAATTGTAACGACACGAATCCTAATTGTTCGGTGGCCGGTTTTAGCATACAATGGAATGGTAAAAGGAAGACGAGAAATATAGATGCGAACACACACCGTATGTACATATTTATCGGTATCGATTTTGGTCCTCCACTTCTTCTTCTCCTCCTTCGCATTCCTCTCGTAAATGTTATGGTCGCCAACCGGATGGTAGATTACGACATACGCGAATACCGATGCGACTACGAGAGAAAGAGGCGAAAAAAGTGTTCGTGTTTGCAACAAATCGATGGGACACAATTGCAAGTACGTACGTATGTGCAAAAGGAAAGCAATCGCGATCGGTGCTAACTGTTGTTCTTCGTGGAACTCGAGAAGAATTGAATCCGCGCTTTTGACGTCTTGCTAATTTTTCCGATCGGTTTTCTCTCGCGATTTCAATATTGAATAGAGAAATCTTTGGATTAATCGTAATGAAAAAAAAAAAATAATAGGAAGATATAAACCAGACCGCGCGATGTTAAAGCACATTATTCAACAGGCTCCGGCGTCTCCTCAACATCTTCGCTTATCGCTGCCTTTAATTTCTTCGTTTTTTTTTATTATTGCCGTCTCTCCTACACCAATCGTTCATTTCGTTGCTTAACCATCATCGTCCTCTTCTATAGTTTTTTTCTCCTTCTTTTAAATTACATTATTAACTCCATTTGTTGCTGTTATCAATCGAATATAAGAGGAAACCGAGATGTATTAAAAGAAACTTTCATTTATCTCGAATTTTTTTTTTCTTCAAACAGTCTATTCGATAAACAAGCAAATGGACCATCGGCGTCATCATCATCGGCATCAACATCATCATCGTCATCGAATCTATGCTATAACACCGAAGTGAATTAATATCTTAAGATTCAATAACTAACAGTTTCTTCTCCTCTCTTCGCGTCTGAAATTCCGGATAAAATTAGAAACAAGCCGGAATATCAATAATAGCCGTGGACGTTATCGGCGCACGAAGAATTAGATGAAGTGGGTTAAGTTATACAGTCGGTTTCTTAATATTTACAGTACGTAAGAACTGAGAAGGATCGAGTTGGAAAAAAAAGAGGAAAAAGAAATACGCCAACTCTCGAGAATCCAGGCGCCAGATTTTTTCCGTTCTCAACAATTTTGAAACTAACCAACAACAACAACAACAACCGCGCAAGAGATAAACGGTTAATATAAGAAAAACCACTTGATCGTTATCTGTGCAATTAATTTTAAAGAGTCCCCCCTCCTCGGCCATTGCGTTCCTGTTCATCTTTTGGCCACAGATTAAGAGCAAAGAGGACGAGGAACGAGAAAAGTGGACGAGAGGGAGCGAGAGGAGGCGATCCGTGTGAATATTTTTAGTTTTCGAGGTCATTAATCCAAAACAGAGAGATAGAAATTCATTTATTAATGCTTTTATCTTAATCTTAAGCCGGGGAATTGAGTAACGCGCTCGAATCATCGGGCACGTTCTTCTTGTAATTGAGGGAAAACGAGCAGCAGCGGAAAAAGTCGTAACTAAAATTATAGACGTTGGCCGAATCGAAAAGGAGCTTCTTGGGGAACATCCTCAATCGAAAGCGAAAAGAAACAGAAAAGGAGAGGTTTCATGGCCGAAACAACTGGTAAAATCCTTGGAATGCGATAGGAATCGAAGATCATAAGACGTGCGGTGATGATGCCACGAAATATTAATCATCTTGAAACTTTTAAATAATGATTTTCCTTGCGCATTTAACACAAAGAAGAATGAATCAAGTGACACCATCGCAAAAACTTTCCTTGGGGAATTTTCGACTTCGGACTGCATGTCCGAATAAATTCTTGCTCGAGCGTTTTCCTTAACTCTGTTCTGATGGGAACCATTTCTTCGTTCTTTGCAAGTTGCCAACGTGCCGAAATAAATAATAGTGATTCATCGGATGGAATAATCCCATTCTCGAAAAAGAAGGAATAGAAGTGGAATAACAATGATGATGATAATGATTGAGTGCGATCGTTAAGAGGGACAGAAAATTTGAATTGTCGATTGGCTTTTCGTACTTGAAAACTTGCGGGCTTTTCCCAATCGCGCGGCGCATATAATTTAATAAGCCGAAGTCGAGGGACATTAACGCGAACGACCGATAATGAACGTGAGGTGAATTATATCTTGGAACGGATGATAATAACGAGGGGGGCCGCCCCCCAACTATTATTATTATTATTCCAACTACTGGTTTTAGTTATCGTTGCAGAACGACGCGATAAGAATGACGACGATGATGATGATGAAGAAACGATAAGAAACTAAAATGGATCAACAACAAATTAACCGAAATCAGTTCTCGATCTCTTTTTATTTTCTCTGTCCCACTCTCTCTCTCTCTCTGTGTCTCCTCATCTTCGTTTTCGGAACCATTAAATTTGAATCGTAAAAATTCCTCATTTTCAATTTTCTTAATTGACTTTCGTAGTCTTATTTCGCTTCTTCTTGTTACCACGTGGAAAAAAAGGAAGAATTAACAAGATTCCGAGTGCGTGTATAGATGATGAGGATCCAAAGAAAAAGAGACTTTATCGATTATCCTCTTAAAACAGTTTTAGTTTCCTGTTTTTGTTTTAATTTCACAAATTAGCATCTGTCTCGCACGTACTACGTGAACATCACAATTGCTTTTCACGGTGATGACGTCCGATAATTCGCTCTCCGAAGACCTTCTTTCAGTGATTTAACACGAAGGTAACAGCAGCAGCAACAACAACAGTTCAGTCATTACAATGATGACGATGACGATTATTAGTATTATTGTTGTTGTTCTTGTGCGATAAGACAACAATTAAACAGATATTATTTATGTGCAGATAATTGCTAGAATTAAAACTAACCTCGCCAACTCATAAATCTTGATTAATTAATTTTCATTATTATAATTCGTCGATGAAGGGCGATAATTTATTATACATACAGTGCGAGCAAAAAATCATTTCTTCCTATCGCGACTTTAGCCAAAGTATAATAGAGGAACGTCAAATTAGCTATGGAACGTACGTTTTTTTCCCTAGTAGCAGGAACTTTTCCTTCGTCCTGTTGGCACCTTGTTTTGACAAATGCCAAAATATGACTCTAATGTCAAGAGAAAATTCTTTGTCTTTTTTGATAGGCAGGAATTTTTCCTTCGTACTGTTGGTACGTTGTGCGCCTTTAACGTCAACAGGTGATCATCTTTTGAAAAATAGTTTGTGTCTGGAGACAGGAACTTTTCTCTTGTGCTGTTGGTAGTTTATCTTGACAAACGTCAAAATATATAAAACCGAAGCAAATAATTTGCTAATTCTTAAATGCCCTCCTTGATTAACAGTTCGAATGGACTCTGCGATAACACGCGAAACCTGTTGCTTTTGGATTTTTGTTGTTTTTGCACACTGCATCGATTGCAATCGCACTCAAAACGAAGCACAAACAAAATTCTTAATCTTACCGTTTCGCATTGTTGCTATCGTTATCGTCGGTGCAAAGTCAATCTTCCGCTTCTTTCTTCTTTTCTCTCAATTAATCGCCGTTATTATTCGCTTATTATTGTTATTAGTCGAAACCAAATAATAATTATTATAATGTTAATCGAAGACAGTTATCTTATCCGCACGATATTTATTGTGTATTTATAATAATTCATCTTCTTGTTCTTCGCGTCCATTCAACATTAAAAATACATTTCGTAGACTCAACATTATTGTCGCGATATTGTACGTGTTTGCGAAGTGATTTCTCGCGGTCGATAACGATAACGAAAAACGAAAGAAGAGAATCGCTGGATTAAGAATTGAGTCGCAGTTTCGCAAAAATCTCGCCGATTTCGAAACGCGTCGAGGAGAGATGCGAAAAGAATAATTAATTGGAATCATTTTTCAACTGTTAAAATCTTCCAAGTAGAAGAAGAACAACAACGAGATAAACTAGTAGAAGATTTTTCTTCCTTTTAATTTATCTTCATCATCTCTATCTTCGTCTTGTTGTGGTCCATCATCGTCGTCAACAACCACAACAACAACCTCCAACTCGTTCTTTTTCTTCTTTCTTTCTTTGGTATCCCACTTAACCGGACATCTCACCGTTTTAATTAGGCCACCTCGAAAGCGTTTCACTTCGATCGCATTCCAACAATATATCATTCGTTCCTTCTTTTATTGTTACCTCTTTGCGGCTTGTTTCTTACTTCAACCTGCAAGAGAAAGACGTTCGTTGCCAGAGGATTGGCGAGGAGGCAAGAAGAATTTTAATCGTTTCATTTCGTTCTCTTTGTCGTTCTAACCAATGTATGACGATGATGACGATGATTGCGATTAAAGAGTATTAGTAATTATTAATAAGACCTCGATGGACGATGTCGATGATAAGGACGACGACGACGACGATGGTCGGTGATTGTTGACGATTCCTCCGTTCTTTCAATATTTATTCGCATCGATACTGCCCGTGGTACGTGTTGTGACGTTTGATCATGATGCTGCTGATGGTGATACGGATCTTTAATTAGGGCTCTGGAATTTAACTTACGTCTTCGATAACCGATCAAAAGTGGTCGTCGACAAGTCTTATTGCCTCTTTCTATCCTTCTGCATTCATCCCACGGCGATCTGTCCACACAGAACCCTTTTCTTCACGCGCGCACATAACACAAGAAAATTTCGTTTTAAAATCATCCTGTATGTACTTGTACCGTGCGATCAATAACGATTGCGAATAGTTTGAAGTTAATGCTGCTTTGTTTTAAAAGAAAGCTAATCTTCAGGCTGTCATGGAAGAGCAATTGCCTTTTGAGAAGGAAATCATTTAAAAATCATTGCGAATCGCTCCGTATATGGCAATTGAGTGATGATCGCGAGATTGAGGGTATTTGGGGTGATTAATAATTCGCAAATAGCCGGCAGGCTTTCGCATTATAACGCAATATCGGACGATAATGATCGCCCCATATGTGATACGGGGGGCAACCTTTAAGATACGCGTAGTAACCATCAGTTAATGCCTTTTTTTTTGCAAAAAAGCAGCGGCGTCCAAATTAAAGAGAAACACAAGCACAAATCATTCCTCGCTTCTTCGTCTAATTCTTGCGGTTCGACTGTTAAAGCGACGGTAACGATAATAAATAACCCCCCGTTAATGGTTACATCGAAGCAGCATGCGTGTAGTACAAGAGAAAGAACTAGATGAACAACGGAAAGAAGAAGCCGAGGAGCGCGTAAAGACGTGCGCGCCCTTCTTTTATTTTTATATTTTTTTTATCCGCTTCGCCGCGCCGTAGTCGTTGTCGTTAATGGTCTATGATGGGACGAGGGAATAGTAGATGAAGACAAGTCCGGCCACTTACCGTCGACTACCGTCTTAACATTACCCGAAGAAGAAGAAGTAAAATAGAACAACATGCATAGGAAAGCGATTGACACGTTGTTAATGCCGCCGTTTGTTGTTGACGTTGATGCTGCCGCTACCGAATGTTTATTATTTCGGGCTTCGAATTCCGATTCAACTTCTTCGTTTAAAATGAATGCTCCAGGTTCTTTCTTTGCTCTTTTTCCCGGGGACGTTTGAGCATAATGAACTAAATTCGTAACCTTAAAAGTATTGACGTTGACACGTGTCACTTTGTCGCTTAACGAATTCCGTCACTCGTTGAACCAGCGTTTTGATCACTCTGTACGTCGAACGTTGGCCGTTTTGAGTTTTTTGATTTGAAAGAAACCGCAAAAAGTTTTTGTTTCGGCCACATTTTTGTTCCCCCTCGTACGTTGGATTATCGTCGCTGCTGATGTGATGTATGGCAATGGTCGTTGCCGTTGTTGTTCCTTGGCGTTGTTCTTCTTGTTGTCGCAAGAGTGTCGTTGTTGGCGTGTCGGCGTAGGCCGCCGTTGACGGACCGCTTCATTATTATTAGGCGACGTTCTGTTAAGAGCGAGGAGGAAGAAGACATTTAACAGGCGAAGAAGTTGAGGGAAGAGAGAGAAGGCAGCGACATGAGCGATCCGTGTACCTTCTACAAGAGTTTATCAGTCCGGTAACTAACCTGTTTCCACTTTATTCGTCTTCGTCCGCCTAATATTTATTTCGTCCAGCTCTTGTTTCTCCCATCCACGCTTTCGAACTAATTCTCTATCGTTTATTCCTCAATCTATCTCGACCGCCACCTTCATCAATTACTAGTCCTCCTTCATCGACTCCTCGCCTGTTATTTCCACGTCCTTTCGGTCACTTCTTCGGTGCCTTTGGTTCGTGGCCGTCGTCGCCATCATCATCTGGTATTGGTCGACAATTTACACGTTTCCCGTCCTCCTCATCATACGTTTTCCACGGTCTCTTTTTTATCGTCCATTCGTATCGAAGACATACACACTAGTCAAGTCCGACCGGCGACTAGCAGCTAACTCGAAGAAGAAGATCCTATCGGACGTAACATAGCAACTCTCGTGTTTCCGAGTCAGAATTAAAAAGGAAAAAGAAAGAGAATTAACCACGAAACGTAGCGAAGAAATGTTGTCGATGAGGATGATGATGATGACGGCGATGAAGGCGGGATCTGAAGAATGATGGTCGAATGCTTCGGATGGAATACTTATGACGGTAGAGAGAGATTTGTTGGAATTGGTAATAAACTGTTGACTCCTTCATCGGAAACTAGACTCACGAAACTCTTTGCTAATTGTTATCTAACCAATTTACCCGCATCTCTTTCACATACAGGACGAGGTGCGGTCAAATTCAATTCAGCAAACATACAGGGTGCGATAAAAGATCTGTCAAACATCAAATTTTTCAGAGTTATTCGGTTGGCAATCTTCTTTCAAGTCATATATAACCATCGCCGTTAGATTTCGATGGTACACTTTGAAAAGGAATCTGTTGCACGTCTTTTTTAACATATCGCTGATGATGATGACGATGAGGACGACGAAGAGAAAAGAAGAAAAAAAGCACGAAACTTCTTGGTGCCAGCGACGGTTTAATATAAGAGACTTAAAAAAATGTATATAAAAGAGGGGAAGAAGAAGTCGAGGGAAGCGATAACGGATGATAATATTAAAATGGAATTAAGGTAATAATTTATTATCGTTGTGCCTCTCTCACTCCGACACACGCCGTTCTTCCTTGTGTGTCTCTCCTCATCATTCGCCGCTAGTGAACGGATAAGAATGAGGAAAATGCGTCTCTCTGTGTATATATATATCAGTTGCCTATGCTAATGGGCCATAAATTTATTTCGAAAGAAGGAAAGGAAAAAAAGTAAAACCCGATACCACCGGTAGTAAGTAAGCAATAAGCAAAAAGATTGTGGAAAGAGAAATGGATCGAATGGTACAAAACTATTTAAAGATTGATTCCTCTCTCTCGCATTTTCCTTTTCTCGTTTCCCCGCCCGAATCTTTGGCGCGATTTCGATTCTATTATCGCTTAATAACAGTCGACAACTTTCCTTTTTTCTTATGTTTTGTTTTTCTCTTTGACGAAATCGATCAGTAAACGAAACCATTTGGAGCGGGCTCAGCAAGTTGGCGTGTCCTTAACTTAAGTCATCTAATTGGTAACCTCAATAGTATTGACGTATTGACACATGTCATTGCCGACGTATAATTTGTCGATCGCACCCTTTTATTTTGACGTTTGACAGCGTCAGCGCTTACTCCAACCAAACGGGTTTACATTTCGATCGCTCTGTAGGTTAAGTCATTATGTGGAACAAGAGGCGACGATGGCGTCGGCGGCGTCGGCGATCGTCTGCCAAAGTTAAGGGCGTATATATATATATATATATATATATATATATATATACATACATACAGAGTGTGTTAGGGATAATTATAAATCAATGTCTTATGCTAATGTACCGTGATCGATAGATGATTATCGGCGAGGGGGGGGGGCGGCGGCGCGCGATGGGGGCCCACCATTTTCGCCCGTTTATATAATGCGATATTCGAAGAGACGAGACGTGCCGTATACGCGAGAAGGAAGTTATAAATCGTTACGAATCTAAAATTGATCTGAATTCTATCCTGCATTAAATCGGCGAAAGAGATGGGC
Source organism: Hololepta plana (assembly GCA_963695495.1). NCBI lineage: Eukaryota > Metazoa > Arthropoda > Insecta > Coleoptera > Histeridae > Hololepta > Hololepta plana. The sequence goes on from OY968836.1 coordinate 11,080,090, forward strand.
GGAGGAAGTGGAGAAGGAAATAGTGCCACACACACACACAAATATACACCTCTGTCATCTGTAGACAGTTTATACGGGGAGCGCAATTTAAGAAAAGGAATCCGTCCAAAAAGTTTCTAAACTTTTTCAAGCAAAATCACACGTTCCCTAATTTGAAGTGGAATTTCCTCGAAGGAAGAAGCAACAATTTTGCCCTGTCGTCGAATGATGAAATCGATTACGAGTACCGGAAAATTAGCGAAAAGCCAAACAAAAGTCGAGGAAAAGCGGGATGGGGAAAATTGAGGGCGATTAAAAGGGATTGTTTAAATCATGCATAGCCTTCGTTTTTTTTTTCGAACTTGCCCCCGTACATCGAGGAAAAAGTTTCTTTCTTTCTTCGTTTCGACGACCCATCATCCTTCGCGTCAGGCAGCGGCGGTGGCGTCCCTCTTCTTTCCTTTTTTTTTTCCATTGCCTTTGCCTGCCACCTCTTCTTCGTCGCCGTTGCCGGAGATAAGGTGAGAAATGTGTAAAGGGATGATTAAAAGTCCTGAGCGGACGGGGGCTGCTGCTGCCGTTCGCTTGTTCGCTGGCTGGCTGGCGGCTAAGATAACGTTTTGGCTCTGGGTACAGTTTATTCTGTCGCACATATCTCGATAGAGCTCAATCATTAGTCGGTTACGTTTTTATACTTGGTCTCACTCACTTGTTCGTCCCCCTTTTGATATAATGGATAAATATTGCCGCTCTCTCTCTCTCTCTCTTTCTCTTCCTTTCGCTCGCTCGATCTTCTGCCACGACAAATCTTTTTCCCTCTATCCACTTTTCACTTTTTCTTTTCGGTCGGATTCAACTGGGAAATTACTAATCACCTGGCTGTCTCCCATCTTTCTCTCTCTCTCTCTCTCTCTCGCTCGCTCGTCGGTTCTTCATTTCTTATATTATTATAATCTGGTTAGAGGGAGCGATAAGAAGAAACTTTTCCATCACTTTTTCGTATTGGAGCAAAAAAACAATAATCATTTGTTCATCTTCGCCTCTTCCCTCGATCTCTTTGTCTTTTGCTGCGGCCGTCCCATATATTAATCCTACTCCAAAGAGAGTGCACCACGACTGGTACGACCATCTTCGGTAATCGCTACCCCGTCATCTACCGGACTAATGGACGGCCGTTTTTCACTGCGATCCGTCCGACGAGGGAAATGCGTGTGAATGAGCGAGGGGCGAGAGTTTCTCCAGAAAAAAGAAAAGGAGAGCGAGCGAATAATATGATCTATTATTATCACTACTGCGCTTTCCATCGCGATCAATTCGAGTCGACTGATTATATAATGCGGACGCCATCCGCGGGGTTTCGCTTAGGAGATCAACGTGTCGGAGTGGTTTGGGTAAGAGGGCGAATATTAAGAAGGCAGAAAGAAGAAACGAAAGAGGAATGAAAAGTTGTACGCGCACAATCCGGACGCGATAACGGTGGAACCAATTAAACGGGTGAAGTTGATAAGCGAACCGGCATCAGCTGTATCGGCAAGCAGCAGCAGGAGCAGCAGGTCGTTGTGAGAAATTTAATTTTCACTCGCTCATCTTTTGAATTTGTTTAAAAATTATTTAGCGAAAAATCTGGATTTTTTTTTGATCGCCCTGTATTAGCACATCAATTCCTCAAGAGAGGTGATGTTTTGGCGTTAGATGAAGATCGCGGCCCCCTCGACCTCTTCTAATCTCCAACTCTACTTAGATTTCGAATATCGATCAGATAAAGAGCAAAATAAAAACGAAACAAAAAAAACGGTGACTGAGGAACAATCCAAAAGAAAAGGGAAAAGAACAAGTAGAAATACAAGACCAACAACATTGGTAATTGGATCGGGGATGGGTAACTCTCGACGATGTAATAATAATAAAAAGAATCGTCTGTCGAACAGGTACTCAAAGATCGTGCTTTCTACCTGGACATGACAATCATCACCTATTTATCTGTTCAAGTAAAGAACTAGAGGAAGACGAAAAAGAAGTAATAGGAGCGAGGAGGAGGAATTAAATTAAACCAATAAGTCGGTGATGAGGAAAGTGTCCTCTCTCACAATTTAAATAGATTGTTGTTCCGTGTACACGTAGAGAACGGCGCTTTTCGATCGATCTAAATAGCTTAATTTCTGCAAAACAACCGACCAACTCACTGCAAGATGTCGTTACTTATACGTTACTTATTCAAAACATCCATAAGTACAAGTCGCCTTAAGTCCTACCGTTCGTAATACAGAGTGGGCTTTGCACCTTGACAATTGTCATTGACGTTAACAAATGTCATTGATGTTGACAAATGTCAATGGCTTTGAAAAATGTTATGGATTTTGACAAATGTCATTGGCGTTAACGAATGTTATGGATGTTGGTAAATGACATTGACGTGTACAATTGTCATTGATGTTGACAAATATCATTTTGACGTTTGAGTAATTACGTGATTGATCAATTACGTTGTTTGACAGCTTACTCCAAGCGGTTTACGTTTTCATCGCTCTGTAGATGCTACCATTCAACGAAAAAGAAAAAAAAACGAGTGGTGATTGACTGATTAGCGAATGGAACATTGAGAGTTGGCAAGAAGAAAAAGCAGTTGAAATACGTTGGGGCAAAAGATTATGGAATCTTATTGACTTAATTAACGAGGCGAGCGAAAGAAGGAAGCGAGGGGGTAGGGAGGGAAAAGTGGCGAAAAAGTTAATCTCCCGTAAGAGAACGCGAAAGTGGCCGGACGGCGGGCGCGCAGAAACAACAAACAGAAATATCGTGCTGCACGACGCGAAAAATCATTTGCATAACACACATCGAAAAAAAAAGCGGAATTTAATTCACATCGGCGACGTCGCGTGTGATTAACATTTATTTTATTTTTCAACTTCTCGTTCTTCTTGCCACTGCTACTGCCCCACCGGTATTGCCTTCAACATATACATATTTCGCCATGTAGTTATTACACGTTGCGGAAGCGCGAAATTCATTTCTCATGTACACCGATCAATTAATTTCTTCATACTAATTAACTTTAATTTTCTCTTTACAGGTGAAGATGAAGAATGGGGCACGGACGCCGAGTCGATGACTGCCGAGGAAGGTGCGCGAACGACACCGAAGAGCGTCGTCGTCGACGCGACCGTCGTTAAAATCGAAAAGCGCGATGCCGACGATGACGACGACGACAACGCGAATGCCGATGCGGTAGAAGATGACGGCGTCGACGATGCGAGAGACGCGACGTCCACGTGCGACGACGCCGAGCGCAACAAAGAGAACAACGAGGAACAGCAGCGGCAAAAGACGCCTCGAATCCGGTTAAAACCGAACCTAGCTACGGATCCGGCTCTACAAGCGTCGCACGTTCAAGTGAAAACCGAATTGGAGACGACGCTGAACAACAATCGCACGACGCCGACGATTATCAACAACAACAATAATAATAGCGAATATTTGAGCGCGTTACCGGTGGCGATACAAAGCGCGTTGGCGCGTAGTTACTATCTGCCGTTGGGCTTGAGCGATAATAATCGCGCGGACGTGCAACCGCAGCAGCAACAACCGCCGCCGCCTCCGCCGCCGCCCACCGCGCCTCTGTACGTTTGCAATCCGTGCAGCATCCGGTTCTCGTCGCTGAGCACGCTCGAAGCGCACCAAACTTACTATTGCTCGCACCGAACCAACAACAATAACAACAACAGCAAAGACGCGGACGATGCGAAGTCGTTGAGCGGCACCGATCCGAGCGGCAGCCAATCCGACCACGACGGCGCGGACTCGTCGATGGTCGTCACGAAAGCGGCGAAGACCGGCAAGCAATACGCGTGCACGCATTGCACGTATAGCGCGGACAAGAAGGTCAGCTTGAATCGGCACATGCGGATGCACACCGTCTCCCCGACGGTCTCGCCGTCGGTCACCGCCACGTCGTCGATGTCGGCGATCGCGTCGACGGCGGCGGTCGCATCGAACGGCGATCTGCTGTTGGCCGAGTCCGATCGCTATTGCACCGAGTGCGACATCCGGTTCAGTTCGCAGAAGACGTATCGCGCGCACAAAATGCACTACTGCAGTTCGCGACACATGGTCAAGCAGCAGCAAGCGGTCGTGCCGCCGCCGCCGCCGATTGCGGTGATCGTGAACAACGCGAGCGGCAACAAGACGGGCGGCGGCAGTTGCACGTCGGAATCGATGCCCGCCTCCCCGGTCGACGGGGTCGTCGTCGCGTGTCGATCGCCGCAGTCGCCTGCGAGTAACGGCGCCAATAACAATAGTAACAACAATAGTACGAACGCGGCGAACACGACGCCAATGGCGGCGGTATCCACTGCGACCGCGTCGTCCTCGTCGTCTTCCGCATCGTCGAGTTCCGTGCCGCAGCATTCGTTCATGGCCCTGCCGACGAATCCGATCATAATCCTGCCGTATTCGTTGGTGCGCGGCGCGAGTTTCTTCTCCGGCATATTGCCGCACGTCGGCGCGGCAAACGCGAACGGACCGTGTTTCCTTCTGCCGAACGGCACGATACAACCGATGTCGCAAGCGCTATCCACGCCGACGACCGTCACGCAAACGGACGTTTTGAAAACGTCGAACAAACCGAAAGAGGTCGCCAACCCGCGCGACTCATCGACCTCCTCGTCCGCATCGGCGTTCGCGCCGTTGGACTTGAGCATCAGGAAATCGCCGTCGTCGTACGCGACGATCGGCGATCACGAGAAGGAGAACCTGAAACGGAAATCGCCGTCGCCGGAGCGGATCGAATGCGTGCCGTCGTTACACGGATCGCCGCCGTTGACGCCGTCGTCGTCGTCACGCACGGGCATCTCGCCGATCTCGATGTCGAGCGCGTCGCCGAAGCGGAAGTACGAGGATTCGCGCAGCAACAGTCCGCGACAGACGCGCGTCACACCGAAGTCTGTGGCGAGCGACACGACGACCGAGGCGTCGATCGATGCGGCGTCGACGATCGCGTTCGGTTTCCCGGTGGTGCATCCGTTCTTGCGGGGCGCGCCCACGCTGATACCGCCCGATCTGCAATTACGGCTGGCCGGCGATTTACCGCCCGCCGTCGCCGCAGCGGCGGCCGCTGCGGCCGCCGCGGCATCGGTCGTACCGCCGACGATTCCGGTAACGGCGCCGCAGGTGTTGGTCAAACAGGGCGTGTCCAAGTGCAAAGAGTGCAACATAGTGTTCTGCAAGCACGAGAACTATCTCATACACAAGAAACATTACTGTTCGGCGCGACTGCAAGACGACGACGCGGCGAAGAGCACGAGTCCGCCGGCCGCGTCGTCGACGGCGATCGGCGCGTCGAGCGGCAGCAGTAACGCGACGCCGCCGGCGGCCGGACAATATCAGCAACTGATCTGTTTGGCGTGCGGCATCAAGTTCGCGTCGTTGGACAATTTGAACGCGCACCAATCGTACTATTGCCTGAAGCGGAACGAAGTGGAGGCGGCACGACGGTGCGGCAAGTGTCGCGCGATAATCGAGCCGGGACATCATCAGTGCGGCGGCTCGCAGGCCACCGGCACGACGCCGTCGGCGGCATCATCGACGACCACGACGACCGGCGGCGGCGCGTCCGTCTGGAAATGTCCGTGTTGCGACGTCGTCAGTCACACCGCTAGCGCCGCACAGCGGCACATGGAGACGCATTCCGGCGTGAAAGCGTACCGCTGCAAGATATGCCGATACAAAGGGAACACGTTGCGCGGAATGCGCACACACATCAGGATGCATTTCGATAAGCGTTCACCAGATTTACAGGTAAAAAGGATGTCCGCAATTTAAAACCGGAACCCTTAGCGACAGTTCTAGACTAGTTACGCCCTTTTGCCCCCTAAACTTTCAAAGATACGGCGGCAACTTCAATTGAAAGTATTTTCTTTTTAGGAGGAACAATACATATCGTACATCCTTGAAGACGACGGCCTCAATAATCAACTGGAGAGCGGCAACGCGAGCGTGCAGACGTCGGTGATCGTGGAGGAGAGCGCCGTGTCGCCGACACCGTCGACGACGGAACCATCGCCGTCCTCGGTCGTCGTCGTTGCGAAAAATCTGCGAAACAAAGCGCCGGAAACGACGAACGGCATCGACGATAATAACAAGCGACATCATCATCACCACCATCATCAACAACGGCTTTCGCCGGCCACGATCGCCCTAATATCCACCAATTACGTCGATAAGAACGACCTCGACGACGGCGACGACGAGGAAATCGTCGTGAAGAAGGAGGCGATCGAGCCGGAAGTGATAATCGCGCAAATCGACGAGCCGATCGTTAGCAAAGACGCCGAACAGCAGCAACAATTCGATTCGCGAACCAATCACGCGATCATTGTCAACAACAACAACACATCGTCGTCATCGTCGTCGTCGTCGTCCTCGACCGGCGATCGAACGGAAGCGGATATACTGCAAGAGGCGGCGAAACCCGGCCCGAAGTATTGCAAATCGTGCGACATCTCGTTCACATACTTCTCGACGTTCGTCGCGCACAAGAAGTTTTACTGCTCGAGCCACACCGGCGAGATAACGTCGGCCGCGAGTCAAAACAATAACAACAACAACAATAGCGGTACGACGGCGGGTGGTGGCGCCGCGACGCCCCTATCGACGACGGCGACAACGAAGGCCGCCGCGGAAACGTCGGTCTTATGAACTTTAAACGATCTGAGCGCAAATTAACCGGATCATCGATCAACTGATGTTGTCTCGAAGAATGCAAAAGAAACGTGTATAATCTCTTTAATAATTCATTTAGCGTTAATTAATTGCGATTAGTACTAAAATTAAATTTTAAAGAACATGAGGGAAGGGACGTACTAATGGAAACATTTAAATGGCCAGTCCTTCCCCATAAACCGAAACTTACCACGTATACGCATTTTAAATGTAACATTTAGGGAGAGAAAGAGCGGGCAAGAGAATACGAATGCAATCGGAACGAAATTCGGAAGACGGGGATTTAATTCGTCGCTCGTTTAATCATTAAAAGAAATTATTTTTGTTTGCTGAGAATTCGACGATATGCGAGCCCTGTGTATATTATTATTGTTAATTTCTTCCATACGATTTGTTTCTTTTAAGAACCAATGCCAAGAAGTTTGTTAAAGTTTACGTTTGATTATATTTAAAGAAAAAGGAAACACGCACACAAGTTGCTGTAAATTATTTAGCGAGCATTGCAAAATTTTCTTTTCACTTATAACTAATAGATGTTAAGTTAGATTTCTTTTTTTTTTAAGAATGTTTATTTCATTTATAACAATTTATATTATTTTGTATATTTCTATTGTATGCATACGGAAGAGTGTGTGTATGCCTGATTTTGTTTTGTACTATTTTTTATGCCAAAGTGTCATTTGATTTCTGCCCATTTCGATGCGAATTAGCGAATCATTAATTTTCCACTTGTTCTCGAATCGAATCGAATAGAAACAGAAAGGAAAACGAGGAACGAACCCTTTTCGAAGTCGAATTTTTGTTGTTTATAAACATGTTTTTTTCTTTTACTTAGGCCTTTTTTATTTAATTGGTTTTGCAATTTCATTTACATGTGGGTGGCGATTGAAAGTGATTTGAACGATTGACAGAGAGAGAGAGAGAGAGAGAGAGAGCGAGCGAAAGATAAAAGAGAAAAATGAAAGAAATTAGTTTATGTAAAATGTGAAAATATTAAATGTTATATACATATATATATATATTATATAGTTATGGGTGTTTATGAAACACCCTCCCATTTCAAGGTATAAAAGAGAAAAGAATGAAACAAAAACAAACAAAAAAAGGAATAACGGAGGAAACCCTACTGAAGACAATAAATTATTTATTTCTATTCGTTTATTTCAACCACAAGAAACGACATCCAAAATTATTCAACTCCTTTCACAATCATCTCTTTGAATGATCCAAAAATGGCTGCAAATCTGCAAGAAAGTGTTAACTTGCGGCGTGTTTTTGGGTGATTTCAACGCTGGGGTTTAGTTAGCGAGGATAAAAACCATTTCGGAAAGATGACAACAAAAGAAACCACGTCGATTCTCTATGGAAAATTATTGATTTGCTCTTTTGTCTATCGCAAAATTGCGTTATACTGACAGGAACATTTTTCAAGCCTTTTTCAAATCTTACAAATCCGCGGGGTTCATTTCAATAATCACGACGTTTGCTTATATAAATTCGAATAACTGCCAGTTGAACCATGGCAACGGAGAAAAAATCTTGTAAATACGAGTGGCTTCACGTTGAACGTCAATTTTTATTATTGTTAAAAAAGATGTTGGTTAGTTTACACGTTCGTTGTGAATAGTAAGTTTAATTATCATTGCGTTAAAAGTAAAAACCGCGACGAATCCATACATTTGCATATGTTACTCTAGATAGCAAAAAATGTTAATTTAATCAATCGATAGACGGGACGCTTTAAAAATTCTCTCGTCTAGCGCAAGTCGTCGGATATTTCGACGTATCTTATCGCGCGAATTTTCGCTTGCCCATCTCGCATCAATTTAATGCGCTATCGGTTCGAGGCGATTCGAACAAATCCCGACGTGCATAAAGTGCGCGATAGAGAACACTTTAATCTAGCAAAATAATAATAGTAACCGGCCGTATAATATAATGATAATAATATGTAAGTGTATTTTTCCCGCTATCGAATCTAGGTAATCTGAGTAAAACACAGCGTATATGTGTTCCATATGCACCTAGATAACTTCGCTTATTTATTATGGCCTTATGCAAATGATCCGGTGGGTATATCTCTCCGTTACAAAACAAAACAAAAATGCACGTACGGCCAAAACGATAGCGCAAAACCCCCGATGATATAAGCTAATATTTCGCGGCGACACGATAAAACAAATACGAGCTTAAAACCCACATGTACAATGCAGAGAGAGAGAGAGAGCTAATGCAAATAAATATACGCGAGCAGAGTTTAGCGAGAGACAGATATCGGAGCTTTCGGTCGTCGGTTTTGTGCGGACACCGTCGCGCTTCAGTGTCTGCAATTGTGCATCGGATAAAGTGTGTCACCTTTTATTTTCTATTATTTCTTTCAGCCTTATCAGCGCCCGTGTTGCTGTTTGCCCGACCATCGTGCTACCCATCGCTTCTTATCGCTCGCCAATTACTAATCGCACGGATTATTGTACGATCTTTTATTTTCGTGGGCAATCCGAATGGACGGCAAAATTGTCGTTCTGTCCGTCGAGCAGAATCGCCAATCTAGCCGACGGCCACGGTTGCGGTCTACATTTGGATTTTCTTTAGGCGATAAAATGAGTAATATATTGAAATTTAAACGCGTCAATATTCATATTTTTCCTGGTAATTAACTAGATAATATTTTTAAATCTTTAAATTATTCGCGTCAGCACCTATGAATGACAATCCAAAACAATGACGTTCCTGTTAGTGTAGCTATTAAGCACCAGGAGGGAAGTCGACCATCAAAGATAATATATATTTTGACACAATAATATTGCATCACGATGTCGATAATGTTGCAGTTTCTTTGGGTCTGTTCAAAGATAATACAAGTTGCAAAATTATAAACATGTTATTCTTTCGTTGGAATTAGAAGGTATTTTTTTAGTATTTGTTTATAAATTAGCATTGAAAACCATTCATTGTCGTGTGTTTAATTGCTTAGTTGTAAATATTTTATTTTTGTTTGATTTTAGTGATCTGACAAGGAAATTGGATAATGTGAAGTTGATTTGCAATTTTGGTAGCCAATAAATGAAGAAGGAGATGAATCAAATAGTACAGAAGAATGTACTTAAGTCACAAATGAAAAACCAAACGCAACAACTTTATAACATAGGATGTATATTGTTTTCATATAAATGCAAAATTTTTATGGGAAGAAGGTAAGAAATAATGTTGTGCATGTGGTTAATGGCATTCCAGCCTGTTTATGTTAGTGTTGAGTATGCATAGTGATACAGTATTATCCATGATTTAACTTGATTCAATTACATTTCATTTTAAATTAAATTACAGATCTTTGCTGTTACTTGATATTAATCCTATGTATACTATCTGTTTTAGAGAACAACAATTGCCTCATAAATGGTTAGGAAATATGTGCAATTCATTTAACATTTGATGGAAGCATTAAAATCTAAATGGATTTAGCTGGCACAAATCCACATCAGTTATATGCATGTGTATCAATATGAAGTCAAATTGGAATTACCTGTAACGGTTCTGAGAATGTGACAATCGATAATAAGGTAGGTCACATTTGAAAGCCATTATAATATATTCATGTACAGCATGTAAATGTTTTGAACAAGAAGAATTTGCAATATTATAAGAAGCATTCAGATGTAGTAATTATGTGTATTAGTTATTTGTTTTAGGAATCAGTATGGTCTATGGAATACAATGTAATCTGATTCAGGAGAAAGCAGAGGATGTGCTTTCACATTTTATTTGTGAGGAAACAACTTTAGTCAACATTGAAAGAAGAAATGTACATACATATGAAGCAATTGACATATCCTTTTTTGAAATAAGCACCTAGATTTAGAATAATATAGCAAATCCATGTATTTCATAAAAATTGATAGATTAACTCTTCTCTCACTTCTTTTCATAAAAATTTACTTAAGAATTTAACAAGAAGAGTTAAATCTATTATTTTTTATGAAAGTAAATTAATAAATGCTAAAGGCATGTTTAGTGTTGAAATACAATTATTATGTACAATAAACTTTGTTTTTATAAAAATGTATAAAGATATAACAATGAGTGCTAAATCCTTAAACAGTTTTATAAAAGCAAGGTTGACATACAATTATTATGTAGAATAAGCTTTTTTTTATAAAAATGATTAATGATTTAACACTCTTTGTTAAATCTTTATATATTTTTTATGAAAGTAAAGATAAAATACAATTATTATGTAGAATAATCTTTGTTTTTATAAAAATATATAAAGATTTAAGGCTTACTGTTAAATCTTTAAACATTTTTATAGAAACGAGGTAAGAAATAATATCGTAACGTAAAATAAACTTTGTTTTTATAAAAAAGATTGATTGATTTAACACTCATTGTTAAATCTTTAATTATTTTTATAAAAGCAATGTTGAAATACAATTATTATGTATAAGAAACTTTGTTTTTATAAAAAAATTTAATGATTTACCACTCATTGTTAAATTTTTAAATGTTTTTATGAAAGCAACGTAAGAATACAACTGTGAGATAAAAGATATTTTGTTTTTATAAAAACTATTAATGATTTTACACTTAATTACAATGTTAACATAAAATCTTATATTACCGTAATTATGTTTATTTTAATATTATTACAACATTCAAATATACTTAAATAAACAATTCTAAAATACAACCAAAATCTTTAATTTATAATTTCCTTCAATTAAATATCTCTTCAGATTGGAATTCACGATGAAAAAAAAATTGACTTAATTTCTCAAATTTCTCGACCTGTAAATTCGAGAAATATTAGGAGAACATAAGGGCCGAGGAGGTCGTCGATCCTGATATTTTGGCGGGAAGAATTCTCGACGAATGTTCGCGAAATTCTCGGACTTTTAATTCAAGAAATATTAGGAGAACATAAGGACCGAGGAGGTCGTCGATCCTGATATTTTGGCGGGAAAAAATCTCGAAGAATGCTCGCGACATTCTCGGACTTTTAATTCGAGAAATATTAGGAGAACATAAGGACCCAGGAGGTCGTCGATCCTAATATTTTGGCGGGAAAAATTCTCGACGAATGCTTGCGAAATTCTGGGACTTTTAATTCGAGAAATATTAGGAGAACATAAGGACCCAGGAGGTCGTCGATCCTAATATTTTGGCGGGAAAAATTCTCGACGAATGCTCGCGACATTCTCGGACTTTTAATTCGAAAAATATTAGGAGAACATAAGGACCCAGGAGGTCGTCGATCCTAATATTTTGGCGGGAAAAATTCTCGAAGAATGCTTGCGAAATTCTGGGACTTTTAATTCGAGAAATATTAGGAGAACATAAGGACCCAGGAGGTCGTCGATCCTAATATTTTGGCGGGAAAAATTCTCGACGAATGCTCGCGACATTCTCGGACTTTTAATTCGAGAAATATTAGGAGAACATAAGGACCCAGGAGGTCGTCGATCCTAATATTTTGGCGGGAAAAATTCTCGACGAATGCTTGCGAAATTCTCGGACTTTTAATTCGAGAAATATTAGGATATTTGGCTGGTAAAATACCAGGATCGCCGACCTCCTCGGTCCTCATATTCTCCTAATATTTCTCGAATTAAAAGTCCGAGAAATTCGCAAGCATATCGTCTAGATATTTCCCGCCAAAATACCAGGATCGCCGACCTCTTCGGTCCTTATGTTCTCCTAATATTTCTCGAATTAAAAGTCTGAGAAATTCGCGAGCATATCGTCTAGATTTTTTCCCGCCAAAATACCAGGATCGCCGACCTCTTCGGTCCTTATGTTCTCCTAATATTTCTCGAATTAAAAGTCCGAGAATTTCGCGAGCATTCGTCGAGATTTTTTCCCGCCAAAATATCAGGATCGCCGACCTCCTCGGTCCTCATGTTCTCCTAATTTTTCTCGAATTAAAAGTCCGAGAAATTCGCAAGCATATCGTCTAGATTTTTTCCCGCCAAAATACCAGGATCGCCGACCTCTTCGGTCCTTATGTTCTCCTAATATTTCTCGAATTAAAAGTCCGAGAATTTCGCGAGCATTCGTCGAGATTTTTTCCCGCCAAAATATCAGGATCGCCGACCTCCTCGGTCCTCATGTTCTCCTAATATTACTCGAAATAACAGGTCGAAAAATTTGAGAAACTAACTCGATTTTTTTTTCATTCTCTTTTTTTTGTGAATTCTAATCTGAGGAGATGTTTAATTGAAGGAGCTTTGTAAATTAAAGATTTTGGTTGTATTTTAAAATTGTTTATTTAAGTATATTTGAATGTTGTAATAATATTAAAATAAATATAATTAATTATAAGCTTTTATGTTAACATTGTTGTGATTATATGTTTTTGATGGCAAACATTTAATGATTTAACAATAATTGTAAAATCATTAATAGTTTTTATAAAAACAAAGTATCTTTTATCTCACAGTTGTATTTCACCATTGCTGTCATAAAAACATTTAAAGATTTAACAATGAGTATTAAATCAATAAATCTTTTTATAAAACCAAAGTTTTCTTTACATTACAATACTATTTCTTACCTTGTTTCTATAATTTTTTTTTAAGATTTAACAGTAAGTGTTAAATCTGTTATAATCTTTGTACAAACAAGTTTATCGTACAAAATACTCGTATTTCAGCCTTGCTTTCATTAAAATATTTAAAGATTTAACAATGAGTGCTAAATCTTTAAACATTTTTAGAAAAACAAAGATTCTTATACATAATATTTGTATTTCAACATTGCTTTTATAAAAATAATTAAAGATTTAACAATGGGTGTTAAATCAATAAATCCTCTTATAAAAACAAAGTTTATTTTACATTATAATATTATTTCTAACCTTGTCTCCGTAAAAATGTTTAAAACTTTAACAATAAGTGTTAAACACTTTTTAATATTTATAAAAACAAAGCTTCTCCTTTTTTCATAATGAGAATAAATCTTCTTTTTATCCAAGGCAGCTACATAACATGATGTGAATTTGTGGCAGCTAAATCTATTTGAATTTCATGTTTTCTTCAAATGTTCACAAAACTGCTACACATTTCCTATCCATTTATGATGCAATTCTTGTTCTCTAAAACAGAAACTAGACATAGAATTAATATTAAATAACAGCAAATATTTGTAATTTAATTTAAAATGAAATGTCATTAAATAAGCTTAAATCGTAGATTTAATATTGACTCACTGTCTACTCAACACTAAAATACACATTTTAGAAAACACTTAAAAACAGAATAAGTTCTAAATTTGTTTCACATTTAACAAGACCCCAATAAACATCAACTTAAAAAGCAAAGATAATATACTTCGAGATGTATCAATACAGAATGAAGATGTCAACAACGGAAATAGTTGAGATTAACACTTTTATTGTCTGCGCCATCTTTAGACGAAGGGCTGATGTGTACGTACATCCACTAGACTAGACGCATAGCAGTGCTGTATTGTTGGTTGCGGAGCAGTTTTGAATATAAGAAAACATCGAATTTAGAGTAATTTACAGATTACGCATATCACACGTCTCATATTAATGACATGCATATTATATTTTTACATTTTTTAGCTTACTTTCATAACAATTAATAGATTAAATTCTTCTTGTTAAATTCTTAAGTACATTTTTTATGAAAAGAAGTGAGAGAAGTGTTAATCTATCAATTTTTAAGAAATAAATGGATTTGCTATATAATTCTAAATCTAGATGCTTATTTAAAAAAAGGATATGTCACTTGCTTCATATGTATGTGCATTTCTTCTTTCAATGTTGACTAAAGTTGTTTCCTCACATAAATAAAATGTAAAAGCACATCCTCTGCTTTCTCCTGAATCACGTTACATTATATTCCATAGACCATACTGATTCCTAAAACAAAAAAAAAACTACACATAATTACTACATCTGAATGCTTCTTATAATATTGCAAATTCTTCTTGTTCAAATCATTTACATGAATATATTATAATGGATTTCAATACTATTTGTTGTAGAGAAGTAAATGTGACCTACCTTATTATCAATTATGTTGCATTCTCAAAACTTTTACATTTGTTGGACATTTAACAATACCGGATTAAACATCAACTTTAAAAGCAAAGATAATACACTTCGAGATGTATCAATACAGAATGAAGATGTCAACAACGGAAATAGTTGAGATTAGCACTTTTACTGTCTGCGCCATCTTTAGACGAAGGGCTGATCTGTATGTACAACCGCTAGACTAGACGCATAGCAGTGCTGTATTGTTGGTTGCGGAGCAGTTTTGAATATAAGAAAACATTGAATTTAGAGTAATTTACAGATTACGCATATCACACGTCTCATATTAATGACATGCATATTATATTTTTACATTTTTTAGCTTACTTTCATAACAATTAATAGATTCAATTCTTCTTGTTAAATTCTCAAGTACAATTTTTATGAAAAGAAGTGTTAATCTATCAATTGTTATGAAATAAATGGATTTCCTATATTATTCTAAATCTAGATGCTTATTTCAAAAAAGGATATATCAGTTGCTTCATATGTATGTGCATTTCTTCTTTCAATGTTGACTAAAGTTGTTTCCTCACATGAATAAAATGTAAAAGCACATCCTCTGCTTTCTCGTGAATCACGTTACATTATATTCCATAGACTATACTGATTCCTAAAACAAAAAAACTACACATAATTACTACATCTGAATGCTTCTTATAATATTGCAAATTCTTCTTGTTCAAAACATTTACATCCTTTACATGAATATATTATAATGGATTTCAATACTATTTGTTGTAGAGAAGTAAATGTGACCTACCTTATTATCAATTATGTTGCATCCTCAAAACTTTTACATTTGTTGGACATTTAACAATACCGGATTAAACATCAACTTTAAAAGCAAAGATAATACACTTCGAGATGTATCAATACAGAATGAAGATGTCAACAACGGAAATAGTTGAGATTAGCACTTTTACTGTCTGCGCCATCTTTAGACGAAGGGCTGATCTGTATGTACAACCACTAGACTAGACGCATAGCAGTGCTGTATTGTTGGTTGCGGAGCAGTTTTGAATATAAGAAAACATTGAATTTAGAGTAATTTACAGATTACGCATATCACACGTCTCATATTAATGACATGCATATTATATTTTTACATTTTTTAGCTTACTTTCATAACAATTAATAGATTAAATTCTTCTTGTTAAATTCTCAAGTACAATTTTTATGAAAAGAAGTGAGAGAAGTGTTAATCTATCAATTGTTATGAAATAAATGGATTTCCTATATTATTCTAAATCTAGATGCTTATTTCAAAAAAGGATATGTCAGTTGCTTCATATGTATGTGCATTTCTTCTTTCAATGTTGACTAAAGTTGTTTCCTCACAAATAAAATGTGAAAGCTCATCCTCTGTTTTCTTCTGAATCATATTACATTATATTCCACAGACCATACTGATTCCTAAAACAAATAACTGATACACATAATTAGTACATCTGAATGCTTCTTATAATATTGCAAATTCTCATTCAAAACATTTACATGCTTTACATGAATATATTATAATTGCTTTCAATACTATTTGTTGTAAGCAAGTAAATGTGACCTACCTTATTATTGATGGTGTTGCATTCTCAGATCTTTAACATGCAATTCCAATTTTACTTCATATTAATACACATATGCATAAAACGATGTGAACTTGTGGTAGCTAAATCCAATTCAAGTTAATGTTTCCTTTGAATGTTCATAGAACTGCTACATATTTTCTCCCCATTTATAATGCATTTGTTGTTCTCTAAAACAGAAATTAGACATAGAATTAATACTAGTAACAGCAAAGATCTCTAATTCAATGTAAAATGTAATTAAATCATGTTACATGGTAGATAATACTGAATGACTATGAATGCTCAACACTAATTCTAAAGAATACTTAAAAACACAATAAGTTCAATGTTTTGACGTTCAACCAAGTTCAACAAGACAGGAGTAAACACCAACTTATAAACCAAAGACAATATATATGGAGATGTATCAATAAATAGTGATGTCAACAATAGTTGAAAATAACACTTTTTGCGTTGGCGCCATCTGTCAACGCAATGCTGAAGTGTGCTTAATTTGACTACTAGATGGTTGAAGTACTGGTAGAAGTATGCTGTTGCAGCGCGAAATTTAAAAAAAATATATGAAAGAAAATGTTACATTTGAAATACTTTACGGATTACGCATATTACACATGTATTATATTAATGATATAATGCATGTTGTATTTTTACCTTGCTTTCATAAAATTATTTAGACTTAACATTTATTGTTAAATCTCCTACTTTTATAAAAACAAAGTATTTCTTACAGTACAAACTTAATCTTACCTTGTTTTCATAAAATTATTAAAGAGTTTGACAATGTGTTAAATCCTCCTCATTTTTTATGAAAACAAAGTACATTCTACATACAAATTTTATTGTTACCTTGCTTGAGAAAAGTATAAGGAATGAGAACTTTTAAATATTATTCATTTGCTTGCGGAAAAATTAATTTGTATATTTGTCGAGTGGAATCTCCAATCTAAACTTTCTTTTTGTTGTTGCTATTTCTTTCTACCCGAATTCAATCTAAAAAAGCAAATGTGTAACATGTAAGCAAACAAACTGCTAATTGGTCTAACAATAAGATGTTATTATTAATAATAATATTCATTTTCATCGATATCGCCGCAGTAGAAATCGCTATTATCTGTATTGTTTTCATGGTCGTTCTTCCTGTGCCTGGCCTTAAATCTCGCGTACATTTCACCGTATCGACGCACGTCGCTCGGATCGACGTCCTCCTCGAAACCGGCCGCCTCGCTGTCGATACTATAAACGAAACCTTCTTCGCCATCGTCGCTGGACAAATCGTCTTCGAGTGTAACCCGTTTCACCGCATCGATTATGTCGTCTTCCGTGATGCTCTCCATGTCCGATTCGTCCGGATAATCGTTGCGCCAATTGTTCTCCGCATTGGAATCGTCGGTATCTTCGTCCGAATCAATTTTGCCGTTATCGCGTGCCGATCCGTACATTAGAGTATTACTTAATGGATAAACTCTGAAAACAAATGACGATTTGATGTAGTTAAATTGATAGCTGTTGATTAAGGCTAACCTTACGTGATTAAATCGTCCAAATTAACTTCACCGAAATCATCGGAATTGGTATAATACAAATCATATACATAAGAAGATGACTGATCATCATCCTGTTTCACACTTTCATCTGCAGGTTTCTCTTCTACATCAACAATTGTAACATCCTCATTGGTATTACTTGCTTCGCATTCTTGGGTGCCCTTTGATCTGAAGTAATTGACCACTTGATAACGATTGTTCTTTGACTTGGTTGCCACATCATTTTTAATCTTGTCGGACAAGTTGACAATGTGCTTCTTAAAGTTTTCCCCATCGATACTGGGCTTTGTCGGCTTTATGTATTTCAATGTATCTTCCTACAATGAAACACATTTAGTTCCATTTAGTTGTCACTTTGTTCAAAAGGATATTAATACTTGTTTATCAATGGTTGTTCCCAATTGGAAGACTGTTGTTAAAGGATTTTCATTTGGATCATGCTCTAAATCTAATTTACTTCTCTTACAATTGATTATAAATGATTCAAATGGTTCTTCGTCCAAACGACGTTTCACACGTATTACTGTGTACATGTTAAATCCTAATATAATATTCTAGTCTTTACCTGTAACATGCAATAAAAGCAAGGTTAGAATTGCGATAATAAATATTTAAGGAAGGCCAAACCTTGCTATTTTATTCAGTTTAGTGATTTGTCATCGTTTCAGCTTTACCTCTATTGCTCTTGAAAAAATATTTACTTTTTCTATTCTATTCTTATGAAAATGTATTCAGTTATATACTGTGATTGCTATTTTGTTGTTGACATCTTCATTGTTTACTTTTTCACTTTGGTGTTAATTGCGCATTTACTGATAATCAAATTTAGTTTTAAAATGATTTTAAACGAACTTTTAAATGTTTCGGTCGACAAATTCTGGTGATCAGTCCGAAAGAACAGAAATATATATTATCTTGGAGAAATATTTTATAATTGTATCTTTCACTGAAACTTCAGGAAAGTGTTGCCAACTACTAGTGACTTATAATGATTAAGATTTATTTAAGTGACATAACCGTTATTTTATGGATATGTATAGCACGTGTAAGTGGAATAAGTTAATAAAACAAACTGAATTGAATTAATTAATCGGTGGAAAATGAGAAAAAAATTACATAAACGGAAGCTCACAAAAGAAGAGGAATTAAACGAGGATAATGTCACATTGAAGCAACACAACGATGATCAAGAAGAAGATGTACGTATACTGCAATTTATCAAAGATGCACGATGTTTCTTAGTTTTAACTTTTGAAATTTTCTGTTTTAGTCGGATCTTAACTTTATGAACACAATCAACGAAGATAATGACGAAGATAGCAGTGACAATGACGAGAATGATAAAGATGATGATAAAAATAACGAATTTGATGAAGTCCTCTTTGACTCTGGTGATGATAATTATGTTCAAGGTGAAAGTGATGACTTAAAAGATGATGAGGATTCAGAGGGTGATGGTGATCAATCTGTAGAAGAAGAGGATATTGATTCTGTAGAAGATGAATCTGAAGAAGAAGAAGGTGATGCTAATTCTGAAGAAGAAGAAGATGATGACACTGAGGATGAAGAAGATGAAAATGATTTGGACATTAACATTAAAAGAAGACCTTCAGAGGAAGGTGAGGGTAAACAAACCAAAGTTTTGCCAATAATTTAATAATTTTTCTTTTGATTTAGAGGAACAAGTTGCTTTAAAACCTAAATTGGTCAAAAAGAAATCAAATGAAACCAATGATGTTACTACAAAAACTGAGGAATATACAGAAAAAGATGGAGACACATCTGATGAGGAGGATATAAGGAATACAGTTGGTAATGTGCCAAAGAATTGGTATGATGAATACAAGCACTTGGGTTATGATTGGGATGGTAAACAAATAATAAAACCGAAGGAAGGGGACCGCATTGATGAGTTCCTAAAGCGGGTCGAAGATCCGAATTTCTGGCGAACTGTTAAAGATTTGCAAACTGGCCAAGATGTCGTTTTAACCGAGCACGATATCGATTTAATCAAACGGATAAATCAACAAAGATTGCCGAACGTTAATTTCGACGATTATGCTGTAAGCGATACCGTTGAAATTTCAACAACACTATTAAAATTACACTCTGTTTGTAGCCATGGATCGAATGGTTCACGAAGGAGGTGATGGTGATGCCAATACGCAAATTCCCGGAACACAAACGATCGTTCTTACCGAGCAAGACCGAGGCGAAGAAAGTTTCTAAATTGGTTCACGCATTGAAGATGGGTTGGATTAAGACGCTCGAAGAGGATGAACGCGATCGGAAACGTAAACAGTTAGAGAACGAAACCGAGAGGAAGTTTTATCTTTTGTGGTCGACAAACGACGACGAAGAGGACAGCGAAACGCGTATACGCCGTATCGCCAAGCACATACCGGCACCGAAACGTCACCTGCCCACGCATGCCGAATCGTATAATCCGCCCTCCGAGTATCTGTTCGACGCGAAAGAAATGAAACAATGGGACAAATTGAAAGAGACGCCGTGGAAACGGAAACTCCATTATCTACCGCAAAAATACGACGCGTTACGTAAAGTGCCCGCGTACAGTCGTTACATCAAAGAGCGATTCTTGCGTTGCTTGGACCTGTACTTGTGCCCGCGGGACATCAAGATGAAACTGACGATCGATCCGATCGATTTGGTGCCGAAATTACCGCGACCGACCGATTTGCAACCGTTCCCAAGCGTCAATTGTATCGAATACGTCGGTCACAAAGATATGATACGAACGATCAGTTTGGATTATTACGGACAGTACCTGTTGACTGGATCCGACGATCAAACGGTCAAAGTGTGGGAGGTGAACACCGGCCGTTGTTTGAAAACGTACGCGATGAACGGCATCGTCAAATGCGTGCGATGGTGCCCGAATAAGGCGATATCGTTGATAATGGTCGCCGTCGAGAATTGCCTATACTTGATCAATCCCGGTGTCGGCGACTTATTGCTGGCGAAGAAAACCGATCAACTGTTTGCGTCGGTGACAGCGGACGCCGTCAACGAAGAAACGATCGTTAGCGAACGCGTCAAGAGTACGGTGAAATGGGAGATTTTCGATTCGGAATCGACCGATTACGTAACGGATTCCCGGCGTTTCGCATTGAAACACTTCCAATCGATCGATTACGTCGATTGGCACGCGAAAGGCGACTACTTCGTCAGCGTGATGTCGAGCTGCGTCGGCAATCGATCCGTATTAATATCGCAACTGTCGAAGCGGCGTTCGCAATTGCCGTTCAATAAGATGAAAGGTTTGATTCAGTGCGTCAAATTCCACCCGATCAAACCGTTTCTGTTCGTTTGCACGCAACGTCACGTGCGTATCTACGATCTGATCAAGCAGGAACTGATCAAGAAACTTTACACGAACTCGAAATGGATCTCGTCGATCGACGTGCATCCTTTGGGCGATAACGTTTTAATCGGGACGTACGATAAGAAATTATTGTGGTACGATCTCGACTTAAGCACGAAACCGTATCGTACCCTACGGTTGCACGGCGCGGCAATTCGTGGTGTCGCCTACCATAAACGATATCCGTTGTTCGCTTCCAGCAGCGACGACAAGAGCGTGATCGTCTCCCACGGAATGGTTTATAAGTAAATGCAAAATCCAACGATTCGTATTTGTACGATTATTAATTTTTTGTTTTGTTTTAGCGACTTACTGATGAACCCATTGATTGTACCGCTGAAACGTTTACAAGACCACCAGACGTACAACGATTTCGGTTGTTTCGACGTTCTCTTCCATCCGATGCAACCGTGGCTATTCACGTCGGGCGCCGATGGAAAAGTGATACTTTATTGTAATTAGAGTTGAAAATGAACGGTTAAATAAAAATGATTTTTTATAATTTAATTGAGCAATTAAAACGATCGGTGATTTTTGTTCATTGACCCATAAGAAATTCTCGCCGCAAGCTTCACGTTTTGATAGATTTTTATTGATTTAAATAATTTGAGTTTAATTGTAAACTACGGAATGCAAAACGATTGAGGACGATTGTTTTGTTAGCGTGCTGGCAGTAAGAGATTTTGCTGTTAGAATTTCGTGAATGATCCTCGCAAAATCGTAATTAACAATTCATGAGTTTCATATAATCCTGTAGGAATTTCGTCGCGACGTCGCTTCGCAGTGAAAGATGCTTGCAAAGTCCGCAATCGTTTCGAATCACACACTACATGGTTACACAATAATAATACTAATTCAAACTGATACAAACTAATCGACTTGTGAAAGTAATCCAAGTAAATGATAAGGATAAAAGGAAATAGTTTTGCCGACGCCGTAATCCCCCGATTATTTCGACTTTTCCGTACTTTTCGCATTCTCCTGGTTCGTCGCGATCTTCATCGCGGCGATCTCGTTCTTCAGGCCAACAATCTGATCGCCGGTTGCCGCCGCCGCCGCCGTCGCCGCCGCTTTCAACACTTCCTCCGCCTGGCTCTCGATCTCGTGCCACGACACGTCGATCTCGCTACGTTTCGTGCACCGATTACCGATCGCGAACCGGATCACGTACTTGTTCCTGTAATGGCACGGTATCACGTAGATCCGTTTCCGTTTCGTCACGCGTGCCAACAGCTCTTCGGTCAGCGCGTCGTCGCCGACCAGCCGGAACGTGGCCAGGCCCAGATTGTGCGTGCACACCTCGAAACGCGCGTCGTTACGCACGAGATCGACGAAGTACCGGCACAAGTCGACGTGGTTGCGTATGTAGCCGCGTATGCCCTCGACGCCGTACGTGCGCAGCACGAAGAACAACTTTAACGCGCGCATCTTCCTGCCCAACGGCACCTGCCAGTGGCGGTAGTCGGGCGCGATCTCCTGGTAGGCGTGCTGCAAGTAAATCCGATCGACGTTCATCGCCTCGACGAGCGGCTTCTGGTCGCGCACCCAAAACGCCGAGCAATCGAACGTCGTCAGCATCCACTTGTGCGGGTTGAAGTTGAACGAGTCGACGCGATCGACGCCCTGCAGCAGGTACCGGTACTCCGGACAGGAGAGCGCCGCGCCGGCGTACGCGGCGTCCACGTGCAACCAGATCTGTTCGCGTTCGCAGACGGTCGCCAGCGCGTCGACGTCGTCCGAGGACGCGATCCCCGTCGAACCGATCGTCGCGACGCAATAGCACGGGTGCAGGCCGGCCGCCTTGTCCTTGCGTATCGCCTCCGCGAGCGTCGCCGCCGTCAGTCGGCCGTCCTCGTCGGCCGGCAGCAGGCGCATCGTCATCGAGCCGACGATGCCCGCCTTCTCGACGGACGAGTTCGACTGGTCCGACGTGTAGGCGACCAGCTTCGATTTGACCGCGCCGTCGGTCAATCGCGGATCCGCGTCGATCAGGTCGCGCACTTTCTTCTCCTTCGCCACGAGCAACGCGAGGAGCGTCGCCTCGCTGGCCGTCGACTAAAGTGACGGAGAGAGTTTGATTAACAATTGACGGTCGTTTAACGGTCGTTTAACGGTAGTCACCTGTATGACGCCGCCGCCGCGGCCTTCGGACGAATGCAGGAAGTGCTCGGGCAATCCTAAGAGCTTCACCAGCCAGTCCATGACGATCACCTCGAGTTCCGTGCACGCCGGACTCGATTGCTGCAGCGCGAACGGGCGGTAGAGAAAGGAGGACAACACAATTAAGTGGCGTTAACGGGCCGGTTTATTTTTCGTTATACCCAGCTGAATCCGATGACGGCGAGACCGTTGCAAATCAGATCGCCGATCATCGCCGGGTACGAGGTGGCCGTGGGGAAGTAAGCGTGGAAGTTGGGCGATTGCCAGTGCGTCAAGCCGGGCACGATCTTCTCCTCGACGTCGCGCAATATCGTGCGCCAATCCTCGCCCTGCTGCGGCGGATCCCTCGGGATCAGGTGCTGCAGATAGCCGGGCTCCACCGAAGGCAACACGTTACTATGACACGGTCGCAACGGCGCGCGTTAATTAATTGAACTCAGTCGATAAATGAATTAATTAATTCTTTAAAAAAAAAAAAACAAAAAAGTAATTTCTTTTACCAATCATTCAATTTCTCGTAATAGTTGACGATAAAGTCCGCGGCCGCTGCGGCGCACTCTTTGAACTGTTCCGAATCCATGGTTTTTCCTTGGCTTTCTCCTTCACCAGCCGATTGTTATCGATCGACGATGGAGCGTTTCCTTTCTATGCGGCGAAAAGCACGAGAGATTGTCACTGGCTCGCACTGTGAGGGCGACGAGATGCGAAGAAAGAAGAGCGACGTTGGAAGTGCGTCTTCCGCGTTTACGTTACTGCGAAGAAGTCGTCAAGAAGCGGTGTTCGTATCGCGCGCACGTCCACCGTTTACTTTTCCTAATAATAATCGAATGCACTTTCCATTCGATCAATACAACTTCTTATATATAAAGTTGCTTGTCGTTGTCGTTGTTGTTGTTCTCGCAGTTTCTCGAAACCGTTTTTTTTTCTCTTCTTTTTCTTCCTTTTTTTTCTTTACATTTTACTCAATTCCAATATATGTTCTTAAAATAATCGTAAGCGAAGAGAGCGAGAGAGAGGGGCTTTTTATTTAACACTAACGTCTGCTGTCCCCCCGTTTTTTAATAAACTCGAACTGGTAATTAATTAAATTAAAAAAAAAAAACACTTTGTTTCCCACTCTTTCCTGTTGTATTTTAAGCGAAAATAAATATTGGCGAGCAACAAAGATTGAATCTTGTGCTGTCGAAAGCAATTGGTACCGGTTGAAGTACAATTACACAAAGCTCGAGTCAAAAAAGAAGAAAAGAAAACGGGAAAAACGAAATTCAAGAATCCGACATTTGCCCTTCGGTTTATCGGAGCAATAAAAAATTTGGATTGAGATCGATCGATCGGTTACGAAATGAGCGAGATAAAATTCGATCTCTGTGAAACTGAAAGAACCTTTTTTTTTGTTTCGGCTGTTTAATTGCGACTCTCACTTCCTTCTCGATGGAATAACAATAAAATCGAGGAGTGGAAACTCCAAAGGCGAAGACTCATCGATCCGCAATCCACAATCGTTCCCACGTTTCCACTGGTTTTCAGGTTGAACTCGAGGAAATCTCTTCAGCAACAAATCGATCGACGTAAATTTAACATTTAACACGTGAACCGTTTTCTTTTCGTTGCTTCTGGCACGAGCTGTTACCAATTATGGTTTCGTTTCGGGAAGTAATTTGTCAAAGAACGAGCAAGAGGAAAAAAAAAACGAAATCAAATCCAAGGTCCTCGATGTTAATTTTTTATTTGCGAGCACGTGAATTTGCATAAAATTCCATGCGACAATAACAGCGACAACAAAGAAATTAAAGGCAAAAACCGAAAAAAGTTAAATAAACTAATGCGTCACTTTAATCACTCGATTAACGATCGCGTTCGCTATTTAAATTATTGCGAAAAAAGATCAAAAATTTGCGATTCAGTAATTTTGGCAAAACCATCGCCATCATTCCTCGTCACCGTTGGAAATTTGTTGTCGGCCAGTTTAACTCGTGACCGTGGCTTATCGTCGTTTGACCTTTACTTTACACGATTTGGAATTTATCATCTTGGATTTCATAATCAACGCAAAGAGAGAGAGAGAGAGAGAGAGAGAGAGAGAAAAAAAGAACATTGCAAATTCGAATTTATAAACAAAGTAAATCTGTATTGCATTTTTTTTCTCGACTAATTATTTACAATTTTTGTTGTTGCTAAAATCTCTTTGTTAAAATGTTAAATCGCTTACTGAATCAGTCGTCCGAAACTAGAGTCGACGACGTCGTCTTCTCCGTCGACGACTTCTTGTATTTCCGTATGGAGATCGTCGATTTCGATGGTTGCACGTAGAAATTCACATAATAATGCCGCACGTCGCTGTTGTCCATCGAGATCAACGTCAATTGGAAGTCGTTCGGGCATTGATTCGGCAAATTTAAATGGTACCTCAACGGTATCATCTCCAAACTCTTCACGTCGCCGATCACGATCGTTTTCGGTAACGTTACGTTCTTCGCTTTCGCTTTGACCCGGTAGACGGTGTCCTTGTTGAAGATGTGCGTGATGTCCTCCGACACGTAGACGCTCGGCGTCTTCAGTTTCTCAATCATGTGCGCACAAACGTCCGAACCTGCGGGAAAGGATTCTTCATGAACGTCAAGAAATTTGGAGTGAAATGCTTAATGCTCAAAACCTCATTGGAAATGCTCAAATGCTAAACTTACGCGCAGACTTTTTCCAAAACTCATGGGATATATTGCCCAAAAGCGCTTTTGGACCACATTTAGTAGTGCCCTTTGGTGATTGAGTTCATTTTGCCCGGGGAATTCCTCAAATGCTCAAACTTACGCGCATACTTTTTCCAAAACTCATGGGATATATTGCCCAAAAGCGCTTTTGGGTCACATTTAGTAGTGCCCTTTGGTGATTGAGTTCATTTTGCCCGGGGAATTCCTCAAATGCTCAAACTTACGCGCATACTTTTTCCAAAACTCATGGGATATATTGCCCAAAAGCGCCTTTGGACCACATTTAGTAGTGCCCTTTGGTGATTGAGTTCATTTTGCCCGGGGAATTCCTCAAATGCTCAAACTTACGCGCATACTTTTTCCAAAACTCATGGGATATATTGCCCAAAAGCGCCTTTGGACCACATTTAGTAGTGCCCTTTGGTGATTGAGTTCATTTTGCCCGGGGAATTCCTCAAATGCTCAAACTTACGCGCATACTTTTTCCAAAACGTGTCGGACAAATTGCCCAAATGCGCGACGAACACGTTCATGAACTCGTCGAAGAGGAACTTGTGCCGACTCGGCACCATGATGCGCACCGTCTTCGGGCAATCGTCCTTGACCGCGTCGTCGCGCGTGCACGTGCACTTGTTCGACGCGTACGTCTCCGCGATGCCGACGGCGAGCACCTCGAAGTCGTCGTGCGGCCGCACCGTCGTCATCACTCTCACGCAAAAGTCGCCGACGACGTCGTTGCGGCAATAGAAGTGGAACGCGACGGCGAACGGCGAGAACGCGATCGAGTAGAACTGAAAGCGGCCGCGACCGCTCGCGTCGCAAACGAACGACGGCCGCGTGATCACGACGCGCTTCGGATAGAGCGACGGCTCGATGTCGACGAACGACGCGTTCTCGTAATCGTCGTCGACGTCGTCGTCGTCGTCGTCCTCGTTCTTCCCGCCGCGATTCAAAGCGGTACGCGCGACGTACACGCGGTACGTGCACTCCTTCTTGTACGGCGACTCGATCTCCAGCTCGACGTCGCGCTTCCGGTACATCCTCAGCGCGATCTTATGCGTCGCCGTGTACGCGTCCAGATTCGGCACGCCGACGAGACCGATCACGTGGCTGCCGGCGTAGCGGTAACCGCGCGACTCGCCGCACACGTACAGGTACGCGCGTTGCCGTTCGATCTTCTTCGCGTGGTAGCGCACGACGACGTTCCTCCGTTGTCGCGCGGCGACCACGAACGCGTCGCAATCGACCGCGAAGCAATCGTGCGCGTCGGCGAAGAACTTGATCGCGTACTTGACCGCGTACGATTCGACGTTCTCGATCTCGAGCGTTTTCGTCGTCGCCGACGCCAGATCGGCGCGTAACGTGTGCGTCTCCTTCACCTCGAGCTGCGGCAGGAACTCGTACAAATAGCCGATCAGCATCGTCATGTGGACGACGTTCGGCTCGATGATGTCGCGCGGCCGCACGTCGAACGTCACGTTCAGTTCCTTCCACGCGGTCAGCAGTTTGATCGCGTTGAAGAACTGCGTCTCGTACGTGTTGTCCATGTGGAAGACTTCGAAGTACGGACGCAGGTACGGACAGTAGTGGTACGTGACGCAGGCCAGCGCGTACGAATCGGTCAGCGCCTCGACGATGACCTCCACTTTGAAATTGATCAGTTTATGGTGTTCGTGCAAGGACCAGAGCTTCGGCGCGTTCGCCGCCGTCAACGTCTCGAGCCAATCGTAGAGGACGCGCGTGCTCGTGCAAATCTCCGCCTCGTACTCGTACTCGTACTTGACGTCCAGCGACGGCCGATGGTGCACGAAGACTTTGTACGTTTGCAGGATCAGGTCGAGCCAGGCTTGAAGGGCGCGCGAACGGAACTTGTCCTCCGGCAGCGCGGGCGACTGATGAGCGACGTCGCGCACGAAGACGACGTAGTCCTCGTGCGGCAGAAGCAGTTCGGCGGTGACGTGCGGCAAGAGGCCGCCCCGCTCGCTCACCATCTCGATCGCTTGGCCGTACATTTGATAGAGGCACTCGGCTCTCTCGATTGCCTTGTCGGATGGATTGCTAAGATACGGGGCGTTAAGAAGGTAAGAGGGGGTCACAAACGATAAGGCTCGAGGTATGCAGAGAAGAAACTTTTTTCCAAACCACCATCTATTGAATTACTTCAATTGATTATCGTACGAGGGGCTACGAGTTAGTTTGACAGTTTCCCTGAGCAGTTTGTCAAGCGGCAAAAAATGGTTTCATCGTGAATTTTGAAGGAGCAACACGCGAACATCGAATTTTGTTTGCTGTTGAATAAAACATCGGCTGAAAGCTTCGGGAAACACTAAGCCAAGGAAACTCTGAGCCAAGCAAAGTCTGAGCTATGGAAACTCTGAGCCAAGGAAACTCTTAGTCAAGGAAACTCTGAGCCAAGGAAAGTCTGAGCCAAGGAAACTCTTAGTCAAGGAAACTCTTAGTCAAGGAAACTCTTTGCCAAGGAAACTCTGAGCCAAGGAAACTCTGAGTCAAGGAAACTCTTAGTCAAGGAAACTCTTAGTCAAGGAAACTCTTAGTCAAGGAAACTCTGAGCCAAGGAAACTCTGAGTCAAGGAAACTCTGAGGCAAGGAAACTCTGAGTCAAGGAAACTCTTAGTCAAGGAAACTCTTAGTCAAGGAAACTCTGAGCCAAGGAAACTCTGAGTCAAGGAAACTCTTAGTCAAGGAAACTCTTAGTCAAGGAAACTCTTAGTCAAGGAAACTCTGAGCACAGGAAAGTCTGAAGCAAGGAAACTCTGAGGCAAGGAAACTCTGAGTCAAGGAAATTCTTAGTCAAGGAAACTCTGAGTCAAGGAAACTCTTAGTCAAGGAAACTCTGAGTCAAGGAAACTCTTAGTCAAGGAATGTCTTAGTCAAGGAAACTCTGAGCCAAGGAATCTCTGAGTCAAGGAAACTCTTAGTCAAGGAAACTCTTAGTCAAGGAAACTCTGAGCCAAGGAAACTCTTAGTCAAGGAAACTCTGAGCCAAGGAAACTCTGAGTCAAGGAAACTCTGAGGCAAGGAAACTCTGAGCCAAGGAAACTCTGAGTCAAGGAAACTCTTAGTCAAGGAAACTCTTAGTCAAGGAAACTCTGAGCACAGGAAAGTCTGAAGCAAGGAAACTCTGAGTCAAGGAAACTCTGAGGCAAGGAAACTCTGAGCACAGGAAAGTCTGAGTCAAGGAAACTCTTAGTCAAGGAAACTCTTAGTCAAGGAAACTCTGAGCCAAGGAATCTCTGAGTCAAGGAAACTCTTAGTCAAGGAAACTCTTAGTCAAGGAAACTCTTAGTCAAGGAAACTCTGAGCACAGGAAAGTCTGAGGCAAGGAAACTCTGAGCACAGGAAAGTCTGAGTCAAGGAAACTCTGAGTCAAGGAAACTCTTAGTCAAGGAAACTCTGAGCACAGGAAAGTCTGAAGCAAGGAAACTCTGAGTCAAGGAAACTCTGAGCCAAGGAAAGTCTGAGCCAAGGAAACCCTCACGTATCGTTCGCGGGCTCACCATTTCTCGATCAGTTTCCGTATGCGTTTGCCAGCGACGTTGCCGAACAGTTCGAAGTACGGCGTCGTGTACGCGCGATCCTCGCCGCATGCCGCGGCCACCGCGGCGACGTCCTCCGGTATAATGTGATACTTGCGCGCGTAGAAACCCTGCGTGTGCATCCACGACTCGACCGTTGCGACGACGCGATGCATGTGCCGCGCGTAATACGACGTGTCGTCCGGCTCGGGGAAATACGGGAACGGACTCTCGTTGCGGTTGACGATCAGACGGCAGCCGGCCTTCGAATGGAGACTCAGCGTCGATTCGTCGCCCTCCATTCGGCTCGAGGCCTAGAGACGGTTAAAATGGGAGTGAGAGAGTGAGAGTGAGAGTGAGCGAAAAAGAGCGAAGAAAAAGACCCACCAAATCGTTGCCGATGTACGAACAGCTGCCGTACAAATGCGTGAAGAGGAACGCGTGATTCGTGCAATAGCAATTATCGCTCGCGCCGGTCACGCGGACCGCGCAACCACAATCGCACGTGCACCGGAACTGGACGGTCGTGTCGAACCCGAGGCTGCGATCGGCGGCGAAACTCAACGTCGCGTACTTGACGATCTTACACGACGACGACGACGACGTCGACGAGTCCACGGAGTAGTCGGACACGCGCTCGCCACCGAATCGCACCTTCAGCTCGGCGATTTCCGCGTACGCCGATAGGACGCACGCGGCGCCGTGATCGTGCATCGCCAGCGTCAGCACGTACTCGCTGCAGCACAGCTCGCTGCAATAGATCGGCTCCAGGTGCACGCAATCGACGGACGGCACGATCGTCGGTTTCGAGTACGTGCCGCGCAACGTCAAATACTGATAGACCGCTGGCGTCGACGCGGCGTCGTCGTCGCCGACGCGATAGTCGCGCACGTAAACCGGCACTTTGCACGCGTACTCGCCGTAGTCGGACGGCGCGAACGTTACGCGGAACGTCACGTGCCGCTTCGGCGGCAGGACGGCCGCGATCGAACGATCGTCGACGCAATCGACGGGCTCGCCATCGTCGCCGTCGCCGTCGCCGTTCGTCTCGATGGCGAACGGCGCTTTCACGTCGTCGACGCGTAACACGAATTCGACGCTCTCGCTCGTCGGATTGTGGATCGTGTTCGTCATCGCGAGGATCGATTCCTGTGACGCGCACTCGTACCGCTTGAACTCCATCTTGAAGCGCGCGAACGTGATCGCGCGCTTCCGCACGAAACTGTGGACCTTGACGAGCGGCAGCAGTTCCGGGATGGCGACCGCGTCGATCGCCGCGTGGTCCGGCACCGGGCGCATGAAGTAGCTGTTGCGCTGCGTCTCGATGCGGTCGAGTTCGGCCGGGCCGAGCAGTTTGTTGACGATCAGCGGCAGTAGGAAGTTGAGCGTCGAGACGAACAGCGGCACGTACTCGACGTACAAATCGACCGCTTCGCCGGGGGCGAGCGCGACGCTCGTGACGTGTTGCGGATCGTCCAGCGCGCGGATTATCGCGATCTCCTTGTAGTTCGCGATGGCGAAATCGATCGCGACCGGCGCGCGGCTCGCGTTGTGCACTCGCAACGGGACGAGATCGTACGCGTGCTCGTAGATCTTGCGGAACGTGATCGCGCGCGGTTCGACGCGCACCTCCGGATAGACGACGTTGCCGACCAGTTCGAAGGCGATCGCGCGGTTCCGCTTCAAGTCGATCGTCACGGCGAAGGCGAAGCGCACGGCCATGTCGAGGACGACGCTCACGTCGAGGTACGCGATCGCGTTGGGCGGTATCTCGCCGACGCGCGGTCTTATCCGCACGCCGTCGATCGGCTGCGGGTCCTTCACCTCGAACGCGACCGTCTCGTCGCCGTCGTTGCGCAGCCGCACCTTGCGCCGGTTCGGCAGGTGCAACGGCACGTCGACGAATTCGACGCGTTCGGGCCGCAGAGAGACGCGCGGCTCGAAGTTGCCGGCCATCAGTTTGAGGACGTGATTGAGGCAATAGTTCGCGATCAGGTTGACGTCGGCGATCTGGAGGCCGTCGCGATGCGGCCGATACGTCACCTCGCAGACGAGATGCGACCGCGACGGCACGAGGCCCTCGGACGGCTGCACGTCGAAGCAGGGCGACGCGACGTCCCAGCGGAACTGCGTGTACGCTTGGAACGGATTGTAGAGGTCGACGTGTCTCGTGTAGCGCGTCGCGATCGTGTCGCCCCCGTCCGCCGCGTCGTCGGCGGCGTCGGTGCCGTCGAAGACGATGCACTTCTTGTCGACGAACAAACTGAGCGGCACCACCTCGCCGCTCACCGACACGCCGTACTCGTGGCTCTCGTTGATGACGACGCGGACCACCGTCTCGAAGATGCCGTCCGACTTGCCGACGTAGAGGAACTTGATCTCGCAGCAATCGTGCGCCTTCAGCGAATGCCGACTGCCGCCGACGTACTCGACGTTCGCGGTCGGTACGAGGAAGACGCGGATCGGCATTTGGATGCCGTTGGTGATGTTGAAGGAGCCTTGGACGGTCGTCTGTTTGGCCACCTGCGAATTGCCATTACTGTTGCATCAATTTTCATCTTTGCCTCTTTTCTAAACAAGTGAAATGGAGCTTGTTCTTTTGTTTGGAAAACTCTACGGGATTCAGTTAAACCGCTCAACTTTGAGCCATCGACTTTGGCGTGAGAAAGTTCCATTTTAGTTTCCAGCGACCCAAAGTAAGAAATCTTCTTCCGAACAAATGCATATCGTTCATTTTTTTTTGCAATTGGCGAAACAACTTCTCGCACAAGAAGTGCTCCATCGAATGCGATGAAGGCAACGATGCTTTCGGCAATTTCTTACGCTGAGAGAATTTTTGGCCATTCGAATAAACTTGATTTTCGATAAATGATAAATGGATAAAGGAACAACAAACGGAGGGGGATGATTGAAGAAATAAATAAATAATCGTCTGATGATAACAAAATAAGCAAATAATTAAATCGTACGTGCATTTTTTAAAATAAACAATAAAGCGATTAATTTACAGTTAAAATCATTCGTTCTAATTGCCGAGGCGACCTCGAGAAAGAAAATCAGATGCGAATTACGTAATTTGCAAAGGAGAGACATACACGTGCGAAACGAATTGTGCAAAAATGAAGTAAAAGAAAAAAACGAACGAGATTCAAGTGCATTATCGAGGGTGGAAGAAGAAGTTTCTTTAACGATGAATCTCCCGAATAAATTCGTCGCGAGCGGTCCGCTAAAGTCGAAGAACAACGTCGACCTTCGACGACTCCACATCCTGATCGATTAGCGATTCGATAAGTTAATAATTGGACGAGAGAAAACACATTCCGCTAGAAATGAAGAGAAAAAAAAAGCGACCGAGAAAAAAAAAACGAGCAGAAAAAGTAGTGAAACGAATCCTAATGTCGTCGTCTAATGCCAATTATGTTAATTGGCCATAAATAATCAATTCAAATTACCACGTCGGATCGTTATGGGACCGTCGAATTCGAGAATAAGAAAAACCGAACCGGTTCTCGGACGTTACGGCATCGATCGTTGCGTAACTCGAAGAGGGACAAATTCCGCAGGAGCGGAAAAGAATGCAAGAAAAAAAAAAAAAAAGAAGCTAAATCGACATCGTCAACGAACCTGGCCCAGTTGGATGCGACTCGGCTTGATCTTGATCAGCATCAGATCGCTGGCGGGCAGCGAGACGAACTCCGCGTGCCGCTGCCGCTTCTCCAATTTGACTTTGTCGCACGGCAGCAGCTCGTTGCCGCGTAACATCAGGCACGTGGCGTCGGTGAGTCGGTAGTCGTCCGTCGCCGTCGCCGTCGCCGCCGGCTTCGTCGTCCGCGACGCCGCGCGCCGCAGGTATCGCTCGTAGTGCGTGCGATTCGCCGTTCGCCGTCGCGTCTCGCTCGCGGTCAACGCGTAACGCGCATCGAGAGCGTCCGCGTTGCGCGCGATGGCGGCGAAGATCGTGCGACAGCTGCGAAGAAGCGAGAGCGTTAGTTTGCGTTTCACTTTCGTCGCTTCCTCTACTTGACGTCCGTTCGCCACGGTCGCAGCGTGAGCGGCCGATCGTTCGGGAACGCGACGAGATCCGCGTCGGCCGGATCGCGCGACCTGTACGCGGCCATCGCGGCGCGCGGCATCTCCACGTCCGCGTCCGCGTTGAATCGCACGTCGTCGACGAGGAATCCGACCTCGTTCGCGCACTCGGGCGTTATGCCGGCGACGAAACGCGACGGCGGCCGCCGCGTGACCGCGCGCACCTGCCAATCGATCGGCACCTCGATGGCGCCGACCCGTTCGTACGTCGCGTCTATGCGATGGAGGCTCAACAGGTCGAAGACGATCGTCGCGTGCATCGCGCCGATGCGCGCCACCTTCACGTCGACGGCGATCTCGAGGCTGTCCGCCGCGGCGACGCGGAACGCCGCCGGATCGACGAAGACGAACGGGATCTTGTTGTAGCGCAACCAAATCGGCAGCCGTTGCGAGTTGTTCGTAATGCGTAGGACGCGACGCGTGACCGCGTCCGCCGCGAGGTCGGCGAAGTGCAGTTCCGTGGGCACGACGGTGACGTGCGGCGTTTCCGCTTCGGCGTGCAGATAGATCGTCAGGCCGGCGACGGGGTCGTCGCCGTTCGAGGACGCGCGATCGGACGAGGATTCCAGCATGAAGGAGGCTTCGGGCGGGGAGGAAGGATCATCGGCGATTAAAAGTCGCGCGCGCACGGTTATCAACGTGTCTTACCGACGCTCGCCGACATCGACACGGAATCGTACGAGTTGACGGTCGTCTTGCGCACTTCGTTCGCATCGATCGCGCGGAAGACGGGCGCGTACAAATCCTTGAAATGCAACGGGATCACCTTCAGCACGCACAGGTAGTAGGCGTCGAAGTGCTGCCGCTTCTCGCGCTCGTCCTTCACCGGCGTGAATCTAGATTCAACAGAGGTTTACGTCGTTGCCTTCCAACTTTTCGACGCAAGGAACGTACACGAATTGCAAGATCCGTCCCTCGTTCGGATCCATCCGACCGTCGACCGGATTGATCTGAAACTGTCGCATGTCCTCGCTGACCTCCTTCGCCACGTTGATGTGCTGCAATTGGACAAAATCACGATCGCCCGTCGCTCGCACTTGTTTCTCGCCTCACCGTGATTTGCTGATCGACGACGGCCATGATCGCGTAAATCAAGCGCTCGCTGCTGCGGTTCTGCACGACCATCGACTGGTAGATGCTCGTGCCGAAGTAGATCCGCGGGAAGTCGATCAGCGTGAAGTCGCCGGTCGCGTTCGGATGGATCGACGCCAGATAGGGCTTGATCGCCGTCCAAATCACGCAGAAACTGACCGGATTCTCGTTCTTCACCCACACGTCCTGCGCGAACGAACCCTCCTCGATCGAGAACAGCTCGACGGTCAGTTCGATCTTTTGCTGTTCCTATATATCGCGACAAATCGATCGTCGGCACGGGGAATTAACTCGTGCACGCGTGGCCTCACCTTCAAGAAGCCCTTCTTCGGCTCGATGATCAGCTGCTTGTTGTCCTTGGGCAAATCGATGGCGAAGTGCGTTGCCTTGGAGCCGACGTTGTGCAGGACCAGTTTGCGCGTGACCGTCGTGGACGCCACGTCCATGCAGCCAAAGTCCAGGACTGTCGGCGTGACGACGACGCGTGCCGCAGACATTAACCTTCAACGATGACAAAAAGAAGTTGTTCACTTCGAGCCGCAAAGGGGAACAAACTTTTTTTGATTATGGATGACCCTGCGAATCTTTTCGAGGAGGAAAGAATTTTGATCCGGCAAAGGAATTCCCCAAGGTCTCGAGTTTGATTATATCTTAACCAGCGTGAATTTTGACCGGAAGCTGTGATCGAAAAGCGTAAGCTCCGAACTCACACTTCCAACGGGTAATGAATGTGCCGGTCGTTGATGGCCATCGGTAACAGTCCCCTGTACATCAAGGACGTGCTCGTCGACGGGCTGTGCGTGTAATGGATGCGAATGGAGACCTTCAAGCCGGGCGGCAACGGCGTCTGCCGCAGCGGTTTGATGCGGAACGACTGAAACGGCATTAGAAAATGTGACGCGTCTCGCCGTTCGACGCCGCACTTACGATCGACGTCGGCGAGAACGTCGTCACGTAGACCATGTGGTCGCCAAAGTTCTGCACGACGATGTCTTTGCGATACTTGCGGCCGGCGAACGCGTCCTCGAACACGACCTTTGCCGGCGTGATGCGCACGTTCTCCACGTCGATGTACTTCGGCAGCGAGCGATTCTCGTTCGCCATCTGGTCCGCGTCCACGTTCAGCATGATCGAGAGCAACGACTCGTTCGTCTCCCGACCCGGCCACATCGTCGATGGGCAAGAGGAGATTGGTTGGAGAAGAAAGGGAACGTGTCAAAGTGAAAAGCGAGCAATGTTTGTTGCTAACGTTACGGGTTTGCGGTTTTGTCTCCGCGTCCGGAGTTAACGATCCGGGCAGTCGCGACGCGGCGTTCGTTAATCATTTCCGGTAGCCGGGACACGTCTAGCCGGTGATCGAGGCTCGATTCGATAAAATCCGGGGAAAGTTCTATACCGGGCGATGCAGGCAATTAAACATGCTCGCCACATAATAAACAATTGGCAAAAATCATGCGACTAGAGCAACCACCGTGAGCATGTCGGCATTAACGCTTTGCCAGAGGCAAGAGGAAAGACTGCAGCACTCTCAAGCATTCGCAAAACAGCCGGAAGGTTTCGGATAAATGCGATTTCTCATCAAAAGCATCGTTTTTTTTTTAATGCTACGTTTCACTTTGTTGCAGCAAAGCATGATGCCTCTCCAACGCACAATTAAATTTCAACGTTAATCGATTACCACTCAAGTTGCCCTTCAGCCTATCAAGAAATTGCCAAACACAAAACTCTCCTAACATTTCTAAATCGCCCCGTGTAGATTCCGTGAAAGTTAGCGCGGTACGAAAGGGGGGAAAAATCTTCGGCGATCGAGGCGTCGTTCGTATGGCAAAGATTATTTTTCCTTTTGTTTGCGTCACGCTAATCGTTTACAAATCCCAGAACGGGAGTGCGCCGAGCGAAGGACCCAAATCAAATTAACGGCACCCCGTCGTACACGGGAGGAGCGTATTCCTTCGGGAACGCTCTCACCCGCGGCCCAGCACTTGCATCGCTCCTTTCTCCTTTGCCGTTCTGCCCGTTTTAATCCCACTCGAACGGTTGCCGTCGCACGAAAACATATTGTCGAATGTCACGCGGCCAATTTGCAAAACGACATCGCCTCGCCGAAGTCGCGTGGTTGGAAAATTCGTAAGAATTCGCAAATGAAGATCGCATTTAATTGAAATTTAATTAATCTCGAGAATTGCAAATGTTTCCAATCGATATCGCTGTCGTTCGTTAAATAGTTTATACAATTGTTCGGGTGCGAATAAATCAAACAGTCGGCGGTACGTTTTATCAACAACCTCCGACGATAGGGGGCCGGAAAATTACGCCCCGTGAAGACGAGGAGGAAAACAAAGGACGAAGCGGAAAACGGGAAGGACCCCCCGCGGATAATGTTATAGTTTATTGTAGGGCGTGCGACAATCGACTTTGTACCCGGCTATAAATATTAATTCCGTAGTTTTCTTTTCTTTTTTTTCTTAATTTTAATTTCGACTCTTCGCCATCTCTGCATTGACAACCGTTTTGGAATTGACATTAACAAAGCGGGAATGCAACTTCCAAGAACGATCGTCCGTGGGACTATTTTTAAACGATTAGAAGTGCGGCAATTAACTTTTGAACCAACTGTCGCCTGCAAGTGGGCAAGCTGCACTAAAGCAAAAGACGTTCCGCAGTGTTAAGTCGCAGCAGAAGAAGGAAACCCGTTAAGCCGCCATTTTTCATCTCTTGCCGCGTATAAAGCGTAGGTGGCAATGCCAGACGGGCAAACAATTAATTCGCCCACACACGCGCAATTTGTATGCGACATTTATTCTAATTAGGACAGTTTGCGCGAGAGATGGGAAGAAGAGTCCGACCGAAGAGATCGTCGACGATGTCGTCCTCGACCTCAAACCCCCCGAACAGATATCAACCACGGTTCGCGTATAACGTGGAATTGCGAGCGTGTCAAGTGCGAACCCCAACGTACTCTCGGCGGCTCTAATAGAATTACGTCGGTCCTATGGCGGTTCTTGTGCCTGTTGTGTCCCTCCGCCTCTGCTCGACATCACGGAATAATAGTAAATGCCGGATCTCGCGGGGACAATGAGACCAAACGACACAGAACACACGCGCACACAGAAGGAAATTGACAGTTATCCATATATACGTGAGGGTGTGTGTGTGTGTGTGTGTGTTGTACAAAGGTTATGTGGGCACCAAGGGAATTGACTGTCTCTGTTTGTGTGTGTGTGTGAGAGAAAAAGCGGGCAGCAGCAGCAGCATCGAGCCCTTTTACATTAATTCAATTACCGCTCTGCAAAGTGTTCGCATAGTCGATTTTCATATTATCAATTTCATTTTTCTTTTGCTCTCTCTCTCTCTCTCTTTCGCATTTTGCTTCCTTCTCTCGCGTTCTTCGACGCATCGTTTTTCACCTCTTTGCCAATTCGCCGTTTTTTAAACTTTTCGGGCGAAGCAGAAAAGTGGCGAGATGTGGATGGGAAAGTTTGAAGGCAAAAGTCTGAATGATTCCGCCTCATTAATTTATTTTCATACAATTGAGGCTTTTGGCAGCGGTTCAATAAAGGCGAGCCTCCTTTTGCCATTGTCAAATTATTTTCGCGCTTAAAAAAAAATCGTGGTTGACAAACAGCAAACAAACAAAAACTCAAATTAACAGCATGTGGATGGGGAAGTTTGGAAACGAAAGTTAATGTTTACTGAATTAATCGGCCTCATTAATTATTTTCAGGGAATTGAGGTTTTGGCAGCGCTTCAATAAAAGCGAGCCTCTTTTTTTGCCATTGTTAAATTGTTTTCGCACTTTTTAATTCTGGTTGAAAAACACACGCAAAGAAATCGACAGGATGTGGATGGGAAAGTTTGAAAACTGAAGTTAATGTTAACTGAATTAATCGGCCTCATTAATTTATTTTCATAGAATTGAGGCTTTTGGCAGAGCTTCAATAAAGGCGAGCCTCTTTTTTGCCATTGTCAAATTATTTTCGCACTTTTCAATTCTGGTTAAAAAACACAAAACAAATGCAAAGAAATCGACAGGATGTGATGAGAAAGTTTGCAAACTAAAGTCAATGTTAACTGAATTAATCGGCCTCATTAATTATTTTCATGTAATTGAGGTTTTTGGCAGCGGTTCAATAAAGGCGAGCCTCTTTTTGCGATTGTCAAATTCGCACTTTTTAATCATTCTGGTTGAAAAACAGAAACCAAACGCAAAAAGATCAACAGGATGCGAGGAGAAAGTCTGCAAACAAACGCTAATATTAACTGAATTAATTATTCTCATAGATTTGAGGTTTTTGGCAGCGGTTCAATAAAAGCGAGCACTGGTTTGCGACTATTCAATCATTTGGCACTTTACTTCTGCTCTTTGACTCGCATTTTTTTTCTTTCGCAAATCGTTTGCCTGAAACGAAGCGAGATAGAAGGCTCAGAAAAGAAGCGCGATGTCGAGGGCAAATAATCGAGAAGCCGCAATTGAAATGAATTAATCAGCCTCATCGACGATTCGCGCGCGCCAAAATCGCTGTTGCGCTTTTCTTCTTCGTCGTCGCTTTTTGCTCGCGCAAATTATTCGAGGCCGATGATTTCCTTGGAGCAATCGCAAAAAGACGCCTCTCCTCCAACCACTCGTCCCGTTGTTTGCTTAAGCGAATTAAGCTTGTGCCCTCGCCAACTTATGCAATAACGACCGAGGGAAAAATCTGGCCTCTCCCTCTCTCCCGCTTTCGCCCTTTTTGGCCATAATATAAAAATTAATAATTCAAAATTAACGGCCGCCCTACGGCGTAGACTCTTCATATTAAAACTCGCGGCTGTTCGTCCTCGTCTCCTCTTCCAGCTCTTGCCCGCTCTTTAACATCTTGCGTTTGTTGTTGCCGCTCGCCCCGCTTTCGTGCACTTTCTATTCAATTGGAAGCGGCAATCGTGCGGTGGCGGCGGTAAAAAAGCGACGCAGAAGAAAGGGAATTGATTAAATAAGTAAGGAAACGAGGAAACGGAATCTGGCTTCCGCGTTTTAATGCATATTAGACGAAGTCTTCGTGCCTCTTAATTCCGCATTTTATTAGCTTCCTCCTCCTGCTTCTTCTTCTTCTTCGCGTCATTCCTAAGATAATGCGAATAATTGCACACACGCAAAACGAATTGCGATACTCGTGTGACGCAGGTGCTTTTCATTTATTTACTCGCACCACGCCGGATAATGATTAATTGCTAATACGTATGCGAACGATTGTTATTAGCGATTAATTGCGAATTAACGAACGAATCGCATTCGTAATAGTCGCGAATCTATATAAACGGATCGTCATCGAAAGAATTTCTTTCCGTTCAACA
The DNA here is from genome assembly GCA_963695495.1 of Hololepta plana. Classification (NCBI taxonomy): domain Eukaryota; kingdom Metazoa; phylum Arthropoda; class Insecta; order Coleoptera; family Histeridae; genus Hololepta; species Hololepta plana. The sequence continues at coordinate 11,120,276 of OY968836.1, forward strand.
TCCATTTCCACATCGACTTAATTAAAATCCATCGCATATTACTATCGACCCCCAATGCCGGCGCCGCCGCCGCCCCTCTTCTGGTAGAATTATGAATATTGATTACGAAGGGCCGGGGGGCGAGAGCGAAGAGTAAAAAAAAAATCGACAAAAAGAAAATAGAGGGCAACAGAAGTCTATTTTCCTTTTTTGCTGCTCCTGCTGCTGTTGGCTTCGTTGGAACGCAATGGTGGCGGCGTTCGCTTGGGGATTCCTCATGGCATGTCGATGGATGGAGCCGTTCCTATGACAACGCCGCCCCTTTCGCCGCCGCCGTCAACCACACCCATCAAAAAACGCCACGCGCTCCCCTTCGGCGGCCCCCCCAAAACCGTTTTTCCGCTTCCTTTTTCGCTTCGGCATTACGTGTCAGACCTCCTCGACGATATTAATTCCAACGAAAGTCGGGAATATTAACCAGAAAAGGAAGAGGGAACGACGAGGGATTAATGGGAACGTAAGGGACTAAGGGACGAAGAAAGGTTGCGCGAGATGGAAAGAAGCTTGTATAAGAAGTCGTCGATGATAGGAATTCAGGTTTTCCTCGCGTTGTTGCGATTTTCGTGACTTTTCTTCGATTCTCGATGCTCTTTCGCGAGTATTTGCGATTTTCGCGACTCTCGAGTGGATTTCCTGGCTTTCTTGACGGTTTTCCTGACTTTTTAATGATTTTCCTCGTTACTACTTTAACAACTTGCCATTTCTTTTCGCACGTTTTCCCCACTGACTTCTCGCCATAAATGGCGATAAAAGGCGGCGATCGAAATCCTTTTGCCAATTATTAGTCCATTTCCGTTACGTTAACAGATAAATACGACATTCGCAACGATTAACGTTATTAATCATCCACGTGCGTGTTCGTCGTATTCCTTTTTCCTCTTGTTCTCGTTTCACATAGAATTAACATTTTTTTGTTGTTGCTAGTTTAATAATAAATAAATGCGAAGTATTCGAATGCAAAAATGATTGCGAATCGAGAGATTTGCGTTATTTCCTCGACCAAGGCCATCGTCGTAAGATCTCTCGTTAGCAAATCGATCTGCGAAACGGCAAACAATCGCTGCAATACTCATTATAACGCATTTTCCTTCTTCGGGATCTGAAAATGATTGGCGGCATAAAAATACGTGAAGGTGCCCATAATTAGCGCTGCGATTCTCGCATTGCTAAAATGCCAGGTGCGAGCGAGACGGTGCTCGAGAGGGAGCGTGACAAATTGAGCGAGACAGATGAATAATGAGGCAGGTCTCTTTTGCAAAGTGTTTCTCCTTTTCGTTTGTTTTTCTTTTTATTATTATTTTGCCATTTAATTCGCTCACTGCGTTCTGTTATTACTCCTGCCGCTTTCAAGGAGACCATTTTTTTTCCTTCTTCCACCGCTAGTTTTCCGCGGATATTAATTAATTTAAAACGTCAGTGAGAGAGAGAGAGAGAGATTAAGAGACACACAAATTGAATTGTTGCGCTCATCCAACAGTTGATTTTCTTGCAAGAAAAACTCGCAAAACCGAAGCAAAAGTGATTACAATTTCGTGTTGCGAGTTCTCGGGTGTTTCAATTGTGAAATGCTTCTTGCAGAAGGATCGAGGCATTCCCTTAAAGATGAAGCAACATGTCCATATCCAACTTCCAGATTCCAAATCCCCATTTTAAGGTGACATTTGGACCAACCAAATAGACGAATATTTCCCTAAGCGAGAATGCTCATGGGACTGTGAGAATCATGCTTCGATGCGGGGAAATGCCTCCGTCGATTGGCCACGTATGTCACTTAAAAACGAACAAAGTTTCGCTTACTTCGACCTTCGCCAAATCCAACGAAATGTGCGAAATTAATGCTTTCGTTTGGTCCAAAACGCCGCCGCAAGTCACTTTGAGCAATCCGAAAACGCGTTCAAAGTAGACAATTCCGTTTTAAAGCAATGATAGATAAAGTCGCGACGGTTTTTGGGAATATGATTAATGCCCGATAACGCGTACGAAACGAAACGCGATGCAGAGAGGAAAAATTCGATTCGCTCTTTCGCTCCTTCGACCGTTTCTACGTCCGGTGGGCGTCGCCGACGCGAGCGAGCGAACGAACGTCGCGGCGCCGACGCCCAGCGTCTGGTTACGTCACGCCGGGACCGCCGTTCTTTACGTAATGGCGTCGCTCTTCTCTCTCGCCATCTTCGTCCCCCTCGCATTCGCCGCCCGCTACGTGCCGAATTGCGGCCGAACGGCGAACAGTGATTCTCAGGGCACGACACCAACTACTGCTGGGATGATGATCCTGTCAATTTTTTAATTTTCCTCTTCGGTTCTCTTTTTCCGGCGGGGCGGCGATTCTTTTTTGCGGAAAATTTGTGGTGGCAGTAGTTGAAGCGGTCGAAGAGACAAGTGCAAAAAAAGAAAAACGGGAAAGACGGCCGAAGGAGGATCGAGGGACAAGACGGAGGTTTCTCATTTTCGTCGTGCGGTCGATCACAAAATCTTCCCGCTCACAGCTACCAGCTGTTGAGCGCAACAAATAGTAACTGGCGAGTACATTTCGCGTAACATTTCGAGGGATCGAAGGCGAAACGAGGACGTCTTCGGTTTGGCGGAAGACGTCGATGGCACCATGAGAAAGTGGATCTCTCGCAAGCAAACTCTGGACGCGATTGAATCGCGCGGATTTCACGGGGGATAAGACTCAACCAAGGAGTTTCCCTTGCGCGCCACTTCAAAGTGTCTTCGGCAACTGCGGACGTTTTGCAACAAATCGTGCGATAACGTCCGTGTGCGTGTGATTCGTGTCATTCTGTGCGTGCGTGTACGCGCGTGTGTGTGTGTGTTTTTTTTTGCGACTTAATTAGCAATTTAACGTTCGATTGTTCGGCGACTAATTAAAATCTAATCGAATTGAAAACAAACTTTCGCCGTACTTATAACCGCGGCAAAAATCGAGCTACTTTCAAAGTGATAATCGAACCGCGTGCGACGATGATAAGAGAGTTTTCGCCGAGATTTCGCACCAATTTTTTTTTGCGCATCTTTTTTTCGGTAGCGTAATTGCAAGCGATTGTTATTGAGCGAAAGCACATCGTCGCGCTTCGAAGGGCTCCATGTCGTTGCTGGAGCAAAGTCGCGGTCTGCCGGTCGGTTTGCCGCCGAACGCCGTCACGACGACGGCACCGCCGATCCTATCCAACCATCATCACCACCATCACCATCATCACCATCACGGCAACAGTTTGGACGGCGCGCCGAATTCGGACGTGCTTTTGGCGCTGTTGGCGAGGAACAAGGCGCTCGAAGGTGAGTGTCGGCAAACCAGAGGGAAGTTCGCGAACGTTCTCGAGTGGCCGAGACGCACTCGACGAGCACTCGAGAAAGTTAATCTCGCGATAGGATTTCGCACGCACAATCGGGCCGATAAATCAAACTCGGAACTGATCAAATTCACTGCGTCATTGTGGTTGGGCGAGCGAAGAAGCAAATGAGCGACAAACGTCGATTCTAACCTAATTATAAACCCATATACACCGGCGGCAACGGGGGAGGAGAGGCAAGAAGCAAACGTCGCTCGAGGGCCTCCGCGGATTACGGCGGATGTTCCGTTGATCCGCGTAGATTTCCCATGCGAACGCCAGCCATTTCTCCACGTTCCTCTTTCGCCCAACGTTCGTCGTTTCCTTTCTCCTGTCATTTTTTTGTTTTGTTTTTTGGCGTGCGGTTTTGTAAAAGCAGAAGAAAAGAGCGTAACAAGAGACTCGACGACACGTGGCGACACGTGGTCTACGTGAATCTGCCCACCCGTACAACGGGCACGTGCCGTCGAGAATACGCGGCAACGGAGAGCCTCTTTTAAACACTATCAAATGGTAAATGGTAACAATGATAAGTTTTTTTTTTCGGGGGGGCGGCCCCCGATTTTCTCTTGATTTTTTCCGTCGGTTTACACGAGTTAAGTACATAATTATGTCCTTTATCCTTCAGGACGTTGTCGTTTTTTCTTTCCCCCCGTTGTTTGTTTTCTTCGTTCGCCAAAATTATTTCCTCATCAATGGTGGAGTGACTGTCGAGCGAATAAAAAGTATAAGCGAGTGAGGAGGCTGTTGCAGTTTGAAAATAATACCGTGTGAAGTGGACGACGCTTATGGTGGAACGCCTCCCTTAATCCCTTGTTGCGTTCCTTTTTTATTACTCGGCACATAAAAAGGGCTCGAAACGTAATTTATAATTCGATTGAGCCGCAAAGACAGCGAACGCTATCGCTTGTTTTAGGCGTCGCGGCGCTGCTTTCGTCGATCATAATTGTTGCGGAGAAGCGAACTTCGCAAAATTTTACGACGACTGGATTTCGCAATCGGTTTTATTTGCTTTTCTGCAACGTACATTGTACCAGGAAACTAAAGGCGAAATAATAAAAAATTGTTTAAACAATAACAATTTGAGCAGCAACAAAACGAAACGGCGAAATAAAATGAATTTAAATTGCAAACGATCTACGCGCTACGTCTCTCTCGCTCGCTCGCACACAAGTTCGCCGCGTACATATATGCAAATTTGCATTGAGCAATATTTTAATGCCAATTAAAATCGGCAAAGAAATAAACATTATTTTCCATAATAAAATGGAATTTTTTCCGTTCCTCGCCTCCGATCGATCTCTCCGCATCCCGTCGTCATTTCGCGTTGCAACGATCGGTCGAAACCCCGTGCGAATTTGCTAAAAGCAAACGACCTTTCCAAAGGTAACCAGAGAGGCGAACGGAATTAATAAACCACTTTTTGTTCGTTAATCGGCAGAAATTAATTGCGCTCGTTAAAGTAGCAACAAGTTAACGTACGAGTAAAATCAGGTAGACCTTAAAATTTGCGCAACTTCCCTTGCAAAAGTGACAATAAAGAAGGACGAGGAAAGAAAATTAAAACGCACTTTACACAAGTTTTCTACTATTCGTCTCGCTACGATAACACTTGTTTTAACTCGTTCGCAATTAATTAGCCACAAGTTGTTGACGTTTCCGAATTTGCAAATTTTGCAACTCACTTTTCGCCAGTTATTTACAAATTAATTCAAAATAAAAACTCTTTGTTTGAGGGCGATTCGTTTCTGTTTCAAAAACTAAAAAGAAAGAGAAAACGATCAGCAAACAAATTTATGATCCGAAAGAAAATTCTTTTCGCTTAAGACCGATTCAAATCCTTCTAGGTTAAGTCACTGGTTTAAGTTAACCAAAAAAAAAAAAAAAGAAAAAATCAAATTTATGATGCAAAAGAAAATTCTTTTCGCTTAAGACCGATTCAAATCCTTCTAGGTTAAGTCACTGGTTTAAGTTAACAAAAAAAAAAGGAAAAATCAAATTTATGATGCAAAAGAAAATTCTTTTCGCTTAAGACCGATTCAAATCCTTCTAGGTTAAGTCACTGGTTTAAGTTAACAAAAAAAAAAAGGAAAAATCAAATTTATGATGCAAAAGAAAATTCTTTTCGCTTAAGACCGATTCAAATCCTTCTAGGTTAAGTCACTGGTTTAAGTTAACCAAAAAAAAAAAAGGAAAAATCAAATTTATGATCCAAAAGAAAATTCTTTTCGCTTAAGACCGATTCAAATCCTTCTAGGTTAAGTCACTGGTTTAAGTTAACCAAAAAAAAAAAGGAAAAATCAAATTTATGATGCAAAAGAAAATTCTTTTCGCTTAAGACCGATTCAAATCCTTCTAGGTTAAGTCACTGGTTTAAGTTAACCAAAAAAAAAAGGAAAAATCAAATTTATGATGCAAAATAAAATTCTTTTCGCTTAAGACCGATTCAAATCCTTCTAGGTTAAGTCACTGGTTTAAGTTAACCAAAAAAAAAGAAGGAAAAATCAAATTTATGATGCAAAAGAAAATTCTTTTCGCTTAAGACCGATTCAAATCCTTCTAGGTTAAGTCACTGGTTTAAGTTAACCAAAAAAAAAAAGGAAAAATCAAATTTATGATGTAAAAGAAAATTCTTTTCGCTTAAGACCGATTCAAATCCTTCTAGGTTAAGTCACTGGTTTAAGTTAACAAAAAAAAAAGGAAAAATCAAATTTATGATGCAAAAGAAAATTCTTTTCGCTTAAGACCGATTCAAATCCTTCTAGGTTAAGTCACTGGTTTAAGTTAACCAAAAAAAAAAAAGGAAAAATCAAATTTATGATCCAAAAGAAAATTCTTTTCGCTTAAGACCGATTCAAATCCTTCTAGGTTAAGTCACTGGTTTAAGTTAACAAAAAAAAAAAGGAAAAATCAAATTTATGATGCAAAATAAAATTCTTTTCGCTTAAGACCGATTCAAATCCTTCTAGGTTAAGTCACTGGTTTAAGTTAACCAAAAAAAAAAGAAGGAAAAATCAAATTTATGATGCAAAAGAAAATTCTTTTCGCTTAAGACCGATTCAAATCCTTCTAGGTTAAGTCACTGGTTTAAGTTAACCAAAAAAAAAAAAAGGAAAAATCAAATTTATGATGTAAAAGAAAATTCTTTTCGCTTAAGACCGATTCAAATCCTTCTAGGTTAAGTCACTGGTTTAAGTTAACCAAAAAAAAAAGGAAAAATCAAATTTATGATGCAAAAGGAACTTCTCGTGGCTTAAGCACGATTCGTATCCTTTTAGGTTAAGCCACTGGTTTAAAATTACCAAAATGGAAAAGAAATACGATGAAAATGAATCCTGCTAACTTCGGTCTTCAGACTGATTCGATTCTTGCTGAACGTAAATCGTGTTGAAAATCCTGCAGGCAAAGTTTAAGAATCGAACATTGAACGTGAAGATTCGCTTCGATTCGATTCCATCGAACCATCCCATTTTTAATGAGGAACGCATTTAATAATCGTTGATTAGTTTAGCGATGGGGCCGAGTGCACGCAATTTTCCCGAACTAATAATCGCTGGCGCGCCCCCCGTGAAACATTCGAATCCCCGGGGGAGGTAATCAGCGGCAGCGAATATGTTGGCCGAGTGGAATGATTAAAGTTAGAAGTATAAATAACAAGAGAAATAAACAACAACAAAAGCACCGGAAAAGGTCTCCCCATTCCGATCAAAAGAATCCTCCGCCGCTGCTGCTGCCGCTTTCTTTTTTTCCTTCTTCGTTTGCGCTCCTCCATCATTCAATAATCGCCCTTTTGTGTGTTTTACCCGCCACCCCTTGCGGTTTGATTTCATCATCAACGTCATCGTCCGTCGTTACGATCGTCGTAACACCGGCTGTTCTATTTGTATTAATTTTAATACTGTTTGTTTATCTCATTGTTATTAATAATAATATTTGCGTTCGGCGCACCGCTTGATTTCGGGCACTAAGTATTTATTTGCCGAATTAAAGTGGGGGCCCCCGCATCTCCGTCCGCGCCACCCCTTTATTCCGACGGCAAAACCAGCAGGAAGCACGGGACGTAGTTCTTTCATCATCATCCTCCTCCTACCACTCTCGAGCACTCGCTTTTCATAACCATTCTTCGGCCACTAATAACGACAAATTCGTTTCCTTCATCGATCGAATTCGATCGACAAACCGACTCGAAGACGTCTCAAACGCTAAACGGCCGTCGATGACCGGCCGACGATGATTCAGACCAATCGGCGAAACCAGATGGCCCGTATTTCGTTTTAATAAGTCGCGTTTAACTTTTACCCTCGCCGCGTGGAAAAATGGGAAGCCACCAAACATCGTCCATATACAGGCTGTCCTACAGAGTTTTCACTCAAAGTCTACGATGTATCGTTCGTTGATGGCGAAAATTAACATTTCTGAAACATTCAAACAGAAACAAATTGACGCTTTTGACCCTGAATCCGAGAAGAATCCGGGATTAGCAACTTTTTGTTCTTGCGATTTCTGTAAACTATGACCATCGAATTAATCAACGGATGGCGGATTTTTCTAAAGTATAGCCTGCCATTGAAGCAAAGTTTTAAATAAAAATAAGGACAGCCTGTAGATGTTGGGGCAGATGAATCACTTGGGGAAAGGAATAAAACAGAAGAAGAAAGGGCATTTCGATCTAGATAGTAAATGCTAATTAATAACGATATTACGCCAGCAGGATTGCACGGCGCGGGGGGGGGGGGGGGGCAAAGACGAAGAAGAAGACGTTCTTGTGTTCCATTCTTATTTATTAATTTTTATTGGCACTCAAAGGATTTCTCCTCGATCGCTTTAACCTTAAACTTATCGAAACGAATCAACAAAAAAAAAACGCGAGTGGAAATCCTTTTCGCCTCACCTTAAACTTCTCTCCTCGCGCCTTGACCGCAAAAACCGCGGTCGCAAACTGAAAACAAAACGGCGAAAATGGCAAAAGTCGACCGAGATAAAGGGGTCGTGCGTTAATTGTTTGTCCACGCTCTGGTCTACAATGATGAGACGCCCTTTTAGGACCGGAAACGCGAGCAAACGCGCGGCTCGTGGCCGGACGCGTGCCACCGTTCGATGTTTAAATCGTGAGTGAGCGCGAACGTTTATCGAAACGGGGCGAAAACAAGTGGAGAAGCCACTTCCTTCCGGTCCGATAGGCGCGAAACTTGTCGAGGATTCTCTCCGTCGCGTTTCCGCGTGGCAAATCTCCGTTTCCTGTTCATTATTCCATCGCGGCCCCCGGGGAAACCGTTTCCGATTGTTTAAACGAAATATCGCCGCGTCATTTAATTGTCGAAATCACTTTTCATCCCTCCGAAAACCGGAACGTCGCAATAATATTGGTAACAATGCGAGCGGCCGGATTGTGCACGGTGAACGTTACGTTTTTGCTTTTAGGTTATCGATCGGATTTTGTAATTTATTAATCGCCATAAACTAAACCAACCCCCTTTTTTACCTGTTTGTACGTACCGGGCGATCAAGTAGAAATCGCTTTGCGTGAAAACGTTTTCCGGCCGCTAGCTTCTTGTGGTCGCGTTTCATTTCTCTCGCCGATATCTCCAACAATCCGTTGCGTTTCGATCGAAGATTAAATGTTGGCGATAACGGGCATGAATTATTTAGGCGTTCCATAAGAGCATTAGGAAATATTTTTTTATTAATCCAACGTTTATCGGCTTTCGCATCGGAATAATTCCAGTCGACGGCAATTCCCTTAATTAGACCAAATATCCAGATGTCGAGGACTTAATTGGACTCCGCGATCGATTAAATGACAGACGAAGAGAGAGAAAACGGAAACGGAAGGAATAAATTATGCAAGCGCTCAATCGACGGACATGGAAATCGTTTTAAGCGTCGATTGATTAGATCGCGGAAGAAAGCGAGTCCGGCATGAAAAAGCGGTCGACGAACATAAATCAATTCGAGCGGTTTCGAAGACGCGTTGAACTTGGAATCGTCGCGGGTTAATGAATGACCGTGGAGAAATAAACGAAAGTGGAGCGCGCGAAAAGCAGATGTGCTTTCCGACGCTTTTTGGGTTCGTCTTTTCTGCGCTCTCTTCGTTCGTCTCACATTTTCCGGGCGTTAAGTAAAAGCTTGCGAAAACCGCAGCGCCAACTGTACGGAGGTGGCGTTAAATTAAATAAGCCCGAACGACAAACCGGTTGATAGCGGTTAGATTTACTGCGTTCGTTCGCCACAATTTCCGAACGTAACCTCTCGCCGCGAGTCTTCCTTTTTCTGGTCGATCTCCTTCTTTTTTTTTTTGTTTTTTTTTTAAAGACTTTCGCTCCGCAGTGGAAGAACAAAAAATCGCTCGAACGGATCGCCGAGAGGGGGGGCAACGCGCCGACTTTATTCCTTTTCCCATTTTCTTTTATTTTCCTCCTTTCGTTTCGTCCTCTATTTATTTCTGCTTCATTTTTTTTCCTCCCCGTCGCTGAAAACCGTACCCTATTCACGGTTATTATCGGGCGCGGCCTCGTTACTCCTCTTCTTCGTTCTTCGTCGTCGTCGCCGTCGTCGTCGTCGTCGTCGTTCCCGTTGCCGCTTCTTCCACTTGCACTCGCCTCCCCCCCGTTTTAATCAGGGTGAGTGCATGGACACGACCATTCCACATCCCCATCGAGGCGGAAAACGGCGGCGCGAGAAAGATGGATGAAATGGATAGAGAATGAAAGCAGCGAAACAAACGAAAAAAAAATGGAAGGAAAAAATAGAGGAAGCGCATCATCCATCGACCGCCGCCGCCGCCCGAATACGAACGCACGCCGCCAATGGAGTCGTTTGCCTGCGAACGACATTTTCATCCTTCCTTTTCCCTTCGCTTATTACCCGATAATGATAAATTATTTTTTTTTGGGGGGGCAAAAATGACGAAGAAGAGCGCAGTTTGCGGCCGTTTAATTAATTGAAAGAAGGGCGGAAAGTGAAAACTTTCAATTTGCCCCGCCATTAAAAGCGCCTTGCTCATCTCAGGTGATCAGGTGGCTCGCTTCAAAGCGGCACTGATTGCTTTAAAGCTCTTTTCTCCTCACGGCGCTCCCTTGTTCGCCCATTAAATTCCATTCGATTAACCGACGAGATTTCCGTTTTCAAGCGGCAAAAGCGTGCTAAAGTGCGAAATAAGCGAGGCCAAGAATGTTGCTTCAACTTAAAATGTTTGTTATTGTTCGAGGATGCCTTTCGAGCGAAAGCTCCTCCTTACGAACGTTTTGCAAATGTAGAACTTATCAAACGATAAGCATTAGCTAATTATTTGCACAGCTTACTTAGATCTTATCCAAGTTTTTTTTTTGGCTCGCACGACAAGGAAACTCGAAGGGCCGATCGGATTGATGAATGGATGGCTCGAATCTCGCTCGCCGATTGAATGCAAGAGGTATTGCGCGGGTGGATCTACCCCGTTCTCGCGCGTCTTTGTTGTTGATGATCCCCTTCCCGACTCGCTCCCTTGTTCCCTTTTTCTTTTTTCGCCCTGATCCGCCCGGTTCGCTTTGTAATAATAAAAGTCCGCATCAATCGCTTGTCGGCCGCCCCCACGCACGTCGCTCCTCTTTTGTTCGCAACGACGACGACGACTTTCCGGCTCTAATATTATGCGTATTGTGTTGAAAAATCATCGCCACGAATTAATGCCATATGGCACGTTTTCCGTAGGTATGCCCGTTTGGTTAATGAATTCACAGCGAAATTCGCGACGCATTCAATTCCTTTCCAACCCGATGTCGATGAATCTTTTATTATCGGTCGGCCCTCCATTGTGTCCACGGACACGATTAAACTGCAAACAACAACAACAACAACAGCCGAATTAGTTGGAATGCAAAAAAAGAAAGAAGAAGAGGAAGGAAGAAGATAAAAAAGGACACGGATTAACGATCGATGATTACATTTTAATTCCGTACGTGGGGGCGATAATGCCGTATACAATGGGTGCCACACCTGTCACTTGCGAACGACGAAAGAGCATGTGACTTACCTGTTTCGGGTAGCATTATCGGATAAAGCTTCCAGAGGGGAACTTCTGCTTTTTTGCGGTGCCTTTCATGTAATTCATTCGCGTTACGAAGAGCGATACGTTAAGATGGTCACGCGAACGGGCACTCTTCATTTGAATAAGTCCCATCCGTGCCGCGGCAGCGATCGATTAATAACCGAGCCATCGGCTTCAACGTTATGTTCGATGGCCGAAGAAAGAGAGAGAGAGAGAGGCAAGATTAACGAGCGTTAAATGCTTTTACTGTAATAGAGGTTGTATTAGAAGAAACAGAAAGGAACGAATGCTCCTGGAAGGGCATGGGAAATTGTTGATCAAAATCCCTTCCAAAGCTACCGATTAGGGCATGAAAACAAACTCAATTGATCCACGTGTGTTTAAACGTCGTCCGGCGATTGCGATCGATTTCGTCCTTGGTGGGTTCTGCCGAAAAACGTCGAAGGGAGAGCATGATTGTGACCAAACAATAATTCGATGCAGGAAATGTCCAAAATCGCCAACCATTGATCAATGCCAACACGTACAGCATGATTTGCGCTGCGATTGAGAAGCATTTCAAAGTGGAGCACGTTTCTGGGATTTAAAAGCTTAACTGTGCAATTCAGCTCATCTTTATGCTGATGATCTTGAGCTTGAAGCTCGCTTTTGGTACAGTACAATTCGATAATTTTATTGCAATAAAATCATGCTCATTGTACACGTTTATAAATCGCTCACATTAATGGGAGTGAAATATAAAAGGAAGACCGACAAGGAAACTGCACGAAAACGTCCCTTCATCCTGCGACTACCCGACGAAAGAACTTTCGCTTGCGCGAAAAATCCACCCCCCAAAATGAAAATGCCGCAATTTTCTCTCGATAATAATGATTAACGACATTGCGATCGTTTCAGTCCGAAGCGGCAAGTTAATTAGATCGAATAGCTTTTAGCCCATTGGAATTAATTATTTGGCGTTGGCGGGTTATTGAAAGAGATTAAAACAAATTATTATTGACGAAAACTGCATTCGTTATTAATCCTTGAGACTTTTTGATTAATCGCACGGGCAGACAAAGAGACTCGCTAGATAGAGTCGAATTCCACGATTTTAAGCCTTCTTCCTGGTTCTGTCTCACCGAACGAATCGACCAGTTTACATTTAGAATTGGAATGAGAAGAGAAAAAAAAATCAATTTTTTTTAAGGGGCCTTTCCACGCGCCGTTTTACTTTCAAACTTATTTTTATTGCGTTTAATTGGTATTTGAAAAAATAAAAGAATTACAATTTTTTTTTGCGCATTGTACTGTAATTTATTCAAATCAATATCAAGGTCAAAGAAAAATGCTATTAATGTTACAAATTAACAACTCTTGAGCAAGGTGTACGAGAACAACAATAAAGTCGAGAGAGCGCAGTCGATGGCGAGACGAATGGATGGGAAAAGGAGGGAACGAAACGAGTTTTATGTAACGTAAAATTATTAAAGAGATAGTCAATGCAATTAATGAGGAATTGCGAGGAAATAAAAAAAAAATTAACGGCGAACAGGAGAAACGATTAAGTGTTGAATTGAATTAAAGAAGAAAAAAGACTAAAAAACGAATGCTGCTTTAATAATAATATACAGACTTTCCTTGACAATAACCATAACCGTAACCTTACATTTACTACATAATGATACCTTGGTAACTACACCGTACCAGTCCTCTTAAGGAAAAAAATGACTCGAAGACAAAAAAGGAATGAAAAGACATTCATTTACGTACGGTGTGGCATTTAACGTCGAATTGAAACCGATTTTCTTTGCTCTTTAATGACTAACCCTCACGTACGATCCATCGGGATGTCAATGTGACGTTTGACGTTACTTTCGAGGTTAGACTCGATTTTTGAGGTTCAATGGAGCTTCGCGGTTAGATGAAGTCTCCAAACTCGAAGAAGAGGCTTGAAACAATCATTAAGACGATTTTCTTTGTTCTTTAATAACTAACCGTGACGTACGATCCATGCAGAAGTCAACGTGACGTTTGACGTTACTTTCGACGTTAGATTCGATTTTTGAGGTTCAATGTAGCTTCGCGGTTAGATGAAGTCTCCAAACTCGAAGAAGAGGCTTGAAACAATCATTAAGACGATTTTATTTGCTCTTTAATAAATAACCGTGACGTACGATCCATGCAGAAGTCAACGTGACGTTTGACGTTACTTTCGACGTTAGATTCGATTTTTGAGGTTCAATGTAGCTTCGCGGTTAGATGAAGTCTCCAAACTCGAAGAAGAGGCTTGAAACAATCATTAAGACGATTTTATTTGCTCTTTAATAAATAACCGTGACGTACGATCCATGCAGAAGTCAACGTGACGTTTGACGTTACTTTCGAGGTTAGACTCGATTTTTGAGGTTCAATGGAGCTTCGCGGTTAGATGAAGTCTCCAAACTCGAAGAAGAGGCTTGAAACAATCATTAAGACGATTTTCTTTGTTCTTTAATAAATAACCGTGACGTACGATCCATGCAGAAGTCAACGTGACGTTTGACGTTACTTTCGAGATTAGATTCGATTTTTGAGGTTCAATGTAGCTTCGCGGTTAGATGAAGTCTCCAAACTCGAAGAAGAGGCTTGAAACAATCATTAAAACGATTTTCTTTGCTCTTTAATAACTAACCGTGACGTACGATCCATGCAGAAGTCAACGTGACGTTTGACGTTACTTTCGAGGTTAGATTCGATTTTTGAGGTTCAATGGAGCTTCGCGGTTAGATGAAGTCTCCAAACTCGTAGATGAAACGTGAAACTATCTTAAAAAACGAATTCAAACTGATTTTACTTGCTCCAAACGTTGGGAACGACGATTGTTGAGGTTAGATCAAGTTACAAAACCCTAAGAAACCTGCAAATAATCCATAAAACGACCTTTTCCACGGCTCAGAATTATTAAATAATTAAAAAGGGAACCGTTTAGACTTTTTTGTCGTCGCAAAACCGCTCTCCACGTCTTAAAGCCCTCAATGAATCAGTTCTCGCCATTAAGCCGCACCTCGAATCGATGGCAAATTAAATTTGCCCAAAGATTAAGCAATCTCTAGCTCTCTCTCTCACTCTCTCCCAATCTCCGTCCTCCTCCGTTCACATGGTGCCGGTCTGTGTCTCGTCTTCCACGTGGACCTAAATGAAAATAAATGACGCTTTCACATGTGCCCGCGTACGTGTGTGTGTTTCGCTGGGGTTTCGCATTTTCGTGTTTCTGTTTCGAGTGGGTCGTCGACGACCAAATGACGGTCGCGTGCGTACACCGAAGACTGCCAAGTGTGCCACGTGTTATCTTTTATAACAAAAATAATCGCGCTGATGACGACGACGACGACGTCGACGATTTCGACGCGGCTTCCCACTTTCAGCTACATGTTTTACGTGCATCTGCTACGTTTTGAAGCGCAAAAAAAAAAGGGGAAATGAAAGCAAAGAGGCACTTGGAATGGATTCTTGCGCTCCACGATGCCGTCGATTGGCGGGTCCGACGACTTGAGAGGATTCCGGGCTTATCGTTCGTACACGATCGAGCATTTGTTCGATGAGGCTGGCGATCGATGCGAGTCGCTTCCAGCGAGTCGTTCGCTTCCCGTTCGACTATCCGCACGCGTACCAACAGAAGAGAAAAACAAACGCACGATAATCTGCAAGCCGGATCTCCGGGCACGGAGGGCAACGTCGATTTGGAGTTTGTTTCGAAGACGACGACGAAAATCTCGTTGTCGCGATCGCGCGATCGTATCGATAAAGCGATAAAGTCGAGTGTGCCCAATTGGACGGAGAATGGGGGCCGGATGGAATCGAGTCTAAAGAGTCGTAAAACAGTTCTGTCGTTATTGCTTTCGGCCAAATGGACGCGATTTATTTTATTTGCGCGGCGACATTGATATCGAGGAGCAAGAGAGAGAGAGAAGTGTTTCGGTCGAGCGTTTTCCCCCCTTTTTTTTTTGTTATACCAGTTTACATCAAATGAATGATAATGATTGCGATGACGAGGGTGCTAATGCTCAAATGGAACAGAAAAACGCACCATCTGCTGGCAATCCGCTATGCAAAATGTCATCGGTCTTAGGCTCGCTCTCTTCGCTCGACTTCTTTCTCGTCTCTTTTTTTTTTTTTTTGGTTTGTCGGGTCTGCACAATGCGTTACCTCCGATGGGGCAGATATTTATGATACGCAAAAAAAAAACGATTGATTTTTTTTTCATGGTAATAAAGTTTACGATTAATTTGACTTTTGTCGTCGACTGTTGTGAGCATTAACTACAGCGTGTCCCATAATGAGGAGCAATCGGGCAAAGAACGATTGCTTTTTTTTTGGGGGGGGGGGAGGAAGAACAACTTTTATAAACAAGTCGCAACGCTTTTTCGTTAGTAAAAGCCCACCCTGTATATTATCATCATCATCGGCATTTTCATTAACATGTTCGCACCAAATTTAAATTGGAGCCAATTCACCTTGAGATGACATAATCTCGCGCACGTTCGCCAATTTAAACGGGTCGACGAGCGAGGCGAAAAGGGCGTGAAGCCGATTGTTTCGCTTCGTGTTTGTTTTTTCCGTGCTCGCCGTTTAACCGAAATGACATCAGCCGACATCCGGATCGCTTTCGTTCCATTTTCAACAACAGATCGCCGCTCCTCCTCGCAAATTTTGCCATTTACGCGTGTCGAGACAAAAGGCGAGCGCAGAAAATAGATAAAAGTCGATCGATTCGCGCGGGAGCGCAACAGGATCGTTGCAAACGTTGCCTCGCATCGATCCGTTAAAGATCGTTAACGAGCAAAACACTTTTTGCTTTGTTTATCGTCCGGCCTAATTGAATTGGATCCACTTGTTCGTCTCCCCCTCGTTTTCGCCACCCTTTCCCCAAACACATTCACTTTTGTCCTTCGTACGTGCATTTACTGCGCGCGTGTATATTGGATAGATATAAATCCACCCCCCTCGTGCTCTTCTTAACTTTCGCAACGACACAAAGAGAGGAGAGAGAGAGAGAAAAAAAAAAGAAGAAAAGCCATTGCCATTATTGCCATTATACTAATAGGTCCGATTTACTCGCCAAACCGATACATTTATATGTACCCTCTTGCGCGGGAGTAGAAAAGGAGACGCCAGCGAACGAGGGAGACTCACACACGTGCGTATTAACTTAAGCCCTTCGCGTGCGTTTATTGAATGATGCTCATTGTGCGAACGGTTACGATCGGGAAAAGGGAAAGGATTCGAGTGGCAAATTGTCGCCGTGTACTTTATAATGTTTTTAATGCCTACGCACTTTCCATTTGTGCATGCATTTATTAGGTTTATTAACGGCGCCCCCCCCCCAAAACTGGTCCCGGACCCGTTGCGAAAAGCGACGCGGGGACCGCATAATCCCGGGTTCATTTAGAGTAAATACACACGCATACTGGCTGTCGCGAATTTATTCATGAGTATGCGGTACGAAGCTTTTAACCCCCCGGTGGTTGCGAACGAATGCCGCCCCCTCCTCCCTCACCAACCACCTCGCAGAAGAAGAAAAAAATGAATACGTTTGGGTGCTAAGTGACTTGGGACGACCGGTCGTAATTAATGCAATCATCGACGGTTATTATCCCACTTGGAGCCCATCGGGAAGCTTGCTTCGCCATCGTAAACCCAAGTCTATTAAGTGGAATTTTGCGGGCCAACAACTAATTAGCAAACTATTCAACAACAAATTGATTGGACGAGTTTTTAAGTTGATTTCTAAGGGGAGCGATGCCACCAATCCCCAAAAGTTTGGCTCGCCTTAGAGCGAACGTTTGAAAGCGTGCGTTTGAAGGTTTATTTTGCCGAATAAACTGGAGCATTCTTGCTTGGCCTCTTATTGCGTTCTGCTTCAGAGGATGTGATCAAAATGCGAGGGAATTCGCTAATGGCCAAATTCGTTAGCTTGCATTTCCTTCTGACAAATAGTCGAGGTATCATTAAATGCCGAAGAGTCCAAGGCACACCGCCGATTATATCGTCAAAGTTCCGGAAGACCACGTGCCATTAACACCGCGGAAATAGATCAAAATGCGGCCTGTGCGTGCATAATTTGCAGTCAACTTTGAACTTGAACTGCTGGATACCACGAGGTCCAAAGCAACAAATCGCAATTCATAGTCTCCTTCAAAGTGGTCGTCCTTTCGACTTATCCCAAATCGATACGGATGCTTGTTGGCAAGTCCACCAACAGCATCGTTGAAGGCAAAAGAAGAAAATGATCTTAAAAAAAGCGGGACATCTACCAAAAAAAGAGCCGAAAAGAAAGACTTCATTTTGCGCCGTTATTGCGATCACTTCTTGCACGAGGAGCAAATGATATAACAAAAGAACTGGCGAGAGGAAAATGCTCGAGCGGATAGAGGAATAAGGGAATGAGGCGAACGGGGACGTAGAGGCCCTCCCGCCACCCCGTTTTCATTACTCGCCCCCCATCCTGACGGGCCTCTATTCCTATTTTCATCCCCTACAGACACACGCTCGCACGATGTTTAGAGAGCGCAATGACGATGCTGATGATGGTGATAATAATTCGACCGCCACCCTACGCTATTGCTAGTACCGAGGGTAGTTTCCTATATAGATATATGGGGGGGTTGGTGGTGGTGAAGTGACGTCGGGGCGTAGCCGTGCGAAGGGTGGAGCCGTCGCGATGCCGCGCGTCCAATGGCGCGAAACGACGGCTGGCGAAAGAGCGATTAAAATGGGAAAAAAAGGGAGGACGTGACGAGACGAAGATGAATAAATGCGAATCGAGCCGTGCCGCCCCCCCCTCCCCCCGATTGCGATTTTCTGGCGAAACGAAAAAAGAAGAAATAATTGGGATGAATAGAGACGGAGGGTTGGTGGGCATGGATAAAAGGAAAGAATAGCGCGGCGTCAGAGAGATGACGATCGTGTCGATGATGTAAGGGAAGGAGTGGCGTTAAAATACGAACCGGAAGAGGCGAATCCCTAAAAGAAAAATAATAAATAGTTTTTCGCCACCGACGCCACCGTCTATTCGATCGCGACCATCCGCAAGTCCCTCATTCTAATCCCGATCCTCCGTTTGTACGAACCGGTTCGACGGCGTCTTCCGTTATTCTTTTTTCTTTTTCGTTTTGGTGCGATTATGATTTTTGTTTTCAATTAACAACATCGATGTGCTAAAACAAAAAAAAAAGGCGCGACACAACGAAACGTCCGGATGATAAGCCAGTGCAAAGACGAGCTGATCGAACGGTACGAGATCCAGAGGTTCCGGGTGCCGCCGATTCTCGCGCTAGACGAATTGCCCGAGCGCATTTTGTGTAAATCAACGACCCTTTTTACACGTAGTCTCCGTACGATTCGTGCAGATTTCTCACATTTTTCTTTTCTTTTTTTTTCGCCACAGCAACGATACCGAAATGCGGCGGCTGCCACGAGCTGATCCTCGACCGGTTCATATTGAAGGTGGCCGATCGCACGTGGCACGCGAAATGTTTACAATGCACCGACTGTCGCGTACAACTGACGGACAAGTGTTTCGCGCGGAACGGACAGTTGTTCTGCAAGGATGACTTCTTCAAGTAAGTATCATCTCTCTTTAACGTTTGCCCCCCGGAAAACGAAAAAGCAAATCGATCAACAAACCGCGTTCAGCTGAAGAAAAAAGCCATTAATTGCTCGGATTTCATAACACCCTGTAGATAGAATGTATAGTAGAGGCAAGCTGCGTAGTACACAATGTACAAATTGCGATGACATAAGAAGTTACTGAAACGTTTAGAATATGAAGAACTGACAAAAGTGCGTCTCTTAAACCGTGGGGAAACAAATGAAACTTCGTCATTTGCCAATTCTCGTTTAATTAACTGGTAATCATTGGCAATCAACTATTATAATATGTTTCTTACAATATTACAGCAGGCTTTGTGTCCTGAGCCATTTGCCTCTACTATAACGATCTTATCTAATTAAATACGAGGCGTGTTCGACTTTCGATTGCAATCGTTTCTAAGCTTTTAGTAATTAGTTAGGGTTAGTTTTTTGCAAATTGCTTTGATTATCCGCCAGCTGCCAATTCTGCATTAGTCTCCCGAAGCAAATTCTCGAGCCATAACTGTTCAAAGCCATCAAGTGCAAGAAGTTTTCTCCACCAAAATTTGCCATTGTCAATTGAAAGTAAACTAGAAGAAGTTGAACGCGCCCGCGGACGTTTCTATTAATTTTATAACACCCTGTAGATAGAATGTATAGTGGAGGCAAACTGCTTAGTGCCAAGTGTACAAATTGCCCTAAATTAACACAATTACTTTTGGAAATGACATGAAGTGCGATAAAAAAATAGTAATTTAAATGTGAAGAACTTTGAATGTGAAGAATTGACAAAAAGGCGCCTCTTCAACCTTGGGGAAACAAACGAGGCTGCATCACTGGCCAATTCTGAGCAGTTTGCCTCTAGTATAACTCTCTTATCTAATCAACTACGAGGTGCGTTCGTCTTTGGATCGCAGTCGGCATCAATTGTCGCAAAGTTTAGTCCTTATAAAAAGCGTTCGTCGCAGCTTTGAGTAATTAATTAGCGTTAGTTTTTGCAAATTCTCTTGATTATCCGCAAACTGTCAATTCTGTCGCAATTTTCTTGAAGCAAATTCTCGAATCCTAACATGTGCAAGAAGTTTCCTAACGCAAAAGTTGTCATAGTCGATTGAAAGTTGCGATCGTTCCAATCGTAAACTAGACGAACTTGAACGCACCTCGGAGCGCGGCAAAGAGCGGAAAATCGCTCGACGCGAAAAACCCTCCGTAAGCGGCTGAGACGAACGCGGTTTTGCACGCGACCGAAGTTAGTTCGGCGAAGGTGTAAACAATGACGAATCCTTGTCTATGCGGCGCTGTGGGTACAGACGTTTCGGGACGAAGTGCGCCGGCTGCGAGTTGGGCATTCCGCCGACGCAAGTGGTCCGTCGCGCCCAGGACAACGTCTACCACCTGCAGTGTTTCGCGTGCGTGATGTGCGCGCGGCAACTGAACACCGGCGACGAGTTCTACCTGATGGAGGACCGCAAGCTCGTCTGCAAGCCGGACTACGAGGCGGCCAAAAGTAAAGGTAAACCGATCGTGCGATCGTCCGAATCGTACTGACCAACGACGCTCGTTCGTACGTTCGTCTTTTCCGTGCAGCCGCCGAGTGCTTGGACGGCGACCAGCCGAACAAGCGGCCGCGGACGACGATCACGGCGAAACAATTGGAGACGCTCAAGACGGCGTACAACAACAGTCCGAAGCCGGCGCGACACGTGCGCGAACAATTGAGCCAGGACACCGGGCTGGATATGCGCGTCGTCCAGGTGTGGTTCCAGAATCGGCGGGCGAAGGAGAAACGGCTGAAGAAGGACGCGGGGCGGACGCGCTGGAGCCAGTACTTCCGGTCGATGAAGGGCGGCACGTCGCCGCGGCACGACAAGATGCTGGACAAGGACGAGATGAAGGTCGATCTGGACAGTTTCAGTCATCACGGTGAGTTTTTTGCCGTCTCTTTTGTTGTCGTTTCTTTTTCTTTTTTTGCTAATTTAATTCCTCGCTGTGCAGATTTGAGCGACGACAGTTACGGCACCGTCGTGAACATGGGCATCGATCAGGACGGATCGTCGCCGCACAGCGGTCGCGGACCGTCGTTCCTGCACGGCACCGCGTCGCCCTCGTACCTCTCCGGCCACCACACGCCGCCCCTCGGCCACGAGCACTTCCCCACGTCGTATTCGGACCAGTTAGGAGTTTACAATTCGCTAGGTAAACGCACGCAACCAATGTTACAAAGTGCGTGGAATGTACGGGGGGTTTGTTGCGGACCTTCGCCATACAAAGTGCCTGATTTCATTGCGTATTTATTACTCGGAATGTGCAGGGAATTCGGTGTTCTTTGTTTGCACGACTAAATGTAACTAATTTCACTGCACATTTGTTTATGATGCACGGGGAATTGCTTCTTTTTCAAATTTAACAATCCACAAGCAACAAACTGTGCCTAACTTCACTGCGCATTTGTTCTTGATATACAGGGAATTGCTTTTCGGATTTGTGCAGCAAGCTGCCTAATTTCACTTTGCTTTTTTGGATATACATATACAAGAAGATCTGTCTAATTTCACTGCACATTTTGTTTTTTGGATTTGTGCAGCAAGGTGCCTAATTTCACTTTCAATTTTTTTGCATTCGTACAAGAAGATTTGCGTAATTTCACTATATATTTGTTTAATAACATACAGGGAGTTGTCTTTTGGATTTTTGGAGTACATAGAGGAACGCGGGAAAACGCCTGAATTTCAACTTTGAAGTCGCAAGTTTCAAGTGTTGAAAACTCGAATTAAACTTTTTGCAAAGTTTCGGAATTTTCAGAACAGTTTCAAATTGATTGATCGCGCTCTCTAATTGAAACGAATTTTTTTTGCTAGGTCAAGGGCCGCCGCCAGGTATCGGAATACCGCACGGACTACCGCCCGGAGCGGACACGGATATCAGTAACGATAGCAGTCCGCGCGGTTACCCGGACTTCCCGCCCAGTCCGGACTCGTGGCTCGGCGAACCGTCCAGTGCCCATTACTGACCGTTTACGAAAGCGATCGGGAAAGCGAGCGGAAAGGATTCAAATGTGTTTTTTTTTTGGTTTTATTAACGTTATTTATTTATTATTTATAAATCATTTAATTAATTCATTAATTAACTAAAAGATAGTCGAACTAAGTGTAAATACGGATTGATTGGGAAGGTCGATATGCTTTTGCGTATTACGAGCGTGAACGATGAACGTTTCTATGTTTTTGTTTCTGGTCAATTTCCAGAAGAGACGGACAAACATGCGGGGACGTTGTTTGCTTAGCTTATAAATTAACTAAAATCTAAACAATTTTTTTACTGATCGAATAATGTACAAAATATTTACAAGAAGAAAATGAAGAGTAAAATGAGGTTAATGTAAAAGGCGAGACGTGGAAATGATGGCGCGCCGCCCCCGCAAAAAATCGCAACAACAAAAATAGAAAAAGTCTATATATATATATAAATATAAAAATATCGATATTTTTGCTGTATAGTATTTGTCGTTACCGAATGCCGAAGATGATGATGATGCGTTAGAAAGTGAAAGTACGAGCAGAACCAAAGAGGAAAAACGAAATCTTTCAATGTGCCCGCAAGTGCGTAAACCAAAGAATAGAAGAGAAACTTTTGCAAACGAGAGAAACTTGAGTCGAGTCTTCGATTTTTTCCTTTTTCGTCTACGTCTCTTTGTAAGAAAAAGAAAACAAAAAAATAAACACTGAAACCGACGTGGAGCGTTTCTTTCTTTCTCTCAATTATTCTCTCCTTCGGTGCGTCCGGACGATCGAAATCGGTCACAGTTCGGTTGTCGTGACGCCCCAATACTGCTGCATGCGATCCAAGTCCATCGAGTCGGCCAAACCGCGTTCTTGCATCACGGCGAAATCGTACTCCAAATTGTACGGCATCAGGCGCTGCAAACTGCCGAAATACGCGGCATGCGGACCGCCTATTAGCTTCTTGTCGAACGACAAGCGCGACGACTGCTGCTGCCGCGACGGCACCGGATTGAAGGAGCGCGCGCTGCCAAACTGCCGCGTCAGAAACGACGACGAATTATTACTACCACTACCGTTATTGCCGTTGTTGTTGTTGTGCGCATCGTTCAAATGCGGACTGCTGCGCGACAACGGCGGATTCTTGACCGCGAACGGCCGCCGAATACCGCGCGACAACGTGTTCAACTCCTTATCGAACAGCAGCTGCGTGTTCTGCTCGAGCATGTACTCCCAGCATTTGAACTGTTCCTCGCTGAGCGCCGAATCCGTCTCCTCGTCCTTCGCGTCCGTCTCGCGCCGCGCTCGTAACGCCTTCGCCACGCCGCGGTAACTCTTCCGCTCCGCCGCCGACGACGACGACGACGACGGCAGCGGCGGCGGCAACGGCGGCGGCGCGGCGACCGCGCGCGCCGCCCGAACCGCGTCGTGCTGCCGGTTCAGTTGGTTGACGAACGACCGGGCGGACGAGTTGCAATCGCTGCACGCGGCGTGCTCGCTCTGCCCGCTCGGCGACGATCGGTCCTCGATCAGTTTCTCGCAGTTCGCGCACTCGTTGCTCAACGTCTCGCAGCAGCACCCCGGTCGACAGGCGGCGATCGTCGTCGTCGCGCTTTCGCACGGGTAATTCCGTCGGATCGTCTGCCGCAGTTCGCGCATCAGCAGATCGACGTCCGAGCCGACGAAGTTGAACTTGACGACGATCACGCTCAGATTCTCCTCGGCGCCGTAGCTCTGCGCCAGGTCCTGCAGCCGCTTCGCCGCGAGGATCACGTTCCGCTGCAGGCCGACCTCCTTCAGCGCGGTCTCCGGCGCGATCACGTCCCACAGGTGCTTGTTGGCGACGATCAGATACTCGTCGTGCTCGTCCAAGTAGACCTCGCTCACGTCCGGGTCGGGCACGTGCACCTGGATCTGCGGGTTCGTGCGTATCGACTTGCGCTGCTTGACCGGCAGCATTTTCACGCTCGCGCCGCCGCCGCCGCCGCCGCCGCCGCCGCCGGTCCGGCCGAGAGCGACGCGCAGATCGCCGACGCTCGCGACGCGCATCACGTACTTCTTGACGGCGCCGCAGAACGAGAACTCCGCCGGCACCTTCGACTTGACCACGTGCACGACGATCGCGTTGTTCGCCGCGTGCCGCTGCCCTTTGTCCTTGAGCTCGCGATGCGCCGACAGCAGCGTGTACTTCATGTAGTCGCTCGCCGTCTCCTTGACGGTGCGCTCCTCGAGCAGGATGCGCGGCACGATCTTGTCGATGCCCGTCAACGGCACGTCGTTGTTGGCCTCGCCGTCGAACATGCCGAACAGCGCCTCCGTGTTGCAGAAGGCGGGCAAGCGGATCTGCGCGACGTACAGCTTCGACTTGGAGCCGGACGTCTCGGAGAAGCCGCACGACCAGTGCGGATCCGCGAGACGGTCCGCGTCGTCGCCGAGGCCGGGCGCCAGCGGCAGACTCGTGCGGTTCTTGCCGGACACGTCGACCAGACTCATCGGCCGCTGCGTGCGGTACGCGTGAAACTGTTGCGAGTCGACGTGCAGCCGAGTGTTGCAGCTCAGGTCGAGGCACTTCAGGTTCGGCGGCACGAGGGCGGTGAAGTCGATGCGGTCCAGTTGGTTGTGCGCGAGGTCGAGGACGCGCAGCGCGAGCAAGTTGCAGAGCGGCGGCACCGTGTGCACGAGGTTCGAGTGGACGCGCAACGTCGTCAAGTGTTTCAGCGCGCCGACGGCGGGCGGCAGCTGCGTCAGCTTGTTGCCGGAGAAGACGATCTCCTCGATCTCCGTCCAATAGACGGCGCAATTGTCGGGCACGCGCGTCATGTTGTTGTAGGCCGCGTGGAAGATCTTCAGGTTGCGCAAGTACGGCGACACCTTCTCGACGGCCTTGTCGTTCAGACAGTTCGCGGTCACGTAGAGTTTCTCCAGTTGGAGCACCGTCTCCGGCTGCGGCAGGTCGCAGAGGCGATTGTTCGACACGTTCAGCACGTTGATGTTGTAGAGCGATTTGAATAGGTTGTCGGGCAGCAGCGAGAGCGTGTTGTTTTGCAAGAACAACTCGCGAATCGGTAGGCGTCGCTGCAGCGGCGGCAGCGATTCGAGTTGATTGTAGGCCAATTGGACGGTGTGCAGGTACGGCATCTCGTTGCAGAACAAATGCTCCGGTAGCGCCGCGAGAGCGTTATTGCTGGCGAACAGCGATCGCAAATCGTTGCAACCGCACAACCATTCCGGCAGCGATTCCAGGTTGTTGTAGGAGACGTCCAGGTGTTTCAGGGCGATCGGCGGGAACGTCGTCGACAGGTGTTGCAACTCTAGAGACGCAGAAACAAACGAATCAGCGTAGGGAAATGCGAGAAAGGCGAAAATAAGAGTGCGAGGAATTGCGAGTGGTTTTTTGGTGGATGCGCCGGTATGTAGTGCGTCCCGAATGCGATGGACGATTACGGGCGAACCGTTGGCTTCGGACGAAAATGTTTTAGATAAGAAAGTTGCCTCAAGGATGGGACTACAATCGGCGAATATCTTCCAATATGGCGGACGTCCGGATATACCGGAAACGGACGCTTGTTTCGCTGCTTTAAATCGAATGCTCTATTTTCTATTGCCGTTGTGGATTCGTAATCGAATTTTAGCGGACGTTTGTTACCTGAAGCTTAAAATGGGCCATTGCAAAGCTTTCTTATGTATCGCGTCACTAAACAATAAAGGGAATTATTTGGACTAAAATAACTTTATTGTAAACGAGTCCTTAAACCTTTTCAACCAATCTCGTACATTCGACAATTTAATATCCGTTTACTATTCGCATTTTCTTTCTCGTCTCATATCTAACATTAATCTGAGATTGCGATGAAGAAATTTCGGAATTAATGACTTCGCGCGATCAGTCTAGCGTTCAAAAGCAATTTCGTAACGTACGAAGAATTGAATTCGATGTTGCGAAACCCGCTTGCAAAACGAAACAATCGCGAACTGTTACTTGCATCATGCAGGAAGCTTATTTTTTTATTACCATTATCCTATGCGAAAGAACGACGGTTCTTCTTCCGTTTAATTTATGCTCAATTAACGGGGCAAACTGATGAAGAAGAGGAAGTAAGCAAACATAGTTTTCTGTTGTTGTTTTTATTCAACATTCGCAGGTTAATCACCTCTCGCGTTTAGTCTCGCTCGAAGAGGAATCGCAATTCATCTGCACGGAGTTTCGTATGACTTAAATTATTTAAATGTCCGCAGAATTAAGTTGGAGACTCGTGGAACCAAAGAGAAAATTTCGATTCGTCGCAATTTAAAAATGAAACGTCTACGCTCTCTCGCAAAGCGATCGAGACTTTCGCGAGCTCCTCTCGCAATTGCACTTTCTTCGTACGGCACGTGCAACAGCAATAACGACAACAACACGAAGAGCAATCAGTTACGCCACATGCTCGTTTGTTTTGCCTTAATTTCACGTTAAAACATTTCCAGCTGCCCCTGTTTCGATTTGCTATACGTTCCTCGGCGTTAACACCGATTCACGTCGACTTACTGTTATTCCCGGCGATCAGGGACGTTAAATTCTTGCCGTAGAGCATCAGACGCGTCAACGAATTCCGCGAGCATTGCAACACTTCCAAGCGCTCGACCGCGACCAAGTCCAAACTCTCGATGTTG
This sequence comes from Hololepta plana, assembly GCA_963695495.1. Lineage (NCBI taxonomy): Eukaryota > Metazoa > Arthropoda > Insecta > Coleoptera > Histeridae > Hololepta > Hololepta plana. The sequence goes on from OY968836.1 coordinate 11,146,918, forward strand.
TTGTCGCTCACGTCCAATTCGGTCAAATTCTAGGGCAGAAAGCAAGTGGCTAAGAGTGAAACGAAACGACTAATCGCGGATGGGAAGTTACCCCGTAATTGCCCAACACGATGCTCCCTTTCAAGCGGTTCGCTCGCAAGTTCAACGTCGTCAAAATGTTGGTTTTTGCCACGTTGTCCGGCTTCTCGTCGGTGTCCTAAACAGAAGCAAACGGAAGCGATGTTCAAGATTGATCGAATTGCTTTAGGGGTGACATTTTTAAAAAGGGTTAAACGACTGTTTTTTGGGCTAAATTTTAAGTTTTGAGGTTTAAAGCAGTTTGGCGCGCTTAAACGTGTTTCTAGGCGAACTCCTTTCGTAGGTTAAATCATCTTCTGGAGGCAATTTGTTTCGTGGATTATTTTATGGATTCAACTGTTTGCGTTTTCGAATTATAATTTGAGATTGCTTACCGCTAAAATGAGCGCCCTCATGTTGGAGAATTTGTCCGGCGGCAAGGTGAGACGATTGTTACCCAGTTTCAACACTTGCAAACATCTTAGATCCCAAAGCGTCGACGGTAACACGCTCAACACGTTCTTGTCCAATGCGAGTTCGATCAAACTGGAAGCGGCGCACGGGGAAACAGAGAAAGAGTGAACGAACGCTCGCTTTTCTATTATTCTTTTGCTGTCGTTATTGCAGCACAGGCACAAATAAAAATTTCGCCATTTCGTTCTTGAAATGGATACGTGCACGCAGGACGTACGCAAGGACAATCGGATGATGATGGAATTAATAATTGAATTGCAAAAAAAAAAGAATCGCAAACAAAAAGCAACAACGGCATCCACAATCACCAAACGACGACACTTTAATCGGTGACAAGCGAACGATAGGGGATTAGAATTAATCCGACGACCCACCGGCGAGGCTCGCAATACTGAATAACAAACACGCGAATGGATCGGTACCGTCGACTCGAACAACAACGCGAATCTGCTGTCGGATCAAATTCCTTTTTCCTTTTTCAATTTAACGTTCTAGTTTCTTTTAACGATATGCGTCTCGAATGGTCAAGAGTCCGTAAACGAAGAAACCCGGCCCGGAAGTTCGTTAGCGTTTCCTCTGGCGAGAACTTTCGCCTGACCCTGTGCGCGAAACCGATCGAACAAAACAAGAGACAACAACGCAAATAATTGCGAATTTGTCCGAAATTTGGAATGCAAATCGGCTTCGACCCAAAGCGAATGGACTCTTCGACAACGAGACGCAATTGAGATTCATTGTTGCTCTTTGTATCACATTTAACTCTGCGTAAGTCACGCATCAATCAAAACGAAACCTTTGTTATCGACGATAACATGCGTTCAATATCTTCGTACCGGGCGATCAAAAAGAAGCTGTCAAACGTCGCTAAAGTGCCCTTCGATTATGGCCGATTCGAGTAGGCGGACAGACACGTTTGCCAACTTTCGCCTCTTGATCGACAACTCACTTGGTTAGTTTGTTGATTTCCGGCGGCACGGTGAGCAGATTGTTGTCGGACAAGTCCAAGGCTTGGAGCGTGATCAACTTGAGAACGGAGGCCGGGAACATTTGCAGATCGTTCGAGCGCAAACTCAACGCGGTCAACGCGTTCAGCGCGGGCAGCAGCACGATCGCGTCGTCGACGAATCCGTTCGACGATCGCCCGTCGCCGACGCCCTTGCACATTCCGTCCAGGTTCAGACGCGTTAATAATGGCTCGTGCGCTCGCGATCGGTCATCGTCGTCGTCGTCTTCGTAGGTGATGGTGATGATGTTCTTTTGGGGGTGTTCAATTAGTAGAGAAACGAACGGGGAGAGAAAGAGCAACGATGGCAAACCTTGTTGTTGTTGTTGTTGTTGGTCGACCGATCGATCATCCCGCAACTTTCCAACGAGTCCAGCTCGATGTTGTCGTGATCCATTTTCGTCTTGAGCACAACGGCGATCACATCGCAACGCAAACTTTTGTTTAACAAGTCGTTATCGGTCGATTAACAATCATCGTCGACGATTCATTGCGCACTTGTCGACGACCGGTGACAATGAGCGGCGGGAGGATTAAGCGCAACTGACTTAACAATCGTCGGAGTGGAGCCACGACGGCACGACGACGAGGGAATAATAAAGGCGGATGACAGCGAGAAGGAAAAAATCGAGAGGGAGAGAGAGAGAGAGAGAGACGGGGCAACGACAAGAGCAATAAAACGGTTGAGTTCGTCTTGGCACGCTTGTCACGTTCGTTCGTGTCGCATCGGATTAAGAATTACATTCTTCACGTGTCGGCGATGGAGGCGAACGGAACGAAGACGGATTGAAGGGGAGCAGAGGATGCGTAATAATGCGAATGAACGAAAATCCGCGTTGCCCAAACTGGACGAAAGTTTAGCCAATTGCAAGCGGCGAATGCGATAATGTGTACGTAGGCGTCGCATGCAATCGCGGTGAGGTTAAAAACAATGGAGCGAGTGAAAGTGCGAAATTCCCGCGCGTCCTTTGCCGGCAAATCAATTGTCTCCGCTTTCCAACGCCGATTGTTTTCGTCGTTTTCGCAACGACGACTTGACGAATTGTTTATTGCAAAAAGGGAAACGGTTGAAACACACCAGTGGCGCCAACGTAATGCTTTACATTGACATTGTATTCGCATGGTGGCACTGATTGTTAAAATTGATTTTGACATGATATTTGCGGAAACGTTGAGGACTAATCAAAATCGCCATCGTTTGGTGGCACCTTGTATGTCGTCTCGTTTGCCACAGTTCAATGCGAATCGACGAGAAACGCCCCCGTATAAATCGTCTAATCTTCGATGCTCTGACACATTTACGCCGTGAACCACGTAGCCGAAATAATCGTCTAGCCGTTCATTGTTCAACTCCTCTCTCGCGAAAATTGCCGCAATTCCAACCAACCGATACGTTGCCATACGCAAGCAATTCGGTTCAAGCCGCTTCGCAAACATCGATCGCAATTTCTCTCTTTATTTGCTAACAATTTCCCTGCCCGATACATACTCGAAACCGTCGTCGTCCTCGTCGAAACAATCGACTCGACGAGTCCTTCGAACGTGCCTCAAACAACGAGACGTCGGCCTAAAGTGATACACGCGCAGAGAGAGAGAGATTAAATAGTAATAACAAAGAAGATCAACAACGGGGGGAAGTGGCGGGCGGCAACGGCGTCGCATGGAATCCTGCGGTCGTCAATCGTGGATCCTGTTCTTGCACAGGCACGTCGCCTTGCACGCTTTGAACCGTTCGTAGCCCTCGCGGGTGCGCGTCTTGCACAACCAGTCGGGCCACACGCGGTGCAAATCGCTGCAGTTGACCCACTCGTCCGCCACGTGGCAGGCGTTCGTGCACAGTTTCCGCGCGTAACACGACTTCTTGCACAACTTGCACGGCTTGCCGCTCTTGTACGGATAGCCCAAACTCTCCTGATGGTTGCCACTGCGAACGAAGCAGAAAAAAGGTTTTCTTCGGTTAGAAATTTAACGGAAAATGGCGGCCGATGAATGAACCGATCGCGCAATCGTGAATTAAAACAAAAGTTGCCGATCCAAGATCGGTCTCTTTGTCTTTCCTCTTTTTTTCTTTGCCCGCAGAAATTCAAATTCGCGCGCGTGCCGTTACAGAGCGATCAAAATCCGTTTGGCATTGCAATTGGTGCACATGGCTTTACGTCAATCTGTCAACGTCAACGGCGTTCACGTAGCACAATACTTTTGACATTGAGAAAAACGTCAACGTCGGTGCTACCAACGTAAAATTTATCGTAGCGCTTGTAACTGATCGGAAAGTAACGATTGCGAGACGCTTACATTGGACAATAGTCGCAGACGTAGTTGAAGAACGTTTTGCCGGCGGACTCGTCGGACCGTTGACACTTGGCGATGCCGCAGCCGACCTGGTGCGAGGCCGCCCACACCATCTGCGTGTAGTGACCGATCGCCTTCAGGTCGTTCTTCTTGCTGCCGTACGTGAAGTTTTCGCGCTCCAAGTACCACGATTTGATCGCGAACAACCTGCAATTGGATTCGCCGTTGAAATGCGCGATCCGAGCGATTGTAGGGGATTCGTTCGTATGGAAATTCGGCGGAATGCATGCCGGTGGCATTGAACCAAATTATTACGTCGGTGCATGATTATCCGCCGTTTTTTTTTTGGAAGCTATTCTTTAGGTAGTTTGCCACAGAAAAGTTTATCGTAAAGACAATCAACGTTTGAATAAAGGTCCAAATTATCAGCCATTTCAATTGCAGCTTGCTAAGTGGTCCATTCCACGTGTAGAAAAGAGCTAAAACTTTGCAGCTTTGCGTGCCTTTACATCGGTCACCAAATAATCAAAATATTCCCATATAAATCGTTCGTTGAAAAAGTGGTAAAGTGTACGAATTTTTTTTTACTTAGTAGCCGACGTGAGGGCATTCATAGCTGCAAATTTTTAGCTCTTTCGTACACGTGGAATTGGCCACTTAGCAAGCAAATCGGAGGCTGCAATTGAAATGGTTGATAATCTTGACCCTTATTCAAAAGTTGATTCTCTTTACGATAATTTATTTTTTGTTGCAAACTACTTAACAAATAACTTTCAAAAACGGCGGATAATTATGCACCGACCTAATATTTCGGAGCGAATGGGAAATTCGTTCGCGCTAAATGATTTTTGCAGACGTCGAACTCGCATATTAATTCGTAATTAAATCGTACGACTTCCTGCACGACGTTGAATGTTAATTAATTAATCGATTCCTGCCACACACACACACACACACACACACACACACACACAAAGAACAAGAGGAATATTTCGATTGCTCCTCTTCATGATACTTGCCATGGCACTTTATGCGTCGAAACGAAAATATTCTGCCCGCACGCTCCGTAATTGTCCACGTGTCGACCGGTAACGTTATCGTGCGTCAAGTATTTGCAACTGTTCGCCCATCTTTGCGCCTTTCTCGCCACTTTCCTGTGCCATTTCTACAAGAAAGGAAACGAATAAAGCGTTCGGAAAACGTGAAACGAAATCGCACCATCTTCAACATGTTCGAGGCGCGCGGATTCACTTTCGTGCGGAAGAAGTTGTGATAGGCGACGATCTTCTTCTGGACCGACCGCGTGTTCGGCACCAGCACCCGCAACGGTATCTGATCGCCCATTATCGCCGGCCCTGCGGAGAGAATAAACGTGCGGAGTGCGTTCAATTAAAACCGAGGCATTTTCAATTTGCAAACAATCAAATTAATCGTTTGCAATTTTCGTCGCTCTCGTTTACACACACACTCACTTCGATCCTGCTTCCACGCGTACGTGCAATAGCAATTTATCGCTAATAATGCCATTGTTGTTAATAATAACTTGCGAAACGTTATATCCATCTTTGCGATTTGTTGTTTTACGGCGAATACGAAAAAAAAAACGAGCTGGAACAAAGCAACAAAAAAACTGGTAATAGCATTGTCTGAACGAGATTGAACCGCTAATTAATATTAACGAACGAGTTCAATTGATTTGTTGTGGGATTTGGCAAACGGCAACAACAAAAAAACACGTCGAAAATTGTAAAGATGTTTAATTAACAGGAGAAAATAAATCGCGATTGAAGGTCAACCGGGAATTACGCCAATTCCTGGAATGTATTCGCAAACCCAATGGTAGAATTAAGTGAATCAAAATTTGCGATTTCAATTGATTGAAATTAAGCGTGATTTATTTTATCTCTTTCAATTTCGCACAAGTTAATAAGGTCAATTCTATTCGCAAAACGAAAAAAAATTGTGAAAAATAACTTACAAACTTTTGTTTCCGCAAAAAACAACAAACTTTGCGTCCAACTTATAATCGCTGTTAAATCGAAAGCGTTTTAATAAGCGAGCGAAGCGATACTTACATTTGAGTAGGTACCTTATGATCGATAATTAATACTATTATTCCTGTTTTTAACACGGGGCCAGCGGAACCAAGAAGCAACAATTCGACCAGATCCGTCGAGCGGATTCGATTCGATGCCCGGAATGTCCAAACTGCCGCGGCCGAATGAAAATTACGGAGAAACAAAACAAAAAAGCTGTGTGTTAAACACAATTAATCTCCGTACATGCGTGATTTTGAATTGCAATAAGCTTAGGATCCGATGCGATCTATTTATTTAGCCCGGCCACTTGCGTACGAATTGTTTCATTCTCAAGGATCATTTACTGGCGATTGTGATTTAACAATAACAACAACCAAAAAAAAGCATATTCCTTTCTGGTTACTTTTTTGCGTATGGCAAACGAAACATTTCCTTCTTTCTTAAACGCTTTTGATTGACAATTAAAAGAAACTTGATTGATTAATTTTGCATATCTTTGCTTGCGCACAATGAGCGAGGAGGAAAAGAGCAACAGCGAGAGATTAAACTGCGATTAACGCGTTAATCGCATATAATTGAGGCAAATTAACATTCAAGATCGCAAATTTGAATTTATTCACAAACGCGTCCATAATCGGTGCGTCTACCGTTGAAGAGATGGCGCCACCGTCGCATCATCCTGGAAACCGGAAATAGTTTGATCGATACGAATAAATCGTCATTTACAAATTAAAGCAGCGAGAAAATGGAAAATTTCCACGATATGCAGAGTTTGGTGGCCCTTCTCAACCCGAAGAAGTCATTCGACGATTCTTCGGACGACGACGAGGACGACGGCGAAATATTACCATCGTCATCGCGCCGCTATGAGAAAGCCGTCGGCGGAACCGGAAGCGGTAAACGTAAACGCTTCAATTTACATCTTTTCGTTAATTGTTTGCTTATTCTTCAAAGACGAGCCAGCGAGAGACGGCGAGCGCCCAAAGGCGAGACCCTACGATAAAATCGTCGAACCGATCGTCGATCGCGAAGATGTAACGCAATCGGATCAAGCGGAAGTCGTTGCGTCGAGCGATTGGCGTAAATCGCCTCGTTGGAATGTCAGCTATAAGCAACAAGTGACGGCGAGCGATATCTATCTTCAGGTTACGTATGAAATCCAATGGTTTCCGCGTCAATAGAAAACGAATTCTCTTGTAGATGGGCGGCAAGACGCCGTCGACGGCTAGTTGCGAAGACATGATATTAACGATCGAGATGCCGGGCGAGCGATTCAAAAGTATCGATATCAAATTGACGAAGGAATCGTTCGATTTAACGTCGCCCATGTACAAGTTAAGTGTGCCATTGCCGCATCCGGTGGACGTGCAAAAGGGCGATGCGAAATGGGATCAAGCGAAAGAGAGTTTGATGGTCACGTTGCGGATGGATCGCGAGTTTGATTATGTCAATTTTTAGGGGCGAAACAAGTGTTGAAGGGAAAGAATGAAAATGCGCAAATTCTTTTTTAAAAATCACAGAATTCACTTTATTATTATTAAATTCAAATTAACGTTTCAGTCAGATACTGATTGTATTATAAATATATGAATATAATTTCTTAATATATGCGTAAACTATGTACCATTATTTTACTCTTTTCAATTAATTTTTCTCAATCGTTTATTATAATATAAATCGCAAAATAATAAACAATTATTAAATGATTTCTTCAATTTTTTTTAAATTTTTAAATAATATCATTGTTAATATTGTTTTTTTTAAATTTATTGTGTGTGTAGCTTTTCATCTTTATTTTATTATCATTTACAATAAAACCAGTAAATCGGCAATTACAAAAATAAATAACATTTTTAAATTAGGATTTATTAGACTTGCGATATCTATCATCATCATTATTATATTAATAAATAAAAATAAGTCAATCAATCGATTGTTGAAGATAATTAATTGATAAAGAGAACAAAGTGTATATACCAGGTGATCACTTCTAATCCGGGGTAAAAGGGGCGATTGCAAATCGTTTCATTAACATTTTTCTTTTCTTGCTTTTTAATTAAAATCACATAAAAAATATGAAAAAAAAATAACTCAAATGTTAATTTAAACGATAAAAATTTTGTTGAATTTATTTTATAACAAATATTTTACGACTCATAAATGAATCGATTTTTAATTGGGAGCATGAAATATTTAAAAAGAAATACGAATTAAATTAATGAATTTCGTTGCATTTTAACTACAAAATATGTATCGATAATAAATTCTACATTTTATTAAAAACAAACGCTTCTTTTTTGTGAATTTGCTATTGTACCAATTCGCATATTATTTTTGCAAATTATCCAATATAATTGCACTGTTTTCCCGGGTGCTTTCTTTGCAAAAATTGTCTGCTTGATATGGACGTTGGAATTTAAAAATGATTAGTTGATATTAAATAATGGAAAACGAGTTCTGGTTTATTTTTGTTCCCAAAATCTTATGAAGACGCTTAGAATTAAATTATGGATCGATTAAATTACAACTTGCGTCAATTTTTTTTTTTTTCAGTTTTAATCAGTGCGATAATCACGCTAAAATTCGCAATCTAATTGGTATTGAGAGTGATCGCCTCGTACATAAATCTAAGTACATTTGTGTTCATTTGCCTATCATTTTCTTTTATGGAGTTTTTAATTGAATATAAAAATCGATTAAGTAATAAATAAACTTGTTTCAAATAAACGAATTAATTTTAATTTGCAATCATTTTGGCATGCTTTGTTTTGTGTCTTGTCTAAATTGTAATTTACCTTTATTTTATTTTTGCTTATTACTGAATTAATTACAATTATATGGATGGCTTTCCTTTAATTAATTCACCTTTAACCGACGAACGAAATCGGACTAAATTTATGTGGGTCATTTCGATGGTGATCACTTTTGTATTTATTGTTGATTTGCGAAATTCAACTGCTACATATAAATTTTAATGAAAAGAGAACGAAAGAAAGAGACGACGGGGAAGATGAATAGTTGCAAAATGCTGGCAATTTATCGTTCTCCGATTACAAACAAAAAACAATTACTCGACTCGATTTGTACTGCGTTCGTTGCCGTTTTATCTTTCATCCATAAGAATTGCAACAGATTATTGTTCAAATAAATAAATATCTACAAGTTTCATATAGAAGTATATAGAATAAAAATTCGCATGCAAATGCAAATTCCAAGAACAAAGTAATCATCAAACATCATGTCTTAAAGTCATTTCCTTCTTATCTAACTGTAAGATCATTAATAACATTCTAATCACTTATATCACGTATCCTTAAATATGTAAATAACATAATTAATTAACATAAAAAGAAAATTGTTAACATTTATTGAAATGAATCCTAATAATTAGCTAATTAATCAATAAAAAATAGTTGAATCGAAAAAACTAATTTGAGAATCATGTAATAATATAAAGTATATTTTATAAAAATATCTTGGGAGAAGCTTTAGCAAGCTCATTTGCATAAATCGTGAAAATAAGTGCGAAAGTGATCACCACAAATAATTTCATTTGCACTTTAGGAAAAACAAAATTCAACATCATCTAATTAACAAATCCTTCCATTTCTCCCATTTCATTTTTTGCAATAATAATATACATATATCTAATTCGTTAAACAACTTTCATTAATTTTTTTAAATGATAAAGAGCAGCGATAATAACAACGATCTTTTGCCCCTTTCAACAAAAAGGGTTTATACAATGTCGTGGACAAAATAATAACCAACTTGTTCATCGCGAAACTGAAAACATTCACAAAATTTCGCAAGAAAATCATACAGAATTTTACATCGTACGATTAAATACATGTTCTTTTTTTGTTAGACTTTTTACAAATATATTTTTGCCTATTTTCATATATATATATATAAATTTTACATATTAATAATAATTAAAAAAAAACGTCTGCACAATTTGTCGATACAGATTGGTAACTCTCATTCTCTAAAGACAAAACAAATCACTTCATCATCATCATCCGTTCGACAACTATATATAAATCTATTTATCATTATAATTACAGTGAAATGAAAAACAGAATCGAGTAAACGAAAAGAATGAAACCAATTATTTCCTCGCCCTCATCGTAAACTACGTCTTATCCATATCGTTTACCGATGGATTGTAATTCAACAAGCACGGCTTTTGCGTAATGTCTTCTATCGTCTGACCGGTGCATTCCGCCCCCGTGTGATTGTTAGCGCCGCAATTGTAACAATAGGTGGCACGTTGAATGGGCGGCGAATTAATTGGGTATTGATATGAGGTGAAACCTTCGGGTGGCGGTGGCTGCTGTTGTACTTGTTGCTGTTGTTGCGGTTGCTGTTGCGGCTGATAAGAGTACGAATGCGTGAATGGAAACCGCGATTGCGTGTAATTGAATCGATTCGGTATCGCCGTCAGCGGCGGCAAATAATTCGAATAAGGCACGGTACAATTGCTATACGGCGACGGCGGCGGCGGTTGGCTCGTGTCGCACAACGGTTGCGGCGGATTGCTGGCGATGAACGTCTGCGGGATACCGTTCATGCGCCCTTTGCAATCGCCGCCGCCACCTCGGCCAGGTCCCTGCGGTATCACCGACGGCGTCGTCGACGACGGCGTCTCCGGCGGCGTGCCGCTTCGACTCGACGAGTTCGAGCAGTGCAACGACGAGCCGCCGTTGTTGTCGCAGCAGCCGTCTAGGCTCAAGTTGTGAAAGTGCTCGCCGACGACGTACATCCCGTACTTCGGATAGAAGCGCATGCCGTTCGGGATGTCGTACATTACGGCGTTCGGCGTCCATTGGCCGTCCCTATTCTTATCCTCGGGTATATGATTGACCTAATGAATGCGAAAGGCCAAATTAGCAATCTTAATAACAATATGTAATAGATCAGATTAATTTAAACTCTGCATATAAAAATCGAGATTTGTTCGTGCACGAAACTCAGCTCTTAGCTGAACTTCCAACTATGTCGGTGAAAGCCCATTCAGTTGCTTTTGCATCAACAAAACGATTTTCTTTAATGCAGTTTTGGCGAGAGTAACTAATCGCATCCAGCTGAATCAAAGACATTCGACCATAATCGATTGATTCGCGTTACGTTGGCTTGCATTATTTCGATTGCAACTCACATCTTCTTCGGGTATCTTTCCATCCGGAATGAAACAAGGCAAACTGGAAGATTGCGACACGGCGTCCATTTGATTCTGTTGCGTGGTCACCATGTCGGCAATGTGTGCAGACGGGTGCATCATATTGGCGGCCGGTCGCATGCTATAGATCCGTGGCGGTGGCGAGTCCTGTCTACTGCTAACAGGTACCGCAGTCGGTTCGGCAAGCGGTGATGTCGGCGGCGGCGGCATCGTGATTGGCTGTAAAGTAATTTCGGCATAAGTCGCGCAATCACACATTGTTTAAATTGTCATTTTCTGTGGGTTTGTGAGCGAATTCAATAGGAATATTGTTTCACCTCGGGCTGACAAACGGCTGGATTGAACGTATGCGGTGGCCACAAGTGTGCCGACCTAAAGTCAATGCCCGGATGCGACATCATCGAGGGAAACATTTTGGGCATCGGCCGCGAATCTGCGAATGCTATCGGCGAAGCCGTCTTCACCGGTACATTGGGAACTTCCGCGTGAACCTTAAACATTACACAACGAATATATAAGACATTTCAATTGTTCAACGATCATAATGGTGTGTTAATCGTGTTACCGGCAGTTTTGGATAATGCCCAAACCCAGGTGGATAATAATAATTGCTATTCTTAGGCGACGATCGCAATTTGCCTTCTTTCTGCCTCAATAGCTCTGAAACTATTTTACCAAAGAGAGTTTTCTGTTCAAATGTGAATGCTGGATGATGTAATGCCATCATATAAATTAACAGGAATTCATTTTGTACATTGTCATCCTTACATCTTCCTTTGAGTATGTACTCTTCTAACTTATTTGTAGTAAGTAGATTTTTACAAAACCAATTAGCACATAGGGAATTTCGGCCAGACAATAATGATATGCAAATCAATGTGCGGTGTCTAATGCTTTCATCTAAGAGTCCTTGCGGCTGCACCAATGAAACGTCTTTCGATAACTTATCGATATCGTTTGCCACAATTGTGGGACCTCTCAGGTCCTGATAACTGTGCTTTCCAATCTCCTCTATGCATGTTCCCAAGAAGCGAATTTCAAATGGTATACACATATTTAATAGATCACACATAACATCTATTCTCTGGGAACTATCTAAGTCTTTAAACCATGTTAAAACATCCTCTTTACAAACCATTTCCAGAAACCATTGATGTCTTTATAGGAAAATCTACAAATAATTTATACAAACTGGAAGTTCAATGAATATCATATAATCTTATCAAATGGATCAAATCTCTCTCTATGCGATTTTCTTTTTCATTCAACATTACTTCTCCTAATTGATATTGAAATCATTTACAATCAAATCAAAAACGGATTCATATATGTATCAACTATTAAACGATGATAATAACGGGGAAGTGATACAATGACATAACCTATTTATACTTACAGTGAATTCATTCAAAAATAACATTGAGAGTTTAATACACATATCACATATTAATTAAGATATATTCCTTCAATTCTCTTTTGCCATCAATCATAACACTCATTCACTTGTCGATTAATTGATAAGGAATTTAATTGATAAAAATCTTTAACACTTTCCGTCTCTCCTCTAGATCGAACCTATATAAAAAAAATTGGAGGTGAAGAGAAATATTTTTACCCCACTTTATAACAGGTACAGCAAACAGCAACAGCAGTAGCAGTGATATTACCAAGATACTAAATATATATGTTCTACCAATAAATATAGAAATGGCACTAATACGTTTCACCCAATTTAGAATTTTTTTGGCAATAATATTCTCACTTCAAAAACGATCTATTTTCACTGAATATTTAGAGAAGAAAATAATCTTTCAGGCAACGTAAATCCTTCCTAAAAGAACTTCTCGTATGAGATTAGTTGATTAAAAATATGTACTATATACATAGGAACTGGGAAATCCAAAATTGCTTTTAATTTCACACTATTCTTGCGGCGCTAAATACGAAATCTAATATTTGAAAATGAAACAAATCCACAATTTTGTCCATAATTCCAAACAAATTGCTAATTAATTCCATAAAATGATTAAAATACACATAATTTCCTCATACAAACAGATGAAATATATTTAACAGAGAGGGATATTTAAAATTGAGAAATTAGCGTTACATTTCATTTATTAAACAAAAAAAAATCTATTTAAAATAATTCCGTTAGTATGAATATTTATAGGGGTTTGTTTCTACGTTCAAGGGAATCCGTCGTCGTCCTCCTCGGCCATTTCCTTAGCCAGCTCCAAGTCTTGTTGTTCGCGTTCCCTTCGCTCCTCGGCCGATTCCAGTTCTTTGCCGTATGCCTTCGGCGGATAACGCATCGCTTTCACGCTCTGATTGTGCAAATCCAGACAGAACGAGATACGTTGATGGAACGCCGCTTGCGGTTCCTTCGTACAATAAATGTCGGTGCTCTCCTTGCTACGCATGTAACCGCCCTGCGGATCTAACGTTGCCTCGATCACGCCGTCGCGTATCGCTTTGGCGACGATGAACTCCGCATCTTCCGCCGAATCGAGGCCGAGCTTCTTCGCGATGTCCTGTGGCGAGATTCGCGAATAGGACAGACCGATCGAGCGAATGGCGGTCTTGATAACGTTATGGCGCAAACGTAGAATCAACGTGAACGTGTGATCCTGTTGGAATTTCGGCCCGAAATTCTCCAACACCTCGCCGAACCGTTGCAAGTTGCCCATACGGACGGCCTGCGTCAATTGAAAGTACGGCGCCAACGACCAGCGCATGCTGGCCTGCCGGAAGATCTGACGTTCCGGTATGTCGCCCAATAACAATTCGACGACCACCAAGAACTTCTGCACCGTCTGGCGGAATCCGACGGCTGCGTTTTGCGGTGCTTTTCGCATGGCTTGCACCAGATGCTTGTGCGCCACGCTGTATTCCAAACGGGCGGCTTTGATGCGGCCCAAGTAGTACAAGAAACGCGCCCATTCGTTGTTACTGGCAGTTTCGGGAAATATGCACTTGCTGACCAGTTTATCTGCTTGATCGTACAACGAGTAGTGCAGGTAATTTCTGAGCAAGCAATTGATCAGTACGGCTTGTCCCTCGAAATCGTTTCTCAGCGTGGCCGTACGTAATCTCGCATGTAGGAATCCTCGCACTGTGTCCAACTTATTGGCCAATTCGGCGACCCGCGAAAAGTAAAAGAAACATTTGGCTGCAATCAAATCCGACGTGCGACGATTTTGATTCGTCAACTTCGTCATCAATGTCTGGCAGCATCTTTGGGCTTCCTCTGGCTTGTTGGAATCGATTAAACGCAAGAGGATTAATAAATGTACATACGCGTCGACCTCGGGTAACGGCGTTTTAACGGCCGATCTCACCCTCGTGTTGGAATCCAAATCGGCGGCCGTGCCTGCCTCTTCGACGAACTGCAACAGCGCATCTCTTTCGTTTAACGGATAGATTTGATTGATTAAACCTCTCAAGACGACGCCGTTCAGCTTCCTTCGCGTGTTCGGTAAACATCTCAATACACGGGAAATGAAACGATTCTCCTTATTCGTGACGGCTTTTTCAATTTGTCTTGCATGCTCACGCATCTCCAGCAAACTCTGCATATCGACATCGCGTTTACTATCGCCGGCTTCCAAACCAGGCGGACTATCGGCGTTCTTCATCTCAACGTCGGTCGATTCTACGGCAACCATTTTCCACTTTCTTTTTTATAACTGGATTCCTTCGAAGAACTTCTTGTAATATTCGACACAAAAATATTCAACAGAGAAAACGTAAACTTGCTTCGTAAATGTCAAAAATTGTCGAGTAATCGAATTGTCAGACAGTTTGACAGACAAAGGAAACTGTTCCTCTATCAGAAAGTAGATGGAACTAAAGACAGCTTTTAATACAGCAAATTCAAAATATAAATTTCATTTTATAAATAATCATTTATTACTGATTTAAACGTTACACAACCAATTATTGATAATGTTTTCTTCGTTGCCCACAGCCGCAGTTGGAACACCTTGAGGATTTTCCAATATAAGGGTACCGGCTATAGAATTCTTCTTGAAATTCTTAATTTTGCAATAGGGCATAACGCCATTCTGCGCTGGAATCATCGACACATTCGTGTTAGACGATAAATATACCGTTTGGCCGTTTGATTTCAACAAATCGCCGTCGTTCTTGATCAATCCATTTGCAGAGATTAAATTGAATTCGGTTGCGATACCGAACAATTTCCGCACTTCTTCTTGGAACTTGCCAACGGTTAACTTCTTTCCACCGGCGTTAAGTAACACGAGGCCCTTTTTGGAAGCGTTACAAAAGTGCGTCGTCAAGTCGACCACTTCGACGTTCACCCATTCGACGACCGGCAATTCGACGTCGATCTCTTTCGTTAATATTACGTGCAAATTGCAATCCTTCAATTGTTGCCTTTCTTCCATTATAAGATGATCTTTGTGCGTGCGTTTGGCGACCGACACGAACGGCGCTTTAATCGTGTCCTCGATGTAGCCGGTGAACTCTTTCGCGATACGTTCCAAGTCACCGTCGGTTTCGTAAAAGATCTTGATGACGTCTGTCGGCACGAGGTGCGCCTTCTTCCGTAACTTTTGCACCCGATTGATGATCTCGCGTGCCGTTCCTTCGTCTTGCATCGAATCGTCGGGCGTGACATTCAAAAGCACGACGACGTCGTTATCGCTGTGCACTTCGTACTTTTCCGACGTAATCGCATCCGCATTAAATACGATTCGTATTTCGTCCACGTCGACTTTATGGCCGCACAATTCGCGATGCCCGGTCCGTATCATCTCGTTGATTTCCGCATCGGTCAGGGATTTGATGGCGACGGTGACCGCTTTGAAGTCTTGCTTCAATCGTACGCCCAACACTTTGTGATCCGGTTCCGCGCGCAAACTTATCCCGTACTTTTTCTTATCGGTCGTCAGTTTCATTTCTTTCACGTTCAGCTCGGACAAGACGTAATCTTTCAACGAGTCGACGTCCTTAATGTATAACGGATCTTGATGGACTATTATAACTTCCGGTAGCGGATATTTGATCGGTATCGTTTTGCGATCGCGTATCACACGACCCAATTCGATGACGCTTTGCATGCGAGACACGGCGCGTTCGATGTCCTTATCGATTAGATCGACGTTCGGCTTCGGTAGCATCAAATAATGAATGCTATCGGCTTTAACGTCGACGATTCCTTTGATGTATTGATACATCGTTTCGGCGATGAACGGGGCGAACGGTGCCATCATGCGTATAATGTTGAAGAGTACGTTGAAGAGAGTCAATAAGGCGCTTTTACAATCATCTTCGCCGCCTTCGCCCTTCAATCGTTTCCTATTCATGCGAACGTACCAATTGGTCAGATAATCAATGTATTTCGTTAATCTAGGCAGGACCGTATATAAGTGATACAGTTCCATTTCTTTGCGGACGAATTCCAATAGCGATTGCGTGAATGACAAGATCCATTTGTCCATTATATTCGTACTGCGAACGTTCTCGACATAACCGAACGGTTGCTTATTATCTTGCACGTAGCTCTCGAGGTTTTGCATTAAGAATCGGAACGCGTTGAACCACGGCAAGAAGACGTCTTTAATTATGTCGCGGACGCCGTCCTCTTTGAATCGCAAATTTTCCGCCCTCACCACCGGCGAGCTGATCAAGTACAATCGCAAAGCGTCCGCGCCGTACTTATCGACCACCGTCATTGGATCCGGATAATTTTTCTTACGCTTCGACATCTTCTGACCGTCACTGGCCAGCACCAATCCGTTGGCGATCAGATTCTTGAAGGGCGCCTTTCCGAAAAGCGACGTCGATATCACCAGTAACGTGTAAAACCAGCCTCTCGTCTGATCGATACCTTCGGCGATGAAATCGGCCGGGAAACATTCCTCGAACTCTTTCACGTTCTCGAACGGATAATGCTGTTGTGCGTACGGCATCGAACCGGATTCGAACCAACAATCGAACACTTCGGACACCCGTCGCAACGGCGGATTACCGTCGATCATCGACGGTATCTCTAAATCGTCGATACTTTCGCGATGAATATCGATTATCTTTTTACCGGTTAATTCTTCCAGTTCGGCGATACTACCGATACAACGTACTTCGTCGCCGCTCGGCGACATCCAAATCGGTATCGGCGTGCCCCAATAACGGTTACGGCTGACCGCCCAATCTCGTGCCTCTTTCAACCAATTACCGAAACGTTTCTCTTTCACGAAGTCCGGCACCCAATACGTTTCCCCGCTGGCTTTCAACAGCTCTTGCGTCATGTGCTCGACGCGAATGAACCACGATGGCACCGCACGATAAATTAACGGAGTGTCCGAGCGCCAACAGAATGGATAACTGTGCTTGGTCTAGAACAAATCATTAAATCGCATTAGACTAAGTGCAAATTGAAATGTAAAAGTAACAGCGTTCAACCTGAGTATGATGCACGAGCCGTCCGTTCTCTTTCAACTTGTTGATAATATTCTTGTCGGCGTCTTTAATGTATTGCCCTTCGAAATCCGTAACCGGTGCGGTTAATCGTCCGTTCGCATCCAATGGACAAACCGGTTCCATGTCACGCGTTATGACGCCGTTGGCCAAACAAACGCGATAATCGTCCTCGCCGAAATAAGCCGCCTGATGTACGATCCCCGTACCTGATTCGGACGTAACGTAATCGTCTAATAAAACTCTAAAAGCGCCCCGCGCTTCCATATGTTTGAAATACGGAAATATCGGTACGTAACGAACGTCTTTCAATGTGGCGCCCAGAAATTTCCCTTTCAATTCGTAATCGTCCGCTTTAAATGTGTATTCGATCCTGGATTCCATCATCACGTACGTTTTCCCCGTACTCAATTGCTTAATCCTCGCATAAGTCAGCGTGGGATTAACGCAAGCGGCTAAATTACTGGGTAACGTCCATGGTGTCGTCGTCCATATCAATAGTGCGGCACCATCTTTATCGCCAATAATCGGTAAGGACACCGTTACTGCCGGATCGATAACATCCTTATAATTCTGACCGGATTCGAAATTCGACAGCGGCGTATTACAACCGGTCGAATACGGCATCACCTTGTTGCCCTGATAAACCAATCCTTTTGTGTATAATTGCTTAAACACCCACCAAATGGATTCCATGAACCATGGATACAGAGTCTTGTAATCATTCTTAAAGTCAATCCATCTACCTAAACGTTCCATATTCCTTTCCCATTCGTTCACATATCTGGTAACAATTTTCCTACACTCATTATTGTATGCTGCAATGCCCATTTTCATCACATCATCAGGTCCTGTTATTCCTAATGTCTTATCGATTTCATATTCCACAGGTAGCCCGTGACAATCCCATCCAAATCTTCTTTCCACATGAAATCCTTGCTGATGAGCATATCTTGTTACTACATCTTTAATTGTACCAGCCAAAATGTGGCCATAATGTGGTAGTCCAGTGGCAAATGGTGGTCCATCAAAGAATGAATATCTACAAAAAGATTAAAGCAAAAGCTGTTATGTCTTATTTTTAAATTGATATATATGTTTTAAATAAACCATGCCTCGGTTTTCCTTTTGATTGCTTTAAGCATGATTGAAATGCATCAATTTTCTTCCAAAGTTTTATAACATTTTCCTCCTCTTTGGCAAAATCTATTGTTTCAGGAACCCTCGGTATTTGTTGTTGGGCAGACATGCTAAAATCGATTTGAAAGTATGTGACGAAGGGAAACTCATTTTTAAATACAATTTACCTGCACGTTCCACGTTTTTTCACTAATTAACTAAATTCTGGTTACGAAATTAATCGGCTAACTGATGACAAAAAGTATATTTAATACACCAATTTGTATGGCTATTTCATGAAAGAATGCACTATTTCTAAGTTAAATGTGGAAATATTTAAATAAATATGCCGTTTTGCGGCACTTATCAAATCAAAATTAGGTTGACATTTGACAAAGAATTGGAATTTTAATTCTGACGTAGCACGTTGAAATTATATAATGAAGATAACTGCATATACGCCAAGTTGTTTGCATATATGAGGGATGAAAATTTAATAAAGAACTTTCCATTATAATAAAAATATATTAGAATTTACTGTTATAGTCAATGCCATTTCGAAATATAAGCTGAAACTATTCAAAATTTCAAAATTCAATTTACACATTTTGCTAACTTCATTCAAGACTTCTATTTACATTTGACATTTACGTCAAATAATAATGTAGTAGATTATAAATTTAACCTACCAAATTAATTAATTTATCTTTAATCGTAATGTGACTGTGCTCTCGGTAATATATTCCTATTAAAACTCTCATAAATGAAGACATAAATTGTTAAATTTATAATAAAAAAATCAAACAAAGGGGACACGTATTCTAAGGCAAAGTAATACGTGATGGAAAACTCTCATGTACACATAACTACGAACAACTTTAAAGAACATGATCATTCTTTACTGTTGAAGAAAGACACGGACACAACCGATACGAAAACTGGCCTATTTAACATTAGGGCTGTGGTATTTTTATTGTTATGGTATTTATTTAGCGGATGTACGTTATTTTTGAATAAGTACATATTGACTTATTTAAATGGCAATCCAACCATATTAGGTAGGAATTGATTGCATAATTTGTGTAATTATAAGGATAAAATATGCATTTAAATTTTAGGAGCTTGTCAAATGTTAACGACAGCAACCTGTGGATTTATACAAATGTACTTTCCATGTGGCATGTACAAACCGTCTCAGAGATTAAGCAAACCTCCAGGTTTTTATAGACACATGATATTAGTAGGATGTACCAGGTTTGACAAAATATTTAATTGACACATTACAATGCAATGATTCATTTTTTTTCCCTTTAGGTTTCTAACAGTAGTTTTAGGATTAGTTGCATTAAACTATGTGGCAGTTAGTTTTACTGAAACCATAAAAAGTTCAGCTCCATTATTCACAGTTTTAATATCCCGTTGCTTATTAGGTAACAATGTCACTTATTACAATTTAGTTGTCCTCTAATTAATTTAAAATTCGTTTGCTTTTTAGGTGAGCAAACTGGCCTGTTTGTGAATTTGAGCCTGTTGCCAGTAATGTCCGGTCTGGCATTGTGTTCAGCCACCGAGCTTAGCTTCGAAATCAGAGGTTTTGTGGCCGCGATGGCGACAAACTTAACGGAATGCTTACAAAACGTCTATTCGAAAATGCTAATCTCTGGCGATAAATTCAAATACACGTACGTGACATTGACGCACGCTAAATAATTATTGTAATAACGTTTTTGTCTTCTCGTTGTAGTCCAGCCGAATTACAATTCTATACGAGCATAGCGAGCATCGTCGTTCAAATACCGGCTTCGATGCTATTAGTCGATATCATACACGCCGAAAGGCCGGAATTCTTTCAAGTATTCTATTTCATACTGAACGGTTTGTTCTTCCACTTTCAAAGCATAACTGCTTATGTTCTGATGGATTACATTAGTCCAGTCACTCATAGGTAATCGTACTAATAATTTTATGCTTTTATCCTCTAGTAAAATAATCGACTGATTTTCTTTTAGTGTTGCCAACACGGCAAAAAGGGCATTCTTAATCTGGCTCTCTGTCTTGATGTTCGGCAATTCCGTAACGGTATTGAGCGGTCTCGGTACGTTCATCGTGATCGCGGGCGTCTTCCTCTACATAAAGGCACAACAGTACGACGACAAGTTCAATTCGCCGAATATATTACAGAGGAAAGTGCGGGCCATTTAGCTAGCATAAATGCGACAGAAAGAGAGGAGAGAAGCTTAATCGATTAGTGCAATTATTAATTATTTATTAAGTACGGAAATTGTGATAGCAATTTAATTTGTACAAGATCCATTCGTTTTTTTAATTATTCGTTGTCGATGAATATTAAGAGATTTCCAGTCGATGGCTTTAAGTACTTAAACGAAACACGTATATTTATATTCTAAAGATTAAACATTCCTCGATTTATGTTACATATTTAATTCCAGATAGATTTGATATGTTTTGTCAAAATATTTTGTTTGCCTCGGGCGAGTTATTGCAAAAATAATATTACGATCGGCAAACATTTGCGTGGCAAAATTTGTATCAACTTTTTAATTAATTAGAGATTGGACTAGCAAACTTTTTTCTTTTTGTACAATACAACTTGTAAATAATGGATATAAAGTCAATATTGTAAATACATGTAATATTTATTAAGGATCTTTGTAAATAAAGAACGATATTTACATTGCATCTGATTACGATTTTTTTTAACATCGAATCGAAAAAACAACAAACAAAATAATAAAGTAAAATTCCTTTGCTAAAAAGAAACAACTACCTAATAATAGTTTAAATTGAACGCGATTAATTTAAAGATACACGATAAAGATCGATTGTCCTAATCCCCTATTATTTCGGTTTCTCGCCCTTTTGCTGCTTCTTCTTCTTGTCCTCGTCCCTCGGTCCGGCCACCGCCGTAGCCTTCGGACTCGACACCGCCAAACCGCCTTCGCCAACCAGCGCCGTACCTCTTGGACCGGCCGACGCAACACCACCGGGACCAGCTAAAGCAATTGCCGCCGGTTGTACCTGTGCGGTACTCGGTTCCGATTTACCGTTACTTTCTACAACTAATCAAGGACAAAAGAAGAAGCAAAGATTTAAAGTGGAGGATCAACATTTCGTCTTCTCTTTTACAAACTCATTCTCATTTACCTTCGGCCTCGTTCTCTTTGTCGTCGAACTTCGCATCGATCACCACGGAGTCGTCGTCGGCGTCCGTCTTCGTGGAGTCGTCCGCGACGACGATCGGCTCTATCTTCTCCTCGGCTTTACCATCGGCTGCCACCGGCAAAGAGTAACGCAGCGAACCTTTATCGATCGCGTCCTTGTTACCGTTCGACGACTTAACGTCGGCAATCTCGCCGGTGATGCCGTTACGCAGTAGGAGATCGTCGATAGGAACTTGCGGCGCGTACGACGACGGCGGAGGAACTTTACCGAACTCGAGCGGTTGAAAATAGAACGGGCCCGGCTGTTGTTGCTGCTGCTGCTGTTGTTGATGGCCGAAGACCGACGGACCGAATGCCGGCTGCTGGTTGAGGAATTGCAACGGGTAATTGGCGAACAGCGGTTGACCGTTTAATATGAAGAACCGTTGACCGGGTCGTAGACCGCTCGTCGACGGCGGCTTCGTCTTCGACGACGGCGTCTGCTCCTCGTACTCCGGCGTCTCGTCGAACGTCTCCAATTTCACCGGGCGCAGATCTAGAGAAATTGCGTTGATTAAGGGAAATTGCGAGAGTGAAACGCCAATTTTAATTGAAACGAAGGAAAAAAACGAAAAGTAAAACGCTCGTGCAACTGGGTCGACGTTAATTTCGAATTAATGACGACCACGGTCGGAAACGGATAAGTTTTTGCGCGGATGTTATATACGGCGCGAACGAAATATATGCGTTGGAAGAAACTCATTTTCGTATTCGATCAGGTGAGTTTGATGGAGAGAAACGAAAATCCCCAGGCAAAATCCAAATCGAAAGTATTGCCAACGTTTACTACTATTTAACGATCTCCCTGTTTATGCTGGAAACGTTTCTTCTGCAAACGCAACTTTTACAAAAGCGAGCGCTGTTTTTTTTTTGCTCGCACTGTATTTAATCTAAATCATTCTACTTTCTAACTATGAGACCGCGTTAAAAGGCACGTATGTGTTTAATTAAGCATGTATTGCAAAAATCGTAACGGATATGAAATGTTATAAAAAATAAAGGACTGATTGAGAAATGAAATGCAAAAGCGCAAGGATCGTTTTTTCTTGCCGTTCGAACGTGAAATTATAATCATTTAATACGTGGCTAATAATAATGGTAAACAGGCGAAACGATGGGATAATCGTTGATTCGTTCCTTCGCAATCGAACGGCGTGTAATAACAGTAGTTAATAACGGTTCAACTTCGAGAGATTGACGATAACGAAACCAGCGTTGCGCCAATTCGAAAAGAAATTAACTCTCAAAGTCAAAGTAATTAGACGGAAATCGCACAATCGCACATTCTACGAGGATATCCTTTAATTACGCTTAAAAGAATCATTAATTTCGCATCTTTAAATCCAGAAGCTCACTGCTCGCCTTCGCTTTACACGACTTTCAAGGCAGTTTCCGAATCAATTACAACAAAGCTTCTCGTCTGTCTGCATAAACGAGCGAATCCGCGATCGGAGGTCGCGCACACGCGAGAACTTGTGCATTTACACGTGAAATTAAGCGCACGAACCGTCATTGTTTACGTGACTAAATGGAAAAGTGTCATTGGCGTTGTCGTTGTTTGGAAGCGCGACTAGAATACGGGGTCTTCGAAATAATCGTAGCGAATTAGCAATGACCTAGTAAAACGAACGTAATTCCAATCGACGCCATTTATCGTGTACACCGTGTCCCGATTATTTGTTCGGGAAAAGCGAGACGCGGAAACTGCTAACGGGCGATCAATTAACGTGCGTTGGCGACCCGGAGCGGCGTCAAAACGCGGCGGCAAACGGCACTTAAACGGAAGCGACTCACCTTGCGACCTGAACGGCGGCACGGCGGCCGGATTCGTCGGTATCTCCTCGGCGTCCTTGTTGATCGGCGGCGTGAACGCGGGGCGCGGTTGTTGCGGCGCGCCGGGCGGATAAAACGCTCCCCGTTGCGGCGGCGGCGGCACGTCCCTCAACACGAAGCCCGGTTGGGGTTGCGGTATGAGGAAATTGCCGGGGGGCGCGCCGCCCGGCTGCAGCAGGAACGGCTGCTGCCCCGGCAGACCGCCCTGATAGATCAGAATCTGTTGCTCTAATCTGAACAATCATGGTTTTTTTTTGTTGTTGTTTTTTCAAACGCGTCAATCTCGATTATTCTTTCGTTTGTTGTCTACTTACGAGGGATAACCTCTTGTCAGATGACCGGTGCCGATCGGGCGCGTGTTGAGTAGCGGCAGAACGGAAGCCGGCGGCGGGTAATGCAAGAGCGGGCCGTTGGCGAATCGGTCCTTCTGGCCGCACGCCAAACTCGCCATCGTCATCAACAGGACGTAGCGGCAACTGGTGAATGCTCGCATTCTCGGTTTCTCGGTCTGATGGCTTTTTCGACTCCTCCACGCACTTTGGTTAATATAACGATCCTTTCACCCGCCCCCCGCGGTCCTTTCGCGCTCTTTTAATTCGTTTAATTGCAAAACGTATTCCTTTCGATTTATTATTATTACTACTATTGCGATTTCGGATCGATTGCGAGCGAAAACTGTAAGAGATCGAAGTGAATGGTTCTGGATTAGCGATCGGTGTGAAAGAACTGCATAATTTATGCGTAACGGGAAGAGCGTTCACGCGGAATCGACGCCGGGCAGCGAGATGAAGAAGTCGATGGCGAAACGCGAGAAAAACGAGCGACAGCGAGCGAATTTGCAAATCGGATTGAATGGCAACGGCGGGGATTTACATAATTACGAACGGGGAAAAGGCGCGGACGGCTTTAAGGCGACAAATCCAGAAGTGCAACTGTTAATGAACGTAATTGAACCCGACTTAAGAGTTTACTCACGTGCAATTCGTGCGTTGCTGTTGTTGTTGTGGTTGTTGTTGGTCGTCTTTGCGTTGGATTGTAATCGGAATGCACCGTCCGAACGTGTCGAGAGTCGAGCGTCGTCGTCTTCGACAGTTGGCTCAACGACCTCTCTTATAGGTTCCCCCAGGTGGGGATGTAACAATCATTCAATGTCAAACGTTTAAGAAGTTACGATTCTTCTACGTTCAGGGAACGGAGACAAACGAGATGTTCGTTTTTTCCTCTTTTCTTTTTTTGTTTGCGCTTTCGTATGAAACATTGTTAAGCCGCGGAGAGAGGCGGAGGAAGAAGATTCGCGAATGAAAGGGAGCGAGAACGCGAACGTTCAGCACGACGATCTACTTCGTTGAAACGGGACGCCGAATTTAAACCGATCGAATCCGTCTCGGATGATTTAACCGCGTACCATCGGTCATCATCATCATCATCAGCGGCGAAGATTACCTGACTCCTTTTTCCCCCGTGGCCAGTTCTTGGTATTATTTAACATATTGTGGGCGGGAACGGCGACGATCGTAACAAACAATATTAATTTTGCGCGAGTGATTCATTTATTTTCGCCTTCGATAGTTAGGACGATTATATAAAATCAGATTCGCGTGGATAATTGATCGATGTGCCGCACGTTGAGGACTTTTAAGAGAGAGTATTTTACGAGTGGTTTTCGAATTGTTTTCCGTTTTTAAAGGTGCGGCCGATTCCCCCCGCCCATTGGAAAAGGAAAACAAAAACGAACAATAGCCGCTTTGGGTATGATGTTGAAAACAAAGCCAGCGTAACCCGAAGAAAGCCCCATGCCGGCGCATTATACCGGGCGATTTTCGTGATTCGAACAGCTAGAAATTATGCCTTGAGTATATTTGCTTTTGGTTTGTTTGCCAATGTCACAACTTTAAAGAATCGTTGCTACCTCTGAGCATGAATGCTCATGCTGCGTGGATATTCATTGTTTATGGGCGTAAGTCAACAGCAATCGCTCATATCCAATGCAAAACGTCTTTTCTTCAGCAAATTAATGCCCCAATTCATGCGGGCGAAGCAATCGTAGATCACTTTGAGCATGCTCGTATCGAAAGTTTCTCATGCTCGCTTAGACCTCTGGGAGTTTTATGCTGTTGAACATATCTGCGGCATCCGAATTCGGATAGCATGACATTTACCACGCTTTTCCTCAGTTGTTGCGTCCTCTTTTTGCAAAACTTTTGCCTCGCTGATTTAGAAGCAACATTTATAGCACGTTTTCGAAATAAAGGGAACAATTGCCGTAAAGCTACGGAGAATTGTTTGGCATTTTCCGTCCGTTTGTTGGCATCGTGCCAAGAGGCTCGTCCTTCTCCTTCTTTGCGTGCCGGCCACAGGTGTTCGGCAAATTCCAAGCGGACTGTTCGAAATTGATTTAGGGCCGTCGTTGCCGGAATATAAATCGCCGAAACGTAGCCGAACAATCTGCTCGTTATTTGGATTACTGTTGCATGCACCATTTTTATTGCTTTGTTTATTTTTTTTTTAGTCGACTAAAAAACGAAAATTAATTCAAAAGAACCCACGTGATCGGCATCGATTGCCCAGTTTTCCATTTCAATTCAACGTGCGTAATTCTCAATATCATCATCGTATCAAAGGAACGATCGTCATCGTCATCATCGTCGTCGTCGTCGTTAGCGTAATCCGTATGATAATAGTGAAAACCTGTCACGCATCGAGACGATTAGAAGAGGAGCGAGAGGGGCGGAATGAGAAATGCGTTTATTTCTCCAATAAAACTCACAATTTCCTCGCGAATCGATTAAATTGCGTGCGTGATCGTTATAAACTCGCCATTGTTTGATTTTTTCGTAAACGATTCAAATTCAAGCGAACGCACGCGGATTTCTTCGCAATTTAACATTCAGCGAATGATTACTCTTCCACGTCGAATACGAGCGATATCTACGCAAGACGATTAACTTTTAATCACTACTCACCTTGTACATCCGTCTTTCATAGTCCTTGGAGAAAGGAAAAACAATATTTTCGTCGAATCAGTTGGAACAAGAGTAGGAACTTAAACGATCGTTTACAGTGCAAGCAAAAATTGTTCTCATTTACGTTGCTAGGGCGGCAGCATTGATTTACTTTGGTTCACAAAGCAAAACTCTCTAGGTAACTTTGTGAAGTCGAAAGTGAGGGGGAACCATTGAAAAGTTCACGTGCTGCCAACCTACCAAACGATTGAAAACCGTTCTCGATCGCGATCTCGATTGACAATCGGCACGTTTTCATCGACCGATCAAAAAAACTCGTTTAATTTAAATAAAAGGATCACCCTTTCTTTTATTAATAAATAATGGCGACGGGAAAATGAAAGAAATCACGCTCTATGATACTTTTCGATCAACTTGTTCAAATAATCCCCTTTGGCGCCGTCCTTTTTGCTCCCCTTCGACGACGACGACGACGACGCCGGCTTCAAGTAACCTTCCGGATAGATCGGCACCAGCGCCTGTTCGGGCGACACGCCGGCAATCGCGGTGCCAACGGGTCGGGCGATCGCCAATCCCCCAGGTCCCACGACCGCCGTCGCTATCGGTTTACTCGCCGCAACACCACCGACACCTGCAAATATATTCAGTTAGAAAATGACCGAGGCGTCTTCTTGCTCCTCTCATCGGTGTTAAATCGCACCTGCAATTGCTAAACCGATCGGTTTCGCTTCGGCAACGGCCGCGTCCGGCGGCGGCAACCCGATCGAAACGCTATCGCCGCCGTTGTCGTCCTCGTCGCCGCCGCCGCCGCCGCCGCCCTCGGTCACTTCCTCCTGCCCGTTCTTCGACGGCCGCTCGTTCTTGCTCGCCGCTTCCGGCTTCTTCTGCGCGTTCTCCTTCCGTTTCTCCCGTTCCTCCGCCTCCTGCCTACGTCTCGCTTCCTCCTCCTTCTTGCTCGCCTCCTGCCTCTTCCTCTCCTCCTCCCGCCGCTTATCCTCCTCCTCTTTCCTCTTCGCCTCCGTCTTCTTCTTCTCCTCCACCTTATTCTTCTTGCGGCCGTGCTGCCGATTGAACCACGACGAGAGTCCGGTCTCGCGCGTTTCCGCAATATCGTCGCCTTCGTCGTCCTCCTCCTCCTCCTCCTCTTCGGTGCCGTACAGCTCGATCAGATTCTTCGCGGATCCGTTCAACGCGTCCAAATCCGATTCGTAGCGCCGCCGCTCGTCGTCGCTCAATCGGCCCTCGATCCGCGCGCGCTCCTGCATCTCGACGATGCTCGACGCGGTCCGATGCACCGCTCGTAGATGTTCGTCGTGCTCGCCATGTTTCGACGGCAACGGCGGATACTCGACGTCCGTCGGGTCCGGCTCGGTTCGGTTCGTCGATTGCGCGGCACGATCGACGATTCGCGTGTACACGTGGCCGTCGATCGTTTCGACGATCTCCAACGTTTGCCCTTTGGCGCCGCCGTAAAATGGTAGACGCGTCAACGTGTGCCTGGAAACAATCGTAGGAAACGTCAGTGGCAAACGGATCCGTTCGTTGTTTCAACAATGGAAGTTGGCAAAGTTTGAAAAGTTTGTCAGTTTGCCCTGGCGACGCGATTGAAACTTTATACGTTGTTTTGGCGCTACTTTTATTTAATGTTACCTTTTTACAGATGTACAATCGCGATATTTACAAATAGTTATATACAGACGCGCGATAATTTGCTAATTCATTCCTCGTAGCTGATCTCGAGATCGCTTTGCGCGTGAGCGATACCGCCCGGGCCGGCGATGGCGATCGATTCCGGCTCGAAGAGGATGTCGGCGTCGGTGCCTTTGCGTAGTACCGCCCTCGAGAGCGGCATCGCGATCGCTCGGCCGTCGTTGCCCGCGATGGCGCGCGCGACCGGTTTCAATATCAACGTGGCGACATCGTTGACGCCGTCGTGGCCGTTCCGCAGTCGCACCGTATAGTGGCGATCGTCGAGGACGCGCAGGCGATCTTTCAAAATGCGAAACAACGGATGGTTTTGCGGGCGATAGGGAAGGGACGGCCGGCCCTCACGGTACCAAACGACCGTCGGACCGGGCGTCTTTGGCTTAGAGAAGAATCTAGATGGGAGAAAAACAAAAGCAGAAAGTGAGAAAAGTCGAAGGTACAGCGCGATCGAGAATGATTGAGGTTCGAATTGTAGGTCGATCGATTGTAAGTTTGAGCTGTTTCGCGAAATCGAGAAACTAATCGAAACGAAAACGCGTTCAAATGGTGCGCTGTCATTTGAAACTTTCAAAAAGTTAAGGCGCGATTTTTCAAAAAAAAAACCTCAATCATTTTGTATCGCTTCTTTCAGCGAGATGATTAGAAAAGCAAATTGAGCATAAAACAAGCGAATGTCGAGTAAAGTTTGCCTCAAGTATTTGCATGCTAAATACTCGAAGCCATGCAAAAAAAAAAGAGAATAAGAAAATAAAACCCTTTCGCGTTCTATCGAACTCGCTGTTTAATTCAGTCGCAAACTATTACAAAGTCGAAATTAACAAAAGAAAAATATCACAATCATCCGAAACCGCAATAATAATGATAAGGCGTCCGCATACGAAAGTTTTGGCACAACATCCCCGCAAAAACAAAACGAAAACGCTCGCAAGCGAAAAGCTCATCCTCGATTGTAGTAGACGACGGGGCCGACGGCGACGATCTTCCCGAATCGCTTGACGTCCTTGTGATCGGCGCTCGCCTCGACGATCTCCGCCAGATCGACGTCCGGATCGACGGCGATCACCTTCGTCCCGGTGCCGGCGATCGCCAAACTGTCCGGATGCGTGTACGCGTAACCGTTCGGGCCGACGATCGCCGTGCCGCCGCTGCCCGCGGTCGCAATGCCGCCGGGGCCGGCGATCGCGACGCCGCCCTTTCGCACGCGCAATTTCTGTATGAAAATCCCGTCGCCAACGTTTTGCCGATGGCCCTCGGGCACGCCATCGCCATCTTTACCCTTCGTACCGAACAACAGACCCTTCTCGTCGCTTACGGGCTCTTTTGGCGCGCTCTGTTGGTACCTTTTACCATCGCCGGCGCGCGACACTTTCGCGTCTCTCGGCGCGTTTCCGCTCGATTCGTCCTCGCCGTCGGATCCGCTCTTCTGCGCGCTCAACAGTCGACCGTTTCGCCCGCGCCTACAAACGTCCGCCTCCGGCCCGTACTCGACGAGGCTCGTGAACGCGTTGAACATCGTCTGGAACGGGTTCTTGATGACGATCGGGAAGACGTTCTGCAACGGCGGCGACCATTGTTTCGGCGGCCGATGGTCCACGAGCGGCTGGTAATTGTCGTAGAGCGGACTGTAGTTGTAGAGCTCGTTCTTCGGCGGTTGCTGTCGATCGAATTGCTGCGACGTTTGGACGATCGTTTTGATGTTCGCGATCGTGCGGTTCTCCAGTTCGGTGCGCGTGAGGTTTTGCAAGTCGGGCGATTGCGACGGCAGCGGCGGCGGCGGCGGCGATAGAATATTGCCGATCGCGTCGTACGTAAGCGGATAGAGCAGCGTTTGTTGGTGGACGATCTTCCGCTTGATGCTTTGTCCCGGTGCGGAATCGTCGTCGTATGCGAGCTGCGACGACGAGGACGAGGACGGTTCGTTCGTTTTCGTCGTGAAGGCGGTACCGACCGGCGATTGCCGATTATTGCCGATGTGTAACAAGTACTCCAATATGGGATTCTTGAACGGTTCGTCGGGTATCGACGTCATGAGCAATCGGCCGTGACGATCGACGTGTTCCGATCGATTCGGTAAAAGCGAGTTCGTATCGCTCGGGAAACGATCGGACGCCGATCGACTCGCGTGCGGTTTCAACTCGACTATCGTTTGTCGTTCCACTCTGAAGCAAAGAATTCATTTTAATTCATTTTCCGGCGCCAGGAGTTTGTTTATCTCATAATTGTTAATGCTAATTAAGCGTTTGCGGCCTTTTTCCGGTGCCTCTTTCTGTTTGCTAAAATTTTCCGCCTCCGCGAGTCTCGCGTTCACGCAGAAGGTAGAACCGAAAATGATCCAGCACAAGAACTCAAACAATTCACAATTGAACTCTAATTAATCGCACCCTAACGTTTCTTCCCTTAATTAATCACCTCAAGAGCTCCAACATGAGCTTCTTGCAATTTGTGCAAAAATGCAAAAGTAGATTCACAATTGAACTCTAATTAATGGATCTCTAACAATTATTCCCTTAATTAATCATTTAAGGAGCAATAAATAATTTTTAGTGAAGATTGGTGCATATAACTTTGCCACAATTCCGAATTGCAATATTTCTCTAAATGCACCATAAAATACGGTTAATTGCAAAACCAAATTGAACACGAAACAAAGATTCGTCCAAAAATGCGAATTTTTGGCGTATAGACTAGTTATATTTAGATATCGAACCAACTTACCACAATTTTTCAATCTTCTACTTAAAACTTCTCACACAATCACTAATCGTTTGTTCTTTTGATTTTTAAAATAATCCGAAACCGGATCAAACGCGACTGATAATTTGCTGAATAATAGTTCTACTTACTCGACGGCAGGATCGTTTCCCTTGGTTTGGATCTCTTGCGGCCTGGACGTCGCCGAAGCTATTAACAAGGCGCACGACTGCCAAAAGAAATTACGAAAATTTAATTTAACAAAACGACGCAAAAAAAGGAACAAATTCGTGCGAAAAATCGTCTAATTAAATGCATTCGTTCCTAATTCAACTAGTAGGTTCCAAAAGAAGTCAAATGGAAGTCAATAGGTTTAGCGGTTAAAGGAAAAAGAGAATCGTTAAGGTCAATGCCACAAATAAATTATTAATCGATTTATTAATAAATGAAGCGATAAATTGCAAATATTTATTAATCGCACAAACGCGTGCATTTATTTATCTTTTTTTTTATATAAAAGCAAACAACGACGAGCACGTTTCAATTTTATCGCGAGAGCGATTGATCAATTTCGTGCACTCTTTTTGCACTCGATTAATTAATTACCGTATTTGCATAAATTGCTCGAATTGATTGAATTAAATTATAAAATACTATTACGTACCAGAATGTAAATGCGAATTGGGTCGCTCATAGTCGTTCGATTCGAATTTCCCTCAGCTCGTGGAACCGTTTCCTCGATAAGTTAATAATTCGCTTTCCGCGTTAATTAGTCGACCAGTCCTATTTAAATACTGATTGCAGGTAGATACCGGTGCGTACCTTCTGTGTGCCGTAACTGAAAAGTTTTGTAACCGCTATCGATCGCACGAAAGAGATAGGCGAGGAAAGTTTCTTCATCGGGGTGACCGTTCAAAAAGTAGGGGCAAATAACGTTATTCGCTGATGGTGATGATGATGATTTTCTTCGATTTGGACTTCCAAATGGCAAAAAAATGAATCGTTTTTAAATCAAAACGTAGCAATTTATCGTTTGCCGTCTCCGTTCATCGCGTGACTTATAATTAATATGATTGCTGGCGCAACAATCGTCTTCAGCATCCAGCGTTGAATTCTAACGAGGAATTCTTCACCAAAATGACGACGACAACAACGACAGAAAGGGACGGGCAGCGAGAAAGAAACGAAATGAATTTGTTTTACGTGAGAGACTTCTTTCGATGTTTGTTCTTCTTTTAAAAACAGTTTCTTTGACCTTTAGCGAATGGCAACGTAAAATGCTGCTTAATAATGGGCGAGATGTTTGGAATCGTATTTACGGACGGACAGTTAACTAGCGAACGAATTGCTAAAAAGTTCTTTGGCAATAAACGCCTGCTACGATTTTTTGTTGTTGTTGTTGTTGTTGTCGCTTCACAAGATTTTTATTTTTACATTTTCCTATCCACCGACGAAAAAGAACCTTGACATTGCTGTCGAATGGTCGATGAACCGTCCAGATATTAATGATAACCACACGTATATACGTAAATTCGTTTATAATACGCTTCTTGCTCTTCTTCCTCAACTTCGCAATAATCGCAATAATCTAATTTAATTAAACGTCCAAAATGGAGCGATCTTTACGCAATTGAACGCGAAAACTTCCTATTGCAGTAATTCGTTTAGTTTTCGATTGAATACGAAATGATGCGTATGAAGAAGGGAAATAATCAAAATTCCTCGTAGCAATCGAACGAAATCAATTGACTTATATAACAAAGAAAAATACGTTGTAATCGTGTAATCGAAACGTTCGATCGAAGAAACTGTCTTCTTTGTTCTCGTATTGTGCAAGTTAAACGAAATTCATCAATCAAAATTGTTACGCTAGTTGAATTCAATTTAAATTACCACCACGAAATAATGGACGCACGTGCACCGTTCAGTGACAGTGCTGGCATCCAAAAGAAAACTAAACGCCCCATATATTCGATATTAATCGATTTAAAAGCGAGTCGATTTAATTATTTATTATTATAGAAAAAGGAGAGGGTCCTTTATAATCAATAAAACACTGTAGTTGGTTAAAAATTCGCTATATTTGTTGAAATTAATCGGCAACTTCGCGTGTATTGTGTGTTGCCGATAGCGTTATTATGACAATTGTCATTTCGATAAACGTCAAATGACATGTTTTTAGTGCGTGTGGAAATGGCAGAGAAATATAAATAATAAACGCAATTATATAATTATACATGCATATATAAAACACGTGCTAATGATAAATAATTAATTTGTAATACTTTTTGTAACCCAACCGAAATTACATGGTAAGTCAGCTAGTCGATAACTTTGCGTTTTTATGATTTCAATAATAATCTGGAATGGGTGCACAGGCGATCTTAACGAAATCCTCGTACTTGACCATACTGTTATTGTTCACGTTAGCCTCGCGAAAAATGCGATCGATCTCTTTCGCCGACAAGCACTCGCCCCAATTCTGTAACATTTGTCGTAGCTGTTTGGCGGAAATCGTTCCGGTATTGTGCGGATCGGCCGCTTTGAAAGCGTTCACGATTTCACGCGGTAGATCTTCGGCGCGCGAATGCACGTGCATCACCTCCAAGAAGTCGGCGAACGTCATTTTACCTTGCTGCGGAAAAAAAAACAACGAAGCAAATGAGGAAATCGATGAAAGACGAGGAGGGCGAATGGAGCTTAATTTACTTTCTGCTTGAAGTAACCGACCAATTCGGAAATGGTCGGTGCCAAGCCCAAACTCCTCATGATCACGGTCAATTCGTCCAGCGATTTTATGTGGCCGGACCGCGCGAACAAATAGAAACATTCCCTGAATTCTAACGTATAGGAGAAAAGTTATGTTCGTTCACTGATAAGCGAAAACTACAATTAGAAAGTATCGTTTGCAATAATTACCATCGATATCCTGCTCTTTAAAGTACCTCGCCTAAAACGCAAACGTAAAAACGTTAAACTGAGCGATTGTTCTGTACAGTTACTTAATATTTACCATCTTTTAACGATCGATATGTAAATACGCTTTGTTTGTTATGATTATTTGTTTCTTTTTTTTATAACGTAGACATACGTGTCACCTGAAATCGCTGCTGATTCTCACCTGTAATTGGTAATAATAATAACCTACCTGTACAAAAAAAACTGTATATGCGCAGCTCGATACCGTTGGTTGCGACCGGTTTCTATTTATAACGAGTTTAAAATTTCCATAAACGAATGCAAAACCACGATTGCCAAGTGTTAAGAGAAAAGGCAAAAAAAAACAGCGTAGCAAAAAGTTGCGGAAAACGAAGATGATCTTTCGCAACTTCCTTATCAAGGCCTCGTAGTGTAAGTTTACGTCTTTTCACGAACAGAAAAAGAGAATCACATCGGGTACTTTGAACTTTGATCTCGTTGATAGCAAAAGAACATCGTCGTTCATAAATTAACGATTATTTATTTAGTCGTTTAATTTGTGAATTAAACATCAGACGGCGAATTCGATAGTCGAATCGGTCGTAATAGAAATCTCGCTCTTCTGGTTTCCCTTGCTAATTCCTTGTTTTTTTTTTTTTAATTTTTTGCTTGCAGATCAACATCGAATGTGACACAATTATGAGGTGATAATCGGCAAACTCGTGCGACCGAAACATGGCCTCTTCCATGAAGAGCCTAAATGCGAATGACAATCATACGAAATTGAACAATACCGAGATCGTGTTGACCAGTTTATGTGCGGGAGCGATTGCCGGCGGTATCGCGAAGACGACGATCGCGCCGTTAGACCGCACGAAAATTAACTTTCAAATCAGGTAATGTAAGTAAATTGTTTCAATACGAGCACACGTGCGCGTTTATGTCATCACATTTCGCTTGCTTGCGAATTAATCGTACTAATTAATTCGCTATTGTGACGCGATTCGTTTTGTAGCAATCAGCGTTACTCGGCGGGCAAAGCGGTCACGTTCCTCATAAACACGTTCAAGCATGAGGGTTTCTTCGCACTGTGGCGCGGTAACAGCGCCACGATGGCCCGCATCGTACCGTACGCTGCCATACAGTTTACCGCACACGAACAATGGAAAAAGATCCTCAAGGTGGACAATAAAGGGTAATTTTAGTTGGGTAAAGTTAAAAACTTCACCATTTAAGCATTTGACACTGCGTCGTGCATAAAGGAACAATTTGCAGTTTGCCAGAATGTTTCATACGTGTATGCATAACTACTTGAAGCGTTTATTATTGCATATGCTCCCGAAGCACCAAATTGTTGCTTAAATTGCTTTTAAGCTGAGTCAATATGTTAAGTAACTTATAAGTCAATTTAGAGCACTTTTCACAGCATTTTCAAGAATGTTAGTAAATCTTGAATTGATCAAATCAATAGTAAAGATTTTCCTTTGTTGTCAGCATTGTGAATTTAATTGCCATTTGCTTTAATACCAAGCCATCGCAAGCATTTAAACTATGCGCCATAGTTTTATTCATTTAACCCATTAATATTGATTTAATCTCGATGCTTTTAGGAAATCGCCGGTGAAACAGTTTATGGCCGGTTCGTTGGCCGGCATCACGTCGCAATCAATGACGTATCCGTTGGATTTGGCACGTGCACGGATGGCCGTCACGCATAAGGACAAATACCATACGTTGCGACACGTTAGTTGACCGGTATCCTAATGAAATTATTAAACGAATCTAATTTGCGAATAATGTCCGCGCACAGGTGTTCGTCAAGATTTTCAAAGAAGAAGGTCTGCGAACGTTTTACAAGGGCTACATCCCGACGGTGCTCGGGGTGATCCCTTATGCGGGCGTGTCGTTCTTCACTTACGACACGCTCAAACGCTACTACAGAGGTATCCGCGCTAACCCAATTGAATTTGTCGATGTTGATGTGTGATTGTTGTATTTAAGAGAAAGTGAGCGATTCGATTGGACCGGTGCCGTCGTTGGGTTTCGGTGCCGTTGCCGGCATGTTGGGACAAACCAGTAGCTATCCGTTGGACATCGTACGGAGACGAATGCAAACCGATACGAATAACAATTACACGACGATATTGGAAACGTTGAGGAAGATCTATCGGTAACGCAAGAAATCGAATCGTCACCAGTCGCGTCTCAAACGGCGTTTCTTGTTTTAGGAACGAAGGAATAATCGGCGGCTTTTATAAAGGCCTGTCGATGAACTGGATTAAAGGGCCGATTGCGGTGGGAATCAGTTTCGCTACGTACGATTCGATAAAGGACTCGCTAAGGAACATCATGTCCAAATACAAGTACTGATACTTGTTGCAATTCTTTGTCGCAAACGAAGACCAAACGGAGATAATAATTTTATATATCATAATGAATGATGGTAGTAAACAGTTCAGTCGCCGCAATAGAGAGACGATATTTTTTTGTATGAATCTTATCGAGTTTTTTTTTATTATATTTTGTTGTTATAACAAATTTTTATACTACAAAGCAAAGCGCGTCAATTGTTGTACATATATTTATTCTTGTTATGGATTGTTATACATTTGCAATTTACAATTAAATCGACTAAAAAAGGAACTCCTTCGCGCTTTTAATTGCTTAATCTTTGTCGATTTTAACGAACTGCAAATGCAGCGGCGAGGTGCTATCTAACAGGAAGCTACGATAATGAAATTCCAATTTCCTCGGCGTCTGATCCGTATTACGTACATCGAAGTTCGTCACGATGCTAATTAAGGCGATTTGCATTTGCAACATTGCGAATCGTTCACCTAGAAGTAAAATTGCCAATTACACTTCTAACGAATCGATATCGAGCAACAATGTTTACCGATGCAATGGCGAGGACCGCTGCCGAATGGTAAATAGACCAAGTTCCTCATCTCGTCCTTGTCTTCCTCGAATCGGTCCGGGTCGAACGTATCCGGATCCGGGAAATATTTCGGATCGAGATGTAGGCCCAACAGCGATATGTAAATTGGCACGCCTTTTTCGATTATCAGATCGCTATCGGGCACTTTATAATCTTCGATGCATAATCGATCCAAGAACGGCAGAGTCGGATACTTTCTCATCGTTTCTACAAACAGATTATTTTAATTCGAATTTCAATGAGGCATAGAGAGATTTCAATGGATGTTTGAGCTTTAATTGAATCAATTCTTAATCGAATTCGAATTTCAATCAACTTTTGAGCTATAGTTTAATCAATTCTTAATTGAATTCGAATTTCAATGAATCTTTGAGCTTTAACTGAATCAATTCTTAATTGAAGTCGAATTTCAATGAATCTTTGAGCTTTAATTGGATCAATTCTTAATTGAATTCGAATTTCAATCAACTTTTGAGCTTTAATTGAATCAATTCTTAATCGAATTCGAATTCCAGTGATATGCAGAGAGATTTGAATGGATCTTTGAGCCTTAATTGAAACAATTCTTAATCCAAATCGAATTTCAATGAAATTGATGAGCGCGATCTCAATAAATTCCATTAAATTGATTGCGTGGAAACACCATTAATTATAGCTAAGCACCTTTTATCACGTTATTCAAGTACTTGATCTTGCCGACATTATCGTAATCCATGCCGTCGGCGCCGTTCGGAATGACGCGCTCGATCTCGTCGCGTAACCGCTTCCGTATGTCCGCTCTGAAGGACAGCTCGTAGAGGGCGCAAGTTATGGTTTCCGTCACCGTTTCGAAACCGGCCGCGAAGAATTGAAACGCAGTGGCGACTATCTTATTTCGATCTACGCCAGAAAAAAAAAACATTTTGGTTTTTGGTACGTTACACCGAAACGACGCTCTCACATTTTGCAATAATCAAACGTTTACGAAACTTTCGCGCAACAATGGCAACAACTTCAAATAAACGTACTTTATGAATGAGCGATCAAAAAGTAAACCCTAAGTTGGCAACGTCAAAAGTATTGACTACCATTGGACATTGACAAAAGGCAATGACGTTGACAAATGTCAATTTGCTACTTAATAATGGCCACATTTTAGTTGAAGAAGTGAAGAAGTTTTTGCTTTTGTGAAACTTTTTCGGCCACCTTGCCGTTTGGAAACACGCAAACGAATTTACCTACATCCGACGATTCTTGCATCTGCATGAGAACGTTAACGAGATCCGGCTGCGTAACGTTCGCCCGCCTCCGTTCGGCCATCGTGTCCGTGACGACCGCCTCGACGAACGCGTACGTCGCCGGATTGAACAGTTTCAATTTGAACAGCGTGACCAGCGCCGGGGCGAAGAAGTAGCAACTCATTTGGAACGCGCGGGCGACGTTCGTCTTGTAGTCTTTCATCAGTTCGATGCACGCGACGAACTCGTTGTTCGGGTTGCGAAAGGCGGCCGTCTCCACGCTGAAAATGCTGTTGATCAACGATTCCGCCACGTAGTCGTACACGATCCGTTTCGGGCGATCGACGGCGACGGCGGCGACGCGACCGCCACAACATTCCGTCGCGATGTACTCGATCAGGTTGCGGCCGGCGCGTATCGAATAGGCGGTCATCAGTCGCAATTTGTTCGCCGTGAAGATCGGACTGGTCGTTTGGCGCGAGCGGCGCCACAGCGGATTGTTCGCCGTCAATAAGAAATTGGCGGCGACCGCGTCGCTACGCGCGTCGCTCGCGATGTAACGGTCGGCGAAATGTTTGAAGTCCTTCACGCAGATCCGCTTGATCAGGTGCGGATCCTTGACGAAGAGCGCGGGTTTGTTTAGGACCCACGTGCCGCGGAATCGACCGTCGCAATCCGCGTAGATGCGTGCGAATTGCGCGCCCATCGATCTCTTGAACGCGAACAGTTCCACGAAGAAGCCGAACAGGAAGTGGGACTTCGCGTGCGGCACGTTGCGTTTTTGCCAATAGAATAGACTGTCTTTGAACGCGAGGGAAATTAATATCGCCAAAATCAGTATTAAGAGCCACATTGTTCGATTATTCCGTGCGGAACTTTTTAAGAAATTGCTAATATCACAGCTGTTGCAAAGTTGTTTGTTAATACTGATAGAATCGCGAAATGTTGACTGAAACTTTTAGTCTGTGCAATGATCGTATTTAGTTGTTGTTACACGTGCAATCGTAAAGGAAAAACAGGGAAAAATGTAGATAATATGTTTATTTTTTTATTGCATTTTTATTACTGATGTACATTCTAAACTGCGTCGCATTGATAAGTGTGTGAATACGCGTTCTGTTATTCCTAACAAATTGGCATATGCAAATCTAGTATTAGTTTGAAAGAAAATTACTCCTTCGCAGTTGAAATAACATTTCAGAGAAAGAAAAACTTTTGCGCACGATTATTAAGATATTTAATTCGCACGCGAATTTTGCATTTTCTAAATTCTTCTAGGCTTTAATTCCATTCCAAAAATAATTCATTCAACTATGCGCGACGATAAATCGAATTGAAAGAAACTTTTAAAGAACTTTTAATACAGCTAGAGCCATCTCTGTTCGAGTAGATGAGCTATGCTTTCCGAATATTTCGATATTTAATTAGTTACTCGGCTCTAATTAATTATTTACGTATTTAATAAACCATTTTCATGTCTCCAAATGGGTTAAACTGTATTTTGTTTACTTTATACAATAATTATAATCTCATAAATCATTATAAAAGTGACAATCTGTTTCGACCAGATGCGCAAACAATTTGAATGTTTCCCATCAATTAAATGCTAAAATTAAATGGATTGCCTCGTTAATTAACCTAATTGCTTTATTAAATCATATTTCTTCGCGATCTCAACGATTTGAGTCGTAATTTGATCTCTCAAAGTCCATGATTAAAGGTGTGAGCTTCATCATCGACTAGCTCTTTAACATCGATTCACGAATAAATGTGCAAATGGCAATTTCAATAAACCCGATGGAATTTCGCAAATTGCAACAACGTGAACTATTTGAAAGTACATGCCACCTACGGCAACAACAATTGTCGTGTCGTTACTGTTAAAGAGCCAATTGAATTGCAAAAATGAAGTTCAAGGATTTCATCTGCTAATAATAATAATAATAAGAGAATAATCGTACCACCGAGCCCAACGTCCAAGGAAACCCGGAGAATTATTTAGACTTGTTAATCTAAATTAATCGATTAATAATAATAATTAAATGCAATTGATCTTTTAGCATATTATTACTATTACTATTGCATACGGGACTGCAAATTAAACGATTCGCATTATGAAAACGCTAAACGATAAATAATTAATCGCTCGATCAAGTCCGCACGCATACACTTTAAATAATTTAAAATCCTTTCAAATCTTTTTTCCTTTTCATCATCGTCCCTCGTTCCCCACAAGCGCAAATAGCAGGGAAGGTAAGCGAGATAAAATGCGAGAGGGAAAGAGAAAAAAGAAGCGAAAAGCGATACTATTAATGGCACTCAAGTGTAAGTGAATGATATGCGATAATGAAAAATCCAGCCG
This sequence comes from Hololepta plana, assembly GCA_963695495.1. Classification (NCBI taxonomy): domain Eukaryota; kingdom Metazoa; phylum Arthropoda; class Insecta; order Coleoptera; family Histeridae; genus Hololepta; species Hololepta plana. Next base: position 11,187,379 of record OY968836.1, read on the forward strand.
AGTCATTCTTGTAAAAGTCAACAAAAAATCAGGTTATTCCATTTGCACAGAAAGTTATTGCGTTACGTCACAATCATTATTATCATTTGCACTTTGCAAAACCGATATACAGCGCGTCCCAACGGTACGCTGAGGATCGTCGACTTTAGATCGAAAAGGAAGCATTTTCCACATTCGAAGCTGTTTAAAATATCAAAGTTTAATAACCCATAAAGCAAAGCTCGAAAAAGTTTTCATGAAATTCCGGCAGTGCAAAATCTTCGCCAATTTATGCTTCAAACAACAAAAAAACGTTGAACTCTCTATCTCAAATAATTCCGGAGATATATGCGACTTTCCACGAGCTTCCAAATGACATTTTCTTCGGGAAAACTCCCCACAACTTCAAAACGCTGCGTTTTTGGCTATCTGGTACTTCGAATAAACTCCGCTTAAAATCCGATAAGGAATCTAAAAATGCATCATTTCGTTCAAAGTAACGCAGCAACCATCAATTTCCGGTCAATCCGGAAGTGCGCCATCTTGAAAACAATTTTCACGCTGTAGTCCGACGCGCGGGAAAACCTTTTGATCGAAGACATTTTCGCCTGAAGGTGATTTTCACTCGTTCTTTGGTTGACGACTCTCCTACGAACCGGAAATTGAACGCTTGCAAAAGTCCGGTTGATGACAGAAAAATGGGAAAAGTTTCGAATGACTTATTGGTTTGTTGTTGTTGTTGTTTGTTTTTTTCGCCAACACTCTAATGCTGTAAGCGTCCGTTAACTTGCATCATTTCGCAGACGTGCAGAACAAAACAACATGAACGTTGCTAAAAATACGAATGCGAATCGATGGGATAATTAAAAACACAGACGCTCGATCGTCGCTCAATATTCGCGCAATTACATAATCAACAGGTAACCGCGCGAATCTGTTGCTTCGCCAATTTCGTACCGATCGCATTGTCGCTTCGATTGAATCAATTAATTAAGAAACGAATGAGTTAATTGCAATAACGAGTGCGCGCGTGATTTAACCTTCGCTGAAATCGTATCGATTTCTTGGTAAGTAATCTAATAACCAGTGGCGTAGAGGCCGAGGCTAATTAATAAAGGATCCGCTCGTGTCTCTGACTCAATTCCCCCCCCCCCCCCCCCCCCCCCCCGCCGCCGTTCGGGCGAGTAAAAGGCTGCTTTGATTTCCAACGCGAGAAATTAATCTAATCGGTCGATCGCTGCGAAAATGAACCAAACAATCGAAATTAATTAGCGCGCGAGCGGGAGAAATCGCGACCTTCGTCTTAATTCATTTGCAAGACGGAAAACGAGACGCCGTGGATATGGAAAATTCGCTCGTGTACCGAGAAACAATCGGCGGGGCAAAATCGCAAGTCGACCGCAACGAGTGCGAAAAATTCCCCCGCAGCCAATTTGCAAATTTTGCGATTAATCATCGCCGTGCCGTTCTAATTGTTCGCCGAAGCCGTTTCTTTGTCCATGTTCTTCTTTTTGCTTTCGCCTTTCTTCATCGATTCTTCGCCCCATTTCCCAAGAGCCTCTTTTCTCTCTCTCTCTCTCTCTCTCTTCGGATAAAAGCCACCACTACTTGTTGCAGAAACGATTCCGCCCGCCACTTGCCAATACTCGAACCGTTACCACGGTAACGTCCTCCTCCTCGTCCTTCGTCGTCGCATCCGCAATAAAGTAAATGGATTGTGCGAATCCGACGGTGCGGAAAGTGGCCGGAGAGACGGAGACCGATGGAAATTTTGCAACGGGTAGAAAGCGACGCGAGTCCGAATGGGATCCGATTCGGATTTTAGCGAAGCCTCTCCAACGCACTTGATTTATGGCGGAAAGCACTTTATTCGATGACGGCGATGATGATGATTTTATTAATCGAATTTCAAGTATCCATCGGCGATGATAAATCAATTATTCGCATTGTTCTCGGCGGTTGGTCCAATTCGCGCGTTGCACGGTGCGAATTTTCCAATTGCGATCGATCGATTCCATCGGGCTACCGTTTGTTTCGCGAATTAATTCCGTTCGGGATTTCTTGCGGTCGATCCGTTCGACGAATTATTACCCAAGATAATTATGATTAATGCGCTACTGGATTGAGCAAATGTGATGAAAGAGCGAAAGAGAGAGAGAGCGCGAATTTGTTTACTAAACAGTTCGAAGGTCAATTGTTTTTATTTATTTTTTTGCTCATTCGCTTTCGTTATTCTTGATAATATCGCTTCGCACTGTGGAAAACAGAAGAACGAGGACTCCTTCAATAAAGAGGGAAAAGGTTCAATGACAGAAGCGCGAATGGACAGAAGGCTGAGGAATGGCAACGAAAAGCGGAAGAAGTGGCCGTCGTCGATTAGCAATTAAGCCAATTACCGCGTAATTATCGACTTCTTGTCAATGGGCGATCGCAAACGATTTAGCGGATTTCATTACGTTGGTGCTACCGACACGTCGATCAACTTTTTCGTAGATTGCGTTGTCGTTTTGACAGCAATTTGACGTGGCGGTAAGTTCAAATCGCCTCCGGCCGATGCTGCGTGTGTGACGCAACGATTTGTAAGCGGGTTCTGTCGTAACTAATGTTAATGACTCTTATCGTCATGTCGATTAGAAGACGCTTGTAATCGACCTTCTTTTTTTTTTTTTCGTTCATTGCGAGCAATAACAGCGATAATGCGTTCGAGCGAGAGTCGCGGAGAAATTCGGGTTTTGCCCGTTTTCGTTCTCGCTACCAACGAAATGAGTTTCCCCTCGTCGTTCTTCGTCGCTCTTAAAAATAATAAAATAATTGCCACTGCACGTTATTATGATTGCATTATAACAAAGTTAATGGCTCGAAAGCTTCGGCAACATCCTCGTCGTCGTCGTCGTCGTCAGGAGTTAATAACTAATCGATAGCGTTGGAGAGTGTTCGGTGGCTGGTAGCAAAGAGTGGCAACAACCGTGTGCATCATCAGCCAACAACGGTCGACACCCCACTTCTTCGGCCGCACGGATTAGATTTAAAAGGCGGCCCCGGTCGAATTGTGCGGCACAGTCGTCGACGCGAAGAACAAATTCGCGGCGTTTAGAGAAGACGGTTCGAGCGGTTGAAGTTCGAAAGTTAAAAAAAATAATAAAAAAATTGCCAACGAGCAAGAATCGTGCGAAGAAATCGAACGGGGGACCATCGCAAATTCGCCATCGTCGATCTGGGTGAACGAAAAAAAAAACGATCCAAATTGCAAATAAGTTTGATTAAAATTCGCGGATAGAGGTAAAACTTTCGTTTTCTTAACACTCGCCGATCGTCTTCGCGGGGATTTACCGTCTAAGCGATCAATAACGCCCGCTAACTAATCCGAATTAACGATGATTTCTGGTTAGTGCACTCGCTTTGCGAATTCGTTAACGTTCTGCATGCGAATTAACGTCGTCTTTCTTCCTGTTTGTGGTCTCAAGTTCAAGTTTGCCAGAAACGAAAAAAATAATAATAATAATAATTAACCGAAAAAAGGAACCTGTTTCGCGATCTTCTACTTATTTGCTTGCGAATTTGATACTAATGCCAATTGATTTATTTTTAGTGTCTTCTTTTTTTTGTAATTCGAACGCCTTTTCCGTTCCGTTTTTCTTTTATCTTCGCAGAAATGGACGCGGCCGGATTCAAGGATTTCGCGAAAGAGATGGTGGATTACGTTGCCGATTACCTGGAGAACATCAGGGACAGGTAACCGTGACCACAAATTCTTTTCAATCATTTTCCAACGTTCACGCGTGGATTTTGCTTTAAATCGTAGTTCAGTTGTTCATTCGCGCGTGGAAATTCCCTTAATTATCGCCCAATTATTTCGCTTAGTTAATTGTAATTATTCCATGGAAATTCCCCTAAACGTTTCTATCAAAATATCCTTAAATGATCGCTCAATTATTTTGCTTCTGAGTTGCTTTATTCATATAAAACAGTGTCCTTGTTATTCCATGGAAATTCGCTTGAAATTTCCTTGGATAAATAACCGTTCATCTAAAATTCCCCTAAATTATGGTTCCGTTGCTTTGTTCGCGTTGATAATTTTTCGGGGAAATTAAATTTCAAACGTCATTTTCTGGTGGAAACTTGAAATTATTCCTGAAATGTCACATTTCTCCTCAAAAGCCCCAAAAATGTCACAATTTCCGCTGAAATTGTCGAGAATCGCTCTGCGAATGTCTCATTCCAATTTAACATGCGAATTATTGATGTTTCCATTGAAATTCACTTGAGTTTTATAATGAGCAAGTCATAAACCAAGAGAAACGAAAATCCCCAAACTTATCGTTCAATTCCAATTGCATTTCCACGCAAATTGAAATCAATTGAGTTACACGCAGCGTAAGCGAATTAAATTCAATTGCCTCATTAATTGAATCACAATAATAATCATCGAGCCATTCATTCGAGTAGCGCACAATCGCCAAATCAATTTAACCCTCGTAAAAAAAAAAACGTGCGCGAGACCTTAATCAATCGCCACCACTTCGGGGTCCTTCCTTGTTTCATTCTTTCTATTGTTAATCTCCACTAGACGTGTCCTGCCAACTGTTGAGCCGGGCTACTTGAGGCCGTTAATACCGGAGAGCGCGCCGGAGAAACCGGACAAATGGGAGGACGTTATGGCCGACGTCGAGCGGGTCATTATGCCGGGCGTAAGTTCAATCTCGCACCTACGTAACAACGACAACAATTTTGCCATTGTCTCGTTCTCGTTTCTTCTTCATCAGGTGACCCATTGGCATTCGCCCAAATTCCACGCGTACTTTCCCACCGCCAATTCCTATCCGGCCATCGTGGCCGACATTCTGAGCGGCGCGATCGCTTGCATCGGATTCTCTTGGGTAAGTCGAAAAGAACTCTAAAACTATGTCTTTCGCTAATTGCAAGTCTACGTCCTCGCCAATCGCGTCGAATTCGCCTTTTCGTTTTTGGGGCCGACCGTTTTTTAGGTAGCTAGCGAGCATACGAACCGAAACAGTTGAAAGAGAGCGAACGTTTAGGTCGCGGAGGCCTTGCCACGGTTCAAATCTAATTCGATCGACCTCAATTAGCGCGATCGCTAAGGTCGACGGTTCGCGATTATCTTTGCTTTGCTTCGTTCAATCGCATCAATTACCGCGCAAAGAAAACGTCTTTTGCAACAAGCGAATCGCGAACACGTCGCTCAACTGTCAACGGCGCGCGAAACGTCAAGGGATTTAATTTCCGGCCGCGCGATTGCTCATTTCCGGCGCGCGCGAACTTTTCGCGCGCTCGTCAAACTAAGCCAAACGAAACGAGCGAACTAATTAATTGCGAAACGGTTTCGATTCGAGCGGATTATTTAGAGCGCGACCACCTTGATTGAGAAACTTGCGAAATTGCTTGCCGCATTATTGCAACACGGACAGTTTCGCACGGAGATACCGCGCGAGCAAAAAACTTAAAGACAAAAAAAGGCAAATTGATTTTTGCCTTTTTTCTCGTTCAGATTGCGAGTCCGGCATGCACGGAACTGGAGGTGGTGATGTTGGACTGGTTGGGCAAGATGCTCGATTTGCCGGCGGACTTTTTGGCCGTTTCCGGCGGTAAGGGCGGCGGCGTGATCCAGGGGACGGCGAGCGAGGCGACGCTGGTCGCGCTGTTGGGCGCGAAAGCGCGCGCCCTTTCGAAGGCGAAGGACCGCTATCCGGAGTTGAAGGATGCCGACATCGTCGCCAAATTGGTCGGTTACACGTCGTGTAAGTACGAAAGCAAAAAAAGAGAGAGAGAGAGAGAGAGAGAGAAAAAAGACGAGGGAGGAGATTGCGATCGTAATTGGTATCGTTTGGCAAACGGCACGAAGACGGTCGTTGACGGTTTTTGCAAGATCGGTTAAATCGCTCGCGTCTTGTCTTCGGCGTGTGCAAAGACGAATTTTTAAAAAAAATTTTTTCGCTCATTTTCTGCTTTAGGCCAGAGTCACTCGTCGGTGGAGCGGGCCGGTCTCTTGGGCGGCGTGAAGTTGCGTTCGCTGCCGACGGACGAGGATTATAAGCTGCGCGGGGAAACGTTGGAGCGCGCCATCAAGGAGGACCGCGAAAACGGCCTCATACCGTTTTACGTATGGATTTTAGAATTCTTTCATTTCTGTCTGCTACCTTTCTAACGCCACTCTCATTGCCCTAATTAATTTCACCTTTCCGCGCGTCACTATTATTTTTGCCCGTTATTGGATTAATGTCGGGCGAATTGGATTAAGGTCGCGCCTTCTGATTCGAAGGATGGATGGATTTATTGCCTTGTCATTTTAATTGCGGCAAAGAACAAGAATGTGCTCGTTTCATTTGCGATTTGTTTTTCTATTCGATCGTTGAATTTGCAAGTTACTAATTTTGCGTTGGTTTTCTTCTTGGATTAATCGATTATTTATTATCCTACTGACGTCATCGCATTTTCGAACGGTTATGCATCTTTCAAATCGCATGTTCACATTGCAATTTCCGTAAATTACCTTTCAGTTGTCATCTTCTAATGGAAGTTTATCAAAATTTTCAGCAAATGCCACATTTATAATGAAAATTCCCTAAATTATGGTTCAATTACTTTTTCAATTGGAAATTCCTCAAATTACTTTCCATTAAATTTTGTCGCAAACGTCATTTTCTAGTGGAAATCTTCCAACATTTTCCTTAAATGTCGCATTTCTATTGAAATTTCTCTAAATTGTCGTTCAATTAGATTTTTGAATTAGAAATTCCTCGAATTACTTTCTAAATTCCACTAAATGATGTCGCAAATGTCATTTTCTAACGGAAGTCACCCAAAATTGTCCTCAAGTGTCCTCATTTACGGAAATATCCCTAGATTATCGTTCGCTTACTTTGTTTCAACTGAAATTTCCCGAAATTATCGCTCAATTAGTCTATAAATTTCCCCAAATTATGTTTACAATTAATTGTCAGTTTGCCTTAATCGTCGCATTTCTAGTGACATAACCGTTAATTAGGCTTAAATTATTTGGTTTCAATTAGATCATCCTCTAAATTATCGCCTAATTTTTTATCTTATCGGATTAATCAACGTTTAATCATTTGTTTATCACGACGATTGGCGTCATCGCGCTTTCGAACTGTTACGCAACGAATTGTCGATCGTTTGAGGAAGCGATTCGCACGTTTCTTATTTTGCTCATCTGCCTCGCTTCTGGATTCCTTAAATTAATTAATCGACTAATTAGTTTCAATGCCAAGCGCGCGATCTTTTTGATTACCACCTCGCGAATCGTCCGCATAAATCCAGTTATTCAAATTAAGCAATGAGACGATCTCGAGCAACGACAAAAAATCCGCTTCACTTCAATCCTCTCAACACTTGAGCGAAGAACGCCTCTTGCGCTCCCCCGCCGCGCAATTGCCTCATTGCTCCCTCTTATTTCTCGTTTCTCCCCCGCTTCCAGGCGGTGGCAACGTTGGGCACGACGTCCTCGTGCTCGTTCGATCGCCTCGACGAACTCGGCCCCGTGTGCAACGCGCACGGCGTCTGGTTGCACGTGGACGCCGCTTACGCCGGTTCCGCCTTCGTCTGCCCCGAGTACCGCCACCTGATGGCGGGCGTCGAACGCGCCGACTCGTTCAACTTCAATCCGCACAAGTGGATGCTGGTGAACTTCGACTGTTCGGCGATGTGGCTGAAGGACCCGTCGTGGCTGGTCGACGCGTTCAACGTCGACCCGTTGTACTTGAAGCACGATCAGCAGGGCGCGGCGCCGGACTATCGCCACTGGCAGATACCGCTCGGCCGGCGGTTCCGCGCGCTCAAACTCTGGTTCGTCCTCCGTCTCTACGGCATCGAGAACATCCGCGCCCACATACGGAAACATATCGCGCTCGCGCACCGCTTCGAGGCGTACGTGCGCGACGACGCGCGCTTCGAGATCACCGCCGAGGTGCTGATGGGGCTGGTGTGCTTCCGGTTGCGCGGCTCGAACGAGCTGAACGAGACGCTGATCAAGCGGATCAACGGCCGCGGCGTCATCCATCTGGTGCCGTCGAAGATCGACGACACGTACTTCCTGCGGCTGGCCATCTGCTCGCGGTTCACCGAGCCGCAGGACATCGATCGGTCGTGGAAGGAGGTCAGCGAGACGGCGGACGAGGTTCTCGCGCAGGGAGCGAAGTAAGTTTGCGCCGATTCCGAGGGGAAGGAAGCCAATCGACAATCCGGGGACGTTGACGAGGGATCAAAATGCCGCTTCTTCACCGTCGTTGTTGTTGTTGTTGTTGTCGTCGTCGTCGTCGCTCTCCTTCTTTTATTTTTTCCGTTTGAAACGTTACCGTCTATCTGTAAATATTGTTCTAGTTTGTAGGTACGGCGCGATCAAAAACGAAATCGTTTGCGGTTGACGTTGACGTGGACAAGCGTCGGTTGCCTGCCAAAGTTCGGGCGATTCGCTTTCGATCGTGCCGTACGAAGAAGCGTTTGCATCGATGCAATCTAATCCGTGTAATAATAATCGTTAAGCGTTAGATTAATTTATTTGTTTTGTTAAATTTGCCGGACAAGTATTGAATAAATTATTATCGATAATAATCGTTCGGATCGATCGAAATCCGCTCGTCAGCACTTGGGCGGCGGCCCGCCGAACTTTTGCGTCAGCTGAATGATGCGTTCCGCCTCGCGGATGCCGCTCAGCCGCGCGCCGTGACACGTGGAATGGTGGCCGGCGCAGGTGGCTTCGCCGGCGAAGAACAGGATCGGCGGCACGGGATCGCACGGGCCCGGCACCGGACACGAGAGGTCGCACTGGTGGCCGACGGTCGCGTGCGTCGCGAGGTAACTGTGCGAGCCGCAAAAGTACGGATCGCCCGCCCACTTCGACCGCAATATCGTGCACGGATACGGCAACGACGCGTCGCCGGTGAACTGCCTCAAGATGCGCGTCACGTCCAACGCGATCTGCTCGTCGGTCGCCTTCTCCATCTCCTTCGCCTCCGCGCCGGCCACGTACGCGCAGAGCACGTGCCGACTGCCGTCGACCTCCTCCACGTGGCACAGGCCGCGCGTCCAGTCCTTGCGATTGCTCAGTTCGTCGCGCGACCACCCGAAGTTCACGTTGCCCTCGTGCCACAGCCAGAAGGGCCGCGCGTAATCGAGGAAGATCTTGTCGACCTGGCCGTAGCCGAGTTGCGCGATCGCCTCCGTCTTGTCGTTCGGCAGTCGCGGGCAGAAGAGCGCGTCCGCGTTCCGCTTCAACACGCCCAGCGACACGGTGACGACGCAATAGTCGGCGGCGAACTCCTCGCCGTCGCAGCACCGCGCGATCACGCGCGGGCCCCCCTTGTTCGCCGCGCCCCACTGCACGCTCGACACCGGTTTCGCGTAGCGGATCGCGCAATCGGGCAGGTCGCGTATGATCGGCGAGAGGACGCCGACGAAGCCCAGCGGCACGCTCACGTTGCCGCCCGGTATCCGCACGGAGCTGCCGTAATTGTCGGCGCTCACGTGCGACAGGTCGTCGCCGCAGCGGGCGCGCAAACAGTTCGTCAGGCCGTACATGACGCGCGACGCGTCGTACCGCTGGTCCTCCGGGTAGCGCTCGAGCTCCTGCGTGATGCGCAGCGCGAGGAAGTGCATGAGGGAGCCGTGCGACTTGCCGCAGCCCATCGTGAACAATTGGTTCGCCTCCGTCTCGATCTGGTCGAAGGTGCGGTGCGCCATCAGGCTCGTCAGGTGGTCGATGCCGCGGCCGTCGCTCGTGCACCAGAGGGTGCGCGTCGCGTCGTACCGCGGCGCCGGCGGTTGCAACAGGCCCTCTTGACACGCGACGTTATAGATCGGATTGGCGACGCTCGCGCCCTCGATCTGTTGCGCCCCCATCTCCGCGATCACGTCGCCCAACCAGCAGGAGTGCACTCTGCCGCCGGGTCTGAAAGTGGTCGCAAATGGTTACTTGGCGGTTTCGAAGTTGTCGAGCCTCATGGGGTGTGATCCAACATCAGATCACGGTGATCGTTCCACAATAAAAAGATTCTGATCGCAAGGATCTCTCAACTAAAGGAAGGAAGTCTCTCTGTCTGAAAGAGATCGGAGATGGTTACTTTGAGGTTACGAAGTTGTTGAGCCTCATGGGGTGTGATCCAACAACAGATCAGATCACAGTGCTCGATCCACAATAAGAGAAAACGATTCGGATCACATGGGTCTCTCAACAAAAGGAAGGAAGTCTCTCTGTCTGAAAAAGATCGGAGATGGTTACTTTAAGGTTACGAAGTTGTTGAGCCTCATGGGGTGTGATCCAACAACAGATCAGATCACAGTGATCGTTCCACAATAAAACGATTCGGATCACATGGGTCTCTCAACAAAAGGAACGAAGTCTCTTTGCCTGAAAGAGATCGTACGCCAGAAGCGTAATTAATCGATCGCAGATGGTTACTCTGAGTTTTCGAAGTTGTTGAACCTCATGGGGTGTGTCCAATATCAGATCACAGTGATCGTTCCACAATAAAACGATTCTGATCACCAGGATCTCTCAACTAAAGGAAAGAAGTCTCTCTGTCTGAAAGAGATCGGAGGTGGTTACTTTGAGGTTACGAAGTTGTTGAGCCTCATGGGGTGTGATCCAACAACAGATTAGATCACACTGCTCGATCCACAATAAAACGATTCAGATCACATGGGTCTCTCAACAAAAGGAAGGAAGTCTCTCTGTCTGAAAGAGATCGTACGCCAAAAGCGTAATTAATCGATCGCAGATGGTTACTTTGAGTTTTCGAAGTTGTTGAACCTCATGGGGTGTGTCCAATATCAGATCACAGTGATCGTTCTACAATAAAACAATTCGGATCACATGGGTCTCTCAACAAAAGGAAGGAAATCTCTTTGTCCGAAAGAGATCGTACGCCAAAAGCGTAATTAATCGATCGCAGATGGTTACTTTGAGTTTTCGAAGTTGTTGAACCTCATGGGGTGTGTCCAATATCAGATCACAGTGATCGTTCCACAATAAAACGATTCGGATCACATGGGTCTCTCAATAAAACAAAAGAAGTGAAAGAATATTGATCTCTCTCTTTGCCTCACCTATCGGTCGCCTCTAATATCGTGAAATTATTGATCCCCGATTGTCGCAATCGTTGCCCGGCCGATAGACCGGCGATACCGGCGCCGATGATCACTACGGCCGGCTGGGCCTTGCACGGATCGACCATGTTATCGGGGATCGTGCACACTTGGTACTTGGACTTGTCCGCGAACCGTTCGACGGTCGTGTGGATCGTACGGGAGACCGTTCGATTGAAAGCGAGCAGATTTAGACGACCCATCGTTTGCGATTGATTACGGGAATTTCCACACAATGATTTGACGAGTAATTGAAACGTTTCGATGCGATCGATCAAAAAATTTGGAAAGTAAATGATTGTCTCTCTGACATTGATAGTTTTGAGCCCTTAGTCACTATTGCGAATTTAACGGGTTATCGCATGAAAGGAGTTTGTGAAAGTTCGTTTTTTTTAAGTAAACGGGCGGGGAAATGATCGATAGTTTTCGGCGAGAAAAATGCTCTGAGGAACATTAACTTCGAAAGCTTCGTCAATTTTGATTCCTGTACAAACGATTTTGCCGAGGTGTAATATTGGTTGACTATGTAATGCAAAATTGAGTTTGGTTTATATCAACCAGTGAATGAATCAATGGCCCTCCTGTGAAAATGCAAAAAATTTAAAAAAGACGCAAAAAGCGCATGAATCTCAATGTAAAATTCACAATAGAACTCTAATTAATCGATCCCTAACGTTTCTTCCCTTAATTAATCACTTTAAGTGTTCCAAAATACGCTTATTGCAAATTGTGCGAAAATGCAAAAGTAGAGAAGGGTCCCCCCTTCTATAAAAGTGAAAAATTGGAAGAAAAGAAAAGCCTCAAAAAGTGAATGAATCTTTATGTAAAATTCACAATTGAACTCTAATTAATCGATCCCTAACGTTTCTTCCCTTAATTAATCACTTTAAGAGTTGCAAAATACGCTTATTGCAAATTGTGCGAAAATGCAAAAGTAGAGAAGGGTCCCCCCTTCTATAAAAGTGATAAATTGGAAGAAAAGAAAAGCCTCAAAAAGTGAATGAATCTCTATGTAAAATTCAAAATTGAACTCTAATTAATCGATCCCTAACATTTATTGCCTTAATTAATCACTTTAAGGGTTCCAAAATACGATTATTGCAATTTGTGCGAAAATGCAAAAGTAGAGAAGGGTCCCCCCTTCTATAAAAGTGAAAAATTGGAAGAAAAGAAAAGTCTCAAAAAGTGAATGAATCTCTATGTAAAATTCACAATTGAACTATAATTAATCGATCCCTAACATTTATTGCCTTAATTAATCACTTTAAGGGTTCCAAAATACGATTATTGCAATTTGTGCGAAAATGCAAAAGTAGAGAAGGGTCCCCCCTTCTATAAAAGTGAAAAATTGGAAGAAAAGAAAAACCTCAAAAAGTGAATGAATCTCTATGTAAAATTCACAATTGAACTATAATTAATCGATCCCTAACATTTATTGCCTTAATTAATCACTTTAAGGGTTCCAAAATACGATTATTGCAATTTGTGCGAAAATGCAAAAGTAGAGAAGGGTCCCCCCTTCTATAAAAGTGAAAAATTGGAAGAAAAGAAAAGTCTCAAAAAGTGAATGAATCTCTATGTAAAATTCACAATTGAACTATAATTAATCGATCCCTAACATTTATTGCCTTAATTAATCACTTTAAGGGTTCCAAAATACGATTATTGCAATTTGTGCGAAAATGCAAAAGTAGAGAAGGGTCCCCCCTTCTATAAAAGTGAAAAATTGGAAGAAAGGAAAAACCTCAAAAAACGAATGAATCTCTATGTAAAATTCACAATTGAACTATAATTAATCGATCCCTAACATTTATTGCCTTAATTAATCACTTTAAGGGTTCCAAAATACGATTATTGCAATTTGTGCGAAAATGCAAAAGTAGAGAAGGGTCCCCCCTTCTATAAAAGTGAAAAATTGGAAGAAAAGAAAAGTCTCAAAAAGTGAATGAATCTCTATGTAAAATTCACAATTGAACTCTAATTAATCGATCTCTACTGGTTATTTCCCAAAATTCACCAAAAGTTGCAATTAAATTGTAAAACGCGGTTGAACCCAAAACTAAGTTTCGTCAAACAATGCGAATTTTTTCCATATAAACTAGTTACTCCTTTAGGTGGCCTAACAAGCGAAATCGCGTCAATGGCTTGTCGTGAAGACATACCAAAGTTGGAACGTTTGTTTGCGCTAATAAAACAATCTCCTTTGCAGTAATCTTTCTATAAAATTACTTTTTCGCCCTGATCCAAAAAGGAGGCCGTTAGAAACGATAAATTTTCCGACTGTCATTAACGTCTTCCTAACATTTTCTTTTTGCAAACAGAAAACATGCGAAATATTTTAATCTTTTATTCGCGTTTAAAATAAACCACTGAAAAAATTCCATCGCACCGATAAATAAATAAATAGTTTCGAAGAAACGGACATCAAACGACCGACTTTTCATTAAAGCATTTATCGCTCCGATGATGATTGCCGATGATTATCTCAATTTGGCACGCGGAAGGAATTTCGCGTTTCGTCGATTTAATTGCGCAATTTCTATTACTTCATTTTACGCTTACAATTGGTGCATCGATCGTTTCTCGTCCCTCGTTCTTGTACGTTTCTTGTTTGCTCTTTTGTTGTTGTCGTTAACAATTTGGTCAGAGACCGACCGAAAATAGAATCCGTCGAGCGGAATGCGAACCGTTCGAATGCCCGAATTTTCAGGCGCGCACAGTTGGAATTTTTCCTCAATAATAATAATAATAAACTTTGAAAAAAATAAAATAAAAAAATAAAAACGCGAGCCGAACGGAGAAAGAAAATTCGTTTGCGCGCGCCTGCGTGCATTTGCGTGCGAATATTCTTTTCGAACAGGTAAATGTGCGAGAAAATTATACACAACTCAACATTCACCAACCTCAACTCCAACGGCACCAATTGTCGGACCTTCAAACAGAATTAAATGCGACGATCGCAAGAAAAGTTGCAGTAACTTTCAACTCTTTCATCGCCGACTCGAAACTCAACAATCACCGCGCGGATTCGTGAAGTTCAAGAGCAACCGCAGAGGAAAGTTGTAAACAGCAAACGAGTGGACGACAAAAAGTGGTCGAAAGCGAAACGGATCCAAGGAGACGATCACCGGCAATGGAAGTGATCGAACAGTCGTCGATCCCCTTCATGGGCAACGGCGAGGACGGCCCGAAGAAAAGCACCGTCGTGCAGGAGATCCTCAAGGATTCCGTCAGGCAAAGGTAGGCATCCCCAGAATGAAAAGCGCTTTGTCACCACAAAAAAAAAAGTTTACCACAATGAGAACGAATCTCCTCTCCAACAGATTGAATTCGGATTCGAACGGTTCGTATTCGACGTTTTTGGGCGGCGTGTCGACGATCACGGATTCGTTGCTGTTAACCTCGGCCGCATTGATCAACGACCGCCTTCTGGAACAGTTCAACGTCACCTGTTTGATCAACGTGGCCGCCGAGTTGCCGGACAGTCCGATCGATCGCGAGACGATCGATTATCGCAAGATCGCGATATTGGACGATGCCTGTGGCGCCGATTTGGCGCAATATTTCGACGAGGTGGCCGATCTCGTGCATAACGTAAGTGTTGTTCGGTTCTTTGATCTTCCTCGTTTCATCGCGCTAAAGAGAAACGCTTCGATGAGGATCCGTTGTGATTCACGTTTTGGAGTTAAGGTGTGCCGCCGAATTATTACTTAATAATGATCATGATCGTTTTGGCAGCGTCTACGAACGGCGGCGGATATTAAAAGAAAACGTCGTAAAGATTACAATTATTATTGCTGGGCGGAATTCTTTTCGGTGCCGATATTAAAATATTTTGGCAGCATTCCGTTAGTAGATGGTGAATCATCGTCCGTTTGGCTATTTTCTCTTTTCAATTTTTGCACTCGCACCATTCATCTGAAAAAACGAAGAGAAACTTTAAAATAGTTGCTCATGTTGTTGTTGTTGTTGTTTTCTTTTTTTAATTTTGAACCGTGACATTTATCGCAAAGGGTTTGGATGAGCGTGCAAAATTATTGCTAAAGTATGACACAATCCATCTACTTTTATTCATTCTGAACCAAATTGAGACTAAGCGTTCAATTAAATTACTAATTAAGAATTAGTAAATTTAAGTTGGCAATACTGTATTCATATCGTTTGTTTAATACTGGAAACGCAAACAAAATTATAACTAAATCGTCACTTCCAAACTTTAGATTCAACTTTCCAAACTTTAAGTCAAGTTTGCTACAGTTTGGATTCAGTTTTCTAAAGTTTATATCAAGTTTTCTAAAGTTGAATTCAAGTTTGCTAAAGTTCAGAGCAAGTTTGCTAAAGTTAAAATCAAGTTTGCTAAAGTTTAGATCAAGTTTTCTAAAGTTGAAATCAAGTTTGCTAAAGTTCAAATCGAGTTTTCTAAAGTTGAAATCAAGTTTGTTAAAGTGTAGATCAAGTTTTCTAAAGTTGAAATCAAGTTTGCTAAAGTGTAGATCAAGTTCTCTAAAGTTGAAATCAAGTTTGCTAAAGTTCAAATCGAGTTTTCTAAAGTTGAAATCAAGTTTGCTAAAGTGTAGATCAAGTTTTCTAAAGTTGAAATCAAGTTTGCTAAAGTTCAAATCGAGTTTTCTAAAGTTGAAATCAAGTTTGTTAAAGTGTAGATCAAGTTTTCTAAAGTTGAAATCAAGTTTGCTAAAGTGTAGATCAAGTTCTCTAAAGTTGAAATCAAGTTTGCTAAAGTGTAGATCAAGTTTTCTAAAGTTGAAATCAAGTTTGCTAAAGTTCAAATCGAGTTTTCTAAAGTTGAAATCAAGTTTGTTAAAGTGTAGATCAAGTTTTCTAAAGTTGAAATCAAGTTTGCTAAAGTTCAAATCGAGTTTTCTAAAGTTGAAATCAAGTTTGCTAAAGTGTAGATCAAGTTTTCTAAAGTTGAAATCAAGTTTGCTAAAGTTCAAATCGAGTTTTCTAAAGTTGAAATCAAGTTTGTTAAAGTGTAGATCAAGTTTTCTAAAGTTGAAATCAAGTTTGCTAAAGTGTAGATCAAGTTTTCTAAAGTTGAAATCAAGTTTGCTAAAGTGTAGATCAAGTTCTCTAAAGTTGAAATCAAGTTTGCTAAAGTGTAGATCAAGTTTTCTAAAGTTGAAATCAAGTTTGCTAAAGTTCAAATCGAGTTTTCTAAAGTTGAAATCAAGTTTGCTAAAGTGTAGATCAAGTTTTCTAAAGTTGAAATCAAGTTTGCTAAAGTTCAAATCGAGTTTTCTAAAGTTGAAATCAAGTTTGCTAAAGTGTAGATCAAGTTTTCTAAAGTTGAAATCAAGTTTGCTAAAGTGTAGATCAAGTTCTCTAAAGTTGAAATCAAGTTTGCTAAAGTTTAGATCAAGTTTTTTAAAGTTTAAATCTAGTTCTGTAAAGTTTAGTTCATGTAAACAATATCAATTAAAGAGAATTTCTCGCTTCGTCCA
Organism: Hololepta plana; assembly: GCA_963695495.1. NCBI lineage: Eukaryota > Metazoa > Arthropoda > Insecta > Coleoptera > Histeridae > Hololepta > Hololepta plana. The sequence goes on from OY968836.1 coordinate 11,203,938, forward strand.
ATATTGCCAACGTAATTTCACTACTTTAATACGAAATTTAATTGAACGCCGGGTATTTTCGTAAAAGTTTTATGTGCAAATTTTAATTAACCAGGAACTTATTGCTCTGGCCCTTTTTTAACGCTTTCAAATCGTTGTAAGAAGTAGTCGTTTGCGAATTCTATTAAAATCTCCTCTAACATAAACTTGCACACATTGTGCGCCTTTTCTCTGTTTCTTTTTCCGTTCAATTTTGCACAGTGCAATAAACCATTTGGCATTAATTATGCTGCCACGTTGTGCAATTGGTCCGTTGGATAATTGAGAAACATTCTAAATCGAGACGCGTTTCCTTTCGATGCTTGCTTCGCGATTTGGAATTTATTTTTCCCCTCGGTATTTGAAAAATGTTCAGTCTTCGCCGTTGGCCGATCCACATTAGCGAAAGAGAGCGAGAGAGTATCTATTAATAACGCATTCTTTATTATAACCGATGCAATTCCATTTGCTCCACACAAATAATAACAAACACTGTGTAAACTCGGACGGCGACGAAGAATGCGCCGCCAGTATTTTCAGAAGACCTAAATAATTTTCAATTAACAACGAAAAAAGAATAACAACAACCATATGCATTCTTGGAATTCGTCTTTAAAGCCCGAACTGTTGAGTTTTCTCTCGCGGCAATCGAGAGGCGCCCCGATTTCATTCTATTTAGCGAACGAATAATAAATAAAATCGCAAAGAATTAACTTTCACTCTTGGTTGCATCACTCATCGAACATAACAACCGAAATTTGCATACGAATAAACAGAGTGCTGTTTAGTCCTTGGGAATCGAGCCAATCGGTTTCGTTTTTGTTTTTTGTTTTTTTTTGCGACGCCTAATGATGAGGATCGTTCATTCATCGAAAATAATATCATTGGAAATCTGTCGTTTCGAATTTCGCGCTCGAATTTGCCGAAAAGTTTCGAATCCTCACCTCTGAACTTGCTGAAAGGAAAAACGTTTTCGCCATTTATTCGTTTTTGGCAATTAGATTCGATTCATTACATCGTCAACATGTGCAAATAGGTGTAAACAATAAACAAATAGATCGTTGCCAAATTTAGAATGGTGTTTGTTGCTTAAAATAAGTCCACCGGTTTGCGGTAACGTCATCAACGACGCACTCGATTTCTAATCTTATCATCTGCGAATCTTTTTACGTTTCAACATTTTGTTATGACCGATTTCATATAAACAAAGTCTCGTCTGTGTAAAACCTTATCCAATCAGTTTAAAGTTTAGAAAAATTAGTTAAACCTCAGAAAGCTTTAAGTAAACTTCGGAACGTTTGCTGAATACTTGATAGAAACTTTAGAAAAGTTGAGCTTAACTTTGGAAAACTTCATTTCAACATTAGAAAATTGTATAACCCCAGAGAACTTTAAGTAAACTTTGGAAAGCTTGCTGTAAACTTTGAAAACTTCAGCTAAACTTTAGAGGACTTGATCTAATCTTTCGACAGCTTGATCTAAACTTTGGAAACTTCATTTCAACATTAGAATATTGTCTAAACCCTAGAGAACTTTAAGTAAACTTTGGAAATCTTGCTGTAAACTTTGAAAACTTCAGCTAAACTTTAGAAAACTTGAGCTAAACTTTGAGAACTTGATCTAGTCTTTCGACAACTTAGCCTAAACTTTAGCTTTAGAAAATTTGATTAAACCCTAGAGAACTTCACAAACCTCGATTGAATCTTTAGATACTTGACCTAAACTTTGAGAAAACTTGATCTAAACTTGTAAACTTTGTGATTCAAACTTTGGAAAACGTTTCCATTCATTTCATATTTTCTTCCAGGTCTCCTCCGAGGGCGGCACCACCTTAATCCATTGCGTTGCGGGCGTGAGTCGGTCCGCGTCGCTTTGCATCGCGTACCTAATGAAACATCGCGGATTAACGCTGCGGGACGCGTACAACCACGTGAAAGCTCGTCGACCGATCGTGCGGCCGAACGTCGGCTTCTTCAAGCAACTGATCGACTACGAAGCGCAATTGCACGCGACGAACACGATCGCGATGGTCTACAACGAGCACCTGAACCTCTACATACCGGACGTGTACGATTCGCAGTACCGCTTCCACGGCACCGGCTGCCGGAAGAAGAGCGCCGACGACACTAGTCGACGTTGAGGCGAATTAATTGCACTTTTACTTTTTTCGTGTACGGTTAAGTTAAATTTATTGATTAAGATTTTCGTCTTGGTATTACGATTAGTATTTTTTATGCGAAAGTTGAAGAGGACGAGTGAATGGGTTTGAGACGAGAGAGCAAACTTCCGAGGGACCAATTATTGCTGTCGTACGTTTCCTTTTGTTTTTCTTTAATAAAATCAATCGAAAATTGAAGACATTGTTTGATTCCCCGACGATTCGCATCCAAAACCGGGCGTCGAGTTCGTAATTTTGTCCTGCGATGCAGAAAATGTTTCGTACGTTCTATAAATAATCGATCGGTGCACTTGACCCGTCGCGGAATTTTGTAAATCGTTTCGTTTTTTTTTTATTTTTAGCAAACATTTATTAATTATAAAAATAGCCCGGGCGTACTGAAAAATTTAAATCGCATTAATAATTAACGGTATGCGACCATGTTTGCGCTAAAGTTAAGCAATAAGGTGCGAAGGAAATGACAATTTCTCCGATCTAAACGCGAAAATTTCCAAATCGGGGTCTGGTATTAGTCGCCAAATTTTCCCTGTACAACTTCACGTACTGCTTTGCAACATTCGCAATCTGCGGGTGTATTGTTGGTTGCACTTACTGAAATAATTTTCAATTTTAATTGCGCATAATTGATTGCCGAGAAAGCATTTCCAAAAGTTTCGAATTGATTAGCATTTGATTAAAGTAATTAAACGATTTTGTTATTGAGCAAGAAAGAGAATTTCTTTGTGGGAAATAAATGAAGATCGCAGCGGAAACTTTTGCAGGGAGCTTCTCAAGAAAAAAATCCTTTAAGGATTTCCTCTGGAAAATAGACCAATTCGTTTGGGCTTGGAAAATACGTTTTTTTGCAATTCGTTGCGGAATTTGCGAAATCGACGGTATTTGAATACGAAATTGCGCCCTGCTTTAAGATGTAATAATATTGAACGCATTAATTGTCACGATGACGAGAGTGTAATTTATCCGCGTTTGTCGCAACAAAAAAAAAACTAAGAAATGGAAAACAAATAACAATTTGCAAAAAAAGTACAAAGAGTAAAACGTAGAAAATTGTGGAATTTCATCCGAGAGAATCTCATCGGCAATAATAACAACTTTTGCTGATCCGCCTCCTTTTTTTTTCTTTTTAATTTAATTCGCGAACCGACAATAATATTAATATGCAGAAATAACAATTTTTCTCTCTTCTTGTTGGCGAAGCCGTTGTCGTTGCCGTTGTCGTGGTGAGAGGGAAAGAATCCATTTAAATCGTTTCGATTCGACCGAAGGCCAATCAGTTTTGAATCGACAATCAAAAGGATTAGATTAGAAAATCGTAAGAAACGTAATTAGCAAAAAAAGAATAGAAAAATTCGGCTTTAATCGAAGATTTAGACAAACGAAATTCATTTCAAGCAACAATCGCAACGCAAGTGCAGCATCGAGGGACGAACAAGCGAGCAAGAACGAGGACACAATTGCGACCTAAGAAAAAGACTCACGCCAATTCGCTTCTTGTGTGAACATGTTAGATAATAACAATCAGCAATCGAAGGTAAAGAAAATTTACTTGGAAACCAAGAACAACAACAACAACAACAGCGCGAAGCACGTAGACTGGAAGGTGCCGGCCTCGTCCGTCGCGAAGAACTGCAAGAACTACATCAGAGGCATCGTCGATGATTTACATTTGGAGCCAAATCCCGATAAGAAAGTTATTGCTCTTTCTATTGGTGAGTCCATCATCATCACCATCGCCATCACCATCAATCGACTAACAATCATCCATATTTTAATAAAAGAGAGATTCGCTTTTTCACTCAAAAATAAAAATAAAAAAATAACCGGTTCCGCGATACACGCGAATTCAGGCAAAACATTTGACTTGCAAATTAGCGCTGAGGAGACGAAAAAAAATCGCTTCTTTTTCTCGCTTTCTCTCGGAGAAAATTAAAAAAAAAAAATAATCGAAAATCAAACAGGTGACCCAACGGTCTACGGCAACCTGAAGGCGCCGGCGGAAGCGATCGCTGCGATAGTCAGAGCGGCCGAGTGCGGCCGCTACAACGGCTACGGCCCGTGCGTCGGCTTCGACGCGATCCGCGACGCCGTCGCCGCCTATCTCTCGTACGACGGCGTCGCGCGGTACACGGCCAAAGACGTGATCTTGTGCAGCGGCTGCTCGTCGTCGCTCGAGCACTGCATCGCGGTGCTGGCGGACGGCGCCAAGGGGCAGAACATCCTGATGCCGCGGCCCGGCTTCCCCATCTATCGCACGCTGGCGGAAACGATCGGCGTGACGGTGCGCACGTACGCGCTCTTGCCGGAGAACGGCTGGCAGATCGATCTGCACGACCTCGAGCGGCAGATCGACGCGGACACGGCCGCCATCGTGCTGAACAACCCGTCGAATCCGTGCGGTTCCGTCTACGACGCCGAACACCTGCGCGACGTGCTGAAGATCGCCGCGCGGCACCAGGTGCCGATCATCGCGGACGAGATCTACGAGCGATTGGTCTTCCCGCACAAGCGCTTCGTCTCGATCGCGTCGGTCGATCGCGAGAGCGACGGCGACGGCCGCGTGCCGATCCTCGTCTGCGGCGGCCTGGCGAAGCGGTTCCTCGTGCCCGGCTGGCGATTGGGCTGGATCGCGGTGCACGATCCGATCGGCGCGTTCGACGAGGTGCGCGCCGGACTGAACGCGCTCAGCCAGAGGATTATCGGTAAAGTGGCGGTGATCCGGCTCGATGGACCGCGCGCGTTTGCTAACGTTTCCGCGTGCGATTGCAGGCAGCAACACTATAGTCCAAGGCGCCATACCGGACATCCTGCTGAAGACGCCGCAGTCCTTCCACGACGATCTGATCGACACGCTGCACGAGAACGCGACGTTGACGTACGAGGCGTTGAGGGACGCGCGCGGTCTGAAGCCGTACATGCCCGACGGCACGATGTACCTGATGGTGAAGGTCGAGCTGGAGCGGTTCCCGCAGTTCGCGACCGGCCTCGATTTCGTCGCGAAACTGATGGAGGAACAGTCGGTGTTCTGTCTGCCGGGCGACGTGAGTTTTTTTTCAACTCGCCACGTACATCGTTTGCATTTGTTTTCGTTCGTTTGTTGCAGTGCTTCGAATTGCCCGGTTTCATGCGACTGGTGATCACGGTGCCGGGCGATTTGCTGAAGGAGGCCTGCGAAAGGATGACGGAGTTCTGCGAGAAGTATTACACATGATGATGCGAGTGTTTTTTGTTTTTTTTTTAACAAAACAAACGAAACTCTTTTGCGATACAAACGCAGGCAAACGGACAAATTTATAACGTTTCATCTTGGCAATTTTCTTGTTTTCGATTTATCAAGCCGTACGTGGCGATTTTGTGTAATTTATTCAAATTCAAGTCGTTTGCTGCCGATTCGAACGGATTTGCATTTGAATCGCAAAAGAGAAAGAGCGAGCGTCGATGGAGTCGCGATGAGATCGATGAAGGAAACGGCAAATAATATAATGATAATAAGCAAACTGGTTTCTTTTATTTTCCACCACTTCGACAAACAAACAACTACCATTCCGTCGTGATATTATTCGTGCGATAAATTAATCGATTCATCTTAAATTAATTATTATTCGCTTACGTACAACGATTACGTCCGTTTTGTTATTTATTATTCCCTTCTCATTTAAATCGAAAATGTTTATTCCTCCAACAATAACAACAGCTAATAAGCAAACAAGCGACAATTTGCAATTCCAATCAGAATCGCGATCCACCGCAGCGATTGAATGCGAAATGTCGATTGAAATTGGGGCGAAACTTGACGATTTACGGGGAGCACTTCGAAAGCGCGCGATTCCTCGTTCAATGGATCCATTAATTTACTGCGCAGCTCAAATGTCAAAGTGGAATTCGAAACGTGCCTCGTGTGTTACGTCCGAGAGTTGTTGCAATTAATTGATTCAATCGAATGCAAATTAATTTCTACGAGATAATCGCCTGATTCATGAAAACTCGTTCTAGACCCGACGCACCGCGGCTAATTAATTGATTAAACGAGAAATTGTTTACCCTTGAGACTTATTTCCAAGCGACTCATTCAATGTCGCCTCGCCCATCCAATCGGACGATCTTCTTCTTGATTCGTTCTCATCGTGGCAGGAAAATTTAATGTGGATCGTAATTGGAATAAAATTCACGCGAATGTAGTTTTGGTGGGGCAACTTCGTGCTTTGGCGCTCTCTAGAGTGAAAATCAGCAACTTTATAGAACTTTTTCCGAAGAGGCGCTGTAGATTGAACCTTCAGGAACGGAAGTAAACCAAATTTGTCTTTCTTTAGACAGTATTAACAAAATTACAGTTGATAACTCGAAGGAAGTCACTTTTGTGGGGCAAGTTCTTGCTTTAGCGCTCTCTAGAGTGAAAATCAGCAATTTCATAAAACCTTTTCCGAAGAGGCCCTGTAAATTGAACCTTCAGGAGCAAAAGTAAACCAAATTTGTCTTTCTTAAGGCAGTATTAACAAAATTACAGTTGATAATTCGAAGGAAGTCACTTTTTGTGGGGCAAGTTCTTGCTTTAGCGCTCTCTAGAGTGAAAATCAGCAACTTTATAAAACCTTTTCCGAAGAGGCCCTGTAGATTGAACCTTCAGGAGCAAAAGTAAACCAAATTTGTCTTTCTTTAGACAGTATTAACAAAATTACAGTTGATAATTCGAAGGAAGTCACTTTTTGTGGGGCAAGTTCTTGCTTTAGCGCTCTCTAGAGTGAAAATCAGCAACTTTATAAAACCTTTTCCGAAGAGGCCCTGTAGATTGAACCTTCAGGAGCAAAAGTAAACCAAATTTGTCTTTCTTTAGACAGTATTAACAAAATTACAGTTGATAATTCGAAGGAAGTCACTTTTTGTGGGGCAAGTTCTTGCTTTAGCGCTCTCTAGAGTGAAAATCAGCAACTTTATGAAACCTTTTCCGAAGAGGCCCTGTAAATTGAACCTTCAGGAAAACCAAACCCAATTTGCCATTCTAAGGCCAATATTTACAAAGTTATAAAGTAGACCGAGAAAACGATAGAATTTCTGATCAAAGAAATCTATTGAATCGTCAACGCGAATTTTATGTTTACGCTTGTCAACAGACGAAAAATTATTAGTCCGCGCGTAGGCAAAATTTTTCGTTCTTGTCGATAAGTAATTCGCTAGTAAAATCAAACAGAAGAAATGATGGCAATGGCCACAAGCGATCGCGCGAAAACGGCCGCTCAATTCGTGCTGGCCGCCCTGGCGAAGATCGATAACGGCGCGTCGATCAACCGAATTACCGACTACGTTTCGCAAGAGTTCCCGCTGAACGAGAACAATTACAGGCATTTGATAAGGCGCGCGATCGATCGCGGCGTCGCGTTCGGTGCGATCAAGAAAGTGCGCAACAAGTACGCATTGAGCGACATCGTGCACCAGGTGCGAGAGTTCAAAAGGGCGCGATCGTCGCGAGGACGCGGCAACACCGTCAAGCGATCGAAGAAACGCAACACGAGGCGGAACAGGAAACCGAAATACATCCATCAACCATATTAATTCATTCGACGTAGATTCCTTTCGGCTTAATGTTTGTGGATGTAATTGCAAATAAATCAGTGTCGCAAAACTAATGAGAGAACACTAGCATTTTAATCCTGCTTCCGTTTTATTGTAACATACAAATGAAAAGAAATTCCAATATGAAAACAGATCAGAGGAAAATAGAATCGTACTGCAAAAATTAAATGGTAACAAGTTAAATTAGCAAAATAGCATCCAAAAAATGAGAACAAAAAAGACATTCTAATTAGTAATTCGTAAATTACGAATAAATTATAATCGATCCCTGTATTTTAATATTAGGAACGAATAATAATATTCCTCGTCCTTTTACTATAATACAAAAAAAATATGAACGATTTGAATTAGAAAAGAAGAACTGTATCTTAAATATTTAAAATATTATAGTAACTTTCTAAAATTAAATAAATAATTTGTATAATATACATAGGAATGCATTATTATTAGCAGGACAATGAGTCCTTGTCTTTTTTCATTATTGCCAATTAGCAATAATAATTGGCAATAATCTCGCTTGAACGAAATGGAAAATATCATTAAAATTCCTAAATAACATTCGATAATTAACACAATTCTTAAAATCATCAATCAATCACGATGATTAAAACTATCGGTAGAACAAGTAGCTTTCAAAAGAAAGAAATCATATAAACATTATTATAATCAAATATATAAATTTAAAAACGAATTTCATCTTACAGTTTGCACAAACTGTTAATAACAAACTTTTAAGGCACGTATTCGAATATCGTTCATCTTAACATATAAATTTGGTTAACAATTCAACGACATGCGAATGTCTGATTATAAAATTGGTTTCCGTTTTGGTGCGTCTGCCTGTTTAATCGATGCTTCATCTTTCACAAATATATAACCGCGAAAGATGGCCAGATATAAAAAGAGGAGTTTTGACGAGTTTGAAAAAGTTCCGATAACAAACAAACCGCCACGATCGCGGATCCGCTTTCGCGGAGTCGTCTCCTACTAAAATTACTTGGTCGCAATGAACGCGCGCTCGTTAACGCATCCCAGTTTCCGGTACGCAGACGAACAATTTGGCAACGGCGGTGTTGAACGCGCGGAACGCGTTCTCCAACCAAATCGGCTTCGTCGTCCACGCGATCGTCACGTAATAAACCGGTACGCCCAGCAGAATGAAAGCGACCGCGACGCCGACCTCCCACGGACTAACGTAGCACGGCGAGATGACGAGGAAGGCGCAAATGACGAAGAAACAAATCGGCAGCGCGATATTGACTTTGATCGGTCGGTGCATCTCCGGCCGTTTGTAGCGCATCCACAGCAAACCGGTGACGCTCAGCATTATGAAGAGCGCCTCGACGAACGACACGTAATTGAGCAACACGTAAACGTCCTCGATGACGATGTAGGCCAATGTTATCAGACACTGGAAAACCATAGATATAAATTAATTTAACCGCGTGCAGGGCGAAAAGGATAACGCACCATGAAAATGAGCGACGGTACCGGCGTCAATCGCTTGATGTCGATCAGAGCGATCGCTTGAGGTAGATGCCCCTGGCGCGCACCGACGAAGAACAGACGGGACGAGGCGAATATCGCGCCGTTCAACGAGCCGAACGTCGAACAAGCGACGAAGAACGGCATGAGGAAGGAGAACGAGCCGAGCATCTTGTCGCCGAACGTCACGGCGACCGCTTGCGACGCGAGGATCTCCTCGCGGCTCAACACGATGAAATAGGCGATGTTGGTGACGACGTAGATGATCGTCACCAATGGCATCGATATTAAAATCGCCCTCGGCAAATTCCTACGAAACAGACACAAATAAGTACAATTCGAAATGTAAAACGTTCCTGACATGTCATTAACAAAGATTTTTGCTAATACTCATCACAGCATAAATCGGTACATACGAATACGAACTGTTATCGTACTCTATGAACGTTCATAAAGTAAATCTTTGCTAATAAGATATCAACAGAAATGCTTTGTTCCTTTCATAAATTGCCACCAGGAAAACTGGCCTGATGCAGATGTTTGTGTACTGCATGATTTTCATGAACTTAATCTAAACCTATTCCAATCTATATAATTATATACCTATATGGATCTTTTAGTTCCTCCGTGACGTAATTCAAATAATTCCAACCGGAATAGGAGAATAGACCGGAATAGAAAGCTAACGCTATGTAACCCGGTTGCGTGTTGGTGCCGGCCATCGGGTCTTCGAAATGCTCGACGTGTCCGATGCACAGATAATAAATGCCCGCGATGACGATGATGATCAGTGCGAAGATTTTCGTCGCCGTGAACGCGTCTTGCACGCGCGTCACCCACTTCACGTCGTAGCAATTGATCACCGTCAATATGCACATCGTCATCGCCGCCAATAGACGCACCGCGCCGTACGGCGGATAACATGCGGGCCACAACGGTTGCAATATGTATTGGGCGAACGTGATCGCCGTGATCGCGTTCCCGGTCGGTACCAAGATGAACAAGGCGATCCATAAGTAGAGGAACGCCGGCAACGAACCGAACGCCTCGCTTATGTAAGCGTAGTCGCCGCCACTCTTCGGGATCATCGTACCTAAAAGCGTTAGAGAAAAATTTATTGAAACTGATAAAGTTGCGCGAATCGACGACGAGCGTGCTAAAGGTCGATCTTTGCATTCATTATTCAAATCGTATATAATATAATAGAATATACGTGGGATTACGATTGATCCAGTGTTTTCTTTATATAATTATAATAATATTTTATTATAATTCTTATCATCCAGCTACATATACCGGCTATAATTGAATTATAATAACAATGCTGTTGACAATTGGCTGAAATTGCATTATCTACTTCAAATCGCTCCCACATGCAATCTGGTTTCTGATAGTGCAGGTTTTCGAGGCGTTAATTACTGCATAATGATTATATTTACACATTGCACTTTGAAAATTGCTAAGAATAATTAGCAATCTTTTTCTCGATTAATGCCAAAGTCAACGTAACGATCTGCATTTCGTTTCCTTTTGTCCATCCAATTCCTGCAACCTTAAAAGGCATAATATAATAAAATTAATTGCAAAGATAAGAATTAAATTTATTCTATTCAAATGTTAATATAACGCTCGCGGTTTTGTCCCGTATCTTTTTTGCGTAAACAAATACGGTCGCAGACAAACATTTGCAAAGCGAGACTACGATAAAAGGACCCAATGGGGCTGTAAGAAACTTGTTTTCCATTCAATTGCGTCACACGAACAATGCCATAATTAAGAAATAAACGAATATCCGCATTGCAAAACGATTCGCCAAAAATTCGATCCTTTGCATTTAAAGTTCAATTCTAAAGACGAGCGAATAAGTAGCACAATGTCAACAGGTGGTCGGTCTTTAAATGATGCAATCCATCGCTCAATTTTACTCACCCAATTCGGCATAACAGAGCGCGCCAACCATCGACAACAAACCGGATAAGATCCATACGATGATCGCTTGTAGAACGGAACCAGAACTTCTTAAGACGCCTTTCGGCGAGACGAAGATGCCGGCTCCGATGATTATACCGACGATGATCGCGACGCCATCGATCAATGCCAATTCTTTCTTCATTTTGATGCCGCCGTCGTCGCTAGTCGAATGACTGTTCGACAACGAATTCACGCTTTTCGATTTCCTGTTCGACATTTTCGATTACTCGTCAGACGAATCTAGAACCGTAACATTTAACAATATCACTATCGTCATATGGAAGACAGACGGTTTTTACTAACGAATGTTATTGCTAAAAAACACGTGTGCACACGTTGACTTAATTCGAAACGCAACCAGTGAATGGTTGATACTGTTTACTCCACCTTTACATATCCAATAGTACAATGTGTTCTACTCCAGAGACTCGTCGACTTTACGCATAAATGTGAAAAGCTTCCCCACTCAACATCGAGGAATCTATTTCCTTCTCGCTCTGCTATTTCTTTTCGGCATAAACTCCTTTACACTTTCTCTTCTACCTGTATGTGTGTTGCAGCAATTAATTCTTCCGCAATCAAATTCACCTACGATATAGTCGAACTTTGTAAAACTCGCACAATCAGCGCTTTAACGTTAAATCGTTCCGTCTGCACATCAAGTGTGATTACATTAAATATTATTTTGTCGGCTCTTCACACAGTACAACGGCTAACGAAATAATTTACGTACCTCGATTCATTTTTCACCACGTTGACCCCCCAACATCCTGTCGATTATTTATTAAATGTAATAATCGCACCAGATGTGTGTACTGTATATAATAAACGATTATTAACTATAACAATACCAGATGTAAATTGATGAGGGACGCAAGAGATTGCCACCAAATTTCTTATATCAATAGCACTTTTTAAAATACATTCCCTCGAATACAATTACGAATATTGTCCATACTAACGCCTAAAATATAAATACGAAAATGTTATATTAATTATATCAACTGGCATTAAATGATTTTTCACTTTTGTTTTTCTGAACCCATACAAATTCAAATTCGTCCAACGAGAATTAATAAATACACCTCGCACCGGCAACCGTTAATACACGATAAATATCATTCTGAGAACTTTCTTCAAATGCTTTTTCTTCTATTTCAAAGAGGAAATACTTGAGTTGCTCAGGAATAAATCCCTGGGGACAATAATGTTAATTATTAGAAAAATCATACGTAAATTGCAGGAAATTGCAAATAATCCATAAATATTAATTTTTATGTAACAAACTATGTTATAATCAACATTACAATCGAAAGACAATCCCTTTATGTTAAATTGAAACCGTAATGAGAAACTTTCTCCATTTAAAAATCAAAAAAGCAATTTACTCAGTCAACCAACGTTACAAATCGGTTACAATGACACTTTTATCGGAAACGTCAAACGGTGTCAAACGTGGTTTTCTTTTGTTACAAGAGGTTATCCATCATTTATTTATCATCAATTTGTCCGATTAACGTTGAAAATGGACGACTTCGAGTTGCCGGATGACTTAAAGGATACCGTCGAAGTGATTAATTTAGATGACGAGGAGTTCAGCGACGGGAGCGAAGAATGTTTAGACGATATCCTCGATCAGCAAGAACTCGATTACGATGCGAACGAGCAGTCCGAGGTGAAGGATTTGGCCGAGGTGACGTTCTTCAAGCACAATAAGTCCGTGTTCACGTGCGATTTAAGCAAAGACGGGCAACTGGCCGTGACCGGGGGCGAAGACGATATGGCGTACGTCTGGTCGCCTCAGGATCGCACGATATCGATGGAGTGCACCGGTCATAAGGATTCCGTAACCGAAGTGGCTTTCAATCATAATGCCGAGTACGTGGCTACCGGCGATATGAGTGGTCTGATACAGGTGTGGTCGTTGAAAGAGAAGAAGTTGATTTGGTGCTATGAATGTGATGATTTAGAATGGCTGCAGTGGCATCATTTGGCAAACATTTTAATTGTCGGCAGTCAAGTGGGTGATATATACATATGGTTAATACCACAGGGTAATTGTAAAGTTTTAGCATCGTCTGGTACATCAACTACATGCGGTAAACTTTTGCCAGATGGTAAGAGTTTGATAGCTTGTTATGGAAATGGTCAAGTAAAATTGTGGGACATGAAAACAACAAATTTAATATGGCAAACAAATGTGACTGATGGTATTAGTATCACATCAATAGATATGAATAATGATGGTACATTATTTGCTGTGGCACCATCAGCAACACTTTTAAAGACAACAGATGGCAAGGCAATTGGTCAGTTATTGACTCAAGGAGAGACAGATGTTGAAGCAGTTGCATTTAATTCAGAGCTGAACATTTTGGTAACTGGTTCATTATCAGGACAATTATGTGCATGGGATGTCAATAAGCAAGCATTAAGGCATAGAGCTAAAATTGAATGTGCTGTAACAGTTTTGAAATGGTCACCAGGATACCATGTACTTGTGGGTGCTACTGATGGTGTGATTTATGTTTGGGATGTTAGAAATGGCAACTTTTTGTGCCAACTCACTGGACACTTGTCGGAAATATTAAGTTTCAGTGTATCAAAGGACCAATCAATGATGTTATCAACTTCTGATGATGGCACTGCCAAAATATTCAATTTAAATTCTATAAAAGAATGAATGTGTGTGATGAAACAAATTCCTTTTATATTCTCACATAATAAGCATTAAATGTTTTATGCTATTAAATGAATATATTTTGTATATATTGCGGCGAATTTACGAAATTCATCAAAAGTGTAATAACTTCTTGAATTATTGAAAACACTCTGGATGTGTTTGTTTTTATTGTTATTTATAAATTTTCGAAAACGATCTTCTTTGTAAAACTTTACAATTTTGAAGCAATCTATATAAATAAAGAAATTTATATATTAATCTTGGGAAATTTTATTTAACACAAATTTCAAACGTCCCTCCATTTCAACAATGTGAACTTCTTCATAATAGTGGATGACAAAGGGCTGAAGGGTTTATAACCTCTTTCGTATTCATAATGATCCAACTTTTAGTTGTGGTTTATTTTTATTGTTTGATCGTGAATTGTGATAATTGAAATGAATTGATGAATTTATTAAACAATATCTAATTCTTATCGCAACATCGCAAGTTAAAGTCCTTGATAAGAGCGAATTGGCTGATTTTGCATGCATCAGTGCCAAGTTATTTTTACTGCAATCGCCTTTTTATTAATTTAATATACAAAATGGATTTACTAGGATCAATAATGAATTCGATGGATAAACCGCCAACATTAACCCAAAAGGAGAAAGAAGTAATAAAAAGTACGTTTCGTGTGTTGTATAATAATCAATAATAAACTGTTGATATCTATTTGTAGAGAGGAAGGAGTATTTAAAGAAACGCGACGAAGTTGAAAAGGAATATTTGAAAAGATTCAAGGAAGACATTGAATCTAACATGATTAAACATTTTGAGAACAAAACAAATGTATACATGAAGTTTGCCCCCATGGATCACATTAAGAGGAGCATTGTGTAAGGCTTTCCACAATCATTTAATTTATTCTTTAAGAATCTAAACAAATCTTTTTGTTTAGGCATGAATTGGCTGAACAATTAGGATATGCTTCATTTGCTTTTGGAATAGATGGTGTTGATCGATATGTAAGAGTTTATAGAAAGGACAATTTGCCATGTGAAGATGAATTGGCAGCAAGAAGACGTGGAGATCCTTGGAATGAACAGATAAAGCAGGACCTGATTGAATCAGTATATTACTATCAATTATTGTGTGATTGTTTTATATCAAACATATTTTCAGAGAAACAGGATTAAAGTTGAAGAGAAACTGGTTCCAAAGGAAAAATTACAACCAACATCAAACTATAAGGATAAATATGCCCATATAATAGGGCACACAGCAGCACTGGAAGCTGCTGTGAAGACTGAAGTGAACAAAAGTTATGGTTTTGGTAAAACAATCTTTAATTAATCACAAGTCATAGAATTAAATTGTTATTTATATTCTAGTGCCAAGTGAGAACAAAAAGGACGTTCGTTCTATTGAACAAACGATGGCAGACATTAGGGCGAAGAAGCGGTTGAAAACTAGTCATACAACGGCCGAAGAACCGACCGATGAATTGGAAAAGTAATAACGGGTGTAATAGAATTAAATAAAATAAGAATCAGTATTTAAAAAATCATCAAAACGTTATATTTCATAATTAAATTGTATCACAATTGCCTTATCAGTCATACTGTACAGATAGTAGTAGAGAATTTGTACAAATCGACTATTACTAAATTGATTTTTGTCAAAACAAACATAATAATAATGAAGCTTGCAAGATTAAGTACAAACAGGAGAAAATGATAACCATCTTGCAAGATGACATTTAATGTAGAACGTTGAAGATTCGTCGACTTGAGAGTATCTTACTGGAATTAAATTATATCCAAATTAAAGCGAGTAGACTTAGTTATTAGAATTACAATATAATAATAATACTGTAATAGAACTTTAACTGAGATTAAATTGTGAAACTAATTATTTAAATAATAAAGTACTAATTAAATGGTAGCGTCGCTCTAATCAGTACTCGTTCATCGTACAGAAAATAAGAATGGAAAAAAGCATAAATCTCCAAATGTAAATATCAATCATAAGTATTAACTATCATTGTTCATTCCCGCTTGTTTCAACAATTCTCTCAATCTATTTATCTCTTCTTCTTTCATAGCCAATTGACTTCGCAACAATTTCACCTGATCCGATTCCACGAGATCGTTATTCGTTAATCTTTGTAATAGTGTTTTCGCGTCTGGTCGGTCTTTCGGATTCTTCGATACCAACTCCAATATGACGCTCGCCAAATTCGACGGTGCTTTTATGTCGTCTTCGGACAAGTTACCTTGCCTCAACTCCTTGATCCGTTGAACTCTTTCCATATCGGTCTTGAATGTTGATACCAACTCCAAGAGGACGATTCCCAGCGAGAACATGTCGCTCTGCGCAAAATTTAATTTAAACGTTAATAAATGCAAAACATTCGTTGGAGAAAAACGAATTTAAATTACCTTCGGATCGCATTTTCCTAACAATTGTTCCGGCGCCGCATATAATTTCGTGCCGAACGCCAAACTGTGTCGCGCACTTTGCAACGGACACGCCAACCCGAAATCGCCTAACTGAACAAGAAAGTGCGAATTTTCAACTTGCACAAATATATTACTCGGCTTGATATCGTGATGGACGATCTTCCTCGAATGGATGTACTCCAATCCGCTCAATAACTGTTTCAATATCTCCAGAACGCGCTCGTTGTTATCGTTCAATTCCAATAAACCGATCGGTACCAATGCGTTACCGATCGTGTCGTCGACCCGATGAACACTTATATTCCGTTTATCCAGCCACTGTTTCAGCGTCGATTGGCACAATGCCATTTGTATGTATAAAGTCGCCCACTTCGGATGATGTTGACCGTGGACGCGGATCCGTTCGATCTCGTCGACCGTGCAAATCGCGTTGCCGCCCTCCGATATGCTGCTACGTTTCTCGCGGCCGTTCTTCTTCGGCAAATCGTATTGCGTCGTATACGAATGCTGATGGTTCTCTTCGTAATCCTTACTAACGAAAACAATCTGAAAATCGGTGTTCTCGCAATTCGATCGTCTGATCAACGACGATTCCTCTTCGGTTATTGCGTGCGGATAAATGTAATCGTCACGTGTCTTCCGCGTCGCCAATACGGATTCGTACGTGTAACTATCGTTGGAAGCGCCCGTCTCGATGACATTGTTGGCAGTCGGCGCGCCCAATTCCAACCAGGCCGCTTTGTACTGCACGATGTTGGCGTGATTCAAGCTGGCGAACGTTTTCACCTCCGTCAAATAATTTCGCACCGCCTCGATGCCATCCGAACGGATAAAGATTTTCTTTACGGCATAATGAGTGCCATCCAGTTTATGTTTGACTTTAAACACCTGAAAATGAAAACGAATGATGGTTAATACCCAATGATTACAATATGAATTATTATTGAACTAACTTGACCAAATCCACCACCAGCAATATAATCGATCTCTTCAAATTCCCTGTAATAATGCGACCAATCGCTTGCGATTTCGGCGTTCAACGAGAACGCGTGTATCGGCTGTTTGCCACCGCTGGCCTTCATGAGCAATTGTAAGAACGCTCGCCCATATTGGCCGCGCATACCTTCGAATTCGACCATTTTATAACTTTCGTCGATTAATTTCATTTCGAACAGTTTGCCACAAATCAGTTCGTACAAGGCTTTCGAATTTTTCTTATCCTGTTCGTAGACGTCGCACAAGTTCTTCACTAACGATTCGATCAGTATACTTATCGGTGTGGTGATTTTAATTGGTTTCGCTAAACTATTCGCAGCCCCATTAGATATGTTATCGTCGTCGCTTTCTACGTCCGAATCAGACCTACCAGATTTTGCCATCTCGATTCATACAAATTAATATCATTAATAGAGAACGTTCTAGAAGTTAACATATTCTCGATACCAGGTACTACATATTAATAACTAAAAAAAGGCCGTTCATGATGTTCGTTGTTATTCTCCGATTAAAGCACATTAAAAATAATAACAATACACGTAGTTGAGCACAAGAAGGGTTTCTTAAAAAAACAACTTTGACTAATTATAACAATACGACTGGATGACGGTTTAGATTTTTTTGGTTGGTTATTTTTATCAGTTATCAGCTGATTATGGCACGATTTAAAATTAGGTTATTGGTCGGTCGCGAATTACATATAAAAAATTCATTTTACAACGCAAAGAAACCGTTGGGCAATTTGGCAAACGAAATAGTTACGAACCGTCCAAGTCAATTACCTCTCATGCGAAACGTTATGTAAGTGCGGAGGGAATTGCTGACATAATTTGAATTTGATGCGCAAACTTGCAATTAATTTGCCACGTGTAATGAATATTGCATTTTTCGAATAATCGGCCAATACTTGCATTAAATTTCACCATTTAATTATGGTATGATTGATAAAAATCCAATTGGAAAGGGAGTTTGTTCCAATAAATAAATGCGCATCAACTTAAAATCAAATAAAAGCAGGCAACCAACTTTTGACCTCGTACTGACATCTGTGACAGATCGAAAATATTCTCGCTAGAATTCAATTTGATTTATCACGCGTTGTCAAAGAGACGAGCGCCCTTTATTTTCGCATAATCTTAGAAAATAAATTTAAACGTCAAAATGATTTTTGTTATCACTGTTATGTTATAAATATTTTCGCTGAAAAAATATAAATTTCTATGTGCTCTGGCTTATCATGGGCAACTTTGTCCCAGTTACTTTGGCGTTCCTCCTAAATTTGTGCGGCGTTTCCGTGTTTCGAGAGCTGAAGACGCCCGGTACCGAACCGTTGATATCGTCGATGATATTTCTGACGGCCCTTTATATACTATTAATCGAGTTACGCTTGTATCCGACGGGATTACGAAAACTTTGGCGATGTGGTACCGTTTTCATTAATGTAAACGGACATAATAAATAGTAACGCAGCAATTTTGCTAACTAAACTAATTATATCTTTTTTCCGTAGTTTACAGTGGCCACGTTCTTAATGGAGCTGCTGATGAACGATTTCTGGTGGCCTTTGGAAGCCAGTTTCATCTTGTTTTTACCGAAAGTCGCCGATTTCGAGCAGCAAATCTTATCGCAAAGCGGTCTACGGATGAAGGGTGTCTTGCAAGTGTTACGTAACGACGTTGCAGCGATCGCAGCCAGTTACCTGTTGAGCCTGTTCTTCTTGCTCAGCAGCTTACACGCTACGCGAGTGATCGATTTGAGATTGTTAAAGTGAACGATGCGATTTCAGCGATCGATAAGGCGAAACCGATTTCACGTTGTTCGCACACATTTTTTTCAGATGCGGCCCGGGTGTCTTCCTCGGCGAGGTGGTCGCGACATTGCAGAAGATGAAGCGGCGCGCACTGAAATCGATCGGTTTGCAAAAGAAACGGGTGCGTTTCTGTGCCAAATTCGCGATCCCTCCGGATTTCGGCAAAGAATTCTACAATGAGACGCGTATGCCGACGCGACGACGTCGGAGATGCGATTAGAGTAATGTACGTGAATTAGTTTTTGCGAATGTTGATTACACTCTCTACAAAATTATGTTTTAAATACGGAGTAACAGTAATGAAAATTGTCAATTATTAAAGCTCGTTATGCTAATTTCAATGCTTTTAAAGGTTTTCTTTGTGTTTTCTTACGGTAATCGTAAAACTAAACGCGTATTCGAGTGTTGCGCTTTAATTCTTCCATTTGAAGTAGATTGCACTGTGTCCAAGAGATGGCACTGATTCGAAGACGAAATATTTTGGAATTGTCTTACAATAATGTAAATTGACAAATACGCCTCATTATCAATGACTTATTCAGTTAATCTAAAGAAAATGACATACTTGAACTGTAATAATTAATTTTTCAAAATAATGTTCTTGTACTCGTCATCTATGCATCAATAGAGAAAGTTATTCTTGTCAACTGACAAATGTCAGCTGGTCGTCAACAAATTGCATTTTGAATTTTGGTTCAGTATTTACAATAATTTAAGAAATTATGTTAAAATAATGGGAGTTCAAGGTTTGTGGAGACTTATCGAATCTACCGGTACGACTGTGCCTTTAGAATCTTTGGAGAACAAAGTTTTAGCTATCGGTAATTATAGCTGGAGTAAATTTCGTTTTATAAACATCTAACAAATTTGGCATGTTTTAATAGATGTATCAATTTGGATTCACCAGGCAATCAAAGGTTTCCAAGATGCTAGAGGTCATCAAGTAGCAAATGCACATCTATTAAGTTTGTACCATCGCATTTGCAAATTGCTCTACTTCAAAATCAAACCAGTGTTTGTCTTTGATGGTGGAGTGCCCAGTTTAAAGAAACAAATTATTGTAAGTTGCAATGTAGCACTAGCCCAATGTTTACAATTTCCATTATGGATAACATTATTTTGTAGGCAAAGAGATCCCAGTTGAGGACACAAAAGCTAAATGAGGCTAAGGATATTCATAAACAGTTAATCAAGACATTATTGAAACATTCTGCTGTGAATAAGATACTGTCCGAGAATGCTAAAGCCAAAATCTCCACATCAAGTTTGTCCTTAAAAAGGAAAGATGATGATGATGAAGACATATACAAATTACCACCAACCATTGAAGAAATACATTCATCAGAAGAGGAAGATGAGTTGGATGAGGCAAACGATTCCTTCACGACCGAAACGGATACAGACTCGTCTAGTCCGATCAAATGGGACATGCACACAATCGACGAGAAAAGTGTCCATTTCAAATCGTTACCAATCGAAATGCGGCACGACATTTTGACTGAACTGAAAGAAACGAGGAAACAATCGTCTTGGAACAGCATACACGAGATGCCGCGTCACGGTGACGGTTTCAGTGACTATCAGATGAGACGGTTACTGAAGCGGCACTCGGTTCAGGTGTCGTTGGAGGAGGTCAAGAAAGAGATGGGCGGATACTCGTTGTCATTAAACGAACTCGAATCAATATTAAACGATCAGGGCGTGATTACGAGTAATAAAGACGGTGCTCGAATCGCGTCCGACGAGAACGTTCGATATTTTCTCATCAAAGACGTGCAAAAGGCCATCGAGGACGCACAAAAAGCCCAAAAGGAAAGGGACGAAATGAACAAGAAAGAAGAAGCTGATCGGACAACCGAAGAAATAACAGAATCTAAAATGGATAAAGAAAATGAGAGCGTTGAGCAGGCGTTGAGGCAGATTTCGACCGAGTTAATTGAAGACGAAGAAGACGCGGAATTGGAAAGAGATTTACGAAAAGCGATCGAATTATCATTGCAAGATGTTCCGTCGACTTCGCAGAAAAAGGAAAACTTTCTCAACGATTCGCAAACGTCGCATGCAGATTTCGAAAGTAGCGAATCTGAAATAGACGATGCGAGTAATACGCTTTCAGCTGCTAAAAATTACATGATGGAATATAGCGGATTGTCGCCAAACGAAATCGCCAATATTTTACATTTGTCCAATGGCAAAAGGAAAGAAGTAATCGAAACGAGGCCGAACATTAAGAAACTGCTACCATCGAATGTCCAAAACGAACCGAATTTAAGCCCACCTGTTTCTCCAGAAAACACTAATCCTCTGCAAGACATTGACCGGCTTGAATCGAGCGAAGTAGTTGATGAATCGGTCCGCAGCGATTCGGGGGATGATGATTTTGTTGAAGTTGAGGACAATCGACAAGAAGCAAACGTAGAGCGTAATAATCATTTTATTGCTGCAGGTGGCACATCGAAGGAGAGTAAAAAGGATAAAGAGAAAGATAAAGCTTTAGAGATTTTGATAAACCCAAACGAGAATTTTAACGGAGGCGACGACATGTTTGCAGATATTTTTAACGTAAAAGAAAGCAGCAAACCGTCGAAGAACGATTCGTCAGTATCGAATAATGAAATAATTGAATCGAACGTTCATCTACCGGTCGAAGTAGCTGGACCATCCGATGAAAGTGAGACAAAGAACGACTCGAATCGTGAAGAATTGGCAAACGTTTTGCCGGTCGAAGAGAAGCAAATTGCGACAATCGATGATCTTCGATTGGTTAGCGATCAATTGGAGAGGAATCGCGACGAATTGATCGTCGAAAGAGAGATCAGGCAACGATTGGGCAACAATATCACCGATCGAATGTATCAGGAAGCTCAGGTATAAATGTTTCGATTTAAAACTGGTATATTTTTGTTACATTCTTGTCGTAACTCGGTTTACTTGTAGGAACTGCTGGAATTGTTCGGTATACCGTACGTCGTAGCACCGATGGAAGCGGAATCGCAATGCGCCTATTTGGACGCGATCGATTTAACCGACGGCACGATAACGGACGACTCGGACATTTGGCTGTTTGGCGGCAAAACCGTTTACAAAGATTTCTTCAACAACAACAAGAACGTTAAAGAATTCCAAATGGCAAACATCGAGCGCATTTTCAGTAAGCGTTAACTGCAGTCGTCCCGCAGTAGATTCTCCTTGTGGCGGTCCGTCCCATCCTAGATTACCATTATTACGAACGAAAAAAGTTGTCACAGTTTGAGTATCCTTGTTGCATTAATTTTAACAAATTAACTAAACATTCACTTTACATTTTTTGCTTCAGAATTGTCGCGCGAACAAATGATATTATTCGCATTATTGGTCGGTAGCGATTATACGAGCGGGGTGCAAGGTATCGGACCGGTAACTGCATTGGAAGTGCTCGCAACGTTTCCGCCGATCGATAAGCAACGGGCTTCGATCAGCGGATTGGAAGAGTTCCGTCGGTGGCTGATGGACGGGAAAAAGGTCGGCAGCGGTAGAACGGCGTTACGGAGTAAATTGAAAAACGTGCGACTGACGGATAACTTTCCGAATCGTCACGTGACCAGTGCTTATGTAGAGCCGACGATCGATAACAGCAAAACGGGATTCACGTGGGGCAAACCGGACGTTTACGGTTTGATCGAGTACGCGAACAAAAAGTTCGGTTGGAAGCGAACGAAGAGCGAAGAAATCCTCAAGCCGATATTGAGACGATTGAAGGATGAATTGATGCAGAAAACGTTGAAGGATTATTTTAAGGTGAAGCATAAAATTGCCGCATCATCCGAAGACACGTTGATGATGAGTAAACGCGTTAAGAAGGCGATCGAGAGAATGGGAAAACCGGATGCGGACGGAAACGATAATGAATCGAAAGATGAGGAGATGAAAGTTCTCGTAGAGACGAAGTCTAGGTCGAGGAGGAAAGCGAAAGAGATCCGAGACGAGATCGAATCGAAGCTCGTGTCGCAAACCGATGCATGCGAATCATTGAAGATGAAGAAGCGTCCACCGATATCGAAGGAAATGAGCGAGCGTATACCGCAAAGGGACAGGGAAAAGGCGGATCTGTTGCGTAACAAAATGAAGGCGATCGAAGTGTTTCGGAAATCAAAACGGGGGCCCGGCTACGTGCAGAAAAGGAAGAAAGTCGTGCAGAAACCAAAAGAAGATGCCGAACTTTCGGAGAGCAGCAGCAGTGATTAAATTAAAATTCTGTCTTATTCTTTCAAAATTTAATTCTGTTTACATATTAAATTGAATTTTAATTCATACTATTAATTTTTATCAAAATTTTATCAAATGACTGAATGGTCTTCTTTATTTTGTATTTAATACGGCGAAGTTTTTTTGTTAGTACAACTTCATTTTCTAATTTGATGTTGCACGAATTCCGTGCATTTGCTCTAACAGAACGTCGTACTTTTTCTCGTTTAAACCAATACTTTCGTAGACGTTTTTTTAATAGCGGATCTTCCTTACATAGTAACAGCCAATGTTTGTTTACTTTAGACGCATTTGTCAACGATCTACCATCCAAATATCTGAAACGTAATTAAAAGTTCATTTGATATTTCTAATTAAGATTGCATTCAATTTCACCTTAATATAATTGACACCACTTCCGTTGGCAATCTATTAATGTTCATTGCTTATCATTCGAATATGAGAAGATTTCTTGGTATTCCTTCAAGTAATCTCAAAGATGACATGAAGATAACAACTTCACAACAGCTGCTGGAGGGCGATATAAGAACGAACTTCATGGATATGAAGAAGCGCGTGATACGATTGATTAGTTACCATTCAAAATATTGATAACAAATTTCGTTTTTGAATGCGGGCAGGAATTATTTTCTCAAACAATAATCTGACGACACCAATATATTATATTTTGATAATGTACTACAATCTAGATCTAATTTTAATTAATTAAAATAAGAACTAGGAGATAAAATATGGTATTTAGCAACAAAATTAAATTTGCGATAACATGACAATAGTTTGTATGTACATTGATTTGAGTAATGAGTCAATTAACATCATTTGATACTTTTTAACAATACAATGATTATTAGTTTCTTTTTCTCAATTTACAACACGGGAAACGCAATAAATTAATAATACCTATTTCATTGAACGTGTTTTTTTGTTCCTTGGAATGTTTCCTTACTGCTAACGTTAAATGATCGATTATACTTAAAAGATCGGTATATAATTATCGATCTTGGCTCGGTGCTTTTGTGCAACGCACTCGGATATCCAAACGATGTTACGGCATTCTTGCTCTTTCAATTTCAAATAGGAGTAGAAGACGCCAAAATGGAATTGTTGTAAGAACGCGTTAACATTCAAACGTACCTAAAATGTAAGAAAAACATGCTATTAATAAATTTAGGGAGAGAAATTGAAAATCTCTCTTTGATATGATTAACAAATTGAACCTCGTGTTCGAAAAATTTATCCTCCAACGTCTTGTCGCCGGGATTATTGCCGGCGCCCTCGAACAGTTTCGAATACTCCGCGTAATATTCCGCGACGGCTTTCACTTGATCGTAATCTTCGGCTCGAGCCAATGCGGCCAAACCGTCCGGATTCAATTTGCCGCATCTCGGATACAATTTGGCGCGATCGTCTTTGCTCAATTCCGTACCAAACGAATTGATTGTTATGATGATTGCTCTTCTATCAGCCTCAAACTGCAATAAACATGAAGAACAATTTCAACTTAAACAATAGCTCAAATTTAGAATTTTGCAGATACGCTTACGGCCAATATTTCGCACATGCAATCGGCCGTCGAACCGCCAATTTCTTTGCACAAAGCGTAAAATGCTTCCAAGTATGCCTTGTACAATGTGTTACGAATGATTTCAATGTTCATCTCGTCCAAATCTTGTTCGCTAATGCAATCGACGAAGAACGGCGCCAGTGGTGTATCTACCAAGACGGCATTATACAATTCTGCCGGTGTAGCAGCTACATGAATCGCTTCCATCTGTTCAAAACTACCTAGCGGATGACATTTCGGTATCAGTTCGGATATTGGTCGTTGATGTAACGTTCCGGTGATCAATAGAATTATGTTATCAATCATGTAACTGTAAGTGATGAAGTCGAGGAACGTGGATAATGGTTCGACGGCATGATTACGAAGATGTTGAAACTCGATGACCAACTTATCGCGTAACTTATCGTCTATCGTCGATACTAATAGCGGTGATGGCTCGTTGGCCAAAAATGCACCGTAATCTGTACCTTGTAAGTGTAGCTTCAAATCTACAAGAAATTGAGAGTTTAGCGAAGATTACTGTTGATTCGATCCTCTTACCTTCCAACGTCTCGCATTGAACCAGATTTAGGTAATCGCTTTGCTTTAATATGCCGCACTTGAAACCGCGACATAAACCTTCCAAATAGCCACTATCGATGTTAAATAAGCACCCTTTCATGTTGATTGTCGAGAAGAATCGATGGAAAATCTCCCAAAAGAAAGCAAAAGCAATTATTTATCACCTCACCCAATCAAGTCATATGATTGTAATTCTCTCAGCTGGGAAATTACAATCGAAGAGCCACCTAGAATGCGATAGTGGAATGTTCTCGACTGTCGATTTTCGACACCGGCTCATTTATGGAACAAAAAGAATACGAAGAATTTCGAAACAAAACGAATCGACGCGTACAAGTTATAAATAAATTGGCGGCATTTAAAGTTCTCTTACGTTTGTTGCTCTTAACACGATTGCATCGTTTAGTTAATCGGTCTCTGTTACTAATCCAATAAAATATGTCGAAACCGCAATATAAAGTAGGTACGTATACGAATTCCTAATTTATTTCGTCTCGTTTTCCCCAACACGTGCACGATAATTAACCTTCAATCCTGTACAAATATTCTTTTTTGTAGCCGATATCAATTTGGCCGATTGGGGACGTAAAGAGATTACGTTGGCCGAAAACGAGATGCCCGGCCTGATGAGCTTAAGGAAACAGCACGGGCAAAGTAAACCATTGAAAGGTGCCAGAATCGCTGGATGCCTTCATATGACTGTACAGACAGCTGTGTTAATTGAAACCCTATTAGAATTAGGTGCAGAGGTATGCACTTATGAAGACAAATTCATTATCTCCATAATGACGTCGTCATATGACGAAATATTCTAGAATCAAGAGATGTTTGTTGTCATTGATAACCTTTTATTATCATGAAGATAAGGAACATTCAAATTCAAACAATTTCATTTGATTTGTTATGTTCATTCACTTGCAGATGGTTACATTTGATTAAGTCATTGGGAAGCTATGTTAATTAGTTTGAAAATAGTTACTTTTGAATATATGTTAATTCTTATGTAATTTTTAAGGTTCAATGGTCAAGTTGTAACATATTCAGTACACAAGATCATGCAGCAGCAGCAATTGCAAAACGCGGTGTCCCCGTGTACGCATGGAAAGGTGAAACCGATGAGGAATACGTCTGGTGCATAGAGCAAACTTTAGTCTTTAAAAATGGGGAACCGTTGAATCTCATCTTGGACGACGGCGGCGATTTGACTAACTTGGTACACGAAAAGTATCCACAGTACTTAAAGGATTGTAAAGGGATTAGCGAAGAGACAACGACGGGCGTGCATAATCTTTATAAGATGTTCAAAGAGGGCAAACTAAAAGTGCCGGCCATAAATGTTAATGACTCAGTAACAAAGGTACTTCTAGCAAGCCGATTCTGAATGATTTCGAATTAAGTAAAACGAATTGTTACAGAGTAAATTCGATAATTTGTACGGATGCAGAGAATCGTTGATCGACGGCATTAAAAGAGCGACCGATATCATGCTGGCTGGAAAGGTGTGCGTCGTTGCCGGTTACGGTGACGTTGGCAAAGGTTGCGCTCAATCGTTGAGAGCTTTCGGCGGTCGCGTAATCGTCACGGAAATTGATCCGATCAATGCGCTGCAGGCATCGATGGAAGGCTACGAAGTAACTACGATGGACGAGGCGAGTAAAGAGGGACAAATCTTCGTTACGACGACCGGCTGCAAAGACATCATCATGGGTCGCCACTTTTTAAACATGCGAAACGACAGTATCGTGTGCAATATTGGCCATTTCGATTGCGAGATCGACGTCGCGTGGTTGGAGAAGAACGCGAAATCGAAGGTTAACATCAAACCGCAGGTGGACCGTTTTGAATTGCCGAACGGTACGCACGTTATCGTGTTGGCGGAAGGACGTTTGGTCAATCTCGGTTGCGCCATGGGTCATCCGTCGTTCGTGATGTCCAACTCGTTTACCAATCAAGTACTGGCGCAAATCGAATTGTGGACGAAACACGGCAATTATCCGCTCGGCGTGCACATGTTGCCGAAGAATTTGGACGAGGAAGTGGCGAGATTGCATTTGAATCATTTAGGCGTGAAATTGACGAAATTGTCGAACGATCAAGCCGATTATCTCGGCATACCCGTCGACGGTCCGTTCAAACCGGATCATTATAGATACTAATTGCGATTGGATGATGTTCCACCTAATAAAAGTCTGTGTGATTTAAAATTGCCACTTATTTCAATTCAATTCCACATTTTCATAGGCGAGTCAGATCGCCCTGAATTTAGCTGTATGTTTGGTTGCATACACACAAATGTTTATTTAAATTTAAATAATTTATGCAACGGAATAAATCGAACGTTAAATCGATGATAATAATAATTGTGATAGTAATTTGCGATAATATTAATCTTATCAGCGATATAATTCGTATGCTTATTTGGAAACGTGTTTGGTTGGTAAGCGTTAAATCTACCTGTGAGGTGACAGACGTAAAATTCCATGAAAGGTTCAAGCAAACATGTCAAGGAAATAATAAACGTCGTGCTGTCAAATGAAAGAGCGCTCTTTAAATTGTAGGTACATCATCAATTTGTGTCTTTAATAACAATTAATCTAAGATCAAAATAAATCGATTCAAGGGGGGAATCGTGTGAGGTGATAAAATGAAACATCGAATCAAGTTAAAACGACAGTTTAATACTTTTTAAATATGTGTATGTGTGTGAATGTGTGTTTATAATTTCTGAGAAGTAATAGCACACAATGGAATTGAGAAGTTATAAACTACGTAAGTACCAAGTGCGAATTCGCTCGTTATTATACGTTTTTAATTCTGGTAAAATTTTTATATTTCAGAAGAACTGGTCGCCCACGATGCCAGCGTCAATTGTTTATCACTTGGTAGGAAAAGTGGCCGTGTTATGGTCACCGGTGGCGACGATAAGAAAGTCAACTTGTGGGCAATCGACAGGGACAAGTGTTTCATGAGTCTGAGTGGTCACACGAGTCCAGTGAAATGTGTCCAATTCAATCAGGAGGAGGAACTAGTGTGTTCCGGTTCCACTGCTGGCTCGCTCAAAGTGTGGGACTTGGAGAAATTGAAGTTGATCCGCACGTTGAACGGTCACAGGGACGCCATCAGGTGTATAGATTTTCATCCTTTCAACGAGATTGTAGCCTCTGGTAGTGCAGACAATTCCATTAAGTTTTGGGACAGTCGAAAGAAGAGCTGTTTGTTCACATATCAAGGGCACACCGAGTGCGTGAACAATGTAAAGTTTAGTCCCGACGGTAATTGGATAGCGTCGTGCGGTGACGATTGTTCTATAAAGATGTGGGACATTCGAATAGGACGCATACTGAAAGAGTTCAAAAGTCATAATAACACGTCGGTGACTTGTGTCGAGTTCCATCCGCACGAATTCTTATTGGCGACCGCCAGCGAGGATCGTGCCGTGAAATTCTACGACTTGGAAACGTTTCAATTGGTCTCGTGCGAGTCGAACGTCGGCTCCGTGCGTTCGTTACGTTTCAATCCGGACGGCGAGTGTCTGTTCGCCGGGATGAGGGACACGCTGAAGGTGCTCGGTTGGGAACCGAATCGCGTACACGACATCGTGTCGGTTAATTGGGGTCGCGTCTACGACATTTCAATAGCCAACAATAAATTGGTGAGTATAATTTGGGTTTGATTCCCTTTTGATTGCTTTATATTAGCACCGTGATGACATTCTCTTCTTCTACTGAAAGGTAATAATAGCACCGGATTGAATATAAATAAGAACGGTTTTAAATAGATGTTGCCTCTTCGGTTACAAGAGGAGCACGCGAATGGAATTTAAATATCATCATTACTATCTTTTTTCGGTGGCCAGTTTTTATTTCTGGAAGTAACGATCGAGCGTTCGTTTATAAATCGATAAGGGTAAACGACCAAAAAATGAGGAAAATGACACGTTAATTATTTAATTTTCCTCTACGATTACACTCGATTCAATTGAACATCATTCTCCGTTTGTTAATGTTTAATTTGATACGATTGCAGCGTTGGAATGAATTGATATGAAACGATTGTTCGAGGATTTATATTGTACAGCCAATTGGACGTTTGGTTGGTGGGTCCCTTTTAAGTAAAGTTGCAGCAGGAAGTCGCACTTGTTTAACAGAGACGGAAGAATAATTGTAAAAATCCGGATTTGTATGTGAGGTAACTGCGAAACGATGAAGTCTTATCGAAAGCGTTGGCTATTGACGGACGATATCGTTCTGTTAAAGAGCGTTTTTCTATTGTAAAGAAAAGCGGATAAATAACGCAAGTTATGCGGTTAAAAAGAACCAAAGAGTTGAAAAATGTTTGGGAAAAGCAGAAATTTTTGTTTGAATTAATAGATTTTCCTGCCAAATGTGTGGCAGATTTAAGAAAATTTTTGAATTTAATATTTAAATAACTAAAGTGTCTTGTTTAAGAGTGGATGTCCGAAGGAAACTAAATTTCAAGCTTGAAAAACTAAATCTTCCTGTTCAAAATATGGAAAACCTTAAAGAAAATTGAATTTAATGCTTGAAAACTGAATTTCCATGTCCAAAGTATGGAAATGTTGTCAGAGAAGTTAAAGGGAATTAGGAGAGTCCAAATTTCATGCTTTAAGTGAATTTCCTTGTCCAAAGACTTATAAAATAACTAAATTGAATGTTAGCTTGAATTAGTCAATCGTCTAATCAATTTCCATCTACATAAACATCACATTTGGCATGCCAATTAAATTGTTATTGTTACAAGTTAATTAGATTAAATAGTGTGACTGACTCATTTTGCTATATGGACGTCTTTCTCTCCTTCATTTCTCGCCATTTCTCTCTCTGAGCACGAAGGTGTTTTTCTATTTGTGTCTCTCGTCCTCGTAAAAACGAGCCGATTAATTCTTGAGGTCGTTCTTCGTTTGTATACATTTTCATGTTAATTAACATCTAGAATCTCTTTCGTACTTGAGCCAAATAACGCTCGAAACAAACAATATAAGAAAAAAAACTAGTCTTCTTTCGAATTATTTTTCTCAAAAGGCAATTTAACAGTTATCAGCCGAAGATTTCGTCACCAATCATCATTGACAATTTCTTTTTCGTAATTACTAATGTTGACAACCGCAAAAGGTCAATATCACGATAAATCAATGCGACCAAAATGATAAATTATGTAGTTTTTTTTCCCATTTCTTTCACCTCGTTCTTTATGAATCGAACATGATATTAAAAAAAATGTAATGGATGGAATCTCTTTGTCAGTTACTTTTAGTAACGATGATAATAACCCGGAAACTCATTGTTTGGTACTTTAATTGTTCTTTGTACATTTTCTTTTATTCGGTTCTTTCCGTGAAATAAAAAAGCGTCTTTTTTAACAATTTTTATACAGTGTGTCCCACGAAGAAAGGACTCCTTAATTATTAAGGACCTAATGACAGAAAACCATTTATAAAGGGGCAAAATCATGTAAATTTTCGACAGAATCAACCCCAAATAAGTAGGAAACAAGAGTTCTTTTCCTGATTGCTTTGAGTAGGGAAATAATTTGCGAATCCAATACGATCGCATATTAGTTATTGATTAATTGGCGCGTGCAAAATCGGATTCAAAATATGTGGCAACGTAAAATTAATCTCTTCGTCTTTATTTTTCTTTATTATTCACCATGTTACAATTAAATTATCATCATCATCGCCATTCTATTCCATTTATAACAGCATTAAATCCTGCGAATATAATTCGCATTGTTCGCGATTGTTTTCGTGTTTTTTTTTTGCTCGATCCATTAATTTTTCCGCTACATTTCCAAGATAACGCTGCGAAAATCGAGCTAAAAGTAATTTTGTTCTTCGCTAATCCGTCAATTTTCTCGCTTATTACTTTAATAACGGTTGATTATTTTTCGATTCTCTTAAGCTCGATGGTAAAGTGCGAAAAATTTCAATTCGAGGGCGAAATTTGGCGATAGCGAATGCAAATTTTATGCGAACGAAAATCGCGTTCCACTTTTTCAAATACAAATTAATTATGAATCGAAATGGAGTTGGGTCATTAACAACAACACAACATACAGAAAAAAGAAGTTTACGGTGTTTGCGAAATAAATTGTTACGACATTTAGCAACGAACGTTGTTGTTACTCGTTGATAGGTCAATTGCGAGCTTATTGTTGAATTGGCTGAGAAATGCCATAAAGTACGTTAAAAATTTGTTGTTGTTTTAATTGTTGTTGGCGTAATCGCGAATCGTTTAATTGCAAAATTGAATATTATTTAAAAATGAATCGCAATGACGCAATGGAATAACTATTAAGACACGTGGGACTCGATTTCCTTCTATTTTTTCTTATAGACGATCGATGATTTTTATTGCAAACAATATCTTTTTTTTTCTCTAGAAATTACGTTCGAGATTCGCAAACTTCGATCGATTCCTTTCTATTTTGCGAATAGGATGCTTTCGAATCGATCAAACTTTCTTTTGCCCAACGTACACAGTTAATGAATCGGTTGTTTTTTTTTTGCAATATTATTTCTACGCCCACACAAACCTCTGACATTTTCGCGTACCTGTTACTATTTATTGCAATTTTACATTATAACATTTGTAATTGTAATTGATTGCGATCATTTCGCTTTCAAGTCCGAAACTGATAATGAAAGGCAGCTTTTCAGACGGGAAATCGATATAAGGAAAACTCGTTGTGGGAACGAAACGTGCTTTTATTCGCTCGATTCCGTTTTTTTTTCTCTTTTCGGATTTTATTATTTAAATGTATACGATTAATATTCAAAAAGGTCACGGTGACCCAAAGAATAAGGAGATTGAGCGAGAGAAACGTTCTTGTTGTATTTCGCCTACATTGTTATACATCGAATAATTATTTTTCCTTTCGACTCGTTAGGGAAAACCCCATGCAATTAAATGTTTTCGAATTGCAGAGGAAAGCAAGGACGTTTTAATTTTCCTTTACTCGAAACTTTTTATTTTCCAAATAAAGATCATTGTTTACGATCAAGTTTATTGTTCTACGTCACATTGATAACGATTAGTAATGCGAAATTAAATCTAGTTCAGAGATGCGACGATTTTCTAGAACTGTCGCAAACTTTTGCCTAATTGCGTTATTATTAACTTGATGACAACTCATACGACTCATCATTTTATGTGACGACTGACTACGAATTCCCCAAATTCTTCATAACGAAATTTAAATTTCAAGCAAAGAACAACAAACTGAATGAAACTTTCTGTTCGAGTTTTCCACGAGTCACCGAGATTTTCCTTCACTCGAAAACGTGACATTTCTTTTGGACGTTTTTCATTTCGCTTGATCCAGTATCTCTCGCAGTTTTATTAATTAAGTTGATCTCCAATTACTAATTCGACGCATGTATTCGAAACTAACTAAAACTTCCTCTCGTAGATCGGCGCCTCTTATCATTTGACCAACGTCGCCGCTTACGTTGTCGACTTGGGGACGATCAAACCGTTCAACGATCGCGTCGCCGGTCAACGTACGAGCGTCGTCGGCGGCGGCGGCAGCGGCGGCGTCAATAATCCGTTCGCCGCGAACCAGAGCGTGCGGAAGAGTTTCTCGAAGGCGGAGAGCGCGGCCGCGTACTTCCGCAACCGCAAACGCTTGATGTCGCTCGACGGCAAGACAATCGACGAGAGCACTTCCGGCACGGATCCGGAAGAGGAATCGCACGTCGACATAACCGTACTCACCGATTACAACGACGTTTTCAAAGGTCAACGTCAACGTAAGTGACATTCAACAATCTTCGTTTGAATAAATGGAAGCAGCGGCATTAATTGTTTTGTTTTAGTGACGAGGACGCCACCGCCGCCGGAACCGGTCCCGGAGCCAACTAACAACAAATCGCCGCCGCCTTCAAAAATAGAAAATGGTACGAGTAGTTAAAGCAAAAACAATCAATTAACGATCGGAATTTCTTCGATGGATCAATCGTAAAAGAGCCTTTTCATTTAGTTGCAATGAAGGCCTCCACGTTAAAAATTGAACAATAGGCGAGTAGTTAAGAGGACAAACTTTTCAAATCGTTCGTTTTTCCAGCCACTCAAGAGCCATTCCTCGCGCCCGTTGTGCACCAGCGACTTGTCTCGCCGATGCGAACCGAATCGTTGGAGGCGCTCTCGCTCGACGACGGCATCGACAACTGCAAGACGAAGATCGTGTCGCCGCTAAAGTCGCCGTACTCGCGATCGAAATCGAACCTGGACCAAGTTTACGCCGGCAACAACAATAAGAACAGCAAGAAGAAGAAGGAGGAGGAGACGGTGACGCGACAGAATCTGTTGAACGCGACGAAGAGCAAGACTAGCCTCAATTTGAACGCGCCGGGCAACCGGTACAACAACCTGTTGCAAAGACAGAGCAGTTGCAAGGAGAATTCGGAGACGAAAGCGTCGACGATGCCGTCGGCCAGAGGCGAGATCAAACACAGCCGATCGGACGCCAGTATCAATAGGCAAACGTTGAACAACAGCAACGGCGGCGGCACGTCGCGAACGACGACGACGACGGCCGATAAGCGCAATCTGAGCGCGATGAAGACGAACAGCAGCCCGAACGTGTCGAGGAACGAGCGCAACCAGACGAAAACGGCGAAACCGGCGCGAACCGCCAGTCCGATCATCATGCTGATGCCGTCGCGCACGGCCACGAGCAGGGACTCGCCGGACGAGAGCCCCATTTCGGACGAATACTTCCCGAACGAATTGTACAAGCCGGTCGGATTGGCTTTGGAAGAATTCCTGCCGGTAAAGATAGGAAATGTGTTATTGTAATTGAGGACGGTTTCAATGCCCCTCGAAAAGTTGTATGGGCAAACGTGACGAAGTTAGGTAGATATTTGTTAACGCCACGTGACAAGAGTATTACCATCCAACTCTTTGGTGGGCACTTAAAACCGTCTTCGTTCATTTAAGAATTCGATCCATGTTAACGATCGTTTGTGACTTGTAGAAATCGCACAGTATATTATTGGGGGACGATAAGAGCCAATTCCCGGGGATGTCGGAGGTGGAGGCGCTCGGCGTGTTGGAAAGAGGCCACGAATCGACGATGGCGATCTTGCGTGTACGGGCGCGAAACCTGAAGCTGATCCACACCGAGTACCGTAACACTAACGACCTGAAGGCGACCGCCGAAGCGGCCGTCTCGCTATCGGATCCGTCGGTCATCGTCGATCTGTTGAGTTTGATCAATAACAAGCAGTGAGTAGTGACGATCGTGTCCGTAACTTCCGTTTTAATCGACGTTCGCTCGTCCGTTTCAGCGCGTTATGGAATCTGGATATCTGCGTCGTGCTGTTGCCGGAAGTGGAGAAACTTTTAGATAGCAAATTCGAGAAGTGAGTTGATTTCCGATTTTTTTTATTATGGGCCACTTCTGTCGAGAGGCAGTTAACGGGGTTTCGTTTCGCCTCTTTTGTAAAGGACGTCAGAGAAGACGATAGAATTGCCGCAAAGGCATCGGATTAATTGGGCCCCCCAATTATTTACCTAATTTCGTGCCGAATGCCGTTTTGAAATTTCGATCCTCGCTGATGCATATGGCCAAATTATCTCATTCTAAACGCTAATTTCCTCTACCCCAACACCGTTTATCCGCTTTCTCCAGTCGTAACTAATTATCAATTTCCTGTTAACATTCCGTTTTTTACCTCGTTTATTTCCCTGCTTTTTTACCTGCTTTTCCTTCTCAACAACTGGCGTTCGCGTGAGTTCCTTTAACAACGATTAATCGTTTTACAGAATGCACATGTTCATTCGCATGTGTGATTGGGAAATTGATCATTTAAATGGGGCTCCAGTGAAGTTCTATGGAATTGAACGAAGAATTTAGTGGATTTTTCTTTCTCGATGGGAGAGATTTGGATTTGGAAATAGTCGCGGAAGAGAAACATAAATCCAGCAATAACTCGCTCGATTGCAAATCGATTATCGTCAAAAATTGGCACGCGGCAGCGATTGGTTCCAAATTAAGAACAAAAAAATCGCACGTTCGATACGCAAATTACAACAAACGCGTTTCAAACTTGTGCCAATATTTTTGCGCGCTTAATAACGCAGTCATTGCATCGAAAACTTCGATTATTATCACAGCGAAATCGAAGGGCAGGTATCCCTGAGGACAACAACAAACAGCTGCATTGTTATAAGGATCCTCAATCTCTTGTAACGCGCTTAAGTTGGTTTTAAACGGTTAGGAGATGAGAAGCGAGGATTCCTCGCCTCGTTAGCATATGTCAATCTCTCACACTCTCTCTCTCTCTCTCTTCTGTCTTTTTTTTTGACGGCCCTCTCGTCGAGAACCCCGACGTTGAGGCGCGAGAGGAAGAAAAAAGGGCACTCGTCCAATCGCTGGCACAATAGGAACAAAAGTGTCGGGTTGCTCGCACATCAAAACAATCTGACATGAGACCTCTCATAGATGACAATTATTAAGATGATGATGATGATGATGGAAAACATATCAATCCATTTTCATACACAAGTATGCAAACATTTACATACTCGATAACAATAGGAGGGGCGAGCAGGTAGCGAATTTATTTCCGTTGCGAAAAATTTGCGACCCTTCGTTGGCGTACTTTGCGCTCGTTTGGCTTTTTTCTCACACGGCGGCCCATTGCGAAAGGGTTGCGTTTCGCACCACGTATCGAATTGCAATTCGCAATTTCACGAATTTAAATTATTCATGATTGAATTACGCTTAAAAGCGCAACGGACACGTGCCGAATTCCTTTTTCGAACGAGCGCGCGCGCGGTCATGAATTTATGCAAAAGTCTTGACCGTGTTAATCCATTACAACGCCAGGATGAAATCATTGCAGCAAATTAAGTTCCATTTTGAGTACAGCGCGATCAAATAGTAAATCTTTTGGGGCGAGCAGGTTTTACGACGTTATTTGACAATTATTGATCAACACATTAAACAGTCGTCAATGTCGAATTCTGCAACAAATCCTTAACTTTTTGATCGCTATGTACGTGCGTAACTTTTCGACTGTTTTGCGTATTGCCAACTTTTAAGCGTCTTCTTCTTTGTTGCTTCACAGGTACTTAACGACCGCTTGCAATGCGGTCGCATTGGTCTTGAGGCATTTCGGCGCGGTGATCAAAGAGAACGCTTACAGTCCGTCGGGCACGTTCGGCGTGGATTTGTCGCGCGAGGCGCGTTACGACAAAGCGGTCAAGTGTCAGGAAACGTTGCTGCGGATCCGCGCGTTCGTCGAGAGGAAGCAGTTCGCGGCGTCGAAGAAGGGCAACTTGCCGAACGTGCTGAAGGAGATACAGGCGCTGATGAAGAACATCGATTAGGAAAGAATTCGTCGCAGATTTACTAACAAATCGATTAACGAAAGTGGTTTGATTGTGTTATTATTTATCGATTGGACAATTAATTATTCTTAATACATTAGGGCAATTTTGTTTGTATAAAGTTTCCATTTTCTTCTTTGTTCGTTGCCAATTCGTGTAAAATCCATTAACGTTTGTGTTTCTTTGTTTTTTATCGATCGGTACATTTGATATCCGAATCTCAACCATAATGTTATTCTTCTTTAATCGACTGATATCATTCTAACAACTAAACATTTGTTATTAGAGGAAATAGGAACAGTTTTAAATGCGCCCTCTAAAAGAGACTCTTTTGCATATTATTAACTTTAGGTTAAGGAGAGAAATAGGAAAAAAGCGATTGAAAGTTTCGGCTGGCAAACCTTTGAAACCTTCAATGAAAAGGGAAGCGAAAGTGTTTCAGTGCTACAAGAAGAATCACTATAATGCCTAGTTAAGTAGATACCAGAGCGTATTGTTTCTGTAATATTTTGTTTGAATCGTATGAATGGAAATGGCACTCGAGTAAATTATATTTTAGTAGCGCGGTTGCGGTAGAGAAAATGTTAACGCAAAAAAGGAAAAAAATAATAAACGCACAACGTATCCGTTGGATGAAATTTAATGCGGACAAAAAAAATACAAAATGAAAAGTACACGATGATAATAATATAAAGTTTGTTGGAAAGACGGCCGTCCAATTCTTGTAATATAATTAATCATTAATAGCGATAGAAAATTCGGGTGAATTGCTGTTTCACCTATCAAGAACAATAATTGCTTGTTTTGTTTCTGAAAACTTTTAGCAATTGCATCGATTATAGCGCGGAAAAAAACGTAACTTTAACTCAAAAAGCAAAAAAAAAAACGGACTAAAAAGCTCAAATCAATTTGCGACTTTTAATTAACACACTAAGTACTTAATCATATACATTACCTTACCTATTATAATTAGTTTTCCTTCTTTCTTTTAACTTGTGCCATTTGATTCGCAAAAGAAAACGCAATTCATTGTTGACTCTAATGCTGACGGGTCATTGTTCAACGGGAATTAATTGTGAAACATCAAATTTTGTAAAAGACCTTAAGTGTATTATTATTATATATTTGTTTTGTTATGATTACGATTAGTAAATGGCCTTTCTCAAAGACATTTCAACGTGCATTTAAATGAAGAGAAATGTAACTTTTTTAATGAAGTAAAACAAATTAAGAGAGAACCAATTCCTAATATAAATATATTATATATTGTAATAAAATTTATAAAATGAAATAATAAAGACATTGCAAATGAACAAATTGTCGCATTTATTAAAATTGCCATGCATTCTTCGCAATGATAAAAGTTACTACAAAAAAAAGGGAGCGATTATAATTAAAAGCACTTGCTCGCATTTTCCAGTCGTTTAATTCGATGGGCTCACGTATATCAATCAAATCGTTTAATGATACGACGAGAGAGAGATAGAGAGAGAATAAAGATGAAAACGAGGAAAATCGACGATTGATTGGGGGGCCACCATTTCCATTCAGTCGCCCCCCGTTTATTTATTTCGCGTTATCGCAAATGCACTTTCCCTTTAAAACTGCTCGATATTGCACAACTCTCGCTTTTCTGTTTGATACACTCGTTTTCCTTTATTATTTTGCGAAGGGTTATTTATGCACGTGGTGCTTCTTACCCTGCAAAAAAGCCCTCCCGATTCGTTTTTTATGCATGCGATGCAAGCGTGCAACCGTTTAACATGACAAAACTACCCGATAAAAACGAAGAAAATAAAAAGGAATAGAAAAAAGGGTAGAAACAGAGTTCGATCATTATCATTATAAACAGTTGACTCCCCCAAACGAAAGGCAGAAAGACGGAAAAAAGTGCGATGATAATCGAGTACGTGTTACCGATCGATCATTAATTTCTTTTTTTACTTCTTTTGCCTTTGCAGCGAATTGTCATTTCATCGTGCCGAAAAAAAAATGCATCATCGAAAGAATGATTTGCAATCATCTCGTTCGTCGTTTTAGCAATAAAAGTTTATGTTGTTGTTGTCGTTGCTTTGCGGTCGAATAATAAAAAATCTGAGTGCAACAATATGCAATTTCTTGCAATAAACTCGTTGCAGCCATTGTGCGGTGGTAAAGTTTCCTTTTCTTCTTGTTTCTTGCGGTTAGGACAGAAAATTGTTTCACGTGTTACGTGAGCAATTCCTACGTGACGGATCGATTTCGTTCGATCATAATAACGAACAGAACTTAGCATTGGTAATTTTGCTAAGCAAAGAATTGCGTTTCCTCGATGAAACTCCAAGGGAAATCGACTGAACGTCTTCTGTTTGGAGTCAGCACGTCCAACTTTTTAAATTTTATTCAGATTTATATGGCGAAAAAAGTTTGAAACTTTCTTACGTCAAACGTAAAAATAACAATAGCGATTTAAATAAATTTGGCGGTGTTTCTGGTAATAATATTCGATGTTGCCAACTTTTTAGTGTTAATAGAGGAGCGAAAAAGTGATTTCATGGTGAATCAATAGATTTTGTAGAAGTTTATGGAATAAATTTGCACTTTTCTTTGCAGAATTTATGTGCAAGTGGGGCTTACTTTCCTTACTATTGTGAGACACACTGTATATTACTTTTCCATCGACTATTTCTGGTTTATACGTACAATGAATAACGCATAAATAATCGAATATGATTGGTATTTTAAAAGGTTTTCATTATCATCATCATCATCATCATCATTATTTTAAAAAGATTCATTTAATACTAATATTTAATAATAACCGTTTCTCTTTTTTTAAACGTAATTTAAAGATGATTGCACTTAATTTTATTTTGACGTCGAACTTTAACGCCTTTCACATTTTGGATAATTAACGACGACGGCTTCAATGGGCCGCGGACGAAGAGGAAGTAGTCGAAAAGGAGATCGAAACACGTAGAATTCTTCGTGTTCACGTCGTGGAACGTGACAATTGCCGGCATTCCAAAAATAAGAACGTCCCCCTCAGCTCTAACGCTTCAATTGTTTACTTATAACTGAAGAAGCTCTTTTTTTTGTGTACGTAAAAGCCGGAACCGTTTGATCTTCATTCTTGGCCCGTTTCCTTCTCCCGAAATCTTCCTCTCCACTTAAACTTCCCCAACGCCACTGGGCGATATTTTATATTTTGTTGTGACTTGGACAATCTCCAGGGACAAATGTCAGGAATAAATTTCCGAAGACGTACGGTAAGTGAAGCAAAACAGAGGCAAATACAGGGGGGCTGCGTTAATTGTAATTTATGTTCGTTTTCAAAGTCGATAGAATTTGGAGTTTTCAATTTACAAACTCGAAAACGAAAAAAATTAATCAATCGATCGATATCGGATGGGTTTTTTTTTCGTACAAGTGCGCGCGATCTTATCAATTATTCGTGATAGCGGCAGAAAGGGCGTCACGTGCGAGTTTGTAATAATCGTCCCACTTAATTGTTTCAAGATTGATTGTGCGCGGGGCGGGAAAGAGGGCGAGCGATTAGGGGCGCAGGAAACGTCGTCTTTTTTTTGTTGGGGTGCCCTTTTTGAATGACAAAGGAAAAAGTGTTAATAACAATGTCGTATGCATATGCTGTTCGGCTGCACGTTATTCGGCACGTATTTGGTACAGGAAAATAAACACTTGTTTAAAAAAAAAACACTATTTCGCACTTTGCGTATTGCCTTCGTCTCGCTATTCGATGAATATGTAATGCCGAAATGAAAAAAAAAAAAAAATAACGGGGCGTTACGCGTTAATTACACACCGATACGACACCGATTTGCATGAATTAGATTTTATTTATTTTAATCAATCCCCGTACTTTGCATAAGTAATTTATCGAAAAGGGTCGATGTCAATGCAATGCGAAAAGGGTTCGTTTATTTATTATTTCAATGCAACTATTAGATTATCGATTGGCTGACGATGAAAGCAAAAGAACAAGTGTACCGAGCTCTCAATTAAAAGTCCCATTAAACTCGGCTGAATATTTGAGTTGGCAATAGTGGAGAGAAACGAATGAAACGATAACACGTTTAGGTCGTCGATTTAAATAGTTTTCCATCGTTTCTACCTTCATCATCCAATGTTGCCAACTTAATTAATCTAATTACTCGATTTACTTGTTAAACGTGCAAGCAACTTAAATAACTTTTGCGCTGGTTTTCGACGGTTAATCAATGTTGCCAACTGAATTCAGGATCAACACCCCACTCTACAAAGAAATTAATCTAAAGACGCGGTTTACACGTTAAAAGTGTAAAAAACGTCACTTCAAATCATGTTTGTGTTGTGTCTTGATACAGTCTGACACAAAAGTATAAGGCACTTGGTTTTTTAAGCATAACTTTTTTCTAGGCAATGCTACAAAGATGAAATTGATATTTTTGGAATCAGAACGACGAGCTGAATCGAACCATATATATACTTCTTGATTTATAATTTTTAGAAAGCAACAACAGCCCATAATGGAAATGTCACTGACACAAAAGTATAAGGCACTTAACAAAAAATATATTTAATAACGAATTTGATGGCCATTTTTTTGAATCAGTGTAAAAACACGATCATTCATAGATTGAATTAGCGATTTTACATAAGATTGGGGAATTTTACGCCATTCCAAGCTTATCGCGCCGCGCAATTCTTCTATTGTTGCAAATTGACGCACATCAACATAAATCTTACGTGTTAAGTAGCCCCAGATGTTCTCTATGGGGTTACAATCAGGCGAGCATGCGGGCCATTCTAAAACATTGATGTTGTGTTCATCCAACCACTTTTTAGTCGCCTTCGACGCATGAATTGGAGCATTATCTTGCTGATAAATCCATGTGTGCGGTACTGGCTTGTTCAGGAAGGGCAGAAGATGATTTGTAAGTACCTCGCAATGCTCCTCACTATCCATTCTTGCCGTCGTAAAAGCCAAATCGATCACACCTTTCGCACAAAACGCACCCCATGTCATTACCGTACCACCGTTAAAGTTTCTCTTGCTAAACAAGCGTTCCTCCTTTCGTAGATCATGCCAATAGCAACGATACCCGTCGGGACCGTCCAAATTCCACTTTATTTCATCTGAGAAAATGACCTGAGCACAAATATTTCATAAATAGCCCCTACAAATGAGATAATAACTTTGACCAATCCCTGCTCATGTTGGCCTTCGCAAATTCAAGACGCCGTGCAATGTGTTGAGGCTTTAGACGTGGTGCGGCGTTCATTTTTTTTGCGGACAATGTTCCCAGATTTGTGAATTGTCCGTCGAATCGTTTCGCGACTGACGGAGCACGGACCCATGTGAACAAATTTACGAATACTCAAAGATGAGTTCGAGAAAGCGCATTGTATTGTCCGGCAATCCCGCTTAGAGAGTAGCGCTGGGCGACCGAAGATTGGTGCCGTGTGGTAACCATCAGGATTCATTAAAAAAAATTGAACAACGCACCTAGATCGATGTAAAGCAGCGGCGATTGAAGATTGAGTATGGCCATCTCGGTGCATAGCAATAATTTGGCCCTTCTCAACGTCGAAGAGACTTTTACCTCGCCCCATTTGGTTTAGACAAATTTATGAAAATGATTTAAAATGAAACAAATGAAGCGCGATAAATTTTCAAGATTTTGTACACTGAACTGATCAGATTTTGTTAAGTGCCTTATACTTTTGTGTCAGTGACATTTTCATTATGGGCTGTTGTTGCTTTCTAAAAATTATAAATCAAGAAGTATATATATGGTTCGATTCAGCTCGTCGTTCTGATTCCAAAAATACCAATTTCATCTTTGTAGCATCGCTTAGAAAAAAGTTATGCTTAAAAAACCAAGTGCCTTATACTTCTGTGTCAGACTGTAGTTATTCAGTGTGGCCAACTTAATTTTGCTATTATTACGGGAACTTTATGAATAATTCCGCTGAAAACAACATTTTCATGTGCACGCTTGGTTCGAACGTGGGGCTTTGATCATTGCGCACGTTTTTCTCTCTTTCCATTTACGAGAGTCATTCCAATCTCTTTCATTCGGTTTTTATTATTTGTTGTAAAGATCGCTCGTTATATTTGAAATAAAGAATCGGGCAACGACAATGAAAACAATAATGAGCCCCTAACAATCATCCCTTACGTTGCTGCAGCTATAATTTTCCCGTTTTCTTTCATTATTCCTTCTCTCGATGCTATAATTTCACTTCCCTCATTCGCCCTCTATTTTTTCGCCTTTTCTTAAATCGAAAACAATGATCGCTGTCAATAATAAACGTGTGTATATACATATTAAACGGCGAGGGGTGCGTGATGTTTCGGCCGTTTAGCTCTTCGGCAAGTCTATTTGTTTACAATTAGACATGTCGATGATTGGAGAACAAGCGATTGCGTTCGGTGCGTAGGAGTAAAGCACGATTTCGCGAGTGGCCCCCATTATTTCGCTGTACAATGGACCCAATAATGATTATTATTTGAACGGTCATTGAACGATACCATTCGTAAATTGTCCGCGTGTCTAAATGCCAGTTATTTGCAAATAACGGCATTGTTTGCAACGAATATTTGGCAAAGGAAAACAGACGAGTAAAGAATAGCGGAAATCCTAGAGACAATCAAATGTTAATGAATTTTCAATTGGTGATTGATGGAATTATGTGGTACGATCCAACATGAATACGTTAAATTCATGTCAGGTCGGTACTCCTTTAAGGAATAAAACGCAAGAGAAACTGCCGCCTTAAAAACGGTTTTGATCCTGGCATTTGACAGTCAATTGTGCCATGGCAACAAAAAAATGAAATGCACTAACATTCAGTGCGAAAAGTTTAAAGTGCCCTAAATCGTTGTGGATCGCACTGTATCAGTCT
Source organism: Hololepta plana (assembly GCA_963695495.1). Lineage (NCBI taxonomy): Eukaryota > Metazoa > Arthropoda > Insecta > Coleoptera > Histeridae > Hololepta > Hololepta plana. The sequence goes on from OY968836.1 coordinate 11,247,704, forward strand.
ATTGGCGCATATACAGCGTGTATGTTATTTAGTCGATTTTATCCTCGCGTTTGGAAATAATAAAATCTAAAAAAAAAAGAGCCGATCCGTTTTTAAATCTTGATGAAGATGTATGTAAACGATAGGAATAATAATAAGCCGTGAAATGACGTTGGCAAAGAGGAGGAAAAAAAAAGCGATCATCATAATAATTCGCGCGGTACGTGCAAGAGGGAAGAAGCAAAGCAAACGCTGTTTGCATAAGAGTCATAAATCCGGCCGGATCTCTTAGGTTATCCCGATTCATAGTACCCCTTTCACGATTGTTTCTCCTTTTTGGCACGGATAATAACAGCATTAAATGGGGTTAGCAGACGGGGTAGAGAAGGATCGTTCGAAATAATTGCTATAATCGAATAAGTAAACAGGAATTTTAAACAGCGAACGGCGACCGACGTGAAATAACACCGTGCAACCGCTTTTTATCAATTCGGTCCGAGGCGTTCGCTCGAACGCCGAAGCTATGAATACATTATTGTCAGGAATTTGTTTTATTCGACGAATTTAATCGAGAAAATTGCCTACGATAGACGGTTCGTCGGTTTTTAACGAAACTTTAGAGAGCAACTTTTGCATTCTTGCACAAATTGCAATAAACTTATTTTGAAGGTCTTAAAGAGCGATTAATTAAGGGAATAAACGTTAGGGGTCGATTAATTAGAGTTCAATTCCGAGTTTTACATGGAAATTCATTCGTTTCTTGAGACTTTTTTCTTCAACTTTTGCATTTTTATGTTAGATGGCCTTTTTATGAAACAGATGCAACGATCAATTTCCATCGCCAACTTTTTGCTCCCTTTCTTACGCGTTTCCCCCCGATATTTCCTACACGTCATCATCATCATCATTAAATTAACCTCCCGATCGTCATCGATACCGATTTCCACACGATTTTTTCCTCGCCGTTTCTCTCCTCTCTTTTTATTCCTTTTCGAAGTCGTTCGTACACGTTCGGGGCTTTAGCTAATAATATCTAATTACCACCGGTAAGTTACACGGCGTGATACACGTTTCAGGTTCGATTTCCATCGATGCCATCCCTTCACGAATAATAACGTTTCCCCTTTATCGTTGCTCGCTTAACCGTAAAACAATACGATCCAGGTCGTGGCGTATCGAATCGCCATTAATGTGCATCGATGCGTTATAATAGAAGACGACGCATGGAACCAACCGGTGAAATAGGGAGAGAGAGAAACTTAATCTTGACACCGATATTGCATTAGTCGCTCTCGTAGTCCATCGAGACCTCACACGCAAGCAATCGAAAGTGCACCTGATGCGCCCCTTCCTCGGTCACGTTGAGTTTTTCCACTTTTCTCACAGTCGAGAATTTGCTCGAAAAAAGTCGCAAAAAGTTTCGAGCCGGGCTGTTTATGATCTGCAATTGTTTTGCAGAAAGTGAGTTCTGATTAAATTTAAATCAGCAGTTGTAAGTTTCTTTCCTTGCGTCGACTTTTTCTTCCTTTCAGCGAGTTGAAATCGATTTAGCTGTTAATTGAATGGTTCTTTCTTTAATATAAATTTCACGAAACGAAAAAAAGCAACGACCAATGCAAGAAGTTAATTAAACGACTTTCCCTACGTCGATCGAAATTGCGTAACGCTGTCGCTGTTCGACCGACGACTTTTTGTTTAATCGCGCAAGAAGTGGCGAAATTAGAAATTCCATTACATTTAGTTTTTGTTGAACTTTTAAACAAATAAATCAACGAGCGATCGCACAAAAAGAGCGATTAATTTTTCGAAATCGTTAATGACTTTTACGATCGCAGAACGGCAAGATTTCGAAACGTTTGCTGACAAACGATAATGGAAGAGCAAGAAAAAGTTACGCACCTAGAGAATCGAATTAATCACGGGCCGCTGCTCGCTCTTCTGGACGACCGACTTTCAAATGCTACCCATTATTAAAACTCACCTTCCTCGTTGTTTGTTGTTACTTTAAAATCGAAAAAAAAAAGAAAGAAAGAAAGGAGAGGAAAATGGTTACACAACAGCAACCCTTTTCTCTTTGTTTCGCTCGCTCTGGCGGTCCCCCATCCTTTTGCCGAACGCAACGCGCATTTCGCTCTTTCTGCGTGTTTAATGCTTTGGAAAAATCACGCCAGTTTTTAATTATCCTCGGCGCCCGTGACACATTCGCTCCACGACACGTTGGATAATACGTACATACCAACCGTCGAATAATAAATGTTAAAAATGTCATGTACCGTAATAAGAGGTGGTGAAGAATCGAAATTTCGCCGTCGAGGGGTCGGAGATTGAGACGTCTCTCGGCGAAAGATGAAAAAAATGTACGTTAACGAGAACGATATCGGAATAATTGGTCCGACCCTCGCTTAATCCGTTCGACGTTCGGCCATCGTCGTCATCGTCTTCCTCTAATTAACCTGAGATTAACTTAAATCCTTGCACGTGGCCGCGGCACGAGCCCGCTTTTTGGGTGGTTCCGTCGCCCCCTCGATCCACGATAACCGTCGATGCGTCGTTATGAATAATTAAAGGACAATTTTCCATTTGATCAAAGGTTTAGCAAAGTTTAATCAACGTTCGAGCAAAGTCTGATTAGTTTTAAGCAAAGTTAGTCTACGCATGCTTTAAGCAAAATTCATGTAAAGCTTTATTAAAGTTTAATCAAAGTTAGCTTAATAAAACTACGAAGGAAAGTTTAAATACAGTTTGAGGAAACTTTAAGAAAAGTTAAATTAAAGTTTAAGCAAAGTTAGTTTAATCAAACTTTAAGAAAAGTGTAAGCAAACTTTAAGAAAAGTTTAAGCATACTTTAAGAAAAATTTAAGCAAACTTTAATACAACTTCAATTAAAGTTTAAGCAATGTTAGTTTAATCAAACTTTAAGAAAAGTTTAAGCAAAGTTAGCTTAATCAAACTTTGACAAAAGTTTAGGGGAACTTTAAGCAAAGTTTAATCAAAGTTAGCTTAATCAAACTTTGTGCAAAGTTTAATTAAAGTCTAAGCAAACTTGAAGGAAAGTTTAATTAAAATGTAAGTAAACTTAGCTTAAAAAAACTTTAACCAAAGTTGAAGGGAACTTTAAGCAAAGCTTAATCAAAGTTAGCTTAATCAAACTTTGAGCAAAGTTTGATTAAAGTCTAAGCAAACTTTGAGCAAAGTTTAATTAAAGTCTAAGCAAACTTTAAGCAAGTTTAATTAAAGTTTAAGCAAAGTTTAATCAAAGTTACTTTAATCATTGACATTGACTAAAGTTTAATTAAAGTTTAATGAAAGTTAGCTTAATCAAACTTTGTGCAAAGTTTAATTAAAGTCTAAGCAAACTTGAAGGAAAGTTTAATTAAAATGTAAGTAAACTTAGCTTAAAAAAACTTTAACCAAAGTTGAAGGGAACTTTAAGCAAAGCTTAATCAAAGTTAGCTTAATCAAACTTTGAGCAAAGTTTAATTAAAGTCTAAGCAAACTTTAGGCAAGTTTAATTAAAGTTTAAGCAAAGTTTAATCAAAGTTACTTTAATCATTGACATTGACTAAAGTTTAATTAAAGTTTAATGAAAGTTAGCTTAATCAAACTTTCAGCAAAGTTGAATTAAAGTTGAATTTAAATTTAAGAAAAACTTTTGCCATATCAAACAAGTGAATTCATCCATTTTCCTTGCGACTCTGCATTAATTTTAACCTATAATAATCCGTTTATTTATCAACTTAATTCGCTTAATGGCAAGTTTATGTTTGCACACAACAAGCGAACGTTTTCTTAGAAGCTCGCTCGCGTTATTGTTGCTTAAAGCATTAATCTCCTTAAGATTTATTTAAATGCAACCGGGAAGAAAGATTGGTTGGTACAATGGACGGGATGGAATTGAAGAGGGCGGACAATAATATCGTCGTGAAATAGGATCTATTTTTAAATCATTCTCTTACATAATGTTAGCAACAACAACAACAACTATTTGAAGAATAGGATAAATCTCCTTTTCTGCCCTACGATCACGCATACACGGCTTAATTCTAATCTCCTGCCCGTGCAATTATTATTTCTATTTAACATAATAACGAGAGATGCATCTTGCGAAAGTTCGAAGAAGAAAAATATATCGCAAGTGCAATTTTATCCTATTAAACCGTCGAACAAACGCAAACGGTTTCGCTAACTTTTATCGAATCGCATTGTTTCGCCGTAAAATAAAATAGAATTACAGGGACCATAAATAAAAAGGGCAAAAGCATCAAAGGGTAGATTAATCTGTGACGCAATAATTCAATCAAGAAATAAATTGTTTTATTAACTTTAATGGCACCAGAAAAGGGTTCGTTGCTGGGTCAATTTCACAGTTTTAGGGAAACTGATATCGGGAGAAGAAAAATAATGGAGTGAAAGAAGGGTGGAAAAACAACTCTTTTATTATGACGATTAAAATTGGTCGTTTCTTATTCGGGCGTTTTATTTTTTGGGTAACAATGGTGCCATAAAAAATCGTGATTGTACGCCCAGTTGGTTTTTTCAATCGGAACAAATTCAGAAATCGTTACAATCATAAAACAATGTTTCACAAATTTCGCCAAAAAAGGATTTTCTTTTAATCAGAACAAAATAGGGTGGATTAAAACGAACTTTATTTCGATTAATTAACTTAAAAGTCACAATGAATATCGATCGATTGCTAAAATCAACTTAAAAATACTTTATCACAATCAATTTACAGGAAATTACTTTCGTTTAATAGACGGTTGCGGAATCTGACTACGCATTATGATGTCCGTGATTCATGTCGTTCTTCTTGCGACCCTGCAAAAGACAATTTCGCATTTGCAAACTAATTTTACGCAAATAGAGACGACATAATGGACAGAATTTATTAAGGCTTATGTCCTTTATACTCTCGAGGCCCAAACGATAAAGAGTGTCAATTTCTGTTTATTCGGCAGCAATTTTCCCCCACTATTTCATTTTTTCGTTTGCATTATTCATTTATACCGGATCTTCTCAAAATAAATTCTCCACTTTCATCCTATTTCATGCATTGTTGGCAGAAAGATTTCTCTTCTTCTCCTTTGTATACGTATCAGTTTCACCTAAAGTCGTCGTCGTTGCCAACCGTTCGATCTGAAAATTCCATCGTGCCATCGAACAATAATTGTCACTCGAATGGAACTAGAAAAAGAACAATAACAGGAAAAGCGAGTGAGAGAAATGAAATCAAAATAAAGGTGCCACTGTATATTTAGCCCCCCCGCGCGCCCCTCACCCCCCGGCACCGTCGTCAATGGCTTCTCCATTATAATTCGTCTGTTAAAACGTGTCACTACTTACTTACAAACGGGGGGGCCCCCCCGGAGGGTACCGGAGAGAAAAGAGAATCTTTCTCCATTGTTGAAGCGTAATATATTTATTTATTTACAAGGGATTCGACTGTCGTTGTTGTTGAGCGGCAACAAAAGGAAATTGTAAGAATACGCTGGATGAAGAATGGTAGAAAGAAAATTTAAAGGGGCCCTATGGTGATTTTACCTGTGCTATTGTGCAAAGGGGGAAATTAAAATGTACATCCCGGCGATAATTATCATTAATCCTTTTTTAACTGGCGTGAAACATTTCCCTTCGTCCGCAATTAATTCAATTCTGGAAGATTTCGCTTTTGACAGCAGTCAATTAGGATGGATGGAGAATTTTTTATTGAGGAATTAAACTCATTTACTCATGAAGATTTTCGAGGCGAAAGAAAGGAAAAAATAAAGCGAATCAAACTTTAAGTAGAGTTTAATTAATGCTTAATCAAAGTTTGCTTAATCAATCTTTGAAGAAAGTTTAATTAAAGCTTAAAGAAACTTTAAGCAAAGTTTAATTAATGTTTGAGGTAACTTTAAACAGAGTTTAATCAGAGTTAGCTTAATCAAACTTTAAGCAAAGTTTAATTAATGTTTAATCAAAGTTACCTTAATCAAATTCTAAGCAAAGTTTAATCAAAGTTAGCTTAATCAAACTTTAAGCAAAGTTCAATTAAAGTTTGAGGAAACTTTAAACGAAGTTTAATTAAAGTTAAAACAAAGTTAGCTTAATCATACTTTAAGCAAAGTTCAATTAAAGTTTGGGGAAACTTTAAACGAAGTTTAATTAAAGCTTAATAAAAGTTAACTTAATCAAACTTTAAGCAAAGTTCAATTAAAGTTTGAGGAAACTTTAAACAAAGTTTAATTAAAGCTTAATAAAAGTTAGCTTAATCAAACTTTAAGCAAAGTTCAATTAAAGTTTGAGGAAACTTTAAACAAAGTTTAACTAAAGTTTAATTAACGTTAGCTTAATCAAACTTTAAGCAAAGTTTAATTAAAGTTTGAGGAAACTTTAAACGAAGGTTAATCAAAGTCAGCTTAGTCAAACTTTGAACAAAGTTTAGTGAAACTTTAAAGAATCTTTAATTAAAGTTTAATCAAACTGTAAAGAATCGCGGTGAAAATTATCGTTAACCCTTTTTGAAATGGCGAGAATTTTTGACAGCGGACAATTAGGATCGATGTTTGAGGAATTGAACAAACAAAAATAAAACGTTTAAACTCAATACAAATATATTTAATAATATTTACAGGGGATTAATTACGAAATAATATAATTAAAAATAAACATAATAATCGGGATCAATGGATTAATTAATCTCATTTAGTCGTCAAGAGTTGCGAGGTGTCGGAAATGAAAAAGAAAACTTAAATTAAAATATATTAAAACGGGGGGGCGCTCGATTATGAACCAATTTCGGTGCCCATTTATTCAGATTTTCAACGGCGTCTAAATGGCAGTCCATCCACACATCTCCATCCCATTAATTTACATATGTTGCACGGCGTTTCGCACATTGTTGCCCACTTTTTCATTTCCCCTTTTGCCGTGCAGAACAATAAATAAACGGACAAATAGAGTTGAAATTAAACGTTCTAATGTATGATAACGTAAAAGAAAAAAGCGACGACAAGTCGCGGAGGCCAGATGGCCGTTGTTCGTCCGATCCTTTGTTACGACCCGAAGAATAAATGGCTTTAGAAATTAATAAACACCTCGCCAAAAAAAAAAAAAAGAGAAAAACTTCGACTGTTAATTGTTCGTCAACTCTCGAAATAATTGCACACGGTTTCTCTTGCGGATGACGGTTATGGCGGCGTTAATGGTAACCCTACTTGAAGCGGTAGTCCGTGCCGCGGCGGCCCGTGGTGACATCGCGCGGATACCGGACCGCCGTGATGTCCATGATGACCGTGCAGATTGTTGGCCATCCGTAGCTGGAAGAGAGAGAAACAGAAAAGTTGCATTAACGATTTGCGGAAGAGAATCGCATTAAAATTCCGTTCGATTTTTGCTTAATTAAATTGCAATTTGCAAGTCATCGACGGTAGTTGACGACGGTCTACCTGGCCGAAGATTGCTCTCGCGCAAAAACAAACACCTGATTGCAAAGCGAACAATATAATTCCGCAAACTCTCCGGTAACTTAATATGTTGATGGACGAACGTATCTGTTGCAATAACAAAGAGGAAGAAAAGGGGATCGATAGGCTCTTAACAAACAAAATTACGTTGCTAAACATTTTAAAACGGCGTTTCCTTAAAACGATCCCATTGTAGCTGGAAAATGAACGAACAGAGGGAACAATCGCGAATAATGGGGAACTTCTTGAGAGCGAACGTTAGGTAAAGCGAAGAAATAATCCTCCTCCGTTCGCATTGTTTGCCGAAAACGAAACAGTTTCTTTGGATTACCACGTCGGCGATTCTTATCTACAAACGAGCAATTTGTTTCGCGAACAATTGCCGCTCTTTAGGTGAGAGAATTGAAACGCTTTCAGAATTTCTCGAGCAAGAAACGTAGCAAAAAGGCACCATTGAAAAGTTAAAAAGACAATGGCCTTTTACTCTGCATAATAGATTTGAGAAAATAACAAGAAACTAGCTCAAACGGCGGGCATCTTAGACGAAAGTTTGACAGAAAAGTCACTAGAAACACGTCATAATTTAGGTTAGAATCGATTCGAAACTAATACCAACTCTCACGATTAAACTGGCCCAAACAATTGATCACTAATAGTTAATATCGACTTTAGTCAATCATTTGGTACCAATTGTCGGTATGAAATTTTCCCAAAACTGTCAAACTCTTAATGCCGATAATATCGATTCCTAATCGTTATTATTACCGATCGGGGGTGGATTTGTTTATGGATTAAATGGCAAAGTGAAAGACGAATGGAATGAATTTCTGCTAAAGGTCCCATCGGATGGCTAACGTGTAATGACTATTTATTTGACAGTGAAACGCCGTCATGTCAACGTCAGGATTATAGTGGGATTAAAGTGGGATGGAAGAAGAGCGCCAATAATGAAAAGGGCAAATTTCGTATTATTAAAGTGCCAACAATCGTAACGTGTCAATTCGCTTATTTGTCGATTCTTCGTTTTCTTCTCGCCGACTGTTAAACCGTGCAAATAATAATGGACTCTTTAAAAGAATGTCTTGTAAAATTGCTAAAAGGATCCCCGGGAAAGACGGTAGCGAATTTAGAGAAATGGGGAACGGTAATCCTGCGCTGAACTCTTTTTGCAATTTAATTTAATTTAAACTCGAGCAATTCGCTCCCTCCTTTTCCTCTTTTATTCCTCGCCGCATCCCCCGAATATGTTTTGATTTCAATTAAACTATTTTATTGGGATTAAAGGGCGAACGATTCCACCCCTTTTCGCATCTCGTGCGATTCGCAGCGAAAGAAGAAAAAAAAACAATTACGCACGTCGATGGGGCAGCGAGAACGTAATAAATCGCGAACGAATCCCCCGATCGATTGGATGCCGGAGGAATATTTAGCATTCCAAACTGCCGAACAAAAGCATAGCGCTTTGAAGATTCTTCGCCCTTTTGATAGAAAACAACAGCAAAACGAATAGGAAGAATTCGTCTAATAGGAAGAAGAAGCGGCAAAAAACGGACCAAATTGGAAACGACGGGGGAGGGGGGGGGCGAAGGAACGAGGAAACGTCCTACTAATAAAGAGAGCAGGGGAACACGAGAAGGAAATAAAGAACTCCGGGGCCCTTTAATTTGTTGGGGTCGCGCCCTCCGAAAAAATGCCACCCTCGACGCTCGTTAGTGATCTATGTTCCTTAACGACTGGAACGAAATCAGTGAACAAAAAATATTTAGAAACGAAACAGGAAAGACAACAAAAGACACAGAGAGAGATTGAAAAAAGAGAGAGAGAGAGAGAGCGAGAGAGAGGAAATGTAAAAGCGAAAAAAGGAAACTGTTATTAAGAGGGCGAAAAAAAAATAGTGGATGGCAGCCGTTTCGATTGCGTTTTGTTTTCCATCGCTAAAAGGTTGGATAGTAATTAGGAGCCATCAGCATCGTCGACGTCGAGGGCGGGAGAGAATGGCCGCTGAAATGGAGATGTTAAACTTAACAAATCCGAAACTTTTGACGATTTCTCAACACAATCCCCGATGACGTCAACGCGCGTTGTCAATGCACTTTCTGATCGCTCGGTACATGCTCAGTAGCGCAACGAGTATTAAGTTAGGAACAGTTAACGTGCGAAAAATAAATTTCCCAACTAAATAATAATAACAATTGTTGAGGAATAAATCATCGGCGCGCGATGACGCGTCGATCTCTTCAATCTTCCGGTTACCGTATTTCGACGACAACAACAACGAGTTGATCGCCGCCGTTGGAAATCCATCCAGCCGGAAATGAACGGCATCTCTTCAATTCCATTATCGTGCATGATGAATGATTGCCGTCGCTCCGGCGAGCAAAAAAAAAAATGGGACGAAAAACGAAAAATCAAATCTCCCTGACATTCGTATACAAACAGTGACGACGATTGCGAAAGCGAGACGGCAAGTTAGCGAGGCACTTAACTTCCTCGTTGGTCATCATTGTTAACACCGGGTCCGAATTGAATCGATCCCTCCCGTTTCCAGCAGGTATCGATTGTGTCGAACGTGATTGACTGGCCCCGCGATGGGGAGCAAAGATTTTTGTTCGCTTGTTTGTCCCAAAAAAAAATCATTAAAAATCGTTATTGAGACGTTTTAACCGACACAAATCCGTGATGAAGAATTGCACGAGGAGGATTGTTTCTGTTGACAAATTAAATAAAAGCTAAATCCGTTTAATCGCGCGCTCCCCCACGCGATTATCGTCTTCGGTATTATTTTAAAGGGATGAACACGGCTCTTCCCTTTGCGCGAAGATCAAAAGGGCCGCATCCGTGTTAGTGCCGTTATTATTATTATTATTCCCCGGCTGGTGATGATGATTACGTTTCGGTTCATGCTCGAGTGCGTTTACACGGTATAAATTCAATCGAAGATTACACGAAAGCAAAAATTAATCTCGGCGAGGGAAAGCGATTTAAAAGAGAGCCAACAGTTGTTTCTGCAAGTTTTTTTTAGCCTCGATTCGGAATACGAGAAATTTCCTCGGCGGAGTAATTGCCAGCTATCGAGAACAGTTTGTGCGAAAATGTTTAGTGCAATTTTACGTTAAACAACTTTAGTTTTCGTTTTATTTCATTGGTTGGTCGCCTTTTTTTTGTTAATCTTTCCCCGCCAAAAGTAAATTAACATTTAAGGCTGATTTCAGGATGCAACTGTCAATTAATAAGTAACGTGAAGTCCGGTTTACGACGTGGAAAATGCTTGCCAACTTGACGCAAACGTGCCCCCCCCCCCCCCCCCCCCAGTTAATTGCTAGATTGCAATTATCGTGCCTCGATGTTCGACAAACAGGAGGAAAGCAAAATTGGGGAACGCGTCGCGCCCGGCACGATACCTTATTTGTTGCCGTTGAAAGGTGCCGAAGGGCGAAGAATCCGATAGGAAAGTAAACGGATAATAATCGGAGGGGATCCCAATACTTTATTGGACGGCCCCCACGTTGTTAACAGTTACGCACGACTCGGGGCGCTCTTTTATTCCATCCACTTTTCGTTCCCAAATACAATTTCTGACATATCCTCATCATCATCGTCGTCGTCGTCGGCAAACAAAGAGCCCACGTGAAAAGTAAGCGACGTTTTTTTTTTCGGCAAATATTCATAATAAGCCAGAGGGGGGGTTGAAGAATTGCGAGCCCTGTCAAAAACGCTTATGACGTGCAAATAATGCTGCGAAGATGAAAAACATATTTTTGTTTTGGGGGGGGGGGGGGGGGGGTACAGATGCCGAAAGTTTCTCGAAGCCCCCTCGCAAGAACGAGACGAAAAATCGACGAAGTTTAACGGAGCTGTTAACATAAAAGACCGACCGGGAGGCGCATTAAGTGCGGCGATTTGCAGGTGCATTATCTAATCGGATTAAAAGCTTCCTCCGCCTCCTCCCGCTCCTCGTCGTCGAACAAGTTCCATTTGGCGAAATCCGGGCGTGGGAGACGTGCAAATTGTGCAAACAACTTTCTGAACGCCCAAAGGCCATGGGCGATAATAATAATAGGCGACCTAATGGCATCGACAAAGAACGGATCGACGGGGGGGGCGCGCGCGTTAAACTCTCGATCATCCGCTAATCAAATAATCGCACGAATCCACGAACGAATGCGAAAAACTCACGTCCAAATCTTGATCCTGTCGATCCTGTTGCGTCCTGTAACCGCCGCCGCCGCCGACGACGCGTTGCTTATCCTCGAACTCCCTCAGTCGCTGATTGTACCGTTCGATTTGCTCCCGCAGCAGCGTGTCCTCCACCGCCGCCCTTTCTTCGTTATACTCCAAGCAGCCGACGCCGTCCAATCGCTCCAGGTCGATCCAGCCGCGCCATCTCACGCACACGCCGTTCATGATGAACGACGACTTTATGTGCACCTGGAAAGAGGAGAAAATTAGCGCGGATTTGTCGTTTGCCAAAATGTTTTTAGCTGTGTGAATTCGGCCGTGAAGCGCAAAGTCGCGTTTACATTGCGCGACGTTAAGTTTGAATGGCGATTTTTGACGGTTATTGGCGGTTACCGCAAAAATATGTTTTTCTCGAAGTAACCAGCGACCGCCGCCCAGTGGGAGGAGGTAGACGAACTAAAGGTCACTTTGAAGTCGACCTCGAAACAATGCGTAAAGGTTAATAAATGGCAACGGGCCTTTTTTTGATTCCCGGTCCATTTGTCGGGACGGCTAAACAGTGACGCCAACAGAACGAAAAAATGATAATAAGAAGGGACAATGGTTACAAACAACAGGCGAACAAATAAGTCGTTACGTCACTAGATACCGATTGTTCGAATTCGACTGTGAAGCGCGAAGTCGCGTTCACATTGCGCGAAATTATGTTTGAATGGCGATTTTTGACGGTTATTGGCGGTTATCGCAAAAATAACTTTGTTTTTTTTTTGCGAAGTGACGAGCGACAGCCACTCAGTGGGAGTAGGTAGAGGAGCTGCTTCGATTTTCCACTGTTGCCTCTGACTTTTGTTAGCGTCGGCTCTCGAAAAGTAGAGAAAGAATCGAAGGGTCGAATTGATGGTGAATTGCATGGTGTAGATGTCAAGAGAGCGAGAGCAGAGGAAGAAGTTGACGGGAACGTCTCAATTTCTTCCAAAGACGGCGAAACAAACAAACAAACTTGACGACACGTTCGAATGGATCGGTTAATTGTTGTAACTTTCCGTCGCTCGGATTTTAAAGTTTCGACAATGGGAACAGGTAGCGGACAAGGGCGAGGGAAATAACAGTCGACGGTAAAGACATTATTAGAAAATCGACGATTGCCACAGGTAACGTTCTGGCTTCTTGTCAGTTGGCACCGGTAGAAGCAAAACGGAACGAGAGGGAAAAGAACGAAATTTCTCAGCGAAATAAATCACTCTTTTTCGTTTGTTTCCGAGTTGCTTCGACGTGAAGGTGAAGGCGAACGCAGAAAAGAGACGGAATGCAGAGTTTAAGACAAATTAAACCAGTTCTTCGTCCCTTATTTTTCTTTCCTTCTTTTTTTTTGTGTTAATTTTAACATGTGTTAAACGATGTACAACGTATTTAGTGAATAATTAGGGGAGGTTTTCGTGTTATTGTTTAAACGGTCCGAACCTCGCACCCCTTTGCCGTTTCAACCCATTTCCACTCGCCGTTCGCTCCGCGAGCGTGACATATGTAAAATTTATTAAAATGATTTGAAATGAGCGACCGAGTGACGAAGAAAAAATTGGACTTTTATTAATGATAAACGACCCTCATTAATAAAGAAGGAAAATAAAGGTCACTTTCAATTCGACCCCTTTTCTGCCCCGAAACAATCCGTAAAGGTTAATAAATGGCAACGGGCCTTTTTTATTCCCGGTCCATTTGTCAGGACGACTAAACAGTGACGCCAACAGAACGAAAAAATGATAATAAGAAGGAACAATGGATGCAAACAACAGGCGAACAAATAAGTCGTTACGTTATTAGATACCGATTGTTTTATACGGTTACATCTAACATCCAAATACAGTCTGTCCGAAAAAAAAATAGTTGTCGGCACTTTGCGACAGACTGTATAATTCGATGGTCGTAATGATGAGTTTCTTGTTGGGCAATAGGATCGAGGAGAAAATTGTTGTTTAAAGCGATTTTGCGGTTTAATAATAACGAGAAATTATAGGGTCTCGTAAGTATTATTGGATCGTCACGTTCATCGCGAGATTCGATTGAATTATACGAGGTTCGATCAAAATTCCAAAAGGTTCGCTTCAATTTGCCTTTCATGCCTAACAAAAATTTATTAAGCAATATTTCAAACACCCTGTATATGCATTTAAGCAATAGTATTAAACAATTTCGCTTGTTTAATGCAATTTCCGTGTCTCTTTTGCCCGCCTTTTGTCTTTTGGGCAATTTGCGAAATCGTAATCGAATTCAAAGAGGAAAACAAATTCCTGCGCAAAATTCGTTTCTATTTCATTGTTGCTGCTCTTTAACGAAAACACGTGTTTCTAACGACCCTTTTAACTCGTCCTTTTTTTTGCACGTTCTTCCATCATCATCATCATCATCGTCAGTTAATAACCATCGAATGATGCGTTGCCGGTGATAAATTACAAATTGTCCCCGTTTGATTCTCGCTTTGGGGGGGTTCGTTTCTCGCGCCGTCTCTCCTTTTGGATTAGTTTAATAAAAATCAACCCTTCGCCAAAAAAAAATTAAAAAAAAAGCAACGAAATCACGATGAAAAACGGACGACGCGTCACCTGGTTGCCGGATGATTTTCAATATCTCTTTGGCCCTTTTGTCCCATCGACAAAGTGAATCACCAAACTATTGATTAATGCGAAAAAACTCGACGAAAATTATTCGCCATTGAAGGAAAACAATTTCGAAAGGAGCGACGACTTAGCCACCGTTTTCCGTATTTGTTTCGAATGGCGCCTAAGAAGCAATAAAGTTCGCCAACTGTCTCTTTCTTCACGTCTCTTTCGATCGTAATTTTAACGTCGGTTCCAAAACTAACAAAAGGAAAAAATTTGGAGAGACTTTGATGCTAGACGTCATAATAAAACGGTTTATTTGTATATAAACAAAGTTCCGCGCCCTTTGTAATCGTGCCGCCAAACAATTTACACTGCAATCGACGAACGAGTTTCAATTTATGTTGGCACAACTGAATCTTCATTATTTCACCGTTTCCGTTCAATAAAACAACTGCAAACAAACAATACGGCAGATATCGATACGGACGACGGTAAAAACGTAGAGCGCCAAATTTAAGTCGGTTGCAGTTATTGATCGCATCGTACATCTTCGCCCATTGCAACTGTTGAAAAAGTTCCCGTGTTGTGATTGTTTTAAAACCAGATACATCTACATTTAGAGCGTCTAAATTAGAGCCATCTCCGTTTCTTATTGACATCTTTTTACGTTTCGTATTTATAGTTTATTTCAATCTTTTATCGTTGTTATTGTTAGATGATGATGATGATGATGGCCTTTTTATTGCGCTTTTGTAACGAAATACGGTTTCGAAAAAAAAAGCGACCATCGACGACAAGCCGATGAAGAATCGATAACAAACAAACAAACAAACAAACAAACAACAAGAGGACTCGACGCACTCGAGCAATTCATAATATTCGTTGGACTTGACGAGTGCTTCTTTCTTGGGGTCCGTTTCGCATCGCCTTTCGAAGAGGGAGGCCCCGTTTGCGAATCAATAGCGCGGAATTAACGCGAATCGAGAGCCATTATATTAGCAGCGTGCATTGTGCGAAAATGTAGAACATTCGCTGGGACCGCCGTCGTCGAATCGCCTGTTTCCCGCCGTTCTCGCTTGTTTCGAGGATTAGGTAAACTGCAGAGGAATTTCGCTTTCGTGGTGGGGTCATCCGGACGTTCTGTTGTTGTTTTGTTTTCCGTGCAGTTAAACGACGCCGGATACCGATATCGATGTAGGAAAACCACGAAAACGAAACGACTAATTCGGAAACGGAAACGTGCACGAAACAAACGCGTCGAACGGCGATACGGAGAGCGTTTTGTTTCGCTGCGAGATTAGCCTTCGTTTTCACGACGATGATAAGCGCTAATAATATAACAAACGGGAAAGGGGTCGGACTTCTTCTTTTTTGTGTGCGTTCCTTTTTGTTGGTATCGGACAAAAGGCAATTTCAACGCCCCCCGTATATCGCCATCGCCGGACCTATTGCAAGAACAATTTGCGCGGCTACTGGCGACAACAGAACTGGGTCCGTTTCGTTTCCTTTATTTTATTTTTTCGCCTCAGCCTTTGTTCGTCGCCGGGCGTGGCTGGCATTTTATTAACAATATAAATACCAGAATAATTTATCATGTTTATATTGTTGGGCATTGTCTGACCAATGGCCTTATCCTTCGCGCTCGTTCGATAAAAGGAATAAAACAGATGTTTAACGCTGCGTTCAATGGCCATTAGCGGCCGACAAGTCTTCCGTCCGATTTCGCTACTAGATCCATGCAGATCGTTCGAAAAATCGTGCAAAAAGTGGCAGCAAAGAGGAGAAAGAACGAGCTCGAGTTTGTTTATTTGCGAATCGCAATTAAAATTATTCGCAACGCGTCCGAAACGCGTCGACAATAAATAAACAGCGCGAGTCAGATATTGTTATTGCGAATAAGTTTTTTCCCTACTTTTTTTTTGGCGCCGTGCAGAATTTTAATTTTCAAGGTCGACCGTGCCCCCGGCTATTAATTAAATCCGGATAATGATTGGGTTTTACCAATTTACCTACATTTGCTCCATTCAAGTTGTTTCTCTCTCTCTCTCTCTCCCTGTGTGTCATTTTACTACTCTATGATGATGTTCATTCAAGGAAACCGAGAGGTGTTAAACGAAAACGCTTCAATGCCAAGGTTGACGACGAAACGGTTTCCTCGAAACAAGCGCAAAAACAAGAGAATCGAGCGAAAATGCGCAAATTTCCCTTCTCTCTCTCTTCCATCCCGATGGTTGTGCCAGCGCAGACGACTAACAGATGGAAGTCGGCTCTTACGGGGTACGAAGAAACGAACAGGGAAGATCGTCATCGAAGAACAATAATGACGATAGCACGTGTCCGAAGACGTTGAAGAAACGACGAACATGTTGTTAAAGGTATCAATAACGAAAATAATACGGGGGCCTCGAGGGCCACACAGAAGAGATCCATCCACCGAAAGGAGAAGAGAAAGGCCTTACGGCAATTCGAATTAGGAAAAAAATGAATTCGCAGCAGCAAAAAAATAAATAATAACAATCGAATGTCTAACAACCTGATTGGCATCGGTTTCTTATAATTGCGATTGCAATAGAACAATAAAGCGAGCGAATTAAATTGCTGGCGCAAAAACAAAGACTTCCGGCTGCCATTGGGCGCGTGGCACGGGAAGACGTCGGGGGGGCGGCCGACTATTATTTGTTTATTTATTAAATAATGAATGTTAATGAAAGGCGATTCGTTTCTCTCTACTTGCGTCCTTTTCATTCGATTCCTTTCCTCCGCACATCGCCGTTTTAATTGCATTGTCCTCTCGTACGGTTTTAATTGACACGAAAATGGGGCCCGACGGACGGACGCAGTGTTAAGTAGCACGCGTCGTCCGTCACAAAGACGCCCTCTCTTCCTTTTCCTACCATTGTTTTTCGCTTGCCACCACCAAAAAAGAAAACTGATTACCATTGTCTTTCTTGCGAGAAAAGGAAAACAATTGAACGTACAGTGCGTCACAAAAATTGCAATTGCGTTTTTGGATTCGTCGTCAAATTTTAACGTTAGTTCGTCGAACATACTACATGGCTAAAATGTAGCGTTTCGGAGTTATTTCAAGTTTTTCGCAATTTTGACATTTGGAGGTTATGACGCAAAAGGGTTTCGACTGTTTGCGTTGTTTGAGTGGGGACGTCGAGAACGTTCTGCCGCCGTAAAGAATCATCAAAGTTGCACCTATTTTCAGTCAAAGTTTGACGTTCGAAACGTTGATAACCTAATTTTCGAAAGGAACCTTCAATTTCCTGTATATATCCAGCCGGAAGTCGTCCATTTTTCAACCGGCCCGCAAAGATAAACTTATCGTCTGGAACATTGCGTTGCTTAAAGCCTCGGCCTTCAGTTACACATCGGGGACGCACTGTATAATGCGAGTAATCGTTTAATTGACTACAACTTTCTCGCTCGCACACTTTTGCACGTTTCTCTGTTATTTTGCGATCCAATTATTCGCCAGTCACCTTTAATTAATTCCAAGTTAAACAAGTCGACGGGAATTAATGTTAACGTCACCCTCGAGGATTCGCAATAATAATAATAATACTAACGCAATACTCAAGAATAATAGAGAAAAATGGTAAATAAAGAGTCCAACCCTTGCTGCGTTTGTTGTACAACCAGATGGCGGCGAGGTGGTCCGTTCGCTACGTTTTTCCCCCCTTTGTTGGCCCCGAATTACAAACGAAACAAAATCATTTTTCTGTTAATAATGTCATAATTTTTTCGCACGCCTTTTTTCCAATTTTTTCTTTTGCTACCCAAGCAACACCTCGCTCTGCAGCGGACCGACGGACCGGCAGCATCAATAGGAACCATCGCAAAGAATGGCGAGAGAAAGGGGTGCGCCACTGTGAAATGAAATGGAAATGAAATTAACACACACAAAAAAAAACGGTATCGAACGGGGACGGAAAAAACGTCGCAAAAGTTGTCGATCACGCTGCGACGGAAGAGGAAGCACAAAAAAGGGGGGCGGAGGGGGGCACGGCGACCCGCGGGCCCACATCGGCGACGGGGGCCCCCCAACGGTTGCCGCTGCCGTTTAATCGTCAAACAGATTCCGTTCGATTAACTCCGAATGGGACGCCCGCGAGCGACGCCAACAACAAATGATGACAATAAACGATCCAGTTGGACGCCTTCCGCGGCGAATCGGTCCATTTCGAGTGCAACCTTCGAGAGCTAATCCAACGCAACAAAGACGTTTCGATGTGACGAGCGGCACGAATCCGGCGACTTGTCGCTTTCTCTCGCCCGCTAATTCCGAGTGTCAACATCGAAGACACGGAGACGGTTTTTGTTTCGTTCTTTCACCGCCAGCGTCGGACGTTCCGGCGACTTTGTGCGGAGAATAAAGGCGAGAGAAGATTCTTGGAGTCGATGATTTACAACGGGCCGTTTGTTACGTTTTATTTCGTTTCTTTTAACATCGGGGCCTCTCTTATTGTGCGCTTAAATGGGGTGGGAAAGTCTGAACGCTTTACAACTGTCGAAGAAGGCACACGGAGATAATGACGCACTCTTCTTCGTTTACTTTTTTCTTTTAGCATTTTTAACAGTAAATTGTTGCTTGAAGTTTCAAGAAGAAGCTTAAAAGTATTACGACAGACTTTCTTTGAAATTACGATCCGTCCAAATGTCATTCGGCGCGATTGTCTTCGGGCTGTAGGTCGCGGCGGCTCGCCTTTGAACGTTTCCGCAAATTTATATACAGGGTGTACTATTCGATTTACTCCGTTTAGAGCGACTTCGTTTGCGACTAAAAGCTTAATTTATTGCAATAAACCTTCAACAATCCGAAAAGTTCGTTTTTATTTAATAACATTGTCATTGTGCCCGCAAATAATCGCAAAAAAACGTTAAAAACGTCAAAATAGAAAACAAAACTAAACAGAAGAAAACTTTTAAAGAAATACAATCAGATTTCTTGGGAAACAAATCGAATCAACTTTCCCCACGTCGATCGCAGAGCTTTCGGGACCAAAGTTTACCGCCCCCTGCAATCCTAACCTCACCTCCATACATTTCCTTTCACTCGAATACTTTCCAATCGTAAATTAAGCGATTTGAGTGCCACGTTGGCGACGATTTCAACGCAGGTAAATTCAATTCCCAATCGCAAGCTTTTAAAGCGGACGAATTTTCTGCGACACGCTGTATAATGAATTGTTGCTTTTTTTTTTGGCATTCGTCGCCTCTTTTAAGCGAATTGTTCGCAATTTTCTTACGGAAAATCAAACGGCCACAAGCTGGCTCGACTTTCGTTTTGGAATGCCCGCAAATTGATGTCAAAAATCTACGACAAATCTACGACAGCAGCCGCATTCACACGGCTAAAAATTCTCTTTCCATTTCCTCCATATCGTTACGTAAGTTGGTAACTGTTTCGAACGTGACGTATGACATTTCGACTGACGAAAAGGGCGGCTTCACTCGCCACCAATTCGAAGAGGTAATTATCGTTAAAGCGTTGCGTTAATTAGACGGTCGTAAAATGGAATCGATTAGGCGAGTCTTATTTACGCCTTAATCGTAATGACTGCAGTTGTAAAGTTTAATTGGGGCCGTTAAACGCGTCCGTAAATATCTCGTGCACGTCCCTGTCTCCGTCCGAATCGTGCTGTCCCCTACGCCAATGACGATGTGAAAAAGAAAAAGAGAAGGAATTGATAATAACATAGTTTGTGTTACCTTTCGTCCGGTATAATGACGCTGGAAAGAGCAAAGGTATAATAACAAATGAATAGGCATTTAACATTTTCCCATTTACGTTCAACGACACGCCTCGTCCATTTACGTTTCGACATAAAGGGCGACTTGACCATTTGTGACCGTTTAGGCAAACAGTGCGCAATTTTCGGAAAGGAAATAAAAGAGGAGCGCGTGACGAATGGGCCAATTTCACGGGGACGTGATTTAATTCGGTCCGAAGAGTTTTTATTTTACTCTCGTTTTGTGTTCGGCCCCCATTGCGAACGGCGTTGGGGAACTCTCTTTTTGCGAAAACGAAATCTCTTCGAACGTTTTGAAGAAGTTTGCAAAATTCTTCCTCGGCGAGAGTTTCCGCGTCTTCGGCGAGAAGGAAATTGGCGAATAATCAGTCGTTTCCGGCTTATGGCGAAACGAAGAAGCGAGAAGAACGTAAAGAAAAAACCAAATAAACGGCAAATTAATTGGCTTAATTCTCCAGACGATTTCCCGTGGACGAAGGCCGGAAAACAAAAAAGAAATGGCAAGAAATTGTCGACACGTGCCGTTCAATTTTCTGCGTAAACGACCCGCGAAAACGATCTCGTTCCATTCCATATGGCCGACGATTCTTCGCACGCGATGCCACGTCTTTTTTGCCGCGCCTCAACTGCTAGAAGACATCCACTTCCGTTTCCTGCTACGAATAATTTTCTTCGTCCGCTTTTCTCGCCGGAATTCTTGCAAATCTTCAATCGATTTTCCCGTCTCGCCCTTTCTGCGTTATTTTTTTCAAAATGGCGCACGACGACGCTTCGCGCAATTGCCTGCCAGCCAATGAGCGTCGCGGCGGGCGCTCTATCGATCCGACGGCGACGCCATGTTTGCGAGGAAAAGGGCGCGCGCGTCGCGTAATTGTTTCGTAGGGTTCGCTCAACCCCAAATGGATGGAATTAAAGGTTTATTCGTGGAGAAGTGAATTTTCGCGAGAGAGATTAACGATAATCGCGTCAAATTCGCAGGAATTTGCAAAACGTTCGCAAGAAAATTCGTTACTAAAACAACGTTGACGTTGCGACTGTCGGATCTAGTTCAATTTATGTCGTCGAGTTTTGGCGGGGGGGCATGATAAATACGAAAAACTTCGCAACAGACGAACCGTTCGTCTTTTAGAACCGCAAACTGGAGGGAAAATGTGGGGAAATTCAACGAAACCAAACCAAAATTGACAGAATTGACGGTTTGGATTTAGGTTAGCGTTTTGCGACTGGAACAGGTGAAATGGGCAAACGGTTTACCTTTCCGGGTTCCTTGTCGAAATCGCACTCCCTGTCCGGCATGTAGCCGGAAGTTGGTGGCGCGAAGACGAGTTGCAAATTCGTGCCGGTGGCGGCGAACGCGATCTCCGTGTGTCCTTCGCGGCAGGCGTTCTGGAACCGCACCTGACGCTCTTCTTGCGGCCGATCCCTGTAGCCCGTGTACCTGACCTAAAAGTTTGAAACGATGGCAATTGTTATTAATCAATTCCACGTTAAACGGGATGAAGAGCGAGAGATATAAAGTGGTGCGAATCGTCGTCCATTGGGATTTCGCGGAACGAGAGGTTATGTAAATCGGTTTCGATGGAATTAAGTCATCGTCATCGGCAGTTACATCATTATTTTCGTCTCTGTTTAGATGGATTTTTACGTTTTCGTTTTTAATGAGATTCCGAGAAATGTTGCTAGTAACCTATGACTAATGCGGGGGGGAAAACGACGATTGTTGAAAACCGGACGCCGAGCGAAATTCTTTTAAACGATTCCGGCGAAATAAAACTATAGGTTGTTGAAGCAAAAGAGAGAGGTTTACGCGAGAAGGATCGCAGGTTTTAATTTGCTAGAAGGAGAGAGCAAAATCCAGATTAATTTAGTTATTAACATCGATTGTTATTATGGTAATAACTGATTTTGCAAATGGGTTTTTCATCTATTTACTTTGCAATTGCATTTTTTTTAATTCCCCCGACTTCGAAATTATTTCCAACAATTTCAACGTTAACTCTTACAAACTTGCTTAAGGAAAACTTGCGACTAGTCTGAAGGAAAACCAGTGACAGAAACAACATGAAAACCTTAAAGAGCAGGACAAATAATAATTAGATTTAGGACGAAAATAAAATTTCCCATTAATCAAAGCATTTTCCGTTTGATAATTAATTAATTAAAACCGGAAATGACAGAAATTAAGAAGTTTTTTAATAACTGAAAACGAATAATCAGGATCTGGAAGAAAAACTATTTTCCACTAATTGACTCGAGGAGTTTGAAGATTTCTAACTTTCATTAATAACTCCTAAGAATTTTCTTAAGAAAAGGTGTTAAGCCAGATTACACGAACAACAAACTGTCTTTAACGAATTCGACGAAGAACAATCAGAACCTTCAAGAGCTTTCTTCATGGGAAATTCGTGAAACAAAAGACGCAAGCAACAGGAAAACTTTAAAGTAATTGCAAGGCTTGCTTATGGGAAACTTGTCAAACTCAAAACCTTTTGGGTAAACTTTAAAAATCAAATGGGAAACTGTCAAGAAACAAATGGGAAAAGTTTCAAGAAATAAATAGGAAAAGTTTCAAGAACCAAATGGGAATAATTTCAAGAAAAATATGTGAACCAAATGGGAAAAGTTTCAAGAAATAAATAGGAAGTTTCCAGAACCAAATGGGAATATTTTCAAGAAAAATATGTGAACGTTTTCAATAAAGCTTTAAAGAACCAAAGGCGAAAGCTTTCAAGGACCCAGTGGGAAAACTTTCAAGAAACAATTGGGATAACTTTCAAGAACTAAAAGGCGAAAACTTTCAAGAACCAAGTGAGAAAACTTTGAAGAAACAAATGGGAAAACTTTTGAGAACCAAAGGGAAAAACTTTCAAGAACTAAAGGCGAAAACTTTCAAGAACCAAGTGAGAAAACTTTGAAGAAACAAATGGGAAAATTTTAAAGAACCAAAGGCTAAAGTTTTCAAGGACCAAGTGGGGAATCTTTCAAGAAACAAATGGGAAAACTTTCAAGAACCTAGTGGGAAAACTTTGAAGAAACAAATGGGAAAGCTTTCAAGAACCAAAGGGGAAAACTTTAGAGAACCAAAGGGGAAAACTTTCAAGAACTAAAGGCGAAAACTTTGAAGAACCAAGTGAGAAAACTTTGAAGAAACAAATGGGAAAACTTTAGAGAACCAAAGGGAAAAACTTTCAAGAACTAAAGGCGAAAACTTTCAAGAACCAAGTGAGAAAACTTTGAAGAAACAAATGGGAAAATTTTAAAGAACCAAAGGCTAAAGTTTTCAAGGACCAAGTGGGGAATCTTTCAAGAAACAAATGGGAAAACTTTCAAGAACCTAGTGGGAAAACTTTGAAGAAACAAATGGGAAAGCTTTCAAGAACCAAAGGGGAAAACTTTAGAGAACCAAAGGGGAAAACTTTCAAGAACCAAGTGAGAAAACTTTGAAGAAACAAATGGGAAAATTTTAAAGAACCAAAGGCTAAAGTTTTCAAGGACCAAGTGGGGAATCTTTCAAGAAACAAATGGGAAAACTTTCAAGAACCTAGTGGGAAAACTTTGAAGAAACAAATGGGAAAGCTTTCAAGAACCAAAGGGGAAAACTTTAGAGAACCAAAGGGGAAAACTTTCAAGAACTAAAGGCGAAAACTTTCAAGAACCAAATGGGAAAACTTTCAAGAGCCAAAGGGGAAAAGTTTAAAGAACCAAAGGCCGAAGTTTTCAAGGACCAAGTGGGAAAACTTTCAAGAACCAAGTGAGAAAACTTTGAAGAAACAAATGGGAAAACGTTAAAGAACCAAATGGGAAAACTTTCAAGAGCCAAAGGGGAAAATTTTAAAGAACCAAAGGCCGAAGTTTTCAAGGACCAAATGAGAAAACTTTCAAGAAGCAAAAGGCAAAACTTTCAAGAACCAACCTCGCTCTCGCGACTGATCCTGCGGAACAACTCGTCCGATTCGAACTTCGCCTTCTGGTCCGGGACGACGCGCGGCATCTTGAATATGAACCGCGGCCGCGGCTGCTCGTACAACGCCATCGAATCGAACGGTATCATGCCGGCCAGGGCGGACGTCGGATCGTTCATTGCGTGCATCATCTTGACGAAACAACGATCTCCTCTCTTCTTCTTCCCGCACACGAAAACCCACCAATCAATCACGATCACCAACCGAATCTTGAACGTTTCTCGATCGCCCGGTAACTCTTACCGTCGCATCGACATCGAAGCACGCACCGCGAAAGACGAAGCGTCACTGGCGAACCGGAGGACGATCGTCGACGTGGAAAATCCAAGAGCGATGCCTGCCCCCCCCCCCCCCCACCTATTTCCCTTTGATCCATGCGGTGCGTTTGTATTTGTCGAGTTGCGCCCCTTTCGAATTCTTTTCCGACGGGTCCGGAGTACAGGTACCCGGAGAGAGGCGAACTGAAGAGGCGGAGTCCGCGAGCGTGAAAGCGAATCGGGCCAATCGTCGACGATTCGGCGGCTCGCGTTCCCCCGTTTTGGGGCAAAAAGGCCGCGAAGGCGCCGGGGGGGGGGGACGACGACGACGGGGAAAATGCGTTCGACGTACGGGGGGGGGCCTCCGCGAATCGATAACGAACGACCCTCGCGAGCGAGGGTTGCTTCCGTTTTGGCAGAATCGATTTCCTTGCTCGCCATTACTTTGCGAAAAAGAGTTTTCTTCCCCGGCCTTTGCAACGTCGGAATTCAATTTCGTAAATGGAAAGTCGGAAATTACGCGAAACAGTCATGTACGGTGCGATCGTTTCGAGTATTGTTAACTTTTTTGCAGTTTAAAATGTCGATTTATTTCGTTTCGCCAATGATCGCCCGGTACGTACTTAATCTGGGTTTAATCAAAGTTTTCGTTTAATGTTCAATAGTTTTTGATTGTAAAATTTACTTTATTGCACAGTCGTCATTTGTTAAATGGCAATTTTCTATTATACAGAGTTTTTATAAAGAGGCTCGGAAAAACTGAACGGAAATTATTGTCCATGATTCTTCGCATTTTTATTGCGAGCAATAAATAATTTATTGCAAGCTCGACGAGCAATCAAAAGTGTTTTAGCGCGAGGGATGCAATATAAAAATAGATAAAATTAATAATATTTACGTTTATGATTTTATTATTCGCGTTCGAACACTCGGAATGTTCTTCGTCTAATTGTTGCTTTGTCGTCGTAAAACGGCCATAAAGCGATTTTCAAAAAGGGTCAAAAATTATTATTATTGCTATTACTTCAAGTAATAAAATCTTAGGCTTATTTGAAACGCTATTTCATAAATAAACACACGAATGGCAGGCAAAGTGTTATTGATGTTGCAATTGTGGAACGAGACTTACGATTCGTCGAAGTGCAATGGAGGTTTTGTTAAATTTCGAAAAGAAAACCGTTTTTAAATTCAAAATTAAAAGAATTCAACGATCCAACATTACAATGTGAAACTGATTCTTATTCTTCTTAAGAAATTCAATGGATAAACATTTTACCTACTTTCTTTTCTAACTTTTTAACAAAGGCAAACTGCAAAAATTGAGGAAAAAACGAAAAGTTAATGAAACTCAATGTAAAATTGACAAGTAAACTCTAAATAATCGATTTCTAATGTTTATTCTCTCTTCAAAAACTTCAAAATGGGTTTATTGCAGATAGTGAAAAAATGCAAAAGTGGAGAAGGGCCCCCCCTTCTATAAAAGTGCAAAAATTGAAGAAAAATAAAATCTTAAAAAAAGGAACGAATCTCAATGTAAAATTGACAATTAAACTCTAAATAATCGATTTCTAATGTTTATTCTCTTACTTAATCACTTTAAGAACTTCAAAATGAATTTACTGCAGATAGTATGCAAAAATTTAAGAAAAAAATGTTAAAAAAGGAATGAATCTCAATGCAAAACTGACAATTAAACTCTAATTAATCTATCTCTTATGCTTTGTCCCTTAATTAATCACTTTAACAACTTCAAAATGAGTTTATTGCAGATAGTGAAAAAAGGCAAAAGTAGCCCTTCTATAAAAGTGCAAAAACTGCAGAAAAAAATTCTCAAGAATCGAATGGATTTCAATAGAAAACACACAATTGGACTATCTATCTATCTCTCATGTTTTTCCCCGTAATTCGTAACTTTAAGACCTCCAACATGAGTTTATCCCCCATTCTATAAAAGTGCGAAAATTGAAAAAAAAAAGAAATTCTTAAAAAGTTCTCAACTCAAAACTTACACTTGAACTTTAATTAATCGATCTTTAATGTTTATTTCTCAAAATGCACCAAAATGTGCGTTTAATCGTGAGACGAGTTTCAACACAAAGCAAAAACTCAAAAAATGCGAATTTTTCGCATACAAACAAGTTCACCTTAATAGCATTTCCATCGGGACATTATCGTTCTCCTCTTCCTTCAACATCTCCATTCATTTGTCCCTCGCATATTCCATTTGCGTCCTCTTGCCTCTCGTTTCCTTCGCTCATAATACGAACATAAATCATCCACTAGTAAATCGTGCAGAAGGACCGTTGAAAATTATGCAGAGAAAACATAACTTTCTGCTATTATTATTATTGTTGTCATCGTCGATACCTTTTCCAATAACAATCGCAACGAGAAGGTACTTTTCTCCACTTGGATGTTTATAAGTAGGTACAAAAACATATTTATAGCATTAAATAGAACTGTTCCATCAACAATGCATTCATTTCGAACAAGAGGAGAGCAATAATCCTATTGGCATATCTAATCCGGGCAGATAATGCACGCATGTATATACAGGGGGGGCAGCACCATTTTCCGACGGATTTATTATTCAAAAGGTACATTTAATAACAGTACACGTGAAAGGCGCCATTATTCGACTCGAAAAAAAAAAGAATGACAAAGACACCGAGACGGAAAGAAAGAGAGAAAAAAGTTGCACGAAATCGTACATATCAAGTCATCAAAAAATCATCGTCATGCGATACGAAGAATGGCAGGAGAGATTCCGTTGACACAAACGACGCTCTCGAAAACGGAAAAGGCGCAAGAGGGAGGCAGGGAGGGCAGCGAAACTGAAGTAAAAAGCCCTCCCTTTTAATTTCACTTTTCCAGTTTGCACCCTTCGTCTCACATTTCGCCGCTCGAGCTTTATTAATACTCAAGGGCCAGGCGATCGCCGATTGGCGAACGTGCCCCCCCAAACGCAGAGGGGTTGCTCGCCCCCTGATCGAAATCTCGCATTTTGCCATTCAAAAAAAAACAAACAAACAAAACAAAACTGTTTATTTCTCCGACTTTTAATACGAATTCAACAGAATATACAGACTGTCCTCTGCGCTAATTCGTCGATCCGTTCAAGACAATCGTCACGCACCGACAGTCGTGGAATACAAGAACGCGCCGTGCAAGTAATTGCTCGTCGATTGGCAACCGTGGCCGAGGACGTTGACGTTATTCCGATAGACGTAGTACGCGCCAATCGCTAGGACGTACGTAACGTAACGTCGCGCGTCGAACCCCTTCGCGGAGCAAACGTAGGCCAGCATGAGCGTGTCGACGATCACGACGGTGTCCGCGTACTTCAACGTGATGTAGCCGTCCCTCTGCGCCAAGATCGCGATCACCAGCGCGACGCACAAGACGCCGTAAACGATTTCCCGCGGCACCAGGCCGCTGCCCTCTTTCAACGTCATCAGGTCGGTAAAGTACAACGGGATCGAGAGCGTGACCACCATCCGGTGGCCGAACGTCACCAGGCTGTGCAAGGAATCGGAGAAGTCCTCTTTCGCTGAGTGGGAAGCAAAGAATGAATCGATTTGCGAATGTCGTTTGCGATTTAATGGTCGTACCGTAATAAATTAGTCCGCTGATCGCGTACAAAAGGTACGCGCAAATCGCGAATGCGAAACACGTCGGATTGTTCGTGCCGTTCTTGTTCACGTAGTCGAACGTCGTGTACATCGTCAACAGGGACAGGATGAAATAGGAGATGATCTCTTCGGAGTTACGCATCTTCGTCGATTGGTCGATGGTCGATGGTCGATTTAACACGGGAAATTTCTTTGTTTCTGCACCGAAACGAATTGATCGCGATGACAAAAGTTTGTTGAAAAGCGTCGCCAAGCAGAGAGAACCTCGCGAAATTAATTCGATTCGCAAAACTAATCGGGGTGGTTTTCCGAAGTGGGAAATGCGAGAAAGCAACGACAGCCTCGATATTTGTTAATTAATTTGAATATTGCGCGAGATTTTTCTTAAAAATTAATTAATTTGTAGTTAATTATCTCTTTCCTAATTGAATTTTAAATTAAGTAAATTCGAATGGTTGGTGACATCTATCTGCGAATGGCCGAAATTATTGTCAGCGAAAGTCTTAAGGTTCTTATACAAACTAACGGGGATATTTTGTTTAAAGTAATTGTTGGTATTGCTGATTATAATAAATAAAAGTGCCTCTCAGCTGTTTAACCTCTGTTCTTAAGAAAGTTTTAATTAGAATCTTCTTCCCTTTAAATCAAATTATTTATTGCAGTAACTAGAAACTAAAAATCTTGCACATTCATCTAATTAATTCATTTCTAGGGGGAAGACTTCAAACTTCCAAATAATCAGATGTCCAAAGCTATTTAATACTTGGGACTTGTAGCTCATCCAGGAATGGCTATGAATTGCACATTTAGAATCAGAGAAATATGGTAGGATACATAATTAATTGTATCATTACATTGGTATGATAATTCACAATTGGATTTGTAGGTGTCACAAGCCTGCACTATGGACAAATTGTCGGATAAGCAAATTATTTAGTAACAGGTTGAAACCAATGAATAGTACAAGAAATTTTTCAAGTCCTAAAAAGGGAGAAGTTACACCTTTTGCCCTCACAAATGGGAGCAATTTAAATGGTTCATCACTAATCAAACCATTAGGTTTTACAGTTATAGTAAGCAGGCAAGAATCGAAATAATGGTTAGCAATTAATTTAAATTGTGTGTGTGTATGTGCTGCATTTCAGTTTGCTGGCAGCTGTTTCACTGGTGCAGCTATATGGCAATATGAGAACTTGAGAGATCATGCAATAACCATGTTGAATAAGAGAAGGGTGAATATACAAAAGAGGAAAGTGAGTTGACTAATTGAAAAATATTGATTGAATTGTGATTTTTAAAAATTTTAATTGAAAGTTCTGTTTCCATTTTAGGAAGAATACTTCAAAGTCCTATCACAGTGGTGGAACAATTTAACACCAGGTGAATGTGTGTTTGTTCCAATTTGTGCAATCAATGTGCTGGTGTTTTTGGCTTGGAGAGTGCCAAAATTTCAGCCATTCATGTTAAAATATTTCTGTTCAAATCCTGGCAGTTTACACAGCAATTGTCTACCAATGTTGCTATCTACATTCAGTCATTATTCTGCTCTACATTTATTAGCAAACATGTATGTTTTGCACAGTTTCTCCACTGGTAAGCTTTGATTCATTATCAAACCATTTGGCAAATGTTTGTTCAGGTTTTTTTTTTTCGTTTTTAACAGGAGCCGTTGCTGCTTTAGGAAAAGAACAATTCATGGGATTGTATTTGACTGCTGGCGTATTCTCTAGTTTCACCAGCTACATTTACAAAGTCATAACCAAACAGCCTGGCCTCTCATTGGGAGCCGTAAGTCGAAATCTACGATGACGATCGTTTCTGATTTTTGGATATTAATGTTTACTTCTAGTCTGGTGCATTGATGGCAATATTAGGATACGTTTGCACACAATATCCGGAAACGAAACTCGGCATAATACTGTTACCATTTTTCACATTCTCTGCCGGATCGGTAATCCATTCTTCAACAGTGGTTATTAGTTTCTCTTATATTCTTTAAATTTCGTAGGCAATCAAATTTATTGTCGGATTGGACACAGCAGGTGTACTGATGGGTTGGAAATTCTTCGATCACGCCGCTCACTTGGGCGGTGCCTTTTGCGGAATGTAAGTGTAGCGACAGTTTCGATCGTTTCCTCGCTGTTCTATTTGTATTCTTCAAATTATTGACGATTTTTTGTTTCAGTACATGGGCCCTTTGGGGAAACGAACACCTTTGGCAAAGACGTGACTTCATATTGCGGCGCTGGCATGATATTCGGGGTCAAATTAAATAAATTAACTGTTTAGTAAGTCCGCAAACTGTTATTGAACTCTTTTCATTCTCTAAATAAGATTTGCTTTTATAAGAACCCATTTTATAAACGATCAATAATTTTGGTCATCTCATTAGCCTGTTTTTGTAAAGAATTTGGTTTTAACAGAATTATTCGAATT
This sequence comes from Hololepta plana, assembly GCA_963695495.1. Classification (NCBI taxonomy): domain Eukaryota; kingdom Metazoa; phylum Arthropoda; class Insecta; order Coleoptera; family Histeridae; genus Hololepta; species Hololepta plana. Next base: position 11,277,956 of record OY968836.1, read on the forward strand.
GCAAATTATTTCGCCCGTCTGTTGAAAGTCGATCAAAGCGATTCCTACAGATTGTGATCGCGATAGTTGCGTTCCCGTTAGTGCGCTAGATGGTACTATATGAACGTGATTTTTGGTTCAGTTCCAGATTCGCTAAATTATGAAGAAAACTTTATAAAATCAGCGATATAATCTAACAAGAAAAACCAATAAATCGGGAAATTTTTTATTGGTTGTTGTTTTCATTGAGCACTTAAATGGAACTTCTTATCATTGAACACTTATCAATTCCAATTTCTATAAATACCGATTGCTTTTGTATCTACGTTCCAGCAGTAAATGTCAGTTCATCTGACAGTTTGTACGTCTCATCTAAATTAATATGTTTAAATTAAGCTAAAACAAAAAAGGCAAATAAATTGAAAATCCATTAATTATATTCGTGATAATAATAACATTTCAATAATTCGTACGTTAATTTAAATAAATAAAAATAATAATGGGAGTATTTAGTGCGTCAACTTATGAAAATGATGTCGGTGAGTCATTCTAAATTACACGATTAAAAGAAATTGTTGTCTTTTTTGTGTCGCATTTTTTTTTCTATTCAATTTCTGAAATATATAATTGAATATTTGTAAAATAGAGTGATTAAGTAAACCGTAGCCGTTGTTTTTCTCTTTTTTCTTGTGTTCTACAGAAAGAGCGACTAGTGAGCAAAACACAAAAGAGAATTGGGCTCATATTATGGACGTATGTGATAAAGCTAAACGTTCGCCTGAAGAAGCACGTAATTATTTAAGAGTTATATTGAAACGTTTAAACAATAGCGATCCCCATATTGGTTTACAAGCGGCAACAGTAATTCGTACTTTTAATTGAAATCTATTACATTACAATCTCGGTCTCATGATTCTAGCTATTGGACTCTTGCGTGAATAATTGCGGCAAAGTGTTTCACTTGGAGGTGGCGTCCCGTGAATTCGAAAACGAATATTTGAAATTGATTAGCAAAGTACATCCGAAGTTGGCAAAGACATTAAACTTGAATTTGAAGAGGTGGGCAGAGGAGGACTTCAAAACTGATTCGCAATTAATTCTAATTCCTACACTGTACAGTAAGTTAGTGGAGAAAGGTTTCGATTTCACTTTGGAAACAGTAAGTTTTTGCATTTTTCCATATGGTTTCTCTTAATAATTTAGTGACAATTATAATCCTAGTCAACAAAGAAAGTTGCACCAATGAGCAAGGATCCCAATGTCGTTGAGTCACAGGAGGAGCAAGACCAAATAGCAAAAGCTATTGAATTGTCATTGAAGGACAGTGAAGGGCCAAAAACACAAGCCACTACATCATTGTATCCGACAACAAGTATAGCATCATCTAGTTTATTCATGGCTACCACACCAAAAGAATCCAAGAAAGTGAGGGCTTTGTATGATTTTGAGGCTGTTGAAGACAATGAACTCACATTTAGTAGTGGAGATATAAGTAAGAATAGATAATATATTCAAAGTACTTAATTTCTTAGTTAAATTATTTAAATTTTAAGTTATTGTTACTGATGATTCTGATCCCAATTGGTGGAGAGGCAGCAATAGTAAAGGTGAAGGTCTCTTTCCAGCAAGTTTTGTTACTAGTGACTTATCAATTGAACCAGAACAACTGTGTAAGAATGATTGACCTTTAGCACTTCAAAACACAATTAATTATGGATTTCTGTTAAGTGTTAGAGAAACAGAAGAAAGTCTCCCAATTGGATGAAGCACTGGTTGGTAAAGCAAGTGCACTGAAGGAACCGGAAGTGACTGAAATCAATGAACAGAAGATCGATAGATTATTGCATCTATTACACGAAGCCGATCCTACGAATCCCGAACACGACACCGAAGAAATGCTAAGTTTAGAAAGTAACGTTAACAGCAAATGTTGAAAAGATGATTTTCTAAAAGTCGTCGTTCTTCCATTTTTCTTTAGAAGAAGTTAACAACATGGGCCCATTGATTGATTCCGAATTGGAACGAGTAGATCGAAAACATGCCCAATTAACTAAATTAAGTTCGGACTTGGTAGAAGCTCTCAATCTCTATCACACTTTGATGCGTGAACCGCAAACGCAGAGCATGACAAAGATGCCACCATACGGTTATATGGACATGCATCATCCTCATCCACCGCCAATGGTATAAAAACATATCTCATGGGAAATGTTAAAAAAGTACTGCATTTTCGTTTTCTTTTAGGCTTATAATGGCATGTTTCCGCCAAACATGCCACGCGATATGATGAATCCGATGCCGCCGCCTTCGGCGCAGCACAATCAAATGGACAATCGATCGTTTATGCCGCCACACGTTGGACCGCCCAGCATGCCACCGCATAGCGGGCCACCGAGTATGCCGCCGCACTTTCCTTCGTTACCTCCGAGTGCCGGCGGCGCTGGTATGCCGCCGCATTCTATGAATCCGCTACCGCAGCATATTCCCGACGATAGAATTCCAACGTTTCCCAATCAAGGGTGAACATATTGTTTGGTTTTCGATAATAACGTGGGAAATGACATAAACGTTTATATGTTTTAGTATGCCAAATTACGGCGCGGTTAATATGCCGCAAGGTTTTCCGCCGCAAATGCCACCGACAAATATGCATCAACAAAATGGCAATCCGATGGTGATTCATTATCCGCCGCCGCAACAGCAACAGCAGCCGCCGAATAACTCTCAAATGTAGTTTTACACCAAGCAATAAATGAATGCCAACGATAACGAAGAATTGATACAACTTAGGTTTTCATTTCTATTTATTTAATCATATTCTTGTATTGTTGTTAATATGGGCGAAACCAAACTAAAATTACAATTGTATATTATATGCTTTTCCACGTATCTCGTAAAGATACAATTATTCGAACTTTTTGTTAACAGAAGTGAGGAAGTACTATTTTAAACAAAATATGTATATTTTTGAAAGATGTGTCGAGAATTATTATGCGACAGATGGACGGCAAATTAGGAACTTGTAAAGGCTGAGCATAGGAAAAAAATAATCATAAACGGGATTTAAGATTGTACTTGTATATTTGATGAACATTTAAATTACACTTTGAATTTTAGTAATTACATTGTCATTGTTATTATTTGATTAAATATATAGATTTACTTATTTTACATGTGGCGTTATTTGATTTACTCATATCCTTACCATAAATCCTTATTTTCGCTTGGAATTCATATTTCGCGGTAAACTTAGTAACGCCATCGATTTAATTACTACGTACTTTTTCGTTGGTTCTTTTATAATCATTAAATGATAATTAATACATTATAAATCCGTATTTTTATTGTAAATATATAATTTTCCTGGATTCAATAATAATTGAATGTTAATAACTATGAAACTGCGCCACCTCTTAGTATTTTGTTGGTAGCTGCAGTGCAGCATTCCGAAAAATAGAGGCGCCTCATATTATTCGAAAATCAAAATGTACGCTTTTCATAATATTGTAATTCGTGAAAAATAGCAATTAGAATCAACGACGAGACAAATTGAATCATTAAATAAACTTTGTAGTTATCAGCAGCTTCAAGTGAATTCAATTCGCAATCTTCGCTTAAAGATATTGCGATTTAATACTGCCCATAATTGAAGAATCCATGGAAAAAGGGCAATGTTGAATTAGGAAGTGAAGAAGAAAATGGAACACTTAAGAAGACGCATCAGGTGATATGATAATAGCATAAGTTTAATGCTTAACAGTAATGCACGTTTATTATTGTTTACGATTTGTCTTTATTTGATTTTACATTGCGAAATTTATTGCCCTTTATCCGATCTCGCAGTTGGTAAGATCTCTAATAATCGTCGCTCTCGTTTCGTTTTTATTTTAGGTAGAAAAAAAAAACAATAATGATCATTATCGCACGTATAATGAGAATGAATGAGCAGGGCCGAGACATAACATGATAAATAAATACTATTAGAACCACTGCTGGCGACCTGCTATTATAATAGTAAGTTCTATAGTTATTATTATTGCGTGGTGGCCCATCTGTTGTTGTATGTAGCCAGCGAAAAGCAGGAGGAACGCTCAGTTTTACTTTTAACGTCGATGAATCTGTGCCATTGCGAGAGATACAGAGCTTAGTAAAACGTACGTCGTCGTTCTCGTTAATAACAGTTTCACTTGGAACAATTTGCGAGCTGCTTGTAATGTAAAGATTGAACAGTTTTATTGTCGAAAAAGGGAAAAGGGGCACCGTTTAATCGCTCAGGTAGCAATTTGACTCGCAGTGATTGACGACCAAACGAACAAATTGTGATTGTTATTGTTTTGATTCACGACTTCGCCTAAGACTGTGCTATTTATTAATTATTTCGAAGACGAAAAGTCAGTTTCCCGATCGAAATTGGTTTTGCCTGCTATAAAAACTCTAATTCTTACCCTCGCTCTTCTGATGGTCGAACACTCTAACGAAGAAAAGGTACGATTTGTTTGTTTTTGTTTGCAAAGATATTGCAACGTTTATTAATTGCTTAGCATCATTTTTGATTATTGCTCGATGGGAGATTCGGTTCGTTTTTTATTTTCGCGAAGGCGCGTAGTAATTAAAATGGCAACAGTAATAGTAACTTAAAAAAAAAGTAGTTAAAGGCCAACGACGTTCTTTGGAACAAAGACGTATATTTATTATATTGCGTATTTAATAACGAAAAATTGAACCAGCTAATATTTACGTATAAGAAGCCGTGGGTTAAATAATAATAATAGATAATGAGAGTAAGATATACGACATAAACAAACGATTAAGATAGAAATTAATTAGAAACTCGGTTTATGAATGGAATCGAATCGCGTAGCGGATCGAACTAACGCAACAGTTAAATTATTTCGTTACACAAGAAAGCAATTCTGGACTGCCGCCATACGAAATGATGTTAATTAATTGCTATATTAACGCGACTTATTAATATTGCAATGGAACTCGTTAACGAAACGGTTTCTGACGCTGGTTTCATTTATTATTTACGTTCATTATTATCAATTATAAATTGTTAATAAACGTTTAGTTAATGTTAGCGTTTAACGTGTGGCAAGATTTCTAAAGTGCCACCTCCTAAGAGAGGTACGTTTAAACTTACCTGCCGTTAATGACTTTTGGACAACACATTCATAGCAAACAATATCAAGAAACTAGGTCACACTCTTGGAGAAACTTGCTGCACTACCGAAGCAAGCACGTAATTATTAAATGTACACGTGGACCTGTTTAACGAAGAGGAAAAAAAGGCAATCATTTAATCAATTTTCCCATTAATTTCCGCTTATTTTTCGGGCGAAATTCTTATCACGTTGTTGATTCATCGTCGATTGTAAACGAATCTCAAGGCAATTTGGATCTGTAGTATTACTAATCTTATCTAATTAATCGTGCGTGCGTCTTTAGAATGCTTAATTATTGTTAAGTCTCCTCGAATTTTAGATATCCGATTCGTTTTTTTTTCCAAGTTGTTAGTGTGGCAATAATTGTAAGTGTTACGTCAAATTGACAGATTGACACTATTGTCGATTTGAGGTTTGTCACTATTTCGAAAGTGTACGTCGTACCAACTCGAGAACAATTGGTGGCGCCAAATTCGAACCGTTCTTTAATGATTCCCCTGTATCTCTCGTAAATTCCTTTTCAGAATGGAAATTCCATTGATTATAATACAATGGCTTATCATTTTTTTTCCTAATCGCAAGCGAGAGAACGAAAGTTGAACTTTGCACTCACGCATTCGCAACCGTGTTAATGCGTTTCGATGCTCTTCAGCAAACACTTTTCTTTTTCTGTCCTCTACCGTACGTCTTTGGATTGATTAACAACGTAAAATCTTTAGAAACAAAATCCCTTTTCTTTATTTCAAATTATTATCAATTGTCGTATTGTTGATATTATTATTGTGTCGAGTTCAGGATTTAATTTTGAGGTCATTAATTAATTAAAACTGATCTCTTTTTCGTTTCTAAATACAATTTGATACGCTAATAATAAGTGAACGCCGTTAATGAACGTTACAAGTGTGCGGCCAGCGTTAATATTAAAATGATGATACGTAATTTGCATTATAGCAATTTTACGTCTACGAATAACGTCATAGGTGCATTAATGACAAAAAAAACAAACAATAACGATAGTGAAATGGAACGCGACCGCGATAAACAAAAAAAGAAGTTTAATGCTTCATTCTAAATAACGTCCCGAGACAATTCGATTGCGTCCATTTAATTCTTTTTTAACAATACGACTATTTACGAACGTAGAGAGAGAGACATTGTGCGTGTGACGCAAGAATGCTAAATTTTCGCGAGCGAAAACGCGAACACGTAAATCGCGTCGGAGGCAAACAAAGATGCCGTTTGCTAGCAAATTGCAAATTATTATACGCATCCAAAAAGGCAATCTTCAGATGTAGCGAAGAAAAACAACGATCGAAGCGAACTTTCGGCACGATTCTTGTGCCAACGAAACGAGGCCGTCCGAATCCCAAGAGCAATAAAATACGCGACGGAGGCAGACTGCTGGTCTCCGAAAAAAAAAAAAGAAAACGAAAGAAAATCGAAAGGAAGCATTTAAACAAGGACAAATGTACAGCGCGATCAAAAATCACGGCCGTTTGAATTTGGCGCGATACGTTTTAGTGGATTTTGCGTTATTATTCGTGTTTCGCTCGTTTTATGCGCCAATTGCCTGCGAAAACGGATTTCAGACGGAAAACAAGCTGCTAAATCGAATCCGATTATCGGATCGCGCGGTAGATTGTCGAATGGTAGACTGAAAGGCACCGACCGACCTCTCGAGGGACCGGCCGAACGAAGATTCGTTTCGTTTTCATTTAGTCCATCGTCGGAAACTCCCTCGCGATGTCTGCTTGCAGTTTGTAAAGGAGCGTTTCTCTTTTGTTTACAGGTGGCCGCTGAAGATTTGCTGGTTTTCTGATTAAACACGCGAAAGGGGGAAGATACCGAGCGATAGTCGGATGTTTGCGAGCGGTCGGCGAGGGATGATCGATGAAAGACGACCGGTAAGTGGCGAACTTTTGCTAACGCAAATACAAAACGATTTTCGCATTGAAGCTTCGAGTTCGAAGCCCTTCGTGGAAATTCGTGGGAAATTCGCTCGTGAAAAATTGATAAAGTCGCGCGTCAATTTTTGTTTTGCCAACAGGCCAACGACTTCTATTCGCATTAACAGCAGCCTTGGGGAAGAATCGCATTCACGGCGAAACGAAATGATCATTCTTTTATTGATTATTAAGGCTAATAAGGTGATATCATCTTAACGAGCCATTAATTTCTTCTTTTGTTGCTGTTGTTGTTGTTGTTGCAAATATCGATTCTGCGAGCAATAATTATGTTAATAAGTCGCTCTACTTGTCTGCGAATCGCCAAGAATCGTACAAACAAAGGCGATCAATAATGGCGACATGATCGAGGACGACAATACGCAATAAATGCTGAAATTCGATCGGGCACTTCTTTCAATTACAACAGCTGTTATTGTTACGATTATTCACGTCTGCCTTTAATTTCATAGTAAGCACTGTGCTGCTTTGTTTATTAATTAATTATGCGCGCAACGGCCGAAAACAAAACAAAAAATCGGCAATTTAATTAATCGTTAATTAAACAATAAACCATTCGATGATTATTTATTATTGTTGTGACGGTCGCACGAACGACCGAAACGAAACAATGCGATTTCCTTTCGTTATTTCATTCAACACGTGTACGTCAAAGTTATTACCAACCAACCAACCAAAAATGACAAAAAAAGAATGGCGAAGAAGATCTAATTTCCACCAGCATTTTACGCATCTAATTTCCACGTGGGCGCATTTGTTTTGCGCGTCCAGATAATCATTTTTTTTGCGACCGCGTGGGCAAATATCTCCGTTCGCCGGGCGAAAATCGCACAATAATATTAACGCGACGGAAAGGAAGCGACTTATTAATTAGATACGCAAACGTGAGGCGATTAAGGCGAGTTTCGTTTTTGGCTTTTCATTTCGCATTAATATCGTCCACGTGTGAAGTAGTATCGCGTATCGGCGAATGATAATTAAAAACGCAAATTGCAAACGTACAGATTACCTCGACACGTACAGTGCAATCAAGAAAGTTGCTGCTTTTTTTTGCCAACGTCATTGTCTTTTAGCTGTCGTTTAATTTCAAGTTAATCTCGCCGTCAAAGATAAATAATGGAATTTCGATTGATATTCGCAATTTGCGACGTGCTTGTGTAAAACGTATTGCGACCCACGACATAATCTAATTTTCGGATCGCACGGTACCTTTAGCGATAAGCAACAAGTACCTGTTTATTGCAAATTGCATTCGTACCGCTTCATTATCGCCACGTATTACGAATGCAGTTATATCATTTGTTTTTGCGATTATTGATTTGCTTTTTCGCCATTTCGCTAATGCAAATTGTGCGGTGAACGTTCCAAGACGTACTTCCGTGGTGGAGCATGCGACGATCGATTTGCGAATCGTATCGATGATGAAATCGTTTGCGAAATTACGCTCGATTTGATGAATGGCTACGCTGAAAATGGCCATAAATTTCGCGAAATGAATTGCATAAACTGTTTGGACATGTGTAAAAATTGGTATTAATTCGTACGTGATTGTCTCTAATTACGATTTTTTTTTGCAATTGCCAGTAATTGCAACATAATAATTATTGATTAATTTGCGAAAAAAATCGATTAATTGATCGATCGGCTCTATTTAATTTCGTCGTCGTCGTCGTGCGAGGAATTATTCGCAACTGCGTCGTAGTTGTCATAATAAAACTATTTAGCTGCGTTTCAGTCCTCTTGCTCTTTGCCTCTCCAACGCTTATTAATGATAATAATATCGGTTTGTTTACTATTATAGGAAAAATAATGTTTGCAATAACAAAAAAAAAATTGCGTAGAAAGTGACCTTCGTCTAAATACTTAATAATACATTAATAATAAAGAAAACTATGTATGCCACGGAATGGAAACGTTCTATATTTAAATTAAATATCGGAATTGACACAGAATGTTATCATCATCCTCCCGTAAAGTGCATCGAACAGCAGCAACAGAGCTGCAAGAGACTTATTTGCACGACAGAAACTTTAATCCCTTCTGTAGTCGACAAAAGACTTTTTCGCATTAACTTACGACTTTCTAAACTTTTCTTTGCCCCTCTTGGACGTTTATTCAATTTGTTGTTGTTGCTTTATCAATTGCAACATCTCCCGTAATTATGCAGCTTGTTATCGCAATTATCACCAGTTCCATCCACATGTTGCTTTACGTACACAAACAATTGCGACGATGATAGCAATAACGAACACTTCCAGGAATATCTGTTGGGAAAAAGAGCAATAGAAACGAAAATGAAAGAAACGACTGTTATTGCGTTCGGATAGCGAGAGCAATAATAATTTTAACGAATCCGCCCAACTGGATATCGTCGTTATTAATTTACTCTTCGTTCCGTTCATTTGTCGAGCTTTCCCCAAAAGAAACTTTAGAAACGGCACTTTAAACCCCAATTAAATCGCGAAACTCATTCAAAGACTACGTCTACTTTGCCATTTTGTTTATGGACTTTTTCCTTGCAATTTTCGTCCCTCCGCATACAGGATGAGCCATCAAACGTTGAACGCTTCAACAAAGGTTCGTAAGTGAGTAATGTTTATGGATGCGAGTATTGAATCGCAAAAATTTGGACCGCTCGCGTGGGATTTATAGCTTTTGGCCACCGTTTTATCGGTGCTAAACGCAAGTTGCATTGCAAAAAAAAAATGGCAACAAAACGATCGCGAAAAGTGTTTCATTCAATCCGCGGCTTCTTTCGCTTCCTCTGGCCCCATTTCGAACGCCGTTTAACTGCCCATTTCTTTCGCAAATCGTTTTTCCCCAACATTTGGCACACGTCGTGACGGTTCGTCGACCCCTTTAATTCTCTCACCTTTCTATTATTCGATTTTATTCCAAATTCTTATTTCGTTCGGTCGTGTTGTTTTTATTTTTTGATTTTTTTAAAATTTTTTTGGGGAGGAAGACAATAACTAATTCGTTTTGCAAGTGTTATCATCGATTATTGTTGCCAAACGAGCAATAAATTGACTTGTTATTATTTGCCTAATAATTTCTCTTTATCCTTATCGCCTTCTACACGAAACGAAAATACATTAATTATTACAACTTATTGCAAACATTAGTTTACGTAATAATAATAATAACATCTATTTTCGTTCAGTTAATTCATTATAAACGGTTTTGCGTAACGATTATAATGCCGTCAAATTAGCGGTTAGCGAGGAATATGAGGACGTACGCGGGGCTTCGAACGAAAGACGGAATTTTTTTAGGAATTGGAGTCGAAAAACTCTCGAGTTTTCCATCGAAAGGCTTCGTGTACATTATCAACTTATGTCGTCAATTATTTATCTTCGAATCATTTCCACTTTATTTTCGAATCACACCCCGTACATTCGCGATATTTTCCGTTCGAACGCCAATCGTTTCAATTTGCAAACTTTGTCGGTGCGTTATTCGTTATTCGCAACAACGGGCGATCAACGCGAATCTTACCTTTTAATTAATAATTGCGAACCACTTCTCTGAAGGCACAAAACAGCCCCGAATTTGCACTGAGACAACGTAAAACACGACCATCGAACGTGCGAATTTGTTGATCAAACGTGGACGAGTTGTTTTGCGAATGATAGACGTTCGAATGAAGCATTTTTCGTGCGGAAACTTTGCTATAAGAAGGATATTTCGCGTTGGTCAGCAATTCGATAAAAATTAGCATATCAACGATTCGCACAATCAGCAATAAATTTCCGCAAACTATTTTCGTTCCTTCGCTAATTATATTCCTATCTAAAGGATAAAAAATTTGACGGATTAGGGAACTGGGAGGAATTAGCGACAAAGCGAGAGGGCGATTAGTTGTAGCCGCAAAAAAAATCAGTTGGAACGTTATCGCGAATAATTTTATCGATACGAATGCGAATTTCTAATTCAGTCAAGAATCAGTTCTCGTCGAATCCAATTTGTCGGTTTGTTTTCCTTCGGGGGGCTGCAGTTTCGGCGCGCCAATTCGCGATTATTTGCGTCGACTTTTCTCTGCTAATTAATTGCGCATTAATTAATCAAATAAAAGCGAGAGGATAGGTGAGAAAGGGCTGTTCCTTAGGGTTTGGGTTTCCCAAAAGTTTGAAAATTGTGCGGAAAATTCCATTCGAAAGCTCCGAAAATTTGCATCGTTTTGCTTTTGTAGTTTGACTATTTTCCTGTTTGTTATTATTGTTATTTGCTCAATCGCATCTTATCTCTGTTGATAACGGCTTTTTTTCCGGCTAGTTGTTATCCCCCTTCGTCTCGACGCCCCCCCAAAAATGCAGTTTACCACTCTTTATCCTCGTCTATTTGCAGCAAAAGTTTTTTTTTGCTTGCAAGTCCTGCAAATATTTGCACTAACAGACTCTGTAGCTCGCTTTTTCTTCTCCGTTTCAGTTTTTGCGCTTTTCAAATGTGCGTTTGCTTGGAAAGAGTCCTTGAAACGATTTTTCGTTTACGGACAAAATTGTCGCCAACTCGCTCGCTCTCAGCAATTTTTTCTCCCTTTGGCGCAAACAGAAATTTTTCTATGCGACGTAGTAACGATGAGCTTTTTCGCTCTCTCGCTCTTGCGAAAAACATCTCTCTCCGTTGCGGTTAATTATCGCCATTACGGTGTGCGAAATAGCGAAAATTCGACGTCAATTCGCATCCTCCCGACGAGTGCAAAAAAAAACGGTTAACGATTCGAGGGAATTTGCGAATTAGAAAAAAGTCAATTGTGAAGCGTAATTTATAATTTCGCAAAATAGATTCGCGTTTGTTTACTTTGCGAGTTATTGAGCGAGCGGAGCGAGATAGAAAAGAGTTGCGGCTTTTTTTTGCGGACGTGGGACGCTTGTTTTTACATTTTGTGCGAAAATATTTGCTCGATCCTCCTGCCGAGAGGAAATAGTTGGAATCGCACTTTTTGCCCCTTTGCTAATATTCTTCATTCTGCAGTGCAGTCATACTGGCTATCGTTGCATTCGTTTATTGCTCTTTGTTCGCTCTTCTGCGACTTCTCTTCGTCGCGCTAATTGGCACGTAGGTATTTCGTTGTTATTACCTTTTGGAGCACTTCCTTGATTAACAATGTTGAATAACAACAATGAATCATCTATCGCATAACAAACAAACGATTATTATTTGCATCGAATAAATATTATTCGATTAAATGATCGAATTTGGGGAGCAGTAACGTAAACACGATGATGATGTTGATGATGATGATGATTAAACGGATAGAAAATAATGCGAATGACGTAGAAAATTCCCGTTGCAAAAATGACGAAGGTGGGGAAAAATGTGCAACCGAATGTTTATTTTTAGACGATTAGTTTCCATCTGCAAATAGATATTCCGCGTTTTTTTTTGTTTGTTTCTTGCACGGACATCTAATCGAGCTTTCTTTCGCGATTTTGCGAAAAATTAACGCGAACCATTCACGAGGCGCGCGAACGAGCGCGAGACCGGCGCATCCACCAGAATCGGGCCGGTGGGCCTTTGGCGAATTCGTTGATTCGTTTCTAAGCAGTTTTGCAATCGTTTCAATTTGGAGAAAGTTTGGATCCGTTACTTTAGCAATTGTTTCGCCTCGATCGTCTCCAATTGCTCAAGCTACAAACTGACGGACGATAATTTATTGTTCGCACTATTTCTGCGTACTGCGAACCATTAAGACGATGCGAAATCGATTGTCTATAAATAAATGACAATGGCATTAGCGAATAATTTCGTTGGAAATGTGTTGCGAAAAAAAAAAACAACGAAAGAGAGTAAATTGAACCGAAAGCAAACGCTACGAATGTTGTTTATTTGACAGCTGCTAGTAGCAAATAATTCTCCGTCACCCACTTGTTGTTGTTATTCTCGTGCAAGATTTCTTTTTGCACTCTGCGAAACTACTTTTGCAATCGATATCGTTCCCCACCATCGGATACGACTTTTATGTGCGTTAAATCGTGCAATTGTTTGTTTGTTCTTTTTTCATTTGCGAAATTCTGCGCGGTTTATTTTTAATTTTGCAAAATCTCAATGGACGAACGTATAAATTGAATTAAGAGGAGAACGACGTTTGACGAGGTCCATTTTGCTTATAGTTCGCAAATAGTTCATTCTTGCAATTATTATTGTCGAATGTAAATTCATTAGATGACGTTTCGCATAAATATGATCGCCCACGATTTTCAGCGAAGATGCTGATGTGCGAACGGGAAATGTTGCAAAATCGTTCGCGGTTTGCAACCGTTTCGATGCCAAAAGGGCGCAGAAACGAAATTCCATTAATTAAAATCGCAGGAGTTCGTGTCATTCCTTTCCGTTGTTTTGTTTCAACTTCAAACAAAATCGGTTGCGGCGATCGCAAAAAAGCGACCGCCAAAACTTATGTCTCGTCAACTTCGCACGAAGCGAAACAACAATCGCAAATAATTTATTTATACGCGAATCTCTCGGCGATTCTCTAAAAATTGTGTTTTTCTATTAAAGAGCGTGTCTGTTGTTGTTGGTTTTTTTTTTGCGAATGCAATGCGAATAATGATGATGGCCCCTTGCCATGTTTACGTTATATTACGTTGAATCGTGTGTGAGATTTATTTAGCTGCGAATTTTGAGGAGGAGAAGGCAAAAAGAGCGAACGAGATGCTTTTGGCGAATTACGGCAAAACGAAAACAAAAGTTTTATGCAATTTTTTTTTTAAAGATAGTAATAAGCGAAGTCTTCAGGTATTTTGAGCCAGTTGCAATAATAACAACAAGGTTCTTGCTTAACATTACCTTTTCGAAAGTGCTCTTAGCCCAATTAAAATATTTCTTGAATGAAGCAACAAGCGAAGAGGGAGAGAGAGAGAGAAAAAAAAAAAGAAATTTCATATGTTAAGTCGAAATGTCTCGAGGGTTATAAAAATGTTTGGCATTCTTCCAGGTGAAGAACTCTTGAACGCTTCTTCGCCAACCTGCTGGTGGATCTTCAATTGCCATCCAACACGTGCATGTAAGTAACTTTTTTCTCGTTTAATGACAACCTTGTAGAAAACAAAATCCTTCGTTTGAAGCTCGCAAAATTGCTAACACGTACGAATAAAAGAGCGTCATTGTGAAACGAAAAAAGGCAATCGGTGGCATTTTGTGGAGATTCGTTTTTGGATCGCCCAGTATTTCGCTTGCAAAAAAAAATCCATCCGCGAATGGTTGAATTCGCGCTATCGGTGCGAATACACATTTGCTGTCTTTCTTTGCGAAAAGTATCGATCTTCGGCCGTTTTAGCGAGGAAACAATGTGGCCGACGTTTGGCAAAATGATCAATCTAAAAATGTGGGGCAACACGGTGTGTGTTAATTTTTCTTCTTTTTTTCGCTGCCCGAACGTTCCTCGTAGAGAAATAGAATAAATAAATAAAAATTGGAATGTGTTTATTATTACTACATTACAATTGTACGGCCTTGAATGTTGTCATTTTATTTTTACAATTATTATTATTTTTTATTATTTATATTGCAATATTGTTTTTTAAACAAATAAATCTCGTCGCCGTCGTCTCTCTTCTTTTTGCACTCAACGAACGGTCAATATTTATTAATATCATTATCATCTTATTGCAGCCACTCAAAGTATCAATTTTTAATTGTTATTATTTTATTATTGTTAATTTGTTTATATCATTTCGCATCGTTCTGCTGCAGCCGCAAGGAGAAAACAACTCGTGCACAGAAATAAGCAAATTAAGTAACAATATTGGCATTGATCTTTAGCAAATTGCTTTCAGCGAATAGAGAAAATACACTTGTTTTTACTCTTTTCAATATACAGTGTGTGTCCCAAATACGTACCATCAATCTGAATTAGAAGAACGCTTTGCATCAAACTTACATTCAAATCCAACACAATTAACAAAGCAATAGCAATTGCTATTGGCGGTATTGCAAAGAAGAAACTTGCGAAAATCACGTAGAATCAAAATATTGTTCGCCATTTGTAATGCGGCATACAGATGCCATTTCGTCGCGCATCTTCGTCGTCTAAATTGCGGACACGCTGTATATGTAAGTCCGCAATAAAAATAACCAATAGTTATATTTAAATGTGGAAAATAACGATGTTGATAATAATAATAAACTATTAACCAAAGTTCGAACGGGAGATGTTTTGCGAGAATAATACGGAAACTCCATTGTTTGTGTGTCAAGAAACTGGCATCAGGATGGGACGGGAGAGAGAGAGAGAGAGCGATTTATTTTTATAATATGCACATCATAAATAATTTGCGAGGACGAAAAAGTGGAGGAAAATTATGTTGTTGTTTTTTTTTGTTGAATCCACGAGCAGAAAAACATTCTCTTTCTCCACCATTTCCATGCGTAACAGCTTATTATTATTCCCATCGAGTCAATGAAATGTAAGAAAGAAAAAAATAATAATGGAAAACGTTGCATCGCGCTGTCGGAAAAATCGCGAAAAGAAAATTGCAAGAAACCAAACTAAAAATAGCATCAGTAATAATAATAATAAAATGCTCGTCGTAGGAGAAAAGTGTGTTACGTACACGGAATTAATTCTAATTAAAACCGCGCCGGGTTTTTTTTTCTTCTTCTCTACTCTTGGATCGCTTCTTTTATTTATAGTCAAGCGAATGAACTTGGTTAGCAATCCGGCTCGCTCCAAATATTTCGCTCTAAAACATCCTCTACGCAACAGTCTAAATATAAATGAAGTTGCAATTAAAAAGAAACGACTCGTCACCGTCGGTGTGCGAACGAAATGACAACAGAAACGAATGGAAAATAGGTTAAGTTAGGTTAAGGAATCCGGTTATTAAAGAGAAACCGATTGACAGCGAATGAACCGTCAAACTTTGATCGAAATGACAATAGAAACCAATGGAAAATAGGTTAAGTTAGGTTAAGGAATCCGGTTATTAAAGAGAAAACGATTGACAGCGAATGAACCGTCAAACTTTGATCGAAATGACAACAGAAACCAATGGAAAATAGGTTACGTTAGGTTAAGGAATCCGGTTATTAAAGAGAAAGCGATTGACAGCGAATGAACCGTCAACTTCTTCGCAACTCCAATCGACGAAAGAAATATTTTTGATTGCCCACGATGTGCCCCTGGTCGATTTTGCAAATAATTAACCTTCTAACCTCTAAATAGAATGCAACGACCTCAAAACCGTTTCCTTCTCTGTTTCAAAGTCGTTTCTGCCCATAAATGCGTCACTCTTAAGCTAAATGACTCAGTTGAAAAGGCCTTGTGGAGCGGTCATTTGCAAATTTGGGTCGCAGACAAAAATTAATTAAAAGCGTTAAATTTCGTGTAATTACGATCGAGTTTGGTGGCATTTGCAAACATGAAGTGCGCAAAAATCAACCCTCGCCGCCATTTACACGCAATCATTCACAATTGCAATAATTATGATTATTAATTAGCGCTTAACGAGCTCGTTGATATTTAAAGCGTAACGAAAAAAGAAAAAGAAAAAAATGCAACGAAAAACAAAATGTAATAATTGCTTTCTTAAATGCGATAATTATCATAGCCATTTACATGATAATTCGGAATTATTCCATTCCTTATCCGATCACTTTCACTTGGTCGGTCTCAGAAGAAGTTAATTAACAGCAGCAAACAAGCAAACAAACAAAAAAGAAATCGTGGAAAAGAAAGGACAACAGATGTAAGCAAATCCTAATAAAGGTTTTTTTTGCGAAAAGGCCTGTCGCATTTGTTTTTTATTTTAATTGCCACGAGAAATTGTTGATTGATTTCAATGATGGCAGTCGCACGTCTTTGATCTGTCCTATCCAAATCGTTTCCGATTTTTTTTTGGCAACTTGCGGCTGTCCGCCCTCCGACCAGAAATCGAATTTAATTAGTGCAAAATTCAATGTGGGCCAACAATTTTTTGAAGGCCCCCATTTCGCTCGCCTCTTTCACCATTGTCAATAGACAACAAAATAAAGTTTTACAATCCGAAATCTCGACGTATTTTGTTTTAATTATATTTGCACTGGAATGCAATAAACTTGACGAAATTGCATTGTTTGCGCGAACATTTTTAGCACACGATCATTAACGATTTATCGTTGTTGTTGTTGTACCTGATTCAATTTTGAAGTATTAATTAGTGGTCGAAATTAAAAACAAACAACAATTATTGTTTTCGGTTTTCGCGAGTTACTGCGAAATTGTAAACAGGATACTCGTGTTGTAATTAATTTTATAATTAACCTCCAAAACGAAACGTGAAAAAGAAACTACGGAGCGATCAAGAAAATACGTTTTCGAATGGGCTTTCCAAACTATTACCCCGTCAAACGTCAAAAAGTGTTGACGTTTGTGACACTGTCGGCGCACCTTGTTCTTGATCGCACTGTACGTAATATTAAACAGAACTAGTAACTTCTTTCATTTCGACGCCGTGCATTTTTAAAAGGGCTTTTCGCCGCTAATCGCAAATTTAAAGGTTGCCATTGTTTCCCCGCCAGTTCTTTTAACAATAAAACCATCATCGTCACCGTAGCTTTATATTTTCGCAATTAAAATTTGTTTACGTCTATCTCTGTATTTATTACATTTTATTACCATTATCGTTGTTGTTGCTGCTGTTATAATGAATACGAAACGTTATAACAATAAAATAACCGTTATTTTATATGAGGACGAATTTGCGATGTCTTATTCTTAACACGGACTCTTTTGGGTTAATTTCGTGTAGCTCGCAAAATCGAAAATTCGGTTCAGTTTTGCGACTCGAACTGAAATCACAATCGCCATGGACAAGATGCATTTTTGCCATATACATTTTTTTGCAATATTATTATTTGTTTATTATTATTACTACTATATCATCAAATTTGTTTATTATCCATCAATTCTTCGTTCTTTGTCGCGTTGTTTATTGCCATTACAAAAATAGATTTTAACAAACAGGATCATCCCAGGTCCAAGTGCAAAATGCACTTTTAATATAATTTTTTTGCACATTTTGTAAAAAAATGATGCTTTTAAAGAAATTCCACACGCAAATTGTAATGTTTTGTCAAATGATTATCAACTCTCGAGAAATTCTTACATATGCTAAATTCTGCAATTTTCTGCGCAGATCTGAACTTTTCCCTAGTGAAATTGCAAAATCGTAGCTTTTGATTTGCAAAACAGTTAATGCGATTTCCACTGAGAAAACTGTTAATTGTTGCAATATAAAATGTGCGGTAAGAGGTAAAAGTAAACTTTTGCGAAAAGTACGTGCTAAATTCGCCCAGCAAAAAAAAAGCAAAGAAAGAAGAGCATCAAGTTAAACGAGTTGCGAATAATTGTATTGTTTCAACGACGAAACTTGTTTTCTTCGCCTTATTATGCGAATCCGGGGAATCTTGCTAATAATAAATAATTCGCAAACAACAGTTTCGAGGAGTAACGTAAAGAATTTCCTTCTGTTTATAACGTTTGCCTTTTAACGAACAATTAACACCTCGTTCGTTTTCAATTAACTTTTAAAAGTCCCATTAAATTGATTTACGAATTGCGTGATTGTGCAGTTTGCAAATAAATCGCAAAACGAAAAAAAAAAAGCATGGAAAACAAGTTATTATTAACGATCGAATTCTACGACATCGAGCTTCCTTCGTCTAAATCAACGTTGTAATATTAATTGGTTTAGTTTTAAAAGTTTTTAATTGTTGCTAATAGTTTATGGAGAAACAAATCGCGACTGCGACAAACAAGAAATCGTTATTTGTACGCAAAGAGGATGTTAATTATAAACAATGACTGGACTGTATAAATTATTAACCGCGTGCTTATTCATTTATTTCGCTACCTTTTTGCAACTATTAGCATTTTATTATGATTAATGAACGAAAATGTTTCCTACGAGCGAAAGACGTCGACTCGATTTAATTGCGACGGTGCAAATTGAAAAGGGTCCCATAAATAAATTATTAAAATTAATGAGCAACAGTTTTAGAAGCACTTTTCTTGAGAGCAATTTCTCTGACCCATTTTTTGCCTGCCATTCAGGAAGTCCAAACATTCTTCTTTTGATTTTTTGCTCCACGCACCTAAAGCGAGAGATTGTTACACGAATCCTTAAATTAGAGATCGACTCCGCACACCTGTCCCCATTTCGTTTCTCTTTTTATTCGCAATACAATGATCCATTGAACGTTTGCCAAACACACAAACAACGACAATCGCTAAATTACGTGTACGTTAAATTTGCTTTGCGAGCGTCCACGTGCGCGCGTGTGTGTGTTAGAAAAGATACAAATCATCTTTTCGGTCTCACCGGTTACAGTTACTTGAACTCTTTGAAAAGAACAACAACAACGAAAAATGTTATTGCTAATAATAAAAATGTATTCTTCGGCCGGTCATGCTTCGCTAGGCACTGATTGATTCGCATCAAGTTTGGCTTCGCGAGGAACCCACGAAAGTCGAGAACAAAAAAAAAAGTGAACAGAAACAAGCAGGAAACAAATTGGCAAGCGGTGACATTAATAATTTATGGGACTCATCGAAAATGCGATCGATTCGATCCCCACAAAGGCAATGAGAGAAACGCCTTGAGCAAAATCGTCCATTTGGTTTGTCTTTGTTCTTCACCTTTTTCGATTAGCGATTAGCGCAAAAATTGTGAAAGGTACCAATGAAATTTAGTAACGGCAATCGCTTTCAATAATCGCGAATCTTGTAGTTAACAACGACTACAATAGGAATTAAAAATAAAAACCGGACTGTTTGAAATTATTTTGCGGATTACTAACATTTATTCGCGGAATTTCACCGGCAATTGGAATTTTGCGATATCGCGACTACAACTCGCATTTCAAAACCAATAACGACAAGAGCGCCGAGTTTTATCAATTGTTATATTTTTCGATCGCACCACGTAACTAGATTCGTTTATACGGGGCGCATTCAATTCGAATTCAGCGCCACGTCAAACGACGGCCGATTATAATGAAGTGAGAAAGGTACCAACCACCAATTCTTGGATCGCGCCGTAGTTTACGTGTGATTTTATTCGTATTTGGACCAACGACCTCCGTTACTTCTCCGAGGAAGTAATTGATCGATTATTTATTAGCACCTTCGAGCATCAACAAAAGCGATTCAAAGTCGATTTGCGTCAATTGTTAATTAATTAATTGTGTTTACTGCGATGCGAGGAATAATTAAGAACCGCTCCAATAACAACGACGGTAATAATCAGAGACAAGATCGGGCCGTTTGTTTCGATTTCAAACGGCGACGGCCTTAATGTTACGCACGATCTATTAAAGAGTCGCCTCGCGTAGGACGACTTCCTCTGAACCGAAAACTAACTTCGAAGTCGAAGAACTTTCTCGCTATTTCGGAAAATTCTCGCTAAAAATTTAGTGCAGAAAATTGCTTACGCCTCTGTTTGGTTGCTCATTATAATTTTTCCTAAAATTTAGTTGTTTTTTTTTTGTTAATTCTCTTCATCAAAGGTCAATTGGTTTTAATTGTAAACGAATAAATCACCGCATTGGAATATTAATGGCAATTGCGGCGCATTAACCCCCCAGCGCCATTGTTATACAGAATCATCGAATTAGCAATCAATAAAATAATCGTGCCGTTTCGCGAATCGGCCCATTTCTTTTCGGCGTCTCCTCTCGACGATCGACATAAATTAATTAACCTTAAATGATACCGGGGTTATGTAACGTGTACATGTCGATCGGTATATGCCAAAGTTTAGTTTTTGCACACATCGCGCCAGTTTGCGATCAATTAGCAAGTTGCAAACCGCGGCATCGTCGGCAATCACGCTGCGATGATGATTGTGGCATTTTAACGATTTAAGTCGTTGCGTTCGTTCTATCTTTAAACAAAATCTCGCAAATAGAAATTAAAAAAAAAACAAAGAGAGAGAGAGAGAGAGAGAGAGAGACGTCACTGGATTGAACAATTGCGCAAATATTTATGCAATTCTTTCGTGTTTTGCACTCAACCAGTCGCTTGATTGGTCGGTGTTTCGGTTAATTAAATTAACTGGATTTTTTTCGCGAAAAACAAAAAAAAACGGTACGTATTGTGTTGACTTTGCAAAAACGCGCTGTTAACGAAAAAGTATGCGCGCATTTTTTTTGCACTAAAAGAAATTACGATAAACGAGTCTCGTCCATTAATTATTCGCGCAAAAAAAAATTATAATAATAATAGGCGCGCGTTCTGACGCCTCATAAATAATAATTAGGTTAATCGGCTGCCGCATTTAATTGAATTAAATTCGCGAACCGGCGATAAATCTGCCCTAGATCGCCGACTGTAATTCGCAACAATCAGCGGCGCATCCATCGGGGTGAACACGAAAGCCTACGTCACTGGAAGAAGTTTAACTAGAAGAACGGCGACATCTTGCATTTTGCGCGTTAGTTCAGCTGCAATTTTTTCATGCAATTTCTCTTTGCAGATGTGACCGTTGTCGTACAAGATGCGAGTACCAAAGAGACGAATATGGGTTCCGTGCCTAACGCTGATGATGCTGATGGTCGTGACGGTTGTTTCCGGCGCCAAAACGAAATGCACCGGATACGAAGGTATCATTTGTTTCTTCAATTTTTTCCTAGTAGTTGTTATTATCGTCCAATCGATCCTTTCAGAGTTGCCAACGAAAAAGTTCATCAACTACAACAATGCGACCAACATTAAACTGCTGCTGGAGAGTTCGCCGCGCGTCACCCACCAACTGCTGAGCCACGCGTTCAAGATCGTGCTGGAGGAGTTGCACGGTTACGCGAACGTCGAGATCGTGACGCGCAACGACGACTTCAACATCACGAAAATCATCGGCGGCTATTTGGACGATAACGGCGTTTGCCGCGTGTAAGTCGGTCGACACCTTCGAATCGCCCTCATCTAATCCATTATTCGCGCAGTAACCCGTCGGCGATGATGAACCTGGAGGCGTGGGTGCCGAGCTCGTACGACTTGGCCGAGGACCTGATACCGATGTGCTTCGTGGACGGCGGCGCGTTACGCAAACCCGGCTTCTTCGGCTGGTTCGTGCCGAGGGATTTGCTGCCGTCGATTCGTCGCACGTATCGCAAGAATAATGGCAAAGCGACGATCGTTGTCGACGACGACGACATTCCGTACGGCGCGTTTCGCAATCGCACGTTCGCCGCGTACTTCGACATCACCGATCGCGCGTTATCGCTGCTCAGAGATCGCATCGATGCCAATCGATTCAAGCAGTGAGTTGATTCGCCATCCCGAAACTTTTCGTTTACTTTCAATTAGTAAACGAACGCGCTCGTAATCGATTGCGACTGTTTCTCACAAGTTGGCATTCCTGCTCAAATGCGAATTAACAGAGCGAAGATCCAAATTGACCGATAGGAATCGTTGCCAACTTGTGGGAGAAAATCACGAATGATTCGTTCGATTAACGTAACTTCCGTCTCGTCTCGTTCACACAGATGCGGCAACATGACGAAGTGCGATAAGGTGATCTTCATACCGGAGCGGTGCCGCGACGGCAACGCTTGCGCCTGGCTCCTGGCGCCCGACTACGCGTCGACGCGGTTCGTCGTCGCGCACATCGAACGGCTGCAATTGTACGTGAAAGTCGCGTGGCTGGACGCCGACCTGCGGCGGTTCGTCGACGCCGTGAAATCGTTCTATCGCCGTGACGCGATCGCCAAGAGCGCGCTGATCCTCTCGTGGTACCCGAGCGACGTGATCGCCGACGTGCAGGCGTACGTGCGCGTCACGTTCCAGATGTGCCGTTTCGTGGACGCGAGCGCGCAGGACGACGGCGACGACGACGACGACGTCGGCTGCGAGTACGAGATCAGACGCGTGGTGAAACTGGCGTGGAACCAATTGCCGCGGATCGCGCCGCCCGTCTACCAGATGCTGCAGCGCACCACGCTGAACGAGACCGACTACAAGACGATGCTGGCCATTTATCGCGCGCAGCCGGCGACGGCGACGTATCGCGAGACGGCGTGCAAGTGGCTGCGCAACAGCACGACGTGGATGAATTGGACGTCGCGCGGGCCCGTCGACGAGATCTTCATCGGCGGCATTTTCCCGTACACGACCGACAACAGCATGGTGAACCCGATCACGTACGCCGCCCACATGGCCGTGCAGGCGATCAATCGCAATCGCACGATACTGCCGTACTACACGGTCAAGTTGAAGGTGAAGAACGGCAATTGCAGCATCGACACGGTGCTCACGTCGTTCATCGACTACATCAAGTGGAGCCGCTTCGAGCATCTGGCCGGCGTGCTCGGGCCGGCGTGCACGGAAACGGTCGATCCGCTGGCGGCCGTCTCGAAGCAGTACAACAATCTGATCGTGTCGTACTCGGCCGAGGGCGCCGACTATTCCGACCGCGAGAAGTATCCGTACGTGTTCCGCACGATCGGCGAGAACATTCAGTTCAAGTACGTCTACCTGGCGCTGTTCAAGCAATTGGATTGGCACCGGGTCGCCGCGTTCACGAAAGACGGGCAAAAGTACACCGAGTACATTACGCACTTGGAAACGCTGCTGGCCGAGAACAATATCACGTTCATCGTCAACGCCAAGTTTCCCGAAGACAGGGATCAGAACTTGATACCGAGGGTAAGGTTTCTTCGTTAACCCGAAGGAATATTTGACTATACTTGATTCCAAACAAAAAGTATACGGGTTAACTTTCAAAGCGCGCAAGTTCCTTAAAAGGTTGTTTAAATAACATTTTCTTAAGATACAAATAATTCAAATTATCTTTATCACGCTGTAGAATAAATACCTAGTTTCTCTGTATGGTCAAACTTCTTCGACGTCTCGGAAGTCGTTGGCCGTCCACCTTAACACAAAAGAAACTCATTTATTCTCTTCTTAATCGTTTTTTTTTTTGCTTTGCTTCCAAAATATGTTCGTGTTATTAGTTATTTCTCAACCGTTTTCTCTTCTGTTGTTACTCTTCTCCACATAGTATTTGGAAGACTTGAAGAGTAAGAGGGCCCGTATTATAATTGCCGACACGTTCGACCACGATGCGAGAGTGATCATGTGTTCCGCATACAAATTGGGCATGACCGCCCGCCAAGGGTACGTCTGGTTCTTGCCCCATTGGCTCGACGAGAACTGGTACAATACGGACGAGAAAATCAACGAGCACGTCAATTGTACCACGAAAGAAATGTTCGAGGCGAGTACCATTTATATTGCACACCCGGTGTATAAAACATAACCCGTCGATTAATAGTCCTTTTGTCTTTGTATTCACTTAACCCGTCCTTCTCTCTGCCGTAGGCCATCAACGGTTATTTCATCGTGACGAACGCCTATTTCGCGTCCAACGAATCGATCATGCAGGAGAACAAGACGGTGAAAGAGTGGCGCGAATCGTACAAAGTCGCGCGTTCGTCGCTATCCAATTACGGCGGTTACGTTTACGACGCCGTGTGGACGTACGCTTACGCGTTGGACAAAGTGCTCCGCGAGTATCCGGAAGTTTATAGCAACTTTCATACGCTCGACGCCACCAGGTAACCAAAAGGAAAAAGAAGAAAAGCCGATCAATACAATTTCGTAAGCTCTACGAGTTTGGAATTGATTAAATACTGAGTTTTCAATAGAAGACTTACGTTTGTTTCAATTTCAGGAAGCTGGTGCGTGCAATTAACGAGACGAGTTTCCGCGGCGTCTCGGGCGACATCGACTTCTACGGGAGCGCGTCGCGCCGCCACTCGATCGTCGACGTGATGCAGTTCTACAACGGTACGATCTACACGATCGGCAAATACTATCCGAATCGCACGCAACCGAACGGCCCGACGCGACGTGCCGATCACGTTGCGCATCACGGTCGCCTCGTGCTGAACGAATCGGATATCGTTTGGCTGACCGAAACCGGCGAGAAACCGGACGACGGCACGTTGCCGTCGAGCTGCGCGATCGAATGGTTCGCGAACTTCTTGGGCGTCGAGTGCTATTTGGCCGTCGTCTGTTCGATCATCGTCTGCTTCACGTTGATCACGATCGGCCTGTCGTTCGGCACGTTCCTCTTGATGCGGAAGCGGTACAAGAAGAAGGAGGAGCTGATCGCGTACATGAAATCGCTCGGTATCGATCTGGCGAAGGGCTACAAATTCGCCGATCTCGACAAGTGGGAGGTGCGGCGCGAATTCATCATATTGAATCGGAAAATTGGCGAGGGCGCGTTCGGGAAAGTGTACGGCGGCGAGGCGAATATCGGCGGTAAGGGGTGGGTGGCGGTGGCGGTGAAATCGCTGAAGGTCGGCTCGACGAACGAGGAACAATTGGATTTCCTATCGGAAGCGGAGATAATGAAACGCTTCGATCACAAGAACATCATCAAATTGCTCGGCGTCTGCACGAAGAACGAGCCGGTATTGGTCGTGATGGAGTTCATGTTGTACGGCGACTTGAAGACGTTCCTGTTGGCGCGACGGAACCTGGTGCATTCGAAAAACGTCGAGGTGTCGGAGGAGATTTCGAGCAAGAAGTTGACGAGCATGGCGCTGGACGTGGCGCGTGGTTTGAGCTACTTGGCCGAACGCAGGTACGTGCACCGCGATCTGGCGTCGCGCAATTGCCTGGTGAACGCGAATCGCGTAGTGAAAATCGGCGATTTCGGCATGACGCGCCCGATGTTCGACAACGATTATTACAAGTTTCATCGGAAAGGGAAATTGCCGGTGCGCTGGATGGCGCCGGAAAGTTTGTGGATGGGCGTCTTCACGCCCAGCTCGGACGTCTGGAGTTACGGCGTCTTATTGTACGAGATCGTCACGTTCGGCAGCTTCCCGTTTCAAGGGATGAGCAATAACGAGGTGCTGGAACACGTGAAAGCCGGCAACACTTTAACGGTGCCGCAGGGCGTCAAACCGCAATTGTAAGTGAACAATTTCGCACAATTTGTACAAAGCGCAATTAAAATCCGATTATCATTTTTAGGGAGGCATTGCTGAAATCGTGCTGGTGCAAAGAGCGCGAGATGCGACCGAAAGCGACGGAGATCGTCGAGTTCATTGCGAACAATCCGCGACTGATCGCGCCCTGTTTGGACGTGCCGCTGTCGTCGGTGCAAATCGACGACACGGCCGAAACGGAGATCGTGACCGATTCGGGGTCGCCTCTCACCGGTCACACGTTACGCTCGTTCAGTTTCAGTAACGGCGGCAATCATCATCAGCAGCACGTGCACTCGACGGAGTTCGGACAACCGGATTTCGTCGTCGACGACGCGACATTGCAGCGCAACAATTGCATCCAATTGATGGTGACCGCGTGCGACGAGCGCGACGACGACGTGGTGAAGTGCGCGAAATCGCGACGAACAAGCGACACGTGCGAACAACAGAAATTACTCGAATCGTCGGTACCGAACGGGCACGCGATGACGATGTTTTAGCCAGTTCGCACGTCAATTTGCGACGTTGTGATCGGTTTTTGTGATTCTTGTGCGATGGATGGTGCACGAGATTTTTATATGGTTCCTTTTTTTGCAATTTATTGAGACTTTATTTGCGTTATTTTACGTAGGAGACGTTCCAATTTATTATTTTCTTCTTGTTTTCCGCCGCGTCTTTCTCAATTCTGTTCAATCGATCCGTTTAATTTATTTGTATTTTTTATTTTTTACACGTGTACCACTTGTGATTTATTCAATTGTTATGGCCGTTCAAGTGGAAAAGATTCTAGTCAAATAACGATAACGTATGAATTGTTTATTTTTATTTTCTTAATTAAAGAGAAAAATCATAAAAATTATTATAGGAAACAATTTGAATAGACCATGACTATTTATTATACACGGAATAACACGCATAGGCCAGGGGAAATCGAACTTTTGGGTACCGGACTAATCCGGGGAGCTAAATGCATACGAAAGATTAGAAATTGAAATTTTACAATGACGACTTGCTTTGAATTATTTTCAGTCCGGGTAATGTGAATCCGGGATTGAGCGAAACCGGACTATGCGCAGTATTTCCTGTACTTGTATTATTATTATTTATTTAATCGTTAAGGTCCTTGTTTCTATTTTTGATCAGGATAATGATAGAAAGAGAAAATTGTTGCATTTAAGAAATTGTGAATTAAAAGCAAGAAAAAGAGGCTAATTTCTGTATATATTGATTGTAACGGAAAACTGTTCATCATTACTGTATATTTTTTCAATTTTTATTTAAACAAATAATATTTTTCTAAAAAAAAAAAACTAGAAAATGATGAGTAGCCACGAGAGGTTTAAATATAAATAGAATTTTCTTTAACTTGCGTTTTATTTCTCCATTTCCCCAACTTTTTAATGTTAATCTTTCAGTTTTTTAATGGTATTAATCAGGTCACGTTTGAAATTAATATTTTCAAACTTCAGCACGAAAATGTTTCGGCCTTTTATGTGATGATAATCGCTAGGAAAAAGATTTCTTTTTCAGTTAATCAAACGAATGTCGATTGAAATCAATAAATATATTTTTGGAATCGTTTGTCGTCCCTTACACTTTACAATTAATAAGATTACACAAAAAATCTAATCGTAAACGCACTTTCAATAATTATTATTTATTAATCCGAATAAGTTGTTAACAGAAATTACAAATTAAACTCGAATTTAAACGATAAATCTCATAACACATTGTAATTGATTTGAATTAATTGCACTAAATTGGAAACTAATCGATTAATTAATTAAAACGATCGAACAAAACGATTAATCGTCGATATCTGATTGGCTTTCTGCAATTCGATTATTCCATAGTTTTCCTTAATTATTAATTATTATTATTATTAAATACAATATCGTCACAAACTACAAGATATTAAAAAATAATTTTCATTTCATTTTCATAATATAATATATATATATATATATATATGTTTTATTCTTGTATATAATATATAATAATATATCATCATCATCGTCGATGATCATCTCGTTCAATCGCATCGAATTGAAACGTTAATTAGTATATGATAATCAAAAAGTTACAAGTTATTAATTAATTTAGCATATTTAGGTACATACATTGCCCCATTTTCATATCCATTTCTTTTTCTGCAATCCTTTGTCGTTTGGCACACTTTCATTTCAATATATTTATTTGAAAAAAGAGATAGTAATAATAACAAATGAGCAATTTGGTAATAATTTGGCACGAACAATAAACCCAATTAAAAATGAGACTCTCAATTTTATTGAGCAAAAGTTTTCCGACGCGTAACGCAGTGCAAATAATAAGTTGCATTTAATCATTTGGTTTTCTTGGTTTTGGCACGTTCACCAATTAATTATTATTATTAATGGAAGATATACAAGTTGCTGTTGCTTTTGATTTTCCTTAAGTTAGTTTGTAATTTGTCAATTCTTAATTGTTAATGAATATGTTCATTTCAAATCGAAAAGGAAACAAAACGTCCTTA
Organism: Hololepta plana; assembly: GCA_963695495.1. Taxonomy (NCBI): domain Eukaryota; kingdom Metazoa; phylum Arthropoda; class Insecta; order Coleoptera; family Histeridae; genus Hololepta; species Hololepta plana. Next base: position 11,306,503 of record OY968836.1, read on the forward strand.
GACTCCTTAACTTTTGATTTTGTATACTTATATCTTCTTTGTTTAGTAAAAATGGACAGAAGAAACTCAATTCTCCACAATCTCATGCCACGCATTAGCAAGTTTTCCTAAGACTGTACATTTAATTACAGATAGAAAAATCTACGTTTCAATTAGATTCACAGTTTGCAAAATAGAAACATTCTCCTATCTACAATTTTCCTTTGCAACGAATAAGAAAAGTTCTCCGCCACCAGAATTCTCAATTTGATAACGTTTGATCGACAATTTGGTTGAGCAATAATCGATAGCAATCAACAATTTCCCATCGTCAGTTAATTGACTTGAAAGTCTCGCAATTGAGCATAACGTTTTGTTTTTGTTTACTTTTTCTTTTGATCATACGAAGAACATTATCCCGAAGATTCGCTTTAATCCGTGATATTTGAAATGCGCGAAAGAAAGACGATCAAATTGAGAATCTATCGATGGACTTAAACACTTTACGTCGTGTTCATCATCATCACCGTCGATCGTCTGCTGTAGCCGCGTCTCGTGACCGCCGCCCCTTGGGCCTCGCACTCTCTACGCACGCGATCGATGATGTCCGCCACCAGTTTCTCCTCCTTGACACGCTGTTCCTCCCAATCGGCGCTGCGGGCCTCCTTCTTTCGGCTACTCGTACCGGTTGCCGCTGTTGTTGTTGGCGGCACGGCCGATATTGTCGTCGGTGCCGTTATTGCGTTGTTGATTTTCGGCAGTTCGACCGTTTCGACGATCTCCTCTTTTATACTGATGTTCAACTCTTCCTGCTGTTCCATATTGTCCGAATGCCGTGTTGATATGTGTCCCATGTACCCTTTGCGACTCTTGAAGAACACGTTGCAATGCGTGCACTTGAACAGAGGCGCCGGATTCACCATGTTGTTCACGTGCAATTTGTACTTGTGTCGGTACCTGGAAGAAGAAACCGAAGAAAAATGTAGTGAATATCGTTGCTTGAAAACATAAAAGCTAATTAAGGTTTCGTTTTCAGAATGTTGTAACAGCGACAAGCACTCGGAGAAACACGAGCTTTTGTTGTATTCTACTGTCATTTCACGCTGAAATCGACAATATCTCATTTCCTTCTACTGAAAAACGACTGAAACCGGAAACTCACTGCAATTTAAACTCAAATTTTACAACATAATGTATTTGCGTGATTAAAAGTGAGCTTTTTGGTAGAAAAACAGCTGAAATTGCAATTCGTCTGTCATTTCACGCTGAAATCGGCGATATCTGATTTCGCTCTACTGAAAAACGACTGAAACCGGAAACTCACTGCAATTTCTATCTATGAATCAATTAGCAAATAAAATCGACAATTTCTTCGCGTCTTTGTGGCAAATGAAAAACAATTAAAACGTTGTTTGTTGGCATATTGACAACAATCGGTCCTCGTGCGCGAAAGCTTTTAAATTGGGAACGAACCAGTGAGTGCGACTGGCCAAAACTTCGCCGCACAATTTGCAAACGACGGTGCCGTCGTGCCGCATCAAATACTCCAACAGTTCGTTCTTCTTCTTGTCGTAATTCTCCGGATCGGTGCCGCCGCCGTTGTTGTTGTTTTGTTGGCCACCGCCACTGTTGACATTGTCGTCGTCGGTCAAGAAGTGCACGCCAGTGGTCAGTTCCATGCCCTTCTCGTAACCGTGATCGTTCGCATGCTGATGCTCTTGACACTCTTTCAACATGTTCCGGGCCGCTTCCGTCGATATGATGACGGACTCCTGCTGATACCTGGAGGGTCCGATCAGTTCGACGGTTATCGACGCCGATAGATTCGTCTGCGTGTCGGTCTCGTACATGTCGCAGTTGTCGTCTGCAAGTTAAAGAGAAGAAATTGTTATGTGGAACGCACAAATCCGCCAATTAATGACAAAACATTTGGAATCGAAAGCTTACCGAAGAATTTTTAAATAAAGAGGGGTGGTTTTAAGACGCCTAAAGATGAGAAAAAATAAATAAAACTTAAATTAGAGGTAGATTTATTAATTAAACGAAAAGAAAAAGTACAATAAAAGCGGTTTTTTTCTCGAAATAATAAAATTTAAAAAAAAACATACGGAATTTTTTTAAAGGATGTTCTCTTTTGAAATTACATCGTCATTGATGAAAATATTAATGGGAAAGCGGCATCAATTTAACAATTATTCGTTCACATTTTGGTTTCTCTTTTGTAGCACGTTTTTGTGTGTGCAAAATTGTTTTGTTCAATAAAGTTTATTTTTCTTTCAGAGGGATAAATCTCGAGTTAACATTAAATAAAATTAACATTTCAAATTGTTAATTATGATCTAACAATCAGATGGATATTCAATCGATTCTTGCAGATAACATACGTATTTCTTACAAATATCTGTCTCTCTTTCTACGTAACAACAATTTGCAAATAAATCTGTACTAAATCTTCTCTTTCGATTTCATTTAATTAATTATTAATCAACTTACGACGAACAAACAAGAAAATATCAAATATTACATAAAAATCTTTTATTTTGTTTTTAATTATTTAATCAATTAATTGCACTTACATTTCAATAATTATTCTTATTAAAAAATACGATTTGATTATTTTACAATATATAGTTTATAGGCTTTCGTTCAGGATCCAATTCGATTGGATTCATCGATTCGATACGACCTGATGCAAAAGATAAAGCCTGATTTTATCCGTTTGGAAGAACGATTCGTGAAGAGAAAAATAAAATAAAACAGGAAATATATAAACTGGCCTAGGCCTTTTTAACAAAACGTTAAAAACAAAATTAAAAAATAATATTAATAATTATTTAAACAAAAAAAAATACTATCACACAGTGATTAAGCTATTGCAAAAAATTATTTTGTATCATTATTATTCGTCCCATTATTGTTTGTTTTCCTTTTTCAAAATTTTTTTGATTAATATATAGTTTTACACACTTCCTTCCATATCGATTAATTTTAAAGATATTTGATATCAATTTTCGTTTTCATGATTTTCATATAATACAACGCAAAATATAATAATTTCTGATGTATCAAAAAATAATAATAATAATATAACAAACAAAAAGGCATATAAAAACAAGCGTAGAGCGAAAAATTAATTCTTTTAAAGTTAGAAGTCCTAAGAATTAAATTCTTTTCCAATTGCTTTCTTATATTTTATTGAAGAGAAGTGCTTTCTCTATATTATTCTCATTTTTCTGATTTTTAAGTCCCCCCAACACCCAAACACATGTACAACAACACTTTTATTATATATAAACCGTTCGAAAGAAATAAAAAATAAAATCCAACGCCTTGGATTCAAACTGAAGACCAAAAATTAATTTGTTAATAACAATTAAAATTATACACATATTTATAATATTTATAATACAATTATTTGTGCGATGCCAACGGCTTTTGCATTCGATTCAGCTAAGCAAAAAATTCGCAAGGGCTTCGATATTTTAAAATAGATTTCCTTCTGTTAAAAAGCACCTTTTTCTTTTTGGAAAAAAATGTAATTGCAAATTGGAATGGTTTCTCTCTTTCGTAATTTTGATTATACACATTGAAGTTTCCCTTTTTGCCCTTCAGATAAATCAATTCATTTTCGTTTGGTTTCTAATTTGATAGTACGAAATTATTCATTTATTATTATTGCATTTAAATAAGGAATTGCATGATAATAGAAGACTAGAGCATTCTACAAATCGTTCAATTATTATTTATACTTTCTATTGCTTAGTTTAAATCCCAATTACTTTCAACCCAATTTATCGTTTTGTTATTATTCGTAAATATTTATTATTACAATTAATTAAATCATAAATATTTGTTATTGTCTAATTTGTGCAGTCAGTTTTGGTGACTTATAAAATAGTTATTTGTATATATATATATATATATATATATATATATATATATATATATATATATAGTTTTCTATTTTCTCTTTAAACTTATTACTTTCCACGTCGCCATCAATTTACTCCATTAACATTCTTATCATTTTAAATCGATTGTAAATATTTATAAATTCTTTTTAAATATATATGTACTATATATAAAGTGTAAATATATATATAAACAGTTTTCTTTTATAATTCATCGTCTAAATCTAAATAACATTATATACTTTTATTTGCAAATATAATAATTATATATTTAATTCAAAAAAAAAAATGAAACCCCTAACTCTGATTACTAACTTCCAAAAATAAGAACCACTTGCTTAAAAAATCCTGTTTAATTGTTAAACTTAATGTTTATGTTCTCTTTATATATCGTTAAAAATTACTTTTAATTCATATTGATTAGTACGTTTTGCACAATTATTTGTAATAATTAAATTTTAACTCTCGTTTCTCTCTACATATATATATCTCTATATAGATTATCATAATAATAAACTTAATACGATTTATGTTTTGGATGAAATCACTGCTTAGCAGCTGTAATAAAGATAATAATTAATAATAGTCTCTTGCATTTATACATCGTTTAAAAAAAAAGACCTTCACAAGGCGAACTAAATAATAATTAAAATAAAAAACATGTAACAAAGAAAAAAATGAAACTGAACTACAAATTCTCAATCAATTCAATCAATCACATACGGATCATATTATCAATCCTCCCAACATTTATCAAACTAATTTCCGCTTGGGAAACTAAACAAGCGGACAATGAATTTCTCTTCGCATAATTTTAGACACTTTGTGTAGTAATTAAAAAAAGAAGGTGTAACAACATTTCAAATTGTACTTAGAGCCAATTTTTCCTTTCCTTCTCCTGCAATTCGAACGAATTTGTTGCGTTGCAAAATAGCACCAAGTACGAAATCAATTACTGCTAATTTATTTACACGGAACGAACGTCCGGCAATTCGCGTAGTTAAACAACCGCAATCCGCGAAACGATCCCGCTACGATTTGATCATTTCCTTTTCCTCTTTCCCCTTGCTGCTGTTCGCCCCTTTCTTTGCGCCACGTTTGTTGTTTTTTGCGCCACGTTTGTCGTTATTGCTGGGGCAGAAAAAACCCCATCGGAAAGACGCAATCCTTCGGCATGAAGCAATCGTGCACCGTTTTCATGTGGTTCTTCATCTTGTCGGGACGCGAGAACTCCTTCTGGCAGACGGGGCACGGGAACACCTTGCGCTGATGGCCCTCGTGGTAGAGGAACGCGTGCCGCTGGAAGCTGTACTTGTTCTTGAACGTCTTCTGTATGTCGACCTTCGCGCATTCGGTGCAATGGTAGACGCCCTCGTTGATGGCCGCGTAACGGAACAGGTTGAGCCCGCGCACCGACATCTCCGTCAATTGTTCCGCCGGATCCTGGCTCTGCGACGTGACGCGACGTCTCACGCGTCTTCGCACCGGCTGCCGGCCGCTCGTCGGCGGCGCCGTCATGTTCACCTGGTTCTGTTGCTGTTGTTTGATCTGCTGCTGTTGCTGTTGTTGCTGCTGCTGCTGCTGTTGTTGTTGTTGTTGTTGGGAATTACTTTCTGCACTACTGGTCGATGGCGTCGTCGATGGGTCGTTGTTATTGTTCAGATTGTCCGCCGACGCATTGAGCGTCTCCGATTTTATCGATATCGCCTCCGGTTCTTGCTTTATCGCCGCCGATTGATTGGTGCCATCTGCAAATGCCAAAAATCGATTAATCAATGGAGAAAACAAGTCGACAAGAATGGCGAAGAAAACATTCATTTTCGCCGCAGGATCGTTGGGCAACTGGTTCTTTCACGTTTTTATTATTACCGCACAAATTACGTAAATGAATGCGAATAATTGCAAGTTCGTTAGTCGCTGCGTTTGGAGCGTTGCCAAATTATTTTCTTTGCAGTTTCCCAACGATCGTTTGGCAAAAAAAAAACTAATTGTACACATAAGCGAAATTAACGAACTAATCGAGGAAAAAGCTAAGGAAATTAAATAAACGAAAAGTCTGGCGAAAAATAATATATGTATAATACACTATCAATATCTACGATAATATTTGCTCTTTAAAAAAAATTGTTCTTTTAACTTAAATATATGTCGATTAAATTAAAAAGTTTCTACCCAAAGAGAAAAAAATATGATAATAATTAATAAAAAGGTAACTAAAGTGTGTGCAGAAAAAACAATAAATTATAACATCTATATAATTTATACAGAATAAAATCGCGAAAAAGGGACGAATCCTCTTTTTCGCGTTTCCTAATTACCTTTCACTTCCACGTTTATCATATTGCTAATTAATTAATCATTTTTGTAGTTGTTGTAGTAAGATAGTAATAAAATACACGCATGCAGAATTATTGCAATATTATTATTATTATTAAATAATAATAATCAACTGGCAAGTAAATAATAGAATTCTTCGATAACTTTAAATATTTATATAATAATAATAAATAATATGTTATTGCCCAAAATATAATTATTGAGATGCTTAGAAAGAAAAATTGGTGCGCGTAAAACGATCATTTCGCGAGTTCTTCTTCTGTCGCCATTTTTCGCAAAAGAACTAAAAATCGTTTCACGCACGAGAATAACTTAAAAGAAAAACTTTCCTAATAATTACTACATAATAATAAACATTGGTATTATCGATTCCTCTCTTGTATGCAACAGAAATATATATATCAATAATTAATATAATAATTATTACAATCAGACTTTTTGTTTTATCTTTTTCATCCATTTGCCAAATAAAATCCCATATATTCGCACTTTTCCATCCAATTTTAAGTAGGTAGTTGCAATTCTTATAAACAGGTACAACGTTTAACTTGTATTTTAATTCATTAATTAAAAAAATATGTTTGATTAATCCTTGTGAATATAATAAACTAAAACATCTACGGTTAATGTTACATTAAATAAAGATTCTCCTTTGATTTTTCTTTTCTTTTATATCTATATATTAAAAAATGCCCATCATTAACTGGTAAATGTTCGATATTGAAAAAAACGATACGCTAAGAGCTTAAATAACAAAACTAATATCGTTTAAAATTGCAAATTTTAATAACAACAATAAATCATTCGATATCGTCAGTCGTTGAATTTCGTGCAATCAAAATATCATTTCACACTTCATAAGAGTGAGAAGTTTCCACGCAAGGGGACAGCTTTCGTTTTAAGGCACTTGTTAAGGCAAGTTAAGTAAGATCGTTCGAATTGCGAGCGGCGAGACGGCCACAATTTTCGCAACAATCGTTTAGTAGACTTTGGCGCAAGATTACAAAGTAATAAAATACGGGACCGGAGCGTTAATACGAAACTAATGGCGATCCGACCGATCGTCGATCCTATTTTAAAACTACTATAAAAAATATATTTCTCTCCTCCTTCCGGCTCCATCGCTTTGTATATAATATCTCTTAGGTTTCATTTTCGCGAATCTCTCGTTTCTCGCAAAGGCACTGAAAAACTAACTGCTGCTCTGTTTGTGTATGATCTTGAGATGGGCGAGCATGTTGTCTTTGCGCGTGAACCCCTTGTAACAAACCGGGCACGGGAACAGCTTCACGTCGACCTTATGCGACGTCATGTAGTGCCGACAGAAGTTGCTGATGTGCGTGTAGACGCGGTCGCAAACGGTGCAGCGGTACAAGTTGTCCTTTTCGCGCACGCAAAAGTCGCGCGCCGACTTGTCCGGATCGATGATCTTCTTGTTGTTGCGCTCGCACTTCGTGCCGGCGCCGGCGACCGCGTCTCGCCGCATCTCGAACGACGGATTGTCGTCGAGGATGATCTCGTAGCTCGTCTCCAGATCCTCGACGATGTCGTACGAGTCCGAGCACTTGCGCTGCTTCTTCGGCGTGCTCTTGTTGTTACTGTTGGGGCCCGCGTAGCCGCCCTCGAAGAACAACTTCGCGTCGTCCAGCTTGATGTCGCCGTAATGCGAGTCCAACGACGCCGCGTTCATCATCATCATCATCTCGTTGTCTTCGAGCTCCGGGTCCGAGACCAGGCCGTCCGCATCGATTAAGCCGTAATCGTTGAAACTCGCGTGGAAGTCGTCGCAATTCAAGCGAGTCGCCGACGATTTCGTCGTCGTCGTCGTTGACGCCGATGTCGTTAACGTCGTCGTGGTCGTCGACGTTTCTTCCGTTGTCGCCTCCGTTATTTCCGGTATCCTCGTCAAGGGCGATTCGTTTTCGTTGTCTGTAAAAGTAAGTTCGATGCGACAATTAAATTTTAAAGTTCTTCGGATTCAAGTGGATTAGGCGACGTTAGAGAAAGCGAATGAAGCATGATTCCGTGCGAAAATCGTTGGGAAATGTCGATATGATAAGAAAACGGATTCGTTTGTTCCCGTTATTGGCGAATTGTTCCCAAGAACTTCCGCAACTGTTAAGGCAACCAAACCCATCACCAAAAATGATAATATGACGATTTCAAAAAATAAAATCAAGAAATTAAAAGCGTTACATAAACATTAATGTAAAAAAAAAGGGAAAAGCTATAGGGAATAAGCCGCGCATCATGAATCGCAAAATCGAATTAACCAAATTGTATTGTAAAAAAAACAGCACGTTTTATTGATCGATTTCAATGATGTTAAATCGAAAATTGTTAAATCGCAAAAACGCTTCCATTAATTATAATTTTTGTTTGTTCAGGCTCATTCCTTAAGACTCTTCCCTTCAAAAAGAAAATAATAGTTAAAATGTGTGTCAAAAAAAAAGAGGAGAAAATATAATAATGGTAATAAGTAAACAGAAAATAAGAAGGAAACAAGAACACTTGCTAATTTTCTGTTGCGCTATTTAAATTCAATCAACTCACCTCGGTGTTTTCTATATATGAAAGTTATATAAGTTTCGCAAAATTGAAATGGCACTTTATTTCTTTTTCTTTTTTTCTAAAACGAAAAAAAAATCACTATTTTCACTATAGCTTTTCCCTTCTGTCTCTCAATCTCAAATCGCTCTTAGCAATCAATCTCACTGTAATTATTTATAATATATTCAATTCGAACATATTCGATTCGATACGGATTTACACTAAATCGAAAACGAAACGAGGACCCCCATCGCAAAAACAAGAATCAATTTGCAATCCGGAGAAGCAAAGAAAATGACGGCAAAAGATTGGCGAACGAAATTCGCTTCTGTAATTTATAAATTCGCAATCGTCGTACAACGATCGCTATCAAAATAATTTCACAAGTCGACGTTTCGTCGAAAAGAAACAAATCGGAAGAAGATAGATTAAAAAATAAATAAATTGCTCAATTTCAACTCACCGGAAGCTTGATAGTCATTCTCACTGTTTTTACATATGATCGCGCTATTGTAATTGAGCTCTTTCGACGTGCCGGCGACCGGTTCGTCCTCCGTCTTCACGCGGACGACGCCGCCGCTGGCCGCCGTCGCCGCGTCCTCGTCGACGACGACGCCGGCGATCGCGGCGGCCGTCTCCTTGTCCGGCTTCCCGCTGCTCGAGTCCGAATTGTTGCCGGCGAACCCGTCCATGCCCATTTTCACCTCCAGCATCTCCGGACTGCCCTGCACCAGCGAGTCGCCGCGGTCGTACTCGTCGACGCCGCCGTTCGAACTGCCCGACAACTTCCGCGGTCGCCCGCGTTTCCTCTTCGGCTGCAGCAACGCGCTGCCCAACATGTTGAACGACGAACAACTACTCAATCGCTTCTGTTGCTGTTGCTGCTGCTGTTGTTGTTGTTGTTGCGGCAAACGATTCAGTTGCGGTATATTGTTGTTGTTACTGTTGCTGTTGTTGTTGTTGTTGTTTGAATTCTGCGAGGATAACGACGACGCGATCGAGTCGCATTTCTCCTCGTTCACTTCGGTCAGACCTTTGATGCGTAAACTCTCCGCGACGCGCAAGAACGCGGTCAGTCTGTCCTGATCGACACTAACCTCGCCGCGGTACATAAAGTCCAGCAAACTCTTCATATCGTGGTAGGGCACGTCTTTTAGTATAACGATCGGATGCTTGTCCGGATGGTTGATGAACAGCGCTTGGAAGTACGGGCTGCACGCGGACAGGACCATCTTGTGCGCCTTCAGCAGTTGGCCCTCGACCGCCAGCGTCACGTCGACGAAGCTCTCGTCGTGCAAGAGCTGATCGAACACGGACAACAGGTTCGATTGGTGATTGTTCCATCGTAAGCAGAACCTTTGGGAAGACATCGTCCTATACGCGGGTTGCTGTTGTTGATGGTGATGGCGAGGCGATGGCGGACTCTTCGAGGACTCCAGCCTCGACGTTACGGTTGCTGTTGTTTGGTTCTGATGCTTGATCATTTGTTGGCACGATCTTGGAAGTTTGATTTCCCCTCTAAAAGGATAAGAGAGACACAAAATTAGTAGAGAAAACAAAACAATCTGATGTACATCATCAAACGGAGGCGATCCCCAATCAAAGAGAAAAATCCAAACGCAAAGCTTCGATTCACGTCACTAACTTCCTGAAAATTGTTGCCCAAAGAATAATTGTTGAACTGACTGATATTCAACTGTTTTGCGAAATGGCAAACTTTAAAATGCTTACACAAAATTTAATAGGGACATAAGAGTTCCTAATTTTCGCAAAGTTCGCAAAACATTCCATTTCATTAAGTTTAATTGAAAATGCTAACAAAAAACTAAATTAACTAATATGAACTCCACATTGTTTGAGAATCCTTGTTCTTTTAATCGTCTGTTCGTAAACCGAACTCTGGTACGTAAATCGAATTGTACTACATAAATGGAAATACAGGGTGTCCCAAACAGGGTTCGGAGGATGATGTCGAAACTGTTGACTTTAGACGCAAATGTTACGGATAATTTTCTCGCGTATATATTTTTTACTTGTTTTAAGGTTAAAACGCCGAAGTTTTTGCCCTGCCGAAATTTCATTAGACGTGATGCGGACTTTGATTTGTGGCCTTTTAAACTTTGACATTTTCAAAAACGCATCATTTAATTATTATTACTTCTCGAATAGAAACATAAATTAAATCCGGAAAATTGGCAGTAACAATTCGTTTTTTGGATCGAAAAAAAAAACTCCCGTAGAAAGAATCGGAATGGCTAATTAGCGTTACGTAAATCGATCGACTTTAAATCGATTTTAAGCGCGACCGTTCCCTCGCCATCGATTCGGATCGAGAATTTCAAAAAGAGCGCCACAACGCTCGAAAACCAAAACAGAAATCCTCCCGCAGTTGACGAATCATACAGGTGGTGGCGCAGTATTAATATTATATAGGGTTACATCATAATTGAATCGTCAATTAGATAATAATTGGTAACATTGTTATCGAACGAAGTGGAAACGCTCGAATTAACCTTAATTAATTGAAACAAAAAAACAACAACAGTAAATAACGATTGCGTTTAATTAGCCTCCACGAACGAACAGGCGATTATCGACTCTTTTCGATCGTGTCGTTGTTGATGGGAATAGAAAATGCGTGGTCGACAAAAGAATAGAGACAACCCCTCGGAATTAGGAATGAGCACAGCCCGCCGCCATATTATATATATTTAGAGCGCAGTTATCGGGCCCACGAAGAGAGAGAGAGAGAGAGCGCGAGAGAGAGAGAGAGAAAAGAGAGAGAACGTGCACAGCACACTAAAACATTCGTACCCCGCCTTCCGTAGTTTTTATTTAGTATTCTTCTGCAAGACGAAAAACAAACGATGCAAGGGAGTCAACCCTTTCGAGCAGCAACAACAAAACACCCACTAATAAAATCGTCGTTGCTCACCCTGTATCCAAATGTACAGGGTGTTAAATGACAGGCGACCCCTTCGCGAAGATATCAAAACAAACGCGAACTGGTGGATGGAAAAAGAGATGGAGCATCAAGTTACGTGCATATCAACTTGGAAATTATTTTGAGGAAAATAATTGCTGGCTATTAGAACGAATAATCGAAAGGGGGGGGGGGGGGGCGAAATGTGATAATGATGAAAAGCGGGGTGATCAATTGCCAACAAAGAAAGCTGCGGGTTAATGTTTTCTTTTTTTTTTGGTTTGGTTTGGCTGATAACGCAAATGGGGGTTTACGAAATCGATCGATTCCAAACGGGTGAAATCTATCGATGCCCCCCTGTTGCAGTTGGCGGTGTTGACAGTTGCGATTGTGGTTGTCGTAAAACAAAATAAGATTTGTCACTGTCACTATTATGATCGAAGTCAAATTCGATTAATGCCTGTTTTTTTTTCTCTCTGAGATCTCTCTGTGCAAAATCTAGCAGAAAATTCGCCCTGTTTTTGGCTACTATTGCACCGAGAGAACGGGCAGCAGGATCATCATCACCATTATGTGGGGAAACAAAAAAAAAACGTGACGTTTTCAACGTCAATATCATTCGTTAGAGACAAAAGTTTGGAGGCACAGAGAAGAAATAACGTTTTTTTTTTAGCAATAATTATTAGACTTTACCTTCTTTTTTTCTCTCTCTCCCTCGCTCTCGTGGTCTTGTTCCTTTACAATAATAAATTATCTCACTCTCTCCCACGTACTATTTTTAATTAATTCGCACTGCACGATCATTTATTCATTGGATTATTAACGATTTTGCGTGTAATTATTGTTTGATGGCACGAATACACCATATTATTTCGTTCTCGCGGGAGGGATGTTACTTTATCACACGATTGTTGCGACCCTTCGGAAAAAAAGGAAGAGAAAAAAAAATTTCCAACAACACTACACTCCTCAAGACGCCATGTCAGCAATCTGCCCGTTCTCTATGAAAATGTTAAAAAGGATTCGGGCGGAATCGGGGTTACGTTCGGGGTTGCCATTTATTCGAAACGCGATTATATAAAATCGTAGAGTATATATTATTATTATTATTATTATGTGTAGATGGAGTATATAACACGAAATAATAATAATAATAGCGCGAGGAATAAAAAAAAGCAGCGCGAACAATTTGAAAATTTCCAACAACGAATCGCGTCTAATTTCACGCGATTAATTCCGAACAAGAAAAGCCAATCGGTTTTCCCTCCACCGGAAAACCTCTTTTTGACGCTAGTTGTCAACAAAGCGACGACGATCGCCCTCGTTGCCATTTAAAAAAAATCCATTTTGTCGTATTGGGGGGAGCGAATTTTGCAACAAAACCGAAAGAAAACGGTTAGAACGCAAATATTTGCAAATAGCGTTAATAATAATAATAATAATAATAAAGCATCCGCGCGCACTACGTGGAATAAATAGAGGAGGTGGTTTTCCCATCGCAAACTTTTCGATTTTATTTCGAAGCGCTCGAGGAGTAAACAATTATTATTTTTTTGCATGTGTCTGCACGATCGTTAAAACGAACAGCAATTAATTAATAACAATTTCGCAATCGTAGAACGAACGCAAAGAAAAAGACATCCTTGCCATCCAAACAATCCAAATTGCGGGAACAATCTTGAGGAATCAAATAATTACTCTCCAAATTTTCGCAAAAAACTTGTGCCTTTCCGAATTTCTTGGTTACGTCGCGCTAATGCGAATAGCTTTTGTAAAAATAATAAAAAATGAGGGTGTGCTGGCTGGAAAAGGACGGGAAAGAGCAAAAGAGGCGACTGAATAACAATGAAAACGAGCGAGGAGGAGGCGAATAATAATAATAATGATTAATGGTGAAAAAATTACATAAACTTCCAACATACTTACGCAATAGTTTTGTCCTTGTGTTTGTAGAGAAAAAAATCAAATCGCAACGAAAAAAAAACTACACCAGCACCAACACACGAAGCAACAGTATTAACAATAATAACGCAGAAGTAAATTATTACGAACGAGCGAGCGCACAGAGATTCGTTGTCGCGAACCGATCGCAAATTTGCATTACGACAAGAACGCACGATTAATTAATAATCCCTCTCGCCTCTATTCGCAAACAATCCCCCAGCTTTTCCAACCACTTTATTACATCGTCGAGCCAAACAGCGGCCAAAACGAAAAGTGCGCAAAATTAAAAATCCCGCACAAAAGCCCGACGATACGCGGGGCGAACGGAAAATGATTTCGAAAAAAACAAAAGCAAAAAACAAACGGCAACTAAAACGATCGGCGGTTGGTGGTGGTGGTGGTGCGCACCCTTCGACAAACCGTAACCGACTCCTCGTCGACGATTCATTCCACCACTCTTTCATCTCTACCGGGCGACACCAAATCGAATTTAACCCACCACCACCATCACCAAAGAAACTAACCATCGCCCATCATCATCATCATCATCACGATCATCATCATCGTCGCCACCGTCATCGTCGAACCCCACCAATTCGACGGCGGGAGCGAGAAAAGGACGGGGATCGCGCGAGCGAGAAGGATGGCGCGACCTTGAGCGGTCCATCGCGGATGGCCATCGGACCAAGCGGACGAAAGCACGTCGATTCGTGTTCGGACGTTAGCACGATTCACGTTGGCCGACTGTGGCGTTTCTTTGTTTCGTTTTGTTTTCTCTCTCTCTCGCGCGCGCGCGTATTTATTGTTCAAGGGGTACCATCGCCGCCGCCTCGGGAACAGCGGCGGTGCGGATGGGGTTCTCGATGCTTGTTACGAAACTCGATAAGAGCTGCGCACGTAGTTCATTTCTCGATGCGAAGAAAACGGCATCCAACTTCGGAGCGAGATGGCTGAGCGAAGACTTTAACCTTCTAATCCTAACCTCCTAAACAAACGCACGCACGTTATGGGGACGCGCGGCGTGGCGCGAAGGGGCGAGGAAGGATGAAGGAGATGAGAGGAGCACGTGTAAGAGAAGTTAACGTGGGGTGGTTGACCCTCTCCGCGCTCGCTCGCTCAATAGCATAATCTCGGTGAAATGGAAGGACGGACGTCGACGACGACGATGATGGCGGCGATGCGTGGATGATGATGATGATGATGATAGAGGAACTCTTTGACTTTTCCCTCCCGACCTCGTGCGCTTTCCTCCTCCTCCCACTCCTCCGCCTCCGTCCGCTTTCCCTCGAACGTTTTCTAACCGTTTATCGTTTTAGCGTTCTCTTTTCGTTTATTTATTTTTTTCTCTTTTCGGGGGGATTTCTTTCATTCGAGGGCTTGAAATGAATATGTATGACGTTTGGATCGTAAGAAGGAGGTAAATGCCCGTATTGTTACCGCTTTTTCCTCCCGCTGCCTGCACGTTTATTTGTGAAGAGTTGACTTCTTTTTTTTTTGTTTTTTTTTTCGTTTTGGTTGGTTCTCTACGAAGTTTCTTCATGCTGTTGCATTTGGAATCTTTATATCGTGTGTGTGTGTGTATAAGGGTAGGTGGTAAAGAACAATGAACTCTCTCGCGTGTCGATGATCCCCCGTTTTCCTAGTAGGTACCTAGGATGAATGTTAGATGAAGAAGAACGGGGAGAGCAGTTTGGTGGAGTCGAATGTTTTAGATCGTCAAACATTTATTTGATCTTTGCCTCTCCATTCTCTTTCTCTCTCTCTCTTTTGTTATCTTCTTGGGGCATTCACGTGCACCCATCATCGTCACCACCATCAACAGGTGAATATTGTTACGTCATTCTACCAGAGGGAAAGTTGGATTGAGATTTTCTGGGGAATTTTGTTTTAATTGAAAAAGAAGAAAAAAGCTGGCGATTTAATGTTAATTATCGTCGCCGTTGTCGTCGAGGCAAATGGTTGAAATGAAAAGGGAAAGTTTCTAATGAAAGGGCACGAAATTACACCCTAATTACGGATTCGTTTGTTAATTAAGTGCAATTAGTGCACGAAAATTAAAAATTTCCACTTTTCAGGTTGGTCGTTGCTGCTGTTGTTGTTGTTGTTGGTAATAATCCCTAATTAACATGCCACTTATACGAACGAATTACAGGTAGGCAATTAACGATTCGAGAAATTTGCATCGACTTAATGGATTTAGCGGCAACAATACGCAAAATTCGTATTCCAAAATAATCCCCGATTATAATTAACATTTTCCAACTCTTTGTCCGTACGTTTGCTAAATGTTACGAAACAAAACCCCCATTTTGTTGAACTTTTTCTAAACTCCAATGCTAATTATAAACTATTAGATTTTTTTTCGGCACGTTTGTAGATTTTTCTCAAGGTCCACACGTTTTTTTTGGTGTTTTTTTTTTCGTTCCTCCTCCATTCTTTTAAACATTTTCTTCATAAAAAGAAACAACACGCTAACAAAAAAAATAGCATCAAGATTGCTTAGTTGGTTGGAAAAACTTCGTTTAATTCCAAATTTTCCGACGTCGTCTTTATTATTATTGTGCCAATCAATGAAACAATAGATCTCGAGAAGGCACGCGAAATAAAAGAAACCCGCTTTTTGCCATTGCTGGAAAAACTTTTCTTTTACTTGCGAACTTTTCCATCTTCTGCTCGTAATCGAGCCACGTTATTATCGTTTCGTATTTAGCAACTTGTTGCTTGCTGCATCTCTCGCGATGAATGAAAAATTTTAACCGCGACGGAGAGAGATCGCGCTCGCGAAAGAAAAGAAGATGGCAACCGAACGAGGGAAGTGATTTCGTTTATAATAAAAGAAACATACAATCTGTTCCTACTTCTAAATCAGTAATCAACAACAGCAACATCTTAATGAAAACGCTCTTCAGGACTTTATTGTCATCGCACCACAATTAAAAAAATAAAATAAACTGAATAATTGATCGCCTGGTAGATAACAAACGAAAAATCGATCGATCGATCGATCGATCCGTGCAGATCTTTTTACCCGCGTGACTTTCACCAGTTTTTCCTCGCCCAGAACGAACCTTAATAACAAACGAAGGAAGAGCGGCGAAAAAGTTTCGTGCAAATGTTGAATCAACAGAAAGTCGTCGATGGTGTCAATAGAAAGCTGCAGGAAAGAGTTACGTTCCTCCACTTCGTAGACGTAGAAAGACGCAAAAGATTTCTTTTTCGCCCCGGCCAAACGCGGTTAATTAAACAATCGCTTCGACTACCTCCACCGCGATTGTTAACGTCGTTCATCTCTTGAGGCATGGGAAAGCGTTCGACTGTTGGTTTGTTGGTCGGTCGGTTTGGTCCTCAACAACAACAACAACAACAACAACGTAGAGCAACAATTTCAAAACGTGTACGCGTGTACGGTGAGAAAATGAGCGAGGAAGCGTGTGGTTAGAGAAAGAAGTCAGGGTACGATGACCCAGCATCATCATTTAATACAATATGAGGGTTATTACGGACCACTCTTACATAACGTTTCTCTTCTGTTCTCTCTCTCTCTCTCTCTCCGTGTTTGTGTCACTTCTCTCGCTCACGCACACACACACACACACGATCGCTTCTTTCACTTTACCGTACTTACGAGTTATTTGTAATCGGGCGAAACAAAAAAAGAATGGAGAAGAAATCAAAGAGGAGGAAGAAGGAGCAGAAGAAGAAGACGAGCAGCAGCGGCAGCAGCAGCGGTGAAAGAAAAGTCCGAGGGCGGGGTAACGGAGAGCTCGGAGGGAAACCCATCTTTTGTCTCACGGAGAGCGACGAAGAAGATAACAATTTGATGGAGAAGGCGCGCCACCTCCGTCGTTCGGGGGCAACCTATGGACGGAGGAGCGAAAGAGAAATTTGACTTCTTCGTGGATCCATGGAGTAATCGTTGCTTCTTCGTTTTTTTTTTATTTGGTTACGAATCCACCAAAGCCCTTCCAATGTCTTTGGGCTCAATGAAATCGATGCCATTTAGTTTGGCGGCACTGATTTTTAAATTGTTTTCGACAGACGCCAATTAAAATGATCTCAGCGCTACCAAAGCAATATTTCCGAAGGCCTAATACAAGAATTGACTTCCAAACAGTACTGCCAACCCAATCGAAGTTGCGCTTACGAATCTTCCTGAGTTGATGATGGTTTAGCCGGTTTCTCGGCTATTTAAACCTTTCAATCGTGAAAAGAAAAGGAGTCGCTTACGGTTACGGTCCTTCGGTCACGTAACCACGTGCATGTGGTTTTTAAACGATATCGTAGCCCAAACCGAAACCGTGTAGCGGGCATCCGAAAATGTTGCGTCCAATCTAGAACCGCAATCAAATATTTATACTCTAATTAACGATTGATAACAAATCGTTTGTTTGCAAACACTTTTCGACTGCACCTCGTACGTGTTGTGCAGCACAAAAACCGCGTGCCCTTTGAATTTTAGGGTTAAATACTAAATTTCGAGCATTGAAAAAGATTTATGTCGCACGAACCCAAACCCGAAAGTCGAGAAGAAAGAAACGATTTGGGATGAATCACTTCATGTGAAAGCGATTCTTTAAATTCCCCGCGAGCGAATCGCAACAATAATTCCACGATTGATGGATTAATACGTTCCCTTTGTTTGATAATTAACGAAACGTGATAAACGCTCGACTATAGCGGGGGCATTAAGGCCGAACGAATAAGGGCCCGTCATCGTTATTATTATTGCGAATAGCGATCTTTCCAACTCCCCCTTTGAACGCCGTATGTAGGTCTCGATATTAATCGCTAACGTCGTTTCAATCGCGTCGAAAAAAACCGCGTGTATTTGTACAAGTCGAACTGTCATATCAAATTTCCTGCTATCATGAGCTAAAAAAGCTGAATTCTTATATAAAAAAAAAGGGGTACAATGACACACTGTCGTATTATCATCGTCATCGTCGCATAAATCCTTTTATTTCTTCATAATAAAGATTATTGCTGTTGTAAGCGTTCTTTTATTGTTATTAACATTAATAAACACGTAAATCCGACGCTAACGCTGTTTGCTCTAATTCTCTGGTCAAACTTTTTCGGATAAACCCCGTACTTAATTGGAGGAACAATTAAATAGGAAATATTAACTGGAAAGCATCAAGACGAATAGTAATCGAAGTCGAAACCAGAGCCCCGAAGAAGGGAACGACACCGATAAAGTGGCTCGCTTATCAAACGTTTTCGATTCGTTTCCTCGTCTTTCACTCATTGTTCTGCTTTATTTTGATTCTTTTTTTTTTGGGTAATGGTAATTAAACTGAATTAAGGTTATTCGAGAGCGCGAGCAACAAACGCGAGAGGCCAACGATTAGGTTCCGCGGTGGCTTCGAATTCAATCGTTTTCCAACTGAAGTTTGTTTCCCAAGAAGATCCGTTTTTAACGACAAAGCTTTTCTTTTTCCTCGATCGAATCGTTTTCCAAGCAGAATT
Source organism: Hololepta plana (assembly GCA_963695495.1). Classification (NCBI taxonomy): domain Eukaryota; kingdom Metazoa; phylum Arthropoda; class Insecta; order Coleoptera; family Histeridae; genus Hololepta; species Hololepta plana. The sequence goes on from OY968836.1 coordinate 11,325,616, forward strand.
TTCGAAAACGTTTTTTTTTTTTTGCAAAAGACGAAAGATTCTTGGCTGTCATATACAGGGTGTATTTTCGAAAGCGGCTCTTTGTTTTCGCTATTTACGATTCGAAACCAATCGCGATGTTTAATGGTGAAAGGAAATTGGAAGGGAAAAGCGAGACCCCGTCGAATTTCGTTATTTTCCATTTATTACTACTATTTCGGATAAGAATACAACAATTTCAAAGTTCCTCCGCGAGTGTTGTTTGTTTGTTACGTAAGAGTCTTATTTTATTCTGCCTCTTCTGCTTCTTGGTCGTTTTTTTTTTTTTCATTTCATTTTTTATTTCTCCATCTTTTTTAAATTCCTACAGTACAAATACCATAAAGGGGGTCGTCAGAAGGCGTAGCACCACCGGAGTGCGTTGAACTCTCGGGAGAGAAGTTATAAGTGGACGTGGTAGTTGTTGTTGTTGCTGTAATATACTTGCCCGTTTAAAATATACGGAGAGAAAGAGGAAAGAAAAAAGAAACGATTTAAAGTAAAATAAAATGAAACTCTTCCTGTCACACAAACGCACACACACACACACACACGCTCGCTCGCTCGTACTTTTTAACACCAATCACACACACGTACAGATAAAAATACAAAATGTCACCGAAAATAGTGGCCGTTCGACTTCGGTCTCTCTATGATCGTTTTTTTCTTCCTCCAAATCGTCGCATTTGATCTTCCACGTTATCGCTTTTTGTTTGCCTTCCAATCCCAGCAATTTGCCATTGTGCAGGAAGAAATTTCACGTCTCTCGATGAGCTCCTTGATGGATCGTTTGGATCTAAAGCAATTCTAATCCGAATTTTTTTTTATGCAACACGTAATCAAAATTTATTTTCTTTTTCTTCCAAATCCCGATTTCGTTCAAACGCCTTCCCATAGAAAACGTCTTATCTTATCAATTTGCTTAGTGGTGGTGGTTAAAAATAATTCCTGTTTATTTCTGATAAGGCGAATTTACAAAATAGAAAAAGAAACGGTTGAATTTTCGAAAATTCCGTCATTTTTCGATCTTTAATTTGTTTAAAACTTATTAACGTTCGTTCGACGGGCGATTTTAAGCAACCGGTCGGGACCAAGAGGTGTTAAAAGATCGAACAGAGACGGAGGATAATAATTTCGTAATTAGCGTGTCGTTCGCGTAATTATCTGCGCCCCAATCGCGAAAAAAGAAACTAATTGTTATAGTAGTGGCAAACTAATTGGTGCACTAAACACATTTTGTAAATTTTCTAAATTTAAGTTGGTATGGGATTGGTACCCCAAAAGAAATAACGCTCATTGGCCAATCAAAATCACTTAACTTTTTAACCTAAACTTTTCACGTTTAGAAATTAAGCAGTTTAAATAAGAGTTAGAAATGATTTTTTTTGGCGGGCGAATTAAACGAAATTTCTAATGACACCTCGTTTACCCCGAAGTAGCTCGACTCGACTGTAGGTTTGTCGTCCTTGGGGCCGTTCCTCAAAAACGAAAATCCGTACATAAATTCTATAATTCGAAAGGAACGAAGAGTTCTAATTCGTTTAGAATTTTGCCAACGGTTTTCCGCTTCCCTCAATTCGTTCAATTGGCAGTGCGATGGCGTTTTCTCGATTTGTTTGTTATTTCTAACGATCGAATATCCTCGTTCTCTCGAAAAACAAAAGCAAAAAAGCGGGCTCGTTAACGTCAGCAATTTAAAACACCTGTTTGAATGGTCGTGCTGTATATATATTAATAATGATTATGACGATGATGATGATCGTGTAGAATGTTAAAGGAAATAAATGAAAGAACAGGAACGATTTTTTTAAATTTAATAATATGCACCCTCACCAGATTTCCTCATTAAAATCTTCCCCCTTTTATTTATTTTATTATTATCATCATCGCCACCAGACACGATATTTCCTGTTGAATATTATCATCGTCATTTCTCCCCATTTTTATTTTCCCCACACAAATTAAACCCAATTCGATATGGGAAAAATCGAAAAATTTCTTTCTATGAACCATTTTCCATCGGGCTATTGCTCGAAGGTGCAAAACAAGTTTCCATTTGTTCCCTTAAATTAATGATTAATTAATGTTAAAAAAAAATGAAACCCGACGAAAGAGATGAGAAAGTAGATGAGCGGACGCAGTAAATAAAGTGTGTTAAGGAGGAAAAAGAGCAAGAAATAAAAGACGTAGTTAAACGAGGTGAATTAAACATATTCAAGGAAGTAGGTAACTGTAATTGGTCGGTTTATAAAGCGAAAATAATTTCGATTTAAAAGAAAAAACAATCACAAGAACAAAAGTTGGTTAACAAAATTTCAACTCGCTTTCGCCCTAACGATCGAAATGATTTCCACCCGGACGAAATCATCGATCCCAAACACCCCAACGCATTCGAATTCCTTCTTTTTTTTTTGGTGCGTTTCCTTTCGCGTCCATTGTAATCGGCGTCCGATTAAAATCTGGGAGGAACGAGGACGATTAAAAAAATAAATCGTTGTTGTCGGACATCGTTTCCGGCCTCTTAGTGAAGTGTATCCATCGCGGGGGGAGACTCACCATTCTTCAGTTATCTGGGTACGTTCGTCGCGCCCTCTCGCCATTCTTCGCCCCTCTTTGTTCGTTAATCACGATTTTCGACCGAACGGAAGCACGAATTGAATGCAACAAGTAGTCGCAGATTTCGGCTGTTATTGTTGCCGAATTGGTGGCACAATTTGACTTGCGAAACTTTGATTCTTAATGATCGCTTCTGTCAAATACGAACTCCGTGGATTTCCTTCAGACCAGATTCAATTGGGCATCGCCGTCGTGACAACTGCTTCGTTCCACCATTTGTTCCTCTTCAGCTCTCCTTTGTTTCGATCGACAGACTTGGAGCGTTTCTGTCGTTAAATCCTAACGTTTTGTTCTCTTATTCCGGCTCGCGGTCGACCGTTCCTTCAACAATGGGAACGAAGATGGAAGGCAAGAAGAAGAACGAGGGTTACATTGTTGTAATAATGCAACCATTAAAGAGTCTCCATCATCATCATCGTCGTCATCTAACTACGAATAAAGCATACACAACTACACGCAACGGCTACCATTAGTTCTTCGTATGCGACGTTGTTGATGATGATGATGGTCGTCGGTGTTGGTGCCCAGCACGGGGTTGCCCGGTTGTCGACCTGACTAAGTCCATCGGTGCGTAAATCTTCCCTCTCTCACTCGCCTCAACACACTCTCGTAACACGCAACTTTTTAGCTCTTTCTTCGCCACCACCACCACCATCACCACCGCCATCGACGTTTGGCTCTCACGTCCTTTATGGCGAAGAGGTTTTCCCTCCCCGAGACCAAGAACAATAAAACAACAAGCGAGCAATCTTCGGCGTTCTTCTTCGACGACCCCCTTTCCGTCATTCTTTCGACTCGACTTTCTCGCAGGCCGATGACCACTAAACTACTCTCGGGATGAAGAAAGAATGTTAACGTTAGATTGTAGAATATGGCGAATTCATTTTTTCTCGCGAAATTAATCGGATACAGTCAAAGATCAGGAATAAATGGGAAATCGATGCTTGCAAGTTGGTTTTTGGTTTTCCTGCAATCGAGAGCGATTTTTCTTTAACGCAAGTCTTCGGCCATCGAGCGTTTACTATTATTTGTTGCCAGCTACTCCGATCCAGTAAAATCCGGGAATAAATGGTAAATCTTTGCTTGAATGGATGCTTCCAGTTGCTTTTAGGTTTTCCTGCAATCGAGAGCGATTCTTCTTTAGCGCAATTCCTCTTCCACCGAACTTTTACCATTGTTTATTGCCAGTTACTCTGATAGAGTAAAAAAATCAGGGAATAAAAGGATAATCTTTGATTTAATGCGAAGCGTAATCAAATCGACGCTTCCAGTTGGTTTTAGAAGATGTTCCTGCAATCAAGAGCGATTTTTCTGTAATTTGAATCATATTCCATCGATGGTTTACCACTTGGAGATCGATGCCGGAAATCGTTGTTCCCCATCGGTTAATTAACGAATGCATAATGTGTGCGGGATGAGGAGTGACGGTGGTAACCTGTTATTGTTGTTACATGAGAATACGGTTCGTGACCTTGCAAGAGCCACTACGTAAGTTGCATAATTCCGATTCTTTTTTTTTTATTTTATTTTAACGCTATTCTCTTTATCCACCATTCTTTATTCCACTTCTTTTATGATAATCGCTCCTCGTCGCTTCTCTCGCTCTCTTCCTCTCGCACGTTGTTCATTCACGGACCATCCTAAGCGGCCGAGCCCATCGCGAATGCGAACGTATGATAATGCGCAATCATAACAGCCGGGGCAATTATGCTCTATGTGCCATTAACGATTTCCGCTTCGGAACGATTTGCATGAAACAGAATGTGCACGTTTTCTTGGTATAAAAATTAATTAACACAAATCTGCACACAAGCCGCACGCCGATTTGTGTCGCAACGGAAAATTGATTTCGACTCGTTATCAGCTAAAATAATATTTATTATTCGTCACGATTCGTTACAGCGATATAAGTGGACGAATTAACATTTGTACGGTTTGTTGTCTTTGCAGCAGTACTCTTTGCCCTGCGACATCTTCGAATTGATCCATTTGGTGTCGTGGTTCTGCACGAACAGATACGCCTTCTCCTTCTTGCAGTCGCGGTCCAACGAGGCGCAAATGATATTGTCGCTCTTCGGCAAATGTTTGATGATCTGCGGGGAAACGAGAAGAAAGGAAACATTAACGGAACGTCGCAACCAAACATACAAGGCGACGAGTTTCCTACGCTCCGTTCGTATCACTCACCACTTCCAGACATTTGGTGATACACATGCGGTTGCCGGCCGGTCCCTTCAAATAATGATTGTCCGTCTCTTGCACCAGCACCGGGTTCCCTTTCGGCTGCTCGTTGGTCGCGTGCTTCTTCGGCAATTGGCCGCTGAGGAAGATGCCGCAACTGCACGGCACCGGCGGTTTCGCGGCCTCGTTCTCGTCCCCGTCGTGCGATTCGTTATCGTCGACGGCGGTTTTCTCCGATTTCTCCCCATCGGGACGACAATCGAAGCACCGAAGACAAACCATGAGCACGATCAGCGTCGTCGACGGCTTCATGTTGCTGATTGGACGGACGGCAAAAAGAACGATTAATCGACGGATTGGCGAGCGCGAAACGTTGCGTTCGTCGCTTTTTGCTGATCGCGATTTAATTGTTCATTCGTAATCAGTTTCTGTCGTTGTCGTAACCGTGTGCGCATTCAGCGAATAATCGCTAATGAAACGAAATGATTCATGTGATTCGTAATTTGTATTGTTATCACTTCCAGCTATTCGATTAATAATCCATTTCGTGTTAACAATCACATCGTACTATTATCGTCCGCTAGTTCTTCTGACGCACCAATCGATCGTCGGTGTCGTTCAGTCTTCGAGCACGCAGTTGTCGAAGATTTTGCCGAAAGTCGAGTTGACGGCGTGCAAGAGGCCGAGGCCCGACGCGACGACACTCAACACTACCACTTGCCTTCGTTTGCCACCGGTCGTTTTATTGTTGCAATCCGCGTTGTTGTTGTTGTTGTTGTCGGTCTCGTGCTGCTTATAATAATGATACTTTTTCGTATTGACGTGCCAAATCTTTTGGCGAATCTTCAGTATCATGATCGTTGCGATTATTTAATAAAAGCTCACGCCTAATTTACATGTTATTTATTATTTTGACGTTAAATAGTAATTATTGATATGTGTATTAGGAATGAATTAATGCGATAGTAAACTTTTATTCCTTTATTTTATTTTTTCTCTTACAGCTCTCAATGGACTAAATATAGCACACTGCGAACTCGTATGGATCTTTTGGCAAACTGGTCCACGCGAAAAAAATATTATTATTTTATTTAATTTTCTTTTTTTTTCATATTTGCATTACAATACTGCGTATTTATAAACGACTCTCCTTTCTTCGATTTTTGCCAATTGATGATGCTATTTTTGGCTAAAACGTTCGTGAGAAACAATTTTTACTACTACGTCGTCAAATGTTAACAATTTATTCCATTATTTTGATTACCTGCATCATAATTTACAGCACACATCAAGCAGCAAATTGCAAAATCCCCGAAATCTAATTGCGATTTGATGGAATCCCCTGTAGTTGCTTCATTCGCTGTTCATAAATTTTATTGCAAATACCAACTGGTTGCAAAATGTCAGTTGAATCGTGCAAAATCTAAGCATTTGGATGAAATTTTCAGCGAAAGCTTCGTAAAGACACGTACGTAGATTTCCCGAGAAATTGGTTTGGTGTTTAGCTGAATATCAAAGAATTTCGTTCGGGAAAACGAAATAATTGCAATTTTATTTAATACAAAGAAGTTTTTCTTGCAAATAAACTTCGGTTTTCAGTACATCAAAGATTTTTTTCAGCAAATTACTCTTCTTTTCAGTAAATGTTAATGAGCTAATTTCGAGTAATTAAATCGTTTGTAATTACATCTTTATCTAAATGAAATTGAATCTTATCAATTAAAATGAAGAATTCTTCACGGAAATAGCAAAAGTCGCGTTCTTTTTGTTGGAAAATCTTCTGCAAGGATTTTCCTTCTTCTGGTTGATATGCAACCAACTATGCAGTTTCAGTTTTATGTCGTTGGAACTTCATTATAATTTCCCATAGCATCATGCAATCAATTGTTATATTATCTTTGGTTATGGGAAAACGAATCATGTCGTAATTATAATAGAATCATTTGCGAAGATTCTAATATGTTTAGTCGACAGGATCAGTTGGATAAAAAGACTGGACTAGACGGTGTAGGAAGATTCGATTATTTGAAACAATTAGTGGAGGAATACAAGAAGACCAAATCGTTCGGTAAGAATCGCTTGAATTCCTCAATTTCTAGTTTATAATTCATAAGTCGATTTGCAGAAGCAAAGAAGGAAGTGTTGGCGAATTTAGCGAACTTCGCCTATGATCCAATTAATTATGATCACATCAAAAAGTTGAGGATATTGGACATATTCTTGGCTCAGCTGTCCGAGAACTCTGAGGAGTTGCTGCACTTTGCTTTAGCCGGTATCAGTAATTTAAGTTCTGGTAAGTGGATTGAATTTGTGAATTACATCAATTCATTGTGTGTGTGTGAATGTTTCAGATCCAGAAAACAAAGAGTATATTGTGGCCCATAATGGTATACATTTGATATCGGAACAATTGCTGCATAAGAATGAAGAAATCGCATTGAATGCATTGACCACACTGATATTCCTGATAACGCCAGAGAGTCAAGTCAACATAACGACGCCTGCAATAATAGCCAAAGTGTTACATTATCACAATAGTACAAATCCAAGGTTTAAGAATCTGTCAGAGATTTTCTTGAAAGATTTCTGCACGGACGAGCAAATTGCAGCAGCCAAAACGACGATTTAATCACCTCACAACAACAATGTCATTTCACGTTTTCTGCAAGCGATACTTATCTATTGCAAAAACTTTTGTTGAAGGTGACGTAGCAGTACTGAGAAGACGGATCACGATGGAGGATGTAAAGCAATTTACGGGAATCAGTGGCGATACGAATCCGATACACGATGTTGATGCGAAGGAGAAAGCAATCGTACACGGTGCTTTGTTAAATTCGATATTGTCCGGTGTCATCGGTACGAAATTACCGGGGCACGGTACCGTTGTTGTTGCGCAAAATTTACATTTTCCAAATAAGTGCTACGTGGACGACGTCGTAACGTTTCGCGTGGAACTGGTAGAGAATAGGAAAATTATGAAGATTAAATTTGCGTGCGAAGTCGACGTCGAGAAGAAACTCGTCTTGTATGGCGACGCTAAAGTGATCGTTAAGAGGATATAGTAATTGTTTTTTCTTTCTAGATTAATTTCAATTCAAAAGCCAATCGTTTCGTTATTATCATTTATTTTTCATTTTTTTAGCTTCTTAAATCTCATTTTCTCTCATATATATATTTATAATTGTATTAACATTTATTTTTACCATATATATACATAAATGTGATGAAAAATAATTTAAATATATTATATTACATTACAAAATCTTTCTCTGTATAGTTTCATATTTATATCTCTATAATAATATATATAATATCTCAATAATTGATTCCATTGTCTTTAGTTGAAGAAAATTGTTCCATATTCTTTGGTAGAGTTTTCAAACGGTTGCAAGTTGCGCCAGGTTCGAAGATTAGGCAGACAGATAAAACTTGGTACATTTAAAATGATCTGGATTCCCTATAATATAATTGATCCTTAATTAATTGAAATTTGTTACTCGCAAATTGTTCCACGTTGTTGCCTCCTTTCCTTAACCGGACTCCTTAAAGATCGTCGCTAATCGTCGTCGTTTCGACTTTACAACATCTACACATAATCAATGTTTTAATTACGAATTCCCTATGACTAATCGAATTGTTTCTACAATTACTACGATGTCAAGTGGTCGTCGTCGTCGTCGTCGTCGTCGACGCGGAAGAAGTGTTAACGGTCGCGATTGTCGTCGTCGTTGCCGACGTCGCATCGATCGATGATTGAGCGTTCAATCGAATCGTTTTATTCGCTCGCGCGCTCGTCTTCGCGTCTCTCTTATCGAGCAACGGCTTCCCATAGCAATTGTGTTCGGTCTTTGAGGTAGAAGGTAAAGATGCGGTAAAGTGACGGTGATTGTCATTGCGATTATTGATAACGTTACTGCCACTACTACTAGTCGTCGTCGCCAATTTATAAACGTCCGCGTCCGACGAGGACGTGCGCCGTCTACGTTGCCAATCGTCGGTCTTTGGCTCTTTGCTCGCGAAAAACCAGCCCGATATGCGGTTCGACGACGTCGACCGATTATTGTCCTCGATATTCTCTAAGCTTCGACAGCACGGCGACGACAGTATGCTCGCGTTTCGCAAGTTTATGCGCAAATTTCGATATCTCTTATCATTGCTCTTTGCGCTCGACGCTTGCGTCGACGACGTGAAATTGAATTGCTCAGTAATCTTTTTAATCCTAGAAAATATTGAACAGGTATTTTTATTCGCATTCTCACAGTCCTCTTTAACACTTACATGCTCTACGCTTATGCTATTTAAATTATCGTCAGACCGTCGCCGTTGCGGACGCTGTGGCCGTTCGCGTCTGTTCGCTTCGACCGCGTCCTCATTCGACTCTACGTCGTCGACGTTCGTTATGTCGTCGTTCGCCGCCGACGACGAGCGAGCGTCATCGTCGTCGTCGTCGTCGTCGACGGTTCCGTCGCACTTGGACGTGTTTCGCCTGTTCAAATCGAGCGTCTCTTTCGACAACAGCGTCTCGTATTTGTTATTCTCGCCGTTATTCATCATCGTCGACGTCGACGTCGTCGACGTCGTCGTCGTCGCCTCGCGTTCGCTCTTGCTATTGTTACGCACGATCGCGTACTCGTCCAAGAATTCCGGCGTGTCGAACGACAGCTTATTGATGCCCCGCATCAGGCAATGCTGATCGAAGCTTAGAGCGCCCGTCTTCAGTTTGCTCCGTTGCACGGCGCGCGCGATATCGGTGCTGCTGAAGTGCTGGACGCGCTCGCGACTGCCCTTCCGCGAACTCGGGCAACTCTTCCGATGGCCGCCGCCGATGCCGCCGCCGCTCGCCGCCGTTGTCGCGCTCGTCGACGACGCGACGTTACCTTCCGTCGAGATTTTGAATTTAAGCGCGCGCTCGGACACCTCCACCTCCGTGACCGGCTCCTTGTCCGCCTCCTCCATGTCCTCGAGCACGTCCTCCAGCGTCGACGCCTCCTCCTCGCCGATGATCTCCTCGCGTTCCAAATCCTCCTCCGAATGCGATCTACAATTTCGACAGGGACGAAAATGAAAATGTTAACGGCGGATAAATTTCGAGCGAACCGCGAGCTGGTGTGCGCGCTCCGTCGCAGGCTCGTGCTCGACCCGGACTTGGCCACGTGGACGCCGGTGCTGCTGTGCAACGAGCCCTGGTCGCCCATCTCCGAGACGATGCTCTTGCGGTGCAGCATGCGTTCCTCCTTCGTCGCCTCGTTCAGCCGCCGGTAGTAGTCCAAAGCGTGGCGGGCCGGATCGATGATCAGTTCCTTTTGGTGAACAAAAATTCGCAACAAAATGTAGGAACGTATCGCGCGCGTGCGATTCGAAACGCGGCGAATTACTTGCAACTCGTTGAGTAGATCGCCGAGAGCTTCGAACAGCGGCAACAGCACCAGCCCGATGAACGAGCACTGCGACGACGGCTTCGTGATGCGGTCGCGGTCCATGAACGGCGTCACCGGCAGCCCTTCCAGCTTCTCCGCGTCGCTCTGCTTGAAGAACTCCTGCAGCAATTTGTCCAGCCACAGATCGGCCACGTCCATAGGCCGCGCTTCGTTCGATATGTCGGACACTTTGATCAGAACCATGCATAGCTGAAACGCGAAGAAGAATCCGATGGAAACGTTGTTTGTGAACTTCTTCGACGTAACAATTAAGATTGGCGCCGCGACTCACGAGATTCACGTGCGCTTTATTGGTGTAATCGAAGTCCGGCACGATCTCCTTGAAATTGGAGAGGATCTCGTTGTGTCGCGCCATATCCGTCGCCAGGATGCACCGGATGATTCCCTCGCGGACGCGCTTGAACTCGTCGTAGGCGAACGATTTGAAGATGTTGCAGTCGTCGTGCTCGAGGATGCGAAACGCGACGCTGCAGTGGTGGTTCTCCAACGGCGATATGTCGTTGTAGCGGATCGCCAATTCGGTGCGCGCATTTATCTGATAGATGTTGTTGTAGCCCGGATGGTCGAGGTCGTGGCAAATGCACGACGTCAGCAAGATGAGTATCTCCAGGTCGCCGATCTTCGACGACAGGTCCACGCACCACGTGATCGCGTACATCTGCAAACGTAGCGGAAGGAAAACGTACATTTTTGGGCGGGAGCATTCGAGCGAAATCGTAGTTTGCACCCTCGATTAGTTGGGTAAACTTGGGGGGGGGGCGGAAGGGTAGAGAGCGAGGGCGAGGGAGTGCAAATTGGATTCTGCAATGTCGTTACGGGTGGTAATTGCTCATTTGCTCAAGTTCCGATCGCTACCAAGAAATGTTGGCACGAACATTTGGTGGAGGCGCCAGGGAATTTATTTGAGATTATAAGCAACATTCGACTTCTCTATTGAAATTTGGTGGAGGCGCCAGGAATCTTTTCACGAAAATTAAATATGAAATGCTAAATAAATTGCAATAAATTGAACTTTAAGTGAAGTTCCCAACGTAAAATTAACAATTAAATTAAATAATCAAGATTTCCCATTGAAATTTGGTGGAGGCGCTAGGGAAAACTTTTTTGCTAAAGAAATTGCAATAAATCGAACAGTAAATTACGTTCCCAACGTAAAAGAAATAATTAAATTAAATAATCAACATTTCCCATTGCAATTTGGTGGAGGCGCCAGGGAAAAGTTTTTCACGAAATTTAACTGTAAAATGCTAAATAAATTGAACTTTAAATTAAGTTCCAAACGTAAAATTAACAATTAAATTAAATAATCAACATTTCCCATTGAAATTTGGTGGAGGCGCCAGGGAAAAGTTTTTCACGAAATTTAACTGTAAAATGCTAAATAAATTGCAATAAATTGAACTTTAAATTAAGTTCCAAACGTAAAATTAACAATTAAATTAAATACTCAAGATTTCCCATTGAAATTTGGTGGAGGCGCCAGGTAATTTACGGAAAATTATTTTACAAGAGGTAAGCACATTATAAACACAATCTTGCCATTTAAAACAATCTAAATTGGCGGAAATCTTTGTCTAATTGTTAAAAACGGACTTTAAATCTCGTGTCGAAACTCACCATTTGGGTGACACAGAAGCAATGACGGAAATTGTGAAACGGTACTTCGTTATAATGCTTGTAGGCCTCGAAGAGGAAGTTCCTTAACGTGTTAATATCGATGGCAAACTTCGAACACAAATCGTAGTCTATGTACATCTGCTGCAAGAACAACAGCAATTCCTCGTCCTCCCATTGCCGGCTATCGAACGTCGGCATCCGCAACCATTCCTTCACCGAGTCCGAGATTTCGGAGTCGCTGCCGGCGTGGAAGCCAAAGAAAAACAATTGGATTAAAGAGAGAGAGAGAGAGAGAGATAGAAAGAAAAAGAAGATATTAATCGAACATTTACCATATGTTCAAGAAGTTCTGCTTGACTTTTTGCCTAATCGTGTCGCTCTTCCGACGGTACCGCAGCCGTCGCAGTTCATCCGTCGACAACGGTTCCGGAAGTTGCTTGTAGAAACCTGAACCAAACGAATGCATCGCTTGTGACTCGAGGGACGGAAACGCGTCGTTTGAACGGGGAAATTCTCACCCAAGCAACACAACGACTCGGCGGTCTCGAGCTTCTCGCGGAAGCTGTCCACCTGCAATTTGAGCTGTTCGACCGTCGGCGGCAGCGGCAGATCGTTGCCGTTGACGCGCCTCTCGAGATCGACGACGCGCGCCTCGAAACACTGGATCTCGTTGGCCAAACCGTCTTCAATCATGCCCAAACCGACGGCTACCATCTGCAACTCGTAGCGATCCCCAGGTGCGTTCGGCTCTAAGCTGTTGTCGATATTGTGCAGCGCGCCCGTTTTGGCATCGTACAGCTTGACGACGTCCCACGGACCCGATTCGGCCGCTCCCAGAAATAGGTCTGAAACGGGCGGAAAGTTATTGGCGAAAGCGGCGAGAAGAGGAACGAGTTGCCAACCTTTGATTTGTTCGATCGGCGTGCTACGGTCGAATAGTGCGCTTTCATGTCTTGGGCCCACCGTGAAATGTACCTGCACTTTGGTTGGGGCGTCCATAGACGACAATTTCCGAATTCATCGCACGTGCAATAACTTAAAACTCCATTCGGCACGTCTGCAATCAACGCGAATTGATTGAAGAAAAAAAAAAAAGAGAGAAACAAAAGAAACATTAATTAAGGCTTTTGCACCGACCCCGTACGCAGTCCTGCGAACCTATTCAAAACAGAATCCTGCAGAGCAGCCCTCTACGGTTTCTCTTGCGTTTTCTTTGGCGCGAAGCTTGCGCCCTCTCGAACAGTTTCAACTTTTCCAACTTTCCGAAAGCTATCGCTCTCGCGTAATCAAAGATTGCCGCGTATGCTACGGGGGTTGTTCGCGAATTGCCGATTCGCATTGGCGATGCAATGAAACGGAAACGAATGATAATCAATTGCGGCAATAACGGTGATCGTAAAGCGACGTTAATGGACACGCTCGTGTCGTTCAATTAATTTCCATGTCAATCGTTAAATGCGAGCGGGAACAAACGGAAAAGCGGGGGGAGAACGTGGAAAATTATTTTAATCAGGATCGTCTATTAAAGCGGGCGCACTCTTTTATTTTTCATTTCGATTGCGAACAATTTGCGTCATCGAAATAAATTTTCCATTCGGTCTCCTGTTCGTTCGTCTCCAACCCGCGAATTGCCCGTCTTCCCTTCTCACTTTTGCTCTCGTCCTCCCCTGCGGCACGCCGTCGACGTTGTTTTTCCTCCGCCCTCGCCACCTCGCCCGCATTAGTCGTTAAGTCTTGGGAGTTATAAAATGGGAATTTATGTACGTGTAGTCCCGCAGGATGAAAAGGAAAACGGCGAATTAAAAGGGAAAAAAAAGTAAATGGGAAGATGGGGGCGAGCGAAATGGACGAAAGCTACACGGAATGGCCTCGAATCGTTGTAATGCCCAACCTATAAAATATCGACACGGAGTGCAACCGTTCCAAAAGGATAATAACAACGGACGATAATGACGCCAACGAAGACGACGATGGGACTGTAGTTTAATGAGAGATGGCAAAAAAATTGCAATAACAACATGTAAATTCGCAACTTGTACACCTTCCCCCGCGCAAATCGGCGATTAATATCGAGTTTATGGAAAAGTTTGGAATTTTCCATGAATAGAAATCGGCGGATTATGCAAAAGAAAAAGGACCCCACGAGCAAAAAAAAAGCCGGATGGAAAATGTCGGGGCCATCGACGATGATGGAATTTGCATTTTTCTCGCTAGCGCATTTCGCATCGTTCGCGATTACACCTTTTAATTAATTTAAAACTAATGGACGCCACTGGAAATTCGAACGTTCTGCCAACGTAAGAAACAAATTAACTCGGCGGTGAATTCGAATCAATCTCAAAGAGGAATAACAACGAAAGGATTCGCATTTAAATTTGCGATGGACCACAAAAAGAAGAGGAAAAGTATGAGTAAGGTTATTGCTGTTAATTAATGCCACGATTTCCAATCACTCGTCATCTATTACGTCGCAGAGACTCGCATTGGATCCTTAATAATGCCATCAAAAGCGAAGAGAAAGGCGAGACTTAGGGGAGCCTAAAAAGGGAAATCGATTCCTTTCCGTTCCATCTTTGCCTTGTTATCGGTGGAATTGATGAGGACGTGTAAAGACAAACCATAAATTTTAGGTGAAAAATTGAAATGAGATGAATAACAAATAGGGGCTGAAGAATGAAAGAGATTGCGGAGGAGGGAGGAGAAGGGAAGAACGGATAAAGGACGTGGCTCGAAATCATTCCCTAGACAATTTTTGCATTTTTACAGTTCACTTCTTGTAATAAAACGTGATTTCCGCGATAACGAAAAATGGGCATGTAGAGGCGACGTCGATGGAAAATTTCACATTTCCACGGCGAAACGACGAACAATGCGACCGCCTTTTGCTTTTGTTTTCGCAATAAACAAATTGCATCGATTCCCGTTCGAACCGTCCTTTAGCGATGCAATCGACTGTAAAAGTTAAAATCGAACCAATTTTCTTCCGCACAAAAAAAGGTTGCTTTTTAATTTAATGCGCGAAATGTTTGCAAAAACTTTTTCCCGTGCCAAGTCGACATCTTTAGTATCGTTGCAACTTTCTTTGCAACTCTTGCTCAACTTTTACAAGACGAAATTCGCGCAACACTATTCGCAATCTCCTTTTCTTATTTCCAGAGCTATGCATAATAATCCGGGGACGAAAAGCGAAGATCGAATCCGGGAGCGACCTATTTGTTTCGGTGCAATCTGCCTTTCGTCGAGGGCACGGAAGAAACGAGCAAACTAACGGACGGTGGAACGAACGTTAATTCGCAACAAACTCCCCAGAAACTAGCTGCGGTTTCGCCTTAACGACTCGTTCCGCTCAACAATGTTGCCCGCATTCGGCAATTAACGTCGACGAGGTTACGACCGCGGCGACGACGACAACGACGACGCCGACCCGGTTAAATGTACCACGCGAAAGTTTACCCAGTTTCGGGCGATGCTCGCAGGTGAATGACGGCGGAGTAGCGGCGAAGGGGTCGCAATAAACGCGCCCCGTGCGGTTATATTAAATACGTTAATGATGAACCGAAAGCACGAGGATTCGCCGTTAATTAACGTTCGCTCAATGTACAATGTGGCGATGAATTATCGTGATTTTCCGCGCAGAAGTTGGTAGCACTTCGCAAATATTACGTTGGTGAAGCAGTCAAAAGAAATAAGTTACAATGTATTGACACAGCGTATCTGTCAATAAACAACGTTGGCAACGCTCATTAAATATTACTTTGGTAGCACTGTGCCGCTGTAGCCAAATGCCAGCTTGACAACTTCAGTGTAGGAAGCGTTGCCAACTTATGTGCGGAAGATTACCAACGGTTTATTCGACGCACGGTACATTTTAACGAACCACTTCCTTGATCCATCTTCTACGATGACCTTTCGGACTCTCTTCTATTGTTTTATGTTACACCTTGTGGACGTGCAAAAGAAAAAAAAACAATCGATAGTTTAATAATAGTGTCCTTTTTAAGCGAGGCAATCGCCGTCTCCGATCTAACCTTCACCTTTCTCCGGCGAAACTGCCTCGTCGACTCGTCCATCCGCATCTTTCGGTCGGACAGATTGTTATTGCAAAATTGCGAAAAGTGGCGAAAAAAAAAATGGAAGGCGAATGACGAGAGAATTACGCTTTTGACACGTTGTTCGCAAATTGGCAAACGGATTAATTACAATGGCTCGAATAAAAAGTGCGCAAAGCGATCGATTAACGGATGGATAATAAACGTCTTCGTTTCTCTTTCTCGCCGCTCGATTCCTTTTATCCTCTCAAGCTTTTTATGAATGTCTTATCGCTGAAAAAAAATCGGAAAATGAAAGGAAATTGCTTTTTAAATATTGGCTCCCGTTTTGCCGTACCTTTTATTTAAAGAAAATATAAAGAAAAGCGAATAAAGGGACGATGAAAAAGGAGTAAGAGGACGGGGAGTAGGAGGAGGAGGTCCCTTTTTTCTTTGCCTTTCTTTACCAATAACGAAACCATTCTACCGAATCCTCGGCGGCGGCCACATTCGATTCCGTCTTGGCTTCATTTCCTTCCGTTCATCTACCATTATTTTCATCGGAGAAGAAAGAAGGAAAGAAGGAGACGAAGATGAGGAACAGGAGGAGGAGGAGGAGGAAGAAGCTAATGGCCATTTTATTTGAGGACGACGATGAGGAGAGAAGAATAATGAGGCCGACGAAAAAAATTGCTTCGAGTTTAATAATCATTCCGTCGAACCCTTTAAACCGCTTTTTGCCTCTCAATTGTTATCTTTTAATCTTTTTGCTGGAGGCCGGGCGAAAGTTCGATCTTGAGCAAAAATAACATAATCTAAAACGGATAAGATTGAAAGGGCTCGTTCGATGACGATGGATAATACGAAATCAACGCAGAAACAAATCCGTGGCTCCGAAAGGTTTGGCAACAGTCGCAATTTGTTATTTTAGCAAGAAAATAAGAAAATCGTTGCGAAATTGTCGTGAGATCCCGCCGAAGAAGTGGATGGCTCTCGAACGATGTGTAAATCAATTTACACGGAGGGTCTTTAATGATCAAATATCGACGAGGTGCGATTAGATTTTCAGCATCGGTGTCGGCGAAATTGGCGCAGAAATTTCATAATAATCTCGCTGATAATACAGTAGAGACGGGCTGCTTTGCACACGATTTCGTTCAACTTCTCTTATTTATTCATCTTTCTACCGATTAAAAAAGGCAATTGCAATTGATTCGTACGCGAGCGACATTGATGCGTTTCGAATTGGATTCGACGTGACATGTGCCCCGAGTAGATTGCCTCTACTGTACGAAAAGTTAATTTAGATGTTTGCATTGGGGGAGAATAGAATTAATCAACGCGGCAACGATACTTTCGCATCGGAACCGACTCGCTTTCTGCAATCTTTTTCGCAAGGCCAAAGGAAAAGAAGCAGAAGATGGTAAATAAGTAGACAAAGACGATAACGAAAAAAAGAAAAAAGAAGAAGGACCGCAACGACATCCTTCGTGTGTGCGTGCGCGCGATCTCGAACCGTAAAGCAAATAGTTTTTAAGATTCGTTTTCAATTTATTTAAATTGCCAGCGCCGGCAAGCAGGGGGAAAACCTCCTCTTGGTTTCATTCTGGATTTCCTCTCAGCTCTTCGGCGAAGGGAAATCGATTTTCCACGTATCCAATTTTGCAACGTTTATTAGCGCGAATCCGCGACCTTCGCTCGGTCGTTAATAAAATCGAATATCGTACAAGTGCGAACGTTAATTAATTGAAGTTTTATGGGAATCCATCAAAGGCATCGCAAGAGCGAACAAAGGAAAAAAAAAGAAACTCGCCAGCAAAACTCGGCTTTCCACAAAGGTTAATTTTCGCCGTTCGGTCTCGATGTTGCTAATTAAAAATTAATTGTTAAACGGTAAATTAATAATCAATGCTTAGGGGAAAGCAACGAAAAACAAATTGGCGAAGTCGACGATCAACGAAGAAAACAAGAAGGTACTCACTTGTTCGATGATGAATGGTAACGCCGCATCTTGACGGGCCGTTCTCTGCAAAAGAAACAACGCAAACTTAATTTCGCCACCGAACTGTCGTAAATCTCGCCGAAGAAATAACTGGCAGAAGCGCGAAGTGGGTTTTGGCGTGCGAAAATTGTCACCTACTGCCTTCCGGCCGATTCCGTTTCGCAATTTAATTGATTAAATTAAAATTTCGTAGGTGGAAACGCGGGGACGACGGGGGACGAAAGGGGGGAGGGGGGCGACCGGAAGTTAAACAGCGGCGACTAAAAAAAGAAATTTACCCTCGTTCCTGTGGCGCTTTTTATTTTTGCTTCATTCGTTTCGACCCGTTGAAAATAACTCGTTCTTTAATGCGGTTCATTTTCTGCGGCGACACGTTGCGAAAAGTGCGAAATAGAAAAACAAAAGCATGGGGAAAAAAAACGGGGAGGATCGGATGGGGTTGATGCAAATTTCGCCCCATTTTATTATTCCCTCCTTTCCGCTCGCTCGCGTACGTTCGTTTAGGGCTTTTTTTTGCAGCGTGTGGACGAGCGAAGAATTTCCTTTTCGCAAAAATGTCGCTTAGCTCGCTTGTTTTTCTCTCTTTTGATGCCGCTCGAAATATTTTATGGTTTATAATACTTTTTCATGTTTCTCCGTACGATTTTCCGCGTTTAGAACAATGATGGCTCGCTTCGAAATCAGCAGGGAAACTTTTGGACGTTTCTGCGTTTCTCGTCAGCTAAACGTTATCCCGTCAATTTCCGAAGATCCCGTTGCAAATTTTCGCTTTCCCGCAACAATAAAACCCGTTCGATTTTGTGTCCAGCGCGTCTCGCTCGTTCATTATTGTTAAGTTCAGTTTCCTGCATTAAATTAAACGCCATTGTTGTTGCCGTTTGCGATGGAAAACCTCGCGCAGAAACCGATCCGACGATAATCGCCAAACGACGGACGGTAATCCGGAAATCCGCGAGAGGCCTTCATCATAAACCAGAGTCGCACAATGTCTACGAAAGCAATTTCGTTATACGAACTGTCCCAATTAGAGAGGACGTAACCCGAAGAAATACTGCAGTTGATTTGCATGGAAACGCATTTCTAGCAGAAAGTTTGCGGACATTTTGCCCCGTCAAAGGACAATCTAAATGACCGCTTAAACTTTGACAGTTTGAAAGGGGCTCGCGCAATTTACGCCGTAAAATTAGGACGCGCCGTATATTCGCAAATTTCTCATGCGTGCGCTGGTAGCGCGTTCAATTTTAATTAATGTGTATTTAGGCTAAACAAAAACGTTTTCGCACGGATCGCAGCTAGTTGCTGTTACACGTTGTTTCCATTTTGGCAATTTTATTATTAATTTGCGCGTGTTGCTATTGTTGTTGTTGCTGCGAGTTCTTTTGGGCGATAGCGCGAAAACGAGGCCGGCATTTATAAATAAATTATCCTAAGGAGGCAACGCGAATTTCGTAATGTGCGCCCATCAAATTGCCATTATTGTTAGGGGAATTTGTGGCGGAGAATCCGTCCGCGAGAGCTTCGCGAAAAACTTTGTGCCCGTCACTTCTGCGATGCAATAAATTTGTTAGAGTGAAGAGCAAGAGAAACAAGAACGAATAGAAATAAAAGAAACTTCGTTCTTGTGTTAGTTATAATTCTCAATTCCAAGCGGGGCGGCGCCCCCCTCGCGATATATCTTACTTAGACCGGGAGATGGAAGAGAGCTTTACCCTTGTCTTACCACTTTTTCTTGATTGATGAGGGAGCAGGGAAGACGCAAGTGGGGAAAACGAGGTCGCGTGAAGAAGAGCGAAACAACGGCCCACGTTTCTCCTCCTCCTCCTCCTCCTCCTCGCATTCATTTATTTATTCCTTTTCGCGTCCAACGATAACTAAACTGTTCGCAGTCGCACGAATTTATCATGGGGATCGGACGCGAACGGTTCGCAATAGGACGAAGGGAGGCGAAACGTTCGCGGCGAAAATGTCCGTTGTTTCTCTGTTGATTTTTCGCATGTTGAACACACGAAGCGACCCCATGACGAGACAGATACGCAGAGGTCCCGCGAAACGAAAGCGAGTAATTGGATGTCACCGGCCGTAGGAAAACAACGCCTGGCGCATCCACCAGAAATCGATGCGATGTTTGCTCCATTGTTTTCGCGAAAGCGCACGCGAAAAACGGGGGCCCCCCCGTTGATTGGATTGTAATCCCATTAAAACAAATGCAATGCGCAATCATAAATATAATTAGCGAATAATCTAATTGAAACGCTTCATTATTTGCACTTTGATTATTGTTCTAAATTTGCTGCCATTTCGCTTTTATTATTGAGCGCTATTTCCAGTTGCAATAATCGCAAAGATCGAGGCATTTTTTCATTTGCGAATTGCTTTTGGAAAAAATAAAACAAATTTTTAACGTTGAGCTGTTCGATATTGGCGAGGCATTTCTTCGTGTGCGAATTGTCGTTGAATAGCGAAAAGTTTAAGCTTGAATCCCATTAATATTAAAATATTTTCGTTGGAATTAAAAGCAAACAAACAAAATTAAGATGTTAATTGGACCGGGCGGGAGCGTCGTCGACGGGCGAGAGCATAAACGTGTTCGCGAAACGCTTTTCGCGTTTGATGATTTACATTTTGCACACTTTAAATTCATCATCATCGCCGTCGTCGATGCCGGAACGTTCCCGGCGAAATAATACGTTTCATACACTTAAAACGTGTGCGGATTAGAATTGTAATAATGATATAATAACAATAACATCCAGCGGCGGCAACGAATGGAAATTTTACAATTTAATTCCGAACTTCGGCGTGCAAAATTCCCACCTTTCATTCGCGCCCATTGCAACAGCAGCGGCAATGAATAAACGAATCGCTCTCTATTATGTTCTTCATTTCTTTCGCAGTCCTCCTCGCGCTTCGCGTCGTAAAGTCGACGTGTGTATTCAAAGGTGAATCGGAGGAAAGGCTTTTAAGTTCTGCTGCGCTCAAAATCGAACAATTTTCGCCGATTGCACTTTGAGAATGGAGACTTGCACGTTTTTATGGGCGCGAATGAATTGGTTTATTGGACGCCTCTTGCCATAACGTAACGGCGCGAGCGAGCGATCGCTCTTTGCAAGAACGTCTTTGATTTTATTATTGTCAGTGCACGTCTCCTTGCAATCGAACGGTTTCGCGATAATAAAAAGAAGAACGAACGAAAACCTCTCGCAAAGTAAATGTAATAATTTCCCGTTCGTGTTGCTAAACGTAAGTCTTAGACTTGTGGAGCAATTTTTGAGGCTCGTTTTGCAGATTTTCCATTGCAAAAAAAAAACCGCACCGCTCGAGCTTCTTTATTGATCGCGCGGTGTTTAATTATCTACGCTTCGCGTGGGACAAAGACGGGGAAAGTCCTCTATGTGTTTCGCGGCCATTGAAAATGCTGTTTGTCCAAACGGAGGGAAATGAAAAGGTTTCGATCATAATCGATTGCGGGAGAAAACGCTGTTATCATCATTAGCGTGAGCGCTTGTTCGTTTATTGTCGCAAATAAAAGGGAGATAAACTGCGAAAAGAGAAACTTTGTTTTGTTATTTCGAGCCGCTTCAATTCCCGTTTTTTTTGTTGTTTTGTTTTCCACCACCAGCGATTCCCACTTGACAGGACGTTAAACTACTTCTTCAGAAATGAAAAAAAAAAGAAAGAAAAACAGGAAAGAAGAATTGGAAAACAATTGCCATCATACTTCGCACAATGACGTTGATGGTCCCTTTAAGTGCTCGACGCTAATACGTTTCATTATTGATCACTTGCGCTCCCTGTTGTAGTTATCAATTTAACATCAGAATGCTGATGACGTTTTTAAAGTTCCGCAGGTAAAAAGAAGGAAAACAAATTGGCACGGAACGGAATCCATCGGGAATATCGTTTCTCCCTTAACGTGCCAGAAACGAAGGTAAAACGAGGCGAACGGACGGAGACGTGGAAACTGGAACGTGTCGGCAATGCCCACGTGTAAAGTCGTAAAAGCTTCTGTTTAAAGTCGCGTTAAAAAATTCAAATGAATTTGATTAAAATTAATTATTTAATCGCAGGATCTCTATATAAATTCCCGGGAATTGGCTACGAATTAAAAGACAAACTGCTTATTATCGCTGAAGGATAATCATTGTTATCGCTATTCCGATGGTTTATTGTCTTTTAAATCGTGCGTAACTCAGGTACCGAGCGATCAAAAAAAAATTCGTTTAGCGCAAAAATGTGTGTCAACGCCTTTGACATTGAGAAATTAGCAGATTTAGTTATAAAGACAGGCATGCCAACCGAGAAAGGCTTCTTTTTGATCGCTCCGTATAACCAATTGATCCTTCCAACTTTCGAAAGTCACTAGAAGTGCGCCAAATTCAATTTTAATTAAAGATTTGCATCGATCAATTAATTATTTGTCTTGGAAGTGATGTGAAAGAGGAGGAAGAAACTTGTTTCTGGAAGACGCAAGTTTCGCTTTTCGGGAGGACGTGAAATTTCCAGAACGAGCCAATTAGGCAATTTATTATTGCGGCATAACTGGAGACACTCGCGGAAACAATGGCAACATATTAGCGAGACAACAGGCGGTTGGTTCGTTCGCGGGGGCTAAAACGAAAACGAAAATAAGGGTCGGTGCACGATTCCAATGTGCCCGCTCGTGATATTATTCCATTTAAATAATTTAATACAATTACGCGTATTTGCTCTCTTTCTCTCCCCTTGTCTCTCTCTTAAGAGACGGTAAATGCGGGAAAGTTTATAAATACTAAATTGCTTTCTACCGCACGACGCTTTCATTATGTGAGCAATAACAATAACACACATTAATTAAGTCGTTCAATTCAGGTGTACCATCAATTTGGTTCCTGATAGTTTCAATAACGATCGACATTCTTTAAGAAACGCTTTAAGAAAAAATCTACCATTTTATGCAAGATTCTCGACACAGGAATGCCCTTTCGATACGCCACTGTAAATCTATCAAATCCTTTGACATTCACGTGTTGCCAACGTTGGAAAAACCTAACGTGGCGGTAAATTCAAACAGGCGAAAGCGTTTGTTGTCAGTTTGAATTGAGGGAAAAGGAAAATCTTAAAGCCATTTTCTTGACAGTTAGGTGGTTCCTAAATAAAGAAGGGCAAAGTTGTTTTGTCTTATTATTAATTGCAAACTGTTACGTTTTATTTCGTTGTCTTCGTGCTTTTCATTTAATTTTCGCCATTATTTTGTTGCGCCCCGGTAATCTTCCACTTTAAAATGGGTTCTTTCGTCTCTGTCGGCTTTTCTTTTCCTTTTTTTCTGCCGCTTTCTTGTTTCAACGATTCCCATTATTAAATATACGTTTATGTTATTAAGTTAATGGAACTTTATACAGCAAAAGAATGAAGTTACATCATCATCAACATCACGTTTTTTTTGCTCTTCAGCTACAATGCTAACATTTTCTTGTAGGGAAAATAGTTGAACGCACAATAAGAAAAATGGAATCGTTCCGTAAATTGAACGACTCGACTCTTGTTATTATTAGGTACGAACAACTTTCCTGCTGGAAATAAACTTATTATTCTCCCCGAGCCTTTCCTTTTGCCTTCGAATGCTTTACATTTTTCTCTTTGACATATTATACACGTGGAATATGCATATCAACGTAATCCAATAAACGTCTTTCAAAAAGTTTCCTTCGGTAAAATAAACGAATAAATTCGCTTTGCGCAAGAGAAACGTCTTGAGTATTATTATTGCGGATGTAAAGGGCAGAGGGAGGATAAAAATGGTCGCGGAGGAAATAGGCCGAGGAGTTTCTCTCATCTATTACTTTTTCTTCCCGCGACATGTAGGTGTACCGTGCAAATTGAATAAGTTGCGAATAATGATGGAGAAGCGAAAAACAAGAAAACCTTCTGGAAACTTTCCTCCACGTTAATTTACGCTCTCCAGAGCATTGTCATTTCGTTTAATGGCAATTAATTTGTTGCAGCTTGCAAAAAACGGTGGCGGCGAACTTGAATAAGTTCTTAGTGCCTCCGTGCGAATTATTTGCTGCAACTTCTTCCACAGATGTTTATGTAAAAAGGATGAATGGTGGATGAGGAATTATGAAAGTTTTTGCAGAAGGAAAATAAATTCTGCCAGCAAAAAAAAGACGCGAACAACAAATGTATATGCGGCAGAAAGAGAGAGAGAGAGAGAGAGAAAAAAAGGAGAGAGATTTTGCGGGCACTTTTTGGATTAACTCCGGGACTCCGGACTACTGTTGATGCTGCCACACGGCATCGTCGTCATAGATACAACGTACTGACGTCAAAAGACCCGGTGTGTGGCGTATCCGAGGAGGTGGAACAAGATCCAACGCGTTTTCTTGCTCCTTCTATCGCACTTTTCTCGTCTCCTTCTCTCCCTATTTTTTTGTCTCTCTCTCTCTCTCTCTCTCTCTCTTTTGTACGTCTTTAATTTTTTTTGTATCTCTATTTTTGCAATTCTTCCCGCGCTTCTGCCTTCTTGCTTTGCGTCCCACTCAGTTTTTTACCAAATGCTTCTAGCAATGTTTCTTGTTGTTGTTGCTGTTGGTAATATTAAAGATCCATATGTACGGCAATAAATTATTTAAATAATGGCCGGTATCGGTGCCAAAAAAAGTTAAGTGCAATTCGAAAAAAAAAGAAAAAATTAAGATAAACTTTTGGCAAGGCGTTTGCTCTGTTATTCAGAATTGAAACATGTTGTTGTTGTTGTTGCGATTGAATCTTTCTTCTTCGGCAAGAATTAATCCCGGTTAAACGCTTGCCAAACAGGATGGGAAATGCTCGGAATAGTTTGCGCTCATTTCGGCGCTATTAAGCAAGCGATAAAAGAGTCAATCTCCTTCCTCGACGTTCCATTCGTTCCACCCGTGAACGTTGAAATGGTGGTACGATCGAAAGTTTAAATTGAAGAATTCCATCATAAAGATTTCGCGTCTTCGTGAAATAAGTTTAGAACTATTCCAAATCGAAAAAAAAAGAGAAATGGAATTGACGATTAGCAATAAAGCTGCAATTTGCAAATGAACGCTTTACGTAAAGCGAAATAATTGACGTTTTTCCTTTTCGATCGACACACTTTATTCAAACCCAACCGGGATTCGTTTGATGCCAATTAATTAATTGTAATTCAATTAAAACGAACGCTCACTGATCGCCAATTAATTTCTTTCTAAACCGTTCGATTGCTTTATAACGAACCATTTGCATATACAGGGCGATCCATCAAACTTTTCAAACATTTATTCTAACCGCGATTTTAATAAAGGCGCGAGAGTGATGTAAAAGGGAAAGAAAGCGATGGCAAAAAATGTTGACGTTAGGAATTCCATATTGCCACATTGACCATATGAAATACACTAAAGTTTATGTTTGAGACTGTTCACACTGTATATTAATGCACACTTTGAAATGGCAACAACTCTTAATTAAGGCACGTGCTTTTCTTGCAGCAACTTAGCTAAAAACTTTTGACATTAAAAATGGCGCTTGCTTTTAGAGGACACGTGATAATGACATAATTACACCGGTAATGATAATTCTCTAAGTATCTCCAAGAATTAAACAAAAGGGAAAACTGTCGCAATTTCCTCTTTGGCAACTTTGGAAACTTTCCCTGTTAATTTTTGTTACAAGAGTCAAGTAGAAGAGGATTTGCCAGGAGGAGGTTGCAATCGATTCAATTGAAATTCGAATCGATTATTTTGCGATTGGAGATTTTGCTTTTTTTGTGCGTGTTTTATTTTTACTTTTGCCAATCAAGCTGACGATTCGCAAATTGTACCCATCGGCGCATAAATAACGACTAATGATGTTGATATTGGATGGGAATTAATCAACTTTTCCGCGGAATTATTATTCTTGACGATGTCGTCCAATCGGCGTCGACGTCCTTACCTTAATTCCCATAATAATTGTGATAATATTAATTTTGGCAAACGGCAAATTTGCTGCATTAACATTAAGCAAATATTGACGCGTTCCGAAAGTCGAGTACAACGAGCGATATCAAAGGGAAGGTTAAACGAAAGAAGGAGGAAAAAACGGAGAAGAAAAGTTATCGATCGCAATGCTACGGCGGAAATGGGAATTTGTTAATATATTTTTTTTTTATTTTCGCAAAAAGGAAAACGGTATTAAATTGTTGACGTCGATACACTTGACATTAAAACCGTTTCCCGATCGAAATGACGACTTTGTAGAAAGAGAGAGAGAGGGAGAAGTAATTTCAAAAAGGAAGGTGGTTTGCGAAAATACGAAGTGCAAAATTAATGAGATCGATTATTTAGAGAAAACCTTCGCCGAAACATTAATGCTAGACTTTAGTGCTTAAACTTGAACTAATCCAAAATTAATTATTTTTGAAACGCTTTTGCAACTCCTATTTGATACGCCACTGTAAATGAAACGACACGCAAAGCGATTTAAAATGCGCGTCTTGCCAACCTTAGAAAAATCGTACGTGGCGGTGGAGTCAAATTGCAAATCGCTAAATGATTGTTGACACGAAACGCAAATTTTATTAACGCTAAAACGAATCCCTCCTTTGTTTTCTTCCCCCCGCTGGACTGTCAAACGTTGATTAGCAGCCCTTACCTTCTTGTCGATTTATAAAGCTTTCATCCCTTATGCGAGGACCGAAAGCGCAAAAGAAAGATACGCGAACGAAGATGAAGATTTTCCGTTTAAATCCATCGTTCTTTGGTTGAGATTTTGCGGCGCGACCCGCACGGAGATTAAATTTTGCCGTTAAAGGAAAAATTAATTATATTTCCATTCGCTTTTAGTTACAGATTTATTATATACCTACACGAGATGAAACTTATTATTTCTAAACGGCGTCTCTTTAGGCGATGGAGAAGAAGAAGAAGCAAAAAAGTGCAACAACCGCTTAGAATTTCGCGAATTATGAGGCGAAAAAGAGCGCAAAACGTCCATTATTCTTTAGCGTCGCGATGCTTTCATTTCAACGCCTCCGAAGGCATTTTATGTTGCTAATTATAATTAGCAGCACGTTCTTAATAATGAATAAAATCAAATAAATTCCGGCATTCGTTGTAAATTAATGTTATTTATTTATTACTTAATAACGACGAAGATGTTGAAAGATTAAACGGCTCCACTCGATGTAGTAGTCTTCCGCGGCGTTTCATGGAGAGCGAGCAGATGAAGTAATGAAAGAGAAAAAAAGAACGCTTTATTTAATAAGGATCTAAAGAAATAAATACAACACGATGACGAGGATGACGATGAACTGGAAAGACGTTGTCGTGACGATCGAGATGGAAATTGTACGATGGTGATTCTTAAAGGACTTGGAGGGCAAATATTAATAAAGCACGCGAAAGAAGGATATTAAAAATGAAATCTATTTGAATAGCAGTGAGACAACAAGCGAGTAAACGGTCCTCTTGGTTGGATTAAGACATTCCGAAGCCGTTCCTCTTCAGCAGCTCGCTTCGCTACCTCTCCGATTTGTTTGTGGGCGCTTAAATTCTTGTGCTCGCGAGCGAGATGGATGGAGCGGCGAAGATGATGGAGGAATAAGAAAGAAAAGCAACGGGAATTGCGTTTAAAATTATTTAGTTACCAAGCTCTCTCTCACTTCGAATTCGTCAACAAACATACACGAGTACGAACGGAGCGTTCGCATCGCCCAAAGTCAAATTTAATTAATTTCTCTTGCCTCATTCTTATTTAATTTCTTCTCAAGGGCACATTGGAATCTACACGCGCCCTTTCTACGCCCACGATCTATCGCCGTTCGCCTCATTTGCCCTTCGACCCAACTATAGAAACGTGTATGGTAATCGAGAAAAGCCCGGCGCATCCACCAAAAAATTATTTCGCCTTGGAGAGCGAATAGAAGGCAGCAAATTTTCGAGAAAGCCCGGCGCATCCACCAAAAAAATTATTTCGCCTTGAAGAGCAAATAGAAGGCAGCAAATTTTCGAGAAAGCCGGGCGCATCCACCAAAAAAATTATTTCGCCTTGAAGAGCGAATAGAAGGCAGCAAATTTTCGAGAAAGCCGGGCGCATCCACCAAAAAAATTATTTCGCCTTGAAGGGTGAATAGAAGCCAGCAAATTGTTGAGAAAGCCGGGCGCATACACCAAAAAAATTATTTCGCCTTGAAGAGCAAATAGAAGCCAGCAAACTGTCGAGAAAGCCCGGCGCATCCACCAAAAGAAATTATTTCGCATTGAAGAGGAAATAGAAGGCAGCAAATTGTTGAGAAAGCCCGGCGCATCCACCAGAACGTGATTGCGCCTTCGAGGAAACGAATGAATGAAAAGAAAGCGGATAAAATCCGGCGCATCCACCAAAGATGGATGAGATAAACTATTCATCAATCTGGACGCAAAAATCCAAACGAATTGAAAGAGAAATTTGCAATTTTTTTCGCAGGATTGTGCGCCGATTACGTTACAGAAATCCTCACTCGTTTCGAAGGATGGACTGCACATTTTGCGTGGAACTTCAAAAGGTTTCCAGCGAGCATATGAAAAATCGGATTTAATATTGGTATAAGAGGATTATCAACATCACGAACATAATGATCATCAACAAGCATGATTTGGAAAAATAACGATCATTAGAATGAAGAATCATAATAATAACACACACACACACACAGAGAGAGAGAGAGAGAGAGAGAGAAATAAAAATAGATGAAAGAGCGAGTTTCAATTGCAAACTACAAGCGCAAACTCTTGTAGCTAATCATCTGAATAAAAGAGTAGTTTGTAAGAACGTGGCTTATGGTTAATTTAAAAATTTATGTCTGATTAAAAACCTCCATCTATAACCTCATCCTGTCATTATTCTTATTTCCGCTCTGTAATCGGGTTCTGGCAACAAGAAGCGAATAAATAAGGGATGACGATGTTGATGAGGGTACTTGAAGGTATCGATTTCTTCTAATTTATACTTGAAAGATATCTACGGGGAGAGGCAACAAGAAATAATATTATTCTAATAATAATAGTGGTGGCGTTTCGCAAAGAGATTTAATTCGCGCAAACACACGGAGGGAGAGAAAGCGAGAGAGATAGAGAGAGAGAGAGAGAGAGAGAAGATAATAAATTATACAATCCCCTTTTGAATTTGTAATAATAATAACAGTAGCAAGAACCGCCATAATGGCAGCAATACAAGAAAGTGGCGAAGGATTTGCGTTTATTGAATGTGCGGATGCGAAACCGCCGTCGCACGCAAATGGAATGGAAATTTCTTCGCCTCTTCGCCGGGTCCTTCTTAGCGCACGAAACCGCCTCGTAAGGCCGCAACGGCAACGACGACGATTTAAAGCAAATAATTAATTAATTAGCGCACGTATTCCACGGAAACTAATTGCAACAACAACGACGACGACGACAACATTCGATATTGCGCCAACGTTAATTTGTTTACCTGCTCGCGAGGAAACGGAAGTTCGTTCTTTTCGTCCTTCCTCCACGATACATTAGCGTTCGAGGCGGCGCTCTTTGTTGTTGCCTAATTGAATTTAAACGCCACTTGTCGGCGAACGTTGCCGCGTTGGTAACAGCATCGAAAGAATCCCGTCCCACGCGTCCAATTACAACGAGAATGGCCACTTATCGTGTGCAAATATCGCACCAATCGTTTCGCGGAGATTGCGATAGCGAAGTTTAATCGAAAACGTGTCTTTACTTCGGTTAACGTGTCCGATCCGTCGAAAGATGAGGCAGAAGAAAGCGAAAATTCGCCAGGCGAAAGAGTGAATAATATAACAGATTCCTCGAGGGCCGATAAAACGATTCTCCTGCCGTCGTTGTTGTTGCTTCGCCTTATTTATTTATTAGTATGCTAAAGAAGAAGAAAATCCAACCGCGAGAGCTCCAAAAACGAAAAAGGAAAATATTTGTTTAAGGCAACTTCTTCGCAAACTCGAGCGAAAAAAGAAAAAAAACCAACGAGAAACATTAATTCCATTCCCAGTAGATCGGGTATACATTTCTTTCCATTTATTATTATTATTTATCCGTTTACTTCTTTCTTTTGCCAATAAACTCGTCGTCGTCGTCATGTGGGCGGATTGGAAACGTTTACAAGAATCGCGGATAAAAACGGTTGCCAAATGTCCCCGGAGAGAGAGAGAGAGAGAGAGAGAGAGTAACGATAAGAACGAAGAACAGATGGAAGAGATTCGTTCGTTTCTTTCTTCTTTTTCGGGTTGTTATAAAAATGCCATTGAATGCCGCGGCAAATGGATGCAATAATAATAATTCAGCAAAAAAAATCTCTAATCGACCCCGGCGCATCCACCAGAATCCAATTTCCATCGCAAGAAATCAAAGATAATAGTCAGTAGAACACATTTTTAATAGATCCCGGCGCATCCACCAGAATCCAATTTCCATCGCAAGAAATCAAAGATAATAGTCAGTAGAACACATTTTTAATAGAACCCGGCGCATCCATCAGAATCCAATTTCCATCGCAAGAAATAAAAGATAATAGTCAGTAGAACAAATTTTAAATAGATCCCGGCGCATCCACCAGAAATGTTTCAACGTCCAAATCATCTAAAAGTGTTCTCGGTTCTCAGGGCGAGGTGCAAAGTTAATTTGCAATCTCCTTTCGCGTCGTATGCGGAGGGAGACGAGGTCAAACACGATGAAGGACTGACTTGTGTGCATTCGTCGATTTTAATGAATCTCATAAATTTTTTACGAGGATAATACGCTCGCGCGCGAGAGACGTTCCTCGCTTTATAATTTGTTTCGCGAAAACATTACGCGAATCGCAATCTAAGCGAGACGATGCGGAATTAATCATATTTACGTCAGTATGATGCACGAGGATCGTATCGCATCGGGCGAAGGATTGCGGCAGCAAATTGAAAGACTTGGGGATTAACGGTATTGATCGATCGCAAGAAGTAAATGAGGAAAACCAATTTTTATTCTTCGCGAGTTAGGATCGGAGCAATCGATCAACTCGCAAATTATTATCACTTCCTAGCGCGTCACTTAATTTTGATAAATGTCACGTTTTAAATAAATTAATCACCGACGGTTGCAGAATTAATTCCAGCACTAGAAATCGCGACGGCGAGGGAGAGGAAGAAGCGTTTTAGCGTGGGCGTGCGGGGGTGGCAATGAACCTTTTTTTTCTATTTCTTTGCCAGCGACCCTTTAAATTATATCGATCGCTCTTCTTTTAGACCAGAAGCTTCAAGTTACCACATGTACGAGGATTATTATTAGCCGAAAGTCGATTTAAACGAGGAAGGAAACGAAACGCTCACCAAACTCGTGCCACGGCGACAGCTCCAGTTTAGGAGATCTGCAACAAAAGTTAAGCGAATAAATCGCAAAAAAACCAAACGCGATTTCATCTACGTAGGAGGGTTCAAGATTTCGAAACGTTATTAAGTTAGGAAATCGTTCGGATTTGAACTTGAAGGCATTGTCTTAACAGAGGAAAAATTAATGAGCGCTCATGGTATTTTGCTAGGGAAGTCGAAGGGTTTTCGTCTCGCCCCCGTAGAAGCAACGGCAAGACCACCGAAGATAATAATGAGCAATTTTTTGCTCCTGGTAATTGAACTTTCTGCTGTTTGCACGGTTTCCTTCTTCCACCTTTACACGTTGAATTTCCTTTTGCACCTTCCTCTTCGTTTTCTTC
Source organism: Hololepta plana (assembly GCA_963695495.1). NCBI lineage: Eukaryota > Metazoa > Arthropoda > Insecta > Coleoptera > Histeridae > Hololepta > Hololepta plana. The sequence goes on from OY968836.1 coordinate 11,357,196, forward strand.
TTGCCGCTGTTGCTGCCTCTGCTGGAATTACCACCGTTTACTTAGGACATTTGTCTTGTCTATTTTAATTAGTATCAGTTACACAACTAGTTTCCTCCTTTTCGCGCGGTAATCTTTCGCTTGTTTTTTGTCTTCGCTAATGATTTACGACAGAACGACCGGAAGATTTCTTTCCCTCGTTTCGTTTGCCGCGGCCGCTCGAGCATTATCTAACAAGTTTCCAAGTCCTCTTGCGCATTGCAGCCGGCGATCCGTCGCTACGCTTTTATCTTTAACATAACGTTATCCTATTGTACGTTCGCAAATTTTGCAGTAACTTTTATGCATTAAAGGCTTAATTTTTTTAAGTAAATTCCTACTTCTGTTTTTTTTTGTAATTAAACTCAAAAGGGCATAAAATTCTCCTCAACAACAACAACAACAGCAGCGGCAGCAATAACATCAAACGAACGACAACAGTAATAATACTAACAGTCGTACTCGTTGACTCCCGCGGCCTCATGGCTTTATGGTATTTATTTTATTTAGTGTAGCCGTAAAAAAAAACGACCGCCCTTTGTTGCCCTCGTCTATCCTTTTTTCAACCCTTCTCCATCCAACCACTCTTTCGCTTTTTGCCATCAAATAAAACTCGTTCCTCCCAACGTGTACGGCACATTTTGCGCGGAGATTAAATGTAATTTTTCGGGCGTTTTTAAAACGGAGGCACCGGCTTGGAAAAACGATTAAAATTAAAATTCGCGCACAATTCTTTTCGCTTTGTGCGAATTAACGGTCGATCTCGTGCAGAAGCGGAAAAATCATTCAGAACGTCGAAGCGAACACTTAATTGAACCGAGTAATGGCGATTTTGCTAACTTGAAACCCGAATGAAACCGTCTAAGTAGTTTTGCGTAATTAGCTTGCGAACGAAAGCTTATTAGATTGCATTTTGCGACAAACGTTTGCAACAGTTGCAGCGGCAAAGGGGAACAACGTAATTGGAACATGCAGAAGACAGAAAACGAGCAAATGAGCGCGATGGAGTATGAGGCATAAACAGGGGGAAGCATTAGAGCATGATATTTTGATTGATGTTAAAAGCCCGAGCGAAGAACAAACCGGCGACAACAAAACGCCATCGATAGCAGGAGAAGAGGCGCACTTTTACTGGTAAAGGTTAATTAAAAATAGATCGTTTGCTCGCGTATGTGTCACATTGTTGCAATATCAAATGAGGACGATGTGCGTGTGTGCGGTCATAATATGTTATTGTGTCGAATTAACAGCGTGTGAATTAACTGAATTTAAAATTCTGCCATTTCCCATTTTTTCGTCCGGCCCTCCGCCATAAAAGCCCGCAATTTATTGCCGTTATTCTTCTCTTTCCCTTTGGGTACGAGAATTTATAGAGACGAGCGCAAGAAAATGCTTTGTCCAGCAGAAGCAAAGAAATGAACCACGGTTTCGTTGAAGTGCTTAGAAAGAGTTTAAGACTGGTGAATTGAATTTTCAAATCTCATTGCATTGTAATTTATCGTTTTATTCTATTTGCCAATATAATCTGCGACCCAGTTGTGTATCGCACGATTTAGCGTCATGCCAAAGTGATCATCCTAATCGCTAATACGAGATTTCAATAGGATTTAGTTTTAAACGGAGCCAATAAAGTTTATGGCTGCTAGTGCCGGCGCATCCACCAAAAAAATAAATTCTAATTTTGCGGTTTTCTCGTTGTCTTTCGATGGAATTAGCTGTAAAAACGCTTTATCTAATCGATAACGTCTAGCGTAAGATAAAAATGATAACATTTGCTTAAGAAGATTTATAAAGGAAACATTGAATTTATGAATTGCGAATTAGATGGGGATCCAATAAGAATTTGCGCCCCCTACGCCCTGGTTAGATCAATTTAGCAGATTAATATTATCGCTCTAATTGGCAATTTTGTTAATGAAAATGTCGAATTAATTAATCGTCGCCTTTTATTAGAAAATTGCGATCGAATTGATCCCATCATTGATTCGATCCAATGGATAGCGTTTAAATTAATAACCCCCAAATGATTGGCCAGATTTTAATCAGGGGTTTCATTAATTTTTTCCTCTCCCTCTAAGTTTTCACTTTAGCCTAGAAAATTAATTCATCTCGCCGCGATTTTTATGTTGCGACAGCATGTTACTACGACCGGAACGTACATTCTAAAAAGGAAAAAGGAAGAGCGCCCGCATCATGCAGCATGTTTCGTTAATTTTCCTCTTTTTTTGTTCGCGTAATTTTGCAACGTTTCCCCTCTGCGTCCGTTTCGTAGTATTAGCAAATAGCACGCGGATTATCGATTATCATAAACCCGGCGCATCCACCACAAAACGTTGTCTCGCTCCCACTTCGTTTTTCCTTCGCCTCTTCCTCCCCTACGACTCCCCTACTCGACCATGTTTTCCTTATTTGCGAAACGTTTCGTTTATGCGAACATTATTTAATCCAGTAAATTGGCGAAGAATCAGTGCGCGTTCTTTTTTTTTATCTTCGTCATGTACGTTTAATTTTGCGAAACAAGATCCAGCGAATTTCCCTTTTCGTTGCCGCTGATCGTCGGAGGGAAATCTTTGAAATTTCTCATTTAGCCCGATTCATTTCCATCCGAAGCTGCTGCCATTTCCTTCCTTTGGTTTCGTTTATGTTTTGTTTCGCTTTCAGTTTGTAATAAACTCCAATGCAATTTTCCTCCTTATTACCTTTTTGTAGTTTGCTTCTTTACTTTTTACATCTTCCATTTTCAGTTCCATACGCTCCTGCCCTGGCAGAATGTCAAGGTCGATCGTTCAGATTATTAACATTGTTAACAATCTCTTTCCATCGTTTGGCCGAGTATTTTATTGATCTCCTCGCGATTGTTATTGCTCGCCGGTCGCTTAGCCGGACTTTAATTAACCAATTATGATTAATGCGAGCCACGAGACATTTGCACGCATTCGGACTGTCGCGATAATTTCTGGAATTAGTCGCTCTCCAATTAACGTATTAAGTAATTTGGCGTCGACGACGTGCGGCGTGCAAACGTTAATGGCGATCGATTCGATGTTAATCGCCCCGATTTCCAATCGCCTTTTTCTTTCGCAGCATAATTTACGCGATGCCAGAAAGAAAATCGGCGAAACGAGAATCGAGTTTACGATTTTCCCCCGTTATTTCGCAAAGCACGCTCTCCAAATTTAATCCGCTCGATTACGGTGTCAAGTTTTATATAAGAAGGCGTTTGCAATTATAGATAATGAAAAGTTTTCATTGTTTGCAGATGAGAAAGGAAAAAATTGCGAAACAAGTGGAAGCGAGAATTTCGAGGGAAGTTAAAGTTTTCCAATAAAAAAATATAATGGGACGTACGAGAAGGAAAAAGGGACAAAAAAAAAACGACAGGTTATTTTGCGACGTTATTCCCGAATATAAGAGTCGGGTATTAATTTAAAGTTTTTTCTCTCGCTCTCTCTCTCTCTCTCTCTCGCGAAAACGAGGGGAGAAAAGTTTGCAAACTCGTTCGCAATTAGCGTCTTCGTTGCCGCCTGCTTCCAGAAATTAGCTTATATGCGTCAATGCTACGAGGGGAAGTTTATAAGTTAGCTACTTGTCTAAAACGCGACAGCTAGAAAAGAAACTTTTTATTTGTCCTAAACTGGCTATGTTCGTTTAACAATCCTAATTTCGTACAGCGCCACAATTTTTCGAAAAACTTCAAAAAACATTTGCGACCAAAGCGCCTTTTTCAAATTAAAAACTGACAGCTTTCATTTAAAAGTTAAGGACAGATTTTGCTTTAGGAAACGGCCTCAAATATTGATATGTTAATGATTACTTTCAATTTGGAACCTTCGTTGATGGCTGAATGGATAATTTATAAACGTCCCCTCGTATAATCGAATTTTATTCCTTGGAGTTTTTACGTTCCTTTTATCGAGTTTTTGGCAAAAGAACCTGAACTAAACCAATTCGCATCATTTTCTGCACGTACAATCGACATCAATTTCAATCCGCATCCGATTCTTTCGTTTAGTTTCCGCATTCGAAACAAAAAACAAACAACGAAGAATGAAGACATTAGTGGCGATGACGACAACCCGCGAACGGATGCGAAACTTTCGTTTTAATTAACGGACAAACGCAGTTTCCATTAACGCGAATCCGCACCGCGTTCGTCGGTCGATGGTCGCACGAAATTTACTTAACCTTAATTGAAAATTATTCGCAATTAAATCAATTATTCCGGATTAAATGGTTTTGGTTTGTAGGAAACTCCCATTCCCATCAACTCGCACCATCGCAATGCAGGCTCGACGATAATCCCAAGGAATCGAGGAACTTGCAATCGTAACCTCGAATTCGCAATCACACGCCGCTTTGTTTTTCTTTGGCAACAGTTGATCAATTCGCTGAACAAACGCCGTTTCAAGCGACGGAAAATGCTAACGCAAAAGAGAGCGATTTTAAACGATCGGCCGACGAATTAACGCGAAATCTTAAGCTTTAACCTAAACAAGACGTTAAACGTCGACCGTTTCCCGTCCTCACAGCAAACGGATCATTTTTATTCGGAGAGAGCGCAGAGAAACGTTCGTTTAAAAGCTACAAAATGCGGCGCGACGAGCGAAAGAAAATGGAATTCAACGTGGCGTCGCTTCGAACGACGTTTCGCATTAGTTATGCCGAGTTGGGCGCGTTTTGCACGTTCCATTTTTTTTTGTGCGCTTCAGGGATTAGCGGGGAGCAGGAAAACAACGGACGGCAGGAACGAGCCGCAACCTTTTGTTTAGCGATAATAATCCCTCCCCGTATAATTCGTCCCGTCCTCCGCGTGTCGCTCACTTGACACGATTCTTTCCGCCGAATAACCGGGAGCGAGGTCGAGCGAAATTTGCGCGCAAAGCGAAACCGAGATAAATTAATTAACAAGAATGGGGCGAAAACGGCAGAAAATTCTTCGCCCCCGCTCTCGACGAGGAATCCTTTTGTTACGATTGCAAGACAGTTATGGAACGAATCCTATTGATTTCAATCGAATTATTTCTTATCAACGAAAACTGGGCACGAGAGCGTTAATGAAGAGATGCCAGCGGAGTAATTGAATGGTGGATGCGAACAACGTTTCGCTTTATTAAAATCGTATCGAATCCATTGAAATATCGCTAACGGAAAGAGAGAGGAAAGTATGCGAAACAATAGGCGAATCAAGAGGATTTTGTTGTGCTGTCAGTGCTGCAAAACAAAAACGGAACGAATTAAAAATGGTAAAATATTCGCTAATAAAGCGATCGCGATTTTAATTAGAATGAAACTTTTTCATAAATCCCCGCTGCGATTAAAAAGGAAACGGGAACGGAGCGAAAAACGAGCCATTTAATTCAGTTTCAACGCGCTCTAATCGATAGTATGAATGAAATTTATTGAACTCCCGGTGTTTCGTCTCTCCACGTTCTATTTATCTGAAATGGAATCGAGTGCGGCAATACGCTCGGAATCTAATGCCGTTCCATTAATAACCAATGGAATTTTCTTTTGCGCAAAAAAATTCAATGGAAACGCCAACCGTAGACGAGGTGCGATCGTCCACGGTGATGGAAACGTTTATCAGGTTGGCACGCATCGTTAACCGTCGTTTCCGCCACGTCGCCAAATGGAACAATAGAAAAAGAAATCGACGTCCCACGCGAAAAGGGATCTTCAGTGGTACCACACTGCGCTGCAGCAGGTTCAACGGCAATCGTTGCTGATCGCACGGTATCTGTTGCGATTTGAAAGAGAACGTAACCTAATAAAACGATGCGAAAAACATATGAAAACGACCGAATGAAATCCAAAGTAGGATACGCGAACCAGAGGAAATAGACGAAGTCTTCGCAATCGAATTGCGCGCGTACTTGCTAAAACGAAATTATTATTGTCGCTAGTGCGGAAAGGGAGCCATCTTTTTCATATTTTTTTTATTATCATTATTACTAGTCCGTATCCTATTTGGAAGAAGCGGGCAACTTAATGGGCACGAAACGAAATAAACGGAACGAAACGCGCTTCCTTTTGTTTGCGTTGTTGTCCCGTTATCGGTGACGAATGGAAGCAAAAGGGCGGCCGAAGATGGGGAGGAAAATGAAGTTTTCCAGCTTCGCACGATTTTTCTCGAAAAGCACCGAGAATTGATGGATAAAAGGCGGGGAAATGTTTTCATTTCATCCCCGTCTTCGCCGTGGTCTTATTATTATGCAAGAAAAATGGCTCGCCAAAACCAAGCACGATGTAATAAATCTCTCTCTCTCTCTCGTTCTTAAGCAGGTGCGCAAAAAGAGAGAGAGAGAGAGAGAGAGAGAGAGAGAGGATTTTATATGTTGTGAGCGTTAAAGAAATTAATTTAAAGAAGAAACAGATGAAGAAGGATCCTTTAAGAATAACAACAACAACGACGTCGACGTCGAAACAAAAAAGAACAAAGAATTAGGTTACGTCTTGTTAAATTATTCTGCGGGATCCGCGGCTGCAAACGAATTCCTTTCATCCCTCGACGCCCGCACAATTCCCGCAACCGTTCCAGAATATTGCACAGTTAAGAAACGAGCACTAAATGTTTCATGCAAACACTGTTTTCCACCTTGAAACGCGGTGCGATCAAAAAAGTCTCTGCAATAGAGGCACTAAGCGATAAATCGGTGCGATAAGGGCAAAAAGTGTGGGAAAAGAAGTGGAGGACTGTTACACCCGCCGGCCACGATCGCTTTCCGATCGGGCGAGCTTCACTTTGATTTAAATCGTTCCTCGAGGGCAAATTGCCACCGCGTTCTTTCAACTATTTTCCCGTTGCCACTCGTCGGCGAATCCGCCCTCGAGTGTGCATCGTTTTTGGACCGTTTCGCCAATTGTTATCTCGCCGAAAATCTGATGGCGACGTTCAATTAAATCCCGGTTCTGTGAAGTGGCGCGCGGGGACGGGAGGACCGAAACGAAGCGGGATTAGGGACGATTAAAAAGGCTAAGGGTCGCCGGTTTCGGGTCTCCAACTGGGGATTATGCCCTGCCATTACTATTATTATGTGTAACCCTTAATTTAGTTATCACTGCTATTCTTCGTCTTCGCAGAATGCTTTTGTTCGAGGGACGGGATCAATTTGCAGAATTAAAAGTGCGAACTTCGCATCAATCGATCGCCAGCACGTTTGCACGTTCGTTTTGCGTCTTTTTTTTGTCGCCGTTGTTTCGAAGCGAAGCGAACGGCTGGCGGCTTATGTAAATTTCATCGATTCGACCGGCAGCGTTCGATTGGATTCGTTTGCTATGTGTGTTTTTTTTTTCTCTTCGCGCGTTTCCCAACAGGTGGTAATGCCCGATCGACGATTATTACGCGATGTATGTATTTAGGATGGATTCCCATTGAAAGCGAGCCTATATAAACGACTCGTCGATGTACGAGGGCGGAGGGAAAAGTTTGCGAGAGAGCGTGATCGATTTATGGCGTCTTTCGATCGTTGAACAGAAATCGGTCTCTAGTTGGACGTGGCAACTTTCTGAGCGATCCTCGTACATTTTTTATTGCTTTCCGTCGACCGAAAAAATTTCCGGTTGCTTTTTTTTTTTGGAGCGGAATAGATTAGAATACATAAAGCGATAGGCAGGTAAAGAGGCGCATTATAATGTCGCTTCTTTTGCGAACGCGAATTTGCATACAAATTGCAGAATAATAATGATAATAATAACAGCGATGGCAACTGCTTCGTGTCTGTGTGTCTTTCGTCGTTGAGCGAAAACGATTGCGAAAAAAACAAAACAAACGGGAAACTAGTTAATACGACGAATATCGGCAGAAATTACGATTCGCAAAAATACGTCCGCAGATTTCGGTGCAAACTTCAGGTCACAAAAGCCCAAATCGGTGCCATTCTTCGTAGAAAATAAAATTCGCAGCGGAATCGTTCGCGAAATGCCTTGTTGCTACAATAATGCATATTGTGCTGCAATAAAGGAGGGAATCTAATTCGCATTGTTACCCGATATTGCGAATGATCTTCTCCTTATTTCGCGGTATCCGTAATAACGTTTCAATTTGTTCATTATATCCTTCCGCTCTTGGCGAAAACGGGCGAAATATTTTCGCAAACGACGTGTAGGATTATTAATAAACGGGTTCGCGATTTTCGTTTTGTTGCGCAAATGGCCGAGGGATTCCATTAAAACGTGCACAAAAAAAAGGACGTTAATAACCGAGCGTACATCAACAACAACGAAAACGAACCGAAGAAATGTTAAATATTCCACGATACATGAATAATAACAAAAGCGGAAACGGATGGAAACGGGGACGGGCACCACGTCGAATCAAATCGATTGATTTTATCACTGCGAATAACAATTCGATGGGCCACTCGTGCGACCGACACGAGCAAACTCTTTCGCCCGTCGACGGACTCCATTATCAAATTTCCCCCGCGTTTCCATGTAACACTAGAAGCCATCACGCTCGGCCAAGAACCGTTCGCAAATCTACGTCGCGAAGAATTGATTTAACCGGGAGGAGCTGAACGAGTCTTTTTCGAAACTTCTTCTTCCGCAGCATCCTTTAGAGTTTGCATCACGATATAACAATATAACAATTCGCGATTGATTCGACTCGCGTTTGCAAAACTCGTTTGAGCATTCCTCGACGAAATACCCTCATTTAACAGTAAACAAAGACAATGATACTGGGTAATAATCCAACCGTAAGTAACAATACATAAACTAACTTTAAACGGGTCGAACAGGGAGAGAGAGAGAGAGAGAGAAAATAGTTGAACATCCACAAGAGATAATGATGTTGATGATATCTCTTAGAAGTTGGATTCGCTTTACCCGAACAATACGAGAGCCTACTTGCGCTAAAATACCAGCAGCAGCTTCTTAATTTAGGTTAAGTTTCGTTGTTGAAAGATACAAATGAATGTTTGTCGTTTCTGGTGGATGCGCCGGGCTTGGGATCAATAATTCGCCCCGTATCGTTTTGGCGCGACAAACGGCCTATTAAACGTTTAATAATCGTTTAAATGCGCGAAACAATGAAGCGCATTCTGTTCGCTTTGTCATGTGGATTTTCCGGCGAAGGGAAAAAAAATTTAAAACAAAGAGAAAAGATGCGGAAAACGAGGGATTAAAAATAATCAAGCGAGGTAAATATTCAACGTTAATCATTTTCTCGTTAAACATTAATTCAATGCTGAAAAATTAATCGCCGGCAACATCGTTGCCGAAAATGTTCGGTTAATTGTTTTACTGTTAATTAAGAAACTCGTGTTTGCTGGTGTTTTTCTTTGCGCGGCAAAACATAATTTAGTCGTGAATAACGTGAACGAGGGAAGCGGCGAAACGTGGGTGCTGTTGGCGAAAATTTCGTTATGCAGTGGTGGCGAAAACTTTTCCGCAAGACCTTAATTAGAGACGCCGTTTAATTGGAAACGATTATTGTCGTTGCGTCGCCGTTCACGTGCCAAAATGCAAATTCGCCGATCGCACTTTTATATTCCAAAGTGGTCGTAATCAAATCGATCGTTAATCGAACGACGTTAAACATTAAAAAGTAGAGGCATTTGACAGCGATACCAACTTTACGGACCGCCGAACAAATTTAATTTACATTTTGCATCGATTACGCCCATATTCGTGCCAGATTTATTGCAATAACAATAATGGCAATAGCAATAATAATAATAATAACGAGTGACCATGAACTATACCGTACGAAGAAATAAACTTCGCGTCCAAACAGTGCAAATTTTGTTTTCCTGCAGAGAGTTCGAGCGGGACATTTGAAACGTAAAATTCGTCACCCCGTAGGAAGGCGCAATAAATTATCTCGGCCGCATTTCGCGTATTATTTGCGAATCGCAGCCATAATGCACTCCAGATGGACCAATATCATCGCCATCATAGGGTCCGATGGCTACGTGCAACAGAATCCAATAACCGCGCTTCGAATGCGTTTAAGTCTCAATTGGCCGACTAATAACGACGATGATAACGATGATAAATAATGGTAACGTACGAGGGACCGAACTGTTGTACAGGGCGTTTAATAGAAAAAGTGCCACGCACTTTAATGGGCGATAATGTGGCCGAAGATGCGAAGGATTTTTCTACAATCGCCAGGTCCAGGCTCGTCTGCTAAGAGAACGTTTTCGCAGACTCTTTTGCAAAATTGCCACGCTTAAACCCTCTTAGATTTCCGTCTGTGGGGAGATTTGAAAAGTGTGTGTTACCTCGAGGGAGTGAAACAACGAATGGATCGCCGAATTCAAGCCGACGCTTTTCGCAAAAGGTCGACAGTTTGCGACACCTTTTTCTTGCACGTCCCGTATATTGCAGACACACACACGCAGAACGTAATATAAATTAGTTAATACACATGGACGGCACGTAGTTGCATTACAATAAATTAAACACGCATACAAACGCGATGCGGAATTGTGAATTGAAGGGGAACCAAAATCAACTTCGTTCTTTTACGTTGGCACAAATATACTTTCGCAAGCGATGGGAAAAGTTTGTTTGCGTCTCGAATCAATTGTTCACCACGGATTTTCCTTTGCAATTAATTAGTGTCATAATGGTCATCGTTAATTTCCGGGACAATAGAAGAAGCCCAACCCTTCAACTTAATTAATTAATGAAACAAGCAAACAAACAAACGAGAATTGTTTGCTTTTTTCTAAAAGGTTGTGCACGTAGTCGAGATCAAACGCGCGCGCAAAAAAAAGAGGCAAAAAGCAAATCGCAATCGAAATGTGGGTAATCATTTCGCATTAACCCAATTTTCTCTCTCTGTGTGTGTGTGTGTGCCATTAAGCGAAATCAATTATTAGAAAAATCGAACGATTGAACGATATCGAAAATGTTTATTTTCATTTGCTGCACACGTCAATGTTATTCCGCGATTTGCAAATCAATTGGCGAGAGCGACCGGGCAAAAAAACAAATTAACAATTGACATCGATCATTTCGGACGCAATCAAAATTTTGTCAGTTTGAATTCGTGCAGTTTTCGATCGATTTTTTGTGCTCGCTGGCGAATTCGTCGAGGAAAATTGCGACACGATGGACTTCGGTGACATCGAGCGAGCCGTAATACTGGTGGCAGCAATTTGCATAATCATCCGCTACTTTCCACGGTGAGGGAAACGGCAAGTGTCAATGCGGAAAATCGTGCAAAACAGTTCCTTTTACCATCGATTGTTTCTTTTTGCGATTCGCAAGAAGTTGGAAATAACGAAGTGCCGCTAATTAAGCTCTAGATTGCAATTGTCACTTTGCACTGCTAACGAACACGATCGATGGCAGTTGGTAGAACGAGTTTTGGTTAAGAGCTCGCTGGTGGCGAATTGAAGAGGTTGGAGGAAGAAATTGCTATTTCTCAACATTACGTCGTCGAAATAAATAATTCTGCGGGAGTATTTGAGTATTTTTGCAAAACGTGGAAAATTTCCCAACTCGCCAAAAGAAGAGCGCGTTGCTTGATGTTTTCGGCAATTTTTATTGATCAATTGAAAGCATCAAAGAAAAACTTCGATTTATCTTCATCAATCTAACGTTACAAAAAAAAAGCAATTAGTTTCGCATTTGGCAAAGGAGAAGAGGTTCAGTTTCCCTTTGTTCCGGCGTTTTAATGGGCACACCCTTACATGATTTCTAATTAAATTAATTATTAATTAGCTGCTTCGCGTGCGCGAAATGAAAACAGCAAATATAATCAAGCGTTTGCCTTGTAATTATGCGCGAGCCTTTCACTTTCGGCCATCGAATTTCCCATCGAATTCATCATCAACAGGTCCCTTTATTTTAGCAAATTATTTGCGACGAACGCTATTCGCGTGCAAATTGAATACGGATTGCGGTCGAAGATGATAATCGTTTTCCACGCGGCATCCGGTGCAACTGTATAGTGCGGTTTCGGACACACCGGCGGACGAAAATCGTTTCGACGCACACGAACTTATCGATCTTCTTCCTCTCGTACGTATTCCCACATGCCGCCGATCATATTCGGTGGCGGAATTATTATTATCATTAACCGTACGACCGCCACTGACTCTCGCGTACATTTAATAAACCGCCACACCATCAGCCCCCCCGCCACCGCCGCCCCTGACATTGATTATCATCAATATTGTTACGAAGGGCAAATTAGCATATTTCTCTATCGAACGTGAAACCTGATCGATCGCAAAGCTGCCCCCGACAACGCTATTAAAACCAACATCATTATTATAGCTGTCACCGAAAGCTATCATCAATAGCAATGAACCGCAGCCGCGTTAATGTTGCAAGATTAACTGGTTCTTTTCGGCGAAACGAAACCAAGATCTAATTGGATTGAAAGCCTTAAGGAAAGCCATTAAGCCACAAAGCCAAAAAGCGACCTAAACTTGAGAATTAAGCACAAAAAAGCCAAAGCACAATGATTAACACTGCAAGATGAAACTTTATTAAAAGAACAGTATTTAAGTGTTTTGAAATCCTTAAGAAATATCTTAATCCACAGCCAAAGGCACAAAAGTACTTAAACCTAAGAATTAAGCACAAAAAGGCCAAAGCTTTGAACTGCACAATGCTTAATGTTGCAAGGCGAGACTTTTATTTTAAGAAAAGCATTTCAGCGATTTGAAATCCTTAAGAAAAATCTTAAGTCACAGTCGAAAGTGGCTTAAACTTAAGCCTTAAGCACCAAAATGCCAATACATTGAACTGTACAATGATTAAATCTCCAAGGGGTAACTTTTATTTTAAGAAACATGATCCCGAGATTAAAATATTTTGAAATTCTTAAGAAAAATCTTGAAACGTCTCAATCAAAATGGAAAATTAAGGCTTAGGAATGAAGTGCCGCGAGAAAGTTTCATTTTAAGCAGTAGAGATGTTATCGCAATTAAATAAATTCCACGTCAAATATTTGCAATGATAAATTAAAGTAGCGACGAAAAAAATAAAAACTTTCAGATACGATACCGCAAAAAAAAAACAGTTAGTCGGTCATTTTATATAGAAGAGCTCGTTGAAATTAATTAAGTAAATTAACAACTTATCGATACTTTCTTATTAGATTAGATATCAATTAAGTTGTATCGTTTGGAATCGATCGATTACGAAACGGGAGACGAACAAATAACTTTTTTTTTATATATATCGCCCATTAATTATTTTCGCAATTATTTAAGCAAAAAAAAAAGCGACGATTGGTTTGAGTGGTTTCAGTGGAAGAGCAACGATTAAAGCGAAAACAAATTGCCAAATTAGATCTGGATCGAATCGAATTAAATTTAGAAAAGAATCTATCCAACTAATCCAGAGAGACAGCGAGCGAAATACAAAAAAGAAGAAAAAATGTAAACAAATATCATAAAATAAATAAACCTTGAGCCTAAATATTTCTCAAATTTTAGCGAGGGACAGAGCAAAAAAAAATAATGCGGGAACGCGTGTGTTTGTTATAATGATTTCATTTCCTTTTCATTTTTTGTTAACGTTCCTATCGCTCATTTACCAAAAATAAATGAACGAAATCTCTTTTATAATTACCACATTTTAATGCGTAACATCGTCATCTAAACAATTTTAATATTGTTATAATTAAATTTAACGTGTTAAAAGGTGAAGCAAGAACGCGAAAGAGAGATGGAAAACTGCAACGAAGCCACTAAATATTTAAACAAATAACGCATTTAGACCTCATTCCATTTTTAAAGACTCAATCTAACGTTGACTCTTTAGAGGAAAATCACAAACGACCAGCGAAATAAATGCTCACTTGGTGTGTATTTATTTAAATGCCTTTTTCTTTTCAAATTGAATCTGATCCGGTCGATTATGCTCGTTATTATTGCAATCGTCGTCGTAAACCATCAAAGTACGAACGTAAAATTACTTATTTATTTACATGTTTAGTGGAAAATAACGAGTCAACGGTTTAAACGAAACAATAACAATAAAAAATTAATAATAATTCATAATCGAACGATAAAAGATTATTAACAATCTGAAATAAAACAATGCTTTCGATAACGCGAACAGAAGCGTACAGTTTGCAAACGGCAATTAATAATAATTAAATAAATCCACAAGAAAGTGTCCTAATTGCATGCGGATTTTTCGCAACGTTCAGTGGGGAATCGACGGCAAAGTGTTTGAAAGCAAAAGACAACAAATAAAGGTTCAGCTACTTCTAAAGCGATATTGTTCGCACCAAATTATCAAGCTCGAAACTTTAATACACAACGAACTGATTCAGAAATATTGCAGGAGCGTTTGTAATCTTACTGCCAACTCTAGAATATAACGATGAAAAAGTGGAGTATTATTTGCTCTTTGATCGCTCTGTACATAATTTTAGGGCAGTTTGCTAAATAACTTCAAATAAATGCAATATTCCAATCATCAGTTGTTCAACATTCTTGCTAAATCGATTGTTTTTAGACGCATTTCCTTCAGCGTGAACTTTAAAATGCTCGAGAGAGAAAAGTTAGTTCAAATAGCCAAACAGAGGCTGAGTGTAGTTATTATTCTAAAATTCGAACCTTCTTGTTGCCTTTCTTACGTGACGTTCCAACCGGAAAGAGTTTCTTGTTGTTTCGGGTTGCCCCACACGTCTATTTAATTATTATTAACGATAATATTTGTGCGTTACGTTCGATTAGATCTAATTGGGATCCGAATCGTTTGCGCTTTAAATTTCGTCAAGAAGAACGCCCCGCTTAGCGACGTCGATCTTATTAAAATCCATCAAGTTTAATTCGATTTAAACCGGTCTCTCGTTTACGTTTATTATTATTTATCGTTTAATATTGTTGTTGTTATTATTATTGTAAGTGGTAGAGAGATGCGCTCTCACCAATTCCCGACACACACACACACACACTCGCTCACAACTAAACATTTATCATTCATAACACTCGTTCTTCCTGTTCTTCGGTCCACTTAACCATCGCCGCGAAAGAGGAAACCGGAAAGAAATGATTTACATCTTCGATTCCGCGGCGTGTTACGTTACGTTTTGGTGCAAACAAACGTTGATTATCGCGCGGGCTTTCGTTCAGAATTCGTTTGGTTTTGGGGCGACGACGATGATATTGTTGCCGGAACACAACTGCTGTGAGCCGAATTCGTGAAATGCTCGAGGGTCCGCACCGCACGACCGCCGATCGAAAACTGCCGCTGAGGCGCCGACGTCACGACGGCATCGGCGACGGCGACGGCGGCGACGCTCGTCGGACATCGCGACGTTTCGCACGGAGCATGGCGTTCGTTTGCTTAATTGCAATTAGCAAATTCGCTCGCTCGTCAATTCGAAATGCTATCGGATTCGCGCTCCAAGTTGAAGCAACCAACTCGACTACGAGAGATTTCCACTCGAAGATTTGCTTCTCCGAATTCGCTCGAAACTCATTCAAATTACGTTCTAAACTCTTTATCAATTGTTGCTGAACCCTTTGCGACCTTATTAAAATTCATTGCAAGCTCTACCGATTTCTTGTTGAGCTGTTTCAGAACTTTGATCCCATTTAGACTTGCCTTCGAATTCCTTTAGGAAATACAAATGACCAAACGAAGTAAAATTGAGAATTATAATTTATTTTCAACTTGATTATAAAACAGAATACAAATTAAGCGACATTAAAAAGAAAATGGGTTGTTATTAATATTGTAAACTGCGTTTAGTCTGGATATCTTCCAACACCTGCCGCAAGTCGTCGTCTTCGAATCGGCCTTCCAGCGACGGTATCAGGGATTTCGCTTCCTCCGTAGTTTCCGGGCACAAATTCGCGATGGCGGCCAATTCGAATTTGTGCAGTTTCTTTTGCATCAGCAAACTGAAATGGAAACGTTATTGAAAACGAGTCTGCTATCGAATAATACAAGTAAACTTACTTTCTAACAGCGGATATTGTCTCCTTGTTCTTGAACTTTCTGGTGCGATTCGTGTATGCCAGCGTTTTCATGAACACCTCGGAGAATTCCTGCTCGTCTTCGGCCGATTCGTTCTGAGCTTTCCTATGTTCTAACAGCATGTGGACCTCGGAGATTAATAACGTTTCGGCATTCTCGAACTCTGTTAACAAAAAGAGAAAGGCCGTCAACAAAAGAAAAGAAGTAAAGCACTTCTTTTGGGCGTCGCGAACAGAATTCGATTTACATTTTAGATTAGTAACAAGTGAGCATTTAATTCGGTTTCGTAATGTATCCTTCTGCCGCGAGGAAATCGTACAGTCGCCGCGTTTTGTTGACGTCGATTTTCAATTGCCTTCTGGCCACCGCCAATCTCAACGATCCACTTTTGTTGTTCTCTTGTATGAGCAACGCCTTGAACTCCAAGTAGGAAATCGGCACTAAGCGAATGTTCGTGCACAGTTCGCGCTCCTTCTGATCGAGCTTCTCGTAGCCGGGCATTCCGACGATATTGATCGGCGTGAATTCGCCGCGATTCTTTTTCGGGAACACCGTCACTTCCTTATTCTCCAATCGAAAGTACGGACTGTTTTGGAAACTCTTATAGTTCCGCGTGTGTTCCTCGTTCTCCGCCTTCAACGTTAAATAGAGATTCGCGCCGGCCAACGTCGTGATGCCCTTCCTACGAAATTCGCATAGTCTAAAAAGAGAAACGAACGAATACGAATATCGATAATCTGTCGATTGTCGCAGGTGGTTATTGCGATTGCTCTTTACCTTGCTATTTGCACCTTCAATTCGCCGGCTTTGTGCAATCCTTCCATCACGTATTCGAATTGTTCGCCGTCGCAAAATTGCATGAAACGTACCATCTTCTCGCAAACGTTCGGCGTGATCGTCGTATCGTAGCGGCGCAGCCAAGCGGACACTTTTCTCGGCACGATCAAGCCGTGTCGCCTGATTATGGACTTCCTACGCGCACGTTCTTGCAAACGTCTATTGTATATGTTGAAAATTGCATATTGCAAATCGACTAGCATCTCGTAATTCGGATCGTCGACGCGAGGCACTTCTAATTTACTGAGCAAATCTTCCGCTCCCGCATCGTAATCCAATTCGAAGTCCGATCGCGAAGCATTATAACCCGACAAATAGCTGCCGGCGGTGATACTTAATGGATTCCGCGGCGGTTCGATAATGTTCACCGTTTTGAATCGATATGGAACGATCGGTTCGATGTAAGAGCCTCTAGATGCTCCAGGAAACTCTGGCAACAGATCCGATCCACGGCGATCGATGTAGAAGTGTTCGTAATGCTCTTTGATCTCCTTTATGGTATAGTTTGGTAACATTTTGCCAATAGTCGACCAACTGCCCAATCGAATTAAACCGTTCAATAAAGTCAATTCATCTCTGGCCGACCATTTGGAGTTTTCGAACAATATGAATTGATCGTTTAGCACTCTGTAGTCGTGATCGTTTTTGTGCGACGAAAACTCGACGCCATCGGCAAAACAACGTGGGCACAAATTCAAATTACATTCCTCACACAAGATGTAGACAGAAGGCAATTGATTCTTGCAATTTGTACATTCTGAACCAACGTTAATGTGCAAGAATTTCATGTGTTCTTCCTGCCTGTTTCTTATCTCTGTAATCATCATTGAAACACACTTAATGAGAATTTACTACCTTCAATTACAAACCTTTTGGGAATTGTAAGTCTGCTGCATCCTCCTCCGTTAGATCGGTATTAGTGTTTGCAGCCATAATTTATTTCGCCGAAGATAATATACTTCACCAAATTTTTGGGTAAAACTTTATCTATAATGTAAACATTTTGGGTTATGTTCAGTGGAGTTATCCGCAAATTTCCATTGCACTTTTCTTGTACTTACTGTTGGATCATGTGATCATACGCCTTGGTCAGCAGCAAATTTGATAAACGTATTGCCTTTTCATTAACAATTTTGAAATTTTCACAACAAGTTCTGGGATATGGGAATTGAAAGCGGTATTGCAACGGCCTTTCAAGTTGCTGCCACAACGTTCAGCCCCTTGTTCAGAGAGAGCGCAAGCTGCACAGTTTTATTAATTAAAATAATTGTTATTATTTATTGTTTTGCATTTTCAAATTTCCTATGAAATGAAAAGTATTCACAAAATCGTATATTAATCATTTGAAGTAAGAAATAGCTTGCTTTTATAAAAAATAGCCGAAGATTTAGCACTAAGTGTTAAATTATCCTTATTTTTATAAAAACGAAATGTATTTCACAAAAATATGTAAGAATTACTTAATTAATGTTTATTTCCATCATTAATCACTCCCAGAGTTAGTTAAATGCAATTAATGCAAAAGTAGACAAGGGGGGGGGGGGGCTCCTATAAAAGTGCGAAAATTGCAGAAAACGAAATTCTCAAGAAACGAATGGATTTCAATGCCCAAAAGAACTTGTAGCCTCGAGGCAATTCTTGGAACATTCATAGCTTCAATGTCAGTTCTTAATTGCTTCCAGTTAATTTTCTTGCTTAACAAATTAAAGATAATTGTTGGAAAAATTACAAGAACCAGATTGGTGTGAATCCATGAAAAGAATTGAAATCGTTACCTAACGCCCAATTAAAATCGAATTAATTCCGACTGTTATTGCTTTGGCCTTTATGTAAGACGTAATACCGATGTAGATTATCTAATCGTCAGTAGATTATTGTTAACAACAATTATTTGCGCTATTAAAAAAAAAGACCGAAAGGGATCGGATGGGGCCCCATCTTCTAATGGAACTGCCACCAAACAATGTCTTTGTTATTTGGCTATTTAGATTTATAAATAAACATATCGATAAACAAATTTAAATCTCTTGCCTTGTCCTCTTTCTCTAAGACAACACACACAAAGTGTACATTCAAAGATAATATAATACATTCCTAATCATTCATCTCTATCTGAAATGTTTTATTACGGTCGTTTATGTTGATGGCGGAGAAAGAACGAACAAATAAGCGATTGAAAGAGAAGGAACGAATACAAACATCCATTTAAATCAACTTTAGCTTTACCACCACAATTGCCAGTGACTCCACCACATTATATTAGAAGACGTCTGCGTTTCGGCGTGTCGAAAATCCATATATAAATAAAAGATCCACGAACAATAACGTGCGTTTTGCAGAAGTTACCGGGCGATAAATTAAACGCAAGCGACGAAGATTAAAATCGAAAGTGGTTAAGCGAGGAACGAAACGCAAAATGATACCAATCCGATTGTCGATCGGGGCCATAACGCTCATCTACTTCGCTCGAACGGCCTTTTCGTACGACTTCCAAGACGAATCGTTCAGTGAGTATCGACGACAAACAAACTTCAAACTTTTATTTATTAATTTTTTCTAATTGCTCTTCGTATTCGATCAAGATCAATTCCTGTTGCGCGACATCGACGATTTGGAGTTACCGCACGTGGCGCGTCGCACGCGTCGCGACGAAGAAGCCGTCGCCACGTCGGACGCGAACAAGTGCCGACGGCGCCGGTTCAAGGGCTGTTGCGGCGACGAAATTATGGACGCGATACACGAGCGCGACCGCGCCGTCAAGAGGGACTGCTTCAAGAAGGTGACCGGCCGCGATCAACCATCGGTTCACGATCCGTTCAGATGCGACAAGGTCGACGGGTTCAAGAGGAACACGACGGTGAGTCGACGCGGACAAAGTCCGACTTCGAAGTGCGCTTATCGTTGTTTATTTGTTTGTCCGCTTCCAGTGCGTCATCCAGTGCGTCTTCGAGACGAAGGAAAGGGTGAGTCTGTTGCTAACTTCAATCGCGATGCGGCGACGGAAAAGGAACCGTCCTAATGCGAGGAATTACGAGCGTTTCTGGTAACTTAATCGCGCAGAATTGAAACCAATCGGGCCAAAGTCAAGGTCGCTTCGCGCTTAACACTTTACAAATTGCTCCTTTGACGTCACGTCCTCGTTAAACCGCCAATCATCGTTTTGAATCGGTCGTTTATCCGACTTCCGCATCTTTATCGTTGCCTTTCACTTTTGCGACTGATCGTTCTCTATCACGTTCCAGTTGGATAAGGATGGGAACATAATCGAGGACGGGTTCTTGGACGGCGTGAAACACGTCTTCGGCAACACGGACTGGTTGCAGCCGGTGCTCGAGGCGGCCGTGCCCAAGTGTTTGGCGGAGTCCAAAAAGGCGGCAGCGGAACCGCGCGACGAAGACGCGTGCAATCCGTCCTCGATCAAGATGGTCCACTGCTTGTTCCGCGAGGTCCAATTGAACTGTCCCGCCGATCAGATCAAGGACGAGAAGTCGTGCAATCGTCTGCGCGAGCGATTGCAAAGGAACGATTTCTTAGGCGGTGCCACTGCGAGCGACGGCAGCGGCATACACGAGGAGTGATATCGAGAGATCGACGCGAATCTCAAGATGTTATTATTATGTTATTAACGTATTGTTGCTGTTGCTCTTCTTGTAGGAACCGAATAAAGTTAGTGTCTCATGAATGGAAATGTTTCTGTTCTTCCACATAAAGCAAATCCGTGGAGATGTTTTTCTCTCAAGAAACAAGTCGTAGACTAGTGTACGAACCAACAATCTCTAAAAAGAAGTAACAAACGAAAACAATTAAGAATAACAGTGACTATTTGGATTTGCCATTTTTGGTGGAGGCGCCGGTACTATTGCGTTAACTCGTCAAACTCATCGAATAAACGAACGAAATGCAATTGAATTGGCGATGTTTCCTTAGATTTCAATAAGACGCATTGCAGCAACAATATTTCTTTCGAATTATAGATGAACGCAAGAATAAAACTTTGTTAATTCTCTTTAAATTGAAGCAAAAGCCCGTCTTAATCGTCGAATTAGTTCCTCTGGTGTCTGCACGTGGTACGTTGATATGACGAGGTGGCCGAGTGGTTAAGGCGTTGGACTGCTAATCCAATGGGCTCTGCCCGCGTGGGTTCGAATCCCATCCTCGTCGATCGAAGACACTTAATTTTTGAAAATATTTGTTTTCGTTATCGATTGCAAGATGATAAGGATGCGGTTAAAATATGATAAAAAGCAAGAGGTTTCACTGAGAGACATCGAGAGATTGGATCTCATGGGGGATGTTTACTTTTCAAATGCGACTAATCCTCAATTGATGGACAAATTATTTCTGCCGTGTAATAAAACGCATTTCGTTTGCTAAATGTATTTCAATCGGTTGATTAATTTTGAAATGGGTTTTATTTAAATAATTACAACAATATAAAATAGTTTCGATATGATGCGAGATTATAAATCATGAATAAATACATTAAAGCAAAGTAAACTTATAAATTACCTACTATTCCATGCAATTGCAAACAGTTCTTATTGTGTATAGAACGTTAAATAAAATTAAATTGTTCATATTATCAATTACAATTATTGTGTAAACATACATCAAACATCACAATAAATAATTGTCATGTTTGCTGATAAATACATAAAATCTTTGGTCATTTTCTTCACTCATCAATTTCTGATTGAATTAGCTTAAAGAAACTATTACATACTTTAAATGACTAGACTAATTAAATATAATCAACTGACATTGATAAGTTTAAAACTCATGCCTTATTAATATGTTAATGCATCAATGATTACACACTGATAATCCAGTTCAATGTGAAATTTGAGTAATACGAGATTATTAAAACCATTTTAGCAAGATTGCTAACTTAGTTGCAAAATCACAGCCAGACTTTGTATCTTCTATTGAATTCTTTGTGAACCATTATAAAAGTTTGAAATGCTCTTTCAATTAGTGTGTTAATCTGATATAAATGCGCCATGATAATTCAAATTTCTTTGGATATACATATAGCTGATGGGGTGAAGGAGAAATGCCTTCAACTATGCATTTATTACCAATTGTCTAATAAATCTAGACCAGTTCTAGGTAGATTTGTTGCTGGAAACATACTCTCTGAAATGGTGACTGAATGTACATTATCCTAAAACATGAACAATTTAGAATCTTTCAAAATTAAATGAATAAGAGTATCATCTTACCGCTATTGCCTTACATGTGACCTTTGATTTGGCAATACTTTCATCCTAAAAAAATAACTATCAATAATAAATTTGTTGGAGGACTCAATGCTATTTACCTTATTGTTAGATACCGCTGGAGTTTTATAATTCACCTTCTTACTGTTAACAAGGGTTAAGTCTCTTTGGCTTTTTGTATGAAAAGAGAAGGGACCAGAATGTTCATCCTGATACGAACAATTATCATCAACAGTTATTTTGGTCGCATAATTATTTTGGTACTTTAGATTCCTGTTGCCACCATCATTGTTCACTTCATATTTCATTAATGCTTGTGGCTTTATTATGCTGCCATTTAGTATATGCTTCTTCTCGTCTTCGTTTAATTCATGCCACGACTGATGATGATGGGATTTCGCCTCCTCCATGTCCACCCACATTCTGTTCGCCATCGAATTCATACCGCTGAAGTATTCATTTGCAATTTTGTTTAAAGCCATTACAACTATTTAAAATCTGGTGCACTCTTAACACGCAATTCATGTGGTAAACTACAATGAACTCGAAGATATTTTGAAGACCATGCTGAAAAATAATGTGTAATACTTTGCTGTCAGCTGATAACTGAAAATAACGGCTACTTACGACACCTGGTGCTTAATAGCCGCACTAAGCAGGGAACTGAAGATTTGTTTATTGCAATTTATTTATCAATGTTGGTTAACTTGTAGTTGTTTAACTTCCGTGAATAAATATGAGTTTTAAATTCTGTTTGGGTTCATTGTACTTTACCATATGAATTACTCTTTAAAAGTGGCGACATTGAACAGTTATAATGGCTTTAAACAAAATTGCAGATGAATACTTCAGCGGTATGAATTCGATGGCGAACAGAATGTGGGTGGACATGGAGGAGACGAAATCCCATCATAAATTGTGGCACCGATTAAACGAAGAGAAGAAGGATCGAATATTAAATGAAAGTATAATAAAACCCCAAGCATTATCGAAATACGGAATGAATAACGATGGCGCCAACAGTAATCTAAGGAACCGAACTAATTACAGTACCAAAGTAATTGTTGATGATACTTGTTCATACCAGGATGAACATTCTGGTCCATTCTCTTTTCATACAAAAAGTCAAAGGGACTTAGCACTAGGCAACAGTAAGAAGGTGAAGTATAAAGCTCCTGCAATATCCAAGGTAAATGGCAAACACTCTTAATGCAAATTAATTATCAATAGTACTTCTTTTAGGATGGAACTATTGCCAAGTCAAAGGTCACATGTAATGAAATAATGGTAAGATTACACTTTTATTAATTCAATTTCGTAATATTCTAAGTTGTTCATGTTCTAGGATAATTCAAATTCTGTCACCATGTCAGAGAGAATGTTTTCAGCAACAGATCTACCAAGAACTGGTTTGGATTTATTGGATAATTGGTAATAAATGCATACTTGAAGGCATTTCTCATTCACATCGTCATATGTCTATCCGATGTAATTATTTGAATTATCATCAAGCATTTATATCAGATTTACACACTAATAGAGAGAACATTTGAAACTTATTTAATGGTTCACAAAGAATGCAATAGAAGATACAAAGTCTGGCTGTGATTTTGCAACTAAATTAGCAATCTTGCTAAAATGGTTTATAATAATCTCATATTACTCAAATTTCATATTGAACTGGAATATCCGTTTATGTAATCACTTTTGAGATGCATTAACATATTTATAGGGCATGAATTTTAAACTTATCAATATCAGTTGTTTATATTTAATTAGTCTAGTCATTTAAAGTATATAATATGCAAGCTAATTCAATCAGCAATTGATGGGCGAAGAAAATGACCAAAGATTGAATGTATTTATCAGAAAACGACAATTATTTATTCTGATGTTTGATTTCTGTTTACACAATAATTGTAATCGATAAAATGAACAATTTAATTTCATTTATCGTTCTACACACAATACGAATTGTTTGTAATTGCATTGTAATTTATAAGTTTATTGGCAATTAAGAAACGTTCGATATTCAGCAAACGCACATAATAAAGAATGAACGTTTAAGTGAATAATAAGGAATTGTTATTATTTGATCAGTAATAAAAGCCATGAACTATTCTGATATTGTTGGTGACTTAATTGTATGCCAAGTTCCTTAACTGGCTAAATAATAATCTTTTTCATCCTTTCCACCGCGAAATAATTAAAAATAATTACTCGTGTGTTGTGCGCGAACACACACACGCACACAACGTACGCCCTTCTGCCGACTAATTAAAATGTCACGGACATGAATATTTGCATGATGTTGTATGAAACGAGTGCCAAAAAGAAAGAAAAAACTCTGTTTTTTCCCTCGCAAGTGCGACTTCAACGGGCTTCAATTCATTTTTATTAATTCCTTTTTGCACAAACGCCAAGCATCCTCTTTCGTCGTCGTCGACACCGTCGTTATTGTTGCACTTGTTACTGGTAACTGTTGAAGCGCACTTTCAATGGTCTTTGATTATACTCGCGCGCGCGACAAATTGCAATAAAAAGCAACTTTTTGTTTTGCTTTTTCGTCCACAAATTGATTTATTTAAGGTCGTGGAAATCGAAAAAAAAAGAAACATTATAAATGAAAAGAAACGTTTTTAATGTAAATTGATTGATTCGCTATTTTGCTACACCTCGAGAGATAAATTTTTAAAACCGATTATTTAATGCTAACATTGGTAATAGTTAGAGGCAATTAAATATTCCGTTGTCTTGATGATAAGTTACGCCTCATCTTATCTGGACTTTTGCTACAAACAGAAGATTAAAGGCTCGAAGGGAAAGATTGAAATGAAAGATCCATCGGCGAGGAGGCACTTTTAATCTGCTCATCTAAATGCGAAACTTTGACGCAGATATAATTTAACATTAATCATTCATTCTTCAATGTAAACTTCTTCTTCTCTTGTTTAATAATTTGTCCATCAATCGAGGATTAGTCGCATTTGAAAAGATAACATCCCCAAGAGATCCAATCCTCGATGTCTCTCAGTGAAACCTCTTGCTTTTTATCATTTTTTAATCGCTTCCTTATCATCTTGCAATCGATAATGAAAACAAATAGTTTCAAAAATTAAATAAGTGTCTTCGATCGACGAGGATGGGATTCGAACCCACGCGGGCAGAGCCCATTGGATTAGCAGTCCAACGCCTTAACCACTCGGCCACCTCGTCATATCAACGTACCACGTGCAGACGCCAGAGGAACTAATTCGACGATTAAGACGGGCTTTTGCTTCAATTTAAAGAGAATTAACAAAGCTTTATTCTTGCGTTCATCTATAATTCGAAAGAAATATTGTTGCTGCAATGCGTCTTATTGAAATCTAAGGAAACATCGCCAATTCAATTGCATTTCGTTCGTTTATTCGACGAGTTTGACGAGTTAAAGCAATTGTACCGGCGCCTCCACCAAAACTGATCGAATCCAATTCTCGCGGTTACTCTTAATTATTTTCACCGATTCGCGCTGTTTATGGCTGCGAGATCGTTACGTCTTGCTGGGGTAAAGTAAAAATCAGGAAAATCCTTTAACGTGCGATATTTATCGGTCCCAAGATGGATAAGAGTTTGACGCTGACGAACCATCTATTGGGAACCGATAAACACGATGGAAACGCTGGGGGAATTGGTGCAGTAACGAGGCGACATTTCTTAATTGCGCCGATTCGCACGGCCGTTAATTGCCGATTCGTTGCGAACAATTCAACGAGAATCACTTCCCTTTTCCGCAATTTTATTATCGAGCGCAGCTTTAAAGGGATTCGACTCGCTCACGGTGTACACGTCGTTCGTTTGTTTATGCCCTTCGAGTGTTATTAGATGGGGCGCGTGATGGAAGAACCCTCGACGAGACCGTCTATATCAGTTTAAAGCGGGGAAAGAGTCGTAAAACAAACAGCGATTCTCAAACTCGTTGGCAAAGTCGTTGGAGTTACCAAATTGCGACACCATAGAGCATTTTTATGGGGTTGATGAAGAGTTTTTTTTTTAATTATGTCAAAATAATTGATATCCAAAGTTTGCTATAAGCGCTTAGGACAATTTGGTGTTATAAACTATAGTGCGATCAAAGAGACGCAGCCTTTTAAAGTTGGTATGCTCGTATTTGGTGAAAAAATGGTTGAGAATCTCTGGTCGAATCAAAACACGGATGCCGCCCCGCAATCTTCGTGATCCGGGCTAATGCCGTTTGACAATGGGCGGGTAATCCCCATAATAATCCGGTACCCTATGGACGACGTCTACAATATCCACTAGCGTCACATGATGATGATGATGATGATAATAATAATAAGAGCCGGACGGAAAATGCTCTTCAGCTACGAGACGCTTCTGGTAAATTCGAGGACGTCCAACGTCACAGTTCACCGCTTAAGAGCGTTTCCGCCGCGGGGAATTTATCGGATTGCCCGCGTATAAACTGCGGTGTCTCCTCCGCGGCATTACGTATCGTCGTCGCTAATGCCATTACGAAGACGTCTCCTGCCTCCTCTGAACGCGGACGGAATTTGATTTATTAAAATTCCATCCGGAAGGATTTTAAACGAATCAAGTCTCACGCGAATTTAATGCAAATAATAACATTTTGCGGCGAGCGCTTTTGCAAAGTGTCCGCTTCACACCGGCGATCGATGGCGCCGAGAGAAATTGCTACAAATTAATTGCACCGTCGTCGTCGTCGTCGCAAAATCGAATGCGCTTCTCGCTTGTCGTTCGCGTAATTCCTCGCTAAACACGCAAATGACGCAGAAAATAATCCCTCCAAGCAACGTCCGATCGCGACGCGTTTCCTTTCGCCATCGATCGCAACATTCGCAACAATTGGATTTAATTTTCGCGGATTTAACAGGACGATAGTGACGCCATGCAGAAACGCCGCCCGGCAAGAATCTAATCGGCGCGATTCAAAGAGGAAAATCCGACACCTGTTCATAATATCACGTGAATGCGTTTGCGACGTGGAAAATTGCAAATTTTCCGCTTAAAATTGATCCGCAAACGGCAAACCCGATTAACGTCGTGGCCAAAAAAAGAAAACGAAAAAAAACGGAACGACAAACAGCAAAAAATCGTATTTTGCGAAACGCGAAAACAAAAAAAAACGAATTGCAAACTTGATGGCCGCCTCGTCGTTTGATGTTGCGTCGTCAAAGCGAAACCGGACGCGATTTGCGAAAGGTAAAACGATTACGCGCCCAATTTCCACGCGAATTATGCCCGTAACTTCGCACGTGGGACGTAGTAATGGATAATGGGAAGCAGGGAACAAAGAATGGCCGAGCGTGAAGAGGAGGCCGGCAGATGACGGGCGTTGAGCTTTAATCTCTTCCGCTTTATAGCCAAAGATAGGGATCGAAAGGTGACGACGACGACGACGATGATGACGATGACGAGGACGTAAAAGGGTCCGCGCATTTGAACCGCGATTGCGATAAGGATAATGCCATTATCGCGGTTTTGATGCAAAACTCGCACACATAACCTATTAACCGAAAAGGAGAAAGGAAAAAACAAATGGGAAAACGGCTCGCGGCTTATAGCTTTTTGGCCGGCCCGCATTATTGCATTACGGTTGGTAAATGCAAGCAAGAATACAGAGCGTTCGTAAAAGCACAAACTTCAAAAATAACGCTAAGGCGACGTCGAAGAGCTGTCACTACGTCATTGTTTTGTTCGTAATACTAAAAATTGACAGTTTAACCACGCAACCAACGCAAAAATCCCTAAAGCGACGTTGAAACGTATCACAGCTGATCGCGCTATATACATTTCGTTTTGTGCCATTGGTAACGCAAGCAAAATACCGAGCGTTTCGAAAAAGAAACCGCCGATTGCAACCCCGTTAACCGTCGAAATTGTTCGGCGTTCGTCCATCTGTATCGCGAAAATCCCCGTATTATTTTGCCTGGAAACGGCAGGTTTTGCAAAACCGCGAACTCGTCCGCACCGACCGCCCTGTTACCGCAATATTCAACAACAAAAACGACGACGAATAGAAAAAAGAAACGAGCGTCGGTCTCGTCATTTCAACCCTCAAACACACAGAAGGACACACACGCATCCCTTTGTGTGTGTGTGTGTGTGTTGGTTTAAATGCGGAGGAATAAATTAAATAAAACGCACGAGGGTTGAACGTATTCGCGTGCAAAACCGTGACCGCGTTTGTTATTCCCTTATTATTGTTAATATATATATAAATCCGTTTCCATCTCCCGATGGAACGTCGGGCTTCGGTTTCCTTTACCACCACCATCATCATCACCATCAACATTTATTATTACATCTTTTCCGTGCCATATTCCGGAACGGGTCCGGGCGTTTCCAGTCTGTTGCACACGCGAGATCAAAGAGAACTTGCGGCTTATCGTTATTTATCCTATCGTAACATGGGTGCCGTGGCTTTTCGGTTCGCCCCGTTAATTGTTTCTTCTCGTCGTTTCCGGCGTTCGAAATTGAATCGCCATCGAGCCGAACGGGAGCAAATTTCATTGGAATCGCAGCGGCATTGTTTAGTGACTTTTTTTTTAGTGACTTTAGTTGATCGTCAATTCCGTTTGGTGTCCTTTACGTCATCGCACTTTCAAGCGCGCGCCATCGACAAATCCCGCATTTGTTTCCGTTCGCAAATCGCTTTCTGCACGAGCTCAATACGAAACCATTTGTTTCGCAGTGTTTCCACGATCAAAATGCGCGCCTTATCAATTATTTATCGTTTAAAGGGATTTCAACTTTTTCCGACGCTCATTTTTCTTCGCCGAAGGATCTTCAGATGCCTTCGATCATTAGGGCGCGCGGAGAGACCGATTGCGAACGGTTCGTCACCGCGATGGGAATCATTCATTTCGAATTGATGCGCGCAAGAAGAAGAAGACGACGATGATGATGGTGGTGGTGGCGGTTAAAATTGTTCGAACGCTTATCGGGCCCGAAAGAAGTTGTCGCTAGGGCAAGAAGACGCAACGGGAAAGAAAGATTTATCGTCGCGCGGATTTGTGGGATTCGCGTCGAAGCCGAAGAACGTTTCCACTCGTCAGCCACCAACTTCATTCGACAACAGCAACAGATTTATACTGATCGCAATCGAATATTCGCAATATCTGCGTTGGAAAAAAAAGTCCGGATCTTCTGATCGCCCGGTAGTTTTTGTTTAACTCGCCGGAAATCAAAGTAAACCTAATTCCGGACGTGGCGTAGCGAATTATTCGCCGCCCCTTTATTAATATCGCGATTTTTGCAAACGTCGAAACGCTGCAACCTGCTAACGTAATATGGTGGAGGCGCCGGTATAGCCGCAGCTTCTTCGACGATCCATCATAAGTTCGCAGGAAAAGAAAAAGGCGGGAAATAATGGATTGTTTGTTAACCGTTATTTGCGCAATCTTCTTCTTGTTTCTAATACCGGTCGTATTGGCAAACGCGTAATAAATCATCGGACGCAGAAAATGCGAGTAACACATAACAACGTTTGTCGCGTCGTTATCCCCCGTCGTTCCTCCGTTCGATTTCCGCTTTTTCGGTTCCAATTTTTACGTCGTTTCCTGTGCGTCGCATTCGGCCATCGTTTCCCTACGCAATTTGCTCATTCTTAACGGCGACGGCGGCAAACTTTCCATCATTAATTCCACGTTAATCTGCTATTGAAGGAACATTTCTGCCACGACGAGAAAGAGAGTATCGGTTTTGTTTCATAAACTTTTGCTAAATAAATGTTTATTTAAATTTTTAATTTAAATTTGATTAAAAAAAAAAAAAGAAGAGAGAGAGAGAGAGAGAGAGAGTATGGAAATGTATCCGAACACGCGAAAAGAATTAATTACATTTAATGTCAATTAGTCTAATTAATTAAATGCGAAAGTTTTAAATTAATCAGAATCGACGAAAAGGAAAAAAGCAGCGTCGCCAACTTTTCGTCGATCACGATTAGCAAACCGGAATGGAAGAGAGAGAGAGAGAGAGAGAGAGAGAGTTGGGGGCTTAACGAAGTTTTTTTCTGTCACACGCGAGGGGCAGATTTAAACGTCCCGTCAAATTGGAAAACCCAACAACAAATTGTCGGTTTCAAATGTTTAAAAACTTTTTGTGGCATGAAATAACAAGTGCCACGCCCAAATGCAGCATGAATTATCTTAGAGTTAATGACGTGGAAACTTGAATTTTAGCAATATGATTCTGGGTAATACAACTTTTAATGGAAAGTCTAAAGCATATCTGTGCCTTATAACAGAGGAAATCGATTGGACCAAAGAAAATAATATCGAAGCTTCGTTCTATGCTATTAATGCTCCAAGGGAAAGGCATTCAATGCCAATTCGATTGGCATTCAAAGCGTACAAGTTCAAGTTAATTAACTTATGCCTTGATAAATCGATTGGACCAAAGAAAATAATATCGAAGCTTAATTCTATGCTCTTAATGCTCCAAGGGAAAGGCATTCAATGCCAATTCGATTGGCATGCAAAGTCTTCAAGTTCAACTTAATTAACTTATGCGTCGGTAACTTAGCTTCAATTGTTTATTCTAACAATTTCATGCTCTTCGATTTTTTTCCTTTCTCCAAACCGGAACATTTGTCCTAAATCCAAGAGGGCGATTTCATTTTGCCGATTACTCCTCGTAATTTTTTAGTCGGCACTAACCGACGGACAAACAGCAACGAGATAAAGGGCCGAGAAGAAAGAACAACGAAAGGGCAACGAGGCAAAGAATCACGTGATTCCTACAAGGAAAATGATTTCCATCGAGCGCATTCGAGCGTATCCACGTGTGCAATACGACCGGGGCGCAAATCTTCTCCACTCGATCCCGCTCGCACTGCGAAGGCGAACGTTTCCCCGCCCTTGGTTCCTCTTCTTCGCGGCGATGTACAATGGATTTAACTGGAGATTCCCTCTTTTGTATAACCGGTCCGTTGTTCAAGGCAACGTTATTAACGACGCTCTTACCTCGGATTCGACCGTCGTTTCGTTACACGTCATCGCCGTCGTCGCATCCCGCTTACGGCGGCCTCTTGAATAGAAATTTATACGGCCTTTTCGCTCACCACCTGCCATCAACATTCAACGTTAATCGATGCGAGTTTATTACCGATACAAGGGTAATTATCGGGCAAAGAATAACGAAGAACGAACGGAGCGAATCAATCGATCAATCGGGGGGCGCGATTGGTAAAGTTTCTTGTGATTGATACTTTTATTAGTCCATCGGATGACGCGTGAAAGAAAGAGAGGAAAAAAGGGCGATTAATATCCATTTCATTTGTTTAGAAAAGGCAGCCAAATTAACTTCTTCCTCATCAGCATCATCATTATAATTAATGCCACTTCTTCGTTCGTTTCAGGACGAGAGGGAGAGGGAGGGAAGGACATGTGACCGTTTTTGAAATGAAGATCGATTACGTCGTTCGCAAGAACGAGATCAAAAAAAAAATTACAAGAAGAAAGTACGGCGACGAAACTTCTTCCACCATATCCAAATGATACAACAAGAGACATCGGAAACTTAACGAACTTTACCAAACTAATTAAGAGAGCGAGCTTGCTGCTGCTGCTGCTGGTGTTGCGCCGTTGACCTCTTGAGAGTTTCCCTTTAGCCGTATGATAAAGTGAGCGAAAGACCAGCGGCGTCGATGATAAAGCGAGCCCAAAGACGGGGAGGAGAGCGAGACGGGTCCAACGTTATCTAATAGTAATGGGAGGAGGGACCGTGAAGATAAAGGGATTTTGGTGCGGGTTGCGAGTGGAATTGTTGCAATAAGATGGGAACGTGCGAAAAGGAAAACTGGAAAACTGCGGCCGAGAGACTTTATTCGTGTTCGCTCCTCTGTTCCTATTACGTCTTTATTATTCCAATTAATTTTTCGGCGAAGCTCGCCAGATGGATGATTGCATAAATTAGATGGTTTATTAATAATTCAAAATGGATGGGGGGGGGGGGGGGGGCGACGAAGGAGGATTCGGAAAGAGACGGCGGCGACGAAAGAATGGGGGAGAAGGTTAATTATAACAGTAACAACAACAAGCTTAATGTTGGAAGAGGCGAAAGAGAAACTTTCGTCTGGACGGGGCTTTTTGATTAGATGGTAATGAATTCCGTCGAAAGTATAACGTTATTAATTCAAAACTTGCGCCCTCCGAGCGCTCCGCTACCATTTGTTTATTTATTTTTTTTAGTTCGGCGAGTTTCTCTCGAGCCAACCTTTTGACGCAATAATTCTCTTTGAAAAAGGGCAACAACTACGACGTACTTCATATCGAAAAAAACATTAAATAAAATAAATCGGAATGCAAGGTTTCGTCTCTTTTCTTTGCCATCCATTTAGTCATTACGAATCCAGTAGATTTCCTCCTTAGCAAAATTTACCAAAGTTATCGTTGGATCGGATCACGCGAATTTTCAAAAAACCCTTTGCGTATCGTTTGTATTTTAATTTGAATCCTTTCATTTTAATTGTAAATTATAGTTACGATCAAGTATAACTTTCGGTTAAACGACCCAAAAGAAAAGTTAAATTATTCGTGGTGGTAACTCGTAAATAAGAAATATTTAATTAATTTTTTAACAATCAATTATCGCGCCTTCCCTCTCCCTCATCAACCCACCCTTCTTCGGCTAACTTCACGTTATGCAACACACTCTTCACGCCGTACGTTAGTTCTCGCGAGGCACGGTTGGTGTCGCCCTCTTTGCAAGAAAATTTTGCTGTGTAGTTGCGTTTGAATTGTTCGTTCATTTTAAATTAAAATTAATCAAAGTTATTTAGTGCGACTTGTGTATTCTTTACAACAAATCGGTAAGTTTAATTAACTGGCCATAGTTTGTTGTAAATTTCGTAATGCGGGCCTTTTTTTCGTGAAATTTTCCTCGTCGCAATAAGCCTACTAGACGATGTTCATTTGTTTCTGTTTATGTAAATCCTCCATGTTCCAATAGCTTCTTGTTGGTATTTATATTTTTATTGAAAAATGTACTTGTCAAGATGATGGTAACTTATCGTTAATTCTTATTAATAATTTAAACTTGAACGAGCGTTTGCATTCACAGTGAAGTAATAATAAAGTACGCAATAATTTAATTAAGTTTAAAACATCACTAATTAATATTTCTCGATGTATCCTTAATAATGCTTAATAAATTGCTTTACTTTTAGGTAAAAGTGGTCGGAAACTCGTAAAGGCGATAAGAACCTGCTAGTGACTTGAGAGATATAATAAGGCATTTACTGGAAGAAGGAAGTCTACCATGTATTGTATCGCCCCAACTGATAACATTTTCACGAATGTATAGGTTTCTCAATGCTTTCATTATTCCTCTAACACTTATTCCACTTATAACAATTTCTTTTTCAGATCCATTGCAAAGTGGAATCGATTCGCTAACATTAACTCCCAGCTATATCAGGAAAAGAGAATGGGAATGGATTTCGCAAAACGGTTCTATAAAGATTGTCCCCCAGATTTTCAACAGAAAATTGCATTGTTTGCAATGCCATCTTTATAGATGGTAAACTGCTATTTCTATTACCACTAGCAGCACTTTCTTAATGTAGATTTTACTTCCGTTTTAGGCTCGTTTGCTTGTGAGGCAATGTTCATGCACTTTTAATGAACGCAATCGTAGAGAGGAAAGCAAATGAATTCTTGCTGGTAGATTCATTTTAACTTCTTTAACATTAACGTCCTCATCGCGAAATGAGAACTATTCGGTTAAAGTGAGTTTAAGTGGCAGTGATTGGGAAGATTAGCAGCAAAGCACCTGTACATTTGGTGGTAATTACTTGTAATTTCGTAATTTCGATTCTGTGTTAATTAATGCATTGTTCTTTGTTTCAGCTGGAAGTGATTTGTGTTAGTGTGTGAGGTGGAAGAGTGATGGACAAAGAAGCTGACGGTGGATGCTGTTGATGGTGGCAGGATGGCGGTCGTCGGGCGAAAGGCGTTTGATAAATAGGTAAGCGACTTTAACAGTTGCATTTAATTTGATAATGCCAATAATGTCTTCATTTTTTAGGTAGGTCCGATGAACGTGCGGGGCAGCAGCTCAAGGTAAGAAGTTTAAACCTCTTCAACGTCTTTCCACCCCGACGGAGGCGCTTCCGTGTTCGGTGACGATGATGGTACATTTGCGACAACTTTCCCGCAGAAAACTCGGCAAAGTTTTTAATCAAACGAGGACGTCGATTCAATTCCATTCGGTTCTCTTCGATGCGCTTCCATGCAACTTTTTGCGTTCGTTTCTCGTTTTAGATGTTTTCTCTTTTTAATGCAATGCAAGTTAGTGGTGGTACCACGGACGAAGATGATCGTCTTGCTCGAATTCTTTATCGTTGGTCGCCGATTCTCTTTGTTTGTTTCTTCGCTTCCCCGTAATGAAACTTCCTGGATGACGTTATTATCGAGTTATCCCCCCCCCCCCCCGTTCGCTCGCTCCTTTCAACCCCGTCGTATTCTAATAATAATTCTTCATCGACAAAACGCGACCTGATTTAGCGCCGCGGAGATAAACGTCATCTTCGTCTTGTATCCAATTAATCTAATCCTAAGACGCGAAACTCTTTGTGTTCTTTTATTTTCCCTCTCGTTCTTGCCGGCGAGATTTAACAAGTTCCCCGCCACGAGTTTTTCGCGAATCCTATTCGTTTTGGCGTCGCTTTGTTTGAAGCAAATAATGAGAGAAGAAAAAAAAAACGGAAGAAGGAACGCAGCGGAAACAATTCTTTTAATCTTCTACCATTATCGTTCGGCATCATCGTCGTCTGCGCTCAAGTAAAAGGGGTTCTTAAAGATTTATATCAATATTTGAGGGATTTTCCGTTTTATTTTCATTTAATATACCCCCCCGTTAGAGTGCTCCATCTCGCTTTAATTATGTAATGTGAGGGTCCCTTTGAACGGCGTAAATAATTAAGTTCGAAAAGAATTGTTAAAGGGGCTGCGCTAATCAACGGCCCTAATTTACAAAGATCGAGGGGCAGCCCGGAATGGGGGGGACGCTTTCTGATATCCGCTTTGCAGCAGAAAAGGTTTATTTCTCTTAATTTCTTGTTTAAGGTGAATAAGGTCGCCCCATGTTTCTTTTTCTTCTTCTTTTTAGCTAGAAATCCCGATCTATTTGCTTTCGCAATTAAATCCGCTATCAAATTAACTAGCGCTTAATTAATAGAAGAAAGGAAAGTTTGTTTGCGAAAATTTCAAACGGTTTTGTAGCCCCTTTAGAAAAGGGGCCCTCTTTTAAGTTTCGTCCGTTAATAACGAACTCTAATCTTATCACGTGCGATTGTCGGTTGTCTTTAGGGCGAATCCCTGCAAATAAATCATTATTAAATTATCATCGTGTGGAAATCGATGATTTTCGGTTGCGAAACCGTTTTGCGATTTAACCGGCTCGAAATCCACTTCGAAAACGCAAACGTTGGGAATTTGTTGGTTTTTAATCCAGAAAAACTAACTCCCATATATATATATATAAAAAAAAGGGAATGAAAAAGCAAAAACGAATCCCCGTATATGTAAATGAACGATTCGCGTTTCATTTAAGACTCTCGTGCTGCTGTTGTTGTTCTTGTTGCTGGTTTCGCGTAACGAGAGAACCATGTTTCATGCAAAATTATTTAAATAAATATAATTCTCTTTAAATTATAACTCTCATCCAATTTTTGTTTTACCATTATTTTCTACTGGATCCTGGCATCATCATCATCAGTATCGCCCAACTCGCCGCCCGATTCTTTTATTTACGCTCGTTGTTTCTTCTCTGCACTTCTACTCGTCGTTTTTGTTTTTGCTTTCCTTTTTGGCGGTCGGATTTCGAATAACAAAAATAATACTGAAACTGAAAACAGAATAGGAAACATAAAAACCAGTTAAGCTACTGCTGCTGCTGGTATGTAAAGTAGGTATTGGATGATGAAGGAGATTTCTGCAATTTTCCCTTTTTTTTGTTGTTGCTGTTGTTGTTGTTGTTATGCAGTTTCCATTTTTCATCCATTCTAATACGCAATAATGGTGGCACGAAAATGTTTGGTTAAAATAGAGGCAAATGGCTTTAAAGCGGAGGAAAGGAGAAAGAGAAAATTGGATGGACTGGGTTAGGAATTGCAATTCGCTACATCCTCGTATAATTCTATAAACCGACTCTGAATGATAATGGTTTTATTTGAAAAGACTTTGACAGTGATTTCCCCAAATTTCAAATCAATCCAATCTGATTCCTGTTTCTTCTCATAATAATATTATGTCATACAGTTGTGCCAAACCCTTGCTCAAAGGTCTTGCTAGGAATGCCCGAATGTTGATCCAAATTTCCTCAAAGTAATGCTTCACCATTCACTTCGTTGGATCATCGGATTATGAAGCGTTTCAATTAAAGGCAGCTATCTCAAATTCAGCTCAAATCGTTTTCCTGCCAAATGTCATTTACCACCAATTTGCCCCATTGGCATAAAAGCGTTCTTCGGCAATTCATTACTATTTGATAAGTCGTCCGGTGGGATAGAAAGACGGGAAAAGAGAGTGAAAGAACTCTGAAGATTGTCGACAATGAAAGATTCGATTCGACCTGTCCAATCAAGTATAATTCGATTTCGGGCTCTCCTCTCGCCGGCATCCGCACTAACAATGGCGCCGCTGACGGTCCACATATCGATGATAATAAAAGCCCTCGTTCGTTATCGTCGGACACCTTCTGATATTTTTGTCGATGGAGCACGGAAGGAGGAACGAATGCGCGAAAAAGACAACAAAGTCGAGATTGATTTCCACCGCCGATTTTGCAATCGAATCGCTTCCCTCTCGGTCACCAATTTGCCCACGTTTCCAGTGCTTTTCGAAAAGCGGAAAGGGGTCAATCCTTTCATAAAAAAAAGCAAAAAAAAAATGCTGGCCATCTCATTTTTCTCCCACGTCCATTCAATTGTAATAACGCAAAATTATTCGTTGCCTTCCTCTACTCATTCCCTCTCTTTCGCAACGTGCTTAAATCTATGTGCATAGTAATACGTGCCGCAATCGGAGTTTCGCAATATTCGCGTCATTAACCGCACCCACTTTAATTACTTTTCCCGAACAAATACTATCAAGCGACGAGCGTCAGGGAAAGAAACTTCGAATTACTAATCTCGACACACGTTTAAGACAAAGGAATCGGTCGGAATCCGAAGAGGATCGTCGAGGAAAAGTAAATTGCGAAAAGAGTAAGAGGAGGAATGGCCGGATAGGGAACGTGGATGGATTCTATTGCGAAAATGAGGATGGAATTGAAACGAAAAACAATGAGACTAACTGTTAATATAAACCGCCGCCACGCAACAAAGAGGGGAAAAACATCGAGGCAAAGAAAATGAAAAGCGGAGGAAACTAGCGAAAAGAAAAATGCGGAAAATTCAAGGAAGGGACGGAGAATTACAAGAAATGTGGCGGAGAGTGAAACAACACGGGGCTGGGAATTATTATAGTTATTTTCTTAGACTCCCAAGGAAGCAAAGACTTTGTGCTCGACGTTTAGTCTGTTTGCCCGCTCAAAAGGGAGGAGGAAGAAGAAAAACGGAAGAAAGTCGAAGAGATAGTTTCTCGATGGTACTTGATTTTTATTAGTTTCTTCTTCGCCGCCGCCGCCGTCCGTCTTTTCACACTTTCGCACGCAGTTCAAGTGGTTTCGATTCTCGATCGTATCCCGAACCCGTTAATTAATCATTTTACTCGAGCCATTTCAATGGCACTCGAGCGGCGATCATCTGTAGATTAATTGATAGGAAAAATTGATTCTTTCTTTGTCGAAAGCGTTTGCACGAACGACGAGCGAAACGTTAAAGGAGCCTTTCGAATTGTGTTAGCTTTCATTTAATTGTTTTTTTTTCGCTAAAAAAAAACGCTATTGTAAAAATTTTCGCAAAACGTTTACACGTTGTTTGTTATTATTTATTTCGTTTTTCCCCTTTGTTCTGTTTTACATCGATTTCCATTCCACGTTCATTGGATTTGCTTTTTAGGCTGCATGTAAAAGCGCGCAAAAAAAAGCTGCCAATTGTAGCGATACCAATTTAAATATTTCACAGAGAACGATCACAAACGTTTCCATCTGCTATTATTATCATCATCGCCGTTATCATCATCATCATTGTTATTATTCAGATACGCATTAATAACGCAAATCTGGCGTTGCACTGCGGAACGTGCAAAAAGGGATGAAAAAACCCCCAACGTACCGGGCAAAATGATATTAATAATAGTATCAGCACGCAATTGCGTTCGGACGATAAAAGATATTTTTTTATTGCCGTTGTCGAGAGCGGATCCGTTTCGACGATTTCACTCGTTACACTTTGATAATTTTTCGGTCAATTAAACGATTAGCAAAACCGTTATTCTTTTTTTTTTCGCCAGCCTAACAATTAATGAATCCCGAAATCAATTTCTTTCCCCAAAAACGATTCATGAATCAACGAATAGAATGTGGCAACCACTTTGCGAATCTTTTTCATTTGTTACATAATAAAAGCGAGTCGTAAATTTCGAAACGTTTCGCCAAAATAACGCCAAATAAATACTTCCCCGTAACCTAGAAGTATATGTATGTGCAACAAATACTGATAATAATAGAACACGTTGCCCGATGTGTGTAAGGGTGAAATGGTAGAAAATAACACGTCATTGGATTTACGCCCTTATGCTTTTACGAAACTATCCAAATTTGACGGCTAACAGACAGCTTAGCGAGCGTAAATACGCCGAGCCGCAGAAGATGAGGCTCACGGCGAGAGGGAGAAAGAGGGCGAAAGCCGGAGCGAGCGAGAACGATATAATGGCGCAACGGTATTATTCGTGTTGCTGGTTGTTAACATTTATAAAAGACATGACACTAGTTTTCGGTTTCATTTAATTTTCATATCAGCGGCAAGCATCGATTTGAATGAATAAATAAGCGATTCGGCAAAGGAGAGCGTTTTTTTTTTTTGGGGTGGAAATGACTGCAGTTACAGTAGAGTCAAGCTATTTGGGCGCACTTCAAAACTATGAATGTTCATGGCAATCTGTGTATGAAAGTTAACGTTGCAGTTCCCAATCGGCAAAAGGCTTCTCTCAAATGTCTCCTGGTTGGCAAAAATCAGGTGTTAAAAAATGTGTGCACTAACGCGTCTACCTCTACTGTATTTATCGTTGACTTTCTCATTCCGTGCAACTTCGTTCCGATTCTTAACAAGTTGGTAATTGTGTTCGGGAAAAAGTGAAGATACGACGTAACGTAAGAAGCGTTCGGATTTGATGGAGGCTATGGAATGTTTTTAGTTCTCGAAGAACGCAAGAAAGAGGGAAACAAATAAAAACTAAAGCGTTGCTACTGTCTGCGAACGCCGATGGAAAGTGCTTTAGAATTTTCTCCATCCTCCATCTTCTTCTTCATATTTCTTCATCATATTTCTTTTCTCCTGCACCACGATCAAGAATATTTTACGACCTTTTTATGGCGAGACAGTAAAAGCTATTCTTTATGTTATGGCTAACGATATTTCGCCTTTTTTTTTCGCCTCTCTCTCTTTTCGTATTTCTTACTTTGATTCCATCGCTCCCCCGCAAGAAGCCGAGGAAAAAAATGGCAATTTCTTTATATATTTTTCTACCTATAGCAACAATAATAATGGTAGAAAATACAAGAGCGTGGATGTATTTTTTGGAACCGATAAAGAGACCTTTAGTTTACAAAGAGGCAGAAATTGCGAATTTCGAAAATACGTCCAGCAGTTTTTTGCAAACTGAATCAGTGCGTTATCGTGATCGAAACAGACGTACCAATAGAGCGTTAAATTGGGCCCCAAAATGGAACTAAAACGAAACTGCATTTCGACTTCGCTAATAACGACGATAATGAGTTCCCATTTAATTTTTCTTTTTCATTCGTTTCCAGCCGATTATCTGAGCGATTAATTCGATTAATAATTGTTTAAATGCGAATTTTATATTGAAATGCGTTCATTTTTTTTGCAGAATTTTTTCCAACCCCCAGATTTTTCGGGCCGATCTCATCCCTCATTATCCCGTGCAGTTTTGTGTAAACATTTTCTGTTGACTTGGTGGTAATGATGGTGAAAATAATAATTCCGCCCCCTCGTCGCCCCGCGGCCTCTCATTTATTAGTTTCTATTTGGTCTTTTTGCATTTTGGGTCGTCCGACAAAATTTTTTTGTTTGTCTGTTTAATAATTAAACTAACCCCCGAAACTCGCTGGTTGGTCTACATTATTTTAACTTTTTTCCCCGTGTTTCCCTCGTTTGAATTTCATAAATTTATGCATGCATGCGTGACCAATTTTAACAGCAATAATAATAATAATAATTGAATAATATTTTTTAATTCGTTTAAAGCCACAATGCAAAAACTAATTATTTATACTGTTTTTTGCCATTCTTGTTTCTGCACCAAAATAATTATCGTTCGATTTATCCCTCTCCCTCTCTCTCTCTCCCTGACTATGTTTTTTTCATATTAATCAGTAATTTAATGATCGATACGTTGAATAATAAAACGGGTAATCGCAAAATTAGGCGAGATGCATGGATTAATTTAACGGAATTACGATTTTTTTGGCGAAAATTTATTTGCTTCGTTTTAATCGAATTTATTAATTAACAACAGGAGCAAGTACCAACCCAAAAAGAATCGAAAAGAGCGATAACGGTCCTATAATCATTACGATTTTTCGCTAATTTACTAACGGTGAGCGTAATTTATTGTCCTTTCATTAATTAACACCCGCCAAATTGCAATCTAATCACTTTCTTCTACGACTAATTAAATTAATCACTCGATTTAACGGACGAAATTACTTCGCTTTAAGGTTAAGGTTTCACGAGATTTAAATTTCTTTTTGTGATACATTTGCTGAAAAATTATAAGAACAAGAATAATCACGGTAAAAAACTGCTTAAAATCAAATTTGGTGGATGCGCCGGGCGATTTCTCAATTATAATTTTCCCTGCCGGCGCCAATTCGACTATTTCCGGAACGTTGCGGGGAGCCATTCACGAATTGCGTGCAAACTATTTCATATTAAAAACGAGGAGAAATGTTAAATTTTAATGCCAGTCATGTGGCCATTATTATTACGATTATTAATATCGATCATCCGCAAGAAGGACACGCACCCCTTGATATACGAGACACTGCACGCAGTTTAATATTGAATAATCTACCCTTAGGGTTTTTCTAGGGCGAGATGTAATCGGAAAATAGGGTTGACTATTAGAAATATTATTATTGTTCATTGAGGTAGGGGTCATCGTGGGGGTGAAAGTGGCTATTCTTTTTCCGCAAAAGAACAGAAGCGACTAATTATTAGTGCAAAAATAATTATAATTGGATAATAGGAATAAAAGGGTGTGCACAACGAAAAGAAAAAACGAGGAAAAGCGTACGAACTCCTGGTTTTGCATAAAATTAAATTAAACTTGCGAAATGCACCAAAAGGAAAAGGAAAGAAGCGAAATTCATTATAAAAAAGTTGGATGGCAACAGTAATAATAATAATAAATAGGATTTGACTTTTAATTCCTCTTCTGTTGTTGCTAGTTTCGCATGCCACTTTTAGTTGCTGATGATTAAAGTATGGTGCACATTAGCAATCATCTCGCTCGCTCTTCAATTGCTTTCTCCTCTTGCTCCCTTTACATTTGCCATTGTTTATCTCTTTACTAGGGCAGGGTGGCATAAAATGGCGTAAAGGGCAATGTACAATAATAAGGGCCTAATGGAAATGTATGAAAAATATAATGTAAAAAGCGGTATAACAAAATAATTAACAATCCATGTCGTTTGCCTGCGGTGGCGGAGTAATAAATTTAACCCTCACGT
The DNA here is from genome assembly GCA_963695495.1 of Hololepta plana. Classification (NCBI taxonomy): domain Eukaryota; kingdom Metazoa; phylum Arthropoda; class Insecta; order Coleoptera; family Histeridae; genus Hololepta; species Hololepta plana. The sequence goes on from OY968836.1 coordinate 11,399,057, forward strand.
ACACATAAATAAACCACCGTCACGTTTATACATAAATATATATAACTAATATGTGAGACTGGAAGATGGCCCCACGCATGGCAAGCTAACGGCGACAAGAGGAAGAAGAGGAAGAAGCGAGCAAAGAAAATAGCGGTAGCAGCGTTATTAATGGATTATACAGAGCTACCGGGTGTTGGTAGAGTTCTATTCATTATTATCTCCATATATTTTTATTTCTGCACGTTGAATTATAACGAGCCACGATGGGGTGGTTAGTTGTGGCGATGAGTCATATTATCTACCCACTCCTCACACATGGAATAAGTTCATCCCCTATCATACTCTTTCATTTTCTTTACGAGTTATCACCAGTTTAGCAACAACAAAAGGCGATCAGATCGAATCAAATGCGTGAAAATAAATGCGAAAAGTGTAGCTTCCAGTGGATGGTATTTTCAAATTTCTCTTTTTCGGCTTTTCATAAAAACATTTGCTTTCGTGCTGGCATTTCTCCTATAATAGTTTCATAAATAAATAATCATCCCTCAACTTTTTTTGTTTTGGTTGGAGTATATCATTAAAGCGCTTACATTTTCTCGTACTTTTTGGTTGGCTAGTTATCGTCGCTGTTGCTGTTGTTGTATAGGGTTGTTTTTAGATTTATTTAGTCGGTATTCGGGTGATTAAACAGAAGCAAAAGGACAGATGAAAAAACGACGAAAAACTGGTATCATTAAATTAAATTAAAGTTTGCAAAAAAGAGAAGAAGAAGTGGAGAGTCATCCAGGCAAAGTTCAAGGATTTATGTTTCACCCCGTTTGGTTTTCGTTTCTTTTTTGGACAGCACATACTCTAAGGGGCGAAAAATTCGTGCGAAAATAAAAACCAGACACATTCATACGCGCGCAAATAGTTGCGACTCGTTTTATTATAGTATAGGTACACCATCGAGAGGTGCAAAAAGAAAAACTGAAATGCGAATAAAACGAAGCCAAATAAATTTGGATAAACCGGCGATGTGAAGGCACGAAACAACACAGAGAGAGGAGAGAGAGAGATGTTTAGCAATAATAAATGCGGCTCCGTTTCTTAATTTACCACTGTGTGGTTTTATTAAAATTTCGCCATAAATAAATTGCAAGAAGTGTGAAAAAAAGCGAAGAAAAAAATTGTTAATATTTGCCAACACGAAGACTCGTTTACTTCAACTCCAGTCTAGGAAAATAAACATCGAAAAGATCCAAGAGAGATATTATTTGCAGTTGAGCGAAAACACCTACATAAACAAACTCGTCTGGATGAAGTTGAAATTTATTTTCGCTTTGTTTAATTTTTCATCTCGATCTCGTGCGCAACGAAAGAGGAATCAAAGTTGGAAACAAAAATTAATTATCCACTTCTCGATTGATTTGCATAAAATCCAAATAACAATAATAATAAATCTTCGCTCTCGATTCGCAAGAGTTGAAGGCAAGTGGACAATAAGGGGTATATAAATGGAAGCCTCTTACAAAGAAGTAAGAAAAATGTTTGTGTGATGGAGAATGACGACCAACTAGAAAACTAGGTAAAAGTCACGAGTTTGAAACATTTATATAAACTTGGAGGAGGTCAGTGCAGAAATATGGCGGCCCTTGGTCTTCTTTTGGCTTGCTTTTTGGTAAACAGAAGAAGTGGAGGAGGACGTGAAATATTTTATAAAGTCCGAAGAAGCAAAAGGAGAAGAACGGCCCAAAGAAAAGGATATTGATGATACTTTCAGATTAATTCTTTAGTTTAATATTAAAGTCTGGCCCCGTTACGGTTTCTCTCTTTTTTTTTCCGCTCGTTTCCTCTCCTAGGTTTAGAGAAAATAAACTCATTTTTTATTAAACTTAAATTGCCCTTCTTTTCCGATTTGGCGAGCAGAAACGAAAACAAGCCAAAACAACCAACTTTTGATCGTCGATCCAGAGGAATCGATTAGAAAGCGATCGAAACATTAATTCACTTGTTAATTACATGCAAATTGCAATAATCCTTGGCTCCTCGCTGGAAGACGCGCAAATCTCTATAAAAGCTCGATTTTCCTTTTGCGGACAAGAAAAGTGGTGCCATTTGCGCGTTTTGAACCGTTAAAAATTCAACAGAAGAGTGTTTTGTTTGCAAATAAGAAATGTAGGGCGAATCGCTTAGATTTACCACGGTAACCCTCGAAGGCCGGCCGGCAGTTTCTCCGTGTGGCGGCGCGAGTAAATTTTCATATCGTGTGCAAAGTCTTTATTAAATTTTCATTGCGTTTCGAGACACCACTTGCCATAGGAGCGGCGTCTCTCATTTATTTATTTCAATTTGCGCACGCGGATTTGTTTTACCGGAACTGCACGAATTGTTATTTCAGCTATAAATTCGCAACGATTTTCCCACCAATTTGCACGAGTCCTCTTTTTCCCGAATGCGATCACGTTTCGTTTGAAGTCAAGTTGATAATTATCAATTGAATAAATCAACATGTCTCATGCTTAGAGACAATTCTCCGTCAAAGTCGCCAATTTGGCTAAAAAAATTGCATTCTTGGTGTGAACAGTCGAAAACGCCCCAACAACTTCATACTTAATCACGTACACCACCATGACAAACCGACTTTGCTCAAGAGTTGGTGGAAATTTATTAATTAAAAGCATGCAGCGCGATAAGGTTGAAAATCACATTTCTGCGTCGCTTTTGTGTATCAAATTATCGCTCATTAATTATACCGACGTGTCGCGTTCAATGCATTCGCTCACCGAAACTTTCTATTCGATCATTTCTTTCCGCTCGCAATCAATTATTATTATTATACTGTTGGCAACAGATAATTTCGGGCGACGTCTTCATGTCGTTATACATGGTGTTAAATAAATATGAATGGCACCCCCAGTATTTACGTATATATGCGTGTGTCTGTGTGTGTATATCATTTATAATGTGAGCATAGTGCGAACTCGTTCGTGTATTAAGCAAGACGATAAATTTTAATGACTTTCATTCCACAGGAATTAGATACAGCTGCAGATAGAAATTGTGCGAGGGAATGCGAGAGAAAACGGGGGGCCGACGACGAAAAAGGACGTGACAGAGAACGAAAATGAAGACGGAGCGAGTCGAATTATTAACGACGTCGATTAGTAACTTAAAAAAAAAATCAAAACAAAGCAATTTCGCAGCGCAAAAAGGAAAAGAATCGCAGACATAAAGCTGGTTTAGAATGTGCGAGAAATGGTGGATGCGCCGGGCGGGAAATTTGGTTTCCGTTTAAATGCTGACGCGGTGTCTTAATTTAATTAATGATTGAAGGGCAAAATTAATTCGTGACCTTGTTCGCTCGTATTAAACTTGAATTTTCCTAAATTTGGCCATCATCGATAATAACCGAAAACTATTGTGACAATCGTCGCGTTAATCGGAATCATCATAACAACAACAGCAATAACTTGAAGCTTAAGAGTGTCATATAGTAATAATAATAGTGTTCTATCATTATCACCATTATCATTGCACTGACGTTGGCGGCGGTTTTGCAAAGGGCGAACGAGCGAGATAGCGCAGGAAGGAAGTTGAGAGAAGAAGCCAATACAAGAAGTAACTGCGAAGTCTCGAGAGCGAACGTCTCCCGCATGGATACAAAAGCAATTTAATCTCCCTGTATGAGATACGAACTTCGGAGGACGGACATTAAAACGCTTAATAATACCAAACCGAACAATTGCTATCTTACTCTTTGGGGTTTTCTTTTCGGTTTGTCCTCCTTCTTTCGTCGATATCTGGTGGCGCAAAATAATTATTGTTAAGATGGCACGTTTCCGCTATCGCACGAATGCAATTAAATGCAACAGCACGTCCCCACGTCGATGCCGACTTTTATGTTACACGTTGCTGGTCGGTAAGCGACCACGCACGAATGCAATTAAATGCAACAGCACGTCCCCACGTCGATGCCGACTTTTATGTTACACGTTGCTGGTCGGTAAGCGACCAATTAATGGGCGGACGAACTTTTCTCGATTGTTTAATAGAATTTTTGGCACGTGTAATCATCGATGGGAAGTTTCTGCGGGGAAGTCCCACTTCTTTTTCCCCATTTCACTTTCCGCTTTCTTCGTGTTCTGCCTCGCCTGCTTTTGGCAATTTCCCCCCGTCTCGCTTACTCGCCGCTTTTCTTTTTTGCAACCAAAATTAAGTCATTAATTTACGTCAAACTTTATCTCTCTGACACTTTCGCTTTAACAAATTGTACGTAATCGTTTAATCTCTTGTTGTTGCTAGTAAATTTCTTTCTCTCACTCCCTCTTTCCCTCGCTCTCTCTCTTTCTCTCTCTGTATGTGTCGTTTCTCATCCAGCATAGAACAAACAAAACGTACGGAAAAATAATAAAAGAGGCGAAAATATTGAATGAATTAAAAACGCGTCGGATCGGAAAATGTATGGCGAAAATATGGGGAAAATGTGGAGTTTTTTGCCTTGATCCTTCATAATTTTTGCTGGGCAGATTTGCAACCCGCGCGAAAATTTATATACACAGAAAAAAGGGGAGTGGTTTAATAAGTAACAGGCTGTATAACATCTTTTTATTAAACGGCGAGATTAATGAATCGTTCGACAACATTTTCCCATGTTTGAGTGTTTATTGTAAAATAGCGGCGGCCCTTTTTTGTTGGTCGCATTCACGAAAAATGTTGGGGATTTTCAGTAATTTTTTTAAAAGTTCGCAATTAGTTGATTCTTAATTTTAATTCGTAAACTCAGTTAAAAACGATTAAAATCTGATATGGGGATAGTAATAAATTACTTGCTAAACAGCCCGAACGATTAGACTGGGAAATATTTACTTGTCCCTTTAAGATATTACAAAAGAAAAATTGGTTTGCAACCGAGTGTACATGTATAACGTCTTCGCCCAGACGAATCTAATCCCATACAACTGAGTAAATTCCGTACGTTTACATGGTACAAGAATAAGAATCATCATCATCATTTCTCTGTTGTTTATCTGCTAGACATTTTATAATGTTATACATTTCTCTCTGTTTGTTTGTTCGTTTGCGTGTAACGGAATGTTATTCAACTCTTCAGCAACTTATGCTCTAGTTAAAATGCCATACTGCGGAAATCTGTCACGTTTATATGTATAATAGAGTTTGCGGTTTGCTAATTTCGTATGTTTTACTACGAGGCGACGTAATTGCATTTTGTTGTCGCTGAACCATCAGAATACGGAATTTATGCCCCGAAGAAGAAAGTGACGGCGTTCGGTCTTGGTCTACTCGCCAAAACCGGATAGAGAAATTGGTTGTTATTGCGAAAACGTTTCCTCGACTGAAACATTTCTTCTCACTTACCGTTTGTTGCCGAATCAATCTCGTTCTAGAGGAAAAGAAATTGTTGCATGCGAAACTGGCACATCCGCCATTTCCGTTTATTAATTGATTGCCAAACTTAGCAGTTTTCTTTTAATAGAAATTAAAAAAAAATGTGCTAATTCTATTGTAAAATAAATAAGTGGAACAATAGAATCTGCAAACAATATTTAAATAAACTAATTGCGAATCCGGCGCATCCGCCATTTTCGGTGTTTTTTAAATTGCGAACTTCAAGGTGCTAAATTAAAATGAATCGGTATTTATCGAGGGTCGTGTGTTAATAACAAGTTTCTTAAACAACATTTTATAACAATAATAAATTTTGTGCTAATTCTATTGTAAAATAAAAAAATGGAACAATAGAATCTGCAAACAATCTTTTTATAAACTGATTGCGAAGCATAAAACCGGCGCATCCACCATTTTCCGTGTTTTTTAAATTGCGAACTTCAAGCTGCTAAATAAAAAAAATCGAATTTATCGAGGGTCGTGTATTAATAACAAGTTTCTTATATAACATTTAATAACAATAATACTTTTTGTGCTAATTCTATTGTAAAATAAAAAAAATGGAACAATAGAATCTGCAAACAATATTCAGATAAACTGATTGCGAAACATGAATCCGGCGCATCCACCATTTTCGGTATTTAATTAATTGCTAACTTTAAGGTGCTAAATTTAAGAATAACCTTTTTTTTTGGCGGGTTGTGTCTTAATAACAAGTTTCTTATACAATTTTCAATCACAATTTAATACATTTTTGTGCTAATTCTATTGTAAAATAAATAAATGGAACGATAGAATCTGCAAACAATATTTGGATAAACTGATTGCGAAGCATAAATCCGGCGTATCCACCATTTTCGGTATTTAATTAATTGCTAACTTTAAGGTGCTAAATTTAAGAATAACCTAATTTTTTTTTTGGCGGGTTGTGTCTTAATAACAAGTTTCTTATATAACATTTAATTACAATAATACTTTTTGTGCTAATTCTATTGTAGAATAAATATATGGAACGATAGAATCTGCAAATAATATTCAGATAAGCTGATTGCGAAACATGAATCCGGCGCATCCACCATTTCTTATATTTCAATACGTACATCAAACCAATATTGACCATGTTTGGGGAAAAATTCGATCATGAGCAATTGGACAATAGATTGAAAAACTGCCATTGCCAGAAATTGCAAAAAAGACGCAACTCTTTCCCTCATCTAATATACATTATATTAGCTAATTAATATGAAATTAATATGTTCTATCTCGATTTCATCTATTATGTATAGCACGTAACCGATGGGGTATTTTATGAACGTCGAAACAACATCATCATATCATCCACTTGATTCACGTGATTTTCTCATTAACAAATTAATTCTTCTCTCCATTCGAAATGTTAATTAATTTTCTTTTGTTAAATGGAGGAAATTGATAAAATGCTCATGAAATAAATTAATGCGATCGAGAGATTCGAAGTTAAACCCGGGTTTTGTACACTACGAATACGAACAATAGACACACACACACACACGTTTATAGGCATGTATATTGTATATGAACATTGTATATGGATGGAAATATTCAATTTTATTCGGTTTATTTGCACGCTTTTGGCACAGCTCTCTCTCTCTCTCTCTCTCTCTCTCTGTTGTTGCTGTTGTTAATACCAGCTCTTCGTGTTGTTGTTTTGTAAATGTACGTATATCAATACAAAGTGTTGATGTGTGTACTCGCTAAACGGTATCGTATTTGTATGGATTTTAATTCATACCGAAACACGCTCGTGTGTACACATGTAAAAGCGTTAGAGAATGACATTAACCGAGAGATCGAGAGAGATAGAGTCCGCATTGACCTCAGAGCTTTAGACCGGCTTTAAATGCGGCGGCCGTCCGATACACACGCGTTCTCTCTGTCCCTCTCGATATCAATTTTCCCTCCGACGGTGCAAACCGTAAAAGCGCCTTTAACCGGAGAATTCCAATGGACCGAACCGAACTCCTTTTTTCTTTTGGAGACGAAATTTCTCGCGCAAAAGTGTCGATAGAACGCAATTATTTAGGTTGGTACGTAAAGTAGGGATCAATAAATTAAACTGTATGATTTGCTTTCGGTTGTTAAACGAAATGATATTAAGAAGGGATTAAAATATTGAGTGAAAAACAAAAGGGAATGGGGTTATTATGTGAGCGTCTCCGGGGGTAGTTGTGCGAATTTACACGCGATACGACCGGAAATTGACCCGGAGAAAAAGAAACATAAACGAACAAGAAAGCGGGGGCAACCGAATGAGATGGCTAGTTCCATATAACTACGAGCGCCGTTTTGGAAATTGCTTGATTTACTTTCATTTGCATGTTAATTACTTTTATGGATTCGCTGCTTCCATCGCTTTCCCTCATTTTCCATCCTTTACCACGCTCTTCCACCCTTTTCCATCATCTGCTTCGTCTTGTTTCGTCGGCCACTTTTTTCTATTATCATTATTCTCGAATCGTTTAACTTTACCTTTAAATTGATAATTTTCTCTCTCTTTCTCTCGCCCGTGCTTTCCCTTTCGGTTCGTTATCCTTTTGATTTTTCCATCATCGTCCAATAATAATAAGAACGTAATCCTCTTAGCGTCAATTAAATAGAAAACGGCAGGCCAATATTCTCGCGCTAATCGCGAATAATTTAAACGCGATAAATTAATAATGTCGGAAATTTATGTAAAATCGAATTATTCCATTCGTTATTTGCAGAAAAAGCAATTTAGATTCGCTCCTTTCCTCCGTGTATTTTTTCATCATTCTTTTTTTCACATTCATTGCCAATTAATTGGCACCGAATGTAATTTACAATTGATTAAAGGGCGACCCCAATTTCCCACACCTTCATCCACCAACACAGATACATTTTTAATCGTGTTTCCACAATCTTCTCTATTATTTCCCTCTTGTCTGGTCGTACCATTAATAACACATTGTCGATAATAAGAATTAAACAGAATGGGAGGAAAACGAAGAATAAAAAAAAAGAGAGTAGAAGAGGAAAATTGTGACAAGGTGATACGTTGAATGGCGAGGGCGGCTTTCCCTAGCGTACGGAGAAAGGGGGATGAAGAGAGGAAAGTGGAGAAGAGGCGATAATATTAAAAAGGAGCAACTTCAACGTCCGGTCACTGACAAGAGACAAACGATGTTAAAGATTGATGATTACGTGTTGACGTTCAAATTGTACTGTGCAAAATAAATTAATAACGGTTCTTCTGCCTCTTTTTTGGTTCTTCGCTTCGTTGCCGCTCGCTCGTTCACTCGCTGTTTCGGTGCAAACGCTATTTACCAAACTATCTTCTGCCATTTTTACCTCCACTTCTTTCCGAGTCTTTCTTTTTTAACCATCGACGTAAACTACGGTTTAGAAGTTAAGGATTACACCGGAAGTTTCCAAAAAGAGGTATAGACGCTTTGGAAAACAAAAGAAGAACATTACGAGTCAAAGCTTTTTGAACGACTACCACCATGATTCATTGACCTCCCTGTGAAGCTTCTTAGTAAATGTTTAGAAAGAACTAAGAATTAAAAAAAAACAAATTAAACAAATGATCATGGAAGCATTTTTGGTCGACTATGAGCCTGCTCCAATTTTCCTTTGAAAGTTGTTAACAAAGTTTCACACCTACCCAACCAATTCGGAGCATTCCCATTTTGGGCTCTTATTTTTAACCGTCTCTGAGCATCATCATCGCTATCAAACATTTTCATCTCGTTCTTCCACTTAAACTGCGAACGCCGCAATATCGCCGACTCGTTTCGTACAGCAACAAGCAGCAACAGATTAACAAGAACTAGCCGAAAGTAGAAGAAGAAGAAGAACGGGGATTGTAATTAATTTGTCGGTCGACGGGGGTTGGTAAGTTTAGCAAACGACCCACGCAAAGAGGGGGGATTTACGTGGAAGAAGCTTGCAGAAATGGAAAAAGACGAAATAATCGCTGTCACATCTTCAACACACGCTTACACATTGTGTGTTGTTATTGTAATTAATTTTCGGCCGACACGACAATTTATTCGCACTCTCCCGTTTCTCGCATACAGTTTCCTTTTTCGCAGGTATTGTTAACGCGAATTAATTGCGAAAATTTCCTCCATGTCGCACGCCATTTCTTCTTGTTTCGCACATGTGTTTCAATTTTGCGGATGCGATGCAGTATTATGAAAGTGATAAGGGTTCGTTAAAGGGAAGAGGACAAACTAGACAAGCCAGAAGGAACAAAAAAGCTGGAAAGCGAGAGCGCATTCTTGAATGTTTTATAAGAACAACTGCAATAATAACAAGCGTAGAAATTGCAGACGAGTTGAGGTTAAAATTGTTTAAATTTGGTTGGAAATAAATTAAGGGCGCGCCTTAAAATTGCTAGAGCGGAATTCTTAGCGTAGTTTAGAAATCAAAGAAATAAGTTGCAAGATTCTGATTTTCAGTGCTTTAATAATTTCTTTCTTAGGTTTTTTTTTTCGAAAAAAACCTAAAAGGCTGTTAGTAATTTGAAATTGCTGACGCATGTAATAAATTCGGTAGAAATAAGTTTGCAATACAACTTGGAAGTAAAGAATTTTCATAAAGTCTTCGCTTTCCCTGATTTTTCACTCATCCTCTGTTTGAGCATTTAACGCGCAAAATCGTTTCAAAATGAAAAAAAGAAAAGCGCAAAATCATTTTAATACGAAAATGGTTGACTTCATTTCGATTTTGCGAGCGAAGTAGAGCTAATAAAAGGTATTCGACGTTATTAGCCCATTAGAGAGTTATGATGGCGTAAATCGCGACAAAAAGGAATTGTTCGCCGGATGAAAGGGGCAAACGGCAAGAGCAACCGAAAAAAGAAAGCGAGATTCGCAATGCACCAGTTGACTTAACAATTCGATTTTATAGTACATAAATCAAACGGTTGGGCCGCACACGCAGAAAGAGAGAGAGAGAGAGAGAGAGAAGGCAACACAATAATAACAAGCAGCCGAAAACATATTTATGCTCCCCACATTAAATCTATGTATATACAGAAATGGGGAGGAAATGGAAACGAAACCACGATGACGACGACGACGATAATGATAGAGGAAGAAATAAAGGAACAAGAGTTTTTGCGTGAGCGAGCGAGAAAAAGAGCGAACGACGAAGAGCCACCGTTTCGATGATGGCATATACGCGAGCGCGGTTCACCATTGTACAATGATGCTTAATGCGATTTAAATGCACACGTTTTGATTAACAACGACGACCGCGCTTGCGGCCATATCAAAGGGCGCCGAAAACTCGCCGAATAGCATATTAAAAAACGAAATATTGACGTGCAGACAAGAGGCAATGAGCTAAAATTAAACGCGTCCACTCACATATTCTAATTAAATACTTAGCAGTTGTTGTTGGAATCGTTAAAACTTAAAGTACAATGTTTGATCTGGTTCTGTTACGAGTTTTACTCAAACGTATTTACGACGTAACAAGTTTTGAAGTCTCGTGGAATTATTTTCGTTTTATGAAAACCAAAAGACAGAACGGGTATATAAATAAATGCTTGCCGGAACAAGAACCCAAACGCGGATTTCGTCCGAAGAACAACACAACGCGCCATAAATATTTCAAATTGGGGCGGTTCTAATGGAATCGCTCGCCAGTGTTCCGTTCGAGGGCTCGTTTATTTGGACGCGATTCCCGCGCGCGTTTCGCTCTATTCTCGACGCTCTTCGCCATCGATTGTCCATTACAACTGCAACGATACGCGACGGTTTTGCCCCCAATAGAGCAACGAAATGCCGCGGATAAATGACCAGGCGACCGCTAATTAAGACTGCGCGGTCCTCCGCCACTAAATAAAACCGACACCTGCCAATATTGCGTGGCGGTCGATTTCGTTTTGCTCCGGTGTCGGTTGCTGTTGCTGTTTTAGGATTTATATCCATTTTAAAACGGTCGAAAAACGAGAGAAATAAAAAAAAACGTGACGCCATAAATACTGATTGCAGACGCTCATTCGATTCCTCCGCAACGCCCGATCGCTATATACACGGTTTCCTGCTTATTCTATTATTTCGCGTTCATTTGCGGCCCCGTTTTTCCGCGTTGCTTTTCGTTCGTTTTGTTCCCGATTATTTTGGGTTTTTTTGCGTTGCAATATCTGATTACGATCCCGCGTTCATTATTAACACGCGGATTCGTAATAATCCGTGCAACACGTGAGGGAAGAATGATGGGAAATTCCCGAAGCGAAAAAAAAAAATTAAAACAAGCGAATCGCAGGTATCGATAATTGCAGATGATTGATTGTCGCGCACGTTTTATATTCTTCCCTCTGCAGCCAAATTGAAATTTATCGACCGCGCTTCCGCTTTCGATCGCGAAATTCTCGTCGAAAAAAAAAACAGCAACAGGGAACTCGATTACACGCCAATTTCCGAGCCGCTAAAACGATTTGAAATGGGAATAATCATCTTTACGTGGCGCATCCACCAAAAAAGCGTACTTTAAATATTCGCTCAAATCTTGCAGGCTTTTTGAACATGATGCGCACCTGTAAAAAGAAAAAGGAGAAAATGTTAAAAGTACTCGGTGGCGCTTATTTCTTATTTATTGCTGCCGCACGTTTAAAGTCATGGGCGATGATAACAACAGTTACAAGAAGAGAGCACGAAAGAAAAACGGGAATTTTGCAAAACCATCTGAGCCTCTTAACGTACTGCGGTAAAGACTTTTGAAGAAGTGGAGGTGTGCAAAACAAAATTGCGAAAAAAAAATATATAACGGGGATTATTTAGTAGCGTTCCATTTATTCGAACGGCTTCTTCATCTTCATCTGATGGTTGCTTCTTCCTGGTTTCATTTTCCTCTCCTCGTTCCATCCGCGTCTTACACATAGTCTCGATTATTTCTTCGTTTTCTTCATACCACCATCCGCCATTATTCATGAGGGATGGAATAGAAATACTGCGCGAATTTATTGTTGTTGTTTGTTGTTGCCAACGTACATTTTCTTACCAACGTTTTCTGCTACGTTCGTATCTCTTTTGCTCTTGGTGGCCGAGCAAAATGTACTCGGGGGTTAATTTTTCATGTTCCCTTAATACCGCCACTATTTACCCCGCCATCCACTCCGTTTGCTATTTTACCCTTATTTAAAAGGTGAATTTATGAATAGTTGCCATTTATAAGAAAATAGCATTTTATTTTCCGCCTCGTCTCTACCTATTTTTTCCTTCCACTTCATTTCGTAACTTGATCTCATGGTATCATCTGAGGTTAAGAAGGATTAGATGGTAATAGGCCGAAGAAAGACCAATTGGGGCGGGTGGAAAGGAAAAAAAAGCGAGCATGATAGTTAAACTATCATAACTGTTTTAGGCCCTCTAAACGTCCCTTTCGCCCCCTCATATATATATGACATTTGGCGTCCTCTATTTATCAAATTAATATTGGTCGCAGGTTATGCTATAATTATCTGGATCGTTTGGTTTCGTTTGTTTCAATCGCACAGGTCCTCTGCATGTGATAATAGTAATGCCGATTATGATAGTGGGTTCGTCGTCGTTGTTGTTGCTGCTGCCATTGGCGGCACGTGCTGTTGTGTTTGCCGCAAGAATCGTCTGCGATCTGCGAATTTCGTATTCATCCGTCGTAACGTCCCAATTGCCCGTGAATGAAGAACGAGCGGGGTTATCGAAGGAAGAAGACCAGTGGGCGGGGAGGAGAGTATTTGCAAAATTGCGAGTGGCGCGAATGTTTACGGAGATCTGGAAGAAAGTTTCCACTTCGTTCGGATGAAGTTGTTCCACTTCATTTTTCGCATAAAACTTCGTCGTGTATACATTCTTTGCTTCAGGTTCAGGGTGACCAGAAAAGACGCTATTGTTACACTTTCGATGCAAACCGTAATGTTGAATAGGCAATAAATTTCCGCGCGCCACGCTGTACAACGTCTATTCGTTTATGATAAGTTAATTTTCGCGATATCGCTGTTTTGTGTATTTAATTCGCCCTTTCTCTCGCCGGAACGACGACGACGACGATGGTGTGACGTTATCTATTAAAGAAATGATTCTCCGCCGGCAAAAGCGGATAGTTTACCATACATTTACAACGAGGATAATGATAATGATTCATTTCGCATTGTCGCTCCCTATTACTTTAGGTTTTATCTAATTACATTTCGAAAGTTTCAACTGTCTTCCATTGTAACGTTTACAAATGTTACGGCGGAAAACGATGTCATTTGAGAAAATTGTAACGATAATAATGAAACCCCACGAGAGACGGAGCGAGTGGGCGAATTTTGGCCCGATGGCACGAGAGACTTAATGGCGGGTTAATGCGAATTGATGTACTTCAGCGTTATATTATCATTAATTATGTGCAATTCGTATCGTGTTAGCAATAGGCGTTGAATAATGCATGCAAAAGTTCGCCACAAATGGATGAACGTCCTTTTGGTGTTTTTGAATTTTAACAAAAAAGATTCGTGTACATGAACCTGATCTGTTCAAAAAGACAATCATTAATAGATGGCAATTTGTAACTTTTACATTTTTTGTTTCGTTGCAAATTTATTTATTCGCGGCACAACAACAACAACAAGGATTAACGACGACGATTATTTATTCGGTTGAAAAACTTTTGCAAAAATAAAACTGCAACGTCGCGTCATTTAAAATGGACAAAAATATTAATCTTTTGTTTGTTGCCCAACTTTTGTACATTTATTTAAATAAATTGCACGGTCTATTTCTAAATAAAAAAAAGAACGTTGAGCCAAATGATGAATTAACCCACCCGAAATGCGCCCAATTTTGTTTATTTTTTCCGGTTAATAGAAATCGCTATTCGCAAAAAAATCGGAATCCATTGTACGCCGCGCGATAAACTCGATGTGATTCCTCCATCGACATTTTTGCCAATCTAATAGGGAATAGACGCGTGCAATATTTATCGCTGGCAATAAATTAAATAACCCTCTCGCAAAAAAACTCCCAGATTAAAATCGCATTCTCTAATCGTAAAAAAAAACACGAAAAGCCAGTAGCTACCGGCGATCTATTTAATAATAATTGTCCAGGTGATTGTGGGATTCAAGGGATACTTGATGGATTATAATAAAACAAAAAAGGAATTGGCGATAAGCCGAAAGTGACAGCAGAAAAATCGCAAAAGAGGAAGACCGGCAAAACCGATATTCGATTAATTTAACGCGAAACTCAATCATTATCTTTTAACTAATAGCCATAAGATAACTGTAATCGATAACCAGAGGAATTGGCAAAACGTTCGGTTTGCCCAGTTTTACTCTGATTTAGTTTTTTTTTCTTTTAGTGCCGAATCTTTCCCCTCGTTCCTTTAACATTTGTTTCTGTTACGATTCTGACGATATTCACACACACTGTGTGTATCCAGAGGAAGGAGAAAAAAGAATGAACCGTTTGATATCGCGTACCATCATCATCATCATCGTCGTCCCTATCGCAATGGGAATTCAGGAATCTTTTGCCTTCATATGCGAATGGAATACACAACGAGCCTCTTTATCTATCTTTCCTTTAGTTTTTCATATTTTTCTCTTTCACATTTTCCATAAATATCATCTTCCAATTTCTAGGCACACACACCCACAAAAAAGACGCTTCTATTTACCTATAAACACCCTCTTTTGACTTCACAATTTTCATCTTACCTTTACCCTCATTTTAAGTTAAGATGAAAAAAGTAGGATGGATATGGAAAAGAGAACAAAGAAATGAGATTTGAGCAGAAATATTTAAAAGAAACCAAAGGAATAATTTAATCTTTTAGCGGTCCCTCTCCTATAGGAATGCAAAACTTGAAGAAAAAAAAAACTCAAAATATGAAAGAATCTCAATGGAAGTCTAAATAATCGATCTCTAACGTTTTGTGCCTTAATTAATCACCGTAAGACCTCCAAAATACAATCATTGCAAATTGACCAAAAATGCAAAAGTAGAGAAGGGTCCCCCCTTTTAAAAAAGTGCAAAATTTGAAGAAAGGACATATTCAAAAAAACGAATAAAACACAACGTAAAACTCACAATTAAACATTTAGTAATCGATTTTTAATGTTTATTTCCATAATTGATCAATTGTGGAGCTATAATTTGAATAAGTAATTCTTTTTCTCAAGATTGGTGCGTCTAATTGTAAAACGAAGTTGATCACAAGACAAAGATTCATCCAAAAGTGCGAATTTTCGGCATATGAACTAGGTTTAAATTATACGAATTCGGAGAAAGAAAAACTAGATATTCCGGCTCGAAACCCCGTAAGCCAAAATAAACGGTTATTTCCATATCTATCACTGTGCGAGTGAGATGGAAATCGCGAAAGACTTTAAACTTCTTATCGACTTTAAATCACTGCGAGCACGTATGAATAAATGAGTTTATGTGACAATAAAAAAATGAGGGCGAGAAAGTGTACGAGGGGTTGGCGGAAAACGTGACGCAGAATGAGACAGAGATAACCCGGAGAAAAAAGGGAAAAGTGCGTAGTGAAAGAGAGAGAGAGAGAGATTGGAAGAATAGGTAGGAGAGGAAGTATCGTTGAAGAAATCGAGTTTTATCTCGAGAAAATGCAAAGTTATTTTCCATAGAAATGAGGGAAAACGAGCAAAAAGAAAGGAATAAATGGTAGGCGAATCGTTGGAAAAGTGACGGTAACAGTGGCAAGAATAAAAGAGTGAGCGAGAGTGTATAACCGCCACGATTCCTACTTCTTCTTCGGTTGAACAAAACGTTAAATCGTTAAACGAGGAATCTCTGATAAATAATTTATTTAAGTGGAAATAATTTCCTAGCTTTAAAGCAATGGAGAATCCTTTTTTTTCCTCTCCACAAATCTTTCCACTTGTTCCTTCTTCGCGATTCCTTCAACTCTGTCGAATTATTTCAATTCGCAATCGTGGGCAACTTAATTGCAGGAAAATTACAGGAATCCGGTGAAAATACGAAGGTAAAATGCAAAGACAACCATTCAAACTATCGTGTTAGATTGCGTTCACATTAAAGAGCTATAAATATTTGAAAACTAACATCATGTTTACCAAAAAATTGATAAAATTCTTGCGAAACGTGTTGCCAAAATGTCGCCTCTGTTGGGATGAAAGATAAATGTTTGAATTAATGTGCGATTATGTTTGTGAATCCGTTAAACCGATGCGAAATCTGCCATCGCATACCGGATAATCAGATATATCCACGTGCACGTATGTAAATATGCGCTACGTTTATTTGCCCGTTGGATTGCACTTTCGCAAAATATTCCTTCCCATTGGAACGAAGCGTTCATCGTCAAATTTCCTTTCGTTCCGAACTGAAAGCTCGTGCACCAACTTTAATTATACAATCCACCCGAAAAGAACGTAACAATTGCTTGCCGATGGAAAGTGGAATTCGTAACGAGGAAATCGTAGCACCTCCGCCGGTTCGAATTAAAGACGGTGGCAGTCTTAAATTGACCGCAGGTGTTAAGTAAACATTTCCATCTTAACACTAACAACGTCTCCGCCGTCTTCCGCCGTCCCTCCATTTCACCCTAATTTCCTCATGCGGAGGCGATGGTTTTCGGGTAATAAGCGTCTTCCCTTTAAAGGCGAAACCGTCTTAGAGTCCAATCGTCAGTCAACGAAGCGACCCTCTAACGTAAATAATTTATCCGACACCTTTAACCTACCCTGGCACCAGCCAACGTTTACCTTTCCACCTGATTATTATTACCTCGTGTTATTTTACTGCTCCCATTTGCTATTACTATTATTATTAAGCGGACGCTTTCACCGCTATTGGATAAACTTTCAGGATTAATTTAGAGCGAATCCTTTGATGATTCGAGGAGTACGCAAAAACGGAAACTTGCCGCCTTGTTATGACGAGTTTATTTCCGGGAATCGGGTAGTTTCTGCGACGAGACCAATAATAAACGCTTTACTAATGATAGCGTGGAAACGAAATCCGTGCCTATTAGCCGGACATTATATGCCGTCTATTTTCCATCGGGTTATCATTATTGCCGAGTTCGTCGAACCAATGAACATTTGTATCCTCTCTCACACGATTCGATTATTTACGATTATCGACGGTGGACTTTGATGGCCGCAAACCAACCTACGAGGTCCGACGAACGAATCGCTCGTCGTCGCATTTCAAACTCGCGTCCAAGATCACGTTGAATGATTGACGACTTCTGAAGGAGACGACGTCGTCAAATGAAATCGACGACTTTCTAATTTCATACTGCACGTTCGCGTTGCTCGATTTGTATTTTGATCGTGCCACGTATTTTACGAGCAGTTCAATCAGATTAAATAATTCAATTGATTGCTAATATCGGTTGGATGTTAGTGGATGGAAAAGAACAACGCGATGAAAAAAAAAAGAGAGAGAGAGAGAACGGAACTGACGCGAAAGAAATAAATGATAATTCACCGTCGATGCGGATGAAAGTTTTATTTTAAAACGGCCCATTTGAACGTGGAAACGGCGTATCACATAACGGCAGCCACACGATACAATATAATGATAACGGCCGCGTGTACGGAAAATGCGGAACGATCCTTTGCAGAAGGAGTCGAACCATAAAATTGCCCCCCGCGTATCTTTTCCCGTTTTTTTTTGTAGCAAAAAATAATATAAGCAGCAAAACGCGCAAAGAAAATAAGAAGTGAGAGTAGAATATTTCTGAAAAATATCAAATAACACCGGCTGAAACCAAAAGGCGTTCCAATCAGGTTGTCAGTCCATCGCCTCCGTGAGCATTTGTTGCCTTTCAACGAAGAGAATGTGCGGAAGTCTTCCGCGTTTCGCACTTTTTCCTAATAGGAATTCGCTAATAGAACGTGCCGCATCCGATAACCGTTCGCTTCGTTGCATTTTGCCCAGTCTATTACCATGATAATGCCTCGTTTATCCGTTTAATCCCGCTTCTTGACCAACTGCGTTCGGCTTCGACTGAATGTCGCATCAAATGATCAACTTAAAATTGATATGGGCCGAAGATTCCATTTATAAATTCCAATTTGTACTCCATCCAATTTGAAATGGATGAAGCCAATAACAATCTCGCGTTTGGAAAATGATTTTTGCGAATGTTTAGTTTACTTGGCCAAAAATGAATGGGCGTGAAAAGCTAGCGAAACAATTCGACGATTTACCGGTGCATTCGTCTAGGAAAATCGTTCGCAACAAAGAAAAATGGCGAATGCAAGTGATTTTGCTGCTCCCTCTGCGTGCTAACAAGCGGCCGTTTATCGTCGCAAAAGAGCAAAGAGCCCCATTATTATTAAATTGAGTCAATGTACCGTATCACTTGCACATAATAATAATAATAACAAGTTGCGAAAAGAGAATAATGCACGTTCCGTTCGTCACGTCCTTTCGCTTCATTTTTTCCCCATTTTGCACTTCCGCCTTATATTGCAAGTATAATCGCATAAAATCCGCATCGTACTTGCCTTTGCTAGCGATCCGAAGACGACTGGACCGACGACGAAGAGAAAGAAAAAAAAATAATCGCAAATCGATTACATATGAATTAAATTTCTGTTTTGCAAATTGCCCCGCGGAAAGAGTGAAATAACTTCCGTATAAATGTGAGCAAGTTTGAGCGGTTGGTGGTTAAGTGAAAATCACGTATTCAGTAAGAGTCCCGACGTCGGTTCCTTTCGCTGCGAGATACGTCGAGTGCGAAAGAAACGGTCGAAGACGCCAACCGGCACGCGGAGCATCATCGTATATTATTATTTGTGTTTTCCCACAGGGACAAAACTGAGTGTGTATGTGCCAGGGAGAAGCACTTCTGCTGCGGGACAGGGAAACGATTCTATGAGAGGATTTCGAGTGCAATATAAAATACCAGAGTCTTTTTATTTACACGTTCTTCACGGCGAAAGAGACTCTTTTCCCATGTACACCGGTCTTTCCTGCTTCGCTTTTTCTCTTCGCCTCGCACTAAACAATAGTTCCTGCTGCTGCTCGTACCCAATCTTTATTTATTATTTTCCCGGCGCCCTTTTTCTTTGTGGGCCGAAAATAATAAGAACGTACCGGAGTTTTTTTATTCGATACACGGTGGTTTATTTCTTTTGGCTCTATTATTATAAGGGAATTTTTTTATTCACTTGCACATGTCGATTGCCCTCACAATAAAGATGTCCTATCAATTCGCGACTTAAACGCTCCCATATGCCAATAACCAATAACCGTACCTTTCTCTATTTCGCAACGAGTTTTATCCATTTCTTAACGAATCTTCGTAGATATTCGCCTATCGATAACTTAAAACCGCAATTTATTCCTCTCGAAAACGAGTCAATTTTTTTAAAAAATTCGTTTTAAAAAATGGCAAAACCACACGAAAAGAAAAAACAATTCTCTTCGCCCGTTTAAATTACATTATTTATTTATTTGATGTGGAGCATTTTACTTAATGCGCCCTAATTAATAACCATCGTCATAAAAAGGGTTTTTATTTGCCGTTCTAATTAATTCCATCCATACCTGACGGATGTACACTCTAGAGAAACGAATTCGTTGAAATGTGTTTGCGAAGGCGTGCGATCCATTTACGAAATATAAACATAAAGAGGTAAATAATTTATTTGCCGGGCGTTTCGGAAACGAATAAAATTGTGCGGTAAAACGCAACGCGTAAAGTCTTTGACCGATCGGTAAACGGCGAAAATTTGCATGACAAAAGGTCGCGAGAGTGTGGGCGATTGTTGTTGATGGGGAAATTTGCTAAAAAAAAAACAAGGAAAGAGTAAACATGGAAATTCGATGGTGAGGTAACAATTTTAGTTGGCACGTTTACAATATTTTGATGGCGAAAATGTGATATAATAGAAAAAAGTAGAGCGACCGCCTCGCACTGAAAATAATTAGAACCGTGGTAAACTAGAAACTGGGGGGACACTCGAGAAACTAATTCGTGCCGGCGGATATTTAATCAGCATACATTAATTTGACATGTAAAATGTAAATAGAATGTTGGAGAAGGACGAAACAAAAATGGTAAAGGTAAAGTCGTTTCTCTCGAGATCCAAACCGAAACCAACAACAAAATACAGAGCGAGAGAAAAAAAAAATGGATCCATTTCGCAAACTGGAATTAAATTTGCAGTGTTTTTCTTTTAATTGCAGCAAAATTAATTTCTAGAGGTTTTATCGCAGATAAACATAATGCGCTTTCTTTTCTTTAATCGCAAACACTTTTATTTTTGATTTGTGTATAAATCTTCAATTTCGCGATTTCTCCAACGTTTTACTCAGGAAAATTCCTATGGATTGCCAACTTAACATCACACAAATTAAGAATGATTGTACGCTTTTTCGTACAGCAGCAACTTGTTTCTTATCAAAGAGTTTGGTTAAATTGTAGCCAACAATACAAATCGAAACAACAATGTTCATCCGTCAAACGTCACAACTACCTGACAGCAACAACTCATCAATGTTCGTCGATTGTTTCATAGCTCGGATTACTTTCTGTATCCCCCTCGTAGAAATTGACGTGAAACATCGTTATTATTTCGATTTCTTTTGAAGTCGAATTTATGTTTTTCAATTTTAAAAGGCGAACAAACACATACACACGCGAAATTTCCCACTCACATCTCATTTCTATCCCAAAAGCTATCGTTTCCCTTCAATCCGTTTTCCTCGTTACTTGTTGTTTTCCCTTGCGCTGATCTTCTTCATTTCGAATGTGTGATGCAGGTAGGCACTTGAAGCGATTGTAACCGATGGTTGCGAATAAAGGGTGAAAGAATGGCACGTGTGTGCGTTTATATATACGTGGAATAGTAATAGATTGCGGAAAATCGTTTTCCACGTCGTACCCTATACATTTTTCTTCGCAAGAGGCGGAGAAAATGAGGAAAAAAGGATCGTCACGTGACGTAATATGAAACTTTTCCCTATACGAACCAAACGAACGTTGAAAAAAAAAGAAGCAAAACAAACGTTTCATCTTTTGCGCGGAAATAGCATTAGAATTAGTTCGTGTATGTTGCACAAGAAACAAATATACCGCCAATGGGAAGTTTAATTGCTTCGCCATCGCAAAACTTTGATTTAATTAACCGTCACGATTTGTTCGATTCTTCTCTCTCTCTCTCTCTCTCTCTTTATCTCTCACTTGTTTGCTCGCTCGTCCTCCTCTCCGCACACGAAACTCCTTAATTCCAAACGTCGGAATGCCGGCGAAATAATAATGTAATTGCGGAGCGGAAAACTTGTTGCCGTTGTTACTAATGAAAGAAGCGTAAAACTGGATTTTCATCCGGCAAACAAAACGACTAATCTTAATTATATTCCGCGGCGGTGCTCCTCTGCCAGCAACTTAGGATACCGGTCGAAAATAAATTCGCGTTGCCTTAAGTTGAACTCGAGAAACGTCCATCCACATCTTCTTTTCATAATTCATCTCCCGGTTTATCTCCGCGTCTTTCCTTCTCGCGCAGAACAGCATCCATCGCGTTCTCGATGTAACTTATCATTTCCACGTTTAGTTTCTTAGTCGTCGACTCGTATTATAACGGCCGTATACAATATACGTGATGCCGGAGGACTTGAGAACAGAAGAGGGACAGAGAGAAAAAAAAAAATAGGAGAGAAATAAATAGAAAAAAGAATCGAGACGACACGAGGAAGAATAAATGGTAGGACCGAAGAAAGATGGCGAAACGTCCGTTGTTCTTTAAAGAAAGACCGTCAAATATTGTCCAGATGTTACATCTTCAACTACTTCTTTTCATTCCAAGTTCTTCTTCTTCCTCTTAGCTCTGCTGTATTTTTATTTCGTATAAATCATCTCGCTCCCTCCTTTATATTTATTTTTGTTTCGTCTTCGACTCCCTTTTGTTATTTTATACAGAGTCCAGCAGGGTTTCTTCCTTCTCGAACTCTAGATCTAAAAAATCGCACCTCGGATCCTAAACATTTCATTTTTGGCTTTCCTACAATTTGAGATTTTTCAAAAAAATATCTCCTTTGTGAAAACTTAAATTCTTTATTGGAATGTAAATCGTACGAAATTTCGAAGACACCCTGTACCTTCTTCTTGTGGATGTCTTACGTTCGGTTGGATGCTTTCTTTCACTTCCGTCTTCCTCTCCGCTGCCAACATTATAAATTAAACATTTTACGTTATCGTTCGTTAAAACCTAATTTAGGACGTTTAAAAGACGCTCGACAAAATTTTTCGTGCAGTTTCTTCTTCGCTTTTTGGCAATTCTTTCTAATTCCATCGGTCTTCCGGTTTTGAAACAATGATGGCAATAAAACATGAACGAGAAGACTGACGCAGAAGAAGAGGAAGTAGTAGCTGATGTATTTAAAATAGGTGAATATTTAATGGTTGGTAGATGCCACGAATGCATTTCATCACTTATAATTCTGTTTCGTTGCTTTCTTATTAATATCAACTGTAAGCGAGTACCTCATAAAATATTATTCGCCTCTGAAAATGTAGCGATGCGAGAGACAACAGCAAACTCAACGAAACGATAGGAATAAAAGAAGAGGATGGCGAACTGAATGAAACTCGTTTCCTTTGGAATTGGAATTTTCCGTTAAATTAAGGAAACGCTAATTAGCCTAAATGACCGATTAAATTGTCTCATTAAAACAGTCCGCACATTGATCAACGTGGCCGAATTTATGGATAAATTTCTGGGACGTTTCCGTTGTTGAACCTTTACGTGGTGGGTGGCGCCCCTTTCCCTTCTCGAAAGGGCTTAAATTTTATTTATTCTGTTTACACTACGATATGATCCTGAGTGGGGCGGTGGCGCAAAAAAGGGGTCGCTTTTATTTTGCGAAGGGTGCCGCTTCCAATACATTACAATGATTTATACCGTTAGAAGATTTAAATCCGACAAAAAAATATCACATTTTTTGTTATCATCATCATAATCCATGTGTCTCCTTTTTTGGGCCGTACGAGTTGAGTCGTACCCGTTTTTCAATTAAATATTAATGATTTATAAATAAATAATATCAGTTTTAATTATGGTTGTTGTTGTTGTTGTTGCTGGTTGATTTTTTTGTAGTTCTGGTCGAATCAATTTAAACAATCACAATTAAAATTGCGATGGATTTATTTGGCAATTAAATTTGCGTTTCGGTCCCGTCAAAATTGCTCCGGATATAAATCAAACGTTTCGCGTTTTGTTTGTTTCTTTTTTCAATTTAGTTCTTTAAATTAATAATTCAATTTTTTCGAAAAATGGTGGATGCGCCAGGCCGTCCAATAACCTAAATGTATCAAATGCACCGAAAACATTATTTTCGGAAATGGTGGATGCGCCGGGCTACATAATTCCCATATAATTTATATTAAAGTAATTTTAGTGTTGTGGCTATAATCAATTAGGGATTGAAGGATGGCTTCGTTATAAGGGCCAAACAAAAAGGTCAAGCAGCGGAAACAAGTCGAAACACTTATTATTCTAAATGATAAAAGAATCATTACCATAAACGCTATCGGTTCGAAAGTTTTGCCCCCATTTCGTCTCGTTTAATTCGGCCAATTTTTCCCCGTTCACTCGGTCTCTTTCTATCTCTTCCATTTTTGTGTTTTGTTTTACGGTTATAGACTCTCTTTGTTCGATTTTCCCGTACGGCATCGCTTTCGATAAAGATGATGAAGAGGCAGGCGTACAGAAGAAGAAAGAAAAAAGTTGTTGAGGAGTTTTGTGGACGTTTGTTTGTTTGTTCGTGTTTTTTTTTTGTTATTGTGTGTACTCGAGAAACTCGGTCTCCGACGAATATGGGAGGATAATAATGAGCGGAATAGGTGGAACAAAAAAGGAGAACGAGTGGATGCGAGAAAGATAGAGACGCCGCTAAAGTCAAACGAAATGAGCGAAGAGGAAATTGTGGTCGTAAAGCGAACGAGAAGGAGAAGAAAAGAAAAAAAAATGTAAACGGGAGAATTTCGCTCGTTCGTTATTATGCTCTCTCTTGTAAATCATTTTCCTTTCCTACCCATTTTTATATTCTTATTTATTCAATTCCGATTACTACATTTCTTTCTCATAATTTGCTTTTCATTTGTATCCAACTTTTCCTCGTTTTTCTTTTTCGTTTGCGCTCTTGTTTCCCTCGTTCTTTCTCACTGATAAGGCAACCGTAATCAGAGCAACGTAAGAGGATGTACTATTATTATTGCGAGAGTGGAATTTTATTATCATCGTCATTATTCCAACTCGGTTTTTATTTATTCCGAATATCCCTCATCATCATCTCTTGTACTCGTTTAAAACTTTCTCTTCTCCTTTTACGTCCTACCGTCCTAATAATAAAATCGCAGTGGGAAATTGTTTTCTTTTCCTTTTGAAACATCGACTTTCTTTCAACGTTACCTAACATTATTTAGTTATTATTGTATTTCGATTAAGACGGGACGAACGAAATGGAATTTAAATTCGCATTCAAACGCTCCCGTTTTACAACTTCTTGTTCCTCTTTTCGTGTAATAAATCATGTTTGAGATTTGTGAAGATTAATTCAAAAGTAAAGAGCTTTTATCCCAAGTGTTAGTCGTCCAAAAAAAGAAGGGAATTATAATCGGTAGGAATGAGGCAAGAACATTTGTGCTTGATTTTTGCGAGGCACGATTTGCAAAGTGGACGACGAAAATTGATTTTCGTCTCTGTCAAACTCGATTTGTTCCAACTGCTGCATGTACCGGCCATTGACGATGACGATCATGATGATTTAGATAGTTGTAATGGTGACGGCGTCCCGTTATTAGACCGAAGATTCGCTAATCTCCGCCGTCATCGAACTATGTTTGTTTGTTTGTTTGTTGTCTCTCGACCGCAAACGCCCTAAGCAAACATCTCTATTATTGTATTGTTCTTCCTACTCCCCGAACCTCCGCCTCCATACACTATTAATCCAGATTATTTGATGAAGTGGACAACATGCAGCCACACACACACAAACGCGCGCTGACGTGTTGAGAATATTTGCCTTTGGCATCGATCTAGGTACGGGAAATCATCTCCAGCGGCAAAGGAATTCCTCTAGTACGTTCGATCCATCCCAGTTTCCGTTTTTTCGACGAGCTTGAATAAGGAAGGAGGGCTTTTGATTAAAAGCGAGCCTTAATGACCGCAATAACATTATCGAATCCATTAAACGGTCCCGGTATCCAAATGTACTCCTAAAGCATCGTTCGATCGTTCTATACTACAGAATATTAGGAAGGGTATTCGTTCAAATATTGAAATAAGCTTCAATGGCGATCCTTAAATGCATCCATTAATAATTGGAATAATTTCGGTTTACAATGTGAAAGAAAATCAAAGCTTTTAAGCACTTGAAAAAATGGTGGATGCGCCAGGTACAATTTTTGTGTTTGCCTCACTTTGCAGATTCTCTAAAAGGAAAAGTTTGAATCTTTCTGTTTTTTTTTTTACAATTACATTGCAAAGTTTGCTAAATGTAAAGACATTTATCGAAGTGCTCGGAATCGTTAACGATTGGTGTTATTAATTAGTGGATGGCGAAAAAAATAGTCGAATTACAGTGAGTGGGCCCTTCGCCAAAGTTATTTAATTAGCGGGGCGTCTTTTTTATAATCAATTAACTCTACTGCCGTTCGGCGAGGGAAAGAAAGAGAGCGTAAAAAAAAACAGAGAAGCAACTCATTATTAGCATTACCGGCAATCGAAAGTTTGTTCGAATGGACAGATTGGCTATAGAGAGAGAGAGACAGGGAAAAAAGTTTAAAGTTTAGTTTTAGTGATTTTGCTACGTATCAGGATTTTCGTTCCTGTTTGTTTTATAATTTTTTAGTCTACTACGTTTCGTTAACGATCACTTTTATAGATTTATTTTTAATCAAATTTAAATAAATTCTTGCTCATTTACGCTTGTTTCACCGCACGGTATTAATCATTGTTTAACGCATTATGTTTATTGTTATTGTCGTTAATAAAACAAACTGTCGGTTTTCCGGGCGTTTGCTGCAATAATAATAATAATAATAACGTATAACACATTAAAATTGGACGTCTATTATTCGTAGTCAAACGGCCGGATCGTGTGGAAATCGACCCCTTTTGCGAGATGGAAAAAAGCCGAGGGAAAACGGTACGTTGGCACGAGATTCGCAAATCATTCCGACGCCGGTTTTTCATTCATTATTTCCGTTTTGTTCCTCCATTCGGGCTCCTTTATAACGGAAAATATGGACCCGACAATCGAAGCGAATCAGTTGTTTACTTGTTTGATATCTATAAAAAAGGAAATAATTGAAACGCGTTATTTACCATTAAACGTGCCAATTGTTCCTCCATTCGGACGTTAAATGAATTTCGCGAACACTTTGTTCCGTCTTTATTTATTGATAACAAATTTGGAATTAATTTTCGACCGCGATAACAATAGCAATTCCCCATTTTCGACACCATCTTAATTTCTATCGAACGCTGTTGTTGTTTTCGCAGTGTTAGAAGAAACGAGTATCGAATACAGCGCCAAACGACGACGGTCGATTGCAATTGCATTACGATTCCGGATGGGGAAGTGGCGAGATGCGCTCGAGAGCGACGACGTGACCGGATTGTTATGATTACGTTCTTCTTTTCTTCGCTCCTTCATTGTTTGCCACTTCTTCGGGATTAAAACGTTCCGCCCGCCTTTTGTTGCGCTCCTTAATAACGTGTGACTCTTTCGTCGCCGGCAGAAAGCGATACCCGCAGCCACTCGAGAGAACGTGTCGACCAGACGAAGATGATCCGTTTATTGTTATTGAAAAGGATCGATAATGATGACTTTACACGCTTATAGTTTGTTAAAGTTAGTATAGTGAGAATCCAACTGTCGCCCAATATTCCTTTTTCTAAATGGCCATCTTTGCAATTTGTTAATGATAATTGGCAAATGACACCCTCAAGTAATTTATCTCTTTAAATAAGGTTACGTTTTGCTATATTGTAATAAACTGTCAATTAATGATTCACTTTATTTCGCAATGAAAAAGAATATTATATGTTTTATAAAATGTACATGTTGCCAACTTTACAAGAATTTAATGGCGGGAAGTTTAAGTGATTGAAGGGATTCAATCATTAGGAATCGCAGCACGAAATAATATAATAAAAAAGTGTTTCATTTTACTCGTTTCAACGTTTTACAGTAATCGAGTGCACGAATTCCTGTCGGCGAAATGAAATTCGGGCGACGAAAAAGAAAAGTGGATTGGATTGAAATTTATAGAAGCGCAAAAAAAATGAAAATAACTGGCATAGAGTAAACCGTGTGTAGAGATATTGTACCAATTAAATATTTTATCGTCGCAACATTCGAAATGCACAATTGGAAATTGTCGATTAAATCCCGTTTTACGTCCTCCCCTCTTTGCTGTATCTCCCATTTTTTGCCAGCAATTTCGCATGAAAATCGTAGGTAAAAATAAATTAAAAATAAAGGACGTCGACGAACGGATGTTCATTTAAACGAACGAGGGAGAAAATACATTTTCTAGTCGTCGATAATGACGATGACGACGAAAATATCAACAGGCAAAGGGAGGATGATAGATCCTCTGGCTATAAAATCCAATTTCCCTCTCTAATTTTTTCTACACATTTTCCCGATAGACGACCGGCGAATCGAAAGACATGAAATGTTTATTGCTTTGATTTTCAATTTTATCCATTTTTCCGACATTCATTTCAACAACGATATCGTTTAAATTCGCGCAATTGAACGTTAATCCTTGTCGTTTGAATAAATGCAAAAAGTAAAACTGCAAGCGACGAGAAATCAAATGTGTAGTCACCATTCGAATCGTTCGCCCCCTAAATACACTCGAACCGTCGGCGGCGCCCATCATCATTACGAAATGTAAATAAAGAACGTAGTTAATGGCACTGGGGCTTCGACTAGTTTCGGTCTATTTAAAATCCTAATTCGATAATTGTTATTCGAAAATTTTCGTCCGCTTTCAATGCGACGGGTTGGCACGAGGGCCGAGCGAGTTGGTTTAGGACGACACCGAACGAGACGGAGAATGGATCGTTTGTGGGCGAGCGAGCGAAACGAAGAGTCCGGACCCTTCATTTCGATTTCGTTAAAATTCTAACAAACTGGAAACGAGCTTAATTGATTGTGTGTCTGTGTATGTGATGGCGGCGGTCGTATTTAATACTAATAAAAGCGTACCAGCAGCGACTGTGTGTGTGTGTGTGTGTGTGTGTGTAGGGGGTTAAATAAAATATATATTTAGATTCACCCTTATTTCCCAACCGTCCACCATTATATAACATTTGCAAAATGTTAAACCGCATCAGTCAGAACAAATGTACAATTCATTCGTTTTCCACACACACTAGTGTACGTGTATCTTTCTCCCTTTGGCTGCTAAACCATTTGATTGACTCTAATGTAATTAAGTGTATATAAATGCCGCTGTATTTCGTTATCTAATTACAAATTGGAATGATAAATAAAGCGAGAGGACGACCGACCGCTAATTCTTTGATGCAAAACCAAAAGAAGATTGCGTTTCATTCGTCGACTGTATCCTCGTCGAATCAATCATTAAACATTAATTTACATTCACGAGACTCCTATTAAAAAAAGAAATGAATCTCTCGAATTTGCAATTTGGCAACAACAATAACGCGCCAGGCGCATCCACCAGAAAACTTATTCGTAATTCTCGGTCCACGTTTCCACAAAGAGGCGGAAAAAAACAACACGATCAATTTAGCGTTTCGGTTTGAGCAATTAAACATCTCCCGCATTATACTTGGCCCAAATTTCGGAATAATAACGCTAAAGACCATCATCGTTCGTACGGGGAATAAGAAAGTCGTTTGCGAACTTTTTCGCATTAATAACAGTCGAGTATGCGGAAAATATTTGTGTTTCGCCCGAATCGCACTACGTGCTAAATCATTACGACAGAATGCGAAATGTTGGTCAAATGAATGCGAACCTGTGGACGACGTAATTCAAAATACAAGAGAAAAATATTGTTTTCGGTCAACTTAAGCAACCAATTGCCTCTCGAGCAATCAGCGATCCAAGGATTGAACGTCTCGGAGATTTGCGTTAAAAAGTGGAACCCAACCGCATAAACATCATCAATCGCCGTCCAAGCATCGGGGCCGCACCTTCCAAGACATTCCGAAACAATCGCCACACTTCCGCCCATTTCGCCTCGTCGCCCACCCCCGTCGCCACCACATTCCTCTTAATCATCCCCATCTTCCGGAATGCGATGTAAATGGACACATATATACACATACGTGTACGGTGCCATGGTACACATAACGATGGTGTATCGATTCCGGTCGGATGGTCGTTCAATTTCGTACGCGTCTTGTTACCGCGCGCGCAAGCGTCGCGGCGCCTCCAAACTCCCCAGCGAAAGGAGCGAACCGTGGAGGAGGAACGACGCGGCGACCGACCGAACGAGGGACCGAGACCGCGACTTTTCCGTATTCGTCGGTCCGTTCGCGTAGTGCGAATGTGCCCTTAGTCGGTTTCGCGCGGTCACACGCGTTGTCGTTCAGCTTTTCGCAGCGAGCACGACGAACGGACGCGATCCGCGTATGCCCATCCGCCTTCGATATTCGGCGAAGTTAATAAACTGCGTTGACGTTATTGCAGACTTCCTATCGCAAACAACAAACTTTTTCCGATTAATGGCAACGTAAGCAAACGCGGATCTGATTAATTAATTAGTCGGTCGACGCACAATGCCAACTTACGCCGGGATTGGACTCGCTTAAAGTGCGAGACGGTGCGTGTCCTTTTGTTGAACCGTTTCTTGCGGTCTGTGCCGTCGATCAGGTTTCCTAATCCGAAAGTGGAACACAGTTCTTTTATATTTGGAAAGTGCCATCGCCATCATCGTCCGTTTAACCACGAGTGATTTCTCTCTGGCAAGTATCTGGTTAAGTGCTCGTATTAGGGTCTTTTTGAAATGAAAGGCGTGCAAAGGTAGCGGAGACACACATACATACATTGTTGTGGTCCGCGGCAATAGAAACATAAATTATAATGAAAGTTTCAAGAAATTGAGATTTGAGTTCTCGCGAAATTATTTAAACTTGAAGAAAGATTAAGAGGAGGAGCGAAATGCAGACCGTCTCGAATAAAATCCAATAGAGGACGAGACGAATGAGAAAAAACGAAAATTGAAACGAGCAGGTTTCAAATTTAATTTAAATTAAAAATAATAATAAAGCTCCGGTAAGAATAAAGAGTGCTTTTTCATTCGCTATAAAGGAGCAAAGTAATTAGATCCGTTAGCAAATGACGAGGAAAGGGGAAAAAACAGAAAGAAAGCGAAATAAGTAGATCCTAAAGGATTAATTTTGGGATTTTATACGTTGCCATTGAATTTTATCTAATTATATCCAACAATTTCAACTCTCTTGGCTAATGATTGGAAATTAGTTGAGGATTTTCTCTTGCCGTTCGCTGCTAGCCTCCAATAATTAACTGGAGCCGATTCAGATTTGTTTAATTTACTTCTCTTCTCCTCTTCGATCATATCAATTTCAAAATCTGCTCGGATTTTAACGAGATTCGCACGAGAGTTCGCACGGATTCGAATGCCGTTAATGAATGTGAAAAAGGCGATCGGGAATTTGATCTACCATCATCTCCAAGGGATTATACATAAATTGCCAACGTTCATTTATATCAATTTTTGGTTGAAACCATTTAAATTCTCTGAAACAAGGAAAAACCTTTAATTATAACAAACCTATTAAAGCAGAAATGAGTATAAATAATTAATTGCGCAGAGAAAAATAAATAAATTTTTTACAAAGTGCGAGCGTTTTATTTAAATCGTTTTAACGTTTGTCGGATTACGTTTGGAAAATCGTATGGAAAATCTCTTTAAAAATTAAATTTGATCAACTTGAAATACGATTAATTCGGACGCGGAAAGCTTAACGTTTATCATTAATTATTCATCGCAACAAAATTCTATGACTGTGTCAACAAATTCGCAAATCGAACAAGATTCGTTCAACTTTTTTGTTTACAATTAATTGTAGATTAAAGCGCAAAAAATGCCAGAATTCGATTCGTGTTACTAAAGCGGGGATCTTACCGCCGAGTGTAGCCAAAACCACGAACAAGCTTTCTGTTTTAAAAAAGACCCAAATTGTTGTGGAACTCCACGCAGAAAAAAAGGAACGAAACTAAAAATCCGGTTAAGGATGACACGGAAATCGAATTAAAAATTTCCAACTCTCTCTCTCTCTCTCTCTCTCTCTGAAAAGGACCAACAGGAAAGCTTCCCTACTTTATGTTGAAGAGATAAAGAGATACTTTGCAAGGTGATTCAGCTGAAAACGAACGGTTACCTTGGGACCTATTGGAATAATGACATAACTGCGCCGTGAAGAAGATAATAATGGGCTTAATGATATCCGGTTGAAGAAAGAAAAAATAGCAACCGTTCGTTTAGCTGAAACAATTTCGCTCGCATCCCCCATTTCCAAAGTCGAAGTGAAAGTGTCGCAGTAAATAAGTTCGCAACGAAAGATTTACAACTGCACTCGAGTTTCTGCGAACGGTTACGTTACATAATGCGAATCAACAAATGAGCGAGCACAAAAGCTTGCAGACAATTTGCATGAACGCGGAAGCGAGAAACATGGCGATGAAAATGCGAAAGGCAAATGTACGAGGGGAACTTGGAAAAATCATCTATCTAACCATGAAAGAATTATTTGTTGATTGCATGACTGCATGATTCTTCAAAGGAAAAATTATGGCAGATCGGCAAAAATACCGCGTCTAAATAAATTCCTACCGAAATTAATTAATCGCTTAATGAAGTTCTAACAAATGATGATACAATTCGAAGTCAATGTTTGCTTGTCACTTGTGAAACTGCAACTTAGATGGATTAATTTACAAATCACCCTCGTACACGGATTGTAAATGGGGTGGAAAAATAAAGAGAAAAGGCGAATAGGGAAGGAAACTTTTTGCGAGTGCGGGAACGATTAAAATCGTGCCCGCTAATGTGTCGACACAAACATTAAACCTACCGTATAATGATCTCTTTACATTTAAACGTATTGCTCGCCCATCTCGTTTCATAACACATTCCTTCCATTTTATTCCATTATATCCATTTTACCACTATTATATTTTCAAGCCTTTCTTTTGCTAGTGCAGAATCTACCCCGGACTCGCTCGCTTTTCCTCGCTTCCTCGCACACCCTTTATCCAAACGTATAATCTACACGTGGGTAATCATAATAATACTTTGTCCGTAATACCGTAATGACTCTATCTTCTCATTTAGTAACCGTTCTTCTAAAAAGTAAAATGCAAAAAGAGGCAACCGGTTAATAACCAAAGGAAAACCCAAACAGAATTCCGCACCAGAGGAAACTTTTTACCAATTGGCAAATGAACTACGTCCCGCTTTTCCTTTCTCTGCTTCGTGGTTGAGGCTCTCTCCATTTCCCATTCAAATGAATTCATTTTATCATTGGTTACATTGGTACACTTATGCTTCGAGCTTCACATTTCTATTCTCTAAATTTCGATAGAATTGACTATAAACTTGCGCGAAACGAGAGCGAGGAAAAAGATCCACTTGGAATATAACCGCTGCGAATGGTTCGAGAACGTCGTCTTAGAAGCCGATGCGGAGGGGAAATAAACTGTTGTAACCGGTCCAAAAAAATAATAGCGAATTTCCATCGCGGTCGAACGTGTATCAAATATTCATATAAATGTGCAACTTTTTCGCTTCACAATTTATTATTGGCAATTTGTAGCCGCACGAAAACGCTATTTGTCCCCATTCGTTCTTGGCGCTTTCTTCTTGCGCCGTCTTTTTCAATGAACGGCTTTCGTATACGCGAGCGGAGATTATTTTCCTTGCGAGGAAACAAAAGGATGAAATTTTAATTAAAATGTCCTTCGTTTGGATGGACCCGATAGCTAACGATGACGATGATAGAATGGATCGTAGACGTTAATAAAGTGTTAAAGAAAGTAGGAAATTAAAATAAGAATGGCGTTACGTATATGTATGTATGAATACCGAATGAAGAAGTTCTTCGCCGAATTACAATCAAATTCCGAATTCAACAATTCCGAGTGGCACGGAAACTTTGATTAAAAGCATCTCGTCTTCGTCGCGCGCGCTCTCTCATTCAACGGTTTTAATCCTTTTTGCGCTTTCTTCGTCTCCACCCACCGAAAACCATCGAGAAACACGTACAACTATTTTCCGCTTGTGTCCCGTAGCAATTGGATTGTTTGCAAACAAAAAATGAAACTTTATCATTGTTTGCTTTTTTGTCTTATCGAAAATTGCAAACTTTCAACATTGAAATTTGCAATTGGACACACATACGGCATCGAAATCTTTTAGAAGTTCGCAGTAAGAATAAAATTAATTCTCCTCAGTGAAATAATCCAATATAAAAAAGGGTCATAATTTTGTTTGATTAGTGATTGAATTTTTTTCGCGAAGATTATTAACAATTGCCGACAGTTATCGCAACTTTCCTATTATCTTGTGTTTGGGGGGAAATTTCGATTTGTAACCTCCAACAAGGACATTACTTTAAACGAAATATGGTGGATGCGCCGGGTAACACCTTGCATAATGCAAGAATTTCTGTAATAACTATTAAAAACCAAGAAGAAAAAGTGCATAGCAAAAGACAGCATCGTGCACAATCGCGAATCGACTTTTTTTCAAACCGTTTCAATCGTATTCGTTCTTCACTTTTCGCTCGAGGATAATCCTCCAATAAACCTTTAATCGTCTATTTTAAAGTAATCCTTTAAAACGAGGGATAGAGAGAGAGAGAGAGAGAGAGAGAGAGCGAACGAGCCGAAGAATTTCGAATACAACTTAACTTTATAACCTTTTTCCCCTGGCATGTGTATGTATGTTATTTAAGAAGAATCGGTAAGTAGTAGTGCGGTTTGCTGGGTAAGGATGAAAGTGAATGAATCGATGGGTAAATGAAGAAGAAAAAAAACTTTTCAATTTCGTTAAGGTCGCAGCCAAAGTTGGGTGGCTAGAGAAGAGGCCTTTTTGAGAAAGTATATAATGGTAAAGTAGCGAAAAGTGTTTCCTTTTTCTTCTCTTCGCTCCTTTATTGTTACAGAATTGTACGAGGAAACTTGATTCCGATACAAGGAAAAAAGCATGAAGGGAAGAGCGATTTCAACTGAAAGCAAGAGTGAAGAAACTGTTTTTTTTTTGTGCAAATAGTAATCGAATCGGGCTGAAATGCAAATTAATTGACCACGCTGAACAGGTCGCGCAAAGAAACGTCCACCAGGAAAATATCCTTCAAAGCATTTTCTTTTTAATGGGAAACCTTCAGACTCTAAAATTATAAAGATGACAGATAATTTCCCATCGACTGGAGAATTTCCCTGTTGTTCTTGTTCGTACTGCTTGTCGGTTGCATGTTTCGGCTAGACTAACGCCAAACAAATTGATCCATTTCCTATTACTGACTTTGAATATGTTATCATAATATTTATCGATTTCCCTTGCGGATGAGGATGTATTATCCCTATACGCGAATGGCAAAGAATGGAGGAGAATAAAATGGAGAAAAGGAATACATAATAATTGGATTGTGCCCGTGTACACGTATGACGATAACACGAAGGGAAAAAATTGAACAGGAAAAAGGAAAGGAAACAAGTAACAGGGAATAAAATAGGATACGACGAACAAAGAGATCCTATAATTTTCTTCGACGGTAATAATATTTTCCACGAAGTTGAGGCGTATAAGTGGTGGAGGCAAAAGAAGAAGAGTTGATAGAAGAAGAGAGGAAAATTCACTTTATTTATGCAGATTTAATATATTATTCGGCGGGAACGACGACGAAAGGAGGCTTTAGATATCATAAATTATTATAATTTCATCTTCCTACCACCAATCTTTGCTCATTCCGTTCTTCTTTTCCTTCTTCTTGCCTACTTATATTCTTGAGCGTAAGGCAGCCGTGGAGGATGAAGAAAATTGGC
This sequence comes from Hololepta plana, assembly GCA_963695495.1. Classification (NCBI taxonomy): domain Eukaryota; kingdom Metazoa; phylum Arthropoda; class Insecta; order Coleoptera; family Histeridae; genus Hololepta; species Hololepta plana. Next base: position 11,434,474 of record OY968836.1, read on the forward strand.
TATTATCATTATTACATAAAATAAGGCCGAAATAACATTTATGTGAGCGAGCGAGAGAGGCACGAGTGGAAATGTGTGCAAACTTTGCCCGAAATTTTATTGAAAATTAATTGCGACATTTCCTTCCTCCTCTAATCATCATCCTTTACTTTCGTCCCTCACACTTTCCCTTTTTCCCTTTTCAACGCCCACAACCATCTATCCTTACCCAGCCATTATAATATGGATTCCCTTGGTCTTTTTCATTTTTGCCTGGTTATCCCTCTTTCTCTCCCTTTCGCCGTACACTTCCTAGTTTGCGTTTTCATCACATTTATACGGATATTCCGATTTAATTAAGGTACGTGTCGGTCGCAGTCGGTTATTTTTTATTTTTCGCTCCCTCTCTCTCCCTCTCTCTCTCTCTCTCTTTTCAATTAAATTCACCTAACATAAATCAAAGAGATTACGTTAATGCGATTTCGGTTAGCGGGCACAAAAAAAAATATATAAAAACGAGGAAGATGAAATAAAACGCGCAGGAATTAATTTTATTTCGCAAATTCCACGTTCTTCATTTTCGTCCCCCTCCCAGTTATTTCCATTGCGAATGCTTTATTTAATTTGCTTCTTTGGCAAAGAATCGCGTGCAAAACCCACTGAACGTCCAATTGGGCCACCTATTATTGGACAACAATATAAATCTCATTTCTTGTTTCCCTCCTCCTCATCATCATCATTATGATCATCAGCGACCGTTGACCACACGTATTTATTTCATTTTAATTTTAATTTTTCCATTCTCATTTTGTTTATGATGGACGTAGGGAAAAAAGATCACAAAGAAAGTTAACATTTATAATATACGGATTGATTTCGTCAACAAGATTGCAATTGTACAACAACAAATGGCAATAAAGCAGAAGTAAATCGCTTAAAAGTGCTCGCTTTTTGTTCGTAAATAAAAAATGTTCGCATCATTTCCTATTGCAGCCATCGCAATTACCATAAACCGAGATTCGCTGCAACGATTCCTTTAAACATCTGTCCCAACCATTCTCGCAGCATTTTAATAATTTACAATTCCCAACCGTTTCTCCACTTTTTCTCATACCATTTTACTCACTTTCTAATGAGTATCGTTATTAGCGATTTACCGGGCGGAGTTTTTTTTAAAGATTAGCGTATACATGCAAATTATAAACAATGCAAACAAAAATTATAAGAACGAATAAGAGGAAATTATTCGTAATGATCGTGTACTAAGATGCCGGTAGGTAAATTTAAAAGAGCGAAATAAAGGAAAATGTGAGGGAAAGGCTGCAAAAAAAAACGAAACAGCATTTGTCATTTTCCTGGCGCTTTTCCGACCGGTTTATTTTCGTTTGAACGAAAAAAAAAGGGGGAATGAAACAGGAGGAATTTCTTTTTCTTTCGGCTGCTCTAATGGATATTAATGGGGAATTATTAAAGTCCGCACGCTCCGGAGTTAAAGTTTCTTCATTCTTTCATTTTTCTTTGTGGGTATTTGCTACCTTTCTCGAAGTGGTCTAGACCATTTTACTAACGAAAAACAACAACGCAGAGGGCGTCGCAAAAAGTTTTACCAAACTAGTAAACGATTTAATTGATGGCAAAAATTAATTTCATCACTAGCAAAAATTTGCTTTATTCGCGTAAAAATCGCTATAAGGAAATAAATTGGAGCTTGTACTGTGCGATGAGAATCAGAATGCCGCTTTTTTCTGATCGCACTGTAAATGGAAAGTAATTCGGTTACATTCTAAACGGCGTTTTGTTCTTGTTTGTGACTTATTATTTTGTAATGTTCTTTAAAGTCTACGCGAGGCAATCAATTGAAACGGGATAATAATATAAAATGGGGAACAGGAAGCAGTAGAAGGAAGCAAAGAAATAATGAAAAAAGAGGAAAATAGAGCGAATAATAGTGAAATGAAAAGGATTTAAAATGGGGGGGCTAAAAGAGAGTTCGAAGTGGAACCTTTTCTTTCGGTTCCGCTCCGTAATGCGAACAAAGTATTTTTCTGGACCGACTGAAAATCACTACTCTTTCAGTCTTTTCCTCCGCCCGCTCTCCCACACACTCTCTCTCTATTTTATTCTATATATATAATCAATATAATAAGATTACTTTTATTCAGGTTACGTTTTACACGTACGCTATTTATTTTGTTTATTCCTCCACGATTCTTCGCCTCTTCTATTTTTTTTCCTTTTATTATTTTGACTCTATTCGTTTAATTTATTTTATTTTTTTTTTCGTCTTCTACTCCTTCTGCGCCCATTATTGTTCTTGGGATTCGTTGGACTTGTTTGTTTCGGGGCGACACGGCGACAACACAGTTTTGAAAAAAAAATTATTCCAAGCAGCAGCAACAACAACTAGCAAAAAAAAGATTCGGTGGGCGACACATGAAAAATTTATTTTATTTGTATTGTATAGTGCAAAAAATAAATAAACAAACAAAATATGATAAAAGCGTCGTAAACATCAATCCCCGGCCGGTACGCGCTTTTTTTTTGTATTTTTCAATGTAAGCAACATAAATTTTAATGCTTTATGGGGGTTGTTTTGGTTGACGCTACTGCAAAAACCGTTTTTTTTTGTAAACCATAACTTTTTGCGAAGGTTAACATTTTCTTTTACTCTTTGGCGCAACTTAGATAACGGTCCATTATAAACGCTTCCGTTTGGATGAAAATCCTTAAAATTGACTCGCATTCGCAGATAATAGAGCTAGACACCGAGAGAGTTTTCGTTTTGTTCTTCGTTTTTATGCGAATCTCAAGAAGCCACCGTCGACATCAATTTCGCGTCCTATTTCCATATTCTTAAAAAGGAGAATTCGAAACTGGAATTTTCAAGAAACTTGAAAATCCCATCTCACTCATAGCAAACGAGCGAAATTGAATTTGCATAACGTTAATTTCTCTTTTGAATCTCGCTACGAATTACTTTGAATATAAATAGCGAAACTTCGCGAAAGAATCGCGCGAGGACGAATGAAAAAGAGCGAAAAGCGGACGAACAAAACTGTGTATGTGTGTGTTTGGGGGCGAGGAATAATTATATTTAAAAGAAAACTTTGGCATTTTTCTTTCTCGTTTTCATTCCGTGCAAGAGGCCTCTTTACAAAGAATTTAAAAAGAAAATCGCCAAATTTGGTGTTATTCTTGCCGTTCGGACGAGACCTACCGAGCAGCCGGCATATTTATGATTGTATGCAAATTTTGAGACAAAATTCCAACAAAGGAAAAGACGAAAAAAAGAACTGCTTGGAAAAACTTTGGAAAATTTATTACAGAGGTCGATTTAAGTTGAAAGCGCAAAAAGACGAGGAAAGAAATGGGGGGCGGAAACGAAAATGATAGAGATAGATACCGAAGTTGGAGGAAATGTAAAAGGATTCTTCGACTTAGACATGTAAAACTTTTATCGCGTTCCTTTCAATTTTTTTTCCCGTTGCGGAACTTCTGCCATCGCATCATCATCATCATCATTCCGCGTTTTTTACCCTCAAAATTTCCACGGATTTCAACTCAACGATATCGTACCTTTGCTAATTGTGCTAATTCTTGTGATTCTTTCAGGTGCGTGGAACCGAAGCTCCTAACAAAGGTGAGCCGCTAGATTGTTTATTATTGCTCTTTCGTTGAAGTTAATTAGCAAAGAACCGGAAAAAGAACGCGAAGGAAACCGAAAGAAAACCAAACAACGCCGAAAAGAATAAAAAAGCCGATGGGAGAAAATGTGGGAGGCACTTTATCTAAAAGTTGATATGTAAATGAAAATATGCGTGCTCCATCCAGTTTAGTACTATCGCCATCGCTTGCTGATGATGGTGATGGTGCTCTTGCTGTTGGCGTAGCCGTTACCGTATCTTTGCGAAAAAAAGGAATGCTAATTTATTCATGTACTCCCGGCTCTTTTCCATGCCCTCGCACGCCGTATTTTCTTTTTTGCGCCTCCGCGTTCGTGGTAACCCCTCGTACAATTTTTCCTTCGCGCGCCCAATTCTTCCTCGTTTCCCACGTCACACGTGCACGACCGTTGTTGGTGCGGCAACGGTTTGCGGTTACGTCGAGGAATATTATTATACATTTCGCTATGTGTGTCATACATATTTTTTTCCTCCGACGTTTCATCTTCTTCTCCCAACTTTTCTTTCACTATTTTTTATTCTCCACTTTATTCCTGTGCGAAAATTGCACGTGTTCAACTCGATGTATCCCACAAGTGTTGTAACGTACACGACGCCGCTGCCCTTGCTCACTTCCTCTTCTTACTCTTCCACTTCTTCCTTTCCCCTTCATTTCCATCGGCTTTTTTTGGTCGCTTTTTTCACGTTTTGCTGTTATCTGCATACGAATTCGTTTAATTCCGTTTATTCTCCTTGTTTCCATTTGGTCCGAGCAATTTATTATTGCTCCCGCGTCGATGCTAATGGCAAAAGTGCACAATTATTGCGCGCAGGCATTTATTTCAAGCCGAAAACACACGATTTTTACGTTTAGAAGAAAAGCCATGAGTGTCCACGCACGTTTGCTGGAAAAGAGTCAAGATTGTTTGTTCCTCTGGCATAAAACTTTGAGGTTATTTGGCGTTCTTCGAAAGCTTCTCCTTTGCCCATTCTAAATCATGCTCAATGGCGAATATTAGTTCGCATTAACTTCCATAGCCTAAAGTGGATAACGAACAGATTTTGTGCGACTAAGAGCATTAGACTGTTCATGTACAAATATTTTATGCTAGAACAAATTGTTTTCAAAGTTGCTCAACAAAATCCGCCAGTTCACATGTTGCCAATTTGGAGTTAAGTGAGAAATTGCCAAAAGGAAATCGACGCACGTGGCGCATCCACCAAATTTAATTGTACCGCAAATACTATCACCTGGATTCTATCGATTTTTCGCATGTGTTCACCGCCTTTATTCGCTCTTTCTTCGCGCGATAGCATCCTCCCTCGGCGAAGAAAAGGTAGAAAAATAAAGAGAAAAGCGGACGGTACGGTTATGAAAATTGATTATATTATTTACTAAAGGCCTAAAGGGAATTTAAACTTTTCATTCCGTTCCTTTTCATCACCTTCCTTTTCTTTTTTCCGTTCATTTGATTCACGTTTCCCGATACCTTCTAATATTTTCCGATGATCTTGTGGACGTGGTTTTTCTCTTTCGTTCTTTTATTTTTACGCTTTTCTTATCAAATTTACAATAAAGCAGCAGAAGAAACGTATTTCCCGTCTTAAGGAAGACGATAAAATAATGTTAGCGAAGAAAGAACCGCGAAGAGAGAGAGAGACAGAAAAAAAAACGAAAGGCAACAAGAAGTATTAACTTTTTTTCGCCACTTATTATTTCCACTTGCCTCTCGTTTTCCCACTTTCGCTTACATTCCTCTTGTTTCGTATTATTTTCGCATTGTTTCCCTCCATTTCGTTGTCGCTCTTCTTCTTCTGGCTGGTCCTTTTTCGGCCATAAAACAAGTTCTTGCTCGGCCGTTTCCTTTCGCTTCGTGGGCCTCGTTTTTATCGTCGGCGCTATTAAAAATCGCTTCGGCTATCGTAAAAAGGAAAACGTGTCGACTCGCCTCTCGATGGATTCCCTTTAATTCCAAATCCTTGTTTCTCGGCATTTTTCCATCGTCGACCATTTTACGGCTGCGTTCAAAGTTAGATCCGTCATTTCTCTTTGTTTGTAAACCATCATCTCCAGCTCATTTACATCGATCGATACGCGATATTTTGCCACAAAACCAGTTTCCATTGTTTGTGTCTGGTTAACATTTTTCCTCTCTCTCTTTCCCTATGTCAATTTTCTTTTTGTTCTTTGCGATGTGGAAAATTTCCTAGAGCGGTTTCCTCCTCTTACAAATAATGCGTGCTTTTTTGTTTTATTTGGACGAGAGAGAAAGCGGTGTTTGCACACAACATTTCGCAATAACTACAAAAGGAATAAAAAACGCGAAAAATTCTGCTTTAAACAATATGAAGAAGAATGGCAATGAGAGAGGGATAGAGAGTCATTAGGATTATTATTTTTCATAGCCTTCAGGTGTCTACCCCTCAGACAATAATCCAACAACCAGCGGTAGCTTTTGAATGACTCTTTCGAAATTATTTATTACAACTGCTGTCATCGTCATCATCCTCGTCGTCGCCGTAATAATGAAGCATGCAAAGAAAGTTGGCAAAAAACAAACAAAAACCCGAAGAACAATATGGAGAGCTTTAAAGCGTCAATTCTTAATTCCGCTCTTGTCGGATCTCCTTCTGCGCATAAATTAAACGATTTCTCCGGAAGAACAAGCGTAATCACCGTCTAATCGATAATTGAATTTCAGTCATCAATTCCCATTCCGATGAAGACGCTGAAAAGAATAACCGCTATTAATTAATTTTTCTGGTAATTTTAAGGGAACACGATTAATTTTGCTGCTTGCAGTAATCGCAAGAGAAGGCCAAACAAAGGCAAAGAAAAACAAAAGTGGACGGTGATGATGATAAGGGCGTTCGTAACACGTGCTCGTATTCCCTATTCTCCTATATACGTAATACTTTAACACCTAGAACGATTAATCAGTTTTTTCTTTTCTCTGCTTTGCTGCCGCCGCTGTTGGCGAAGAATTTCTTTTCAAACATCAATAATTGATTATTTCCTATTATTGCCACCGTTTCTCTTCGGCACGTTATCCCGTTCCGCATTGTTCCTTAATTTCCAATTTTTTTCGCTCTTGTTTTCTCTTGTTGTTATTGTTGTTAACACACAAAGATAAGGAACGGAAAAAGAAACTGACGAAAGAATCTATTCTTTTAATAACATTTTCTTTTTCCTCTTGCCGTCGTTCTTCTTTAACAAATTTCCTCCTTTCTTTTGTGCGGCCCGAAAACCTCCGCATAATTTTTCTTTTTCGCAATCATCACATTAAGACGACGTGCAAAATAATGAATGATGATGATAATGATGATGACGAGGGAAGATTAAAGCGCAGTATCCGATATCATTTGGGGTACTATTAATTAATCATGTAATGAGTTGATTGTAAAGTTTTTGGGATCGACTGAAACGTGACCGAAAATTTATTCGATATTATGGGGTGATAATGATTCGTAGGGTGGACCGAAGAAAGACTTTCCGTCGCCTTCGCAAAATTATACGATTTCGGTCCGGTTAAGTTTTGCGAGATAGTCCGGTCGGCCCCATTGCACTATTATCCCGATTATAAATCTCTTATACGACCGATTATTATTAATATCGGGCACAGCAAAAGGCTAGTTTTATTACAGAAGTTCTTGCGGTTTTGCTAAACTAATCGATTTCGTTTTTCCTTTTATTCTTGAGGGGTTTGTTTTTGGCTTCAGGCTAACCGTTAATTATTGGGCAAATTTAATAAGCGATTCTGCTCAATTACTTTTTGTGGCGAAGCGTAAATCGCGCGGAAAAATAAAAAGGTAAGCGCTTTCCGTTCGGAATTTTTCAAACGGTTATCGGGATTCGTGTGCAGCAGAACCAAAAAAAAAAGTGAGAGAAAGAAAAGTCCGAATCTCTTACGATAAAATTCATCCCTCGTTGCCATCCATCGATCCCCGCCGATTTCTTTCGGGGGTGCACTTGATATAGTGTTTTATTGAAAGAATCGAAAGTAGCATAGATCACGGGGCGTTCTTTAACGTCCATCCCTCTTTTTCCCTCTATCCTCATCTGATTCCACTTCGAAATGGAGTGTACTGAGTGCAGAAGCAAAAGAAGCAAAGTATCGAGATTCTTCATCGATTCTTGGACTTGTTTCGAATGAGAATAATAGCTCTTTTCATCTTAAACAAAAAAAGGAAACCGAATGGTAGTATAATATTTGTTGTAATAGTCCGAGACTAGTAGGGACCGTTCCCTTTTACGACAAACATATCTATTTTCCATGTTATTGGTTCTTGATTTCGTTGCGTTTCAATATAAAACGATGCTCCGTACGTTGGAGAAGGACGAATCGAAAGGAATCGAATCGAGCAAGAGAAAAGGATTGCCAAAGAAGCGAAAGGAAAACTAAAAACGAATAAAACTAAAGCGGATCGAATGGAAATAAACAACTAACTTTAAAACGAACGAAATAAATAAGGCAACACGAGCGAAGGACGAAGACCAAGAGGAAAATGGCGATACGAAATAAGCGGGAGGAACGGAGCCACCGTCGGATTCCTTCTTTTGGTTTATCTTCTTAGAGATTTCCCCTATTTCTCGAGCACAATATAGATTTCGATTCCAAGAGTCCTCAAACAAAAGTTATGCAACACATACGTGTACGGTGCGATCAAAGAATATCAAATGAAATTGGAAAGGTTTCTACAAGATCCGAGCAACGCACTTAATTTAAGCAAACTCGAGGGATACATCAGGAACTCTCTCTCTCTCTCTCTCTCACTTCTAGGAGATAAATTAAAATTAAGTCAATCAAACGTTAGGCAACACACTTAAATTTTGAGTAATGTTGAGGAGGGCGCCGAAATTGAACGCGAAAGCGTGCGGTTTCCAAGAGGTAACCGAAAGACAACTTATAGTTTCGACCCGAACTACAATCATCCCTTTACCCTTTCTTTGCGTGAAACGAATTGTACGCGGGACGAATGTCTGACCGCGTCGTCCGCCGTTGAGAAAGGAGAGTTTTCGCAAAAGAGCTCGTTAGCGTGGACTTTGTGTGCCGCCGTTATTTCGCCTCTCTTTAATAATAACTTTAATAGGGCCGAAGCAACAAGAAGAGAGCAACAATTCGCTCGTTGCAGCGCCACTTTCATGTCGTACGTACACGTTATCTTTATTGTTTGTTCGCGCTTTATTACAGAAATTTAAAGGTGTGACCCGTTTAAAGTGTTTTAAACTGTATGAAAGCGCCGAAGAAAACCGGAGTTATTATCGGTCGACGAATTTCAGCAGTTCCGCTGCAGCGATAATAATTAATTTCTGTTTCTTTCTTCTTTCGAAAATTAAAATACGGGCGAGAATTCGTTTAATTCGCAGCGCAAGTTTAACGATTGTTGTTGACGACGACGACGACGTGTTAAATTTAAGTTGTTGCAAATTTTTATGCACATTGTATCATTTTCGAAGTTCCACGAATGGAAACTTCGCTAATTGAGTTGTTCAGTTTAAAACGTCGGTTTTTGGACTTGGGATTTTGGCAATTGGAGAAAAAAAAACACATTTTGCTCGAGGTTGTTCTTAAGTTCTACCATCGTCATCACGATCGCCATATTATTTCGCACGAATAACTTTACATAACTAAAGCGTCAGACATTTATGTGTACGCGAAACTTTCCTCTTCTTCTGCGACTACTTCTTGTTCGTCATCATAACAAATTATAATAATTTCGGGATAGTTAAGATAAGGGGGATTAAAATATTAAACGCCTTTTAACTAAGTTGAAAGGGCGAGAGGGATAAGAAAAAGGGAAAGAAGTTCTTCTTCCACGCGATTCGTTCCATCCATCCATCGAAACTTTCTCCTGGTTAATTTTCTCCAAACTTCACCTGTATTATTTGAATAATGTTATGCATTATTATCATCGTCAGCTTTCATAATACACCTGCCTAGTCTACGGTTATGATTATAAATCGTATGGAAAATTCTATGCGAAAAGAGGAAAGATTTTTTTCACCTTCTTCCCTTTCAATTTTATCCAAATTAAGATGATGGAAATCTTGATGTAAAATGCGAATCGTCTCGGTCCCTCATCACCGATGTAGACGAAGGAAACGTTCTCATCAATTCGATTTCCTCGCATTAATAATCGTCGATTCGTCGCATTAATTAACGTCAACCGATCGCCATTTATTTCCTAAGGAATCGATTCACGGTTTAATTACGTTCCCGATCGATTCGATGGGAAAAAGTTAAACATCAAGATTTATCAGGGAAAAGAAAACAGATGATATCAGCTGGGCAAAAGAAAATCGGAGATAGTAAAATTGCGAAAATAAGAAGGCATTTAAGTGGTTTCATATGGAGGGAAAACGAAAAAATAAGAACACCCAAAAAAAAAAAGAAAAGCGTCAGGGATTTTCTTCTAATCTAATCGCGATTAGTATTATTCCTACCCCTCTCGCTATTCCAACCTCGTCTCTATTTTTTCTTCTTCTTCTTCTTATTGCTGTTGCTGTAATTCGGATCTTTCTTTTTTCCGCCCTTGTCCAAGCGCAAGAAACTTCGCCATCTATTTTTTTATTCGTTTCCACATCGCACCGGATCCCGTTGGACCGTTAATCCAGATAAATTGTAATCGATTTTTACTCTTTTACTTTGGCCGTCCGTTCCTTCCTGTTTTTGTTTGGTTTGCCTGACTTTTCGTTTGGGCAAACGCTTAAAATTTGTACACGTAGCGAAAAATGTTTGCTCGATGATTGTGGCCATAGGAATCTATCGAAGGTCGAGGAAGAAGAGGGATGGTAAATCGGTGACGAACACAGTGCGTCGAATGTTAGCAAACCTGTTTCCATTTTGCGAAAGAGTTTGCGAACTCCCAGGACAGGCTGTATAGGAATAAAAGCGAAACAAAAATAGTAAATTGGTTAAATATTTTATGGCACTATTGGTTCGTCATTTTTCCATCTTGCACATAGCGTCTCGCATTTTGGCTTCGTCCTCCTTTTTTTTTGTCTGCCTCTTGTGACGTTAAAAGGTCGCCCCGTATCCGTGTCGGAAGGCAAAAACCCTTTTGGCATTACGTCCCTCCGTCGGTATCGTCGACGGTTAGTTTTGCCGCTTCCTTCTTTTTCTTCCCGTCTTCTTTTATTCCCTTCGACCTCATCCATCCATCCATCCATTCGGTCGCCGGTAGCTGAATCATCCTTCATCGAACATACGAACCCTTATAATTCGGTGATATATCTCGTTCACGTTGGTTAACTCGCATTTTTATACGGTTTTGTCGCGATTTCGCCCTTATTTTTCAGGACTCGCCCTCATCCGTTATGTCCAATTTTTCCTCTCCTTTTTACGCCGTCCATTCCGTCCAGTTCATTTTACTTATTCTTTTGACTCCTAACATCTGCTCGTTACCAACCGTCGATATTCGGGCCTCACATTTATTTTTTCTGTTCTTGTCGCCGCCGCCGCTGCTGGTCCGGCGAAAGGCTTTTCGCAATTCGGTGGCGTTACGAAAGTGAATCGACATCTCGTAAATTATTTCCCATCTTTTTCTCTGCTCCATATTTTTTTTCTTCATTCTTCTTCGCTTTAATCTTAACATATTTGATGGATTTTATGACGGTACGTTACATTTGTTATTATGGCATCTAAAGGATGAAAGGGAAACGAAGATGAGGAAGATTTATTTCAGCCTTCATCTTTTCCTTTTCGTCCGTCCTTTGCGCGTCGGCTCACACTGATTTTATACATACGGGTCGTTCGTAAGAAGAAAAAAATTAATTTTCGACGCCGTTACACGGGCTTTCAATGGCGGTAGTAAATTTGGTAAATAATTTTGCGTCCCAATTTTCCTTTTGGCGTTCTTACGCCGAGGATGGCAATAATGAAGGCCCGTCACGTCTCATTTGATCGTACAAATAATTCGATAAGGAAAGGGAGAGAGAGAGAGAGAAAAAAAAAAACGGTTGTTGGGTCGTTTCCCTAGACGGAAATTTTACCAGAACAGGAACGGGGAAATTATAGTAGGGGCAAGCTGATCGGTGCAGAGTTTAGCTAATTTTGTTGCTCTACCCCGCAGAATTTGTACGAGTTGACTTGAATTTTCCAATCCATTCCTGCGGCTGTTTAATAAATTAAATGTGAGAAGTAATTCAGGCACCCTGTATATCAAAATTTTGACATAACAACATTTTCACTCCTGAAAAAAAAACAGTCATCCAAACAGATTAATTGTTAACAAGAGCCACTTATCACGTATAAGTTGAATGAATTTGATAGTTGATGGACGATTTGTGAACCACAAAGAATGACTCAACTATATGCCTACGACAGTTTCCACATTGCGAAAGAAGAAAAAATGCGTGAGAGAGAGAGAGAGAGAGAGAGGAAAATAATAATGTGCAAAATTGTTTTCGAATCGTTGCCTGTTTTTCAATTTTCCTTCCTTCATCTCGCCTTTTTCTTCCATTTTCTTTGCTAGACATAATTTTCGGTTTCGATCGTAAAAGGCCTAGGCGGAGAAAATGGGCACACACCACGTTAGTAACAATTCTCCGGACGGCCACAAAGAAAGAAAAGATGCTGGGAACACGTAGGAAGGGAAAATCCGGCAAAAGAAGGAGAATAAAAAAAATCCTTTTGCACCCTTTCTTTCCTTCCCGCCATTCATTTGCACTCCCCGTGTTTTCTCTCTCTCTCTCTCTCTCTCTCTCTTTCTCTCACGCCCATTCGCTCTCATTTTGTCTCGCGTTTTAAAGTAAACATTAAAACGAAATTAAAATTTAACCCCTGTGGAATTTAAAATTATTTCTGGCAACCAAGAAGAAGAAGGCGGCAGTAACGTGTTGTTCCTTTTTTCGCGTAGAAAGTTGGGTGTAAAAACGGGTGGGCTGTTAAAAACCGGGGGACGGTTCTAAATTACATCGGTTCCATACGCGCGCAATAAAACAACCCTTCCGTATGGCAGCAGCACCCACACGTGCTGAAAAAAGAGTAAAGGCCAAAGGGAAGAGGGAACGCACATAATTAATTGATACAAAACACAACGAGTCCGAAGTTTCTTGTACTACAACCGGGATAATAAAACTTTCGGTGAAATTATTATTATTTCGGGGGAGGATGAAAACACCCTTTTTATATTGTACTTGCGAATAAAAAAAATAATAGCGGAATGAGCGTTTTTTTACGTCGGTCGTGTTAGGGGCCATTGTAAATTCAAATTAAAAGTCAATATAATTAACTCGAACAATTAAAAGTCATTTTTGATTTATTTCCACTGGTTCGTACGGTTTTCGCCCCTTTTTTTTTTTTTTTTCATCGATTGCCTTCATTCTTCAACGTTTATCTCTCTCTCTCTCTCACTCTCATTCACTCTCCCTATTTTAAATATTAATGCATAAATTAAATGGAAAGCACAACATAATAAAACGCTCTCGATAATAACAATAACCGTGTTTCAATCGGGTAATTCAATTTAAACAATTTGGAAATTGAGACAGGTGCAAACGCAAAGAAAGCAATTTTCTCTTTTCTCTCTCTCTAGCGCTCTTTAAGGTTAATTTATTTCGGCTCTGATTTCTTGAACCGAAAAACGAACAAGTCGAAAATGGGAAAAGATGATTGTAACTTAAGGAAACGTCGAGATACATTAAGATAATCTCGGTGCCGTTCACCTGTCCACCAACTTAATGATAAATACAGGTACAAGGTGGAGGATGGTCCGGTCGTGTGCTCGCACCTGCCCATAGGATGGACCTACGTCTTCTATTTTTCGTTTCGTTTTGTGGTTACAGTGATTTTGCATCTTGAAATTTTCTGGTTTGTTTTTCGGGGCCGCTAATAAAGAAAACGCTGAGACGGCACGTCGAGAAGAAGCAGGTGCAGGAAGATGCCCGATGGCATTTTTAGTCTTTCAAAAATCAAAACGAAAATCATCTGCCTTTAAGAGAGAGAAAAATGAAACAAATCGTGATTGTCTCGTATTGTACGTTTTTACCGTACAGAGTCTGCCATATACGGTAAATGACGTAAATCGAACGTAATTCGAAACAGGCTGTCGTAAATCGAAATGACTTAACCCGAAACGACGTCTTTTGAATAAAATTCCCCATCGAAATCATTTATTTATTTATATATTTGAACGGCGAACGTTTAATTAAATTAGCATATTTTTGTGTATCGCAAGAGGTTACTTTTTCCTCCGCCGAAATTTATCCCAGAAATTCATCAATTTTAATTTCGACTTTCTCTTTTCATTTGTTTTTTTTTTGAGTCGCGCTCCTTCTCTCGTTCGTTTGCTTTTAATAATACGACCGCAATTAATTAATTAACAAAATGAATTATTCAAAATCTCTCGTCGTCCCCACTGTTTCTGTTCATTTTCCGTCGTTTTTATTACGACTCTATTGTGTTATTAATTCGCAGTAACCAGCAAGAAAAAGGAGATTGGAAATTGGCAAGGAAAGGAGAAAGAAACAAATCATCATCAAAGCGAGTGTACATAAAATATTAATTAGATTAATTCAATTTCCATCTGGTTTTTCTTATCCTTCAACCGGGGGCTTTCCTTCCTCTCCAGCTGGTTTCCGTCGAACGTCTTTAATTAAATTTTATTAATAAATAATTTAGTCGGTCATCCGAAGGAATGGTTTTAAAATTCGCACGGTTCCGATGTTCGATCAGCGATCCTTTCTCGCGAAATTCGTTTACACCTACGATGGATTAGCAATTCGATTAAACGATTAGAAAATAAAAGCGGCTTCATCAATTCTTCAAGGCAATTTAAAAATTCATAACTAAGCAAATCAATAAAGAGCATTTTGGTTTTAAAGCTTTTTCCGGGATGAAGACGTTGTTGAATTACGTGTGTTTTTAGTTAAAATAGCGAATTTTCCCTTATGAATTTTTGAGTATTTTTAATGAAAAACTAATTGTTAAATTGCGAAATATATCAATGGAAATCTTGTTCAATCTGAAATCGATTGATCGCGTGCACGGGATAAATTGAAAATTAATTAACAATCGCACAATCGAAAATAAAGGCAACCAAAACGAAGCGAACAAAAAAGCCGAAATCCAGTGGACAAAGATTTAAATTGCAACGGCACTAAATTACGCAAAATTACAATAAAGCAATTATTTTGGTACGCGCAAATGGAATGGTATCGCATTTTGCGACAGATATTTATTGTTATCGAACTAAAATATCACTTCATCCATTTTCCCCAAAACTACCTATATATACGAATTTCGCACGTAACGCTTGCGAAATAAAAATGCGAACAACACCAACATTATTTTAATTCAATTTTCCTCGACGGTTTGCTTGTGTTCGTTTCAATTTTTCGCGCCGACAAAAAAAAAGATGCACTCAAATCCAACCATTAAAACACGTTTTGGCGTTGCCAAAATTGGTTGCATTTTCGCTCGTTAATCAAAAACGATTGCATAATACTATCGAAAGGGATGTCGAACGCAACCCCCTGAATGATGTGGGGGGCGGCGTAATAGAAAGAGACGACGGTTTCGCGCTGGGGTTAATTAAAACGAAGAGGATTTACTAATTTAATTAATCCTTTGATGTCCCTCGCAATTCTATTACTGTATTATGTTCGCTAATAATCTGCCCTCGAGATAAAATTGCTCGTTACCCAATATGAAATTAATTTTCGCAGAATAACATAATTGAAATACGCGCCCCCGTTCTTCGCCGTCTTTTTGATCTGTTAGTAACTAACTCAACACTGATCGACAGGTTTTAAGGAAACGAATTGTTTTTGTTTTAAGGTTATAAATCAACGAATTATTACTACAAAATCATATTCAATAAACGCCAATGGCATCTGTCAACGTCAGTTTTGACATTTTCGCGAAAAGCCCAATTTCTGTCGTTGATCGCTCGGTAGCTATAAAAGCAGGATCAACAACTAGCGTTTGATAAATTAAATTATGCTGAAACAATTTCCATATCCCCTTTTCCTCTTCCTTATCCACTCCCGCGAGGTTTCCAACTAGTTTTCTTCTTCCTCGCCATCGTCACAGCTAGATTCACTCCTATAACACCGTGGCATATTTCTTACATAGTCTTCGAGCAAACGAAACGCTCTTCTTATCTCTTACAGTTCTGTTGGCGTCTGGGGAGGCACGAGCACCGAACAGAAGTAATACGAGTTGCACGTGTACACAAGAACACGTATTTTATGAGTTGCAAACAAAAATTGCACAAGCGAGAGAGAAGAGATTTTTTTTGGCTAGTTCGTTTGCTTCGTAACGCAAAAAGAATTTCTTTTGAACCGCTCATTTCCATCAGTTTCCATTCACTTTTGCAAAAGACTGAGGAAAGAAGGTTTTAATAGTTACAAAGAATTTTAACAGTTGGCGAAAAAAAATTGAAAAATTAGTAGTTGGAAAAAGATTATTATTTTGTATATTTTCGCATTATACTTCTTCTTGTTCGTTATCCGTTTAACATTCGAAAGAACCCAGTAAAGTTGCATTAAAGAAACGCTTTAACAATTATTGTACATCAACAACAGCAACAAGATGTTCCTTTTTAGAAATTAACATCAAAGAATTATTATCAAAGAAACGGAGAAGGGTATATAGAAGAAGAAAAATTGTTATAAAAAATATAATAGAGTCAAGCAGTTTTAAGAATCTGAATGTAAAACTCACATTTAAACTTGACTGAAAAGGGATTTTGTCTTACACTCCTGTATCAAAAAGAAAACTGTTTGTTCATGTCAATATTTTGCGCTTTATTCCCCAGCAAGAATATTGTTGTAAAATACAAGTGAAAAGGGCTTTCGTTATGGGCACTCGCTTTTTACATCCTCCTATAATCGTGCACATATTTTATAAGCTTTTTAAGCTCTTATCAAGAACTTCTTCTTGCTGATGCCTTTAGTGCTGCTGCTGTTGTGTCGTAATTTTATTTCGCAAATACCTCTCTGTCTCTCTCTCTCGCACACACACGAACAATTAATGCAATTATCAATAATTAAGTTAATTAGTTTGTTAATTTTACAGTCGAGTATAATTACCGTATATACCTGCGTATTATCAAGGTAAAGGGAATTAAATTTTATTTACGTTTATTTCAGTATTAACTACCTGAAGTTTTGTTGTTCTTGTTGCTGTTGGTGCTTCTCTGTGTCGTCCTTGTCGTCGTCGGGTCGGTCGGTCGGTTGGGTTAGTTGATGTTGTTCCGGAACGTTGTACAAAATTACCTTTTGCCTTCAAGTTAAATTGTTACAACAACTACTTTATGGAAACTAATTTAATTCTTAAACAGTAAGCAGAACGCTTTTCGCCGAACAAGAGATAGTTTTTCCTTTTCCGTTCTTTTTTTTAATGGGTTTGAATATCTTCATTCCTCCACTTTACCTTTTATTTGCAATTTAATTCAATTAGCGCGTTAACACTCGCCAGAACAGAGTTCTTTGCCTGGCGCAGTGACAGCTGCCGAAAGGAACACTTTTTCCCCTCACCGACGAAGGAATAATTGGTCCTTTCGGGAGTAAAAAAAAAGGAGAGTATCGCAAAAGTTCGCCGATCGTACGTAACAAAAACGCTCCTTTTATTTTCGTGTGCCAATCCTTTTTTTCTTACATTTTCCCATTCCATCGAGATCCTTTACACTCTACAACGTTTAAAGTAGGGCACTTTTCATTTTTTTTTTTCATTCTTCTATTGGTAACACGTGCTAAAAGGAACGTTTTATACTCTACTGGCACCGCCAGTGACGGCGGTAGTATTTTTGCGAGTCACCTGCGTTCTATCGTTTTGCAATTTGAGAAGTTTTTATATAAAATACACATATTACACGAGACGAAAAAAAAAAAACAGCAGCAGCAAAATGAACCGTCCTCTCAACTATTAAGCATTAAAGAAGTTTGACAAACGATTCGCATTTTATTTTCAGCGAGAAACCTGCAGAAAAGAATCGCAGTCGTTCTTAGGTGGACGAAATTAATAAAGGCTGAAGTTGGTTCTTCCTTCGTCCGTTTTCTTTGTTAAACGACTTTTTTTTCTCTCTTTTCGTTTTTTTCTGCAAGTCACAGATTTGTTGTCGTGTTACGCCGATTTTAATTTATATTGAAAATCGATTGCGTTCAATTAAAAGCCGATGGCTAAAAGAATGGAGATGTAGAATGAATGGGAATGGAAAGGAAAATTGTAATAAAAACTCGTTGTAGAGGGAAAAAGAATGGAAAGCAATTGAGAACAAAACTAAAGAAGAATCGTAGAAAAGAGGGAACGATATAAGCGGAAATCCGGTACAAATTGATTCCAGTCGTCTCTCTCTCTCTCTCTCTGGCACACACACACACAATTCTCCCGAAGCCTCTAGTAACACTAACGGTATCCTTTTGTCTCCTACCAACTCTTCTCTCGTCTTTTTTTTAAGTTTCTTTCATTCTTCCAATTATTATCCGACCTACCCGAGGAACTTCTATAAAATCAACTCCGCTTTCGCATTTTTATGTTTTTGAGTATTAACCACAATAACCTAAATACCTAAACAATGTTGTACAAAAACGAAATCAAAAACGTTTGCTTACAATAAGCGGATTTTTTTTCGAATGCTTTTCGATTCAAACGCTGGAATTGTTGGCAGCGAAACTTTATTTACGCATCATTTAAATCGATTATTTCATTTAAAATAATTAAAAAAAAACAAAAGGATTTGTTGCATGGTTTTCCAATTAATAATTATTGCCCAAAATTTCCCTCCGAGATTAAATTCATGCAACTACACCCGAAACACAAGCAAACTGTACATGTATTTATATTGATGGATCCTTTCTCGATTACCGAAGCCGAAGGTTTGCTTAAAACCGGCTTAAATAACCGGCTTTAACTTGATCGAGAGGAGGTACATGTATATGTACTATATATTAAAGGGATGCAGTTAATAAGAAAGCCCTTAAAACCAAACTCACCCCATCTCGCTCGCTCTCGCTCTATTTGTGTCTGTTGCCTTTTAGAGTACAGTTTCTTCATCCGCCCCTGGTATTAAGTAGATCTTAGGTAATAAGGAATCGGTGTATACGTGTGTCTGTATACGTTGGGGATGGTTTTATGTGGATGATGAAGTTAAAAGCAACGAGAGGAAGAATAAGAAGAAGGGAATCGAATAATAGTTAAAGTGGATGAATGGAAGGGTATATAGAGTATAACGGTCATTTAACCTATCGGATTTTCGTTACGGAATTAGTGTGTGTGTGTGTATGTGTAGAGTCTCCGGAAACGGTGGCCGAAGGTTAGGTCTTAAAACCATCGACGGACCCTATAAATGGTACCGGCAAAGGGTTCACCATAATCTACACGAATCCATCTAATTCGTAAGCGGAATTAATGCTGCAAGACCGTCGTGCAAAACAAAGAGAATATTACGCGATCAATTCGATCGCTTCTCATTGATAAAACTGGGAAACCTCCTTCTTCACTTGCAACTTTTCCTTTTGTTGCTAGCAAATTTCCGTTTCCCAGTTGTTATTGTTGCGACGTTAGTTTCCCTCGTTATCAATCTTCCCATATTAGCCTGATTTATAAATATTGAGGGTAATATTTCCTTCTTTTTCGCACTTATTTGCGCACCCACAACCCCACGCACTGATATAAGTATTTATGTACATACAAGGGAGGAAAAGCAAAAAAGGAATAGTGAGAGAAAAATGGGCGAGATTCCCCTTTATCCGGTTGTAATCAGTTGAGCTTTCCGTTCTCTAACATTTCTTTCTTCTTCCCTTCTTTATCCCCTTTCTTACAAGGCGGTGGTTGGTGGTAGAAGAAGAAGATTACGCTCGTTGTCGAAGTTGAACAGTGTAAACGTACGATAAGGAGATGGAATTTGATCTGGAAGCGATGCGAACGGAAGGGATTTAGTTTGGTGCATCGGCACCAACCGAGAGGTCGCTCCTAATCCTCCGGATGTTCGCGATATAATTAGTGGTAAACGTGTGATGGCCAATAAAAACAAAAGTATATACCGAGAGACGAAGAAAAGAATCGGGAGGATAGACGACGGCCGAAGGGGATTTTTATTTGGCTTTCATTATTCTCGATGGTTGCGCTGCTTTCTTCCTCTCTAGAATTGAACGATGACGGACAACGTAAGGGTGGAATCGTGTTTAAGGGACGCGCCATTTACATTTTTTGTGCCCTCGTTTCTCTTCTTGTTTACAATCCATCCAGATGATGTTAAAAGCGTTAAGTCGACGACAACAGCAACGTGAAAAATAAGGGACACATTTTAGAAATAATGTGACAGGGATACCAACTAAAAACAGTTTTCTTTGCTCACGCGGTAATTTAGTGGCACCTTTAATCTTTCATCATTTAATCCGAAGACACTGACTCCAGATTATTTTCATGTAATTTTCTGTTATAATTCTGAATTGGTATTGCAATGTTAGTAGCCTTTAGTTAAAACTGGAAATGGAATGATCGTTGAAGAATATTGATGGCCATTATTTCGCAATATTCGTGTATAAGTTCAGCCATAAAAAAAATCATTTATATTCGTGAATGCGAAAATTTATTCTTGCGAACCGTTTAATAACAAAACTTTGCGAACGCTTCGCATACGTCTCGCAGGATGTGCAAAAGCAATCCATAATCGTCACATTTATATACCATATACATAAACACGCATATGTTTTTTGCATTCTTTCGTCGCTTAAAATTTTATAATTCCTCTTTCAGCCATTTGTGTGTGTCAAATTCCCAGCGAATAAATGATACGAAATTTGAAAAAGAAATAAAATTTTTTTCGCCATACGCCTCCGGTTCATGTAAATCTGTGTAATATAATAAATGACGCGAACAAAAAAAAACTTTATTTATAAAGAAAATAAAACGGGATTCATTAATTTCCTTCTGCCAGTGGCACCAAAAAAAAATGGGGAAAAGGATAAGGGCGAAGACGGACGTCTTTTCCTCGGCGAAAGAGGTCCTTTCACTTTCCTTCCCGATGGAAAGAAACTCCACTGACATACATCCATCAAAAACACGTTCGATCCCATTCCATCACGTCCCGCACGTACGCCACTTCCTTTTCGCGTACGTACAAAAGGAAACAGAAAAACGAGAGAAACTCCTTTCGCGAATTATATTCTGCGACGGCAATCGTTTATTTCGCATTTCGTCTTTCTTCTTGCGCGATGCGATTGCGATTTATATGGCGCATAATTTGTTTCTCTTTTACTTCTTCTCGGGTGCAAACAATACAAAATCATCTCGTTCGCGGGGAGGATTTCCATGTAAAGTAGTCCGAAAAGTAGGCGGCTCTCCTTTGGCAAGGCGACCGGAATGTCGTCGTTGAAGTATTAAAGGAATAATAATAAAAAGACGGAGAGTTTTAAGGCTCTCGGAAAAAGTCGCATAATTAGATGTAATCGTTCCCCTTATTATTATTCCCTTTATTATACAGGCCTCCGTCGTGTACTTTGGTTGGAGGCAAAGAAGAAGGAGAAGAAAAAGAACTTTTTAATCATAACCATAATAGTAATTATATTCATTCGGTGAATTTAATGGCCTATTATATACCGTTCTTATTCATTAACATTTTTAACTCGTTTATTAACCTCTTACTACTTATCTCACCCTCCGCCCCTGCACTGCGAAGTAATAATAATAATAATGAACACCGTCTCGGGTTGCAAATTATTAAAATACATTTTGATTACATACTTGCAAAATTGCTGAATCCAACTTAAACTTGTCGATTGTCCTTTTAACGATCAGGAAAAAATTGCGTTTCCCTGCTTTTTGTTGCGGTGTTGCATTTGTTTCAATCGTTTTCGCGTAGCTTTCACCATTTCAGCAGCTTTTCCTCCCATTCTAAGGTTGGCAAGACGAATTTCCTTCAGCCATCTGTATGCACCACCACTAATTTTCGATTAATAAACTTTCCATTAGGAAATAAACGGTTTATAACGTAAGAAGAGCAGCGAAAAAGTGCTGAAAAGCTGTGGGAAAATCGCAAACATAACCAAAGTGTAGAACGAGTGAACGCCGTCATATGACGTCATATAACAATGTGAAATACCCTAAATCGTATAGCGGGACGTTTGAACTGTCTCAATCACCAGTCGACCTATTCCCTTCTCTTAATACCGCCATGAACTTCGTCCAAGTATTATTTCCAGAATTGTTTTAATAGCGAATTGGCTACTTCTTCGGCGATAACAGGGACCGTTGGTTAAACGATCAATTATCATGGAATTGCTCGTTCGTCTCGCTCGCTGGCTCGCTCGTTCGTGTAGCTTGAAACAATCGGCCATCGTGCCGAGGCTAATATGACTGCCATCGCTAACAACTATTCCATGCATAGTAATAATGGGCGAATGTGCGCGGGAGGTGGGAGGACGAGGGCGAAATTTCGGTCCAATCTATTTGACTACTACTATGTAGCAATCATTTGTTCGGGGATGCGAACCGAAAGCGAGCCACTCATACCACCATCACAAACCACCAAAATCCATCCTCCTCCTCCTCCTCCTCGTCTTCTTCTCCGTCATCGTCTTGTTCTTCCAAATCCTCTTACTCCATCGCCTCACTTAAATCTAATTGGGTTAATTGAGTTGCCTTTGACTACGCATAAATTACACGTACACATATAAACTAATTCCTTTTCGGCAACAAATATCTCTTTTTCGGAGGGGGGGGGGGGGGCGAACTCGACTAATAATAATCCGGAACGGTTCCTTACGCTCCTTCAGCCGCTGCCGCTGCGCCTCCTTAATTCGCCCACCCCCCGCTCCACACAAAAGATAATAGAGTCATCCGAAGAAAACCTCTAATTAACATACTTTCACGGTCGCCGCCCTCCCAATCTCCATCTAACGCAATTTGCCCTCGGCCGCACTCTCTTTTGCAATAAACAGAGGCGGATGTTGCATTCGGAATTTTCCACCACCTGCTCGGTACGCGCACGTAACTTACATTGCGGCAAAGTTTTATCAATTTGCCCAAACTCCATTTTGCACGTAATATACAGAGCGATCAAATAAGGAGGACGCCGTCCGTTTGACAGTGTTGTCGTCAACCACTCCAATCGCATTTTGTCTTTGCTCGCACTGTACCTCCAACGAATACGAATGCGAAATTGATAAGAGCCAAGAAATGGCAATTAAATGAACGTAACCCTTGGAGCAAACAACGAAAGATATGTGCGGAAGGGGGAGGGGGTTACAGCCGACAGTCCGGTTGGTGGCCGAAGATTAAATTCCGAAAAAAAAAGGGTTGATGGTGGCGGTAATATTAAATTGTAACACGCGAACAACAACAACAACAACAAGGTTTCGCCCTGCGATCTTTTTCCATTTCGCCGTCACGCATCCCTCAAATGCCCTGCCATTTTTTCGTTCCCTCGACGTTCCTTTCATAACCGCACCGTGGCGAGAATGCCGGGGAGAAGTTTCGGCCGCAAAGAGGTTGGCAAAAAGAAAATTGCTTAAATAATAAAACGTAGCGGAATTTTCGGTCCATACGTGCCGGGGAAACGTAGGAAAACGGTGTCCACGCGTGTGGTAAGATTAATTCGATGTTGATGATGGATTTTCCCCTTTTCATTTCTTTTTTTTTTCTTCTTCTTCGTTTCTTCCCATTTTTCTTTGTTCCCTGATTACTGCCATTCGATCGTTTTTATTTACACGATTTCTATTCCGGGAGATTTAGCAATTTCTTTAATCGACTTTAATTTTATCCGAGCAAAAGGTTTTCGACGGTACGTATATGAATGTGGTAGTAGATTGGAAAAACGTGCGATAAACGACGATGGGTAATTTATTAATAATCGATGTAAGGTTCGGGTCTTTTCTGCTTTTTTTTTTCTTCTTCGGCGATTAGGGTTGCAAAAGATGCGGCGGAGGCTGAGAAAAATGTGACAAATTCATCTTCGACGGTCCCTCTCGAACCCTCGACAAATTTGCAAGAGATTGTAGAAAACACGTGGCGGGGCCGAAGGAATAAAGGGCCCCCCGAATATTTTCCTGCAATTTTACTTCGCCTCATCGTCGTGTAGCTATAAATAAATAAAATCTTGCTGGCCGTATGTGTGTGTTACGAGGATCTTTTGGTAATTTATTGCAATATCTTACATTTCGCAATTTCTTCCTCGGCCATTTATTCCACTCTTCTATTTTGTTGTTGCCATCAATCGATAACACAAGGTAGAAAACGATCGATGAAAGGGCTTTTGTGGGAGGCAAAAAAAGTCTTGTTATGTGTAATGAATGACATTAAATAAATTGGTAGGAAAAGAGGATCTCGTTATAAATATTGATCTCCGCCGTGGACGGGAAATTGGTAACAATCACGTTAGCAACAACAACAAAGCGACGAATTGCAAATTTATTTCCTCTCTCTTTTTTTGTGCGCTTGTTTATCTTTATTTGATATAAGAAGTGAAGGAATGTTTAGTTTTCACTCCGTGCGTCTTTTTCCATTTTCCTTGCCAAAAAGCAAACGAAAACAACAAGGAGCTCCTTCATTCGCATCTGGTAGCTTATAATAGCAAAAGAGAGGAAAAATAAAAGGAATCGTCGTCAAATCGTATGAGACGGCCGAGGCATTTTATTTACCTTTAAAAGTCACTACAATCTTTTCTTCTTTCACGTTATATTTTATTTTTTCAGTCGTTTTCTCTTCACATTTTTTAATATTTTATTCCTTTCCATCTTTTACGATTCGCAAATAAAGTTCGCCGACGACAGAAAACAACAACAAGCCGATCGCAAAGAAAGGATTTTCATATCTAAATTATCTTTACGTGCGATTATGTTAGTTTTACCCGGCGCCTCCACCAAATTAGACGAAAGCTTAAATCGTATGATCGCATTCTCTTTTTAATCAAATGCTTGCTTTTTGCAATTCCTTCATCATTATTAACCACCACATCGTCGCTATTCTAATTGCCGTTACCGAGCTAATTTTTTTCGTTTCTACTACATTAACGTCGGCTTAATGTCTGACTGGTTGGTAGAGGGCGATCAATAAATACTGTTGACGTTAACGAATTTGTTCACTGCGAACGGATTTCCTCTTGATCGCTCTGTACTTCTTGCTGCTGTTTAGATTAATATCCAACGCGCGAAAACAGTAAATTGCATTTTAATGGCGCGCCGGATTTGCGACGTACAAAGAACAATACCTCGAACAAATAATAACCAGCAGCATTAGCAGCAACAGCAGGAGCTACTTCTTGCATTTTTTTTGCATTAGTTCCAACGTCGATTGTTTTTTCTTTATTCGTTTAGTTATCGTTCATTTCGGCGTTCTCTTTGTAAATTAATTCCTACTATTCCCGTGCTCTGGCTAATATGTAATAATAGATTCGTTTCCGGTGTAAGAAAATTCCCCTTTTTCTGTGTTATTTTTTTTGCAATTCCCTTTGTTTGTTTTCCTCTCGAAATAGGGGAAAAAATAAAGATGGAAATAACGGAATCGAATGGATTATTGAGATCACGTATAAACCTACGGTTGTTTACACGTATCTTACGTTTTTCACGTCGTTCCCTTTACCCCTCGACCAAAAGATAATCCGACTCCGTGTCTAGAAGGTAAAAGGTAAAAGAGAACGGGACCTAAAGAATGAAAACGGGAACTGACTCTTTTCCACTTGGGAATTGCCTTGCAATTTACCATTATTACTATTATAATAGAGTGCTACCTCCCAAAGAATTTTCACTTATGCACACATTTACGCCCCTTCTCTTATTTTGGCTTCCTCCTCCTCCTCCCTCATCTCCATTACATATTTCATCTTGTATCTAGTAGAAAATTGCTTGAAATTATCCACTATTTTTTCTTGACGCTTTCCTCACATCATCATCAGTATTTCCGTGGCGAACAAGAAGTTGAGGCAATACGTTTTCGATTTAAATTTACACTCTTAATACGGTATTGGATTTGTTATTCTTTTTGCCGCTTTCGTAATACAGATAGTGGTAACAAAAGACCGCTGTTGAGGGACCTGAATGAAGGAACCCAAAAATGTTATAAATAATTGATGGGCGAAGCACAAGAAAACAAAAGTGGCGAAGATGAAGATTGTGGCGTATTTTATTATAATAAACCGGGGGAAAGGGGGCCACACGAAAGAAACCGGAAGCTGGAAGTTACCTTCTATTTTTAGCAATTTGTTATATCAAATTGTTGCTGTTTCCCATCTACTCGCAGAATCTTCTAAACTTGAATTGCTTTCGTCCATGCGCCATTTAATCCCTCTTTGTTTGCCACGTGAATACGCACGTGGTGTCAATTTATTTATCGTTAATCTTGTAAGACGGACGTTAATGGAGGACTCGCTCTAGGTAAATTTATAATACAAAATAACTGCCCCCCCCCCACTGCCGATTATAGGTTGAAAAGTTTTCGCGCAACTATACAGAGCGTTTCGTTGAAGTAACAAATTTTGTACTTTTAAGCTTTCCATCTGCCAAGTCTCTTTCTTAAAAGCCAAATCCATAACACTTAGCGCACAGTCAGTTCTGTGTTCATTTTGTGTAAAGTCGCTAGCGAGACAGACTGTATGTGGACGATTTTTAGCACGATTTTTCATCCTTAGCATTCTCGCTACCGAACAGTTCCTGCAAATCGCTCTTTTTCGCCAACTTAAGCGAGCGACACAATTTGACGTCCGTTTTAATTTTAATGATAAATATCGGCGATTTATCACGCTTAAAAACGTGCAGAATTCGGGCGCAAGAGAAAAAAGGAAACGCAGACGAGGAAAATATTTTAGCGAGAAATTAAGTTGGCAAAAAGAAATTAGAAAGAAAAAGGACGAGATTTAGTTTCTTGTGAATTGCGAAGATCAGTGAATGATACGCGCCATTTAGAATTACGAATATTTACCAGTGTTTAGAAATAGTAATTATAACGTGTGTAAAGTTAGCAATACGACCACAAAAAGAAATTGAAGGATTATTATTTTGTTCTTGTTGTATTTCTGATTTCAAACTTGGGTCATTTCCGACGGTTGAATCGCGTGCCGCCGATTAATTCCAAATGCCCGTCGACCCGACATCCAGCTAGTGCTGTTGTTGTTGCTGGTGGCGGTGGATGCAAGAGTACGAAGAAGATGGATTGCCACCGGGATTATTCCTGTTTACTTATCGCTCACGGAATTGCGAAAACGAAAACACACCTCCCACACTCGACACGCTCCCCCGCAAACCCTTTTGCACATCGAGTTTATGTACATATATTTATGCGGTGGCGGCGATGGTAGTTCGAGGAAATCTTAGAAACGAGTGTAACTTATACTTTATACAGTATGTCCAACGTAGCATGCGGTAAAACTCTCTCGACATGACCATTGCTTAGTGCAGATATTTAGCGGAAAATTTGCGCAAAATAATATGAGGAAGACTGTTTGGACTGGAAGCGATCACACCTCTAATCTAAACAGAAAATTTGTTGCAAGTCACAGTTCATCGGAAAAAAGAATAAACATTTCTCGCTGCAATATTTTGCTATGAAAAGCGCGACTTTGGCGTGAATATTCTATCGAATTTAATATACAATTGGGACACGCTGTATATAAACGTTTAGGTGAAACGTGAATGCGATGTTGCCGAGATAGGAAATCGTTGGGAAAGCTCCTTTTTCCTCCGCCATTCACATACCAGATGCTCGTGCGATAGGATAAATGAAATTTCATTACCGAAAGAGGCCGGGGAACGGGCGAATGAGCGAGTGAGAAAAATTACAGTTTGCCGAGATTGAGGAGATATTGCACGCGAAAAGTTATCGCCATATAATTATCTGCCGCCTCTGTAACGTTATAAATAATCCGTTTAATGAATTCTTATTTATTTTCCATCCCGTCGCGTACTTCATTGACGCAAACGGTCTTTCAGAGGAAATTCCCCCGATCTTCGATTGGGAAAACGGATCGCAATCGTAATTGATTTAATAAACGTGCGTCAAATTAATCGTCCTCGCAAATAAACTCTTCATTTTCGTCGAGACCAATCGATCAATTTAATTAATGCCTCGCGGAGGTACGATAATAACTCACCTATTATAATTTCCATTTATCTCCTCGTCCCCTTCCTCGTCCCCCTCGCACCCATATACCTGCGCCACTGCTTTCCATTCGCATTTATTTCCAAACGCCCACGTCTTCGGCAATCATTTATTATTATTTTATTACGCCCTTTTTGCCTCGCTGCTTTACTTTGGATCTAATTTTCGGGAGCAACAACGAAAAACGATGATAGCAATGGAAGACGTACACGAATTGATGATGATGATCACCTCTCGTTTACACGATCATTTATTAAATCTACTTAATTGTTGCGCAAAATTAATTGCGTTCAGTAGATTTGGTTGGCGAAACAATTTCATCAAGGTTTTTCTTTTGCGAATGGAATCCACATATTTTTGCTTGTTTTGAAGCTAATTGTGAAATAATTTCCAAACTCATCAGCTTTCCGCGTTCAAGCAAAGTAAAATTTGCTTTCTGTTAGGTTTTCTTCTTATTATTTTTTTTTTTTAATAAAAATTGAATAAACACTCCGTCAAAGAGCAAAAGCAGAAAATAAAAGGAATTAAAGTAGGTAAATAGAGAAAATGAGACGAAGAAACGTTGTGGAAATTTTTTCGTACGTAATTTCAATTTTTCTGTTTTCCCTTCCATTAACATCTGTTTTCCCTCCTTGCATTTTCGCGTTAAATTCCACTCTCTCGCCGGAAAATAAGAGAAGATGGAAAAAGCAAAATAAACAAATTAAAAAGGAAAATCGACTCCAAACCTTAATAACTTTCCTCCTCGTACAATTTCCATTTCGCTTTACCACTTTTCAAACACTATCGCACATAAGATAAACCATACTGAGAACTTCATTCATTTTCCACTTAATTCTTTATTTAAATTAATTAACTTCTTGACCTGCAAGAAGTTTTTCACCGCGCACTACTCGCATACATGAAATTATTAATAACAAGAAAGTCTTTCTCGCACTTTTCTTTTCCGATGCGCCGCTAATTAAGTATAAAGTTCGAAAAGAAAAAAAACTAGCGAAGATAAAAAAAGAGGTAAATGTAAAAGTGGCAACTTACTAGTACATTTACTTGCTCGAGTAAACTATTTTCTTAATTATTTCACCTGCTAATAGTTTCAGAGAGTGCAGGTATTATATTAACGGACGGATGATGTACTTCGAAACCGATTCGATACTTTACCAAAGTAACAGTTTAAATTAACTTATAACGTAACGCTCCAAGTTCTGAAAACAATTTGCACTTCACAGTTTCTCCTCTTTTAAATTTCTTTACTTACTGTTAGACTTTGTTTCAAATATCTAATTGGAAAATATTGAAAAGCGAAACGTCTATTTAGGTCACCCGGTATAATCTGTCAGCCTTTGCCCCCCCCCCACCCCCTTCTCCGAAACGTATTAGATAACGTTATTAATTATTTAAGGCGGTTATTCGAGATTAAGATGTCTGTGTGCAGCTTCTTACGGGAATGGATAAAGACAGAGTTGGCCGAGAGGTTAAGTTACGTCACGAATGAGAAAGTTGTCTGATATGGTCCAAGCGATGGACAAAGATGGTGAATGGATACGGATCCTATCCAGTGTTTGTTTCAGTTAGAAAGGCAAGATGAGGGATCGGTCAACTCCCGTTTGAAACTAATCCCAGTTCCACCGTTTTATTACATTAATTATAACGCCTCTCACCTTCATTGAAACAACTACACTGTAGATTATACAGTACGATTCCAATTGATTGCGACGGTTTGAACATACTGTAATAACTTCGTCTTGCCAACCTTGGAAATGTGTGAGCTGGCGCTAAATTCAAAATCTGCAATTGTGCAAACGATTAACTGCTTCTGCTTGAATCGTCTTGTGTCATTATCGTTTTTAATGCAACCTTTCGATCGGTTTTCTGTTTCTCTCATTTTTACATTGATCCTCGCATAAGAAATGATAAATTGAGGAAGGAAAATCGAATAGGATCGGAATTAAAAAAGAAGAAGATGATGATGATGAAGGATTATTTTAGCGCCATCAACAAGTTGGATCGATCAATTTTTATCAATTCGGCATTATCCTTGTCATTATTTCGTCGTTTTGTTTGGCGGATCTATTCCTTTATCGGCATTTAATGGAACTTTGGCTAAACGCGGGATTCAACAGATTGCAACATTTTTCTTATTTCGCTTCTCCTCGCAATCTTCCTACCAAAAAATGTCAATAAATGTATTGCAAATGGTGGAAAAAATAAAAACAAAATTGAATAACGGTGCCAGTAAAGTGTAAAAGTTTTGGATACATACATATACATATTTACTTTGGCAACTTTTACAAGGCGAATACAATCCTATCAGAATTTATTATTACACAAATCCATCGAAACAAATACTATGTGCGTACGTCAGTTGTTGTGCATTTCGCAATAAGCGAATCGTGTAATTTCTTCCATTTACTCCGGGACCTTCATACGCCGTCTGTTTAACTATGCAACAGACATACGTCGGTCTAATTACCATAATAATATCCGACACGCCGACGATAACGACGACTGCACGCTGCTGAAACCAAAGAGACGAGATGAAACATACGAATCGGAGGGGAAGAGATTTTGACACGCGGAACCAAAAGAAAATGAGGGGAAGAAGGCATCGTACCATGTTTGCCATTAATCACGTTTCGCGTTTGTCATCATCATCATTGCAGATCCGTGTCGAATAGGCCGATATCGTACACAGTGACGCCACCAACCATCATCAGCAGCAATAGTGATCGACGATGGAGAAGAAGGCTGCGATGTCATAACGCGTCAACCCCAATTTGTAACATATACCTATACAGGGTGTATTCGACAAAGAATCGATTTCATAAAAATAAACTAAAAATGCAATCAGAGGCATCGTACGTAATCCTCCGTCGGCGCATTGCTGGCTCGCCCTGTATATTATTACGTGTAGATAAACCAGCCACCGTCACAATCACCAAGAACAACAGCAGTAACCCTAACCTCTTAGATACACACAATAATAATAATAACAACAGCAACAACCGCCACCATCGTCGAACACACACGCATACTGCGTTTAATATTTATCAAAATGATAACAAGAAGGGAAAACTAACCTCTTTCGACCCCCCGCCGCCACCGTAACGATAATAATAATAATAACAACAGTGTTATGTTCGTGGGGATCTGGGGGCCGGTTTAATCCTCTTTCGCCTCTGCATCCGCATTCGCTTAGACCGCCTTAATTAGTCCTCACAACAGATGATGATGATGATGATTATTTCTGGCGGATGCGCCACGTTCTTTTTCGACGTCGTCGAGTTTTTTCGCGTCACACGGATTTTCCGGCGAAAACGTGGCTGATGTTAATATAACATTAATATCGCATTGGGAAGCATTCGTTTTTGGTGGATGCGCCAGGTAAGAGTTTAATTTCTCGTTTTCACTTCAATTTCCACCGTCAAGCAGCTGGAAAATGACGCTGTTATTGGTGAAGGGGGACAGTTTAACATTTAGAAAGAGGTTAATAGGAATAATCGTTGGAGTATATGTGGAATGGAAGCAGCTCGTCTGGGGATGAGAGTCGGAGAGTGTGCTAAAGTTTGTGTGAGGATTCAGTGTGAATGTTTTGCAATTGTCTGTGTGTCTGTGTGTGTGTGTGTGTATATATGTGTGTCGGGGGGGCTTTTTTAGTCCGTTGCAAGTGACGGCCGAAAACTTATTGCGGTCGCACACCCGCCACTTTATCCGCAATTTACTGCAGAACACTACTACTACCACTACTAGAGTCGGCGTTAGTTGTTTGGACCGCTGATAATAATAGGCGACGTGTAAATAGCCCTCGGAATTGCTTGCCACCACACATCCAATTTTCCCTGCTTCTTTTTGCATTTTTCTTTCTCTGTTGGCCATGCTCCTCCGCCAAAACGCTCTTATAATTGGAATTAAGTAAAAAAATTTGGAAAGTTTAATTCGTCGTTAAAAACGAATCAATGTACGCAATCACGAAGAGGCAAATTAATTTAATAAGTTGCTCGCATCGATCCTGATTCAATTCCGCTCGATTTAGAAAAAGTCAATTTTTTATGTTTTTTGCAAAAAAGCAAGGCTAACCCCTTTGGATTTTTGTGATTTTTCGCATTTTCCTTCATCTCCCCAAATTGGCTGAAACTCGCACCATTTGGAAAGACAGATGAAAGCTAATTCGTGTGCAAATTACAGCCCAATCGGTCCAGCCGTTTAAAAGTTATCGCACTTTCAATCTCTTAAATTCGCATCATTTTTTTTTGCTTTATATTGCGCTTTTTCTCTTAGTTCTTCATGGATTTTCGCGCAGTTTTCGGTGTTCTTAACTTGCCCGAATCGCTACTAATTTAATTCCGCTCTTCTTCCCTCTTGGATGTATAATCAGATTTTATTAGGTTAACGTCAACTCAATTAACTAACGTCCTCCCACGAGATCGAACAAGATGCTGCAACAACAATAACATGACGATGATGGAAATTTTAATTAAAGTGCCAAATCGAAACGGAGCGTTTCGATCAAGTTGCCTAACAAATGCAGCGGAACGACGGCGACAGAGAGACAGATGGATACACTTTAGGTTGGAATAAATCTAATCGACACAATCGTCAGTCGCTCTCTCGAATCGAATCGACTCCGGTTTCATTTTGCAAAACCGATTGCGACCACCACTTTTGCAACGATCCGATTTGCACTAAAAGCACGAATTTGTAATCGAACTGTGCGAATGGAACAAACGAAAGTTTTATATTTCGCTCCCAGTTTGTACTTGCCATCGAAGCTTTACAGACTCGAAAGGAGATTTATGTTGCCCTTTGCAAATGAATACAACCTGTATTTCGATCTTATCATTTTTTTTATTTATACAAAGTTTTGTTATGATATACAGAGCGATTAAGAAGTACAAATCGTTTCAAGTAAGTGCTGACGCTGTCAAATACGAAATATCAACAAACTCGTGCGAAATGACATTTGTCAATGTCAATACTTAAGCAACAACAAAAGCCTACTCCAGGCGGTGCAATAAAAAGTTTTTATTTATACAGGGTGCACAAATTGAATTAAAATAAGTGTCCATTATGACGATGGTGATAAGCCGATTGTTAAATTAACCGAACAATTATTATCGCCATCAGGACGATTGTTATTATTAAACGAGTCGAAGTTAAGGTCGACCCGCCGCCGCCCCTGCCCCCAAATAATAATAACGATAAATGTTAATTGTTTCATATCGTTTCCGTCGCTCGTTTCGCAATCGCAATAATTACAATCGACTGTTAAGATGTTAATTAACGGGGTGCGGATGGCAGCGTGGAGAGGGTGCGAAAACGAGTGGCAAATCGAGGAATCTAAAAAAAAAGTGAGGAAAACAAATAATAGCGGATAAAGGCCCTACTACGATTATTAAACGTTTTCAGTTTGAACGCGGTAATAATGAGGGATCCGAACCCGTGGCAGGGAAGAAGTTGCCCTCGAAATTAGGACAGTTTTCGCTCCCCATAAATTCCCATCCTTTTCGCATTATTTCCTTCTACGGAATTATAATGGCAACGATCCCGCAATTATTAATTATCATTATCTACAACAATTAAGCGCATACAGCGAGAGAGAGAGAGAGAGAGAGAGAGAAGGTCGCGTCAAATTGTTTGCTAAAAACAATTAGCAAACGAGAAATAATAGTATCCGATCGCAATCGATTTGCATTAATTTCGCCGTTAACTTTCATCGGCAATTATTGCGTCAAGATTTATTATTTATGCAACAGTTCGATTGATGCGTTTCAGTTATCGATCGTTGCCACACGAACAATGTGAAATCTAGCAAATTGCGCGTCGCAAGTTTCCCATCGTTGTTGTCGATCGCACCGTATCTGTGTTATGAATATTGGAAAGAAGAATTGGAGGGAAAGAAACTTTTCCAAAACAAACTTCTTTCAGGTCGAAATTACGAAACTTATTATAGGATTAAACTTTTCCCTACACTCACGCATATATGTAGGTTGTAAGACAACACCCTTCGGTAATAATTTAAATAATGTATAAGAATGGAAATTTTATAGGGGGATGTAAATTTTATACGATATACGTAGGGCGAAGGGAAACGATATTAAACGCACATATATATTATCCAAATAGTATAAGGGAGATAAATTGAGGGAATGGAATATTTTGTGTGACTGATGTTTACATAATTAAAGCGGAGTGATACGTACAGTATACACATGTGTATGTGAGTGTGTGTGACAAGTGGCCCTAATTAGTAATTATGCTACTATCTGTATATGTATAGGGACGATACGTGTATATGTGCGTGTGTGTGTGTGATTACCGCAAATCTAATTATTACTGCACGGGTGTATTAATGTTGTTACTTGAATCGTGTCGTGCATAATTAATACGTTAACAAGCTTGCAATTTCATTTGTGTTAAAGCAGTTTTGCAATTGCGACGCGCGAAATTTTTACATTCGCCGATTGACGATAATTATAATCAACGAGACGCACACACACAGAGAGAGAGAGAGAGAATCATCGACTGGGACATGAATATAAATATAATTTTTTTGGATAAAGGAACGAATGAAGATTTATTATTCCATCACCATTAACATCCGAAAGGCCGACGACCGCGGTTTTTCTTTACGCAAAAAAAACTGTCGGAATATTTTTGTTGTTAAAATCGTGGCACTGATTTATCTCCGACGACTGATTTCGATTGGAAAAATTGCGAATTAACACGTGCATTATTTTCCATTATTTAAAAATTTCCATCCAACAAAAAATACCAGTTTCGCAACTTACTGCAATAATTAGTACCGTGAAACGCCATTAAAAATTTTGCAATCCGCCGCGAGCAAAAAGCTGCAATCGATACAATCATTTTTCTGCTTATCTCTTTTTCATTGTACTTTTTTGGGTTATTGCAAAGTTTAGCAACTTTCCCATCGATACGGATCTAACGATCCCATCAGCATTCTCATTTCCTTTTCTCTCTCTCTCTCTCTCTCTCTCTCTCTCTCCCTGTTCTCTTTTTGTAATGCCATTTTCCAACAAGCAATAATAATAAAGACAACAACGATTAAATTAAATTAATAATGCCAGAAATAAAATTGAACGAGAATTGGTTCCTCAGCTTCTTTTTTCCTCTATTATTTTCTGTTGGCAAAAGATTGAAGGGATCCCATTCGATACAATAATACTAGATTTAATTGCGAAATCAGATTAAACGGAACGTCGAACAAAATCGATTTCTGCAAAAGGAGAAAGAAGGGAAGAAATTGCGAAATGTAGGATGGGTGTGAATGGATGGATATGTACGGAAATAGAATTTATTCGATTGAAATGTATTGGTATAGCATTTCTTTTCCTTTTTGCTATCAAAGCAAAGAATAAGGTATCGTTTTCGCTAATTAATTCATCAATCTACCCACCTTTTGCTTTCGAATAAATTCCCTAAAGAGACTCGTTTGTATTCCACGAAGATTCGCTCTCTTAAAGTGGATGGTCTCTTTTAAAATTTCAATTTTTTAAAAATTAATATAAATTTAAAGCAACGGACGTATGTCGATGCTAAATCAAATGTACAATCCAATTAAAATCGCTTCCATCCATCATTTTCCATTTATTACAATTGATTCCCACACAATTGACAATGCGAAATTATATACATTTATTGCAATTAGATTTTAATAATTAATAACAATAAATTCGCGTTCATTATTAAGCCGTCACTACTTATCATTGTTATCGATTATTTGCACTAGCCCCCTCTCTCTCCCCAGGTACCGCTTATATTTTTTGCATTAATAATTGAAACTGATTAAACTATTATCGGAGATTAACAATAATTGCAATCGAGTATTATATTTTTTGCGTAGCATTCAATCGAAAGAAAGGAATAAAAACAGAAGCTCGGCTTGGTTCACTTTCTTTTTTGCAGAAAACAATAAAAGTTAATTGAATCAAATGTTCCAGGGCCGCATTTTTCCATTCGGAATTTTTCGACGTATTTTTATGTCTTATCTGAAAACAATAAAACATGTTTCTTAGACTTTTGCCCCTGTTTTGTGCTTTTGCAAAAGCAGAGAAACAAAAAAAAATGTGCACGGTAAATGTTTAAATGTGATTACGGGCGAAATGTAAAATGTTTTACGATTTCCACGGTCTTCGCCCCTCTCTCTCTCTCTCTGACACACACACACCACTCCGTTGGGGCGTAATAAAAATTTTCTTCCCTCAATCTTTTCTTCCTGCCCCATCGCCTTCCATCTTCTTCGTCCCGACTTTCCACGAAAACTCATAAATATTAGTTTAATAATTCATCATGTAATCGCGTTAAAAACGACGACAACTGACCCTTATATCATCTAATAATCCCTTTATTACCAACACGAATGGAGCTCAGAAGAAAAAGGAAAAGTATACGGAATTTTCTAGTCTCATCAAGAAACTTAACCTTCACAAACTCAGGCTTGCTTCAACTCATTCTTTTTTCATTTTGCCAACTGGTTTTTCTTTTCGGTTGTCTTTTTGTATTTTTAATGGAAACTTTCCACTAAAGGTGCCCATAACTCATCCTAACAAATATGTTGGACTTCCTCTTGAAAAATAAACGAAAACGAAACATCTACTGTATGGGGCAAAATTGCAAAATCTCTTTCCACTAAATATAAATTTTCATAGATTTATGGCTGTTTGTTTGTTCGCCGGTTATCATCATTATTATTAGGAACGATAACGAAAATGCACTTTTCGAAAAAAAGGAAATTTAATGGACGTTCGTCTTGCAAATTTTTGTCGCAATCCCATTTAATAAGCCACGGTCTAAAGTAAATCTCAATGACCAATTAGAATAATAAATAATCGTCTAAAACATTTGAAATTAATTATGAAATTGATGGAAAACCAAATTTCTTTTTGCATGGTCCTATAGGCCAAAAGGAAAAACGGTTTATTACGACTACAAGGTGTTTTATGATTTGTTGGAAACGAAGAGTTTTTCTTATTGCATTCAATAGTGAAAATAATATTGTCCACTTGTTCTGTCCATTTCCCATCCACGCTCCTAGCATTACTATTACCGAAGAAGAAAAACGCCCCCAGAATGGGAAATACATTTTTATAAGGTCGTAAAACTTATATTTGACACGTCGTATATGATGGAATAATAAATCTTGAATGGATGGAAAAAGGTGGAGGGCGAGTCGAAGAAGAAGAAGGAAGGAGGGCGGCGAAGACGATGATGATGAACAAGCCCTCGCGTATCGATTTAACCCGTGTGTGGCAATGGTCTTCTTCTTATCATTTAGATTATTTCTTAAGCTATTTTATTCCTTTTTCGAAATTTGTGTGTTTCAAGTACGAGTTATTCATTTTCACTGTACAAAATGCGTCGAATGGTTTTCCTTGGCTTCTTTGGGAAATCCTGATAGTTTCCCATCATAAATTTTAAGCTTCTTAAACATTAACTCTCCAAATAGTACTTAGATTTGTATACGAAGTTGGAACTTTTAAGTTTGTTTTGAAAAAAATCTTTTAATTACTGCTTTCAACTGTTCACCGCTTCTTCTTTGGAAAACTGTGAACATTTTCCCTTCTCACACTCGCCGATACACGTTAATAACAAAAACCCTCCCCCGTTTTCGTACAATTTTCCACACTTTTTGCTTCCCTCCTTCACTTGACTTTCTTTCCCAACATCTCGCAACGACGTTAATTGAATCCGATCGATTCTTTATTTAGATGTCGAGGAAGTCGTCCGTCTTCCCCCAAACTATCCATCTATCTCTCACTATCTCCGTCCTTCGCTCAGCGTGTCCTCGTTGTCTTTGGCAGAGATAATTAAGTATCTTAACAGTTTTCCAAACGGTCATAAATCTTTTAAACCTAAGCCAACTTCATTAAACCGATGATACAACGACGACGACGACGGGATAGATTGAGCGCGGAGATAGAATAATCGGTTTTGTTACGATTACAGATGAGAAGTTTCATTTAAGCGATGGAAAAACTCTATCCAAACAATTTTTCTTCTTCGCTAGCAGAAAGGAAATTTTAACCAAATTTTCGCAACTTTCGTTTGTCTCTCCTCGATTACATGAATTGAAATAATTAATTCTGTTCAATATCTTGAATTAAAAACGGATTTTTTTTTGCGGAAAATGAGCGGGTCAAAGAAAATGGAACACGTGTACGTGTGTGTGTGTGTGTCTGTGTTAGCATAACATATAGATACACGTGTGACGCGTTTACAGATTAGGCAACAAGGGCCGTTGTTTGGGGCATGCGGTTGCAAAAGGTTGCTTCGTGCAAAACCGTGGCGGAGGACGTGCTGGAAGCATAATGGTAATAATAATGGAGGGTGTGTTCGTTGTGCACGAGAACGCTCGCTAAAGCGTTAGGGTTCGCATAAATTTTGCGAAGGACATCTGGTATACGAGACACTTCCGGGTCCAGTATATTAATCAATTTCCAGCCTCATCCTCATCCAAGCTACCGAACCTCTTAGGCCCAATTTCACGCTCTCAACAATAACAAAAAAGCCTCGTACATCATGATGCAGAAAAAAGTGGAATCGATGGCGGAATAAAAAATGCGTTTGGTGCAAAAAATGTTTGAATGGAATAAGCTTTGAGTATTCTCTTGCTTTTTTTACGGGGCCAATTTATTAATTACTCCACGACTTCGATAACATTTTTATGAATAGTTCTTTTTTTTTGCTCGCGGTTTATAGACGGATTGTAAAAAGGCATTGCGAACAATGTGGACTAATTACAAATAAAATTACGGTTACCAAAAAAAAATTAAATCTCTTTTTCCCATCTCTCGCTGTCTCCCTTTTAATGCCCATCGTCCGGTTATTACGGATTGTGGATGAAGAAATAAATTGAAATATTCAGCGGGAGAAAGAGAAAAAAGTTAAAAATGTAAATTGATTGATTATTTGACCGTTAATTACCAATTTAAAACGTTTTTCCATTGTAAAATCGGGATAAAACGAATTGATGAATCCGTCTAAATTATTAATCCGTCGTTATTGATCAAATGGAAAAAAATATTATTAATCGTTCGATTGGAGGTTAGATTAGCGGAACTCTTCTCGAAGAAAAACGAGTTTATAGAAACCATTAGAGACTGAATATTTCAGCTTGTTATTAAATAATTTTGAGCTTTTTTGGCAGGTGAAGTGCAATCATTCGTTGCATGATTAACGAAATTTTCGGATTCAACGCGAATCCAAACTTATTTTTAACCACTGCGAAATGAATAATTAAAAGCCCGCCGTAAGAAATGAAGATTCAATTAAATTCTACAATTCGCAAAAATTAGTCGAATGTTACTCGCGTTTATTTCGCCCTCTGCTAACATATTGCCGGATTATGAATAGCCCAAAGGAAAATCCCTTTTTGATTATTATTATCATTATTATTTGTAGATTAAATAATTGCCAGATGATAATGACGAGATGCGAATAGTTTTATGCGAGTTTCATGATGATAATTATTAACTTTTGCCTACGATTTCCGTGTTTTAGTCGACGAGAAAATTTGTGGGCCACTCATAAACGCCAACTAAAACGGTATTTCGCAAATTCTATTATTTAAATGTTCGCCTATCATCATCATCATCGTCTACTTTATGCTCGTACGTTACGAAATATAATAAATGCGCCGTGTAGCTAATAGAGTTTTGTTGCCTAAACTCTTTCAACTTTTGGAATTTGGAGTTTTCCGATGCGGGACGAAGGAGAGAGAGAGAGAGAGAGAGAGAGAAGGAAGGAAACATTGATGATGATGATGATTATTATTATTCTAGAAAACTTTAACATTGTTCCCAGTTTTGCAATATATGTTATATCGCATGTACATAACGGTGTAATATAATTTCGCGAACTAATAACGGCAAGAACCCTTTTAAAACCGAACATCGCAAAGCCTTCTCCTCCGTTCGTTAACCATCCATTTGAATATTATAATTCGCTAATTTCACTTCAGTTTACAATAATAGATACACTTTTGTTTGTTAATGTTGTTGTTCGATCTCTTTCTTCGCCTGTTGTTGCCGTCAGCAGTCGAAATTCAAAGGATCCGGAATGTTATACAGCCAACGAATGCGTGTGCGAAAACAACTCGCTTTCTTCATTTTTTTTCCCCGTTCGCGTATAAATAAATTATCGCAATTGAAAATTATTTGCACGTAAACATATACTGCGAGATACGTACGTAGGAGAAAGAAATAATCTTTTTATGCGTCGGAGGCTGGGTGGCAAACGTCTATGAATAATTCACTACAATTCCACCCTGTACTTTCCCCTCGTGTTTCGCTTCGCTCCTCAGTTCGCGTCTCCGCTCAGACCCATCGCCTCCCCTTTTTCGTCCATCCTATTTCCTCTCTTTAACTTGAGGAATATCATAATAAGTTACTCCAAATAATTCAAACATTTCATACGAAGGAATGTTGAGCTCTTCCCACGCGATAACGGGATAAAATACTTGCTGTTTTTCTCGTTCTGGATTTTAATTTTTTTTTGTTAGAGAAGAATAATCATTTGAAACCGTAATACAGAGTCGATCGGTTCGTTCTACAATACATCAATTACCTCCGAACTCTTCGTAAGGGTACATAACAAACATTAAGTGTCGGGGTGCGTGTTAGCGAAAGTGCGAAGAAGAATCTTTCTCACTCACGCGCTTTTATCAGTCTCGCATTATTATCATCATCATTATTTTAATGTACTACGATCATTAACACTTCGAAATTGTTACGGTACGATGGGGACGAAGAAAATGTATGGGCTTTTGGCAAAGAAGAACGAAGGAGGCGCAATAAGATTTATATTTTAATATACAGAGCGACGTGTGAAATATGAGCGTCAAATTTTAAGGACGTAATCTTTGGGAAGCATTTCGTCGTGTAAATGTGATCAAATTTTATTATTATCACTTATCACCTGTAAGGTGTTGGGATTGAGTCGAAATGTCGATCAATTGCTTCGCACGTCTGTCAAATATTAACGACACAATTATTCCTTAGAATCCCCATATCGCTCGGTATAAACAAGATAATAGATAGTTGTTAAAGGAACAAGTGAACGAGCATCGTCGGATGGGATTGGGAATGGGATGGATGGCATTCAAAGGCGAAATATAAGGAAGTAGAAGTTTGTAATGAGCAAGAATAATGGCGTTGATGGCCGATGGAATGGGTAATGTGTTCCTCCTCCATCTCCACCGCCATCATCATCATCATCATCTTCGCATCCACCCGCCGCCACCGACTAAGTCCCTTTACTTTCTTGCAAAATCGACAAAATACTCCCCCTTCCCTTCCCGCGTTCTCTTAACGTCTCTCTACTCGATTTGATTTTTGTTTCTCTCCGTCGGCCCCTCTTTTACACCATCATCATCATCATCGTTACTTCGCTTTTGTCGTCACCAAAGCGTCGTCGTCGTCCTCGTCATCTTCATATCTCGATAACCGCCACAAAAGGACGAAGCGCTCCTCGAATTTTACTAAAGGCGAAAAACTGGGAGCCGAAGAAGCGATGTGGGAGGAGGCGTCAAACCGAAAATGAATGATGAGACGAATTGTATCCGTTCCACTTTATTTTCCTTGTCGCGCGACGTCGCTCTTCGTCTCTCTCTCTCTCTTAATTAGTTATAAACATTTTGTGGCAGCTCATTTGTAATTTTCTTAAAGGGTTTCTCGCGAAACAATTCGCCATCAACTTTATCATTTCGTTTCTGCCAAAAACTCTTTATTCAACCCCCCGCCTATTCATATCGTCCCCTTTGTATTCAACCTTCCTCGTAATACTCCACCTCGTTATACCATCCACCTCCACGTCTTAAACACTTCTTGTACCATTTCCTACTTGTTCTTCTTTATCTGCGCTCGCTCATCTACCAGTTTTTATTTGTTTTTTTTTAATTTATTTGCACGTCTTTTCTCTTCCGCGCTTTAACGTTCTCGCATTATTTCGTCGTTCCATCATCCCTCGTCTTCCAACTTCAACGGGAGACGACGAAGAAAAGGGCGCCATAAACGCTTTGGCGTGTTTCTCGTTTTCAATTGCAAGAACCGTTACTTTATTATGATGATGATGATGAATTAACTCCTGGGAAATTTCTGATAATGAAAATTATGTCACCAATTTCTTTTCGCACATCGCTAACAAACGCGCAAATTGGATCATCCAAATTAAAGGGAAGATTTTTATGTTTGGAGAAAACGCACAAGCTTATATTGCAATTTATTTTTTAATTTTTAATTAAACGATTCTTTATAATGTCCATCGTCGAATTTCTAATTCAAATTCAATGGGGCAAAGGGACAGTAACGATCGGATAATAGATGTGATATTGTAAGGGCGTTAATGAGTTTTTTCCGCAAAAAAAATTAAAAACCCCTGTGAAAATGAACCGTATGTCGCGCGACATGCGTCGGTGAACAATGGACGAGCGTTTATGGTGCGAAACTGAACGATTTACGTGCCATTTACCGCGTTGAAAATAGAAATCGATAATAAATTATTCTCGTTAGAGCACCGGTGGGCAATAATAATAATTATAATAAATGACGATACAAGATGATTTCGATGGGGCATCGAATTGGATACGTTCTTCGGTTAGTCTTTGAGGACCAAATCTGGTGGAATTCATTCGGTTTATTGCCATACGTTGGCGGTTAATTAAATCCAGTTTATTTCTAATTGAACGATAATCAAATGTTGCCGCATGGGTGAGAGGATTGACCGTGAATTTCGTGTAATTTCTTCTGCTTCCATTAGCTCCAATTGAAGTCGGTTTACGGTTTTCTTGAGGTTTTATTGAATTTTTGGGTGATTGATTCGCTTTTTTTGTTGAGTTTTTATTGAGGTTTTTTTTCGGGTTTGTAAATATTCAATTAATTTGTCAATCGTGTTGTAGCGGAGGAATTATTTTGCAAACGTTGCACAAATTCGCGTTGCGACGTTACTATTATCACAATTATTGCTGCTTGCTTGTTTGTTGTTTCACTTTGTTTATTAATCGATATGACGTTTTCAGTGTTAATTAACATTTCAATTATTATTATCATTTATCAATTATCCAACAGCATGCTTAATTATTTACATTGTTTTCCTATTGCTTCAACTTCTATTATCATCAACATTAACCGAAACGCAATAGCATAGGAGAGAGCGAGAGGCGAGACGATAATCATAATGAATAATAATCAATTGCATTCAATTTTGAGCCAAACGAATTTTCGATCGTGGCAAATGAACGTATTTTCTTTCTCGAGCCAACGCCACGGTTTGAATTCCAATTAAAATCGTGTAAATTGTTGATTAGATTTTCGCTCATTTCATTGCGTAACTTTTATCGTCATTCTTCACCTATCATACTTATCATGCATACATGAACACCGGATTTGCTAAAATCCGCATTGATAATGTTTAGAGCAAATCGAATTCTGCAAAACATAAATCAATTATTTTAGAATGATTTAAAAAAAGATATTTGCATTTCCTAAGTTGATTTAAAGACCGGCAATTCTCTTGTGGTTATTTCTTGAACCCAATTCTTATTTCCTCAATTAGTCCGCTAATCATCCGCAGATATTTGACGGGACCGATTACTTTGACTATTCGAAAGAAGCGAAATATAAAACAGACGAAGAATAAGAGGCAGAGTGCAGAAAACACTTTAAAAGAATTAAATTTATATCTGGGCTAGGTACGTACCGCAAAAAATTTAATATGTATCACGCAAAAGTGGATATGTCATCGAAATAAGACGAGAACGATGTCAACCGCGTCGTCGTACTCGTTTGGTTGTTGTTGTTGTTGTATGCTGAAGACATTTTGCCCGAACGAAACGCTAAGAAAAAGGGAGAAAGAACCGTCTTCCGCAGTGACGGTGGCAAGAAGGAGAGAGAAAAAGAGAAGAAAGAAACGCAAGAACGTCAACAACAACAACAACAACGGCGGCGGCGGCGAAATAGTTTAGAGTTGATTTTCTTCTTATTTCGGTCGGAATGCAATTTCGTTTACTTCCCCAGCCTCATTCCCCATTTTTTCTATCTGATAAAATACCTGTCTCCATTTCGTATCCTCCTCCTCCGACAAACAAACAAACAAAAAAATTTATATTCCCTCATTTCGTTCGTTTCCCTTTGGACTCAAACCCTCCCTCAAAACCTTCGTTTTTTTCTTGGACAGCCAGCAAACGCTTTTCCGCATCCTTCAATTCCGTTCATTTTTTATATGTAGCACTTGCGACCCACCTCGAGGTTAATACAAGAAACCGATAATCTTCCACTTTCCCTCGCACACGAACTCTCTCCTTTTGTCTTCGTCCTATATCTCCTTATTTTTATTTGTACTCTTTTTTACGATGGCAGATATTGAAAATCGGCGATAACTTGACGTTCTCCCCCAGCGAACCCTAGAGAAATCCGAATCCGCACCGAATATATTCGGTATATGAAATGTCGTCACCTGCCATCATCAACTTGAACCGACAATATCCTAACAACAGCGACGAGGAGGAATTTCGATCGTTTCACTTACAGCGGCAAAAAGAAATCGAATAACTCGAGGATGATGTTGATGTTGATGATGAGCGAGATGGAGCAAATAAAAACAAGAAATAATATTTGATAGTATCTAGTCAGACCTCCTGGAAGCGAATCCGTGCAAGACGCGAGTTTAATGACCTTCCTCTTCTGCTTTCATCCACCGGCATCGTTCGCAATCGGTTTGAATAATAATAGTTGCAAAACAATCGCGAAAGAGAAAAAGAAATTCGTTACTTGCAGAACGTGCAAAACGTAGTTTTCCATAGATTTCTTAATGACGACGAAGAAAAACCACTGAGATATGAAAGAAAGGGCGAAAAT
The DNA here is from genome assembly GCA_963695495.1 of Hololepta plana. Classification (NCBI taxonomy): domain Eukaryota; kingdom Metazoa; phylum Arthropoda; class Insecta; order Coleoptera; family Histeridae; genus Hololepta; species Hololepta plana. Next base: position 11,479,018 of record OY968836.1, read on the forward strand.
TAAATATATTCTTCGATAGTAATGAGCAATTGTTCGGGGGCAAAAATCTGTACTCGTTTCTTGAAGTTTACCAAATAATCCATCACGTTTGAACCGTACTGTGAGTAACCAAACGAATGTTTGTGTGGGTCGTTATAAAATTGATCTTAATCTGGAATTCCGCCTAACAATGCTGAACAAGAGCCCGAGCACCTGCTCGATACGTCGCACACAACAAACATCTGCCCAGTTTACCCCTCCCTCTCTCTCTCTCTCTCTCTTTCTCTCTCTCTCTCTCTCTCTCTCTCTCTCTCTCTTCGAGTTCTTTGTTTCAATTTGCCCCCGGTTATAACACGAAAAACAAGAAAAATTGTTGGTGAACGAGACTAAACGGAACCAGTTTCAGTTTGTTACTTTGAAAATTGTCGTCGTTGAAGAAATTTTAGAGTTGCACAATTGTCATTATCGACAAATACAGTTTAAATCAATCTGGCAAAAGTAAATAAATTAGAGTCGGATTGTTATTGGCGAAGAAATTGCGTAATTTTTGAATAAAATGCAGACACCCACATTTACATGCCCTTTATTATTTTTGTTTTCGATCGACCCTCAAAAAGCGACTCTAATTATTTTTTAAAATATAAATTATATTGACCCCTTTCGCAAAGTTCCTTGTTTTAATACGTTTTACATGAGGCGAAAAAGAAAATTCTTCCTGTTTCTTTCTTAATGTGCCCCCGGTCGCTCGGTTAATACGTTGTTAAACTAAATCTTATAATTCCATTAGAGAAGTTGGCTAAACGACAGGTAAAGTTTAAATGGGATTACTTTATGTTTATAAATCGACGATCCTCCTCGTCGTCATCGTCATCGTCATTAGGCCAATATCTCTATCATATTTCCTTTATAACTTTTTGCGCAAAATTTAAATTGCAATTGTTCCATCTTCCCGTGGTCTTGCCGTTTTAAAATTTTGTTCGCCCCCGTGCCCCCTCGTCGCCCTTATGCCGCTAATTAAAATGTTTATGATCTCTTTATTAAGTCATTAAGACGGGCCCCTTTTTACACGTTACATAAATATCGTGGACGGCGTGAGCAATAAATTTCAATTGTTGTCGTTCATTGTTGCCGATTTAAAGGTCGGATCTGCGAAATTTATTATTATCATCCACCATTAACCATTCAGGCACCCGCTCTCCCCCCGCGTTACACATATATATTTAAAATATAAACTACCCACTTTACGACGTTATAATTCCTAATCAATGTCACAACGTTAATAAGTTGTTAATATACAGGATGGGGTGTGCGAAACGAGCGAAGGGATGATGGGGTGTTTGGGGGACGGGCAGGGGTTGGAATCTCGTCGACGACTCGAAATTTTCGCAAGCAACCCTCCCAATCGCCATCGCCGCCCCTCGTTCCCCACCTGTTTTATGAGCGTATCAAACTTAAACGTAATTAACGTGGATGTTAATTCAGTTGGATGATGTTACCAGTGGTGTTAAATAATCCGATTCGAATCTATAGATTTGATGCTTATTAAAATTGGCAATAATTAAGACGAATTTTAGCCAACGCTTTATAAGGAGCGCAAATATGCGCAGGGGAAATCGATTTTAGGTGCGAATCAACTGTGGGGAAATTCGAGGAAATTTAACAATTAATCCGCGAATTCAAGCAATTGTCGTTAAAGCCACCACCAAATAACATTAAGTGCACCTTTTAGAACAATTTAATCGCCCCATTTCACAGCGCAAGCCTCAGAAAACGAACTTTTTCGTATAAAAGGATCAACGCCCGGCGCATCCACCAGAAACGATTCTTGCAATTTCAAACAACATCGGGGATCGTTGCCGTGCCATAAAGTTGTTCCGACCGTTCCATATGGAGCGTATTATGATTATTTACAATATCCATTAGCCAGATTACGATAGAATGTTTTCAATTCGAGACTCGTAAACGATTCTCTTCGATATTTTATTCAAAAAGATGGAAAAAATAAAAAAGAAATGATTGCTTATACGTATGTAGAAGACGGTTCTCATTTTAATAAGTAATATATCCCATCTTGTTCTACGTATTTGGAGGAAACTGAAGTAGATGAAACGATCGAAAGAGATGGCAATACATTGGAAAATGAAGAAGGGAAAATTGTAACTTTTAAAGAATTTTCTCTTGTTGATTCGCTTTTCTGTTGGTGGCGTTATTATAGTCGGTCGTCTTGGAAAAACTTTTCCCCATCTCGTCGTTAAAAGTCGCAAAATTAATTTGTTAAAGCTAACTAATTTGATACTTGAAGTCGGTGCGTTATTCCCACATCGATTTTCTTTTTTCATTAAAATTTCGATGGTTTCATCTTTGTTACAATCGATATTTCCATCGCTTATTAACAATTTAATGTCCTTTTATGAGGAATTAATAGTCTCTATTCAAGAAGATTGTAAACATTCTTAATAATTAAGATTCATCCAAGAAGAATCAAAACATCTTCATTGAGACCTACACTGAAATGAGGTTGGGAATTTTAATCGTAATAAAATTTCGAGTTCAAGGAAAAAGTTTGCAAACTTTTCGGACAGAACGTGTAAACTGGAACATGGCAAAACCTCTTAACAAACGACGTCGTTATTTTATTTATTTCCCTGTTCGCAATTTTTGCGCGTTATTTTCCTTGCCGAGCGATTTTCTTAATTTTTATAACATTCAATTTGCGGAGAAAAAAGAAAAAAAGAACATGGCAGGGCGGCTATAAAATTTCGCTACTACTTACTACCTTTAACCTTTTTTATTCCCCTTACTTTTCCTCGTTCTTCTTCTTCTTCTTCGTCCCTTTTTCTTGTTTTCGCCCAGTTGAATTGGTGGCGCCTTTTTCTTCGTTGGCGAGGCGTCAAAAATGTCATCGTTTTAATCCAACCCCCTCTCCGTCCTCTCTTTCATCCCCAACAATTTAATTATTCACTCACTTTTCTCTTTCAAAATGTTTACTTTCGTCCCCCATTTTCGCCACCCCCTGTTTTTTCCTCTTCGTCCTAACTCCCTTTGTTATTGTTATGCCCTCTTCTTCTTCGTCTTAACATTGACGGTAAGAAAATTGTTGTTGCCGTTGTTCACTTTACGTTGCTGTTGTTGTTGTTGTACTTTTTTCTTCTACTTCTTCTTCTTCCTTTTTCCCTCTCTTATTTTTTCTTTCGTTTCGTTTTCTTCCATTTTCGCTTTATCTCCTTCTATTGCTATTCTTTTATTTCCTTTTCCCTCGTTGTCCGTGTTTTTCGTCAAGGAAAATTGATGAGGAAACTTTGTTACGTTAAAAGAAGAAGTCTGCGTTTTCTTTTTTTCTCTGTTCGTTCTTTTTTCATCGCTCCTTCTTTTAAATGCCGAAGGAGGAAAAACTCTGGAAGAAAAATGTATATATGGAACGAGATTATCTCGAGACATTTTCATTAGTTTTCTTTTTGTTTCTTCTCTGTCCTCGTCAAATTCGTTTCTCATTTTATTTCTCCTTTTTCTTCCTCGCTCTTGTTTTGGTATGTTTCGTACGTGTTCTATTATAAAATGATTTGCTAATTAAAAAGGGCACGAAGAGAGTAAATTAATGAATTCGCTTCTATTGGATAATTTAATTGAACGCAGCGATACGATACTCGAATTATTTCCAAAGCGGATTTTCCATAACATTTCAACTTATTTTTCCATTTCAACTTGTTCTTCATCTTCAACTTGTTCATTTTGCAGGAAATAAAATATATAAATTTAAAGTTTTTATTTTAAATTTTCGGAACAGTCGGTTCGCATTATTTTCGCTTCGTTTCGCGCTTATTTAATAAAGACGAACCGTCGAAGACGAGGAGAAATAAGAGGAATTCTTTTCTTTAAACAAAAAAGCGAGTTTGAATGTATGGATCCCCCAAAAAAATGCGAAATAACCTCCACCATACATCTTTAAACGTATTAAAATTTTAATAAAACCATTTCGATTTTTTCCAAAGTCGCTCGAGACGAAGAAGAAGAAAAACGGAAATCGTAGTTTCAACAATTTCTGCAGGACACTCGTTTATTAAATTGCATCTCGCAATTCAGTTTTGCTGATTAAGAATCTTCTTGTAGTAATTACAACAGCAACAACAATAGAGACTTCTAAACGATGGACCGAATGTAAATGGACCAACTTGAACGTCCACTGAAACATGTCAACTTGGAAAATGATTTCAACGCCTCTTGCGAATTATTCTGACGATTATAGAGAGACGAAACGTACTTACTGACTTCTTGGGCATTTTGGGGTAACAAAAGCGACGACCTCAAGTAAAACACGAATTTAATTACACACAATACACACACGAGTAACGCTTGTAAAGATAGTAAATAGAAGAGACGTTTGCAATTCAACTTAATTAAGTTCCTTCTCATGCGATTCGTAAATAATCGACTTTTCGTTTTTAGTCTTTTAGGTCATTCTTCAAAAAAGAAATATACAAAGAGGAGTGGAAAAAAAAACGAAAAAGTAACCAGAATAAAAGAAAAATTCCAGGAAAAAAAGTAAAAAAATCCAGGAAAAAAATGAGCCTTTTAATGAATACATAATGATGATAAAATTGGAAAAGTTCCTTTCATTCATTTTTTTCTGAAGACTCATTCGTATACGAGTTTTAATTTCTCTCTTTCTCTTTTCAATTTTTTTTTTCACTTTCTCCATGTCCATCCACATTGTTCTTTGACATTAATGAAAAGCGATGAAAGATGGTGAATAAGCGAATGGCAAAAAAGAATTGCGAATAAATATAAAAAGAAGTGGTTTGAATTAAGGGCAATTAGTTGAAGGAAGAACGTAACAAAATTAAATTTTCAGTGCGTGGACTCTTTTCCGTTTTTATCGGGCATCAAAAAGACAATAGAATTTCAAGCAGCAAAAACGGCCTTAAATTGTTGTCCTTCCACTTTTCATAATTCCCCTTTAATTTTGCATTCAATTCCCAACGGTAAAGCAGGGAAAACTGTTTACGTTGAAAAGTGATTTTGCAGAAAAATAAAATGCAAAAAAAAGCACGAGATTTTCCATCCTTCTTTTATGTTTTTTAATTAAACTAGGTCGAATCCATCAACTTTGCAATTTTCCAACTAATATAATACGCTCATAATGTTCGTTATCCGCTGGATAAATTGCTATTCATTTATAAAGAACAAGTTGGATTTTTTACTCCCGTCGCTTTAAAGTCTTTAAGTGCAACAAAAAAAAGCGAAAATAAAAAAGGAAGACACCAAGCTGATGGAAAATTGCTAGAGAAAACATATTAAATAATGATGATTATAATAAAAGTGATTTAGTTAAGGGTTGTCCCAACGATATTGAACGTCGCCCCCGTAAGAAAAGAGACCAAATAATAATCAAAAATCTTGTGCACCACGGAATTTCATAGGGAATCTTCTATAATTTAATAACGGCTTTTAAACGAATTGCTCCCCAAATTGAACGGTTTATTGCCCATTGAAATGTGGCGAATCGCAAAGAAAATTCGTAAAGAATCGTCGCTTAATTCTTCATGTTCTTTGCCTCTTTCACTGCAATTTGCTGCTGGAATGCACTACATCAAGAATGTGTATAGTAGAGGCAAGCTTTCTGGTACACAACGCCATGAAATCAGTTAATTTCATAGCGTGGAGCCCCTTCAAAGTTGCATTAACGAATTCAGTAAAATTACACGTCAACTAGCGCAAAAAGTGTTTTTCTCAATGGCAATCATTAAAATGCAAAGACTATCGCCGAACGATTCGTCCTCCATCACCAAACAAACAATCTTAACAAAATTACCTCGTTTGTAATTAGATTTTCTTTTACTTTTATTCTTTAGTGCCGCATTAAAATAGGGCCTTCGGGCTATTAAATTTATACACGAATTCAGCAAAAAAAAACGAGAACGAACTAATGCCACATTTAAAGCTGCAATAAACCGAAGAAAGAGTAACACTTTTATTGGGGTAATAGGATGTGTGGTAACGCAAAGAAGAAGAAACTGCAAACATTAAGAAACTGGCCAAAGACATTAGTTTACACCGCGGCGAGTAAATGCGGAGTTGTAAGCCTCCACCAATAATAATTTACGTGCCTCGTATAAATTGTACCTAATACAAAATGTGCCTCGTATAAACTACGCCTCGGTATAAATTGTACGATCATCCGGTTTTCTAATAAATATATCTCGAGGTGTGCGCAATATAATGTTCGGTACAATCTTACAGATCAGCTATTTTTATCACCGCCGCCGCTGCCAACGCCGCCGCCAACATTACCGGCAATATCGTTCATTTTATAAGGAAGAAACCGATCGTATAAGTCGTTACCTACGAGGAACATTACGCTTTTATATATATTTTTGGGTCCTCTCGCTCCACGACCTATTTTCAATTTTATATTTATACATCGATGATCGATCTTTTTTCAACTTGCTCTAATAGACCGTAACCAAAGTGACATTTAAATTTCGCTTAATATACGTTTAGTTAAATTTTCCATCGCGATCCTCGCAAAAGATGAAAGAAAAGAACAACAAGAAGCTGAGAGTATTCTTTTTAAACAATTAAAATAATACCACCCTGTATATGTTCATATCTTAAAATATGTTTTTCTTCTTTGCTCTGTTTGGACCGCCTCTCTCGGTTTGTTTTTTAACAGTCGGTTTATCAAATTGCAAAGTTTGTCGGAAGCTGCGAATAATAAATTGCAAGCTAGATGGATTTAAATAACGCCACCACCATCCTTTTAGACAACGATTCATATCGATTCCACGCGCCGTTTTACGATCCTCCAGCGGGTACGGCTCGCTGAAGAAAACTGTTGAGGAAGATGTTAACTGAGAGAAAAAGATGATGAAAATGATGATGACGAAGAGAAAAGTTTTCATCTTTGTCGTTCGGAGTAAGAAGAAGAAGAGAATCATGATTAAATAGTAATACTTTAGTATTTATCTTAACGCTTAATGAATTATTAACAAATCCGAGATAACTCTTAGTGCTGATTACATAATTTACATGCAAAAGTATTCGGCGAAGGAGAAGTGGAAGAAACAAAGAAGAAGGGCGTAAAGTTGCTTGCGAATTAATACGTATCACAGGAATAATAATTCGTAGAGGAATTGGAGTGAAATAATTTCGTTGGAGGTTTAAATAAAATAACAAGGGAAGGAAGGAGATTGATGCCGATGGTAACGAAACAAATGTGGAACGTATCTTCTGGCATTTTTCTCTTTTGTTTCTCGTGGTTCCTCCCTTATAGTCCTTCTGATCCCACAACATCTACCATCGGGCTACTGATAAATGTGTGGCTGTTTTTCTTTGTGAAAGAAACTTTAGCATTTGCAAAGATTCATTAAACACCAACCAATCAACGTTTGACAGCTCTTATAGTGCCGTTTCCCTCCAACAATCGGGACACGCTGTATATGAGTTTTAAACAACCAGAAAAAATAGATTGATGTCGATGCTAACGGGATTAATGTATCGTTATGTTTGTGTTCTTTTTTTTTTCTTGTCTCTTTCGTTCCTCTCGCAGCCCCCGATCCATATTGTCCCCCAATAGACGGCGGATAAATGTGTGGTTTTTCTTCTGGAGGATTCAAAGGAAGGAAACAAAAAATTACCCTTATAAACGAGCCGTAGCCGCCCATTAAACATCGTCCATCGGCCGTTTTTTCTCCCTGTTCTTTTCACAACCATTCTAATTCCACCCCATCCCTTATAGAGCAAGGCGGAATTGGTGTCATACGAAAGACGCGTCCGAACGTCATTTCCATGCCCGTTTTCTTCTTTTTTGTGCGGTCTTCAAGTGTTTTTTTTTGCAAAAGATGATGGAAGCCAAAATTGCAAATAATATCAATTTGATTTATGGCTGGGCATTTTTTTGCTTTTAATATAGCAATTGACAGATTTTAAAAAGGGGGACAGGGAGACTGTGATTAAAGTAATTGCAATTATCCGAAAACCATAATTTTCGATTTTCCAACAATCCGCAATTAATGGCGAATTGCAAAACAATCAATTTCACGTCCGTCCGATGAAATCGTTTCGTGTCTCATTAGCGTTTTCAATAGTCGCTTTAAATTATCATTGCGGCCGGAAAACTAACCCCGAAAAATAACCCCCAACCAAAAGCATTTCCCATAATAATTGCCTTTTTTTTCCTTTAAATTATAGAGAACACTCGACGTTCATTTCTGATTTATTCAAAACGATTCTTATTTTACCATTAGATCGAGTAACGAATCGATTGAGAAAATCATTTCAACGAAAACGAATGCATAAAATGGGAACAATGCGAATCGGTTGCTGCAAACTGTTTATAATATAAAATAAGTATCAAATTGTCAAATCGCATAAAATGCTAATGATCCGACTTGTTGCAGGAATCGCTTGCAAATAAGACTGCCGATTCTACGTGGGAAATAATTGGAATAATCGAAGGTGAGCAATTTAAATGTTTTCTTTTTAACGAATTTGTGCCAGAATTTTATTGAAGTTAATCGATTTATTGTGCAATTTCTTTTTCAAATATTAGAACAGTGAATTAAATTGATTAGGGCTGATGGATAATCCAAACTAAGCATGAAAGCAAGGAATTTAATAATTAGCATTCATTGGAGTTTTATCGAATCTAATTTCAACGAGGGACACTTTCTTAAGATTCCGTTCGAAATGATAACACGCTCTAATTGACCGAATGCCACGTGTACGTACATACGTTAAAGTTTCTGCTTATTAAAGTCCCGTGAATGCGGACGGGAAATCAAGCTTGAAATTCATTAACGGACCCTTTGCCGTCTTCTTACGGAATTCCAAACCCATCTAAATAAGGGAATTCGTGTCCGGACGGGACGTTCGTTTGTTCGTTCGCTCGTTCTGCAAATTCGTGCCGTTTCATTTGCGGTGTACTATCATCATCAACAACATCAACGTTGTTGTTAGTATCATCAATAGAACGCGATTAATAATGTAAAATTGTGTAAACGCAATAATAATATCGTATTGTTAAGCTAGTACAATTAAATATATGATATACGGTGTGTCTCAATGACGCAAAACCATCCAGCCATTTTTAATCGAATAATGTGATAAGAACTTTTTTCAACTGTTAAATCTGAAACGACATTATTTGTCCTGCCAAGCATTTCTGTAAATGTTGCAGTTTCAATTTGAAGCCATTTCAACTTTAACAAATTCCTACGTTAACTCTTTTCCTGTATGTTAATGACATAATCGAAAGAAAAACGATCGAAAAATCATTTAGTTGCTCCAGAAGAAACCGTACAATCCAGTTTCAGGGTTCTAGCCGGGACAGGCTGTAAATGAAGCTGAATTTGAATAATATATCATCATCATCATCATCGGTAACATTTTGACTATAACGATAATGATCGGGAAACATTCCTACCTGTTTAAATTTCGCGTTAGATTTTGATGTAACGTAATAATACCCCGTTTAACAATGTGATTGTTTAACCGTTTTACCGAACGAATAATAACAATATTACCCGCAACAATAATAGTTGCAAATTATTGTTGGAAATAATTATCAACATTTGTGATGATCATTGTTATATGGGGAAAGGTTTGCATGATGGGAGAACCGAAACGGAACTGGGAATAAAAAATAAAACCGTCCATGCGAAATTGGGTAACGAATAAAGAACAGGAACTGTTAAGAAAAGGAACTAAAGAGAAGGAGAATGGAAAGTAGAAGAATTGCACTGTAAATCTCGGTTATTGTCATCGTTGTTATTATTTCACGCAAGAAAAAGAAAACGAGTCTAGGTGTGATGTAATAGCGAATACAATGGCGAAAGGAAAGATGAAAAGAAGTTCCCACTTCCTGTTTCAGGTGACAAAATTGACAATAATTCGTGGGCCACATTATACCGCAAAGAATTTATTATTAACAATGAGGGCAGCCGACGGCACAACGCGATAATGAACGTGGAATAAGCAGCAAAAGGGACGTGGAAAAGAGCGTGCAAACAAAAAAGAAAAACACCTTTCTTCCTTCCACGAACCAATTATTCCATTCGTTCAATTTCGAACATCTTTCTCTTTCATTCTTCGGCGGTGGTGCGGACAAATCTAAATCCTCCCGAGAGATAGAGAAGTTGGCCCGGTTCTTATTAAATTTGCACAATATCGACCAGAAATTCACGCGCGAACGATCGACAAATTTGTGCTATAAAAAAAAAGCGAAATGGAAGAAGAATTCCTCTGCCACGATTTTTCGCCCTTCTTCATTTGCCATTCATTCCTTTCACCTTTTGGCCCCGTTCATTTCCGGCTTTTGCAAAAAAAGACGATTTAATGATGGATTACAGGATGACGCGCATTATCATCCAAACTGTATCACGTAGAATTTGCGGAGTGGATTTGCAAAAGTACGAGTATGGAAAATAAAAAAATGAAATAACGAGAAACGATTATTTTCGAATGGAATTTTTGAAATTTCGACCGAATTAAATCGATCGAAATTCAAACGATAAGTGCCGGTGCCGCCGTAGGTCGAGGTGAAGCGTAAAGAGTGGGACCGAATCATTTCCGGTTCAAACGCCGTCGCAAAACGAAGAAGGAAAAAATAGCAGACGGATTGAAAGAAAGTTCATTTCCTCTCTATCGCTTTTCCACTCCTTCTTTTCTTCGTTCTTTTGTAACATTCGACCTATTTCGCCCGCGATTCCTCATCTATTTACAATCGAATCGATTGTCGAAGACTGGTATTTAAGATCCTCTGATAGGTTTTCCTTTTGCGAACGTCGAATTTCCATGCAGATTTATAACGATCCATGTTCAACTAATGACCGATTTAATGTCGGTTTATATCTTGTAAAGTTGTTGCCCAACAAACTAATGGAGATGATTATATGATTATGATTTTCGATTATGAAACGCGCCTCTTCGGCTACGATTCCGAAAAGATCGTCCATCAGCCGTTTAAAACGGCCATTAACGAAGTAATGAAAAGGAAAAACGCGAAACAACAAGAAACAGTTTCTGCACGTTATTCGCCAACACCAACCGGCGGAATGTATATTCAACGATGATGACGACGACGACGATGATAATAGGTAACTTTAGTTGTTGCAACACAATGTCAGCTCGCCAATTTACATATGCAGATTGCCGGATAATGCGAAGGAAACGTCGATGCGAAACCGGTCGCAGCAGCAGTCGGGCCTCGTGATAATATACAACATGTCCCAATAGGAAATAACATCAAAGGCCGTAATAAAACGTAATTTACAGTACATTTTTGCGCCCAAAAAGTTGATCTTTCACGACGGGATAATTATCAAAATGACTGCCTTCCGGATACACCGGAAACTGGACAATTGGCTCGTTAATTAAACTATTTCATTGGCGACTTTTAAAGGCCATTTGACGCAACGTCAAAGCGTTTCGAGAAAATCCGTTTGCGCAATGGGACGCGCTGTATTTATTGTATAATATGTGGATGTAACAATTAAACCGAGTACGAAGAGGCCACTGCCATTATTAATGCTCGCACACACTCGCATGCACATTATAACGTGCAGAAATCGATTTGAGTTTATTTATGCATTTACGTTACCTAAATATGGTACCAGTGTAATTAAATATGAATTTCCTTAGTGCAATTAAAGCCATCTCGCTCTCACACACAGACTCACATATTTCAGCACGGTCCGTTTGCCATGCTCTCTTATTAAATTAATTAAATCGTTTGCAAAAAATTAATTAAAAATAAAAACAAAATTGCGATGCCTCCAAGACTAAATTAAATTGGGGATAAAAGGATGGAAAAGAATTAAGTATGGGACCAACTTTTCCATGGAGGCATTAAATTACGAGAAGGTATAGGTACAGGTGAAAGACATTAATGTACTATTTGTGAAATTAAAAAAAGAATTAATAATAGAGGAGTATAAAAGGCACTGCGAAGAAAAAAAAATTAGAAGGAACAGAAAAGGGGGGGAAACTTTTTAAACGTTTTACCATGTACAATAATCCAGTCCATTTAAAGAGGAAGAAGTGGCACAAAAAAATGAAAGAAAGAGAAGAATGAAAGGAACTGGATAAAATACGTTTTCGACGGTGTGAATTTATTTCGTTTCTTCCTCGTCCTCGTGCTTGCCTTCCCCAATGCCAGTTCTTCGGTCCCGCTTTTCGCCCCCCTCTTTCATACAATTCCCATTAATTTTTCTCTTTTCCCCCATTCCTTCCACTTCGCTCTTTCTTACACACACCACGAACACATATTGCTCTTAGAAAAGCGTTGTGATTGTTGAAGAAGCGTTAAAAACGATATACATCTTCGGGGCTGCCAGCCAAACCGTATGAGAAATTTTCCATGTATACAAGCGGCTTTTTCTTTTCTTTTTTTAAAGGACGCATTTCCACATGCACATGATCATAATCTCCCTTTGTATGTTTTACTTTTTCTTTATATTCCTCCACATAGTCGCCATTAAATATCGGTTTATAACACTTTGTACAATATACGATAGCCCTACGAGCAAATTGTTCGATGCAAACATTTTCCTACGTGAAAGGAGTTAAATGAACAATAATCACCATCAGCTGCACGTGGTTCAACAAAAAAGAATCGCTCGCATCAAGACATACAGGGCGGGCGAAAATTATTTAATTCACTCGCACTTTTTTCCACTCTTTGCAACCGAAGAAAAAGTGAAGTAAAAGGAGACATTTATTAACCGACATCCAACTCTAGTACCTATATTGGAAATGATAAACGACACGTTGTCCAAAAAACAACCCTCAGAGAAAAAATTGTTTTTCTATTAGTCCGTAGGTCGTTTTCTTGGTTCCTGATTATTTATGACTCGGTGCCATCACCTCAAAAAGAATAATAAGGATGGAAAACTAAAAATGTGCAAGAAACGAGAGAGATAAAACTGGAACACGTGTTGCTTTTCAACGTAATAAAAATCTCGCTTCCCGAATGAAGAATGGTGGATGTTGATGATGATGACGACGATGATTTGGGGTGATGATAAATGTTAAGCTACCGGAATCTTAACCTTACAACGCCCAATTTGTGCATTCGTTAGTTGTTAATTAACACGTTTATACCCAAAATACTAATTTGAAAGAAGAATTCATGCTTCGAAATCCAATTTATTCAACCAGATTTTGGTTGATCAGATTTAGCAAAAACATGCCCAATTACTTTGAGCATATTTATATCAGTTCTTCGTTCGGTTCGGCCGCAAAGATGGTGCCAATTGTTATGAGATATCTTAAAGAAATTTGGACCATTTTACAAGAATCATTTTTGATGAGCTAATGCTTATTATATAATCATAGCGATAAAAAGACATAATGCTATAAAGTAAAAGATGCGCATAGTGGAGGCCTTCTCCATAAATCATTCACGTTTCTTGAGCCGCTTAGAATTCGTATAGAATCCATCTGCTTCGCCCATTATTTTAATCATAATTCCAACTATAAAACTAATTTCACGTTAGCGGTGGCAATCTAATTTATTTCCATCGTCTTCCCCCTGTATGTGTGTGTGTTTCTTCTTCCTTTTTTTGGAGCTGGCAAAAGACTTCCTCCACTTCTTCTCTGCCATTTATTTTTCCCTTCTTTCTGCAACCGACGACATTTAGAATGACATTCAATTACTTTAAGTTTAAGTCGTATATAATTTATTAATGTTAACCAGCAGGAAGAAGGGTCACGAGAAAAAGTAGTAAGGAAGATGAGGTTGGGATAAATGAATGAGCGAGGAAGAAAGGACGGATATATATCTATACTGTGTATAATAATACTAAGGGGGAAAAGTGAGGGGAATTAAGGGAAGATTCTCCATCATCATCATGCGAACAAGATGGAATTTTCTCATTTAATGCCATCCAGTTCGTGTCATTTCGTTTTCTTTTTCTCTTTGCTATGATAAAACGTCTTGCTCGCTGGATTGAAGATGACCTCATAATTCTTTTACGTCCCTTTCTCTCGTCCGGAGGAAAATGTATAATTATTGCGAATTAGTGCATGTAATGGTGTAATAAAAGCACGAAGAAGATGGACGACGGAAACGGACGTCGTGCGACATACTTTTTTATTCAAAAAGGAAACGAATAAGACCGCTGTTGCCCCGACGGTCACTCCCATTTCTTCGACTTCAAAAACAACCCTTCCTACCCAGTCGCATTTTCCTTCGGCTCGCTATTATTTTATTCTTGTTCCATTACACTTAATTGCACAGGAACAACATTTATACGAGGCGTTTTCGGTTGAATTTATTATTGTCCTGTGACTGCATTTGTAATAAGAATGTTTATAAACAAATTGGGATTCTGGCACAATGCAAATTTTCATTCATTTAGTTTTTGTTATTCCTGTGCCAAAAATTCGCATTTTTTATACATCTTTATACTCGTCTTACAATTAAATCAATTAACAAGAGTTTGCATGTGAGTTTAACATTGAGATTCATTCATTATTTGAGACGCGCTAAATAGTGCTGAGCCAGAAATGTTTATTGAAGAACCCGCGTATATATCGTATAGCGGCAAAGCGAGAAGAAGCAAAGACGATCTTTCGTATTACACTGCAAGAAACCGATAATTTATGGGCACGAATGCCCCGATCTAAACCGTTTTTCTTCGGTGCACAAGCGGTACACTTATCCCGAGCTGATAAATAAACAATAACAATTTTGGGAGATGTTTAACCTAAAGAACGGCAGGCGGCACCGAATCGATTTTAGTGCGGCGGTTAATTTATATAGTTTGCCGACGGAGGAAGTCTTCGGTAGATGGGAGCGAGGATTCGCTTTCTGCATTTCTTTTTCTTGGAGGAAAATCGTTTCGAAATTGAGCGAAATCGATTTCGTAATTGATATTCGAGATCGCAATAGATTCCCCGCGTTACATCTTGTTCGCAATTTCCATCGTCATCATCATAATTTGCATTGGATACGAACTGTTTCTAATAGATCGAGAATTTGTAATGTGCTTCCAGCGATGGGCGTTTATTATATGCCAAAAAGGAAGAGTTAAAAAAAGCCCACGAATTAGAATAGAAAGTTAAAGTGAATAATCCGCGACCCTTTCCTTAGCGATGTTGCTTCGAAATCAGATCGGCAATCTGATGTAGTGAGGGAGAAAAGAAATTGCTTAATCGCGATAAATTTTCGGCGGGAAATTGCTCAATAAATGTCACGAATAATGCTGCCGTTGTAAATATTAACGATAACGGCTCGACATCTGAATAAAATCGCGGCAAGAACGGCGAACGGAAATAAAGGAATAAGAGCACAAGATAATAAACAACCGCTGAAAGTGAATCAAATTAAAATATTTCATCTTCTTCTTTTTCTGTTTCGTCGCCTCTACCCAAAGAGCACAACGCTTAAAACCGCTGGCAACGGCAGAAGAAACATCTACCGAAAAACAATGCGAATGATAATCGTGCAACTCTTTGTTGCGGCAGCTTTTGTTCAAGTTCTTTCTGCAATAGGATCTGTCTAAATAACAAACGCATCTAACCGAAACAATAAGATGCTCCACATAATATCGAGCATTAAAAGCAAGCAAAAAAGTCCATTAACATCGCGGTTCTCGACTCGAATCCAATCTAACTGAAGAATCAATCAATTGAACGAACGAATTGGCGATGGACAAAAAGAAGGAGTGGGAAAAGAAACCGAAAGAAACGAGAAACGAAAGAGACATAATGGGGCGATCGATAATGAAATGCGAAAAAGAAGGGGGCGAAATTGCGTATATTGGATCCATTATACTTGCGAAGTCTCTAAATCAAGAGAACAATAATGGGGAAGAAAGTCTACTACCGAACAACAAGAAAATGAGAAACGAACCGAAGAAAACTCTCCGTTTTCCTGTTGTTTGTGCCCGTTGTTTTTGCACGACAACAACATACATTCGTGCCCGAGAAGAGTGCATTTTGTGAAAAATCTTACTCTTTTGTAGCATCCATTAAAAGGCATAAGAGGAGGAGGAATAGAAAAAGAAGATGAGCCAGAAATAATGGACCGATTTAAGCGGACCAAAATCGTTTACACCGGATAGATTTGCTTATGTGTATTGGCAATGTCGGGCGAGAGAATAAAGCGGATCGGATAATAAAGAGGAAATCATTCGTACACCGAATAAGAATCGATGCACAATAGGGCAGATGCATCAACAGCAATTCACTACTCGCATAGAGAAACATTCGATTGTCGTTGCACGCTAAAAGACTTCCTCTCGCCAATTAGTTGCAATTTTCAAAGAGAAAGAAATCCATTTTCCCACATTAAGTTAAATCGAATATAGCGAATATTAAAGATAAGCAAATGGCAAATTAGAAGCGAATTCGTAAAAAAGGAAATTGAAAACTTTTAGAAAGTTATAGTTAATTAAAGAACTATTTGTGAAGGTGAATATTCTTGTGTGTATCCAAGACTTGAAGGCCCCATGCACATGTTCGTATAATAAAGAAAGCAGCATAAGAATGGTAAAGGCCCTTTTCTTTCTTAAACGTTGTTGTCGTTGCGGTTATTCCTCGTGTTATTGTTGGCAGTCTTCCGGAACGACTCAATAATCCAGTTCTTACCTGAGAAATAAAGGCCTTAACACAGAAGAGCCAAAAGAAAGGAATTAGATTCTCGGTTATTGGTTTATTGAAACCATCATTCATTCGTCCTTCCTAGTCTGGGTTTCTTGCGACAAATTCTACCACCTGGTCGCACGATTCGTAGCGCAAACTTTCAAACATCTGAAAATGATGTAACGCAAAAAACATTCGAGAATCGGATTGCATTTTTGCCAATTATCGACTTCATTTGCAAACGGAAGAATCTTGTTGTCTACTAAATTATTGCCCTTAATTAACGCGTCGACAGTGAGTTAATTGCAAAATGTTCTCTTCGAGCCTAAATTCAAAAAGGAACTGGGAAAATCTCCTCTTACACCCGTCCTTACGCAAATCCGCCCCCGGCCCCTCAAGGAACTCGTCAAATCAATTAGCAGTTGCGCCCTTAAGAAAAAAGGGGAAAAAGGGGGAGACGTTCGTTTAATTGATGGCAATTTTTAAACCGGGACGAACAAAAAACGGGAAAAGGGAAAAAATAACGAGAAACTGTTAATTATTTAACGACTTCTTCGCATTTAAAAAAGTTTTTTATGCTTCTCCTTCCTCCTCTTCCATCCGCATTCTATTTGGTAACTCGAAATAAGCAAACTTTTTTTGCTGTTCGAAGCAAACTTCTTCGCCATCACCAACAGCAGCAGCAGGATTCGTCATCCTTCGCCACGCTTTTTTTATATTCTACGTTTTCGTTCGGTGACTTCCTGTTTATAACATTTTCTCTTCCCTTGGTTCGCCGAATCTTCCTTTCTTCCCCTCGGCTTCGATTGACGAACTTTATTCGCAACTTTAAAAACTTGCGATCGCAAAAAAGTGAAAGAAAAGGGCGAAAGCTTCGATGCCAAAAGATGACGATAATAAATTTTTTCGGGGATTGAGAGAAAGTTGCACAAGAAAAAGTAAGTTAAACTTGTACCGGTGATAAACAATCGAAATAAGTGGGATAAATAAAATCATCGAGACGAAGACGACGATAAAAATCTTCGTTTCGGACTTTCGTGGCCCTCCACTTTACGTTTGTCAACCGGAAGCTCGAGGAATAGGAAAAAGATTGGAATAAGCAGCGAGAAAGCGCGTGGAATAAGTTGCAAATAAATTTCGGAACGAGCGTCTTTTTCGCACGCATCCGAAACCTTTAATTTTTTGATAAGATAAAAATGTTTTCCCCGGATTTCGATGCTTCTTCGGCATCGTTGGCTCCGTTATATTCTTAACAAGAGTACATAACGGTACAATACCATTTAGTAAGAGGCCGACGAAACAGGGAACTTCTTTTTCGCAATTTATTTTCCCCCATTTCGTATAAATGTAAGTCTATTTATTTATAAGCATAATAATATTTAACTTCCCTAAAGAAGTTTTCTTTTCACGATGAAAGAGAGAGAGAGGGGGAGTTTTTCTGTTGCAAATGATATAAAGGGAAAACTGGATAAAAAGCGATGAAACGACGCAATCGCTAAAAGATATATGCAAAAAAGTTTTTAATAACTTTCGCCCCTACCACCGTGAATGTTTGCGAGTTCGCGTTATTTATCCCGTTTCGTTTGCAAATTGAATAACAAACATCAATCGATGCTTCTTTTAATCCATCAGAAATCCATCGACAAAATAACCATTACACAACTACTTAAATTAACTTTTCCTCTGAATAACTTCCTTCGCATACAACTCATCTCCATTGGGACATATTGTATATTGAAGCGAGTCGCGTGCTTCTTCTGGCAACAAAACAATCGTTCCTAACATGTTAACTAGCCGGAGGAGATGAAAGAAGAAAGTTTGCCGATGTATAGGGATGAGAGTAACCATTCGATGATCTATTGATATTTCATCGGCGTCTCTCTCGGTTGGTGGCAACCTCACGGTCGGGCGGCGTCTCCGAAAAAAAAAAAGAAAAGAAAGCACCCGGTAGGTGTGGCAGTTTCGTTATTAAGTCCGATCTTTTTCTTTATGTCGGGTTCGGCCCCGAGTGTTTCTCGGTTCCTTTTAGGGGGACCATTGTCGCCGCAAAAGTTGCCCCAAAGTTACGAGCCTTTTATTACATCTCTTTCACTTTCCCTCTCCCATTTTTTCCTTCCATTTTTCGTTCTATCGCAAATATACGGGGTGTCTATCTTGGATTATAACCGGCGATAGCACGTCACCGAAGGAAATAACCGAAATCGTTCAGTAGACAAGATTTGGAGCACGAGGACAGAATTTTTTCTCCGTTTCGTTTTTCTTGCGGAGTTGATTAATTCTAATAACCGATATTGTTGTCGAAGAGCGACGATTCAAGAGTGAAAGGATGAGCGAAGAAAAAAATTAATCAATACTCTTCGCCCTTATTTGCTTTTTTTTATGCTTTGGTCCAACATCGATATTAATTTATTAAAACGGCTCGAGGCGACGATTTCTTGCGTCTCCGAAGATGACGACTTTTTTGTTTATGGCGGAGGATTGATTTTGAATTGAATGGCGAAGAGAAATGTCGAGGAAAGTGTTTTTCTTGCTAGAAATCTTCCAGCTTTTCAAAATGTACCTGCTCAAAAGACTTGATGATGAGAGGTTCGGAACGTTGATGATGGCTTTTAAATAATTGCAGAAGAATTGAAGATGTCCTCCACCTCTTTCGATGGGTTATTACCTCGAGGGCCGTAATTTATTATTCCCAACTTCTTCGTCTTTCTATACTACGATTCTAAAATAGCAATAATGACAGGGTGTCGTGTGCTTTTTTATTTATTCGTTTCTGTTGGTATAACATTTTCTTGCCCTAGAGAGACGTTTCTTTACAATTCTAATTAAATCTTTTGTAACTACGGAATGGGTTTCTGCCTTTTTTTTTCTTCTTCTTCTTCTTAAGGTACAATCATTGTCTAGGTACTAGGACAACAATAAAGGCGAAGACAACAAGGAGAAAGATGCAACATCAGGCGATTCAACAAAGGGAATATATAATTTCACATCTACGTCGTGCATTAAGTTCTTTGGCGCTTAGATCTTCTTCCTCGTCGTCATCTTATATAGAATAGATTCGAGGCACCATTATCGTTATTAATGATCGTTTTCACGGGGAATAATTTCCTCTTTCGCCCGGCCAAATGTGGATGAAGAAACTGCAGCGTAGGAAAACAAAACTGGTAACAAACTATTAGCGTTTGTTTCACGAATTGCACTGAAGGGAATAATTTTTTTGTTTGTGCGGGAATAAAAGGCGAATGGGAATGATAGTAAAAAAGAATATTTACAAGGGGGAATAAAAAAGGAGAAATGAAACGAACCGTTTGTTCGTTGTTGTAATGAAAACAATTATTGAGATAAGGGTAATTGGGAAAATAAAAACGGTGCATTTCTCTCTCTCTTTTTTTTTTCATTTTTTGCTCGCCGTTTCATTGGGCCCGGGATGGGGTGGACGGAGATTAAATTAAAAGATATTTAAATTAGCAATAACTTCTGCTCCGTATACCACTATTATTTTCGTGTCGGTGTGTGATAGCAATTTATTGCGAAATCGCAAAAGAAATCATGCGAAAACAAAAAGATTTTCACGTGCGGAACAGGGAAAATCGCGTGCTGGCTTTTAATAACTGTACCATTATTATTATCGTTATTTGTTTCCTTTCGCAGGTATCACCTTCTCCGTCTAATAAAACGTTAAAATTGCGCACGTTTCGCAACCTTATAGAAACGAGATTATTATTACGCTCGAGTAATATTATTATAATTCGTTGTTGCCTCAAGAATTTCATTCCAATTCCTCGCGTCTTCTTGCACCGCCACGTTGACTGACAGTTTCCTCCATCTACGTCAGTCCAAACATTCATCCATCTATTCATCATACGCTCTACGGTCGCCCTTTTTTCCACCCCATTCAATGTAAAACGATGGGGGGATAAATAAATTATGATAAAAAGATGCTTTTTTTCTTGTCGGATGGTTGGCAACAATGTTAACAACTTGGATCCATACGGTTTGTCTGCACCTGGAACTCATCTACATATACCTTCTTCGCCGAATGGGGAATAGCAGGGAATTTACACGCTTTCGCGAACGTTCGCGTTAAACGAAATTCGATACATGCGCTGGGACTTTGTTTTACCGACGAGAGGATTAATTTTGCCACTTGTTTCGTTTAAAATTCGCTTGATATTTCGACGAATCAATTTGTGTGAAGTACAAGCAAACTTTTATTACGACACTTCTTTAGTAAATTTCATCCAAAATGTGGCACGAATAAATAAACGAGATTATCGTCAACGATAAATTTCTCGCCCCCCAAAAAAAATATTGCTGTTGAACAGAAGTAGATTTCTGAATTCCACCAGCGGCGCAACCACTTCATTTAAATAACGTTGAATTATTTAGGCCGTCTAGCTATTAAAAGTTGCCGAGTACCGTTTTAAATTATATAACATAAAACTCGTACGACATTAATTCCATTTAAAACGTTAGTATTGTTATGTTACTACACAACGTAGCCAGCCAGAGCAAGCAAGAGCCACGTGTGCTTACGTTAATTTAAAGTTTGACAAGATGAGGCGCTTCGGATACGAACGGGTCGGGAGTTTTGCGTGTGTACATTTTACAAGAACCACCAACCATTCTTTTCCCTTCTTCTTCTTCTTCCAACTTGCCAACAGAACGGCAACAAACAACTTACGCTTGGTAAATTAATACGTGCGTACTAAAAAGGGAAAATGCGAAGAATTTCATTTAATCATAAAACAAGTTTAAGACGAGGGAACGCGATGAAGAACAACAACGGTAGCAACCCATCATCATCATCATCAGCAACCGTACTTTAAACTGTTTAACAGTAAACTCAAACAAGAGATCATCAATTTGGAACGAAAGTTCCTTTTTTTTTCTTCCTTTCGACGAGCAACGCCAAAATTTATATTTAATAGTCGCGATAACAAGAAGATTGCCAATGCAATCAATTAAATTGAATGGCGACGAAACTAACCAAAAAGGGAGACAACTTTCGCGAAAGACTAATGTTAAAACCGTCGCGTATTCAATCGAATTCAATTTCGCCGCGCTCGACTTCTAAAGTACATCCTCGCGGACGTTTTTAATTAGGGAGCGAGGTGATACGTGAACAATGTGTAGGGGATTTAACGTTACGTTTTCCCACAAAACGTCGACACTTTGAGTTATTGTTAATCTCCACTTTGATGCTTGTAGAGCAAGGCTTAAAAAGGACGTTTTGTCGACCAAGTTTCGACGATTTGTTATGATAACTATTCGCCAAATTGTTACTCTCTTTTTGGCGTAAAATCACTTGAAGTCTACCATTATAGAATGCGAATACGCCGAGAATAAATAACGCTTAAGAAACGAATGAACTCCCTCCCTGTAGTTGATGCTATTATAATGAAAGCACTAAACACGTTTATTATATGGGAAAAGGGAAACGTTGTTTTACTTAAACGTCTTTTTCTTAATGATCTAAATGAAAATTAAGATGCCGCCGCTCATCTTCCTCAACATCTTCTTCTTCGCGTACGTGTCCTTTCAGCCTCTAATATTATTATATCATTATTAATGCGGATGTGTGAATGACGTAACGTAATAATAATTTGCGACACGTTTTACATTAAAACGGCGAACGTAATTTAAAAGTTTTGGTTTGCACGGAGGAGAAGGGAAAAAAAGGAGAAAGAACGGAGGGAAATAGAAAAGCCGTCCCACTTCATCGTCGACGCTCATTTTCGTGTTCGTTTTGCAACCGCTTCATATTAAAATTAGTGTTTGCCAAAAGAGTTATCGCGAAATGACTGGACGAATATTTCGAGAGTAGTTGTAAAATTCGTTTAGTACATTATGCGACGTTCCGTATAATTTACTCAAACAATTAAAAATTAGTGGGCACGAGGAGGCGAAAGAACAAAAAGTGAACGCGAGGGTCGGTCGGGTTGCTTTTGGTTCTGCCGTCACCAGCGGCGACGGCGATGGAAATTATCATTTTATATTCGTTTTAAATTAATAACCGGAAACGGTTTTACATATGCGATTAGAGGAAGCGCGACGTGGCGCCATCGCTTCGCCGAACGGATCCGGCAAATATCAAACGGAACAAAACCCGGGCCGAAGAACAAGCGCGAAAAATTATGCTCCATTCGCAAATGCCCGATGGTCCTATGCTAACTAAACCCTTAACGAGATAATAAAACCTTCGGTCGTTCATCCCTTGCCCGGAATTTATGCAGATCTAACTTACGTACACATGCACGCGTTTCCATCCCTTTCGACGGCTACAAGAACTTGTCTCTCTGGGCGTGTGCGTGGTTATCGGTAAACATGAATAACGGATATATATTTATTAGAAGGAGCAAGATGAAAAGTGTAGCGGCGTTACGTATTCGTGTTGTGGTACTACTGTCGCTGTCGCGACTCCTGCTGCCGAAACAACAACTTCTAGGGAGGGGCGCTACTTAATGTTGGTAGCACTACCAGCTGTAATTGTACCAAAATGTTACTTGCTCTTCCGGTAATTTGCTTTTACATACAGCCCCATAACATTTCGCAAATTGTCCCTCTCGCCCTTTCTCTCCCTCTCTCCCTCTCCCTGCATCTATCAGTTTCTGCACCCTCTCTCTCTCTCTCTCTCTTCGTCTTGTTACTACTGCCGGTTTTGCGTGGTAGCTCATGCATAAACAAGCGGATAAGTGGCTAAAAGCGGCGCGTTTAACTCATTAGAATTGGTAATGGCGATAATGGGAGCGAAGGAATATACGGTCAGTTTGCCAATTTTGACAGATGTTTCGCTATGCACACACACACACACACACGAGAAAAAAAAGGCACGCAAGCAGCAAGCGAAAAGAAAACGGGGTTCTTTCCGCCGTCACCGTCATTGTCACCTCCTCGTCGTCGGCGTTGTCGTCAACTACGCCAGCACGATGAAGAACGCTAACGGATTAAAGTTTGGATTTGAAATTATAATTTAATTTCCGTGGAATTAAATGGGAATCGGGGAGGAGGAGGATGGGGATGGGGTAAAAAATTGCAAACAATCGTTTTTGCCATCCACCCGATTTCATGCAGACCGAGCGGTAAAGTGATTTTCTTCTTCTTCTTCTTTTTTAGCATTTCTTTTAAAACAAACTCTTGCAAAAAGTTAGTAACTACTGCGAACGGTGGTAATGTTTCTGGTGTAAGTTCCGACAATTTAACGTGTTTCAAGAAGGAACTTTTTCATTGTTCACAAAAAGGCACCACCTGTCGTTCGTGGCCCCTTAATTTAACGTTTGTCGGCAATAAAAAGACGGCACATCAAAAAAATAATAATAAAGCCAGTTATTACTATGATTATTATTACAATCCTCCGCTCCTTTTATAAAAACTTTTTCTCTTCACCGCGAATTTCCATCGAATTAAACGACTTTTTGCGGCTACGTTGCGAAAACAATTTAATAAACTCTCCTTAAGTTTTAAATAAAAATTAGTGCATTACCGATTGGAATCTGATTTAAAAGAATGTAAGATGAACGCAAGCCGATCCGTTAAGGCTCGCATTAACGTTATCTTTTCAATTTTTCCCCCTTTTTTTTTGGTGAAAGTAGCAAAAGAAAATTGCTAAAGTGTATATATACTACGTGCGTATGTGATACCGGGGATAGAAAACCCGAATGAAAAGCCCGAAAAAAGAAAACTGCTAAAAGTAGGGCATAGGTATAAGAAGTGGAGGAAAATTATATTTTACCCTCATTTTCTTTTCGGTCCCGTTCCTCCTCCTCCTCTTCTTCTTCTTCCGCCACTTCTTTTATCGTTAACCGTTTAAGGGAGTGATTGATGCGAGGCATCCGCTGACGTTTTCAACGTTTAAAGATCAATCTTTTGCGTATATATCGCACTAATACTCGTTTCAACACACACACACACGCACGCACTTTTTTCATCTTTGCAATCTTTTTCTGCACGTTTTTTTAGCATTAAGCCTCTCTCGCCATGTATAAGTGTGTGTGTGTGTGTGTGTTGTTGCCATATACACAGAACGTCAAGCACGGATCAAAATCAAAGTTGGAAACCTTCAAAAGCACGCGGCGACTTCTTCGGTTGATCGCTCGCTGTTGTTGATGATGATGGCGCTGTTGTTTGCTTGAAGTTCTCGTTCCATTTAAATCGGTTACCGGATTATGTAGGTGTATGTGTGTGTATTGATACGACCTAATTTACCGATAAGAGACTCATGTGTGTGTTTGCGTGTGATATTGAAAGAGATTACCTTTGAGAACTTCAGTAATGTCGCATTAACTTGTACATATACGGGGTGTTTGCTAAGGAATTCGAAGGCGTAATAAACAGCAAGGGTTATCAAAACAATTGACGCAAGCCAAACAATTTTTGACTAAAATCTGTGAAATAAATTGCTTATCACGCATCAAGGTGAAATAATGCTCATAGTGAAGCATAGTTTTTGCCCAATTAGCGTACAGCTCCCCTTGTTCGCCTGATTTAACTTCCAAGGATATTTATCCATCCGCCAGAATTAAAAGTCTTTGGACAGTTTCCGATTTCAAACAGAAATGTTAAAAATCTTGTTATTACATAGAAAGATATTCATTAGTTAAACAATCTTTAAACCTTCTCGTGTGATGTAAGAGTTGGGATACGCATTCGGTTCCTAACAGTTTTCCAAACGCCCTGTACCTTTGAAACTTTCAAAGCAACCCATCATCGACGTTATAGACAGGGAAAATTACACTATCAACTGCGTATCGATACGCTTGCGAAAATCGTAAATTTTCAGTTTACTTCGCGCGCAGCGAGTGATTGACGTTGATTAGGAATCTAAATTGGGGGATCTTGCGGAAACAAACTAATTTAATTAAACCCGAACGGGAGGAAATCGCGCGACAGCAACGATGACGACGATTCGAAATTTGAAAAGAGAACGTTTCTATAATAATTCGAATTCGGCGAACGAGAAGAAAAACGTTCGATGGGGGAAACTGGCACCCGGACACTGTGACTCATACAGTTTACGGACCCACCCATTTATAATTCTCTCCTTTTTTTTCCTTCCCTTCGTTTTGCGGCCATCGCCACTGCTTGCTACTGCTACACGCATATGGTGTCTGAATGTGGCTGCATTCTTAATAAGCAAGTGAACGAAGCCCCCCGTTGCTTTTATTTTCATTATCGATTAAACGACCCTCATGCGATTATTGCTACCACTCGCAACGATTCTTTTCGCTTTTCGCGTTGTTCGGTCGAAACGAGGCAGAAAATTACGAAGGCCCTAGTCGTCGCGAAACGAATGTTCTTGGATGGAACGCACGCTCGCAGTCGAATGTACTTTCCCTTTTGTTCGAAAAGCTCGTCGCGACGGTAAAAGCTCCTTATATAAGTCGTTAATATGGCATTATTCGCCCTAAACCCCCCTCCCCCCTTCGCGATTCGATTCCTATTTGAAGACACGGTAATCGACGGAGAAAGAGATCGGTCGAGGGCGAGAACGATACATTTTGCCGAGATGCTAAGAAATTGCTTCAATTAACCATCGGCGGTTTGGTTTAAGCTCCTAAATCTTACGGTACAGCCTCAAAATTAAACCGTGCAGAATCTCGCATTTAAGACATCGAATAATCCCCCATTCTTCGTTCGGTTCTCGCAACCGAATCCTCCAAGTGACGCATCTCTTGTGCTATCGTAGATTTCTTCGTGTTCATTCGGCTGGAATATCCCATACAAACATCTATCGCCGACAGCCTCCACCCCCCCACGAGATTTCATCCCCTAGATAATAAGCATAACAAAACAATTTCGACAAAATAATAATAATAACAACAATGTAATATTAAGACAATACAACCCTAAAATGACGACGATGTGGGGTGGATGTTTCGAGTGAAGGGGGGCGAGGGATGAGGGTGTGCAAGAAACTTAACCAGATGCACGGAACATTATCCCAAATACATGATAACGAGCGCGAAAAGACACCCCATTTTGCCGATTTCAAACAATTGATAATAATGCCTGTGCAAGGGTTCTTCTAAAACTCCCTCGATCCCCCTCGACGTCGCACGTGGAAATAAATTGGAAATTAAGCACTTTCCCTCTTTTTTTTTGTCCCACGCACTCTACACGTGAACGTTTTATTGTATTTACCACTTATCGTTGCAATTATTCAATTTAAAGCCCTACCCCCCATTTTCTTAACGATAATCAGCCGCCCCTCTAGCTTTATTTGAACTACGTCCACGTGGATTAAGACATGTTAATGGATTAAAGCTCCGCGAAACAACGATCGTTAAGAAAGTCCAGAACAAACTCCATAGAACGCAAATACAGTGCGATCGTCTCAATATTGAAACCAACTGTTGTAATGCTCTTTGAACGTATTTTCGAATCACCCTGCATATAATTTGAAAATTAATACAAAATTTTCGTTCGGAAACTTCAGTTGAGCGTTTAAAAAGTGAAGCAAACCAAAGGATGCTGAAATAGTTTTTGTTTTCATCTTCTAGCATAATCTTTGTACCCCATCTAGCTGGCTGTCCGTTAAAGAAGACAATGTTGTTAATTAGAACGTCGACGTCGAGGAAGAAGAGGGCGATTCAATTAGTTTCGGCGCGAAAATTAATGGCAATAATATCACGGGAGACAGATGTTTATTTAGGGCAACGATGTTCATTCTGGAAACGTACAAGAACGACGACGACGACGACACCGGCTCCTTTATTTATTGTTACCATCAATTCTTGTAACTTGAATTTTATACCCTCATCATCATCGTCATCTCTTTAACCTTTTAATAAACAAAATTCTTGCGTCGAATAATAAGGCAGCGCTCACTTATTATGTTAATGCGCCAAAAAAGAAAAAACAACAACCGTCTTGGAAGACTTCAGTTACTTCGCCGTCTTCTTGTTACTCGTTCTTCTTCTTCCTGTTATTGTTCGTTTTGTTATTATTAAATTGGCGACGTTGCGTGCATAAAATTCGTTTGCGAAAAGCGCGACACACAATTTGACTGTTCTCACGTTTTTATTGTTATTAAAAATAAAAAGGGATAACGAAATAAAAGTGAAACGAAATTGAAAGTAAATTTAAAAAGTGAATGGGCGCGGAAATAAAAAGATGGAGGGAAGGAACTGAAGTTGCGTCCCTTTTTCTATTCTTTTCCAAGGACGATATTTTGTGGCCTTCATTAAAGCGTCGCCTTTCATCGGCGAACGATACAAGAAGATTAACACTCCGTAAGAAAAAGGGAAACTCGATGGTGGAATGCTTGAAGTTCGGGTATTATCGATGGAGACCAGCGGGAAATAAAGAGGAAGGTGTAAATGAAGGAGAGCTTTAATAAAGACATAAATTTCAACTTTACGTTTTTCTTCTTGACATCCAACTTTGAAGGCCCCCCTCTCGCGTACGTGTTTATATAATATCTAACAGGGACTTTTTTTACCCATGGAAAAAAGGGCTTAATTTTTTTTCGCCCTTTCACACACACGAAGTATTTTCTCTTGTCCCCTGCGTTTCTTTATTATATAAAAAAAAACGTTTCCTTTTTATGTACATAACGAATATTTTTTAAGGGTAACTTATGCAAATACAGATATATGTATCTATATACGTTAGGGTTTAAAGGGGAGATATTATTTGCCCGTGTGTGTGTGTGAATAAGATATTTTACCTTCGTGTAAAAAAACCATTTGTTCCTCGTCGGCCATTAATAATTCTTTCAGATCTTGCTGTTGGGATATTATTTTTAATGCAAGAGATTTCGTGTTAGTCACCACTTTGTCCACCCCAAAAGCAACGTCCACCATTTATTATCACAATAATTATTTGTTCTCTCTCTAATGGGAACGCGTTCGTTCAAATTAAAACGCTCTCTGTGAAAGCCCTTCACGAATTATCGTGTTATATTTAACAGTTTTCCTACTTTTGGTTTCTAGCCTTTAATAAGAAAATACGATTTTCTTCTTTAGCCTTCGAATGATTTGATTATTGGAGGGCCAAATAGTTTTGGATTCCAATAAAAGAAGCCAAAAACTGTTTGACAGTTTAGTGTAAAAAACTTTGACGTGGCATTAAATTCAAATCTTAATTATTAATATATATGCAAATCCGTGTTCTTTTTTAACCGAATTCTATTTCTCTTTCACTCTGCTGCTATAATCATTAATAACATGTGAAATTGCAAATTTCTATCCCATTTTACCTGCTAAAAATATCATCCCATTTTTGTGTTGTTGTTATTGTTTTAAATTCATTAACCAAACACCTCTCGTATCGTGTTGCCACCATCATTGTTGTTATTAATATAATTCATCCCCAATATTAATAGAATATAAATAACAAAAACCCCTCGATAACAATACTCTCCCTGTGTGTGTGTGTGTGTGCCCTCCAACTATCTCTTCTTTTGATACGAATTGCGAAATCGGTAACAAAACATCCCCCTAAATAATCTGTCATAATCAGCTTTAGTGGCCGCTCTATTCCAAAAATGATTTTGCATTAAAGGCCACTTAATTCTATTATTTTTGGATGACGATGATGGCACATCGGCTAACGGTGATTTATTAGCAAAAAACGAAATTGGCAAAGTCCTTATTTTTTCATAATAAAAATGCGGAAAAATTAAGACGACCACCAGATTTTAATTATCCGATAAGAAAATCCAATTTCGTCTCATTCCCGTTAAATAATAAATACAGCGACGAGGGTGCGAGTCTAATTATGTTTTTTCTTCTTTTATACGACCAATTTAAATCGATACCATCGACGGTAACACCCTTAAAGATGATTATTAAAAAAGAAAATTCGAGGGATGAAAGGTGGGCGATCGAGAAAGAGACCAATAATTTTCATAATTTATTTAAAGCTTCCTCGCCAACCCCTAGATTTCCATCGATATTGGTACGCGGGGGTGGCGATGATTCCATTGAAAAGACATAAATTAAAAATGGTAGGTAATAGAGACGGGTGGGTTCCCCTTTTTCTAATTTTTTTTTCTTCTCCAAGCAACTTTTCTCCCATCATTATTATTATTAAGGCCGCCTGCTCGTTCCATTAGTTGTTCGAAAGTTTGCGATACCGACGATGATAATGACGATGATGAAGAAAAGCGCCGATAAATGAGGAAGAATGCCGGCGCGGGGGAAAAACTTATTTGAAAAGACCGAAATAAAAATTTCAATACACATTCGTCCCCTTCGACTTCTTTTATTTCCTTATCGTCACCAACTTTTTTCTATGAAACCTATCGAAAGAACGCCCCATTCAACAAAAAATTAAAAACGATGCAGAAAATAATTGAAAATCGCGAGTTAACCATTAAGAAAATCGCGATTTGCAATGCATTAATTATTATTTTTTAAATCGATATAACCAAAATGAAATCACCATCGATTTTTATTTTGGCGTTAAACCGAACATTCTCACTCTTCGTTCCCAGATTTTTCCTCCACTTTTTTCGATTCGATTTTATTCTGCTTCGTGCCTTTCGAATCGACCGTCAACTTCCTGTTCCGGTACATTTATATTCCTCGAGCAAAAAGAATGTGGAGCGAGAAAAAAACCGGTAAAGAGACTTTGATAAAAGTTGTGCGCGAAAGATTTCATTCGTATTGTATTCGACTTTGGCCGTTCATCCAGTCCGATGGTTCTTTATATTAGGCGTGAAATTTCCATTCTTAAAAGATCACCTTTCGTTATCGAGATGAGAAACCAAAAGAAAAAGAGGAAATCGTCAAATCCAACGCCAATTGCATTTCTTTTGCCCTTTCTTCTTAGATTCTGTGCGAATTTTTCTTGAATATGAAACGAACTTTTCCTACGTCGTCGATTTTACACGGTCGAACAACTTCGCATATAATTCAGAAGAAGAAGACTTCTTAATTGAAGTCGAACGAGGAGGAGGATGATGATCGCGCGTGGAAAGGAAATGACCGATTAGAGGAATAAAAATTCGTTGGCGCCGTTACTTATTTACAAGATCAAGTACCGGAAATTAACCATTCAAAAACTCGCTTAAGTAATGGATCGAATTTAATTCTGAAAGGTCGCTCATCATTCGAGAGTCTTTCAATGAAAAAGTAGTTTGAATATTTGCGATAAAATGAAACGCGAAAGAATTTGGCGAAAAAGGTATATCAAAGGCAGAATCCTTTTGCTGTTAAACCGGACAAAAGGACATAAATAGAGCGGCAGAAAGGGGTGGAAGAATACATGTAAAACAAAAAGCAATCGACGACGTTCCGTTTCCGGTTACCAATTGATCGTGAATCGATTCCCTCGGCGTTTTCGATTCAAATAAACAATAATTATAATGGAATAAAATATATTTAAAAAAAGGGTCCTCGTTTAGCTCCCGAGCTTCTTTCTTTCTGTGCCCTTTTCAACGACCAGAACAAAGAGAGGTAAGTGCAAAAGTGGGCCGAGGAGGAAACGAAACAAAAAGGTAAATTCTTCCTCTCTCAACGATTTCATTTTCATTCACTTTTGGATGCCACAGACCGTGCATTTTTTGTTTCTGGTTATTCAAATCGAAATCAATCATATTCTTAACGCAAAAAAGGGCGACCAACATGAATGAAAACAGCGACAAACTGAAGGAAATTGCAATCGCATTGTTATATTAAACAATTGGCAATATTCTTGTACAGGGCGATCAAAAAGTCGTCCATATGGATTTGAAGAATTTTACGAATACCGCAGATACGAATGACTGACTTTTATTCGTTGCCGAGGCTTTCCTGTATATATGTTACCAACTAATAAATGAAAATTTCGTTCTGCATCCAATGATTTATTTAAATGTTCGCGGGAGTTTCTCTTTATTTAGCAGTTTCCATCAGAGACGACATTTTACCGCATCAATAATTGAAACGTACGGGGACGATGGAAAGATTTTTTCTTCTACGTCGCCATCCACAAGTATACAGATCTCCCTGTAAATTGTCTGGTAATACGTGATGTTTAGCGGTATATGGCTGATAGTGTTCCTCGTTGGTGTTCGGCACTCTCGCATTATTCCCATGCGACCAAAGGGTGGATGATGATGATGATGTCGAATGCGAGGAAAACAACTTGCCCGTAGGCCCCATCGTGAAATATTGATTAACCGACGCTGTCCGCCGACAAAACTGCTACTATACGTATTTTAACAGCAACAGCAGCAGTAAGATACAGTCGGGGCTCCCCCCAACACGTGTTCCGTTTTTTTTTTCTTTCCGGCCCCCTCAACTTGACATTGCAATCGACTACCGGGTGCGTTTCTATTTTTCTTTCTTTTTTCTCGGCGCTTACAAAATAAAATGCGAAAAGGGGCGGCCTACGGGGGTTAGAAAGGAAGAAAGAAGAAATTTATGCTAAAGTGCAGCGCGCATTTGAAAAATTACGCTTTCCACAACGACTTATTATGCTAAATAAAAAACGGGGACATAAAATGAAGGCCGGATTTTCCGTTTTTTCCGTGCCGTTTCTTCAGCTACTCGCGGACGAGTTTCTACGTTGCAACTTCCAAGGACTTGCCGCGACTTCCCTCTTCTTATTTAGGAATTACTGCGTCCAGAGAGATCCTCTGCCGCAAAACAAAACAAAAATGATTAAAACCGCAGAGCAAGAGGAAGAAAAAGCGAAAATGGGTCGGCGATAAAAAACGAGTGGACAATTTTCGCGTCGTAAATTAAGTTGAAAAATAGAAACAAGAAGCGCCCGCGTTTTTATTATACAGGGTGTCCCACACTTCATTACCGAAAAGTGTTTGCAGGTAGAAACGTTTTCGTTGGCACAAGACTTCGACGTAAACCTGTTTTAGGGAGAATTACAGCGCAAAAAGATGGTCGTCTTCCTCCGGATATACCGGAAACAAATTGTTGCTCCGTTAATTAAATGCTCCCCTTCCCCCTACTGTTACATTGTATTTTTGTCTGACCCCCTCATTCTCCCTAATCGCCCCTCCCATCTAGATTATCCCTGGGCTCCACCAAATTTTAATTTCGAAGGGGAAATTTGAAGACAATAGATCAGCAATCATTTGTTCGACTAACTGGATTTAAATGTATTTATTAATAACATTAAGGGATGGAAATTTGCTGGGGGGCCAGAATTCTTCGACTTCAGGCAAACCAATCTCCATTTATATTTTTCTTCTTCTTCTTCTTCGTGTGTCTTACCCAACGACTCCTAACCTAACCGTAGCGAAATGAATCAGACCCTCGGGGTTCTTTGTTTGTGTGCAATTTTCTAAATAAAATGCAACCGATGAGGGAAAAACTAAGAGAAATGGAGGAGGGAAACAAGACGGAATCGTCGAATCGAAATAAGTGGTGGGTGCATTTTTTATTACTGCTCTAAAATAAATATTTTCTTAGTAAAGTGCAATTCTTATGGTTGTTTTATTTTTTTTATGTCGATTCGTTTTTTCCTTTTCGCCTCCTTCTTACTCCATCTCGTGCATTTGCAATTTGGATGCGAAGAAAATAGTACAATAGATACATAGTGGATAAATGGAAACGAACCTCTTGTATTGTTATGTGTGTATATACAGGAAGATCTCTTCTTTTCCTTTCTTTTTGTCTATCGCTTTTGTTAGGTTTCCCTCCCTGCATTCGCACTAATGCAACATCATTATTTGTTTTACGTTTTTTGGTTTTATTTTTAACATTTGCATCCACTCGATTTGCATTTCTTTATTTGCAAATCGATGCTACGACTTTATGCGAGGAACGAAATGAAAATCGCATTGTTGTTTCGTCCGCAAACATTAAACTGTTTCTTAATTAATCAAACGAATATTCCATTAAAGAATCGTTTTCGTGCCACTTTTTAACTTTCCTCCCGTGTTTTTTCATTTCTTTTTTGGTTTTGTTTCGTTCACTCATTAATTCAAGTAACGTGACCGAAGAATGAGTGCGAAAGAGAGAAAAAATTGCAAAGACTCGTATAATAAACGAACAGCAATTACGTTGCCATTTTCCTTTGTAATTATTATTATGATAATATATTTAATGCGAATTTGCATAATAATAATAACAACACTCGTTTGCAGCAACGGAAAAAAGCACGAGGCAAGAAGAAGAAAAGTTGAAGCGGTAATAATAGACGAAGGCGGGGTGCGGGGGCTTCCACTTGTTTTACTACCACTTTATTTTCCACTTTTATAGTAGAGGCAAACTATTTAGTGCACAAAAACTCCATCATTTTTTTTTCTACACATTTAAACTTTCGAATATCAACAAAACTTTTGAAACTTTTCCAAAAATCAATTTTCATAAACTCTGTGTAAAATTATAGAAAGGTCAAACAAGATTGCGCTATTGAAAAATTCTTCATGATTTCCATCAGATCTGTGTCAAAACTAATAAATAAGATTCTACTAATTATTATGTAGTTACACGCAATTCTATGAAATTGTGCCTCTACTATAGTAGGAAAAGGAAGTAAGAAATTAATGGACATAATAATGGCGAAATTAAAAACAAAACCTACATAAATATTAAGTGCATTATAGTTGTTGAGAGCGGGATAACGTTAGCGAATTTTACGTTAATTAAGCCGCCTTCAATTCAATAAAGACAGAAATTCGCACATAATATTAGCCAAACGAATGAAACAATTTGCAGCAGGAAAAAATTGTTATTGTTTTACGCTTTTAATTTAAATTAAATATGAAAATGAGCGACTGTTGAATGTTTACGTGAACGGAAATTGGTAGCGAAAAGATTCGCAGAGGGGAAATTTGGGTGCAAAACGAGGAAATTAATTGGCAAATTACTTTCTTTTTTCCTGCCCTTGTACTTGTCACCCAATTAAAAACTTTTTCTATAGTTTGTCCTTCGTCGCATCGCGATTTGCATTTTTTCTGTCTCGCGTTCACTTTACATTGCAAATCTAATAAGACGTAGCTAAAAATAAAAATAAAAATGGTCTTGATCCACGCAAATTATCCTTGACACTTTCCATTATTTATTTTTGTCGGCCGAGCAATTGGAAACTCTTTAAAATGGAACCCAGTGACATTTCTTGTTTATCATTTCGCTGTCTAAATAAATGCTATTGGCATGAATAATGGTAATTGCGCAGAAATAAAAAGCTATAAACGAGAGTTCACTTTCGCAAAAGGAAATAAATTTGAATTATTCTCTCTCTCTCTCTCTCTCTCGGCTTCTTGTTAAAAGGAATAACGAAATTAATAAATAATAAATACAGTTGAAAAGGTTGTCTTCGTGATTCGACCGTTAACGATGAGATTTGTGCAATTGGAAATGAGAGTTTCCCAACAATTAATTTATTGCAACAACGAAAGATGGAAAGCGAAGAAAAGGAAGCAAACGAGGGAAACGAAAGGGAAAGTTCTTAATTAGCAATAGGTGAGTTATTATTAATTCGAAACGTTTATTAAACGACCGTCTGTACTTCAATTCCGATCCACAACAAAAACGAATCGACAAAACTACCCGCATAAATAATAAATCCACAAACAATCGAAACAATTAAACGCCCCATCGTAGTCGTCACTTTTTTGTTCCACTCGTTTAATGCTCTTTTAAATAGGCATTAGGCCACAATTAATTCAGCATTTCACAAAAAAAAGGAAAAACAATAATAACGTTAATTTGAAAAGACGATTCTCGTGCCTCATCAATTCTTAATTGCAACAATAACAGTAATCGTGAAGAAGTCGATGGTGCCCCCTCATTGAGGGCGATTATAATTAAAACAATAATCATCATCATCATCGTCTGAAGTGACTCGAAAAACGATAAAACAGTTTAATTCTTGTTAATGAACCGTACAGCAGAAAAGAACGAAAACGAAACGCAAAGAACTTAACATCTTTCGGTGTCTCATGATAATTATGAAACAACGCCACCAAAAATTAATTAACCCCAAGTAAGAGTGATAAAGGCCGATTTGCCGCCTCTAAGAATCCGTAATTAAATTATTCGAGAAGAAGGCAATCAAAC
The DNA here is from genome assembly GCA_963695495.1 of Hololepta plana. NCBI lineage: Eukaryota > Metazoa > Arthropoda > Insecta > Coleoptera > Histeridae > Hololepta > Hololepta plana. Next base: position 11,514,531 of record OY968836.1, read on the forward strand.
AGTGAGGCTCGATTGCGAACGCTAGTTTCTTTTCCGTGCGAATTTACATTGTGCTAAATCGTTTTAAGCGGCGAGGAATGGCAAAAATGTCCGTTGGCAAATTAGCGGGGACGGCGCAAATTTCCCTAACAACAATGTAATCGGTTCCGCGCTTTCCCTCGGTCATATAAGTTTCGGTCGAGTGTGGATTGTTGGAAAGTTGAAAATTTATAGATTTTCACATAGTTTCCACGTTCGTTTCGAACTAAAACGTAAAACAACGTACCAAACTATTATTATTCTAATTATATGGTAGAGAGAAACAATTTCGGGCACAATCTCGTAGAACTTCGTTGACACCGTTGAGGCTTCGTTGCATTTTCGGCGCGATTACTTTTGAGGAGCAGCATTAAAATTAGCATAACGGCGCAAATTTATCAGTTTTTTTGGCCACTCTGCACATGAAAACTTGCTGCGAAAATGTACGTCAACTATTTGATTAAAATTGCTAAATGCATTGGCCAATCTTTAATTCTCAAGCAGGCACCAATCGCTTAGTCATCAGTAACACTAAGTAAAACTTCGACTCTTACACTTTGTCGCCGTTTACACTTGACTCTACTGTATTATCGCAGCATGCACTTAACTCTAGCATATAAAGCACTTCAACCGGTAAGTTCGCGACGATTAAACGACGGTGTCAACGTTATAAAATCCGTACGTTTCTGCATTGTAACAAACGTTTACTATTTCATTTTCGTACGAATTAGTAGGCGACAAATTACGCGTTTCAGTTAATAATTAAGGGGCAATTCGAACAAATACCGATCACGATATCGGGTATTATCAATTGAGTCCTTTTAACATTATCGCAGTAAGAATAATGGCTTTTGAATTGACGATCGAATTCAAGTGGTTTAAAGCTAATTCTTTGTTATGGCAAACTACGTAGAATTGGAAACGTTCGAAACGGCAAAAGAAGCTGATATAAAATCAAATTGGAATCGAATTGTTGCAACTTTAATTGAACGTAACCGAATTATTTCGTCCACCCCCAAACTTCGTCTGCTACAAGGAAGGCCTCTTTGCTTCTCCCATCCAACCTCTTTTCCATTTCTCGTTTTTTCCCTGTTCTTCTTTCGTCTCCCACATTTAATTCAACTCGTGTCCTGCTTACCAAATTACCCAGACCGTTCCATTAATCATCTGCCGCCCACCCCCATCTTATTCCTATCGCTCTCTCTCTCTCTCGCTCGCTCGCTCGGCCGTCCCTTATGTTCCTCTTCCACAACAGTTGGCAATCTTTCCTTACGCTCTTCCACTCGGAATTATTGCCAAATTTTCAAATTGCGAAACGCTTCTCGTGGATGAACGTCTTGCCTTTATTTGCCCGTTAAGTTGCTACTAATTAATTTTTCGACGGTTATTATTTCGACGTCCAGACGTTCGTTAAATACCGTCAATGAACGCTGATGATGATGACGACGATCACAATTAATTTTGCAGTCGATTACTTTACATTTAATTAAATACCATCATCATCAGCGCGATCATCAAACGGCAACAATAACACGAACGTTCTCTCGAAATTTGCAAACGCGGGGGAATGGGAGGACGAGGAGCAAGACGGAGAGGGCCGCGTTATTAGCAAATATTAAGTTATAAACGGCGGGCCCAAAACGGTTGGAATCGTGACGATTATAATTATCGTTGATTCGTTATTTTCATTAAAACCCTTTAACAGATCATTCTTTCTGCTCCTCTCTGCTTTTGCAAGAATACTGAAGGATCCATTTGCCGAGCAAATTGGCGGGGTAAAGAAGACGAAGAAACCTCTTAAGACTCCCCAATTTGTTCCTAGCTTTTCTTGCTTCACATCAAATAAATGAGGAGTTCGAGCTTACCGCCACGTTACGCGTTTATTAGGTTGGCAATACGTGAACGTTTCAAACATTTCGATCCTCTTTTGCTCGTGCAGTGGCGAATTAGCATAACGTTCATTGCAAATAATCGATTAACAATAAACAATCATGACAAAATTTCAAATCGTAAAGAGTTAATAATGTGAAATACAGTAAAACTTTCGGCGCATAGTTCAAACTGTCGCTAACGCTTGTGGATCGCGCTGTAATTCCAGCGTTTCTTGTAGTAAGAAAAAATGAAGGGGGAAAAGTTTAAGTCAATTTTGTCTCGTAATAATGACCTACTATCCCGTGCACCAGTGGCGGAGACCAACAAGAGGAAACAAGAACAAAAGAGAAATAAGTCACATTATGATTTATATTTGGATGAAACGTATAAATGTGATTTATGTACGAGTATGTTCTTTGGATGGAATAAAATTTATCGACACCAAATGCTCTCTCTCTCTCGCGCGCGCTCATTCATTTCTCCTCGACGTTATATAGCATAAACTCCATAAGCCCTTGTTTTACTTTTGGATTAATACGAACGCTGAAATCGATGAATAGAGCGAGAGAAAAAATAGCAATTCAGAGTTTCGCACGGAACGAACAATTCGCATTTACACGCAAAAATCGTCGCGCTCCGGATGGAGGCACCTCAAAATAAGATTCCAATAGGAGAAGAATTGGCGGCCGCAAAAAGAAGAACCCACAAAAACGGTTTGGTTTAGTGACGTCTCGTGGTTGATTCGTATTATTTATACAACTGGTGGAACGAATAGAAGACGATGATGATCATGATGATGAAGAGAAATAGGACAAACTAGAGGATAATGTAACCGAATATCTGGGAGAAACACCCCGAAAGAAAATAATAACAGCAACAACAACAAGAAATGTGAATAGAATGTACAAACACACACGCTTATACAAAATGTTGTTACCTAAAGGGAGAAAAGGGAGAGCCCGAGGGAAAAGAATTGGTCGTGATGGTGGTTGTTCTTGTTGGATAACGCATTTATTTCGTCTCTCTACTATTTATTTTTAGGCCCACTCGCACGCACACACCTGCTTACCTGTGTTTTCCTCCTATATTTTTCCACCATTATTATGTTCGTGGGTCGTTGTTATTATTTTATTATGGCGTATGGGGCTCGAAAAAAGAACGAAGGAACGTTTCAGCCTATTTGTCATTATTATTACTTTCATTCTCTTAACGCCAGCCGAATCATGCGGCAGGAATGAAGACCGAAATGCGTTTACAGCTAATAAAATTCGTAAAATGTTCTCGTTTTCTATTTTCCCTCTTTTTCGAATTTAAGAATAATCATCAACATCAGAAGGACGAAATTTTTATGACGCCAAATTCAAGAGACAGTCGGAAACTTACCACACATTTAACAAGCTCTTAAAGCGGAAAAACAACAGCGACCGTTTCAACTGCGGCCATCGTCTCACCTGCTCGCTCTTAAATCATCCTCCAGTCGTTCTACGTTTCAACCCTCCAGGAAACCTAGAGAAAACCGGTTAAGCCACCGCGAGCGAAAAGAACGATTTGATCGGCGATTAATTGATCGTACAATCGAATTAAATTAGGTAAACACGCCGTCAACAGACCGGGAAGAATCAACAAAACATCGAAGAGAAAATAAAATGGTCCTCGCCAAAAAAAATTATAAATAGCAAACGGCCTTCCACTTCCAACGTGACAATGGATGAATGCGAGAGGAATTCGGAACGCCTTCGAAATTTTCGGTAACAAACCGCACATTAAGTGCGTCTTCGCGTGCATTTAGGACTGGGGCGAAAACGGGCCTGTTAAACGACAATAATAATCTTCTTCTTCTCTTTAAAAGACCCTTTATAGTGTATTTATAAATTATTTTCTTCGGATGCGGTCTGTTGTTGTTCCTTTGACGCTAGCGCAGAGAATGTGAGCGAACGAACGAGAGATTTATCGAAGAATGCACAAAGAATATTTACGTGAAAGAGGCACATTTCGGAATGCACAATATATACAGGATGTGCGAGAAACTTTTGTCCGTTTCGAGCACAAAAGAGAATCGATTTCCGATTAAAATTCAATTTATCTGCATGCGAATCGTCGTCACAAAGGATACGAATTTATTTGAAAAATGCAACTGCACGTGAAACGCAAGCACCTGCTAAAATAACTACCAAACAATCATCGGTGGCCATCAATTTTGTTTCTTCCGTTTGAGAGGTTATCTTCAAAGTCTTCTTAACGTACCTCGATCACTTTATAAGCTCCAAAATGAGTTTACATGCAAATTTTTGGCACGTGAATTAGTAATATTAATTTACGTGCGTGACGATATTACTATTGGCTCTTAACAGTGAAGCAAGCGTAAAGACGTCGGAGGACGAAGACGAAGAGTTGTTCGCGGGGGCAAAGAGTGGAACGTCTCGACTAAAACTTTGACTTTAGGAAAACGACCCTCGAGTATGGGGCGAATAAGAGTGGCATTAGTAGTAAATATGTACGAGTATGATTATAACTGGTAAAGCAATAGAGGAGAAGAACTAGTATCGAATCAACGAACGAACCCCAGGAATCCGTAAGTAGTGGCTGGCATCAGAGGTATTGCTGGCAAGCGTAAAGTTACTAATGGAAAGTCAATGTTGCATGTTTACTCACAGCGCATTCGGAAAACTGCGAGCTACACGCGTAGCCCCCCGTTCTATCGTCGTCATGCGAGCGAGAAAGGGACGGCGAATCGGATAAACCGACGGATTCGCAACAATAAAGCCGACAGCGGCAACAGACTTTCAGACTCTCGCGAACACACGTACATACACACACGCATTTATTATACAGGGTGTTCAAACAAAAGTGTCACAAACGTTAAGGGGTGATATCATGGCCCAAGATAAGCAGAAAGGTCTTAATGAACACGGGGCCGGAAATGGACCCTTTCGAAGATACGGAGGATTGAACTTTTTTGTGGCATAACTTCGGTTTTCGCTTTTTTCATTCAAAAAACTTGCATTTTCATATCGTAATTAGCAGCTGTTTTGTGCTACATAGAGTTTGCAGTTGCTATTAAAAGCAAAAGTTCGGTTTGTGCTACGCTTGCAAATGACCCCCAGAAACCGAAACAACGAATAGATCAAAGATGCCAAAGCTTGATTGTCAAGGATTTTCGTAAGAGTTTGAAGGGCAGGGCACTTTGATCACCTTATTTGAATTATTTTTCATTTGTTTCGTTCATAGTTTACTTTTTGTGTACATAAATTGTAAAAAATATAAAAGTTGCAAAAAGTTTGGTATTGCCCAAACCGTCCATTTCCGGCCGCATGTTCATTAAGACTTTTCTGCTTATCTCGCGCCATATTATCTCCTCTTAACGTTTGTGACACTTTTTCTTTAACACCCTGTATACGGTTCGCATGAAGATGATGCTGATGATTGCAGGGGGGAAGAGCGAGGTGCGCGTATTCTTGCGAATGGAAAATCCTTTGCCGGCGTTGTTGTCGTTCATTGTTAGAACATTATCTCTTTCGCCGCCATCGACGACGATGGCGACTTTCGGTCGAGGCGTTGTAATAAAACAATTAAAACTGCAATAAATGGCAATTAATTGCCGCCCGTTTCGCGCGAATTCATTGATAAACGCGATTTGTGCGTAAGATCTAACGCACTTCACCCCGATGGAATTCGATTAAAACGTCCGAAGACGTTTCGGTTCGTTCGGAAGCTGCGTAACCGCGTTAGTACCGGAGCAATAGAAGATGGGTCGTAGGGCGGAATAACGCCCGAAGGGACCGTACAACAATACGATCGTGTTTCGTTGGGGACGAGACAGATGAAATACGATTCGAAAGGGGGACAATTTTGCAGGAAAGGGTCCTCGTGCCAGAATCCTCCTTTTATGATCCAGATATTCCCCAACGTGCGACGCCAATGCGCGATGAAGATGCGGCTCTTGGATCAGATAGGAAAAAGGAATCTTATGAAACCACCGAAGCAATTTTCGAAATGTGCACCCTTCGAAACAGCACGAAGAGTAAAATTTTCTTAATAATTGACGCATCTTCTAACCGTTTAATCGCAAATAATCTGCTTTTGTTCCTCGGTACGACGCAAGCGAGTCATTGGATGAATGAAATTGGTTTTGTATAGAACCGGTTCGGCGAATAATAAGCGATTTCCGGTCGAGTAACACGATACGAACGCAATTTCTGCGTAACAATTGCGACGTTTACAATAATATTGCGGGCAGAAACAAAATCCTTCTGTTTGATTCCATTTCGCAAATGCTTTTTTCCATTTGCGGTCGTCTCGCAAGCACTTCTGCCGATGACATTTAATCGAATCCAAAGCGAAACCGTTTTAATTTTAGCGAAGCCGGCCGGTTTTATTGTGCGATCCGACGACCAGCGCAAAAATATTGTTTGAAAATATTACGCGACTGAAGAACTAATCGAACCATCAAATTCCAATTAAAATAATGCGCGGTGCCCCTGCACGATCTTTAATCGAACTCATCAATCGTTAGGATCGATTCCGAATAAATCCTCGTCTATCGTTACCTATAATCTACCCAAATCACGGCAAGAAAAGAAGAAACGAAAGAAAAAAAATATATGAAAGGAACAGTTGCATCCGAATCTTTCATTCGATACCTGACAATGGTAATAAAATTGTCCTGTCGTTGGGAATGATTGATCGAATATCGGTGAATCTCACGCCGAGGGGAAAAATAAATGGAGGAGAAGAGATGCCACGACCAGAAATAAATTTTGGAAAAAGAGCGGAGGAAAACGAAAAGGTAAAAGATCGACCGGTGGAGAAAAGAATTATTGTTGTGGACCCCCTGCAGCCAACCGACTCTCTCGCCTTTCCCGTTAAATCTTACGGCCCGTTTAATAAAAGAAGTCGAAGAATAAAACACAAATGAAGAAATAATTCCCAAATTCGAATTCCGTGTTCGAGAAAATCCTGCCGCCCTAACAAAAAAAATTTGGGGGACCGAATAAGCAACATTTAATTAGAATCTCGTTTCTTTAACAATTCCTCCTTTATCTATTCACTTCTTCGGCTGCTTCGCACGAAGATTTGTTCGCGAATAATGGCTGGGCAATAAAGTAATCGCGTGCAATAAATTTTGGCACGTACTCGCAAACTTTGTACGTCGTTAGAAAGTCCTACCTGTTAACGGTGAGAAATGAAGATGTTTTAAAGTCGAATAAGTGCCCACCGGCTGTGCGTTTCGTATATACTGGGCGTTAAATACCGAAACGATTTTCTTTGTTCTTCTTGCTTCTGGTAGAAGAATTCTTTACCAGGAATTAAGACGAAAAGTAAACTCAGTCCCAAGCTGATGTCGTTGATGATGGCGGCAATAACGATGAGGATATTGCTTTAAAGCTTTATTATTCCTCGTGGGATCGGCCCCATTGGTGTGCACACCTTCCGTCTCCGACCGAGTGGAAAAAGAAATTTACTTACTTGTCACCTTGTTTATTACTTTATTGTTGGCCGCTCTTTATTTACCCTTTTTTTTTCCTTTGTGCGCTCGCACTTTATTCGCTTCGCATTCGGTACGTTCGTCGTTATTCCGGTCACGTACCTTGCTCCTTCCCAGCCGGAGCGAAACGAACGTCGAGAGAAAAGGCGAAGAAATTAAAAGAAATCCTTCCTCCCAAAAAAAAAACGCAACAAGAAACGAATCAAAAGAAGAGGAAAGAGAGCAATTCTTCAAAATCTTATTAGCCACTCTTCGTTATATTTATTACGCCACTTCCTAGTCCTCTTTAATTCATCCTGATGGTAGTAATAAGCAGAAGCAACAAACCAAAAAAAAAAAAACGATGTTGCCCAAGAGCGAGAGACAAACACAACAATTTATTACGTCTTCCTCGCCGTTGATTTACGAGCACCTCAAACATTTGTCATCGACGTATACGTACATGCAGCCCTCGTGTGACTACATAGACGAAGAAGTTTTCCTTCTCTCGCACATTCGCGCTCCTCCAGTTCTTCATGCACTCCTCGTTAAGAACTAACGTAACATATTTCTTATTTACTTTTTGTTGCGTTCACCGCAAGATGACGAAGAACAACAGCAAGATGATGAGGCAAGAGGATAAAAATAACGCGTTATTAATTTGATGCGTGGTAATATGGATTTATCGTTTATCGTCTGGCTTTGCTCTTGGTCCACGACGGTCGTCGTCATCATCGTTCGATTGCCCGATTAATCCCTCTTGTCCAGGACTCGCCCTTATCTCTACCATAAATTATCCCATCGTTTCAAATTAGACGGAACATCTCGTGCGAGACCGTTCCCCAAAACCGCACGAATCGAAAGAAACGTGTTAAATGGAAAGCGTGTTGAAGATCGCGGAAAATTCGCACTTGGAAACCAAGTTGGGTCATGACTTCAATTGAAGGGTCACACTGAAATGTGTTCGAACAGATGAATGGTTTGTTGTCTAACAATGATTCCGCTAGGAAATTAAAAGAGCGTGTGCGTACGACGGTGGAAACGTCGGCGAGCGAGCGAGCGAGCGAGCAGCGAGAGACGAGGAAGAACTTCACTTCGCCAGTGGATAAGTCAGAAGGAGACGGCGAAGCCTCCGGACTCGCTCTCGCACGAAACTCGTCTTCGCTCCGGCTCACTCGCACGCGACTCTCTCTCTCTCTCGGTCGTCGGTTCCGCGGTGGTAGGAACGCGGCAGTTCCACGTTCGTTCGGCTTTCGGAATCAGTTTGGATCGAGTCGATCGTGCGGCGTGGACGTCGTTTCGTGCATTGCGATTTTGTATGTGTGTGTAAAACAATTCGGCTACGTTTCGCAACAAATTGTTTTCGATTCGGCCCGGATACATGTGGAATCGACGGTGCGAGTGGAATAAGTGAACTTCGTGTTGGCCCGGCGAAAAGATTGCGTGGATGCGTTCTGTTTCGTGTGGCGAACGGTTAGTCGAAATAGGAAAGTGCCTTCGGTATTAATAAGCAATGTGCGAAAGAGGGAACGGTTGAGTTAACAGGATGATAATTTGCCCGGTTTTCGTTTTCAGAACGTGTGCGGGATCGATTTTTTTCTAATTGCTTTATTAAGGAATTGCAGACGGACTGTTGTGCGCGATTTCAAAAGTTACGTTTACGTTCTTTTCTCTCTCTGTCTCTCACCGAAAGTGCTTGTTTCATTTGCTCGTTCGAAGATAATGTAAAGCGGGACGATGATGATGGAGCAAGGGATCGATGGTATTTACCGTACAACCATCAGGAACGTTTATTTATACGTAAGTTTCTTCATTGAAATTCCACGCCGCAGAGTGTAACCAGTTTATGCCGATTTTTATTTTTACTCGCACTTCGAACGGAATAAGTTCGAAAAAATGTCTCGTGTTTTGTTTCGTTTCGTTTTCCTTCTACGTTGTCTGTATTTCGCATTTCAAACGCGATATGCACGAGATAATTAAACTAGTTCATAAACTTCGTCGCGCAAAGTTTTCCGATTGAAACGATGCTAATTAAAATCTTGTTTTGCGAAAAGCCGAAAACGCGCAGAGGGACTTACTTAAAACGAAAAAAATTAAAAGGAAATTATTTGGCATCGTTACAAACACACGGCAATCATCATCATCACAATTATCAGCGCTTTATCTTATCGTCGCTAACTAGATCGTTTAAATAGTAGTTTAATGATAAATCCTATTTCTTGTTTTTTTTTGCTAGAAGTTGCTCTGAATCGAGCGATTCTTCTTAATTCGATGACATTTAATTTGCCATTATGAGTAATCATCATCATCGCTGTTCGGATTGTTCGCTAACGAGTGTTAAATGGAAATTTCCACGTTCACCAATTCGTACGCTTCTTCTGCGACTCTTTAACGTTCATAATAGATTCTAATTAGATTAAAGGCCTATTAGCAAACTTTTTAACAATCGAATTCGTTAAAGAACAACTTCTGCGATGCGAAAGAGGTATTTATTGGCAAAGGAGCATCGTCGTTTAACAACGTTACGGTTCGTTGCAAATGTCAGCAGCGAAATGATGTAAGCGTTTCTTAAAGTTTTTATTTTACAGTAAGAACAGTTTTGCCTTACTTTAGTGCTTAACTCACGCTTAAATATCCCTTTTGCGAGACGATCGTTTAACGATTCGAAATAGTAATAGCACAAAGTACAATAGCAAAGTTTTTGCTACACAGATATTGGGGTGCAAATGCAGATTTTGCATTTATTAATGTTTCTCGTGGGGTGGAGGAAAATTGACAAGTAAATAATTCCCAACTTGATAACGATTTGTAATTGGATAAGTTTATTCGCACTCGCATTGTTGCAAATTTAAAGTCTCTCCGTTATTATCACTGCTATTATTACTTGTTATATAGATACGTGTGTAATTGTTACTCATTTTATTCATATACACCTCATTTCGCAATTTCACTTTAAACGGATTAAGGACACGGCGCGAGAAAAGCCCACGCACGCAGAAATTTGCGAGATTTTGCGTGTACCCACAGTTTTCGTAGTCGAATCGAAATTGCCCAAGAAATAATCAGCATCCACACACGGCGATCGAAAAAGGATTGGGAACAATTTGTTTTAGTGTATTTCATATTGATAGTGTGGCAGTTTTGAAGTGAATTGTCTTAAATGACAGCTGCAAGTTGTCATTGAGTCTTTCCTCTTTCAAAGGCAACTCATTAATGTTAAATAGAATTGCATGTTGCCAACCTAAACAATTTGACATGGCGGTAAAGTCAAACAATTTGAATTGCACTAACAGAAGAGTGAAATTAATTAAAAGCTCTTTGGTCGATTATATTTTTTTTTTCGCATTTTCTTTCCACTTTTTCGCAATTTCCTTTCTCTGCCTCTGATCTAATGCATTATTAATTGAAGGCGGCTTCGTCATCTTGTTAAGTTCAAGGTTAACGAGTAGTCGACATCGTCACCTCGCATTATTCAGCAAACGATTTTTTTCTCGTCTAATTAACAATCTTGTTGCAAATTTATTTGCAATTTAATCGAATCAACCAATCCGTTTTTCCTTATTAAGATGCATCTCTTGCAATGTCAAGTAAAGTTAGCTGTCGATTGGTTATTTTCAAGTTGGTAAATGAACTTTTCCAGAGGGTTAATGTTTGGAGATTTTAGATCGGGGACAATAAGATCCCGAGTTGTGTTTTGAATTTTTTATTTCAAGCAGGTTGACCAACCTCCAACGCGTAATTAAATGACAATTACACGATTCGTTTGTTAATTACTGATCGATGAGTCTCAGTCTTCTTCTTCGTATTTGGTATTGGAACATGTTCAAGCCTCTGATCATCATAATATTATGTACGTAAATGTAAGAATACTTCCGTTTATTAATTAATTAATTGACCGGCCACATTTGGAATTCTAATGCCATCCATCATTAATCGTAATTTATTTCATTCTTCCACCATCGTCTCTTCATATTCCATTCCATTCACTCTACTACCAACACTTCTTCATTTTTTTATTCGTTTATTATGTTAAATAGATTTTCCTATTGTCGGCGTAGAATGTTAATTAAAATAAATTGTTTATCATCATTATTATTATGGTACACGTGTATTGGATATTTGGAATAAATCATTTTATAAAGTTTCCTCCATGGTTTATTAAATTGCCAATAAAATTAACCAAAAAAAAAAAAAAAGAAAATCGAAACGTATAAAGCGAATGGAAATTTAATTAGATTTTCGGATGAATTAAAGTCCTTTTAACATTTTTTCTTTCTCTCCATCTTTCTCCCGTTCGCCAGCGTATATTCTTATTGAACATCGGAACGATTTATGTGCGAGAGGGCCCACGTTTGAAATTGTATGGGGCAAATAAAAATGAATAATTTTCTCCATTTCGAATGATGATGACGATTTTTTCTTTATTGTCATTATTTGAAATTAACACACAATAGTTAGAAGAATGATAGAAACAAAAAGGAATAACGAAGAGAACAATAAAACAGAGAAGAGAAAATGATTATAGACAAAGCGCAAAAGTGTACACGTAATAAACTGGCGTGTGTGTTTATTATATGGGTATATTATTCCGAAGGTTATTATCGTTGTTAACGTTTTATAATATTGTTACTAATGTACGTTTTGCAATAAATAACGTGACGCTGGAGTTTTATATGATTTTTTGCATAATTCAAAGCATTTAAAAATTTCCAACTGGTTTTACAACAACAATAAGCAAACTTAATTCGCAAAAAAGCGTCGTACAATTCGAATTCGTTCAATAAACGTAACAGCGTTCAGCGCAAACTTTCAAGACTGTTACAACGAAGTTTTAAAGACCCACTGTTCAGCCAGAGCTCCCTTTTTAATTAAAGAAATTGTTACGCTTCCAAACCGACTATTTCAAGTTTTACTAAAGAGGATTTAGTTTTAGCCAAAAGTCGTCCTTAAGAAGTCAACTTTTTCCCCTCCATATAAAATCAAAGATTGTCCAAGAACTTTTGCGTCCTTTATTTTCTTACTTTTCTTAAATCGACAACATGATCAAATTTGCAGCACTTTCACTGATCCAGCAAACTAATTTCTTCGCTTTTGCGAGTAAGAGAGCGAGCGAGAGAGAGATTTAGCGAGATCATTTGCATTTTAGGCAATTTGCAAACGTTACGTGCATGCATATTTATTATGATCACGATTATTATTAGCAAAATATCCATAAATTCCTAGTTTAGTAGATTAACGCGAAATTATACACCAATCTATTGCATAATAATCTAGCCGTTATCGTCATCGTTTGCTTGGCTAAAATGCAAATATATCGCAAATACTACCTAAATTACTAAATACACACGTATAATATTCGATTCTTTTTCGCAAACCGTTTGATAGATTGAATAATGTTGCCCTCTTGAATCAATTAAATAACGTGCAATGAATTCGTTCCAAAAACTATCCGAAATTCATTATAACTTTCTTATTTAAACACCGTGCGATCACGAAACGATCGAGAACAATTTGTATTTAGCGCCAAAGCGTTTCAGTGCATTTCACGCCGTCAATTCGGTATATTTACATCGACTGACAGCCCGTCAACTTAGTTTCCCCCATTTGTAACTGTGGAACTGTCATTGTGAATGGTACCAACCCAACAATAATCTAACGTCCAAACATTTTCTGGATCGCACTGTATCATCTCTTCGTCCATTCTTCAGTTTCGAACTGCCATCGAATCGTTACTGTTATATGAAAAATGGTTAATTTACCTTAATGACCATTAAGAGAAGAATGACGGCTTCTAATACAAGCGAATTTTTTCATCGCGTTTATTAAACCGCAATAAAACGACGTGATCCGTTTATGAATAACAACGAACCGCAAATTGAACTTGCACAAAACGTTGTGTAAAACGTTTACCATACGCTGCTATACGAAGAATTTTCAACGGTTTATTAAAAGGCCCCCGTATATTAACCAGTTTTAATAGATTTTTTTTCCTCTTCAAGTTAGGATCCTCAATCTCATTAACTGATCTTAATTGATAGATTAAAAATTCTTGTGGATAATGGGTGAGAAATGGTTTTCGTTTATCTCGCGGATAGATATTAATTTGAATATACGTAATGTAGGAATTCTTTCGTCGTGGCTCTCGTAAGAATCTCGGGATTTCGTAATGTGGGTAAATCGAGGAGAGAGACCAGAAAAGAACAAGAAGAAGTCGGAGAGAAAGAAATTGAAAATTTGTATTGCGTCTAATAAAAGAAATAAATAACGTATGTTAATTTTAAAATATAAATAGATTCTTTCATATTTTTTTTGTGGCTCTCTCTCTCCGAGGAATTGTTTCTCTCGATAAGAGCCTCTCTCATAAATAAATTAATAAAGAGTCAGGCTCGTTCTTTTTTCGTGTTTTCTTTTTTTTCCTCTCTCATTCTACTTTTCACCATCAACATCATTCGTCCAAGTCGTTCCTTCTTGTTCTTTCTTTCGTGCCTTCATCTCTCGGTGTATGTCACGTTTTGAAGTTCAACGAACGTATCGTTTGTGTATATAATAATAATAACTTTGTGTAATAATAATATTTATTATATGAAGAGGAGATAGCAGCAGCAAGCAGCGTCGACGACGACGATGTTGATGATGAAAGAGAAATGGGTCAAGAGGAAAATAAAAGAAAGTGCTTTAAAACAAGAACAACAAAAATGGGGTAGAATTCAATTGAATAATAATTATAATCGGAATCGTACGCTGTGTCGAGTGAATTATTGGTCGAATTTACCACCAAAATCCACTTGTAATTGAGTCTAATCCGTAGATTAGATCATGGGTCGTATAACGGAATTGATGGCCATCGATTTGTTATTATTGCGACTGGATTAATCAGGAAAGCAACAAAAAAGAGAAGAATTTAATTCAGAGGACAAATTATCAGTGAGTCCCAATAAAAAGGAGAGGTTGATGGATTCTTGAGGTAGCTCTTGTTCGGTCTATAAGAAAATTATCTTAAACAAGATTAAAAAGGGTTTAATGTTTTCACTGAGAGAGGCCCATAATAATAAATTGGTCGTTAATTTAGATAAATAAATAAAGCTTTCCATTGGTGAACTTTGCATTATTTCAAACCAAACAAAAAGACGCTTCTTTCAAAATTAGATTTAAAAACGTTTAATTAGTTTTCATTTTTTTTAATGATTATTATTTCGTCCCTTTTTATTTCGCCCATTAAATCCTGATTTATAAATATATCGTTTAATTGACTCTCCATATAAATAGGTAAAAGATTGAAAAAGAAAGAAAGAGAATGTTAAAAGGATCCTCATTAGGCCGATTTAATGGCCGATTCGGTAATAATAAATTCGTTGGGGCCCTCTTCACTAATTTATGACAATTTGTTTATTAAATATTCCTCATTGGTTTCTTTACCTAAAACTCAAGAAAAAAAGACTTAATTTATTACATATTCGTTCACACACACACACTAGTTTTTTTTTCTTTTTCTCTTGCATTGAATCGCGAGTGGAATGGTAAAGAGGAAACAGAAATAAACTTCTTACCAAGTAATAATAATAATAATATTACAAGTTTTCCCCGCTTACGTTTTTTTTGTTGGCTCATAAATTTTATTTTAATTAACGACAATAATTAAAACCTTACACGTAATTAATGCGAGTTTTACTGTCTGAAGGAGTCCGAAGCAAAAGGCTCAAATTTCACTGACAGTAATAATGATGATGATGATCGCTTTTTATCTATTTTTTTAGGGTCCCTATTTTCGGAAAAGGGGCCCCCTTTTTATTATTAAATATTTATCCAACTTCGTTTTTGTTGCTGATTAATGTAACGCAAGAACCATTTAACTCGATGAAAACAAGAAGTTTCTCTGGTTTCTGTTTTGCGCTTTTAAAAAGCCATTCTTCGGCTTTAACAGTTTATGCAGGATGGAAACGATGATTAATTGAGTTGAATTCTGCTTGAATTCCAAAAAATCTCGAGGTGCATTTAGAAAAACAAGTTCACTCTCTTTAATTCGCAATTCAACGTGCAATCTTTATTATTGCCATCATATTTTATTCATGTCACGAATGCATCATCATCTTCTTGCCGGTTTGTTCTTAGATAAAAGAAACTAAATAGCAAACAACAATGACAATTCCATTGTTCTTATTTATTTAAATTGCTCTTCGGGGTTCTCTCCCAGTGTCCTAACGGCGGATGGTGCAATGAGGCAGTTGGTGGAGGGTCCGATGTTGTTCTTATTGTTTGCACGCTTACATTTCTGCTATAAAACAAATACTTAAATGGTCTTGTAATAAATTAACCCACACGAGCAATTTTCCTTGAAATCTAACAAAG
Organism: Hololepta plana; assembly: GCA_963695495.1. Lineage (NCBI taxonomy): Eukaryota > Metazoa > Arthropoda > Insecta > Coleoptera > Histeridae > Hololepta > Hololepta plana. Next base: position 11,530,231 of record OY968836.1, read on the forward strand.
GAACGTGTAATCGCGACGCTAGGAAAATTTTTATTTTCGCAAACGAACCGGATTTGTTTTGCAAACGAATGGGAAAACTGCAAGAAGGAAACTCGTGCACATACGTACGTGACTAATGTTGAACGAAGACAGAGAGTGGACGTGAATCATTTTGCGATTTTTCCTCTCGCAGGTTATTTATAATTATTATTAAATACGTTGGCTGCGTTTTTCCATTTTGCAATTTGCAAAATTTAATCGCTTATACAGTTGAAACCACACCAAAAAAAAAATGGAAGAATTTGTTTCCACCATGAATCACGATTAAATATCATTATTGCAGAATGAGGATTGTCGTTATTGCGTTTCCTTCAATTCGCAATAATAATTAACGAAACTAAAAAAAAAAAGAAGGAAATTCGTTTGCTCAAGCTAATTTCCGCAAGTTTTTCCATTCAACTGAACTCAACCTTGAATGAAGCTGACACATAACGATTTAATGTTGTGTATACCGTTTGTGCACCAAACAGCTTGACTCTACTCTAGTTATCGATACGCAAACAGCAGGCGAATGTTAGGAATCAAAACTATATTTTTCCAAGTGCCGTTTATTTTGATTTATGCCTAAGAAACGTCCAATTTGCGAGCGAAAAAGAAACGGGGCCCCGAATTGCCATTTATAATCCACTCGCTGTGCCGTTTCTCTTTTCGCATTCGCGACATTTCCATCGCATCTGTCTTAATCAATAACCTTTATTATGGCTTTCGGCCTCGCATCTAAAACCATCGCATCTCCCCGTCCGACAGATTAATAGACCATTGTCGGATGGATGCGTGCGTGTATCGGTGATGAATAAGATATTTTTATGTGATACCATAAACCAAAAACCCTCGCTATTTTCCTTTTTTTTTGCAAACGATTCGCACTAAGACCGGCGCGGAATTAATCGACGCAGCCGAAGAAAAATTAATATGTGCAGAGTAAAAGAGAAGAGGGTCGCTGTCGGAAGGGGCGACCTTTTTGTTGCGGACCCTTGTTTCATAAAATTCTTAACGCAGAGAGCTCTTGCAGATGGCACGCCGAGGTCTTGGACTACGTTCCCATAAACTTAACACCGAAGGAGATTATTATTGCAGCTACAAGAAGGGAACCGTTTAATCCCGATTAAATGGCGGATTGTTAAACATTTCTTTTGTTGTATATCGCCATCATCATCATCATCATCGGCGTCATTATTTTATTTCCTTCAACACAATGGTAGCGATTTTATTATTTCATTTATTTAGCAGAAGAAGAAGAATGACGGGGAGGCAAGGGGGGTTAGCGACAATACTAAAACGGGGGTGTATTGCGAAAAAAGATAGCCGAGATATATTGATCGCAAATCTTCGGATAGATTTCTGTTCTTCCAGTTCTTCCTTTTCCATTCGGTCCATATACATACATGTTGCCCTCTTTCTCTCTCCTTCCCCGGATTCCCCGGTCTTTTATAAATTTATTACCTCCGCTACTACGTCTATGGCTCCTGCTGCTGCTGTTACTACAACCACTACATTTCCATCCGCAGACTGCTACCATTCTTCATTCAGTCTATTTATCCAGCCTATTTTTTTTTTCTTTCTTTGCGTCTCTCTCTCTCTCTCTCTCTTTCGCTCTTTTCCTTTACCTACACACGTACAGTTTCGCCTTTAAGCTAGGGAGAGACATTGCGAATAAAAATGCACTTTACAACCGTTCGCGAAACGGGTTGGGCCCATAATAATTTATTAAGTGCATATAAGGGGTGGATTTCTTTTTTGCCAAGCACAATATAATCCCGCACACACACCATAAAGTATAGCAACTCCATTCCACGTTATTTCTCTGTTTGCAAACTCTTTGCAGAAACCGTATTACTTTTTTTTGCAAAAGATTTACAATTACACGTTTTTCTTTTTTGTGCCAAAACCTTATTATCATTTACGTTGCTCGTAACCTTCTATTGATATTTAAATAAATACGATTTGGATTTATATATTTATAGCACGTCTTTTAACGAAATCGTACATGCTTTCATCTTTTCGCAAACGTACACAATTGCGAAACGGCATTTCCGCTCCGTGCAAATAAGAGTAAAGAGGCTTAGAAAAAAAAATGAGGATGAAAATGAGGATGTTTGCTCTCGCAGCTAAACGATAACGATATTTAAATAATAGAAAGCAAATGTTTATGTATTTGCAAACGTGTTTCTTCTTTATGCTGATTATTATACGAGAGATTCGTTTATTTCATATTTATATAATAACATAATAACGCCTTCGTCGCCCAGATTTCACTACGCCACCTCTCGATCACGACGATTTCTTGTGCAACGTCGCCCTTAAAATAAGATTTTTCCCCTCGAATAATAATAATAATAATAATAACAACGCAGTGATGAAATTAACCGACAGACTACAATTATTTTATGATTTTTTCACGTATTTTATACGTTCGAACAAAAACGAAGGGTAATAAAAGAAGCGAAGGAAATAAACTAGCGGCATAATAAACTCTAGAAAATATAGTAGAGGCAACCTGATTAGGACACGAACGCACATATAACGCGCATCAAATTGTGACTCGTCATATTTTCTCTCTACAGTGATTCCAAACAAGCTCTCTTTGAGACTATATGTCAAATATCAAACTCGGTTGTCTTGTTTATTGGTGCATGTGATCGAGCTTGAATCGTTTCCCAAACTGTCACTTTGTTAGCCATCGGTTTTTTCGTGTAGACTACGTAGTTGTTGTTTTGCAAACGCTCCCGTGTTCTCCTTCGTCGAGAGTAGAGTTTACGCACATTTAAAACGAGGTAGTCGCTGTTTTTGACATTTTGTACCATACGGATTGACTCTACTATAGTAATAAATGCATTACCGGAAATGTTACGTGCACGACCGTCTAATTTTTTCTATCGTCGCCGCAATATACCGTTCGTTGTCGGTCTGCTGGATGGGATGGCTGCTCTTTGTCTATTACAATAAAACAACAACAACAACACTAACTCTGGCTCGCTCGCTGTTATTGTTGTTGCTGCTGTTTATACGCATCAAGTTGGGTTTTTGCCGGAAGTCGTTTCGTTGCTTGTTTCGTTGCAATACCAAAAAAGAGAACCTTTCAGATTAGATTAATAAGTAGAGGAAGAAGGTACCAGAGGAGAAGGAAAAGCTGCTTGTTATTAAAAGAAGGGCACGTGTTATTTTAACGACACGTGCGTGATCCGGTAACAGCAACAACGTGCGTTAACAAACGCGAAAGTGGGAAACAGTGGATCTCAAAGACAATGCGAGGAGGGCAGAAAAGAAACGAAGTAAACGCCGTTTAACGGCGACCAAATGAAAGGAATAGAAGCGGTGTAATGATCGTGTTAAATGAGTCCAAGAACGGCCCTAATAGTGGCAACACGAAAAGCGACCGGCTGTATATAACAACTGCGCCCTAAACGTGACCTATTATTTATTTATAGTGAGGGAAAAAGCAGAACCCGCCGTCAGTAAACCGTCTATTAATTGTGGCATCGACGATGATGCACCTCTTGGTGTTGTTGTCATTATCGTGCACCGTTCAACCGTTTTTTTTTTAATGTTTTATTGCAATGGCCGCTTTTCTAATTAATTAAAATTGCAAAAAGGAATGGTAAAGGGAAATTGGTGAGTTCGAGCGGAAACTGCCTCTGAACGAATATAATAATCGCATCGGTCGAGCGATGCAATAATTTGCAGTGCGTCGAGGGAGGAATGGCGAAAAATAAATTAAAAAAAAAAAGAACCTGCAGTTTATTTACAACCTGCAGAGGAACGTCGATCGCTGATAAAGCGGAGAAAATATCGCAAGTTTGTGTAAATGGCAAATTGATGAAGGTTTTCATTTCTTTCGGTTTCGTTTAGCAAACTTTTGTTGCAATTTCTGTACTGTTATTATAATTATAAATTTTTTGTTGTTAAAACAATAATTAAACAGTAATTTAATCTAAGTCGGCGAATTTTCGTCCTCGCGATTTCTTCACTGATTAAGGTGTGCATGTTGCATTTGCAAAAAGCTATAAATTCGCCATTTCAAACGAACAGTAACTAAAACGACGATTGCTAAAGTAATTTTTCCTGTGAAAAAATGAAACATTTGCATTTTTTCCGCATAAAATTAAATGCAAATTATTAGCGAAAATAAAATGTACTTATTATTGCAATGCAAATTTTCAACTAATACAGTTTTTTTTGTATTCATGTATGTAGCGCAACTTTTGATGTTGATATTGATGTTGCTGTTACGTTTTTTTGTCGTTGTTGTCGTCGTTAGATTTATTTATTTGCGAATTGCTAAAAATTAAAATAACCGAATCGAAGTTTGAATTTGATTATTTTTTTTGTTGTTCCCTCTATTAATTGAAAATAAATCCAGCGCGAAACAAAAATGACGCCAATCAGCACAAATTCGGGCATGTTTGCTTTAATACCGAGCGATCAATGTAGATTCGTGTCGGACAGTTGGCAGCAATAGCTTATCTGACGTGTTTCTCATAAAACTTGATTGGCTTGGAGCCCCTCGCATGAGTGACAGATTGCGTGAGGGTGGCGGCGGGGGGTAAATTTGTTAAAAATCCGTTGCCAACCTTCACGTTACGAAACGTTTGTTGATCGCATCGTTGTGTATGAAATCTGCATTCGTTCGGTATGCAAATTGAGCAAATTTTCAATTTGGATTTTAATTATTGCAAAATAATATATTCTTCTTTCCCCGTTGTTGCCGTTGTTGTCGCCTGGATAAATTTATTATACGTCCCCGCATGAAACAATGATTGTCATTTGCGCGTATGAGTGCGAAGAAATCGAATTTGGCCACGTTTCGACAGAGTCGCCAACGATAATTCGTCGCTCTGCAAATTATCCGCTAGATTGCAATTTTAATCTGTTCGATTAGGCAACAATAATGAACAATTCTGTGGGCGATGATGAAGAAGACGCCCGAAAAAGCACGAAAACCGATCGAATGAATGCAAACATTTCAGTTGCAAGATATTATATTCGCGAAAAGTTTTGGTGCATCCACCAAATAAAATCGCATCTTATTAAAAATCCCACCGATCCGTTTATAATCGACTTTGATGCCGGCTAAAGTGCATTATATAGTCTATATCATTATTCCCATGCAAACAAACGTACTTCAATGTAGGTTTCCTTTTTTCCCCTCTCTCTCTCTCTCTCTCTTTCGTTCCGGTGGAATTAATTAAAATTCTAGTGGGCACTTTTCGCAACGGGTCGAGTCAATTTACACGCAAAAAAACACCCTTTAGCAAACGTCGTACTCCATAGCTATCCCTTTCATTAAAATATCATCTTCTGACTTTAGCAGATCAAAAACGAAAGGGAAAAAAGCGTGGTAGAAGTACAGGGAAAAAGGCTTTTTTATGGCTCTTAAAATATTAAATTTTCTCTTTTTTTTGGCAACAACATTATTTGCAATTCGTGTAATAAATGGATACGATGGCTGCTTTACGACTAAATGTGGACTCTGCCATTACCCTCGTAGTAAATATAGTGGTACTTACTATTTGCTAGTACTTGGCCGGCAGTTTTAAACTTTAACAGTAGCGGTTAAGTAAATTGCATCGAACTTGTAATTTTCATTATTGCAAAAATCGTAATAAAGTAGCCATCTCGTAAACTCGCTGCCATACATTGAACATTATTTTTTGGTTATTTACTGTTTAGCGAACGGGCCATTTGCAATAGACGCAAATGTTTATAATTTATTGCAATTTTTTTTTTCATTCTCTCTCACACACACGCACGCAGAAGCAATATTAATTTTCAATCTCAAAAGAGAAACTGGCCCCACTAATTGGAATAGAAATCCATTTTAATTTCGTTTGTATTGGCCCGAAACAATGCAAAAAAAAATCAAATTGGCAATATTTGCAATAAACAAATTCAAAATGCAATAATGTTTAAAATAAATAAACCGATTAAATAAACTTAATAAATTACAATGAAAAAAAAAGTCATAATAATCGTGTGGATGATCGTTGTAACAACAATAAAAATATCATTTGATGCACTTTTTGCCCCAACAACAGCGGTTTAATTGCAACGAATTCGCGAAATATTATGCAGAAAAAAAATGCTTTGTGACGATAAACGCTGATCATAAAGCAATCGTTATTAACTGTCAGTCAATTAACGATCACGGGTTTTTAATGAACGACAACCGCAATTATTCATGGATTAAACGCTCTTTACAAAAATCGAGGATTATTCAGCCCCAATAAAAAAAATCTATTAGTTGGAATTATTTCTCTCTTAAGCATTTTTTTTTATTCGGATTGTTTCAATGCCGAGAGAAAGAAGTTTGCCAGCTGCAACTAATCCAATTTATCTGCAAGACGAACGAAAGTGAATGACGCCTCGAGAGTTGCAATAGCACGAGAACGGCCACCAAAGTCGGCTTCGAGAAGAAGAACATCATCAACATCGTTGCGGTTATTGTTGCCAATTTCAAACCAGTTGCCAGCAACTTCCACGAAAAAAAAGCGAAGAAATTGCGAAGATGATTCACTTGCCAAGCGATTTTTATTGCAACGATCGTTCTTTTTTGCGCGGGCATTCTTCGCGGGGATGTTTTTTTGTGCATCAGCGGATGTTGCATCATCGAGAAGAAGAAATTGTCGAGAGATCGCCGGATCGTTTATTAAATAATTAAACGTGGATAACGATCGAGCCAAGAGAAATTCTTCGGGTTCTTCGTTCGTTTCGTTAAAGGCCAACAACTGTTTCCATTTCTGCTACCTTCACTTGCCACTCGCAGCCGCAAGAGGTAAAACAAAAAGCCGCGAGCGCGCGTTTATCTAATTATAATTGCTACTTGCGGAAAAGTGAGCGACTCGTTCTCTCTCGATTCCAATCGCTAACAGTGTGATACGAGGAAAAAGGAATTCCTCCAGTTCTTCGGCGCTGCGAGGGGGCGAATACAAGAAATTATAGTGCAAAAAGAAGATTGTTTTGATAATAACGAGACTGCAGTTGGCAGAAGAAGAAGCGGAGGAATTGATTTGCAAGAGAAAAACTTTGCCATATTAAAAAGGGAACGTTTGAGCAGAGTTATTTTGTTACGCGACAAAATGAAATTTGTCCGACCTTCTTCTTGCGGGCGAAATAAAAGAAGCCGCGAGAGCGCGGACAATGTGGGAAAGAGGAGCGTACTTTATTGGCCACGGCCGAATAGCCCACCTGTTTGCATGTTAATAATCAAATTCCCGGTTTTCCTTTCCTTCTCTGTCTTCCGTTGGTCAACCAAAAGCAAACGGAACAAAACGATTTCGAAAGTGTCTGCTTGTTGTTTTTGGACTTCTTGCAAAAGTTGCTTCTTTTGCAATCTTGGCACGATAAACCCATTCGACTCGTAAATAATCGATTTCATTAAGCATATTTCGCGCACAATCAACGTCCAAAGTTTTTGACTTACACGGTCGCGAATTCCATTGCGACAAGTGGCGTACGTTTCGAATGGGAAATGCAATCACTCCGTTGTTGGTCGTTTTCTCTTTTTTTTTCTGCGTCTTTTTCTGGCAGTCGAGTGTTAATCATAAATCACGAGCGGTTAATTAAAACGAATCGAAACTTTCCGCCGAAACCGTCGTCATTTATCATGTGAATTTGCAGTTTTGACGGTGATAATTTAATGACAGGGGAGGTCAAGTGAAAAGTTGAGCGCGGAGCAGAGTTTGCAATAAATTATAAACAAGCAATCCAACAGAAGGCAAGAAGGAGGAGGAGGAGAAAATAGCTGGCAAATATCACGTTTGCAACGTTTCCTCGTTCGCCTCCATCGCGCCTATTACCGACGTTAATTGATAAAAGTAAAATTTCTACACATTCTGTTGTTCTCGCTTAACGCGTTCCTGCTTTCTCACTTTACTTTTTTTTTGTTAATAAAGGGGTTCTTTGCGTTTCGTTGATGGCGAGCAAGAGGAAAAATAATAATTACGAGGGAAAGTCGACTACAATAAATTAATTCCCTTTATGCGAATTAATAATTTACGGCGAGCACAAAAAAAAACACGCAAAGAAGAGAGAGAGAGAGGAAGAAACGTTTCGTTCGCTCGTCGAGCTCGACTTTCCTTTTTGTCACATTAATTTCGTTTAAGCTTTTAAGTTAATTTGCAAAGAAGAAGAAGGTGAGAGAGAGAGAGCGACTTTCGTTAATTAATTAAATACGTGCACTGGGCGGCCCCCTTCCTCTTCTCCTTTATTCGGCCCATTAAAGGTGATAATAATAAATTATAAGAACATTGCCTTCTTTTTCTCGCCCTTTGTGACGTTCCTCACCTTTTCCCAATTCCCCTCTTCCATTCATACGTCTGTCTTTGCGCGCTCCACCGACCGAACGCAACCCTGTGACGCGAATAATAAATTTCCCTAATGGATCCGACCAATTGGATGGCGAACGAGCCGGCGGGACTGTTTTATGTTTTAATCGCCAAATTGCGAACGGGGGAAAGATCCTAACGTGAAAAAAAAAAGGGAAAGAATTCGGCGAGAAAAAGGTTAGGGAACGGGCGGGGCCCCCCAGTTTCGATCGATTCCGTTCGTAACTTGATAACTCTATGTACGGCATGTCGAAGAATTTTGCAACGACCGCCGCCCAACTCTTCGCAGTCCGATGGACGCAGAAGGGCTAAAAGCCGATGAGGAGCCGCATTTCTTCCCTCCGCGTTGGCTTTGTGTCAAAGGGCGACGTATTCAATACTTCGCCCTCAAAGTCGCTCCGTTACCATTTTTTCCCCCTTCTCCTAAAGGGCGTCGTGGCGCTCGAGAAAGTTGTTTTAGTGCGAAAGCGATTGTTAATTTCCCTCGATTTTTTCCCTTAAATTAAATTAATTGTAAGGAAAAACTACTTTGCAAAGCACCGTTTGCCAATATTTCTGCGATTCCTTGCGTTTAACGTCATCTTCAAAGACACATTTCTTGCTCGCACTGTACTTCTGGTAATGTTCGAAGCCATAAATAGGACTATTTAATTATAATCGAATTAATGCCTTGTTGCAATTCGTCTACGACCCAAAGGGCGAAATTTATCTGTCGTTGTTTTTCGCAACCGAGCCCAACGAAATTGCTGCGTGACACGCGATTGCATTATCTGTTATCAATTTTTCGTTCGGCCGAAACAAAAGGAGAACGCCTAATATTGTAATTGAATTAAACGGGGCGAATCGTTCAATTTTCCAACACACACACGCGTAATTCTTGTAATTAAGTCTTCACCTTCGTCACGGTGGTAGCTAACGACGACATGATTGATTGTTTTAATTAATTAATTAATAGAATTGCGTTAGAGCTCTCTTTCGTTTGATTTTTTTTTGCGTTGCTGCTGCTGATGATGGACGCTTTTTAATTCGACTCTTTTTCTGTTTCGTTATTGTGATGGTCATCAAAAGGGAAAATCTGAACCATCCCCGGGAAAGCGAACGGGAGACGGAAAAAAAAGAGAGACGCCGGAATTTAATAAACGCAAATGCGGTGCGGATTTATAAAATCGCATTATAATTAACGGCCACACGTGTATTTGTATATAAAAGGGCAACTCGCGCTCTTCCTCTGTTTTTTTTTTTTGTTTTTGCGGTCCGTTTATAATTCGTTGCCCAAATGTGCGTAAAACGCAGAGCAAAAAGTGAGCGTTCTTTTTTTGTTTTTTTTTTTTCGAAATAATGGCACACGTTTTAAAGCCGCCGCCCAAAAATTTGTTGCAGCTGCAAAGAGAGACGGTGCGAAAATGTTATTTAGAATCGCGACTTTTGTCGCTTGAACGAGAACAATAAATAACCGCCCTTGCAAACTAATCAAGAATTCGGCGAGGGGGAAGCAAAAAGGGAATTTTTTGTTTTCCTCGTCGAATTATTGTGCTAATTAACGGCAAAAGCGACGAAAATTGACTCGCAACAATCGGCATTTTCCTTCTGCGAAACCGTCTTTTCTTTTCACTTTTGTTTCTTTCAAAAATATTAATAACAACAGAAAACTGCGAGTCAGGTTTGCGAAAGAGCGCGACAAGTCGTAAATAAAATTAATCTGCCTGCAGGTTTTCTTGTTGCTTGCCTCCTCCACTTATTTGCCCTCCTGCATGTTCTTCGCCGGCCGAAAAGTGTAGAAGAGAAATAAACAACGTCCGTCCACCTGCATTCATTACAAGCCTTTTTCATTCGTTTGCAAGACTTTAACATCGCGAAAAAGCAACTCCTTTGCCGTCTCTTTCTCTTGCCGCGAAAGAGCGAATAAGGTGCGCGAGGGGCAAAAAAATTAACATTAACCTTGATTTCTTAGTTATTCAGCGTTAGACGGATCCGAAAAGGTAACGGCAACATTCCTTTTAAGGGCACGGTAAACGACTGCTTCAACATGTTATTATTATTATGAAGTAGAAGTAAAGGGAATGCGAATCGTTTTTTTGTGTGCCTGAAATAAATTAGCATAAGCAAATTGCTTATCCGAGCTACCAGTTCGGCGCGAGGGTGGGCAAAAAAGAAGCCGGAGAATTTGCCTTACATTCCGTCAATTAAATCTTCGTCTTCTGATTGTCGTCAATTAATTAGTGCATTATAGAGCATTCTCCTTATCGTTTCTTCCTTATCTTCCGCGAGATGAAGAAACCGACATGAATTTTGGATAAGACAATTAACGAAAACTTACACGTACACGCGAATTAGGGATAAATTATTTGCAAATTTCCGTAACTTTCGTGCGATTAAAAGGTATATCAATCCCTCTTGCTGTTGTCCAGAGTTTTACGTTTGCGATTGTAGAAAATAGCAATATAATAATAGTAATGACGACGATTCGCAATTAGAACCGGGAGTTAATTCACGAATAGTCATTTGATTTGAATTCCGCGAAGGCATCGCAGAGAAAAGAAACAATTTTGTTCAAGTAAAGCATTTCTCGATGATGACTTCATTTAATCGATTATCCTCCTCTCTTTCTCGCTCTCGTGCTCGAGTTTAACATACACCCATTAACTATACGCTTTAATTCCTCTCCCTTTCTCGCTCCTCGTGTCGCCTTTTTCCTCTGTAAATTACGTTTAAGTTTCAACTTCTCATCAAATATTCATAAAACGTTGTTGTTGTTGTTGTTGTTCGTTTTATTCCATCTTTCTTTTCGTCTTTATTCCTCCTCCTCCTCCACGTTCTTCTTTATTACCGCGCGCTACTTATTTATTATTCCTCCATTATTAAGTCGTTCATTATTTATTTACCTCCTCCTCATCATCGTTCTTCGCTTTGTCGTTTCCCCATTTAAACGCTAACTTGCTTCTAATCGGGGCGACAGAAACAACAATATTTTTGTAAAGAAGTGGATCGTTAAAATCGCGAAACTCAACGTCGGAAAACTAATTAAGATGATCGAAAGTCGTGCACTTTCGTGCGACGTAGCAATGCCGGCTAAAAGTTTGAAAGCTTCCCTCCCCGCACAAGAATGTCATTACTTTCATAGTTTTCAGCAACCTTTTTCCTTACTGCAGCCTCATTTGCTACTTATTTCAACGTCTTAGCAAATTAGCAACTTCTAGTCCCTCCATCGATACGTGCAAAGCGGCAGATTTTTAATCTTTCTAAGAAGGTAGCAAAGATCCACGAGAGAAGCCGCTTGCCAAAGATTGTATCGCCTCTATCTAGTTCCTTTACCTTGAGCTGCTGCCCCGCACGTTCATCGGACCTACCTAAAAAATGAAGACATTATTAGCATTATCAAATTAAATGCAACTGTTAAAATCGCTTACCTATTTATCAAACGCCTTTCGCCCGACGATCACCATCCTGCCACCATCAACATCATCCGCCGACAGCTTCTTTGTCCATCACTCTTCCACTTCACACACTAACACAAATCACTTCCAGCTGAAACAAAGAACAATGCATCCATTAAAACGGAATCAAAATTAAGAAATTACAAGAAATTACCACCAAATGTACAGGTGCCTTGCTGCTAATCTTCCCAATCACTGCCACTTAAACTCACTTTAACCGAATAGTTCTCATTTAGCGATGAGGACATTAATGTTAAAGAAGTTAAAATGAATTTACCAGCAAGAATTTGCTTTCCTCTCTACGATTGCGTTCATTAAAAGTACAGGAACATTGCCCCACAAGCAAAAGAACCTAAAATGGAAGTAAAATCTACTTTAAGAAAGTGCTGCTAGTGGCAATAGAAAGAGCAGCTTACAATCTATAAAGACGACATTGCAAACAATGCAATTTTCTGTTGAAAATCTTGGAGGCAAGCTTATAGAATCCGTTTGCGAAATCCATTCCCATTCACTTTCCTTGATGTAGCTGGGAATTAATATTAGCCAATCGATACGACTTTGCAATGGATCTGCAAAAGAAATTGTCATAAATCGAATAAGTGTTAAAATATAAAACATATAGTAGACTAATTGACTAATAGACAATAATTGCCTTTGTTTACTGATATATCTCAAGGCAGTAACAATTTCTTATCGTATTTATGAAATTGCGATCACATTTACCTAAAAGTAAAAGAATTTATTAGTAATTATCAATGAGACATCATCGAGGATTAGTAATTAAGCACACTAAAAGGTTTTAAAATGTATTCTGCAAAGGAAAATTATTAAATTAATAATTAATTTTTACTTGAATATAAATTCGAACTTTGCTTCAAGTCGAAGATTAATAAAAAGAATAAATTAGTTAAACAGCAGCATTCGATTTCATCTTTGCAAGAACATGTTTCAATAAAAACATCAACAATATCAAGGAACTGTTGAAACATGGAGGATTTGCATCAACAAAAACAAATGAATGTTGCGGAGAGAAAAATTTCTTGAAAAAAAAACGTGAAATTACCTGGCCGCATTGCGAAATCTACAACCAACTATGCGAATTTAATTAAACTTACCGTTTTGCTATAAACAATACACAATTTGCACTAAATAACTTTGATTAATTTCCATTTAAAATTGAGCAGCAAATTCGAAAGCAGCCACACGGCAAATTTTTCTAACAAAGAGGGCGACACCAACCGTGCCTCACGGGAACTAACGTACGACGTGAATAGTGGGGTGCATAACGTGAAGTTAGCCCAAGAAGGGCGGATTGATGAAGGAGAGGGAAGGCGCGATAATTGATTGTTATAAAAGTAATTAAATATCATCGGGATAAAAATTATTAATAACCATTTCCCTTTAAATATTAATAAAAGGTTCTTGTAGAAACAAAAATCAACATTGGGAAACTAATTAAAACGATCGAAACTAAAATATTTCTTGCGAGGAAAAATCATGCCACGTCCGGAAAATGCTGAACTTTGTATTTTCTTTTCCCCGTCAAAAGCTCGATCGTTTGCTGTCCCTCGCTCGCCTATGATTATTATTATTGAACGCAATAAACCATTCATTCATCCATCGAAGCGCACTTTTACGGCCACCCAGTTGTCGTTCTTCTTCTTCGTCCTCGCCACGCTGCCAGCAAAAGGTAGATACAATACATAGTAATCTTTCGCAATATATTATTATTATAGCTATTCCACGTGTAATAGTAATAACGCATACACGCGTTTTCTTTTTTGCGGAACCACCTAAAAAACCATAAAAATCAGACAATAATATCGATGACGACGTAGAGAAAATGAAGAACGAACAATGTGATACAAAGTTATTTCGTCGTCGAGAGAATCGATTCCACTGCAACCGGAAATTTATTGGGTAATATTTCTCGATGACAAAGTTGTGCCGGTAATTAATGCAAAACGAAAACGAGCAATAATCGGTAATCGATTCCCCAATCGATTTCGACGTGTCGTTCTCGACCGTGGACGAACGCTCATTTCCAATGGTAATTGCCGATAATTTCTTCGGATCGACGTTGGAGTCGAGGGCCAATGAAAGGCAAACGGCGATTAAAGAAAACCCAAACGAAATAATACCGGTAAAGATTGAACGTTTACTGCGGCGCCCGTTAATCGTGTCCACACTTAAAAGCGCGCCGTGTGTGTGGTCTTCGAGGGAACCGACGCGAAGGAAAAAGTCGACAAAAAAAAAAAAACGGGAAAAACGTTCACGACAATTGCGTTATCGCCGTCGTCGTTACGAGTCGAAACAATTATCGACTAACGAGCGGGGGGAACGGCGAGGAAAATCGAAAGAGATCGTTGTCCGAAGAAGCCGAGATGATCGCCATTAAAGCGATTATTCGCCGATGAATAAACGATCGGGGGAAATTGTAATTCGAACCGAATTGGTCTTCGATTGTCGTCGATGTCACGCTTTAAAGGTGCCATTCGTGTTTGTTGCTCCCCGAGACTTTGTAACAATGAACGATGATAATCGACAATGGTGGCGTCAGATTTAATCTTATCAGCCAGACGAAACAATTAAACCGACATTATTACCGTCGAAGCTATTGTTAATCATAATAACAATAAAGAGCGATATGAAAATCGTAACAAAACGCGACTGCGAATTGGCGGAATTAATTTAGAGATCTCTGCGTGCAAAAAAGAAGAAAGAACGTCGCCACACAATGCTAACGATAAGCAGCAAGCGATTGCAATAATTGTAGCTCGCATTACAATTTTTTGCAGCGAGAGACGAAAACAAAAGGCGACAAATCGCCGCAATTCCACCGGTCTTCAGTTGCCACCGATAAAATATCATTTATTCTCGTCTCCTCCCCTTACTTTAAGAGATCTTTAAGGAAATGCAAATGGACTTTTCCCTCAAAGTGTTCTTCATCGAGTCGAGGTCCCGCATAAGTTCGTGCAATTTTGTGGGGGTTTTTGAGGAAGACGATGTTAACGCTGTTTTATGCGCGCCCCGTATAATTGTAACGTGCAGCTGGCCTCCACTATAAAAGCGATTTCCTCAACCATTGGCGTCGCAGGCAATTAAAAAACGAAACAAAACAATCTTGATCGTTTAACTTGACTGTTAGTGTGAGCTTTGATTGCGATTTGTTGCGTTTCCTTCGATTCGCAAGTGGGGGAAAGCGTTCCCATAGAAATCCGCTCTTATCCTCCATCACCGCCACCGCTTCGAGGACGAAATTACTTTCCGTCGCCGTCGCCGCCGCCATCATCATCATCATCCTTTATGTATAATAAGTGTCACATAATACCTGGTAAAGCGCAAAAGTTTAATAACTGCGGCGGTAAAAAGCGCGGTTGTTGGACAAAGGGCGAGTCGGAGGAGTGCGGCGGGGAAAATAGTTTGCCAAACGGTTTTTGCATGTTCGCAACGAAACTTTGCTCGGCGCCATCCCGAACATATTGACCCGTGCAAGTATTTTAATAATAGCGGGGAAATTCCGAGCTTCTCTTTTTTGCATAACCATTTTGCAAACTGCAAAGGACCGAAAGGTTGGAGGATGAAAGGGCGCCTTTCGGATTTGTTCCATCGGACCATAGATCGTATGACGTAGGGGAATTTTAGCAGAAGCTTAAGCAAAAGAAAGGGACCGTCAAAGTGGTTTTATAAAAGGTCAACGATTTGTGGGACCGTTCATCCAACGTAGTTTCCGCATTTACCCTGTATAAGGATTTTTCATTACTTTAACAAAATGTTACGCCAGTGGCGTAACTTAAGAATAATTCTTTCGTAAGCAACATTTCCAATCATTTTTCGTAAAGTCGCTTTGGTTTTTGCAATCAATCGCACACCGATGATTGTTACATAAACAAACTAGATTAAAATCGCGTAAAACTTTCATCGAGCGCAAATATTTATTTGCACAAAATGATTTACAAGATGTCGATGACGTTTCGCATTAACATTGAACTATTCGGAATCGTTTGCGTATGGCGTAATCCGATCGGAGGAATTGGTTTAAATATTTGAATCGAGGCCAAAGATGCGATAAAAAATTCCCCCTCTGGCTTTATAGTTAAGATATTAATTGATAATGTAAATAAATAAAAGGCGATTTACTACATGTGTGTGGCACTCGCGCGGTTGACCTTTTCCCATCGATTAATGCCGGGAAAATTATTTATTAACCGCTTACAATTATCGTTACGGCAAAGCTTTGAATTATTTAAAAAGCAAAAAAGAAAACGCTTATTAATCGATCTCCAATAGTTTTCCCCTTAATTAATCACTTTAAGAACTCCAAAATGAGTTTATTACTTCCTCTTCTTCTTCTTCTATAAAAGTGCAAAATTTGGAGAAAAAAAGGAAGTCTCAAAAAACGAAACGAAAAATTCACATTTGAACTCTAGGTAATCGATCTCTACTTTTTTTCCTTAATTAATCACTTTAAGAGCTCGAAAATGTGTTTATTGCAAATTGCGAATTTTTGGCATACGAACTAATAAGGATTATTGTTTTATACTTGCGTTCAACAAATAAGCGTGCATACATTTATACGTGTCGTGTCAAGCCCACGCAATCCTTTATTTATTACTCTGTATAACATTAATTAACCAATAAAGAAAATGTCATAGATCAAAGTACGAAAAAAAAGGGGGGGGGGGGGAATATATTAATATTAGAAAAGTTCTTAATTAAATGGACGAGGTGCTAAATTATTGGCTTGGCCTCCAATCAATTTGACGACCGATTTGTTTATTAGGGAAAGCAATACGAATTAATTAACTGTGCTGGATGTTAATTAACAAAATAAACTTGTCGAAAGAAATACGCTCATTGAGCAACTGCTGTTGTAAAATAAGCATCATTCAAGGTAACAATTACAATCGTTGGCAATTGATAACGAATTATAACTCATTGATACGAATAACAGAAATGAGAGATAAAATTAAAAAAAAGGGGGAAGCCCATGGCAAACTTTACTTGCAACTATGCTCAAAGTGGTTCGCTGCTCCTTTTGCAGCGTGCTACCGTTCATTCCCTTGCTAAAAATAGAATTTCGAAAAGCATTACAACGAACGATGAAATGCGAAAGTTTGGAGGCGATCATTACAGCATGTCGCATGCTCAGAGGTTGCAACCGCAAAAGTGGATGCCATGTGGAAAGATCAAAACTGCTCACTTTAGGATCAATATTTCTAAATGCTAATGCCCGGCCAAAGCAGCGATCACTTGGCTTCCACTGTCTTTAAGCAATGCTTTAACAAAGCACCAATCACCGAGCATGATTGCAACAAGCCGATAGTGCGTAAAGGCATAATCACCGGGCGTCGTTTGCATTGTCATGTCACTCGGCATAATATCGGTTATTACAGGTGCGGAGGCATCGCAGAGCGGCGAAATCAATTTAACAAAGCGACGACGACGACGACGACGAGGAGCATCAACGTTCGAAATGTACAAACACAAAATGAACGTGTCAATATTTGATGTACGCCGTTCCATCTGCCCTGCACAATGTGTATATAAGGCCATCATTGCCAATATCCATTTCGCAATTGTTATTCCTCCTCCTCGCCAACGATTCTCCGCGATTAATAATAATGTTGATGACGTTGTTGAGAGAGAGGGCGGGGGCCGAACGTGTACCGTTCATCATCATCTAACATGTTAATAAGCGATGGTACAATTTAACATCTGTCCTTGTTTCGCCTATCGAAAAATGTGTGCCCATCGAATCCCCTATTCCCGCGATAATAATTGATGAGCCCCCCCGCGGGGGCCCGATCGATACGCTTAAAGAATTTGATGCAAACGATGATTTGTCCCTTTCATCGCGCTGTCATAATAAAAATCGATCATTGCTCGGCATCAAGTTAAGTCTTCCGCCTTCGCAACGACTTGGAGTTTATTAGTTGCGGGAAGGAAAATCGCCTTCCTGTTCGTATTGCGTTTTATTTTGTGGCCCTTTGGCGAATAAGTGCCAAACTGTCGCTTTGCTATTTGCGCGCAAAATAAAGAGGAAAATGGCAAAAGGAAGAGGTAACAAAAGATGATGGCGATGATGATGAAAACTTCTTCTAATCGTTGATATTCCGCTCGTTGCACGGCCAAAAGGAATAAACTAAAACAAGCGCGAGTGGAGGAGGACGAAGAAGAAGAGGAAAAGATTGTTATTACACCCCGAAGGGCCTTTCTCTCGTTTGTTTTCTTCTTTCTGCGCGCTCTATTCCGCCAAACTCTTTCGCTATATTACTCTACGACCATCATCCACCACCGCCATCATATTCATATGCGTACACAGGACACGTGGAAAATGGGGGGGAAAAAAGGAAACTCGATACGATTTTCCGGGAAACGGATTGCGATCACGTTCGCAATTTCTTCTTCGCCTTCTTCTCACTTTTGCTCTCGCACAAAAGAAGCGTTAGAAGAAGGAAAAATCCTTCAAATTTTCCCACCTCCTCGATTTACTTTTACACTCTCGCATTGCGTGTCACTCGTTCAATTTTAAACTTTTCGTTTTCAAACGCGCGCGTCTCCATGAAAAAAAAAATCATTGTAAAATGCGCTCAACGTCGGGATTTCGCAATAAGGTTCCTCTAATGGAAATCGTATAATAATTATGAAGCGTTAGAAGAGGAATAAACGTCGAGGCGCGTAATTGCAGTTGCTCCAACGACGGGCGAAGAAATTTCGTGTTATTAGCCCTACAATTAACTTCTTGGACCTTTCGGTCTCCAACGCGCCGGAATATACGGGTCGGCCGAAAGGAGAAAAGAACCGACCCCGCACATAAATCCAACCCGTAGATTAAAACGGCAAGGGCACCGAGAAATTAGGAAGGCGACGAGAAAAACGAAAAGAGGTCCTAGCTTTCCTCGCTATACCGCGTGTCTCGCAAAGTACGCAAGAAATTGCCGATCTCGGAGGGGAGATTTCAGCACAAGTTTCCACGCTTTTTCATTGTTCGATATCAAATGGCGAAGGAAACATTTTTAGCATCGAGTTTTGCAAGAACAAATACCAACTTTCTATGCACGTACAAGGGACACGCTGTATATTGAACGTAAGAGCGCAGGGTTTGGGAATAATAATGGCGGTAATAATGATTGCGAAACTGGTGATAAAGTGCACAAACAAAACGAACGCCATATTTTATATTAAGAATAAGACGGAATTGGGGCAGCGAGTGGATTCGGTATAAATAAAAATGAACCGACGCGAACAACAACAACAACGATAATGGCAAACGAGCAAGTTGTACCAACCCGACGAACGACGAGAGCCGGCAGCAGCAGCAGCAGCAGCATCCATTTAACGTGTATAACGCCGTAAAATACAAGAAAAATTACGGGCAAACAACATTCGAGTGGATAACACGTAGACGTGGTAAGATATATGTGGACCGAAACAAAAACGAAAGAACAACGCGGAGGGGGAGGAGGCGGAGGACGAAAGGAGACACGGGGCGAAGTAGGGGAGCCCGCGGAGGCGAAAGGGATGAGTTAAAGGGCGCGAAACCCCCCCGGCCATAATTCAAATTAAAACGCAATAGCAGCAACAGAGCAAAAGCGCGAGGAACCATCGCGAGGAGAGGGGAGGGAGCGAAAGAAGAACTGGATGACATGACGAATGCGCCCTTTTTCGTTCGTTCATCTCTCCCTCGTTTTTTTTTTATTTTCTTTTGCATTTAATTCACTCGCCACACTTTTATTACCTCCGCGCAGCGAACGAGGCGAAGTCGTCGGAGGACGTCTTCGAAGGCAACGGAAGAAGTTATGGGCGGCCGTAAATAAAATCGCGGTACCGCGGCGGCACAGGAAATGATCGAGCGGTGGCGACGAATCCCCTGCGTCAGCGGCCGCATAAAACTCGGTTATTCGCCGCTCTCCTTCGCTTTTTACAATCACCATCATCATCAGCAACAGCAACAACATCAACAGATTTCTGTTTTATGTGCGGTTTATTGTTATTCGCGAAGAAGAAGTAACCCTTTTGGCCCCCTTTTTATCGCTTTTTTTTTGCCGGGGGGTGCATAAAAACGATGTAAAGAACGGGAAACTGTTAGAGCCCGTTCCTTAAGAGTGTCTTATTGTTCTCCGGCAGAGATCTTTATAACTCGTAAACGGCTAATGTAAATTCCCCGTTCGAGAGGTTCGCGCGGTGTTAGAGGGAAACATTCGAAAAAGTTCGTAAACTTTTGCGACAGCAGGTATAATCTTATTTTGTGCGGAAACGAAAAGGGGGCAAATTTAAGAGCGTTTGTGCAAACGCAAAAAAAGAAATTGATAAAGGGCGCAATCGTTGCACAATAACGTCGCAATTATTAGGGGCAAGCAATAATCGGAGAGCGGCGAAACAAGGAGGAAAATCGATGGAGACGATTCGTTCACTCGTTCCTCCTTCGGCCATTCATCGTGAGCGCACACAATTCGCTCGTTGATTGCATGCAAGTGGAGAGTAAATGAAAAACGAATTACGATCGCCATTAGCGGGGAAACTTTTGCGACTTTCGCCACGTAACGATCGCCGAAAATTCGAATTTCGTACCGAACTCTTTTACGTCGTTGGAATGGCTTTTTCAAAAAAAAAACGAAAAAAAAAACGAGGCGGTTCGCGTTTAATTAGAATCAATTAACTCCTCAGACTGCGTTCTTATCGTCACTGCAAGTGGCCGCGATCCATCGTAGGAAACGATAATTAACGACGACATCCTGTTAGACGATGAATTCGTTCTTACAGACGCAAATGATTAAGAGTTTCAAAGACGATCCACACCTACACACGAACACGTTCAGTTCGCTCTAAATGTTGCATATTATTTTTAGACGAAGAACAATTTGCCATCGTTATGGGATGGTTTGGAGAAACGTGCGTTTCTATCGCTCTCTGTGTGCGCGTTTCTCCAATTAGAGATAATATTGCGTGCAGATGCGGCTCTCGCGACCGAGAAGCGACGCCGATTATCGTTGCATCGACGTTGAGAGAAGAAGAGGAGAAAGGAAGACGTTCATCAATGGTTTATTGTGAGCGTGGCATCGATCATTTACGATTCACTCGTTCAATTTTTTCATTTGGCCACTCGCTAAAGCAGTATTTCATACAGACCGTCCAGTTTAACTACCAGTAGAACGTTGTTTTTCAATTAATTGACGTGAGCATTTTCACAAGAGATCGCCTGAGAAAGAAAATCGACCGAAAGAGGACGAAGCGCAAGGAAATTAATGGTTGGTTTTATCCAGAGTGTCCGCTTTAACGAAAAGTTTATTTGCGATTAAAAGTTGCGCTTTGCATCGATTGATTGATACGTTAACATCCAATTAATTTACGTAGGAATCAATTAATGTAATGCATGCAAGACCGAGGCACATTTTGCGCCTCCGATGAGTAACAAACGAATATCGCGCAATAAATTTCAACTAAAATGTCGTTGTTGTTGTTGTTCCATCGGGAGGTGGATTTCCTCCATATTCCTCCGCATAAACATTGTCAGAGAGACGTCATACGCGGTGTGCAAGTATTTTGCCATCTCCGTCCCTCCGCCATGGAAACATTCGCAAAAAAAGGAGGACGCAACGAGGACAACAACACCAACATATTTGACAAGCTTGATGTATTTACGTGTGTTACATTCCGTTATGATTTATATGTGCGTTTCATACACGTAACTCGGCCATTTGTAAAGCACCAAACGTACGTTCCACCAGCATCAACTCGTATCTCGTCCGTGAAACTGTAATAAAAATAATGTTTGGTTACTTTTTTTTGCGAGAGGCAATCGATTAATAAGCAAAATATTTACACCAGCGACGTTGCCAGTCTAATTTATTATTCCATCTCTTGTCCCAAACATTTGACTCCGCAATTCGAAAGAACAAATGCTAAGTTGGGCCAATTAGATGATGTAGCAAAGGGTCAATTTGGAAGAATTGTCGTCCTTTCGCTTTGCTTGCTGAGGGCTCTACTGAAAAAACTTTTCCAGCCCTTCGAGAGGCAAGTGGAGACGTCAAACGCGCTAATGCCCACGGATTAACACGACGAATTTTACGATTTGCCTGAAGAGTTCACGCAGAGCCCGAATGGACTGTGAGTTCTTCCTGAACAGCCAAAACTGATATTGAGCTACTTTCAGCGAGTGATACTTTTTGATTTGTCTTCGTACCTTCGAACGCTTGCTTTTGCAACTTTCGTAAACGCACCAAATGTCTTCATTTTGCAACGTATCTTAGGGCCCAGATTTTGAAAGAATTTCTCGCAAAGAAAGGACCGCAACTTACAGTCGCAAAGACTTTCGACACTTAAGACAAATCTCTCCCTGTCTCTCACTGAAAACATAATAAACCATCACCAAACATTAGCGGGGAAAGCCGAACAAAAAAAAAATCGTAAACTCTAGCCGACCACCGACACTTTCCCGGGCCCAAAGTTTCCCGGTTTATAGTTGAAATCTGAGAAGCCAATCATCATCGCGGCGGGTTATATGCCGCACCGTGTGTGTGTTGTGTAAGAGGCTTAGCGACCCCTTCGGGGGACATTATACCGATTGCGATGGAAGCGGTATAAATATGAGAGACGCCGCGACGCAATTCGACCCTCGAGGAACGGCGGGCGCAAGAGAATTTATTATTTCGCCGACCGTACACGCACGCAAGGAACAGAGAAAGATGAAGAAAAGAATCGTAATTCTAATGGAAAAAATTATAAGAAGAGGCCCACTTCTTTTCTCTCCGCTTTCGTTTAGTTTCGTTTCGGCCATTCCGGGGTTGAGTGGCGAGGGTCGAACAAGGAGGTGGAGGGAAGCTAGTTTATTTATTTTTTTTACATTAATATATAAGAGTCGGTTAAATAGGAACGAAATAGAATGGCGATAATAATAAATAATTTAACCCACTTTCTTATAACTCGTCTTCTACTGCTTCTTTTCTTATTATCATCGTCATCAACGTTATTCTCGTACGTAATAAAACGGGGGGGTGAATGAAAGATTGAACTCTCTCTCTCTCTCTCACTTCAGACATGTACGAAGAAACCATTTCTAAACATGAAAGAAATTTATTAAATGAATCGCCGCTGCTGCTGCTACGCCTTCAACGTACACTTGAATAGATTTCCATTAAAGTTTCTTTCCTCCTCCTCTACTTCTTCTTCGTCCTACTCGTCATCATCGTCGTCCATCGCTGCTGCAGCTCCCGCGGACTCCCTATTCCATCGTCGATTGATGAAAAGAAAATTCAATATGTGTGTGCCGATTTGATGAAAAGGAAAATCGGTCGGTGAATAAAACGTAACTATCATGTCAAAGCGTATTTGGAATCTGGCCGGGCAAAGAAATACTTCAATTGCACAAAATAGTCATTAACTTTCCTTTCTGCAATTGAGTTTGTAAACACTGACGACGTGTTTTGCCCAAAAAATGACAAGAATTGGTTCATTCGAAGATGTTTAGGTCAATCAAATAATCAGTCTGGTCGAAGGCACGACTCTGAGGCAATCCAAAGTTGCTTTTCTTGAGGTGGAAACATTTTTAGTAGAATGAAAGATCACTAGCATTCAGTCAAAGTCGGTTACAAGTAGCTAAACTTGTTCTTGCGGCTTATTTTGTCAGACTGGCGAGTTTTTTCCCCAAAAGAATCAACAATTAGCCTAAAAAACGCCACTTTGATGGTGTTGGTCACTCAAATAATGAGCTTGCTCGAAGGCACGACTCTGAGGCAATCCAAAGTTGCTTTTCTTGAGGTGGAAACATTTTTAGTAGAATGAACGATCACTAGCATTAAGTCAATGTCGGTTACAAGTAACTGAACTGTTTCCTGTTGTTTATTTTGTAAGACTGGCGAGTTTGTTGCCAAAAGAATCAACAATTAGATTAGAA
Source organism: Hololepta plana (assembly GCA_963695495.1). Taxonomy (NCBI): domain Eukaryota; kingdom Metazoa; phylum Arthropoda; class Insecta; order Coleoptera; family Histeridae; genus Hololepta; species Hololepta plana. Next base: position 11,553,924 of record OY968836.1, read on the forward strand.
AACGCCACTTTGAAGGTGTTTGGGCGAACCAAACAATGAGTTTGCTCGAAGGCATGAGTTTGAGGCAATCCAACGTTGTTATTCTTAAGTTGGAAGCATTTTTCTCTCGCGCGTTCAGAGTGCAAATGCTTCTGAACGAAAATGAAAACTTTCTCCTCCGTCCACTGCTAACGATCGATTTCTTGTTTCAGTGGTCCATCAGCATGCTGTACCTGCTGCTGATTGGCACGGTCGTAACGATGGCGGAAGGCCTCGGATGCCCGACCGGCTGCACGTGCAACGACGAGACGTACGTCGTGAAGTGCGAGCGCAGCAAGTTGGACGTGTTGCCGATCGCGCTGAACCCGGCGATTCAACGGCTGATATTGCGCAACAACAAGATCAAGACGATCGACGCGGCGTTCCAATTCTATCGCGACCTGCAGTACGTCGACCTCTCGAACAATCATCTGATGATCATCCCGTCGAATTGCTTCACGTACCAGGACAAATTGCAAGAGTTGCACCTGAACAAGAACAAACTGTCGTCGATCAACGACACGACGTTTCAGGGCCTGAAATCGCTGACGGTGCTCAATCTGCGCGAGAACTATCTCGAAGAGTTGCCGAAACGGTTGTTCGCCATCCTGCCGAAGCTGGAGGAACTGAATCTCGGCCAGAACCGGATCACGAGGATCGACAGTCACGCGTTCGACGGCCTCCTCTCGCTGCGCGTCCTCTACCTCGACGACAATCTCTTGAGCACGGTGCCGACGCAATCGTTCCATTTGCTCAACAGCCTCGCCGAGCTGCACGTCGGCCTGAACACGTTCAAAACGCTGCCGGACGATTCGTTCGCCGGCCTCGGCAAATTGTCCGTTCTCGACTTGAACGGCGCCGGCCTGTACAACATCAGTCAGTACGCGTTCCGCGGGCTGACCGGCTTGCGCACGCTGAACCTGGCCGATAACCGGCTGAAAACGGTGCCGACGCAACCGCTCTCGCTGATGCCGCGATTGGAAGAGTTGTGCGTCGGCCAGAACGATTTCGTCGCGCTCGAGGCGAACGCGTTCAAGGGGCTGAGCAATCTGCGCAAGCTGGACGTCACCGGCTCGACGCACCTCGAGCGGATCGCGAAGGGCGCGTTCAGCGACAATCTGAACGTCGAGAGCATCGTGCTCGGCAGCAATCGGAAGTTGCACGCGATCGACGACGGCGCGCTGATCGGGCTGCCCTACCTGCGCCACCTGGTGTTGCGCGAGAACGCGTTCACGACGTTCGCCGAGTCGATGGTGCCGTGGGCCGAGCTGAAATCGCTCGAGCTCGCCGACAACCCGATCGACTGCGATTGCAAGCTGCTGTGGCTCGCCGGCCTGCTGGCGACGAAGAACCTGACGCTGCAGTGCGCGACGCCGGTGCCGTTGCGTGCGAAACAGTTGCGCACGCTGACGGCGGACGAGCTCGGCTGCTCGTTCAGCGATCCGAAGCAGCAGGCGATCCTGATCACGCTCGTCGTCAGCGCGGTGATCGTGTTGGGCGCGCTGGGCCTCTTTCTCTTCCGCTATCGGCAGCGGGTGCGCGAGGCCCTCAAGGACTACAAGTGGAACAAGCGGGCGATCAGTCGCAAGGAGCACGAGTACCAGAAGACGTTCTCCGACGACGACTACATCATACGCACGGCGACGGCCGGCCATCAGAACATCATCAAACCGATACCGGTGACGGAGTTGTAGCTAGAGCTGAACGCGCCGCCCTCCGGGGTCTTCTGCCTCGACGGCAACGGTAACGGCGGCGGTGGCGGCGGCGACGGGGGACGACGCGGCCGCACGGCGACGATGGCGCGCGGGCCCGGCGGCACGTTGCCCGTCACCGGGTTCACGTACATGAGCGGCGACACGTGTCGCGCCCATTCGTTGCGCGCCCTCAATCACGTCGGCGGAAGCGGCGGCGACGCGCTCAACAACGGATTCCATCACCACCATCCGCACCATCATAGTCACCAGCGGTACGAACGCAGCATGACCTATCATCATCAGTAGCATCGTCGCGGCAATCGTTATCGATTCGGCGCGTCGACGATCGATTGAGTAGCGATCGATTTGCGAGTTGCAACACTAGTTTCGCCAGTTTCGATTGATTTTGTCGTTATCGATTGTTTATTTTGCAAACGAAAAAAGAAAGAAGAGTCGAAAATGTACGAGCAATAATAATAATGTAAACGTGGGATTCGATCGGAGGCAAGAATTCGGGCGGAGCATAAGACAAAATTGAATCCATTCCAATAAAATGTGATTTTAACGAAATTCTAGAGACTGTACAGTTTAGATTTTTTAAGTGTGTAATTCTTCAGTTTCATTAACCGATTTTCGTTTGCGCCCTTCGTTCACGAATGGAAATTTCCTCTTTTCGCTCTTTTTAATATTACTAACTGTTGATTATAAAGGAGACTTGATAGAGTGAGCGATTTTTTAGGGATTAGTACAATTGATATGGATCAATTCTGGAAGCGAGATGGGATTAATGAAACACGGGTGCTTTAAATCTGAAAAGGAGGGAACGTTTGAAAAAGGGGATTAGTGCCTATGAGCGATCACGAGGTTGTGTTATCGATTCGGGAAAATTAGAAATTGGCACTAATCGTTTATTTTGATTTAATGTCATTTTTTTTTTAATGTAAATTATTTATCGAACTTGAGTTCGCAAGCAAAAAGCAAAAGGAAATTGTAAATAGTTCTTAACGAATAATTATCAATCATATGTATACGTATTTAACTAGGGAAGTTGCTTTTATTCGATTCTTTTCTTTAACGATGATTTGCGCAAGAAATCACATAGAAATAATGAGAACTGTTTTGCGAAAGACTTTAAATTTAATCGTATAACGAGAAATAAATTCTAGGTAACTTGTCTAGTCGAATATGACTTATGCATGTGTTACAAAAATACATGATGATGATGATGATGATATGCAATATTTCTTATATATATTTGTATATAAAACAACTAAGATTAAGGATAATTAAGAGTTAATTTAATTGAAACAGCAGAAAGGAATCAATTTAATTCGATTACGATTCAGTTTAACGAATAACTCCACTCAAAGTGGCTTTGCAGAAATGGCAAAGTCACTGGGCAGTGACTTAGTTTCAGGCAGCTCGCAATTTTTTTCTCGACAAAATGCAACACCAGATTGAAATCCTTTTTTTTTTCTTTCGCGGTGACTTTATGTATTATTAAATTCATAAATTTATTTATTAATTGTACGGTTGTGATGTAATTTTTTCGTTTTTTTTTTGTAAATTTAAGAGTTTGTCCGAAACGAATGAACCAGTGCAAACTGTGAAATTAAATTTAATTCGCAAAAATTCAAACGACGGTTTGTGTAAATACGAAAGCGATGAAATAAACAAGAGGAGCAAAAAATCTGTTTCAAAAGGTTTAAATTAAATGGCAGCCCCCCGTTTGAAAAGTGTAAATAAGCAAATTGTTCCAACCGATTCTTGAATATGATTATTACTATGAAGAGAGAGCGAGGTCTTTTATTTTCATTCGGAAACTGTAATAATAATGAAATTTGTAACATGCAAAATGTTATTATTACATTACTTACTAGTCATAGCAAAATGGGAATTTTCGACGAAAATGTAAAATGCAAAAAAACTAAAGGATTTTCAAATAAAACTATTTACCTACTACTAATTACTACACTATTATTATTATTATGAGGAAAAAAATTAAAATATATAACATTGTATAGAGTGATTGAATGTCCTTTTTATTCATTAATTATCATTTTTCTTTTTGTAATTTAATGTGTAAATTAAGAGACAAAAGATGAAGGAAAAAAGTGGAAAAATAAGTGCATTTTTTTGAGGAAAGAAATTGTACATAATAAACTATATTATATAAATAATTTAAAAAATATATTATAATGTTTTGTACATATATAAATATATAAAAGAAAGGGAGAATCCTTTAATCTTAACCCATCGATATTTACAGAAAATAATAAAAAAAGTTATTCGAAATCTTTACAAATCCGACTTTATTTATTTATTCCCTTCACATTTTTCATCCTTAACTTTTACCTAAGCAGGCAAAAAGTGACTTGATCCCCATTTAATTTCCATCATAAAATTATGCGCATCACATTCGATTGTAAATGATTTTATAATGACAATGACGATAATAATCATTCATTTGAAACAACAACAAGTACATTATAATAATGAATATATACTTCTAATAATTGAATTATTAATTAATTTTCAGTTCGTAATTTGTCATCATTATCATAATTAATTATTCACGATGAAAGCTTTATATTATTATTATTATTGTTAGCCTGCTCTACATATTTTCGCTTTTAGAATTCAATTATCAGTCTGAATTTGAATAATGAATCAATCCCATCTATATGTACATATTTGGGTATGACCGCTATTATGAAATGTACACGTATGAACATTTCGTTTGAACCAAGCATAATTTATCGCGATTTAATGAATAGATTATCAATTAATGCTTCCTCATTAAATAACTACCATATAAAAATAGGTATGAAAAAGAATCCTTAAATAAGACAATGCCATTAACATGTAACAAATTGCCTACACTATAAATACTTAATTTTTATTGTAGCAATTGCTACCTATATAACAATTCCCTTTCAAATTGTTCTGCTTTCAGTGTGCCATCAATGCTTTTACAATCCTTATTGAATACTGAATAAGCACTAATTTCCCCTTTCTTCTTTGGCTTGGTTCTGGTATTTAAATATATTATCAACAGAGTGGAAGAAAGTAGATAGACTATTCCAAATTCCATATGTATGAACAAACCATACAGTGAAGCCCACAAGGTAAAATATGATATGTAACGTATAACATTAATGTAAGTGCAGCAGCTACAATCAGCTTCATCCTCAAGATCATTGATGTCTGATGTAGTTTCAACATTCTCATCTTTGTTCAGCAGACGATTACCATTGTTACATTCTTCTAACAAGGCTTCTGCTGCTGCTGCTTCCTCTTTATCATTTTCCTACAAAACAAAGCAATTTGCATGATACCTAATTGTCAATAATATGTTCCAACTTACTGGTTTGTCTTTAAAGAATAACTGTTTTATACCCATTTTTATATCGCTTATTTTCTGATTTCTACGCTTTCTTGCACGGTATTCCTCCAGTTGTTTTTCCATATTTAAATCTAACTAATAATGAGAAAAAATTATGATGACAGACCATCATCGACTCGCAACATCATTGTCGAGACATCTGCACGAAGAAAGAAAATATCAATTAGTGCATCTATTTCTTATTAGATGTAACTACATCGATAGAAAAGTCAAAGTTCTAATTGCAAGCTGCCAAGTGAAGAGTCCTATACACCGAAAATGCAACCAGGAATACACTATGAATCTTCCATAAGAAACCATTGAAAGCTTTGGGGCGGGATTTTCCTTCATTTCAGACTAAATCCTTTCAAATAATGAATCAAATTGTTTATACAGGAAATCTTAAGGGGCGGTCACAGCCTTTTTTTGTTTCGCTTTCTAAATTGAGAAATTTTAAAACATGTGGTGAAAAAGGTTGATTTGCAAAGCAAAGAAGAAGTGCAAAGAAGAAGATATCATGAACTGCTGCACCAAACCTCTCGAAAACTGCAAATTAATTAAATTACCTTTAGGAGAATTCTTTTTAGGAACTTTTACGTCTATGTGAACTGAAAGTACTGATTTTCTTGTTAAATCAGTTGTTTTCGTAAAATAAAAATGCAGGGCGTTTATTTGCAATTGATTTTATTAAAATTTTTGCGTACGAATTGTGTAAAATAATATATATGTATGGAACTAATGTGATTGCGGGTTTTCTTTTTACTTTTTTTTTTGCTCGTCCCTCTTTGTTATTTATAATATTTATATCAATTAAATTTATAACAATTCATTTCGAAAGGATAGTGGAGCGCATTATCCTTTACAATATATAACGCATAATAAATATTGATTGCTTTACTTTGCCCATTTGTTTTTCCATTGGTTTCGTTTCGTTTTGAATCTTCTTCTCGAAACTTTGGTACTTGCAAAATTATTAATTATTCAAAAATCAATCGGATAACAATGAAATTAATTATGCAAAGAGCGAAATCGCAACAAGTGATGTATTATATAAACATTATTTGACTTATGAAAAAACATCTCACTGAACGTTTGTTGTTTTGCTTGTGTTAATAATAATTTAATAATGAACTGTACAAGTTAAATTCCTCTCTTTTCGTCTTCATTTTTTAATTCGCTTAGATCATATTTTAGGTTTAATCATTACATTATCATTATAAATAATCAACAAGTAAAATTTAATAACATCCTCTCATTAAACTCTCTCTTTTTTTGCGTTCGAAAACAATCTCCAGATTCATGCGAATATTATCATCGACAAAATTAAAGTGAAGATAGTTGTCAACCGAAATCTGTTCTATTCAATTTTGGCACAGCGTACCATTATCTCTTCTCTACGTGAAAAAAAAAGCAACAAAGAAAATGGTCGAGAAAATTATTTAAACAATCATTGGAGTATTCCCTGAATTATTGCAATCTCTTGTCTTTTCATCTCGTTTCGCTATTCGACAACAAATCGATTTATAAAAAGCCCAATCAATAGAACAATCGTCAACAATCGAACGTATTGCATTTTATCTCTGAACGAAAAGTTTAAGCGATTCTTTTTTTAATTAGCACCTGCTGCCAAACTTTAAATTTCTCTCCCGAATTCATCGTTCTCGTAACATCACTATTTACAAATCGATCGCAGAAGAAGCTTTCTCTAGCTGATAAAAATTAAATCGATCAACGTATTACAACCAGAGCAGCCTTTTCTTTATATATCTACAGGATGCCACCAAAGTTGTGTCAATTAATCGTTTTTAACAGGATGAACCAGATTTTTGGCGGAAACGTGTGAGAGAATTTTGTTTGTTCGCCTATCGGTTTACTTTAACAGTGCGCTAAAGTCGAAAGAAGAAATTGACAAAACTTCGATGGCGCCCTGTACTTTAATAATTATTTTGGTTCGGTCGTTTATTTTAACAATAATGATAAGCTCTATGTTTTCTCTAAAGAAAAACCAACTGGATAAATGATAAATTATAATATCCATTTCTTAATAATTATTATTAATAACTATATCACGCATTTATTATTATTAATAATAATAATTTCCTCTTTGTGGTACAAACTTAATAGCTGGAAATCGTTCTCCATGTAATATTATTTATAATTATGTACACTGATCATCATTAAATGCGATTTGCATTGATGCGAACAGAAGGAAACGAACGGAATCTGCACAAGGTTTACCAGCTATTTTTTGTTCTCTTTAAGTAATTTGCATACAATAACAATATAATTATCTCTATTTTATATATATATATTTCATATCCTTTTCGTAATATATTCTCATATTTGGTGAACGTATCAATTAATTAACAGTGCTTCCCATCGACGATTGCAACATCTGCATTTTTCTCTCGCAAATTTGCAGTGATATAAAAAGGCGTTATAACTTATATAGCTTAACTATTATGTGTGTATTAACATTTATTCATATTTCGATATTTTATTTGTTCGTTAATTTATTCGCAAAACAAAAACGAGCGGTTCGCTTAGAGAACGATTCAATTCAATTAAAATTTGCACATTTTACAAACGAAAACCATTGAAAAGCTCGATCTTTATTTTTTATTTTTGTTTTTTTGGTTTATCGAAACGTACCCTTTAATCTGCGAACCTCATTTTTGCTCTGCATATTATTTAAAAAGCATTATCATGGTTTTGAAAGCGATTCAACTTTTCCTGCTTTTCCGTTGATGATTCTTTTTGTTTTTTTTTGGCACAGCTATAATTTAATTTTCGTCACCCGTCGCCCTTCGAAAGCTACAACATTCATTTTATTTGCTATTTGTTACAATTTCTCGTTTAGATTTGTCTCTTTTTGCACACATTTACAACGATTCATCTCTCGTTTTGTCGTCGTCATATAATATATACACAATTTTTAATTCATTTAATTACACAATTATACAACGTTATTTTAATACTGCAAATTTGTTCTTTTTTTTTAATTTTGCTCATTTACAAAACATAATTAGACTAAACGTTTAAGGTAATTTGTTCTTAGGTAAGAGGTAATTAATTAATCGCTTATATAATAGTAATATACAGCATATCGAGTGTATTTACAAGTTTGCCATGATCCTACAATTTCTTTTTTTTTATTATTATTATTTTGCACTTTTTCGCGCATCGCTTGTTTGCAATTTAATCGGCAACTCGCAACGAACCCCTTGAATCCCAAAGCTCCACCTTACGCGATTGCCAACCATTTAAATTGCAACGAACGATTGACGAATTAGCAATTTTCTCGTCGCATGAAGTTTTGGTTTTCTTTTTTAAGTAATTTGTGCCTCGCCCTCTAGTGTTTAGCTAATTTTTTTTACGCAACCTCTTTAATATCCTTTTGCCCATCGATTAACATCATCCTCATCGTCACCGTTCCTATAATTTTCAAGCGCTTGCTCTCGGTATTCCGCACGTTCAACCGTTCGTCAAAGTAATCGCGTGCCAAAAGTCGAGCGAAAAAGCTTTGCCAGAACTTTTGGCACACGATTGCAATGGTATAATATGCAGATTTAACCATTTCCTCACTTTAGCTTTCCCTTTTCTCTACATGTAGACAAGCAACGTTTGTGTGTTAATATTTTTTTATTGAAGAAAAATGCGTTCGTTTTCTTAAGCGTCGATCGCCGATCATTTTTGCCGCATTCCTCCCTTTTCACGAACGCACTTTTCTCGTTTTCTTCTTCTGTTTGTGGTAAAACTAATATCCAGTGGCGGCGTGTAGAACGATTAAAGCTGTCATTCGCGTCACACTAAAGCCAACTACGACAACAATTTGCGCGGGAAATGTGACGATTCGTTTCGTCGACCGGTGGCATAACCTAATTCTTTTCTTCTCTTCCTGCCTCTCGCCATTTGGCGGCTAAATCGAATTCTCCTGGTATTCGATTGTTGCCCAATCGAGGAAACGGACCGCTACTCAATTTGCGAACGGTCTAAATGCATATTATAGCGGAAATTTGCGGTTTTCCTACGGTTATATCTGATTTTACGTTATGGGGAAATCGTTAAAGAGGGAACTGAATAGAAGAAAAACGTCCCTAACGAAGCTTCAAACGTCGTATAGTGAGTGGAAACGTTTCGTTTGTTGGTCTCTCCTCGACGTTCAAACAACTGAGAAAGTTCCTCAAACAGGAAACGAATATTAAACGGAAACAAACAAAAGTATAGGTTAAAGTATATGGTAGTTTGATATGTGATCACGTGTTTCTCGTACGTAGGATTCCAATCGCAATCAATCTCGCCGGCCTTCGTCACGTTCCATTTCGATCGTCTCTCGCGTTTCTCTCTCTCTCTCTCTCTCTCTCATTTCCTTCGTTCCGAAATCATTCGGTGAGGTTCAACGGACCCGGCGGGTCACTAGGGGGGAGGCTAAGCAAATGTTAGGCTTCGAGGAAGATCAATGCGGTCGGCTTCGGTTCCATGTTGCTCTTCTTCGCCTCGACCACCAGGAACTCGATGTCCTCGCGGTCGCGTCTAGCGAACGACTCCGCGATCAGACGCGCGACGTCCTGATGCTGAAGCCCTTCGACCCGCGACCCATCGACCTCGAGTATCAATTGGCCGACCTCCAGGCCGCCCGCCGAATACGCCGCGCCGTTCTCCTGCAATGCGACGAAATGAAAAGGAGAACAGGCGCAAGGGCCTAAAAATAACGGTGCCGTCTACGCGTGAGAGTTTGCGCGCGAGTTCCTCCAATAGTCCAGTCAAATTAGACAGAAATTATAGGCCGAACGTCGGGAAAATTCCGGGAAAGCTGACTTTTTGATGTGCTTGACAAAATGTCAAAAGTCCCCGTCGATCCGAGTTGAGCTAACGATTTTGTATGGCGTCAACGATGGCCAGGGGTGGTTTTTCGTTAATAACGCGTTAACGGCCACTTTCACGGCAAACACACGCGTTACCAAAGTTGTAGATTAGGAAATTCGCTACAAAAACGTTATCGTCACTTTTATCCGTAGGAGCAACCGTTTTGGAAATAATTCGATTTAAAGAGTCGTAGCCTCTATCTTACGAAATATACAGGGCGATTCAAAATAACACCGGCAGCGCTTAACGGTTGATTCGTCTCGTTAAAATAAGCCGAATAAAAAATGAACGAAAGCACATTTTCTTTCGGGCTTTGGCGCGTCTTAATTTCATGTTACGGAGCTTCTTTTGACGTTATTTCAAACTGTGTAAAACTTCTGGAAAGTCATTTTCTTAGGACAAAAGCAAAAGAAAAGGTGCGTGTTATTCTCTTGGTAATTCCAACGTGTTCTTCCGCAGTAAAAGGCTAATTTGACTGGGCAATTACATGAGAGTCCTCGCCCGTTATCGCGCACACTCTCATCACATGATTCGTATACACGCGCACGCCATCTTACGTTGATGTTGATGATTCGCGGCAATGGATGTTTGGTGTTGGCGCCGCCCTCGATGGCTATACCGAGGATCGGCTTCGTCTTCTTCACGGTCACCCGCAAGTTACCCTCCGCATCGGCCATGACGCGCGGTCCGTCGCGGTCCTGGTGGCCGGCGATGGGGCCGCCGAGGCCGCCGGCGCCGTCGCCTTGTCGCGCCAAACGCTGCATCGACTGGTGGCGTCGCATGCCGACGCCGCCGTCGCCCTCCATCACGGTCTGGTCGTCTTTCATGTCGAAGCTGCGGGACAGTTTGTGGGCGAGCTCCTGCGAAGAGGAAACGGTCCGAACATGTTCGTTTTTTGTTTTTTTTTTGTTTTTTGTTCTCGAAAGCGCGGATCGTAATCTGACGAGCGGAAATCGCCCATCGCGAATCGAATCGCCAAACGGGAAAGCGAGTTTGGCGCGTGGGTCTTTCCGCTCGCGCGCGCGCTTTCTTTTGTTGTTGTTAAAGTTTAACTAAGACAGTAATCAAAAGAATCTACCGCATAATTCGCAAACAGAAGCAATTTAATCCCACCGTTCATATATCTATAAGTATATACAAATCAAAAACAAGAAGAAATTGTCTAACGGTCTGTTTCTAGTGTTCTCCGTTGCAATCGGCAAAGCTAAACGTTTGCGCTCTAGGGTTTTTTTTTGTTTGTTTTTCTTTTTGCTTTGTGTGACTAACCGACTAATTGTACTTAAGTGAGAAGCAAAAGTATGGAAACCGGAAGTTCCGCTTAACGGCGCCAATCGTTTTGTGCTGTGTGTCATCGCGAGTGTGTGCGCTGCTGCTACAGCAGTAACAAATGAAAAGATAACAAACAATTAATTGATGATTGACAGTGTGTAAGAGGGATCAAGATCAATCCGAATAATTCGCAAAGGCATCTTCTGATTGACCTTGACCGACGTTTTACTTTTGGCAATTATTGCGGTTTGCTTTTTCTTATGTTATTGTTTACACGTTCTTCCGTTCGCTAATTGTTCTCGATCGATAATAAATCTGTTTCGTCATGCCCCATGCAATCAATCGTTAAATGTGTGGACGGTGAAAGTTAATCTTGATACTAATTAGTAAGAAAGTGAAATGCCGGGAAAAGACGAACTAAAAGAGAAAAGAAAGAAGGGCGAGTTGAAACGAGGGTGAATTTCGATTAAGCTAAGAATTAATAGTACACGGTGCAAGAGTTCTTTTGTTGTTGCATTTTTTTCCCTCAGCAAGTTTATAAAAGTTCCCTTTTCTTTCCATATTTGGGCAAATTAATAAATAAATTGTGCGGTATAATAAATAAATCTACTACTTGACATCGAGAGACTCGAGGGCTGAACAATAATCGAAAAGAGATAATCTAACGTCAGAAACGTAAATCGTCGATGGAAGCTCACTGATTAGAAGACTCGAATGGAAACTTTACGTTAACTTATGAGAAATGGATCTGATATTGTATGCACTCGAATAATCGGATTCGGTTTAACGGTACAATGAGCTTCCGGGTCCAACAACTTAAGATGCACTCGATGTCGAGATAATCGAATTTAAATGATATGAAACCGACTTCATTTCGCAAAACACTAATCGATGGCGAATCTAACGAACGCAATTCGCTAATTTACTTGCAGCGGTTCTATTGCCGTGCTTTTCGTGTATCTGCTGTTTGAAGGTTTATTTAAGTGTTGCCAACATGTTATACTGCGATTTTCATTATAAAAAGGCAATAAATGGCGAGCTTTTACATTTTCTGTTAATGCGGTTTATTGATTAAATTAAATGAAAATTCTACATAATTGCAATGTGACACGTTGCGCATTTACAAGAATCGAATTGTTTGTTCAAGATTTAAATAAATCAAATTGTCAAAGGTTTAAATTTAAGTTGCGAAAGTAGAAATTGAACTTTTAAATCGCACTGTCTAACGATCAAAGCAGTTGTTTAAATGTTTAAATTGGAAGGTTAAAGTTTAAATCAAATTTTCAAAGGATTAAATTGACCTCTGAAAATTGGGAATCTCACTGTCTAAATCAATCTGAGTAGGGACGAAATTGTTTTAAGGTTTAAATCAAATCGTCAAAGGTGTGAAGTGAACTTTCGAAAGTAGCAACTGAACTTTTAAATCAAACTGTCTAAGAATCAAATCAACTGTTTAAATGTCTTCTTCTTCTGAAAGCGTTTTCCTTTCCCGGATGGCTTCTGTCCTTTCGGACAATTCAGCCAGGGAGTGTAAATGTCTAAATTGAAAGGTTAAAGTTTAAAACAAATTGTCAAAGCTGGAATTGAACTGTCAAGTTACCATTTGCAAAGAGTCTAAATCTTTGATGATTGAATTATCTAAAGATTGAATTGCGCTACGAGACTTCTGTTGGAATCAATTGGTCGCAGCTTTAAATGTTATCAAAAGCTTGAAACAAACTACTCAAAATAACCTCAGTGCTGTATTAACAAGTGTCTGTGTGTGTGTACGCATATTTACAAAATGTACAATATTTTAGTACTCTGATAATTATGCATCTTACGTTATTGTTGATCTCTCTCTCTCTGTTCTTTTTTATTAGCAACAAATTTTGCATTTACAAAAATAACTTATTAAAAGACCAAAAGTGAGCGACAAGAAACAAAGGTGTCAATAAATAGAGAACGACGCAAAATTGTTAACAGAACCAAAAAAGAAAGGAGTAGAAAAATTGATTAGCATGCCAATAAACTTCTCTGCCATCTATATCTATGTTAATTAAAAAAGAAAACGAAACCGAAACCAAAACAAACAAACAAAAAATTGTGTTTTTCGATTGGAAAATTTCGGATAATCACCGCCAGCCATCGACATCGTCGACAAGTGACTATGTTTTCTCTCTCTCTCTCTCTTGTGCTTTACTCTTTTTGCTTTACGAAAGGGGCCGCACTCTTTCTCTAAACACTTACTAATGGTCTGCCCCAGTACCAAGACTTGACTTTCTGCGTCCACCCGCCTAAGCTTGATCGCAGACCGCCCAGGTACCCGCTCTGTAAACACCAACCTACTTTTCACTTCATCGATATACAACTGGATTCAGCAATTGATTATTAAATTATTATCATTAGAGCAAAATTCCTATGGCCCGATCAAAATAACACGAATCAAAAAATCCCGATCAAACGAGAAACAAAATCCAACAAACAAATAAAAGGGCAGGGCGGAAAGAAAAACGTTATTCAAATCCGATCAGTATCACAATGATCCATTAGTTTTCGCTTCGATGCTTATCGCTGTGCGAAGAATTAAGTGGCCCCGGAATCGCAGAAAGTTTGCAATTTAATCGTATCTCGTTGTGTCTTCGTATCAATGGCAAATGATCGTTTCGCGAAAATTGTCGCCTCGTCGTTTATCCGTCAGCTTCCAATTGAACGCAACTCTCTATTGTATGCAGATTTATTGCTAACGTTTAATGAAAAAAGAAAAAAAAAGAAAAATGTCCTACGCTTAACAATGACAACGTTACGAGACTAAACTATTGATCGTAACGAATGGATCGTTGTTAGACTGAAGCTCGAATCTACAAAGGGCGATAACCAAAAGGAACTGACCAAGGTGAAATAAAGTCCTAAAGTGATTATTTCTCGTTTAAACTAACTCCGTATCGTAGTTCTATCGCTAAATAAACGAACCGACGGCTACAATAGCGATCGTACCTGATCCTGTTGCGGCGATTCCCAATTGTCGTCGTCGTCCGCGGGCGCAGATCGGGTCGCGTGCGTGAAAACCAAGAGGCAAAACGTTTTGAGGAGCGAACGCAAAACGGTCGCCGCGCATTAATTGAATCACTCACGGAATCGGCGTAGTCCGTCTGATGCAGGGCGGTCGCGCTGCCGGACCGCGACTCCCCCGGACTCGAGTGCCTCCGGCTCCGGCTGCCGGGCCGATTCTCCTCGTCGCCGCTCGCGTACTCCTTGTAATTAATTGTGCGTGAATTGTCACATTAGTTTGCGAGTCGTTCGCTAATGGCGAAAAGTCGAAGCGAAAGAAAACGTTCGGGCATGCACGACGAGGAACACGATATTTTGCATGCAAAAAATGGTTGGTTCAAATGTCGGTTTCATGATGTAGGAAGACAGTCTACTAACTTAATTCTAGCTATAACAGTCGAAGAAGAGCTAATAAGTGACAGCAGCAGTCAGAGTAAATGAAGATTAAATTAAAAAGTAAACGAATGGAAAAGAGAGCGAGAAAATTTTTTTCGAAACTTTGATCGACAATGAATTCGAATTGTTCTGTGCAATCGGTGGGACAGTAAAATTTGTAGAATATGTTGGTGCTCAGTGCTTCCCCTCGAGAAATAGCGGCAACCGGCCCGTTAGTTTCGGCAAACAGCAAAACGAAACGAACAGCAACAGCAACCATATAAATTAATCAACTAACAGTAGCAAAATACAGGGCGTTAAATAAACAGTGTCGCAAACTTTAGGGGGTGGTAATATGGCCCAAGATAAGCAAAAAAGTCTTAATGAACATGGGCCTGGAAATGGACCGTTTCGAAGATACGGAGGATTGAACTTTTTTGTTGCGTATTTTCGTTCGATCCGCCGTTTTTGAAAGCTATTTTTTAGGCAGTTCGCAATACAAAAATTTATGGTAAAGACACTCGACTTATTAATAAAGGTCCAAATTATCATTCATTTCAATTGCAGTCTCCTATTTGCTTGCTAAGTGGTCCATTCCACGTGTACAAAAAAGATAAAAATTTGCAACTTTACATGCCCTTACATCGATCACCAAGTAATCAAAATATTTTATTTGCTTGGTAACCGATGTAAAGTTGCAAATTTTTAGCTCTTTTGCACACGTGGAATTGGCCATCTAGCAAGCAAATAGGAGGCTGCAATTGAAATGAATGATAATTTGGACCTTTATTAATAAGTTGGGTGCCTTTACCATCAATTTTTGTGTTGCGAACTGCCTAAAAAATAGCTTTCAAAAAACGGCGGATAATTATGCACCGATCTAACGAAGATATGCTGCAAAAAAGTTCAATCTTCCATATCTTCGAAACCGTCCATTTCCGGACCCATGTTCATTAACACTTTTTTGCTTATCTTAGGCCGTATTACCACCCCTAAAAGTTTGTGACACTTTTTATTTAACACCCTGTATAGAGTGAATACTAATTCGCGATAAATTTCGGTTTCTCCAACGACGCAACGATTGACGACCGTTTGAATTCACCGACACGTTAATTCATCGTCAGGTTGGCAATCCTACAGTTTTCAAACATTTCGTTTTACGGTGCCGACTCGAAAATAAATACGCAAAAAAAAATGCCAATTATGAATGAATATCGCTTTTTGTCGACGTCTGTTTCGATGCAACACGAAAGCGACCACAATCAAGTGGAATCAAATTAAAATTCGAACTAATAGAAGCAAATTAAACGGTTGACTTGCACGTTACTCTCGCGAGATTAAGCAAGTCACCACTGAAACGTGGCGGTGAATTCGAACCGACGTCAATCGTCGGCGGCGGCGACAAACCGATACTTTATTCGCACTCGAAATACGCTAATTTTCTGCGCGTCGAGAACAATGGGAAAGCGTTCGCAAGACGATCTCGATCGTCAACGTTTCCCGCGGTCAAATCGGACGGAAAACGGTCCCGAAGCGATTCAACCTCGAAATTCTGCTTGGGACTTTCCCAGTGTCCTCGCACGTGGCAACTAGGCAATTGTCTTTGCTTAAACGTCGATAATGCGTAGAAAATAATCAAATACAATTTAATAAGTATGATTAATTTAGTAACAGTAACAAGAAAACTACGATCCTACAAGACGGATGTATCATACAAATTGTAGAAGAGAAAGATTGTCGGGGATCAAAGATGGAAATTGGCGACGAAAGAGAGATTGTTGCGTTGGTACTACGTGTAAAATCGCCTTCTTTCGCTATTTTTTTTAAATTTTTTTTCGATAGCGTCGTCGACGCTTCGTCGATCGAGGAAGGGGTTTTAATGCGAGTGTAGATCATTGTGAGGTCAGAACAAAAAAAGTAAACGAAGAAACAGAGCAAAACGATCCTTAAGAATACTTGCAAAAATCACCTGATTCCGGTGATCGTCCCCGCTAAATTCGCTAATTAATTTGCCGGCCGTTATCGCGCTATTATTAGTCGCCGTCGTCGCGGCACGATTTGGCGCTCTAAAAGCAAACAGTAAATCAAGAGAAACGAAAGGGAAATTCGGGGATCTTTCGACGATCGATGGAAAAGAAAATTTCGGCAAAGTTACGAATTTTTTCTTTCTTGGTTTCGTTTACTTGAAGGTGTAATTTTTGTTTTTGTTCTTAAGTCTCGCTCGTCAGTCTCACCTCTGTGCGCGATCGGCGACGCCCATTCCGACGCCGGAATCTTCGCTCGGCGACCGATAATCGTCTTCGTTATAGATCATTGCTCCGGGTTCGTACCCGGTACCAACGTCCTGCAAGTTCATTCATCAATTTTTTTTCTTTCTATCTCTCTCTCTCTCTCTCCTCTACATCTCAATCTAACTCTCTATTTCCATCGGCATCTCTTTCCTTTTCTAATTGTTTCAATAAACGAAAAGCTTTTGTCTTTCTTGCTTAATTTTCTCGTCAACAAACTCAAAATGCGAAAGCTTCAATTCGCTTCCTGGCAAAAATTAAAAATCAAGTGGAAATAATTAACTTCGTGTTCTTTTGTTTCGCTATTGTAGCATTAAGCACCACATATTTTCCCATTTTACTTTTGACTTCGTTCGATAAAACAATTCATCATTTATAAAGTTGGTTGGGTGTAAAAATTAGAAACGAAAATCTGCCCGGAAAAAGGAACCAAAATAAAAATGATCGAATCCGCTGAAGAAAAAAATAAATGATCATCCCGCTTCCTCTTTTTTTTGCTATATTTGATTCCTAACATCGCGACCAAGTGCAGTGAATCTGAGGTCGATAGGTTCATGTATTATTTTTTTTTAAATTGTTTTATTCCTGAAGGATTTAGTCTATTCAACAGGGACTCTTTGGGTGACGATCTTGGCGACTCCAATCAGCAGCCAATTAATAACAGAGAGAACAAGCAACATTCAGTAACTTACGTCGTAATTGGACATCATTATCGAATGATTCGTGTCGATTATTTGCGTGCCACCTTTTCTCTGCAAGAAGAATAACATTAGAAAGGACGCGTAACAAATTTATTTGCAAAGAACGAGTGCCATAATATTTTTTGTTGCTATTTTACGCCTTCAATTGTGTTTTCGAACTAAAATGCGTAAATTCAAAATTTGGGGATTTCTTTTTCGTGGTTGGTACGATAAAAGTCACGCTGTGAAATTGACGCATCCAATTAATGGGTGTAACAATTGCCCCAAATTGGCTGTCTGTCCTTACAAAAGGCCGCAAAAGAGTATTAAAAAAAACGAATTTAAATTAACAAATACTGTAGTCTCCGTTTGCTCGATTAGTGTGTTTGCCAACGAAATTTCGTCACTACTAACAACACCGCAAACTTTAATTCCCCTAGATCCTGCTCGACTTCGATTGTCATAAAAGTTGAGTACCGTAAGAGTCTTAGGAACTAGTTGTTAAACAACAATTTTGGGGTTTATTTTCATGGTTGGTACGACAAATGCGTCGCACATTGACAGTGACGTTTCACTACTATTAGCAACCGGGAAAATTCAAATTCCCCTGCACTATTTCCACCCTGAAAACGCCATTGCAGCACGCGAAATTAGTTTCTTGCGGACGTAAAGTTGTCATGTAAAGATGCCAAATACTGACCCTCGAATGTCTGTAGTCGTGATCCCTCGGATCCCTGCTTCTGGCCAAATCGGCGTCCCTCCTGTACACGAGCTCGTCGAATCGGACGCGGTCCTCGACCGCCACGATTTCCCTTAATTCGGTCATCAGTGTGTACTATTTGCCGGAATGGAAAATTAAAATGTCGGATCGTAATCGGTGCCAAAAATAAACGCCAACCAACAACTCACCTTGTCGGGCGCATTTAACAGTTCGATCATCACTTGTACGAAGGCATCTATGGTCATGTGTCTGGCCGAGTACTCGTCGGTGTAGTAGCACAGATTGGCGAATTCCGGTTTCGTCAGGATGCTGCGCGCCTTCTCCTCGACCATTTGCAAGGCGGCCGCCCATTTCCGGGTCGTTTGGGCCGCGCGACTCCTAAACGGTTTCGTCAAAGAAAGAAAAAACAAAGAGAAAAGAAAACTCCATGGGTGCTAATTTTATGAATCCCTTCTTCGAGCGTGATATTGAATTGCTACTATTCTACAAATTAGTTTATGTCATCTGCAGAGTTTAGCGTTCCTTACCCAGGACTGCACAGGTCCCAGTCCCTATCGTAAGCGGTGCAAGAGTGCGGCACTTTGCCGACGTCGCGCACCAGCAGCGACATGCGTTTGTGATATTTCAATTGGGCGACCGCCTCGTCGTGGGTGACGTCCAAGAACGACTGACCGTTAACTTCGAGGATTTGATCGCCCACCTTCAAAGGAAAACGTATTAAACGACGAACAACGATCAATTTTGCTGCCAAGAAACTTTTCTTCTTCCACTTTTCCAACGCCGATCCCTCAATACATTTTCGACATGTACAGTGCGATCAAAAAGGCATCCATTTGCAGTGGATGCCCAAGTTTTGTCTTTTGTCGAGTCAACACTCAAGTAAACTTTCAAAGTCCACTCAAAGCGGATGACCTTTTCGATCGTTCTGTTTATGAAAACAAGGGCAAAACAAACGTATACGTTCCGTTGCAGTTTCTGATTGTGGTTAAACCGCGTTCTCTACGTGGATTTGTTCCGTGTCGTAAAACCCTTTCCTAATAGGGCAGAGCTTCAAAAGTCGATGCGAAGCTCGACGAGGCGACGAACATTTGCCTCGCAGATGTTTATTGAGGGCTTTAAGCGGACGAAAGAGGCAAAGACGCAAGAGGCTGAAACCGACCAACAAAGGAATAGCGACGTCGTCGTCGAGTGAAACGGAAACGCGGAGCGATTTCTCTCGCCTCCCGTCGTTTCCCTTCGCGCTCACTTTGCAATTGTTCACTTTAACCCCATCACCTACGAGGGCGGTTCGATCTACGTAACTTGTTTCATATACGCAGTTATAAAGTTCATCAATTTAAATGACTAATTTCGTTTTGCAAGTAATTCGCGCAATGATAAATTGCCTAAAAGTTTATTTCAATGCAAGTGTTTCGAGTGTTAAACTAAGTGGATCGAATTGGGCTTCGAAATGACCACGTCGAAAAAAAGACGTGAGAGTCCTTACCGTCCATTCAAAATCGTCAAAACCCTAATGGCAAAAACAGGTTTTGGCTTTCGCAAAGAAATAGGCCGTCGAGAACGCCATTTTCCAAAGTTTATCAAAGTTTGAGTTAACGTCAAACGACGCCCCTTAACATGAAATTACGAGCCCCTAACCGCGAGGGAAAATTGCTTTCACTTATTTTTTTGTGACCTAAATTGCGATTTTGAACCGCCCTTTAACGGTCGATATCTTGAAGACCAAACTTTTTCGGACAATGGTCCATAGGAACTTTTTGGCTTATTTTAACGAGAGGAATCATCCATTAAGCGTTGGATCACGCTGTATATCACGACAAATTATTTATCAAACCACCCTCGTATCGTTTAGCTGCGTAAGTGCTGGACGACGAAGAAAAGAAAGTGACGATAAGAAATGCGAAAGCGAGTGGCACGTTCGAGAGGCTCGAAAATGTCTTCATTCAGCGGCGAAACAGTGCAAGTAAATAATAATGATAATGGGCGAATGAAAAGCAATTAGGATATCGAACTTGCTCGCTTGCCTACCGCCACTAGAGCAGCTATTTACTGAATGCCACGTTTAACCATTAATCAATAGATTGAAAAATGGGATATTAACGCAATAAATCAATCACACCGGCTCCTTCCTATTCAACGTGCCTTTTGCCGCACATAAATCGCGTCTTGTTGCATTTTACGGACGTTCGTGACTAATTAATGCAGTTATTGCCGAATTAACGACTGGAATAATAACGAACACTACGTCCTATTAGTATTGATTGATGATAGCCTCAAGTTTAACGCTTCTCGCGGCCGATAAAAGTGAGCGAAGAGGATGAATCTTATGGCACCGTAATCGCAAAAGGAGCGACAGATCTGGAGAGATACTCGCAAGTCCGAACGCTGCCTTCGCGTGTCGCTCTTGGATAGAACGTATTATGGATGAGGAAACAGTTTGCGGAGAAGAATCGATCGCTCTTCTTCAACTTGCTCTCCTCCACTTTCTCCCGTTCGAAGTGCTTTCTTTGTTTTTTTGCCACGTGTGTGTGTGTGCGTGTGCACGAAACCCAGTGACACACCCACTTCGTTTCCTGCACGCCTCGTTCCCTCGTTCTTCCTTCCGTCTTCCTTCCTCACTTTGCCGCCCTTTCGCCGGCATTTATTTGCACACTACGCGTATTAATGTGAACTTTTTGTTGTTTTGTTTTATTGGCGTTTGAAATGTT
Source organism: Hololepta plana (assembly GCA_963695495.1). Taxonomy (NCBI): domain Eukaryota; kingdom Metazoa; phylum Arthropoda; class Insecta; order Coleoptera; family Histeridae; genus Hololepta; species Hololepta plana. Next base: position 11,574,958 of record OY968836.1, read on the forward strand.
GCCGCAGCGAAGAATTTATTCGAGAATTGCTTTTGTTCACGTGCAAACGACAGTTAAAATGCTCACGATCGCAAAGGAAACATCGGTGCGTCAATAACTGATTGCGATTAACGTGCGCTAGTTGGTAACGCTTCGCATTGATTTTGGATTTTTGATCGCCCAGTACACGTACGATTGTTGCGTAAACTCTCATTTGTTTTCTTCTTGGCGACAGTCAAGCGTGATTATGCAATTTGTTCGAAGAAAATCTTTGCAGAAAAGCAACATTTGATTGCCGAAAGCTACGATTTGTTCGGAAAATTTTGAATTATTTTGCAAAAAAATACAGTTTCGCATCAAAAAATCCATAAAAAAAAAGCAATAGGCAAAACGGGCAAAACCACGCAGCATCGAAGGTTGCCCCATTTGCCAACATCGCAGGATCACTTAATTTCGGGTCCTCCAACAGGAAATCAAAACGAAGAAAGTGCAGCAACGAAACAAAAGAAAGGGCCTGGCGCATCCACCACAAATACAATGTCAACGAATTGGCAAAATCAAGCGAATCTCACGGCGTAAACGCGAATTGCGTTCATCGTGGCGCATCCGCCATAAAATTCGCTTGATTTTCGCCGGCCACCGGTTTACTCACCATCAAACCGGCGCGATCCGCGACGGAATCTTTGTCGACGCCCGTTATGAAAATGCCCAAATTGTACTCGACGCCGCCGCGTATCATCAGACCCAAACTTTGGCCCGGCTCGATGCACAAATCGACCTACGAGAACAGAAAAAAAAAAGAGAGACATTAAAAAACAAATTCAAAGTCACCACCGCTTATTTCATCGTAGTGCGAATTAAGTTATCATAATAATTAAAAGTTAATTAGCCGACAATAATAAGTTAACTCGATCGGGCGGTCGGCGTCTTCGAGGACAATTGATAGGAGCGATAAGCTGTTAGAGCGCGCGACCGTCGTCGTTCCTGTCTGATAGTGATGATGATTTAATGAATTCTAATTTTAGCCGCTTTAATGAAACGGCTTCAACCTCTTTAACGGTCTCTTACGAACGCAAACGGCCGCCTTTAACGAACGCAATTTACCGTAATGCGAGCACGAAATTAGTTTAGTTATTTTCGTTCGAGTTGTTACGCCTTTAAAGAGCGACCGTCAAAAGTGTCGCGCGCTAAAGTAAACCGAAAACGAACGATATTTGCGGCGGCAATTTGAAATACGCGCCCAATTGTTTAGCGAATTTTACGATATTACAGCTCGATTCTCTCTTCGCGATCGTCTACTTGTGTTTGACACGTCACCATAAAACAAAAGACACATATTGCCAACTTGACTAATGTCTCAGTGCAAATCGATCGTTTTCGATCGCATTGTATGCAATTTGTTGCCGAAATAAATGTCCGAACGCTCACCCTTCTTATGCTCCGGTCCTTGCTCGATGCTCTGCCATAGCCGTACCGTTGCGGCGGCACTTGACACGGTCGGGTGTACTCCAGTGGCGGCGAAACCGGTCGCCCTTGTCTGTCCATCCACGAGCACGTTTGCCTCATGTGCCACGGTGCCCCGGTGCCGCCGCCGCTGTAACCGGTCGGTAGCGTTGGCGATCGTACCGTCATGCTGAGCTTCTTGCACGACTTCAACATCTACGACAACGATAACGAGAAATAATAACAAGGAAATCTACGACGATCGTCTGTTCGTATATTACGGTGATTTATAATAATCTACAAGAGTGACGGATCGCGCCTAAGAGATGATGATGATGATAATGATGGAAATGTGTCGATGTGTATGTGAGTGTGCATAAAGACTTAAGGAAACTGACGGTTTCATCAAAGTTACCAACCAATCGTTTCAAGAACAGCAACAACAACAATAACAAAATTAAAACCAACAGAGAAAGAAACCAACGGAGAAGTTGAGAAACAAAAGAATAGAGAGAAAAGTGGTGCGTCAAGTTGCCATCGATCGATTGGTGCAAATTTAATTTAATCAATCAATCGACTTTGCGATTCGGTTTATATCGTTTGTTGTTTTCGTATTTTATTTCTAATTAATTTTCTTTTTCTTCGTAATTATTCAATCACATGTCCTAATATAAATAAGTTAATCAATTTCAATTACCTTAGGAGACAGCACCTGAAATCAAGATTGAAGAACATCATTAATTAATCGATCGTACCTTTCCATCAATATCAATTAATTATTAAATGAGGGGATCAGAGAGAAAATTAAAAAATAAAACAAACAAAAGAACGAGAGAACGAAAGCGATAACGGTGTCGAAAGGAGGTAAAATGTGAACGTAATCTTTCACGAAAAAACAAAAACAGAAACTGAGAAAAGAATTTGGTTTGCTTTCCATAAATCGTCGAGTTTCCTTGTCTTTATCATTAATTTTTGGCGCAATTTGCGCACAAACCGACAACACTAAACGGAAAAATCGCTAACAAAAAAACAAAACAACAACAACCTCATTCGGACGTTATAATCGTTTCGCTCACTGCAGTGTTACCACAACGTGAACACCATTTTTGTTGCTCCCACCGTATGAACGTCGAGCATAATTTATTAGCTCGTCAGTAAATTCGGATGCGGAAAATATCAAAAAACGCAACAGATTTTGTAATTCGAATGTTATAAATGCTAATAGAGGCAAATTGAAGAGAAAATAGTAGAAAACCGCAACCTAATGAGCGACCAAATAAATTTCGTTTCTAAAAACGGTTTCGTGTCTCCTTAAGCATTCAATCAGCCGTATAAAGTAACTAGCGTGCAATCGAGGCGGAAATTTACGAAAGCAGCCGCCTAATAAATCGCTGTCGGTCAATTCGACGGCCAAACAACGATAACAAATGGTCGAGCTGCGTTTTTTTTTTCTTGTTTCTGCCATCGACTCAATCATTCGCCGCCAGTTGGTCACACTGCCATCATCAGACCGGTTCCTCCGCATTACCAACTTATAAATAGAAACGCTTTTGCGTTCGTCCGATATCTGGCGGTCGAAATCGATTTTTCTGCCGTTCTGTTTGTTTAATACTACAGAGGGGGGGGGGGGGCGATGGGGGGCAAAGATTAGGATCGTTTCGTATTATTATTATTATTATTGCTATTACGAGAGTAATGCGCATGAAATTAAAAAAAAAAGAAATTAGAATATCAACGGTCGAGTGAATTAATTAGCGATATGCAGAAGGAAATAATGACGCATTATTATAATTAGTGCGTGTGTGTGTGTGTGTGTGTTCGAGTGGCCACTTGTTAATTAATCAGCCGAATCTAATAAGAGAAAACGAATGAATCCGTATCGATGCAGTTTTTCGGCCGAATTGCGAATTTATTAATATACAGGGCGTTAGAAACAAGAGTCTTCAGGGGATGATGATGTGGCCCCAAGATACGCAGCAAAGTCTTAATGAACAGGGCTTCGCAGACGGACGGTTTCGGAGATACGAAGGATTCTTCCGTCTTGTAGCATTTTCGTGTCGTAATTAATTAACGGATTTTGCGAAATACGTAGAGTTTGTTAAGGTCATCGACGGCAATTTTGACGAGTTTTCGCTCTACTTTTTTTAATCAGCAAACATTGTCTTTCATCTATGGTCTTTGCCAATGATAAATGCCTACCAACGTCTTCACGTTGAAGCTTATCCCAACCGTCAGGTTCCTTCAGTTCGTCCTTTGAGAGCGCATTTACGGACACTTTTTAAAGGAATATTGGGAGCAAGGGGCTGCAAGATCGCCAGATTTAAACCCTCGGGGCGATTTGAAAAGCTTAGTCTAATGCTACGCTTGCAAATAACCTCTAGGAACGGAAATGACGTATAGATCGAAGATTTTACCAAATGTAAGCCAATGCTTGATTGCCAATGGCTTTCGAAAGAGTTCAAAGATCTCATTTCTGGACCCACGTTCATCGAGACTTTTCCGCTTATCTTGGGCCCCTTGCGACACTTTATTTTAACGCCCCTGTATATGGGAAAAATAATTGGCCGATCAATCGCGAATCCAACGAAGATACTGTTGTCCCTTTTCGCAAAAAAATCCTCACGAATTAATTAACAAACGGCATTAAGTGTGCGGGTAGAGAAACAAATTTGCGACGTTTCGTAATCGCGAAGAGCGATGTTTTTCTTCGTCTGGCGCCGAATTTGCTTATACATCCACTAACGACAACAACAACAACAACAAAGAAAAAAACATAATAATAAAAGCAAATAGACGAACGATAAGTCGGAATCTCTTCTCCATTCGTGTCGAATCGATACCAGAGACGGTTAATGCGCTTAAGCGAATTTCCACGAGTGCCAAGTTTTATTTCTTCTAACGCCAATTAAATCGCAAGTAAATCCACACTTTTGCCACTTTTCCTGTGTCCACCCCCCCTCCCCGAATTGATTAGCAAAGACTGTCGGTTGGCATTTCGCAAGAACGCAAAAAACAAAAACAGCAACGGAAAGAAGCAATGCGGTAAATCGGAGGCTCACCTTTAGCGCTTCCTCGTGCGAGATCCCGGTGAACGGCGTCCCGTTGACCTCCAGTATCGAGTCGCCCGGTCTTAAGCCGCTTCGTTCCGCCACGCTGCCCTCTTCCACGCGCGATATATAAACGCCGACCCCTTTTGAAAAGGACAAAACACGAGGAATTTTATTAGGTTCTACATGTTGGTCGCTTGTTCAAAGCGTTTTGTTTTACGTCGTTTTAGCATCGATGCGAATTAATCGCTAGTTGTCGGGGCTGGAGGAATATTAGAAAAACATTATGGAAATTCCAATTTCAACCACTTGAATTCCCGCACGTCGATTGCTCTTCGAGTCTCAATCAACTGCCCACGTGATGATTGAGCAGAAATAAATGACGATCGAGCGATTTGTTTTTGGCTCAGGTCTCCGAATTGACCATCGAGAGCTACGAACAATTTCCATGTATTTTTCGTTAAGCATTCGCTAAGTTTAATACAGTGCGATCAGAAACAAATCCGTTCAAAGTAACCTACGACAATGTCAAAGGTCAAAAACTGAAGTGACCATTATCGATCAACTTATAACGACTTTCGTTACATGGCCAACCAATTTGCAAGCCCATTCTTGACGAATTGCTTTTTGATCGCATAATACGAGGACAATTTAGAAAGAAAGCTAGATAACTAAAAAAAAGAGGCAGAAGGGTTGCTATTCTTTGCTGTCGAATGTTTTGTAACAAATGAAGACACTCGGAGTCGGTTTGTACCGTTTGCTACGATTTAAACAAACAATTAGTTGCTGAGAAATCAGTGACATATAATAAAACCAAAAGTTTTTGGGCGATAGCTGCGAAGTTCACCAAAGAGCGTAAAACTTAAGACATTATCCAGGGACTGCGGCTTTACCGATCGCAGTATTGATGGAAGTTGTTTAAAAACAAATTACTGAACACTCTTTCATAGCTAGATAGGCTTCTTTCTAAATTACCCACGTATATCTTATTCAACTGCGCCCATTAGCATTAAATCGCGCTTTTAACGATTAATTCATAGCTTGCGGTCGTGTCCATGAGAATTGGGTCGCTGGTGAAACGCTTTCACTTGGATTTTCTTTTTGTGTACTTTTTTCTCGGAACAACAAATGCTGCCAACGCTTCTGCCAGATGCACGACTCAGCGAGACGTAATGGCAACTTGAAGTTTTGCCAAAAAGAAAGCGGGCGATCAACAGTTGATGACGCGCAATATTGCCAACATTAATAAAAAGATGCGAAATTGATGAAGTCAAACGAGGCGTCGTTCACCGTTTGTTCTTTCATTGAAACAAAGATATTTTAACATATTGGGATGTTGAATAAGTTCTCGCCCGCCCTATTCACTAGACATTGCACGTTCCGATTATCACTTGCTTTCGTCGATGGCACGTGGTTGAGCAGCGCTTCCATTCCCGCGAAGGCGCCAAAAAAATGGGCCGACTCTTGGATTGTCGCAAAGGACGTGTTGTTTTGCCGAGGTGGAATGCAAATGTGACGCAAAATATGGCAAAACGTTGCGGCTAGCGATGGACAATACTGTGAAAGACGTGTCTTTTATAATTTTTTTTTTTTAGAACGATGCGTTAATTTTCGCGAAAAAAACCGCGAGAACTTATTCAACATCCAAACATTTATAAATTGCCGATTCTTTCATTTTCGTTCTTCAGGAAAAGCTAAGAGATAACTTACCAGCTTCCTTGCCGCCCTTGACGCATATCCCGAATCCGGGATCGGCCGGATCCCGCACCATCGTAATCGTGCGCGTCGATAGTTCGTGCAGACTCAGTCCGTAAGGTCGGTTACCCCCGCCGCCACCGCCGCCGCCGCCACTATAGTTAACACACTGATGCGTCGTCGACGGCGGACTGCTGGCGGGCGAGCGTCGCGGCCGCTCCACGTTCAGTTTCGTGTTCGATTCGTTTGTGCCGCCGCGGCCGCTGCTGCCGAACAAACGCAACACCTGCTCGGGCGATATCGGTCGCTTCTTGTTGTTGCCGCTGCTGGTGTTGTTTGCGCTCGGCGTGCGATTGTTGTAATTCGGATTCGTTCCCAGGTAAGTACCTGAAATCCGGAGGGGGTTTTTAAAGTACGCGGTGGAGCAACGCGATTTAGGGCTCAACTCAGAGAACGTTTGCGTTCGAATGATTGATAACTAAAGGCACTCGGTTGCAACTTGAAAACATGTCGTTGAAAGTTTCTAATTGACGAAAGGTTGGCGTTTCCATTCCTGGTAATTAAATTCACTAAATTACAGGTTTGAAATTTGAATTCTTTGTTAATAACTAAAGTCCCTGAACTATAAGTTTAAATCCTGCCTGCAGGAGAAAGTCAAACCCAAAGAGGGTTCGCATTTGAATTCCTACTTAACAAAGGTCACTAAATCTTAAGTTTGAAACTAACTGAAAAAAAATCAAGCTCAAAGCATTTTGAATTATGTAAAACTAAAGTCCCTGAACTATAAGTTTAAATCCTGCCTGCAGGAGAAAGTCAAACCCAAAGAGGGTTCGCATTTGAATTCCTACTTAACAAAGGTCACTAAATCTTAAGTTTGAAACTAACTGAAAAAAAATCAAGCTCAAAGCATTTTGAATTATGTAAAACTAAAGTCCCTGAAGTATAAGTTTAAATCCTGCCTGCAGGAGAAAGTCAAACCCAAAGAGGGTTCGCATTTGAATTCCTACTTAACAAAGGTCACTAAATCTTAAGTTTGAAACTAACTGAAAAAAAATCAAGCTCAAAGCATTTTGAATTATGTAAAACTAAAGTCCCTGAACTATAAGTTTAAATCCTGCCTGCAGAAGAAAGTCAAACCCAAAGAGGGTTCGCATTTGAATTCCTACTTAACAAAGGTCACTAAATCTTAAGTTTGAAACTAACTGAAAAAAAATCAAGCTCAAAGCATTTTGAATTATGTAAAACTAAAGTCCCTGAAGTATAAGTTTAAATCCTGCCTGCAGGAGAAAGTCAAACCCAAAGAGGGTTCGCATTTGAATTCCTACTTAACAAAGGTCACTAAATCTTAAGTTTGAAACTAACTGAAAAAAAATCAAGCTCAAAGCATTTTGAATTATGTAAAACTAAAGTCCCTGAAGTATAAGTTTAAATCCTGCCTGCAGGAGAAAGTCAAACCCAAAGAGGGTTCGCATTTGAATTCCTACTTAACAAAGGTCACTAAATCTTAAGTTTGAAACTAACTGAAAAAAAATCAAGCTCAAAGCATTTTGAATTATGTAAAACTAAAGTCCCTGAAGTATAAGTTTAAATCCTGCCTGCAGGAGAAAGTCAAACCCAAAGAGGGTTCGCATTTGAATTCCTACTTAACAAAGGTCACTAAATCTTAAGTTTGAAACTAACTGAAAAAAAATCAAGCTCAAAGCATTTTGAATTATGTAAAACTAAAGTCCCTGAACTATAAGTTTAAATCCTGCCTGCAGAAGAAAGTCAAACCCAAAGAGGGTTCGCATTTGAATTCCTACTTAACAAAGGTCACTAAATCTTAAGTTTGAAACTAACTGAAAAAAAATCAAGCTCAAAGCATTTTGAATTATGTAAAACTAAAGTCCCTGAAGTATAAGTTTAAATCCTGCCTGCAGGAGAAAGTCAAACCCAAAGAGGGTTCGCATTTGAATTCCTACTTAACAAAGGTCACTAAATCTTAAGTTTGAAACTAACTGAAAAAAAATCAAGCTCAAAGCATTTTGAATTATGTAAAACTAAAGTCCCTGAAGTATAAGTTTAAATCCTGCCTGCAGGAGAAAGTCAAACCCAAAGAGGGTTCGCATTTGAATTCCTACTTAACAAAGGTCACTAAATCTTAAGTTTGAAACTAACTGAAAAAAAATCAAGCTCAAAGCATTTTGAATTATGTAAAACTAAAGTCCCTGAAGTATAAGTTTAAATCCTGCCTGCAGGAGAAAGTCAAACCCAAAGAGGGTTCGCATTTGAATTCCTACTTAACAAAGGTCACTAAATCTTAAGTTTGAAACTAACTGAAAAAAAATCAAGCTCAAAGCATTTTGAATTATGTAAAACTAAAGTCCCTGAAGTATAAGTTTAAATCCTGCCTGCAGGAGAAAGTCAAACCCAAAGAGGGTTCGCATTTGAATTCCTACTTAACAAAGGTCACTAAATCTTAAGTTTGAAACTAACTGAAAAAAAATCAAGCTCAAAGCATTTTGAATTATGTAAAACTAAAGTCCCTGAACTATAAGTTTAAATCCTGCCTGCAGGAGAAAGTCAAACCCAAAGAGGGTTCGCATTTGAATTCCTACTTAACAAAGGTCACTAAATCTTAAGTTTGAAACTAACTGAAAAAAAATCAAGCTCAAAGCATTTTGAATTATGTAAAACTAAAGTCCCTGAACTATAAGTTTAAATCCTGCCTGCAGGAGAAAGTCAAACCCAAAGAGGGTTCGCATTTGAATTCCTACTTAACAAAGGTCACTAAATCTTAAGTTTGAAACTAACTGAAAAAAAATCAAGCTCAAAGCATTTTGAATTATGTAAAACTAAAGTCCCTGAACTATAAGTTTAAATCCTGCCTGCAGGAGAAAGTCAAACCCAAAGAGGGTTCGCATTTGAATTCCTACTTAACAAAGGTCACTAAATCTTAAGTTTGAAACTAACTGAAAAAAAATCAAGCTCAAAGCATTTTGAATTATGTAAAACTAAAGTCCCTGAACTATAAGTTTAAATCCTGCCTGCAGGAGAAAGTCAAACCCAAAGAGGGTTCGCATTTGAATTCCTACTTAACAAAGGTCACTAAATCTTAAGTTTGAAACTAACTGAAAAAAAATCAAGCTCAAAGCATTTTGAGATTTGTATAACTAAAGTCCCTAAACTATAAGTCTAAATCCTGCTGCAGGAGAAAGTCAAACCCAAAGATGGTTCGCATTTGAATTGTTACTTAACGAAGGTCACTAAAACCTAAGTTTGAAACTAACTGCAGGAAAAATTAAAACTGAAAGCATTTTGCAAATTTGAATTTTGTTTAGCTAAAGTCCCTAAACTATAAGTCCAAATCCTGCTGCAGGAGAAACTCAAACCCAAAAAAGATTCGCATTTGAATTCCTACTTAACAAAGGTCACTAAAACGTAAGTTTGAAACTAACTGCAGGAAAAATTCAAACTAAAAGCAGGTTGGGATTTTGCAGTTTGTATAACTAAAGTCCCTAAACTATAAGTCCAAATCCTGCTGCAGGAGAACGTCAAACCCAATGAACGGTCGCATTTGAATTCCCACTTAACGAAGGTCACTAAAACTTAAGTTTGAAATTAACTGCAGGAAAATTCAAACCGAAAGCAGGTTGGGATTTTGAATTATGTAAAACTAAAGTCCCTAAACTGTAAGTTTAAATGCTGCTGCAGGACAAAGTCAAACCCAAAGATGGTTCGCATTTGAATTGTTACTTAATGAAGGTCACTAAAACTTAAGTTTCAAACTAACTGCAGGAAATATTGAAACTGAAAGCAGGTTGGGATTTTGAATTTTGTAACTAACTAAAGTCCCTAAACTATAAGTCTAAATCCTGCTGCTGGAGAAAGTCAAACTCAAAGAAGGTTCACCTTTGAATTCTTACTTAACTAAAATCGCCAAATTAAAACTTTGAAGTTGACTGCAGGAAAAATTCAAACTGAAAGAAGTTTGTTATTCGACTTTTCTATAACTAGACTGCTGTTAACAACTCTCTGGCGACTAATCGCTAAAGCACCAACTTGACAACAACTTAACGAGGCGATGGACATAACACAAGCCCCGTCCCCAATCAGTAGTGGATGGTCGTGCAGAAATGTATAATATAACGTTACCTCTAGGACCGGCAGCATTATAATAATCGCGATAATCCCTCGACGACGGATGATGGTGCATGGCGGACGACGGTCGCTCGATGATCGTGTAAGAGGTGCCGGGCGGCGAATAATAGAGGCCGGACCGCGACCGCGAGTGCGCGCGCGGACTACTGTTCGACGACGGTCCGCCTAACGCGTCCTCCGCTTCGGCGGGCGGTACCCGCGTGCCGCGTCCGCGACCGCCGCCGCCGCCGCTATTGCTCCAACCGGCTGCCGTCGAGTTACCGTACCTGTTGCCGCTTCCGACGACGCCGCCACCGCCGCCGCCACCCAAATCCACCAATTCCGAATACTCTTCGCCGGCCCGCATCTTTCAGGCTATGCTCTAGCCTAAACGCAATCGTCACGAATACTTGAACTGAAACCGAGAAATCACGGGTTTCACGAGGACGTTTCGCGGCCGTTTCGTGGCTGTTTCTGCTACCCTTTGCCTTTCGTACAGTTAGTTCGTGGTTAATTGCAATTCGTTGTAAAGCGATAAGAAGCGAATAGATGCTTAACGCGAAGGTCGGACGCACGAATAATAGTCGTTAAAACGCGAATGCGGAAATCGTACGATTTCGCACGCGTTTAGATCGCGTTAAAAGCGTCCTTTTCTGTTACGTGAAAAAGAATAATGAGGAAACGATTGACTGTTTGTTGCCAAAGAAAATTGCTGGATTATGTCGCGCGGCGAACAAGTGAAAAGGCAAGAGACGGGGTCACGAGCGAAAAGTGAAAATCGTTTGGGAATTTTTATTGGAAAAGTTTCAGGACTCGTTCCTCTAAAAAGTAGAGGTGAAAAATAACAAATGGGTGTGAAATTATTGAAGGCTTCCCCTCGATTTTTCTTGTACGGCTTCTTCACCTTGAACACGTTGAAAGCTAAAATGTTATTGTCATTGCCGGGGTTAATCCTATCGATTCGATTCGTTAATGTGCTAGAAACACATATAGAAGTATTAATGAAGAAATATTCAAGGTGTAAAAGGGCTCGGTTCTCAAATTCATTGTCGCTGAAGCCACTAAAATAACAATTTAAAGTCTACGACAGCAACATTCCAGTTCAACCTTCGGTTGGTATTGAAATTCTTGATAGGTAAAGGCACTAAAATACACAACAAATTCAAAGAATGTTCGTATTTGAATATCTAGCAAATATAGTCCTTAAAATACCAACTTAAAACTTACTTCAAAGGAACCCTAACTAAAAGAAGGTTAGTTTTCGAATAATTAGCAAATAAAGTCATTAAAATACCAACATAAAATTTGCTGCAAGAAAGTTCTGACTTAAATAAGGTTGGTCTTCGAATATGTAGTGAAGAAAGTCACTAACATACCCACTTAACGCCTGCTGCAAAAAAAACTTATTTAAATAAGCCTGGTCTTTGAATAATTAGCAAATAAAGTCACTAAATTCCAACATAAAACTTGCTGCACGAAAGCTCTAACTTAAGGTTGGTCTTCGAATAATTAGCAAATAAAGTCACTGCAACACCAACTTAGAACTTGCTTCAAAGAAACACTGACTTAAAGAAGGTTGGTCTTTCAATAATTAGCGAATAAAGTCACTAGAATACCAACTTAAAACGTAATGCAAAGAAAGCTTTACTTAAAGGTTTGTTCTGGACATAAAGTTATAAAAATACCAACTTGAAGCTTGTTGCAGATAAGCTCTAGCGCAAAGAAGGTACAAATACTTAGCAAATAAACTCACTAAAATGCCAATTCAAGGCCTGCTGCCGAACAATTCCAACTCAACGTGGATTATTTTTTTAAAATAAAGTCCCTGACATACCATTTAAGGATCTAATCAAAGTCCTCCAAAATTGAACAAGAAAGAAACGAAACGAGGGTCCAATAATAAAACAGCAATGGGAAACAACAATTCCATTTCGTGACCTGCTTCGTACGTCTACTGTTGAAGAAACGAAAGAACGGTAACAAGCAAGAGAAAGAGAGACAGTAAATGGCGATAACTTTTTTGTCCACGCATTTGCGTGTATTAAAATTATTATATCACGATTACCTACGCCACTGAGTGCCGTCCCGTTTAATTACGTCCCACGCCATTTTCGACAATTTTCTTTATTTCCTTACTAAACGTTTAATGTTGACGTTTGTGAACCCCCGGCGCATCCACCACAATTCAATTGACTTAACGGGACTTTGTTCCGTTTGGCGAAGATCGCTTAAGCTTTGATTGAGAAGATACAATAGAAAGCTTGGAGAAAAAAGTTGCCATTATTTGCCGATAATAACCGCATATTTGCAATAAAACGAGGGCACATTAATTGCATGCAATTCGCGCAATGATGAAATCAAATTAGAAGCGCGTTCGGACGAGCGTTCAAGGTTAGAAAAATTGAACGTTATTTATGCGTTTTAGCGATTGCAAAATGTAGAGGCAACTAAAAATAAAAACCGCCGCTAATGCTAATTTACTCGTATACGTTGCACATTGCAATAATCCTACAGGTGTCTGGAGCAAATTCGTTTTTGCTACTGCTCCTTAACGTGCGTTGCACACGCAAGTGCAATTTTATTCGCAAACGTACGACGAATGGAGCGAAATTTCGAAACGAAATTGAAATTTGCAACGTTCTCTCGCTTTCGTTCCGTAATTTGTCTAAATTTTCGCACGATCGGTACAATCGTAATTGTAATGCTACTCTTCACTGCGTTTAATTAATAAAAAATTGCACTGTAATCGTCAAACAAATGTAGGAATTGGGGGGGGGGGGGGGGGGGGAAATTGGCAGTACGTTTGATTCGAATAATCGTGGTGGTGGACAAAGGACGAGGAAAAAATTACCCACGAACACGCACCAAAGAAATTTGTCAATGGCTGTCGACCCCTCATTTCATTAGCGATTAATTTCCCTTTCGTACCTGATTTCGAAGGGGCTTTTGCCCTTCAGTTGAACGATAAGGCTTATCTAATTGGCACAAAGAGACCCAATGAAAATCAAAAGTAAAATCTGCCAAAACCCGCATCTCTACACGTTTTCGTGATTATTATTATTATTATTGTGCGCGATAAGACCATAATTTGGTAGCAATAAATAAAGGTAAAAGGGTTGTTGGTAAGAGATAACAATGAAAAACGAGCGAATGCAAATAACGCAAATGAGGCGCGAAATGATGGAGAGGAAGGAATGTGCAGATTGCAAACAATAATAATAATAAACTGCGATGATGGTTGAACATGGAGCAGGAACGTGCAGAATTTTAGCGAGACTTGTTTTTAGTTGGAGAGTTATCGTTATTGTTATTATGCGAAGAATTCGCTATCGTTGCAGAATTATTATCATCGTTATTATTATTATCATCATCAGCATCATCATCGTTCGGCATTACATTACAGTTATTGTTGTATTTACCTTTCAGCGATTTTCACAATATAAACATAAACGCAAAACGAAAACCGCGCAACGTTTTCCTTTCGTTGCGAATAAAACTAATGCGGAAGGAAAAAATTATTATCAGCAGCACGAAAAAATAAGGTCAAAATCTCGTACGAAACAATTGAGATCGCGAAACAGGATTAAATCGCAATTTAATTTGTTGCCGGTAGATCGAGCGTATTATTGGCAACGGTCCACGAAAGAAATGGCACGCACCTTTAATAAAAGTTAATTCGCGACTCGACAATCGCCCAACCTACACATCAAAAGAAACGGCTCGGAACGTAAATCGTATTTACTCGGCGAGCTGATGAATTGCAATTTAATTAAAATATGCAAAAATATATTAGAGGGATAACGAGCGCATTAAGGGGGCGAGTATTTCGTTGGAAGACGGTACGCGAATTTTCGCAGCGCTTTTACTTTTTCGAGCACTTTTGCTTTGTTTTTTCTTCTTTTTCTTTCGGCTAGGGTTGCAATTATAAATATTCACCGCGTTCGCCTCGTTAATTCCGGCTCTTCGCCCTTAATCAGAATGGAAATTGGCGACGCAGAGGAAAAAGTGCGGAAGAAAGGGAAATAAAAACAGGATGGGAATTAACTTTTCCTGGAATCGCTGAAGGTTTTCCTCTTTTATTCGATGCCAAAACTGCCAAATTTTACGCTTACTGTTCCACAAACATTTTCTGGCAAGTTCAATTAAAATGCTTTGTTCTTAGTTTACTTTATCTTGCTTCACTTTCTTCATAATATTCAATAATTCCACATAATTGAGGAAGAATGGACAATTACTGAAACAGAGCGAAAATATTGTATTATTGAAGGCTGTCGAAATTCCTTTTCTTCCTATCAGCTTTTCAACCCTTTTCAAAATTTTAAGTTTTCCTGAAATGTGAATCTTCGCCTATGTTCTTCATTGTAACTGTTTAAAGTGTCTTCTATTTTGCAAAAACCATTATAGGTACAGACATTTAGAAAGTATCCCATACATATTGCCAAAAGGACATTCGCGAACATATTTATTCATGTGCGTGTACATTTGCGAAAAGTCAAGTATGATGCTTAAAATTTTTGTTTTTGGATCAATTAGTTGCTGAAAATGATGCATATTTCATTTTAATTGCATAATATAGCTTAGTTATTTTGCTGCACTTATGTTTTGCAAACGTTCGTGAAGCAATTCGTTCAATTTCCGGATGTAAGATTACGTTCTTGAGCTTCCTACTTTTGCATTCCGTCACACTTAATACCGCTCGTCCGTTTTCCAGCGAGACGAAGGAAAAATCGAAACGACCGAAACGTACACATACCGAAACTGAAATATTAAATAGGCAAAGACGGATATTCTTAAATTATTTAATAACGAAAAACGCCGCGTCTCATCTATCGATTAATATTGCAACATTCATTCTTTTCGGGCCAAAGGACAATAAGCAAACACAAATTAGCATTGTTACTCACGTTCTCTGATATAACGCACATATTTTTTCGCTCTGCCGATCAGATCGCGGCGTTAACCCGATTTTGTTGCCGATGGCCTCGTTCCAGCGGACGCATCCTCTTCTCAATTCACATGATCGTTAAACATTCATATCATCGTCCCGAACATTTCCTTTGCGGATTAAACCGAAGGCGAAGAAAAGAGCACAACTAGTAATTAGAAGAGCGAACCGCACGCACAAATTGGCGACTGATTTCGCACGTATCAAAAGGATTATGTACACAGAGAGACAGCAGAACGTTCACATTATTATTAATAATTTAAATTCAATCTACTGATACCAGCGAAGTAAGTTTCCTTTTAGCCGAGCAGCTCGTTGATATTAGTCGATTAATTAGAAACGATTTTTCGTCGCTGTTTAAGCGAGCACAAGAGCCAAACCCACATTTTTGCACGGTTACGTTCACCTACGAGCTTTTCCCGATTAGCGTACCATCCTTAACGACCTTTATTCGATGCGTTTCGTTCTATTCTTCGAATTAACCACTTTGTTGATTAAAATTAATCAATTAGCCAAACAGATCGAATTGTATGAACGATTATTTCACTTCGTCGTCGTCGTCGCCTCCTCGGAAACGCGACCGCTTGAATCACGTTGTTTCTAATCAATCGGGGGGCAAACGAACAATTCGCGGAAATTTTCAACTTCCCTTATGCAATCGCTCCGGCCAGCATCTTCGTGGTCGTTACTTGGATCGGTGGTAAATTCGCGTACGTGTTTTTCGCGACCACCCTGAATTTGTACTGAATTCCATTTTTTTTTCTCCATTCTCTCCTCTCTCTGTGTGTCTCTCGTTCTCTCTCTCTCTCTCTCTTTCGCTCCCTTGTACGTGTACCAGTGATAATAATAAACAGCCATACTGGACCTGCGTTTCTCCTCGGTTAAAGCCAACCCTCCAAGTTCATATGGAATCAATATTAGGAGTTTCCACGGTCTTTTTTTTTTGTCGGTCTTCTCCGTCTCTCTCGTTCGCGCACTCGTCCGTTTCGTTTCCCCATTTTCTTTTGTGACGCTTTCCTCTTGCGTACGGGAAAAATCGTACAAAAGGAATTTATCGATTATTTCTTTCGGTTGGCGTTTATTATGTTGTTGCGGTTCATTATTTCCATTAGCTTTACCTCGCTTCCTGCATTCATTCATTCATCATCGTCTAATTTTAGCACTGAAGCTATAAAGCTTTATTGTACACGTATATATAGCTGTGAATAATGTAATTTTACTAGAGAAAACAAAAACATCTAATTAATTAGGAACGGTCAGTTGGGAAACAATCGGCTGGAAGATTATTGCCGATTGGATTAATTTAAAGCTTATCGGTAGATTAAAAAAAAGAGAGAAAATTTTGTACACAATGCGGCAACAATAACTCGCGAGCTTTGCATGTTCTTTAGCAATTCCGCTATTATAATTTGATGGTTCTCGTTTGATGTTGCCGGATTGAAATGACAATAATTTCGTTTTGTGAAAAAGGGACACAGAGAATATATTTGTTCGTAAACGATTTCATAAGTAGGATAATAAGTAGATAACAGTACAATACTTAGTGATTATGTTCAGTCGAGTCCATCACTGCATAACAACATAAATTAATACCGTGCGCAAATGCAATAAACAAATATTATTAACAATTATAGTAATGATAATTAGTAACAACATAAGAGAATGTTAAAAGTATGATTAATTACATTAAGAATTTTACAATATAAACTGAACATGATTAAGAAATAGTTAATTTATGTGGGCAAGTATTCATTTCTGTTAGGAATCTATCGTTTGTTGAAGGACTCCGTTTTTAAACGTAGTCCTTTGGTAGTTTTCCATGATAATCGGTTTGTTCGTCTAGTTTCGGTTCAGAAACGGTAAGCAACTTGCAAATTTCCGCGTTACCGCTGGCCATAGCGCGGTGCAAGCAATTCTTGCCATCGCTATCGATTGCTTTCAAATCGGCTCCTTCCTCTATGAAATACCTCACAACGTTTAAATGACCTAAAACAACATATTCAGTTAGCTTCTTCTTCAGATTTTCTTCTATTTTTCCTTCACCTGCAGTGCAAGCTCTGTGAAGCGGCGTCGCTCGTCCAGCCCTCGTGGCCGCATCGATATTGGCGCCGTTTTCGATTAGAAATTTGCAAATTTCCAAATGACCGTTTCTCGCTGCATAGTGTAGCGCCGTGTAACCGGCAGAATCCGTACGATTCGCGTCTTGCCTTCGGTCGATCACCAATTTGATTACCCGTTTTAAATCGCCGGTTTGAGACGCGTGCCACACCCCTTTCTCGAATTCCAACTCCTCCAACGTTTGGTGAACGTTTGCAGCGACATTAACAGTGCACACGTGTTCCGTACTCGAATTGTGACGATCACACATACTTATTGGTTTATTTTTTGCCTTACAATCTAGAATATACGTAAAAATAAACAAGTTTGTATTAGTACGATTAAAGTTTCTTATAAGTCTCGTTGCATGGTCCAAACAATTTCGGCCTCTCCAGTCGACGTGACGACTTTGTAACCTATTTGACTTAAGCAGTTCACAATGGTAATCGGTGGCGCTTTAAATGTGACTCCATTGATAACTTCGCGTTTGGTCTCGAATCTCTTGCCCAGAGCACTAATCTCGACATCGTTCAGTCCAAAGACCGCCGTTATTTCGGCGTGCAATGACGCCTTGACAGCAACGTACGCGTACATGCCCGAAGTCAATTCAGCTGTCGGTAAACTCATGTCGATGCTGTCGTTATTAAATTCGATCAGAAGTCTTCCTTCTTATTGGCATCTGCTTCGAGTAGCGGCTCCGGTTCGGCGAACTCCTTTCGCATCGTCCACATGTACTCGTTGTAGTCCTGTTTCACGCTCGTCGACGACGACGCTACCACTTTATAGCCCAATACCTCTAACGCCGTCAATATGACGCACGGATGTTGCATATAAACTATCGTCGAATCGTCGCAATAACCACCGGACGCGAACCGTTTCAACTGTTCGATATCGGACGCTTTCAGTCCCGACACAAGGACGCGCCAAGGATATCGATGGCCGTACGATGCCAAATTGCCTCTCACTAAAATGTATGGCATCGAATTTTGTGATCTTTTTCGGCCGTTATCAAATCGATAAGTTGTTCACTTGCGTTATTGTTTAATTAAACCCACGGCAAGTTGTTATCAGATAACCGCATATCGTCGTTTCACTTCTCTGAGTAAATTTGAGCTGAGTAGCACGAACAAACTTTCTAATCTTTAATTTATGTATCTAGGTTCTCGCACACTCATCGTCTTGTTTATCAATTATTATTCTAGAATTTACTTACTTTTTTCAACGAATTTAAATTAGTTTATTACGAACGAGAAAAGATAATTAATTTTGACACATCGCAAATGACGTTCGTGACATACGTGAAGATAGCTATGGCGGCTACTTTTTGAAATTTAAAATCTCGCAATTAATTATAGTCTTACATTGATCTCATTTTTCCGGTTTCTATTACGTGGCAGAATGAACAGGAAATTACGTTAGAGGGAAAAAGCGGAGAATTTACGAAATATCGAATTTCCCGTTATACAAACATATTGACCGCAAAGAATGTGGGAGTCTCCGATAATGCGAGAATCTATAATTTAAATGATCAATTTGATATGTATAAAGAGAAAAGGAAAATAACGTTTATTATTTCAATAGATTTCCATCTCCAGATAATATATAATTGAATAAGAATTGATTTGTTGTAATAATCGGTTTGTACGTAGAAATTTGAGGAGTTGGTGTTTTTTGAAAATGGTCTATTCGACGATGGTATCATGGTAAGTTTCAAACTGACTTTAATTAGTTTTTATTTGTAATTGTCGATCAAATTTTGTTTTATAATCAAAGTCAATGTGAAGCAAATAATAGTTTATAGCCTAATCAAAATTATGCGTGTAAAGGAAACGTTCATATAATTAAATAAACGAATTTTATTGGGAAGGTAACAATAGCGGCGTAAAGAAGTCGATTCAAAATTAATTTAAATCTTTTCTACTAGAAATTAAACGATCAACTGGCAATGTCTAAAGAAGGGACCAAGTTGAAACCGTGCATTTATGGGCATGCAATCTGTAATTGCAAACATAAAAAGTACACCAAAGATAGATCGACGTCCACACAAGTATTTCCAAAAATCCATTCGAATAATTAAAATTTCAGCGCGATTTGTATTCTTGGTTGCCTACGCATATGTTTTCCTCGTGAAACAAAATCATGTGTTTCCTTTCAAAATCATTTTGCAACCTGCTTTTGTTTAACCTAGTCATCTTAAGTAATTAATTTCTAGATGTTGTATCAGTTTTTCGACTAATTAAGGTGGAATCTAATTGAGTACATCGCTTGTAGCAGATCGAAACGATTTCGCAAAAGAAGTGGACGAACGTTATTAAGTTAATTAACGACCTTGTTGTTGACACATTTCTTTGCAGCCAGCAATCCAACAAGTTTCTTCTATTTAATTTGAGCTGGAATCGAACGGAGTTAAATTTAATGTTTGCAACATGTTTCATTAATTATCAATTGATTGTCAGCAGTTCATTGTAACAGTGATATTAAGCAATTAATTTCCTGATTAGGAAGCAATTATGGCTGATATTTTGGTGAATGAGTGGAAGGAAGAATATGAAGCACTAACTGAAAGCGAAATCGGCACCTACGCCGTGGAACAGGAGAACAATCAGGAGGTGAAAGTGGCAATCTATAACATTTTGGAAGAATGTATGGCAGAGGATAAGCAGGAGGTGATTAAAACTAAAATCTTCCATCCTCTCGATGATACCACTTCAATCTGTTTTAGCTGCTGGAAACAGTTTGCCAACAGCTGCTGGCATTCTACAGATCTGGCGAATTCCATTTGAAAATATTCACCATGCAATATGTACCTACATTAATATATCAACATCTGCTGGAGAGAAATTCCTGTCTGGCAATAAAAACTCTCCTCGTCTCATTGTACAATTTAGAGGTAAGATGTAAGAAGCCGAATAAACAAGAAGAAGTACATTTTAACGCAGGTTGTAGATAGTAAAGGACAGCCGAGAGTGAAATCGTTTCGAGTGCCAAGCATGGCCCAATCGTCGATTTATCACGACTCGACGACGCTGGAGCCGGCCTTCACGGCGGTCAGTTCGCTGCGCCGATGGGAAGAATGCAACAGCAAACTAGTCAGTTGGGGCCCTTTGCCGCAAGTCGAGACGATCAACGCTCAAAACAGGCAGCGAGTGATCACCGCTCTAGCGTTCTTGTACAATCAACATTTGGCCGACATCAACTTGCAGGGAATCGAACAAGCGTGCAAATCGATATCCAGGTTCGTACGACGTTCGACCGCAAACGTGCGCATTCAAACGGACGATTTCAGGATAGTGAGCCAAGGGTTCAACAACGGCAGTTCGCGGAACTCCGCCGACAGCGACAACGTCTACACGAATCTGGTGCAAAGGATCGTCGTCTCCAGTCCGTTGCTCTTGGAGTTCTTGCATTTGATCTACCACGCGTTAGAGCGAGGCGCCAACGGCGCCGCTCAAGCCCTACACGACTTAACGTTTAGGGCCAATTACGAAACGTATGCGGGTACGTGAAGACGTCCTCAGTTTAAATTTGACGTTAATCCAAATCGTAATTTAGACGTGCTGTTGGCCGTCAACGCCGTACACAACCTGATCCAACGGTCGTCGATCGCGTTGTCGTTGACGTCGGCGCCGCGACTCTCGCACAAACACGGCGTCTCCAAGTCGATGATAACGAACGCGTCGTTCCGAACGAAAAAGCTGCCAGGTAAACGACCGAACGCGATCCTTTCCGTCACCGCCGTTTACCGTTCGGTCCTCCACGTTCCCATTCACCTTTTCACCTACCTGTTATTCAATTCCTCGCGTATAGGCTAAGCGAATGTGAATGGCGTTTAAATGTATGATGATGTGCACGCAGATGACATACCGATACAAGAGCAGGAGCAATCGGAGACCAATCGATTCGACTCGATCGCCGAGGAACAAGAGTGGACGGAGAAGGAGAAGACGTCGCGCGGCCGATCCGGTTCGGCGCTGAAGCATCTGCAAAAGTTGCCCGGTTTGACGAAGAAGGCGAAGGCGAAAAACAGTCCGACGCCGCCGCGGCACAGCCTGGAAACGGAGCCGTCGCCGATGGAGATGCGGATGGCCGGCGGCGATCAGTGCGGCACGTACGGCCTAGTCGATTCACCGCCAAGTGATTCAAATCAAACGGTACACGTGAGCACCGTTTGAATGTGATTACGATATTAGGAAGTATTTAACATTTCACTCACTTTATTGTTATTCGTTTTGGTTTGTTATGCGTGGATAAAAAGGAGGTACGAAATGGATACAATAATTAAAATTAATGTTATACAAATCAATCAGGATCAAGGCTAGGATGGGTTAGTAGACGACCCTCGTAACACAATGGTATACGGTTCCAATTGCTGGTACATTTAGTTTTCTGGTACAAGGAGTAAGATTCGCTGCCAGGATTGAGCGTTATGGGATATTTGGTTCAAATTAAATGTACTTGATAATTGGACGCGTAGGGATCATCTTGAAACGTATACTTTTTATAAAGCATAATTCCATATATATATTTATGATAAGGGATGAAGAGCGGCTTCTGAAACGTGTTCTAATAATTATTAACGCGCGAATCAATGACCGCAAAATTTACCTCGTTCAAGCCCCTCAAAATAAAGGAAAAGAAAGTATTATTATTAACATTCGATGAAATATACATATGTAACGGATAAATTGATATTATTATTGTTGTTCATACTAATTCGTTGAGAGGGAAGAATGATGCTCCAGTTCCTACATTTTTACCCCTTCATATGCGGCGTGTTAAGGCAATAATGCGAAAGTAATTGTGCTAGGAATTTCTGGACATAAGCGATATTTTTGGTGTTATAAATTTAATTATAAAATCTGATGAATTTTTTGATTCTCAAGATTCTCTCTCGACATAACAAATCCTCATTACATTCTACGAGTAAGATGTGTGTATAATAATAATCATAAGGAAAATTGTATATTATAATAAACAATAAAGTCGCAATAACAATTTCGAAAATGTGTTATAATAGGTGTTGTGTACAGATTATTGTTATTAAGTAATATAAATAAAAATATGGTGTCTAGTTAAACGATGATACAAATAAGTTTACTTCTTTATTTTGTAAATTAGATTGATGATCACAGGCGAGATCTGTTGTGTCGTTGCACGAAACATCCTTTAAACGAATTCAGTCTAACATCTACTTCGCCTTCCTCCAACTGGAACAGAATATATTGCAAGATAGTATATTTGCGCACAAATAATTGTATAATAATTAATGCTGTAATTTGTTTTTAGTTTATATGCATCGAAAATCTACGAAAGGAATCGATTAGAGCACAAGAAATTGCTGATGTTCGGCGGAATATTTGGATGAGTTTGAATGGAATTAATGAAAACGAACCATGAAATGATTGGAAGTAATGCAAACGAAAGCACATAATGATTGAATCCAAAAATCTAAGAAAAGAATCAATCAAACCAAACGAAAACTTGCCGGTTTACGACTTACCAGATCGTTCTGGTACAGATCCTTGTAACACGACGGCGATATGCATTGTCGCACGCAATGGATCTTCGACACGCCGATTTTGCCATCGCATCCTTTCTCGCAGGTTTTCTCGTACTCGACGAACAGCGCTTCCTTTTGGCATCGAACCGCAACGGATCACAAAAAACATACATTAATTATACGGATACGGTTTAGCCTTGATCGTAATTAACAACACAACAATTCATACGAAGACTTTTCAATAAAGACTTCAGAACTTTATTTACGAGTGCGAGTATCTCATTCCTTTGATGCTGCTGCACGCTGGAAGACGCTGGTAACCATTTTTATATCTTAAAATCGCATCTTAAGCTGTGTTAGCATCAATTTCAGTGTCCAAATTTTGATTATACTTATTACTTTCTCTTGAATTTACAGATGGAAGAGGCACATAGCCATGTTGGGCCTTTAGAATGGATGCAGAATAGTTTCGATGCCTTTAGGGTCGCAAGAAATTTGTGGTGATTGATCCACTTTTCCTTCATCAGTCCGAAATACTTAAGTTTTTGAGGACGTTTTACGAATATTTGCAGAATGTTAGCGAGTTTTAGCATTGCAAAAAGTGGATCTGGGCATTCACCATAATCGCCGAGTAAAGCGCAGATTTCACAAGCTACAGAAAAGTCGTTATGCAATCGAAAACAGGAAGAATGCTGCTGTTAACAGAGGCTTTATTGAAAATCCCTCGTACATAAGCTAATCATGCAAATTAGCGTCAACTCTATGTAATAAGTAATAACAAAAAAAAACTTAAGAATTATAAGCGATGACGATTAATTAATTGCTGATGTCGTGCTTGTGCTATGTTTCATAGACACGTGTGCTTAAATGAGCGAGCATATCGTCGCAAAACGTTCAAGGTGCCTCCTCGCTCCTTTTACACTTACATTCTTGCTGCTCTCTTTGTAGGGAAACTCCGTGAACGTGTAAGTGACCTTTTCGACGTCGACGCCCAAACAACGCGAACGATCGACGACGACGATGAAGAAGACGATCAGGGTGATCATTGTAATTGTCGATTTCTGACCGACGAACATTTTATCGAAATCGATCCGTGTACATTGGGGAAGACAATCCAACGACTGCAGATGATGCTTTTTAAGGGAAACGATCGGAGACGCCGCACGACGATCTCGCGTGCGCGCATTATTTCGTATTCGTCCCGCTTTCGCGCGTCAATTTTTTTTTGTTTCCCTCGCCGATTGTATTCAACACAAACCGCGTATATAGATATATATATTTATTATGAACGGTTATACATATACATTTTCTTTTTCAATCATATAACCATCTCTTGCTTGCCACTAATACTACTTCGTCCGTCCGTTCGTCGTTTTTTCCCCGCAATCAATTCGCCATACGCACGCACGCGATTGTTGTGTAGCTTTATTTTAGTGTTTTTCTTCGTAATCATTCGTCAGACTTAAAGAGGCATCTCTTTGTGCGTTGTGGACTAAATAAAGCGAGATAGGCGGATTTATCGCGAGGAGAAACGTGGTCGCAATCGTTAATCATAAGTAAACAAAGACGATTTCTGTCGAGTGTTGTTATCGTTCTTTCGGACTTGGAAAAGTTTTTCCTTTCGGTTAATTATTTATCAAGTGGGACAGCGGCACGACGAAGTGGTGCAAACGCGCGAGCGAAAGAGAAAACGCGAAAATAGGTGAGTGAGTTTTCGTGTGTCTCGCATTGTTTACGCTCGAATTGGGGTTAGATCGCTATCGAGCGTTTTCTCGCAATTTCGTTCAGATAGAGCTCGCAATTTGCTTTAGTTTTTCAATTGAGCTTCAATGCTTCTTAACTGAAGCTCATCTGGAGTTAGATTCGATTCGTGTAGGGGCTTTAATAATAATAATAAGGGATTCGTGTTGAAGGAAAGCACGAAGAGCGACAGAAATGCAAGGTTAAAGTGAACAACAATAACCGGTATAACTTGATTTTTCACTCACACACACACAAACAGACAGACATATGGTCTTCATTCGATTTCGACGACGTCCGTCCAGAAGCGATGTCGTTGACTCTCATTTCCAAACAACAACAACACAATAAGAAGTTATTAACAATGGGGCGATTTAAACAATGGCTAATGGCAACAACAATGGGAAAAAAAATAACGAAATAAATCGATCTTCCCTGATTTTTATGCAACCATTTTCGCAAGATCGGTCGCCGCTTTCGCGAATCGAGACCTCTTACGGTCGAATCGCGCGATAAAATTCGAATACCTCCATTTTGCACAAAAACAAAAGCTAATCGCAACATTGTTAATAACCGTTACCATTTCTTCGCGTTAAAGCTTTTGATATACTTGATTTAGTTGTGTGTGAGAAGAATCCTGATCCTTTCTTCAAGTTCCTTGCTGCGAGAGCGCGTTTGTGAGAATGAAGAAGATGAATCCCTGTTCGATCGAGTATTTCAATAACGTTCACAAGATTTGGGCTCGCAAAGACACCGACGATCTGCAACGTAGCAATAACGGTTGCGAGCCGAGGAATGGGCGAAGAAGAATCGTGCCGCGGAAGATTGTTAAGACCTTCCGCGATGAAATGATGAATGAGATCGATGAGGAGTGGGACCAACTGAACCGTATGATTTGGGTATGATTGATCCTTTATCACTTCTATTTTTCTTATCATTTTATATCCTTTGATCCTAATTTTTTTACCAATTTCTTTCAATGATGAAACGATATGAACACGATGATGATGATGATGGTGGCCGTGATACCAATCGCTGTTGAAAAACAAATGAGCCACTTGTTGACGATGAAACTTTCTGCGAAACGAACCGTTTGTGTGAGAGTATCGGCGGGAGAAACTAATTTGCATTACAACTAAAGCAAATGCTGCAGTAAAATTGCTCAAACCCATCGTGCTCAATTCGAGGACGTTGAATTTTAAGGTCTGGCAGGGATTAATTATAAACTCCGCTCTTTGGTCTACATACATAACGAAGTAATTTCCATTAATTTGCGTTTGAAATCGAAGAGGATTATGGACAGGAGAAGAAAAACAGCAATTTGATTTGCCAATTCGCTCGATGGAAACATTCGGAACTTTGCCTTTTAACATTGCAAGTGTTATTATCGTTGTTGTAGGTCTGCGAATCGATAATTTTGCAAGACGTTATTTTCACGTTGCGGAATTCGGTCTTGGCAAAAAAAGAACGAACGTTAATAAAAGAATGGGGGAAAGCAGTACGAGAAATTGCAAAGGAATGCGGTTAAAGGAAAGGAAACGCGAGGATCCATGTTGTTCGAAAACGTCTTTCTTTAAAAAGGCATAACTGGACGTTACCAACGACCATAAGTGGCTTGTTGTCAATCCTCTTCTTCTTCGTCGTGCTGGTGGCGATGGATAGAAAGTTTACGAGAGAAATTGCATTCAATATTGCAACTTCAACCGGTAGCATTTTGCAAAATCCACCTACAATAGCCGGTGGTCAATTTCTTGTTGTGCTTCATCTTCATGACGATATCAACAATGTCCAACAGAAATTCTGTTTGACAACTGAAATACCCTGCAATTCTCAGAATCTCTGCAATAACTTGTCTTCTTCTTTTGGATAAAATACTGCATTTTCAAACGGTAAAAATTAACAGAATCGAGCTGGTTGTCAATTTCCTTCTTCGGCCTAGTGCTGATTTGAATTTGGAAGCAGTAAAATTCATCAAAGTTTGTCTGCATTAGCTTGTTGTAAATCATCCTCATCCCGGTGGTTCCATTTGGCAAAAATCTAAAATTTGTTAGCAGTAACATTCAGCAGAATTTGGCTACAATTGCTTGTTACCAATCGCCTTCTTTGCAATGGTGATGATGGCAACTTTAGAAAGACTTGATTAGTTTGAACTGTAACTTGTTAGATTTAGTTTTAGCAGTTTGTTCGCTTGTAAATTCCCTTGATGGTTCTTTGATTACGAAATTAAAATTGCAAGAGCAATTGCATTCGACATTGCAGTTCCGAGCGGTAATATTTAGTCAAATTAGTTTCTCAACTGCTATGCAAACGCGTTTAATATTTAGTGGTATTTCTCGCTAAGACGCAGTCAATTTGTAATTTAGTTTTATTAAGTCTTCTTTAGTATCACTGTTGTTATTAGTTGACTAAACCATGGCTCTACTTGTTATCAGATATTAACAATTATGGCTACTACAGAGGGCCATTAATGGAAATTGGAAATTTGTGAATAGGAGCTTTCGAATTCTACGTTGCGAAACCTTGTACACATATATTTATTGCGGACGCTTAGCAAGCAAAAACGTTTGCAATCGATTTGGATTTTCACGGGATTGTCGGGGATCAACTAAAGTACGATTAAAGGAAGGAAGATGAACGATAGATTCTGTAAGGTTTTAGAAAGCGTTTGCCTATAAAGCCAACCAAATGTTGCTCCGCATAAACTTTGCGAAAAACTTTGCGAGCTCGCAATTGCCACGAGAAAAAAGACGTTCATCGTTCGTCTTTCGCTTCACACGTCTGTAAATCGCCCTCGTGTCATTTTGCCCTCTTCGACGTTCGCACATTGTTCCGCGGAGGGTTGCAATACGATTTTTCTATTTTGAAACCAAGATGGGGCAAAATTTGGCTACAAGTCGATCGCGTCTCATTCTTTCCGACTCGTCTATGCTCCTGTTTTTTGCTATTGTTTTCGCTCTTATTTTCCACCACCATCATCATCATCATCATCGCCACGACGAAGACGTAGATGATGTCGATTGCGCGCGATTCTGCGTTCATTGATCGTTTTTCCCGTCTCCCCACTCGGGAGATGAATACCCGGGTTCGGGGGCAAGGCGGCAGCAGCAACGTGCAGCGGTACCAAAAAACCGGAGTCAGTCGCACGACGAGCCGCGTTTCGTTTCGTTTCCCTCTCGCTCTATCGACGGCCATTTCCAAACAACAACAACAACGAACAACATCGCCGACGCGCACTCGACGTCTCTCTCTCTCTCTCTCTCCGTCGTTTCTTTGCCTGGGTGTTTCCCCTCTCTCCTTCAGTCGATCCCTCCGTCTCGCTCTCTTACTCTTCCACACACACACACACACACACTGCGATAGTCCGTAGGTACGTACGTACGTACAAAATGTGGTGCTTCTGGTTTGCGTGAGAATCGTAGAGCCGCAAAAACCCGGGTTCAGTGCGGGGTAGTTGGAAACCAGTCGCAACCCTGGATCGTCGGGCGTTGTTGCTTTCTTCATTGCGTCCGGTCGTTTTCCATTTCGGCGTTTCAAGCTTGGAATTGGCCGCGAGGAAGAAGAACTATCAAGTGTTGAAAAACTCGTAGTAATCGTTAAACGATTGTTATCGATTAATAATTGTGCGCTCACCACCGCCGAAGGAGGTTCGTTCTGGTGGCGAGGCGAGTGCAAAGGAGAGGCGAAGAAGAAGGACGCAGAGCGCGGACGATTTACTCAACTTCGCCAGTTCTTTTTTTTTTTTTTTTTTTTAATATACATTCGATTTTCGTTTCAATATCGATAAAGGCCGCAGAAGGAGCTCGTCGTTTCGCTCGGCCGCAGGGAATCGTGGCGGGTCGTCGATAGTTTTATGTGGATACGTTGTTATTAGAAATCTGTCAAACTGTGGGGCGCCGGGGCTTTCTTCCTTCCTCCTCAGGGCATGTACTACCCGGTAAGTAAACGCAATTAACATTCATCAAAACGGGGCGAAGACTACGAACTAACGATTAAGATTACGTTCGTCGTCGGGCACGTGCGCCTCTTTCATTTTGTTCACAATAACGCCTCATTATTCGCAAACGATTTGCGAAAAGTATTTGGACGCCGGCCAACTTTTTTTCGCTCCGGACGACGTCTCCCTGCTTTTTGCTGTCGACGACGCCAACGCGAAAAAAAAATACGAAAGAGTGAGAGAGAGAGAGAGGGAGGGAATACGAAAATGAAAAGAAAATTAAAGGGGAGCCACCACACGTTTGCCTATATCGAATGCAGCGAAACAAAAAAGAAAAAAGGGGGAGCGAAAACGGCAAGTTAACCCCACGGTACACGCATGGGAAAAGGGTCGCCCTTTCGGCCTCGACCACGATTCATCCCGTTCTCTCCAATCATCGAACGCGTTCAGTAAAATAACCGATTATAATTAAACGCTATCGAAATGAATCGTAATCGCCGGGGTCAAATGTTATTGGTTCGTATTTATTTTTATTCTTCGCTCCGTCTCTCTCTCTCTCTCTCGCCGTTCGCGCGATAACGATAAGACAATTCGAAGAGCGAGTCCGCGGCGACGAGGAATTCTCGATAAAGAGCTTCGCTTCATTAAACCGAATTATCTCGACGGTAACTTGAGATAACGAGTACAAGTCTCGATCTCTCTTGCGTCTTGGCGCGTCTCTGCTCGCTTCGTTTTTGTTACGTCTCCAAATATCTGTTGGTAGATGGTAATAGAAGAGGACGACAGAGGGAGGCGGAGGAGGTCGGTTCGAATGTTTAAAATGTAACGCACCATCTGCACGCCCTAACGCCAACAGTAAGAATAATAAACGCTGTGACGACGATTTAATGACGTTGTGCGTTTGTACGAATTCAGTTTGGCCGCTTGGGCCCGAAGGAAACGGCAAACGTTTTCGAGCCGAGTCCGGAAAGGGGGGGAAATCGTCTTTGTCTAATTTGAAAGCCTCCAAACTTTACTATTTTCATCTTCGGCGTCGTCCCTTTTACCGTTATTTTCATTTCGTCCCTTATTTCAACTACCTGTGCTTTATTGCCGTTGTACAGGGTGTTGTCAATCTAATTGTTGCGAGCCATCGAATGCGTTAAAGTTCTTCACGTGGCGGCAACTTGGATGTCACCGGTTCGAGAACAAGTTTCATGATATTAAAGTTTATGACAATTTATGTTAATATAGGTTATGTCAATTAGAATGTTGCCAAACGTTTTCCAAAATATTCTGCAGTGTTCGCAAAATTGTGGAAAGAAACCCGATTTGTCGTTGACTTTAGCAAGCACTCATTTTGCTTGATGTTCTTCAGAATAACCTCTCTTGCGTAAAATGACGTTTGACGCATTCGTCGCGATTTACGAGGCACCCTGTATAATATAAATTAGATAAATTTATTTGCCGCACAAGCAGCAGCAGTAAATACGAGCGGAGAAAACGTTAATATTTTAGTTACGGTTTCTTATTATAAACACATTTTAAAGAGGCGTCCGTTGAAACTGAACGTGCGTTAATGCGAAGCGGAAGTGAACGAAACAAAAGGCATCAGGGACTTTGATTAGGTCTCGTTTTATATAGCGAACCGATTAACTGATAGAAATCGATTCCTTTTCATTCTGGCGACGCGTTGTTGGAGAAGTTTGAGGAGATTATTGACGTTGGATCGTAGTAAAACAATGACAATAGCAGCAAGAAAAGCGTGTTTGTCATTGTAAAATAGCGGTAGAATCCGAAGGTGAAATTGTAAGCGAATCGACGAACAAGCAATGACCAGAATGAGATGGAATGGAAGAGCGGATCGATGCGTTCCGTCTCCTTCTGCGGACGAACTTGACAGTAAATTAATTCCATAAATGCTCGTCTCATTGCTGCCGGTGGTTGTGGCAGTCCTTTACGTATTCCGCATCTTTTTTCTTTTCTTTTTAATTCTTAGTCGTACGTCTGCTGAATAATAAGGAAACAAATTCCGGTACGTGATCTGAATCGGTGAAGGAGCAGAAGATCCTTCGACTCGAATCGATCCCTACGCATTAATAACGTGAAAACAAACAAACAAAAAAAGATGTATAAGAAAAATTGATGCGGGAATAACGGCGTAGAAAAGTGGAAGTGATCTTAAGAGGCCACAAATTGGCACTCTTCAATCACTCGACAAGTCCTTCTTTGTTTCTTCTTGCTTTTTCGTCTTGGTAGCTCATGCTGATTACAATCAGTCGAAATAACGATCTGCTTTATCGCTTTTCTCTTTGTCGTTTTGCTGTTCTTTGGTCGTATGGATTAAAACCGCTCATAATGACTACGATCTGTTAGGCAATCGTAGTTTTCTTATTGATTCTTTTTTGTCATACTAGTTACAGTCGGTCGTAGTGATAATGTTCTGTTCGATGTTTTTTTCTTTGCTGATTGTTTTGTAGTTGGTCATACTGATTAGCAGCAATCAAAAGCATCATCGTCTTCTATCTAATCTTTTTTTTCTCACTTGTTTTCGCCAAACTCGTGGAAAGAAATTATAATCTTGATAATGTTCTCTTAGATCTTTTTCTTGTTGCTGTTTTTATTTGATTTTCTTTGCTGCTTTTTTTTTGTAGTTGTTGGTCATACTGATTAAAACTTGTTTCTCTGCCATTGGTCATACCGAGTAAAACCAGTCATAATGTGGATGCTGTATCTTATTTCCTATTCTCTAGGTCATACCGATCACATAACAAGTCATCGAGAGACGGATACAATTTATAATAACAATTCGTGCGTTTGTTAATGTTTGCTCTTAATGATGATGGTCGAAGTGTTAGTGCGCTAATAATGATGAAACGTTTCCGTTTATTAGAGGAATTAAAAGTATGTAAGAGCGTACAAACAACGGATAGACAAAAACGCAACAACTAACAGTTGTTGTTAATAATAATCAAACGATCATGACGACGATGATGATGATGATGATGGTAATAATATACGAGCATAACGTCAGGCATTGTTACAATTGCGTTTAATTAAATGATTAAACCGTTTTTAAATTGAGGGGTCAGTAAATGTTAGTCGAGAAGGAATTTTATTATTTCGTTCGTCAGGCCTGCACATGAAATACGAGAAATAGGAGCGAAGCGAAACAGACAAAGAAACTTTTCCCCCCGTTTTAAAACTCGCTGGACGTCGTCTAATTGACAACGATAGCGGCGATTTCTTTAAATAAAAGATCAGCAAAAGGAATGAGACATGTATATAGGGTGTCTCGTGAAGAATGCAACAATTACTCTTTCGGAGATGCTGCTTTTCGCATAAAATCGCAAACAAGTTAGTGTTTAGATTAACTAAATTCAATTATTAATTTTTTAACCAAGTTACCAATTAAGAAACGAACGGCTTGTGATCTATTAGTCTTTTACTATGCGAATAATGCTTGGCCTCTGTTGCAGACAGATAAATATTTTCTTAGTTGTTCACGAAAGCGATTCTTTGGTTTGATGACGAACATTTCAATCGTTTGGCGATGGTGAATTATTGATCGCATGGTATATCTACAACTTCAAGCATCCTGTGCCTTGCATTATGCGACACCCTGTAGAACAATAGAGCGAGAGAAACATCCTCTCCAAACAATTAAATTAATTGAATTCAATTTGGATTCATTGAAAAAAACGAGGCAAAAGAAACGTTCTTGCCCAACGACAACGGCGACACATTTCATTCTGTTTTTAAACTTTTGTTCGTCAAACGGGGACGAACTTGCTCTTTTCGAAATTGTTTAATGGTCACGGTCGATTTCGCAAAACGGAATTTTTGTGATGTTTTCCCTTTAAAAACTTTTTAAACATATTACAAACAACAACAATAAACGACACTGGTCGCGCAACAACAACATAAACGTCCCAATCGTTCTGCTTTCTTTAATGCTTTTGCTGATTTTCTTTTCTTTTGTATCTCTCGTTTGCGTAATGTAAACAATTGACATTTCGCAGTAGCTGCAGCGTAGTGGCGAAAGAGAGAGCGAAAAGAGAGCGAGCGAGCGAGCGAAGAGAAAAGGAAAAGCCAAAACATTGCGAACACGCAGCAATTTTCTAAAAATAACGAGACGCGAATCAGAAACTGATTCGGCGATCCCTCGACGATCACGCCGCCGATCATGAGAGTTAAACGAACGCATTTATATTCTTGTACATCCCCACGTAGGGAACTTGCCGTTGTCTTTACTTGAGTTCTCCCCTCGTTCCCATCGACTTTTCTTACTTTTACGAAAGTTTTCAATCATCTCGTTGGGAATTAATCAAATTTTTTCATCCCCCCCCCCCCCCCCTCTAATTACTGCCAATCGTTCGAGCAGAATGCGAAATTAATCAGCGAGTAGCAATTTTACTCGTTGCCGAATTCGCGTGAAACCGTCGAGGATGATTCAGGGCCAAAAATAACAAGCATCTTTGCGAGACGAAGAATTTATTTGCAAACGACGCGAAAATTTCGCTAAGTAATCTATTTAAGTATTTGCTAAACGAATGGAAATTTTGTTTCCGTAAGCTCCACTTTTTTCTGACAATTGCTTTCTTTTCCTCGCAAACTGATGGTATTAGTTCCAGCACGAAAACTAACCGTTTTGCTTCCTCGTCTTCTCTCTCTCTCTCTCTCTTTTAAACACTTGCAAGCAACAAATTAACGTGCCACAGTCGGCTGAATACGTTATATCCTTTTCCATTATTGTTACTCCACTATTGCCATTATTCATCATTTATTATTATAGACCATCGTCCATCCAACCATTCCATTTACCACCATTATTATACGTTGTTTTTGCAATGCCGAATAATTGCGACGACAACAGCAAGAAGCAATTAAATTCGCACCGTATACATTCGCATCAATTCCCGTTTTTATTTGCGAGTGCTACGAATCAAACGCGAACGTGGAAGATTAGCAAGAAAATCGCAAACCGAGTCTTCTTTTTCTTTTTTTGTTGTTGTTTGTTTCCAATTGCTCTCGCTGTTATTAACTCACAGCTAAATGATTTCCTCCTCGCCACTTGATGCAACAACTCAACGTATTTAGCGAAAACACTTTTAACAGATGTTCGCAAGATGTTTGGAACGTCTCGCCATTAAAAAATATCTCGCTCTCTTAATTTAGATCGCTTCTTTGATTAATCGAACACATTTCGTAACTCTAGTCGATCCGAACGGAATAAAACGGATCCGCGATCCTCGTCCATCATCGATCACTTCTGTTCGACAGCCTATCTGTGATTCTGTTCCTTTCCCCATCGTTTAAATTGTTTACTTCTTCGGCTTGGTGGTAAAGGGCTCCCGTACGTTCCTCGGGGTTTATATTTAGACGGAGCAGTAGAATTCTCCCCATCGGAGAACAACAAATGTATCGAGCGACTTAAACGGGGATTTGAGCAAAACGAATAGTCACATTAAAAGCCTCCAGCTATAGACTGGTTATAGTAGAGGCAAGCTGCGCGGTGCACGGCCTCGCAAAGTTTCCTTTTTCTACGTCACACTGTCTCGATTATATTCGCAGAGTCAAAACCTCGATGCACCAACTTAATTCGTTCTTGAATTACTTTTTTTCCATAATGACGAATGTTAAATTGATTTTTATTACGTTTGTGAAACGTTTTGCGAAACTTTAAACGATTTGTCAAAGTATACACAAGTTTTTAGTTTCTATCAGATCCGCAAACAATTTCGTACAATGAGATTGAATTGCCTGTTCGTAAATCGAAACATAGGATGTAAAACGAAATATAGAACGTAAACCCAAAATATTTAACGTAAATCGAAACATATGACGTAAATCGAAATGTTTCGTGGTCCAAAATCGTTGGATCAGTAAAACCCGCAGTTTGAAATGTATAATATAATTTCAAAGCACCAATAGGTTTGCCTCGACTGTATTTGTTACACATGGTTATAAAGTAACCTCCGCCATTTATTCCTGCGTCTCCTCGTTCTTCGTCTTCGTCGGCTATTAAAATAGAAAGTCGTAGACGCTCGTCGCATCTATTTTGTTTTTGTTTATTGCTCATTACTGTCGAGCGTCGGGGAGGACGTCGACGTCGAAAAGTATCCCTCTTGCTCCCATTTCGTCTCGCCCCCTTTTTTATTTTATTTTTCTTTCAAACTTGTTCAACATTTTCCCAATTATATACATTTTTTTGGATGGTTACCCACGATATTCTTAGCCGAGCTCTCCTCCGGCAAGGTTAAGGAACCCTTCGAGTGAGTGCGATCTCCGTTCGTCGCAAGAAGTCTGCTTTTCGTTCGGTACGTGTTTGTTGATTTAGTCGGATTTCCCATCCCAATTTAGAATTAGCACCTATTTTAGTAATATTAATTCGAGCCAATCCTTGCATGTTTTATCTTTGTGTGTGTGTGTGTGTGTGCGAATTAACAATAAACATTGTTCTGTATAAATATTTAACGCGTTAACACGCATTTGTTAATGATGATCGGCAACAGTAACGTTAATAACGTTAAATTGTTATACGTATATCATAAACCCATTGTCTGTGATTGTTTTCTTTTTCTTGTTTTTTTTTGAAAAGAGTGACCAACGGCGCGAGAAAATGACGTCTTATTTTTGCGCATCGAAACCAATTCAATTTCGTCATCCGCGTTGCTGTCGCCAATTAAAATAGCGATGGAATGTTTCGTCTGTTATTGAAATATTATACCACTCATAACAAATCGATTAAATTAGCGAGAGCGTAAAACGGATAATCATCGGTTGTTATGATAGTTTAGTTACAGACAGTGTGAACATTTTGAAAATAAAAGATATAAAAGTTGATTCAAAGACGCGGGGAAATTTTCTTTATTTAGACTTGGTTTCATCATTCAACATTTTCCATGTTTTTCTGTTTTTCTGTGTTGCTAGTCTCTGTCAATCGACAAACAACAAAGCAAACGAATCAAGCAGTTGTTGGTCAAGTGCGAAAAGAAAAACTTTCAGGTTAAACTAAAACAGCAATCAAAACTTTCTCAAAGTGAAAAGATCACGACTAGACCAAGTGAAAATATAAAGCAATGCTGTTGGGTTGCTTTCCAATGTAAATGCTCCGATATTGGCCAAATGGGTTTTTGAGCGACAGACTTACAAAAGAGCGCTCATTAGAGATAGATAAAATCCCAAGGAAACGTCCATAATTGTGGTTTTGTTCCAAGAAAACTTCCAAAAAGCTCATAGTGCGATTCCCGTGAAGCCGTTCTTTGCAGAGAAACATGCAACGATGCTCAAGAACAAGATTTACTTTAAGGTGTTATTGTCCAGATCAACATCCAAAGGCCTTAACAGAAGAAGAAGTTTATTATAGAATAAGTGCTAAATGAAGACGTAATTGTGGTCAAGACAATGTCCAAAAAGCTCCAATAACCTCGTGAAGTTGGTCAAAAAACACGATTGATCTCAGCGACTATTTGCAAAAATTGAAAACAGTCTTGGCTAGAACTCGTATTATCAAGCAAAAACGCTTTAATGGCCGAAGACTTAAAATGCCAGCTCCGACAATGGCGGAGGCAACATTTAATTTCTATTATTTCAAGTGTGAATTGCGGTAAAAGTTGTTCAACGCCCGCGTCTCTTTCCATTTCCATTGGTTCCTCTTCTTCTTCTCCTGTGCGCCCCTGTCTGCTCAAGAAAACATCTCACGGCCACCTCTAAGTCTAATAATATTGATTCTTTACTGCTCTTCCAACCCCGCAGCAGCGTTATTATCATCATCATCGTTTCGTACGTGAGGGCGGCTTTATATTTGTTTTCGGGGATCACGTTCTGATGGTATTCGTCGTCGTCGTCGCCGCCACCCGTCCCCTCAACGTCGAATAACACATCCTTCGTATTGCCGCCGAGAGGAGAAAGGCTCCTTTTACAAGAAGAAGTAATGGAAAAATAAAGAAAAAGCGTTCGCCCATTTCTTAATTTTTTATGTCGTCCCATTGCTGGTTTCTTCCTCTTTATGTTGCATCTTAACCATTCGCCCTCTCTTTATTGACGTATCACGTATCTTCAGCCACACGAAACCTCGTTTAATTTTTAATAATGGAACAGCCAGTCGCGCTTACCATCGCCATTTCGTCGTTGTTTCGTCGTGTCTTCCTTTTATTATTAATAAAGCCAGGAACTTTAATGATGTCCTCATGTTTGGAGGCATAATAATAAAAATCGAGATCGAAACGCGAGGCTTTCCTTCGATTATTAATCCTCTGCCACTTTCTTGGACCTTTTTCGCGTGCTCTTTCTTTTTCGAATTTAATCGATGGTTTCGTCGGAATGCATCGACTTTTTTTTATTATTCATTATTATTAAACGGCATAATAACGAGAATGACGACGATCAAAGTGGATTGGAATTAGGTCAGAAAACGATGTTCATTATACGCGAAAACGAAAAAAAAAATCATACACGAGCGATATAATGTTTTTTTTTTCGTGTCTTTATTTAGCGACGACAAAAGAGCCGTTTCTTTGTTATCATCGTTATTCAAAATGTTGATGATGGCGCTGATGATGATGATAATAACCGTTGGATATGTGGAGTAATAATGGGGAAAAGTTTTTAAATAGCCAACTGTTTGTTTTTTCCCTGTATTGTTGAATGGCTTTTCGGTGGACAACAAATGTGGATGATGATATTGATGATTAAGGGACTGAAAAATTTCGTTTTGTTCATTTCCTTTGACGGGGGATTCGTTATGTTCGCCTTTTTTTTTCTCTCGTGTCCCTTTGACAACCGTTTTATTGGCGTTATCTACCGAGCGATCTAGTTTGCCAATAAAAGTAGAAAAGTTTAATAAAAACTACCCGTTTTCTGCTCTACAGACTCTACCAAATTTGGTGATTATTTGGTTCTGTTTTGGCATAAATAGCTAACTTCAGTCAC
Organism: Hololepta plana; assembly: GCA_963695495.1. Taxonomy (NCBI): domain Eukaryota; kingdom Metazoa; phylum Arthropoda; class Insecta; order Coleoptera; family Histeridae; genus Hololepta; species Hololepta plana. The sequence continues at coordinate 11,612,370 of OY968836.1, forward strand.
TCCTGATCATCTACTTAAAAATGCGGCGGAATTGTTTCCAGCAATTTCGTTTTTTAAGCTTGCCAATGTCAAATTGGCCGCATTTTCATTCGTAGTTTTAGGGATTGTTAGAGCCATAAAATTTTTAATAAAAATTATTCTGTCACCCTGTTCTTTGCATTTTAAAATTTGGGTGGAAAGAGTTTGATGAATTTAATTCAACTATTCAGCAAGCTTTGTCAAAATTAAATTTAGTGGCATGTATCTAGTTATTTTTTAGGGATTTTTGATAACGGAAACATTTTGTGAAAACACTAATAAAATATGAAGTCATTAATTTCGTTTAAGTAAGACATGTCAATAGCAAATTTGGCGCCTTTTTTGTTGCCTTACAGTTTTCTCGGTGCCTAAAAAGATTCAATTATTCAGTAAAGCTTGTCAATATTCAATTTAGCTACTCTTAGTTTTGTTTTAGGGACTTTCAATGCCAGAAACATTTTGTAAAAGAAACAATAAAGGAGCTCTCTCAAGGGAACTTCCTGTCGTGTATTTAAAAATGTAGGAGGCAGCTCGTCTACCAGAAATTTGCTCGCGTTTTCCCCACTTTTTTATGGATTTATTCTCCCTCGGAAGCAGTTTATGCGAAAAATAGTCGACTTTTGCCTCTCCAGGGAACGTCTTCTACTGGAACACGGCGGTTGGAAACGTATTGGCGAATCGAGATTAATTATTCATCGTAACTTCATTACAGACGAGGGCATAACATCGCACGAAGAGTTTGCAAATTCATTTCGCAGGGGAGGGGATTTACGGATCCCATTTGCGAAAAAGTAAATAAAACAAGTTTTTTTAATTAAATTTATTCCCGATGGACGATGTACTTTACCCACTTTTTATGATGGGATTTTACGCGAAAAATAGGATTGAGCGCGTTTTGAATTGTTGCAAAATGTGATTTATTTGCCCTCGTTTGCGGATTTTGCACGGTTGTGTCAATGGGCGTCCCTCCGGCTCGAAATAACGCATTTCATCTCTTGAGGGGCAAAAAAAATTATTAATCCCGTTCATTATTCACCTACTTCATTCCGCGGCCGACAGCGGCAGTTGCTTTAATTTGCCAAATTAATCGTGCCGGTCTAATTAATAATTAGCGATGTTATTGTTTCGCGAACGCAAGTTCTTTTGGATTAAATCCAACAATCGCGGCAAACGGCAAACAAGCGAATCGAGCGAATCTTTCGACAAAATAAATGAGGTGCAATAAATGACGCGATAATTGCAATAATTAATTAATCATTAATGCGGAAATCGTTTCTTTTTTGCCGCTAGTTTACGTGCGCTAACGCCTGAATTTAGGCACGGAAAGGGTTCAGTTTTCGCTCGTTTCGAGCGAGAAGAATTGATTATTTCGCTCCTACCGAATCCAATAGTCAAGGTCGCCGTTGTTGTTAGAGATAAAAATAGCCACTTTGGCTCTGCCTCTAACTTTTCTTTTTAATAACGCGTTCTTTCCCCTATTAATTATTAACCGGGAAAAAAAGAGCGCGCCGGATAGAAGAAGCGCGATAGATGGTTTGTGCAAAAAAAATAAAAGAGGAATGGAATCCGTTCCTGTAAGAGTGCCACGAAGACCACTTTTGTTCGGGGGAAAAAAGAGAGCGCTTTTGGCGTTTGGCAAACGGCCAACGTAGCAAAAGATTCGTTCCCCTCGTCCTCTGCGCCCGCTCTTCGTCGCAATTTGCACCGTTTTTTTTTTGTGTGTTAAACAATTTTCTCCTGTTCGCTCTCTTCAAGTCGAAGATTCGCTCGTTGGATTTAATAAAATGTCGGCGACAGCGAACATGAAATTAAAACAGGATCGCAAAAGATGAAGCACAGATCAAAGTGTAAGACAGAGAGAGAGAGTTTCCTTTAATCTTTGCTAACTGAAAATAATTTTCAGATTCTTCACGCTTGTTCTTGTTTCGCTCAACACCAAGAATATCTCGCGTTTCTGTCATTTTTATTTTCTGGCGTTTCCGCTGCTTTGTTTTGGTCTTAAATTAGACTCTTCGAGGAGGGACGAACTCTTTCTGCGACCTTTTCGTTTGATCTAACAAAGGAAAACGACACTTTTTTACGAAAAGAAAGGAGTGAGTAATAGTAAGAAGTTACTGCTGCTGCTGCTGATGATGATGATAATGATCAAGAAATGGGAGCCGAAGAAAAATCTGGGTGTGTGTGAATGGAAGACTCAAAACGATGAAAGAATTTGATTTATTATTCTAATTATTATAATTCAATTCCACTTATTATTTATTTATTAATTCTTATGTTAATTTAAAAGAACTTGTTAAAATAGCATTAGCTACGACGTGCAAAAGCAGATGCGAAAAAGAGAGAAAGAGAAAATAACTAAAAAGAGGGAGGATGAATAAAAGAAAAAAACGTAGAGGAGGAGGAGGAGGAGGTTTGAAATAAGAAACATTTGACTTGCAAATGCTTGAATAACAATTACAAAATATTCCTTTTGTACGACTCATTTTGGTTTGTATTTTATACGGATTAAGAAGCGTGTAGCCAGGCGAGGGTTAAACGGGAGGTTAGAGGCCTCCTTATAGTTGTAAGAGACACGAAACCAAGGGAAATGCCGTGGAAATTTACATTGCGTTGTGTGTTGCCTATGGACGATTTGGCTTTTCTCAATTTTCTTTTGACTAGCATCGCTTCTTGGAAATCCACGCACGTTGTTCCTCTTCTTGTAAAGTGCCGAACAGTCGACTAATTAATAGTGAAGCCGCGAAGTCTTCGATTGTTACGTCGATTCGTTTAATATCCGGCGGAAGTTTGCGTTATTCTCTGACGACTAAAAACAATAAATAAAAGAAAATCGTTTTGTTGCTTCCACCCATAACAGTTACAAACTGTTAAAGCTTCCTCTTCAATGGAATACTTCATCGTCGATACTTGACAATTATGCCTTAACGTTTGATATTTGGCGACTAATAAAGGTAAAGACGCAATTAACAAACAAAGGAAGAAAGATATCAATATGAAAAAAAAATACACAAATGTTAAATGCAGATATTTTAATCAATTGTTGATCTTCCGCGAACAAAGTTGCGAATAATAACAATAGAAAATCGTAAAGCGAGAAAGCAACGATAACTAACTTCCAAGACATAAGCAAAGATGTTAAGAAACAATCAAATTCTTGGTGAGCGTACGTTTGGAAATGATTCGACCAACGTTTGGCCACTTCTGATGAAGATTGGATCCCAATCATTTGAGACGAATGTTGCAATTATCTTTTTGCTGTTTGCAAAATGTGATTGCAATGGTCGATATCGAAATTAATTTCCAGACGTAGACTGTCATTTTAGCATATTTTTTTTCGCGAATTGGACGGGCATCTTGTTTGTCTAAATTGTGCAGGAAGCCTTAGCAAAATCTTGTCAGCTTTAATTTGTCCTAGACAAACAAAGCAAATTGTGTCCTCTGCAGAACGGGGTTTGCTAAAAACAATTGAAGACCTTGGGAGAGAGATTTTTGCGAATGTTGTTAGAACTTGCGATTCCTCCGAGCAAGTAACCTGAAATCTTGGCTAATGCTGCATTAACAAAAATGTGCTTGGAATCTTTTATAGAAAACGTATGTGTTGGCCCCTTTTTGCATAAGCAAACTCTGAAAGCTCCTACAATTTGACTGGCAAAAAAGATTAACTACGTCTCTTCGGTTGCTTTGTTGACTTCTCTTGTTCGCAGGGGACGTTGATTGCACGAGCCAGCAAATTTTGGCAGTATTCCTCCTCCAGTTTGAAGAGTCACGTCCTATTTGTTTTCTTTCTTTTTGGTTTTGATTTATTCCAGTTTCTAAGTCACTTAACCCACTTTTGCTCTACCAAAAGGCAGTTAGACAGAACTCTCTTTGCAGAAAACGATTATACTGCTTGAAAGAGTTCAATTCCTAAACCCTATCTGGCATTTGTTTCTCATTTCGGCACATTTCAGAGTTAAGCCCTCCAAGGGCTTCAATAACGGCAATCGGATGACGCGAAGGATCAAAAACCCAAAATTAGATTCTTGCTATTAAATCATCAGTTTTATTCGCAAACTTCTCATCGACTTCGCTAACGTTCCGCATTTGCTCTTCTTCCAGCACATGGTGCAAACGGGGATGACAGCGCCCTTCGGAGCGGCCGCTCCCGCCGGCTTCCCGGCGCAAAGTGCCGAGATCAAGGCGGAGGTGAAGGAGGTGCCGTTGTTACCGCCGCCGGCGGCCGGACCGCCGTTCAGTCCGCCGCCGCCGCAACCGCAGGCCGCCGTCGTCGTCGAACAACAGCAGGCGACCGCATTAGTTAACAGTCCGGCCCGCGGCGGTCCGCCGACCCAGACGTACATCGGCGATCAACAGCAGCAGCAGCAACAGCAGCAATCGCAACAGCAGAATAACGAGCCGGACGCGTCGAACGGCGTGCAATCGAGCCAAACGGCGGCGACGACGGCGACGACGGGCGTCGCCGCCGTGTCGACGACTGCCGGCAGCGAGACGAGCGACGCGACCGGCGCGACGGGCGCCGCGCAAACGGACCCGGGCAAGAACCAGCCGAAGCGGTTGCACGTCTCCAACATACCGTTCCGGTTTAGGGATCCCGATCTGAGGGCAATGTTCGGCGTAAGTGTCGCGACAGAATCTTTCCTCTTCGCCGCACGCCAATCGTTGGGAATTTGTTTTGACGAATTGCATTGTTTGTTTTTCTTTTCTCTTTTCGCATTGTTCTAGCAATTCGGCCCGATACTGGACGTCGAGATCATATTCAACGAGCGCGGATCGAAGGTATGCAAACTACTAGATTTTATTTATTACATTGATTTTTTTTTTTTAATTGCGGTTGCTGCGTTTGGACGATTCATTTTGCCCGTCGAGTTTCGTGCGAAATTTTGCGAACGGCGTTCCGAAATAAGCGAGTTCGATTTGGACGAATTTCGGGCCAATTATAAATTTGAACAATTAACTAGTCACTAGTCGCATCATTTGGATCAATTTTTCTGTTTATATTAACTACAAATCCCTCCTATAACACGGTAGATAACACCATAGGCATTATAAAGGAGCATTAAGTTCCGGAAACTAATTATCAGATCGGTGCATAAGTATCCGCCGTTTTTTGAAAGCTATTTTTTAGGCAGCTCGCGACACAGAAATTTATCGTAAGCACAATCAGCTTATTAATAAACGCACGAATTATCATCCATTTCAATTGCAGCATCCGGCCTAATAATAATTCCCAAAATTCCAAAGATTTACTTAACTTAAAACGAGCGCGGTTCGATATATTCCTTGTTTCGTATACTTATAGCAGAGGATAAGAAAAGATTTCGATGTAGTCGTAAAAGCTCATCTTTTTAAATGGCAAATTTAATTTTCCAAGGAATTCTGGCAATAGTAAATTGCTTAAAAGTTAATTTAAATATAAACAAAGTGGATCATATTGGAATTGGAAATGTTGGAAAAAAGGCAATACGATGCGTTTCAAATAAGTTGAATTTGTTAGTGTTGTTCGAGGTTTTCCGTAATTTTTTTTACTAGAGCGGAAACATTGTTATAGGAGGGTTACCTGCATTCAATTAAATATAAAATCTTGATTTTCTTTTTGTATTTACCCATACTTATTTATTAAACTCCCAACATCCAATGTAAATTTGGAAGATTACTTTTCGTGAAATTGCAAATTAAATTGGCAATTTGTATTGTAAAAATCGTCCAAGCGCAAGCAATCTCTGAATATGAAATTTTTTGGCGCGACAAACAAAAAGATCAGATTTCACTTTCAATTAAATTCAAATTAGATACCAACAAAATAAGAAGAAAAGAAAAACAAAGCTAAATATAGGAAATCAATTACAGTGTAATTATTCAATGACGATGATTGATGCATGATGACAATGATGATGATGATAACAGAGCAAACATTTTATTTCCCTTTTCATTTCTTTTTTAACTGTTAACTTTTCAAAACATTAACGAGTGCGGAAATTGAGTGGAGGAAATTCGTTGGTTTTCCTCTTTTAATCGAATTTTATTTATTTCTCTAAACTTTCCTTAAAGAATTTAAATTTTTTCATTTAGTTCCTATAATTTTTGTTTACTGCATTTCATAACCCTAATTAATTGTCATTTAATCTTGATTTAATTAATCCCAGTAAGGAAAAAGTGAATCGGCAAGTTAGATGCGGTTATTATGCATTAATTAATCTTTTTTAAATAATTCAATCTTGTAATTTAACACCCATTTGTTCTTGTTTCAATTCTTTTACATTTTTAGGGCTCGTTCTCATATAACGATTTTGCTGTAGTTTTGTTATCCTATTAATACTCTTTGAAAAGTTTATTTCGTCTTTTAACTATTATTTTGCTAATTTTATTTTTCACACTTGGTATTATTACCTTATCTTAATCCACATTCAAGTATATTGTATTTATTCGAATTAGCTGAAGAGAAAATGCGAAAACTTTCAAGCCAATCTAAAACGCCACTTAATCCTTCTACTTTTTGTTACTTTTATCAATCTCAAGTTAGTTTTAGTAAATTTTGCGTTTCTCTTTTAAACGATTTGATTGCCTTTCAAGCTTGCAATTCTTTTCGCAAAATTATCGAATTCTTGACATTTTTGCAGGAATAAATCCCTTTTAATTCGATTTTGTTACCGCTTAACAATTGTATTTGATTAACTTATTTTTAGCCGCGATGGAATTTCTTGGCACCTAATGATCGCAAATTTACAATAGACAATCGGTTTATATTTAAAATTTATAGACTTCTATTAGTAAATTGGCATTTGCGAATAGAACCCTTGATTCGGAGATATAAGCACCTTTTTTCTTTTCGAAATTGGCACAAAAAAGTTACTGCAAAATGTCACCAACATACAGTTTAGCCAGATGGCGCTTGCAATTCTTGTTTTTGCGAAACGAATTGTTTCTGAAACTAAAACGCCAACAAAAACGTTAATAAATAGAAAAACTGCCCATCACCATACCGCAATTCTAATTCAATCTACATCTTTTACCCATAATTAATTGACTATAATTACTTGGAGTATGTTAGTAATTTTCCTTCCGGCTTGTTGGTTACCTTGTATTGTTCTTGTTATGTGTCCGATCGAGAGGAATATGAAACAATGAGAAAGATGCTATATAATATACGCTATATATATATATCTATATAATAGATGACTTGTGCATATTAAGACTTTGATAATGTTGACGAAAATGGCACTAACCGATTAGCAATGGACGAGGATGTTGAACAATTGTCGTTACTATCATTATATTGATTGTGATTCGTTTGATTTAGATTTTTTTTTCGTTAATTCGGGCTCCTTTCAGTTTTCGCAAATGTGCGAGATGAGAATAACACGAATGTGTTGCAGTATTTATTATTCTTTATTATTACTTTTGTTCCTATACATATGATATTACTATTATGGGATATGCGTAGCCGTAGGGTCTCTTAGGGGGACTCGGCGCCGGTTTTCGGCTTTGCCCCTTGCGAAGACCGCGCGCCGCCATCCCTTCGAGCGGGCCTGCCTTTTATTATTTGCCTCTTGGATGGGTGGTCTCTATATATATATATATATTTCGTTGTGGAAGCAGTTGAATGTGTGATGGACTTGATTTATTATTTTGATTAAAAACGATTCTTTATTATTATTAATTCTCTATCTTCTCCTATACACGTTTATCATCAACTCACACACAAGACGTTCATGATATGAATAATACATTTAAACAATTCCATTTTGGATTGAACTGTGTTTGCATCGTTATCTCTTTAATATTCCTTGTGATTTAATAATTAACGAATCTCGACTTGTACAGTGCATTCTCGTTAATCCAAACTCTAACCAACTACATTCTATCATCAACATCACGTTTCTCAAACATTAATTAATGATTTATTAACAAAAAAAGAGCAACAGTTAAGCGACAGCATTACAATAATTAGTCATCAAATTGTTTGAAATTTTGCTGGAATAACTTGCAATTAAAACAGTAAAACTGTCTGAAAAGTTCGACAATTTGCAAAACCACTCATAAATTATCAACGTCCTTTATTGCTGCAGTGTGATTACTCGAAGTTACGTTATGCTGCGAAATTTTGATTATTGCAAAAAATAGTGCAAAATGAAAAAGAAAATACATCGTTGTAGCGTCGGTGCAAATATCACTAATTCTGATTGCGAATCCTGCAAAACACCCAAATTATGAAAAATGTTTGTGATGTACGGAAAACTTAAGACTGCGCCAATCACTTTAACAGTTGTGAAGACATTGATGGTTAATCATCGATCGGTAAGACTAAAAGCATCACAGCGAAAGTGACATGGAATAAATGTGAGAATTGATCAATAATCATCAAAAAATCTTCACTGAAACACGCTGAAATCGAGTTTTAACCGACGTCAAGTCGAATTCGCAATAACTATTTGGTCAAAAATTGCATTTTAACCCTTAATTATTCGTTTCATTTAGTAGAGAGCGATTGCGTTCTATTGGGAAAATTTCATTTAGAAAGGAAAACGTCTCCTGCCGTAATTAATTGTGATTTCATTCTTAGAAAAATGTTGCAAACTTTTTAGACATTTGCTCGTTTTTACTGTTAATTTATCTTCGAAACAAGCCACTGTCGCTCTTAGTCGAAGCTGGAAGTAAATTTCGATTAGTAATTCTTTGAAATTTAATTGGAACAATTACAAAATGAACAAAATATTGGCGACTGATTTACAACTTTTAGCCCGGTTGAAGCAAAGAGCTATAATTTTTTTTTCATTTTGATTTTAATTACGCCCGATTAACGAGAACGCACTGTCATTTGTCTTCCTTTAATTTTGTACATAATTTCACTTTTCCGACGATAAAATGCGAAATTTTAATCGGTTCCATTCAATTGCTTGTCGAAATGAAACGCAAACAAACTGTTTCCTGATATCGTCGATTATCTGTTGTTATTGTCCGTGACTCCTTCGCGATGATTCGATTCATGTTGACCCTTAATTTAATTTTTCACCGTCACACACTTTTATATACATATATATCGATTTGATTCTGACGTTCTTGGAGCTTTTAGACGCACCAACGTGATCCCATATACGTATTACGATTTCATTCTTTTATTATTATAATTATTTTCCTGATTAATTTCTCGATATAAATATATGTATATGGATTATTGATTAGAGGACATTTGCGACTTTGATTGATTATTATTATACATATTATAAATATTTATTATTATTATTATTATTAGGCTTAACAGTGTAGTAGTCTAACCGAGCGAGTGTGTGGAATGAGGCTTTTTTATTATTTTCCTCTAGACGCATGTCGTCTAACGTTTTATCAAATTAAAAAAAAAAAGAAAACACTAAAAAACATCTATTTAGAAACTGAAAGCAGGCGAAAGGAGCGGAAGCAAAAAAAAAGAGCGACCGTTTGTAGTACTGAAGACGAAAAAAAAACAGTTTAATATCGACACGCAAATTGTGAGAAAGGAGATTGAGAGACCAAAAAGAAATCATAATATGTCATTTTTTGCACGAGTTTGAGGAGCTGTTTTATATATTTATAATGCATGTTTTGTCTGTCTCTGCATGTAGGGGTTCGGTTTTGTAACGTTCGCAAATAGTGCTGATGCGGAGCGCGCACGAGACCGACTTCACGGCACCGTGGTTGAGGGAAGAAAAATAGAGGTGTGCATGAATTATAAGACATATATATACATACCATATATATATATATATTTCTTTTTTTTTTCGTTGTTAAATTTTTTTAATTTTAGCTACGTGTAGCACTGGCCTGTCCCGTCCCTCCCCGGTAAAATAAGGTCAAAACTCCCCGTGTGGCTTGCTGGCTTTAGTGACTAACCGGTAGCACCTTCCCGCTTCACACGTGTTTTGACGTTCTTTTGCCGCACAACACTGTAATTCTTAAAATGCGAAAACAGCAACAACAAAAAAATTAAATCATAAACGATATTCGAAATTGAAAGAAACAAACAAAAAAAAAACGTAATAGAAACGAAATCGAACAGATCAAATTCACGATTAAGCAACCCCACCCCGACGTAAGAAACGAGAAACAGGAAAAAGTAGAAATCGTTACGACGTTTAATTAGTTAGAGAGTTAATTTTAAAATTGCAAAAAAACAATCATACATAAGAAAAGTTTCAAAGTTATCGGTTCTCCAATATGTTGTACGTTGTCTCTAGACGGCCATTTAATGGCGATGACAGTTGTAGTTCCGATCCCCTTCCCTCCCAATTCACGGGCCGCCGAGGAGGTAAGTGGATATGGCCAGCATAGGGATGGTAAAAAATTACACAAAAAAAAAATAAAACAAAACGCCACGGTCCTCCCCAACAATTGCGAGAGGAGAAACGATGTACCAACACGATCCACCCCCTCACTTCTTGCCCCCTTTAATTCTATCGACTTTCATTCGATTATGATCCAGGGGATTCTCGAAGGAAGAAAATCTGAATTACGTAAAAGAAGAACGCAACCAGTTTTCCCATAATCAGAAACAATTGACTTAAAGACACCTAAAAAAGAGCAGCCTGAATTTTTTGACCGCTACTTCGAGAAGCCCCTGTATAAATTTGTCCCCCTCCCGTTTACCCATGGCGCCACGTGTTACCAGTCGTTTCCGGTTTTATTTATTTCAGTTTTTCTTACTTCGATCGGGGGTTATTCATATTTTCAACGGGTTTGGGGGACCGTAATTAGACGATGGGGGGACCCTGGCGGGACGCCCATGCAAACGTACAATTTTTACAAGAAAAAAAAGTTTAAAATACTTTTAGTCTTAGTTAATAACAACGAAAATTAGGTTAAAAGTTATTGAGCGAAAGAAATAATTTAAAATTCAGAAGCAAAAAAAAACAACATGCGCAAAAACTTTTTACCTAATTATCTGTTGGAAGTAGGCCAGATTGAAACTTCTTGCTTCGATTTACTTGTTCAAAGATTTTTGCTCGCACTTTCAATTGCAAACGCGCCGTTTTGTAGAATCGAATATATTCGTTCGATTTTGGTGGATGCGCCGGATCTTGTTCATCAATCTTCGCAATTGCGAATTAACAAATTTTAAAGCCAGTTTGAGCAAGTAAGCTGAAGCGAGTTGAATCTTAAGCAGATGGCGTTTGATTGTTAAACAAACTTGATCGCAAAAATTTGCCCCCATCAAATTGGAAATTTGCTAATAGTTTGTTTATCGAATTGCCATCAGTAATGTTAGAATTAAACGTCTCTTTTGTTTATTTGTCCACTTGAAAATGCATTTGTATAAATTATAATTTAAGTATTAGCGAGAGAGACCTTTAATTTATTAAAAGCAAAACAGAAAGAAAAATTGTATTAAAAAAGTCAGTCAACTTGTATTTTATTTGGCTAACCGAAGAAGCCGTTTCAGTTACGCGAAATTACAATCAACCATTAAGAATCTGCCATTATTCACTACTCAACAGCTTCTTCGGTTTACCAATTTGCACTTAAAGAGAAAATACAATAAAATTGTAAACTTAATATTTAAGCGCGACCATTGCAATTTTCGATTCTCCAGTGGACTCTCGATGAAGATCGGGCAAGAATTCTCGAGTTAAATGCAACAATAGCCAACTGACGTTTTAATCGAGAATTGCATTGGTCAATTTCAATTTGATACCCGTGGCGCATTGAAATTTGCAACTAATCTCTTTTATCTTTTTCTCTTTTTCCTTCATTTCGCCCGCACCTTTCGACCGTTTAGGTGAACAACGCAACAGCACGCGTACAAACGAAGAAGCCACCGACATTACCTGGTAAGTTTGTTTTTTGCAAATATTCTAATTAAATTACGAGATCTAAGTAGAAACGGTAATTTTCACAAGGAAAACCTTATTTTAGCAAGTCAATTATTTTGCAATAGCATGTCCTAGCCAAACGGAATAGCATCGAACAAATACGTAGAAGTTAGTTTGCAGTCTTTTTGCAAGGATAGATGCATTTCAGCATCAACCGGTGAAAATATTCATGAAGTCCATCAGACATAAATTTAGCTAAAGGCTGCGGCTAAGACCATGAGCATTCCATACGAAATCGACCAAAGAAAGTCATGTAGATTTGGACAAGGAAACAATTCCTAAAAACGATTCCCAAACGCCAGAACGCAAATCAGATCAGAAACTTCGCGATTTGGAATTCCAATTTCGCGGAGCTTATGCCTTGGCTTGCTTGGACTTTCTTTTGAAAGGGCGCAAAATTTCCGGTTGTCAGACCGAGAACGCATAAATTTTTGTTAAACGTATTAACGGCTAAAATAATGTTTTCCATACAAAAAAAAATTGCCGTTCCATCCATTGTTCGTTCGCCTTGACATCTGTGCTTTTTCTCTCTCTCCAACTTTAAAGCGTAAACGAGTTACAAATTCCTTGCAGAAAACTCAAAACTAATCCGCCACACCGATTCTAAACGTATCCTGTCTTCTCCTTTTCTTTCAGGCCTACGTCGCAGATAGATTTAAGGCGAAATCGTTCCTAAACTGTTATAATTACGATTCACCTGTTGTTCTTCATAATTTGTCGTTGGTTTGTCAACTTTGAACTTTTGTTATTATAATTATTCCTCGACTTGTTAATTCATTCTTTGTGCGTCACGAGCTAAAGAAAATCCTCGTGCGAAATAAAACTACTAAACGTCGGACTCCGGTCCACATTGTTATATTCCGGGCCGGTATTTCCGGGCGTAGACGATCAATAAATCGAAAACAAAAACAAACGAAACCCAATAAATCTTCCGCCCACCTTCCTTTAACAAACTGCAACACTCCCGGTCGCTCCTCAGAAATCCTCTTCGCGTAAGTACGCAAGCCGACGGCTGTGATTCGCTTCGACGCCTTCCAAATGATTGCGGCTCATTCTTTCAGTGCCGGTCTGCGTGCCGTGGCCGGACGCGGCACTGCGTGGCGTGGCGGCGATACAAAGAGGCCGGGCCCGGGCCACGTATCCGAACGCGGCGGCCGCTGCCGCCGCGGCCGCAGCCTTCGCCCGACATCCGACACCGTTGGCCGGCGCGTTGCACGGCTACACGCCCGTGCTGAACACGCTGCCGATGGACGGCAGCGTTTATTACGATCCGTTCTTGGCGGCGCACGCGGCCGATCCCAACTACAGGCTACAGGTATGCGTTTAACATTTCTTTTCTTGTCTCCCCCCGAATTTGTTGCGATTAACGTCGATCGAGATCCAGGCAATTGCCAGCCGAAGAAGAGCAAACGAACGAAAAGACGACGACGAGATGTCGAATTGACGGTTTCTCTTTTACTGTCCGATCATCTTGTGTGTGTGTCTCTATTTTATTTTTTTTTGTGTTTCGACGTCCGTCCGTTTTGCATAATCGAACTGAAGACATGTTTAGCGTAGTTTTTTCGCGAAAGCAAGCGTTTCATGCGTTAAATCGCAAGTACAGTCGAGTCCGGGTTACGGCTACTAAGACGCGAGCATTTCGAATAACTCGAAAACCGTGAACTATAATAAAAACAGATGGTTCCACAAAAATGAAGCTGTGCACATTTGTTAAAATGTCAAAGCTTAATAACAGGCCACAAATCAAAGCCAGTCCAGTTTTGATTAATTTTAAGCAGCAAAAACTTTTGCTAATTTCTTGCTTAAAAGAAGTAAAGAAAGTTCAACTCTGTACCTCAAATAGTTCCGGAGATATATACGATTTTCCACAACCTTCCAAACGTCACTTTTCGGGAAAACACTGAAATAACTCCGAAACGGCGCAATCTTGCGAATATGATTGTTTCAATAAACTGCCCTTAACATTCAAGAAAGATCCCCAAAATGCAAAAAGATACGTACCATTCCATATAAAATAACGGAGCAAGTATCAGTTTCCGGTATATCCGGAAGTGCGCCATCTTTGAAAACTTTTTAAGTTGTAGTCCTTCCCGACAGAAAACTTTTTTATCTGAAACATTCTTTTCTAAAGTCAACCGGTTGGCCATAATTTTCCGAGCCCGCCCCAATTGGGACATCCTGTATGAATGAGATTTGCAGCATTTCAAATTCTGTTTTCAGTTACCTAATTGCAAATCGCTAAATTGGTTTCAGTCAAATGAATCATTGAATGTAATCGGGTTCCAAGCAATGCTAAAGCAATAAATCTAACTGTAGCTAATTATCGATGTTATTATAAATCTGCAACTCTTATCGGATCTTGCGGAATTATGCAAATTCCATGGGCCTTGAAAGTACCTTTCATTTCATTTTGCCCCTTCAGGAAGTATTAGTTGCGTCTAACCGACCATTATAACCGGACTCTACTGTATTTTGTTCTCTTGCCATTGGTGATCAATCGTTTCAAAAGAATTTTTATATTCTCGTGTCTAACACTGAAATAAAACCACTTTTCGTGTCTTCTCATAGATCATCATCATTCATACGATTGAATGTTGTCACGTCCGTAAGAACGAAGCCAAATTTAATGGCAAAGAGGTCGCCCGTCACTTAAATTTGGTTTTGTTCGTATGGACTCTCATATTTCTTTTTTGTATAAAAAATTCTTAAGAAGGTGTCAGAGGAAAGAGTTAAGTGTCGAATGCGAATTACATAGTGCGCTCTGTTGACATTAATACTGTCTGGAAGTTCGAAAAAATCAATCTGGAGAATTGGATGTTTCACATTAATTTTTACTTTTTTCGTCAATTTATTTCAACTTCATTCTCTTTCTTTCATGAAACAAAACAACTCACGTAACGTTCTTAGCGGATAACGAGTGAGAATATTATTAGAGTTTTTTTTTTTAATTTTGTTCTTTGAATTTTTTGATTGACTTCTTTTGAGAGACTATTTGAATCAATCATTGGACTAACTCGAGTAGTAGCATCGACGGTTTTGCAATTTCAATGATTACACACGATTTTTTCCATTTTTCTTTTAGCATGTATTTCTTTCACGGTTATTTATTATTAATCTCCATTTTTTTTGTTGTAATTCTCACATTTTACCTTAGAATATAACACTTTGGTAGGAAAATGCCGTCGTCGTATGTTCTCCATTCAAGAGAGTAATTTAACTGTTTCTCATTGTCGAACGTTCTAATTTCAGTGTTGATTAGCGAGGGAGATCGCATAAATTTCTCGATTGAACCGTTTGAAATTTGCTAAAATTTCGAATCCGCACATACTTAACCTAATACGGGGACGATTAGCAAGTAAATGTGCAACATGGAATTTGTATATTGTTACTGTTTATACATTCTTTTCATTGATTCTTGTTTCGATTAAATTCCCATTGACCACAATTACTTTTTTTTTTTTACTTTTACTTGTCGTTCGTCGTTTACTACTATAAACAAACAATAACGTTTTAGTTTCTGGTTTGTTTCTTTTTTACTTAATGTTTAAACGACGATATAAACAAACTCTCTCTCTCTCGCTTTAGATGTGCATGGCTGTGGCTATCGTTTTGCATGGCTCTCTGTTTTAGGCCGCTGCCGCAGCCGCGCCGCTATTAAAAACACCTCTGTCGACTGCTCAACAGGCTAGTTACGCGGCGGCCGCGACGTACACGGCGGTCGCAGCGCGATACGGAGCCGCGGCGGCCGCACAGCCCGTCGCCGGTTACGCTGCCGTCGCCGGTTACAGCCGCGACTATGCGGATCCATATTTGGGACACGGCATCGGACCGATGGCAGGTTACGGGGTAAGAGAACTCTTAGTTTTCTGCAAGGAAATCGCATTTCGATGAGGCACGTGGCAAAAGTACGAGGCAACGTTCGTAACAACAATTTTGACTTGGCCAGTGGGTCTTCGTCATGAAGAGCGAAAATGTTTGTTACCGAAGAAGACCACAGATTATCCTGCAGTTAATGAAGATTCAACTTGTGGCTTTCCAATGAAGACCAAAGAGTCCAAGAATAATGTGTCCTCTCCTGATGACCATGTCTTCTCCTGATTATCAAGGAGTGTCAAGTCTTCCCCATGAAGACCGAAAATGTCTGCTAGTGAAGACCACAGACTATCTTTCAGAGGACCAAAACATCTTATTTTTAGTAAATGAAAATTGAAGCTGTTGTTTTCCAATGAAGACCAAATGGTCGAGGAATAATGTGTCTTCTCCTGATTATCAAGGAGTGTCAAGTCTTCCCCATGAAGACCGAAAATGTCTGCTAGTGAAGACCACAGACTATCCTTCAGAGGACCAAAACATCTTATTTTTAGTAAATGAAAATTGAAGCTGTTGTTTTCCAATGAAGACCAAATGGTCGAGGAATAATGTGTCTTCTCCATATGACCAAGGAGTATCGAGTCTTCCCCATGACGAACAAAGTTGTGTGCTACCGAGGACCACCAACTACCATCCTTCAGAGGATCAAAACGTCTTAAATTTACCTAATGAAGACTGAAGCTGTTGTTTTCCAATGAAGACCAGAGAATAGAAGAATAATGTCTTCTCCTGATATTGCCAGAACAGTTTTAAATGAAGATCCACGAATATTATTCTAGGAGTTCAAGGATTATGTTATCTAATGAATACATTCCACATGAAGACTGAAAATGTAATCTTCCAACCGAACCCCAAAAATGTTTTTCGCAGAGTCTTCCAATGAAGACCAAAGACAATCATTTCTTCCTAATGAAGAGCGAAAATGTTGAGTCCTTCAAATGGAAACAAAATTCACTCCAACTATCCACTAAAGTTGGTACTGCAGCAATGTCCGCTTGCCGACAAGCGTTTCCTTTTTGGCAGACGGAAAAAGCTCCATTCACGACATGAATGACATTTGGGCAGTGGAGAAAAATAACTTGAGGATAAATCCTCCATAACTACAAATACTTCTGAAGCGTGCCTCATGTAATGATTAAGTCCTTTCTTAATTTAACAATTATTATTCTTTTTTAGACTGCCGTTTACCGAAGCGGTTACAATCGTTTCGCACCGTATTGAACATATCCGGCAGCTGAGGACGGCCTATTTTGTTAATTTTTACATGAAGCAAGAAGAACGAACAACCAAACAACCAACCAGCACAGTGGTAATTAATTTCGACGCAGATTGATTGACACGACTTCTTTCGTCTCCCAAAAAAACAGCAACAGCAACTTTATTTCCGGCAACAATATAACAAGACGTCGATGGCGACAACAACAGCACAAATTTGATCCAGCTACTTGAATGCAAACCGTAACCGACGATTTGCGTTATATTATTATCGATCGAACCCAAAACCAGAAGAAAACACTTTTAACGGGATTGCATTATCGATTCCGAGCTAATCAACTGGAGAAAGCACACAAAAAAACCATAAGAATACTCGAGAACGATACGTATTATAAGGATTAATCTAAGTTTGAGCAACAAGAGAAAGTACGTTTAAGTTATTTAAGTTAAATATAGTTTTCAAATGGATCGTCTTGTGTATGATACCGTAGCACAACAAAGTAGCACAAAACTACCAGGAATACAAAAGAAGCGACAATTTGATAAAAGTCATTTCTCATTATAATTTAATAATAATGCGGACAAAAAGAGCCAAAGAGCTGTTGTAACTCACTAACGTTAAGACGCCCTCTTGTGATAGCCCTTATCCCAATCTATCTCTCTTACAATCTCATCGCCGCCGCTCTAACCCAGCTCTCTAACATTGATTTCTAAGAATATGATGAGATGATATACAAATAAATATATATGAGATAACGATTATTAGATGATTTCAATTCTTATAGCGTTTAAGTCGTAATTATATTATATCTCTATTACTATATTATACGTATAAATATTATGAAAGAAAGAAGAAAAGGAAAACATTTATATACATTATTTTTAAACGAATCCAAAACTGTTTCCATTTACTTGTAAATGATTTGTTTGCGTTCGAACCAAAAGCAAAATTAACAATTCTACTAAGTCACAGTATGAAGGAGGATCAAATGATTCAATGTGATTGTAATTAATAATCAATGTACGATGCGTAGATGATGGAAAAACTTTGTCCTTACAATTGATCCAATTTTGTTTCGTACAATTTAGACTGCCTAGTTTATATGCTAATTGGAAAAAGTTTCAATTTTCTATGTCTCCGTTTATCGTACTCTTATTTATAAGTAATATAATCGAGGAACGTATTTCAGCATATCATATTAGCACGTCTCTTGTAATCCATCGATTTTATTTTCATTTAGTATGTCAATGGATGAATTACATCAGATGCAGATGCGCGATCGTTAAAACGGACGCTTCGTTCTCATTTTAATTGACAAAATTTTGATGTTAGTTAATTAGAATTGGTCAACAATTATGAAAACGTTGATCGAATGCGATTAGTTCCTAAGACGAAAAATGACTCTTTCTAATCGACATCGGGATTAAAAGCGATTACGACATCACCTCTATCCTTTCTCTTTGTATAAGTGTGTGTATATTGAAAAGATGAGGAAGAAAAGTGCCAAATTTTTAGCAAACGTATTATATTATAATGTTGTGTAAATAATTAACAATTGATTAGCGATTAGATGATTGAAGATGTCTTCGTTATTCATGGTTTGATATCAGTTGTTTCCCTTTTAAATTGATCTAAAAATTAAATTAGTTGATATGCATCACAGATAAATTGTAAGCAATAACGTTGTAATTATAATTAACTTGTAACTGATAAAAAAAGGAATCGCAGAAACACGTTCCTCGCCGTTTCAATTAGTGTATTTAATTTTGCTCGTTTATTAATTACAATTTGATAAGTTTTTGTTTGTAGCGATTGCAAGTGAAGTGGAAACGCTTGTCATTAATTTCGTATATACGTTGTCTCAACCAAATCCGTTTAATTCGATTTTGTATTAGTTTTTTTTTTGTAATTATAAGTTTGATTATCTCAATAATTAGGAGATAGATTTAATGAAAAATTGCATACATATCGTAAACGATGTTGTATTTCGTTTGCTTTTTGTCCCCTTTTAAAAAGTTTAAGTTCTCCTTTACAATTAATCTGTTCAATACAATCCAGTCATAATTTTTAATGTTAATTTACTACTATTATTGAGGAGAATCCGAAATAAATACAAATTATCATTTATTATTCGCTCTTATAAAGTTGTACAATTTATTGTAACTTTAATTGACGTTGTATTTATTTTTATAATTCATCGTCTTTCCATTGCGAATCAATTGATATATGGATAAGTCGAAGCAAATGAAGAATAACGTTGGAATTGGAACGTTATCAATCGATTAATACGTACATCAGATACAGTAAAAGAAAAGGCACAAGCTGATGAATTAAATGGTAATGACGATGTATTATATTTACCCCTCATGATTATTACATGTCTTTATATATAATATGTTATTTGAAGAAAAGGAAAGAGGATATTCTGTGAATACTTCTTTAATTTGCGTTTATTTATTATGATTATCGCTCTCTCTTTATCTCTCTCTCGTTTTTTATGATTATTATTATTAAGTAATCAATAAATTTCATTATACAGTGTATGTGGAGTTTTTTTTTTATTACAAAATATCCTTCCTTAAATTATTTTTTCTTAAATAATTGTGCAATAAGGATTCCATTAATCACAGAAGATATCCAACCAGACTTTGCAGCTAATTTAATCAAATTTGATCACAGTTTTCAGTATTTTCACTTGCTCGCATCGATTCTGATTCAATTCCGTTCGATTTGGAAAAAGTCGATCTTTGCGGTTTTTTGCAAAAAAAGCAAGGCTAACCCCTTTGGATTTTTGCGATTTTTCGCATTTTCCTTCATCTCTCCGAAATGGCTGAAACTCGCACCATTTGTAGGGACAGATGAAAGCTAATTTGCGTGTAAATTACAACCCAATCGGTCCAGCCGTTTAAAAGTTATCGCACTTTAAATCTCTTAATTTCGCATCATTTTTTTAGCCTTATATTGCGCTTTTTCTCTTAGTTTTTCATCGATTTTCGTGCAGTTTTCGGTGTTTTTAACTTGCTCGCGTCGATACTGATTCAATTTCACTCGATTTAGAGAAAGTCGATCTTTGCGGTTTTTTGCTAAAAAAGCAAGACTAACCCCTTTGGATTTTTGCGATTTTTCGCATTTTCCTTCATCTCCCCGAAATGGCTGAAACTCGCACCATTTGTAGGGACAGATGAAAGCTAATTTGTGTGTAAATTACAGCCCAATCGGTCCAGCCGTTTAAAAGTTATCGCACTTTAAATCTCTTAAATTCGCATCATTTTTTTTTTGCCTTAAATTTCGCTTTTCCTCTTAGTTTTTCATCGATTTTCGCGCAGCTTTCGGTGTTTTTCACTTGCTCGTATCGATCCTGATTCAATTCCACTCGATTTGGAAAAACTCGATTTTTGCCGTTTTTTGCAAAAAAAGCAAGACTAACCCCTTTGGATTTTTGTGATTTTATCGCTTAGAATTGTTCAGGTCGAGGACTGAGATATATGTCTCCGATGGAGACGTAAGACGACTGTCTGTTTACATCGGAGTTGATCCACTGGTGTATAGGACTCTTAATATAAATGATTGGTAAGGGATCAATAACAATAAACAAATCCTTTCGATCTCTCGTGATTCTTTTTTAAAGTAAATAAATGATTTTATTAAAAACATTTCAATAGATTAACAAAAATAAAACACACGATAAATTTCTTTTGCTCGTTTTTTTTCTCTTCTTTCATAATATAATCGTAGTAATAATAATAACATTTTGTTTCTCTCGATTTATTATCATTATATTTTTATACTCTTCTTTTATAATTTGCTTCGATTCAGAATTCATTTAATTTTATCTCTCTCTCTCTTCAATTAATTTAATTAAATTATCTTAAATATCATTATTTATATAATAATTTTAATAAAGAGCGGCTGTCGTTACTTCTCGTTTCAATTCTTCTGCAAATTCGCAACAAAAAAAATCATAGTAGGAGTTTCATCGATCAGCCGGGAATGTTCGATAGCCCTGTGTGTGTGTGTGTGTGCGAGAATTAATAACATTTATAATTTTTGTCATTTTACAAACATTCGCATTACAATAAATTATTATCCATCCTTCTCCCTCAGACGTCGTCGTGTATCTCCTTTAAGCGTTCCGTTTCAATATCATCATCATCATCTGCGCTTCGTCGCCGGAATCCGCGCCCATCTCTAACTCGGCCGCGCGTCGGGGCTCGCTGGGTAACTCGCCAATATGGACGTTTGCTGCATCGAGAGGCTCGCCATCGCGTTCACCGTGTCCTTGTCCTCCTTCTCCGTGCGCACGGCATCGTTGAACGAGCACGTCGCCGCCTTCGCGCTCTCCTGCAAACACGGCCAGTGCACCTTCTGTATGGCGATCACCTTCTGCAGCGTCATCGCGGCGTTCGCGCACGGCGCCCGCGACAATTCCGCCGCGCTCACGTTCGAAGCCGCGTCGCCCAGCAGCACGCGCACGCACTCGGCGGCGGAGTCGCAAATCGACGTCAGATCGTAGCCGCCCTCGAGGGCGAGCACGACGCGACCGTGCGCGAGCTGCATCAGTTGCCGCGTCATGTGGCCGAAGCACGCGGGCGACACGCGGTAACCGCCCAACGGCGCCGCATGGCCCTCGGCCGCATCGAAGCCGGCGCTCACGAGGACGATGTCCGGCCCGAATTCGCGCGCTATCGGCATCACGATGCTGCGGAACGCCGCCAGATACTCGGCGTCGCCCAGCGGCGGATTCAGGCCGCCGGACCACGCGACGTTCACGTTGAAGCCGACGCCGGCGCCGGCGCCGCACTCCTCCGGGCTGCCGGTCCCCGGGAAGAAGTTGCCGTCGTCGTGCCGGTGCAGCGAGACGACGAGCACGCGCGGGTCGTCGTAGAAGATCGCCTGCGTGCCGTTGCCGTGATGCACGTCCCAGTCGAAGATCAGGATCTTGTGGACGCGTTGCTCCTTCTGCAGGAGGCGCGCCGCGATCGCGATCGAATTGAAGTAGCAGAAGCCCATCGCCTGCTGCGGCTCCGCGTGGTGGCCGGGCGGCCGCACGATCGCGAAGCCGTTCCGGATGTCGCCCGTCCACGTGCGAAACGCCAAGTCGATCGTGCAGCCGACGGCCATCCGTGCCGCCGGCGCCGTGTACATCTCGTTCCACGTCGTGTCCGAGTCGACGCCGATGCCGCCGCATTGCAAGCGAACGAACGCGGTTATCGGCAGACCGGTCAGCTTCGTCACGTCCACCTTGTGCCGGTTCATCGAGCTGGTGCCGTAGAGCAGAGCGTGCGCTTCCGAATGGCACGCTTGCAGCTCGGTCGTCGACGCTTTCCGCGGCCGCAATCGATCGCACCGCTGCACGAGGCCGGTCTCCAGCAGTCGCGCCCATATGCTTTGCAGGCGGCCCGCGTGCTCCGGATGGATGGAATTGTTGCCGCATATGCATGCGTGTTTCAGCATTTGACTATCGAACGCCAAGCCGGTCGTTGGCGTCGACGACGCCCGCCTTCGCGGTACGGCAGTCAGTGGCTGAGTCCCCAGGTGCACGACGGGACTGCTTAAAGCTCTCGATAACGGTCGTATACTAAAACGAAACAAGTGCGATTAAATTTGGGGATTATCTTGAAAGAAAAAAGAAATACTTGTCTTGCGTTAATTATCGCATTTGATCGTTCTTCTGCTGATTAATACTGGCAAAATCTAACATAATGCAAGAACTAATAATGCTAAAAAGAAATCTACTCGTCCCTGAATATTAATTATCGCATTTCATCGTTCTTCTGCTGATTAATATTTGCAAAATCTAACATAATCCAAGAACTAATAATGCTAAAAAGAGATCTACTCGTCCCTGAATATTAATTATCGCATTTGATCGTTCTTCTGCTGATTATAATATTGGCAAATCTAACATAATCCAAGAACTAATAATGCTAAAAAGAGATCTACTCGTCCCTGAATATTAATTATCGCATTTGATCGTTCTTCTGCTGATTATAATATTGGCAAATCTAACATAATCCAAGAACTAATAATGCTAAAAAGAGATCTACTCGTCCCTGAATATTAATTATCGCATTTGATCGTTCTTCTTCTAATTAATATTCGCAAATTTAACCAACGATTGACGGAATCATGCAACTGACACAAGAGCGGACACAATTTAAAGGCCACGTCGTAATGACAAACAATTCGAAAAGCAAAACAAACAAAAAAAATATACGTGAAACTATACTTTTGCGCTGTACCTATGCGATTCGGTCGCCCTCAGTTGCAGGTCCCTCTGCTCCTGTTCGTCTTGCGTTTGGGGGGGCGGCGCGACGGCAGTGACGGGGACGGTTGGCAACGTGGACGCTCCGTCGAGTAACGGATGCCCCAGGGGTAACGGCGACGACTGCGTCCTGCCCAACGGCCGGATGACGCCGCGCTGCGCCGGCTCCTGCAGCTCGCTGATCGTGTCCAACGCGGCGTCCTCGTGTTCGCTCTCGATGGCCGGCAGCGACGGATAGAACGGTATCGTGCCGGCCAACATTTGCCCGGTCAGCGGCATGCCGAGCCGCGCGGCACACGCGGCACGTGCGGCCGCCTCGGAGAGATCGGGCGCGAGCACGTGCTGCGCGGCGACGGAAATGTTCGGCATCGACGGGCTGCTGAACAGCGCGTGCCGCTGGTACTCCTCCGCCTCGCACGGCGGACTCAGTTCCTTCGGCGGCTCCTGCTGCGGCGGCGATTCGCTCGTCGGCGGCATACAGCTGCTGAGCAGTTTCTTCTTGAGCGACGGCGGAAACCGTTTCGACATCGGGCTGCAGCGGCGCTCCATCACGCGCTGCTTCAAACGGACCTTGAGCAGATTGGGTTCGGACGCTGTGCGCGGGAACGGAAGAGAGAAATTAATCCGACCGTCAAGATTTGCGTGTTTTCTTTTTTTCGTTTGTAAATTAATGATTTACCGGTTTTTCTTAGGGGGAAATCGTTGTTGTTCGCATTGGACGCTTCGGAGCTGGTGTCCATGCCCTCGCTCCTGAAAGAAAACCACACCACCTTGTATAATTTATCCGAATGCACGTTTCACGACGTTTTTGCACAAGCAGTGAATTAACAAATTTACTACTTTCAGTCCGCAAAAAAAAACGATAATCTGAATTGCTAATTTCGTTCGTTACATTAATTCGCCTTTACGTTTAATTCAAATCTTATCTGCGACAGAAGAACAAGTTAAGGGATGTCGTTCGTTTTGTTTCTGGATCGATTTCGCAAATAAAATTCTGCGAAATCTTCATCAAATTAATAGCGATATTGATGGACAAGGAACGAGATAAGGAGGTTGTTTGGGGAGGAAGAATTGCTGCTACATAACGAAGGAAACGACATAATTGAAAACTGGCGTGAATACACGACAATTAATTATAATTCGGCTATAGAATACGTACAGGAGCAATCCAGAAAATCGACTTTATTATGGAAACAAATGGCGAACGATTACGATTACTTGCTTGCCGATAGTTCTGACAGAGGCAAAGTTTGCTATCAATTTTGAGGCCTGATCAGGAGTGCTGTAGCAAAAGAAATCGTTTTCTAACCTAGTATGGATTAAAATGATGAAAAGAAAATTTATTTACGTTAATTTAAACGAAAGTTATGAACAAAAAACCGAAGTTGTCAAACTTATGACCGATACTGTATGTTCAGTAAACATCTTCATGACACGTCTGACGAACATTTGTTGGACGATGAGTGAAAAATAAAACAAAAACGTCGAAGACATTAGCAAGGGATTACGTGGTTTTACCAAATTCACCCTGTAGCAGCGTATTAGCATTATTATTTATTTACGTTTGTAAATACGAAAAAAGATTTTAGTAGGAAAATATTGCTGACAATTATTTTGCAGATCTGATAGTTGAACGAAACTTAAAACAAAACATTGCGCATAGTTTTATTTCTAAATTGCCCCCCGTACCATTAATGTTTGCGAGTGATTGAGTGAAAGGCGTTACAATTAAAACAATGTTATTCGTGTTAATTGCGCAAAAATTTGCAAAAGTCCTGTTTAGGCATTTTTAATTGCTCCAAATTAACGCGAATAAAATACGTTGCAAATAGAGGCACGCGTAATGGCGGCTATGACGCGTTATTAAACGTCCTAAGGGCGATCCCGAAAATAAAAGGGAAATTTATGTTTGTTTGTGTGCGAAGAACAAAAGGAAAAAAGAAATTGCTCCCGATGCGACGAAAATAGAACCGACTCCGAATGGAATCGATCGTTTTAGGTATTATTACAACGCAAACTCCACCACCACCATCATCAACAACATCATCATCCCCCATCTGCGTTCACATCGACATCCACCCTCCAATTTCCCCTCTCTCTCTCTCTCTCTCTCAGTCTCATTCCTGCGTATAATGTACGTGTTTGTGTATGTAAAGGGTATAAAAATAAAATGAGGGACGAAAATGGAACGACCTTGATGGACGACGGAGGAGAAAGAAATCGAGGACGCGTGGTGAAGAGGAAAAACGAAATAAAGGAGAAACGGATTCGCAATTTCCACGCTACCGCCACCGCGCAATTTGCAATTTGCATTATGCGATATTGTTCGGAATTGACGGCGAAGGGTGGCAAAAAAGTGCAAGCGATGATTGGAGGATGTAATCTTTGCGTGATTAAAGAAAGAAAAGCGCAAATCTAAAGTTGAAGATGTCTTCCTGAAAAGGAAATCGATTTGTCCGGGGGAATTAATTCACTTGAGTGCAACGGCGAATTGAAACTGGTACGAAAATGACTAATTGCGAGTCGAAATAATGGCGGTAATAGTTACGTTATGGGAATAAAATAACGTTATAATAATAGGAATAAACGGGGAGGCGGATTCGCGCGTTTAATTATAGAAAGTTTCATAATGAAAATAGAATGTTTACGAATATTTTTAAAATTCGTTTCGCATAGAGCAATAGAGAGACGTGGATTTATTTAAAAATGTGACGAAGATTCGCGCAATTCTGTCAAACACACACACACACACACACAGAGCACACGTGTTTATATGTTTTCCATTTAAATGTTTTCGTTAAAATTGCGCATCGCCACCATCGCGTGCAATAATAAATTCGCCACCTTTTCGAGCGATTCTCGGCCGTCTTTTGTTTTGCCCCATATTTCTCGTTTCGTGCGACCAGAGTTCCTCGATCGATTTGGCAAAAGTTAAGGAATTTCCCCCCGATTACTGTCATCCTCCTAAGGCGCGAGGATTAAAAAACTCCAACGATAAAATTTATGTATTACTACTATTATTATCGCTATTATTTATTATTAGTATGGATTAGGAACAACGGACAAGGTTAAATTTATAAATAGAAATATGTTGCTTTGTATACAGCGCGTCCCCCCACGTTGGGACACCGAACGGGCGATTGATTTGAGAGGGAAATATTGCAGGCAAAAAAAAACTGCTTTGGAAGATTGCGGATATTTTTTTCGTATTTGTCATATTCGACTCTCTTATCTGTTCAGATTCGGCTTTTTCTACAAGGAAGAGACGTTGATGAGTTTCCGTTCTTCATCCACGGTGCCACGATGAAAATGTATCGACATTTAAACATTACGAAACGTGCAATTTCAACTTCACAATCTTGCCAAACGTCGATTAAACATGTTTCTATATGAAAATAATATATTGCAAGTTCATAATTGTATTTAATTTCGTCATTGTCCATGTAATTATGATTCTACATTGAAATAAACATATTTTTAGAAGAGAAAATGTTACTAATTCATTTAGAAATTTCGTAACTAGCATTAAAAATGGGGAAAGAATATAAGTTTCCGGTGTATCCGTCATATTCGAATTGTTTGCGTCCATTCTCAAAAAAAAAAAACCTTCTGTCCTCAAAATGTTTCCGCGTCATTCTACGTCCCCGCACTGATGGGACACGCTGTATATGTGTACATGTGTGTTTATTATGTATAAACATCCTTATATCATTCTATTTTGTACGCACACGAACATCATTCTCGTTTATCGTAATACTATTAATTATTTCAGTGTGTTATTGCCTATTCCGCGTTCCTCTTTAATCCTCTTCGCGGTCTTTTTCCCTTTCTTTTCGGTAAATACATTCGCAAATTTTCCTACTATTCAATTAACAACATACCACAACAAGTAAACGTATATTATAAAAAAAATGCATTTTTATTTCGATTCAAAAGAACGAATGAGAGATTTCGTGTAACAATGCGAACAAATTGAAAAAAATTGCTTAAACACGTGCAAAAATGCAAAAAAAAGAGTGATATTTGCGGGAAAGTTTGCGGTGAAAGAATACGAGGGGGTGTCCGAAAGAAGCGAGAAATGTTTAATTTTTTTTTTAATCGAGGAAACATCTTTAGAATTAATCCCCTTCAAAACACTGTCCACTAGATAATTTGCATTTCTTAAATAGAAATGGTCATCTAGGATTTTAAAATTATTGTCGATTATTATTTAAAAAACAACGATGACGCAAACTAAGAAAGAAGTTATCAGTTCTTAGGCTAACATGGTTTTGCACATCTTAGTTACTTGAACTTAACATTGAATCAACAAGTTGTTGATCAAATTAATCTGATTTTTTTTCGTAGTTAATCATCAATGATTCCGAAATATTAGTTTGGTAGCGCTGATGTTATTAAAACGATCCGTCAACGTGTTTATTATCGCCAACTTATGAGATAAACTCACAATCTGTTACTGACCACCAGAACAACGTGTCAATAAATGATAGCGATTCTTTCCCTATTAGTTACATCCAATGCTTCTCAAATACTAGTTTGGTAGCACTGATGTTAAACGATCTATCAATTTGAATTTGAAGAAGTATGTCAACGTGTTTATTATAGTTGACTTTTCTATTACTTCTGATTGAAATCCGTTCACTTTCTGTCATTTAATTTCAAACTATGAATTTGACTTTAGAGCAGGTGTGCCAACAGGGCAAAAGTTACAACCAATTACTGGACACATGATTACATAATTCCCTGTAACGCATATCAAAATTTCGAACTCTGCTGCAACCATTAAAAAAAAAGCTCATTTACAAAAAAGAGAGACTTTAATTGAAAGTTTCACTGACTCTGTGCAGCAAAAAGCTTCTCCCCGCTATATCGCTTCCTTTAAAACAGACATCAACAGTATCGTGCTCTTTTTATAACTGCCCAAAGAAAAATATCTTATGACAAATTGGTAAGTTCGCGGTCAATTTTCCCTGTCGTCACTCGAACACCCGTTCGACCGGTCGATTTGTAACTCTTCCAATTTTCTTTTTCTTTTTTTGTAATTTTTTTCGCGTTCGTCTATTCTCTTTGTCTCATTCATCCTCGTCGCGATTTATTAATCTCGCCCAATTTTATTCGTCTCCTTGCCCCGTAATAAATACATCGTTAGTTAATCGCAAATACATTATTATTATTGTCCGTAGAACGACAACCGGGTCGGCGCCACGACGCCGAGAGATTCCTCTTTCGACGTTGTGCCCGTCTTTATTTATTATTTTTATTTTTACCAACACTACGGCTACGAAAATAACCGCGTGCAAAAACGCACGAGCAGAGATTCTTTATCGAAACGTGGAGACTTTCGATTGTCAAAAAAAAAATAGTGGAGGATTCAGGCAAGAAAAAACGAAAAGGAATCTTCTTCTGACGGATGGGAAAAGACGAAACGTCTCATGGGGCTTTTCCCAGACCGAAAATGACGAGTTTTCTACATCGATCCGATCGGTTTTGCCAAAAAGTCATTATAATTACGAATCTAAAATCGGTTCTTTTCGGGCTACGCAATTGAAAGTTTGTAACTTATTCCAAAACCTGCTGTCGATGAAAATATGTTGATTGAACATTTCTCTAGGTGATTATAAAGCTTGCTTCAACTTTTGTTAATTTCCGTTTGTTGATTTTAGAGGAAAATGTTTGAGATCAGATCAAACATATTTTGAAACATGGTGACATTTTGCGAACGAGGAAGGCAAAAAAAAACAACGAAGATGTGCAACAAAACAGAAGTGACCCTCCGCATCTTCGAAACCGTCCATTAGTTCGTTAAGACTTTTGCGCGCATCTTGGGCCACACTATCGCCCCGTAAAGTGTGTGACATTTGTCGATGCAATAAGGTTTATTGCATATTTTTTTTAAATATTAATCACGGCGCGCAACTTGAAAACATGAAAGGTCAGGGAACACGGACGGCACGACGCTTTAACAGTGCTACCTTCACGTGTAAAAAGAGGAGACCGAAAGTCTGGCGCGATTATTACTATTGCCTACATAAGTAACATTATACGTTTGGAATAATAACGTGTGCGTGCCTTCGCAATGTTACAATAACGGCAGCAACAATAAATAACAATCATAACACGGCAATAAATAACGAAACTATCGAGCATCGAACAGGTAGCCGATGAACGCGTGCGGGAATGTTCGATTTGAAAGTTAGAAAAAAAAAACTGGCTGAAAGTCATGGAAAAGGGCTCGAAATCACTCGTTGGCTCTTGCGGACGCGACAGTGAGAAGTTGTAGCGAATGCGAAAAGGTCGTTGCACCGATGGATAAACACGGGCGTGATTGAATACGAAACGGACCGCGTAAAATGCGCAATTTTATTGCCGCATGCCGCGCAAATTCGCGAACGAACCTCTTCATCTCTCATCCACCGTTTAAATCACTTCTGGATTCCGATCGTTTTCGGCGCAAATTGAGCTGGAGTTGAAAAAAGATTTTGCCTCAACAACGACAACAACAACGACAACAAAAAAGAGTCTGTTTTTAGACTTTCTTGGCGATTCGCGATCAATCATTGCGGTGTGATTCGGTGGGAAAGAGGAAACAAAGGAAAAGAAGAAACGTAACAGTGGCGGCGTTCTATTTATTCCGTTTGCCTATAAATAGGATTAAAACAGTAACGATCGCAAATTAAAACTGGCGAGAGAGAGAGAGAGAGAGTGAGAAATGAATAAAAAAAAGAAGAACCCTTACATTTGTATTTGGGCTATTAATAGTTTTCAACTCACTCACTATTAACTGCCACCACTGACACACACACGCTCAGAGAAACGGCGAGATACAGTTAGTTGCTTCTTTTTCTTCGTCATCGCCATCATCTATGTGCGCAATGTGTTATTAACGGCATTCTATCTATACTTAGTTTACTTGTGTAAGTCAGTGAAGGATTATAATTAAACCAGATGATGATGATTATTCAGGAAGTTTCCTGTTTATAAATAATCCGCGGCTAAAATTAAATCTAGTCCAATTCCATCCATGCGATCTCCCTTCGCGCACTTTTCTCTCGCTCTCTCTCTCTCTATTTCTCTCAACGAGCGAAAGGAAACAACAATAGGCGAGATTTTGTTCAATTTGCAGCCTCAAAAATGGCATTAAGAACGATTACGAGGGAGCTAATCGATTGCCTAAAGGCGACCTTAGAGTTTGCAATTTCCCCCGTAACGTTGGTACAAGCAAAATCATAAATACGTTTACTAAGTTTGACGCAAACACAATAGTGAATTTTAGTTATTGCCACTATCATTTTGGCAACACTGACGTTTAAATGGTTTGTTTTGTATCGGAATCCATTTGCCGCCAAATGCCGATCAATCAATTGCACCAGTGCTACCAAAATAACGTTTAGGACACGCCTGATAAGCAACTGCGGAACAAATCATTCAACGAAGGATTGCGTTGTTGATTTTCCACGTGCAAACGCACTTTGCGAATATTTCACGTGTTTGCGCAGTGAGATTTAGATGTCGATTAATAATAAAGCTAATGGCTGGTTTGAATGAATACAAGTTTCGTTTAGTTTGTTTACATCAACACAATTCACTGTTACATACATGAACGTTTACAAAAGTTCCATTGCAATTTTACGTTTTATAAACAATAAACATTCGTGTACATTTTTTGCGTGAAATATGCACATAAATTGATGGCGTCTATCGTGACGAATTAAAAAAGTGTACCCAAGAATTCATAGTATTTTGACATGTTGCAATCCAACTAGGGAAATTTCTTTCGTGAATGTTGGCAGTAGTGGAGGGTTAAGTAAACGACCAAAGTGAAATGTGCAATTGTTGCACGGATGTGTAAATTTGTGGTGCCAACCAGAAAAAGATAATCCCCAAAAGCACTGAACGTTGGTGCATAACTTTCCTCCTCTCGCATTGTACTTGCCAACAAAACAGCCGAAATTTCATAAACGTCCAGGGGCTGCTTAAGACTTATATTGAACCAACTTTAACGACACGCAATACGGTGTTTCATAGTCTTGTACTAGAGTTAATTAAACGAATCCATTCGCGAGGAACCGTGGAAGAAAAAGAAAATCGCTGGAGGCGCGCAGCAATTTCGTGTCGGACATTTAATTGCTCCTGACCATCATCAATTTTTTGCTCCGGTCCATACGCAACCAAAGGACAAAAAAAAACATTTCGGCAGCAAATGTTCCGCTACACGTGGAAAACAAAAACTAATTGGATTCTTTTTTGTTAGCTTTTTTTTGCAAGTGTAGGATTGAGGCACGTACAGGTGAATAATTCAAGGTCTCTCGGCCCACGTGTTCCGTCATACGCGCAACGATTCGATCGTTGCTTTGTTTTGCGTGCACTCGTAAAATCGAATTCGGAATTCGATGGCGGCAAACGATATCTTTCATTTTTTTTTGTTGCCTAATCGATTGAATTCGAAATTCCGCTCTTATCAATTATAAACGATCAATTGTTATACAATTGAGACAATAGTAGTGAAATTAGCCAAGTATCATGAACAATGTGTACGAGATATTAAAAATAGATTTTGCTTTAATTAAAAAAAAATCCAAATTCTTTCTTTCTCTCACATAAAGCTTTCTCTCCCAACTTTATTTGCATTTTAAACATTTCACCTAGACACACACACACAAGCACCCGTTTCTTTCGCTCAGTGACGTACGTGCAAAACAACAAAAATCGCATGTCGTCATAATACGAAACGTATCATTATCATCAGCGTCGTCGTCGTAAATCTGGCTAAAAATAAACAGAATCTCGCTCGCTCCTCCGCCACTCGACTAGCGCCGCTACTGTAAACTGAAAATTATAATCTGAACGTGCGAATACGTCCATATATATATATTTATATCAGTTAATTAGGCACCTTTTATTTTATTACGCACGTTATCTTAAAAATAATAATCAACTTTCGATTGATTAGGTGGCTTTTTGTTTGTTTGGTTTTGTTCGACGAGTTATTAATAATAATCGAACGATCAAGTTCAATATTGTTACGAAAATAAAATCTAATTTGGTTCGTTACACGCTCGATTTATTCGCTCATACGAGAGTTTTTTTTATATTATGTATATCCGTGGGCGAAGAAACAAGTGAACGATGCAAATTTTTGCTGTCAATAATCGGTGACATTTTGACACGTATTGAACAATGTTTAGGGGATAGAATTTAAAAATAAACGTTTGGCTATAGCCAAAAAAAGAGCGTGAAGCATGGAAGCGTGATTGGGGTTTAAACTTTTTTTTCTGTTTCGGTTTTTCTTGGACTTTATAATCACTGCAATACGACCCAAAACGAAAGGGATGTTGAATAAATTGGTGCGTCAAAAAAAGATACAGCGACACAAACTTTAAAAGAAGTTTTTGGATTGATCAAAGTGTCACCGCGTTTGGATGTCGCCAAAAATTTGTTTATATTTAAATCGCCCACGCATTTATGTGCAAACTTTGAAACAATTAGGGTAATCTTTTTTACGGGACCATTATTTCAGCAAATAGGCAATAATACCTTGAGTATGAATTATGACAAATAAAAAGACACTGCGGTAATCTATGCCAATCCCCATTTAGCCCCATTGTTAACAATCGCTTTTCAATCAAATAAAATCCAGATCTGTCCAGATAAATTGCATTGAAGAATGCAAACACATGATTTGCATGGGAAATCATTGAAATTATTATTGATATTCCAGAAGCGTCATTCGTAGATTCTGGGGAAGAGTTCGTGAGACTGGCGATGTCCGCAGAAGATGAGGATAAGATTCCAGACCGTCATCCGCACCATCAATATCAATGATATTTTGAAGCATGAAGAAATCGTTATTCGCTTCGTCAAAAACGCTTTTTTATGTGAACCTAATCGTAGGACTGACTGCTGAATCTCTTCGCCCAATTGCTTTTGCTTCGCGTTCCATCAATTCGAATGTCGGTCAAGTATTTCTCTCGGCATCGGCCGCTAAATAAGACGTTATTAACTATCAAACGCGTTATTCGAAAACGGGCGAGTTTCCAAAACTCGATAATATTCATAATAATAACGCATTTCGAACTTAATCTCGTTGCAAACGAAAAAAGTTGAGAACAAACGTCGAGTTTCGCTCTCTCTCTCTCTCTCGCGATCCTTATCGTGCGTCAATGCGTTTTAATCGAGTGCGTGACGACGGTTGTTCGCTTTCCTGCTAAATTCGGGATGGAACGTTTTACGTGTTTTTCGCATTCGTGGAAATCGATTAAATTACGAGGAAAACGATAATTGGTGATTTACGAAAACGAAAATCGCGTTTCCTTCGTCGCCCACACGCCGTGCGGCGATTGCAAATGGAAAACTCCTGAAGGCATCGTTTCGATCGTAATTGATGCCGATTCGGTTTTGTTGCTTGTTAGAGTAATTGGCACAATAACATTATCAGCTTTTCCTCTCTTGGCTACTAATTAATTATCTACACAAAGATTTATTTATATTGACTCTACCTGCAGTTTTCCTATTATTATTATTATTGTTAATCGTTTATTTGTCGTTATTATTATTATCATCGTCATTTTGGAGCATTTGTTAAAAAATAAAAGGATTAAACGCAAATATTTGCATGCACGAGAGAGAATCGAAAACGATGTGTGTCAGAGGGAGACAGAAAAACAATAATAACGGAACTTGAATTGCAAATTCCACGTGTGTGCGTGTATATGTACACACGGGTTCGCCATAATGAAAAAAAAATATATATAAAATAAATATTATAATTCATGTTTCGGCCATAAAAACGAGAACGTAATAATAAATCGATTCTAAAAATAGTTTATTAATTTTTTTTTATATGTACGTATACGTGCGTGTTGTGTGCAAGTGTTTCGCGAATTTTATGTTTTGGCAAACCGCGATATCCTAAATAACTCTTTTTTTTTGTAATTTTCACATTGTTTTTTTTTGCGTTTGCAATTCATTCTTTGCGGTGACATCGAATTAGGTTTCATACAAAATTCTTCGCCCAAGACTTTGGAGTCAATCAACGTATTGGCAATCTAATCAGGGGACTGCTGAATCTCTTCATCCAATTGATTTCATTGTTCCACGTTCGTCGTTCAATCGTTTCAACTTCTTGGACAATGATTCATTTATTGGCGTGCCACTTAATTACCACCTGGAAGAACTGATAAACAGTGTGGCATTTTATCACAAAAAACGTGATACTAATACATCAGTTATTTTGCAAATTACTTTAAAACTCGTCGCACATTTTTTGCATGGTCTTACATATCGTATGACGGTGTTGGTTACCGTCAAGTCTCAAGTTTTCTTTTGTTACACTCCACTCCAAAACCAAGCTAGAAGACAATAGGTAATAATAATAGTAAATGTATAACAATAAGAACAAAAACGCATTTTCCTTCCTCGTTTAAATTCGCTCTTCGCCTCCTCCTTCATCGTTATTATCACTATTCATTTACCCAAATCATTTAATTCGAATTCCATTCGTTTACTTATTCATATGTCCGGACACGGGACTTCAAACACCTGATGATATTATTAATTTCCCCGCTTTGATCTCGAACACAATGCGCCTCGTCGCTTCGCTTTGTCATGGGAAACCGACGAAAACGCACCTGTTCAATTACGGTTATTGCCAATTCGTGTGTCACGTTTTAGTTAGTCTTAATTGTAGTTATTTTGGCTGTGGATATGCAACTAAAACAAGCAATGTACAAGTTTCTTTTTTCTAAATCGCTCGTTTCCGTTAATATAAATTTCGTTTCTCCGCTTCTATTCAAATCGAGTTGCGACAGCGTTTTAAATGTAGATGTAGAGCTAGGGAAATACTCTCATAGTAAAACGTCAAATAATGCGTATTGCATGTGACAGACGTCAACTATACAATGTGACATTTACCATTAACCAGCTACGAGAGAATTCCCCCAATTTTAAGTTTGCGAATGTTTCTTTAAAAACGAGATAAACCGCGCAAATAAACCGAAATGATATAAACAACTCGTTCGTAATGCTGTTAAGGCAAACTTCGCGTTATAAAATCTGCTTGATGTCATTTGTTCTGTAAGATACACTATTTCTGTTTGAACATTATCAACAACTAGTTTATATATTATTCGTCTTCGTGTGTGTGTGTGCGCGCGCGTTTTCTTGTTATTTATTCCTTCGCATGGACTTTAAAACCAATTTTGAAAGATTGTGAAAGACGATGTTTATTAATAATCATTAGTTGGTGCGGTTTTGCCCCTCCGTCATCGTTCTCAACTATCTAACGACAACAACAACAATAACAAATCGGTCCCATTTCGCTCAACGTTCTCCGTTTTCTTTTACAACGGTTCCGCTTATAGCAACCGTCATCGTGCATCATCATCATCATTCATAATAATAACGGATCCGTGATGGTGGCAATAACAACAACAACATCAACAAAGCGAAATGAATAAATGCTTGGCAGTCCTTGAACGGATCAGCTGACGACACCTCAAAAACGCCAGCATCGAATCGCATTCCGATACTAAGGGAGAACGAGGAGGGATCATCGGAACGGCGTTTTCGAGGTGGGGTGCCCACTCACCAGGAGTTCTCAGGCGGTGGCTGCTTCGTCGTGCAGCCGGACGCGCGCTGCTTGAGGAACGCCTGCAACTTGTGCTTGACCTCCGTCGACGCGATCGCGCTCTCCTCGTGCTTCTCCTTCTTCCGCAGCGCCTCCAGCTGCTCCCGTTGCCGGTTCTCCTGCAACTGGCGCTGATGCTCCCAGAACTCTTTCAAGTGCTGGCGCAGCTGTTGCTCGTGCTGCTCGGCCAGGTGCTGCTGCTGCTGTTGGAAGTGCTGCAGCAGGATCTGGTGCTGCAACTGATGCTGCTTCTTCAACTGCGATATCTGCTGCTCGAGCAATCGCTCCGGTGCTTCACGTGGATCTGCCATTGTCGCACTTTTTCCTGCTCCACCTCCTCTTCTTCTTCTTCTCACGCGCGCCTCTCGCTTCACGTATTATGCATCGAGGAGATTTGCAAACGTTCGTCGTTTCAATGCGTCCGTCGAATCTGTTCGATTGGTACGTTTGCAAAAGAAAACGTTTCACGTCACTTTTCCTTTCGTTGAACTAAAAACAGAAAACGGCCCAAAAAAGGATACAAATTGTCACCAATTCATGCACCATCGACTATCATCACAACAATAACAGCCATCGAACGGCGAGACAACGACAATCGACTGAGCGAATTATCAATTATTATTATTTTCGTTCACTTTTTCAACGACGTTTAAAACACACACACACACACAAAATGGCAGAAACGTTATTAATTAATTCTTCAATTAAACGCGATGAGGTCATTTCGGTCGGTCGTTCTTTTATTCTCCTCTCGTTTCTCGGCTAGCTTCACGTATGTGTGCACGAAACTTTATTTTCTTATTGTGTCGTTGCTATCGCCACTGCACTACACCAGATTAACCACTATTTATTGTGATCGTTCGCGTTCTCTCACTCGCTCGAAATGAATACGAAAGTCTTCATTTTTTTTAATAAAAATACACAGACACACACACGCACGCAGTTCAGTTTCCTATCGGTACATCTTAACCACTGGCCGTATATCAGCTCGTTAAACGTGTGTGTGTGTGAAATTGCTACGTTGCCGTCCGTTTTATTGCATTACACACAACGTCTCCGTCCTCTACGTGTGTTTATTGTGTTTTATTGATAAGCGGCACGAGCGAGAGAGTACGCGAGCGAGATTCGTGCACGAAACCCGCACGTTGTCGATCGTAAACTGATTCGCACGCAAACGCGAACCCGAAAGTGCTTTTAATACGCTCTTTTTATTCTTCTTTCGTCCACTTGTAGATATACGCAGAGGCGCGCAGCAAAAAGAAACCGAACCCAACTTCTGCGAGTTCCTGTTTTATTGTCGTTTTGACGTCGACGGGCAGCAGCGCCGTCTGCTAGAACGCGTGCCAACGAACAAGTGTCAATCGAATTTGAATCAAACACTTTGCGCCTCGATTCATTGTCGTGTTCCATGCAAGTGTCGTTCCTTTCTAAGGATTAAATGGGTTCGACACGTGGCGCGATGCAACAGATTAGAATTTTACTGTTATCGTTACCATTAAGCGCGTCGTCGAGCTTGCTCGTCGTTCCTCCCTGGACGCGGCAACATTGCGTTCGGGAACACGAAAAACACCAAGGTTGAATGTAATTTATAAATAGAAAATCTTTATTATAAATAAATACACGTCTCTCTCTCTCTCTCGCGTCGCATTATTATTTCGCCTCTCACGCTGCGTTTCCAGCTCGATCGTTTCGTCCGTTATTATTACAAGTTAATAATCAATGCGACGATTTTCGTTCGTTACTTCATCGGCGTCGCCTAAAGATCGGCCTTTCTCTCGATGTCGGCTATCTGATTGATCACGTCCATTATATTTTTGACCTGGAACGAATAAATAGATTTCCCCGGTCTATTAATAAACGCATTACTAGGGTTCGTAATAATAATAATAATGGCACGAAAAAAGACCGAATAACTCGAGCGCAAGCCAGCGCCAGCAAATGGAATAAGACGTGGCGTTTCGTTTTTCGCCTCTTATTTTTAACGTGCGCTAAATTAAGAATTTTTAAAGGCTATTTTTGAAATCGATTTCCAACCGCACTATTATTAGAAACGCTACCGCAACTCATGCAACCAACATAGCACGATAATATTTCACAAATTAGTAGGATGCCTGCAGAAAAATCGAGCATCTCACTGAAAAACCTTTATCCATTCCTGATGAAATCTCTCAATGTTACTTTCAGCAACTTTTTGGTCTTCCTGATCGATGATCATCAATGTCTTCACGACAGCGATTGTACCACTCTTTGGGAAAGTGCGTACTTCCGCAGCGAGAAAACATCAAAGCGTTCATCGTCATGCAAAAGCAACTTCTTAGTCCGGACCTTGCCATCATTCGACTACCATCTATTCTCAACAATGGTCCTCTTCTTTCGTGTACGTAACTTCCGGCGGACGTTTTCTTCCGTCGTGCAAAACTGGCATTCGATGGATCAACAGCTGGATAACGGTCGCGCAATTCCGCTGGCAATCTTTTCAGTTGCTCGAAACAAAGTACAAATTTATTATCCAATCGTAGATAAAAAAACACACACATAACATCGGCTCTTTTGGCCAAATGGCGGCATCTGGAAACGCTTAGTAATTAGGATTGGACTTTACAAAACGGTCAATTTTCGAGACACTCTATCATTTACAATATTCAAGGCAAGCGAACTGACACTGCATCATTCGATTAGCCTGTCGAGCGAATCAATTCGAATCGTTCGCGATTGATTGATAAAAGCAAATTATATTCACCGAATATTCACCGCTGACGTTGTGCAAATAAAACTCCAGATCGTGGACGGTCAGACCGCATAACGGTATCCCATGTCGATGGACCTTCTTCAGCCAGATCCTGAGGAATCGCAAGAATTCCGCGAAACACGTCCTGTCCGTGGGACCGTTAACGAAATATTCGTCGATCAGCACCAACGTGACGCAGCTGCTCACCAAATATTCCCAGTTGTTGATCAAACAAATGAGACACTTGAAGACGATCGGTTTCGCTATCGCAAACGCGACGTCCTGTAGCTTATGAAATAGTTCCACCAGGTTAACTTCTTCCACCTTCAAGACGGGGACAATTGCGCGTCGTCGCAGCACGAGAGACAACAATCCCAACGATTCCGTCATCTTATCGTCGCTACCGCACAACGACGGCACCAAGTTGATCTTGAACGATTCCGTGACCGAAATCTTATGACGACCCTCAAAAGAGAAAACGCGTAATTAAATTATCGCACAAAAACAAAACTTGGGCCCCTTAAACAATACTTGTAATCGTATCAGTAGCTTCAACAGGCTGATGGCGCTCTTGCTCAACGCCTCTTCGTTGCAGCCGCACAAGTGAATCAAAAACGGAACGGAGCGCGACGAGTTGTCGCAAAAGTCCAGATAAAACTGCGGATCCGACTTGTAAATCGCCAGAATCCGGCCGACGAACCGTAGCAAATATTTCAACGAAGTGGCGTTTTCGACGCGATGCATTATATTCTTCAAGTGTTGCACCAGGGCGAAACACGTGCTCCCGTTCAACGGCGTCACCGGCTCGATTTGTAGGAGCAACGCCGCCAGTTCCGGATCCATCGACGAGTTCATCTTGATCGAATGCAATATGTAATTGGAAAGTTTGTAGGATTTTTGCAAGCGTAAAACGCTGATCGCCCTAGAAGAAACGCAAAAAACAACGATTATTGATGCAATTGCACGAGAGAACGCGTACCATTGCTTGTGGGCCATAGAATCGTTCGTCTCTATCACGTAATGGATCAACGCTTTGTAATCGAGAACTTCGTTGAATATGTGCACGTAATCGTTAGGATCGTTGTCGATGCACACTCGTAACGCGTGGAACTTCAATTGCGACGGCGCTTCCCTTAACAACCATTGGATTTGCAACGGATGCGACGTGATCGCTTGCTTGTAGACCGTCAACTCTTTCAAAATGAACAGTTTCGTACGATCGAATTGCGAGACGGTCGTCTCCGCTACGATGCTGTATAAGAAGGCAATCGATCTTAATATGATCAGCGGTATAAATTGTCGACTGTCGATTCGACGCCGAATGGCATCCAATATTATATCGCTACTCCATTGCAATCTAAAAAGAAATTGAAATTATTATTTGGTAAAGTAAAGATCAACTTCAGGGTAAACTATCGAGTTGATCGGAAAGTTTATAGGGTTTTTCTTTTACCACAATTGTGTTCCCTTTTTTGAAGAAAAAGACAATTCTATATGCCTTTATATAACTTTTGTCTTCCTTTATTGATCCCCATTTTTGTCCAATTGGGTCTGCCAAACTATTCATTGAAAAGACGAACTGAATGGTTACAAGCGAATCCAAAAAGGGCCACATTTTATCAACTAGAAGTCTGGCAACTTTTCGAGAGAGAGAGAGAGCGAAGGGCAAAATTTTGTTGATCAACCTCCAATAATTTTCATATCAATCATCCATTTTAGTGTATTTCCTGGCCATTTAATGGCTGGCCAAATTAATCGAATAACATAAACTAATTCCTACTGGCAACCGCACGGACGCAACTTATAAACGCACCTGTTATTGTTGCATTGGATATAAGCGACGAAGAAGAAAACGTCGCTTAACGTTACCGGCCAATCTTCCGCCGATTCGAGCATTACGTTCACGTCCGTCCGCAACTTTTCGAAGCCGCCGTACCAGTCCAAGGCGATTAGCAAACACTCGCACTTCAACGTAACGAACAGCACGTTCGCTAATTTACATTTGACGGCCGCCTTCTCCGGGAAAGCGTCGCGCGTCGTAACGCGCGATATCAGCAAACAAATTTCGTGTAGATCGGCGCGAAAGTGGGCCAGTAATTTGCGATTAAAGTCCGACAAATCCGTTTCCCTTTCCAGGCATATCGAAATCGAATCGACCACCAAGCATAACGCGTCCGCTTTGCTTTCCTACGACAAGAACGATCGGAATTAATACTTTGCGCGCGTCGAAACGTGCCTTCAATCGGTTACTTCGCAGTAAATCAACGACGGATATTCGATTTCGAACCATCCGAGGGCGGCTTCGAAGCGGCAAATGTGCTTGCATCGCCTGTAAAAGATTAATTTTACAACAATATACATAAAAGGGCTAAACAAAGACCTTAAAATGGTGTTTAGCAAAGTTAACAGTTCCATCTTGTCTTGCACCGGATCGACGTGGATGAACGCCGCTTCGACGCAATGCGTTATCGCTTCGCACGTCTCGATTGCGTTGCCGCACGCGACGAACGCGATCAGTATCCTCTTGCCGTACGATTTGATGGCGTTGTGCCGATTGCTGGCGAACAGATCGATTAAGATCTCGCATATCCGCTGCACGTTCAAACGTTGCGTTAAATCGTTCGTCGCTTGTAATCTACAAAAGAAGTTTTACTGTCGAGGGAAATCGTTCGCTTCATTCCCATGCGGTTTATATCTATTATACTTGGTGCAGATCAGATACAATAGCTTCATCGATTTGAATAAGATCCGGTTCGCGTTTAACGATTTCGCGTGGAAATTCACTTGTAACAGCAGGAAATCGACGGTGTACTCAATCGTCGGCCGTTGATACAGTTTCGATAAATGAGCGAACATGCCTATAATATCGATTATATCCCTGAAAAAGAACAGGAATAGTTTACTTTGAGCAAATAAGAACGATAACAACGTCTTACATGATCAGTTCCTCGTTGAAACCGGCACATTCTAATAATTTCGCAAACGGGAACGCGTCAATGAACTGTTGCAATTTCGCATTGTTTCCGCGCAATTTATACTTGCCGATGTAGTCCTTAACGTGTTTTATCACTCGCTGATCGCACATATTAATGAAATTCATTGTTATTTGAACTTTAAGCTTACTTAATTACGACTATAACAAAACAACCGTCTCGCTTTTGAAGTTTCGTCCGGCGTGAAGTTAACAATGCGTTTCGGTTAAACGAACAGCGACATCGTTCGTTGGTTGGCGAAAGTACTTTGGCGCGAGAATCAACCGATTTTGAAATAATTGCGAGAATAATAAATAATTTCTGCTAATATTAATGAGACGAACATCGCAGCGGAATAAAATTGCGCGCACAATTAAATGCCAAGTACATTCTTGCGTTGTTGCGAATTACATAATGCGAAACATGTGGAGAAGAAGAGCATCGGCACATTTTTTTCTTTGCGCTAGATAACTTTTTTTTATTCTCTTGAACAAATAAATTCGTTCGCGGAACGAAGTCTGCGTATTTAATAAGCGCAAATTCCCTTCGTCTTTTTTTCTAATTTATTTTTATTTCGATAAGGGACATTCGATGCCGAATTTATTTAACGACGAAACGCCCACCGATTCGCCAATGGTTCGGATTAGAGATAACGATAGATTAGCGAAAGAGGAAACGAACGAGTTGCCGCTTTTCCGCGAAGGGAAACGTTCCGTTAATAGATAAAAATGATAAGACTAGGTGGATGGTCGATGGATAAGTGAAGGTACGGCGTGGTAAAATCGGCGCACGCGTCATTTTCCGGTATAGATTTTCCGACGAACCGAACGTCGGGTCCGATGGGGCGACGTTTCTCTCGTTGCCACCGCCGTCGCCCTCGTTATTATTGCCTCTTCCAACGATAACCAAAAAAGAAACAAAAGAAGTACGAGTGATTAGGCATCGGCAACTTTTGTGCCGCCCAAAGTCATGCCGTTGCCATCGATCAGGTAATTTGCACGTCAGTTGAATTGCATGCGATCGTAGGACGTGAGAGATGCACGCGGAATTTGATGGTGGATCGTTACAATTTGGCGCAAATGGAAAAATTGGGCAGAGCTTTTAGCGAATCGAATCGATCAGTTTTCCATTGACCGTCTCCCGGTGCGAACGTCAATCGCGTAGACAGTTTGAGTGTTTCGCACTGTTTGTTTAAACAAATTTCCTATTATCGATAGTTCGAGTGAAGATTAATAAAGTAAATAATTGAAGCAGCTAAAAAAATTATATTTTAAACTAATTCAATATTTGCGAGGCACTCATCGCGCTGTCGCGTGGATTAGTTGCAATTATTAAAGGCTCAATTGATAAAGTCGTTAACTATATTCGATGATCCAAACGCTTTAAATGGAAAATGATGTGAAAATTATTGATCAGTGTCGATAATCGTCGGATCAAATGCAAGGAACACTTAATAGACGTCGACTTATCACGTTATTAGGTTGCCACGGTCAATGGGATTCCATTAATTGTATTCTATTGCAGTTGGTTGTGTGCAAATGATAATTGATCCCTTTGCGAAAAAAGAGCCTTCCGAATGCAAAATCGATTGTTAATATAGAGAACCGGTGCCTGAATTGGGAAAAGGTAAGGGCAATTGATATGATTATGCAATAATTTATAAGAAAACGCTTTGTATTTGAAGACATAGAGCGATTCGATTGTTCGTCAACTTCTTAATGGCCATTTTTCTTTCTCGATTATTTATTTTGCTTTCATTCATAAATAATGCATTGCCAATGTTTATTTTGCTTTGTACAATATTTTTCCTTGTCTTATTACAATCAATGTCATTAACACTTGACAATTGCCTTTTTGCTTCAATTTATTTATTTACTCTATTTTGCAAAGGTCTCTCTCGTATTAGCTACTATCGCCCATTAAAGAAGCGTATTGTTTATGCAAATTATTAATTTTGTATTTGTTAATAAACCCAGGCCGATAAAAAGGATAAGCAAACATTTGCCGCTTACCCAATCATATCAAGTGCATTCATTTATAACGGAGCCAATTGCTCGAAAGAACTTTGCAAATTACGTTTGTTGTTAACTAGTTTCAATTTGTTGATTTTTCTTCGAGTTTTGCAAACTTTGCGAACGTCCCACGTATAAAAAATGCAATTACTTGATGTAATTAATCCATAAAGTTGATAAACAAATGCATACTTTTGCCAGGAGCCAATTGTTTGCATAAATGTTAAATAGTTCCAATTTGTCGATCGCGATTCACGTTTTGCCAACTTTTCGACTGTCTGACGCACGAAACGTGCAATTTGTTGATATTGCAGCCGATCGAAGCAATCAGCAAATGCGGAGACAATTGAAGGACTGAAATTTGCGAATTTAACGCCGGTCAAAATGGCTTATTATTACCACCTTCCTGTTATCGCAATCGTGGCTTTTCCGTGTGCGGTAGCGGCAGAACGTTATTCTTTTATTTTGTTTTTTTTTTCGATTATTATAAATTACGAATTATATTTTTAATCTACTTCCTGCTTTGATTATTATTATTATTACTTCACATGTGTATACTTTTTTCGCAATACAAATACACATCATTAGCGCGACACGAAGAGGAGACACTCTGTTAAAGCGTAAACTTCTTTGGTGAACAGCAAACCGCAAATTCGAATAGAGCGTTCGTTAGCTTCAACTCGCTGCCGTTTTCGTTTGAAAAAAATAACAAACTTTTCGCCATTGCCCCAACTGGCTACCTAATAACAATGAATAAATGTAATGGGAGATCGCATTAGATTTGTCAGTCGCATCACGTTTGCAAACGTGATAATAATAAAGTGTTTAAAAATAAACTATTATTTATCCGGTGACGGTTTAATTAATCGCCGCGAACGCGTTCGTTTTCGAATCGCTTCCGCAACGGGAGCCGCGAATTAGTTGAAAACTGTTTTCGCTCGCGGCAAATCGTTGTGTTCGATCGTTTGGCCATTTTCGCGTCCGTTAAAAATCGCGATTCGATTGAAAATCCGTTTAAGAAAAAAAAAAAAAAAGAAAGAAAGAAAAAAGGCGAAAGTAATTAGTTGACTTCTTCCTCTTCCAGTTGTCGTTGCTGCCGCAAGACGTAATGATGGCGCACTAACAGAATGCCTCCGCGACTGTCGCTACGCAAAACGTTCGCGTGTGTACTGA
The DNA here is from genome assembly GCA_963695495.1 of Hololepta plana. Lineage (NCBI taxonomy): Eukaryota > Metazoa > Arthropoda > Insecta > Coleoptera > Histeridae > Hololepta > Hololepta plana. Next base: position 11,657,089 of record OY968836.1, read on the forward strand.
TAAGCGGAGGCATCTTCTTCTTGGTCGTCGTCCAGCAGAAATGGTCGTGGCTGACGTCGCCGTCGTCGTCGTTCGCGAATCTTCCACCTGGCCGTCGCGATATCGACGACGATTTCCCTAATGATAACGATAATCATCATCATCAGCAACACGTGATCACACAATTGATTCGCACAACCGAAAAGTCTGTGATATATACGACGGAGGCGACGGTGAGCGAGGAGGAGGAGGAGTTGGCGGACGCCGAAGACGCGTCGTCGCTGCCGAAGAACAAGAAGAATTGGTACTTGAACGGCGGCACCGTGTACCCGTCGAAATCGAACGACCCGCAGCGATTGTTCCCGACTTTGAACGGCGATGGCGGCGATCGCATCGCCGAGCAGCTCATGTACGTGCCGGAAGATTACGAAGGTACGATCGAAGACGGTTAAAGGGACAATCGATCGTTTGAACGTGTTAGCATAGGAATACTTTTTTGCGTCCAAAAAAACTGTATATATTAATATTTTTTTGCCCCTATCGCAGGTTACGATACGCCGGAGAAAGTGATACTGGCGTATAACGGCCTGGGGCAATGGGGCCAACGGTCCGGACCGGTCGCCTTCCACGGCTGCCCGGTGAACCGATGCACGTTGACGGACGACAAGGGCCGCGCTTCGCACGCCGACGCGCTCATCTACAAGGATCACTTCGTGCACCCGGGCGTGCCGCGGCCGAGCAAACAGATCTGGATCTTGTACTTCTTGGAGTGTCCCTATCACACGCAGAACGTCAAGTTCGCCGACGCGTTCAACTGGACGGCGACGTATCGCAGGGACAGCGACCTCGTCGCACCGTACGAACGATGGACGTATTACGACGATAATGTAAGGATTGCGAATTTAATCGTCGTCACTGTGGAGAAATTAAGGGAAAGCTGAATGTTTGCATGAGCCTTCATACAATGATGTCAAAATGTCAAAAGTCCTCATCGATCCGAGTTGAGCTAAAGATCTTATAGGGTGTCAAAGATGGCCAAGAGTGGTTTCTTCGCGAATATCTCGTTAAGGGTCACTTTTAGGGCAAACATGCACGTTATCGAAATTGTAGATTAGGAAATTCCCTACAAAAAAGTTATCGTCACTTGTATTCGTAGGAGCAACCGTTTCAGCGTCTCCTCCAAGGGATTGATACGTTATTATCTATGCACAGAAATAAAATTAATTTTGATTTGAAATGAGTTTATGGCTACACATAATACGCTAATAGTTCAACGTACGTTTCACGGCGTCTTTGTGTAAAGCGTCTAAATCCTAAGAAACGAGATTCTTTTTGGTCTGCAAACCACAAGATTGCTACGATTCTTTTCATACTTTCTGCGAAGAAAATTGGTAAACTATCGAACTTTTTCAACTTTGGAAAGAGATAGCAATCGGAAGAAGCCAACTCACGTACATATGAACAGGATAATCCAGCAATTAGAAGCATAAATCGCAAAGTTTAATCTTAGTCCACATTCAGTTGTAGAGTCATTTGTCTGTTTTGCAAAAAATTTGAAGCTGCTAATGTTGGTGTAAAACAAGCTGAAAACGATGTTCTCATTATTGAAGCAGCAATCGAAGATGCCGAAAAAAGAACAAACATTGTTGTAGACGAAGACGTGGATTTATTAGGGGTATCGAGGGGCGCGTGCCCCCGTTTATTTTATTAATTTATTTTCTTTTATGGGGACATTGTCAGCAGCAGCACGAACAAACGAACGTCAGATTCCATTTCCCAATATTTACCACGTAATAGCACAATTTCGCATTTATACACTCTCCGACGTGCAACCGCGAAAATTGTCGACGTTAGAAAACTATTATCGCAATAACCGTCTTCCTCTTGTTGTTTCCAGATCAGGCAAAAGCCGCAACCGCGCGACTACGCGGCGAACAAGACGAAGAAGGTGGCGTGGTTCGTGTCCAACTGCGGCGCGCGAAACGGCCGTTTGGCGTACGCGCGCGAACTCGCGAAACACATCCAGGTGGACATTTACGGCACGTGCGGCCCGCTGAAGTGTCCGCGCTCGGATCGCAAGTGTTTCGAGTCGCTCGACAAGGAGTACAAATTCTATTTGGCCTTCGAGAACTCGAACTGTCGCGACTACATCACGGAGAAGTTCTACGTCAACGGTTTGGGGCAGAACGTGCTGCCGATCGTGATGGGCGCGCGGCCGGAAGATTACGAACGGAGCGCGCCGGACGGTTCGTACATTCACGTCGACGAGTTCGCGAGTCCGGCCGAACTGGCCGCGTACTTGCACCGGTTGGACAAGAACGATCGCTTGTACAACACGTACTTCCGGTGGAAGGGCACCGGCGAGTTCATCAACACGTACTTCTGGTGCCGGTTGTGCGCGATGCTGCACGCGCCGGTGGCGCGATCGAAACATTACGACGACGTGAACGACTGGTGGCGCGGGCCGGGCGTCTGCACGCCGAGGTCCTGGCGGCACGCGGACACGTAGGAGATGGGGCCCCACGGTCCACCATTTTTATTTATTTTTTTGGATTGGAGGCGTTTCAACTGCAAAAAAGTAACAAGAACGTGTCAAGAAACAATAAGTTTTCTGCAAATTGAAATGTGTTCAGAGGGGATTGTTTTTAGAAAGCCTGAATGTTTCGGAAAAGAAGGATTGTTTTCCAGGAGACAGAAGTGTTTCAGGAAACAGTAGTTTCACAGAACAGAAACGTATCAAAAACAAGAATGAATGTTTCATAAAACAGGAATGCTTCACAAAACAAGAATTGTTTGTCAGAAGACAGTAATGTTTCAGGAAACAGTGGTTTCAAAGAACAGAAACGTATCAAAAACAAGCATAAATGTTTCATAAAAGAGGTATGCTTCAGAAAACAGTTTTTTTTTAAATCACGAATGTTCGAGAAAACAGAAACGTTTCTTTAACAAAAAGACACTCTTTTCGAGAAACAGAATTGCTTCAGAAAACAAGGATTGTTTTAAAAGGCATATAATAAAAAAAACGTATCAAGAAACAAAGACAAATGTTTCAGAAAGCAGGGAAAGCTTCAAAGGGAAAGTGGAACGTTTCAGGAAACGAGTACTTTTTCATAAAAGAGAAATTAACGAAAACCGTATCATGAGAAACGGTTCGAATTAGATGACCGATTCGCACGCACACAGACGCATATACACACACATTTCTATCTCTATAACTACGTATTTTTTTCTTATAATTTTTTTTTCTAGTAAAAATTAAGTTATAAAAGTGGAAGAATGAAGCTGCGAGAGAATCAAATGATGATGGTGGCATCATTAAACAAGTAATGTATAATGTACATTGTTGTTGTGTAATATATACATATTAAATAGTACGTATGTCTAGATAAGCCACAAACGGAAACGATTGACCTGTTTATTTACTTTTGTTTCACCAAAATGTTCCTACTTTTGTTAAGCATCCTGGAAGATATGCAAAGCAATCAAAAAGTTGGTAAACCGTTTGATAGCCAAATGATGTGATTCGTTAAATGTTCTCTCCTCACTGTGCTAGATTTCCTCTTGAACGAACCCTTTGTCGACAAAAGATTGGACTAAATTATCAACAACAAGGGAATCAGGCACTAATTGGCCAAAGTTCATTGCGAAACAAAGGTTCACCGCTGCAACAACGGTATAATGACGAACATTTTATTGAATGATATGGCATAATCAGTTACACGTTATACTTGTCGAGTATTAATTTCATCTTCATCAAGGTACACAAGCGTCCTACATAAAACCTAAAACAAACAAAAATGAACGCAATCGAAGAAACGAAACGCTGATATGACAAAACACGATGTGATATGATTGTTTGCATTTTCTTTTACGACTTCTTCTTAAATCCTCAACGATGATCAGCTGGCGGCGGCGGCTGCGACACGCGTCCCGGCGTGTCCTGATTCAATTGCGACGCCGTCACCGACCGCGTTTGTAGCGTCGCCGTCGGCGGCTCGTCAAGCAGTTGCCGTAGCCGTTGCAACTGCGCCTCCAACTGTCGATTGTGATCCTCCAGTATCTGCATGCGCGCCTCCAAACGGCCCTTGTGCTGGCGCAAGAGGCGCGCCTCGGCCACGACATCGTGCTGCGCCTGAATCGGCTGCTGCGGCACCGTGCCCCTCTGCAATTGCTCGTACTCCTGTCGCAACGCCGCGTTCTCCGATTCCAATTCCCTGATCATATCTTGCAATTCCTGCCGCTGTTCCTCGTCGATCACGAGCATCAGTTGCCCGGGGCTCGCGGGTGCACCCTCCAACGAATGGCACAGATCGGCTATTAGACGGTGCTCGTCCTCCGGCGACGCGGCCCTCAGTTCGACCTCCGCCAGTCGGCTGGCGTAAATCTCCAAGCGCGAATGCATGTCGTTGTGTTGCGGCGACGCGACCGGACTCTCCAACTCGTCGCCCTCGAGCACGGACCGCACCGGCAGATAGCCGACGCGCGGGTGCTTCACGAAGTACCGCTTGCTCTTGAACTTGTTCTTTAGCGCGCGCGTGAAATCGCGCACGTCCTCCGCCGACGTCGTGGCCGCGCAATACTCGTGCATCGGATGCGACAGCTTGTGGCCCTTCGTCAGACGGCCGGCAAAGAAGCACGTCTGACACATGTCGAAGTTGAAGCATTTCAGGCACCGATAGCGCAACCCGACGATCGGATACTGCTTGCACGAGTTGCATTTCGCCTGGTGCTTGGCCGTTTCGGCGGCGGCCAATCGATGCAGGACCGGCAACCAGACGAGCGACTGCGGCTCCTGTTTCAGCCACGCCAAGAAGTGCGTCACCTCCAGGTCGTCGCGCTCGCCCAAACAGCTGCGCACGCTCGGCTCGATGTTCGAGCCGCCGAACGCGGCCACCTCGCCTAATTGTCGCGGCACTTGCAGGATATCGTGCAGGAGTAAGCCCAATTTCCGTTGATCGGCACGCTGCTGCGGATCGGCGATCAGGCGGAACAGGTAACGGTATTTGTCTTCCAGATGGCCTTTCGCCAACAGTATCAATCCGACCTGCGAATAAATTGTGTCATGAATTCGCTTATATTCACTTTATAACGAACGATGTTTTTCGTAATTAATAAAATGCTTGTTAAACGTTTCATAATTAAAACGCTCAATTAAGTTTAACAGGCAATTTAAACTTGCACGATTCATAAACGCACTTATTGTTTGTTTAGTCGAATTGCTACTAACTTAATTACTTTAAATTGTTAGCATTTAGAATCGCATTTGCATAACTGTATAACTTGTTGAACTAACTTGAAATTTGTTTAAAGAAATTGCTAATAAATGAACCGTCATTAACTTTTAAACAATTAAGGACATTAAAAAACTGAATAAATTCAAATCCTCAATTATTATAACGATAAATTTAAAAGCAACTTTAACAACATCGTTCCCAAACGCTTTTTAAGCTCATTGTTTCCTTAGGGGAATTACTACTGAATTAATTACTAAGTTTTTGTTTAACGAAATCGCTATTAATCATCAAATAGTTAAGGATTTACTCGCAAAAATAACGGAATTAAATCCATTTTAAATGCTCAATTATTACAACAATCTGTGATTTTAATTGACCAATTTCTCTATTGGCCGAGCCTTTAAAATTGTTCGTTACTTCACCGAAATTCTTCAATCAATTCAATAACGTTTCGTCCGGAAGAAATGTCTCGGAATTATGTTCGTGTACCGAGATTTGCTTCGTATTCGCAAGTCTCTTTCAATTACCTTAAAACTGAGTACTCTCAATTGTCCGGTACGTTGGCTGTCGTAAACGTTGAGTAACCAATTCAAGGCTAAGTCCACCGATAACGGGACCTCGACCAGATTCGGATGTTGGGCCGCGGCGGTGGAATAAATCGCTCGCAACACCAGCACCATATCGGCAACGTCCAGCAATCGATCGTTTTGCCCCCGCAAACCGTGCAAATCGAACGATTCGCATGCCGTCGCCAGCGTGACCAAATCGAGGCACAACTTCTTCTGTATGGCGCGCAACTTTAAGGCGGTGCGATAGGCGGAGAAACGGACCTCGTTCAATTGCAAGAGCGCGACGGCCAATTCCAACATTTGCGGATGGTCCCAATGCGTCGTCTCCGTGCTGTGATTGATGTAGTACGGCACCTTGTTGGGCGTCGTCGCCCGCTCCCACGGCGGCTGAACGCTCGACGGTCCGGGCGATATCTCGCCCTGCGAGCTGCTCGTCAGCAGTTCCCTGCGTTCGCGTATCGCCGCCTGGAGGGCGCGACACCGCGCCGAACAATCCTCCAATTGCGTCGCCTGCGCGCTGGGCAGATGCGATCCTAACGCGGCCGCCTGGTTCCGCGCCTCCTCCAGCGATCGCTGCAGCTGCGGCAACTGTTGCTCCAACAGGCGAAGGTTTGATAATAATTCTCTAGCTTCGGCAGCGCTTCTCGGACTCGTCCACGATAACGTGGCACGTTCTAATCGAGCGACTGCCGCGACGGATTCCTCCATGTTCATTGTTAGTTGTTTCAGTTTCTGCAAAGCGAACTATATACGATAGTAATCGATTGGCGTCGCTCGAGTGCGTTGCACTTACGGCAGCATTTTGTTCGAATCGGTTCGCCAATTGATCGGACCGATCGATGAGGGCGTTCCATTTGTCCGACAATTTGACCAGTTCGCGTCGTAAATTGCGCGCCAACTCGCCGGACGGCTCGCCGGCGACGAATTGCCGCGCGCTTCGTAAACTGGTCTCGACCAGCGGCCGTTTATCTTCGAGCTGTTGCCGGAACGCGCGGTAATCGTCCTGTCTGGCGGCCAATCCCAGTTCCGTGTCCTTTCGGATCACCCATTCGGTCAGCTCGCGCAACGACAGCAACACGGAGTTCCAATAGTCCGCGTTATGCTCCAAGCGGTTACGCAAGTCCGACATTCTGTTCTTTAATGCCTAACAAACAAATTAAATCAGAATCACAGAACGATATGGTAGGTAGATTGCACCGAAAGTTGCTGCTGCTTTAAGAGCCAATCGTTACAGCAAGCACTCAATTCCCCTTGAGATCGGAATACTTTTGTAGGTGATTCAGTTGTCTTCTTCTCTCATAGTACGAACATCAGCTATCTCTTCATCCGTAACTGCAATAATTGGACTACCTTCGCGTAATTCATAACTGAGGGAAAACTCCATCAAACTCGAATTCTTTGTACCAACTGTAAACTGACCTAATACTAGGTGCTGCGTTCCCGAAAACAGAACGAAGTCTTTTAAAAATTCATTCAAACTAGAACACTACCAAGAAAATTACTACTTTCGTTTTGCTATGCATCTTCGTCTCATAGTTTCCAGCAATTTTCGGTGCTACCTACGCAACAAACAAAATCCTTTGTTTTAGCGAGTGAATTTGAATACCTGCCAACGTCTTTCCATTTCGTCGCCACGTAGCTGCAACATTAGCGCATCTTCGGGCGACAACGAGCCCAACAACGCCAAACTGGACGATCGTAATGCGGCATGCGTCGGCGCCTGTCGATCGATGTCCGCCTGCAGTTCCTTCAATTGTAACGCGCCGCGTCGCGTTTCCGCTTCGCCCTCGACGGATTCCAAAACGGACTCGACCTCGCTCAGCCACGCCAAGAACTTGTCCATCGAACGGTCCAAGTTTTGCAGCGAGCTCAGCGCCGCGTGCAACAGTTTACCACGATTGACGACGCACGAATCCAAGCGGGCGTAGTGCTGGTTGATGTATTCGGCAGCCTAAAAAAAATTTAAACGAGATGAGAAGAAGTGGAGGAGGAAAACAAAAACGAGAAGGAACGTTAACGAGTTGCAATAAAATTTGGTGAGAATTTTTATTTTAGTAACCGCTGACCTTGTCTCTCTTTGTGTATGTGCGTTTGTTTCGGTTTGGAAGTGAAAGTATTTGCGCTTATACATATACGAGGGCAACTCACAAATCTACCTAAATGTGGTGGAGGAGTCATAACAATAAGTTATTTGTCGACACTCTGCTATACTTTTGCAGAACTTCTTTCAATGGCGACGTTCCGCGATAAATTCGGCAATTTTACTCCAGGTTTTGCTAAATTAAGTTGAAATTACGATGCGAATTACTTGCGAAACAGCTCCACCACAAGAATTTGACGCTATCCCACAAAACGAGTTCGAAATGGCATTGGAATCACTTTTTGCACACTTTAACAAGTGTTCCGGCATAGGCTATCCTGGAATCCAGGGTGTCCAAATCATTGTGCAAATTCTTCCGAAACGTATGTTTCACTCGCAACTTCTTCAGCAACAATAGACGTCTTTAATCTTCGATCTGAAAGCGTTAATTTCTTCCAAACGGTCCGATAAGCTTCCACTTTTTAGAAATTTGCGACAGTTCGGACTTCACGATTGTTTGGAACATCTTCTATTGATTCCTACCGAATTTCTTTAAATTAGTTCCTCGCCACTTATCGATACGTTACCAACATTCTTTATCGCAGTTTGCTGCTCTAATTTAATTGTTTAGCCTGTAAATTTGCGGACGTCACGATTATCTGATAGCAAAAAAAAAGATGGTTTCATAATTAGACAGTCGCCTTTCTAAGTTGCCCTCGTAAGCATCAAAAGTATCGACTCCGCTCTCTCTCTCTCTCTCTCGCTATACTCACCTTCTTAAAACGGCTGGTGTCTTCGTGTTGATGGGCAGTGATCAGTCTTTGTACGATCTGCTGGAAGGCATCGATTTGTGCTTTGAACTGGTGGAACTCGGCGTGAAAGTTCTTCTGCTCCCGCAATTGCATCTCTAACACGTCGGCCGTGTGACCCACTGGCCCCATACCGCCGATCCGCGACTCCATCCGTTGCAGCCATGTCTCCAATTCGTGGCGTTTCTGCTCGAAACTCTCCTCCTTCTTTTGCATCCTTTCCTTCTTCCGTTTCCGTTCAACGACGGCACATTAACTAAACGGGCCGATTGGATGGTTTTCGAGTGCGTTCAACGACGGCCATTCATCCAACTCACGCATCTATCCGGTTAATAACGATTTAACTCGTTTAAGTGCAGTTTCCATTTCCTTTTTCGTTCTTGTAATTAATAAATCTTCTTCTTTGCTATAACGCCACTTTATGTAACAACGTCATGGCACACAACAGATCAATGTTTATAATAACGCCTTAGGTCGATGACCGCGCACCTGAGAGTTCCTTCCTTCCTGGTGATAAACTTCTTTTGGCTGCTGCTGCCCTCGACCCGGAATTAAATTTGACGCTTCCCACTCACTGTACATACTCACGAATACGAAAACGTTCGTAATGGGACGAAACTGTAACGGACTCGGTTTAATAATAACGTTGTTAACGAAAGAATAACGTCATCCCTAATAATTACCAACAATTTGGTTTAATTGACCCCATAACCTAACAGCTCGGCCCAACTGACAGTTGCGTACTTCGGGAGCGTTTGGGGAAGATGCGGAAATGACCGAATGCAACGGAAGAGATTGACAACAGGAAACTGTTTGAATAGGTTCTTCTTCCGAGAAAAATAATGATAGCTTTTGTTAAGATTAATTGCTTATTCGAATGTAGGACAGAAATGGTAATTTCGGGGAAAAATGCGATTTTGTTGATTTCCAAATGTATTGCGAATTATGTAAACGTAACCTTTAAAATGTGCTGAGTGGTTTCGTCTTCGAAGCGGAAAATGCTAAAAGGCGATCGATGATGAATCGAAAGCTGTTAAGACCCGGTCTAATAATTAGAGATTTCTATAGAAGCAAGAGTAAATCGACGTCGGAATATTGCTTGGATAACGTGAGGTTAGTTTCGCTTAATTAGAAACCGACTCCAAATTTTTTTGTTGGCATACATTTCCTTAAGTATTATCAAATTCGTGTCAACCTTAATCGATTGACTGTGATGTAAATTCAACGGAATGGTTTTGAAATTTTGACAAACAGATTCAAGCCTTAAACAGTTTAAAATTGTAAGAAGTAGATCAAAGTAGATGAAATCAATTTGACAACTTTGTATTGTTTTAGGCGTTACGACAACGAGAACTTTATTTGCACGCTATTGTTGAACAACGATGCGAGATCGACGGCGTTCGCCGTGCGCGGTTTCAACGTCGAGATCGCGAGGATCGGCGAGCAAGTGTCGCAAGAGACGACCGGCCGGATGCGCTTGCAATTTTGGGACGAGGCGATCGAGAAGTGTTTCGCCAACGACGCGAAACTGGTACCGAAACATCCTGTTGCCATAGAACTTTACAAAGTAACACCATCAACTTCCTCTGCCCCGAACGTTAATTTGAACACGTTCGAATAAATTCCAGGCTATCCAACAGCAAAAACTGTCGAAACGACACTTGCGCATGCTGCTAAAGTGCCGACGCGACAATTTTAAACTGACCGGATTCACCGACTTGGAATCGACCGAAACCTATTGCGAGCAATCGGTTTCGACGATTTATTACGCCATTCTGGAAGCGACCGGCGTGAAGAACGTGAACGCCGATCACGCCGCGTCGCATTTAGGCAAGGCACAAGGTTTGGTCCAACTGTTAAGGTAGATCAAGAGAATTAATCGCAAAACAAACACCGAAAACAGTCTTTGTTTTATGCAGGAGCGTCCCACTTGCGAAACAGCTCAACTTCATGCCGTATCCGCAGGAGTTGCTCAGCAAGAACAACTTGAGCCACGAGGAGGTGTTCCGAGGCACCGTCAGCGACCGATTGAACGAGTGCACGTACGAGATGGCGTCGCGGGCTTACAGTCATCTGAAGAAAGCTCGTAGTTTAATGGATAACGTACCCGTAAGCGGCAGACCGGCGCTCTTACCAGCGGCCCCCGTCGATCACTACCTGTTGAAGCTGCAAAAGGTCAATTACGATCCGTTGCACGCGGCACTGCGGAACAAGTCGAGGACGTGGATGTTGAAGGCGTGGTACAACAGCATCAGAAATCGATATTAAACTTTAGGTGTTTTATATTAATGTCTTCAATAGTTAAATTTATATAATGATCACCCTTCATCTTGACGGTTATCATTTTATTAATTCAGAGAACGGATGGGTGAATTAAAATTGAATATTATTTTATAATACAAGCATATTATCTACACGAATGAAAATAGAAACTGAAACAAATTCTGTGTCACGAAACTAATATCTTTTCGAATAACCGTACGTGATCGACTACAAATGATCGTTTTCTTTTTAGAAATCCCACGTTGCGTTGAAATTGCACAAATTAGAAGTAAGAGAAGAGGCTGCAACAGACCCTACAATAGAAACGGTTAAACGCGGTGGCATTCAAACAAAAGGGCACCGTTTTCGCGTTGTTTTGACTTATTTTTTGCGTGCATTGATGCAGAAACGAGAAAGAAACCGAGTAAAAGAAACTTGTACCTGTAAGGAAAACCTAAATGTAAATAATTAAATTAAAGAAAATTGACGAAATTGCCAGTAATATAAGGCAATCGCATCGCGCGTTACTTTCGTCGTTTGCACTTCACTTCTGCACATCAAATCAATCGATACAAATGAAAAGAGAAACGATAACGGGCAATTATCGAACGACATTCACGGGATCTGTTCGATTGCAAACGGAAAACGGGTTTCTTTTAAACGATGCCGATACTGCTGCTGCTGCTGGTACTTATGTTGATAATTGTAAGGCGAATACCCAAACTGTCAATCGTATCTTCGCCTGTTAGCGGGATTAATGTTGTTGGCAGCATTAGGTCCGCCACGCGGAAAATCGGCTCTTGTACGCGAAGTCTCTTCCAATCTTCTCTTGTGCTCAGCCATACGTTGTAACCTTTGCTGTTGTTTAGTCGCAATCTAAAAATGACAATAAATTAGACCAATGCGAACTTAAAAAAGAACAAAATAGGCAACTTAGGGGATTCATGTAATTACGGCAGGGAATCATTACAAGGAATTTGGCAAACCATATGAACCAATCTACGACAATTACAAACGTTTATAACGAACATCAAGAACCAATTGTAAGCACGTAAAAAGTGAATTTCCGCAAATTATTCACTTTACCTCTTCAGGTGTCAATGGTTGCCAGTAAATGCTGGGCATGGCTTTCGTCTTTTGGAAAAGATCGTCCATCAGCTTCTGCGGCACCACGTCCTCCACTTTCTTCTGTTTCCGATTGAGGAAATCTACGGAAAAAAGAATTGACGAATGAATTGGTCGATCGATTATTAAAACAAGGTGAATTTAGTTAATTTCCTAATATTTCCTTCCAGGGCAACAACCGCTGGGGGAACGTTTTTCGATCGCGAATGATCGATCTTTTTAAAGTCGACTAAATTGTCGAATAGGTCTGAACAAATTGTCATTTTACCACCGCTTGGTGACGGCGAATGCCTCGAATGTCTACGTTTCTCCGTCCGATGATGACGATCCCTGCTCATCGATCGGGCCCTCTCCGCGTTATAGGTGCCCTCTTTGCCCACGTCCCACTCGCGAACGTGCGACTCCTTCTTCTTGTCGTCTTTCGCTTCGACTACATTCTCGACCGCGGGTTGCTAAAAATAATAACGGTTCGAGTTTAGTCAGCTAAAAGTTGGTATAGTGCACGATGAAGCCGTACCAAATTTTCCTTTTCGGCGGGCAAAGTCTCCGGCGGCTTGGCGGGAGGATTTCTGGCGGTTTCCAAGTCTTCCAACGACGCGAAATCGATCATCAACTTTTTCCCGTTGCCGATCGGCCAATTGACGCCGTGCAGGGCGTTCCTCGTTGCTTCGGCTTCTCTGCAAAGAATTAACAAATTGTTAGTGTGATAAAAGTTTATTTTTCGCTAAAGAAAAAGCTCTTACTCTTGCGTCTCGTACTGGACGTAACACTTTGATTTGATGCGGTCGGTCCAGAACCCGTCGTCGACGATCTTCCCCGTCCTCTCCAACAGCTCCTTCAATTGTTTCAGAGTGAACGGCCGCACCAAGTTCGTGATGAACAGCACGCTCGAGACCGGATGCTTGGCCGGACTTGGCGGCGGTTTCAATTTGCTCGCCGAATCGTCGACGATCGAGATCTTCCTGTTCATCGCGATGATGTTCGTCGTCTCGTCCGCGTCGTTGTCGCTCTTGTGCGAATTGTACGACGACTGTCGATCGAAACCGACGCTCTGGTCGTTATCCGACGCTTCCGACATCTTTCGCTCTGACCTCTGGTCGACGGAGACTCGCCGATTTCTCGACTCGACCAAGTCCAATTTCAAGTCTTTCTCGTCCAACAAATCCACGTCGCTGTAAATGGTTTTGATTAGATCGTAGTCGATCGCGTTTAAGTTTGACATGTCCCAATGATCGAAATCGTTCGACCATTTGATTTTGACGGACCTCTCGCGCGCTTTCGGTTCTCTTTCTTCGAAATTCCTCTTCAATTTGATCGGTTGCAACCTCTTCTTCGCGGCTTTCGGCGTCTTTCGCGTCTCTTCTTCGTCCAATGCGGTTGCAACCGACGATTCGGGGATTTGTTCGCTTTCCAGCTGCGCTTCCTGCGACTTGTCGACGATCGGAACATGTTCTATGGCTGCGTGAACTTCTACAGGTTCAGGCGTTTCTGTGATCGCCACCGGTTCTTCGCTTATCGAAATTTTCTCGTCCATCGATGTGTCTCGCCGGGAACGTTTCAGAATTAGCCGGTGGCTCCTCTTCGATTTTGTGTTATCCTCTTGGATCTTCGTCGACGATGTTTCTGCACTATTGTCGATTTCGCTCGGTTCTTCTTGGTTCGATGTCACTGCAGGCGAACTCGGACGTTCTTTTTCTTCCGCAACTATCGCTTTCGGCGATTGTTCGTTTACGTTTTTCTCATCGTCTTTTTCATCATCTTTGACAGGCGGATCTTCTACTGGTTGCACTACAGATTCCTGCACTGTCGTCGGTTCGTCTTCAACTTTTTCGCTCGTCATCTCTTCAGTGGTATCCATGGGTTCTGCATTTTGCTGAGTTGATTCGGTTTCAGTTTCATTGCTCGCCTCGCAAGGCGCTGTAGTCGATGTGGCTTCTTCACTTGTTTCTTGAGCGACGTTAATTTCAGCTACACTGTTTTCGACTTCTGGCGTTTCAGTGCTATCAACAGCTGGATCACTTTCTGGTAGAGCTTCATTAACTTCTGTAAATGTTTGAGATTCAATTTAATTTTCCTTATTCGGATTAACGATATAGAATACGTACCAGCTTTATCAGGTTTAACTATGACTTCCTTCTTATCGATCGAACATACGTTATCAGTTTCGATTTTAACTTCATTGATAATTTCAGGCTTGCATTCGCTCTTTACGAATCCTTTACATTCCTCCTTGTGAATGGCCGCCAAAATGTTCGGAGTTTCCGTTTTAAACTCTTCTTTCAATTGAGTTTTGACATTCACTTCATTATCATTGTTAGGTTCTTCGCTTTTGAGGTCTAACTTAACATTGACCACTGCCTTAATTTCAATGTCGTTCTGGGAACTTTCATTCTTAATCTCCGTCTTAATCACTTGATCTGACTCAGTTTGGTCTCGTCGAATTTCCTGTTGGTTACTTTGTTCTTCTTCAGCATTAAGTGACTTGTTTACGTCTTCTGCCAATTTTTGTTCATTAGTGTCATTAGACTCAACATCTGGGATACTCTCATTATCAACTGGTTTATCAGTATCAGAGGGTGACTGAGGTGTCACCTGTACATTTGCAGAAATTTCACATTGCTTTTGCATCTCAACTTCACTTAATTGCGTTGTGCTTTCAATTTTTGTTTTATGTTTACCTTTAGACTTACCTTTACCTCTTTTATCTTCTCTCTCTTCGGGAACTTCCTCCGTTACTTTCAAGGGCGACCCATGTTGTCTTGTGCGTCTAACTGTCGGTTCGTCCGTTGCACTGTCATCTTCATTCTGACTAGAAGACTTATTTCTTCGTCTCTTGCTCGTTCTTTCTGGCGTCGACGGTGACGTTCTGCACACGGATATTTTCAACTTTTGTATTTCGCCAGCATGCGACTCTGTCTTTGTCACTTTCCATGTCACTTCTTCGCTCGATTGATTTGCTACTTCCGTTGCTGCACCCGCCGCCGCCGCCGCTGCCGGTGGTAGCGGTTCACTCGTCGTGATTTCGACGTTTTGTTTAGCTTCGTCGTCTGACGCTTCGCTACCAGAAACCGATTCGGACACTTTACGGCCCCGTCGAGATCGACGCGTCTGACGTACGGGCGTCTCTGGCGTTTTCGTCTTCTCTGCGGACGTTTTACTCGCGTTACGTGCACTTTTACGACGCATTATTGCACCTAGAACAGAAAATGTTTAAGCGGTGCGAATCGTCAACGCCATCACGGGGAGAAACGACCGGCTTGAACAACCGGACGCCATGATAGTTTGTACACTAACAACACAGTTGCGACTCTAAAATGCGATTTTGTTCAAACGTACCTTCACGTCGCACATGTGAACTCGAACGTGAAACAATTTATTCGCTTTGCACTTGAAACGAATCTAATGATATCTGCGTCTTTTTAATTGCATTTAATTGAGAACTTCGAAAAAAAATTTGATAGAACATAGACAAGCAAACGAGCATAGAACGGCTTGTACATTAATGGCGGTCTCGGTCGGTAAGTTGGAACGCTGTGCAGATTACAAACTTCGCTGTAACAGGCACCAATTTTGAATTGAGATTTTTATTATTTCGGAATAAAATGCTTCGATCTATGTGTGATAATTTCAAAAAGGCGCATCTAAATTTAGTGACTATTAATATAAAGTCGTTCTTTCGAAACAAAATTAAGCAAAATAATCGCGCATTATTTTTAAATTTATCTTCACCAAAACCAGTTAACGAATTAGTCAAAGACATTTATTACTATTATTAATATTTTTATTATTCATGGGCAAGTTGCGAACGTATAAATTGCAATGACTTTATAACGCTAAAAATAGTGTCTTATGCAGTACGCGACTTGTAGTTCGTAAAGGAGGAAAAGAAGAACAAAACTTTCATTAAAAGTTTATGGCTCCAACCGATTCGCATGCCAAAACGAACTATTTACTGGTTATTGTTCACTTTAAGTATATGTATATTGTCGATGTAAAATTAAGGTTGGCCTTAATTTAACGCACACAATCGCAATCGATTCGTATTAATTAATTGATTGCAAATAACTTGTTCATACGGAACGAAAGGATGTGCGAAGGTCACAAATTCTTAATAGTCTACAGCTAAACGAAAAAAAGAAATATGCTAATTGTTTTATATAAAAGGATAATTTTTCTTTGATTCATAGAAATTTTGTAGGATAAATTGCTAACTTTTTAGCTTGAATCAACTGTTTCGGAAACTAATTATTCGACATTTCCTTAAAGAAAATAACAACAGAGAGTAATAGAAAACAAAACCATAAAGGATTATAAAATCTTGCAGAATTCGAGCAATATCAATCTGATTGAAAGCAAACACTTCTAAAAATTTCAAAATAATCTAAGCATTTTATTTTATGTCTGTGATTAGTTTCTATTTTTTAATGTTCTTAATCGTAAAATAAAATTGAACTTATTTAAAAAAAAAAATCATTGATAATGTTTGTGAAGCTGACAAATATTCAGTATGAAATCAAAATATCAACCACTTGATGAATTTGTCCCGAAAGTTTAAAGACTTTTAAATAGAAACTTGGGTTTTCTAATTTTAGTCAAAAACATTTATAGTGATTTGCGGGTGTGTCAGACGACTTTTGAATTTGACTTTTTGAGTATTAATAATTATGACATCGAAAGCTCCTTTTGAATTGCATCTACAACAACAAAACGTTTTCGTTTGCATTACTAAATGAAGTTTGGCGATTGAAATAATGGTATCCTAGTAATTTAGGTGAACAAGGTGAATGATTTAGTGTCGAAATCTGATTTTTTTGCCAAATAGTCACGAGGCAATCTTGGTAAGCGCCAAGTCGAATTCGATTTCTTTTTTAAGCCCAAAATATCGGTTAAAATGCTACGAATTGAATGTTTCGACATTTCCAACTCGATCTCGCCACATCTAAGCTCTAGAAACGATTTTATCAATCTTAAGACTCGTAAGAGATATGAGATCATCGCCATAAACATATTTCACCATTTGAATGTTTTTCCTGTTTAAAACAATTTATTATTGACTCTATAAACAACTTGTTACATTTTGCGTTATAACTTTTTTGCAATAATCAAAACCTAAGGAAATTTTACGACAACATCAACAATAAACATACCTTCGTGTAAACATGCTGCATCAACTTATGGTGCTAATAGTTTAAGTGTTATTAAGACTGTTGTTCGGGAACTTTTGAAGTAGAGAGCGTTTGAACTGCTTCATAGTAAAAGTGTTGGGATTAAAGGCTAACGAGTGCACAGGGAGAGCCCAAATGGAATCATCAAAAATATCCTCAGAAAAAGAAGCAGATGTATAAATAGTTAAGGCTTTTCCAACGAAGAGGAACACTCATTCTTGAATGCTAATTTTAAATCCGTGCATTGTCAAACGCTCTCGTTTGACGATAACAAAAATAAGTTATACTATACATTTTGGCATGTTTTTTATTGTACGCTTCCACGTTTGCAACAATGTATCTCATTAGAATAGATTCGTTATTAAATGGAAAACTATTCTTGTGTCTTATATTCATTTTATATGAGATCGTCATTAATATTTATTATTGTAAACCAATACGCAGCTTTTATGCTTTAAAGCTTCAATGTCTAAAACGAAACGTTAGTGCTCGCATTCTTTTTTCTTTTGCAAAATGCAAGAAAGTTACAACGCTTCGAACGCAATGTCACCGTAAATAATATAACGATGATGGACAATTGGAGAGAAAAGGAGAGGCAATGAAAAGAAAAGCGAAATAAAAAGTAGGAAGACAAGAGCCAGAAACGAATGTGTGTGTGTGTGTGTTGAATTGTACGTAAAACAAACTATTAATAATCATCAGCAATCGCAATAATAATAATATTACTCACACTCTTCTTCCCCGGCAAACACATTCGTACAAAACACACACACATACATGTGTAAAAATGTGCGAGGACTCGTATCCGAGTCCGTATGTGCATTCAAAAAGAAGTTATAAATATAAAATTCTATAAATACTGACGGCATTACTTATTTATTATTTTGCTGGCCGGAGCCAAAAAGAAAAAAACGTTCGAAGCGGTAACAGCAGCAGCAGGAGCATCGAATTATTAACGTTGATGATGATGATCGTTAGACTCGTGTGCCGCGTTCGCTGACGGTAATTCTGTGCGTTGAACGAGTTACGGAATAATGTGGGATAGTGCCGTAAATTAATCTAACATTAATTACGTTAGAAGGACTCCGGCCGGACCCACGCGATTAATCGAACCGAATTCCGACTTTGACGCTTCATCGTCATGGATTAAATTGTTACCGGAGCGAAGATTAGCGCAAGACGTCGTCGATGGTGATATGGTGATAGTGATTGTTCCCTGTTAAGGGGTGTTTAGTATTTTGTACTAAAAAAAAATAGAACAGAAATTAGTCGATTGAATAAGAATAGAAAAATAAAAGGAAAAACCTTGTCGGCCCAAATTAGGAGTATCGCGTTGTATATTCGAGCGTTGGTTTTATTTTTCTTTCTTCTCTTTCTCTCTCTCTCTCTCTCTCTCTCGTCCTCCTTTTCTTTCGCTCTGCGAGTGAGTGAGTGCGTGCGTGTGTTTGAATGCATTATTTTTGTCATCGTCAATTCCTCGCGAAAATCTGTCGTTCTCGTGCGCGTTTTTTCCTTTCCCATTATTTCGCGCTATCGGTCTGGTGTTGATCTAATCGAATAGCGGAAGAAGAACAAAGGAAGGAGAAGAAGAAGAAGAAAAGAGACCGTGAGTTTTCGAGTGGTAAATAGAATCGGACAAATGTCGCAGGGTTTGAAGAGGAGCCAAAAGACCGACTTCGCCGCGACCACGCAACAATCATCGACTGTGACGCGCGAACGCAGCTTCGTCAAGGCGTCGAGCAAAGACAAACAGCGGAAGAGTCAAAACATGGGCAAGCCGACGATGGAGATTTACAGGCCGCCGAACGTGCGAACCGATCTGCCGTTGCAACAGCAAATGATGCTGATGAACAACAATAATATCAACAACAGCAACAACAAGTTGAACGTGCACGCGAAAGAGTTCACCATGTTGAACAATAGCAATGGCGGCAACAGCAACGAGCTGCAACTGTCGAAGTCGACGACGCATCTGGCAGCGATGCTGAGCGCCGGCTACGAACCGATCGGTTTGCAGCATTCGAAGTCGAGCGGTAACGTCTTGCGACACATCAATCATCATCCGTTGATACCGCTCGTGCCGGCCGCGATGCCCATCCCGCTGCTGCACTCGAACTCGTCGTCGCTGTTGACGCATTTGCCGCGCGTCAATTTCCAAATACCGAACGACATGACCGCGCAACAGTTGTTCGGCCATCAAGCGTTCACCGGCAATTGGAACAGCAACAATTTACATCATCAACAGCAACAACAGCAGCAGCAGCAGCAGTTGCTGCTGCACCATCACCACCATCACAACGGCGGCAACAATTTGAAGCGTTCGAAGAGCCTCGGCGCGGCGGACTCACAAACGCTGGCGGCGAAACTGAAGACGTTCACGAAGGAGGAGACGAACCTCGGCGACTTCGCGCCGGACGACGCGGCCAACCTGAAACAGGCGCAAGAGGATCCGAACCAGTTGCAGTCGCGCACGCTGATGGAACTCGTCAAGATCATAATGGAGCGCGTCGTCGAGGGCATCCGTTACTCCGAGTCCGGCGCGAAGCTGTGCATGTCGATCGTCGAGAAGGAGAAGAACCAGACGTTCCTGGAGTCGTTGCTGAACACGTGCCAGCAGTGGTACCAAGAGCGCGACAAGATATTGCGCGGCATCAAGGCCGGCGACGGGACGCGGTTCACCGCGTTCATGTGGTTCCTGACGGAGATGTGCGGCCAACTGAAGAGGCACCAGTTGAAGAGCCAGTTCGAGAACCTGCAGCCGGACCTGGTGCTGCTGTCCGTGTTGGCGAAATGCTGTCAGGCGTGCGTCAGTCTGCCGATCAAGTGTCTCGCCGAGACGGAATGTCTGTTCTTCGTGCTGACGTCGATCGGACGCGATCTGGAGAGCGAGTTGCCGGCGCAATTGGAACAGCTGTTGGCGAGCGTGCGGGACGGTTTCTTGGCCAGTGCCGGGGCGCCGGCCGTTCGACGCACGTTATTGCAATTGATCGAGTTGCACGCTTCTAATTGGCAATTGCCCGGTTCGTCGGTATTATACTATTACCCTAGAATCAAATGATGCGATTAATGAATTTGAGCGCAAGAGGTAACTGACGGGAGAAGATGGCGAGGAGAAAGTGTGGACCAAGTTAAGCAAGCACAAGACGAGATGAAGAAGTGAAGGAATATTAACAATCTGCAAATTTCGATGTAAATTAATTTACTATTTAAACAAGTTAAAATAAAAATAAGTTTTATATAATCGAAGCAAATAAATGTGTTGTTTGTATTATTTTGGGATATTATCATTATTCAAAACAGAAAGAAAAGCTCAGTAACGAGACAACCGCGTGAAAAA
This sequence comes from Hololepta plana, assembly GCA_963695495.1. Taxonomy (NCBI): domain Eukaryota; kingdom Metazoa; phylum Arthropoda; class Insecta; order Coleoptera; family Histeridae; genus Hololepta; species Hololepta plana. Next base: position 11,677,649 of record OY968836.1, read on the forward strand.
TAAACATTTCCAATGAATTATTTTTGAAGTGTTATAAACCTAGGAACGGAAACCGACATTCTCTATCTAGTTGCGCCTGTTTGGCTCCCATTCCAAATTCCTGGTACACTTCAATTAGCTTAAATCGCATATTAACCAAAATAAATCTATTCCTTTAGTATACGTAAACACGTGTAAATCGTATAGATCGCATAAGTTACCCAATTTCGACTTGTGCAAATCTACCCACGAATAATTGCCTAACATTTTACAAATTGTGTAGTTTACGTTGAAATGCCACAGATTTTGGCATTTACATATTTAAATGTAAAATTTCATTTTGCATATTTGCATGCGACTAGAGATTTCTTCGAGTATTTTTTGTTGTAGCATTCCCAAATATAAATGCTAATTAATACTTATCATCGAGCGTAACCATAATGTTGGAAGCACTTTTCTATTCCATTTTCTAGGTCATTACAATCATAATAATTGTATCTATTATATTACACACTAAATTAATTGGATTGTCGTTTGCTTTACATATATATTATCTTTGGCTTTACATTTTGAAAATGTTTGACAATTTCAAACTGTCAGTACTTCCTTCATCTTCATCCTGTTGTTGTTGCTGCTGCGCTCTATTTGTGAATAGCCCAAACAACATTTAAATTGTCAAATGTAATTGGTTATGTGTATTGTTATGTTATTAAAAATTTTACATTAGTTTAAAATTTTAGAAAAACGACGTAGTTTTTCGTGTATAATTCATATAATAATAAGCTTCAAAGTTTATAATCAACGGACTGGTTATAAAATAAGTTTCGAAAGGAACATTATAAAATTTCACGCTTTCAGTTCACATATCAAATTGAAGTTTTGTAAATCTAACTATACAAATGATTTAATATATTCTCCAGGATATAAATAATGCCCAAAGTTGTATCCAGAAGTATAGCGTGTACAGACACCAAAGACCAGGAAGAATATGGGGATGAGAAACCTTTACACATTTATTATTGTCTATGTGGCCAAATGACACTAATCCTAGGTGAATCAAGAATTCGAATCAATTATTGAAATTACTTAAAGTTGTTCTTTTAGATTGTGCCATAGAGAAATTGCCTTTGCGAAAACGTGATGGTGCACGAGTGTTGGATGGCACGAATCATGCACACAAATTGATTTACGATACAGATGAGCCAGTTTACATTAAGAGGCCCGATGTTAATGGTAGCGGTGGCGGTATAGAAAAACAGTTCCGTTTAAAGTGCAGGAAATGCGCCCTACCTCTGTATTACAAACATGATCCACTTGGACATGTCAACTTCATACTGAACGGTTCACTGATCAAATCGACAAACGAGGGACCAATAACAGACATTTACAATCAAGTCAGTGTGGAGAAACCGAAGAAGGTAATGGTAACAAAGCATACAAAGAATATGGGCAAATTCAGTTCTGTAACGGTATCGACCATCGATGAGGAGGAGGACGAGATTGAAGCGGTATAAACAATGAATAGCAATTAAATATAATTCAGCGTTAATGCGTTTTATTTTTGTTGTAGCGCGAAGTTGCAGACAGTTATGCAAATAACGCTAGAATAATCGAGAAGCAATTGGAGCGTAAGGGTATGAACAAACGGAAGCTGGAGAGCAATAAACAGGAACAAGAGTTGAAGAAAGTGCGAGGGACGCTTATTGATAAATAAGAAGTTATTCAATTGAGGATGGATGATGAATTATAAGGTCGCAGATTAGTCCTCATCTTGCAGCAAGGGTTAATCTTTTACTTCACAATAGCCCTGAAACGAAACTAATTTGTCAAAGTTGATTCTGAATCACACGAAATTGGATTCATTAAACTGGTTCCGAAATTTCTAAAATTTATCGATTTCGATCAATCAAATTGTTCTGAACCGACGCATAATATTTAGGTTTATTAAATTCTTGATTGTACTCGCAACAAAGAGTTATTTATTAAAATTGAAGATATTATTTTAGATTAAAGTTTGTGGTGACAAACTTTAGAAATGATAGAAATAAATTTGTTAATGCTGCGAACATTAGGGCCCGATGCCTTAGATTACTTAGAATACCTAAAGTACATTAGAGAAAATTTAAATTTAAAAGTACCACATCAATGGTTTCCTAAGAATAAAGAAAATCATGCATTAAACCAAAATTAATTGTTAGCATCAACTATTTTAATACAAAACCTAATTAAGCACCCGTTGAACGCGAATTGCGAAGAAATTTTCGAAGCAATTTTGGGCAAAAAACTAAACATAACATACACTAAAACTAGAATAATATATTAGGGCTAATTAGTGACAGTCACTCATCCATTCAATTCTCGACATTCTGCGTACATTAATCGATTGAAATCGTCTCAAGATGGTTTAATTCCAATGAAAATAGTCTTTATTTCATTCGCGTGAGGTGAAACTCTATTTCGAGTTAAACCAATCATAGATTCAACATTTAGCAAATAATTTATAGTTCACATTTGTCAAATTTCCGATACGGTTACAGCTCTTTTTGCCTTATTATTTTAAATCATAATTATTTATGTATAATTCCTTAATTTAATTTGTAATTAATTAAAAAATGTGAAAGAAACGAAACATGTCTTTCGACTAGAATTCAATTGCTGGACGATAATAGCGGCGTCGTCTCGATCGGTTGTCTGCCACCTGTATTCGTCAAGCGTCGGCTGCTTGAAGTCGTCGTTAAAACGCGATTATTATTATGATGACGATCGTGCAAATACATTGTACTTAAACTCATATCGTACGCTGCCATCGTGTTCAATGGTCCCTCACATCTATAAGCGTCACTCCTTATCGAACTACTATCCGCTAGATTTGCGCGCAACATGTAATCGCCGCCGCTGACGAATTGCTGCTGCTGATGATAGCTGAGGCTGTTGTACGGTTGCTGCAGCTGCTGTTGCATGTTCGTCGCGCACGAATTCGTCGAGAACAGCAAACTCTCGCGCTCGACCGTCTCGACGAACTCCTTCTGCTTGTCGATCGTCGGCCGCCAATTCGGGTTCGTGTGCGCGAAATGCACGAGCGACAATTCGACCTTTCCGTCCTCCGCTTGCGTGTATTGATCAGGTACCTCGAGCGCGAACGGTCGCGTTTGTCCGTGATCGTCGACGGCGCCATGCTGATGCGTCGAAGACGACGGCGATCGTGGTTTGTCGTGACGGACGTTGTTACCGGCGGCCGGCGCCAATTGCCAATCGGGATTGCCGTGTTTGCGTAGATCCATTTGCGCGAAACTGCACACGTCGCCGACCCCGACGACGGACACGGTGAAGTTACGATAAAAGTCGACGATGTCCAGCGAGCGCGGATAGACGTGTCGATATAGGACGTACGGCGTGATCAGCGGCGAGAACAGTTCCTCGAGCAGACCGACGACGCGCAGTTGGAACAACTGTTGGAACTCCTTGCGAACGGCGCTGGTGTGCGCCTGTTCGATCCAACCGTTCGGCAAATAGTGCGTGTGGATTAGCACGTTGGATAGTAACGTTTTCGGACACCAGAGGATCGTCTCGTCCGGGATGAGGGCTCGACTGATCGCCACGCAGCCGCCCAATATCGTGATCAGCGTGAGGACGTGCTCGACGGCCAGCACGTCCTCGTCGTAGACGGTCAACAGGATGAGGACGGCGAGGACGGCGCCGACCATGAAGCCGACGCTCTTCGCGATCACCGTCGCGATCGGCGACGTGAACGAGTTCAAGTAGTTGGTGGCCGGCTTGTGGGCGCGCGACAATCGCGCCTGCAGTTCGTGTTCCAGTTCGTTGAAGTGGCGCAGATAGAGACGGCCGTACAAGGACCAATTCCGTACGCCTAAGCTGCCCGGTTCGCGTTTTATCAATTCGGCGTAGTTGAAGAACGCGTACAAGATCTGCCAGAGGAATATCAGCGGTGCCAGTAGCAAATTGGCGAGTGCCAGCCATAAGATGATGTTGCCCATTTGTTTCGCCAGTTCCATGCGATTGTTCAGTTTGCGGTACTCGTCCCGCAAGTGCCACGGGTTCTGGAATGGCGATCGCGGCCCGCGAAACAATAAGAACTTGACGTTGTACATCAGACCGCGCGTCCAATAGATGAACTCGCCGAAGAACGGCACCTTTATGCGCGGCGGTAGCAAACGTTTGTTCGTCATTGCTACCAAATAGTTGTTCTGTCGCAGGATGCGATGATAAATGTCCAATTCCGTCAGTTCTTTCTTGTGTATGCACATCTGCTGCTCTAATTGCACCGTTCGTATGCGCGTTTGAATCTCGTGCCATGTTAGATTGTCCAAATCTGTGTCGTTGATGTTTAATGCCAAATTGTAAAATTGTTTAATCTCCCAGAAGTAAATCAGATGGTAAGCGCCACGCACCAGACGCAATAACCATATGATTAAAGCGGTTACTAATGAAAACCATGTCAAGAATCCAAAGTTGCTCTTGCACTCATCTACGGAATAAATGACGTCGTTTAACGTCACTTTGTTTGTCGTCGTAGAGCTGTTCCTTGCGACTTTCACGTCATTAAATAATACAGGATAATTAACGCAGTTCAAGAGAAACGTGGTGAATGAAACTACGAAGAGGAACTGTATCAATTCGAAAACTTCCTGAAGCAGCATGCACAAGAAACCGTGTCGTTGATGGTAACGGTACATGCGGGAGAAAAACGAGTCTAAATCGTCGATATGATTCCATCGAGCCCTCGACGGTTCGGCTACGTGAATCAGTACGCCACTTTCCTCTTGATCCTGATTAGTTTCCTGTTGTTGTAGATGGTGCAAGGTCGAATAATTTTGCATCTTTGTTGTTCTAATCTATTTTACGTCTGCAAAAATGAGTAAAGATCAATTGCGTTGGAGTAGCATCAATGGAAAAGTAGAGCAAGGCAAAAAAATGCAAACAAAGAAACAATAATAACAAAGATGTGAAACTTACCACGAATAAAACCTAACTTGCATTTACAATCTTATCCTTTTTGGCTTACTTAATTTCTTGTTTAAGGCATAATTAATTGGTTATTCCTTTTGTACTTTGCTTTTTCAGCTTATTTTTCGGATATTATTTATAGACATTTACTAAAATAAACGTAAAAATTTTGACATTTAATCTGAACTTCATAACACACTGAAGTTAGCTGCTAGTCTTATAGAATGACGTTTAAAAGTACATACACAGAAGACGCAACCAGGAATACATACTTTGGGGCAGGATCTTTCCTTCGTTTCAGACTGAATCCTTTCAACTAATGAATCAAATTATTCATAAATGAAATCTTACGGCCCTTTTTTTAAGTTTCGCCTTCATAATTGAGAAATTTAAAAAAATTTGTTGAAAAAGGGTAGAGTTCGCTTAAATGGAATTTATTTAAAAAAGAAGCTTCTGACAAGGGAACAAGCGATTTTTTTAATGAATTTTGGTACAAGTACTTTTTTAAATCGTTAACGACCAAGGGAGAAATGTTGCCCCAAATGAATTAAAAATTTGACCCCGTCAACTGCTGCCATCTCTGCAAATTAAAATGAAAATTGTGGTTTATTTCAAATAAAAATCAATTTAATTCACATACGTATATTATTTTTCCTCTACCTTTCCCTACCAATTCGACGCTTTTCATCGATTTTCTTTGCAATTTTCGATGTTTCTCACTTATTCGAATCGATCCTGATTTAATTCCGCTTGATTTAGAAAAAGTCGATTTTTGCCGTTTTTTGCCAAAAAAGCAAGGCTAACCCCTTTGGATTTTTGTGATTTTTCGCATTTTCCTTCTTCTCCCCCAATTGGCTAATTGGGAGAGTTGAAGTAAAAAAGTTGAGAGAGTACAAAGGGGTTAGCCTTGTGAGAAATAGGTTTCGATTGTCCCAGCAAACAATGAGTTTCAACTGATTCGGAGAAAAAAGATTTGACGTGCTTCAGTGCGAAATTGTTTGAGAATCCAACACAAAGTTCGAAAATGCTTAATAGCAATCAAATCAGTAGAGAATCTCGACGAATAGAAGGAAAGCTTAATAATAAAATCAACAGAATTTGATCACGAAAATTGTAAATTTAATTGATATAGACAAGAAAGTAAAACAGAAAACTAAAGATGTATAATATAATTTATTGTTGCAATAAAATTAAGGCCTTTACATTACACTCATATAAGATAACCGGACTAAAAATAGTGGGATAGATTTTAATTTGGTCGCTACTAATGAACATCCAATTATACAAAATTAATTTTGAACAAAGAGAGAGATTTTAACGTAATATGAATTGTATGACGAATGAAAATTGGAATATAAAAGAATTATTAGTCAAACATTCTACAAATTATATAATATACACATAAATTATGAAGAAAAAGGTAATACCCATTAAAATATCATACTTCTGCGTGTTTCCGTTTAAAAGGTATTATTATGTACTATATTACATTATAACTATAAACATGAAAAGAAAGAAGAAATCATTTGTTAGTTTCAATCAACATGGTTAAACAAATACATATTTGCATTATTTTCTATAAGATGATAAACCATGTTAAGTGTCCAGGATGTGTCAATCTCTTCCTATTTTCTCCATAAGCATGCCAGCTGTGCTCCAAATTACAAAGTAGCAACAATCCTTTTTTGGTAACAATATCCACGATTTTCCATTGCCATCAATTTCAGCAAAATTTACGATCTTTCGTTTGATTGCCTCTTCAGGATGTGTATTCTCAATCGAAAATGGACATTTTATTTCAACTATTCCATTATGGCTTACACGTCCATCTGGACTGGCGCCGAGGAAATTGCACTCCTCGTCTACATACGGACCACAGTTTTTCACGGTGCAATTGAGCACGGACTCCAGGTCCGCAATGGCCTGTTTTTCTTGTTCTAATCCGTAGCGTGTAGAGCGATTTCCTTTAAAGTTCGAGTACAGGAAATCCTGCACTGCTCGTGAAACTATGGAAATGTAATGTTCCGCCATTATGCCGTCATACATACCACATTCGGACAACGACGGGACATCAATTACAGTGTTTATTACTACATAGGCCACCCAAATTGTTTGGTGGTCTGGGTGGACCTGTCTACTCTCCATCCATTCTTGCTGACTGCATCCTGTTGTGGACCAATTGCCGCAGTTGCTCTCCACTTCTTTGGGGTCTGGTTTGCTAGCGATCTTATTAGCCTTAGGTGGGTCCTGGATCGGTTTCGCCTCCTGTAGTTTTGGGAAGTTGGCCCATGTCCAGGCGTCCAGGAGTTCCTCGAGCGTCCCATCTCGCTGCTGGTGTAGTTCGGACCTTGTCCTCTGCATGAGCGAATGCGGAACTTATATGGGCGGTTCCGGGATTGTCTTCTTCCGGAATGTGTGCTGGCTTAACTCGCTCAAGAGAAACTGGGGTTTATCACTCGGGTAATTGTATTTATATTGTTCCCCCGTCCCACTCCAATACCTTATGTCGGGTCCAGTGCGAGGGCCTATACATTATAAATTTGTTTATAGTTAAGGGGGCGCGTCTCATAAAAAATGGGAGTTCTGCAAACAGACTAATGCTAGTTCGATTGCTAAGCGTCTCCAGTTGCCCCAAGCGGTCATTTCGAGGAAAAGTCTATGTTAGGTGTTTCTGAAACTACGAAGGTTTAAGCCACCATGAATTTCTACACGATTGGACTTTCCATCGCCCTCAAACGTTACTGCAAACAACCGAGAAGGATGCACGCGCAATTGACCGCGTTGCCCAGCTTTGACTTATCGAGAACCAATTTTGTACGAAGGAAGAAACCGCTCGTTGGAAGTTACAAAGGGCGCAATTGATAAAAAAACATATGGCAACTATGAGCTGAACGAGGAATAAGTTCGGCCGTGTTGAGTTCTTTGGTTTTTTCCTTCGTTTGAAGCTATATGAGAGAAAGTGACATTTTCTTTTGATGCAGCATATTACATTTCAAAGAAAACAAAAAAGATTGATTACTGAAATTAAAATTAGGTATAAGTTTTTGCCTCTTTATTGACGACATCGAGAGTAATAATTAATCGCTCGCCTTTAATGTTATAGGTGTATATTCAATTAATAAATATATATATTATATAAAAAACACAGGTATTTACAAAAAACATAAATTAGTACAGTAATGAGAGAAGAGCGCAATAATCCTAATAATACACTGTAAATAATTGTATCATTCATCCGAGTCATTTACAATATTATTAATCGTTTTTAGCAAGTTAATTAGGAAAATTAAGCAGTTTCATTTTTTTTTTTAATTCGAAAGAATAACATTATGGCAATTAAATTAAATAATACACCGATTATAAGTTTATCTTAATACAAGTATGTGTGGATTATAAACGATTGGGAATAAGATTTAAAAAAATAAAAGTAAGAGGCGTGTCAGAAAGTTGCTTTTATGTGATTTACAAAGAAAAAAAATTTGAAGTATTTTATAGTGATTTGATGCTGTTAAATAGACAACATTTAATTTAAGTAGCACGAGCACCAAAGAATTTTGAGGAAATCCCTCGTAATGTAACATATGCGTACAATCTTGAACAAAATTTGCATTAAATATTAATATGCAGTAGTAAAATTAATTAAAAAAGAAAACGTATCTAAGAACAGCCAAAATCTTTTTCTTTTTAATATTATTCTTAATATATTTATTCCTACAATTTTATAAATATATCCCTTTTCATTCGTTTTCTTTTTTTTTTTGGAATGACGCTAATTGTAAGAAATTTTCATTTAATTTAATTTATTGTTTCAATTATGGACTGTTTCCTTTTAAACAATATTATTCTTTATAATTTTTTTACAATTTAGGTTACACAGGAAAACTATTGATCTCTTTCGAAAATGATATTATAGGCTTTTACTTGAAAATATTTTTTTATATATACAAATATGGTATTAAAAAAAAAGCTAGTAAAGAGCGCAAAAGATGCTGGGGATTGTATAAATTAAATGAAATTTCAAATTCGAATCGATAAACGCAATAATAATCGTTTAAAAATGATAAATAAAGTAATCATCAATTCATTGGCATACTTGTTATTCAATTAATTAATATCAATACAATTAATAATGCACGATGTCTTAATAAAAACGTTCATCATAGAAAATATATTTTTGCTTTATAATAATAAGCGATCAATTGTTATTTATTATTATTATTATAATCGTTTCGTTTAAATTGGCTAATTAATGTCCTACGTGTTAATTTAATCGATAATACTCCTTCTTCTTCTTCTGCCAAACACAAAAAAAGCCAATTTAATCGAAATTTACAATTTCATTTTTAAACATCTTAATTTTATTCTCGTGAATTCAATTAATATTACTGTTTTATTCTCAGTTTCTTTTCTCGTTTTTTTTCCTCATTTTCATATTATAAAAAGCAATTAACAAAACAATTAATATATAATATTTATATATATTATATCAATATTAAATGACTACATAACAATGAAAATTAATAACTAGATGACCAGTGCCATATCTTTTTTATTTGGTAGATTGACCTTCTTACCTTGCCACAATGAATTATGAATCGTGAACGCGTCGATCGTTACCGTTAAGTGTTTAGTATGAACTTGTGAGAAACATTTGCCACCTGAGTTATATCTACAAGAAAAACAAAACAGAAAAACACACGACATCAGTTTCCAAGTTGAACAGAAATTCGTAGCAATTCGTCCGAACACTCACTTGAAGAATTTATCGAACATGCGATCGTGAACCTGCTTCGGTCCGGTGCCGTACAACTTCATCACCTCGTCGCCGTCCGGGCAGTACGAGTACAAGGCGCGGAATTGGCAGCCGGCGTCGCGGAACAGGATCAGGAAATGCTTGCTCTCCGATCGGGCGATCTCCTCCAGGACGCGCGACTTCGCCTCCCGATTGACGACGCCCGGGAACACGCAGTACTCGACGGCGTTCAGCATGATGCCGCGATTCGATTTCGTCGCCGGCTGTTTGTACAATCGTGGACCTTGATCGCAGAGGAGAAATATTAGACGTAGTTTTAAGCGAACGCGAAAAAACTTTAAGCTAATAAGAACGCCGCCCCAAGATTCTATTACCCGACCCAAAATAAGTCCCCAGAATTCTTTCTTCATAATTATAACACTAAATTGAAATTACTAAAGTTTTGACAAACATCGATCGTTGAAAGTTTCTTTTTAGGTTGATCGGAACGTTCATGGAATTTTTCTTTGGTCATAATTGTTTCCCGTTTATTTAATAAGTGGCAGAGTAAAACAGAATTAAAGCAATTTGCTTTCGCCGCAAGAATTTCATTAGTTCCACTCGCATGCATTAGATTTTATGACATAAAATTGGCCCAAAAAGGCATTCGAATCACAAGAAGAAGCGGCGTTGTTTGTCGACTCAACCTAAACAACTACGATCTTCACAGTACGTTTCTAAACGATCGTGCACCTCAGAGTTTCTGAAGGTGCGCTCACTTGGGCCAGGTACCTTCTTATAGAATCTCCTTAACCTAAACCCAAGAGCAGCAATCGTGCCCAACGGCTCCCGTACCTGTATAATCCATCATACTGCTCGGCGTCGAACTGATGTCGCTCGAGCCGTCGTCGAACATGCGTCGCTTCGGCATCAGACCGGGAAGACTGCCGGGACCGGACGGCGACGGCAGATGTCGCATCGTGCCCATGCCGGGCGAGGGGGCGCGTCGCGGCGGCGTCGCGCGACCCAGACCCGAATCCGTGTCGCCGTAGCGATAGGCCATGCTGTCCTGATCGGTGCTCGAACCTAAACAAAATCGTTTGGGCTAAGTTTGAAAGTTTAACGGACAGCGGAGTTGACACGAATCGTCGTTGTGTTTATTGTCTACGTGAATCGGTTTATTTGACGGGTGTTTATCCATAATGTAGCGAACGTTGCAGAATAACTGTCTCCAAACTGACCGTTAGCGATGATGGAAGGCGTCAAATTTAGTTGATTGTAATCGGGTTTTCTTCGCCATTTTTTGCCACTTCTTTTAAACATCTCGACAACTGTTCGCGAGAAACTGTCGAAAAAGCTCTACGAAGATGTGAAACAAAATTTTACCATCAAATACTTAATTTTAAATTGAACAGTGAAAATAACACTTTTACGTTGAATAATTTAAATTTCGTATTATTTGCAAAATAAACTATGCCACGAAAGAAAATTGATAATTCGACGCCCTCTATCTTCCCTGAAATTGAATAACAGTCATTCTGAAACATCCTGCATAAGTCGGTTATGTGATGTAATGTAAAAGGAAGCTGACTTAGAGTATTCTCGTATTGCGAAAATAAATAAAAGTCCTGAAATTAAAAACAAAATGTTAAACTGAAAATAGAAGTAGCGATGGTGCATTTTCTGTAATATTCGCAATAAAATTAGTCATCAAAAAGTCCTTATAACGTTCAAATCGATATGTATACACAAATACACCATATGTTTGTAACATCTAAGACGTGTTAGGGAGAACAAGCCAAAGGTACCATCACCAAAATTAAAAAGAAAAAATCAATCAAATAAATGTGATGCGTTAGCAAAATATTACTAAGAACCAAATACCAAAAGGTAAAAACCTGCTAAGAACCAAAGAACGCCCTACGACATTAACGAACAATAAAGGAAAACTACGTTTCGCCATAGATGATAAAAATAATACGTCTTTTTTCATTTACCAAAAAAAAAGAACACAAGACACCGGATGATCGAGTAGACTGATTAATTAATAATAATGAGAGACAATAGTAAATGCCCATGCTCCAAAATTAATTTCCACCGCACTACGAACGCATATATGTACATGGAGGACAAAGACAACATAGTCGAAGAACTTTGAGCTTCTTCTTTCATTTTTCTTGCCACTTTGCTTTCGATTGCTGTTGCTGTTGTTGATGATGAGAGCTTACCGTAGAGATTCATCATTGAGTTGGACTTGCGCCCTTTAAAGTTTTGATAAGTCGATAATTTAGGTCTACCGCGAACCTGGGCAGGTGACGGGTCTGCAAAACACATGGAGAGAAGATACAAACAAACAAATCTACGGAATCCATTTCACTTAAAAAATTGTTCCCCAAAACGAGTAACGTCCAAGTGAGTCATTGATTACAATTCTAGCGATAAAATAATAAGTTGAAGATTTAACAAAATAAAATAAAGTAAATCAGTCGCGTTCATCCTGATTTAAAGCCATCATCAGCATTTTTTAATTTAATTTGTTTCGATTTTGTCATTTGCCAATCGGTAAACTTGAAAACAAAAAATCGTCATTTCTGTCTTCTTTTTTGCGTTCTTCTATTCAAACTTTTGCCACTTCCGTTTCCGCCAAAACAGTAAAACAGAAAATGCAAGTCTTTAAATGAAATGGACGCTGACATTAAGTAGCGTGCCATAAATCGCAGGAACAACTCAAAATAATAACAAAAATAAAATAAATAAATAAATAATAATAATCACTACGATAGTAAAATAGTAAGAAGCACGGTGTGGGTCGTACTCTCAGAACGAAATAAAAAATAAATAATTATTAAACAAACTACGTTAATGTAAATTAATGTCGCTTGTAAATATAGTTTTTCGAGTGCGTTCGACTTGAAAAATTGGTTTCATTATAATTCTATCGACTTTTAGCGTTCTCTCTTTCGTTTGTTCTTTTTCTGTTTTCCTCTAAATTCTAAATACAAACCTCGAGACGTTTTGTACGAGCTTCGACGGCCCAACGTTTGATTGGCACTGTTACATGGCGACATTCCTCGACTATCGTCCGGAGAATCTGCAAATTAAACGGCTCGATTAAGTCGATCGGTTGTTCGAAAACGAAGAAAATCGCTCGTCGAATGAAAGCGGAGGGTGCGGGAAAGAAATCAAAAGTCGAAGCCGATAAAAGTGAAATAAAAACGCACCTTTATAAAGCATACTGGTGCTGCCTAATCCTCGATCGGCCAAACTGTCTTGCGAACCTCTGTAATAATCGCGTCTCATCGTGGACGACGCATAAGGTGCGTTGACTAGCAGCGAAACGATAAAATAAAAATAAAAAGAAAACGAAAATGAAATTTTGCAAATTATAATAAACAAAAATTAAAAACAAGAACGGGAGCGATTCGTTCATTCATTCAAAACCTCTTCGAATGAAACATCTAATAATAAATAGCATTCGCGGTTAAGGCCGTAATAAATCCTACCGGTTAGATTGGTATTCGAGCCTCTCTTTCCTTTACTACTCGGCAACATTCCCTCCGCCATCTCCACCGAACCACTGTCGATGTGGATCGTTTTCGGCCGCGGTCTTGGCGTCGAACCCTTCGAACGCATCTTCGGCGTCGGTTTCATCGTATTCAACATCGACGTATCGACGTGTTTGCCCTAAAAAAAAGGGAGACAATTTAGAAGACAAATTTTATTCGAATTTATTTGAAAATCGATATAATTTGCAGCAAATTTAGATCCAAACTTCGGAGTTAAATCTTTGAATCCCTCAACTGCACGACAATGAATCAAACTTTAATCTGAAATGTTATTGATGCACAAGTCAGTTCTGAGGAAGTCTTTAACTACACTTTTACAAATCAATAATATTTACTTGAAGATACTTGGGAATCTAACATTGATAATGCGTTAACATAGAACAATTGTGTGTTAAAATCATACAGCAGGAGACTGTTCGATGATTTTCGCAATGTTTTCGATCGACAGAAGAAAACAACTTTTCAATGCAAGATGTTAAGAAGATTGAAAGAAATCCTTGCTACAATCGACAACATTCGCTGATGCGAACGGTGATAGAATCTTAACTGTCCGGATCAGCGAAGTTGTGTAGCATTTAATTTAAAGATCAACATTTTTCTTTGGAAATTAACGCTCTTTGTCTCTCTTTCTCGCATTCTTTCTGCTTTTTCGTCCTTCCTTTCCATCCACGCGCAAACACACGCAATTACTTCTCTTTCCGCCTCCTCGACGGCCTTCTTCATCTTGTACTGTTCCAATATGGCGGCCCTACGTTGCGCCTGTTCCTCCTTCTTCCGCAGCTTCTCCTCCTCCTTGGCCTTCTCGCGCTCCCGCCACGCTTGCGCCTCCTGCTCCTTCTTCTGCTTGATCTCCTCCTGCTGTTGCCGCCGTTGCAGCGACAACAGCATGATGCGTTCCTTTTTGCGTTCGCGCTCGTCGATCAGATCCTTGAAGAGAAGAGCGAACGTTAGCGCACAGCACTCGGAGCGTTATTGCCCGAAGAACTCTTACGGGATCCGGATTGCTCAGATCGTTCCCGATGATGATGGCCGACGCGGCCGCGACTTTATCCCTCTCTTGACTAGTTTCCTCGCGTCGCTGCCGACTGTCCAATCGCTCCTCGGCCGCTTTCCGCTTCTCGACGACGATCGGCTCCCGCTTCATCCGCTCCAGTTCCAATTCGCGCGCCAACTCGCGCAGTTTCTCCTCCTTCTCCTGCAACATCGAACGAATGACATCGCGTCGTCGGCGACGAGCACTTTCGTCACCTTGATCGCCATCTCGTGGCTCTGGTCGTAGCCGTAATCGGCGTCGCCGGGCGTCTCCTTCTTCGGCGAACCGCGTTTCACCCGCAACGGCGGCTTCGGGCGCTTCGGCTGCTCGTCGTCGAAGCTGATGTAGAATCCTTTCCGATTCGTCGGATCGTTGTCCAAGCTGCTGATTTCCGTCAGCGGCGTCGCTTCTTTCTCGCCTTGCTGCTGATGATGATGAACCGGCGATTGTTGGAACGCCGTCCGAATTAACGGTCTCGTCGGCGACGGTATCCGATAGGTTCGGCTGCCGGACGTTATGTTCAATCTGCTGATGGCTGCGAACGTGCGGGCGTTAAAAGTTGCGACACCGACGACGACTGCATCGCGTTCACTTACCGTCGTTGATCTCTTCGTCGACGTTGCCGATGAACGAAATCGTTTGCGGTTCCATGTCCATCGCGGACGGAGCGGGTAGCGGCGCGTGCGTCATCGTGTTACCGCCGCCCTTGCTGCGGTTGTCCAACTGTTGCAAACTCACGGGCGTCCGTTTGTTGGTCTCCTCCATCAGCTGGGAGATTTGGCGATGGACGTTCTTGTGTTGCGGCGATGCCGATGGCGTCGCGTGCGTGCTACCGAAGAGCTGCTGATGATGCTGCGCCGCGTACTGTTGGCTCAACGTGAAATTGGAATGCGCCGGGTTTTGCGAATGGTTCTGCTCGATGCCGTTCTGATACTTCGGAGACTCTTGGTAGGCAGTATCGTCGTAGCGTGAACTCTCGAATCTAAAAGAGCGAAAGTGATTTAGAGGTTGAAAGTAAGTCCAACACGGTGCAGTTATCGATTGTTCCCAGAAGACTTTAGGTTTGGTTACAAAAGTGATCCAATCATACTTGGAATCGTTTAAATTGAAAGCCCTACTTCACCCACGGGATTATCCAAACGTTGCTCCCTCTATCACCTGCTAAAACCAATGACACGCAGCCTGGCTGATCAGCACTTCCAGTCTTATGAAGAAGTATGAAAAAAAAAATGGATGGATTCGTGGATCGCATCAAAAGACGACTAGTTTTTTTTTTTCAACACGCGATTCGTACACGGCCCGAAGGATGGGCGAACGTAGTGATCAGAAATGAACAATACTTTGAATCATAAAGGAATGACCAGCTTTTTACGACAGTCTTGAATTTCGAAAAAAAAAAACGGCACGAGCAAAGTTGTACACCTAATAAAAACTAAAGGAACAACTTTGGTTCGTTATAATAATATGAAATGCTTCACGTTTAGTTAGCTATCCAAATTAAGTTCCCTAATATGCTCAAAATACCTGTCGCTGGTGTCGTGGTGCAATATGAACGGACTGGCCGGTTGATTCCACGTCCGCATCTGATCCGATTGATAGGAATCGTTCGGTTGCGTCAACGGCTGTTGCTGCTGCTGCTGCTGTTGTGCCTGTTGCGCCCACGTGCGTCTTTGCGGGACCGGTGCTTGTTGCAAGATTTGCGATTGCTGCTGCTGCTGGTGATCGTGCAAAAAGAATTGCGGTTGCTCCATTCGGTGACTGTTCAGCGTTTGTTGATAAACGGTTTGCGGTATGTGCGGTGCACTGGCAGACGATTGGATGGGATTGTAAATTGGCGAACCTGTACGCAATTTATATATGTATGCAAACAAGTTGAAGAACAGATTCGCATGCGGTAGCGATAATCGAGCGATTATTTGGTTTGAAACTTTATGGCGGCCCTTTGCGTTTGTACGCACAACTTTCGTTATTTTATTCTCTCTCATAATTATTGCTCCCTTTTATGATGGAAACTTAACGAAATGATTGGGATGTAAACCAATTGACTCTCGTCACGTTTGTTATGATTTTAAGCATTTTGTGAACCGGAAAAAGCGTATCATTTTATAAACAGGGTTCATAACTCGGACGAAAGTGTGATTTTGGATCGCGCTTGTGATATCATTCACACTCGATACTTATTTTTAAAGGTGTTTGTTTGGATTTCCAATTGCTTAAGAATAGTTATTTATGCATCAAAGGCATAATGAGTAGGTTGTAAATAATAGCTATTTATTATGCGAGACGATAAAGCACAACTTCAACAATCACGGACAGCAGAAGCTCTTGGATATCGATGAAGGATATTACAAGAATTATGAAACTTTAATAATCATATTCGACACTTCCGATAATGAAACAGTTGTTTATAACAAAAATACCATTTACAAGCAATTTTTGGTATCGAGATGAACGAGTGCGAAGTTCAAATTAATGAATTAAAATCAAGGTTCCGCTTTAAAACCTGCTATAGAGAAACGATTGTGTATCATACACGATGATCAAGGATCTTTAACCATCTTCGCCACACGTGCATTAACAATTTTCAAGTGATTGTTAAAGTTGTCCTTTATCGTCTTGTGTAATAAATAACTATTATCGTCCTTAAGCTACCATCGGAAGTGAGTTTTTCAAGTGTCGAATCCTCAGCATGTCGAACTTTATGCAAATTTTGCTAGAAGTACGAAATCCTTTTGCAATGTTTCGGAAGTTAAGATAGAATAAAGCGTTCTATGCAAAACGTGCGGAATTTAGACTCATATTATTGTCTTTGATGCATAAATAACGAATGCAATCAATAGAAATAACGAAACTTTTATGCAATTTTAGTGCCGCCCAACAAAAAACAAGAAGATCGTCGAATGACGAAAAAAAAAAAACAACATCGCCTTCGTCCATCAAATTTTGATGCTTCCTTTTTCTTTCAGGTTTTACCTTGCCTGTACTCTGGCGGATTATACGATTGCTGCGTGGCGTATTGCGGCGGCGCTTGACTCTGCACCACCTGATAGTGCTGCGGCGGTGGCTGCTGAAACGTGTGCATGTGCTTATATTGCTGCTGCTGTTGCTGCGGATGCTGTTGTCGTGCAATCTGATGTATGGATTTTTGCTTCGTGTCGAGCCTTTGTATGTCCGCATCGATATTGTACAGGGTCGAATTGATTCTACAAAAGACAAATGGACAACCGGCGATTGGATTCGTGCCGACGGCCGATGGGATCGCGAGTTCACTTACTCGGCTATCGACTGATGGCACTGCTCCATATCGACGTCTTCGAAGTCCGGCGTCCGGCGCGTCTCGACGTACGGCTGACCGTCGTCGAGCCACTTCCGTTCGATGTTGGTCGCATCGTCGGTGATTTCCTATCGAATTGCCAAGAGACGTTAACGCATTCGCTCTCCGCGCCAAACAACGATTGCGTTACGCGGTTATTAAGGAAATTATTTACGTTCGTCGGTGGATTAGAGAGAGAGAGAGAGAGAGAGAGTGGCGAGAAACGAGTGATTGTGCAAAATTGAACAGTACCTGTAACGTAATGGGTCTTTGCGGTTTAGAAGTTGGTTGTTCGTTAGAGGGACTCGGTTCGGAGCCGGCGTTCGAGCTTGTTTCAGAGTCAGTTGGTGTCTTAAGTAAACTACCTTTACCCTGTAAGTTAGTTACAAAACAGAAAAATAGAGAATTTATATAAAAAACACGCACACCGGTCACCATCAATAAATTACGATGCGAAAATGTGATGTGTATTAAATATGGTGTGACGAATAAATACAAGACCCCCTAACATTTCTTCTCGCATTATTGGATTCAGATCACTGGGGAGAACTTAAGCCAGTTTAAATCATCTGAAAATCTTTGAGAATGAACTGTTTGTAATAGGCCCGTTCATTAATCAGGATTTTGATAAAAATGTCGCCTTCCAATTCTTTATCTGACATCAAAAAAAGGCCAAATGATTGCCTACCGCAGTATGGAATTAGTCAACGATAAACCGTTTCAAAACCGTCCTGCAACAACGCTTCGAAGGCAATTGACAATTGTGGCAGTCTAGTCCACCGTCATGGACTAAAATTCCCCAAATTATATTAATTTTGCTTTGCGAATCTATGCAAAATCGTATTTTGAAGTTCACGCAAAATAATGGAGTTCCTACTACTAATTAAAACTTCTTCGCAAGTGATCTTATATTTCTGTGTCACCAAAACTTCAATTATTTGCAATGTTTCTTTGAAATAAATATTAAAAAAAATATTGAAATGGCATAAAGTCGATGCATTTTGTCATTCTGAATCTAATAGAATCGGTTCGCTTCAGATTGAGCCATGAAAAAAACAGTTATGCGCAAAAATGTAGTCGAGTTATATTTATGTGTCACATCATATTAAAATAGTATTTAAGTTGATTATTTAAACTCTACTCAACGCTAATCGCTCTCCGTAAAATCTAATCTAAAATCTATTTACTTCGATGGAGATGTAAATTAAATGCATCGGTGTATGTGGATGATGATTGTTTCGCATTACGGTTGAACTTGATCTAACTAGAGGCGCGTTTCAATTAACGATCGCTCGTTAAGGTGATAATCTATCGAACGATAGTTTTGCTTGATCCTAATAATGACAATATTTTGATCAGAAAAGCGAGGGACAAGAATTTTGCGATGGTTTATATTCGCACCGCGTATAAGGAATTGTTCGTTATTGAATTGGGCACCGCAGCAAACTTATACGATAAACGAATTGGCGTTTTGGGTAACGCAATTTTCAAATGCGTGTGCTGCTTTCAAGCGTCCGATCAGTTTTAAGTCCGAAATTTAGATTTACATCTTTGCTTTTACATGCCCAACTCAATGGCGACATTCACAAATTCCTAGACGTGTGCCGCTTAATAATAAATTAAGCATCATCACACAAAACTATTGTCACATTGATGCCTCGACAGACTATTTATACGGGTGGTAGAGAAAAGGGCAATAGAGCACCGTCACCTTACCATTTCAGTGAGCTAGAAGTGCACATAGAGAAAAGACAATGCGTAAATAAGTAAGAAGTCAACGGACGACATTTACATCCGATCGAGATCGATTAATCGTAATTTTGCGACATTAAAAGACACATTCTTTTTCGCTCAAACAAACGCAAGCAATTCGCGATCGTAATCGATTTCGCGCTTAACCCAACTCGATTCGACCCGTTTGGCAACGAACGGCAAAACGACCATTCATCGTCCCCGCTCGTACCTTAACGACCGCTTGCAAGAAGGCCGCCTTCCCGATCTTTTGCCGCTGCCTGTTCATCGCCATCTCGATGCGCCGCTTGTCGCCCTCGATGTGTCGCCGCTTCTCCTCCAACTTCAACCGGATGTCGTTCAGTTGCGTGTTCATCGCGAAGTTCGTGCCGCCGCCACTGCTCTCGTCCGTCGCGTTCGTCGAATCGATCGTCGTCTCGCGACTCGACTGATTAGCGCCGCCGCTGTTGTTGTTGCTCTGCTGTTGCCACGTCGTCGTGTTGCTCGGCAACGCGGCAAACGTCGTCGTTTTCCGTTCGCCGCCGTTCCCGTTCGTCGGCGTGTTCGTCGACTTGCTGATCAGACTCGTGCGCGTTCGCCGCTCGTCGGTCTCGTTCTGCGTGTAAACGATCTGGATGCCGCCGTGTCGCTCGTACGATTGTTTGTTGTGCAGGTCGGCGAAACTCGTGCGTTTCTCCGTCGTTCCGCCGAGATCGTCCGCGGTCGCGTCCGTCAACACGTCGCTTATCGTCAGATTGCTCTCGACGTTAGTGCTCTTCCGTCGGGCGAAGTTCCTCAGCGAGATCTCGTCGTTGCTCAGCTGCCGTTTCAGCTTGTGGCCGACGTCGCGTTGCTGCGGCTGCTCGTGATCGATCGTGTCGCTGCTGCTGTTGTTGTTGCCGCCGTTCGATTTCTCGCAGCCGTTATTGTCGTAGCCCAACTTGAACGAGCCGATCGCGTCCTGCTTCGTCGACCGGATCGCCGGATTGTCGTACGACGTCGGTCCCGCTGGCGCCGATATCTTTCGGCCCACGTGCACGGCCACCTGTAACGATATAATCGGGTCACTTGTGAGGTAGCGTTAGGGGTGAAGTTTAGAAGCAAATTGTGCTAGATGGTGATACGAGGGAGAGTCAAACGGCGAGCATTAAGAAATGAGGTGCGGCAATTTGAGCAGTTCGGTTTTTATTGAATTTCTGGATTCGCTGTCGATTTTAAAGTGGAGTTTATTGAAGTTACCATATGTTTAACCTCCACAGTTTCGGGGTTATTTCACAGTTTTCCAGAAAAATGTCAATTGGAAGATTGTGCAAAATTGCTTTTATCTCTGGAATTGTTAGGGATAGAGAGTTGAACTTTTTTTAGTTGTTTTTCGCATACAATGTAGTTTTGAGTATGTGCGATTTACAGTGTGACAAATAAGTCTTGAGACTGTGGCTATAAAACAAAATCGAAACAAATCTTCTTAGCCGGCTTAATTTCAATGGTCGCAGTGACTCTTCGCCAATCGTGATGTCGGAGATGTTTCGATTGTGCTAAGCGCACATTTGTTTTCTCCTTTCGCGGGCATTAAACTCTGTCACATAAAATGAGCTCAGAAAGGCATTCGAATCACTTTTCAAATGCAACAAAAAAACGTATCGAGACTCGAGAAGAGTCCACGATAAGAAATTTTGCTTCAATTCTCTTTGCTAGCCACATAATCAAAACTTATTTGTCGCATTGTACACTCAATTAAAACTTCGCCGTTACTTGATACTTTAGAAAAGTAACCGCTTTGAGTTTTTTCTTCTTCGGCTGTTATTCAGATGTCGCAAAAAAGGCAACAGATTTAGGGAAATCCCATAAGACGCATAAATAATCACGGCCGATAAAATACAAAAGACCATAATTAAGAAACATATTTATCCAAGTTTGACTACGATAGAAAAACAAACGCTCACTTGCTTGTCCGGATTGCGCCCGATGAAATTGATGTTATCCTGGCTGCCGCCGAAATTCTCGATGGTCAATTGCGAATCGTCGGAGACGGAGTTCCGGCGCGACCGTCTGCCGGCGAAACTCGGCCTCTTCGCGTCCTCCCAATTGCTCGGGCGGCCGGCCGCCTTCGAAGCGTCGCTCCTCTCGTCCGATCCGCCATTCCCGCCATTATTATTGTTGCTCGACTTCTCCGTGTTCGTGCGCGCTCGCGTCGCCCCGCCGCCATTCGGATCGTTCGTCACCACCGAACTGAGCGTCGGTATCATCTTGCTGCGATGGACGACGAACGACGAATCGTCCGAGCCGCGTCGTAAACTGTCCTCGCTCATTTCCGTCGCGCTCTGAAACGAGTTCGTCTTGCGCAACGGCAAATGGGCCGGCGCGGATTTCGACACTGAAATCAAAAAGAAAAAAAAAAATGTCGCCGGCGGGACGATTCGTTTTAATGGCGAAACAGGAAGCACAGAGAGAGTGCAATTTTATTCGCCGGGACTCGGTCGTGTGTTAGAGCTAATTGAAATTCGCGAAAAGAAAATAAAAAAAAATTGAAGAAGAGACCAGCCGTAAGCGATGATGTTATGATGCTAAACGTGCGGTTTACGTGGTCAAATTAAATCGAACGAGGCTAGCAAATAAAAGAAAATTAAAAGCGACTACTGCGGAAAGTGAAATTGTTAAAAGGGAAGCAAAGATGAACAATGAAAGGATGTTAGATGGTTGAAACACTTTGTTTGCGATTCTCGTCCGTGCCATTTTGCGCTACAACGAAACCTTCTTTCTCTCCGACTTCGCACTGTGATTGAGTCCTTTCGAATTGAATCGAGCCCTCTCCGACGATGAAACTATTGGCAATGGCGTAACAAGTAAACTTATTGGATCCTTTCAGTGATTTCGGGTTAAATTTTTGGGAATTTGATCGATTTCGATGGTACAAAAAGGGTCGCCATTCGAAACGGGTCGCGTCGCGTTACTAGTTACGCCAAACGAATCATGAAATGAAAGGCAAAACTTGCAAAACAAAACTACGAAAATAAACCAAACAAACAGAAAATGCACGCAAACTGCTGATGGGGAATTAAACAAACCAAACAAAACGAAAAAAAAAAGGGCAATTAAGTGATGTTCTTGCTATTGGAAATTAAATACTTAAAAAACCAACAACAAATAATAAATTACAGTCGATTGATTGATAACTTCATGTGTGTGTGTGTGTATATGCAATAGATATACTGATAAATAAGTGTTACCTTGAAAAGCAGTAAGATTAGCGGTATCTTCCAAACTGCTACGCAGATCCGGGATGGGTGTCATCACGGATTGCGGCAGGTTCCTTTTGTGTACGACACCGTGCGAATTACGCGCAGGAAAGCACTCTTCGGGTTAAGAGAGAGAGATGGGGATGGCCAGAAAACGAAAACCAAACCACAAGCAAAAAGATAGAGAGATATTTTTTAAACAAATCCATCGATGTTTTGTTTAGGGTATTTGTTTTTTTTTTAACTTTAAGTTTGCTCGTCTCTTAAGACCGCTAGTTGTTCAAGTCTTGTTGAGAGGAAATTAAAAGTCGTTCGGAATACTTCCAAGTTCACGAGTTGATGAATTTAGAAATATTCCAACGGATTATTTGAAATTCTAAATTAAAACAAAAAGGGCTCACCGTAAAAAAAAGTAGTACCACCACCACACCGTAATTCAATTAAAAAGCAACCGAAAAGAAACTAGTAAATAATTATTGAGAAAACTAAAAGGAATAGAAAACAAGCAGCAAAAATTCCGTTCGCTATTTTCGCAATAAAAAAAAATCACACAATTTCCTTAATTTGCCCTAAAAAATAAATAAAAACAGACCACGCAGGTCCGTCCTTAAAATCCATCTGACCTTTATCCACATATTTTTACGTCACATTCATACTGTTTATCGACTTAATTAAATATTCCGAATTAAAAATAAGAAAAAAAAAGTGGTTCAACAATGTACAAGAATAATCTGATTCGTATTCAAATAGAAAAAAAATGTACGTTTATAATATACAATAAGCACAATTCAAAACAATTCGAGTCCGTTTTCGTACACGGAGGAATCCTACGCGATTTTTTTCGCAATTGTAGCAAGAAAAAGGGTCCTTGAAGAAAAGAAATATTAGAATACGCTTGACAGCGATTCCTCTCCTATCCAAAAACGGACCGATCTGTTTTCAGATCGCGGAATAACTTAAAATCATAGAGAATCAAAGAAAAGGTTTAAGCGAAAACTTGAAATTTCAAAAGAAATAATCGACGTGTGTATATGATCAGCGTGTTCAAAATCGAATTCAAATTATTTTGACGCTTTAACGAACTTTTTCACATCGCTGGCTTCTGGTGATTTTACAGGAAACTGCTTCGTATATTTGTTTCTATTGAAAGCAACACTACAACATCATTACAGTTTAAAAAAATTTAAACCCCGAAATGCGTGGATTTAATAGCTCTGAAGTTCGAAATTGGGGGAATTAATGATTTCAAAACTAGCAGTGGTAACGAAATGTCATTATCAAATATAAGATAAACTACGTAACTATTTACGTAGCAAGTCCATAGCGTCAGATTTTATGAACAAAGGCTTTGTTCCGGAGAAAATTCGCGTCGTTCGATTTACCGCGTGACAATTACGGTACCAACCACGAAAACAAAAATCCCCAAATTCGAAATTTGCCATTTTCAATTCAAAATTATGATAAAAGGCGCGCAAGTGCGCAATAACATCTATCTAAGCAATGCCACGAAACTTTCAAAGAACGTCGCAAAAGCGACAGTTTCCTGTATAGTCAGCGGAAGTTGGTCGACGTGGGAAAACTCCGTTTGCCAAGCACAACAACAAATCCCGATGTTAAAACGCTTCCCAATCGTCCATTGCAACGTTCGAACACGCTGCATATACACACGTGCGTGCGTGTGTGTGTGTGTGTGTGTGGTAAATTTTTGCGTGTGTACGTGAGTAGAGTTTCCGGTCTCTCACTCACTCTCACATCGATTCTCACACTTCCGCTTACCGGTTCGATCGTTCGTCGAGCGCACGCACTTCACCGGATTGATCTCGAGAACGTTGAAGAGATCCGCCAGGAAGACGAGCAAGTTCTGTTTCATGGACCTACGGAGACACAAGAGGAAGCGAGAATTAAAGCTTCGATTCGGCGTCAAATCCAATCGTTCATTGCGATTATCTATTGCGATATATGTATATTATCCTCCTCTCACCCTCGCATGTACGTGATATCCTCCGGCATCATGTGGAAAACGGTGGATGGTAGACACTCGTCGCAGAACCTCTGCACGAGACTCAGATTGTGCAGGCTCTCGGCGACGTTCGGCAGGTAGGAGACCTTCAATTGCGTCCACGGCAACGCGTCGGGACAGTAGTAGGAGATCAGGGCGGCCAACGGCACGCCGTCGCATAGGCTGCGCAGGTCTTTCACTTCGGGAAAGCTCGGCACTTGTAATTGGTCGCCCTGGAGAGAGAGAGAGACGGCGAAACGAGAGGTTTTAGCGTTAATCGAGCACAAAAAAGAGGCGAATCGAAATCGTACTTCACCGCCGCCACTGCCGTTCGCCACGCCGTGCAGTTCCCGCTCGATCCGCTTCTTCAACGAGTCGCACGCGTGCGATATCCACATCAGCAGTCCCTGTTCGTACGTTTCCGGCTGTTGCGACGGCGGCGCTCGGCCCTGATCGAATCGCTGCACGGCCGCGATCACTCGATCCGCCGTCACGACCTCCTTCGCGTACAACGTCATCGTGCTCTCGATGACGCTCATGTGTGCGTTCTAAACAATAAGAATCAAAAATTATCACGAAAAAAAAAAAGAAGAAAGCGGCCACAGTGAATTCTAATGAGCGATACAGCGGGCGTTATAACGGAAGGCTGGACGAAACGCGAAACGTTTTCGAGCAACAGCTTTTCGTGTTCTCGAGTAGTGCTCAAAGTTTTGATCGGCTCGTGGTTATTGTGCGCGATAGTCTAGCAAATTCTAATTCGAATATTGTCGCTTCCTTGTTACTTACCATACGTAACGGATTCGTTTGGATCAGCGTGGTTTCGGTGATTTGCGAGTCGTTCGTGTCGGCGAGGAAGACGCCCTTGCGCGCCAGCGTTTGCAAGATCGCCCAGTGATTCAAGTTGTGATAGTTCGGGTCCGAATAGATGTTGCCCAAAGCCAAACAGTACATGTCGGCGTTAGCTAGAGCGCCGACAATCTGCGGCTTTAGATGTTCTTGATTCTAAACAAAAAAGAAAAAGAAAGAAAGATAACAATAACGATGAGCAGAGATGCGAATTGATTCGGAGTGAACAATAATCGCAGATGGGCGAATGACGTGGTGGGCGGAAGAATGTTGAAATCGATTTACTGCGATTGAATTAATTAATTTGTTGGACGGTTTCGATTGCTTCACTCGAAATTGTTTGCCTTACCTCATGGTCTTTGTAGAACGGCTCCTTCAGGTTCTCCGGCACCTTGTTATTGTACGCCTTCGACAACAACCACTTGACGGACGCTCGTTGTTTGGCCTGAAAATTGATCGTTAAATTCCTATTAGACTTGATACGAAGAATTTTTTTTTGCAGGGATGTGATTTAGAAACAATCGAAAAATTGCAAAGACACGTCAGATTGGAGTAGACAAGAATAGTAGAGAAGAATGTTTCAATTAAAAAAAAAACATTATTCAACATATTTTGCACTGCAATCGACGATTTGTGAGCAGAAGCTATGTCTTGCAAAAAGAGGGCACCTTTGGCAAGTCTTCCACGTCGTTCTTCCACAATTTTCTTACGAAATTTAGTTCATCAACTCTCGGAGTTCTACTCCGTTCCAAATAATCCGTCCAAGAAAACTGAAGCAAGACTCTTGCCCACCGATTTTTCACAGGAAATGTGGATTGCTTCTGCAAAATTCTTAATCCCAATACGTCGAATTTATAGAGTCGTATCAATAACAAAAGAATATATGTTTTCTGGAGTAGTCAGAGAAATTGTTGCAATGCAAATAACCAACAACAAAAGTACGGAATGGAAACGAAAAGAATTTATTTCCCATCTACTAAGCCGTAGGATTATTAGTTCGGAATTGAAAATAAAAACGGCAGAAGAAACGTGTAATCAAGAAAGTATGTCCATAGCGAAGCAGGTATATTATTATATTTTAAAGAACGCATATTAATAATAAGGGAAAAATAAAAGTCGATTTCAACGTTACGCTCAAATAACTCTGTTAATAAGGAATTGCTGCCGTTCTATTAGCGCTGCCCCAGCGCCGAGTCGATGGCGGCCGTTGCTCTTCTTTCTCGTCCAAAGAAAAACAAAAAACGGCTCGTCAGTCGAGGACTCGAGAGGATGAAAATATTCCAGACGGATTAAAATATTAACAAGTAACGATCAATTATTAATCGATGCACAGAAAAGCTAACTATTATCTCGTGTTTGCAACTTATTGTGAAGCTTTCCTCGTTTCTTTCGCAAATCAATTTCAAATTTCAATTTGATAATGAATGCATTCGAAAGTTAACCAATCAAGAGATACGGTTTAATTAACAATTAAATAATAATAATAATAACAAATTATTGGTTTTTCTAATACATATAATAATGTACCGTGCGTTTTTTTTTATTTACTCAACATAGGATGTCGATTCAATTCGCAATAACATAAAAATACGTTTGATGAACTAACAACGAAATTAGGCTTTCTAAAGCTTCTGAAAACATATATATTATAAATTTACGATTAGACAATGACTTAAAGGATAAAACCAAATCTTGCACAACAATTCTTATTATAAGTGATCCCTGTTTTTAATGCATCAATATTATTTAGTGGAATAGCACTGTAAATTTTCGATCTTAGTGATCTTGCAGTCCATGCTTTCGGGAGACCAAAAGTACCAATAGAAGGCCTGGAAGAAATTTTTAAACGACTTTCATTTGCAATCAAATTCCCTCAAGAAATAACCATAAATCATAACCCTGTTTCGTAAATTAAAAAAATAATACGCACGGTATGTTAAGTTGTTGCTGCAAACTCATTTAAAAGTCCCACGTATTCCAATTAGTCGTGCCGATTTTTGACGCTCGTTGTAACCCGCCTCTACTGTATTTCGCTCTTAACTTTTACGCTACGCTATCTTAGCGATTCTTCTAACGATTCGAATTGCAATTTCCCACTTTCCACTTAATATCGCGAGATACGAATCTCTTGTGCGTGGAGAGATTTTCGGCTCGAGATTAATATTTATTTCTTCCCGATAAGCAAGAGGAAAGTTCCTTCCGCCTTCTTGAATAACAACAATAACAAAACTTTTGATTGCGTGGCGGTAGACAAACGCAAAACGAATAAAAGAAATCGCTAGCCGAAAAAGAAAAGGCCGTTGGATCGAATCGATTGGAAAAAAATGATTTTCGGTGTAAAAGCGATTACTATTTAATTAGGAAAAGGGAGAAGCTCAAATGTGCCCTATTAAAACAGCGTAAGCCGATACGTTTCGACTTAATAGCTCGAAGGCGGGCGTTTCCGTGCGTCCTCTTCGAACGGAACATCCGATGGAGCCGGTAAATTTAATTTGCTAATGGTAGATTGCAGAAAAAAAAATTGACGAAGATGGAATAATTTAACGCTATTCGCACGATCGAATTGCGATGACGTAAATTTTGCACACACAATAAGGGCAAAAACCACCATATGTCATTGCTACGAGGGGCGTTCAATAAAGGACTTGAACCGAATTTATTTGTCTAGAATACGTGGGGTTTACAATAAAAACTACGACCAATGGATAACTATAACTACTTTATTAACAAAGTAGGTTTCGTTTATAATGCAAAGTTTTGTAGTTTGATTTTGCGAAGGAAATTCATTGCTTTAACTTCTAAACACCGCTGTGAAAACGACGTTATGTCATGAAAAAAAAAAAAACAGTAACGAAAACAGTTGAATTGTTAACAACGACATGGAATCGGATTCCTGTATTTCGTGCTCCTCGTGTTTTCACAGGGTGTTTTTTCTCGATCCTGGTCGTTACTGAAAAGCCCTCGTACATCCCTTAAACGTGGGCCACAAGTTGACGTGAACACGATAATTCAATTACGAAGTTCCAGAAGGGCTCTTTGTGCCATCCAGCGTTTATTAAGTCGAATTTCGTCCAGCTTCCAAGCCACGACTCTAGTTTGTAACATTCGATTGTTATTGCGAAATATAATTATCTCTCTACTAACATCATCGTCTCTCTTAATACTTCGCAATCGTCGCTACCTGTGTAACGTCCTTCAAGCATCGTCGGTGTAGTTAAATAGCAAAGCGAATTTCACCTAAATCAATCGACGATTACTTCATCGTTCCCAACATAAACCGATTCGCTTGTAAAGGGCATGGAATGTCGCACGGCCTCACATCGTCAATTTATCATATTGTGCAGAACACGAGGTGCAACAAAAAAAAAGCAAACAAAAACTAGTTTCTCTTCTATTTGCTTTCCTAATGGAATCGATCGGCATGTTTCGCTTAAAAGTGCGAAACATGTTTCCATTTTCGATTCGAGTTTCTAGAACGCGATTCTTCTTTCCCCTTTTACATCTTCTAATGCTTTTGGCAAATTTCGCACATACACGCGCGCGCTTCTCTAATGAGGAACAACGAGAAAGAGTATCTTCGTCTCTTAAATGGGCCCGATTTTCTCCGTTTAACGATTCGTTTTCTGCGCCCAGAGCAACCGATCACCTACCTACCTAACGAATAGTCGTGCATGTACACGCACATTTAATTGAGAAATAATGAATGGAAACAGAAACGAACCGTAAAAGCTATAAGAATGAATTAATGCGCTAAAGAATACGATACGATAATCGAATCGGTTTCATTCGTTATCACAACAAGTCGAATCAAATTAAATTTCACTTTGTCCATCAATTAATTGCGTTATTTATCAAAAGTTAATGGATTTTGTAAGAAGGTGCGAACGGAGATTAACAAATATTCGAAGCGAATCGCGCGTATTTCACATTAAGGAGGAGTCGCTGTTAAATGTTAAAAGTGAGTTTACGAACTGTTTATTTATAAAGAGAAAAGGCAAAACAAATGGTAATCAACATTTTGAAAAATTCGAAACGTTTGAAAAGGCAATCGCACAGTGCAACTGTCAAGTTCTTTTACGAGGTAACATCATTTTGCAACGCACAAACCAATCGCAGGTAGATTGTCCTCTCGCACAAATTTCTCGCTCTCGGTTTCTATCAATCGTCGAGAGCCATCAGCAACTATAAATCCTAATTGTACGATGATATTTTAGAGATTTAACAGCAATTACGGAATTGAAAGACGGAATTCGGACGCAAATTACGTGCCGAAAGTTGTCGATTTACATGTGAATATCCTTGCTTTTAACGTTCAAATACCCCGCTTATATAATAACGCGCGCAAATTTGGTTTATACGGTTTCATTGACAAAAAGGGCCCTTTTTTCGAGAATTTTCAAACCAGGTTTGTAAAATTTGTTGTACAAGTGCTAACCGTTACAAATTCCGTTATCTGTTATGATGTAGCTTTTTATAGAAGTAAAAGACGTTGTTACAAATATTACTTTGGCAGCACTGAGATTTAAACTAGTTTTTGAATCGAACATATTTGCCCGCCAAATGTTTATTTTCAAAATAGAGGTTGGACAAAGAAGCAAGTTTCTCGCCACCAAAACGAGATTCACCGGAGAATATTCACAATAAATAATAGGATAATAACGTAGGCGCGAAAATATTCGCAAACATATGGTCTATTATTCTGATGTAATTGGCTGCGAACAAGTTTTATGGGGATTCGCATTAATAAATGGAAAAGCGCAAAAAAAGAACTGGTCTCATTTAACGTGACGTAATAATGCATAGCATTATTATGGCGCATCCATAACTGAATCAATTAGCTACCTTTCGATGCCAAATTTTCTTTCGATCGGCAATATTGCATGTGCAAAATATTGCGATGAAGAAATCTCATCAACGAGTCAAAAATCCACATAAAAGTATCAATGAAACTCTCTCCATGGCCGTCAGCAATTACGATTTTAACAAATTAACAACAACAACAATAATGGGCAGTCGTTTGGGTAGCAAAGACAGAAAAAAAATTTGCAATAGAATGTAAAATTTTTGCTAGTCGACTTTAACGGTGTTGGCTTTGAAGGTCGCTCGCAACGCATGGATTTGTAAACAATAATAATAATGATCGCGAATGAAATAGGAAAGATGCAAATTAGATGAAAAACTTGCAAAACAACGAAACGCTCCCTCGTCTTAACGAAGCCAACAGCTAATAAGTAGCCTTTTCGCATCGTCGCTAGTGCAAAAGCGATTGCTAATTATAGCCCACGTCGTCGTCGTCGTCGTCTTGTCCTAGTTTCCTAATATAATAACATTCGCGAAAACGCAGCCAGCAATTGCAAATTGTTGCACCGCAAGCTAATTACACAATCCGTTCCAATAAGAGCAAAAATGAATGCGAATCGCTTTCAATTAAACGATCGCCGAAGAAGGAACCGCCAAAGCAAATAGAAGAAGTCAAGATGCGAATCGTTAGCAATCAAGTTTTCGCATTAACGCACGTAACTGTGCATAATCATTTCCATTTGCAAGCTGACGTTGCCGATTTTTCTAGGCATAATTTGAAAGAGATGCAGAAAAAAAAACACTTGTCAGCAGAAAAAAAAAATGCAATTCTCTTTTGTATTCGTTCTGCTGTAGTATTTCGAAATTCATTTAAAGTTTCAATAGCTTAAAGCTCAACTTTTAACAGCCTACTCTAAAACGTTTAGCATTCAATCATCAGCAAATTGATATGTTTAAATTGCTAAGAAATTTTAAGGAAGCAAAGAATAGCTTAATGACAATTGAACTATCAATATTGATCAAGTGATAAAATTTAGAATTTAAAGCCAGAGATCGGAAATATCCGTTAAAAAATTAGTTTCCCTAGCTACGATACCAATACTTTCATCCCTCTACTGTCATGCTTATTGTCATATTCAAAAATCGACGAATGGTGGAGCAGCAAAGGGTGTGGTGGTGGATCTGAGTGACACTAGATGGAATAAAATTTGATATCCAAAACAAAAACTGGCTTTTCTTTTCGATCTTTCTGCCTTTGTCCAATCAAATTGAATCGTCGAAAACTGTAAACGATAAGGATCAAATCGACAAATACTTGAGAGAGATGATAACTAATCGATGAATCGCTTAATCGGCGACTTGAATCTACATTTTTCGCAAAACGATCGATCGCGTTTCGCATTTTACGATCCTCCGCAAGGCGACGCTTCGAAAATGTAATATTTATTGTCGCCGATCTAAAAACGAACTTTTATCGATTCAACAACAATTTATACTTAAAATATAAAGCGATAACAATGAACCGCAAATACACGGAGGCGCGTCACCTCCAACTTGCGACAGTTGACAAATCGAATTTTGTCAGGTTAAACGAGATTTTCTACCGATGCAAAGAAAAAACGAAGAAGAAGAAAGATGAGCAATTAGCCAATCAGAGCGTACAACGTAATGCGAATCAAGCAGCTTAATGGTTTTCGAGAAAAAAAAAAAACTTATTGTACTCAATTTAGACGATCGCTTACGACGATGATCTTAAGTTGAGCAAGGATTTGACAATCCGAAAGTGCAACGTAACTCGAAACGGCCGACGTAAAACGGAAATGGTTCGCAAAAGAAATGACTGCTGCTGATTGGAACAACCTGAAGATCCCCTGTGGATGCTATTAGGTAGATGATGGGAAAAAAGTGGCAGAAGAAGACGTTACCACTTTCATTATTATTAAAATTACTCCGATGACATGATTACTGGCGGCGAATTAGCTCGAAAAAAGTTTGTGACACAGTTTCTAATTAATAGCATCATTCGATTAATTCGAATTGGCGCGTCATTAATTAATGGAACGAACGATAACGATTGGATATTTATGAAAGGATATCGAACGGTGTTTTTTTTTTTTCGTCGCTTCTTCGAGGCAAATTATATTTACGAAAAGAAAGGAAGCTTAGAAACGAGCCGAAAGTGGGGAAACAAAGCAGTCAACGGATGTCAAGCGGACTTTCTTCTCGTTAAAACAATGAAAAAAAAACAAAACAAATAATAATAGGAGAAAGAAAAACGAGCAAATCAACCGAGAATCGACGGAAGAACGGCGCAAGAGGAGCAACAACGAACGGTCCCAGAAATAGAAGAAAAGCGCACTCGTACTATCTTTGCTTCCTCCTTCGCTCGCACCTTTAAAACACCTTCGGAATAATAAACGAGTGCAACAACGATGGTGATGACGATGATGGCAATGGTGACGTTGTCGATAAGGAAATGGATTTTAAACAAATGACAATGTTGCGCGACGAATAACAATCGAGATTCGTTGCTTGCTCTCGCATAAGGAAATACGTTACGTTCGATGTCATCTTCGGCGATACGTCAACGTGACGATGACGGCGATGATCGTGTCGATGGTATCCGTTCAAGGAACTAACTGTCGCCACCGTTAGCACCATCACTTTGCCGTCTTTATTGCAATTGCTTCTTATCGCACAGCACAATCCATCGACGGGCAAGAAGAAACGAGGATTTTCCGCCAACCACTCGAATTAATCCACGAAACGTGGCGCAAACGGGCGCAGAAGAAGTTCTTTCCCCGCCATCATCATAATCGAGTATTATTCTTGCGATAAACGTTCAAACTGTTAATCGTGGTTTTCGCGCGCGCACACAACCGAACGCCGCGAGCCATCGACTGATTCTCTTCGGTCTCGAACTAACGCGCGGGAAGAAGGAAAGTTTTTCTTGTGTTTTGCCTTTTCTTTTTCTAATCGGTGCTTCTGTGGCGGATGGTGGGGCATCCGGCGTGGAATGTTCGAATTAAAAACAAACAAAACAAAGAGAATGTAACGTGAATTTTCTTGAAACGCATCATTTCAGCTTGATGCGTCGAGCGATGGAGGCAAAGAGGAAATTTGTTGGTGCGAAAGAATTGCAGCAGCAATTAGCAGCCGTAGCGCAAGAAGTGTTAGAAGTTGGAGTTGACTTGAAGTAAATTATAAATGTTAAAGATGATAGAAATAACAAAGACTGGGTTGTTATCTAAAGCGTCATTCGCCTTGATATCGATTTTTTAGGATGAATCAATTTTTAGAGGAAATTTCCAAGTTTCATAAAACAATATTCAAACAATGATTCACAGCGGCGGTCTTTCGTTGTTAAAATCGGGTTGCCAACTGCAAGAAAATAACGATTACAATAAATTAGATGCGAAGGTAGGAAACGAAAGGAACGGAAAAAAAAGTCTGTTCGCCGGAATATAGTTGAGGTAAATACGAGATTATTTGCACGCTTCTTTTACGGTTCGTTACACGGCATTCAAAACGATTCCACAAATAAATAGGAGGAAAATTGAACATTTCATGTACGAGGCACGTTTTGAAAGCAAGGGTCGATCAATTATTAAGGAAATTAAGCAATTGGCTACACCGCTTTCGTTGGAGTTGTCATCTACCTTCTTGTGAACTTATCCTCTGCCACGAATGAATGCGATAACTAAATCCAATTGGAGATCGGATTGAAACTTATTGATTTGTTTCGCCCATTTTAACCTCATCAATATAACAGAAGATTTCGTTCTCCCGTCGCGTCACCCTGTATATTATTGACGTGTACCAATCGAAATAACTTTTTTGGTTTAAATTAAAGAATATTATTTAATAAAATAAAATTTGCTACGTGCTTCGAATTTTCAGCGCCAAGAGCTAAAACGCAAAGTGCAATGACACGGCGCGACGATTATTGAAATTTGAATAATTAATTAATTCCATCAACGTTATTATTACGACCATTTCGATCGATTTACAAAATGAAAAATCAACTCATTATGTTTTTGTTTGTTTGCGCGATAAAAAATTAGCAATAACGACGAGGTTGCAAGCATTTGATTTTTTTAATTGGCGAACGAGTTTTGCAACAAGTTGCAGTACCTACCGCCAAGAACGGACTGGCGAATAATGTGGCAATAATAATAATGATGAAATAAAAGCGATGCTCAGCAATCGCGTCTCTATCATTATTATTATTCTCCTTGAGAAATTGCTGCTGTTGTTACAGATTTTCGTTCGCATTTTACCACACACACACACAATCAAAGACTGAGAGCATCTTTGCTGTTAAAAGGCCGCAATTCCATGTACATTATAACGCTCAAGTAGGCTAAAAAACAACTAATGGACAGTTATAGTAGAGTCAAGCCATTCTGTGCACAATGGCACAAAATATATACACTTCCTCTCTCGGTCTTAACAGGTTAATCTGCTTCAAAATCCAATTAAAATTTCATTTTCCCGCATTCGGCAATCTACACACGGTATTTGATATATCGAATTCTTTTGTTTTATAACTGCTTGACCTCATGCTGCTACAAATTCGATGCGGTTCCATTCTCGCCTATATTCCGAAGAGTAATGCATTATGACCATGACATTGGCAACGATAAGTTGGTAAATGTCGAGCTTCGTAGCCTACTTGTATTATTATACCGCCAATTTATAGATCTTCGATTTATTGAGTCGCGTCATACGAAGTTTATTCGTCATAAAGCTTTTGTTTATTACTTTTATCAGTCGTTTCATTCGAATTTGCGTCGAACCGAATCCGATTGGCGGATTGTTCGTTCTTTTCTTTGCATCAGTTCATAGCAAAGTGATCCACGACAACTTGCCGCAACCTTGAGGACGTCTTGTATTTATTGGACAGAATATTTCTTTTCATCATAAGTTCATGGTAATTCGTTTTTTGATTGCCCTTAGATATAATAGTATTTTTCTTTCTTTCAGAATTTACCAGCGTTTGTTGTTGTTGGTTTTTCGAATTTATTGATATAATCAAATTTTGGTTAATGCTTTGCATTATATTCTTAGTTATACATTTATAAAATAAGTTCGCCTTCACAATATGATGACACAGATTAAAAGGCCAAACAAATTTGCAAAATGCCGCCAATGGTCGTTCTTTAATTTTGAACAGAATTTTTTGCTTATACACAAAAGGATTATACTAGTATAAATAGCTAAATTCGTAACTGCGAGCGTAATTCGTTATTCAGCGTAATTCGCGAACCCAATCGTTCGTAAATCGAAAACCTATAATTCAACATTGATTTTAACATCAATTCTAAATCTGCGAATATCGAAATTTCCTAAATATTTAGTAAAGTAAATAAACGGGTTCCTTGACCTGGTCCGCAAAATATTTCGCGTTAGTCGATTTAATTGAAAGCGGTAACAATTTAAAATTTCGCCACGCACTTTGCGAATCCTTTTGCAAAATGTTTACGATATTGGCAGCTTGCGTGTTCGTAAACCGAAATATGGTACGTAAACCGCGCTTCGAACGTAAGTTTACATTCATTTCTGCACGTCTAATAAGTCAAAATGTTGTCAGTAATTCGGGACACCCTGTATACGAGAAATTGATGCAAGAGCGTACAAATTTCGACCCACAAAAAATAAAGCATTCGTCGACGAAAAAGTTTCGTTATTATTCGGTGGGCGTCGCAATCATTTGCGAATACGACATTTTTAATCTACAAACGTCATTTTATGACATCGTGCAGCCAAGAAGCTCGAATGCTGTCTGAACCGACGTGAAATTGCAGCTTCTCTTGCCCATTTCTTTTGTTTAACTACTCGCACCGAGACTCGCGTACTATTAAAAAAATAGACGGAATCGTACATATTCCGTCTTCGATTGACGTGAACACCGATCCAGATTGAGGACGAACGTTTCTTCGACCCACCTCGATGACATTCTTCGGTTTTACTTTCCACCTTGACACGACGCCTCTACTGTATCATTATTATTATCATAATCGCTATTGGTCTCCTTCGACTCGCTCATTGATAGTTAACGAAGTTTCTTTTATCTTCGATTTCGATTTATTAATAAACTGCGATATTTGTCGATGAAACGCTATTAATTGAACCGCTCCGTTGTTATTGCTCGCCATTAATTTGCGAGATGAAACGTAGGAAAGAAGTAATAACACGCCGGCGAACGATTGAATTAACCCAAATTTTAAACGAGTCAATAAGAGCTCAACGATTTACTGCATTTTCTAGCGGTTAGAACGAAAATAACGTAAATTAACGACGAAAAAATAAATAATAAAAAATGGGCAAGGGGAGCGATATCTCTTATCGCAGAATCGGGCTGACGAATAAATCGATCGGAAGTCGAATCTTGGAGGAATGTTCGCTTTGTTGTCGTTTCTTTTTCCATTATTTTCGCAATAACGTAATGGAAATTTATTAATAGGCATTATGTCACGGGCAATTTTAATATTTCTCTTGCACGTAGGTAGCGGATGGATAAGGTAGACTTTGTTGCTAAACGAGTGTTAACCTAAAACTTAAAGATTCGTTTTTTTTCCTTCTCTCTCTCGCCTCTTGAACAAAAGAACGTCTGGGTGTAACCTCGTTGCTAAACGAACTCGAGAAAACACTTTTTTCTCCTCCGTAATTAAATCCAATCATTGGCCATCGTTAATGATTTGTAGGTTATGAGCCTTCATATTTTCGTTTGCCATTCGTTTTTTTTTCAGTTTGGCACGAATACATAGCGAAACAAAGTGCGTTATTACGAAGGAATTCGCACATCAACAGAATAATATTCCAATTGGAATCAATTCGGTTTGCTGTTTATACGAGAGAGAGAACGATATAAAGGCCAACTAGCAGCTGATTCACCGTGTCTCCACTACTACCAACACAATCGCTCTTTCGTTTTCCGTTCCTTTAGTACATGCACATGCGAACTTTACGTTATCTTAGGGCACGTTCGACGTCTAATTCCCCATTAAATCCCGATCCGTCACGTCGATAGCGTGCTAAATTGCGAGCAACTCGTCTCCAACAAGAGAAGGGAATCCTCGCATAATTTCTAATAACCCTACCTGTCTGGTATCGTACGTATCTTGTGAATCCATTTCGGATCGCTCGTTAACGCTGCGGTCCTCTTGGATGTCGTCCGGCGTCTCGCAGCCACTTTGTATCGCGGTCTCGTCACTGTTTCGCGTTACAAATAACTTCGTTAGCGCACTCCACATTAAATGTTGGTAATTTTTCGCACGAACGTCTTCTCGCA
The DNA here is from genome assembly GCA_963695495.1 of Hololepta plana. Classification (NCBI taxonomy): domain Eukaryota; kingdom Metazoa; phylum Arthropoda; class Insecta; order Coleoptera; family Histeridae; genus Hololepta; species Hololepta plana. The sequence continues at coordinate 11,715,143 of OY968836.1, forward strand.
AGTTCCAATGTCATAATAGCCGCAGCAGCAACCTACGCGAAGAAATTGACTGTGCAAAACGTGTATATATGTATATATTTTCGATTATTATTATGACGAGTTTCGTATTCTGGTTAAAATATTTCTCTCTCCTCCACGACGTCTAATACACACACGCACCAAACACAGACAGAAGATGAATATATATATAGTTGTCTATATGTATATGGAGAGGAACTAAAAAAAAAGTACCGAAATTAATTAAACACCAAACTACAAACGAATCCTGTCACTTTTATCGTCTATCGTTTACCACGTGTCGCCGGCTAACACTGATCAATTTCTAAACGATTATTTTTATGTAAATATTACGAAATTTTCGTTAAAATTCTACAAACTATCGCACGTCTTGTCATGATGAACGTCAAGCTCAACTGGCGCCACCAGCGGCCGGTGTACACATCACAAGATCGAAGAACGGCTTGTAATTCGTACCGCCAATTAATGTATTAATTGATTGCAAAGAAAATGCGAAACGCTTTATTCAGAAAACTTTTCGAGCTTCTCCAGCAGCTTTGTGTGTTTAATTTAAAAAAGGTAAGTTATTTTCGAAAATCGGTATTGCTGTCGCCATCTATGAAGCGATAGGAAAAGGTTGAATATTTAGCAAATCCAAAATTAGGTCTCCTTTATGAATTCATTAAATTTCATTAATTAAATGCAATTTTGTTAATTAAAAATTTACTGTAACTACATATAATACAGTGACGGACACGGTGCTGTCAATCCGCCATTTGGAGGCAAACTTTAAGGGCGGGACATTCAAATGAAAAACATATCAACTGAAGACGTTTTATTGCAATCTATGTAACTAACATTTTCTGTAATAGAAATGAATATATTTACAACGTTAAGCTTTCAAATTAAAAAGAAAATAGATTTGTGTCGATACGAGCAAGTTAAAGACACCGAAAACTGCGCGAAAATCGATGAAAAACTAAGAGAAAAAGTTATGAAAGCAAAACTCAAAAAAGGGCTGTGACAGCCCCGTAAGATTTCATTTATGAACAATTTGATTCATTATCTGAAAGGATTCAGTCTGAAATGAAGGAAAAATTCTGCTTGCTATGGTTTCCTATGGAAGATTCATAGTGTATTCCTGGTTGCGTCTTCGGTGTATAGGACTCTTAAAAAGAAATGGCGAAGCACCACATCTCAATTTATTATTGCCGTTATTATCTGAATTTTAGCTAATAAAATTTATATTTTTATTTTTGCAACACTGGTCAAATAAACTATGATACGGAGTTCACGAAAATGTACTTTTCTATCGTAATGAAATTGCGCAACTTTTCTTCAATTTATTTCGTGAATGTTGTTTCCGTTTTCTTTTTGAAACAAGTACGATGCAGAATAATGCAGTTTATTAAAGGAAAAGTTTCTCAATGAACGTTTATTTATAAATATTGATTCGATACTAACAAATAACGAAAAATGCGATACGGGACGGCCAATATTTTGACTTGCGAATTATCAGAATTCTGTTTACTTCACTAACAACAGATAGACGCGCGAATATATCAAAGCATTTACTTTTTAATAAACAAACTAGTCAATTTAATGTTGAACGTATAATTAGCTAATTTTCTAACTGAAATCACCCCGATTTGCCCCCGAAGCGACGCATTTAGTTTATTCGAAATACGTTTGAGTTTATAATTGATCAATCGAGCGTTGAAATAAACGAGCGTGAGCAAAAGTTTCTGATTAAAATTGAGTTGGTCCAATAACGATAGCGATAGTCACCCGAGTCGGGGTAAAAGTGTCTTTCTTTTTTCGCAATACCATCGTTAATCACTGTAGACTAGCAAAATATTCAATAACAATGGCAATAACAATAACCCCAGCAGACGATTAAATTGCAATAACCTTCGATTATCTCCTCGAACGCATATAAAAGCTCCGGCGTAAACGGGTCTTCTTCATCATTCGTCATTCCACGTCGTTTGTAGTGAACGTTCGTTAGCAATTTAGTGAATTAGTTAAATAACGTTAAAAATGAAGCTCCTGTTCGTCTTCTGCGCCACCGTCGTTCTCGCCAATATCGCGCACGGCTACAAGATATTCGATTATTGTGAGTCAATTTCAATTTCCCCATTCGCAATTTTCCTCTTCCCCTTTCTAATTCGTTTTCTTTCTCGCGTTTTTTTTTGTTTCTGTTTGAGCAGTTACCAATAAGGACAAACCGTTAGCCACCAGTCCGGTGTGTGGCAATTTCACTTGCCCTTACGGCACCGTCGTTTGCAAGATAGTGACGAAACCCACCAGCGGCCCCGTGGGAAGTCTCGTCAAGGTTTATTGCCTCGGCGCCGACAGTAAGATCTAAAGTTTTTTTTTTGATTTTCATTATTCATTTGCAGTCAAGCATTTTCCACTTGTGCTAAGTTTTGCATTCATTTTCTTCCCATCGACAGACAAAGTGTTAGACAGCAGTTTCTCCGCGAGCGAGTACTCTTCGGCACCGTCCGGCAGCTTCCAACGGCCAAGCAGTATCGAATTCAGCGCGGCAAGCAATAAGGAGGCCAACCAAGGCAGCGAGGGCTACGTGGACAACGATAATAGTAATGATGGTACTAACTACGATGAAGACGAAGATTATTAACGCCGTCGAATAGGTTAAAGCAAGTTATCGATAGCTGTCATCTTTCTTTGTTATATTTTAAAATGGTCTACGTAATAAACAGCTAATTATTAAGTGTACAACTTTGCTCGTGCCGTTTCTTTCCCGAAATTTAAGGCTTTATTGTAAAAAACTGGTCATATGTTTATCACTCAAAGTTTTGTCCACTACCTTCGCCCACCTTTCGGGTAGTGTTCGAATATCTTGTTGAAAAAAAAAACTTTTAATCTTTTGATGCGATCCACGAATAGATCCCACTGTTTACTTCTTCATGGGACTGAAAGTACTTTATTCTCTTATAACATCATTTACAAATTGGTTTTCTTATTGTACACATAAATCGTGAGTTCTGATTTCTTGTCGTTTTTTTTCACAAAAAGCTGCTTATAGCTTTTGAAGATGAACAAACCAACGATAAATTGTACGACGGAGATTTTCACAGACTTGCGGTTAGTTTGAATGTCAATTGTCGATAAACTAATTTGTTTTAAATCAATTTTATTCGTTGCTTGTATAGGTTCGTGCATAATTTCCGGCCGTTGTGTAAAATTCAAAAAGTTTAAGTAATGCATCAAATAAACGCTTATTATTCTACATTATTTCGGACGTTGTCCCTTTTCAATTGCTTCTTTGAGGCAATTTACTAGTTTGAAGTGAATATGTTATTGCAGTCAATTAAGAAGTTCCGACGAGATCATAAGGACAACCTCGGAAATAATGCAATTATCAATAGTAAGTTTGTGTTTGAGGCGTAACTTTCTTTTATAATTAACGCAAATGGCTGGAAATTGTGCACCGACGTAATATACAGAGACATTTGACAATTAAAACTTAAGCTACAACAACAGCAACGTGAATTTAAGCATCGTGCCGTACAAATGAAAAACTCCGGGTATGAATTAGAGCGGCGACGAGTTGCAACCGCTTCGAATTCTACTTGTCAAATGTCAAGTTAGGCGGCGGTAAATTGCAAATGTTATAAACACTTTCGAGAGGTAGAATATTACCAAGAAATTCCGAATTGGAGACGAACGCTTTAACGCAATGCCGTAGGCACGTTTTCGATTGAAACGAATCGAAATTATTGGGTCGATGCATAATGTTGTGCAGTTTTTTTCCTAGATTAAATTGTTTTTAATTTTCGTCTGCAGCGATTCATTTACCAATTTGGACCGAAGTAGAACGCATCAAACGAAACGTGTCTTTTCCGACGAAAGCAGCCCGCCGTCTATTGAACCGTAGAAATTCGATCGAATCATTTCCCTCCATCGCTATCCGATTAACGAAGAAAAAGCGTCAATGGCGACGGTTCAATCAAAGCACTTCCTCCTGCCTCGTCTGCGTGTTGCCGCGTATCGTGTACACGTCGCCGCCGCTCTCCATTTGCCCGTTCGCGTACAGATAGTCGTTGAATCGGCAGGCGTATTTCACCCGCGAAAACGACATGCGAATCGCCTGATGGACCTCGTGATTCGCGAAACAGAACAGTATCGATACGCACAGACCCTGGGGAAAAGTAAAAGCGACGGATATAAAGAACAGACGATGAGCATAAAATGTTTGCGTGTAGTTAGTCAATTAGGGTTTTACGGCGGAAAAATTGCGGGAAAGCTGGATGAACCGTCATATAACGATGTCCTGGACAAAATGTCAAAAGTCCCCATCGATCCGAGTTGAGCTGAAGATTTTATGTGGTGTCAAAGAGGGCGAAGAGTGGTTTTTCGCGAATATCTCGTTAACGGTCACTTTTACGGCAAACACACACGTTGTCAAAGTTGTAGATTAGGAAATTCCCTACAAAAAAGTCACTCTCACTTTTATTCGCGGGAGTAACGGTTTTGGAAATAATTCGAAATGAAAACCGTAACAGCGCGATATATTGATACGTTATTTTCTACCCACACAAATAAAATTAATTTTGATTTGAAATGAGTTTATGCCTATACAAAAAACACTCGTGGTTCAACGTACGTTTCACAGCGTCTTTGTGCAAAGCGTCTAAATCCTAAAAAACGAGATTCTTTTTGGGTCTACAAACCACAAGATTTCTACAGATTTTTTTCGTATTTTCTGCGAAGAAAATTGGTACCCTATCAAACTTTTTCAACTTTGGAAAGAGATAGTAAACGTGGATTAGGCCTGCAGGGGAGACCACGTTAAAAAAAGACGCACCTTTTACTCTACCTCGAAGGTGATGTGGAAACGAGCACATATATCGTAAGAAGTATAAAGGTTACGACGCTTTATTTCGAATTAATTTCAAAACGGTTGCTCCTACGAATAAAAGTGACAGTAACGTTTTTGTAGGGAATTTCGTAATCTACAACTTTGGTAACGTGTGTGTTTGCCGTAAAAGTGACCGTTAACGAGATATTCGCGAAAAACCACTCCTGGCCATCTTTGACGCCATATAAAATCTTTAGCTCAACGCGGATCGATGGGGACTTTTCACATTTTGTTTCCCGGAATTTTTCCGCAGTTAGGCCTAATTTCTGTCTAATTTGAGTGGACTAGTACGATTACCTGCGACGAGAGCAGGATGACGCTGAGGTATTCGTAGGATTTGTAATAATATCCGCTGTCGTCGGACGGCTTGAATGGCAGCAGGACGACGTGCAGCCCCAGGAGCGGGATCAGGATGAATGCGGCACGTAGCGTGCGTCGGATGTTTAACGGCGCCGGATTCGTCGATGCCGGATGCATGATCTTCAGTATGATGCGCAGTACGTTGACGAGGAAGACTGAAGCGAGAAATTGAACGATGGAATTAAATAGATGGATGGTAAAATGATGGAGGAACTTACGTAACGAGATCAGTAGCGAGACGATGATCGGTATGTTAATGGCCCATCGGCTTTTCTCGTCGTACATCCAACAGCTGTGTGTGAGTAGTAACGAGGACGTTATTAGGGACAATTTTTGCCTTTTTGCGAAACGTTCGTTCGCGATTCCCATAGATTTCCCTATAGGAATTCGTTAGGCAGAAGGAAATCGCAGAAAAGATTTGGGAGCGATGGAAGAATTTCTATGGAATTATTGCACAGACACACGAAATGTCGTAGAAAATTCTCGATACAGATGTGTCGTGACGAATCTTAAAATGTATGGATTAAAAATTGAAAATCCCTTATGGAAACCTCTTGTTAAATCCAGAAATATTCGTTAGAGATGAAAAATATTTTATGGAAGAGCGTTTTTAGACTCTTTTAATTATAGATGGAAATTCCTAGATGACGTTTCTTCGTCGAGAAACTTTTCATGGAAAGCTTTTCATATTTGGAAGGTTTTCCAAAGAAATATGCGTTGGAGATGAAATATATTTTATATAAAATGTTCAGAAATTGTTTATTATAGATCGAAAATCCTAGAAAAAATATCTTAGAAAGTTAAACTTTTACCTTTTAACCTTTAACTTTAACCTTTTGGAAGGTTATCCAAAGAAATATTCGTTAGAGATGAAACATATTTTATATAAGAATTTGTTTTTTGAAAATCTTTGTTGATGGATGGAAATTCCTAGGGAATATTCCTTAGAAGTGAAGTGAAATATTGCTGTTTAAATTCAATTACCGTTTGTCTTCCTCCGGTATGAAGAGATGCGTTATAACGTAAACGATCGTCGCGGCCAACGATACGCCCCAGCCGATGATCAGGAACCATTTCATGTTCAGTTCGCCGTTGACGAAGACAACCACCATCACCAGGTGCAGATGGAGGCCTTCGCAAAACATCCACATCTGATTCGCTATCGTCGTATAACGACATAGTAACGTTAACAACTTGCACCAAACCTGTAATAACGACAGTAACAAGTTAACAAACATTCAATTTGGGCAAAAGAGAGCGAATAAACCACAAGAAAAGCAAGAGCGATCAAGGAAAACGCATCGACGAAGAAGGAAATCGTGTGAGAGTGGGCGAAACAACAAGGAATATCGCTCGATTGACTTTAACAATTTCCATTTCCATTTTCTCCTCCAGCTTCGAATTCTGTCAATAACTCATTTTAATTGCGTTATTATTCGCAACGTGCGACGTGATCAATCAAAGAGTGCGGCGTAATCGACTGGAATCTCGAATAAATGGCGAAACAATCATTACAATTGAATTCAAATTGGACGGAAACAAGATCGAAGCGTGCAATTTTGGACACGCGTCGCGGTTTCGCCGCCACCTCCGACGTGGAAGCGAACAAACAAAGAACAAAACAATGTTTAAACACTTTATCGCCATTAATTACCATTCTCGCGACGCTCGCAGGTGTGCAATTCGCGTATATATATATAAATGAGATGAAAGGAGACAATTTCAATTTGACGTAAATTCGCGCCGACCGCAAATCGATCTTGAGCAATACAGAATGGAAAACCAGCGGCAGTTTCGGTTGGCCCTACCGATAGTCGTCCTCCTAACGCTATTCCTCGGCGGAAACGATTGCAAGTTGACCACGAAAAGAATCGGTGCGTAGCATTTAAGACGCGGACAATTTCATTCGCCATTTCTTATCCTTTTGTCGTTGTCGTCGTTACCAGTCGCTGCATTAACCGGCTTCCCGTGTCCGAAGAACGGCGAGAGCGGCAAAGCGGTCAGACGCGACGAGTACGCGTACAACGCGGCCAACAGTAACGAGATAAGCATCGGCGTCGTGTGTTACGATGCGTCCGGTAAGATTATTAGGCGTTAATTCAGCCACAGCAATCGCAAGTGGTCGTTTCCCGTTTTTTTTTGTTTTTTTTTGTTTCCTAACTCTTCCGTTTCGTAGGCGAGGTCGTCTTCGAGATGAAGGGCAAACTGTCGAATCTCGGCCAGGCGGTCGTGTCCTACGAGAATCGGGACGTTTTCGATGCGGGCAAGCACGCGAAGCACAAGCATTAAATGTTAATCGAAGGTGATTGTCGTGTGTGGAAGACGTTCGAATAAAGTACCAAGGTGTGAAGGAAACGCGTAAACATTGCGTACCGTTTGAATTTCCCGACGAGCAAAATCGCATTTATGTTCAACTGTCGAGCAATCTTGTGTCTTTCGCCAACAACTAGTTGATATAATGACAAAATTAGGCAACAAGCGCAACGAAGCGATATTCGACGAAAATTTGGAATAGAATTGCTAATTTTTTAACGATCGAACGCAAAAAAAAGGCGAGTGGGCGCTATCGTTTGTCGTAAATCATTTCAATTGTGCCACGCTAACAATATGAAATATGATCAAACATACGAGGGAATGTCGACGTTTAGTGAACCGTGAGTGGACTTCGACAGTCTGCGGTTTGAATTTAAAAACGCGCAATAACATTATCACCAGCAGGAATGCTGCAGTTTGGACAACATTCCAAGTTTTCCCCCAAAGGGCTCAAGCACCCTTAGAGAAAAAATTGAAAAAATAAACACATCGGCCACAAACGAGGAAAAGCCAATAATTAATATGTCGTAAAGAAATTTACGAAAACAGTCAAAAACCATTCCTGATGACTCCCCTTCATGTTGTCATTGTCAAACAGTGAATTGCGTCTTGCACAAGACTAGAAGAGCAACAGACACAAAAGAACTATTTGTGACTTGATGTTGATCAGAACCTCGAAGTGGACTAAATCGTAGATCCAGACCTTGAGGATTTCGAGGACGCCTCCATTACTCTGCTGATGTAAATCTGGGCATGATAAGAATTGCTGCAAAATCCTGGCTACCTTAACGCGGATAAGCAGAAAACTTTGCGACTTGAATTGCGACTTGACTAAGCCCCATGAGATTACAATTTGCGAAACTGAAATCAAATTGAAAGAAAACAAATTTACGAACAAACTGTGCAGTTGAAATATTGGAAGATTTTAAATCAACATGCAGGATAAGTTTTTGAATCGACACCGTACATCAATTACTCAATTAAGGAAAAAACCCTGTTATTGATGTTTACAAACAATCGCCATAAAAAGTCTTCTGTGGGCGTTGAGGCAATAAAACGTTATTGGTTTATCGGATATGCGTTTAAAATTGAAAATAATTGCCCGTTCTACTTGCTAAACAAGAATTCCAATGTTTAACAAACACACATTGACATACGATAATGCTGGCATAAACCGACTTCGTTTTTTCCCCTATCGGACAATCTGACCTTATTGTCATTTCTCTCTCTCTCTCTCTCTCTCTCTCTCTCTTTCTTCCACCACTGTTATCGACGTAAATTGTGCAATTAAAATTGCAGGGCCATTCCAACACAACGAAATCCTTCGCCACTTGCTGATTAGATAAACCGCACGTTCGCATATATACGTTTCGTACGAGCGCGAATCGCGTCAGTTCGTTCGTAGAGCTGCCAGAAGTCGAGCGAGAGTAAGAGTTTGCGAGCGAACGTGAAAATGAAATCGATCGTCACGTTGTTGTTATTGTTCGGGGTGCAGTGCGTTGTCGATGGGGCCGCCGTCAAAACGACGATGCGTAAGTTGGAAAAAGTTTGTTATTGAAGATCGTACATCGAACAATTGATTCGGACTTTACCACTTTCGAAGCAGAACAGTCGGTTGTTTGAATTTTGCGCGAAAGAAAGTGGTCGAAAAGTGCGAATCGAATGTTTGTTTTGTTCTTGCGAACACAGCGAAAAACAACAACGTTTACGCAATCTTTCGCCCTCTGACCGCGTTCCTTTTCCAGCGAAATGCTTCGATATAACTTGCCCGAATGGTACCGTCACGTGCAAGAAGACCGTAACGACCAGCGACGACAACAAATATCTGACAACGACCAAGTTGTGTTTGGACGATGATGGTGGGGTTCATTTGCGATTCCGTTGATTCCTTGCTCGGATCTGATTTTGCAAATTTGCTTTTAGGTCGCCAATTGCACAAGGACTCGCACAAGAGCGAAAATACGAGCGGTGCCAATATTTACGTTTCATCGACGCAGACCGTTTACAAGTCGTATTCGACCAACGCTGGGAATAACGTGAAAGTGGCCAACGATGACACGGAGATTATCCATAATGTGCCGTAAAGTGGAACGAATTGTAATTGTCGATAATTAAACGATTGATTAACGGAACATTCAGTTCGATTAATGTCGAATCGACTCCCTACGATTATTAATCATTCACGGCGATCATCCAACTTGACTTTGGGTCAAGGCAGGAATATTTTTATTGCGATAAGAGTCGATTTTTTTTCTTACAATTTCCGCGAGAGATGTACGAGGGTAATTTGCAAAGAATTCTGCTATTGATCAAGCAACTTTGTTCTATTATGAAAATATGGAACAGTATCGCAACGGAAACAGCATCTGAAACAGATGAATGCGTATTATTGGCAAGTGATTTGCAAGCCTTACAAGAACTTGTCTTTTACGAAAAGACGCAGTTCACTTGCAAAAGTCAGTCTTCACTATTTGACGACTTAGCTAAAGCGTTATATGCGAAAGCTTTTTTAAATTTGACGTTTGCCATCCATTTATAATTCCAAAACCTATCGAACAACCCTCGTAGAATCGAAGAAGTTACTAACGGAGTTTGTCTGTTCGTCGTCTAGTGACTTTCTTGAAAAAATCATCAAACTGATTGTCGCTTTTTAAATGACTCCATTCGGGGTTAACGAAACTCTGAACGTTCATAATTCCTCATTTTTGTTGGGCGATTGATACGAAAACGAGCCTTAAACTATGTTGAACTTAAATTGAAATTTACGTCGTAAGGAAAATAATCCTCGACATCGCCAATTTGCGTAAACTTTTAGCAATTACTAGCATTTCGAATGTTACCCCGGCACAAACTCGGCTCTTATACGCTTCAAGGTGCGAAACTGACGAGGAAAACAATTAATTCTTCAATAAGCAATCGATCAAATCGTTTGTATTGTTCGCGACCGGTTCGAGTGTTTCCTTTTCTTTTTTGTTGTTGTTTGGCCTGTTTTAAATCACCCCGTAACATTGGGGCGATGCAATTAATGATTATTAAATGCTATTTGATCGTAACGAATTAGATAATTAATCGTCGTACTAAATTTGATGGATTTAATTCGATTAATTCGTTTCATTGTTATCTTTCTATTGGACTAACGCAACGCGAACAAACATTTATCATCGTCGTTATTTATTCACTTCGAAACTCCCCCCGTTTCTTTAATTGATTTCCATTTAACCAATTGGCGAAAGTATTTAAATGGCAAACTCAAGTTGAGGTGCGTTAATAAAACAAGCATTGTTAAGGAAAAGCGACTTTTTCGCAATTTCGGAAGAGTTTCAGTTTTGTTTTGTAGCATTTTAAACACCGAATGATTTAGTTTTAAATCTCATTTGGGGAAATTAAATTTTTTTTATGTGAGAACAATCGTGTCTTAAGATACGCGTCAAAAGGCGAAAGAAAATAATTCTACACCGAATGGACGTTCTATCTAAAACAAACGGTTGGCAAACAGATTTTGGTTATCATTCAATTGATATCCAAAATGTGTTAAACTTTGCATAAAGAAAAATGAGTCGATATTTTTGTTTAAATAACAATTTAAATCATTTTATCGTGCCACGCGTGAAGTAGTTTCTGCCAGTAAAATTGCGCCTCCTCTGGCGATGGTGTTCATTAATATCAATTATGATAAGGGATTTATTAATTAAGCAGAATTTCCAGCAAGAAAACGAGGAGGTGAAAGATCGATAAGACGACGAACGTCAAACACATTAACCGAGAAGCAAATAGAAAACAAGAAGGAAAACAGAATTAGTTTTCAATTATCGCTGGATGCGGGTGACGGCCGACTTGTAATCCGTACGACTTGCGATTAGATTAAATATTAGTTGTGGCTTAATTTGCCATAAGAGCAAATTTTTATTTCCCTTTCGCAAAGAATGAGCAATAAAGGACAACCACATACGAGAGGCGATTGATGAATAATTTGTTGTAACTTACATTAAATGGCAGAAAAAGTGAAAGGGGTTTAACGACTCTCCAATTTTTCAACGTGGTCCTTTCGATGTCCAAAGCACTTGTTCCTCAAGTTTTCTGATTCTTCTACAGTAGTGGACGTCTTCAAGAACTTCATAACACTCAACTACGCCCTCTATCATCTCTATTACTTTGAGAGGAGCTTTTATACATCAAACTGCCCTCGTATTATTGCTATAACGTTATTTTTTCTTCGTGTCTTTCTAATTTAATGCAATCGAAGTAAAGAATAACAAATATATTCCCATCAATTACGATTGTTCGAAGGATCGGCGCCACCGGAATTGGAATCGCGGAAGAACATAAGAAAACGGTGCCGCGAATGGAGCACAAAATCTGGCAAATCGGAAAACGAGAGAAGCGAGCGAAAGAAATAAATCTATCAGAAACGTTGTTAAGCAAACGGGACGTGATTTATATGTGAACAACGACAACAACCGCAAAAACGAAATAGGAGAAAAGGCCGGCGTAAAGAAGAAGGGAAAAAAAAAAACGAAAACGTATCCTTAACACTTCTGTAAAAGAAGATTGCCTTCGACTTGCCAGCTCGACTAAATCCTACCGTAGGAGGTGGCATTTTGTCTCTTTGTTTTGTTTCTTTCTTTTTCGTACAACTTTCTTCGCTGTAAATCGTCGTTGGATTACTAAAATGCGACGTGTATATTACGTGTTCACCTTCCTTTGGATAATCTGCCCGCTTATCAATCTCAACGCACCAACCGCAACATGTCAGCGCGTAAGTTATTGTTTGACTTAACGGTGGTTCGTTACGTCGGGGTTGATGATGGCCAAAGAAAGAAACCCAGAGGATTTAAGTCTGGCAATTTTGCAAATCATGATATGGATCCACTTCTTCCCATCCAATCTTCCTTTAAAAATTCCGCGGAAATGTTCTCAAAGAAGAAGGATTATGACGAATGTGATAAGCTTTAATTCAAATACTTAGCGCTTCTTTACCATTAGCACGACCATAATATTGAATTAATATCAACTCCAAACTCTGTGGACCACAAACCAGCTGATAACCACGATTCGAAAATGCAAGTTTCGGGAATGAAAAAGCGAAAACCGAAGATATGCCACAAAAAGTTTAATGCGTCGTATCTTTACAACGGTCCATTTCTGGGTCCATGTTCATTAACACTTTTCTGCTTATCGTGGGCCATATTATCACCCCTTAACGCTTGTGACTTTTTTTTAACGCCCTTTATTCGTACCAATGCGTAGTGGAGTTATTACTCTAAAATTTGTATAGACAAAAACACCAATTTAGTAATTTTCATTTTTATAGAACATTGTATCAGGTGGCAATTATGGCGAAGTTCGTAAACAGCTATTTAAAACCCATTACAATCTATTTTACTGTACTTTTACTATGGGGAAAAATCGGAAATATTGATGAATTGTATATGAAATACAGCCCATTGAATTAACAGAAGTTATTTTGTTAAAAAGTTATTCAGTTCTAAAGATACAATAGTTCTCACATGGATTGAAAACGGATTTTATTTAAACTAATAATTATTACGTTTGTAATTGAACTTACCCTGCTTCACCTTGTATCAATTTACAGGTAAAGGGCATCCCTTTGGCGTCACCTTGTAACGGAAAAAGGTGCAAGAAAATCCAGATCGAAGAGAAAATTTCGATTGTTTTAACCCCATAATTAATACTAGTTGTAAATATTGAAAATCGACAATTAATTATAAGTTTAAAATCCAAACCTTAAACTTTAAAGAGATTTTCTTGGAAACTTATTTCCGATTTGTTTCAAATTTTGCACACAAAATATCGGGAAAGGTGCCCAGAAGAATAACAACTGCAACGTCGAGTTAAACACATTCATTAATATCAATAAGATATGAATAGGATTACGAGTAATTAACAATATTCGTGTTCTTTTTCAACAAACCCTGTACTTCGCGTAATAACTTACCGGATTCTCGTCTAACAGCACCGGATCGTGTAAATAAACGTGATAAACGATCCATATGACGTTGTTGAACACGAACGAGAGGAACAATTGGATGTGGATGCGAATCCGTAGGCAATGTAACGATCTGAAATTGACGAAACGAAGTTTACTTATGGACACATGGAGGCACTAACAATTGCAACCGTACCTGAAGGACAAAAAAATGATCAGCGACATTATCAGGGCTACCAGCGAAAGAGCGTAGCCGGCGATGTATAAATTGTTGATCAACATCAGGAACTGGAAAAAGAAGTTTTTTTTTGTTATTAAATTGAAAATTGTGTCACGAACACGTTGAATCAGATTTTTTGCGGTGGGGTTATATTGAAGGGCGTAACTATGCAGAACAGAAGAAGTCACGGGGAGCAAAAGCAAGCGTTTTCTGAAGCAGTGAAACAATTTCAGCTGCTGTTTTTTTTTTTGGTAGGAAGCAGATTTTGAGGTTGGTGCGTTCCGCCCTTAAAATTCGCGACCCTAAAGTCGCCGATGAACGTGGAAAGTGGCATTTTTACGAATTCAGTCGCTGGGTCCGCTGAAGAAAATGTTGACGGACGATTACTTGACAAACTGTGCAGGGAATGTGTTACCATCAGTTCACATGGCCACAGAAAATAATTCTCGTTTCTTTTGGCTTCCCCCTCGTGAATATGTTTTTTTGCTTGTAAAATTAATTTGTAACTTGCTTCGAACTCACGTCGTAATGATCGCCGTAGATGCACGTTTCCTTCAAGAAGGAATAATTGCGTAACGCTCGCGGCACGAGCGAATCGTTCTCCCAGCAATCGACGAACTGAATCTTGTCGACGTGGCGCCGCGACAAGCACTCGCTGCACAGGTTCTGCACGGCTTTCAGAATGCACGGCTCCGTGTTGTCTGAAACCATCGAGGAACACGTAGATGAGAAACGTTTACAATGAAGCAGAGTTTCTTAGTTTCTTCTTTGCAGTTTTCTCTACTCACTGCTATTCGAGCAATTCCACAAGTGTCTCTCGAGGGCGTCGTTAAAACTACCGTCGGTCGCCATCGCCGTCGCCGTCGTCAATCTTGGTTCAGTATTCTTGCAGGATCAATAGCAACCTGTAACGACATAATGGCCGGTTAATTGTTACTTATTTGCAAATGCGAAACATGTAAAGTGAAAAATCGAGTGTCATTGTTACTGTTGAAAGCGTTCGCTTGTATTTTTTTTTCGCATAACAACGCAAAACGCTTTCCATCCTTTCACTCGCACGTCGCCGTGCCGCAATCACAATGGAACGATTATTCGCGAGGAGGAGGAGGAGGTGGAGGAGGAGGTGGATGAGGAGGACGGAGAAGAAAAATGGCAGGGTCGCAAACAATGACGAAGAATCTACTTTCCATTAGGACCCGGCTTTCCCTGGGGGGGAGGTGAAGAGAGAAACCTGAAATTCCCTCGGGTTTATGCGAAGGTACGATTGCCAAAAGTGTGTGTACCTGTTGTAATAAATGATTTGACTGTATCAATATGCGGAACGGATTCGACGAGTGGCAGCGAGCGAGGAGGGAATAGAAGGGAAAAAAATGAATGAATGGTATATCCCGGTGGAGTAATAAAAGAATGGACGCCCTTGGGAACCGTTTCGAGGGATACGTACAGGAATAATAAACTCATCGTTATTCTTAAAGGTTCCGCCATACGCCATCATCGTTTTGGCAATTCGCCATCCTTTAGGATAGCGATGGCAACGAAGAAACGATCCAGCAATTCACTTGGAATCGTGAAAATGTATCCAACTTCCAAAGAAAACCAAATAAATGGATGGATTGAGGAGCAAGAGTTACCATTAAAAGACGTACCATACGAAGAGGGAATTGCTGCTATACATCAAGCAAAGCACGATTCTTTCGTGCGTGGTTTTTAATATTTGCTTGTAATATGGCAAAAGAAAGCAATTGTTTCGTTCAAACAAAAGTGTATAAAAGCGAATATAAAAGGACGTAAACTTTTAAAGAAACTCGAAAGCAAATAATGCCAAAGTTAACATTAGAATCCAACTCTATTTACATTCGATCATTACAATGATGACAAACTTATTAAAGAAATCCTGGCAAATTTTTAAAATCTTAAAAACTTTTTTAAAGTAATCATGACAAGTTTTTTAAATCATGAAAACTTTAAAAAAGTTTGAAATCCTAAAAAATTTTAATAAATTCTGGTAAATTCTTGCAGTTTCAAACTTTCTCTTTATTTAAATCCTGCACATTTTTGATATCTTAAAAGCTTTCTAAAATAAGTCCTAACACAATTTTCAAATTATGAAATCTTGAAAAAATCGAGGTAAATTTTTGAAATCCTCAAAACTTTTTTAAAGTAATCATGACAAATTTCTGAAATCCTGAAAGCTTTTAAAAAATCCTGGTAAATTTTTGGAATCCTCAAAACTTTTTTAAAGAAATGCCAACAAATTTTTGAAATCCTGAAAGCTTTGAAAAAATCCTGGTAAAATTTGGAAATCCCAACTTTTTGAAAGAAATCCTTCAAATGTTTCGAATTCTAAAAACAAACGCATCATCATTGCACGTCATTTAATGCGGCTTTGTGCGGTAGAAGCCAAATGAAATGAGAGGAGCGATTCTCCTGCGGATAGAACGCGGTAATTTATATTCAAGCGAGTTGTCTCGTCCGTGTACGAAATATCAATCGGTCCGAACGTGTTTCCACTATGTTTAAGGACAAAGAAGTCCGGTTTCATTCAGAGTTGTTGTTGGTTGGAGGCGCTGGAAAGAGGAAAGTTGTTGATTGTAATCGTCGCAGTAATTTATCGATATTCTTCCTACGGGAATGTTATGACAGACGATTCGTTGCGAAACTCGCATTCGCATTTTAAAGCTGTGCGAAGTTATTTGCACAATAATTTATCGTTTTCCTTGTCGTTTCTATTCCCCTTTATCTTTGGCGCCTTGGGGCTAATATGCGAACCAATTTTCCTTCGAACATTTTATCATTCCGTACAATTCTGGAAAACTCATCAATTCGAAAGTCGCGCGAATGAAAGTTCCGATTACAAGTTGAACGGACCTCGTATCTACGCGTACATTGATGTTGCAACAATCGTTTTCGGCTGAAAATCGCTTTCATTTAATGTGAAACGATTAGTCCTGAATTGAATTGGTGACGTTAGAAATGTAATATTTATTAAAAGCGCTCTAATCCAATTTAGAGCGTTTACTGCTACCTTTTTGTTTCTCTCTTAACGACTATAAAACAATCCGTCAAACTACCAACTTTTCACGCAATCTCTAATCGCTTAATAATAAAATCGCGCTCTCCCTCGTGCCTCACACGCACTTGCCCAACGTGCTTTTAATGTTTGCCCTCGACGAGACGGAAACAAAGGTTAGAGCGAACCCACCGTTAAAGCTCCAAGTTTAAGCCCAAAACTTGTTTCGGCACCTTTTTTTATTCCTCTTCGACACGCCACGTACGCTTAAGTTTACGTTAACGTCTTCATTATTTGGCAGGGAAAAGATGGGAAGCGATGAGCGCGAGAAGATTGCTTTTTCCAACGATTAAACGTGCGATAAAAGTGACGGGGCAATAGTGAAAAAGCGATAGACGGAAAATGGGAACAAGCGAAAGAGGAAAAGCGATAAAATTGCGGGGGTCGATGGGAGGAAAGGGCGCAATTGAGGCGGGGAGGAGGAAATCAACAGATTTTCCCGGACTGATTGGGCCGAAATTGTACCATTTAATTTCGGTAAATTACTGGCAGCGCAAAGTGCCGAAACAAGAATCGATTCGATAATGGAATTTTCGGCTGCACGTGTCCTGATAAAAAACAGAAGAAAAATGAGAGCAGCAACGACACTTTAAGCGGCACAAACAAAACAAAAACTCGATCGGTACGTTGATTAACTCGATTAACATTGTGCACTGTAGCGGCGTTTTACCTGTGTAAGAGACACGCAATTCGAATATTAACTCGCTCTCAGGTATTTTGTTTCTCTCCTTGCGCTTTTTACCCTTCGTGCTTCATTTATTTTCCGAGCCCTATCAACATTATAAAACTGGCCACTTTGAATTCAATTTAATGCGATCAATCTCGACTTCGGTACACCTTACATTAACCTCTCGTTTAATTATAATTGGTTGAAAGTGAATCAACTTGATTTTAATTATGGGGGAAGGTCGGAATTAGGTCGGGTCGTGTTAAGTCGGTGCGATTGATGACCGGCAATCGTGGTAAATTTTTAAAATTTTGAAAGCTACTTCAAAGAAATCCTCGTAAATTTTTGGAATCCTAAAAACCTTTCAAAGAAATCCTGGTAAATTTTTGAAATTCTGAACACTAAAAAAATTTTGGTAAATCTTTGATATTCTAAAAGCTCTAAAAACCTCTTAAACCTTTGATATTCTAAAAGCTTTTTAAGGAAGTCCTTGTGAATGTTTGAAATCCTAAAACCTTTTTAAGGAAATCCTGGTAAAGTTTTGAAATCCTAAAATGCTTTTTAAAGAAAACCTGGTGGAATTGTAATATTCTAAAAGCTCTTTAAAGAAATCCTGCTAAAGTTTTGAGATCGCAAAAACATTTTAAGGACGCCATGGTAAATTTTTTAAATCCTAAATCCTATTTAAAGAAATTCTGGTAAAGTTTTGAAATCTTAAAGGCTTTTTAAAGAAAACCTGGTGAATCTTGAATATTCTAAAAGATCCTGGCAAACTTTTGAAATGCTAAAAACTCTTTGAAGAAATCCTGGTACATTTTGGAAATCCTTTTTAATAAAAGTATGCTTATTATCGCTCTTACAAGGAACGACAAAATCCATATTTTATTGATGAACATTATTCCTATCTATTTAAATTTATATTTGTGCTAGTAAATGTTATCTTCGCTTTATCACTCTTTCTCATTTCTAGGAAAACTAGACGTCTCATAAGCGAGTAAATAATGTTACTTTTGAACCGATCCACAAATTTTAATTTGACAAATTCTAAATGTCAAACGGCAGTGCTACCAACACAATATTTGGCAACTAATTCGAGATCAAAACTATTAGAGTCGCCTCGTCACAATCAACCATTAACAATTAAACGTCGAACAGATAAACCTTTTTACAACGCCCCGTACAATTTCGATTGCGTCACAAGTTCGCCTTCTATTGCGCCAACCTTGGATAAGAAGCGACTGGTAAACAAAATTGAAGGATTCAGCAGAAATTTTTATTTATTCGCCTTTATGAATTTCAGTACTATTTACATAAATTTCCAAACGACTCCATTTCATCTTCTTTTATTTTCATAATAATTTCCTTTTTCCTTTCGGTTGCGTTCCATATTTTCTACGACGTGCCGCACGTGTAGCCGGTTTCATTTTGAAACGTATTCGGCAGAAAATAAAAGGGAAAGTTTCGATAAATAACAAAATGGTAAAGAAAAGGTTGCCCTCTTTCGCGATGGCCATAAGAAGCATCAGCGGAAATGTGAACGAAACAAAACTTCCGCATAGGAGTCGCCTTAATGCAGGCGTGAAATAAATTAATTGATTCCATTCTAATTAAGTTGTTTCGTCATTGAGGGCACCACATATGCAAAACGTTCTCTACGCAGAATTCCCTAATTCGCTAAGGGTCTAAAGTTCTTGCGTAGACAATGGCAACTGGTCCTCGTTGTTGTTTGGAGCCGTATGAATAATTGGATCAAGGTGAAGATGAGGCAAACTGAAGCAGATCCAACCAACTACTACCGCCGTGTATATTGTTAATGATCCTTGTAAATCAGTGACACGTATGTTGGATGGCAATTGTTTAATATCACAAAGGATGCGGAAACGTGTCGCTGATCCTCACCGCAATAATAAACTCCGCAGTTAATCCATGCAAAATACGAAGACAACAGAGTTATTTATGGGCAGAGCAATCGAAAAGTGAAATGGAGAGAGCTTTGCACGTTGGCAGCGGCATAGCTTTTCTCAATTTTTGTAATATTATGACCGCTTATTTGTGACTCACAATTATTCTAAACAACGGATTCTAAACAACAGAAAATTCGATGATTTTCAAACGGTCTTCTCCGCCCCAGAAATCAAAGACCCAAGCATTGTGAGAGGGAAGGAAACGTGGAGATTTTTCGGAATAATGACGGGCAATACTTGGATCGGCTCATCGAAAGACGTAACTCGAGTCGCAGATCATGTTTGCAATCTTCGCAATTGACGTGCAAATAGTTATTTTTATTTTTTGTTTGACAAATAACTAAAGACATCTATTGCAACATACAATATGTTTTTAATTTTAAATTACAATGCGATAAACGAGAGGTAAAGTTATGATTATTTATTCCAACGTTTAACATTCAATAAAAGCGATCGCTTTTTCCTCTGCCGTTTTATTGTTTCGTTCCTCAAGGTTTTTCACAAATATATACTGATGCAAGAATAGCTATAAAACTGTGTCCCGCGTGGAAATATAGCAGCAGAACCGAGGAAAGAAATGAATATAAATTCCTGCAGTATTAAATAACCGTTGGGGTATAATAAAAAAAAAACGAGTCGACGATAAAGATTTCATCTACCATTTACTTGACACTTCTGTTCGCAGTGGCACTGTTAATAAAATGTAAATAGAGCAATAATAACAAGATGTTTAATGGCAATGGATGTGTACAGCAGTAGCAGTAAGAAAGTCTGCGTATAACTTTAAAGAAAACACGGTCGGATGGAGTTTACTTGATTGTGTTCGAATTGTTAAAAGTTTGATTAGAAACAAACAGAAACTTCTTTCAAGAGTGATCGAAAATGATCAAGTGAAAGACGGACCAGTCGGTTGAATGGAGCGAATAAACAATAAAGAATGGACAAAGAAATTGAATTGTTTCACTTCTTTTGAATGCATTCGTTAAGCACTCATGAGTAATGCGCAAGAAATATGGAAATTTAACTATTTTATTATCGATTAGAATTCCATAAGAGGGAAAACGGAAATCAGGTGTTGGAAGAGAGGAAAAATGCAAATTCCTTTCGTCAATGTCATAACGAAATAATAAAGTTGTATAAATTGTCTGTATTCGTTTATCAAAGGGTTAACGAATTTATGCCAAACTCCATTACCAACCTTCTTCTCGCTTGTTTCTCTAATTTTTCCTCCTTTTTTTGAGGAACATTGATAACATTAAACGTTGGTAACTCGCTAATCGAATGGCGCCAATTGAATGCATTAAAATGATTCGAAAACGATTTGTTTGCAGGAAACATTGATTGAGCTCGATTTTAGCGACACGTCAAATTATCGTCAAAATTTGCAACAGTGACTCGTTTTCATCTACGTTCTTCCGTTTAATTTGCATTGGCGTCTCGAGAATTACATCAGAAGCGAGTAAATGTCGAGTAATATCAATTTTGGAAATGTTTTTTTTTTACGTAAACTAAATTCAATTGAAATTGACGTAAAATACACTAAAACTATTCTTATTTTTTATACAACGGCTATCAATCATTTTAGACGACCGAATCCCACATTAAACTTGAATTTGGATTAGAACGGTGATCGAGATTCTTATGGTTGCTGCAATTGAATTTCAAAAACGAGGATAGAAATTTAAAAGAGACGTATCATTTTTCTTTTTTCGCAATGAAGTGATTGCAATCGGTTCATCAATACGTTGACTTGCGAAGCTCCCTTTGGACGACGTAATTCCATCCGAATCACGCACCTTATGGGCAATAACAAGCGAGGACGATCATAACGATTGGGGGATTAAAGTTTTTTTTTAAGGGATTTACCGTCGTCGAATGAACGATAATAAAATTCCTTTATTTCTCTCGTCCTAACGAGCGAGCGTCGGTGTGCCTTACGAAATGTAATGGATTCGATAAGCCGATCTCATCTGAGATCTTTTGTTTTTAAATTGAATTTATAATTTTTTTTTTTTTTTTGATCGGAAGAGAATGCAGTAATAATAATCCGAGAATGGATTATCGTCAATAATTCAACGATCCAATCGCTCGCGTGGCCGATAAATTGGACGGTTGCCTCTCGTGCGTTCGTCTTCCGATTCATTTTATTCTCGAGCGAAGATCGCGTTTAAAATTTATGGACGATTTAAGGATGACGATGGAAGACGAGATTAAATGAATTTTTTACAATTTGGAATGCGGAGATTTTTTTACATCTTTTCTTACCGATCGAAACAAGCGTTACATCTGCTTATCACGCTTATACGCAATGATTTATCCATTGTAAAGTGTTAGAAACCGAGAGGTTTTGCGAAACCAGGACGTAATCTATAAATTAAAAAAATTGGAAGAGCATAAAGATCGTTCGGAAACGTCAAATTGTAACAGATTTAATTAGATTTACGTAGTGAAAGCTCTTGGTCATTTCGTGTTTAAAAGAAGTAGAAAAGTGCAACTCTCGGTCTTAAATAGTACTGAAGATACGCGCGATTACCCCAGACCTGCCAAATGAGATTTTCCAGGAAGAAAAACTGAAATAATTGTTTTAATAAACTCCCTTTGAAATTCGATAAGGATTCCAAGAACGCAATAAACAGTAGATAATCCTCTTAAAACAAATGGAGCAAGTATCAGTTCCCGGCATATCCGGAAGTGCGCCATGCTGGAAAACACTTTTCGGTCGTAGTCCTCCTCGAGGGAAAACTTTTTCATCCGAAACATTTTCGTCTAAAGTCAACCGTTTGGACAGGACACCCTGTATATTATGGGTGGTGTGATGCAAGAATCATGCAGCAAGCGGCTCGATCCTGTTATAATATAATCATCAACGTGCCCTTAAAGTTTTCGAAGTACGAAAACTCATTGAAAAAATATACAAGTTTAACGCGATTTTAGATTTATGGCCTGTTTATTGCGACGATATTACCGCACTTAAAAGCAAACTGAAAACAAGAAAATTCTAAACTTCTTTAAAATACGTATACAAACGGAATCTATATTTAAAAATTGTTTATTCCTACCACGATCGAAAGAGGATTTTTTTTGGTTTGTAGTTGGCAAAAAGAATTTAATGTTGCACGCGTGCAAAAACATCAAACGCGAAAAGGAGAAGGAAACATATTTTTCCTAAACGCTTTTATGGCACCACCGTTGATGATGGATGCTCTCTTAATTTTATTTGCGCGCAAATTTTGAGCGATTAAAAAGCCATTTCAGCGTGGAAATTTTGCGACGGAACGTGCGTTTGACAGAGAATAGCGACGGCAAAAAAATGAAGAGGAAGAGAATTTCATCGATAACGAAATACGAGCGTAAATTTAAAGGGTGGTCGATCTCAACCCTTTGTGTACACACGCGAACTAACGGGAAAAAAAAGATAAATTATGACAGCACGTGTGCGAAGTATAATTTGCGAGATAAAATGGACAATAATGGAGGCCGGTAACTTCTACCACTAACCCGTTTGTTTAAATATTGCAAGAATCTGTTTGGAGCGATTCGCTTTTCTCTTTGCTTGCATAATTGAGTGCGGAAAACGGTGCGGTTCCTCCTCAAGTTTTAGCGAACCTCTTGTTAATATTCAATGTACCGCAAATTGTGATAATGCATGATTAATTTATTAAAGCCTTTCCGGCACGATTAAAAACAACAACGAGAAAGCTTGTTTGCTAAGTAAATAGCAAACGCGATGGATCGAAATTAACAACAAAGAATAACTCCATTCGTTCATCCATCTTCGATGTTAATGCGAAAATGATGTTTGCCACTTCCATCAATTTCCCAAATAACGAAGAAAAAAGTGCGTCCGCCTCTTTGTGTTTGTTTTTGCTATCGAATAATTTATTGTCTTACAAAATCTCCACATTCAAGCGATAAGGATGAGAAAGAGAATCATCATCATCATCATCATTGACATTATGCTATACAATATTTGATGATGAACGATCTTCCGGATCAGAAAGAAAGAAGGCCCCATCTAATTTACATATACAGTAGAGTCAAGTTTGTTAGTGCAAAATGTCATTTTGCTGCTTTACTAATTTGACATATTTGCTATCACTTGATAGCTTTCTTGCAGAATTTGTCGATTGTTTTCTACGTTCCACGATCTATAATTGTAATTGATTCTGCTTTCAGTTTTGATAACTTTCATTCAAAAGGTATATCAAATTTTATTCCTTCTAGTGTCAGTCGCATCCTCCACTATGTCATTCATTAATTTGTAATGAGCAGCATATTTATGACAGCAGAGGGATGAAAGTATTGGTATCGCAGTTACAGAAAGTAGTTTTCGATTTGTATAATTTTGAGTTTTATTTCGTCTGCAAAGTTCGCTATGCTGCTTCTTTCCTTTTACAAAATCCTATCAAACAAAGGGAAATTAAAATAAATAAATCGATGCCATCATCCAGCCTCTTGACTTGCCTCTACTATAACATTAATTACAAAACAACGGAATCGGTTATATTACGATGATCGTTTGTTGATCTTAAACAACGGCGATGGATTCGTTAAACACCCCTTGTTGTGTAAACCCTTTCCCTTTTGCCAAATCTTTTCCTTCGCCATCAGCAAATTAAATCTATTTACAAGCATCGCAACCGTTTATAATTACAAATTTGCCATTGATTAGGGAAAAATGAAAGAACAAGAGAGAGAAAGAAAAACTTTCCCATGGAACTCGCTCGTCGCGAAGAAAAGTTGATAATGCGAGGGCGTGCTTTTCCTTTTATTTTTTTTTTTGGTGAAAGTACGTTAATTAATTAATTCCACAAAACAACAATAATAATGATAATTGGATCTTTTTAAAATCAGCGAGCTAAACAACTGGCCAAATTGCGTGGAACACCAAGTCTGGGGAAAACTTTTAATTGGTCTTCGTTCATTATCCAGCAGAAGCCAAGATTTTTCTTGCTTTCATTTTGTAAATATTCTTATTCGAAATCAGCAAAAGCGTGCAAAAAAATATTATTTTACTATCCGTTATAAACATCGTAATAATGCATCCGTCACTAATAGCGTACCACTTGACTTAATTCGATTTTAATGAAAATATTCTTCGTTTTCAACTCAGATGCGTGCATTAATAAAGAGATAAAAGAGAGATTAGTTAAAAGAGGATTTGTTTCTTATTGTCTGTTTGTAATGAGTTTAGCAATCGACTCTTTTGCACTTCACAGCAACGTCAGCTTTATAATTGCCACTAATTCCGTATAATATAAGAGATTATTATAAAAGGAACGCAATTGTGAAAAGCGTTCGGCAGACAAAGGGAATAATAATGGAGCCATGATGATACAATAGATCATTTGAAGCTTTTATTATAATACCTGCAGTCGAGATTGTTTATTGAAAAGCAACGAGGAAAATGTAATTTTTAAAATGTGCCATATACATACGTGTTATAAGTCAAAGTGAAGAGTCCAATGATTTTATAAAAGCTCAAAAATTCATGCTCAACATCTGTCAAACAACCGCTCGTAGCAATAAAAGTTGGTGACTAAAGTTTAGATGTAATTTGAAAGGGACCGAGTGGAATAATTATACAAGTGATGCTTTGGGATTTCGAAAAGGCTGAAAAATATTAATAACGCAGCAAATAACTGTACGTTATTTTAAGTTGCCCTTATGATAAATACATTGGAATCTGTCCATTTACATGTAATGTAATTCATTCGAAGGCTAATTCGTGCCAAAATTAGAGCTCAATCGATCGAGTAGTTTAGAAGTTTTCGCGCTTTTAAACTCTTTAAATTGCATAATTTTTTTTTACTTTATATTTCGTTTTTTTTTTCGAAGTTTTTATTCGATTTGCACGCGGATTTCGATGTTTTTCTTCTCCTCTAATCGATTCTGACTCGATTCCGCTTCATTTGGAAAAAGTCCATTTTTTGCCATTTTTTGCAAAAAAGGAAGGCTAACCCCTTTGTATTTTTCCAATTTTCGCCATTTCCCGATCGATAAATCAACAATTATTTTTCTCGATCCTTCTTTCTCTTTTTTTTTTTTTGACTCCACCATCTATCTACCAACTCTCGCGTTTATTTTATAGGGCATTTAAGGGTTAATCATAATAGCTGGGAGACAGTTAGATCAACTGCGATGATACCGAGCGATGCAATAAACTGGGACGTTGATGATGTTGTAAAGGATTTTCGCCCCTCTGACCCAACAATGCGAAGAGGGACATTATTATTCCCGAGGAACGGCAACGAGTTAATAACAATTTATGGACGGGCTTTAACGTTATTATTGCTAATATTATTCTACTGTGAATGGTGATGATTTTCGTCCTTTTGATAAATCGCGCTTGTGCTTGCGAACCTTTAATTCACAATTCAACGAGGAATTCTTCTTGATGCTTCGCGAAAAAGGTTGATCAAAAAACGAAGGAATTGATTAAGTTGTTAAAAAGTTACTCACCGCTAGATGCGATTCAACTGTTAATTAACCATTAATCGCTTTTCTTTTGTCACCTATATTTTGCACATTGGCCTCAGACACTGGCCAACTTTTAATATGGTTCAAACCCGTTCTAATCTCGATCCACGAGCTCTCGACGATCCCCGCGTGTTTTGTTTTATTTTTTTTTTAAATATTAACTAACACCAACGTTTATCTGATCAGCAAAGAGAAAGAAAGAACAAAAAAACAACAACCAACAGCCACGCGAAAACTTTTCGCAATAAAATGTTTAGACAACGATTAAAGTTATTAGCGACTACCGGAAATTCGCCCGCGATCTCTGTTTACATTTTCTGCCTTTAATTCAAATTCAAACAGTTTAAGTTACGCGTACGGACCAACAAGTTATTGTTTGTTCGTTTAACGAGCGAGGATTACGTGACGGTTGAATAAAGTCTTGCCGGCCTCAGTTTCTTGTCGTTTGGTCGCCGCCGCCGCCGGTATAAATCACGCGAATCGCCGGTTCGCTCGATTATTATTAGACCATGAAGAACGCGCAAGAACGAGCAACGACGCGCGAATGAAGAACGCGAAACGATGCGACCGTGGCGATAAAGGGTTGTTGGGTTTGGGGAAAAGGGACGGCGATTGCGCAACGTGGAGCGTATTCGTTCGTTTTTTTTTTACTTTTCGCTGCAAAGCATATTTTCCATTACAAAAAGTTTTCCATCGCACGCAAAAAAAAATTGCTCTTTCTTCAATTTGTTCCGGTTCCTCGATTAAGTTTTCGATTCTCTTCCAAGCAATGGCGGAGTCGTCGATTGAATTTGGAGATTCGAGTGGTTTTGAAATTAGATTGGCGACATTGAAGACGCGCAAAGGATAACAGTGGAGAAAATTTCACGTCGAATTACTTTCAATAATCAAAGAAGAAACGTTCGGTAACGCTCCCCCAGTAAGTACGTTGGCAACACTGATATTAACTGTTTAACATGTTTATTGCCAACGGAAACTAATAAGTCGCTTACTGACACACGTACTCACGTGTGAAGACGTTAACTTTAAAGAAAAACGAGTAAAACAAAGCGGTTTTTGTCTGGGGCAGGACTACAACGTAAAAATATTATTCCAACATGGCGCACTTCCGGATCCATGCCGGAAACTGATGCTCGCCGCGCTATTTGAAATGTGAAGATTTATTTTCTCCCACATGATGGTCGATTAATTTGTTACGAAACGTTTAGCTGAATGATAGCGATGACGCTTGTACTACTAAAATAAATATTGTAAATAAAGTTGGCTTGAGGAGAGATGAGGGAGCAACAAAAAATTAAACAGAACAGGAAAAAACGCCAAACAAAATGCGCGTGAAAGTAAATTTTATTTCGCTCGCTTACATAATTAACAAACATCGGAAACTTAATTTATTTGCTTATTTTTAAAAGAAAAAAAACAACAATCAATAATATCACAGCTTTCTGTATAATGCATCTACGTGTTGTACATGCGTGTACCTATTAATTAATTACACAATTAAAAAAAAAAAGAATAGTTCTTCGACGTCAACATCGACAAATGAGATTTGTTAAAACTGGCTACTTAAATTACGAATTTTATTAATCATAAAAAAAACACAACTAGCCTACAGACACGACGGGCGCAACTCGAAAGAGAGCTCGGCCTCTTTTAAATAAACGTCTTACACTTACCACTAACTTACTAATAACCAAATATTAAATTAACAAACAAATAGAAACAAAGACTAACTGCTGATTGAGACTTATTTGCTAGTAATTGGGTAATAAATTGCAACACACGATTGCGGCGCAGGTGGACTTCTTCTAATTAATCAGCTGCTACAGGGTCGACGCTCGAAGAAGACCAATTCGGATAGGATGGCCAGGACGAGCCACACGACGTACATGATTAGCAAGACGACGCCGGTGATTCGCGATAGCGCGAATTTGTTCAACAGCAGCGTCACGTACAAGCAGAAGGCGACCGCGATCAGCGCCAGGATCGTGTACTCGATCGAGCCGGAATCGATTTGGATGTACGAGTAATCGCTTATGCCCAAAGTGATCGTCTTGAAGAACCACGGCATGCCCAACGACAACAGAATGTTCATGGTGTTCGCGCCCAAAGCGTTCGACACGCCCATTCTGCCTTCACCTGCGAGAAAACAATCGAACGCGTTGTAGGTGCTCTCGATTTAGATCGTACCCCAGCGAGGTCAGAGTGTAATGGCGAAATGCAAGGGTCACGTCTAAGCCATGGAATTTCGATCGTGCTTGAATTAATATAGCTTTTTGGAACGTTGGTAGTGACGCCTTTTGGCTGGTTGGTCTATAAGAACTTTGACTTTGGGTGATCGTGGCTGAATTGTTTGCTGCACAATGGGATCGTGAGGAGGCTGGGGATCGTGGCATTGGGCTTGCATTTTGATTTTATAAGGCAGCTGTTATCTAGGCAGATTCTCACTGAAGTTTAGATCGATTATACCTTGGGCCATGATGTTTGGAGTAACTTCGTTAACCAATAATTTTGTCTGCGGGGGCCACGATCGAAATCCCAAATAACCTTGTATAACTTTCATTTTGTTTATTTGGGGGGGCGACTTACCCCTTCTGGACATGATCGATATGGAGATGGCTTCCGGTAAACAGCCGCCCGCCGCCAAGAAAGTCAAGCCCAGCACGGCGTCCGTTATTCCAAAGGCGGTACCTGAACGAGGAAGAAACAACTACGATTGGTTCACGCACTATGACCCCATTCGCAACGCATACCGATGGCCGTTATCATCCAACTGACCAGATACGAATTGGTGCCGATCCAAACGATGCACATGACGAACGTCAACGGGAACAGCTGCGAATGCTTCTTCGGGTCGGGGATCGTCAGGAACAGGATCGCACGTATCGGCACCGTATACAGCTTCATCGCCTTCGCGAAACAGCTGCTCGCCCATGAAGAACCTGTAAATTTTTGCTCGTTTTAACTGCGACGGCACGAATGCGAAAAAAGAAAAAAACAAACAATCGTCGCCACCGTTCGTCTCCTTTTGCGCTTCGACGTTTACGCTGACCGCGTTCTCGCCGCCATTATTGTTATTCTCCTCGCAGACGTTGGTCGAGCCGCTCATCGAAGTTTGGCCCGAGCTTGAAATGACTGCTCGCAAAAAAAATACAGAAAATTATTATAATAGAAAATCGTCCATTTTTCAAGCACAATACTCACGTCCTTTGTTCTCCACCGGCTTATCGACGCAACGGTACAAGAAGCGCGTGATGCGTTTGTTTTGGAACATGAAGATGAAATAGACGAAATAGGCGATGAACAGCACGAGACCTTCGTACCAATAGATCTTCCCGTCCCACGTGATCGTCACCAGTAGCGTAATCGAGAGTATGTAAATTAGAACGTCACGCGTTAACGGACACCAATCGATCGCTATCGGCTATGCGAAGAAACAAAACACTTTTTTTTAATTTGCTTTGGTGTTCATACGTCGACGACAAGTTTGATAAATACAGTTCAATTTAGCAAAAAAAATCTTGGGAATTACTAAGTTCTGATGATCCATTCGTCTCTTTTGATCACACGGATCACGCTTTCACATAACACGACGTTTTCTACCAAACTAATGAGCAAACGTACAATCAACCGAGCGAGAATTAATTAATTCAAAGTTTCTTGATCTCCCTCTATCATAAAGGCAGACGCAGTGGCGTATATTAAGTGTGTGTGCGTCTGTGTGGTATTAAGTGAAATTGAATGTTAATAATAACCGTAAAATAAATTTAAAAAAAAAGTGGAAACAGAAAAGAAAATGAGACCGCACAGACGGACGGAGAGACAAAGTTAAACGCACAAAGTGAAAAATTCCTGCGGTTTGTTGGATGGCGATCAATCAACTTACCCGGCGCATCCGCCACAACATGTTTATGGTGGAAGATTATTGTATTATGATGATGGCGGTTCGAAAATAAATAT
This sequence comes from Hololepta plana, assembly GCA_963695495.1. Classification (NCBI taxonomy): domain Eukaryota; kingdom Metazoa; phylum Arthropoda; class Insecta; order Coleoptera; family Histeridae; genus Hololepta; species Hololepta plana. The sequence continues at coordinate 11,745,006 of OY968836.1, forward strand.
AGAGTTCGATAACTTTATATGTGCACACGTACAGACACAGAGAGAGAGAGAGAGAGAATGAGAGAGAGAAAAAGACGATCTTCACCACCCCGTAACAATCTACGATCACTTTATTTCATTATCCTTCGGTTCATCGCCCACACAATATTATCGCGTGTAATGAAATCTATTTCGTGCGCTAATAATAACGCGTAAATTCGGTTGTTCGCGCCGTCGTAACAAACCGAAAAATGCAAAATTCCGTTTTCGCGACAAGAGAAACGTCTTAGCATTGGTTTTCCTCGAACCCTATAAAATCCTATTGGAAACGAGAAACCCCTTTTCGATAGATCTTCTTTCCACGTTATTTCAATGCAGTTAAGATAAGGAAGAAATCGCTTTCCCTCTGCGCTAGTACCGTGGTCTAATTCAACAAAATTAAATATCAACGTTTTTCGCTTCTTTTTAAACTAATTCCCTTTAGATTAAAAAAAAAAGTGTTTCTCTCAGTTTTCTTTGTACTTTGTATAGTACGAACAACAATTACTGCTTGTACATGTCGCAACAACAAAACAATCGAACCGGCAATAAAGTAATTAATTTTACAATTAGTGACAGCATAAATTTTTGTAAAGTAGCTTTGTCTCTGGATGGGAGCTTTTGTTAGGAAGAAGATATTGCCAATATCTATTTTGGAAAGTAGTTTTGTCTTTAGATAGTAGCTTTTGTGATAAAGTAGATATTGGGAATGCTTATTATATTTTGTAAAGTAGCTTTATCTTTGGAGAGGAGCTTTTGCTATAAAGTCCATATTGCCGATATCTCCTTTTGGAACGTAGTTTTGTCTTCGGAGTAGTAGGCAATACCTATTTCGGAAAGGAGTATTCTCCAACACCCCCTTTCAAGCAAGAGCCCCTATTCAAAGACAAAACTACTTTCGAAAATATGTATCGCCAATGTCCACTTCAACTCCACGACATTCGCATATTCCGCACTTGAAATGTTCGAACTCACCGCCGACGCGAACAATCCACCCAACGACGCGACGCCCAACGTGTTGAACATCGACGACCCGACGATCGTGCCCAAACCGATGTCCGATTTCGTGATGAACGTGCCGATGACGTTGACGAAGAATTCCGGCGCCGACGTTGCAACGGACATGAAAGTGGCGGCGCCAACGTCCTGAAATCGCAATTGGCAATTTTAGCATCGCACCGACGCCATACACTCGTATACAGGGTGTTAAATAAAAAGTGTCACAAACGTTAAAGGGTGGTAATATGGCCCAAGATAAGCAAAAAAGTCTTAATGAACATGGGGCCGGAAATGGACCGTTTCGAAGATACGGAGGATTGAACTTTTTTGTAGCATATTTTCGTTCGATCCGCCGTTTTTGAAAGCTACTTTTTAGGCAGTTCACAACACAAGAATTTATGGTAAAGACACTCAACTTATTAATAAAGGTCCAAATTATCATTCATTTCAATTGCAGCCTCCTATTTTCTTGCTAAGTTGTCCATTGCACGTGTACAAAAAAGCTAAAAATTTGCAACTTTACATGCCCTTAAATCGTCACCAAGTAGTCAAAATACTTTATTTACTTGGTAACCGATATAAGAGAATGCATGGCTGCAGATTTTTAGCCCTTTTGTACACGTTGTATTGGCCATCTAGCAAGCAAATAGGAGGCTGCAATTGAAATGAATCATAATTTGGACCTTTATTAATAAGTTGGGTGCCTTTACCATAAATTTTTGTGCTGTGAACTGCCTAAAAAATAGCTTTCAAAAACGGCGGATAATTATGCATCGATCTAACGAAGATATGCTACAAAAACGTTCAATCCTCCGTATCTTCGAAACGGTCCATTTCCGGCCCCATGTTCATTAAGACTTTTTTGCTTATCTTGGGCCATATTACCACCATTTAAAGTTTGTGACACATTTTATTTAACGCCCTGCATATCGTCCCACGTCGTTACCTCGGATATATCGAAGACCTCGCAGAACCGTTCGACGCACGGCAAGAAGTATTTGTCGCAGATGATCGCCAACAGGGTGAAGCAATAGATGCCGATGAGGGAATAGACGACGACCGTCCATCTCGTCTCCGTCGCGTCGAACATCGGCGGGAAATCGTCGTCGGGCGGCACCGGGCAACCGGTCGCGTTACCGCCGAACGGTTCCTCGGCCGTCGCCGTCGTCGGCGCGACCGCACGCGCGAACAATATCGGCGTGCTGTGCCGCAGCCGGTGGCCGGAGGCGGGAGGCACGCGGTGCGGCACATTTTCCGTCTCGAATATGACCGAGTTGGCGCGATTTCTCAGTTGGAGCGCGTGCAGTAAGTAAGTGAGGATCGGCGTCGCGTTCCGTCGAGGCTCGCCACCGTCGGCTATCGCATCGATTGCTGCACCTGTGGGAGAAGCGTTGATGAGTTGGCGCCGGTGGAATTGCGCAAAAATCACTCGCCTTGCAGTTGTTCGATGGGCACCGCGATTACGAATAATAGGCAGGCGATGAATACGCGATGGATTATTAACATTGCTGCGACTTTCCGTGAACTTTCCAATACGTTATTATCTCAGGCCACGACCATGATTGCTGAATGCGTTCCGTTAGTCGATGATCGGATCGAATGTGACGATGCGGTCTTCTTTTTGACCCTCGTCATATTTGCAACATACTGTCACTGCAAAACAAGTAAATTGATATAATACGGTAACGTACAGGGCGTCCTCCAAATGGCAGGTAGAAACTGTCGTAAATTGAAAATTCAAACTGCTTCTTTTAGGTTTGTTAGATCAAATCAAATCGGATCAAATTCTATCGAGGTGAGTTTTGAACAAACGACTTAAAACAGAAGTTCTGTCAAAATCTCGGCTGGAAATTGAAATTACTTAATTAGCGCCGACGTAAGTCGAGGAGCCACTGCAGCAAACTAACAGGCGTACTCGAAATTGCTCTACGTTAGAAATGGTTGCAAATTTAAAAGATAATCTTAAGTCGAGCAACAAACACCAACGCAAATTCCATATGATCAACGTAACTTTGAAACAAGCGACTTAAACAAAATTCATGTCAAAACGTCGACATTCAAACAAAATGACTTAAGTCGAGGATCAACTTTAACAAAGTGACAGGCTCACTCGAAATTGCTGTAAGTTAGAAATCGTTGTAGATTAAAAGAAAATCTAAAGTCGAGCAACAAACTCCAACTCAAATTCGAAATCGAAGATCAGTTGCAATCGACAGCGAAATGAGGATCGAAAACAGTTCGCACTGCAACACGATGCTGATTCCATAAATTAATAATTAATTTGATCTTGAACTCTCGGTAGGCAATAGGCTAAGGTTACTTTGATTTACAATCATCATCATTTAATAATTAGCTCAAATCGATAGAATCGATCGATCGATTGATAAGCTATCGGATTAACGAGTCCAGTGAGGAATTCGATTGAGTTTATTTAAGAAAATGCCGTTTATCATTCAAATTTTTACAGTGCCTCACTTCAAATTACTCTAGTAATAGTAACGAATTATTTCGAATTAAAAATAAATCAAACAGAGTCGGAAACATTGGCGAGTGCGAAAATATACATTGTTAACAAAGGTCTAAATTTCTAGAGTGCGAATATAACGAGCCACTTTGATGCGATAAGATTCCGAATGGAAAACGAAGTTGATAACGCAGCGAACAGCGGCGAATGGGACGGACGTTTTTTTTTTTTTCTCGCAATTTAAAGCAAATAATTTAATCTATCGCAAAGTAATTGTTTAAGAGACGATCGCGAGTTGGCCCCGATTCGTTCGGTTTTTAATCTCCGTAAGATTACACGGGGGATGAGAAAGAGAGAGAGAGAGAGAGATGAAAATATACAGTGCGATCCATGATGATTGAGAGTGCTAAATTAGTTTTCATAGTTTGCAACGTCGCCACAAAAGGAACTATGCAGCTGTTGCTCGAAGTTTCGAATGGACAAAAACGGTCGATTAATGGCACGAATTTCGCCAACGAATTTTGGCGATTAATTTTGCAAACTAATCATGTTTAATCGGCTCGAAATTGTGAAAAGTAATTAAAATGTTGACGGTAAACATTAATTTTTCCAAATTTTGCACGAGTTCCTCTACGTTAATGCTTTTGAAAGCTGCGAGATAGAAGGAGATAAAGACAAAGATACATTTCAAATGTTATTATTATTAGGTTAAGGCCAAATTGAAACAAAAAACGTCGTTGACAATACGAGAACAAAAATTAAATTTGTTTTCGTGTGCAATCTCGACAAGTTTGGAACCGAGAAAGCGTCTTTCCATAATCAAATTACGACCTCATTTTTCGAATGTATCCTCGAGACTTTTTAATATTAATTTTGAACAAACTTACTGCGTACTCCAAATAGGTCCGCGCTGGATTTTCCGTTGGTTTCTCTCCTTACAAATCCGAATAACAGAACGAGTATTGTAGCACCAGAGAAAGGGGAAAAAAAAGACACTGATTACAAAACTAATGAAACGCGCGACTTAATCGTAGCGAAAATTTCCTGTGAAAGAGACCGAATCCCTACCGAATTCGCCTCTATCTATCTGAGATGATTAATGACAATCGCATTATTTTATTCGATAATGATTTTTTGTTTGTTTCTAAAGCTAAAGGGCCGATAAATAATCGGGCAGCGAGAATGAGAGATCGATAAAGGATTTAATCGCTTGTGCTCATTAATATTGAACGTTTCTTATCGCGCGTATCGACGTCGAATGTAAGTGATTGAATACGAGTTTGAGGATTCTTCGCGTTAAGCAGTCTAATGGGAAAATTATCGCGGAATTTTCGCAAATGTTTCGACATCTTTTATGTACAAATGCGACATGTACATTTATTAATACTACTGATTAGACGCTCGGTGCTAAATGAGGAGCAGACGACAATTATTAATGTAAATGCATAAGCATAGTTTACTATCTGCGATAAGGGGAATGATGTAATTTCATTAATAACAAAAATTAGTAGTTCCACGTAAATAATAGAAATTTGTTTTGTTACGATTTTGAGAAGTTTCCCAACGACAACAAAAAAAAATAGGAATATCCATCCTAAGTGCGCAATAGTCAAAATTAATTATGAGTAAAGCCCAAGACGCGCACTTAATCGTCATTATTTCGCTTTTGTTGCACATCTTCCAGATAAAATTAATTCACGTTACGAAATGAAATATTTACATTAGCATTTTAGGTTTTTATTCGTTTATATGATTATTGTTTGAGTTGTGAATGTGGTTGAGTTGAATGAAAGGTTGTTCCCCTATAAATGACCACAAGGGCATACACAGATGGATAATTTTTGTTATTGTTTGTACAAACTTATTTGGCACAGAAAAAGATAAACTAGTAACGAAATTAGTTGTTGCACATTAACAGAAGCGGACATTTTATGGCAGAAGGTTTACAATGAAATCATCATTTTTTTTTATTGTCATCAAACATAAAAAAAGAACACATATTTAAGTATCAGTGTTGCCAACATAAAATTTGCGAAAGCGTTAATGACACTTCCAGCTATTATTATGGCGTAAGAAACGAGCCATTTGTTTTCAAATGGGAAATTAAGATTTTTGTTTATGATGTTTAACTCAATTTATAGTTATCTGAAAGTGATTATACAGAGCGATCAAGCAGTAAAAGGTTGGCAGTAGGCGCTGAAACGCTGTCAAACATCAGACACGTATGTGCGATTATAGAGCAACAAATTACGAAATTTGCATTTCTTAAAGTTAATACTTTCGATGTGAATTTCGCTGATTTAAGTAAAAGGACATGCTAGCCAACTTGCGAATCCTCCTGGAAATCGTTTACTTTTTGATTGCGCTATAGAATAATTAAATTTAAATCAATAAAATCTTGCGTCTATAAAATGTATTATTATTTAATTGTATTTTTTGATTAAATCCTAAAATGTTGAATCGCCACCAACAAAATTTTCCGCAATTTACCAACGAACTGTTGTTTACTTACTTAATTTTCTTACCCGATACAATTTTAATTCGGCGCTTTTTGAAGCTTTATGACTTTATCCAATTTCAATAAAACTTGTGCTTGTTACCGAATTTTAATTGTAACCTTAAACAAACTTTCGCCACAACGCTCGACTGCCCGAACGAAACGTGTGCAAGTGACTAAAGACTTGGCTTTAACATTAAAATAATAAGTAATAAAAAAAAGGTAACGAAACGAACTTGAAAACGCTCCTTTTTCATATATATCTAAATTACAATAGATACGGTGAACTGGCTGGACTGGAGGGGAATTCCTCGACGAACTTGTTACATACTAATCGTATTTTCTTATGATAAAACAATTAAAGGAAATCGCTCAATTATAAAAGTTGCACACGTATGTTATTGGCAATGCTTGTTCGTTTATTTTTTTCTTTTCGCGACTTACGTAACATGCAAGTTTACAAACTCAAAGAAACTCATTTCACTTGCATCGTATGAATAATTATCTGTCTCATTAAGCGTACTGATAAGCTTCTTGTCATAACTTTTTGCTTGTTTCGTGCGTAGATACGTCAATTATTTCAAATATTTGTATTTAGTTCTTGACTCATTGCCAAAATGAATCGAATTCCCTCTCAACCTGCCCGTCGCTACGTCATATTACTGTTAAGATTTAATTTTATTCGTCATATTGTTAAAAGCATAAAATGCAAATTTCATATTTTAGACTACTTGTACATTTTCCCACTGATAGAGAATTTAAGATTAAAGCGAATGAAGAAGCTTCCACAAATTATCTATATTTTACATATTTTGTACTGCTGACATCAAATGAAAGCAAATGGATCTAAATTAAGCAAAATTATCACTTGAAAACAGAATCCTGATTAACAAAACAATTTCAAAACCAATATGGAGCTATGGAATTGGAATATCGGTATGTGCAGAGAAATCCAGGATTGCCCAAATTGTCAAGAAATATTAAGGGGTCCAATGGAACGGAAGCGCTCCTGAAATAATTTGGAAAAATAGGTTGCAATTTTGTGTGATTTCTATTTTGTAAAAAAGTCCATAGAACATGAAGTTAAAGAAGTAACATCAGCATCAATAAATGTCGAACTGCCGACGAATGTTCTATTGTACATAGTGTAAATAAAGTTAAGTTAAGCATATTCGTGCAGTTATTATTACCACCGGTCCTTCGAGACGAAGAGGTTGCCCTTGGTGATGCATATTTATCATCGAACACGAAATAAACTTCTATTAGAACTTTAATCTCGTATTGCGTTATTTTAGTATAAAGCGAATCGCAACAATCGACAGTCTCCGATTATCGCTGGCTGATAATAAATGGAACAATCGCTTACAGCTTTTTTTTCTATTAGGTACACACACACCAACACTTAATAATAATAATTACTTTATAAATACGTGATCGATTCTTTACATTGTTTCAAGTGCTTTTCAGTCACACTCTAACGAGTGCAAAAGTCGAGCAAATTAAATTTTCTATTTAATTGAACACAAATCAAATCTCAATAATACTCGCGCGTTTGCACAAAACGTTGAGCAATTTGCAAAAGTGTAACATTGACAATAATGTAATTATTATGCTTATTATAAAGGTTCTCGAGGGACGTCGTTTAAATTGTCGATTTTGGTGGGTGCGCCGGACACGCTTTCACTTTAAAGTTTTCCTTTTGCGGGAAAACTCGCAGGTTTTGATGAATGCGTCGAGTTATTAGAATTTTATCGTCTGTAAGTAAAGTGAATCACATCGAAAACTGCGCGAAAATCGATGAGAAACTAAGAGAAAAAGCGCAATATAGGCAAAAAAATGATGCGAATTTAAGAGATTAAAAGTGCGATAACTTTTAAACGGCTGGACCGATTGGGCTGTAATTTGCACACGAATTAGTCTTCATCTGTCCCTACTAACGGTGCGAGTTCAGCCAATTCGGGGAGATGAAGGAAAATGGGAAAAATCACAAAAATCCAAAGGGGTCAGTCTTGCTTTTTTTTTTGCAAAAAATGACAAAAATTGACTTTTTCTAAATCGAGCAGAATCGAGTAGCAATCGATTAGAGTAAGTGGAAAATATCGAAATCCGGAAGAAAATCGATAAAGGACGTCGCAAAAGTATAGGACTCTTAAGGAACTATTATTTGAAACAAAAATTGCGTATAGATGATTGCTTTGGTTTTGGTGCAAAGCTTGTTGCATATTGATACATTTAAAGTAGGAAAAAATAAACTTTTAATTGTAGATTATCGCAGTGCAACTAATAGGAAGCTACACGTTGAGCATTTATTAACACCTTTCATCCACAGTTGGCAGGAGCAGTCACTATTGGCGTAAAAAATATAATTTAAAAAGAATTCCATTAAATATGCCATTTTGTTGGCATTCCAAAAGAATTATTGTTTATAATTAAATGTCTTTCTAAAATACTCTCGTACATTTAATAATGAAACATTTTTTAAAGTAATTGCGAATTAGTAAAGTTACAATCGACAAACTTATATTGTCCAACCTTCGACTGTAGAACACCAAATTCGATTTGTTAAGTTTCCCAAAATTACACTTGGGTACAACTCTGTGAACCTGCAAAGTCTCTTTGTGGGATAATTTATTCAAGCCTGAAGCTCATAGTCAATTTTATAAAATTTTGTCCAAAGTAAATCAAAGATATCTTAGAGAAAATCTGAATTTATTGTTATAATTAAGCAAAATCATGGTGCGCTTTATTTAGATCAGGTGCCTCAAGCAAACATTTTGGATTTATGCCCAAAAAGGCGGCGTCTTCAATAATTTTTCGCTTCGTTTCATAATATATTTTCCTTTAAGGTATACAAAATAACTGCTCAGAAAAAAAAGGGAGCAACAATTATAACATTTGGTTACATTAAAAAATAGCAAAAGTAATCAGTCATTGACAAATGGCATGCAAACGACGAAAGTGATAAACGATTATATAATATATTTGAAATATATACGAACGTGATAAAATATGAGCATAAAATTGCTGAACACAGAAATTAAGTACTATCAATCTATCTATCTATCACAGGTGGGCAAATTGACTGGTAAGAAGACGTTGAGCTCGATCAACGAGGCGACCGATAAGAAGGCAACGTACATCGCCAAGCAGGTCAAACCGACTTTCCAATCTAATCTGAGAAAGGAAAACGAAAAAGAAAAATACGCATAAACGACATCGAACGACCGACGACTTTTCTCCCCATCAACCTTACTCACTTGAAACGATTGTAGAGCAGACTTAAGTAGAAGAGAACGAGCGTGGAGAAGAGCGAGATGGCGCTGTAATTGAGACCGGAGGAATTGATGAAGATCGTGTGCTCGCCCGGTATTTTCGGATAGAACCACGTTTTGATCAACCACGGCAGACCCAAACATAGCAGTATGTCGAACGTGTTCGATCCAATCGAGCTGCTCAATCCCATGGCACCGTGTCCTAAACAATGTTACGTTGTCGTGTAAACGAGGGCGAACGGTGAGCGAAAGAAGGAAATACGTGCCTTGATTGGTGACGATGATGCTGGAAACGGCTTCCGGTACGCTGGTTCCGGCCGCCAAGAACGTTAAACCCATCACCGAGTCCGGTATGTTTAACGTGTCACCTAGAAAACAGAATAGACGAAAAAGAATGAACAATTTCTAATGCTCTACGCCATCGAGACCGCATTATACTTCAAAATTCGCAACGTCCACGCAATTATAAATCATGAATACGGGTAAAGTTGGCTTTCAACTTACCAATAACGGTAATGAGCCAGGCAACAATATAAGAAGTGGTACCAATCCAGAAGATGCACATGATGAACGTGAGCGCCTGCAATTTCGGGTATTTCCTACAGTCCGGCGTCGTCAGGTACAGCACGAACGAAATTGGCCAGGTGAAGATCCACCAGCACTTTGCCCCGCCCGATTCGCCGTTCGGCCATTTCCAAATGCTCGTCGATTCCTCTAGAAATGCGAAAAATCGTGCAATGCAGATTTTAGCAAAGGGAATCCGACCATTTCTTGTAACGTTGACGTGTTAATAGCGCGATCGCACTCACCTAAGTCCTCGCAATCTTTCAACGTCAGCTCCGTGTGCAAGATCACGTTGTTGTTCTGCTTGATGCCGTTCGAGTTCAGGAGCAGCGGTTGCGTCTCGCCAAACACCACCTCTTTGTACGATTTCCTGCGTTTGCATAGACGCGCCAATTTGTGGACGGCATTCGTTATTTCCTCGTTGAAGTACATCGCTGGCGACAAGGAACGAAACGATGCGAATTATGCGATCATTCGTCGTACTAATCACAAGCACTTACTGCCAATGTAGAAAACGTAACTGGACACCAAGACGACCGCCTCGTAGAATTCGACGCGACCATCCTTCAGCACCCCGATCAACATGAGGACGGAGACGCCGTACATCATGCTGTCGCGCGATATCGGCCACCATTCCAATTGGATCACCTTGGAAAACGGGGAAAAACGAGAGAGCGAGAATTAACGTCGTGCACCGTTATTCGGGGCAACGTTTGCAAACCATGTTCGAGAACAAGCCGCAGCAGGCGGGCACGGCTAAAACGTTGAAGACGGCGGAGCCGACGATGGTGCCGACCCCTAGATCGCCCTGCGTCACGAACGTGCCGACGCAATTGATGAACAGTTCCGGGCTGGAGCTGGCGGTCGCCATGAACGTCGCTCCGGCCACGTCCTCTTTCATCTGTAACGCTAAATGGAATTGTGGCTTTAGCAGGCGGAGAAATAAGTGAAATGCTCCCGATTATACTTTGCGCTGATACTCTGAACAGCTATACTAATAACTCCTGGTGATGGATGCTTTTGGAAATAACTGACGAGAAAAATATTAGAGTTCGGAACGCAGGTAAAATTGATCTTGAGATTCTGACAGCTAAAATAACATTACTACATCAGAAACTCTACCACACTCGACTACAGTTCCAGATCAAAATCAGATAACTGCTTAATCAATCCAAAGTTGATCTGTGAAGATTCTAAAACAGGAAATTGCATAAAGCTTTCGAAAAGCATATCAGAAAATCAAAACTTTGACTATAATTCCAGATCCAAATCAGATAACTATTTAATGAATCCAAAGTTGATCTGTGAAGATTCTAAAACCTGAAATTGCACAAAGTCCTGAAGAAGCATATCAGAAACTCAACAATTTTACTACAGTTCCAGATCGAAATCAAAAGATTGCTTATGGAATCTGAAGTTGATCTGAGAAGATCGTAAAACCTGAAATTCTACAAAATCTTCGAGGAGCATATCAGAACATCAAAATTTTGACTATAATTCCAGATCCAAATCAGATAACCGCTTAATGAATCGGAAGTTGATCTGTGAAAATCCTAAAAATCCTGAAATTGCGCAAAGTCTTGGAGAAACATGTCAGAAAACGAAAGTGTTGACTACAGTTCCAAATCGAAATCGGAAAACTCTTTAATGAATCACAATGTTGCAGAACTTTATCAGAAACTCAATCTTTTCACTGCAGTTCCAGATCCAGCTCAGAGAACGGTTCAATGAATTTGAAACTGATCGCAAAGGATTCTAAATTCTGCGAAACGTACATTGTACAAATGGATTTTTGAATCAAACTTACTATCGCACATCTTCTTAATGGCAGGTACGAAGTAATCGTCGCAAACGATAGCCAACAGGATGAAGAGGTAACAGGCCGCGAATGCGTGTATCAATGCCCAACCGTGTTGTCGCTGCTCTCTGGTGAGTCCATCCGGTGGGAATTCGAATATGGCGGCCGGCGTGCAATTTGCATCGTTCTTCACGGCCAACAAACGTCTACCGCCACCGTTGCGAATTTGTACTACACGGAAAAATCAAGAATTAACGAAATGCAAATCGCTTGAAAAGGAGGACACCCGCTTAAATTACAAACGTTACGTTGGCAGCGCTGTTTTTTAAACAACTTTCGAGCAAGAAGTGACTTCAACTTTAATCAAAAGGACTTCATTCGATAAGTCTTCATTCGGGATTCCTCTTGCATACAATTAACATTTGACAGAATAAGGTTTCGGGGGCAAACGGATTCAATTCAAACATCAGTGCCACCAACGTCAGGTTTGGAAATTGGTGAAGAATTGTAGAAAATTTTGCAACAAAGTAAACACGAAAATTTTTCATTTTGATTTTGTTATAGAAAAACAACTTGAGAGCCAATTGTCACTCCACTTAGCATTGGTAACGTGAGGAATCCTAAATTAATTGAAATCCAATTGGGATTTATCGATATCTGCGAGGTATTGAACAGTTTATTATTATTCATTTGTTTTGTTATGTCGCTTAAATGGAAATTTTTTTATCGCGCCGTTTTATATGCTAGCGCCAGCGATATGGATAATTATTTTTTGCGCGAGGATCGCATTTAAATAGTGCAATAGTGATTCATTTGAACCGCGAGAAAACGTGACCGACGTCTTATCGAAAGTGGAAAAAGTTGATTATTAGTTATTAATAAACTAATTGTTGATGCAGCAGAAAAGCGAACAGCTTATTTGTTGTTTCTCTTCATTCAAATGTCCTATCTCATGTTATGATTAATTACAATCGTATAATGTTTCGAAACGAAATAGCTACTCGACTTTGTAATAACGATACGGAGTTTCGCTTTCATTCTTTACTAATAAATTTTGCCAATAAATAACTATCCTTCATAAAATTCATTCGGTGATAAGCGCTAAAAGAATTGAATCGCGCGTAAGTCATCTACACAAATAATTCTATTATCGCCTTGGACTGTCAATCACTTGCCTTGACGAATGCTTTTGAGGGAATCTGGAGCTTGACAAAAAATCAATAAAAGATTTTTAAAAAATCAGTTACAATGATAAAAAGTTTAATCGATGCAGCTAAAATTAAAGGGAAATTGGTTGAATGCAGATGAATCCAAATTACCTGCGTCATAATCAACATTAACTGGAGCGCTGTTGGAATTTCTGCTCGCGGCACCGATCACAATATAAGTGAGAACGATACCGCAGACGTAAAGAATTTTAAACACTAACGAATATTTTCTAGTCCGAAGTAACATTTTTGCCATCACTTGCTACGCTTCTCTTTTTGTTAGGCCACTATCAGGAAATTTTCACCGATCCCGTAAGAAGGTCCGCGATTAAAATAATTTTCACGATCGTAGCGCTAATTGTGTGGGAAGGAATTTTTAATCGAGCAATTCCCAATTGCGAAAAAATAAACGCGCCAAACAGCAATCGATTAATTAATTGGCAAACGAAATTTTTCCCGAAACCGCTACACACACGCAGAGGGAAAAGAACTTTGCTTTATTTCGACGATAAATATCGATTGATTCGATTAATTAGACGCGCACTCGCCTGTTTTTCCTTTTTTAATTTAATCGATTTTCAGTTGTAACGCAATTTAAACACCGATAAAATGGCAAATAGCGATAAATTCGTGTGTCTACGATGGATGGAAACCAACTGGCAACAAATGGAGATTGAATCGCGTGCGGTGATTCCTTTTATACGGCCCGGCGCGTCTCCCGATTAAAACACACAAACTTCTTCTCTCGTAATCTTTATCAGTATTTAAAAATAAGTCAATAATAATATTTACTTAATTTTCGTCAGCCAAATATTACCTATTCGAATACCTATCGTTTTATCGTTACGCATTGAAAAAATGAATGGAAAGTTAACAGGTTTTTTTTTTTAATTTTAAATAAATACAGGCAACAACATCGCTTTCGTGATTGTACGGAGTAGTTTTCTATCCGTACTCGCAGTTTGTTCGTTTGAGCGAAAGAAATGCAGGGCGAAGATTTAATTTGGTAATTTACAAACTTATATGAATGTGGGCGTCTTTTGATTACGTTCGTGATAATGCAGATTACAATATGAGGCAAGGGAACAAGCGGCACTTCTATCGCCATTTCTCTTGCACTTTCATCTTCTCTTCTGTTAGACAACCTATTCAAATCATTCCTGCGGTACACAGAAATTTGTATAAGATTTGTTTTGAAAGCAATATAATGTTTCTTCAGATCAAAAAAGTCCGTTAGCGAATGCCCAAATGCGAGTCCTGCGTCACATGGAATCGTTAAAAAGAAGTAGAGATTGGCAAAAGTTGCTTCGAAATGTAGTTTTTAACTTCAGATCAGAAAAGTTCTTTGACAAATGCCCAAATGCGAATCTTGTGTCACATGGAAACGTTCAAAAGGAGTAGATATTGGCAAATTGAGCTTCGAAATGTAGTTTTATCTTCAGATCAAGAAAGTCCATTGGTAAATGCCCAATTGCGAATCTACTGTTACTGTTGATCGTATTGCATCTTACATAGGCAAATTGCTTATGATAACGTAACACTTTTCGTCACACGTTTTTACTAATTGTTTAACTACTTTATTTCTTGCTTTTAACTCTCTTGCCGCAAATATGGCGCGATTCGGATCAAGTAAATGACATTTGCTGCAAAAACCCTATGACCGAAATTTGAAACTGTCAATCATCGCTGTGCAAACGATTTGTCAGTTTAAGTATATGCATACGTTTATTAGAAATTGCGAAAGAAGTGGAGTAATGATAAACTGTTAACCGTTTAGTAGTTGAAGAGACGAAGGCGAGCGGCGAAAGTCATAATCGAAATCAGCAGTTTTTCCACCTCGTGCCCGTCTATCGGAACCACGCAGTCTGCGTGCTACGCCCGGCTCCCTTTTGGGGACTTTTAACATTCGCCTTTTAACAATTTCTTCTTCTTCTTCTTCTTCGTCAATTCGATCCTACTCCTTTTTTACAACGGCTAAAGCGCTCGGACCCATTTCATTATCATCATCATTGTGTTACGTCGGCGTTCGTTACTAAATCGAGTACACAAAACAACACGCTCGGGTTTGTAATTTCAGTGCAGAGTAGCATAATATACGTAAATATAACAATAAAGTAAGTGCCCAATATTACTATTATTATTATCGTACCATTATTATTGTAAATGTAGTCGTTGGATAGAAAGAAGGGGGCCGCGGGGGTCGCCAAATCAGTGAGTGTATCGTCGCTGGCAGGACAACATCATGGACTTCGAAACACTTGCAGCAGGTAAATAGAGACAGTTTTAGACAAAAAAGAAACATTTAACCGCAACCGCCCCATTTAATTTGAGTTTAGCCCCCGCGCGAGGGGAAGAGCGAAATGAGAGAGTAATCGTGTGTGTGTGTGTGTGTGTGCGTGCGTACGAAAGAGAGAGAGAGAGAGAGAGCGAGAGTAATACTTTAATAATAAGAGTTAATCTAAATAATTCAATCAGCATCTTCAATTGATAAATTGGTAGTGTTAAAAGAAAAATCCCTTGGCCATAAGTGATTCTGCATATCGCTGCAATTATGATTGCCGAGTGCCACTAATTGATCGTTAGAGTTTGGGCATTTCGAAGGTACTGGGTAGTGTACGGCATCGAAGTGCTTTTAATCATCTTACCGTTATTGCAAGTGCGATGATAAGACGTCTTGGATGTTTAATAATAACAAAAGTGCTCGATTTGATCAAGAACACGATAACAATAATTTCGTCCATTAACCCTTCCATTAACGGCGTTTATTCATCCCCGACCATTGAAATGAAAACCGCATCTTCGGGATGTTATCGCTCGTTAACGATTTTAAAAGCCCTCCGTGTCACGCGGAAGAAATCATTTGAAAAAAAAAATGATTCAAGTCACGGTAATACTAATCAATGTCTAAACTAAAGTTGGTCGAATTGAAAAGCAGGAGAGAAGTTCAAATGTTTTATACGCACGTATAACGTACAAAGTGACAGTTCTCGAATTTCCTAATCAACCACAGCGGAGATCGTAATTACATAACAATAGCCGCGAGGCAAGTGTGTCTTCTTTTATCGTTATTATCGTCGTCGTACGTTGGGAAGGAACTCTGATTTGATTTGTTCGTCGACAAGAAGTGATTAACAAAAATCATCGACAAGAAAAGCAAAATTTAGAAATAACCAATCTCGGCAGTTTACAAGCAAAAAGGGGCAAATGATGACCTTTTTTTTGTGCCAGATATATTTTTTAAAAAATCTAGCTACGTATGAAAAAAGAGAAAGATGAACGATGGACCATCTTTTGTTATCAGACAGTTGTGGCATTAAGAAGGAAATCTATGTAGCTGTGGTAACAAGATTAAACCATGGCGATTTTTGCTGTCATAAAGTTTTAGCGTTTAGAGATTCTTTTTCTTGCTGCCAGATAGCTGCGAAATTCAAAAATAAATTCAGCTAGAGCGAAACAGAATCGAACTATGACAATTGTTTGCGAACAGAAAATTGTATAATAGCATTTAGAGAGAAATTGATCTAGCAGTAAACTCTTTCCCGTCAGATCTTTGCGTAACTCAGACTACATAGTTAGTTGTGGCAAGTTCTTTTTTGCAAGCAAAACTTATTGAAAAGTGTATCAAAATGTTGATGAATGTTCTGGCGAAAAACAATCTGACACCAGAAGAAAATGTCATCGTTTTCTTCCTTTTAGATTCCTTTCCAACTTGCCCCCGTACATTGTTTTTCCTTCTACTCATCCGCAAATTGGTTAATGATTCGCTTCTCTTGCTCGCTCGCTCGCCTAGTTTAGCGTGACACCGTTTATACGTAGCTTCTTCTAGCCAATAAAGTCCTTGAACGCAAATCAAGTCTTTCGCCCAAGTGCAAAGCATTTGTCGCTTGATGTCTTTTACCAACCGCGCGAAGGTTTCGAAGGGACAAAAAACGATTTCTCCTCTTACGCTCGGCAACAGCGTTCGTTCCCTAAGAAATTCGACGTTCACGGCAAAAGAAAATCCGTTCCCTTTTCACTTGCCGGCTCTTTTTTATTTTTGCACATTCGCCGATAATTACGGACGAAATTTGTAAAACGGAATTAGAGGTCAGCCCTACTGTTCTCCAAACGACAAACGAATAAATAGGCTTGGAACTGTTTGTTTGTTCGTTTGTTCGAACCATTATTTCTCCACTAGCACGAACCATTTTTTTTTTTGTTGCTCATTCTCTCATTTTCCGCACAATAAAGCTCCAAATAAATCGATCGCGTGTTCAATGTCAAATCGCGTCGATCGATTGTGTTCTTTGAATATCGAACGATGATGATGATTATTTAATTATTTAAAATCGCAACGATAACGGCGACTGAGCGACGGAGATACGGGCAGAGAGAGATTAAGGTGGACTTGTGCGTTAGAAACAAAAGGAAATGTTAATTGATATCAACGTTAATTTGAGAGAGAGAGAGAGAGAGAGAGAGAGAGGAATGATAAAAGTAGCCAAGAAATGGAGGTTGAACGTTAACGAATTTCGTCACGAGATCCGGTCCCAAAAGACGGCTGCATCGAAAAATTGGCAAAAGAACAATGAAAATGGCTTGCGCTGCGACACTCCGTTAGTGTCGCCCGCACCAGGGCCTAAATTGGTAATAGACAAAAGAAGAGAAAAGTGAAGCCGTTCTTTTCCTTTAGTGTCCATCGGTTCAGAAATAAGAAAATGCGTGTTCGAATTGTTTGGAAAAATGGGTGAGTCTCGATTGAAACGATTTCGAAGTGATCGTGTATTCTTCAAGTTTTCCTTTCGAGTTATCAACGGAAATTTTCAAATCAGGTCGATCGATTAAACAAAGTTTCCAACGATCTACTATTTAACTCAAGGGAAATCACTTTGGCTGGTCGACGTGATTGGGTTTTGCTTTTTCAAATCTATTTATTTGTTTTACTACCGTATTATCGATCCTAATCGATAGACACTTGAAGATTTATATTTTTTTGTTACCAAACATATTACATCTTGCGAATCGATCACGTACAACAATTGATAACGATAATTGATACCTATTGATCAATTTTATCATCGCACATGACGATTGTTTTATAAATTTCGAATTAAAGCTCCAATAACGCAGCCCGATTCGTATTTCAGAAAGGAATTTCTGCGTAGCTTCGCTTTTTGTCCTCCGCGTTACCATCCTCGTTATCGCGACGATTTTTTTATTTACTTCAACAACAAACTTATCGATAGTTCAACAATCATAACAAACAAATCAAGAGATTTTGAAAACAACAATAATAACGACGAAAAAAAAAAGAACGAAAATAATAATAAGCGATCCTTCGTTGTGTAGCCCTCGTCGTTTTGGAAATTTCCTACGCGAGGAAGGATCGCGCGATAAGATTTCGGGTCAAAGACGTGTAAACAATGCGAGAGAAAAAGTGCACGTGCGATAAGTGGGATCGTTGAAGAGAATAAAAAGTTGAGAAAACGAGGAAGAAATCTCTTCGGCGGCGGACTTTCGCCATTACGTTGACAATCAAACTAAAAAAATAAAGACCCTCGCCGTTGAGAGTGCGGAGGAATCGTCGTAGATAAAGTTTTATTTCCTGCTTGCCACGAAATTAACTTCTTAAATTTTTTAATAACAATCCCGCTCTCTCCTTCTCTTAACTTTAACTTTAATCAACTTTTCCGGTTCGCTTTATTCCTTTTGTTAATTAACTAATTTCTGCTTCTCTTTTTTTAAATGATAATGACAAATGGCAAATAATGACGATGTTGTTGTTGATGATGAACCGGAGTAATTGTTTAAGATGAAAATAATCTAATAAACTGTACTTTAAGTTAATTGGAAATTTCCGAAAGAACTTTTATCAGTTCTTTTTTGTATTTTTTTTCTGGTTTGTTGCTGTTGTTGTTTACTTGCGCTTACAGCGATAACGTACCTGTTCGATAATCGCGGCGAATGGAAGAGAAGCTTCTCGGCCATCGCAGAGGAAAGCCTTCGATTGCGTTCTTTTCGTCGTTGATATTGAACGAACGCTTGCCGTTAAAAACGATCAATGCCTCGTCGACGCCTAAATTAAATTAAGGTCAACGACACGTTTTATTTATTATTCGTTATTGTTATTATTAACCATCGTAATCCTGCAAGAAGATTACGGCCGATAAATAACGTGCCGGAGAAAGGGGCATCGTCATCTCTCTATTAGCCCAACGATCCGACTCTTTTCTCTTTCGCCTCTCACGAGCCAATTTACTGCTCGTATGCAGGGATAAAAGTGAAAGAAATCCCTTAAATGCCGGCCTCCGTAATTAATAACGCCGGCCAGATAAGTGCAATGATCATAACAAAAGGAGAGAGGAAAATGCCAACAAAGAAAAATGGATTTGGTTACGAATATAATATGGAGGCAAGACTATCAATCAACGGCCAAATGAGGATCAGAAACGAAAATGAGTGCCTCAAGTATCTTTTTGTTTCTTACAGTTAATTTTGTTCTTTGCTTAATTTGTCTTTCCAAGTGATCAACAGGATTTACGTATTATCTACCCGATGGGACATTTTCTTCAATACATTTTTGCTCCGTTATATGAATAACCAAAGACATACGTTCAAAGCATTCTGTTTTGGATCGTTTTCTCGATATAAGGGGAAATGAGTGTCTAAATGCCCTGTTTTCCAGCTAAACATTAGGCATTCTGTATTACAATGTTTCGGTAAATGTTTTGGCCCATATTTCCATTAATTAATTTGAAATTGTCAACTCCTTCGTAACCCAAGTCGCCCCCCAAACCGCAATGATGGATAAGTCTTTGCAGAAGATAACTCCCATTAAGATTACCGCAGACGTTTCGCAATTTGTTTGTCTCGTCTTTCTCAGCGAGATACCGTTAATCGTAAACCAAGCGAGTCCCTATGAAGAGATGCAAAACTGAATATTACTGCGTCCCCTTCTCGTTCGCAGGTCTTAATTGCACTCCGCCTGCCATTGACGATTTCCCCAAGGATCTGTTCACCATAAAGCAAAGACAAGACGGGGCCGTCGTCATTCACGTGCTGGTCTCGTTGTACTTGTTCATCGCGTTGGCCGTCGTTTGCGAGAAGTTCTTCGTGCCGGCCGTCGAGAAAATATGTCACGGTAAGTCTGTTGTTGCGTTCAAACGAGGAGAGTTTAACTTGTTCGTCGTCGCGATCAGCATTGAACATGTCCGCGGATGTGGCCGGTGCGACCTTCATGGCGGCCGCCACGTCGGCCCCCGAACTCTTCGTTAACGTCATCGGCACGTTCATCACCGAGGGCGACATCGGGGTGGGCACCATCGTCGGCTCCGCCGTCTTCAACATACTCGCGGTGGCGGCGTGTTGCGGAATCGGTGCAGGTATGGTAAGTACAAGAAACGATTTTCGATGCCGCATCAACGCTCTACAACCGCACTTGTTGGCAAAGTGCGAAAAGAGTGCCAACTCTCTTCGATCGCTTTCCACACGGCTCGTCCGGACTTTGCGGTCTTTCTAGCGCCACGCTTTCTCTCTGCACCTCTTCTTCTTGCATCCACTGCGACACTTTCGCCCTTTCGCTCTGCCGCCCGCTTTGTTAAGGTTACTTCTTTCGCGAGTTTAACGTTTAACAGATGAACGAATTGATTCGTGAATAATTGTTAGTGTGGCGTGACGGAAGTGCCGTTGGACTGGTGGCCGTTGACCAGAGACTGTTTGGCCTACGGCATCACCGTCTCGATCCTGATCTGCATCATACACGACGAAAGAGTCGAATGGTACGAGGCCCTCACGCTCGTCCTGCTCTACACGGTTTACATATTGATCATGTACTTCGACAAGTCGATTCAGCGGTGCGTCAGAGGTGTGTGGTTTCGCTAATTGTATTTGCGCTCCTTTTGCCGTCATCGAGACCAATCGAATGCTTTCAGGTACGTTTAAGAAAGTGTGCAAACGTTGTGCCACCGACATGAGGTCATCGGCGGCTTCGTCGACGTCCGATTGCAGTAAGGCGAAGGAAAATGCGATCGGTGAGTGATGCACGATTTCTGGAGACACGCCCATTTCATTTGCCTCGAATTAATTGTGACTGATTATTTTTCGTCTAATTGTTGCACTCAAATTGATCCAAGATCAAAAGCCAAAGTGAACTATTCAAATTAAATTAAACTTTGCGATTTGGAGTTCTCTGATTACCCAATCTCGTTCCAAAGTTCAATGAGAGTTGGAAAAGTTGCAAACTTTCCCCCACAAACGTCAGAAACTTAGTGGAACTTAACTTTGGATGGAATTCAAAGGGCCAAAATGCGACAATGTCCAGATTGCTGACCCTCCGTTCGATTTTCAGAGATACCGACCGTGCAATTGACGATGGAGATCAAACCGAGTAACGCGAAGGAGAACAATTGCGAATTGAACGACAAGCAAGACGACAATAACGCGTGCGGCGATTCCGGTAACTTGGCGCCGTCGTCGTCGCCGGTGTCGCAACCGCAGCAACTGCAACATCACCTGAACGGCTCGCTGAAGATACCGGAAACGAACGAGCAACAGGAGCATAACAGGACGGACGGCGTCGCGCTGGAACAAGAGCACCGGCACAGTTTGTGGAAATGGCCGGCGGGTAGAGGAAAATTCACGCAGGTAAGTGCCGTTGAGCCGTTTTTTTTTTAATTCTCCCGTCTCCATCGGTTCTAAAAAAAAAACGTTCTAATGCAGATCACGTGGATCCTAACGTGGCCCATTCACTTGGTCTTCATGTTCACGATACCGGACTGCGAGAGGCCGCGTTTCAAGAAGTGGTTCCCGCTCACGTTCATCATGTGCATCGTGTGGATCGGTTCGTTGTCGTACGTCGTCGCTTGGATGATCACAATCATAGGTGATTATGTGAAACGAATCTCGATTTACGAACGCGAGTTTAAGGATTCCGTTTCGATTTACGAACGCACAAAGCATCGCCATTGTTTGACAAACATTTGGCAATTTTAGCGGCGATAGTATTTACCCTGCGATCACTCTTCTACCAGCGGAGTTTCAAGGAAGCTCCAAAGGAAAATTTGCAATGTCACGAAACGTACTTCTTGGCATTTTGTGAAAGTAAAACATGAGAAGAAGGCCAAACGATTCAAGTCCAAGCTTTCCCAAGAAAGAAACTTTTATTAGTCGTCATTCTACGACTATTTCTTACGAGGACCATTCGTATTTTAATGGCATTCGATTTTAGGGCACACGTTGAAAATACCCGATTCCGTTATGGGCATCACGTTCTTGGCGGCCGGAACCAGCGTACCGGAAGCCGTGTCGAGCGTCATCGTCGCCAAACAAGGTAGGAAAACAAGAACACATTCTAGACCTAGAAATCCTCTATCGAATGGGATATAACAAATTGCAAAATTATTTTATTTATTTAGCGCAATTTCGAAACTAAAAAACCGCACGAAATTGTGCATCAACCTAATAATATGTAAATTGCTTTCTCTTTTCTCGCAGGTCACGGTTCGATGGGCATCAGTAATTCGATAGGTTCGAACACGTTCGACATATTGCTATGCCTAGGACTACCGTGGTTCATCAAAGCGACGTTCATGCCGACGATCGAAGGAAAATATTGGGTAAATATCGATTGAAATCCTTATGATCGATAAATAAATCGATTGGTTTCGTTTGATTGCAATTCTCTTCTTCAAGGTGGGCATAAACTCTGCCGGAATCGAGTACAGTGCGATATCGTTGCTGTCCTCGTTATTGATGCTCTACGTCGCGTTCGCCCTCAACAAATTCAAATTGGATAAGCGCGTCGGTCGCGTGTGTCTACTGATGTACGCCGTTTTCTTAATATTGGCCAGCCTCATCGAACTGAACGCGTTCTTCAGGGTCAATTTGCCGACGTGCGATCGGTGAACGTATTTTTTATTTTTTTTAATGAGAATCATCCATCACAATCAAACATATAAAAACGGCCGAAGCCGGCAATAACAATTTACAACAAAAGAAAGACAAAAAAACAACCGCAGAGAGAAAGCAAAACGTACATTTAACTTTAGTGTTTTCAATTATTTGTTACTGTCCATTGATAATGCTTTGATTAGCATCTTTTATGCTACATAAAAAGGAACCATTTAGCATATGTCACAATTGACCCAAAAGAAAAGGGATTTAATCATTGGTATTTAATCATCGTAAATAGCACGCAACTTATTCTGAAGTACTTTTTCCGTATCAAAAGTGAAACAGAAGAATCTCGAAATACTAATACCCAACAAATAATATGCTGCACGTTGTTAATACACTCGTAATGCCATTTACCCGATCTCGTACGTTCTTTCATCTAAAGTTTTAGTTGTTGTTTTTTTTTAATGAAATTTTTCGAAATTTTGCAAATCTAAAATAAACAAGTCGATGTTATCTCATGAATGACGTGGTATTTTTAAGATTTTCTTACATTCTAAACTAATTTGCTCCTTTATTGTTAAATTTGCGAAAATGTATCGCTTAACAGGATTTGCTTGGCTTATAATTTTTGCACTCTCTCATATAAATTTAATTTATTTTGCAACAATATATAATTATCTCAAAGTTAACGAGTTATTTAAAGACAATCATCAATAGCTCCCTTTATTGTCAGTAATTCCCCACCATCTTTCGAATGGAGTAAAGTTTCCAAAAGATTTTTAACCGTTAAAGAAAAGTATTTTGAAGTTTTGCCAGTCTGCAAGGACGAGACATTTGGATAAAATATCGTCTTCAACAGGAATTTGGCGTCTCACTTCTTCGTCATACGTTCTATGAACCTATTTTGTGCAAGAATAGTAGATCTTCGTTTTTAATGTAATCAAAATGCTGAATTTACGAAATCATTGTAACTCTTTCATTCACATTTTAATTTTGAATAAGTAAAATGTGTGATTCAACTAAAATTTTGTAAAAAAATGAGGATCAGATTCCGAGAAGGAGTAAATTCCAAATTTTTAATGTGTCCAATAAAATAACCGCATCGTTTATGAGATTAATCCATAAAAGAAAAGAAAATTAATTATGTTATTCTCCGAAGTTATTATTATAATTATAAAGAGATCATATCCAATCATCAATCACTTTTTTTTTTAATTTTTCTAAAATAATTTTAGATTAAACAGCATCAATCAAAGAATTTCGATGTAGTAATTAATAAGCCAAAAACAAATCCAAAAATATGTAATAGATTGATAAACAATAGTAAATTGATTTGTATTCATTTATAATTTGCAAAAGTAATTGTAACAAAATGATTTTACCATTTTTCATATTAAGATATTCCTTTTTCATATGTAAATAGTAGATTTAATAAGTATTAAGTGTACAACTCTCTTTCTTGTAAGACACTTTTGTTTAAGTTACTAGAGTAATTAGTTTATGATACATGTAACATTATGAAAGGCGAGATTAAATGTACAGTAAATGCATTTGAAAAATATATAATTAAAGATTCATGTGTCGTTCCATTAAAACCGTTTCCTAAAATCAACGCAAACACTGAAGGATACTCGAGAAATGCGTTGGTCGAAGGGTAGATTATACTTTAACACAAGCACAACTAATTTATTGCTGCTTTGGCTTTATTGAATAAGAATGAATGTGCACATTATAAACATATCCAATTTTAAATTGCAAAATAAAATTAAAGCTGATGACATCACAAAGTAATAAATAAAGCGCTCGTAATAATAATAACAATTATTGTTCCTACTTTCAATCCTCTCGTCCTTCTTCTCTTATTAAATGCTCGCAACAATTTTAATGAATAAATAATCGTCATTTGATAGATGATAAGTGTTATAAATATCCATATTTATATATATATAAGTAGTATGTTAAACCTATTTATAATAATATCATACCATATACAATTGTATAAATTGTTTGAAGCTAGTTTGGAATGATGCTATTCATTTCGATATAATTATAAAATTTTGCTAAATACCATTTTTGAATTAACAAAAACTAAAAGCTTCCCTTTCTTGCTGTTTGAAATCTTTAAGAACATTGCAACACTTTAACCTTAAGGCCGATTACGTTCCCTTTTTCGTCTTTCTTAGGCTTTGTGCTTGTTCTCGTCGATGAAACGAAATCATTCGAAGCGTACCATAAAATCAATAAACAAATCACGCGAAACTAATCGACTCGTTTTACCTCGGTTCGCCTTTTAACGATAAAACTTCACCTCAGTTTCGACGCAATCCTTAAGCAACTCGTCGAATTCGGTCAGATCGTCGCCGATGTTCTCCATGACGTTCTCCAATTCCTTCACGCAATCAACTTCCATGTTCCGTAACAGCGTTTGCACCTGATTGCCATCTTTATCGATGGCCTTCGAGTGTAAGGAGTAGAGAGTGTGCGGCGCAGACTTCTACAAAATAAAATATAAGTTAGTAAGCCTCAAGAGACTATCGCAATATCCTACGTCGTCGTCCGGACACTTTGTGTGCTTCGAGATTAAGACACGTGGCGTAAAAACGAACGGTTTGTACACGGACTTGGACGGATCGGGCGTCGCAGTGAACCAATGAATGCTCGGTTTGTTCGATGTCAGGACGGACACCTAAAACGATTAAATTCGGATTTTTCGTTCCCATCCGACGACACACCGTGTTACCTGACTGCCTTGAGTTGGAAAAGCGTCCGTGCACGGGCGACAGATATTCGAATCGGTATCTCTCAGTATATTGAACATGTCCGTCTCTTTGAAGTCGTTCGACGAAGTGCCGTCGTTTAACAGTCGTTCGCCGGCCTCTAATCGATTCGATCCCAGTTTCGTTTCGCCGCTAAACGCCTTGGCGAAATTGAAGTCTCCCTTGAAACAAACGGAAGTTAGATGTATAGTCTAACAGATGAAAGAAGTCCGGTTAACTCTGCAATCGGTAAAGAACGGAGCAATCACAAAGAAGTACGACAAGAGTAAGAGTAGCCCAAAGAATTATTTATCGTGACTCAGCGACGTTTTCTCTGTAACGTATTTGATTTACTAAGCAGTAGATGTGGAGTGATTTTATACCGAGTAATAATTTGGCATAACTGTGCATTCCTTTAGTATTAATGATAAAAATTACACGGGGTAAGAAATTGAACGCGTGAAATAACATTCCATTGCCCCCTAGACTTCTTTCATCTGTTAGACCATATCAAATATCACAATATTTGCGAGTTTCTTCACCACTACCTCTCCATCCCAAAGGCCTTTCTCCTTCGCATACTCCAGCAAACCGTCGGAATGTCTATCGAATTTAGTTGTTATCGTTAGTTCGTTGGATATATTCTTGAAGCCGTTCGTAACTTGCATTGCAACCCATTGTTTTCCGACGGTTTCTAAAACCCAAGCCGTCGCCGAATCGGCTATTATATATGAATTGTGATAACACAGTCCTGCGTCTGTGTTAGAACATGGACCTCCTTGTCCGTATTGTGCTAGCAATTGAGTGATCACATCTAGGGCTTCTGTTGCTGTCGAACCCCTTTCCAAACCAAGTCTGTAGAAATTACGAGCGTTTAGCTTTTTTTAAATTTACAAATCTTAAACACACACCTCACAAGATCCATTCCCAGTAATCTTTTAACAGTCGGATCACTGTCACCTTCATTATCATTAGCCCATATGGCTTCATTTCCAATGGCGACACCACATTCATTAGCTCCCATTTCTGCACCCCACATCCAACCAGGTTTGCTTAAGATTATTGCTTTTGTTGAGCCTGATGACTCCACTTCAATATAAGTACACTGAAAAGGTATTTATAAGCATTTACACACAAAATTGGCTGTGATCAATGAATGTCGGTCACCTTTATGGGCTCTGAATTACTTGTTGCTGGAAAATAAACGACCTCTTGCACTTCGCTCTGCGGCCTATCCGAATTCTTTCCAAATATTACCCCGTTATGGGTAAGCGGTGGAAGAACGACAAATGTGTCGCACGATTGTGGTTTCATGACCTAAAATAATTGAGTAAGTCTAATAAGTAAACGTTCGAATTAGAAAGTTATTGAATGAACCATGTAATTTTGACCGAATCGAGCATACTTATTTTGTGAACGCTTTTCTATTAATCGACATCCATATGATGGATTTTCGTCGTGCAATTTTTATTGAAAAGAAAAAATACGATATAATCGTAATTCGTTTGAATGGAGTTTATCAAATATGCTCGAGCTATTTATCGATTAATAACGGCCAAAATAAACTTACTTCCATTCTAAACAATTCGACTCGTGATCCCTAAACGACAACTACACCAAAATTACTGCAATCTAATTCGCAATGTTCTTGAAATCCAATCAGTTAAATATCTACCAAAGGTCTACGATAAACCGAATGGAAACCGAATGAAAACCGAATTGCACCAAACATTCACCGCCATCTCTGATTCACGCACCGAACTAGTTGCAATCTGAACATAGATGGCTCTGTAAAGCGGGACATTCAAATGAAAAATGTAGGAAGTGAAAATTTACACTAAAAAGCTGAAACAGCGAAAAAAGAGCCCCGAAAAGATATAGCGCAACAAATTGATGCAAATTTAAGGGTTTAAAAGTGCGAAAACTTTTAAACCGCTCGATCGATTGGGCTCTAATTTTGGCACGGAGTATGTGTCGACGGTCCCTACAAATGCTGCAAATTTCAGCCGATTCGGGGAGATGAAGAAAAATGGCAAAAAATGGAAAAATCCAAAGGGGTTAGCCTTGCATTTTTGGCAAAAATCGGCAAAAAATGGAATTTTTCTAAATGAAGCAGAATCGCGTCAGAATCGATTAAAGAAGAAAAACGTCGAAATCCGCATGAAAATCGAGTAAGATCAATGAAAGGGGCACTTCCATAATTTTATAATAGTTCAGATGGCGAAACCGTAACCATAAAAGAAAATTATAACTGATTTAAATATCGTGGCTTCAAATATGAAGATTCATTCCATTAATTGGATTTATTTGTTAACTATTTAATTTACAATATTCTTGTTAATTTTAAAGTTTTAGTAAATGAAGACAATACTAACAAATCTTATTATCCAGATTAGTTAGTTATTTTCGCTTTTTCAAAAATGTCTTTGATTTATATGAACTTTCGTTAGAAAATCAATTGGTGCATTCAATAAGGATGAAAATTACGAAAAGAAAATTTAATTACGTTAATTTAAACGAAAGTCATGGACAAAAAACCAAAGTTGACAAACTTACGACCGTAACTGTAGATATAGTGCGATTAAGATGTAATCAATTGCGCGCACAATGCAAAAACCAACTATTTAATTATTTCTCGGAATTAATAAACTGCGGTGCGCCAATGTTTATGGTTCGCGCACGATTTAATACATGCGGTACCTTTCTTAAAATAATCGCACTATCCGTTAGTGTCACATTCGAAATTCGCAAGTGGTGTTAGCAATTTCTTTTAGTGTTTTAATATACGAGCGATTTTCATCCAATAGTAAAGTAAGGCAATTTGTTAATTGCCATTCAATTTTCTTTTCGCGTGGTAATCCTCGTATTTTTAGATGTGGACGCCGCTAAAAAGAAATTTACCCTGCAATTGGCGGTGGTGCGAGGATGATGACAAAGAATACAAATTGGTGGAAATAAGTGTAAACAGCATAAATTCGCTAACTATTGATTCGAAATCTGTAGTTTCGAAAGCGTACAGAATCGAGAATCCGTTCTTGTACGCTCAATATTTGATCAAGAAGGACGAATATGTTTCGAATGGTCGTGGAACCGAAATGACGTTATACCATTGCACTGGACAATCGAATGTCGATTCGATTGCCAAAACCAACTTGGACTATAGAAGAGTTAATCGATGTAAATTTGGCCAAGGCGTCAGCTTCTCGCCCAGCATGAATTATGCAAATACATATGCTAGCCATTCTATAGGATCACTAAGGGCAATGTTAATTTGTGATGTTTTAATTGGCAAAACGGAGTATGGTTATTATGGTAAGGTCTTGCCTACAGAAGATTACAATACAACAACTGATGAGTGTAATAATGTCTATGTTAAGTATTACGATAATGAATTTTATCCAAAGTATGTGATTTATTATAAACTTATGAAGTAGTTATTAAAATCGTTTCATTTTTATTAAAGATTAATAAATGAAATATTTAAATGCCCGAATTGTAAATAAGCAAGTTTGTTTATAGTTAATTTAAGTTTTATCCGTAGTTTTTAAGTATGTTCGTAAATTATTGATTACTTTTCTTTATATTTGGGTTTACTTCCTCGGCTTCAGCTATATTCATACGTAATTCAATTAATAATATGTTATTAAAATCATATTAATCCCTATTACATTCGCAAAAAGAAATGTCTAAGAAATTTTGCGTCTAATATGATAATAAGAAATTGAATTTAAAATTAAATTTCAAATTCGTAACTGATCTCCTATTGGTACGCCTTTCTCATGCGCATAAAAATCTCATTAGGCTCCCGTAGAATGCAATATTATCAAAATATTTTATCGCTAACCCTATCAAACACAATCTTTTTTGTGTTTTCTGTTTTATGCAGAACCATTTGTATCGATTCATTTGATTCGGCACCAAACAACGCTTGTCACCGAACGAAATTTGATCTGGGACTTTTCCCTGCCACTTATTCGCTCAGTACCCGATCGGGGGAGCACAATGTAAACGCGAGCGGTGGTGATTTTTACGCTAAAGAATGCAAAAAGAAAACCGAAAATCAAGGGATTCCTCTTTAAACAAAATGTGCCGAACATGTTTAAGCGAAAAGGGTAATTTAAGAGAGTTATTTCCATCGCGTTTACCCTTAATGATAGAAGCTTGTGCGTCTGTAGAGGTAATTTAATGGATTAATTTGATGTAGTCGTAAGTAAAAACCTTTTGTAGGTATCGAAGAATGATGACTTACCGAAATACGTGTGCAAGAAATGCGTGCAGCAGATATCGAGATTTTACAGTTTCAAAAAGAAAATTGAACGATGCAATAGGATATTGCAGAATAATGTTAAACGTAATCAAATGAAGGAGAAGAAATTTGCAGATATATTATGTGAGGCCGTGAACGATGCGGAAATTGAAGTGGGAAGCGAGGAGATAATTAGAAACTGCCCGCAAATTACTGCTGATAAAATGGTCATTAAAGATGTACCGTTACTAAATCAAATGCAATTAAATTTTATACAAATTGATAAAGTAAGAAACGATAGCAAAGAAGTCAGGCAAGTAGTTGAGGAAATAATAGACAAATCATCAGACAATGAGCAATTATTAGCTCCAATATTTACTGATGGTCCACCGCCGTTAA
This sequence comes from Hololepta plana, assembly GCA_963695495.1. Lineage (NCBI taxonomy): Eukaryota > Metazoa > Arthropoda > Insecta > Coleoptera > Histeridae > Hololepta > Hololepta plana. The sequence goes on from OY968836.1 coordinate 11,775,100, forward strand.
TACCCATAATGGATGCAAAAGTCATTGATGATCCATCTGAAGCTGCAGCGACGCCTAAAAGCTTGCCAGAAGACGCACCGCCGTTAATTCCAATTAAGCCGGGAACAATTTCAGATCCATTTGGTGTTGCAACAGCTTCAGACGATGCCAACAATCCTCCACGCGATTTGAAATTGTCGTGCACGGTGTGCAGCGAAGAGTTCTCGTCCGTACTGGCATTGAAGCAGCACAAAAAATTCAATTGCCAATTCAACGGCTTGCAATGTAACATTTGCCGGAAGGATTTCAAGGAGAGAAGTCGCCTGATCGGCCACCTAAAAGGCCACATGATCGCCAAAGATTACGCCTGCAAAATATGCGACAAACGCTACCCGAATCCGAGCACTTTTCGGGTTCACATGAGAACTCACACGGGCGAGCGCCCGTTCCAGTGTCAGATATGTCACAAAGGATTCGTCCGATGGTCGGGCGTAATTGGACACATGAAGACGCACAATTCGGACAAACCGTTCAAGTGCGACGAGTGCGGCAAATCGTTCAAGATCGCCTCGAATCTGGAACGGCACAAGGTCCTGCACGCCGGCATCTTGCCGTACTGCTGCAACTTTTGCGGCAAAACGTTCAGCCAGGCGGACAATTTGCGACTGCACATCCGCACGTATCACACGAACGAGCGGCCGTACTTGTGCAACGAGTGCGGCAAAGGGTTCGTCAGTTCGACGCGATTGAACCGACACATGTGGGTCCACACGGGTTACAAGCCGTACAAGTGTGAGCGATGCTCGAAGGCCTATTCGAACTCGAACGATTTGAAGAATCACGAACGGACGCAGCACGACGGCGCGAACGGCGACACGGAGAAACCGTACGCTTGTCAGCACTGCGATTTGCGCTTCTTTCACTCGTGTCGTCTGTCGAAACACGCCAAGACGCACAATCGTCCGTACAGTTGCGGCGAGTGCTCGAAGACGTTCAATTCCGAGAACGTGTTCAATAAGCACGTGAACAATAAGCACGGTGGCAGTTGCGAGGAACGCGGCAAACCTAAAACAGATACTTTTGTTGAGTATCAATAAATAATGTGATAATTCGTACGTATAATAAGTTTTATCTGATTGATGTTATGTTAAACATTCCGAATCCATTGGCAAATTATTTGCCCAAACACATTCTTGTGCGAATATTTTGCCGATATTAAAATGGAATCGCATTCGAGTTTCGTACTTCGAATGCGAAATTGCCCTTATTTAGATATAATTAAACATTTCTAGAGAACCAATTGTTTACTTGTACATAATATTGATAAACTTATCCTCAGTTAATCTATTTGAACGATATTCTAAAGTCGATTCAATCGCGCGATATAAAGAAAGATTCCCGTGCAATTCTGAGTCAAATATAAACGTTTCCCTATTGAAGTAATCGTAATTTTTCCAAATAAGTACTCGTTATATGGTTAACAAATCATTCTTCGTATATTATTCCATAACGTTTAAATTAGCATTTTTAGAATCCAACATTTTTAAACCAAGAAGTTCTCCATAATACTTCAATCAATCATTTCTCTCGTGCGTCTACAAGTCGAAATTTAAACGTTAATCACAAATTAAATGAAAACATAATAAAGTGCCGGTAGAAACAAATCGTTATCATTTCCTCGTCCTTTTAGCCTTAGATCCCTTCTTCGCGCCAATCTTAGCGCCCTTTATAACGTTCTTAAATTGTCCGGCACTCTTCAACCTTTTCCTGAAACGATCAATCACCGTTAGCTAATGAATGAAAATTAATCCTAAGCAAGTACCTTTTATTTAAAGTTGACCTCTGCAGCGGTAAATAAGCGTACGGATCGCATTTCCCTTTTCTCTTCACGTCGCCGTCGGCCTTTTTCGACTTGTATTCGGACCCTACTGTACTACCACCATCGGCCGCCGATAAAGCCCTAAAACGTTTGAAAACGTTAGAAGACTAACGCGTATGCCGATCGCGATTTTCTCACCTGTGTATTCCTTTACCGCCCGGTTTATATTTCGTCGGTATCTGCGAACTGACGCCGCTCTTCACGCTCGCAGCGTCACGTTTCCGTTTCCTGTTCGTCAAGAGCAACGTTTCCGCGTCGTCGTTCTCGTCCGAATCCGAATAATCATCGACCGGTTTCGATTTGCCGCGATTGCCCTCGTCGCTACTCCCATCCGTGTCGCCGTCGATGATCAATCGACCGTCCGAAGACGTCTTGAAACCGCGATCGTTCTTCTTCTTATTCGCGTCCGTCGCCTTTTGGTTCAGTTTCCCGTCAGGTTTGGTAGCTAAAATTAGCAACGATAAAGCATAGGAACAAAAGTCGCGGCAATTCTACCGATAATTTTCGTGCGTGCACTCGGATCGGTGAAATCGACGATCGAATCCTCGTCCTCTTCGATCCACGTTTCCGGCTTCTTCGGCGCGCCGCCACGTTTGACGCGCACGTCGCCGTCGACGTCCATCCGGTCCTGTTCGTCGTCCGAATCGCTGTCGGCCAGGATTTCCTCGACGCTCTTGTGCTTCGAATTGACGACGAACTCGTCATAGACGTTGTCGTCGTCCTCGTCGCCGTCCTTTTGCTGGTCCCTCATACGTTTCTTCCGCGCGTTCAGTTTACGCAGGTTCCTCAATTTCTTGTACATGACCGTGTCGGTGGCCGGCACGTAGCGCAATATGGCGTCGCATCCGTATTTGCGCACCAATCGATCGAGAATGTCGCGGACCTTCAATCTGAAGTGGCGCTTGCAGTCTTCGGTCATGTTCGTGAGACCGCTCATCTAAAATTGCGGGTGGTAATTTATTTCGAGTTAAAAGTCGACAGAAGACGTACCAATAGCGGAAGCGACGCTGCCACCATGGGACTGGGCAAAGAGGTGCAATAGACCTTGACGAAGCTGAGACAAGAGGCGACGACCTCTCGCGTGCCCACCGACATCAGTTTGGCGATGTTCTCTAGTAAGCATTGTATGTTCTGTTGCCCCAATATGCCGGAGAAATTGTGCAGGACGGAGGATAAGGCCAAGATCGTTGCGCTCATCGTTTGCGTGGTGCCCATCAGTCCGGCCAGTAACATGCCGAGGAACTGTTCGCTCGCGTCGTGCTTCAACAACATCTCGCCGATGTCGTTGATCAGCTTATAAGCGGTCGTCCGGCATCGTTCGTTGATGTCTTTGCAACAGGCCACCGCTTCCGAGAGCACGGACTTCACGAACTTACTCTCGTGTGTCAGCGTTTGTTGTTCGAGCAGCAAATAACCGGCGCAACGTAACCGCGCTCCCTTGCTGCTCACCGCCGAATTTTCCAACGACTTTGCCAACAGTCGTTGCACTAGTTTCCTGTTGTTTTGCCGAAACTGCTTGCAACCGTCCGAATCGCTGCTACAAATCTCCTCTAATAATCGATAGGATTTCTTTTGTTCCCTCTTGTTCTTAATCTCCGGCAGATTTTTGATGCATTTCTCGAATAGTCGATTGATACTGTCGAGATTCTGATACGGGATCAGTGCTCTGATTAAGTCCATCACGCTCTCTTTCAAGAAACATTCCTCGCTCGACGGCTTATTCGACGTCTCGTCGACTTCTTGCTTTTGTATCTTATCCAATGCGTTCTCGAAGAGTTGTTGCGTTAATTCAGGATGACTAATTGACAAGTATAACTGGAAAAGATAAAATATTGTAAGTACAACGTTGGTCGATGTTGCAATGTTCCATGTACAACCTTTATGGTGTCTAAAGCTGCCAGTCTTTGGCCATCCTCGTCGGTACCAATTGGTTTCGTTGTGTATATGTTAAACAAAATCGGTAGATAGTTCTTGTCGAATCTACGCAACTCCTCGAGTTCTTTCGCTTTGTCATCTTCTTTCGCGTTCGCGATTAGTTTCCTTATGGAAGCCATTACCGCCAAACGGAGTTCCTTCTTCTCGGCTATGGCAGTACCCAACATTTTTGCTATGCTCTGAAAGCACACAAAAACAGGTTAGTATCGTAACTATACAAGTTGGTAAATGGAACATTATTCGTACCTTGAAACTATCCTTAATATCTCTCGGCTTGTTGCAGAAACTTGGCAGTAAGTTCCACAATTGCAAGTGCATCAAGTCGGCACTATGTGAACCTATGCCGTCGTTCGCTTCCGCCAACTCTACTGAGCGTTTCTGACATTGGACGGCCAACGGAAAAATGTTGGTAAACCAAAATTTCAAAGTCGAATTGCGCACGTTCTCTTTTAACACCGGTAAAAGCCACGAGCGCTCGAGATTCAACACGCCGTTATCTTTCTAAAAACAATACGAGGATCAAATTAGAAAAAAAATCTGTATACTACATAAATTAGTCGACGTACTTTTAAACTGATTATGTTTAACACAACCTCGGCGCCCATAAACCTGACAGCCGCACCGACCGCATACTCCAATTCGTTGTTGTAACTGAACTTGTACGAATCCCGCAATTCTGCCATCGATTTCAAACAATCCACGAACATGCCGGAACAATTCGCGCCGGCCACCTCGAACATTTTGGCGATCACGTGTAAGACTTGATGCCAGACGTTATGATACTGATAGCCTAAACCCGATTCGATCACTTCGAAGCATTTCGCCAATTTCGCTCGATTCTCGTTCACCAACTGCTCGTCGGCTGCGATTGGACCGACCGCATCCTCTAGCAAAGTTTTCAGCGCGTTCGTCGTCGTCGTCATGATTTCCGGCTTCTCGGAGAGCCACAGTTGCGTCAGACTCTTGAATATTTTCGGTAGCGTCGTGCAACAAACGCTTGCATCGATGCTAAAATTCGACAAAGAGTTAAAGCACGTTTCTTACTTTGTATAAACGAGCGGAAACTTACTCGGCCAAATGGACGTGAGCCTGTTGCATGACCGTGATCCAAGCGAGAGTCGGTTGTAAATCTTGAGCGGACGGTTGATAGTCGTATAGCGCCGTTATCAATTGAACGTTTAATTGCGACGACATGACGGCCTTTTGATTCGAGAATAACGCGTGAAACGCTTGCATACTACACGACGTGACCAATGTATAATTCAACGACATTAATCTTAACAGTAGTTCGCAACATTTCTGCAATTTTAAGATATTATTGTCCATTGATGAAATGAAAATGTTAAATAATACCTTTAGATGCGTTTTAGAATAATAAGGCATCGTCAGCTTCATCAATCCGAGGGTATGGAGTATCGTAGTTTGGCCGGCTTGTATTGAGGATACCAGTACAGTGCCAGAATTGCATCCCAAGCAACTGTTCAATGTGATTTGGCAAAATTCTGCCACTTTATCGGCGGCAGGATTCCGACCGATTTCCCTTTGTGCAAGGCTAACAACCACGTTAGTTATGGCCTTTTGAGCTTCTTTTCTCCACTGAAATCACGAATTATTTAGACCACGTCTGACAATAAGTAAAAAACTTTAATACTTACCTTTGCACGAGTGTGTATAGAGAAAGGATTTACAATTGCATTAAACACTTGTAATAAATCTGCATGTTCCCAGGCAACTATCTCCTGGCTCTTAATTAGTTCTGCTAGAATTCCAAATAACGATTTCATTATAATGTTATTCTCTGATTGGGCATAATCATTTAGGATTGCAAGTAGCATTTTGCTGACATTATTAAATCCTGATGCTAGTACAGTAGCTGAAACCTTTTTAATTCCCATATTTAACAGTGACAGAATAGCTGTGATCTGTTCTTCCTTTCTTTCATCTTCTGATAACACTTGCTCCAATGTGGTAAGCTGAAAATTAAAATATTTTTCTTTTTCAGAGATTCAATAACAAAATGAGACATACCAAAGCACAATAATATTCGACAGGGTTTTCACCTCCACCATTCTCTTTGATCACTTCCGTGATCGCAGCTAATATAGAAAGCATCTCCTTGTGTAAAGCCGAATCTGAACGGAATATAGCTAGGAACCTATTGTACGACATGTTTGTGCAATTTGTCCAATCTGATGCAAAAGTATCAGTTGTTTTATATGAGGAATTGTAAGACTCAGCGTCTTCTTCCATGCTTTTATCATCCTCTTTTGGTGTCGATACCCATGATTGTACGGCATCATGTTTATTTAACGCTGCTAGTGTTAAATTACTATTACCTAGCAAAATTATAGAAAATTAATTTGCGGAATTATTGCGATTGATTTTTGGCATTCATTTACCTACTTCTTGAAAGAAACGTGATTTGGCCAAATCACGATATTTACGTGTCTCCGGATTCGAACTGCTGCTTTGCCCTTTCGGCCAACGTTTCCCTTTCGTTTGCCCTTTTAGTTTGCTACGGAATTTACCCATTTTAAATTACCTTATTAAATTGTATTTATCGGTTCAAAAATTTCTTCAAAACCGAATTGACAACAACATGAAGATAACCTAAACACAACGCGTGTAACACATGTGTAGTAGAGACTGCGCCATCTATAACGGAGAAGCATAACGATGATTTGGCAAGGTTTAAATCTCGGGTGGCCGAATGAAATTTTGGCAACGATTCTAAGCGCAAAATGTGGGTAGCCTATAACGAGTAATTATTTCATACATTTTCATAATCGGAAAATATTCGAACGTTCAATTTTCATTCTTTTTCACAATTTTCATACTCCGAAATAGACCATGATATTCGTGCAACATTATATCATCTGATTGTGACAGATGCTAAATATAAGAATGTCATTTAGTTAGCAATAATAAGGAGCATATGTAGCTTTCTTTGCTCCGATTTGAAAGCATATTTATTCCGTTTATTGCATAAGTAACGAAGGTCATTTTTGTGTTGCAAGATCGTGTGGAAGATAATTAATACGAGAATGTTGTCTCAAATAACGCGTAAGAAGTGCTGCAACATATTGGTCAGACACATTAACGCAGCGTTCAAATTAAATTCACCACAATCAGCTGCTATGGTAAGCGATTTGTTAACAAATTATATAATCATTTGTCTTTTTGTCATTAAACTTGCCAAAAAGTTATAGTTTCCGCGTGAAAAAGAAATGTGTAATCGTGGTGGTCAGTCTGATTTTAGGATCGAAAAGGACACATTTGGCGAACTGAAAGTGCCGAACGACAAATTATATGGGGCGCAAACGTTACGATCGGTGATGAATTTCCCGATTGGCGACGAAACGGAAAGGATGCCGGTATGACAAATGCAAATATAGTCTAACAGATGAAATAAGTCCGGTTAACTATGCAATCGGTAAAGAACTGAGCAATCACAAAGAAGTAGGACAACAATAAGAGTAGCCCAAAGAATTGTTTATCGTGACTCAGCGACGTTTCCTCTCTAACATAGTTGGTTTACTATGCAGTTTTATACTGAGTAATAATTTGGCATAACTATCCATTCATTTAGTAATAATGATTGATAAAAACGACTCGCGGTAAGAAATTGAAGGCGTGAAATAACATGCCTAACATTCCATTGCCCTGGACTTCTTTCATCTGTTAGACTATACTTGTCGAATCAACAATTTCCGACGTAAATATTAATTCGTTTAACCATGCAGTACCCCGTTATCGTTGCCATGGGAATTCTGAAGAAAGCTGCAGCCATCGTCAACAAAGAGTACGGACTGGACGCGAAGGTGGCGGACGCCATAACGAAGGCTTGCGATGAGGTGATATCGGGCGACCTCTACGATGAACACTTTCCATTGGTCATTTGGCAAACCGGCAGCGGTACGCAAACGAACATGAACACGAACGAGGTGGTCAGCAACAGGGCGATACAGATGTTGGGCGGCGAATTGGGTTCGAAAACGCCCGTCCATCCGAACGACCACGTGAACAAGAGCCAAAGCAGTAACGACACGTTCCCGACCGCGATGCATATAGCCGTCGCGCAGGAGATCCACTGCCGTTTGGTGCCGTCGTTGACGATGCTTCGAGACGCGTTGAAGAAGAAAGAAGACGAGTTCAAAGACATCATCAAGATCGGTCGCACGCACACGCAAGACGCCGTGCCGTTGACGCTCGGCCAAGAGTTCAGCGGCTACGTCCAACAGATGACGTTCAGTATCGATCGCATCAAGGACACGTTACCGCGCCTGCACATGTTAGCCCTCGGCGGTACCGCCGTCGGCACCGGTCTGAACACGCGCAAAGGATTCGCGGAGAAGACGGCCAAGCAAATCGCCGAACTCACCGGCATCCCGTTCGTCACCGCGCCGAACAAATTCGAGGCTTTGGCCTGTCACGATGCGATCGTCGAAGTGTCCGGCGCGTTAAACACGATCGCCTGCTCCATCATGAAGATCGCTAACGACATTAGGTGCCGCTTCAATCGATATTCGTGGCGAAAATTAATAAAACATTTGCGTTCGTTTCAGATTTTTAGCGTCGGGACCGCGTTGCGGCTTGGGCGAACTCTCGCTGCCGGAGAACGAGCCCGGCAGCTCGATAATGCCGGGTAAAGTTAATCCGACGCAGTGCGAGGCGATCACGATGGTCGCCGCGCAGGTGATGGGCAATCACGTGGCGACGACGGTCGGCGGCTCGAACGGTCACTTCGAGTTGAACGTGTTCAAGCCGATGATGGTGGCGAACGTGTTGCGTTCGATCCGTTTGCTCGCGGACAGTTCGAAAGCGTTCACGACGAATTGCGTGAACGGCATCGTTGCGAATCGCGAGAAAATCGCGCAAATCATGAACGAAAGTCTGATGCTGGTGACCGCCTTAAACCCGCACATCGGTTACGACAAAGCGGCGGCGATCGCGAAGGCGGCGCACAAAGAGGGCACGACGTTGAAGGAGTCCGCGCTCAAGATGGGCGTCACCGAGCAGCAGTTCAAAGATTGGGTCAAGCCGGAGGAGATGTTGGGTCCGAAGTAATTTCGAAGCTGTTAATAGACGTCGGTATTCTTTCTCTCTTTTCCACGTTTACATCTTTGTTTGACGATTGTTTTTTTTGTTTTGATCTTCACTTTAAAATCCTGTATAACTATCACGAGAATGTAATCGGAATTTAAGATCTTTAATAAAGTTCGGGAAACTTTCTTTTGCAAGTTTAGAATATCGTTTCAACGATTGGATCAAACCGGATGAAACGTTTTGGCTTAAATTTCGCTTTTTCTCTCGACTCGATGACATTTTAAAAGAACAGGGCTAATATTTGAATCGAAATTTATAAGGTGTGCTGGGGAAAACATTGTTTGCATAATTGCAACAAACACTGTATCGGTGAGCTATTGGCAAGAAAACTTCAGTCCCCCATTGATAATCTACAATCACAGAGTTGCTAATTAGTTTTATTTTGTTATATACACTTCTTCATCATCATCTTGATATATATAATTTCATCACTTAATTGGTTGTTATCCTCTCGGTTCTTCATTATGATTATAATACATAATAATAACTTAAATATGACACTGAAAACTAAACAGTTCATTCAAACAATAAATCTTTTTATATAAATCATTTCTTAATTAGTTACACAGCTACGAATGAAATGGACCGCATAACGATTCCCTAAATTATTGTTACTTAATAATATAATAATTCAATCAACTTGCAAGTTTCACTTATAGTTCCCTTGACTCGGCAATAAATTAATAATTGTTAATCATTTAACCGATTCGTCGATTAGAAATGGTAACGAAATATTGTGCCGTATGCAGTCCATAATTTTGCAAGTGGTTTTGCCATTACTTATGTTGTAATTAATTATTAGTATTTTCATTTAACAGCCTCTAAACACATTTAGTTCTCCTTTTATATCTCATTTACTTAACAATAATTAATATTTCAACGTCTTAGTAGTGTTTCCTTCTTCAGTTTAATTAAATCGTTATTAAAAATTGACGATATGCGTGTGATTTTTTTTCTTCTCTCATGTCTTTCTACGCATCTAATTGACAATTATTAAAGAGATATTTATGATTAATACGACTACAGCAGTTTTCATCTTCCTTTCCCTCATTACTTGTCTTTGACAATCTGTAACCGTTTCCTATTCCCACAGTTCTTGCCCATCTTCGATTAATTGCTACAACACAATCGTATATCATCATCATCATGTTTAATCCTTTTTTGTCCACTTCTCCCGGTTAAGACTTCTTGCACCGCGAACTAGCTAATTAATGATAAATATGTTTTACGCGTAAAGTACATAAATTGCGTTTCATCGATTACTATCAAATAGCGAGTAATCCAGCGCGCCGTCGTTGTCGTTGAAAAATGAAGCAAAAAAGCAAACACCGTTTAATAATCATGCGTTTCTTCTCTGAATCAAACGAAACTCGCCCGATGCGACAATAAAACTTGTATCGATTCGATAAAAGAAAGCAATCGCTTTTCGCCGGCAACTTGAAGTACAGTTTCATTGTCACAAACATCAAACGCACGCCTTCTTCTACTTCAATCTCTTTTTTTTGCAATTTACCATCGACTGACAATTTCTACTTTACTGGATATTAGAGGCAAACGATATCTTTTCGGGAATCGCAATCTGCATCATATTCTACTCGCTCGTTGTCATTTCTACAAATAAAGCGTTTTATTAATTAGACTTGATTAATTTGTGCCATCGTTAAGTGCTTCTCATCTACACCGATTACGATTGGTTTCGTTTTGGTTTTCTTTTTTGCAATAGTACATCAACATTTTTCCTCTCTATATCTTTCGTCAATATTACAATCGTTATAAAAATATCTGCGAAACGTCCTCCTAAAAATTAAATTGTTGATGATCCCAAACAACAGCAACAACAATAACAAGAGTAATTGATGGATTTTCTTTTAGTACTTCGGTTTGTCTTTCTACTTTGTAGTCATTCGATGCGACTAAAGACAAACTGATTCCCATCGTCGGATGAGAGAACTTGGATGATAATAAGTGATGAGCGTGATCAAGAGATTATCTTCATTTTTTTTTGGTATTTAGGATTGTTACATCGATCAGTATAAAGCTGTAATCAATTAGAATAATATTTGATCGCGCTCCAAGTGCTTTGTATGCAAACCTATGATTATACATAGCGATCTTAAACTTACCTAATAATCATCAATTAAATATTAATAACAACAGGTGATTAATTAATATCGTACAAAAAAAAAAGAAAGAAATATCTTTGAATAACAGCGTAATAAACAAAAAGAAGAAATATCTGCTTGGTTTTTTTTAACATTACTTGAATTGCAAACGATTAGCAATAATAATAAATAATAATGATTACATAACTAATTAACTAATAATAAAAATAAGATGAATCCCTCTTTATTTATTTTTTTTAGTCTCTCTCTCTATTTCAAATCGAATTCCATTTTCCGTGCCGTTTTTGATTTTGGCACGCGTCTGCCAATTATTCATAATCGTATTATAATAATCGCAGATGAATGTTTCTTCTTCTTCTACAATTTTAACAAAATTTCAATTTAAATAATGATCTTGATCCCATCATTTCCGTCTGTTAAAATCATCGTTCCAAGTTTGATATATATATATATGTATATTAAGATTATTTCCATTTCGGTCTTCTACTAATTCTCCGATAAACACCGTTTTCTTTGCAAGTGTCATAAATATTGTTGTAAAACTCGATTACAAATGTATCAATGCTCTCCGTTTAAATGAACGCCCAGCATTCTAACGTTTTCACGACGAAATCGACGTTGGGCGTCAACGGCTCGTTACCGTACGTTTTGCATTGTTCGGACCGGCCCTGATACAGGTCGCCGTCGAGCCACAGGCCGAACTTGCCGTCGCCGGCGCCGATGCTCAAGCTCTCGTTGTTCCCTTTGATAAAGTACAAATTCTCGCCGGTCCAATTGTAGACTTCGAACTTTGGCGTGAACCGGAACAGCAACGATTCGCCCGTGCCGTAGAAATGATCGGATACTTGAAGGGCACAAGAAGTAAGAGCACCAAATACCTAGAAAAATAAACGGAAGTTACTGGTCTCATTCTTAAAAAATGCTTGTTTAACATCAATGTCTTGGTGCGTCTACACGTGAGAGTTTACTCGAGAGCTTCTCTTACGTCAGAGGTGTCGGATTCATTGGCAAACTCTCTCTCTCTCTCTCTCTCACGTGTAGATACACTATTTGATTAACGTTAAAAGGACTTTTCCTTCCTTCTTTGATTTAAACGGAAGGGATCCTCGGTTTTTGGGGCAACTTAGGGACTGTCGAAAATCGAAAACGATTTAGATCGTAACGGCTTAGCACGAGGATCCGTCTTCGTATCCGAAATCTCGATTCAAGCTATTTACATTATTGTCAGTGTCTTCGATGACGAGGAGCACGGGCGATTCGAGTTTCTGCATTTTCCGATACATCGAATTCAGGCTGAATCCGTGTTGGCTGGTGCTGAAGACCAACGTCCACAAGTAGCCTTCGGCGCGTGCCGGCAGATGGCGATAGATGCACTCGCGATGCTCGTCGTTCAGGATCTCGGTGGTGCCGACCAGATCGGGCGGCTGCAAGTCGACGTCTAACGACGACGGCGTCGTGTTGTTCGTGTAGAGCGCTCGCCTGAACTCGTCGGACATCGGCAGCACCTAAAATGACCGAAGGCAAACGAAGTGAGCGCACGAATGCGTTTAATCGGTTGGCGCGATTTCTAAAGATAGAAGAAAACGGCCCGTGCGATTGCGTTTATTAATAGTCGACCGTTCGTATCGGGATTGAACGGAAATGAAGACGATGATGACGAACGGTCGACGATTAAGGAAAAGTTGTTGCGCTGCATCTAAAGTTTTCTCTTCTAAAGCAACAGAAAGGGTATAAACGAAACTGTGTACACTTATACGCACATTGATTTAGGTAAATTATCAATCTAAATTTGCTAGTTTATTCGCTAAATAAGAAATACATGTACGTTCAATCAAAAAAGGAAAAACGGAAATAAAACGAAAAGAGACTAAGCGAAATAGTGTACTTTAAATGATACACGTGTAATAATTAATTTACTATTAATATACATGATGATGAGAGTAGTTTGCATAGAGGTGAATAAATATATTGGAGAGAGAGAGATTGAGAGACCAAAAGTGTGTGTGATAGACAAACAGTGAAATTATATAACTTTGCTAAACACGTCGTCCATTCTTCTGTGTTATTAGCTGTTTGTTTGCAATTAATAATTGCTGAAGTTTCATTGTTGTTGTTATTGTTTTGCCGGACATCGATTTTCGTTTTGCATATTAACGTTGATCACGATTAAATTACACATTTATCGCTTGTCATTCGATTGGTATGCATCGGTCGTTTGAAGTGTGCACAAAACTTTGCAATGTAGAATAAACGCAGAAAAATGTGAATAAACAACTTTTAATCAAAACAGAATGTTGTTTGAATTAAATGAGTGGCAAAGAGGGAGAGAGAGAGAGAAATCGTAACGCCAGAGACTGCCTGGAATAAATAAAATTGAATAATAAACATCAGTGTGCCGTACTCGCAATAAAAGATTCATTATCATCATCATCGACATTATTTTGTTCAAGTGCAAATAGAACTGGTTTAAAACACGTCGGGGTAAAGAAGAAAATGCCCATAAAAAATCGTCATTTAGAGCACTAATGAATAAACATCTTTAAGTGCAATCGAAATTCGATGCATACTAAATTGCCAATAATAGAACGATTCAATTGCATCGACAAGAAACTGTTTAAAGATACTCCATATACAGAACGTCTCATAAATAATGAGATCGTAAGCATCCACTGATGTAATTATACACAGTGTCAATTATTAACGATTTATTGCGATTGTTTGAAACTTTCAGATTAACTGCGAAAATATAACGGATTTGAAGTAGGCTTTGCAAATGGGCACGCACGTCTTTACTTAGACCCAATTTTCGGGTTAAGGAATCTTAGGACGGACGATAATCGTCTGGATTTTGAACAAGAACTGAATTTCTAACAATTAGAAAAGTCTAATCAATATTGATAAGCAAAACTGAGGCCGGAAGCTGGATTGGACGTAGTGACCAAATAAATGGGCCATCGAAATTGTCAGATCTAATTCTAATCGGATTCTTGTTTATGGAATCACTTAAGTCTATAGGCCAACGTGCAGTTGTTTCTCTCCGCACAATTCAACTTTGGATTTGTATTTCAGGTGTACTGACTAGTGAAACACCCGTAAAACTTTGGTCGTTATGCAGTTCTTATCGTTAATTTTAAAGCCGTTAATAATTGATCGCTCGTACAAATAATTTTGCACCCCCAAGAAGTGCATCACTTTCCTCGTGGGACGTGCTGTATAACAAATTCGCGTCCTTTTTCAATCTCTCAATTATCTCTCATTTAATTGCGTCTCGCACTTTTGTTCGTTTCTTTTTCTTTCTCTCTTGAAACTCACTCTTCACCTTTTCTAATCGATCGCTCGATTTTTTAAATTATTATTATCGTTCTAATAATATTACCTTCAACTTTTTCACAAACGCACGTAACATACTTTCGACGATGATGGTCGTTGAATTTTTTAAGGTAACTTTCAAATCAGTTCTACGCGAAACGCCATTATTTTTGTTATTGTTACTATTAGTAATGCTATTGTTGCCGCTGGTACTAAAGACTTTGCGCTTATTATTTTTGCCACTTAATCGCGACGCCATAAATTTGTTTATTCGTAGAAAACGTGAAACACGGTACAAAAACAAAAAAAATTCAGAAAAAAAATTCAATTGCACAGCAAACGAACGAACTGTACAAAAACTTAAATCGTATCCGAAACGTCGAAATTAATCAATTAAATGAGCCAAAACCGATTCTTGAACAACGTCGCGTTCCAACTTAGAAATTTAGTTGTTTTTTCTTTTCTTTCTTTCTCATTTATTAGTAGCCTCTCGACGTTTTGGCTTCGGCAATAATTTCGCACGACGAATTTGCAAACGAGCCAAAGAAAAAAAAAAGCAAACAATTAGTTCAACCGACCGCTGAGAAATTTACTCGAACGACGTCTTCGTCGTCGTTCGCCCGCACGCTCACTTGCTGCTACTTGTCTCTCTAATAGTCGTAGATTGATATTGTAATTCTTGTTTTTTTTTTGTTAAAAGTATTTGTATATTTTACACGTGTGTGTGTGTGTGTTGTAATGTAGAGAGAGAACAGGTTTTTTTTCTCTCTACTTTAATTATATTTTTTCTGCTCCTTTTGCATTCGTCGCATACGACGACTTCTAAAAATACGACGAAAAAAAAAAATAATCAAAATAGATGCAATAAGTTGGAAGAGAGACGAAATTGTTCGAGAGAAACACACACACACACAAAGTGTTAAAAAATCTGCGTGCAAAAAGCGTGTTTGCCCGCTTTAGGAGAAGTTTTTCCTCGCAGCAATTTCATTCGAGTAATTACGTCCGTAATTTAGAAGTATCGTTAAAACGAGATAAATAATTGCGGGCGATAATAAGACGTGCGTTAATTGTATTTCCGTAGTCGCTTGCTGACGTCGATTTCAGATTGCGTGTCTTCGATGGATGCAGCTCTATGTGAATCTTTGTGCTCCTATTGGATGATCCAATTTCAAATCTCTCTCTGAAATGCGATCATAAACGCATTTCAATCAAGCAGACTGAGGACAATTTTTGAATTTTCAATCAGATCGTCCAATCGGAGCGCGCCTTTGCATTAACGAAGGCTGTTGATTCGTTATTACGTGCGTTTCAAAGCAGTTTGAAGACACGTTATGTAGTTAAGGATGGATCATTATCTACAGGGTGTAACGTTATCTAATCGTCAACATCGATGCTCGAAGTCCAAAGGGCTTTTCTCTCTGTGTGTGTCTCTGTGTGTTTAGTTTGTGTTGTTCTTTTTGGTGCCAAACTAAAACATTCTCTATTTCGATCGCTATCGATTAACAAAATAAAACGGAAAACGATCGCTCGCTTCCGATCTAACAATCAAATCATTGTTCACCTCGTCCGTGCTGTCTTCGGCAGACATTGTTTGGGTCTTGATGATGTTGTAGATCTTGGCATACGGGGCCTTTATCAACTGGGGACGGACGACGAAGCGCATAATAAAAACAGGGCATCAATTATTAACAAGAAGAAAACGAAGTTGTTGTCGTTGGCGCATCGAGTTAAACGTCTAAAGCGAACGTTTGGTGGGAAAAGCAAGTTGTTGCTTTGCTTTTTGCAAAAACTGATCAAAAACTCTGACTGAAACGATGGCGAGGAATTTTCCGATCGACTCACCTCCCAGCTCTCCTTCGTCAGTTCCGTGATGTCGCCGTCTTGGCTGCCGTGTCGCATCGCCGACGAGGTCGACGTCATTTCGTCGCTCCACAGTTCCGTATCCAGCTCTACGAGACTGTAACCTCGTGTTTGCACCTAAAAGAGAACGAGATCGGAACAAATCAATCCAAATCGTTGCCAGATCAAACTTGGTTTGATAAGTCAGTGATCCAAGTGAAATATATAGGAGGGTTTGTTGATGTGTTCTTGGCCTACCACCGAAGCAATGTACATTTGTTCCCTATTAACCCAACGTACTATTTGCAATCAAATCGGGCTCAACACTCGACTCTAGTGGAGGACTTTCTCTCGTATATCCAATTTTTGAGTCCAATTTCTTACCTGGTCCTCGCTCAATTCGCCATAGAGATCCGGTACCCAGGCGTTGAGGAAAGCGTACAACTCGTCGATACGGTTCTTGGGCACGCTGAACCAATACTCAGGTCGCATCTTCTTCTTGCCGTACGACATCAGCGGCGTCGATCGCGGTATCTCTTTGTTCATGGGTTTACCCATACGCAGTCTCAAGTATAGCGGCGGATCCTCGCAGGAACGCGCCGGTCTCGGTATCAATTCTTTAAAAGCAAGAAGAAAAAAATTGAAGCTTAAAAGTTGCAAAAACAATGCTCGTAAGGTTAACGTTGAATAGAAGAGAAAAGTGCAGAAAATTATTAAAATAAATTTGCAAGCCACATGCTAAACTATTAGTTTGGTGCCAAAAGCAATTGCAGACGTTAGTTGTCCCCTGTTTCAAATTCCCTCAACTTATCAATTGGTTTTAGCCGGATTAAATCTTTCTTCTCTCTCAACTGCTCTTGAATGGTTATTTTGCTTATGTTTAACTTTCGACTCTTTAATCTACTGTTGCCGAAGGATTTCGCGTTATTTTGCTGCAGGACATCAATCTTGGCAGAGGCAGCTCTAAGTGTCATTAAAGTTTCTCGTCATTGATGGAGATCTACCAGTTGAATGACCATTTGCTCTTATCGGTGCTCGACAGCGAAAATCCACGGCAAGTAGTCGAAGTAAAGAAAGCATCCGACGAGTTCTTTCGCTAAAAGAACTTCGGCATTTTCGGTTAGCCAAATAAAATAATTTAGCTTCGTTACTTGCACTTTTAATTCGATGCGGAAATTTATATTTGAGCAGAGTTACGTTGTCTAAAGACGTTTAAAATTGCACATATACTTTTGGCACCAACTTAATAACTTCGATTAGGTTTTTATTTGTGTCAAAAAGATCGAATAGCTCGAAGATAAATACAATTCTTAAGAGAGAGAGAGAGACATAGAAAGAGTCGCAGAGTACCGGAAATAGAAATGATGTAACAATAAGTAAGAAAGAAGTTTAGAAGAAGGAAGGGAATAATAGTCACGAATCGTGTGCACGACATGCAACCTACCGAGTGCTTCTAGGCCAAAATTTGGAGTTCGCACTTGCGGCAAAAACAAAAAAATCAGAACAGAGAGAAGAATGAATAAAGTCGATGGATTTGCGTTTGTTTGAAATTAAAAAAAAAAACGTTCCGAATAATTCCCCTTTGTGACAATCTTTACGTATAAAAATTGAATTCACTATCGGCAAAAATGCAAATACTTTTATTGATAATAAAGCTTCCTAATTGTTAAGTGACCAAAAGCAAAAAGAATTAATGCTGAACCTTTAAGAGGCGGACTGGCGAAAACGCCGTTTTTTTTTAACAAATCGAAATCACTCACTGTCGAAGGAGACGAATAATTCGGGCATGTCATCGACGGAGACCATCGATCGATAGTCCAATTTCGGTGGCGGCTGCTTCGACGACGAATGTTTCGATGCGGACGAGAACGATTCGGTCGGTTGCCTGATGAACGTGCCGACGGACGATCGCCTGGAAAGATTTTGCAATGTTCCATCAGTTCCCCTTCATTTCGATCAACATACATGTATCATCGCAAACATAAATACGGACATAATGCAAAACAAAGAAAATGTTATTATATTGTTAGTGTGTGTTTGTGGTGATCAGTGTGTCGTAAGGAGATGGGAAAAACAAGGTGTAACTAAATGATAATGATAAATTCCTTATAAAAGTGGGGAATTTAACGTTTGCGACGAACGAGTGAAACCGTTGATTCACACGCTAATTAATCATGTTCATTCCATTTCCTAGTCATTAAGAGTCGCGCATTTTAGGCGAATAAAACGGATCTTTATTCTCCTACCGAAAATCCGGGGATCATTGACGATTTAGAAATCGGTAACAAGTAATGAAGTAACTGATCCAAATAAGGGCCACCATTATATGATGCCTTTGATTTCCTTTGGGCAAAATTTTAAAAAGTTGACAATGGAGCTTCACCCTTGAATAAATTGTTCCATTTGGAGTCTTTGCGGATCCCCAGAGTTGTACAACACATACACAAGTTTCTTAGCTCAACCTAAAGAACTATTATCTTCATGGTGCTTTTCTAAATGATCGTTCACTTCTGAGTTTACGGGCCTTATTGTGTGCTATTATTTGGATCAGGTACCTTCATATAAATGAAAGCTGTTGAGATTAAACCAATTACAAAATGAATTATTTTCTTTTGTATTACACATTCCAAATAAAATTTGTTCGATCCTTTGCAAAATAAGCGGTAGCTGATTAAAATAATAACCGATAATCAAAGACTTCCCCTCCGACTTCCCAACTTCGACTTGCGATTTCTGAGCCGTGTATAAAGTGAGAGTGTTTCGATAAACAATTAAAGGTGCAACTAAATATCAATCGATTGATCACTTTCACGCCATCCTTCCTTCAATCTACGCCACAGACAAACGTACCCCACGGCCCCAACGGTCGCACCGACCGCGCTATTCACCGACTGTCCGACCGCTTCGACGGTGGCGCCGACCGATTGTCCGACGGTCGCGCCCATCGCACCAACGGAAGCGCCGACGGAGCTAATAATGTTAGTGGGAAAGAAGCTGGTGGTCGACGACGATGTCGTCGATGTTGACGATTCGATCGAAGCCGTCGTCGTAATCATCATCATCATCGACGGCGAATCGTTATTGTTATCGACAAAGCCGGACGATGTTAAATTGTTAGTACATGCGGTCGACGGTTGATGTTGGCCGGTGAAGCTGCCGCTTCCTATACTGTCTTCCGTCGACGACGAGGGCGTCCTGTTCGAGAAGAGGCCGGTGCCGAAATCGACGAAGTTTAACGGCGAACTGAAGCGTATGGATTAAGTATGAAAAAAAGACAGTTTTTTCGATGTTCCGGCGAGAACGGGAGAGTGATAAAGATTCGTACAGCGGAGGAGGACGCAGAAAGCAATCGGGTTTAGCAATTGCAGTCGTTCCCTATCTCACACTCCCTCACCTGGAGAAGACTTTGGAGAAAACCGACGACGACGACGACTGATGATCGGCGGAATGCGGTTGACTAGATTTGTCGTCGTCCTTGTCGCTCGACTTGGTGTCCATCCACGATAGCGGATACGACAGGCGTTTCAGCATCTTGTTCTTGCGGCTCTCGGATTTCTCCGTTTCCTCCTTGACGTCGCCACTGCCGATGCCGCCCGTCGTCACCGTCGACATCGACTCGATGGCGGCGTCCGACGACGAATCCAAACTGAACGATACCGAATTGGTTTTCTTGCGGGCCGGACTGTCGGTCGTCGCGGTGTTCGTCGTCGTCGACGACGAATAATCGTCGGCGCCGATGTGCGTGGGCGCTATCGTGATTGGCGGCACCCATTCTTTCGACAAAACTATATCGGCATCGCTGTACGTCTAAAAGAGCACAAAAAAAACGTTAGAGACATAATCATCGACAATTCCGACTTGTTTTCTTATTGCTTCAACACGGTGCCGTTATTTGCTATATTTGATCATTTTTGCAATTTCTAACCGAATCGCAAACGATCCTGAATAATTCGTGACCGATGAAGCGACTAATCACAAAACTTATGCCATCGAAATCATTATAAGTTTGGCTCTCCAAACATCTAACTCAAGCTACGCGTGCGTCCGACGATTGCCAAACAGTTTCTAATCGTCCAACGAACAATAACTAGGTTTCGATCGCAACGCAATCACCTTCTTCGTATTGATCGGCGCGATGATCGGTATCGGTGCGGACTCGCGTATGTCGATGCCGGAATCGTGGCAACTGTGCTTCGTTAGAACGTCCTCGTCCTCTTCGGTGTGTTCCTCTAATAAAGGGGCCGGCGACGTCGACGGTTCCGTATCTGTAGACCTAAAGAAAATAAAACCTTCATTAATAAAGTCTCTTAAAACTCCGAAGGGGATTTTTATGATACGAGATATTTGTGAATGGAGTAAAATCTATTGTCAAAATTGCAAGTCCGAGGAGTAATGAAAGTGAACTGACTGTCTATCCTTAGACGGAATGGCCCAGTGATGGTCCAACAACGATTTCCGCCTCTCCTCGACCGTTCGCGTCGTCTGCATCGATTGCGACTCGTCCAAGTTGGTCGGCGTGACGAGCTCGCGTTCGAACGCTTTCGGAAAGGCGTCGCCTTCCCGGTCCGTGCACGAGCAAACGGATTCCGCGTCGTCTCCAGTAACTAAAATGTAATCGCATTGATACTTTCGACGCCACACAAACTCGCCAAAAACGCGTCCGCACCTAATTCGGGGAACGTCTCGTCCTTCACCAGCAACGAATCGTTCTGATCCGGCGCGCCGCAAACGCTCTTCGGATAGTAGATTTCCGGTTTCGACGCGCTCGCGCTTTGATTACCGCCCACGTGACCGACCCGCATGTGCGCGATATCGTTATAGATCGCCGCGTTGACGACGAACTCCATCGGCGCGATCACGCCGTACGCCTCCGGCCCGTGCTCAATCACCAACGGATCGGAGACGTTCGGATCGAACATGACGGCGTTGGGCGTGACCAAGAGGACGCCGCTGACGACGCCCTGGCCGTCCGTGATGTGACGCACGTTGATCTTGAGGAATCGCTCGCGATAGACGGCGCTCTCCTCGTCCGTCTCCGATATCGTCCGCGTGCCCGACGGCGTTCGCACTCGTTCCACGTGGCCCGGTTTCGGGCTCACCGGCCGCAAGTTATCCAATAGCTCTACACGCACAAAGGAGAACGTTAGCGATTAGATTTTTTTGTTGGCGATCGAACGAGCGACAACCTTTCTCCTCCAGCGGCAAATCGTCGTGCGGTTCGTCGACGCTGAGCGCGGTTGATGACGGTGCCGTTGCCGGGGCATCGTCGGCATTTTCGCCACTCGGCGCGTTCCTGCTGGGCACGTAAAGCTGTTGGCCGGGGAAGATGTACGGCGTGGCCAGACGATTCAACTTCGTCAATTCGGATGGCGTCGTGTCGAATCTGGCTGCCAATGACGTTAACGTGTCGCGATCCAAAACCTGGCAATTCGAAAGGAAAACAACAACGATTATCGACTGATGGTTATTCACAGCGACGTGCAAACGGACTGTAAACGCTCTTAGATAATTCCAAAGACCCTCTAACATCCTGTCGGTTTTGCAGCACTTGCGAACGACAAGTTCTCGCGTTTTCGCATATAGTTTAGCACTGTCATTTCGCTCGTGGTTACGTAAATAACCGATTTAAAAACGTATGCACAAACGAGTGTTATACAGCTACGATAAGGATTTGAGTAAATATAAACAGTGATGCGTTTAGTTTGGAGCTAACCTTAAAATTTCGTTGTCAGAATTCGATCATTCGTCCGGTGACGATTAATGAGTAACTCACCGTGTATTTGATCGTGTTCTCCGGCGGTCCCGTTCGACGTTTTTCGACTAAACTGCTACTGGAGCCGTCCACATCTGTAACGTTAACGAATCGTTAAATTGCGAACGGTTTCATTAACGAACAAAAAACGATAAAAAAAAAACCGGTATTTACCTCGTTGGTAAACAACAACAAAGTCTGTTAAATCGTTATTAGCTGCTAATTTATTTTTAGCATCGTTATTACCGTAATAGTTATCGACGAAATTCATTTGGTCATTCGTTTTCTTCGCCCGAAGCCAATTAGTTCGATCCTTTATTATATAGCGCGGAGATGGAAAAAGTCGAGAATTTAGTTAAACATTCTTGTAATGGAAACGTTGGGGCCGGTTGCATAATGCTAGCCGCATAATTCGCAATGCCATTCGATTTTATGCAACAACTGACACTTTAAAGCGAAACTAATAACAATCAAACTGTCGTTTAATTCTAGAGTTATTATTCTGCACTACGTGTACGCGACAATAGATGATGAAACTACACTTTTCTTTTCCTTTTTTTTTGTTAAGACTGTTATCTAGTCCTAACGCAAATAACTTGCATAAATTTTATTTGCGTTCGTATGATCGCAGCATATTTTTGTAATTGGACACTATTAAATAAATCCTCTACTAACGATAATTAGCATTAGCAATTTCGAATAGAAATTAATGAACCTCAATTCAGCTGCACCGCTGCTTCGTTAGCCTTGTAATTGATTGAAGTTAATAGAAACAATAAAATTTTGTTAGCATTAGAAAAACACCATAAACAAAGCAATTTAAAGAGCAAACAAGTTTAAATTATATTGACAGGACGCTATTGCCATCTACGAGTGAAGCGACCGATCTCCTGCACTACATCAAGGCAACAAACCACAAAAACGATCTTGTGGCGGCAATTTTAAAGACTATCGTGCGATATGAATTATTTTGAAAACAAAACAGAAGAGCAATCGATGAGTGAAATGCAAAAAAAAACCGAATTAGTATGTAAATGTAATAATAGCTAGAGGTCGAATGCATTAATCTCTGCTGCATTTCATGGTCGTTCTTGTACCTGTTGATTTATCTCGTTAAATAAAAAATATGAGAATATTCTTTCGGTCGGGCTGCACGTAAAAATAAATAAAGGTCAACATATTCGTCCAATAAAATTGAAAAAAAAAGCGGGGTTAAATACCTTTGTCGAGGTTCCTCTCTACTTGGCCGTCGACCTTGTTGCGGAGGGTCTCTAGGTCAAAGGGAGACGAGATGCCGTGGTCGACGCTTCGGCTCTTACTCCTGTAGTCGATGAAACAGAAAGAAACAGAGGCGACACGGAGC
This sequence comes from Hololepta plana, assembly GCA_963695495.1. Lineage (NCBI taxonomy): Eukaryota > Metazoa > Arthropoda > Insecta > Coleoptera > Histeridae > Hololepta > Hololepta plana. The sequence continues at coordinate 11,798,385 of OY968836.1, forward strand.
CAATTGTAATTATCAATTCGTAGAAACAAAATTACAAAGAGTATTTATTAAAAGAAGGAGACAGTAATAAAGCAAGAGATACAAGAATTTAAAGGATATCCAACTCGTTATTATTGCACGTTAAAGATCAAATCGAAGCTAAATAAATAAGCGATGTGGTGGCCTCAACGCACCGAGCTCAAGAATTAATTGAACGCAAGCGTCGGCGGCAGCAGAAGAGGACAAAAAAGTGTTAATTCGCGCTCGTTTATAAAGTCTGCGTTCGATTGGTCTTAACGTGCGAAACGATTTTTTCGCATAATAAAATGCGTCCGCATTGCGAAGAAATATGCGAGTGAGTGAAATGGATGATGATGACTCGTGAAAAGGCAAATAAATTAAACGAGAGATGGATGAGAGCGAGAGAAAAGTAAACATGAGAAATTAGCGAAAAAAAACTTACCTCATCCACGTAAAATGTTCGTTTGGTTTTGTTACTCTACCCACATCTTGCGATGCCCTCCTGGACCTGGACGACGATCGAATAAAAACAACAAAAAAAGAACCAAATGCAATGAATAACGAAAAAAAAAAGTAAATGAGCATGCAAATATTAAAAAAAGGGGATGTAGCGAATGTTTGAAATTTACGGCAACTTTCGTTTTTCTTCTTAAGGCGTAAGTTTTAACGAAAATTGCCAATTGTGATTTTCTCTATTTGTAGCATTAATTGAATTGCAAATTGCACGTGGGCGATTTTCCCATTTCTCGCGAATTTTTATCGTTTTTCCCCTTCGTTAACTACAAAAATTGTTTATTGTTGTGTGGCGAAATCAAATTAAAAGAATTAGACCAACAATGTGCAGCAATAAAGGTAATTTGTTTAATTGTCGTCCTCTTTACCCATACATTTTGGGCAGAATCGATTGCGCTTTACGACGAATAATTCACAATGAAATCAATCAATTGCAATTACGTGACCGTCATTTTTTATCGACGAATTATATTTTTCTCTCTCTCTCTCTCTGTATTTGTAACGCGAAAAAATAATCATACTGGGTGTAAACAATTTGCTTTGTTCATTTTTGCAATAATTAATTCCCCGGTCAAGTGTGCCGTGGAAAAACAAACCCTTTTTTCTCAATAACGACGTATAAAAGTTGATTTTAATCCCACATCTAACGGGAAAAAGAAAGTTTTAAATCCATTTGCCATCCTCAGAAGAAATTAATTTCGACACTTCGTATTTAAATCCAGCACCAGTTTCACGTAATGACGCTCCTATCTAAGAAGTGCGTTTGTGTTTAGTAAACAAATATTTCGCCATTGCACTCTTGCGCCGCAATTTATTTAAACACCCATTATATGTAGTACAAGCGAAATTCGTTGAATACAAGTAAATAAAATGTGTTTTGCAAACGGAATAAAAAAAACTAAGCAAAATAAAAAGTAATAATAATAGCACGTGTTTCGCATAACGTGCCAAGATGGAGTTGTCGCGTCTGCTAAATGTCCAACAACTGGGATATTATAATAAACTAAACGGTGGCGGATATTTAAAATTTAACTCATACAAAGCGTTTAATTGAATCAATTTCGACAATCTTCTGGGTTAAAGGCTGTGAAAAGTTAATGTTCGATATTAACTAGCAGCTTAACAAATTCGTTCTCGTTGCATTTGCGAAGCTGCAGCTGCCTTTTGACAGCTAACTTTAACATAGGTTATGTTAGCAAAATTGCGAGGGAAATTCAATTTGCACGGGGAACTTCTTTTTCTTAATTTTAGCTTTCTCTACAAATTGTCGCAATTTTTTTGCGTAATCTATCATTCGATGGAGGTTAGAATTGCTCGAAGGATAATGAGCTAAAGATACGAATTGAAATTGCAGCGAGACCATACGAATAGTTCAAGGGGAAATTTAAATGTGAGAATTGTGCAAAATTATCGACAAAACCGCAACTAGCGGCGACCGAATTTCCGCAGCTGTCAATGAACTAACGCTAATTTGGATCGTTTCCTGCCGATTTCTTTTTGCAACGTTATCTTTTACTAGAGTGATTCTATGACGCGCCATCGGGGCGATTTTTTCGCGCTGACTTATGAAACACGCGGTATATTAGAAGAAAATGTAGGTATCGCAAGTTTACAAGTCTCTATAATCAAGAGGCAGAAAAAAAAACAGAGCGTTTGTGTGTAATGGAGAAATGGTTTTCGCATTCCTTCTTTGAATAGAATAACACTCGTTTCCACATTCTTTTTTCGCACGTAATTCCGTGCAAATGTCGCAATTGATTTGAATAATAAATAATCGTAACAGAAATAAATTTCAGAAAAAAAATTAATAACGACGATAAGCAAATGTTGAAAAAAAGTAAATAATTAAAGTGCCTGTTTAACAAAAAAACTTTTGGCATAACAATTTTACGATTACACTTAAAAGCGTGTACCAAACAAATCCATCGCAACATTCCAATAGAAACAGTAATAATAATCAGGGAATAATTTTCGCGTTAAAAGAAAAAACAAATTCGCGCGGAATTTTGCAATAATACGCCCACCACCGCGAGAAGAACCTTTATTTTTTGCATATGCGTTCGCCTGGAATTTCTAACGAGAAAAATAATTCGTCGTCAGCACATAATTCTCGATCTCCTGACGGGAAACAAGGGAAAAAGAATGGCAGCAATTTGCGAAATTCTAACAGATGGATCGCGTTCAAGTAACAATATTGGCGATGCGTTGCGAAAATGCGTTAGGCAAAATACGTAATCGAAACGCAAACATGCACGTCGGGGATCGGTTAATTTAGAAAACTGCACGCACTTCATTATTTGTTACGATTTTTGCCGGCAAAATATTTTGATTCATTTGCCGTTCTATTTTCTACGCGAACTTATTTTGGCAAAATATCGCACCGTCGCCGTATCGCAAGTTCGCAATGACGCGAAGGAAACAAAGGAAAACGTCGGGCGGGAGAAGAGGGCACTTTTAAAATTAGAACGACAACAATAATAATCAACGTTATCGTACGGGGCGTTCAAAATTCATGTTTTTCGAAGTTTGGCGGAGAGGGATCGAAACGTAAATGATTTGGTGTAGGCTTTGGTAAGTATTGACGTTGACATATGTCATTAACGTTATCGATCGCTCTGTATATTAGATTCCAACGCAAAATTCCAAAAAATCAAACAAAATAGATCAACGGAGGCGATGAATGACTCTTTGTATGTTATCGAAGCATTTCCTTCCACTTGTTTTACTAATGAAGAAATAAACGCACAAAAATAGGATTTTGTTTTTGTTTTTGCCAATCGTTCGTTTCCTGGTAGCTTATCGTCCACTCCGTACAATCAATCATCGAAAGAGTTAATAATAGCGGAACCGCTAATGGCGAAAGTCTGGTCGGCCAGTCTACATTTTATTCGAACAAAAATTCAACGGCGTTCGATTCATTTCGCTTAGATCACCAAAGGGACTTTTATTTCTGGCACGGATTCAACGATGCCAATCGCCGAATTTTATAGGATTAATTTGCTCGTCGTGTAATTTTCCACATTGGATTTTATGGCCCCATTGCAATAATAACTGCTAAATTTAATTCGCTTCGATTGAAATCAATTTGTTTCGAGCTTCCAAATCTGGTGTAGATTTGTTTTCGAACAAAACGCCTCGATACGTAGAAGGATTCGGATTCCTTTTACAGGGCAGGTTAATGAATCGCCACTTTTCGTGCAACGACTATGATTTCCTAAGCGAAAAAGAAGACCTTCGTCCTCTTCCTCCGCCTACACACACGTATATAATTATTGCGTTAATCGATTTCTTCACCGCACGCACATTGTATAATAGATGAAAGCAGTTGAAAGTGAGTTACAGTGCGATCCAAAATAATTCGTAGACTGTTTAGCGTATGTCAAATTGTGTCGGTGATTGAAGAGCGCGTGAACTACATTTTGACGTCGAGTCTTTTTTCGCGGTTAGTTACGATGTCAAATTGCGAAATTAACGGATTCAATGTCACAATCAATTAGTTTTTTTTTTCGCTATAAGTTTCCCGCAGGTGAATCAATTAGTTGGTTTGACACAGAAGGATAACAAGTGAACTGTCGTATTGAATTTGTATAACAATTGCTCGTTTCAATTGAATGAAATTGAAAATGATTGTATCGTTCCCTTTGTGTTGTTTATTTGACGTTCGATAATGACATTTCGTTACTACAACCAACAGTGAAAAATTGAATTCCCCTAGTTCTGTTGCGACCCTCGAAACGTTTGTTTTTAAGTTGCATAGTAACTTTACTACAGACGTAACGTAGAAAAAGTGATTTTTCAAAAGCGAAAAAAGTATCAAAATGCGCCTTGCCAACGTGACGCTAACTTCAAATTGCACTTAATCATTTTGAATCATGCTCTATAAAGAGTGCCTTGAATAACAATAACCAAAAATGAGAAACTTTTTAACTCGTAAAACGAATCTCGGAACTCTTCAAGTACATTTTTACGCTAATAATAATTAAGCAAAAAAAAAACATTAAACGGATGTTGCTTAATAATAGCACCGAAGCAGAAGATTTAAATGGCGGAGGTAGCGGATCGGAGGAGGGCGTCAAAAGGTTCGAATCAATTGCGCAAACCGATTCGCATTCGCTTAAATTTAAGGTAGAAGAAAAAGTGCAAAAAGCGGGAAAGATGGAGATGGATGCGAAGTGGAGCAATTCGACGATTAATCATGACGAACTCGCGATAAAAATCAATGCACCCGAAGCCATAATCTATAACACTCGATATATAAGTAATTAATAATTTAAAGTAGTGGCCGCCGATAAATTACAATCGATTTGCAAAATTGTCAATCGCTTTTACGTCGAGTTCGAGGGGAAAAATCGACAATTGAAATTAGAACCAAATCAAACAATTATCGTTAAGTTGGCAGTTTACGATTGTGACAATTTGTTTGAAACTTCAAACAGATCAACCTGCGTCTTTACGTTGCAGAAGTTATCCGATTCGTCGTGACGTCCGAATTGTGTGAGTGCGTCGTTTGAATGTGGTAACGCGCGAAACCGAATCGATTCGAAACGTGGACGTTTGACGCGATAGTTGTGTCACAGTTTAAATGCTGATTCTATTATCGTCGATCGTAAACAAAATAATTAAGCAGCGCTATCGCCATCATCTCTTCCGAACCAATTAGAAAAGCGAACCAAGAGAGCGAATTCAAAAATTCGTCCGGGTATTTGCATAAAGCGAACGATCGCGTTTTTACGTTCGTCATTAAATTATTTCTCTCTCGTGCAATTGCAACAACAAAATTAAGTTCAATCGAATCGATTTCCGATCTCGTTTGATCTCGATTTCTGCTGCGCTTATTTTCGGTCGGCGCGAAAGTAAATTGCGAATTGTAATGGTCAGCAATAACCGTGTTGTTACGTAACACGCGAGCGTGTCGCAGCGGCTTTTTTCTTTTCTTTTCCTCTTTCGCTCGCCATTTTCTTCCATTCGTTTCCTCTCGATTTTAACCGTTTCAACAGAAACGCTAACGTTATTATTATTTTTTTGTTTTGTTATTTTTAATATATTATGTGGGTCGAATTTCCGTTAAATTAAAAACGAGAACCACGCGTTTCTTTTTACGTTACGAACAATAGTTTCGAGCGGTGTTTGACTATCGTTAACGCCGAGAATTCAATTAAAACGAGAAATTACTTTTTTTCCAATCCGATTATCGACGACCCTTTTGCAATTATTATCGATATCGGGAACTCATTTGTGCATCATGCGTGGACGTCTAAAGAAGTAAAAAAGCTGGCTGTGGAGAGAAGAGAAAAGGCAAAAAACTCACACTTTCCTACCTAATTATCATTTGACTGTGGAAATGCGCCTCTGTTCGTTTGTTTGCTTTTCATATTTTTTTCCTTCGCCCCCATTTCGCATCACGTGCGCTTTATTGTAATACGGTTTACGGTCAAAGTTACTCCTATTTGCACACTCACAAATCTTGTCGTTTGTTTGTTTGTTTGTTTACCATTTAAGATAGCGATTTCAATAAGAAAACCAAACAGAAAACAGCGATAAGATAACAGGAGAGGAGCAACAGCAGCAAAGAAATAGTAGGATTATTGCTCAAACACAAACGGAATACAGTGCGAACGAAAAAAAAAAAAGGTTTGCGACAGTTTGAATTTCGCGCACTTTGGATCTCGTGCATTTGACGTTACTATTTGAATTTTGGTTGTTTCGCTTTGTTTCGAAGCAGTTCCAGAGAATCAACCGCAATAATTAACAACAGCAGTCTTATAATTCGTTCCGTTGCGGATTAAAGCTGTTGCCAACTTAACAACACATTTGACGTAGCGGTAAATTCAAACTGTTTCGTATCACACTGTAAACGAATGTTTAAATAACGTTCTAAGCGTGTTAGATAATCGCAGCGCGTCGAATGCTGCTAAATAAAAAAAAAATAGGACGCGCAGTTTAAGAGAAGAGAAAAAAAAAAGGAAATTCTTTGCGAAAAGAGATGAATCGCGTGATCGCGCGAGGAAGAGATGAAACTTCCGGCAAAGCTCGAGGGCCCATCGATCCCCATCTCGCGCTAAAAGAGTCGTACAAGAGCTGGAGGATTCTTTCAGAAAACGCTACCTTTGCCATTGTTGCTGGCCGAAAATGTTCCACCACGAGGGCCGTTTCTGTCGCACCGGTCGACCACCACCAACACCAACGTCACTCGTCGAGCCGTTACCGTTGTTGTTCTCGATCACGCCCTTCTTCCGTTTCCGCTCGAACTTGATGGCGTGCCACGACGACGACTTCCTGCGGCTCTTCTTCGCGCCGACGGCATCGACACTCGCACGATCACCGTCCGTGCCGCCGTTGTTGTTGTTGTTCTTCGCGCTGCCGCCGTCCATTCGCGTTTCGCTCTTCTTCATCTCGATCACGATATCGCATTCGTCCTCTTCTTCCTCTTCGTCGCTCGCTTCTTCCTCGACGTCGTCGCTCGCGGGCGTAACGTACCAACAAGCGGACCGGCGTCGCTCGATTTTCACGTCCTCCACGATCCACGGATCCTTCTCGCGGACCGCCTGAAGAATTTCCTGCCCACTCATCATCATCTTGCTTTTTGTTGTTGCGACGATATTCGCTTTTTTTTGTTTGATCGACTCTTCTTCAGCTTGCGATTGGTGCAATGCACATGATTTGACGCACGTAATTCTCTTTGGTGTTGAGCAACAAGAACGGCAACAATGGACAACTGGTGGCGAGGAAGGAATTTCGAGTCTTCCAAATCGAGGATGTTTTCTTTAATTTATATTCGTCGTCTCTTTGGTTTGTTAAACACTTTGCTGTTTTATAACGGCTCCGTTAATATTAACAAGAATAATAATAATAGAAAGAACGAGGTTTTTTGACCGATAATAACTTTCACGCACCACATCGAGCGAGCGAGCGAACGAACGAGAACGACGAAACAATTGAAATTGCACTAAACAAAAAGAGCAACGAATCCACGATCTCGTCACCGGTCTTCTTCTGCAGATTGTGAAGGATCGCTGCGTAGGAAAACGTAATCACTGAATCACTGCGAGGGAAACAAAATCACGGGGACGTTTGTTCTTTATAGACGATCGACTCCGAGTCCATCGGGCAAACAAGAAGTGAAAAAGAGAAAGAGCAGTCTGTCGAGCGGGAGCAAAAAAGTAAATCAAAAGAGAAACTGCGATTCGTTGCTGCTGCACTATCGCCAACTGACTAACTAACACGACCAGTCGGATTCCGGTGGGGAAACTGTGTGCGAACGCGTGCAGCGTGTGTTTAATAAAAGTGGAAACTTGGAGGAAGAAACAAAAAAAAGGATGGAAATGAACGGTGGGGGCCGCCACCACGACGACGACGACGGCCGACGACGACGACGACGACGACGTTGTTGATGTTACTTTCACATCGTGCGGATTTCCTCTCTCTCTCTCTCTCTCTATGTCTTTCGCTTTTGCGACGCCCGACCATTTCTTCTTATGTTAATTATTGTTGATATATGATTTGATGATGGCACGTGTGTCTGATAGCTAAACAATGTAATCCTAATTTTGTGTTTGTAGGATTACGTTTTTTTTGTCACTTAATTGTTGTTTGCCATTGTCCATCAAATTCGAAAATATTCCAGCGCACAAAACGATTCGTCGTCATCAATTTGTTTTTTTTTATGTGGTTAGGAATAAATACGAGGGCGGCTTGATGATATACAGGGCGTTTAAAACAAGTGGCACTAACAACTTTAAGGGGTGATGACCAAAGATGAGCAGAAAAGTCTTAATGAACATGGGTCCGGAAGTGGACCCATCCGATTTACAATTTGGAAGAAAATTCTTTGTTCGTATTCACAAACTATGAGCAAAAAACAAAGACGAAATAACTCAAAAAAGATGTTCAAAATGTAAAGGTTTCTTTTCATAAATCCCACCAAATAGGCAAATTGTAAGGATTAGTAAATAATTTGTAAATGGAATCGTTTCGTTTGTATTCGTTAAATAATTTGACAAAAGCATCAGCCAGCTTCGAATGACCGCTGCTGTTCCGGTTGTGCACGTACCTAACGATTATCGATTAAAGAGATCGGAATAAAGCAGAGATTTTTCCATTTTTATTATTCATAAAAAACCGGGTTTTTTTCTCGAGAAAAAAAAATCCATCGTTTTGTTTATTACGAGGTAAAAATTGCAGAAAACAATCTTCCTTTGTCGATAAATTAGGCATTATCATTATGCGGATGTTTACAATTGCGGATCTTCCCATTAAAAAAAAGACGCATTAATTACGTTGCAAATAAAAGTGATTCAATTGATTACAGATCGATTGTTATCGGGCAACATAATAATTTTTGTAGGAAATTAATCGCGTTTGGTACGATGTACAGTCGAGTCAGGCTGTGACGAATCCATTTGTAACGAATTCTCGATAGTAGGGAGATATACAGAGGGAATCCAGAATAGGAACTACCCAGCCATGAAACAAAAGGCGTACGAAGACATTTTTTGCTGCCAGATAGTTGAGACATTTGCAATTTGACAAAGTTTGCTTATGGAAAAAATATCTTATCGGAAACGATTTAAATCAATTGAGGAGTTAACTGTATACTTTTGACATTTGAAAAGAAAAACAATCATTTCGAGAAACGTTGCAAATTCTTTACATTAAATTAATTCTCAGTTTTCACGGGTAGCTAGATTTCCGAGCTAGAGTGGTATAAGTATAAAAAGTGATAAAAACTTGCCCTATCTCAGTATTTATCGACATTTTTAAAGTTCCTGCTTCGAATTTATAACAAACCGACTTTGGTTCAGTTGCAACTGGCCTCTACTGTACACGACGATAATAGCTAACAAAATAAAAGCCTATTTGTTTGTTTTAATTTTTCATCGTTTTTTTCTTTCACGTAATTTTCAAAATTTCTTGTGCCTGTTTGTTATTGAAACAAAACCCAAAGTCCGAACAATCTGAATAATTACGTAGTCGTTGGGCATGTTAATGAGGCGATAATGGGGCGTGGATGGAGATAAGGCAATGGACAGAAAGTGAGGTGATAACGTTCGTTTAAATATTAATTTTATGAGTGGAATGAGAGACAAAGAACAGAGGCAAAAGGTCAAGTTTATCGAAATTGATATCGTGTCCATTATCATATCTTCTGCGTGGTTTAAGTACCAGCGGACGTTCATTAAAATCGCCCGCTACCTCTTCATCGCGATCCTTTATTTAAAAACTATCATCAATAGCAATTATATCACCGCAATTAATATTAGTCTATAAAAAAGTGTACGCGATGAATAAAAGAAAATCGATCGTGATGCAACTTTGTCGACGGTGATAAGCGATCAACCTCAAAGTTTTAATTTTGTTCGTTCTTAATCCTACCTCATTCGCTCCATCGAACATTTGTTCCTTCTCCGTCCTTCTCATCTACAACTGTACCTCTTTTTTATATAAATGTTTATTTTCAGTTATTATCATTATAGGCGAAGGTTATCTATTGAGTAATTAAAAATTGTACAAATATATAAACTGTTATCGTCGCTGATGATTATAATAAAAATAAATTGAAGAACGCAACAACAATAATAATAATCAAGTTTTAATCGGAATAAATAACAAACAAACCAATTTGAATGAGGAATGTGTTAAATTGAAGAACAAATAAAACCAATGAACGAGATCGCCGAGGAACGATGAATAACAATTATGAAATTCTTATTCCGTTTCTTTTTCGCTAATTGCGCGTCAATTAGCACATCCTAGTTTTATTCAACTTCATTTTTTCTCCCCAATTAGTTCAAATTAAGTCACAAACTGTACCGTTATCGCACATATAGCGAACGATTACCATTAATCATGGTAATAGAGCAACAAAGATACGAGGACACTTTAGAAAAATGTCTCCACCTAACGTAACCTACGAAAATGACTTCTTCCAGCACCGCGATACATATTTCCCTACAACTGGAGCACGTCATTCTGTCAAAATTATTATACTTTTTGAAAAATAAGTAACTTTTCATTTTTTTTTTTAATTTTGCGTGCTTTGTAAACTTTGCAAACTTCCTCAGCGAGCGTACAAATGTCAAACAACTATACGACAGCAGCAAAAGTTTATCATCATCTTTTGTTTCATAGTTAGATTACTTTCTAAGTTGCCCTCGTAAATAAAAAACAGCACACTTACGAGCACATTAATAATAACAACAAACGAGCACTTGTTGCTCGTCATTTTTTTTGCAAACGGAACAAATTCATCATGCAAATTTTTCCATTTTTCCGCGTCGTTTCGGCGATTGCCTAAATTATTCGCACCAATTTAAGGCCCATTAGAGGCGTGTGTTAATTAAGTTGTTGCACTTATCGCGTGATCTTCACTCGTTTTTCTATTATCGTTATCGCGTCGGTGACATAATTAATTTGCACCAATTAATCGTGAACGGATGAGACCTTTAGTGTAATATATACGGGGTGTATCAAAAATATCAAGGAATAACGCATTTCCAACAGGTTTTGCGAATTCTATCAAGAGAATCAGCAATTTTGCTTCAATCGTTCGCTTAAATTACGAATTTTTCACTCTATTAAAAGATATCACGCAATTTTCTAACCTTCAACAACCAAAGACAATCGATCAATTTGTTAACGAATCAATTGCTGCGTTTGTAAAACAAGTTGTAAATGTTTATCGAATCACCCTGTGAATCCTTATTTAACATAATCTACATTGATCTTGTATTGCCAAAAAAACGAGATCTGCTTTGTTCAGCTGATAATCAATAACAAAGTTAAGAGCTTTAAGCCTAAGTAACTTTCAACAGGCGAACGATCGGCGCTATATTCACGTAAAAGGAATTTTTTCAAAAGACAATAATAATTACCATTCATCTTTCGTAACCCCCCGTATAAAGGAAGGCCCTTTTCGCAATTGACAGAACGTTTTGTGTTTGTGTTTTTCTCTTTTCGGAAACATCGAACGAGGAAATTATAAAACGACACGATTTGAATTCAAATTTAAAAATATAAATAATATGATGATCGCCATTGTCATAAACTTTTTTCTTCTCGTCAGGGTTAGCGTTGCGTTCCTTTCCTAATCGAATAAATAAATTAGAAACTTTAATATTCAGCAAATGTAAAATGCAAAATAGGAACACAAACAAACAATAAAAAAAGGAATAAGTTAATATATGGCAGAGAAATAAATTCGATTCTAAACTATTTTCCTGGTCCCACCGATTTTCCTACTATTAATCTTGGACTTTTATCACTATTCGTCAGTCATAATCGTAAATATGTCAAAAGGTTCGCCCACGAGTCCTTTTTAAATGGCGGCGACTCCTTCAGCGAAACCTTGTTGCCTACGTAAAAAACAAAAAGGATGCTAAACGATCACCAGATAAAACAAAATGAACAAAAAGGCAAGAAAACTGTCGGTATCAATTCCAAACAGGGATCAAGTTTTGAAAAGTTCTGAAAATTACGACTTCTTCGAGCAAAAAGGAATGCCGCAAAAGAGTCGACCGCGAATATTATCTTGGAACAACAATTCAAAATAAATTAATAAAAGCAACTGAAAGAATGAATGGACGAAAGAATTATATTTAAAAAAAAATCGCTCGTAATGTAGGGCAAGGATATTTAAGGTCGACCACAACAAACAGCAGCAGCAGCAAGAAGGAAAACGACAACGACGACGCGAAGAAAGACAAGACGAAAAGACGCGATGCTGCGTTTATTTTCACGCAGCTAAATATAATAATAATCATTATTATCCGTAGAAAAGTGGCAAGGTCGCCGGTTCGGGACCGAAAATTGTTAACTTTCAATGTACCGGGCGCTCGAATAATTCCATCAAAATCATTCCTAGTACTGAGCGATTTTCCGCGAACGTCACGTCTGCGGCGTAATACATTTCCGATTGTTTCTAATTAGAAACACAAACAGAAACGTCTTGATGGTTTGCGGTTGGATTTAAATTTCCTCCTAAAAAAACAGCTAATTGCTGAGGTGCAACTAACTTTAGGGTATTGGGTTTTTTTGTCTATTTTTGTTGACTCAGTGCTACCAAGTTCGTTATCCTCGCTGCCGAAAAAAAAACCGTTAAATTAAACCGCACCGTAAATTAGCAACCTCTACGTGGCTCTCGAACCAGAATTCATATGACTTACTTTCTATCGGAACGATTTTTATAACACGAGTGCAAATTAGCTTTTTTTTGCAAACGGATTCTCTCACTCTCTCTCTAACTTCGTTTTTTTTTCGGTTGTTTGTACTATTTTATGTTCCTCTCATTGTTAATCATTTCTAGAAACTCTTATATCCTCATCATCGTCATCATCAGGTGGCTGCGACTGAAAGGTCTCGATCCAATGCCGCAAGAAGTTGCTGCACGTTCACCTTGTATATATTGCAAAAAATATTGAGTTTTATTGGGGCAAAAAGGCGTCGAATGCGCACAAATGCAATGAATGCGAATCGACGATGATGATGAACGCAACTTTTCCGATCGTCCCTCGTACCAATTGGCGAAATATCGTTTGCTAACCATTGACCTTAATTAAAAAGGCGAATCTGAGCGAATTCTCGACGACGTCAATCAAGTTTCGATTATTATTCGTGCCCGATTTAAACTTACTTAATTTAATTGACGGTGTATTTTTAAACCTCTCGTTCCACGCGCAAGGTTCCAATCGGCGAAAAAGTTGAAAAATTAAATTTCTTTTCGCTTAATTCATCCTGACCGGTTTCGAAATCGTTTTTTTTTTTGCATTACTAATGGCAACTATCTTTAAATTAATGTCTTCATAATCTCATCGTTGCCGGTTATTCGCGCACCATTTCACGTGACTTTCTGCACGTTCGCCTCTCTTGGCGAATTTCTTTCGCACGCCATTCGACATCAATTTTAATTATGATAAAAATAAATCGATCAAGGTTGTCGCACGTTCATTAAATCTGCATCTGCAAAATTACTTCTCAACGACTAATCTTACAGATCGACGTTTAATGAGATCTCTTCAGTTCGATTAATTGCATAATAAAAGCGCATTGTTACGTTATTAATGCGAAAATGAACGTGTGTGATTCCCTTTAAGCGACAAGCAATTCGCGCATTAATCTTTAACTTCACAAGTTCAAATTGCAAAAGTTGTCGAGAAAAAATCAGTTTCAAACTTACTGCCAATAAATGCCATCTTTGAGGAAGCCGCGAAACGACAGCCGCGTACCGGTAGAGTTCGACCGTTGCTGCCTCCTGTCGCCGCCGCCAGATCGCGCTGACATCTTGGGCTCGGGGTGACGCGCCTTTTACATTTAGATTCGAACGGTCGCGCGGGCCACGCAAAAAACCAAACAAAAGGACGACAACGGGTTAAAACTAAATGGAAATAAAATAGAGCGAACAAAAATCAATAAACGTAACGAAAAATGTAAGTTGCTAACAAAAAATTAACTCAAACAAAGAGATTGGTTTTTATCGTCTTTTAAACAATCAAATAAACAAAAAAAACGCGTGTAACTAGAGAGGATTGCAGATAACATTGTCCCAAGTGTTCTCATTATCTCAACAAACGACAGCTGTTTCGCATCGAATATTAATAATGTTAATTTGAAGAGATGAGACGCGTACGAACGCAAATTTAAAATGTGAATTATAAATTATCGATGGATCGCCGTTTGTGCAATAAGAATTACGGGGCTCGTACGTGAAGGAAGAATTATAAAAGGGTCGGCCCATCCCACCCTCGTAGCTATATACACAATTCGCCGACCTTGACCGGAACAGCTGCTTAATATACAAGCACATATAGCACACACACGTAGAAATATTTTATGGGGATCCATTCGAAATGGGAGGAAAAAGTAAAATACCATTTCAATTAATGCCACACGATATCGATAAATGCGATGGATTAATTGCGAACAAACGAACGTTTTGTTGATCGTAAAAAAAATCCATCGGAATTAAATGATGTCGTTTTATTTAAAAAAAATGTAATGTGATTATGATTCCGTGTGTTTGTACGTGGGATTGTTCAAAATAACATTTAGAGAACGATAAAAACGCTTGACAAACGATTATTAGGAGTAAACAAATGTTAATTAGAAAATGCCGTTTTCTTTATGTTGACTTTACTTACATAATTTCTTGGCTGCACACTAATTTTTACTTTTTAAATTTTTACATCGATCTCTGCGTTTGGTTTTGTTATTTCAACGCGAATATTAACCGGACAGTTATTTTATTATCAATGCGAATGCAAAATTTGTTTAACTGTTTTTTTCCCAATTTATTGTTCTTCGATCGAATCAATTAATTCACGGTTTGTTGCACACTAAATAACAATTGATTAATAAAAGAAATGAAACGCGAAAAATTAAGCCGAACATAAACTCGTTAGAAATTTGTTATCGAATTTACACCGAAATCAAACACGCACGCATACATAGAACAATACTAAATTTCGCTTTTAAATAAACTTTTTTTTTTATTACCACTCGCCCAGCCGAATATCGAATTAACCGATTTAAACGTGACAAACCGATAACAATTGACGGGCGATAATTTCGTACCGCCGCTATTGCCAAATAAACGAATCCGTCTTTTGCAGTCAATCGCAAATACTACATTTTCACACCGAAAATTAATCGATATTTGAACGCAAACCGACATAAACGTGTGTGCCACACGAAAACCTCGACTGGAGAATAGAACATTTGACAGAGGTAGCTTCCGATTGGTCGCGACACGAGAGAAACTTCTGTGATAACGATGGCGCCAATTTCAAAAAAAAACGAATAACAAAACATCGTCAGATCGATTTAAATACTGTTATAAATAGGAAGATAGGAATTAACTTTGGACAAGATAATAGGTTAACATTAACAATAAATTTGGTGTTAAAAAATTCTTTGTTTATTCCATTTTTAAAAACACCAATTAATCCTTTAAACAAAAATTTATTTAGCCTTCTTAGACTTAATCTTACGCATATAAAACTCTAGTTCCTTTCCTTCCAATATGTATCCGTCTGCCCTACCACATTGGCCTGGTCTCGATGCTAAGCAAGCTAAAAAGACAAATAAACACATATTAGTAATCAAAATTTGTTCTCTCCTGTGCTTCATTGCCTAATATAGCAACAATTAGTGAACCCTCAGAGTAACTATGACAAGCAATATCATTGCTCACCAGACAAACTTAATACAAGTTTGGCATTAACGGCAGCTTGCTTAAATTTTGATCATCAACGAGTTAAGAATACTAAAAGCACATGCAGAATATTAAGATTAACTTGACATACCTAATAATCTTCCAGTTTGGAACTGTTCTTCCAATGCAGGTTCAACTTTAGCTGTTTTCTGTCTAACTTCATATTTCTTTTGCACTTTTTTACTCCTCTTCTTACTCAATATCGCTTCTTCTGCTTCTGTCTACAAATGATAACCGATTATGAGCAATGCCAAACACTAGGTTACATGGTTTCAGGTGATTATATTCAGAACGCTGGGATGCTACTCATCAGTTAAACTAAACAGTTTAATCAGATGACACGCAAAGATTTTCATCATATTCAGATCACATACATGATGTCTAAGTTAAACAACTTACCAGTTTAGCACCCTTCTTTCGTCCAAGAGGCAGAATATAATGCCTCTCGTACCAATTCCTGAATGGTGTTGCATCAATAACAACAATAGCATTCTTTACCAAAGTTTTGGTACGTACTAACTCGTTGTTGCTAGCGTTATAAACGACATCAATGACACGCGTCTTTCTTGCCGTTCCCTCGGACCCCCATGCGAAATTTCCGTGGTCTAAACGTAACGCACGATATTTTACGTTGCCGCCTCTTGTACGTACATAATGTACTCTGTGTTGTCCTAATTTTGTATTAGCGGCCGGGCGACCCAACTCGAACTTCCTCTTCTTTCTGATGGGTTTCCTCTTGCCACCGGTGGCACGTCTCTTATGCCAATGATCTCTGCTGATACCTAAAAGAAAATAAATTGGATCAGTCACTTGTACCGACAAACACGTAAATCAAAGTCGATTTAAAATAATTCATCAGAGCGCTGTGGAATGTTAACTATCTCTTCAGCACAATAGTCGGACATACATATTTGTAAATCATCATTAACACGAACACGATACTTGAACAAAAGTTGTGGTTATGGCGTAGAATAGATGTTATTAAATAGAGTAAATTTTTTTATTTCTCTGCGATCGCACTCCGCAAAATAAAACTAATCGATCTCATGAACGAATCACAGATATTTAATATGAAATTATTAATTTGGATGGATGATTTTCTCATGATTTGGAAAAAACTTGATAAAGAACTTACCCATTTCCGATCACGTAAATTAAAGAGAAGGAACACAGCCGCAAACAAACAAGGATCGCTTTCGTGTGACAGGATGACCAACACCGAAATATGAAATGTATCCGCCAGATGAAAATTTTAAATTAATTCGTAAATCGTTTTCTTGAAAAAGAACGCCTTACCTACTTACAATATTAATTGCATGCTTCAAATTTATTTAATAAAGATAATAGATAGGATTAACTTGCTTAGTTTCTAATTTTTAAATAAAATTAAGGACATTTGCTATATTGCTTTAGCTTTTTAGAAAATATTGATTGAGGAACGAACACATTTTTCTTCGTTAAAGTTTAGTTTTTGAATGGCTAAAATGCTTAATTTTAAATTTCGCATTCGAAATTATTAGGTTGGTAGTATTCTCGAACTTGTGTGATTTTAGAATCGACAGCGAGCCAATCAGAGACGAGGACTGTCTTAAAATTTTGAAAACAACCGAAATCCAAAAAAGCTTGTGTCATATCAACGTACTTTTTATAGTCGTAGTATAGTTCAAAGACTAGCATTTACAATCGTTTTTTAACTCCACATTTACAATAACTCTAACGTTTTAAGGTAAAAATGATAGATTTGTGTTAGCACTATTTGCACGTGTACGATATTTAATCGTTTTCATTTAAAATTCTCGTGAATTTCCTCAAATACTGTGAGACGTGATAGTGTAACGTATTTTTTTCATATCCTAAATAAAAGTATTTTTTTGTTATTTCGCCAATATTCTTAATCTATTCTCGTGTAATTATCACAATTGATAACGTTCTACTTATTCTTCAGGTTTTTTTTTATAAGAAATTATGGCACCCATAAAGACAAATAGACCAATTTTAACGTCGGGCCTGAATCGCATCACTACTAGAAGTAAAACTGCATTGATAAATAATAAAAATGTTATCAGGAATAAGAGAAAGGCAGAAGGATCGCCGACGAAAGAAAATAATGTGAAGAGATCAGCTCTTTGTGATGTAAGCAATGCAAAAATAAACGCCAACGAAAAGAAAGTCGGCTTGAGAAAGACCACGATAAAGAATGTGCTCAAGGAGCAAAATGAAAATTTAGCACCACCACAGGCACCAGTTGCTAAGGTACAAACTAGAGCATCATCGAGGAACAATATTAATGCACCAAATAATACAGCACTGAAACCAAAAGAAAATAAAAAGGAAGTCAGTCTCAAAAAGAAAACAAGGCTGAGCAATGAATTTGAAAAAAGTGGAGAATCTCTCTATTCGACTGCCTTGGAGGATATGTATGTTTCGTATTAATATCATCATCTTGCTATTAGAGATCAAATAAGTAAATCTTATTCGGCTTTTTAGGGAATCGAGCACATCGACAAACAAAAGTGAATCAAAATCTAGTCCGAGTTCGGTCACATCGTCGGAATCGGGCGGAGAGAAAAAGAGCGGCGTGAGCGTGTCATTTGTGGTCGTTCAGATGGAAAGGCAACTGAATTTGGGCAATCACGAAGTGCCCGACGGAGTCGTCGATTTCGACAAAGAGAACTGGAACGACGTCTATCAGGTCTCGCACTACGCCATGGACATCTTCAATTACCTGAAATCGAAAGAAGTATGCCTCTAAACATTTCGTTCGCCCGACATTTAATCTTTACGTTTTCAAGTCGTCCTTCAAAGTCGACGACTACATGCCGAGGCAAGTGTGTTTGACGCGTTGGATGCGATCGTTGTTGGTTGATTGGATGGTCGAGATTCAGGAAAGTTTCGAGCTGAATCACGAGACGTTGTATTTGGGCGTGAAGCTGGTGGATTTATATCTGAGCAAGATGATCGTCGCCAAAGAGACGTTACAATTGGTCGGTGCCGCGTCGATGTTTATCGCTAGCAAATACGACGAGCGGATACCACCGTTGGTCGACGATTTCCTGTACATATGCGACGGCGCGTACACGAGACGCGAACTGTTACGGATGGAGATGAACGTGTTGAAAGTTTGCGATTTCAATATGGGCATTCCGCTGAGTTACAGGTTTCTGCGGAGATACGCTCGAGTACGTTCGTTGATCGTAAGCAGGTTTCGTTTTAATTTTGCGCAAAATTTTGATTTTAGTGCGCTAAAGTGACGATGCCAGTGTTAACGTTGGCCAGATACATATTGGAGTATTCGCTGATGGATTATTCGACGGTGACGCTGTCGGATTCGAAATTGGCCTCGGCCTCGTTGTATCTTGCTTTGCAAATGAAAGGCATCAGTGGATGGACGAAGACGTTAGAATTTTATACGGGTAATTTGGTTTATTCGGTTTAAACGTTTCAATATTCTCCGTTTTTCTCGCATTTTCAGGATACCATTTACAAGAAATAATTAGCATAGTGCATCTATTAAATGATAATTTACATCAGAAACCAAAGGATCAATTAATGACCGTAAGGAACAAGTATTCGCATAAGATATTTTACGAAGTTGCGCAAATACCACTGATAAAGAACGATCAATTGAAAGCGTAATCTTAGGCTAATTATTGTAATTCTAGTTAATTTTATACGATTTTCTTTTTATTTTGACTCTATACATGTTAATTTTAAGCAATTTTTTCTGAACTGCCATCAATCTTATTATTTTATATGTGTAAGTACAATTCGTATTTGTTATAATAGTTGTTGTTGGTTTTATATTTGAAATCGACAAGACGAGATCCTTAATTGAAATTCAAACGTGAAATGTTATACACTTGTTTTTATGAAAATAAATATATTTTTTGCGTAAATTCATCATTAATTTTTCCGCCAATTTATGTCTTTTGAATTTGCTGCCTATTGAAGATTGCATTCTAATCAAAGCTATTGTGGCGCAACAAACTGCGAGTGTTATCGTTTGTTGATTACGATGATATTATATTTTATATATTTAAATTTTTGTATAAACTACGACCCGACACTCGAACGAAGTTAGCTTCATTCTAATATTTCGTAGTATGTTTTTGTAACCAGATGTTTTATTATTAGCTATCTTTATTGCTGTCTGACGTTTTTAATAATTAATAAACTAACTGCAGTATTTATTTATCAATAAAGTAAGCATTTTAAAAGTTAATTGCGTTTGAAATTTAATCAGTGTTAACGAGGAAATGGATGAAGATATATTAACAACGTTAAAGATATTGATAATAGGCGAGAGTGGTGTAGGTAAATCGAGGTGAGTAAATATGAGAATATCAGCTGTTTAAAATGTAATTCTATAGCGATGACTAACATGTTTATTTCTTACATTTTCGTAATTTTAATTGCGTAGTTTATTATTGAGATTCACGGAGGACAATTTCGACCCCGAGCAAACGTTAACGATAGGCGTCGATTTCAAAACGAAACGTTTAACGATCGAAGATAATACGGTGAAATTGGCGATATGGGATACGGCTGGACAAGAGAGATTTCGCACGTTAACGCCATCGTATTACAGGGATGCACAAGGTGCTATATTAGTTTACGACGTTAGTAATTATGCGACGTTTGCCAAATTGGAAACATGGTTAAACGAATTAGAAACATATTCAACCAAAAGTAATATAGTTAAGATGGTTGTAGGGAATAAAATTGATGTGGTATGTGTAATTCCTTGCAATTGTAAATGCCACATTCCAATTGTTATTGAATTTGTCATCATTCTTTTAGGATAGTCGTGAAGTTACTAGAGAGGAAGGATTGAAATTTGCTAGGAAGCATCAGACACTCTTCATAGAGGCTAGTGCTAAAACTAAGGATGGTGTACAGTGTGCCTTTGAAGAACTTGTACATAAAGTATTATTGTTAAATTTATACTCAAGTATTGAAAATACCTAAAATTGTTTGTGATATTTTAGATTATTCAAACACCTGGTTTATGGGAAACATTCTCTGATGGTATATTAGTAGGAAATAAGGATCATATGCCACAATCAAGTTGCTCCAACTATTGCACCATGATTTAAATTGAAAGGTGATGAGAAATATGTTTATCTTAACATTTAATTGCTGTGAATGTATTATTTTGGTTATCTGTATATATACATGTAAAATAATGTAATTTTAATGTATCAGTATATGGCAAAAATAATTTGATGTAAGAATTTTGCATTTATAGATATTTTAGTTGTGTTATTATTAAACTCGAATATAACAGAGTAAAATTAAACTTTTAATGCCCTAATTAAAGATCATGATTAAGTATTAATTGTAAATTGTGGCTGTGGAAACACTGAGTGCAAGAAACTCATACCGATGTTACAAAAATAACACCGACAAACGATCATCAATGGCCGAATCTAAATCCGTATGAAATTAGACAACTCCTCATCTTGGTTACACGATCTTTACTGCAAAGATATTATAATGTAGAATTAAGATTTACTACAGAAATGATCCTGTGAAGTATAACTTGGAATAAAATCTGTAAAGAAATCTGCAAATAGAAGAAATCTGTGAAATAAAGGAATCTGTATTTAGCAGGATAATGTTGCGAAAGTTTAACAAATGTCCGAGTTATCTAGGATTGAATTTTAACAAACGGTTTTTTATGAATATTCTGTTGTTGATCTCGTTTGTGATAATTTTTTTGTACATTAATGCTGATTTGAGCATTGTTTCCTCTCCCGTTATAACTTAAGCACGTTAATTATGTCAAATAAACTTGATTGGGCAAAGTACTTGGAAGAACAAGAAGGTTTGGTTACCAGTAAGGTATTGGGACATTATCATTTTTATTCTTCTACTATGCTTACTAATGGCATTTATAAATTGTAGGTAGAAAATCTGGAAGTAACCAAGTCAGATGAGGCAGAACCTGAAAAGAAAACTGATGAAGGTACAGAGGAATCGGCAGAACCTTTTAGTCCAGCTGAGGCTAGCTTAATTCAGAAAGTTATCAGGAAAGGATTGGTGGAAAGCAAAGAGAACATAGAGATACAAAGGAAAGACCCTAATTCACCACTATTTTCAGTAAAGACCTTTGAAGCTTTGCATTTGTATGTCATTTAGAGAAGAAGTTAGATTAGTCAGTTAATGTAAATTGTATTGTTTAAGAAAACCCAATCTATTGAAAGGTGTCTATGAAATGGGTTTCAATGCCCCATCAAAAATACAAGAGGCTGCATTGCCAACACTACTGGCTGAACCACCACAAAATTTAATTGCTCAATCTCAATCGGGCACTGGTAAAACAGCAGCCTTTGTACTTGCCATGCTGAGTCGAGTTAATCCAGATAACAAATATCCACAGGTATAAAATTCTCTTTGACTTGACAAAATTTACATGTATGTTTTTGTAATTGGCAACAGGTGTTGTGTTTATCGCCGACATATGAATTGGCCATACAGACAGGTGAAGTGGCTGCACATATGGCAAAATTCTGCCCAGAAATAGAGATGAAGTACGCCGTTAGAGGGGAAGAAGGTAAACCCAATTGAAAGAAAAGCGTATAAAAACAAGTCAATTGAAATGTTTGAAATTCAGTTCCCAGAGGATCGCATTTGACCGAGCACATCATAATCGGTACGCCCGGCAAAGTGTTAGATTGGGGCGTCAAGTTTCGCGTCTTCGATCTGAACAAGATCTCCGTCTTTGTGCTAGACGAGGCGGACGTGATGATCGCGACGCAGGGGCACCAGGATCAATGCATCCGAATACATAAGTAAAATATTAATTTAAGTAGGATTGGGAAATTGTTAATTCAAATAACATTGCATCGATAGATTATTGAACCCAGAGTGTCAGATGATGTTTTTCTCCGCCACTTACGACCAAGCGGTGATGGAGTTCGCCGCAGTCATCGTGCCGAAACCGTTAATCATACGATTGAAACGCGAAGAGGAGAGTTTGGACAACATCAAACAATATTACGTGCGTTGCGCGAATCAGCAAGAGAAATACAATGCGGTCGCCAATATTTACGGTACCGTCGGTGTTGGACAAGCAATTATTTTCTGCCACGTGAGTAGTTTGATTATCGATCGATTACCGGTCGATGGATTGCTTTATTCAGGTTTCAAATTGTTTTAACTGGCCATTTTCAGACGAGGAAAACGGCCAGTTGGTTGGCGGAGAAGATGACGAAAGACGGACACGCCGTAGCCGTCTTAACCGGCGATCTGACCGTCGAGCAACGAATCGCCGTGTTGGATCGGTTCCGGTACGGCAAAGAGAAAGTGCTGATAACGACGAACGTTTTATCGCGCGGCATCGACGTCGAACAGGTGACGATCGTCGTCAATTTCGATCTGCCGATGGACCTGAACCGACGAGCCGATTGCGAAACGTACTTGCACCGTATCGGACGTACCGGCCGGTTCGGCAAAACGGGCATCGCCATCAATTTGGTCGATTCGAACGAGGCGATGGCCGTTTGTCAAACCATCGAGAAACATTTCAACCGGAAGATACTCTATTTGAACGCGGAGAATGCGGAGGAAATCGAGAAGATTGGAGCGTAACCGAGCTAGGATGTGTTCAAAGATGCAAATTTCATTGTAAATTATTCATCTCTGAAACAGCATCGATTAATTAAGTTAAGAAAAAGTAGATTCGCGGCTAATTTCGTTTTCAACGAATATCACACGTTGTTCTCGATTATTTAGTATTAGTTGATTGAATACGAGCGTCGTATTATTCAATTGGAACTATAATTTGTTGTTTCATTAATTTGACGACATGCAAGCGAACCTGAATTTATAAGTTGCTCAATCACGTTTTCTTAACCTTATCGACCGAAGATTATGAAGCTTTTGTAGGACACTAAAACGAAAATCAATTCGTATTACATTCGTTTCTATATTTCTACTTTTTAGTCGAATTAACAACTTCCATCTCGTCCCCGGCCTCATCATCCTTCTTCTTCTTCTTCATCAAGCAGTGTATCGCCGGCGAGAAAAGATCGATGTCACGACGGTCCACGTTACCGCCGGTTAATAAACTGACGACGACACCGACGAGTATCGCGGTTATCGCTCCAACGGCCGTATAATACATGTACGATAACCGGTAGAGGGCAAACGGCTCGGACGCTTCGATTGTTTTGCTCAAGTACTCGAGCGTCGGCCTCGTCGTGCATCCTTCGATCGAAACCGGTTTCTGCGGGAACCAGATCTTCCCCTGGGCCATCCGGATCTGCGTGCCGATCGAAACCCAAGAAACCAGCGCACCGCTCGATAATCCGCCGATGAGGGCGCCCTACGTAAAAATTCCAAGATTATTTAGCCGGAGTGTCGTCTTAATTCTTAAGCAACAAACGAACTTTTGAATTGGCGAACGGCACGAACATTCCCAGCGTGAACATTCCGAGTAGCGGGCCGGCGGTGATGGCGCTTAAGCTGCCCGACGCTTGTATCAACGTGCCCATATGTTCGACGACGAAGACGAGCGCGACGGAAATCGTGCCGATCACGACGACGATGACCTTCATTAGGAAACTGGCACGAGCCTCCGTGAGCGGCCGCTTGAGACGCGGTTTGATTAGATCTTCGAAGATGACGCCGGTCATCGAGTTCAGTCCGGTCGACATCGAGCTCAGCGCCGCACTGAACACGCCGCTGACGAAGAGACCCGGCAAACCGGGCATGCTGGCCGCTATTTGCGTGACGAAGTACGGGAACAATTGGTCGGACTTGACGATTTGACCGCGTATTATCGGATCGCATTTATGATACGACGCGAATATCACCAGGCCCATGTAACAGCAAATCGATACGAGGACGATGATGCCGACCATCAAGATGCCGACGGTGCTTAAGAGCGAAGCGACGCTTATTAACACGCTCGATCGATTCGCTTTCAACTTACATTTTCGCCTTGAACAACGACGGCATCGCCAAACAGCGTTGCACCATCGCCTGATTGATCGTCGCCGATGCCAACCAACCGAAATAATTACCAATGCTCGTCGTCCAAAACGTGTGCCGTATCGTTGGATCCCAATCGAAACTAATTCAACAAAGACCAATAATTAATCTTTAATCTACCGACTTTGTGTTGAGAACTCCAAGAAAGGGAAAGAAAGTTCTTGGCAAATATTTCGACTGTTTAAGTGTTTAATATTCTTCGCAAGACTACTAACTTGAAGAAATCGATGCGTTCGCCGGCCAAACTGCGCGTCCACACTTCGTCGATACTGCCGACACTCAACGTCCCCAAAACCATCACGATGACCAAAGCGCCGAACATGACGATCGATTGGACCGTATCCGTCCAGACGACCGCCTTTAAACCGCCCTGAAAGTAGCAATTAATTGAGTTTCGTCGCAGCAATTAGGATTTGTTAAGTGTGCTCTGGCTCGTCGCTGGATTTCGATTATTCCATGGCAACGAGCGTACGTCATCGAATGGCGTGACGTTGCTCGTGGACAACGAACATCGGCCGCTGTTTCTCTTTTCGGTCATTTCATGTTTAAATTCCGGTACCGATCGAAAAGCATCGCAAAAAATCATGCAAATCATTCGCGATCGTAATAATAATAATAATAATAACGGCGGTGGCCCGAATCGTATGAGCGACGTCGAGGAGATCCAGCCGGAGGAACCGCTCCTGACCGAAGAGGATCGATCGTTCATCCTTTTGCTGTTCCTATCGCTGATCCTAACGATTTTCTTGCCGTGCATCGTAGCGATCTCGCCGGATTTGTTGTCCGACGGTCCGGTCTTGTTTTCGTTCCTGATCCTAGTGATCACCGGGCCGGTGTTCTTGTTGACCATCAAGGAGACGCGGTTCTTGTTGGGCGGATTGATACAGTTCTGCGCTATTTTCGGCAGCACGATGGTTTGCTTATTGCAGAGTTTACGTTGCAACTTGTTGCATTGAAAGCGAAGTGAAAATGAAGAAGACTCACCAGCGTCGTGTAGAATATGCAGACGACGCAAACGGCCGGCGTGACGAAATGCAAATTGATGCCGGTAACTGATGATGATGACGAGATCGAAAAAAAAAAAAGAGATACAAAATGCAAATAATGAATGAAGAAGAATGTAAATTGATACCTTGACTGAAAGCTAATGCTGGCACGTAGATGACGATGGGAATGTAGAGCATCATTTTGGTTAGGAAAAGGATCGAGCCCAGGAGTCGTACCGACTGGCTGAATCGCAAATTCAAATACTGCAATTGAAATAATAAAAACACGTGCAAAAATTAGTTCCGCTTATCCTTTCGTTTCCCCGTCGATCGTATACGCGACATTATTTAGTTTGCTTGCCTCGTAGCTCGAAGTGATTTGCAGCTTGTAAAAGACCGGTAAATAGGCGAAGGCCATCGTCACAGTGACGAACGGATTCGCGATCATCACCGTCCAGAATTGCGTCCCGTACGTGTAGATTTCGGCCGGCATCCCCAACAAACTTATGCCGGATATGTAACTGAAATGCCCCGATTAAAAAGGCAAATAAGCGATTGAAAGTTGATTCATTTACCTGGCAATCAATGACATCGATATCGGAAATATGCCCATCGTTTTGCCGCCCATCAGGTACTCAGACGTCGTGTCCTGTTTGACTTTCGCGAAGAACGCGAAGTAGACGCCAATCAGCGCGGAGACGAGCAGCATCAGGCTGAAGACGCCGTAATCGAGGTAGTCGAAGTACTTTTGCTCGTCCATCGTTTGAAATTGTTTGATTCACAAATTATTCATAAACAAATTACTTTAACGTAAGCTTTCGATAGTTTGTTTTTGCAAATTAACAGTAATCATGCGTCCACCTTTTTTCAATCGGTCTTTTATCTTACGAGTTATATTTTTGATTCGTTAATTAATCCCTATTAGTGTTTGTAAATGTTCCTTTCGCTTCCATCCCAATCGGCACGCGGTTACATCTCTTCTTCAACGTCATTTGCTTGTTATGTAATAATCGCGACGGAATTCGCTATTTTTTTGCGGACGCGCGATGGAACTGAACGCCAAAAACTTTTTCACCCGTTTTTACAACCGTTCAACGTGCCCGAATAAACCAATTTAAAGATTCACATCATAATGATGATGATGATAATAGCATAACCGTGTGGCGATTTTAATTTAACTATAAACGACGAAGAAGAAGAAGAGGGAGGCACGGTTCAATTGAAAAATTGTTCTTGGCATAATCGTGCGTTACCATGTATGAAATATAATGATGATGCTAATAAATGGCAATGAAACGAGAGCAACGAAAGAGTTGGAGAAGTGATTTTTTTTCTAAGCGCAAAACTAATTAAAATGTTATCGTTCAGAATCGCTCTTAATCGGATCGAACCCATCGAAGGGGCATTACTTCTTCGGCGACTTGCAGATTGCGTTGGTGGCTCCATTCTGTTTCCTTGACATTTTCCATTCTTCTCTTTCTTCTACTACTGGGTGTTCCAACGCAACTTCTAAGCAATTCCGAATAATTATCCTCATGTGCCCATTTATGAATTACGTCCATCCGTTTAACATACTTATTATCATCGCATCCAATATTCGTCCACTTAAGAGAGAACAATTTATTAGGCGAAAAGAAAAAAGAAATCCTCGTTGTCGTCGTCGTCCGTATCTATTTGGGACAGATAAAAATAGATTCGAATTATTTCAAATTAAATCCGATTTAACCAGGCAATTCATCTTAAGAATATTGACAAGAGAGAAGGAAAATGGAGGAATTTATTAGTGGATTAATTGAAAATTCTAGTAAATAGGAAAAGCTCTTTTACATCTTAAAGGCGCTTAATTACTGGTATATTTTGCTCTTGCTGGATCCATCCAAGATTATCTGCAGGGCGTGTTACCTTTACATTTGCTTATTGGATTAATTTATGTTTTTAAATTTTTACTAATGCTGTAGATTTTTTTCTACAAAACGGAAAACTTGCGTCCCTTTAAAATCAAATTTGCACCATTTAAATAAATTTCCCTCTTCAACTGTCGCCACCTATCCGCCAAGACAGGAACTGTTCGCTTGAAGACATGGTGTCTTTCAGTAGTTTGAAGTTTCAGTAGTTGACATATTAATCGCTTAATTATTTTATTTAATAATGTTATTATCGTTGAGAAATGATCATAAGGAACACTTGAGTTTGTTGCTGAATCAATCAACCCAAGGTATGTTAATTAATGTTGATCAAACTCTTTTAAATAATTGAGAAAAATCTCTTTGTAGTCATTGTGGATTTTTGCAAATTAGCAATAGACTTCTTGCAAAATGGTCCAAATACGAAACTGTACTCAAATGCGGCGAAGAAATTGAACGTAGAAGCGGATCTCGTGCAAAATTGCGTCTATGGTTTAGTAAATTTATTGTTATTAAGTAGTAAACATAAGGTTAAATTGTTTTACTTTGTTATTACTTTAAGAGTGACTTTAATCATCTATTTGTAGTTGAGTGACATTGATTTTCGCGATTCCGTATTAACATTGGGCTTCTCACAAGAACAACAATCAATCTTAAGCAAGTTCTATGCATCCAGATTGAATGACATATGTAAACTTTTGGAAAAGTTATCAATTATTGAACCACATTACTATGATTTGGATTGGAGATTTGAAGTGTTGGTATAATAGATTTACTTCTTCAGATTTACAGAGAAACTGATATCCTTTTGTTGGTGTAGGTAGCATCCAGGAGCCTTTTACATCAGGCTACACCACTGATAACAATGGACTTGAAAGTTAAATGTAAAAGGGATGATAGTGATGTAGAGAATTTAGAACACATCATGCTGCAAACTGATCCAAATAATTTACTGCATTTAACTGAAGAACTGGAGACTGCATTGAATGAGTCACGGACAAGGCATTCTAGGAGAATACAAAGGGCCTTCCTTAACATTTAATATGGGAATGATGATACCTAAATATTTGTCTTTCATCAACATTAATCATGTCTAAGAAACAGATCCAAATAATTTCCATTTGGATACACAACTAGACTGAATTGAATGTGTTTTTCGATAAATATATTCTAGAAGAACATAAGAGGCAATCTTTAACATATGTTCTTCATTTTTAAATGATTCCAAATTTACTTTGTCATCTTTCTTAATAGGCCCTGCTTCCTTTAAGTGTTATTTCATATTTTTAAAAAGGACACAAACAATAAGGTATAATAGTTAACTGTATTTGCTATTCAGGCAATAATAAATACGATAAAAGAATATAAAATTCCCAAATTAATAGTAGAAAACGAATATGAATTAACGTTCAAATTTATTTTATCTTTTTACTTTTAACATCATTCCTGTTCAACACCTTGTTCCTTTGTGAAAACATGTGTAGGTAAAGATGCGGAAACACTGCAACGATAATATTTGATTAATAACATTAAAAAAATACGTTAAAAATGTTGCTTAGTCAAGCAAAAAAAACGCATATATTAATTAAAAATAAAACGATTGTTCGACGAAAGCAAAAGAGACACGATAATGAGCACCTATTGTGTGACGCATGTTAAAAATGCTCAACACCTTTGACCTTATTGTGTTCGAACAAAGCTGTATTAATTAAAATCCATCGCTTGGATTTCGATTGACCGATCGTTTCCTTTTTTTTCAGCGTATCATCGCAACTTACATGGAATATACATGAGCATCGTTATCACAAGGAAATGATCGTAATGGAATTCGAAATTGAACGTATTGGGCAGTTCCCACGTTAACCATTTATTCTCGCGGATTTGCTTCTGGGCCGCATATAAACACAATAATTCCCCGGTCACGCCGATCGGATAGAGCACGATGAAGGTTGAATATCTAAAAAAAAAGAGAATTGATAATTAAATCCAATCGGATTTGATCTTTTTACAAGCGCTTAGCACGTTATTAAAGAAAATTTCGATTTCTAACTAGACATAATTATGCGATAATATATTACTTCTATATTGCTTATACCGGTTTGTTAGTCCGGAATATCATTGTCACGCGAAAACGTTTTTGGGCGTTCATCAAGTCACGCGGTTTTTCCTTAAGAAAGACCATAATATTTCATGGTCCCTGCTAATTAATCTCTTCCTCATTATTATAATACAACTACAATATGTTGTTCGTGAAAGGAAGGCAATGCAAATAACATGTTCAATAAAATTAAAAACTATTCTAAATGTGATAGTAGAATTTTTCAACACTAACAAACAGCATTGTAATTTTCCATTGAAATTTGTATAATACGACGATTTATCCGAATTGTTTTTCAACGACCTTTGCCTGATCTCATTGCATAGCGTAATTTAATTGCTGCTACCGGTAGTCAAAGAAATAAATCGTGATTACTATAACGCACAATATATCAAAAACCATGAACAGAAATTATTGGCATAATAATTCATTCATAAAACCGTCCTTTAAAGGTAAACTATTAAACGATTTTGTTCGGAATTATATGCAATTTTGAGGTGATCTCCACATTTCATTTCCATCGTTTACTTCAGTATTATGAAACGCAAAACGATTATTTTTAATCGTTTTATTTGCGATTGATTAAAAATGTTTGCTTTTAATATTAGCCATGGCAAGATCATTGATCATAATGACTCGGAACATTTCGTTGCGTCAATAGAGATAAAAAAGGGAAGCAAGAAATGATCGTTAAAGCAAACGCAAAAATAGTTTCTCCTATGAAACGCCGATGAAAATTATGTGTAATTAAATTGTTCGTTAAAAAAATATGCAATGATAATTAAAATGAGTGCGAGCTCACTAGTCAATTATTCAAATGGGCAATAATATTTATGCATTGTGTCATTATATCGAAACAATGCATAATACATAAAATTTGCGTAAGCGTATCGAATGATTCTCGCATTTTCGCTTAAAACTAAACAGTTCGTTATGGCGTTTTTTCTTACCTCAACCAGATGAGCACGTGTGGAATCGCATTCATTAGATTCAACGTGTAATTTGCATATCGTATGATCTCCGTGATCGTCCATGCGAATAGTGCGAGCAATAGACCGACGCTATTCTTCGATTCCGGCGCGATCAACCAGACGCCGCAGACGACAATCACCCGCGACGCAACTTGTTGTATCGTTATGATTGGATTCGATGGTACGAAACGTAACAATGCGTGGAAAATTTCCAAAACGGCACCGTTTTGGAACACGAACAACGTCCATTTGATGGTCTCGTACAGCGACGTCTTGCGATTCGTCGGGACAATGTAGAAATCTAATATTTGATACAATAAATAGGACCAACTGAAAAAGAAAGCAAATGCGTTTGCTAGAAAGTGGCAAAATTATTTACATGTTAATGATGTTTTCCATTTTGCAAGAGAAAGTTTACTAAGGCACGAATTTCGGTATATTCAAAAGCAAGAAATCGGTTTTTCTTCCAAATTAAAATCTTTCGATAACGAATTTGATTAAAATGCCAAATCGCGTGCCTCATTCTACGTGTGAGTGTATCCCATTCATAGTCTTTTTTTTTTTTGGTTAATTTCTTACCCTAAAGTCTGTGCTAAATTGTATAAAATTAAATAAGCTTTGACGATGGTGTTATTGTTCCTTTTGTCTTTCTCCTTGCTCTGACTAACGCTTCCATTCTCACTTTTTCCCATTTCCTTTGGTCAAAACTGAATAAACTTTCCGTGCAATAAAACTTCCAATCGTTCGCTACAAAATAAACGCAAAAATTTTAAGTGGAGACACTACGTTCTCGCGGTCGTGCCAAACTTAATGCGTCAACTGTCGCTGCCGGACCGATAATGTCACAATAAGTAACGAAGAATTCAGGTATGTAAATAATTAAAATTATGCAAAATCTCTCCCACTTTAAAAATCCTCACAAACTCGTCAATTGACGGTCTCGACAGTACAAATCGTTTGTTTGTTGTTGTTGTTCGTGAATTATAAACAACTTCATCTGGCTTCTTTCCAATTCCGTAAACAAGCCGTTTCGCATTGATTAATTTTCCATTATGTCATTGTTTTCCTTTTTGCAGGAACAAAACAAGCCTCGAGGTAATTCCTTTCGTGAACTTCGATGTTTGTTTATAACGATGTCATTCACTGGATTCATTCAATATCGCGTAGACAACCAACAAGCCATTTAACCTGGTGAACCCAACAAGAAAAATGGAATTAAATTCGTACAATAACATCGATTGCCAGCAAGGAGCCGTCCGAGCCGTAAGATTCAATGGTAATTAACCTTTCTGCTACTTTCATCTTTATTACCGCAACACTCTTCTTATGTTCCAGTTGACGGTTCTTATTGTTTGACTTGCGGATCAGATAAGAAGATCAAATTATGGAACCCATATAGAAACCTCCTGCTGAAAACGTACGGTGGCCACGGCAACGAAGTCCTCGATGTAGCCGGCTCTTGTGATAGCAGTCAATTGTTATCGTGTTCGACGGATAAATCAGTGATCACTTGGGACGTATCGACCGGTCAACCGTTGCGTAGATTACGGGGGCACGCAAGTGCGGTCACCTGCGTTAAATATAACGAAGAATCGTCCGTTGCCGTATCGGGGAGTCGCGATAATACGGTGATGATATGGGACCTAAAATCACGTAGAAACGAACCGATACAAGCGTTGAACGACGCAAAAGATTGTATAATGTCCGTGCAAGTGACCGATCACGAAATTCTCACCGGCTCTTTGGATTGTACCGTCAGACGCTACGATATTCGAAACGGTGGCATGCTCGCCGATTTCATGGGCGGTTTGTAATTAATCACTTGCCATTTGTTTCGTTTTAACGCCCTGAATGTTCTTTTTTAGCCCCGGTAACGTCCGTAAGCTTCTCTCACGACGGTCAATGTATGCTGGTGGGCAGTTCAGATAGTGCCATTCGTTTAATTGATAAGACTACAGGAGAAATGCTCGGAGAGTGAGTCCCTTTCGTTTGGCGACGGCGAGCGTTTCCCATTTAACTTAAACGCGGTTTGCAGATATTTAGGTCACAAGACTGAAGACATTGGTATCGAAACGGCGATAATGACGAGCGACAATCACGTCCTATCCGGATCGGTCACTGGCGAATTGTGGTGTTGGGATCTTGTCAGCGGCGCCGTCGTTCAGAAACTGTTGCACACGCAAAGGAAAGCGTTACACTCTTTGACCGTGCATCCAAGGAAGGATATAGTGCTGACCGCTTCTACGAATACCATCAAATTATGGGCAACTGAAAAGGATATAGAAAGTGTTGCGGAAGCGCTTAACAGTACCGAATAGATTCAATAGTATTAAACACAAACAAAATATACATTCGATAAGAAACTATTTGTTTTTCAATTGAACAATTTGTCTCCTTTTCGCATCCACATTTCGGCCGTTCGCTGTCCCGGTCTTCTCTTGTTTCTTCTTATTTTTACTCGGCACCTTCACCATCACGTTGCCGCCTCTCTCCTGATTCTGATGACTCTTCGACGGGCACTTAAACACGTTCGGATCGAGTTTGTTCGACGGCACCGTTAGGAATTCGTCGTCGTTTCGCGCGTCTCTCGACTTCCTAATCGTCTCGATACTCTTACCGCCGGGCAACAAATGCGGCGCCAACAAACGGAACATCGTTTGGCACCACGACGGTATCGCTACGGGCGTGAAATTGAATTGCCAATATGGGATACCGAGATGAGCGATCGACATGCGAAAATATGTCGTAAAGTTGTCGGCCAAATAATAGAAAACGTTGCGATTTGATAACAGCCATACGGTCGGCACGTAACGATTATTCAAATAGACCAATACAACGTTGCCCCAACTTTCGACAGGTGCCAAACAGAACACTTTACTGCACAACGTCAATCGCAATTCGTATCGTTCCTTATCGGTGTTCACGCACGCCTCGCTCGTCGTTTCGTAGCCGTAGATTTGCAGCAAGTTTTGCAAATTGTTAATCTCGACGCGACACGTCACGTCGTCCGTTTCTTTGCCGAAATTGAATGTCCATTGGAACATGAATCCGTCCGTCGATTGGTAAAATGCGCGCAAATCTTCCGGCAACAGTACGCCATACTTTTGTTCCCACGTCGTAATATCGCCGTGCGAAGCGGGCGGCAATCGCGTCAAATGACGACTTTTCACGCCGATCCGTTTAAATTTATCGAGGACTTTCGGTAGACCAAGTAGTGCGTTCACGTAAAACGAATCTTCGTACACTTTATCGACTAAGAATTCCATTAGGGATTACGTTCGATCAACATCACATCCGTTCGCTCATTTGTAAATCGATTGACTGTAATTTCATTGACTTTTACTTGGTCGCAATTCATGTCAATCTTGGCACATTCAGTCAAATTTGTTACATTATTGATCAAACATTCGGAGCAACGGAAAGATTCTGTACTGCTTAGCTTGTTGTTCTAAAAATATTCCAAAAGCGGAACGTTATGCTCACCAATTCATCAGAAACGTTTGTGAAAATCTGAAATTGGATGAATTCAATCCTTACCACGAAACGGGCCTTCTACATGGTGGATTACTCTATTTACAATAATTTAATTTACATATCACAATGTTTGAATCAAAGTTGCCAGTCCCATGGTATGCAAACGGCGCCGTCGTCCAGAACCGAATAATACGTGGCTATATGCAAATGGATGCCTTTTAAATTCTTCAAATCGTTTCGATTCAACAACAATCTCTCGCAGCATTTGATCATCAGGTCGGGATTAATGTTGTCGTTCTTATGCAAGTTAGCTAGTTCCAATTGTCGAAAGCATTCCTTTTCAATCGATCTCTCTATATGTTTGTTACTAAAAGAGAATTTGATAATGAAGAATAATATAGACTGTGTAAATGGCATAAATACGTTTTATAAATATCCATTCTTTCCTTGGCTACCATGAGGTTCTCTGTTAAAAAATTGACTAGTAAAAATCCGGGGCAAGAAGCGGGGACTATAAATTGCCCAGTTGGTGAGACCATAAGTGGGCCGGCATCCCTAGAACGATATGTTACGAGAAAAATAATTTAATTAAAACAGGCATCACATACGATTCAACTACAATTTGATAGCTCTCTAAACTTTCCGGCCACGTGCTAGGATAACTCTTTCGACTTAAATAATCACCGATTGCGGTCGTTATTTGCAACAGGTGCCTCTCGTATTCGCCTGCCATTATTTTCGGCATGAACTTCCTAAATTTGATTATTTTGTTTGTTAATAAGTTTTTAATTTTGCTCCAGAGGCTTTCTGTTACAATTTACCTTCTCACTACTTTAATATTCCTCAAGACTTGTGACACGGCCCTTTCAAAATCTGGAATACGAACTAGAATGGAATCATATTTTTTTATATTTTTTAGTAACTAAAATAATGAAATTAATCAAACCAGAATATGTTAAATTAATGTGAATACCTTACATCTAACCAATTATGCCTAACTTCTCCATTGAATAGCATTACATGTCCATCCAAGCTTACACCAGTGAAAGAAGAGAATACTAGTATTCTACCCTGAAGTTTCGTCAGGTGCCGTGGATGTTCTCTTGCTAAGATATCAAAACTTCTTAGACAACCTCTGAATTGCATCTCATTCCAATCACTATCCCAACGTATGTCAATGAGCCCCAATTTGTTCTTCCATTTCATTCTTAATTTCGTAATTTCATCTCTCACTGGTTTGTAATTTTCAGATTTCACCAGAGCTTGTTTGTAATTATCTTCTAGCCATTGCTTCAGGTATAATTTGTCATTAAATTCACGTATTTTCATAGTCATTATCACAGGCCCAAAAATTGTGTCATCATCTGCTATATTTGAGAAATCAATGTTGCTATTATGTTGTGCATGAACTTTTGTAATTGGTGGTCCTTCTATTTTATCCACAAAGTCAGTGGACAAGTTACAGCTCTTTAATATGGTTAAAACTGACCGTCTTATATCTTTATCTTTCAACCTTATGGTGACCAATTCGAATTTATCCTTTTGCTCTTTCATTCTCATATAAACCTGTAATTCGCACGGTTTAAATGGACCATTCTTATGCAACATTTCCAAAAAAGAGCTTAACTGCTTCAAAGCATTCTCATTTGTCAACTGCAATGAAATATGAGAGTTTAAAAATACAATTAAATAATAGTTTACGTACCCTTTGAATCGGATGTTGTCCAAACAAGTCTGGATGTATAGAGAAGTAAAAGGGTCTCAAAGCTGTCGCGATCTCTGTTGTAGTGAGACACTTCATAAAGGAAAATTGTGGCAAACAGTTACATGACAGACTAAAACAAGAAAAAATTATTAAACGTCCTCAATCGGCAAAGAGGTACTCACAATTTCCTAGCGTGATGAAACATTTCTTTAAAATTAATTGGAAAACTGAGTTTTTAAAGAATTTGATGAAAATTTTACATTGACAGTTGCCATCTAATGTGAACTAAGTTGTAAATAAAACAACATTGTGAAGCGCGAATATTTAAATTAACAGAGCCATCATATAAGCGATTCGAAATAAAATTATAATCTAGAAAACCGAAATCGCGTGTTATTTCTTTTGACATTTTTTTCTTTCCTGCCATATACTACGAAAACTTCATGTTTCTGGTTAAATTGTTAAAATTCAACGTATCGACACGATGAGTTATAACGGCAAGAAACGCTTATCACACGATTATTGTAGGAATCACGACGATTGCGACAATTACAATCGCAGCCGATCGCGTAAAGTTAGTGAATTTGAATTACGTTCGTCTCGACTGTTGATTAATTTCGAATCTTTCGTAGCGACGTGCACGCGGCAATAACAAGAAGCGATATAACGTTCAACGGCGCGTTTACAAATCGTCGAAATCGCAGGACAGCTTGAAAATGCACGCGGCCAAGAGGAAGCGAACGAATCGGAATCCGTTGAAATGGCTGCAACTCGACGAAACGAAGACGAACGATGCCGTCGCTGAAGCGGGGTCGTGCCTGTCGAGCGATTCGATCGTTTACGTTGGAACGTTCTACTATAAGTATCCGATGATTGATTTGACGACGAGCGAAAGCAGTTTGGAAGACGTGTCGAAAGGTCCGTCGACGGACGAGAAACTCGATGACAACGTGATCACCATATTGCCGGCGAGTAGAAGCCATTTGATTACGCCCAAATTGGAAAGTGTCGTTTCTAACGGTTGCAACGATATCGTGTGTTCGAATGAATTGAGCGTTAGCAATATCGACGAGCATCGTTCGTATCCAATGCGAATGGACGAAGGCGAAGCGTTGAACGATGGAACGAGTACGAACGTTGTTAAGTTTGTGAAGGAGATCGTTAACAATTTATCCGACGTCGTCGTATCGTTTAACGAAGCGAAGGAAAGTAACGACGGCGATCAAGAGATCGTACTCGAAATTCAACTGATGGACGTAGATGAAGGCGATCCATCAGATAAGTCTCTTCAATAAATTTTTGTTATTGTTGAACTTATAAGTAGTCCGAATTTGCAAATTTATGTGGTAAATAATAATCGCTGAAGAACGTGCTCGTTTTCATTAAACCCTCGATCTCCGCTTTCACGTTCCTGTCAAGCAATATCCTTAGTTCTTGCTTGATGTAGGGGAAGTGCGTCGCAAACGGGGTCGCCAATAGTCGATTGATCAGTGCTCGATCGTTATCGGTTAATTGTTGGGCGGTTATATCCAATTTGGTGATCTCGTTCGGCAACACGCCGAGCCAACGTATTTTAGGGACGGCCAATTGTTCCGACAAGTGACAGCATCTCTGGAAGAAATCGATTTAGTAAAGCTAATAATTTTGAACGGGTCCAGTACAATTGAACCAAATCTATAGGTGAAATAGATGCCAATTCCATACGGATCCGCGTCCACCAATATGTAGATCGGTGCGGAGATTTTCGTCGAGATTTGATAGAGCAGGTGTCGCGTGTTGATGTCCGGGCTGCCTTTACCCTGCAAGCATTTTGCGATTCAGAGACTGCGCCTTCTAATATTACCATAATCTGCATGCAGTTGTAAGTAACGCTTTCTTACGGTGATCATAATGAAGGATTTCTTCAGTTTCTCCGTAAGTCGTTCGTCCAGAAACTTTTGAAATATCGAATCTTTCTCGACGACTAGCACGAATTCCGCATCCGTCTCGAACCGATCGATTTCGTTAATGTTCTGCGGCACCAACGTACCTCCAAACAAAAGAAGAAATTGCAATATGAACCGTTTGCATTTGGTACGAACGAAAAATTATTTGTTACCTCCTTGAACGTTACAAGGAACAACATCACCATTATTCATTATAATACGTAGATTACCGTAAATTAATCCTTTACTCGATGCCACGATCCGTATATCCCACGGTGCGCAACTGAGCGTAGCGCAAATATCGGCGATCGCGTCGTCGATCATTTGCTGCCGTTTAATCACTTTGCTCGTCTGATAATAAATCTCTCGCCGCGTACAATAACTGCCGTTTTTAATCAACGTGACAATCTTCCGCAAGAGATAGATGAATAGGCGAAACGTCGAACCGTTGATCGTATTCTTTAACTTGGTTCCTTGTTTGTTGTATCTCGGCAATAGCATGTACCTGACGGTTTATAAAGTTTATTAGTGTAGCATGTACTTCAAATAAAAACCATACGCACCTCTCCGTATCGAACGTACAATCCTTATAGTGTTTGTTTGTGTATTTAATTAGTGTCAATACTTTGCCCTCATTCCAATCGCTTATTAGGCAATTGAATATCGAATAAATCTTATCGAGGACCATTTGGCCTTTGTCGCCTTTCAATTGACAATTGAGGTTTTCTAATGTTTTAGCATTTTCCATCGATTCCTTTAAGATATCGATTATGTCGTCGTTAATGGTGTGCAATAGGAACTGGACGTTATCATTCGAACAATCTTCAACCGTTTCTTTAACCGATTGACTGTTGGTGTCAAAGTATTGGGACAAAATCAATTCATCCTCCCGTTGCGAGGTTTTGCATTGACTGCCCATCTCGAAAACGTTCTCGATGTATTGAATTAGAATGTTCCGGTCTTCGGCGACGGGGTACAAGTCGTTATCCAACGCAATCTCTTCCGTATTAGAAGTTGCATTGCGTAAATCCGTTTGTGTGGCAACCGTATTGTTTCCAATCGGATTCCATTCGGTTTGGCTAAACTTATTCAGTGTAAGGGTCGACGGCGTTCGTTGCTTTTGCGAGTCGTCAAAATTGTATTGAACGTGTTTCTGAGAATGGGATTGAGTTGCTATTGATTTCGTTAAATTCGTGTGGCAATTGCAAAAACAGCAACCGGTCGTATCGTTATTGGACGGCGAAATCGCGCAATTCTTACCACGATTATTGGAGCTTCGTTCTTCAATAACGACAGGTTCGGAGTCTTCTTCCACACAATTTAAAGTTGCGGCTATTTGGCTAAAAACCATTTCTTGCGTCAACTCATCCTCTTTCTCCATGTTCAACTTGAAATCGCTTTCGTTCGCGCATTTCTCTAACGCGTCGAGTATAACTGAACTGTTGGGTGTCGCATTATAATCATCGGCGTCGTCCTCAACAATCTCGATATTAATTGGCGATGCCATCGACAACTTGCTTCGTTCTTCAGACCGTCCATCTTCGCGATTCCGACGTACACGGTCACAGATTCGATTGATCTTACTTTCTAAGGTTTCTTGTACGGCGTCTATGTAAAATACCAAAACGTCGTTTGAACTATAAAAATAATTGTGTTGGAAATTGTTTAAACGTTATTGAAAACTTACTCAGATCGTTCCATTTTTGTGATTGTCTTTTCGTATTTTACAATGTACAACTTTTTAAAATGGAACCGCACAACTGACAGATATTGTTGCACGTGAAGTTAGTTTGTAAGAAATTAAATTGTAGCTTTTAATTAACAGATGGCGCTACTTAGCATGCTTAATTATTTAATCAATAAAAATAAACTATTTTGATTAGTTTTTAAATTTATTCCATAATTAATGATATGCAATAAATAGTTTTTAAGCGTTCTTATTCAAAATTGGTTGCCATTAAATTCTGTATAATGTGTGTTGCATGTTTTAATTTCTGATTCTTACTTAATTTAATTTTCAAATTTTAAAAGGACCCTTTTCTAATTTTCGCTTTCTTTTGCAAATGCTAATAAATAATTGCCACATAGTAGATGTAAAAGGTTTCAGCATTCACAGGCACAAGCCAGCCACGGTAAGAATGCAAAAAGAAAAAGTATCCGCACTTTGTGCGCTATATCAGTCAGATGTTAAATAAGCGCGTACACCTGCTAGGTAAATTTCGCTCAATAAATTTCGCAATAAGTGTATCAGCGTCCACATGGAGATCAATTAATAATGCAAATCGCGTCAAATTTATTTTATGAAGCGATAGAGAAAGAGATAAAAGCTAGTGAAAATAGTCCTAATAAACTAAAAATATGAGGAAAAATATAGAGCGCAAAATTCCCCGTCGATTGATCTTAGTTAAGTCATACTTTCCTCCAGCGGTTACCGAGAAAATGGGCTTTAAAGGAAAAAATACTGTGAATTGTCAATAACTCGGTTACTGTCAACTTTAGGGTAATTCGCCCCTTGACGAAAAATGTAGAGCGCGAAATTCCCCGTCGATTGATGTAAGATAAGTCATACTTTCCTCCAGCGGTTACCGAGAAAAAGGGCTTTAAAGGGAAAATACTGTGAATTGTCAATAACTCGGTTACTGTCAACTTTAGGGTAAATCGCCCCTTGACGAAAAATATAGAGCGCAAAATTCCCCGTCGATTGATCTTAGTTAAGTCATACTTTCCTCCAGCGGTTACCGAGAAAATGGGCTTTAACGGAAAAAATACTGTGAATTGTCAATAACTCGGTTACTGTCAACTTTAGGGTAATTCGCCCCTTGACGAAAAATGTAGAGCGCGAAATTCCCCGTCGATTGATGTAAGATAAGTCATACTTTCCTCCAGCGGTTACCGAGAAAAAGGGCTTTAAAGGGAAAATACTGTCAATTGGCAATAACTCACTTACTGTCAATTTTAGCGTAATTACCGCCCTAAGGAAAAATATAGAGCGCAAAATTCCCCGTCGATTGATCTTAGTTAAGTCATACTTTCCTCCAGCGGTTACCGAGAAAATGGGCTTTAAAGGAAAAAATACTGTGAATTGTCAATAACTCGGTTACTGTCAACTTTAGGGTAAATCGCCCCTTGACGAAAAATGTAGAGAGCGAAATTCCCCGTCGATTGATGTAAGATAAGCCATACTTTTCTCCAGCGGTTACTGAGAAAAAGGGCTTTAAAGGGAAAAATACTGTCAATTGGCAATAACTCACTTACTGTCAATTTTAGCGTAATTACCGCCCTAAGGAAAAATTTAGAGCGCAAAATTCTCCGTCGATTGGTATATGATAAGTCGTACTTTTATCCAGTTGCTACTGATGAAGGGGGTTTAAAAGAATACAGTCAATTGTCAATAACTCGGTTACTGTCAACTTTAGGGTAATTCGCCCCTTGACGAAAAATGTAGAGCGCAAAATTCCCCGTCAACTGATATAAGCTAAGTCATACTTTCCTGGAGCGGTTACGGAGAAAAAGGGCTTTAAAGAAACAAAAAGTCAATTGACTATAGCTCCATTATTGTCAATTTTAGCGTAATTAGCGCCCAAAGGAAACATGTAAAGCGCAAAATTCCCCGTAGATTGGTATATGAAAAGTCGTAATTTTATCCAGGGGTTCCTGAGAAATAGGGTTTAAAAGAACTGTGAATTTGCATATGTTATACGTATGTTTAAATAAGCTAAAAAACGTTAAAATTGAAAAAATTCATTTCGAAACTTTTAAGTTAAAGTAAGGAAAGTCTATAATGAAAGGGGAATATGTTCCCCAGTCGCTGGGAACGAGCCATAGATACGATCTACGATCGTATTAATATGGGTTCGGGCGCGAGAGATTTTGGCCCGGAGTGTGCCACTGTTAATGAGCTCAAACGAGCGTAACAAGTAGCCGATTTTCGCTCAAGTACGGGGAGCGCGACATCGTTCGCCCAGAGCGAGTGCATCGATCACCCACTATTCATCAGGCGTGTAGCGAGCAAGTATACGTGCCACTTTACTCTATATAAGGTAGGCCCGATCTTTCGTAGTACGATTCGATCGACCGCCTATCTAAGTATTCTCAATAATACTATAATGCTCCGGTATCTTTAACTTCGGCAGTTTAACATCGCAGTCGTACGGTGCCGTTCTTCGATTCTTACGTCTGGGTTAATAAATCGTGCCTGTGTGCCTTTTTTTACTCACGGCGTATTTAACGTTGCTTAACGACCGTACTTCTTTCGTTGTTTCGCTGACGAGTTGATTAAGGACTTGCAATTATTCAACAGCAGGGTCCGCGTCCTGGGTCGTAGTTTACTTAATCGTATTCTATTCGACGTTAACTAGGACGAAGTTAGTACTTGTTATTTGCGGCCAACTAATAAACAAAACACATGCACGATCTCTCTACGTTCCGAGCGAGGATGGTTGTTGTTCGCCGTTAAGCGTCGTGTTTTGTCTTTTTTCCGAAAACGACGGCCACGCGCTTTCAGCTTACATTCAACGCCTATCACGGCATTTATTCGTATAACGAAGAGTAGAATTTTTAAACGAGAGTATGAGGAAGCACGATGATCGGAACAAAGAATGTTCTCGCGTAAAAAGGTGATTTGTTTGAGAAACTTAGATGCGATGTCGTCGTACTTTTATTACGTACGATAATCTACTTCGTTTCTGACACTCATCACCATTAACTCTTGGTTCGCGTTACTTTTCTATGAAGATCGGAAAAATCGAACGAACTACGTAGTACACTTACGATTCGTCTCCGCCTCAATTACGTTCTCGTGCGTTTTTGGGTTGGCGAAAAGTATGAAAGTAGTGTAAAAGGGAACTGCGACATTCGCAATATATCAAAGATTAAGCCATAGAAATGTTTCAGTACAAAAGCCAAATTAAAATGAAACCGCGAAAGGCTCATTAAATCAGTTATGCAAAGTTGAAACTTAAAGAATTGACGGAATAGTGCGGTAAGCGGTAGAGCAGTTTCCACGCTGCGATCCGTTGACGCTCTCAGTTTGGGGATTCGTCTCGTCGAAGAGACGTGGCCCCGCTTTACCTCTACGGGTGTGGTAGGTCCGATCTTTCGTAGTTCGATTCGATCGACCGCCTATCAACACTATGGAGGTAAGACTTTTTAACTTCGGCAGTTTAACTTCGTAGTCGTACGCTGACGTTCTTCGATTCTTGCGTCTGGGTTAATAAATCGTGCCTGTGTGCCTTTTTTTCCCACGGCGCATTTAACGTTGCTTAACGTCCGTACTTCTTTCGTTGTTTGGCTAACGAGTTGATCAAGAACTTGGAGCTTGTGCCGCGAGTAAAGTTATTCGCAATATATCAAAGATTAAGCCATAGAAATGTTTCAGTACAAAAGCCAAATTAAAATGAAACCGCGAAAGGCTCATTAAATCAGTTATGCAAAGTTGAAACTTAAAGAATTGACGGAATAGTGCGGTAAGCGGTAGAACAGTTTCCACGCTGCGATCCGTTGACGCTCTCAGTTTGGGGATTCGTCTCGTCGAAGAGACGTGGCCCCGCTTTACCTCTACGGGTGTGGTAGGTCCGATCTTTCGTAGTTCGATTCGATCGACCGCCTATCAACACTATGGAGGTAAGACTTTTTTTTAACTTCGGCAGTTTAACTTCGTAGTCGTACGCTGACGTTCTTCGATTCTTGCGTCTGGGTTAATAAATCGTGCCTGTGTGCCTTTTTTTCCCACGGCGCATTTAACGTTGCTTAACGTCCGTACTTCTTTCGTTGTTTGGCTAACGAGTTGATCAAGAACTTGGAGCTTGTGCCGCGAGTAAAGTTATTCGCAATATATCAAAGATTAAGCCATAGAAATGTTTCAGTACAAAAGCCAAATTAAAATGAAACTGCGAAAGGCTCATTAAATCAGTAATTGTCTGTAGACAACTTACACAGTTTCTGGGGATTCGTCTCGTCGAAGAGACGTGGCCCCGATTTACCTCTATGGGTGTGGTAGGTCCGATCTTTCGTAGTTCGATTCGATCGACCGCCTATCAACATTATGGAGGTAAGACTGTTTAACTTCGGCAGTTTAACTTCGTAGTCGTACGGTGACGTTCTTCGATTCTTACGTCTGGGTTAATAAATCGTGCCTGTGTGCCTTTTTTTACTCACGGCGTATTTAACGTTGCTTAACGTCCGTACTTCTTTCGTTGTTTGGCTAACGAGTTGATCAAGAACTTGGAGCTTGTGGCGCGAATAAAGATATTCGCAATAACTCAAAGATTAAGCCATAGAAATGTTTCAGTACAAAAGCCAAATTAAAATGAAACTGCGAAAGGCTCATTAAATCAGTAATGGTTGCAAAGTTGCAACAGTTAAAGCAAGTATCAAAAGTCGTAACAAAGTTTGCGTAGGTGTAAACTGCGGAAGGATCATCATGCAAACACGAAACTCGTCGTTAAATCGAGGCGGGAGGCTCGCGGAAAAGTGTGACCGTGCTCACGGCGTTATTTGGACGTTTGTGCTACACGCGCTCTTTCTTTTGAGAGTGTCAGTTGCTTCTGGTACCTGATCTGTACGAATTGCGACGACTGACATCTGTTCGATGTGCGTTTTAGACTTGGAGAAGGAGCTGCAGCAATTAGTTGTCGTTGTTTCACGTCTCTCTAGCGCCACATCGTCCGTTGTTCTTTACGTCTGTTCGTATTGGGCCCCAGGACGTGAAAAGCGTACGTCTTATTGTCGTAATAGGTCTTGCACTGCGACGCCTCAAGCGATTTCGTTCATACGAGAGGGCGTCTGTCTTTTGATTTACAAAAGAACGCTCTCTTAATCGTGTATACGTTCTCGTTATTAAAACAAGTAACAATTGACAATCACTTTTACCAGTAAAGGAGTTCCTAACAATGTGACTTTACTAGGCGGTCGACGTTCGCGTTGGCCGTCGCTCGAGCCCTAATCGACGTTT
The DNA here is from genome assembly GCA_963695495.1 of Hololepta plana. Taxonomy (NCBI): domain Eukaryota; kingdom Metazoa; phylum Arthropoda; class Insecta; order Coleoptera; family Histeridae; genus Hololepta; species Hololepta plana. The sequence continues at coordinate 11,843,115 of OY968836.1, forward strand.
GGGACGTCGGGCGGACGACGAGATGGTGACTCGTTACGTTCCGTCGGTCTTTAGCGGTCGTTTGGTGGCGTTCGTATATTTCTATGTTGGAACTCCGTATTGTCTGTAGACAACTTACACAGTTTCTGGGGATTCGTCTCGTCGAAGAGACGTGGCCCCGATTTACCTCTACGGGTGTGGTAGGTCCGATCTTTCGTAGTTCGATTCGATCGACCGCCTATCAACACTATGGAGGTAAGACTTTTTTTTAACTTCGGCAGTTTAACTTCGTAGTGGTACGGTGCCGTTCTTCGATTCTTACGTCTGGGTTAATAAATTGTGCCTGTGTGCCTTTTTTTTTCCACGGCGTATTTAACGTTGCTTAACGACCGTACTTCTTTCGTTGTTTCGCTGACGAGTTGATTAAGTACTTGGAACTTTTCAACAGCAGGGTCCGCGTCCTGGGTCGTAGTTTACTTAACCGTATTCTAATCGACATCAACTAGGACGAAGTTAATACTTGTCATTTGCGGCCAACTAATAAACAAAAGACACGCACGATCTCTCTACGTTCCGAGCGAGGATGGTTGTTGTTGGCCGTTAAGCGCCGTGTTTCGTCTTTTTTCCGAAAACGACGGCCACGCACTTTCAGCTTACATTCAACGCCTATCACGAGATTTATTCGTATAACGAAGAGTAGACATTTTAAACGAGAGTATGAGGAAGCACGATGATCGGAACAAAGAATGTTCTCGCGTAAAAAGGTGATTTGTTTGAGAAAATTAGATGCGATGTCGTCGTACTTTTATTACGTACGATAATCTACTTCGTTTCTGACACTCATCACCATTAACTCTTGGTTCGCGTTACTTTTCTATGAAGATCGGAAAAATCGAACGAACTACGTAGTACACTTACGATTCGTCTCCGCCTCAATTACGTTCTCGTGCGTTTTTGGGTTGGCGAAAAGTATGTTGTGAAAGTAGTGTAAAAGGGAACTGCGACATTCGCAATATATCAAAGATTAAGCCATAGAAATGTATCAGTACAAAAGCCAAATTAAAATGAAACCGCGAAAGGCTCATTAAATCAGTAATGCAAAGTTGAAACTTAAAGGAATTGACGGAATAGTGCGGTAAGCGTTAGAGCAGTTTCACGCTGCGATCCGTTGACGCTCTCAGTTTGGGGATTCGTCTCGTCGAAGAGACGTGGCCCCGCTTTACCTCTACGGGTGTGGTAGGTCCGATCTTTCGTAGTTCGATTCGATCGACCGCCTATCAACACTATGGAGGTAAGACTTTTTTTTAACTTCGGCAGTTTAACTTCGTAGGCGTACGGTGCCGTTCTTCGATTCTTGCGTCTGGGTTAATAAATCGTGCCTGTGTGCCTTTTTTTCCCCACGGCGTATTTAACGTTGTTTAACGTCCGTACTTCTTTCGTTGTTTCGCTAACGAGTTGATTAAAAGTACTTCGAATTTTTCAACAGCAGGGTCCGCGTCCTGGGTCGTAGTTTACTTAACCGTATTCTATTAGACGTTAACTAGGACGAAGTTAATACTTGTCATTTGCGGCCAACTAATAAACAAAACACATGTACGATCTCTCTACGTTCCGAGCGAGGATGGTTGTTGTTTGCCGTTAAGCGTCGTGTTTCGTCTTATTTTTCCGAATACGACGACCACGCGCTTTCAGCTTACATTCAACGCCTATCACGACATTTATTCGTATAACGAAGAGTAGAATTTTGAAACGAGAGTGTGAGGAAGCACGATGATCTGAGCAGAGAAAGTTCTCGCTTAAAAGAGGGTGATTTGTTTGGGAAACTTAGATGCGATGTCGTCGTATTTAACCCTGTGAACGGTGGATCGCTTGGCTCGTGGATCGATGAAGAACTGCAGGACAATTCGAACGCACATAGCGGTCCTCGAACGCCTTGTTCCTGGACCACTTCCGTATCTGACGGTCGCTCTTTTTGTTATCCTAAAGGCCTCTCGTTGTCTTCGCAACGAGGAAAAGTTTGTTGGGAGATCGACGAGCACGAGAACGTCGTTTCCTCAAGAACGATCGAAACTGTGCATAGCCATACAAGTGATTTGTTAACTTTTGTTATCATTTCGTGTGTGCTCTTGCCCGCATCGGTAACCGGTGCTCCGCACAACATGCTTCGAGCGTTCTCGTCGTGTCCCAGTTGCCGTCGTTCCTTTCGGCGGAATCATCTGGGTGACGTCGGACGTTTTTTCGAAGACCGTACGGCTTGTTGTGGACCAATGTGAGCGCACCGGCCGATTGTTGAACGTTTCGATGTGAGAAAGATTCGATACGTAAACGTATTGCATCGATCTCCATTTTTTTTGCGACCTCAGATCGGGAGGATTCCCTTAGTAGTGGCGAGCGAACAGGGAAATGAAGCCCAGTACCGAATCCCGCGGTCCCGAGGGATCGCCGGGAAATGTGGTGTTAAGGAGGGTCCGTTATCTCGAGGACGATCGTCGATCTCGAGAGGGTCTCCCAGGGAGTCGGGTTGCTCAAGAAAGCAGCCTTAAGCGGATGGTAAACGCCATCTAAGGCTATAAATATCGCCACGAGACCGATAGCGAACAAGTGCCACCGTGAGGGAAATTTGAAAAGAGTTTCGAAGCGAGAGAGAGTTCAAGAGAATACGTAAAGCCAAAAGTTCGAAAGGACAGTGTCATTGCGACTGTGGATCCTTATACTAGTCAAATATGACTAAGATACATGGGAAGGAGTGACCCCGTGCGGTGTTCTACGTTGTCCCGCGGCTTCTTTTTAGTCTTGGAAGGACGGTGTCGTACGATGGCTGTATACGGCCTTGCTGCTTAGGTTCCGATGATCCTAGGAGGGGGAAGAAGGAAGGGCAGAGTAGCAGTTAGGGGTTAGGTAATTAGTTCGGTTTAAAGTTAGGGTTGTTAGGGACCTACTCTGCTGTCTCCTTCTCTCTTCTTCCGACGTTCTGACGTTCCGAAGCAGAACGTGCGACACCAACGCCTCCACGGCTAGAAGGAGTTGTCGAGGCGACGTGGAGCTCGAGGAACATTAACGTTCCTACCGTTAGGGACGTCGGGCGGACGACGAGATTGACTCTCGGTACGTTCCGTCGGTCCAAAGCGGTGCACATTGGGGGTTCGGAATTGTCTGTGTGTGTAGACAACTTACAAACACGACGGGTGCGGTAAGCGGCAAAGCAGTTTCCACGCTGCGATCCGCTGAAGCCCCGTGCGGTGTTGGAGGACGGCGAGCAAGCGGTGTGTCGTGCGTTGGCAGTATACGGCCTGGCTGCTTGGGATCCGAAGATCCGACGGGGAAGGAGGAGGAGGCAGTGGAGTAGGAATTAGGTGTTAGGTAGTTTTAGATTTAGGTTAGACCCTACTTGCTGTCTCTCATTCTCTCTTCTTCCGACGTTCTGACGGTCCTGGGCAGACACACGACACCAGCTCGTTCGTCCTCCCCCCTCCCACGGCTAGTAGGTATTGCCGAACGTCGTGGAGGAACTTTCGAGAGAGAGTTCCGCAATTGCCGCTTTGGACGCCGGGCGGACGACGAGATTGACTCGATACGTTCCGTCGGTCCACAGCGGTGGCGAGGAGCGGTGCCGTTTGCGTTGCCTTCGGAGGGGACGGAGGAGGAGGCGACGCGCACGACTGCAGCTCGTATTTCTTACAGGGTTAATTTTTAAGGAGTTGTCGAAGGACGTGGAACAAAAGTAAACTTAGCCCGAGGTGCTTTTCTGACTTCTGAGCGTATGATTCGAAGCGATCGCGACGTGGTGACATTAAACGGAGCGCGATGTTTCAGCCGAACGCACCAGAAGTCCTGCAGCGCCTTAGGTTAAGTGTATTTTTGTACCTCGCGTCTTTCGGCAACTCCTTTTTTTCTATTTATCGTTTTTTTTTCTAGGTTAGGTTAGGTTAGGTTAGGTTAGGTTAGGTTAGGTTAGGTTAGGTTAGGTTAGGTTAGGTTAGGTTAGGTTAGGTTAGGTTAGGTTAGGTTAGGTTAGGTTAGGTTAGGTTAGGTTAGGTTAGGTTAGGTTAGGTTAGGTTAGGTTAGGTTAGGTTAGGTTAGGTTAGGTTAGGTTAGGTTAGGTTAGGTTAGGTTAGGTTAGGTTAGGTTAGGTTAGGTTAGGTTAGGTTAGGTTAGGTTAGGTTAGGTTAGGTTAGGTTAGGTTAGGTTAGGTTAGGTTAGGTTAGGTTAGGTTAGGTTAGGTTAGGTTAGGTTAGGTTAGGTTAGGTTAGGTTAGGTTAGGTTAGGTTAGGTTAGGTTAGGTTAGGTTAGGTTAGGTTAGGTTAGGTTAGGTTAGGTTAGGTTAGGTTAGGTTAGGTTAGGTTAGGTTAGGTTAGGTTAGGTTAGGTTAGGTTAGGTTAGGTTAGGTTAGGTTAGGTTAGGTTAGGTTAGGTTAGGTTAGGTTAGGTTAGGTTAGGTTAGGTTAGGTTAGGTTAGGTTAGGTTAGGTTAGGTTAGGTTAGGTTAGGTTAGGTTAGGTTAGGTTAGGTTAGGTTAGGTTAGGTTAGGTTAGGTTAGGTTAGGTTAGGTTAGGTTAGGTTAGGTTAGGTTAGGTTAGGTTAGGTTAGGTTAGGTTAGGTTAGGTTAGGTTAGGTTAGGTTAGGTTAGGTTAGGTTAGGTTAGGTTAGGTTAGGTTAGGTTAGGTTAGGTTAGGTTAGGTTAGGTTAGGTTAGGTTAGGTTAGGTTAGGTTAGGTTAGGTTAGGTTAGGTTAGGTTAGGTTAGGTTAGGTTAGGTTAGGTTAGGTTAGGTTAGGTTAGGTTAGGTTAGGTTAGGTTAGGTTAGGTTAGGTTAGGTTAGGTTAGGTTAGGTTAGGTTAGGTTAGGTTAGGTTAGGTTAGGTTAGGTTAGGTTAGGTTAGGTTAGGTTAGGTTAGGTTAGGTTAGGTTAGGTTAGGTTAGGTTAGGTTAGGTTAGGTTAGGTTAGGTTAGGTTAGGTTAGGTTAGGTTAGGTTAGGTTAGGTTAGGTTAGGTTAGGTTAGGTTAGGTTAGGTTAGGTTAGGTTAGGTTAGGTTAGGTTAGGTTAGGTTAGGTTAGGTTAGGTTAGGTTAGGTTAGGTTAGGTTAGGTTAGGTTAGGTTAGGTTAGGTTAGGTTAGGTTAGGTTAGGTTAGGTTAGGTTAGGTTAGGTTAGGTTAGGTTAGGTTAGGTTAGGTTAGGTTAGGTTAGGTTAGGTTAGGTTAGGTTAGGTTAGGTTAGGTTAGGTTAGGTTAGGTTAGGTTAGGTTAGGTTAGGTTAGGTTAGGTTAGGTTAGGTTAGGTTAGGTTAGGTTAGGTTAGGTTAGGTTAGGTTAGGTTAGGTTAGGTTAGGTTAGGTTAGGTTAGGTTAGGTTAGGTTAGGTTAGGTTAGGTTAGGTTAGGTTAGGTTAGGTTAGGTTAGGTTAGGTTAGGTTAGGTTAGGTTAGGTTAGGTTAGGTTAGGTTAGGTTAGGTTAGGTTAGGTTAGGTTAGGTTAGGTTAGGTTAGGTTAGGTTAGGTTAGGTTAGGTTAGGTTAGGTTAGGTTAGGTTAGGTTAGGTTAGGTTAGGTTAGGTTAGGTTAGGTTAGGTTAGGTTAGGTTAGGTTAGGTTAGGTTAGGTTAGGTTAGGTTAGGTTAGGTTAGGTTAGGTTAGGTTAGGTTAGGTTAGGTTAGGTTAGGTTAGGTTAGGTTAGGTTAGGTTAGGTTAGGTTAGGTTAGGTTAGGTTAGGTTAGGTTAGGTTAGGTTAGGTTAGGTTAGGTTAGGTTAGGTTAGGTTAGGTTAGGTTAGGTTAGGTTAGGTTAGGTTAGGTTAGGTTAGGTTAGGTTAGGTTAGGTTAGGTTAGGTTAGGTTAGGTTAGGTTAGGTTAGGTTAGGTTAGGTTAGGTTAGGTTAGGTTAGGTTAGGTTAGGTTAGGTTAGGTTAGGTTAGGTTAGGTTAGGTTAGGTTAGGTTAGGTTAGGTTAGGTTAGGTTAGGTTAGGTTAGGTTAGGTTAGGTTAGGTTAGGTTAGGTTAGGTTAGGTTAGGTTAGGTTAGGTTAGGTTAGGTTAGGTTAGGTTAGGTTAGGTTAGGTTAGGTTAGGTTAGGTTAGGTTAGGTTAGGTTAGGTTAGGTTAGGTTAGGTTAGGTTAGGTTAGGTTAGGTTAGGTTAGGTTAGGTTAGGTTAGGTTAGGTTAGGTTAGGTTAGGTTAGGTTAGGTTAGGTTAGGTTAGGTTAGGTTAGGTTAGGTTAGGTTAGGTTAGGTTAGGTTAGGTTAGGTTAGGTTAGGTTAGGTTAGGTTAGGTTAGGTTAGGTTAGGTTAGGTTAGGTTAGGTTAGGTTAGGTTAGGTTAGGTTAGGTTAGGTTAGGTTAGGTTAGGTTAGGTTAGGTTAGGTTAGGTTAGGTTAGGTTAGGTTAGGTTAGGTTAGGTTAGGTTAGGTTAGGTTAGGTTAGGTTAGGTTAGGTTAGGTTAGGTTAGGTTAGGTTAGGTTAGGTTAGGTTAGGTTAGGTTAGGTTAGGTTAGGTTAGGTTAGGTTAGGTTAGGTTAGGTTAGGTTAGGTTAGGTTAGGTTAGGTTAGGTTAGGTTAGGTTAGGTTAGGTTAGGTTAGGTTAGGTTAGGTTAGGTTAGGTTAGGTTAGGTTAGGTTAGGTTAGGTTAGGTTAGGTTAGGTTAGGTTAGGTTAGGTTAGGTTAGGTTAGGTTAGGTTAGGTTAGGTTAGGTTAGGTTAGGTTAGGTTAGGTTAGGTTAGGTTAGGTTAGGTTAGGTTAGGTTAGGTTAGGTTAGGTTAGGTTAGGTTAGGTTAGGTTAGGTTAGGTTAGGTTAGGTTAGGTTAGGTTAGGTTAGGTTAGGTTAGGTTAGGTTAGGTTAGGTTAGGTTAGGTTAGGTTAGGTTAGGTTAGGTTAGGTTAGGTTAGGTTAGGTTAGGTTAGGTTAGGTTAGGTTAGGTTAGGTTAGGTTAGGTTAGGTTAGGTTAGGTTAGGTTAGGTTAGGTTAGGTTAGGTTAGGTTAGGTTAGGTTAGGTTAGGTTAGGTTAGGTTAGGTTAGGTTAGGTTAGGTTAGGTTAGGTTAGGTTAGGTTAGGTTAGGTTAGGTTAGGTTAGGTTAGGTTAGGTTAGGTTAGGTTAGGTTAGGTTAGGTTAGGTTAGGTTAGGTTAGGTTAGGTTAGGTTAGGTTAGGTTAGGTTAGGTTAGGTTAGGTTAGGTTAGGTTAGGTTAGGTTAGGTTAGGTTAGGTTAGGTTAGGTTAGGTTAGGTTAGGTTAGGTTAGGTTAGGTTAGGTTAGGTTAGGTTAGGTTAGGTTAGGTTAGGTTAGGTTAGGTTAGGTTAGGTTAGGTTAGGTTAGGTTAGGTTAGGTTAGGTTAGGTTAGGTTAGGTTAGGTTAGGTTAGGTTAGGTTAGGTTAGGTTAGGTTAGGTTAGGTTAGGTTAGGTTAGGTTAGGTTAGGTTAGGTTAGGTTAGGTTAGGTTAGGTTAGGTTAGGTTAGGTTAGGTTAGGTTAGGTTAGGTTAGGTTAGGTTAGGTTAGGTTAGGTTAGGTTAGGTTAGGTTAGGTTAGGTTAGGTTAGGTTAGGTTAGGTTAGGTTAGGTTAGGTTAGGTTAGGTTAGGTTAGGTTAGGTTAGGTTAGGTTAGGTTAGGTTAGGTTAGGTTAGGTTAGGTTAGGTTAGGTTAGGTTAGGTTAGGTTAGGTTAGGTTAGGTTAGGTTAGGTTAGGTTAGGTTAGGTTAGGTTAGGTTAGGTTAGGTTAGGTTAGGTTAGGTTAGGTTAGGTTAGGTTAGGTTAGGTTAGGTTAGGTTAGGTTAGGTTAGGTTAGGTTAGGTTAGGTTAGGTTAGGTTAGGTTAGGTTAGGTTAGGTTAGGTTAGGTTAGGTTAGGTTAGGTTAGGTTAGGTTAGGTTAGGTTAGGTTAGGTTAGGTTAGGTTAGGTTAGGTTAGGTTAGGTTAGGTTAGGTTAGGTTAGGTTAGGTTAGGTTAGGTTAGGTTAGGTTAGGTTAGGTTAGGTTAGGTTAGGTTAGGTTAGGTTAGGTTAGGTTAGGTTAGGTTAGGTTAGGTTAGGTTAGGTTAGGTTAGGTTAGGTTAGGTTAGGTTAGGTTAGGTTAGGTTAGGTTAGGTTAGGTTAGGTTAGGTTAGGTTAGGTTAGGTTAGGTTAGGTTAGGTTAGGTTAGGTTAGGTTAGGTTAGGTTAGGTTAGGTTAGGTTAGGTTAGGTTAGGTTAGGTTAGGTTAGGTTAGGTTAGGTTAGGTTAGGTTAGGTTAGGTTAGGTTAGGTTAGGTTAGGTTAGGTTAGGTTAGGTTAGGTTAGGTTAGGTTAGGTTAGGTTAGGTTAGGTTAGGTTAGGTTAGGTTAGGTTAGGTTAGGTTAGGTTAGGTTAGGTTAGGTTAGGTTAGGTTAGGTTAGGTTAGGTTAGGTTAGGTTAGGTTAGGTTAGGTTAGGTTAGGTTAGGTTAGGTTAGGTTAGGTTAGGTTAGGTTAGGTTAGGTTAGGTTAGGTTAGGTTAGGTTAGGTTAGGTTAGGTTAGGTTAGGTTAGGTTAGGTTAGGTTAGGTTAGGTTAGGTTAGGTTAGGTTAGGTTAGGTTAGGTTAGGTTAGGTTAGGTTAGGTTAGGTTAGGTTAGGTTAGGTTAGGTTAGGTTAGGTTAGGTTAGGTTAGGTTAGGTTAGGTTAGGTTAGGTTAGGTTAGGTTAGGTTAGGTTAGGTTAGGTTAGGTTAGGTTAGGTTAGGTTAGGTTAGGTTAGGTTAGGTTAGGTTAGGTTAGGTTAGGTTAGGTTAGGTTAGGTTAGGTTAGGTTAGGTTAGGTTAGGTTAGGTTAGGTTAGGTTAGGTTAGGTTAGGTTAGGTTAGGTTAGGTTAGGTTAGGTTAGGTTAGGTTAGGTTAGGTTAGGTTAGGTTAGGTTAGGTTAGGTTAGGTTAGGTTAGGTTAGGTTAGGTTAGGTTAGGTTAGGTTAGGTTAGGTTAGGTTAGGTTAGGTTAGGTTAGGTTAGGTTAGGTTAGGTTAGGTTAGGTTAGGTTAGGTTAGGTTAGGTTAGGTTAGGTTAGGTTAGGTTAGGTTAGGTTAGGTTAGGTTAGGTTAGGTTAGGTTAGGTTAGGTTAGGTTAGGTTAGGTTAGGTTAGGTTAGGTTAGGTTAGGTTAGGTTAGGTTAGGTTAGGTTAGGTTAGGTTAGGTTAGGTTAGGTTAGGTTAGGTTAGGTTAGGTTAGGTTAGGTTAGGTTAGGTTAGGTTAGGTTAGGTTAGGTTAGGTTAGGTTAGGTTAGGTTAGGTTAGGTTAGGTTAGGTTAGGTTAGGTTAGGTTAGGTTAGGTTAGGTTAGGTTAGGTTAGGTTAGGTTAGGTTAGGTTAGGTTAGGTTAGGTTAGGTTAGGTTAGGTTAGGTTAGGTTAGGTTAGGTTAGGTTAGGTTAGGTTAGGTTAGGTTAGGTTAGGTTAGGTTAGGTTAGGTTAGGTTAGGTTAGGTTAGGTTAGGTTAGGTTAGGTTAGGTTAGGTTAGGTTAGGTTAGGTTAGGTTAGGTTAGGTTAGGTTAGGTTAGGTTAGGTTAGGTTAGGTTAGGTTAGGTTAGGTTAGGTTAGGTTAGGTTAGGTTAGGTTAGGTTAGGTTAGGTTAGGTTAGGTTAGGTTAGGTTAGGTTAGGTTAGGTTAGGTTAGGTTAGGTTAGGTTAGGTTAGGTTAGGTTAGGTTAGGTTAGGTTAGGTTAGGTTAGGTTAGGTTAGGTTAGGTTAGGTTAGGTTAGGTTAGGTTAGGTTAGGTTAGGTTAGGTTAGGTTAGGTTAGGTTAGGTTAGGTTAGGTTAGGTTAGGTTAGGTTAGGTTAGGTTAGGTTAGGTTAGGTTAGGTTAGGTTAGGTTAGGTTAGGTTAGGTTAGGTTAGGTTAGGTTAGGTTAGGTTAGGTTAGGTTAGGTTAGGTTAGGTTAGGTTAGGTTAGGTTAGGTTAGGTTAGGTTAGGTTAGGTTAGGTTAGGTTAGGTTAGGTTAGGTTAGGTTAGGTTAGGTTAGGTTAGGTTAGGTTAGGTTAGGTTAGGTTAGGTTAGGTTAGGTTAGGTTAGGTTAGGTTAGGTTAGGTTAGGTTAGGTTAGGTTAGGTTAGGTTAGGTTAGGTTAGGTTAGGTTAGGTTAGGTTAGGTTAGGTTAGGTTAGGTTAGGTTAGGTTAGGTTAGGTTAGGTTAGGTTAGGTTAGGTTAGGTTAGGTTAGGTTAGGTTAGGTTAGGTTAGGTTAGGTTAGGTTAGGTTAGGTTAGGTTAGGTTAGGTTAGGTTAGGTTAGGTTAGGTTAGGTTAGGTTAGGTTAGGTTAGGTTAGGTTAGGTTAGGTTAGGTTAGGTTAGGTTAGGTTAGGTTAGGTTAGGTTAGGTTAGGTTAGGTTAGGTTAGGTTAGGTTAGGTTAGGTTAGGTTAGGTTAGGTTAGGTTAGGTTAGGTTAGGTTAGGTTAGGTTAGGTTAGGTTAGGTTAGGTTAGGTTAGGTTAGGTTAGGTTAGGTTAGGTTAGGTTAGGTTAGGTTAGGTTAGGTTAGGTTAGGTTAGGTTAGGTTAGGTTAGGTTAGGTTAGGTTAGGTTAGGTTAGGTTAGGTTAGGTTAGGTTAGGTTAGGTTAGGTTAGGTTAGGTTAGGTTAGGTTAGGTTAGGTTAGGTTAGGTTAGGTTAGGTTAGGTTAGGTTAGGTTAGGTTAGGTTAGGTTAGGTTAGGTTAGGTTAGGTTAGGTTAGGTTAGGTTAGGTTAGGTTAGGTTAGGTTAGGTTAGGTTAGGTTAGGTTAGGTTAGGTTAGGTTAGGTTAGGTTAGGTTAGGTTAGGTTAGGTTAGGTTAGGTTAGGTTAGGTTAGGTTAGGTTAGGTTAGGTTAGGTTAGGTTAGGTTAGGT